>OZ023290.1:8506084-13506084 GCA_964007245.1 Hypomecis atomaria | reverse complement strand
TGCGTTACAAATGCTTTCGTTTTGGTTTGTGAGCGAACGCAATATGAAAATTAAAGGTAACATTTTAATTTCTTCACTGACCTAGTAAATTATAACTATGTCCTGCTGAAATTAGGTAGATACCTTAGGCCTTAATATGTAAGTACAATGGGAACTTGGGCCTACCCAAGTTCCCATTATAAGTTACGATATACTAGTACTATCGACTTACATTCTTATGTCGTGTACGTTACTAAAAATGTCAGACTTAAACGGTTTATTGATTTAATTGAAATTTCAACTTAAACATTAACTACTAAATTAGAAGTAAACTATAACAAAAAAAAAACGATGTTAATATAATACATTTAGTATTGTTTATAACACCCAAATAATAGATTAGGCAATGGCTTCAGTCAGTTTGATACCAACGTTCCATTTAGACTCGAGTTTAGCATGGTAATACCATGCATGGTTATCTGTCCTGAATTTGCGTTTTTCTATGTATTATGCAACGGCTGCTCTAGCGCAGTACAATGGGAGCGATAATCATAAGTGGGCTAATTCTACAAGTGATGTGAAAGTGGTCGGCCTCGAAGGTCGTCCGCCACGAGCGTAGCTGCCCCTACTACCTTCCTTCAACCGCTAGACTTATAGTGGCCAGTAACATTGTAAGATTGCCAGATTCAAGGATATCCCACTAGGTACTCAACTAGATACTATTGGGAGTTTGAAATAAGTCCGATCAAGCGTGTATCAAAATTATGGTCAGAGCCAAGTCGATATAGTGATAAACAGATCAGTATACACAGTATACAGAACTGATGGTCTCGACGTAGTTGTGAGAAACATATAATCTCATCAAAAACATAAATGTGAAATGGGAGCCAAAGTGTCGGCACCAAAAGAATTGAGATCTAACACGGGGGCCAAGTGTTCTGTAGAAAATCCTAAAGTTTAAGCTACAAGATCATACCTACAACATTCTAAAGGGATTTACTTATGTAATTCAAGCTCGTGATTTGACTTGGCTAGTTTAAGAATAAGTACAGTGCAAATAAGCATTTGTCTGTACGTGTAAACTAGCCAAATCAAATCTTGAGCTTGAATTACATAAGTAAATTTCTTCTAAATGTTGTAGCTTAAACTTTAGGATTTTCTACAGAACACTTGGCCCCCGTGTTGGATCTCAATTTTTTTGGTAGCGACACTTTGGTTCCCATTTTACATTTATGTTTTTGATGAGATATCATAACTTTTTGTTCAGAAATAATTATTAGTTACATCATGATTATCATAGTACACTTATCTCTGAAAAAGTTATCTAGTATTTATTATATTACTATCACAAATGGCATGGTTCATCTATCGAAAATCTCAGTGCCTCGCGACGCTACCGCCATTTATTGGAGTATTGGTTAGGTAAATTTTACAATTACTTTGTTAATAGTACTAATTATCAATAATTTCAGTTTTTAGATTTTTTCCTTTATTTATGCCCGATAGTCTACCTTGGTGCCAAATATCGAGATTCTAGGTCATCTGGAAGTGGGTTAGGTTTTTGATCTATAAGTCAGTGAGTCAGTGAGTGAATCAGTCAATGAAACACGAGTTTTTAAACGTTAATATATCAATAACTGATTGAGCAAAATTTATGAAATTTTGGATTCTTGATAAGCTAAAAGACTTTAGTAAATATGCCAAATTTCATGTATGTAGGCTAAATAGTTTTTGAGTTGTGAGGGGGTCAAAAGTAGCTCCAAATGGTTCGTGTAATATTACACACGGCCGCTGCGTCGCCAGTTTTCTTTGAACACTTTGGCTGGACACGCTGCCGCGTGTCTAGATTTTAAATGAATCACAGAGATTTATAAGCAGTTGAGTCCTAACCTAATGTATCGAGCGAGCATTGACAATGGTGTCCAACTATGAAAACCGACAATGAACCGAAAATACATTTTCTTAATCTTAGATCAGTTCTTATTTGACTGCCTCGGTGGCTCAGTGGTTAGTGACCCTGACTTCTGGATCAAAGAGGCGTGGGTTCGATCCCCACCCAGGGCAAACATTTATGTGATGAACATAGGTGTTTGCTCTGTGTCTGGGTGTTATTTAGGTACTATCTATATATGTATGTATTTAAAAATATGTTTATGTAGTATATCAGTCTCTGGCAGCCATATCACAAGCTTTGCTTAGTTTGGGGTCAGAGACCGTGTGTAAGATGTCCTCTAATATTTATTATTTATTATTATTTGCAATTTAAGACTAGGACAGCCAAAAATAAGGGATATATTGTGTCGATTTTAAAATAATTGCAATTTGGTCAATGACAAATGTAAACAACGTCACTGAACATCTGAATTTGAAACACAATGTTTGCACTCCACTGTTAGGTATAATGAGGTAATAAACCTGCATAACCAACTATTAACCCATTCGAAGTCTGCTAAAAGGTAACTGCTCTACAAATTAGTTTCCTACTTTATCGACCAGTGGCTCACACTCAGCTCTGCGCGCACGCACGATCTTCATTCGTCACTGACATTACGTTCAAAATGTCACGTAAATGTCAATGGCTGAACGCGATTGTAAACGAGCTTACTCAGCCAATGTCACTCACAGCAACAAGACAAACATTTAAATAACACGTCCGTATATTGCTATTTAAAGAATTTATTGCTTTCTCGTTAAAAGTGAGATAAAGATTAAGTACTCAATCAGTTTAGTTATGCAACGCAATTAGTTGGTATTGATCATCAGATGACAATCTTTTATCTTGATGGTATTCGATATTTAGGTATACCTACGATTATATAATAATATGACACATGTTTTTAATCACAATTCCGTTGGACATATAAGTTTTTGAATGATTTCAAATTTTATTTTACTATCTAACTACTACGAGGTCCTGAATTTCGAAATTCTAAATCATGTAACTTTTTAAAACTAGTTGTTATTGTCAGAATAGACTTTAAGAAAGCCTGAAAATATTTTTGGTACAACGCTATCTTGAATATTTATTGTATGCACCAGTGAATATATTTGTTAAATGACGTCAGTAACTGTTATACTTATAGTGTAAATCTACATAGCTTAAAACAATACAATATTTTTTTCGCTCCAAAAATCAAATAATGATTTACTGAATGGCGGGCAAACACATTTTTAGGTATGAAAACTTATGAAAAGAGACTGTTGAATTATTTATTGATCCCATTTAATTCTTTTGTATAGAAGGTCTATCACTCCTACACTTTTTCTTTCAGTCTCCACCTTGTATTTCTTATTTACCTACATTACATAAATTTGTAAAATTTTTAGAATACCCTTTTTTTTAAATTTACAATTCAGGTTTTTACTTTTTTGCTCTTTAGCTACACTAAGTATTTAAAAAAATTAAGCGAAACCTAAAAAATCAAAGAAGTCGGGGTTGGTTCTACAGTAAAAGTTAAATATTACAGGGAGTACAATCACATCCTAGAGACCTAAAATATATCAAAAAACTCCATGCCTATACCTACCATAGAATCATAAGTACATTTACCTAGAAAGTAGGTTTTCTCTTAATCTAAGTAATGTTTAATTCACACTAATACTCCATACTCCACTGAAGAAGAGTGATAAAGATAAGTAAATAATTTAGCATTCAAAAGAGGTTTTTCCCAGTAGCAGAGCCATTATTACTAGGTGAAAATGTGCATTGACTTTACGACACCAGAAATATTCATACAAACACACGCACAAACATCAGTTTACGGTCTGCGAACCAGCAACAGATAATTGTATAATATACGTTACCGTAGGTACTGTTTGCGATTATGCGATTAGTTCTATTCGAGGTCGTACGTGCTATCATGCGATGCACGAAATGCTCAAGAATTCAGATTTTTATTTGAAACTTCGAAGAATAAGTGAACATGAATTAAAAATATATAAATAATTAATAATTTAATAGGCATGGTGATGCCGATATACTCGTTAATATTTTAGGGAAAACTCAATCTTGCCAATATAATTCAAAAGCAATTTTACTAGTTTTTTTTTTCAGCTTTAACTTAATTGTTTGTGAATTTGAGCCAAGTATACTTAGGTCATTTTTAATCCGACTTCATAGGAATTAACTCGAGAAGGAATGTGCGTATATAGAAGAACTTCGAAGAGTAGAGAAGAGTTATAAACATTTTTGCAGTTGGTTTTTATTTTTTCTCTTAGTAATAAAATCAATCATCACGAAACGGTTACTTTGTGAAGATGTTTGAGAAATATTTCATAAAATGGGATATCGCCACGCTTTGAAGTTTTAACACAATGTAGAAACGTTGCCTACGTAGGTAGACGGCGAAACAAGATAATAGAACATTGCAAAAATAAAGCGTAGGTAGATAATCCGTAAGCAAGCTATAAATGAAGTTTCATTTTAGTTATGAAGATGTTTTTTTGTATAGGTATTACAGGCTTTTTTTTTAAACTAGTTTTTTACTAACTACGATAAAATACATAATTATATCTGTTAAGCTGCACAAGAAAGCAATTATATAACAATTCATATGCTCAAGCTACGAGTAACTATGGGTGGAATCAAGCGTCTTGGCGGCTGTGAAGTATACCTACAAGCTGCGTACATCCCCTCTCTTGCGCCGCTAACATATTAATAGGTACATATATTACCTATATTGCTACTGCGCAATCACTTGCCTCGTGTTCACAGCCGCCAAGAAGCTTGATTCGGTCTATACCAGTTGGATTAAAATTACATTGCCCATTACATATGTGTATAGCCTATCGTTCACTAAGTAACTTGCAAAAACAAGTCGAGTACCAGCCGTAAGCATACTTTTCCCGAAGCCATTCAGGCCATTTTTAACCCTCTGTAAATTCGTACTGGATAAAGTTTTTTTTATTATAGAGAGAACGTCATATAACAAAATAGAGGTATATTTCAGAATTTCATCCAAATCGAACGAGTAGTTTGGCCGTTTTCTGACTTGTCGGTGTGGGAGCGGTGCGGGATCTGTAAGGTCTGTACCGAAACGATACCGCGTTGCCTTCACCTACTCACCTATCGGTATATTCTCGGTATAAAATTCTGCAGTACCGAAGATGTCGTCTTCTAGTGATGACGATATTTTGGCGTGTTATTATGTTTATCGCCTACGTAAAAAGAAAACGTTATTGGCGTCATCCTTATTTCGAAAATAATATTAATTGCCGATTTTTTGTTGCGGCTAAAGAACTTTCCCAAGATGACGAAAATTTTTTATTGATGTATAGAATATAGTATACAATGCAGGATACTTTTCAATTTCTAGTACTAAAACGACGTGAATATCTCGCTCCGCCATCTTGTTTGCACGACCTCGCGCGGTAAATGTCGAGCGGCGCCTGGGGTGCGTTTACGCATTCCAGACTAAGATAAAAATTAACCTGGCTAAGTCTATGTCACCCGTTTAGGGCATCCGTCAGGCGAAAAAATCTCCTAGCTAAAAATTAATTTGCCCCGTTCACGCACTCCCACCGGTATAATTTTTCTCCTGACTAGGCTAAGTTTTATCGAGGTTTTTAGGTAGATAAATTTTATCTTGTCTGTGATTGGGCAGCCAGTTGTCATCGAATCGATTTGACAGCTCGTTCAAGAGTTTGACAGATGCGATTGGTTCGTAATAGATTTGAGTGCTATGATTGGTCTAGAGCTATGACGCCGTTCACGGACGCCTCTCAGAATAAATTTTATCCAGCATAAATATTATCTGGAGTGCGTAAACGCACCCCTGGACACGCATCCCGAGACGCGGTAAAACGAAACGATCCCTCCCCGCTCCCGCACACACCGCGCCAATCAGAAGACGCGCATTAAAACATAGGCGCTCGGCAAGCTTTCGGTACCGTGTATACCGAGCGAAACGAATCCGCACCGCTCCCGCACCGACAAGTCAGAAAACGGCCTAAGAGTTATTGCTAGTCACAGATCTAGGATTATGTCACTGACATACTCATCACGCAGTCATTCATTCACTCACTCTACGCTAATCATAATTCTATGGTTAGAAGTACCTTAGAATATAAGATAGACATAATAGCTTCTTTTTTTTATATCGCTATCATTGAGCTTAAATAGCAAGGAAAAAATCAAACACACTATGATTTTGGTCTAGGTTTCCTATTTTAAAAAGTTATTACTGTAAAAAGCACAACAACTCGAGCAACAATTCTTTGGTAAAAAGTAGTGAGACTAAAATGTAAACAAGTCGGTTTATTTATTCAATGCATGTCTATGGGGGTCTTGTCTTGTCTATTATTATCTGGGCGCATCTTTGCAACTTTGATGCTCTCATAGATAACTGTATATTATACTGAATAAATAAAGTGACTTGTGTTTACATTTTAACTTTACTACTTTTTCTGAAGATTTGTTGCTTGAGTTGTTGTACTTTTTACATGCTATGTTTATGTTAGGATCAAGTAGTCTGCGAGAATAGTACGCGCTCTCTTCATAATCACACAATTGACTGCTCCTTTAGAATCAGTTTTTTAGTAAGATGACACAATTTTATAGTATGACAAGCTGTGACTTATTTGAAATACTTGTATTTAAAATACAAATACAAAATACGTATTTTGTATTTAAATAATTTAAAAAAAAGTATTTTGTATTTTATTTGAAATACTTTTCGAGATGAATTTTGTATTTGGAAAATAAAAAATACTTACTTATTTTACTTAAAGTACTGCTACGTTTTGAAAGAATTGCCATCTTTACCCCCACTTGCACTATATCGCACCGCACCACGCCCGACCCCCGGACGACTCCGTACATACCTGGCACGCCATCCCAAGAGACCTACTTCTAGCCGACGCAGAGGGAGAGGAGGATGGCGAAGAGGGCTCACAGGCAGCCGCAATGATGAGGCCCCCAAAGGGCTCCGCAAAGCCACGAGAGGCCATCTAAGTCAAGATGGCCACCGTTGTTTGACCACGCCGAGACGGCTGTCATAACAGCCGAATTGGCAGAGGGCATCCGCCCATCAAATGCCCCCTGACCAATGTGTCAGGGCGTCCAGCAACAGTAAGGAGCGAAACCTCGATCTGGAACCTGTCTCCTCTAATAAAAGAGGAGGAGAAGACCCAAATGATGATGATGATGCCATCTTTTCAAGTGATTTGGTCAGCAATGCGTCACATGACCACTAAAGGCGCTGCAACTTTGATAGCTAAGTTTGACAGTTTGAAAAATATCGTATGAATACGATTTTTTCCCATTCTAGTACTGTACGATCGAATCTCCGAAATTGTACGATTTACAACTGATGGCAACAGCAGCACCTGTATTGATTTGGAGACCCTTCAATATTTAAGAGGCAAAGACACAAGTCTGACCATTCTCGACATATACTAGGTATACATAAGTATACTATTAAATTAAAATTTTAAATTAAAACAGATAATGCGACTATACAGACGCAACATGTCTGATGATCTTTTTGAAGAACTTGTTATGTTAAAATCTTTAATAAATAAAGAAAAGTAGTAATTCCATTTGAAAGTATTTTATTTGAATAAAGTATTTTAAAAAGACCTATTTTGTATTTAGTATTTAAATAATACTAAAAGTATTTTGTATTTGAAATAGTAAATTAGAAAAGTATTTGCATTTTGTATTCAAATATTTTTTTTAGAAGTATTTTGTACATCCCTGGATGACACAGATCTTTATATAAGGGCCAAAAAACGGATTTTATGGCAAACACAATTCAAATGGCTCTTTGCGTATATGCGTTATCTCTTTTTTCTTGAAAGAGCTGATTGGATAATTATAGAAACTCTACCTACACTACGAATTTAAAAAACGCTATAAACAAATGCAGTACAGCTACGAACATGTTGATCATGTAAGACCTAAAAGCGAATGCCCTTCACATTTATTGTTTTTAAAAAAATGTTGAAATGCATAAGAAATGTCCCCAATGAACGTAACATACCTACTCGTATTAAAAATAATAAAACAAATTATATAGTTTAAATGTAGGTTACATTACATTGTAACCATCACTCTTCCAAGAATGCTAGGTATAGTTACCATTATAGTTATGTATAGTAACTCATGTAGAGACAAGAGAGAGGAACCTCTCACTTTTGCACTTAACACAATCGTGATGCGTATGCTCGATATCTCCGTGTCGATATCTTTGTGCTATTTTATACCAATTAGCGTTTAATTATTTATTAGGTAGAGCTCATAGCGTAGTTTGGCTAGGTGTTCGTTAGAGATCATCAAAGTTAAGTAACGTTCAGCACGGTCAGTCTTCGGATGGGTAACCGCGGGTGGTATTTACAACTGAGCACTACCGTGGCTTGGATGACACGTTAAATTGTAGGCCCCGGTTAATTTAACCGTTTAGCCATGTCAGAAGCCTTCAGGCGGCTTAAAAACTCTGACACCAGGGCGAGCCACCCGGCCTATACGAACTTACTTATTTATTAGGTTTTAGTATTGTATTACCTCTATGTATATTACTCAACAAAATCTTGGAATATTTTCGTTCACTATTTTCTTATGCTGGATGGTTTACTCAATTTTAATGCTCAGTGACATTATGCATATTTTAATGTTCAGTGGAGTGAATGAATAAACGAACACTGACATCAATTTCGTTTTACTTACTGCTTAATAAAACTAAAGAACTAAAATTATTGCCACCGTATAGACAATAAAGTGACGTGTCATTTCAAAAAACTCTACGTTATTTTAATCCACTAAAATTATGACTGTAGAGAATTACAAAAATCAATTTTATTGAACAATTTTACGTTCTATACCTGTATGTATATACCTATAGGTACATATAGGTAATTTTGAAGGCTACATTGACTAAATTAAATTAGGTACACATGATCTTGCCTAATCTAATTCTACTACTAAAGCGATGGACAAGCTGATGAAGGTCTAGTGATAATTCAACATAATTGTAGTTTGAGTAACAAAACACTGTCTGCACTAATTAGCTGTTACTAAGATTGTATCTAGTATTATTAAACTCGTAGTACGCAGCGTAGGCTTCGTAGATGCGTAGCGATCGCGTAGCAACTTGTCGACGTGGCACCGCTACGTGCGGAGTTTTGCTACTACGACAGAGCCAATGGGAAGAGTAGATAATAAGCCCGATTACAGAGGCGCCATCGTAATTATAATAGCTAAATATAGCATATATAGTTCGGTTTCTTTTTCACTTTATGCATTCGATAGAGAGAACGCTTTTTACGTTGCTATTAAATTTACGCTGACGCCTCTATAATCGGGCCTAATGGCGTGTTTAGTCTATAATCTTTATTATTATCTTTTGCATTTTGTGTTTCATAGAAATTACTTAGGTAAGCTATTTTCACGAATAGGTGATTGAACAATTTGTAAATAGCAGTTGAAGTATGTAGTTGATGGTATTCTGTTGACGTTAATAAAAGCATTTGCCCAAAAAACGTTATGATAATCCGGATGACATTATCATAATGATCGTTAGCCCTTAATATCCCACTGTTGAGCATAAGCCAGCTTTTGGCCATTTATCTCTGCCTCTTGACAATTGCATCTACACATTTGTAAATTCCAGTTCACAGGCTGAATTTTATAAATAGAGGCGAGATTATCTTTATTATCAAGTTTGCGTCAAGTAAATAGAGATGAGAAAAAGTTCTAAGTTCGGATTAAACATGAACACACGATACCTACTACAGCATTCTTGAATATTTACGTGCCTATGAACTTTACACTTTTCAAAGAGCGTTTCCCAGTACTTTTCTGTCGGTTCAGCGGCGTGAGATTTTTCTAGTACCACGTGCCACGTATTTTGATGTTATGTATCGAGATGATCCGACGTCATCGTCGCGCCGGGCGCCGGGCGCCTCGTGGGCGCCAGCCGCCCGGAGACCGGGGCGCCGCCCCCGTGCCATTACCTACACTCTGACGCGTTATTATGTTTCATTACTCACTATTAACGCTAACAACATGGTATTTTGTAATTGACGGAAGTTTGACACTTGTTACACTTCGATGGAAAAACAAGTAAACGAAGATTTTTGAAGTGTTACGAGAAATTGAATTTTAGATATCGTATACGAAGGCGTGGTTCCACTGGAAACAATTCGCTACATTTGTTGACAAGTTGGTAAAAGCTTCAACAGTGTCCAGGTTCCGCCAAGAGAAACGTTTATATGCTCAACAGTGTTCATCACGGTGGTCTATAGTTGGCAACTCTGGTTGTACTACCCCTTACGATTAGATCGTCCTGATTTACCTACAAATAAAGGTAAATCAAAATTAGTGATGAATTAATGGTATATACCTATACATCTATCAAAGTTATTGTATTAGAAGGCTCTTCTCCAGAAATATACCTAAAGAATACTTACTTACTCATGAAAATGAATTTTAGTTAATTTGTTTTTGTTGTGGTTTTGGTTATTTTGGTTGAATTTTCAATGTAAATTGTTTCAGGACAATGCCGCAGTGGGCCAATGCGGAGGGCGTCGGCTCCGGCGTCGAGTCGCCAGTGCGAGAACCGATGGTCTTCTACGAGGAAATTGATGATATGGACACCAACACCGAGGTGGCCGACGGTATTGAACAACCAGGTACGTTATAAACACTTTCAGGACATTCACTTTATAACTAGCATAAATATCTAGGTATTTATCTATACATGGCTCAGATCTATCTGTAACTTTACGGTACCGTACAGTTACGATATTATTGGGAACGACATAAGAACCGGTTTTGGACGATGCATATTCCTGATTTCAAAAAAGCACTATGTTTGCGTGATGCACAGATTAACTGACCATCCCTTATCAGATATATTTTTCGAGCCTGCTTTATGTAGGTAAAGCAACTCCGGCATCCTCGGATATTTCACGAAAGAATCATGTTACAGTTTTGGGTTATCCAAGGTTAGCTATGAATCCCGAAGGACCCATCACTAAAATGTATTTAGGTTAGAGCGAAGCCTTCCAACGTATTAGGTAGGTATCGATAAATCGCAAACACACAAGCCTAGTAACACAGTACGTTTTTAAATACTACAATTTACGCACATTATCGATTTAAACAATATTTCATTACCAATGTTTTATTAAACAACCGTCAAAAGGGGAAGCAGATAAGGGAATTACGAAAATCACCCGTAGCCGTGCGTATAAATCGATTAGTTTGCGTTCGATTACGCAAATAGTAGGCTTATCAAGCGTGCAGGCGCGTCACGTAACCGCCAGGTTTCGTACATGCCAGCTGACTCGTTGCACAAAATGTTCATTAAATTTCGTTTTCGTGTCTCGGCGGAGGCGATGTTGCCATAGATCGTGACGGCTGCACTCTGCTACTGGGGCTGAAGCCAGCGACTCAGCGCTTCTTCTTGTGTGATAATAATCGTAGTGTGTCTAACGTTGGTCATATAACAACGTATGGGTCTTTCGACCCATAAGTATGTTCTGTTTTTTCGGGATAAAAAATTTTTTTTACTGACAAATTTATTTACTTTTTGTACAAATTGATTAGTATTATGTTATCTATTAATAACGACGCGGAATAAAACACTTACAATAAATTGTTAAAATTACATTTAAAAGTTCGTTGATAAGCAAAATATGTTAAATACGTTGGGGATAATTGATTATCAAATAAAAAAAAATTAAAAAAAACGTTGGCTATATACCTATCATAATAAATAGGTAGTTGTTTTATACTTGCCTGGACTGACTTGGCGGAAGACCGGGACGTGTAAGGCCTTTGACCAGCAGTGGCACATGATTACTCTAGTAGGTATGTGCTGATATAAGTAGTATCTCCTAGGTTTAGGGTGCTGATGATGTGAACTGATGGATTAAATCTTAATTAACGTTGGTATTTATGTTTAGCCTGCTTAATAAAATGATGTTCCTATCGAGATAGTGTAGCTATATCGACAGAAATGATTTTTGTGTTCTGTAACATATTTATGATTTCCATTAGTCAACTGAAGTCACCGGTTGTGCCCACTGCCAGTTTCGGCCATTTGATGTTAAATTATTGCATAAATGTGTTATAAACAATGTAACACCATAAATATTGTTCGTGTTAACGTCAAAATTTGAAAATTACTTGAAAAATATTATTTTAACATTAAAATTGTCTACACAATCATTAGAATTCAAAGTGGTCAAAAATGACAGTAAGGTGGCCACAACCAGTGCATCTACCACACATATAGGTAATTAATTTAGTAATCTGATACTATAAATTGATCTTACTAACTGATAACGTTTGTCTAGAAAAATTACCCGTAGCTTCAGTACATTACCTACGTAATGTCTCTGTAAGCAAATGACTATCTAGCATCATAAACATTGAATCAAAAGATGTGAAGTACTCGTAGCACATGTATTTACATAGCTGTTTTACAATAAAAAGTCTAGTATATACGAGTAGGGTACCTAAGTATTCATACAAATACCTAAGCATTGTTCAAAAGTTCCATATGTACTTAAGTAAAAAGTATGTGCCTACGTCACTCATAGGTTACCGATGATTGTGTGGGATCGCCGATAATACCATGAAGCGCTGCCAATTCAATTAAAATTCTATATCCGAAGTGATCCTTATAAACGACTATTTATTTCAACTAGAGGGCGACCGACATAGGTACGCTCGGGACAAAAATGATAAATCACATTTTATCGATGATGCCGCCAGAGAAATTGATACCTGATGAAGAAAAGCTCTATTACAGCTGTTTTTGAGATTCAAACCTATAAATATAGGTACCTAATACTGTACCTAATACATTAACAATTGACAAGGCCTATTTACAGCCACTGCTCAATTGACAAGGCCTATTTACAGCCGCAAAAATTCTTAAATAACATTGTAACATTATTTAATTTATTATTATAGTCAGTTGAAATTGTTATGTACGGAAATGACGCCGCTAAGTGTGTGTATTATACCAAAAGCTAAATAAATGAATGAATGAAACAAAAATTGTTCGTATTAAAGGCATAAGATAAATGTAAGTGTTGTGCCGTTTGCAGAGTTATACGATAGCGGCAGTGGGAGTGACGAGGCACTGGCGACGCGCGCCAACAGACCGAGGCGTGCCGCTGCGTCGTCGTCGTCGTCCACGGCAGGGGGCGGAGCGCCGGGCCCGACGCGTCGGCGTCGCGTCGGCGTGTCGGCGCGCGAGCGCAACCTGCGCCGCCTGGAGAGCAACGAGCGCGAACGCATGCGCATGCACTCTCTCAATAGAGCCTTCGAGGTGAGCCTCAATATTATTTTATGTTAGGCTACATCAAAATGAAATAAAACTACACAGTTAAGCTACTACATAACTAGTAGTTCTCCGAACAGTTGATCTCGCGACACAACCCTTTAACCGAATGTTTTTAAGTCTATATCTCGTTTCGCTCTTGACCGTTTTGGTTCATACTCGCAAATCTTGTTAGCATTTAGATCAAAGATTAAACAGACAGACAGAGATTAAAAGATTAACATTTAGATTAAACAATCTTGTCAAATGTTGTCGAAATCGGCTGCTAAATAATAAAATAGTGCGCCAAAAAAAATCCCCTCTTTTTGAGGGAAATACCCCCAAATGTCAAAAATCGCCGACGACAAAAAATATATCCATTTACATACCTATGTACCAAGTTTCGTCGAGATTCGTTTAAAAAATGCGACCTGTAGACAAAAATCAACATTCAACGTCACAGACGAAAGCAAGCACAGACCTTCTCTTCGCTTTGGTCAATGAAACTACATATTTAAGCTACTGGGTACTACATAAAAAGCAATTGGATTATCCACAGACCCTTCAGGACCTAAAGATAATCTAAATTTTGTTTCCAAAATATTTAGTTTATCATATCACTATTTCAATACAGTTTAATCTAACTGCACACTCTGTATCAGGAGATTTAGGAGTGACGTCACTTGCTGGTCCCAACAGAATATCAACACTGTTAGAACATATACCTACAACAAGCAATATGTTGAGTTTGGTCTTGGGACCAGAAATCAGGATGACTCTAGATGTTGACTCTTGGAAAATCATCATAATTAGAACTCGTTCGTAATTTATGCTAGTAGACATCATTGTGGAAAAGCTAGATGTTTAGTTATCTACATTTTAAAGTAATCAATGTTGATACCACTGATTTAATTTTACACACAGCCAGTTTTTAACTACTATGTTGTTATACCTACTTAAACTTTAGTTAAAAAATTTATTTTTATGTTTACAGGGCCTTCGCCGCGTAATTCCGCACGTAAAAAAACCGAGCAAGAGCCTGTCCAAGCTAGAGACGCTGACTTTAGCCACAAACTATGTCAAAGCCTTGACAAATATGGTGTATGAATTACAAAATGGAAAACCGTGCTATAAGTAAGTTCATATTATCTTAAATATTCATAACTTATACTTATACATAACATAATCAATATGTAAAGAAATAAATAACTTTGAATTTGTACAGTCCCAGTTTGTTCGTATTTACTCTAGCTCAGTGGTAGTAGATACGTGTGATTCACATAGCCTAGCTGGATTAGCCTATATATGACATATTAGTTGCAAAAGTAACAGATAACTTCATGACTCTGTCTCCTTTTGATGCGTCGATAAAATTATGTCGTGGTGCGTATACTAGTCCGGCAGGGTGTGGATTTTTATCCACATGTGTTTAGACGAAAACTTGATGAAAATATAGCTTGGGTGGGTTCATTGAATTCTTGACAATTTCCTTATGATTTAATTTGCTGTGTTACTTTAGGTACTTATACGTCAGTAAAACTAATTTCTAACCTGTTATTTAACGTTACAGATTTGACAGCGACGACGAGAAAATCGAACCGGTAGTAGTGTTGTTCAGGAACGAGAAAAACAACAACATTCTGGACGAACTTGAGCAAGACGACGTGACGACCAGCAGTCGGCAGCGCGGCACCCTCTGACGAAGCGCGCGCCTCGCGACCCGATCAGCTTTCGCGGTTTGAACTCACACAGAACCATGGGCGTAGCCAACAATCAGGAAAAGCAAGGAAAGGAAAGAGTTTGTACATTTCTTATAACGCGACTTTGGTGAAACGGATGTCTAATGATTTGTTGCAGAGCTGCTATGTTACGCTAGGCCGCTATATACCTACTTACTTAGGTCTTGGCCATTTTAATATTAGGTAAATCTTCATTAAAGATCTTGATGTGATTTATGGGAATGGATGAGCAGTTAGTCATATTAGTCAGTTTTGTGAAATCTTCTACTAACTATAGTCTTCTGTCTAACTATACCTATATAATAAAATCTTCACTTTAGGTAATCATATGAAATTCATGTTAAAATTTCCATATCGAAATGTGATCACGTTTTGACCGCTCATATTGATAGCCCGTAGTGAGGTACTTACCTATTTAAAATAATTATTTTTGTTTGGAGTGATCAAATTTGCAAATAAAATATAAACGATTCTAAGAAATTAGCTCTCCTTGCTCGCTACACATATTTATTATTATGACATACCTACATAACTACACCAAAAATAAGACTGTGAGAGAAGAATAAAAGCTTAATAATTCGATGTGATTCGGTGGATATAGGAATGTCCACCGACATAAAAAATTTCGTCATTGCTACGTATTTTTGTTCGTATGTCACTACATATCATGGCACAAGCAGTACGTCATGTATCCTGACTAGACTGTGGCTACGTCCATACACGGTGCTCTCAGAGGTTTTGTAAAATGAAGACTTGGCATTTCAAATCCGGATACCAGAGACATGGCTACGTTTGAGTGCTTACTATTTTTACTTGCTGCGAAATTTTATTTATGATCGCTTTTCTTATGGACTGAATAAGTATGTAGGTACGTAGAAAATTGAGTGAATGCAATTTAAACTTAGTTTTATGAATTATTTCAAAATGACCTGCCTTTGTTATGTATTTTTAAACCTTTATTGTCTCTGTCCTATTTTAACACTATTTTTATTTTTAACAATTTTCTGTTGTACTTAATTTGTTTCCTATTTTATTCGCTAGGCTGCTATGAAGCAATTTAGATATTAAATTATTTACAGGGTACCTTTGATTTAGCTTCATACGAATCTAAAATAGGATAACGTTAAGATTTTAATTTAATTAAAGTTCAAGGTTTATCTGGTTTTTTAAGCTCGATACCTAAGTTGTAAAATTTTCTTGACGAAGAACTCTGAGTTCAAAAAATTTCTTGACAAAGATAATTATACAGAAAATTATGATTTCAAACTTCCATACAGTAAATAATATTTTGCACTGTAAGCTCTTTTTTTTTCTCAAGTCGGTGCCAAAACTTGTATGGATAAGAGAAAATAATGATATAAATTATAAATATCATATAAATTAAATTGTATTAAGTATCTAAATATTGTACTACGTATAGGTAATCATGAACAGTCAATTCATTATATTTAATTAAATGTTACATTCCATTAAGAATAATTAAATTGTTATATGTAATCTATTAATTTCATTTATAATTTTGTACACAGATTTAAAATAAAACTGTAATATTACGCATTTGATTGCGTTGTTGTTTTAATTATAAGCAATCTCATAAGTTACCATAATTATTAAGTTATAATTTAGTTACCGCATTTTCGTTTATTTTTAAGAAGACCGACAAAACATGTTCGTTTATTTGTTTATGCAAGTTTTCATCAGCATGTAAATGTTTATAAAATTATAGATAAAAAAAAAATGTTGTACGAATATGAATAAAATTTTCAATTTCAACTTAATTTGTTTTATTGGAACATATAAATTGTGTCCCATGGTATTTACTATCTTCAAGTGGATCTTCAGTTAGAAAAACTAAAATTAAGTATCTATGTCGCTTTTAATACAGCTTTTTTTGGGTTTGTCGATCCTTTCCTTATTATAAATACGAAAGTGTGTTTGTCGGTTTGTTACTCTTTCACGCAGCAACAGACTTCATTTTCGGCATGGATATTATGTATTAATAGTTCAAAGTTGGAGACTGACATACTCGTAAGCTAGTTTTCATCGGAAACAAGGTTCCATGGGATAGCATAAAAATGAAAATATTCAGCGGGTGAAGCAGAGGGCAAAAGCTATTTGAGAATATGTAAATTACAAAGGAATCAAAAAATATTTCATTTTACTCAATACGAGTACACAAACATTTAAGGCCGCTGCATACATAACGAGATAATAACTCGGACGGGGCGTGAACGGGAACGGGACGTGACTGCCTCGTTCGAGACGGGAACGTGTTTTTAATGCATACGTACCGTAACAGTGATTCGGATCTAACTGTTGTGAAGAAGGAAAGATGGTTTATTCATTTCAAAAATTGGCTTTAATTGCTATAGCTCTAGATGACGAAGTAGTTACAAACGTCCAACACTACTTTTCTCTCCGGGACGAACGGAGTGACTGTGCATACGTAGCGGAAACACGGACGGGACGGGGCACGCGCGGGGCGGTACGTGCTAAAGATCGTTGGCGACGATATTTTTCCCGCCCCGTCAGTGCCACGTTCCCGTCTCGTCCGTGTCTCCGTGACATATGCGCTTCCATATACATTTTGCATGATACGATATTTCTAAAATTTCCCGTTCCGTCCCGTCCGTAAAAAAACACGTCACGGGCGTGCAGCGGCCTTTATTGGTAGAAACACAATTTTTTCAATTTCAAAAATTCTTTATTTAACATGATAAAATAACAATAATATGCACAGTTACTAGTGTACATTTAAGTCCTAGCAGTACATATTCATTAATTTATATTATGTTTTGTCAGCAACAAGCTCATGCAAAACTTTAAAACATATTCAATTGAAATAAGTTACAGAAATTACATTTAAAAAAGACAGTTCATTGAATAGTTGCACTATACAAACTTTAGGTAAAGTATTATATTTTTAGAAATGTTGTTTTTATCGAAACATAAATTCCATTAGGAGGTAGAAACACAGAAGAGATCTAGTTCTGCTGTTCTGTGGGTAGAAATAATATACTTAGGTAGATACTTACCTTCACGTTGGGTGATGAATGCAACTTCCAACTGATCTCATTGGAAGTCTATAATCTGGATAAAACAGTGAGATAGTTAAATGGGTTAAAAATGATGACTGAGATGATCCAAAAATGATAACTAAATCTTCATAATATGTATATACCTATTGTACGTGATTGTATGTTTCATATTGTTTTTTCTATTTCATTTTGTTTTTCAGTCCCTACTAGTTATTCTAATTATATTTGTACAAAGGAGTAAATATCAACAAAAAAAAAAAAGAAATTTAAATTATTGTGTATTCACAAATACATTATATGTGTAATTCGCTACATATGTTCATACGTAATATTATTAGCTTTGATTATTTTATTTAGAAATAGTCAAAGATTATTAGGTATCATGCACAAACCGTGCAAGTTGATTTATTACATTATCTTATACTGCGCATTAACATAATATGCGACAGATAGGTACATAATCAAAGAGATAGCTCTTAAATCTTTAGCTATAATAATTATGGCATAGCGCTTTGATTATGTACCTATCTGTTGCATAGCTATTCACGACTACAAATTGACGATGATACAAATATATTATGATAGATGTACCGGTTGTGGCCGTTCTGTTTTCATTGTCATCTCATTCATTTTTGGCCACATTTAATTTCAATGATTGTGTAGTGTAGATAATTTTAATGTTCAAATAATACTTTTTAATGAATTTTCCATCTTTGATATTCACAAAACATTATATTTTATGGTTTACCATTTGGGTATGGTTTACAAAACAATATTGTTTAAAATCTATTTATTCAATATTTTTGACATCAAATGGCCAAAACCGGAATAGTGGCCACAACCGGTACATTTGCCGTATCTCTTGAAGTTTCTTACTTCGGCGAACTCCATGTAATGGGCGAAAAACTGAAGATATATCATAACTATGTTCTACTTCCATGGTTCTACTCCATGTTGGCGAACTGAAAATGTAAAGAAGTTAGGAAACTCTTTTTGAAACTTCCCGCAAAATTTCGATTGGCTAGAAAATATTGTCCAATCCAAAGCAACTTCCGAATTCTTTTTTTTAGTGTTGTGTTGCTAGTACAGAAAAATACAGACTATAAAATACCAACTGACAGAACTCCCAGTTTGATGGCTTGAACAGGACTGGATCATAGATAAAATAATAAATGCAGCAAAATTCTACAACTTGTAAGTTATCTCTGATTGGTTAAAATATTTTTATGACGTTGCCGATTGGCTAATTTGTTAAATTGTATGAAGAAGAAGAATAGAAGAAAAAAAGAAAGAAAAAACCTCATGTGCGTGTGGACTGGACTGTTTCTAGTACTTTAGCTAAAATTGATTCAGTTTCATTATTTCTCAATAATTGTTGTATTTTCGCTTGAGGCGAAGTGAATAAAATCATGAGAGGTTAAAAGTGTATTTTTTTTAGTTATATTACGCCCAAGTTATCATTTCAAATACCTTCAGTACTGCGTCTATCTCAATATGGCCGTCCTGTAATGAATCGGGGGTCAGTGATATTGTTGTGATTTCGTATCATGTACAATACCAAAATGGAGCTACGAGTTGGAAATAAATATCGCCTTGGTCGTAAAATTGGTTCAGGATCTTTTGGAGACATCTACTTGGGTGAGTATTGACAAGAATCTTTGTAAACAAAGAAAAATGGTGACTTCTAGGCCAGCTGCAGTTTTTTTGGTTTCGAAATAGGTAGCTGTTTCCTCATCTTGGCTTCAGCTGGCATCAGCTCGCTGCAGAATTTATTATCTACCTATTTCGATTATGCGATTTTACATTTAAACAATTGAGATTAAACTTGAGATCTGTTTTCTTTAGTCCTGTGTTCAATATTCTAGTCTTTATAATTTAATAGGACAGTCATGAACCAACTGTTTGATTACAGGTACAAACATTGTCACTAAAGAAGAAGTAGCCATCAAATTAGAATGCATCAAGACAAGACATCCACAATTACACATAGAAAGCAAATTCTACAAGCTTATGCAAGGAGGAGGTAAGTATATCAACCTGTCTTCAACTCTCTATACATACTACAAGCTAGTCTTAGTAGTAAGTAATGTACTAGATATCAGAAACAATAACTTGTAACAACAAAAACAATAAATTCTAACTTGCAATTTTAGCCATAACAAATTCGAATACTTATACCTGTTTATTGATTGATGAGCATTATTATTATATTACATGTGTTTGATTTCTGTAATATCTTTTCCATTAAATATTAGTAAGCTGCATAATGTCCAATCCTGACTAAAGCTCACATAAATCCACATGTTGATTGGCTATTGCGCAGCTTGTAGCTAACTTCACATCTGACCACTTGTGTGGCGCAGCCTATACCAAGTGATTTCTAAGACATTTCAGATGCTGGTTATGTTTAAATATAGTTAAAGTTATAGCTCTAAGATAGTAGTGGGGTGACCCACTAATATCTTAACAACGCAACAGAAGGCAACAGAATAGAATAGCTTTTTTGAACTAGTAAGAATCAATCTCACACATCATTCATGCCTAACTGAACCTAGCTAACTATATGTTTGATGTTGTCAGTTGGCATTCCTGCAATCAAATGGTGCGGGTCAGAAGGCGACTACAATGTAATGGTAATGGAACTGCTCGGGCCATCACTTGAAGACCTGTTCAACTTCTGCTCGCGACGCTTCTCCTTAAAGACTGTACTGCTACTTGCAGATCAACTCATCACTCGCATCGAAGATATTCATTACAGAAACTTTATCCATAGGTAAAGTATTTTTAATTTGTGTTATGCTGTTGTCAGCAATAAGAAATGATAATTGTTTTTGTTTTATCTGTTCAGTACTGTACTGTACTGTGTACAGTAAATTCATTGTATTTTTATTCAAAATATGGACAGCATGTCAAGTACTGGGACATAAATCTGTGTTATCGTTTTAAGTTAAGTGCCCAGTTAAGAACTCTATTGAAATTGTCAAGTTATGGTATTCTTTAGATCAAAATCAAAACTCGCTTGACAGTTTCACATTGATTGTTTAGCTGGACAGAAGAGATACCAAATCCAACTCCTGAAATTGTACACACACAGGATATTTTATGCATTATCCTGCAAGCATCTACCTAAGGTAGACCTGCTTGGAAATGTGATAATGAAAAGCTGAGCAGCTAGTAGTAGAAACATATATTATGAAGACAGTGAGAGCTGTCATAGTAATTTGGATTATAATCTATGTCTACTCAGAATTTCTGCTGTTTATAGATTATAATCTTAAATGAGCAATTCTTAGATATTTATTTGAACAAAATACGGTTTCCGGAAATGACTTGTTACAATTTTGATTAAATTTGGTATTTAGATAGATTAGATTTTCTTTATAAGTTTATCTGTATCAGCAGAGATATATTTCTGAGATAACACAAATTTCTATTTATTTTTAATTGTGCTTATTGATGCTCGGTCTCTAGTACTAATTGTCCTAGGTCAGATAACTGTTGGCAATTTTACTTTAGCTTGTGTATTCACATTTCCAACTATACATACTTTGTTCCTACCTTATCTCATTTCTGTTCAATGTATGCAGTTCATAAATCTAATGACTTAATCAAATAGATAACTCTAGTGTTGCAAGTAAATAATTACCTTATCTCCTGATATAAATAAACTAAACATGAACAAATAACAACACTGAGCTTGGACAATATAGTGTCCTATGCCAGGTCACTGCTTTCTTCCTTTTATTCTAGATATTGTACAGAGATAAAAAATGAACATATCAACAAAAACTGGTAAAACTCTTAGACTGGCAGGTTTGCTTCAAATGTTTTTCTCTACTGTTAACTATTATAAATAAAAAATATTAGGTGACATCTTACACATGGTCTCTGACCCCAAACCAAAGAATATATAATAATACTACGTATAGAACGGTCACTCGTTACCCCCCACCCGTTTGAGTCTTCCTCACTTCCACCCCGCGTTTCACGTACCGAGCCGTGTACGTTGCGCGCGCGCTGCACAGGCCGGTGGACTTTCTAGTAAAAAGTACCTAGACTGTGACAATAGGGAAGACTTGTACTGTGTATGGTTGAATATGAATGATACGTAACAAAACAAGAAATTTTAATGTTTCCCTAAGGATAAGTAATAGGAACTTATTTTACATTATTTGGTTACTTCCTCTTTTTTTTGATGAAATTTTCTTTCAAATGAAGTAGATTGGTTACTTTTTGTTAAAATGCTTCCAAATTAAGTAATTGTTATACTTTTTTAAGCATTAGATTTATATTCATTTTGCGAATTGAATACACAACTGTCTCACTCACTCCGCATGTCGTCACGTTGTGGTGATCGCTGACAGCCATAGACGTTCCGCACACAGACGCACGTGTAGCGACCGTGCGTATGTGTGTTGTCTGTAAGTAAGTACTGTGTAGTGTGCGTAAGAAAGCAGAGTTTGTATGCAAAATCGCGGAGTGTCCGGGCTGTGCCCAAACTAAGCAAAGCTTGTGATATATAGAGACTGATATACTACATATACTTATTTCAAATACATACTTATATAGATGAAACCTAAATAACACCCAGACACAGAGCAAACACCTATGTTGATCACATAAATACTTGCCCTGGGTGGGGATCGAACCCACGCCTCTTTGATCCAGAAGTCAGGGTCACTAACCACTGAGCCACCGAGGCAATCAATGGCAGTTAATGACCATAACAATGAACATTTTGAAAATACGGGATCATTTTGATTTTTGTACCTTATAGTAGCACTTATAAGGCACAATCAAGTAGATGATACTTTTAGACCACCACCCTATATTCAGACAGGGCTTACTTAGGGTATCATTACCTTAAAAAAAGTTTGCATCATCACTTACTTGTATCTAGATCTGAAATAGGAATAACCCCTATGTAGACTTGTAAATAAAGATAAAATATTTGTGTTTCAGAGATATCAAACCAGATAACTTTCTTATGGGCTTAGGTAAAAAAGGAAACTTAGTGTACATAATAGACTTTGGGTTAGCGAAGAAGTACAAGGATCCTCGCACACTGCAGCACATCCCATACAGAGAAAACAAGAACTTAACTGGTGAGTATAATGTGTCATTAAATATACATTTTTGTAGAATGTAATTATTTAGACCTCATCATTAACAGAAAGCTGGTAAAATGAAGACCTATTTGGAATAAATAATTATTAAGCAAAGTCTCTCCTATCTGTATGCTTAGATCTTATAAATTATGAAATAGATTTTAGTACAGGTTTCATCAATAGACAAGAGTTATTCAAGAGAAAGGTTTAAAAAGAAGGAAGAAGGAAGGTTGATGTATAAAACATGCTTGTTAGACGTAGAAAATAAAGGGCAATCATTAAATTACTAACATGATGCAGACTTATAAATCAGAAACAGCACAGAATAGGCACATGTTCAGAAGTGATGCATACAGGTAGTCGTAATGAAATAACATTGATTATAACTTAATAAATAGTAGTAAGTTCTTTCAATGATTTATTTTAGTAGGTATAACTAGAACAGGAAATCATTACATTTTATAAAGCTAAGATGCAATTTTTGTGTGTCTGTCTGTCCGCTTATATCTTCCAAAATACACAATAGATTCGAATGCGGTTTTCACTATCTTTTAGTGTTTCGACGTGATGGTTTGCATCTATAACAATCGTACCTGGGCAAAGCCGGGAAAGGCAGCTAGTCCTAGATAAGAAAATATGTAAGAATAATAACAATTTTACTCAGTTTAAATGTGAAGTATCCACTGGGGATTTTCTTTGACCAAGGAATACTATTTTTCTTGGATATGGGTGATCTTGTTGCTAGTCTTGTGCTGTGTCAATATGAGTCATGATATATGAATATTTTCCTGTAAACATACTATTTCTAAAGAAAATGCGTCATATTCTTACATTTATTGTGACTTTTTAGCATTAGGCAAGAAAAAATAATGAAACTAAATTCGTATCAGAACCGTACCTACTGTTTATTATGAAAATGTTTTTTCTTGTTAATTGACCGAAGCGAATTGAGATCTGTGCTTTGACGTGACGATTTTGCTTTTGTCTGTCCGGATGTTGGTTGATTGTCTACAGGTCGCATTTTTCAACGAATCTTTTACAAAAGTTTAAATACATATTAATAGAATATTTTGTCATCAGCTATTTTTTATTAGGAGAATTTCCTTCAAAAAGGGAGGAAATTTTGCAGTTAAACTAGTAAAAGAGATGTGCCGCGACATCCACTGTTCGGAGAACTACTAGTTAAATCACAGAGCTAAAACAACTAGAGAGATAGCGCTGTTGTCGCTTGAGGCAATTCTCGACCACAAAAATGTATGGAAAGTCTTGCCCAGAACTGTCAAAACTGTCAAATATGAATTGAAATTTGACACTACTGAGAGAAAAACACGGCAACTAGCCACTGAATCGAGATTTATTTTCTTTTTTCTTTCTGACTCATGCCATGTTAAATCATAGCCTCTCTTTCTCTTGATCGACCACAGTATCCCTCTAATAAATAAATAAATAAATTGCAGGCACTGCGCGATACGCATCGATAAACACCCACTTGGGCATAGAGCAGTCCCGGCGCGACGACCTGGAGTCGCTGGGCTACGTGCTGATGTACTTCAACCGCGGCAGCCTGCCCTGGCAGGGGCTGAAGGCGGCCACCAAGCGCCAGAAGTACGAGAGGATATCCGAGAAGAAACTCTCCACTCCTTTTGACGAACTCTGCAAAGTAAGCCATTTAATCTGCCCGCGATACTTGAATACACATTTTTCGTGATATAACATTTTTGTCGAAATTGAATTACATGTCCATAGTACAGTTTATTTTGAATCACGTGTCAGTTTACGGTGCACTTGTTGAATATATTAACTGTACTGTCTATTTATAAATTCATGGTGTGCAATGTACATATTGCAATGCCTCGATAACTACGCTATGATGTATTATAAACCTTGAATTGCAATGAGTTACAGTACAACTACAAGTAGCATTTTTTTTTTAAATTGCTGTACTTAGCTGTATTGCTGCACCTCAGACTCCAGCCGGGCTAAGATGCGCACCACGTAATATTTCTTTCGACGTGTCAGAACGAAACCGCGTTATGGCAAAGTATATATCTGTCACTTTTTCACACGTCGAAAAGAGTTTTTTTCGTGGTCGCAGCTGGACTAGCTGGTTCTGTGGTCTTTATTAAGTATGTAGTTAATAATTAATTTAATATGGTTACACCTACATTGAGAGAGGTTGCAAAATGACTTGGCAAAGCTTAAATTAAAAATATTCCAAGGTGTCAAACTATTCTCGAAAATAGTTTCAATCATATGCTTGCAGCCCTGTGTACATCACAATGTGTAATAGTTATTATTTTTCTCCAAAAATGGAATACCGACTTCAACCGTGTACAGAATTCGAATAGTTCGCACGGATCTATGTGTCACTGATCTAATTATTTTCACATTATCGTTGATTGCTCAAAAATTACTCGGCTTATTTCGATAAAATTTAAATGGGACCACCTCTGAAGTATAGTCTACCAAGCAAAAAAAAAAAAAAATCAAAATCGGTTCATAATTGTCGTAATAATCTCAACAACATGCAAATAACATACATACAAAAAAAAACAGTCGAATTGAGAACCTCCTTTTTTGAAGTCTATTAAGTAAGTTCATATAGGCTGGGTGGCTAGCCCTGGTGTCAGAGTTTCTCAGACTCAGAGGTGAAGGCCTCTGACATGGCTAAACGGTTAAAACAACCGGGGCCTACAATTTAACGTGTCATCCGAGCCACGGTAGCGCTCAGTTGGAAAATGCCACCCGCGGTCACCCATCCAAGTACTGACCGTGCGGAACGTTGCTTAATTTCGGTGAAGTCTATTAAAAAGTAATTAAACGAGATATTTTTGTAATTTGTAGAACCACCCCATCGAGTTTCAACTGTACCTAAAGTACTGCCGGCGGCTTCGCTTCGAGGAGAGGCCCGACTACAGCCACTTGCGACAGTTGTTTCGCACGCTCTTCCATCGACAAGGGTTCACCTACGACTATGTATTTGACTGGAACATGCTCAAGTTCGGTAAGTTTCATTGTCCTTACTATTATTATAAATTCGAGTGTGTGTTTGTTGAAATATCAGACGGGCAAAATACGAAACCTAATTTCAGTAAAAACAAACTAAATAAACACATCTATTAGGGATGAAATATTAAAGAGAAGGTGGATATCATTTCGTAAAGGAAGGTGAAAACACTGGCAGATGACTGCGACGCGTAAAAGTTGCTCCGACTAAAACTGTGGTCCTAGTTTTGAATGAATTGGGTTTGAAAATAGGGTAAAAAGGAATATTACGTTTATCCCCCGTGGCTCTTTATTATAATTAGTTTCTTATCTACATTATGAAAAATATTGGAAGCATATTTTTTCTTTTGTGAATCGATTGAATTATACTTAAATAGTCAACTAGCTTATTATTTTAATCATTCCATTTAAAAAAATGGACTTCATGTTATTATTAAGGAAAGTACAAGAAGCAAAATATTTGATAAATCTGATTCGTTGGTGGCTTTATGGGATAAGTTTAAAAAACTATTTAGACAATAACAAACATAAAGCATTATTATAATGTTGTTTTTCCAATGAAGTTGGAGTGATAACAATGAAAAGCCAAACATCGCTACATGCGTAGCTTGACCTCTACGAATCACCATAACAGCATGTTTACTGGCCTTGAATTTAGATGTAAGTCATCTCACTTGTAAAATGTGTCTGCCTTTCAGTATTGGGTATGATAATGTTGATTTCACATGAAGCTGCTTTCTAGGGTTCTGTACCCAAAGGGTAAAAACGGGACCCTATTACTAAGACTTCGATGTCGGTCTGTCCGTCTGTCTATCACCGGGCTGTATCTCATAAACCATGATAGCTAGGCAGCTGAAATTTTCACAGATGATGTATTTCTGTTGCCGCTATAACAACAAATACTAAAAACAGAATAAAATAAATAATTAAGGGGGGCTTCCCATACAACAAACATGATTTTTATGTGTTTTTTGCCCGCTATGAATAACGGCAAGAGGAATGGGGCTCCCATACGGTACGGAACCCTTCGTGCGCGAGTCTGACTCGCACTTGGTCGATTTTTACACGTTATAGATATTCCGACATAATATTTCAATACATAATATATCACGGCAACCAACATTATTTTAACATTTAATTATTTTCACACAATTCGAAATCCAATCTTTGGACCAACAGAGGACCTAAGGTTGTTGTCATGAGTTTTGAAGGGAAGCTATAATAGGCCGCGCCACACAAGTTGGCGAATGTGAAGTTTGTTACAAGCTGCGCAATAGCCAATCAACGTGCGGATTTATGTGAGCGTCAGTCAGGATTGGATTTTGCGCAGCTTGTAGCTAACTTCACACCCGCCAACTCGTGTGGCGCGGCCTACACGTGGCATAAAGTAAAATTAATGTGGAGAGGTGTTTCTCATCGCATATTTTGGAATAGACCGAAAAAATCGAGTCATTTATTATGTTGTACTAACAGAATGGAAGTTTCATATCAGTCCAACTAGATTGTTACCCATGGCAACAAGTGTATAATGCGCCCGCATTGCTATTTGTTTTTACGGAATTCGCGCATAGGAATCCATTCTGGAATGCCGTAATTTAAATTCGGTTTGCATATTTTGAAGTCGGAATTAGTTTAAAATAGATAACTCAGGTGAAATAGTGGTATGTGAAGGGTTGTCATGAAGCTTGTGAATAAGAAACAACTTTACATACTTTGCGAGAGCAGCATTTTTAAACTAGGATTCACCAGTTTAGGCGAAAATGTTATACAAGTCGCCTAAAACTAAAAGTTTCATACGATGCGTATTCTATCCCGAAAACACTTTGTGTTAGTCATATTGCATTGCGTTGCGGCTGATCTACACCAGACTAGCGAATTTTAATCATATGCCCGGTATTACATCTCTGTACGGTATTTAAGTAAGTACTCTTTTAGTGTAAATAAACGTTAAGTATTTTTCATTGTTCTATCGCAGAGTTTCTTTGGAATATTCTAAGAATGCTCCCTCGCTTGATGTAAATGGGACTTAAGCGTGCGAACAACTGCTTGAAGCGTTCTTGTGTTTTCGGGTGAGCTCACTCCCTGAAACGATTTCTTCAAAATGTTCTTGTTCGGCTGGTATAAACTGATGTTTTTAGATTGTTCGTGTGGCGTTCTTGTGTAGAACACAAGCGATTTTAAGTATAGCTAGTTCTGAATTCCCATTAATGATCGTTTAGTGTAAGCTGCTTTGCTGAAAATGAACTGTCATTTACACTTACAAGATCAAGGAAGAAAGCTCTTGTTCTATTTGCATGTCATGATGACGTCAATTTTCGGTGAAGCCATACAATGACTCCAGAATAAATACGTAAACAAAGTTATGATTTGAATTTCAATGATTCCAGGAGGCCCGCGTGGCAACTACCAGACGACTGGCAACGACCGCACGCTCAGACGCCACGAACCAAATCAGGAACAAGAGACGAGTGAGTACACACACTAAATTCATTCTTTTATCACACTTCGTATAAATTTTATCGAATTCAGTTGGGTGATTTAAAAAATCCATAGTAATATAAAAATGGTATACATCGATTCGAGCTTACTATTCCAATATTGTACCATTTTAAATAGATCGCAATGATCGAAGTCGGTTGTGCCATTTGAGAAATAATAATCGTTTGACGATATCCTGGTTTTTATCAGTAAGCCTGTATGTAACAAAGATGTATGTGTGCATTGCAGGCGCAGGCGCAGCGGGCCAGCCGAGCACAACAGTGGCGGCCATCTCGGAGTGGCGGTGAGGGAGCGCGCGGCCCCAGCGACCCGCCGCGCGCCGCCGCCGCGCCTCGCTCGTCTGCTCGCTGCCCCCCGCGACCGCTCTGCACTAGTCCCGCGCCGGCGCCCCTCTCACTCCGGGCACCGTGAGGCGATCTCACGTCTCACCTCGCTCGCGGTCTCGTTACGAAACTAGCGCGCGGGCGATAAACACGCGACAACGCGGCCTCAGACTGTAGCACGGTGATACCCTGACCTACACTCGACGAACCGAAATAGTGCCCGCGATCCTCATCTACGACTAGGGTTACCATTTAAATAGGTATTCCTTTCTGAACTTGACCGTTCTTATTTTTTCCATATGGCTTTATTTTTGATGTGATATTGTATTGAGAATTTGGGTACAAATCAATCTATAAGCCTGTTTGACTTTCACTTTAGGCAGTTTAGGCGAATGCCTATCATATGGTAACCCTGTGTACGACTCACTGAACTAATCTTGCGCGAATAAAATTGTCTGCATCCTTTCTCATTATGATATGCGAGAAAGTGATGACACCGTTTTAGAGCTGTCAAATTTAGTTCAGTGAATGGTACAACAGAATCGACTTGATAAATAATGAGACGCGAAGCTAAATGCTCGTGATTAAAAAAAAAAACATTTTTGTATGCATTCATATTAACGTTCATACATATTATTGTAAATTATTTATGGCGCCTACACATTGACCTGATCTCATAATGTGAATAGAATAACCATAAATTTTATTGGCGTAATTTGATCAAGCTAAAACATGGTAGTGTTTATGTCAATAAAATTTACGACAATTTATTTCACTCAGATCGTGCTAATGTGTGGGCCTTTATATGTAGATTAAGAGTGGTGTTGAGTGGGTATTCTGATGACAATGCAGTTAATCGACTCATTTTGATATAGAGTTATCAGGCCTACGATTCATCCATTGTACTTTATGCTCAGTTATATTTAGATGTAAGATGTTGATTTTAATTCAACAGATACCGACTAAACGGTCCCCAAATATTGTCCAAAATACTTTATAAGAGCATGTCTGTGCGAGAAAATGATATTGGTAACAATTAGCGATTTATTTGAAACTTATTGTCGTTGTTCTTAATTTACTAAGACTAAGGACAAGTTAACGAAAGTCTGTTATACCTAATTTTATATTGGATCGTTTTCGTTTTTATTTAGCAGGCGTGTGGACGCAGAGCCTTTGGGAGGTTCATGATTATAATATTGGAAAGATTTTTTGCGGCATCCTCAATGTGGTTGATTAGTGCAATATTATTTCTATTTTTATTCATTCAACTAGTATTTTGTCTTCCATGTTCTTTATGGTCACTTATAACTAAGTGTGGAATTATTTTTACACAATTTCAATGTACCTAGTATATTTTGACGATATTTATTTCCAATGAAAAATTGTTTAGTAAAATAAATTACGGGGATGACACAGACCTTATAAAAAGTAGATGCAATGTTTACCAATAAAAGTGTAATAAAATTATGCATCTATTTTTAATTTAATATTCTTCAACGTACGACTTCAAAAATACCTAATATCTGGGGAGCTATGAATAATTATAATAGTGTATTATTTTATTCAAATCGGTCACTTGTCCTGACTCATGTTTCAGCAATATGACATGATTTTTATTCAAGCAGCAATTAAACTAACCAACTTCATCTTCGCATACTTCGCTCTAGTTCATTATAGGCAATTACGGGTAATGTTTGCTTGATGCGCATTTTACATAAAATCTTCCTCAAAGAACTTTGCCGATTGTAATTTTCACAATAATTAAATTAACCACTGTCATAGAATTACCTACTATTCTCTATATAGTACTGACGAATGCGAAATGAATGTCGTATGTATTTTTCGTGAAACAAGGGTACCTACTGTTATTTCATTTTTCTCCAGCTTCAAGTCTTACCAATAACATACTTTCTACCTTTTTTTCTTAAATACTTAGCATTTGACGATATAAGGATATCTGTTTGTTTCTCTTTGTGTCTGTTCTCTGTGTGTGGCTCTGTTTGTTTATTTTGGGCTTTGTTCAAATTATACTTACAATAGCGCTGCCAGCGGATATAAAACCAATATTATCTTCTTGAAGTGTTCAAAATTGTTTTTTTTTCTCCCAGTCTGTTATTATTTTTTACACTTCATCCTTTATCTTACTGGTCCTTCGAGCTAAATTGATCTATGTAGACTTACGTAGTCGTGATACGCTCAAACAATAGACATGTTACATTACGTCTAACAAACTAATCATATGATCATGTCGTTACGGTTTGTTTTTCAAATGCGCCATTGTAAATAATGGATAGCGTGTTTTGCCTATGAACTGTATTATGTTGCAATTTTGAGGCTTACATTGAGCCCTATCTTTAGTTTTAATAGATCCTTTGGAACTGCAAACAGGCTTGAAGAACTTCGTGAAACTAAGAACAAAAAAACTGAGAGCATTATTGTACTATTGTTTATATATGGTATCCAACATTCCTAAATGTATCTTCTACTTGAATTATGAACACTTGAATTATGTTTGCGAAATATATGATCTCATGTAAATTACCAAATCTAAAACTCATAATATCTAAGATGAATTTCACTCTATCAGTTACCACGTACAACTTTATTTTCCATTCATGGTTTTTCTTTGATTTTTTCTGATCGCGCCTTAACCTATTAAATTATATCACTCTTTCGAGCATGTGGTTATCGTTCGACAAATCTGAGAATAAAAATGTAACAAACAAAATCTTTTTTGTCAACGAAGTACTCTTTCGATGCGTATGATCTATGCAGCAATTTATCTACATGTTGAAGAGATCCCACACGCAGTTTTTGCCCGATGCTCATAATTTAAATTAGCGACAGCGGATTTTTGATGAATGGATGGAAAATACCTCACTTGACGTACTGCGGTTACTGACGTCGATTCTCATAAACCACTCTAAAGTATCGCAGTTCTGAAATTGTTACCAGCCTCCTGAAAACGAATGAGGCAAAGATGACATGATTCCTATCGCTTATTGAATCGACGCCATTGTAAATACTAATTCGCAATTGTATGTATAACTAATAAGCTGGATTCTCAGTTGACCCAGATTGGAAAAATTTAAATATAATGTCGGGAAAGGACCAGCTTCTAATATGACTGAGAATCAGGTTCAATTACACTGTAAATATAATTTAACTAGATTAATGTATGTAAGGGAATTTATTGCAGATTCTGAGATTCAAAATCAGCCTCTTGGTGTTGCAATGGGGGATTCATGATATCAATCGTTTGAAATGAAACGACTTGAATATTATGTTAGAGGGCGACGTTTTAGTTTTATATATATATATAGGTTTCATGTTTTTCCCTTGTCCAATAAAGTAACAATATTTTATGTAAGCACATTTTAGTTTTAATTTTTTAAAATTCATTTTAGGTTCTTTAGACGACAGGGTATTTTATAGCATTTCCTGGTTGATGTTTCAGATTTTCATCATATAATATTACCTTTACGCAGTTTATTACTGTTGGAACAAAAGATACGTTTATCTGAGCTGTGACAAGGGCGTTGATGTCGCAGCAATTGAATTCGAAGGCTTTGCATCGTTTTAGCACGTTGGCGTGTAAGTCTTAATCGAGTACCCAAATGAATTAATGATATTGTGTTACTAATTCTTATGACGTTATTTGAATAATTTGTATACTAGCATATTGTCATAGCATGGCACGTGTATGATGTGTGGTTGTCGCGCTGTCGGTGTGTGGAGTGCAGTATTGTGTATCTCTGTAAGTGCTTCAGACAAGACAGGTCGTGGCTTGCTCTTAAAATAAGTGTACGCTCTGAACGACGAAAGACTAAGAACTTAATTTTGTACATATTAATTCTAAGGTAATAGTTAAGCAGACCCACTGTTTTTTACAATATCCTAGGTAATTAAAAATAAATACAATCATAACTTACTGTTGTAGATTTATAATATCATCTATTATTTGGCAGTAATCTTTTATCTAGTAGGGACTTTCACATACTGAAACTCGTTCATCGACATTTCTTCATCAATTTACTCTGTCATAAAGGAGGGAATAATTCTAAGTATGTAGTGCTAGGGCGAGTAAAGTATTTAGAAAAGGAATGTGGCTTTCATTGAATATTGTAAAATTATAAATTAGGACAGCTTTGTTCCCTCCCGATGCGAGTAAATGCCAAAATCATACCACAATATAATTGTATTCTCAATGTTCGCATTTTATTTTCCTAACATATACGTACTGTATACTTTCTCATTCAAATACATAATATGCTAGCCTATAATAGCATTAAAACAAATTGTTATGCTTGCATTGTTTTTCTATGTCCAATATGTAATTAATTCCTTTGGCACAATAAAAACTGTAAAAATAATAAATTTGTTTCTGTGATGTCTATGTAGCTAGAAACCCTCCGTCGACGGGCAGCTGCACGCCGGAGATCATGCTCGCGTCCTCGCTCAGGAGGAACAGCACTGCATTCACCACCTCGATCACTTCACCGAATCTGAAAATAAAATTAACAATCAATACCTCTTACCATAATAGGATTAGAAAATAATTGAGTTGCATCTGTACCAGCTTTTTTAATAGTCCACTGAAGGACGTAGGCCTACCCACGAAGGGTGATTGGACCATATCCACCACGCTGGCCCAATGTGGGTCATCGAATTTCTTCTACGGACGTATGCAGGTTGCCTCACGATGTTTTCCTTCACCGAAAAGCCACTGGTGTGAAATTCCGTACATAAATTCCAAGGAACTCATTGGTACGGGACCGGGATTTGAACCCACAACCTCGTAAGTATTTATTTACGATTGTAAGGTGGGTGTCATTACCACTAGACCACCACGGATCTATGCATCTATTTTTGTTTAAAGGTGCTACCTCACTGGGAGCATTCGCTTGTAATGACAGACTCAAATATTACCTACATCAGTAACAGAGTTGCTCAAAGTCGAATATAAGATATCACATTAGGTACAAAATTAAAATAATGAATACTCCCGGTGAGGGAGCTACTTTTCACGCTTCTTAGGCTGTCTGGTAAAACCTAGAAAATCGACATCTCCTGTTTTGCGTGATATAGGCACGGCCGCGGTTTTAATATATTAGAGCTCCGCGAAGCCGCGCGATGGAGCGCCCGGCCTTAGTTCTCTCAAATCGGAATAAGAGTGCGCAGCTCATAGTGAGGGCGTTCCTCTCCAGATTCTATTGTATAACTAAATAAGCGTAGGTATTATTTCGTGTATTTTTTTTAGTAATTCAGACAAAAAAAGAAGAGAAAGTCAGAGGCAATAGGTATATTCTACGTCTGCGTGCTTGACGTGCTTTATCTTCGACCACAACGTCGCAGGCCATTCGGCGAGTAGGCTGTCAAATGCAGACATTGGTAAGTACGCGTTAAAAATGAATTTAAAAAATGTTAACAGACTAACTAGAACGGTCACGGCGCGAAATTATTTATGTATTGAAAATCTCACCTTCCCAACGGAATTTTGGAGAGCATGCCCTGTGATTTAGACGGCTCTGACCACACCTTCCGGCCCATCTCCGTCATTATCACCGTGGGGTTAACAGAGTTGACACGGATGCCGTGCGGACCCAGCTCTAACGCCATCACGCGAGTTATTGAGTCCACGGCGCCTTTAGAAGCGCAGTACGCCACGTGATCTTTGAGAGCAGCCTGTAACAAATACACAAGTATCTAGTAAGAAACTGAATCTACTGACTCTTTTTTTAGGGTTCCATACCCAAAGGGTACAAACGGGACCCCATTACTAAGACTCCGTTGTCTGTCACCAGGCTGTATCTCATGAACCTTAAGGGGGGCTCTCATACAACAAAGTTGAAATTTTTGCCGTTGTGTTGATAATGATACGGAACCCTTCGTGCGCGACTCCAACTCTCACTTAGCCGATTTTTTACAGTTAGTGTGATCGGTACTGCCGGGCTGTAAAATCGACGAATATGTGTAGATGAATGATCGGCTTTTGTTAGGCCGCGTGGCAGCTTTTTCTCTCAGGTTATAACTAAGTAATAGTAATATTGATAATAATCCTCCTTACATAGTATAAAATAAAGTCGCTATTTTCGTTTGTTTGTCTGTATGCTTAAATCTTCAAAACTACGCAACGGATTTTGATGCGGTTGGATAGAGTGATTCAAGAGGAAGGTTTATATCTATGTATAAAAATTCCCGAAATTCCCACGGGAACGGGCACAACGCGGGTAAAACCGCGGGGCGCTGCTAGTAATATATGTAATAGTCTCAAATATTCTCACCTTTGATGCTTGCGAAGATATGTTCACTATGGACCCTTTAATATTGTTTTCAATCATTTTTCTAGCCACAACTTGGCTAACGTTGACAATAGCCCTCGTGTTTACCGAAATTGTCCTGTAAATAATTAGGTAATCAAATTATAGATAGAAGCCTTATTATCTCCTGTACCTATAGAGGAACGGAATGACTGATGCGATTTGGCGGTAGTTTGATATCGATTCCATAGGTGCATGGATGTTATCCAACAGTTCCAACACCAGAAACCCCCGGAAGCTATGGTTTTCGCGTTTTACCATAAAAGCAAATGATTCGCGTGCGCGTTAGCCAACATCAATGAGAGGATAGTTTATGAACCTATCTCGATTATTTTTACATAATTATACTCGTAAACTACTTCAAACAACTCTTCTGTTGGCAATTTACTCATACCTACAATACGATGTGCATTTAAGCTGAACGGCTACCAGTCCATATCCGTTATATATGCTATGTTGGTGTTTGAATTTCCGCTGCGTTCAGCTCTTGCTGCTTAATCTGGTGAGTGGGAAAAGTATCGTCACCTAATTGTGAGGAGTGCGACAAGCCGGAAGATGTGTACCATGTACTTATGGAATGTGTTCGGAATCAACGCGAAAGAGAACGAATCTTTGCCGAACTTCAAATTACCGAATCCAATGTAATCCATTACAAAGTTTGTTATGTAATCCCGTCTCTGAGGAGGCTGGAATGATTTACAGACTGGTGGAGACCTTCTTCCAGTCTCTAAATCACGCCAACTCCACGAGACTTCCTCGCTGGCTTATTATATCGTAGTGTGTATGTATTAATATATCTGTGTCTATAATATGTACCTAATATAAGCTTGTACTTATAAGGGTACTCGTACGATGGGGCTGGCATGGACTTGCGGTCCAAAAGCTCCCAAAAAAATATAGAATTAAAAAAAAAAAAACTGGTGAGTGAGTGTTCAGCTTTAAAATTTAATTTTAAGAGATAAACGTACTTTCAAGAGATCTCTGTATCTGCAATGCTCGGCAAGGGCGACTAAGTCTCAAGAGCATTAAAATAATTATAAACGTATGTATGTTGAACTCTTAATAGCAAATAAAGAATATTAAACTTACTCATCAAAGCTCGCTTTTGTGCATTCTAAAAATGGCTCAATAATCGCCACTCCGGCATTGTTTACGAGGCCATCGAATTTGCCTAGAGAATCCACGACTTCCCTAGTCTTGTCCCAGTCCCTAAGATCTACGTTGGCAGTTTCTATTGAAGGGTATTTTTTCTTCAGATCGTCTAGATTATCAGGTTGGTTGGACAACGTAACTACTGTAGCGCCTTGTCTCCATAATTCCAGCACAATTCCTTTGCCGATACCTGTAAGTTTGGTGGGTGTTATTATAAGAGCGGTAAGAGTAGGTACCTATTTTATAATTTTTATACCAGTGTCTTATTTTCATCTCACTTACCTATTCCTCACAAGAAAGTATGTAACTAATAAATGCTAACCATCAGTCATACTATGTATTAGAAACCGCGTCACCACTAAAATTCGACGGTAGAAAATTGGAACTAAGTTCGGCGATTTGGAACTAAATATTTATTTTACGTACGGTATTGACTGCAAAGTCGACTCTTATGCGTATTTGTTTTATAAACAAATTTTAAAATGCACCTGAAAACTGCGATTGACCCGCCTCGTCAATTGGACTTCAGTGGCGGCGCAAGATTATGCGTAGAAATTAGACGGCCATCCACATCACAACGTATCTCGCCGCACCTTCACTTCACTAGCTAACATAGCATTGATAATTTAGCTTTAGGTAAGCACTACTTTTCCGTAAATTTTTCACTTACCTTGACATCCGCCGGTTACTAGAATCCTTTTTCCTTTAAAACCGATATCCATTTTAGCAGAAATAACACGCGCAATCGCACTGCCAATCAGGAGAAAAACGCTTCAGACTTATTATTATGAAGTGCCGGTATCTACCTACCACGAAATTGTTATTCTGTGATAAGAACGTTATTTTGATACGAACGCTGTTGCATAAATCTTTTTACGTGTATCGATAAAAAAGTTCGTAAAATATAAGTCGACTGATAGAGCTCAAATAAAACATTAGGTTATCTTAAAAAATCCGCCTTACCACAAAATACTTAAACACTGTCTAACCGAGCAATTTGTACTGTTAAACATTGTCTAAAGCGTGCGTAAAACTTTTGATAGTTTAAAAAAACTCGCTCAGATATTTTAATTGAATAAATGCATTGTCATCGGTCTTTGATAGGTGTGCAAGGTAGACAATCTGATCGCTCAAAGTAGAGCAAAATCGAGCTCAAAGGCGTTGGGTACAAGCAAACAAACATACAGATGAAACTAATAAAAGCGTGTTAAAAACAAAATGGCTTCTCTAAGATTAATTTTATTGGACGCTGCTAAAAAGAAATAGGTGTTCAAGTTTGAAGCGCTGTCTTGGAGCCTTTTGTATTTGTAGCTATTGATTAACACTTTTCACATTAATGTAGAACGGAAAAACCCTTGTTGAAAAATAGATAGGTAAATTCCAGAAGATGGTAAAGCATTTCGTATCTAAAATAATTTAAATGCATAAGGATTAATTAATAATTGCAAAATACTTTATTTTTAAGCTCTATTGATATTATGATATGGGTTATATTAGCCCCAAGATACAGCATAGTGCTACAAGAAGCACGAAGTAGCGCCATTGAAAATTTAAATTTAAAGTAGGGCACCTGTGATTATACTCGTATGTTTAGCTAGGGCAGAATGGGCGTGGTCAAGTTTAGCCAAGGCGAAGGTAGGGCAATGCTCAAAAAATAGTTTTGCCATTAAAGTCATTTATTAAACATCAATTTATTTTTAGTTAGAAAACAAAATAATATCTACTAGAGCCATTATATCAATTATTTAGATTTCAGTATCACAATATTATCATGTCAAGTAAAATGCAATATTTAAATTATAAAAGTGTGCAAAACTTATTTGTACAATAAATGTCTCTAATAAAAGCGAAAAGTTACAACAGTAAGACTTTTTACATCAGAAAATATATTTTTAACATTATTATAAAAGGTATGGCGAAATCATGGCAATTTTAGTATTCAAGAAACCCATTCTTTGGTTAACTTCAGTAACAAATTGATTCTTTGCTTACAAAATACATTTTTATCCTTAATCCAACAGTCGCAATATTACACTTCGAGTCTTAAGTATGCCTTTGGCAGAAATTATGCAGTGACAGTATGTTTTATGTTGCAAGGAATCCTCCATCGATGGGAAGTTCTACACCGTTGATCATGCTAGCTTTCTCACTCAACAAGAAAACAACTGTATTCACCACCTCGGATACCTCACCAAATCTGAAAAATGACATCCACCTGTTAGTGTTACCAAAGGATATACATGTTTAATGAAAAAAATGGTACTAATTTAAACAATTTTAAACCTTTTAAAACACTAGTTGAGTCATATATCATAGCATTAAACCTTTTAATACACTAGTTTCCTCATTTATCATAGCACTACTAATTAGTTTTATAGAGGGAACTCAGAAGGACAGGCAAGAACACTTTGTCATCTGCCACATGAGTTTTGGTAAACCACAATGTTTTTAGACATATTATTTATTGGGTATTGCATAAGTATGACACAATATACAAATAATGTCTTATCTTAAAATATTCTTACAATACAGTGTAATAAGACATGAACAGGAATTTAAAGAACATAGTTCCATGGAACCTTCAAGAATAAAATAAGATAAGAAATTATCTTACCACTAAAGTTTTACGCACACTTTAGACAATGTTTACCTGTACAAATTGCACAGTCAAACAGTGTTTAAAGCGTGTTTAAATCTTTTGTGCGGTATGTTTTTACCATAAAATAAGTAACAATTATTTATAATTATAAAAGTTATCTCATGCTTTTATGTTTTGAATATTTACTTAAACTCTTATCTCATGACCATGTAATCATTGACACATGGTTATCAACAAACAAATATAGAACAAATAAGGCATCTGTAGTATTTTATGACTGCCAATAAAAATTATACTAAGTATTTTGAAGATAGAGAATATAAATAGCTGTATTATATGTAATGCTAAAGTCAAAGTGTGTAAGAGTATGAATATTCAAGATCAGGTGATAAATTACCTTCTCAGTGGTATTTTCAAAAGCATTTCATTAGCTTTATCAGGTTCAGACCAGCCGACTTTACCCATTTCTGTCATGATGACAGTAGGGTTGATAGCATTTACACGGATACCATGAGGGCCCAGCTCAAGTGCCATCGCACGAGTGATAGCATCCAGAGCCGCTTTCGACGCACTGTAAATAGTATGGTCCACCAATGCAGCCTGGAAATTTTCATATTTATGAATTACATAATGTAGATAACAAAGATAACAGGATTGTATGTACCTAATCCCACAATGATAAAGTAGGCTAGATTTTTAGTATTACTGGAATCAGTTGAATTTCAATATTTTTCTCACCCATTAATAAAATTGGACGTAGTTATGCAAACTAGAACCAACCCACAAAGTCACTTTACAATATTATGTGAGCATATTTAGTTTAAAAATCATGCAATATGGTATGAATCTATTTAACATTTTGGAAGTGACTGAGATGTGGGTTGGTACCTTAGGTGTTGAAAGAGGTTAAATGCTCTGCTAGATATGAGACTCTTTAATAGATGGTGTTCATATTTCATGTCAATCTTTTATGCAGTCTTTTGTTATTTTTCTAACAGTTGTGTTGTATGAATCTAGAAAATATACCATCCATATTTTCTACTTAAATTATTGTTTTTCATTTATCCTCGCGTCTACAAGATCCACATATGGGCCCAACCTGACCACTGCGCGCTACTGCCAACATTAGGCCATCCTCTGTATTTTTGTTGTGTTGGTATTTTGACTACTAGGATCTTTTCTGAGACTTCATAGCATGGTTGGGGTTCTAACTGCATACTTAACTCAATTTCGCTCATAGTGTTGTTTGGTTCTAGTTTGCATAACTATTCAAAATATTACAAGTATAGATTACCTTTGAGGCTTGCGATGATATGTTTACTATGGCACCATGAGTCTTGTTTTCAACCATTTTTTTAGCTACTACTTGACTGATGTTCAATACAGCTTTTACATTAACATCCATTATTCTGGAAAATCAGAGAGGAATTTGTAATAATTTCAAGACTAAATTAGGGCAGTCATGGTATTATTTAAATACAAAACATACTTACTTGTCGAAGGAAGAAGGAGTACATTCCAAGAACGGTTCACAGATAGCGACGGCGGCATTATTTACCAGGGCATCGAAATGTCCTAGGGATTCTACAACTTTTCTAGTTTTATCCCAATCGCCAATGTCAACATCTACAATGTCAATTGATGGATACTCTGCCTGCAGCGTCTCCAGATGGGACCTCGTACGAGACAACGCGACGATATTTCCACCAGCACGCCATAGTTCGATAGCAATACCACGACCAATGCCTGATGATAAAAAATAGGGTTAAGACGTATCCTCTGTTTAGTACAACAGTCTTAAACTAATACTATTGTACTTAATACGAACCTTGTCCCGCACCGGTAACGAGTATTCTCTTCCCCTTGAACGATATTTCCATTGCGGTGCCTGGTATTTTCACTTCAAGTGATAACGATAAATGTGTTAATGAGACAACAAGAACGTATAACCACGTACGACAATGACGTTGTACGTACTGTTAAATTATTAATGAAACCAAGAAAATTCAACCGACGACGGCAAATAACGAAGTGTAATTTACAAGAAAATGTTTTGTGCTGTGGTTTTGTGAATTTTGTGATTACAAAAATAATTTGACAATGACAATTAACCGTAGCAATTGACTGAAAGTCTGACATTGATTTGATAAAATATTTTGACGTACATAAAGCACAAATACTTTTTTTTAATGTGCAGGTACGTGGATACTAAACTCTAAACAATATAAGTTTTGTTTGAAATCTTTAATTTGTCTTAAGCGTCCTTCAGACAAAAGCGTGCTAGCGATTAGCTAGAGTTCGATCCATCATATTAGACCAGGCGTTGTGTAAGCGAGCGCTTAAGCGCTTTTCCGAGTAACTGGCGCGAGCAGGAGAAAAAGCGAAGCCAAACGTCAGAGCGCTTACACAATAAGGCCCCGAATCTAAAAACGGGCTTTATGATTGGTTTAATTAACTCCAGATCACCTAGGGATGTTCAATCTATCCGTACTACTCTGGATCGCAATGGATCGTATCGCAGTGTATCGATCCACTTGTTTTGATTCGATATTTTGGATCGATCCGGTATCGTATCATTTAAAAAAAATGGTATCTTATGGTTATCTATCATACCGTGTTCATACCATGGAAGTCTATTTATTGTACAGAAACAACTTGTTCTCTTATTGGTTTGTGACAGAAACAAAACTTTTTTACATCGGCCAATCTTTTAGTGAAAAATTACGACGGACACAGTGTTCGGAATAATAATTTTGGAAGTCACTCTGGGTCAAGACGATTGCGGTAGAGAGTAGGGGTGAAATTTTTTTTTCAACCCCACCCCAACTTGGTATATCGTTGAATAGCGTGGAGCGGTTATTAAAGTGGTAAAAAAATGAAGCATCTTGCAACTACTTTCTAAAATCTGAAAAAAAAAAATCATACAGGTAGCGTATGTTATTCTAAATCCATAAAAAATATTAAGTCCAGTCAATGAGTCAACTCAGTTCTGTAACAGTCAGTGGCTTTCAGTCGGCAGATGCGCTTTTTCCTTAGCCGCGCGCTCTATTTGTACGGCGACTCGCTATCGGTATAATATTGATTTATTTACAACTAAGAAATAGAATATTAACTTCCTCGTAATATATTTAAATCCTATAAATTGTAAAAATACACTTTTAATATATTTTAAATCATTTTAAACAATTTAGAAAGAAAGCTCTATGAAACGTATAACTTTGAAAAAATATATGCAGTACGTAGGTAGGTACGTTTGGGTACCACGATACGGGCGATATTGCAGGATACGAGTTGTGTTTATTATAATACTATACAATACAGTATATGACTAATCCTGAAACAAGCTATGTAATAAATATACCTATTAAGCTTTTCCATGTACTTAGGTAATTGAGTGATTTTATTCGCATTTTTGAGGTTTGTCTTATGTGTTACCTTATACTACGTAAATCTTGATAATAAACTTGGATGTCTAATTGTTTCTTCTTTATGAAACGGGTGATGTTATATTTATTTCCTAATGTCGATACGGAGTCATAACAAGGCGATGTGCTTTTGTGATGAATAAGTAAGTAAGATCCGAAAAATTAGCTTCTTACACGCGTTATTTTTTTTTTTTGTAAAACTCAGTAAAGCAACATGCCAGAATACCTACATCAAAATTCGCAAAAAAACTATATCAGTTATTGCGTAGTGCTTAGATATGAATTCATCGACAATTATTTTGATAATGATGAGATAATTATATCTTTAACTTTAATTACATAGTAGCGCTCATAGTGGTTTAGTCTTTAGATGGGTGACTGCGGATGGCATTTACAACTGAGCACTACGGTGCCTCGGATAACTATCGGTCCTGGTTGTTTTAACCTGGTTGCCATGTCAGAAGCCGTCTGGTGGCTTAAAAACTAACCACCTATAGGCCAGAGAGTTAGCCACCCGGCCTTCTTATACAGATTTACTTACGAACTTTTTTTAAGACAAAATACAAGCAGGAGTTAATGAAACTATCTGCTACGCTCTGGCCGTACGAATCAAAAATGTTGGGTTAAACTTCGTACGTACCTACTGAAGGAAAATTGACAGTGTAGGGGCGGCAGTGAGGTCATCATGACCGACCTAAAGATAAAAGGAGATTCTCAATTTGTCGGTATGATTATGTGTTTATTCGTAAGTAACATTATTACAAGTAAGTACTCCTCCAATTATGAATGATAATATCTAGTGATAATTTTTTTGTTGCGGTTACCTCCTGCCCGGGCTATTAAAAAAAGAGTGGGATCATAACTTTTTGAGTACCTAACAGGAAAATTTTAATTTTTATACTTGTGCACAACTCGAAGGTCGTTGACCTCACAAATATATTTCTTTGTTCTAGCAATCAACCATCTAACGACATCATAAAAATTCGTTTTCATCATCACCACCATCTACGGAAGCCTATCATACGCGTGTTTCGACACGCACTTGACAACTTATTTTATGCAGCTTTGATTGTACTTATCAATATCACGCAGTCGAAGCCACGGCTAAACATTATTAGCCGCGTGATAATTAGATCATTTTGGTGGTAGGTAATTTGTTTAAAAGTTAGTTGCTTAGTTTAACTTAGTTACTTGTTTCATAGCTTAGGTACATAGCCTACCTACATAACTAACTTTTAAACAAATTACCGCCAACTAGTCCATAACAGGGTTATCTGCTAACCTGTACCTGCTAAGCGAAAAGAGGGTGATTAAGACCATCGCTATGAACAACGTTTACTATAGGGCCAACCCAAAATTTGAGAAAAAAATCAGCTGTTCCATACAATATTGCATCTCAGAATCGACAAAAGGTATGCTTGTTAAAATATTATATAGTAAAAATTGATCATAATGATGGTCTGAATCACCTCCTTATGGCTTCCTAAATTATGATTCTCTGAAAAATTAAGACAGAATATAAACATTGTTTTTTTTGTGAGTTTAATCGTCTATTAAAAGTAATGTCTGACATGAAGTATTTGATATACTTACCTAAGGTAAGTACTTGTATTTGATAGTATTGAGGGTATTTAGTGATTTCATTGAGCTCTGAGAATTTAAAAAAGTTTTCATAAGTATAATATAATCATATTTAGGCCCAATTATAAAGCCGCCATCGTAATTATAATCGCTAATTAGCATATTTCTGTTTCTTTTTCACTTTAGGCATTTGATAGAGAGAACACTTTTTACGTTGCTATTAAATTTACGATGGTGCCTTCGCAATTGGGCCTAGTTTAGAAGCCAATAGGTAGGTATCTCTAAATTAGGAATAGGATCTCAAAAAATCTAATTTACCTACGTGCAAAGCCGAGGCGGGCCGTTAGTAGAGTAAATAAAATAAAAATTATTATCTAACTTATCAAACAGCAAACAATTAAAGTTGTTAGCGTTCTCAAATCGATTTGTATTTCTAACCGTGGAATTTTCTAACACCTCACCATTAACTTATCGAGTCGCTTACCAAGATTCAAAGTTAGCAGTAATGTTGCTAAAAATATTTTTAATTTTCACTTTTATGCATTTCAAAGAAGTCTTAAGTCAAAAGAAAAGTAAAGATTATTATCACATTTATAACCAAAGTGATATCTACCTCGGAGAGAATTTTCCTGAAAAGTTTTTTACCAAAGATATTGTAAAGCCTACAGGAGAAGATTTTACGTATTATGTGAGAACTTTGTCGCGTGTGGTAGAATATTTCGCATCTCAACCTAATGAGACGGATCCTAATGTCGCCATTGGGTCGTATTTGATGAAAGGTAAAGGCAGTTAAAATTATTTGCTTTCGAATTTTCGAATGCAGATTTTTTGTTTTTAGACTTCCGTAGTCTAAAACCCTACTGTTAAGGCCGTCACCATCCCCATGGCACAAAGCCTTATGAGCTTTAAAATAATCTGGTCATCTACGGAATCCTATCCACCGTGGGACTTGACACAATTTTGACAAATTGTTATTTTTTTTCTTTAAGGTTTTTGTAAGATATCCAGCGGTTTTGGGGTTCAGTCAAGCAAGGCAAAGGTACCTACGTGAGATTGCATCAACTTGGTCAAAGAATATATAATAATAATACTACGTAACTTGGTGCAAGGTCCCTTGGTGACCTGCCTTCGTGCTCTATCGAGAGCGTCAGAGGACGTAGTAATATAGAGATAAAACATGCTATGTTACCTACTACTTATTTTTTGTATCCAGCCCTACATATCACAGAGCTACATATTATCGTTTATTGCTCTTTTCAGCTCTTTTCTCTTTTTTTCGTTCCAGCTATATTGAAGAGGACACTAATCGACTATAGCAACAAGTTGAATATCGAGGAAAGGAGCATTATAAAAGAAATGGTGTCTAAGGCAGAAAATATTGTTTCTCACTTTGTTACAGACTGTTTAAAATATAGCAGTTTAGACCTGGGACATGGATGTAAGTTAAAAATATACAGGGTTACTGGTTATTGAACCAATTCCTTCTAGTGGGTTAAAGGGGTTAAGTGGGTTGGGGGTTATAATCAACATATTTGACCCCATAAACCTCTATGCGAAATTTTTTGAAAAAAAGTCTCAGAACGATAGTTGTTAGTTAAGATGTACAGAATAAGCCCCTAAAAGGACGCTAATTGATTACTTAGGAATAACCTTGTATATAACCACCTGTAATGTGTAACGTACCTTTTTGTGTAACCTGTGTGTATTCTACCTATGTTTTTCATCTTTTTTGCGGGGCTATGTGGATTTGTATCATTTTTGTTCATTCATAGGGGGCACACATAGTATGCTGCTGGTAGAAATTCCACACTCAGTAATGATGCAGATACATAATGTTGGATCAGATAATTGTTTAATTCTTTTTTTTGCTATTTTAGTAAGTCAACTATTTCGATATGACGAATCCCTGGTCTACTCTATCGGGAAATTCAATAGCTATGTGATACAGAAATGGCTAACTTCTGATGTTCAGCTGAACGTATACGCTGAAGAGTTCGATACCCTGGCGTTACCGAAGGAGAAGTACTTGGAGTATGTCGTGGACATGGACCTGTTATATCGAGTCTCAGATTCTGGTAAGACATTTTATCATAAATTAAAACATAAGTACTTATACATACTAAATAATATTTTTATGGCTAAATTGTAACTATTGATGTTATTCTGTAGCGCCTTTGGAAATCGAATAGCAAAAACTTTCAATTTTTGAAGGCGCCACAGAATTTCACTTCTTTGGGGCTGCTTGTATGTTTTTATCTCTAATCCAAAGTAAATTAAATTACCGTGAGACCAATTTGCGAAATCCTCTACTGACAAAAAAGAAGAAATTCGGTGGCGTATAATCCACAAACTCGACGTAAGGTACCGTGTTTATCAGCCTTCTATCGGATACGCTTCAGAGAGTGCGCTCAAGAGTTACATGGCCGTATGGTAAAAGAAAGAACCAGATTGGTTCTTTCTTTTACCATACGGCCAGACAGACGCGACCAAAGCGCCACCCTTTTATGGTGGACCTTCCGCGCGTTAGAACCAAGCGTTTCGAATCCACATTCCTCATACAAACAGCCAGAATGTGGAATGCTTTGCCTGGGTCTATCTTACCGCTAAAGTACAACGTGGGTATCTTCAAATCCCGAGTAAATAGGTCGCACTGGACCAGCGTGGTGGATATGGCCTAATTTCTAGTCGTCGTTAGGCCTATATTTAGCAGTCGACTATTAAAACGGTTGGCTTTTTTTATTTGTTACAGACTTGTGCTTATCACGTCTGTCGACGCTACACATGCCAATATCGAAGGGTGCTGCAATGGAGCCCTGTCGCCGCGATTCTTACTGTGTAAACAAGGTTTTACAAATGCCGTCTGTCGCTTATGCATTGAGCCACCGGTGAGTATTTTTTTAGTATACTTATAGGACAGATTCTTTGGAGCGAAAACAAGCTTTTGTAAAATAAATAATCGGCCAAATACGAGTCGGACTCGCGCACGGAGGGTTCCGTACTGTATGGGAGCCTCCATTAAATATTTGTTTTGTTTTAATTGCATTGTTTATTATTGAAGTGAATATACAGCTAAATATTCTGTGAATATTTCAAGCATCTACGTGGTACCATTATTAATATCGAGCGAAAAACGGCTAAAAATTCAGGATTGTTGTATGAGAGCCCCCCTTAAATACTATTTTTATTCTGTTTTTAGTATTTGTTGTTATAGCGGCAACAGAAATACATCACCTGTGAAAATTTCAACTTTCTAACTATCACCTTTCATGAGATACAGCCTGGTGACAGACAGACGGACAGCGGAGTCTTAGTAATAGGGTCCCGTTTTTTCCCTTTGGGTACGGAACCCTAAAAACGAAATTTTATGTGTCTGTTCGTCTAGTTACATTATATCGTAGGTACTTTAAAGGCAGACGTTTTACCCTAGCAGTTAGACATTTCTCTATTTTTGTCCAAAGACAAATAGAGCTCAGGGATAGTAAAATAATATAATGGAACAGGCCTAGCTATACACTTCAGGGAGTTATACAATTTTTTTTTTAACGGTCAAAAGTTCCTTTATTACCTAACTACAACAAAATACATCCATAAATGCTAAAACTACCTACACTACTACGACATAAAAAGCATTTGATCATCCACAGATCCTTGAAGGTCTAAAGATAATCCAAATGCTCAAGCCCACTGCCAGTTGTCAGCGTGCACAGTATGCTGGCTGCATTGCCACGCTGAATGGCAATGCTTATGCTTTGAGCCAAATAAACACCAGCTTTTTTATTAGTTTACTGTTCGCAATTGCAATTATCGTAGCTAGAGATTGTTTCAACGGATTGACCACCCCAGAAACAGAAAGTAGGTATTGACTTTGACTTTTTGCGATGGGCGGAGTAGTTTTGTTTCCCGATCTACGCCTATATACCAACCGTCTGTAGGTCTCATAAGTGTATACATACATTTTATGGCTTGCAGATTGCTCTACGTGCTTCTAGTTGACTTGACGCGCCGCTGCTATTTAATATCAGAAGAAGTAGACAGAACGCACATGGACATAATGTGCGCCAGCATGTACCGCGAGACCGTATACATGGCTCGCCGCGGTTACTTTTACAGGGATCTCTTTATGGAACACGGTAACTTGCATGATTTTTACCTTCCTAATTTCAGGAGTGCCGTGTTTTAAACTAACAGGTGGGTCAGATGCAGTTGATTTTGATACGTTCTATAATTAGCTGCTGAACTTAGGTAGAGATTTTCAATGCCCTGCTCCAGAAAAAAATAAATATGTTTTAACTTAACTACTGAACCGATTTTAACCAAACTTTGCATACAGTGAATAGTTTGATCTAATTTGAGAGATAGGATAATTTATTTCTCAATTCATTATCGCATTTTTTGTATCACAAAACACATTTCTTTATAAATTTTAAGGGTTAAATATTTAAAAAAAAAAAAATTCAACATTGTCATCTAATTTCAACATTTTCTTCCTTAGTTGCCCTTTGCGCGTTCCTAGGATACGAAGAGTTCCACCGAAACAATTGGTTCAAGAAGACCGCCAGCTGGATCGACGAAGACGGCTGCATGGAAGAGTTCCGTAACTTCGAAGTGAACAGAACCCGCCTCTACGTCTCTAGGGCGAACAACTCGAGAGCTGCTAAGACCATAAGGAGGCTTAGAAACGTGCATCTGAATGAGGAGTGCTCGCATCATCAGATGGCGTTAGCGATGAACGTGCTGGCCCACGGGATAAGGTACTCGGCGCATTATATGAAATCAATCTTTTAAGGTGCTATTTTGAACCGAGCTGCCGACTGCAACTGCCGACAGCACGTGTAGCGGCTGATACAAACTTGCAAAAAAATTAAACTCAAACTAAACTGCAGCTGTGGCCAAAACAAATGAAGTCACAGCCACAGTTCCAAATGGTTCGTCATTGCAGCTGCGTAGGACATTTTCTGATTGATAAGTAAGTATAAGCCTCGACAATCGATTTTATTACTCAAATATTTAAAAGAAAGTAAGATAAAGACTACACTAAAGCGGAGTGTGTATGTTATACTTGCGTATTCATGAGACCACTGACTGCATATTAAACATGAATGCCATATTTGCTTAGCGAATATAAAATCTCCGCCCATTTCACTGGACTTTTCCCCTCCGTTTTAGTGGAGTCTGTAATAAAATAGATTTATTTTAGTCTCCCCCATCGTATAAGTATACGATGATAATTTTATTTGTGATTTGCTTTCTTTGTTTTAGTTATTAAGTTTCACTTGTAATTGTTAGGACTACGTCTAGAATGATCGATGTGTTCGTTAGTGTTATTGTGTGTAAGTTTAAGTTTTTTTTAAATATTCATTTAGTTTTATGGTCGTTTAATAAAAATGTAGGTTCTGTAACGGGGTCACCTACTTAAATGAAAATAAAAGAGGGTGCTCCGATTAACAAATTTATTTGCGGGTTTTAACAATTGCCGGGATCATCATATGTAACGTTACGCGGCCACTAGGCAGTTAAAGCCGAGCACTTCTCTTGTTCCTAACGGGAACCAACGCGGCGACGCGGCTGAGGGCGTGCAGTAGTGGCGCCGCCGGAGTCCAGAGCGGGAAGATGAGGAAAACGTCCTCTAGGGTCGTGCCGTCGGAGGGGGGTGTAGTACCCAAATCTGGGATGTCCTATCCCCAAATCTCAGAAGTCCAGTTCCCAAAACTTGGACCCTGGAAATATTGTCCAGTTGAAGTTGCGGGACCGTTGGTGACTCCTCTGATTGCGGTATTCCCGTAGGAAGAAAGTTCCGTGTCAGCCTTATGGGCGTGAGCGTGAAATGCCACAATCAGACGGAGTTCACAATAGAAAAAGGAATTTAGAAAAATAATTTTACAAAATAATATCAATGAAAAAATCTACCTACATTTGAAAATTAATATTAATAAATGTTCAACGCTTACCCAATTGGAGATTTATACACCGATTTTAATTATGTTATGAAGAACAAAAGTAATTAATTAAAGATTTAGTGAAAGCACAATAACGTTGTGCATAAAATAAATGATCCGAGTAGACCACGACTATGCGAAAATAGTGTCGCAAGTGAAGGTCGCTGGTCGAATGAAGTTACTATAATATACTATTATACCAGGGCTGGCTGCAGAGATGTGGGGAAACAGGGGTAAGGATTAAGGCCGGGGCATATTGGGCACGTTGAACCCGTCACATATAGTATTTTTATATGACAAAATGATACATCGTTACAGTACTTACCTACTTCTCCAATAATCTATAATAAGGTTTGCATCCATTAAGTTTTAGGGGCTAATTAGCTTGTATAGGCACGGATTATTTGAAGTTTCAATGTAGAGAACCTTGTGGTCTCATCGGCCAACAGTCTGTGCCATGCACCCTGTCACAATCATTAGAAACTGGAGCACAATATCTTCACCATTCATGGAAAAATTCAGTTTCAATTCAGGACTCATTTATCATCATTATTTTTACTAAATATTTAGGTTATAGCACTAAGTCCAGAGTGCTAGGTTTATCCGAATCAAGTATTTTGTTTGTTTTTTCTTATTTAACTTATTTGTTTTTTATTGATAATCAGGTTTTAGTTATAAAAAAACTCAACTGTTACTTAAACATTTATTAAACTTTATAAATATTAAAATTCTTAGTAACGTCGTGTATCGATAAATGTTTTTCCTTAACGATAAAATAAGTTAGGTATTTATATTAACAGTTACTTTTGATGACTATAAAACGACATTAAAATTAGTGTAGGTAATTTATCGCTTTGTGTTCACAATTGCATATCTACACTTAGCTAGAGTTAATAAATTACAAACATGCAAATGTAAAAGGCTTTTGAATTTGAATTTACTTTCCAAGGAGACTTTTACAGAAAAACAATTTCATAGGTAGGTATTGTACAAGTTTTCGATTTATTGGGAGGTATGCTAGTCACAGAGTATCACATTAACTTTTAACGTTTAAATAACTTTACAGAGACAAACCTAGACATAGATATTATCAAATTCTTGTTTTGAATAAATATTTAGTGTATTTCCGCTCTGTCGTAGTCATATAAGTTAAGGGTACTATTCAAAATCCAAATTAAATCACAAACAAAATTAGTAATTAATCATCAAACTGTATCATGGTTCGACTATGGTTAGGTCAGGTTAGAAAAGTTAGGCTTAGGTATGTTTACAAAATATGAATGAACCTGAAACAAAATTTTTTAATTAATCCGTTTAAAATAATAATGAAGAATCTCGCAAGAATGCGAGAAATTCTTGCGAGTGAGCTCGAAGAGTCAACACGTTCTGAAGATAAGATAAGATAAGATAAGATAAGATAAGATAAGATAATTTTTTATTGCAAAAACTTACACTAGGTACACAATTTTAAGTATGTAGCTCTGCCTTTTGCGTTAGTTTAAAACTGTGTTGCAAAAGGCAGTGTCTTCCAGATGGGTCAAGTGCAAGTACAAACAAACCAAGAAGTCGCTTTACAATACAAAAAAAGCATTTGCGTTAGTGTGTGTGTGTGTGTGTGTGTGCGCACGCGCACATAGTGTGTGTTTGTGAGTGTATGTGCGCGTGTGATGGTGTGTGAGTGCGTGTGCATATACTTACGTGCGGTGAACATGAAACACTGCAATACTCAAGATCTCTTAAGAGTCAGGGTTTGCAGTGTTTATTTGCATGAATGTAAGTAGTATTAATATATTTTTATAAGTAGATTTTCAGTCTCATTGTAGTTGTAAATTGATAGCCAGTTAAAAATTTCACTTTTAAGTTTGTAGAGTAATAGTGGTTTCATGTTTTCTTTAGCATTAAATACATTGTACAGTTTCGGAGCCAAGTGAACATAGCTTCTCCAGGCGACTTCGCTGCGGTAAGTAGGAACAGGACATAAGTCCAGCCTTTTATTAGTTACTTTTTGGTTAGGTATAGTGTATCTGTGATATCGAAGAATACATTGGTATATAAATAATTTTCTAACTGTCAATACATTGCATTTTTTATAGAGATCATCGGTAGGATGTCGAAAAGGCAGCCTCATGATGACCTTAAGTAGTGCTCTTTGGGCTCTTTCAACTACTAGCATGTTTGTTTTACCTGCACCTCCCCATGAACTGATACAGTAACTGATTACACATTCTGCTAATGCTTTGTACGTTTGCATGAGAAGGTCATGGTTAGCAACATGTCTAAGTTTCTTAAAAACGTAAATTAATTTTCTTATTCGTTTTGAGACTGCCACTAAGTGATGTGACCAATTTAGTTTAGTGTCAAATGTGACACCTAGGTAGCGAATCGTGTCTGTACTGGTCAAAAGGTCACAATTACAGTTAGATTGCAAAGAAGAACGGTTACACGGATAAGTATGAGCTTTAATATTAAGATCATCATGTGGCCTAGAGGCGTTGGTTTTGCTAAAAGATATAAATTTTGTTTTTGAAATATTTAAAGAAAGTAGATTGTCTTACTAGAGATGCCTCGTTTAGAGGCGAAACACGTGTCGAATAGAGTACAGTAAGAATAGGGGTGCTATTTATTGACTAAGTATTTTTTCAATTATTTTATACCATTTTTTATAAATAAATTATATTTGTATAACATATTAATTAAATATTATTTTCAGGTTTACTACATTTTTTAAATAGATTACTAATCACTATTTTTGTTACAGGTTTAATTATTTTTTATTATTTTAAACGGATTAATTAAAAAAATTTGTTTCAGGTTCATTCATATTTTGTAAACATACCTAAGCCTAACTTTTCTAACCTGACCTAACCATAGTCGAACCATGATACAGTTTGATGATTAATTACTAATTTTGTTTGTGATTTAATTTGGATTTTGAATAGTACCCTTAACTTATATGACTACGACAGAGCGGAAATACACTAAATATTTATTCAAAACAAGAATTTGAAGATGAACTTCCGCAAAGTAACGCCTGATTCAATAAACTATAGATATTATCTATAAACAAATTTGAATTTGGTGATAAATATATATCGAGTTCTAGCATAATCAGCAAGGGTATGCGCGGCGAAATACAATGAAAATAGTTTTACGAGTATAGATGCGATTTGACGAATGGTGTACTCGATCGAACTAAACGTGGAATCTATAGACATTATAGGTAATCTATATTTAGCAAATTTATTAAATCGAAATAATTACACCAGACATTACAATAATCAATATCAAAATGGTATAACATTAATTAAAACACTTAAGTAGTAGAGACGAGATTCCTAAATACCACATTCAACATTCAACCTACCTACAACAGAACATAACATTCGTACTAAGTGTTTAGTAAATTTTATCAGAAACATACGTGTAAAAGACTTCTTAGGCATAATAAGGCACTTTTGAATTCTAAAGTCTGTATGAAATTGTAGGTATATAATTATAATACATATTTTTTTTTTCAAAAACCGCAAAGCAACGGTTGGCAGCTATAAAGGTGGTGATGCTCCTTGCAGTACGTTCAAGATATCTACCATCTTCAAACCGAACACTATCGCCAAATGCTAAGTAGATTTTGCCAGTCAATCACAATTTCATCATAACATTTATTATAATTAATATCATGTGAACGCCTTCTACCCCATGGCACGGGAGGTGCCATGGGGTAGAAGCCAATTTTTTCCACTCTTTTTATCTTTGCGTCAACACAACAGAGTTTGACAGTCAAAAGAAATCTAGGTGTTCTATAATTACATTCTCTTCGATCACTCTCTCTCTATTATTTCTGATTTCTGAACTAGACAAGATGATTTCTGGTCTTACCTAGACTGTATCTGCTATAAGTCAGTCAGTAGTAAGAGTCGATAAAAGTGTTGTCTAGCGTGATAAAGGGGTTGTTCGTAGTAATTAAAGCAAAAGGAATAGACAAAATGAGAGCTTCTGCAAGAGTCTCCTTATCTTCTGTAAGGGGCTTTGCGGTAGCGACCTCGCTCCTCTTCGTCACGCACGTCCAAGTAATGGCTGAACACCACTGCCCACAGGTAGAGGTACAGACCTGGAAAGTATAAGAAATTAATAACATAGAAAAAAGCTTGCTAACTTTTCTAAAGACTAATTAAAAAAGTTTCACAGGAAACCTAAACATAAGCCTATGAAGTTGAGTATCAAAGACGAGTCCAAGGATTCTAAGTAAGCTCCTTTGGCGATAAAAAGTCAGATAAAAACACTGGCATAGGCACAATTGGCGGTAAAAATCAGATAAACTAAAAAACTCAGATGTTACTCAAACATTTATTGAACTTTATAAATATAAAATTTCTTAGTAACAGTTGCGTATCGATAAATATATGTTTTAGCCAGAGTTAAAACGTAGAGCAAAAACCTTTTCTTAAAATTTATCTTCCTACTAGGTACATTTTGTGTTGTCATTTAATCGAATTTGTCACGGATTCCGTGGAATTATGAAATGGGCCCGTCATAGAGATCTTAGTCAGTAACTTAGTACGGTACATATACCTCAGTAAAAATAGACGTTTTCTTGGTCAACTTTGCACTAAATTTCCAATCCATTTTTATTTTTTAAAAGATTTAGGATCACTTACTGAGCATAAAATCACAAAATGCTGACAGATCCAGGTGGGGCTTCAAGCGCCATTTTGGAAAATGTTTTTGGGCAATATCTCGGAAACTATGCACTTTAGGGCAAAAGACATGGAGACCATAATTGTAGCAAAAAAAAAAAAATTCGCATCTATTTTTATTTCAGTTAAATTCTATTTTTACTGACCTAATACTCGTACCTACCTATAATTATATGACTTAGGTACAGGATTCTCTCTATTACTCTGTTTTCTCATAACCACAGTGATTTGCTCACTGAATTAAGTATATGTGAAACCGAATTATATAACAAAGGTGTTATACTCGTATTACATGATTAGTTATTGCATCATCAATTGCTGCGCTCTAGTTATAGGTAAGTAAAGAGTCAGGCCGGAGAAACTTACTCGTACATTGGTGAAAAGGATTGTGATATCTAAATTTTCCAATTATACCTAGGAGAAACAATTTTGTTTCTTCTAGAATAGGGAGAAATTCAAACTTTACGAACTAAAAACTGAACAGCCTTTCGAGTTTAACTTTGTATTTTTTAGAAACATTGTCCAATTTTTATAACAAATATAGAGGTTTATTAATATTTTTTTAATACCTAACAAGTGTCGCCAACGTTAGAGTGAACAAGTTTTATCTACTTAGTACCTATAGGTAGGTATATCTTCTTTTAGTCATGTTCGTAATTTCGGACTACGTTGGAGTGCTTTGATTCTGAATCACTTTTTGGACAATGTTCCTCCATTTGGATCTATCTGCTGCGGAGCTCAAGGTATTTTAGGTATAAAATACTTTTCGAAGAAAAAGGTTCATACTTACACAAGTAAAGAAGTCCGCCGATGAGAATGCAGGTGGCGAGGATGACGTGGTCATCCTTGTCTAGGTAGTAGGTGATGGAGGTGTGCAGCACGCTGATCAGCAGCCCGATGGCTAGCACGATGCCTAGCACTACCCATGGTAGCATCAGCCATGACCGCCGCTACAACATATAAACGCTATTATAGAACCTAGAGACATTAATTACTTCACCAAAGGTGTCCGGTCTGTTTGGACTGAATCTACTCGTATAAAAAAATAAGACATTTTGGGAAAAGGTAATTTTAAAATTAGTTCATATTGAACATCTGTCTATCAGGCGATGTTGTTTTTAATGAAGGTCATATCCCACTTGGGATTTCACTAGGTAAGTATAAGTAGCTACTAACTAGCAAGCAAAAAAACAATTAGCTGCAGTTTTTATCTAGAAAATGAACTGGCGTTTTATAATATTCGGGTTATGAATGATGGTTTCTGCACTGTGGTTTATTTATGAATACATATAGATTTTCGTAAACGTCCGACACCATGTCTAATTTTAGATGATAGCTGTCGTCATCTCTGCCGTAGAGACGATATATTTTGGCTTCGAAAATAAAGTTATACATTTTTGAAGTATTAATATGAGAACAGATATCTTACCGAAAATGATTTCTGGTTAGCATGAAAGTAAATTTGTCAAATATATTATTGAGTATCAAAAAGAGTCTGTACCTAAGTATGAAGGAATATTCATTGTGATAAGGAGTCTCTGCTATTAAGCTTCATTTGATTAAAAGCTGAGTAATTTTTGTGTTATTTTAAAATACTAACAGTACTTTCAGTAATAAGGCTACAATTTCTTGGGCCAGTCTTACCTTTAGTACGGCGATGATGAGCAGTGTGCAAATCAATATTGTGAAGCATAAGTTGATCGTCAATATTATTCTCGGAACTGAAAAATAACAAAAAAATGTCCATGAAGTTAATTTGCAAACAATGCATCATAGTCATTAATCCAAGTTACATAGTTAGATAATAATTTATGCTTCTTTTTCATTCTATACAAAATTAAACATTTTGAAGTCAATGTTACAAAAACATATTTTTAGTCACAGATTTTAATCTTTAAACGAATGTCTTCAGGTAGGTGACCGCGGGTTCTGTTAACAACTGAGCGTCACCGTCGTTCGGATGACTCTCAAACTGTAAGGGCCGGCTGTTTTAACTTTTTAGCCATGTACGCTTTAGGTGGGACAAAAATGGCACAACCTACTTCAATCCTGTACAGGGTTTGAATAGTTCGCACGAATCAATGTATCATCGAATTAGTAATTTTTATATTATCCTTGATTTATCAAAAACGACTCAGTCGATTTCGATAAATACTACATGGAACCACTTCCTAAGTATGATCTACCAAATAGAAAGAGAATAATCAAATTCGGTTCATAATTGGCGGAGTAATCGAGTAACATACATACAAAAAAACATACAGTCGAATTGAGAACCTCCTTTTTTGAAGTCGGTCAAAAAAAGTAGTCAATAAAAAACTTACTGTCTAAGTCTGAAAGTTTTCTGTCAAAGTCTTCATCGAATATGAATGTGCTGAAGGTGATTCTGTGTCTCTTGACCACCCAGACGATGATGATGGTAGCTATGGAGAGGATGATGCCCAGCACTGCTGTGATCAGCGTGCCAGTGCGCGTGGAGCCGCAGCAGCAGCAGGTCTGTAGTCGCTTCATCGTGATTCCTTGTTTTTCCTTCAGGACTTCTCACCTCTGCATGACGGCTGAAAAGAATAAACAATAAATAAATAAAAGTAGAACATTTTTGAACATTTATTTGCATGATAAGTCTGGAAGCAGACGGTGAGACTGATTTGTTTCTTACATCTTCGTAAGATAACTTAGGGAACACCTAGGAGCTGAGGACGAATGTGCAAGCACTGCAAGCGTACCTGTACCACAATAAGAAGGAAATACTCCTTTGTTTTTAATGGGTATACCGACCAGTCAGCGGGAGTCCCACTTCACCTTGCGCGGACGGGGTGGTTCGTGGTATACATATCAGATTTTCCCTGAGATAAAAAAGGGTACTACACCCAAAAACAGTTTCAAAAAGGGATTTTTTTTTGTTACTGTCAGTGGGTACACCTAGGAACCTGGAAAGTTTTAGAAAGATCCTGAATATAGAAAAACTGTGTCGTCTGTGTCAGTCTGCGTTTGTAAAAAGAATGCCGAAAAAGAGTGAAATAGCTATCTAAGTAGGAATACAAACAATACATAGAGATACTTTTAGACCTGAATGAGCGTAGATAAGTGGGCGGTGTGCTGGTATAGAGAAGTGTGAATTTCGGCGTGGGCCGTTTGGTATTAGAATGATCCGTTATTCTTCCGCGACAAGACGACGCCGCGACATCTGATTTCTAGTAGCACAAGTCTTTGTGAATTCTAATACCAATAGATAACATTGCTGTCTCGTTTAACGTGTTCGCTTCTACGAGGCGAGGCGACGGGCATTATACATTAGCATAGTTTTTGTAATTAGGTATGTGTAGGTATCTATTTTTGTGTGGGTTTTATTATTTCCGTATCTCATCGCCCGATGTTATCATTTAAAAGAAACTGTGGTTATTTATGATTTTTTTTGGGAGCGATTTTGATAATTCACTGGTGAAGTAGTTTATTTTATTATATGTATATTTGTTTATTATATATTTTAGCCAATTTTAAACCGGTTAAAAAAACTATTTTTTATCTCATAAGAGTATACCTACTCTCAAGATGATGATAAGACTCTCTCATTTAAATTTTATCTAAATCGGTCGAGCCGATTTTTTTTTAATCAACAACAATTTACATGGATGTCTCTTCGATTTGCGCAAACTACTCGAATCCGTACGCGGTGGAAGTCGGTGGTGCCATTTTTTTCGAAAAATTATAACCTCGACTCAAAATTATTTATGTCATAGTAGACATAGCCTACCGTTGTCTGATCTGATATTGTATGGTTTCTGTGCACAGTGCGTAATCGTCCAAAAATAATGTGCATTAAAAATTTCGCAACAACACTCGTTTGATTGACCGGCCGGTGAGCCATTCCAGTTCTGGATTTAGAAACATTACCCAATACAAATCGATTGTAGACCGACTAAAGTTGTTTAAAATACGCGGACACTGCCCCAGTTCCCTATTTCTTTTCTTTGATACTAACTTGTTGACAAACAACGTCGGGATATTGCAGCTCACATCCGGTTATTTAGACTTTATGGCTAATTAAGTTTTTAACGCTCTGTTAAAAGGTTTTCGAAGGAACCACGGCCTGTTAAAAAACCACTATTAGCATATCTAATCTACCTATTACTCAGGTGGTAGAGCAACACTTGGTTCTCGTGTTTTATTCTCGTTTTATCTTAATACGTTCTAGAATATTCTCGTGTAATTCTTGTATGTAATGAATTGGAGTCGGCTTATTGTTGTGGAATAGGTACGCTAAAGTAATCAGTAGCGATAACCCGACATTGGCCTGACCCACATAGATCGGCTAGGGATGTATTTCGTACGCGTTGTGTGTTTTGTAGGATATAATATATTTATACTAGCGACCTGCCCTGGCTTCGTACAAATGTATTATACTTACATATAAACCTTTCTCTTGAATCACTCTATCTACTTATTAAAAAAAACGCATCAAAATCCGTTGCGTAGTTTTAAAGATATAAGCATACATGGGGACAAACAGCGGGGAGCGATTTTGTTTTATACTATGTAGTGATAACAAAAACTAAAATCCTGAAATTTTACTTGCTATTCAAATTCAGGTATTTGCTTCTGGATACCGTACACTTAATCCGAAACAATCGTGGCAAAAATTATAATGACATACGTAACACATTTTTATCAGAATGCATCTATTAGTATTCTTCATCTATTAGTTTTGTAGTAGTAGTTTATGTAGTTTTAGATTATGTAGGTAAGTCTTGTATTTAGTGGTAGTTAATACAGGCATTATTATTTGTTGAAATTAAATAACGCCTAATTTCGTTGAAAAAGGAAACTCTATTCTTGGCCCCATCAGAAAAGCAAACTCTACTCCATACCCCGTCCGTGGGCAAATGCCGCGCCCAGACATTTTACACCCCAAGGTAGGTAAACACCATCACTGACCTTCGCAAGCTTTCAGCTATTATGCTTACAGCTATGCTGTATATAATTTTGTTGCTAGATTTAAATTACAAAGTACAACACACATAGCTATTCCTATTTCGTACTTCAAAAGGATAAAACAGAACCTATGCCTAATCACTCAAAAATAGTATACTACTTATAATCAATCAAAAATAGGGCCTTAAAACAATAAATAAGGGTCTAAATTTAAAAGCAAATTATCCGTATTATGTTGGTTATACGTAATTATTTAAAAACTAATGCCGTGCTCTTTTTCGAAAGAACTCAGACTCGTCTGATTGTATCGACACTGCGGGAATACCTAAACACGACAAACAGACAAATAATGCTCCGAAGTCTGAGTGTTAACAACTAACACCCAAACTAAAGGTTTCGTAACATTTCTAAAACCCTAAACAAATAGTAAAACTAATAAGTCTCTTTACAGTTCACGCACATAAACAAGCTATTATCAATTCATCTGTGCCCATAATTAAACTAATCGCAGTGCGTAGTTCCCATCCAAATGCGGTACCACTTGTTACCAAATGGGGAGCGGCGCGTGCTGAAGATAATTTGACAGTTAGTACAGAACTGCTATAGATTAGTTAGGAGTTTCTACGATAATTCCGTATTGTGTTTATTTTATTCTGTGACCACAAACTGTAGCAACACAGATTTGTAAGTAGTTACCAATGCGTATAGTGGATATACGGGTACAAACGTTGTCTTTGTTAACGTTGCGTAACTGTACAACAGATGTCACAGTTTTTCCAGTTCCGTCTTTGTATAGTGTGGTCTGAATATCGAATGTAATATCGAATATTTATAGATCTCCTGGTAAAATTATGTTATGAGTCTGCAATGAGTGATGCATTGGATTTATACTTATGTGAGATTTACTCAAAATTCGCCTTTCCTGCTCCTAAAAGATCAACTCTTCCATAAGAACGTGCTACTTATTGTTACTATTCACTACCAAATTTAGCACATTTTTGGGATAATATACAATGTGTTTGTCTACCGGTGTCGGAGCCTTAAGCGGTGACATATATGGCAAATTTTGAAAAACTTTTACTGTGGGGTCAACTCTGAAAACGCTTAAAAAAACAGCTTGTCCATACTTTTTGTCGAAAGTCTTATAAAAAATCGTATGGTACAGCGGGTTTTTTACTCTTTCACAGTTGGACCCATGGTAAAAGTTGTTCAAAATTTGCCATAGATGTCACCGCTTAAGGCTCCGACACCGGTAGACAAACACATTGTATCTCTAAGACACTGTACTTTGCCCGTAGTCACAAGATGAGGACCGCACTGTACAATACTATAATTATTTCAAAAGTTGGCAAGGTCTCTAAGCTCTACTTAAAAAAAGCTCTCTTTTTATGGGCTTTATACCTAATGAGAGACAGTTAATAACGCCGGGATCGTACTCTAAGTCCCCGGTTCCAGAGTTGCTAGCATGAGATGTATTAGAATACTTAAAGTAGAGTAATTAGTAATTCCATTTACAACGAAGTTGATGCCCGGTTTAAGCACTTGGAATACTTATAAAAGGTCTATTCCCACTGAATAATACATCGAAAGTGACATTTGGCAAGCCCCAGTGTTCTTGGCTCGGTCATTAAACACCCGAAGGCCGGCGGATGCTAAAATTGCACTGTGTGTCACTGTCACTACAGTATGACGTCAGTGGGTCGAGAGTAGGTATGTGTACACTGTCGGCTCTTCATTGATAACGGAGCGGTTAAATGCTCCCGAAGATGCTGTGGGTATCATTAGTGAGGATAAACAATATAAATAACAATCCCTAACAGAGTTAGTTCTTATATAAAGTAGCCTGTGTCACATAGATTCACATTATCGCACGAATATATTCATTACTAATCGCCTAAATTAGGTATCTGATTCGGGCTGATGAAACTGAACTTAGGTACTTATAAATATTAGTTAAGTAATTTAGGCACTATATAACGAAAACACATTAGGTATATTAACAGACTGTTAAGCACTCTGCCTTTTCCGTTTTCTTTGTCGTGAATCTTATTAGTGCCATTACATACATAGGTTTAGATATGGACTAGACGTTTCTTTTGTATGAGCGCAATGCGCCGTGAGTGAGAATGTTCCGAGAGTGTAAAGTCCGCAGAGCTTATTGTGAATAATCAAATAGGTTTCCTAAGCACCTGTGTCGCGATAAACGCATCATGGCGCTCTGGGTTAAACTCAAAGTTTTCTGTATTTTTTGTCACCTTCTCTGTACTCAAGAAATGATGATGATGCTTTGCACGGTAATTTCGGCTACAGCGACCAATTTTCTACACCTGAGTAGCTGCTGGTGAGTGACTATGATCCGTTTGTATACGGAAAATATAATATCTAGACCTATAAGATGTAGCCTATAAGATTATAGATGTATCATATTACTTACTTAATATGTGGTTCTCTCAAGATTTAATCTAATAAACCACAGCAACAGTTTCAACGTAGAAGTTCTATTTATCTAAATGTGCCATCAAACAATTTAGTGCAGCCTGCATCTCGTACTCAATTCACAAAACCGTTGATAAGTTGTCCAATGTAGAGCCCATTTCGTGCGGACGTATCTAGGTTAGCTACATTTCCACATAAATAAAGTCTAAAACCTCAGTGTCTAAAACAAATAATATACAGGTATTCTTTTCAAAAAAAATCGTGAATGTACATTTAAAATATAAAACTATAATTATAACATTTACTTATTGACATCTCTGGGCATAGAGATTGACTTATTCTGTCTAAGATTTGGGTCAGTGCATTGCAAATGTATTTATCTTATTATGTTTAGTTCGTTGATAGGGAGGGATTTATTTAGAGTCCTGACTTCTTGAGTGAAGCAAGGGGTTCAAGTCGCCCAAGACGAAGACAGACTTCGTTCTAGTGGTGCATACAGTGCATACTCTACTTCTCATACCTCCTGCGAGAAAATAAAACAAAATAAAACAAATACTTACGTCTTAAACTCACTAAGTGTAGATACTCACTAGGCAACTCGGTATTGTTCAAAATAAAATAAACCAAATAGTAATTAATGCAAAAAATGGACAAAAGTAGACATGTAAAGATATGTTAAAGAAAAATACGAGCCTGAGCTATAGATAATCACTCGTTTTCACAAAACCGTTCTTGTTTACTCTTGCCATAGTTTTAGGGGCAGATGACCCACCCAGCGTCTCCTAGTTTACGTCCATAAGATTGAAGGCATCTGTGTGCAATTGAACCGAGCTACTTCATTCGTGTGAACCTACGCTCACCGACACATTCTCAGATACAGTCCCAGATGCAGTTCACTGCATCGCCATTGTGCATTCAATCTTAATCGCAATACTGAAGCCTGAATGCGTTACATCTTGAAATTATGGGCTTATGAACAATCATGATATAATCGTTGCATCTTTATGACTTAAGCTCCATCAAGATACGTCTGAATTATGTGTACCTAAATAAAAAGTCTGAAGTGCAGCTCGATGTTTCAAAAGCCTAAAGTACTTACAACTTTTTACTCATCAATCAATTCATTTATGATGTCACTAAATGAAGCGCGTAATAGTTTCAATTTACTCGTAGAGCTCTGGAGAGACAACGATGGAATAGACAAAATTGTATCGCGGATAGGCTTATGGGTTATTAAAAAGCCAGTACAGTATACTACAATATCTAAATTTTATGTATGTCAGTTACATAACACAAGGTTAAAAGGGGACACAGGTAATTGTAGAGCAAAGTCACTGCCATTGACTAATTAGCTGCGAGACCTTGTCTCTACCGCACCCAGTTTACACACGAGCGAGATGCGAGATCTTTACGCCGATGTCTACCAGAGTTCTGCATAGATAGCTTTTACAATATTTACTTTAAACAATACTACACCACTTACAATAGTTAACGAACGAATTCGCCTATATAACTACTAATAGGCGAGTTCGACACAGAGAGAGGTTGCAGACAAACTTACATAGTGCCTATATATCTGGGAACAAAAATACTCAATTATAGAATGTGACTTAGATAAAGAATAGATACCTTTTTTTATTCCTGATTCAGTCGATACGAGTCGAATGGAGAAATAAATACCAATTCAAAGAGCAGTACTTTTTCGTCTCACCAGTTATATCAGAGGAACTATTTGTTTTTCGGAAATAAACTATCCATTTGTTTTAAATATTCTATACGGTCATCGACTTTTTTCATACATCACTTTTTTTAAACATTGATGTATACGGTGAAGTAGAGCGGAAACAGAAACAGCTGCACGATTTTTTTCTTTTACGCTAATCACCATTAGCGTGACAACTTGACGCATTCTCTCACCTCATTCGATAAAATGAACTCTAACCATATATGGTTCAGTCGCCTTTTTACCAAATATGGATTAAGTAGTAAAATTTTCGAGATAATGGAGTTTATTCTCAGGATTAAACAAGCGTTGACACCCACGACTATCCGAGTCTCGATATGCCTAGAAGGTCGACCGTCGACTCTACCGCAGAAGGCGGCGTGACGTAATACATCTACACTGTGACACACACATTTGTATCCATATGAATGTAAATTGTAAACAATACGATGCCTCTGAGCAAACAGACGTACGTTTATCTCCTTGCCTTGTTTGGTAGTTCTATACTATAAGAAGCGTTTCCAGAACGACTGCTTTATCTTAATAAAGACGCAAGTAATGAGTAATATGTATTCCCTTGAAAAGTTTAAATAACCAAGATGAATGTAGTAGGCACGGAGTTCAGAATTTTAACAATAACAAAGTCAATGTTCGTGGTTAAGAGATTATGGATTCTGTGAAGCAGTAGTAAGCTATAATGTTAGCAACTTTGAGTCATGGACCTTAGCAATGAAGCCGAGATTCAAGGTTGTCTACCTACCATAAATATAAAAAGACATTCAAGCATTGCCAATTAAACTTTACTAATATCTAGTTTTTTCAATACTTACATTTTTAATATTTTTACATACCTAAAGGTATGTACAAAGATTTAAGTGTAAATATTTTTGCAAAATATTTACTTACCTACTCTTCAGCTTATCACTTATAAAATATTTCACGAAAAAAATGAGATACAAGTCAACGGTTTTATAAAGAAATCTTTGAATCATCAAGTTATTAAATGACAATAAACTGTATTCAAAAGTTTGACGATTACATGAGTTACTGCATTTGCGAAAGAATTAGACGATAACGGTACCTGACTACCAAGTAATCAAATACGTAGGTACATACTTATACACGTTACATAAATATTGTAAGTTTCTGTATGAAAATTTCAGTATCAAAACGTAGGTCAATTCTCGTACTTCTGCAACAGAACGACAAACTGAAGGGCAATCAGACAGTTTAGTCATATACCTACTATAGAGTTTCATGGTCCCCTACCTAAAAAATAAGATTTCGTATAGGCTTTTTAATTATAAGAAATACCTATGTATTTCTTATACCTACTTACTGTTCAACTCTCAATGTCAGATAGCCAACAATAACTTGTCTCTCAGTACGGTCAAGGCCCCGACTGGTGACGTCATTGCTACATCGTCTACCATATGGGTATAGTGATCTAGAGAGAGACCTTCGCTTCACCCAGCGCTCGAGACACTCATATAATATGTAGTAAATAGTCATACACCGCAAAATGCATACGAAAAAACATTGTAGAATGCTAACAATGTCATAATTATATTTTCAATAATTGTGTAACTGTATACTTAGTTGTGATTTTAAGCTGAAAGTTTTATGCGATATTAAGTCCCCGATAGACCGAAACGACATGTTATATCTCGTGAAATCTGTGCATGTAGGCAATTGGGCGTGTGTGATTTTGTGCTTGATCTTGCTAACTTAGGAGCAACCTTAGAGGACTTACATAACTTGGTGGCCAAGCGTTTCGCGTGGTCGGTGTTCGTACATAAGTGCGTATTTAACTAATATTTAAGGCGATAGAAAAGTATTTACTTTATTATAGAGTGTAATACCTGATTAACTGGTAACTGATTGATATAGTAAATACTTAAGCAGGTAAAAAAAATTAAAAGAGTTCCGGGTCATTGGCTTATACGTGTATAAGTAACATAAATAAGACAGTAAGTAAGCCTGAAATTCCGAAAAGGGGAGAAAATAGGAAATCATAGTGATCAAAAGGAGAGTGTGCATCTGCACGACGTTATCCTACCATCCTCTTTTTACTACAGGACAAGTAGGAGAGGACATTACCATCCCTACACTGTCGATTTTCCTTCGATACGTTCGAAGCGGTATGAATCAACATTTCTGATTCGTACCGCCAGGGAATGGAACAGTCTTCCTGCTTTCCTGTTTCCTAAGATATAATCTAAAGCTTTTCAAGGTCAGAGTGAATAGGTATCTTCTAGGTCTGCGTGCTTCATCTTCGACCACAACGTCGCTTACCACCAGGCCAGTTGGTGGTCACGCGCGGACTTATTCGCGATAAAAAAAAAACATTTAAAGGGCCAACTCTGTACAATACAGTCAGTAGCAAAAATTTGTGTAAAATAAGTATATGACCCATAATTACTGGAGCAATACTATAAACTGCAGGATAAACATAAAAAGTTTCTTCAAGAGTGTACCTCGAAATCGTTCGTTACATTTGTATATTATCATTTAACCAGTCCACGATAACATGATAAATAACAGGTACCTATTAATTAATAATCGAAATAATGGTAAACATTTTAACCTTTTATTCCTTCCTACTTGTTCTAAACATTAATTTGTACTCTACTTGTAAGTTTCATGTTGTCTCTATTTCTCAAATGTATATACAATGTTCATGCCTTTTTTTCCGTTTGATTCTTTTATATTTTGGTTTAAGTCCGCGTATTTATTACGAATAAAATGACATCATCGAAGCAGAGTTATTGCGATGCGTAATCCAATATGCAAGGGAATGAGTCACGGGACGAGAGCTTACAGCGGTGATGGGATCAACGCGATATCCGTGGGGATGAGTAACTGACCTCAGAACTTACGATAGCGTAAGCTCTTGAGAACAAACCAATATTAAGTCACGGCTCGACAGAGTAAATAAAAATATAAACCCATTACTTCGGTCAACTGAATAAGAATAGCTATGAATCAACTAAAGAAGAAGTGCCATCCAATCTTGTAATTTTTGTAGTTACAGTAGGTAGGTACCAAAGGTAAGGTACAAAACCGTGGTGGTCTAGTGGTAATGACACCTGCCTTACAATCGTAAGCTAGTGGGTTCTAATCCCGGTCCAATTAATTCCTTGGAATTTATGTACGGAATTTCACACCTCTGGCTTTTCGGTGGAGGAAAATATCGTGAGGCAACCTGCATACGTCCGTAGAAGAAATTCAATAGCGTATTTGAATCCACCAACCTGCACTGGGACAGCGTGGTGGATATGGCCCAATCACACTTCGTGGGTAGGCCTACGTCCTGCAGTGGACCATTACAATAGGTGATACAGTACAGTAGGTAGGTTACTTCTTATTTAAGCTTACAAATTAATATATTTTGAACCGACGAAACGGAACGGTTTACAAGTCGACGCGTTTATTTTTTTATGTTTGACCACGCATAAAATTTACAGAGTGGTCCAATTTTGATAATCCATTTAATTTTTTTCGAAATAAGCTGAGCCATTTTTGATAAATCAACAATAATGCGAAAATTACTACATCGATCCCTGTGAACTATTCAAATTTGCAATGCATTCAATACACAGTTGAAGTCGGTTATGCCATGCCACTTTTGCGAAAAATAATTATGTATTTCAAACTTATTGGTAGCAATAATTAATGGCGGTTACGAGTATCTCTGGTCTGAGTGAAGCGAAATTTATGACTATACAAGTTATACAAATGAAAAGTAAAAAGAAATAAGAATGAATGCATAATGAAATGATCAATTTTTCAAGGTTTGTAGAGCGTCTTTAGCACCGAAATGGCTCCGGTCAAAGCCCCCATCAAAATTGAAGCCCCCATTCTTTCTCACCAAGCACCAACAATGCATCATTGTGACTGCCCCACATGCACTAATGGGTGCAATCAATTCGTTAATAACCAAACAATGCGGGAAGAGGTTAACGTTTCGAAATCTAGTTTTGGTATTCTCAGAATACAGTTGCCGAACCACAGTTCCTAAATTAACACTCAATTTACCAATCTGAATGTGCTAAAATTGTCTGTCTGTGAATAATCTTGTGTAATCTTATAGACACACACACAGGCAAGTCAGGCTGTGACTACAGGTAGGTGGGTAGGTATCTGACTAAGTCGAAAGGGATTCACAAAGGGAAAGGTAGAGTCACCTGCTCATGACACGTCCTAATGACTAGACTGCACGCACAAAGAGTACTTGGCACAGTACAGTAAGTGAGACATTTTGTGACAAATGAATGGATCGATGACTTAGATTTAAGTTGGGCTAGATGTACCAGAACATCCAAGCACTTCACAACTGGTGGGCCACACAGCGTATTCATATGCAAATACAGAAATAGGTGGGTGTACCTACAAGGCGGTGTTGGTATGTGATGTACAGAAAACGTGTGTCGGTACTTAGTGCCTCCATAGTTAAATAGAAAGCGTTGGAAATCGAGGATAGATTACCGGGCGATGTTAGCAGTACCATATGCAGTCATTCCTTGTATGGGGAGGCAGGGAGCGCTGTCGAGTTCTCACGTACATCACGCTATGTGACAATCCGCGTCTTTCAACCCGGTACTCAATAGCATAGCACATACGGGGCGTAGAGCTTTTTCCAAGGAAAGGGTCCCGTTGGAAATCTACACTGCTTGCATCTTGACATTGGTATGGACTAAATCATGTAGGATAATTATTCATTCCATTGTACAAGCATAAGTTTAATATTGTGCTTAGATAGTGAGGCATGGATAAAATCATTGCAAATTAGAGAAAACTATTTTGAGATAACGTACCTACTGATTCTTATCTAGCTATTAGGATTTGAGATTGATTGGAACTAGTTCAGTAGTAGGTATGATAATTTTCTGTGTCATGACTTGAAGATTTAAACTACAGTTAGATAAATATGAAAACTATCTTGGAGATCTACTGTTATTGTTATTTTAGCACTAACATTAGAAATGATTGCTACAAATTCCATAAAACAGGTTTGACTAAAGTCTAATCTAAACCAAAGTATTGGTCAAAAAAAGTTTTATACCTTGCCATAACTGAGTTTTAGGTAAATGTAATTTATTAGTTACTAGCTACCCGTCCCGGATTCGCACAGGTGTATTATACATGTAAACCTTCCTCTTGAATTGTTCTATCTATTTTAAAAAACCGTATCAAAATCCGTTGCGTAGTTTTAAAGATATAAGCATAAATGGCGACAGGCAGCGGGAGGCGACTTTGTTTTATACTACGTAGTGATAGTGAAGTGTATTTAAAAAAAAATTGTTTGCAAAGCGCGCAATCAAAATTACCAATGAAATATGCGATATATATACGATTCCCTTGCTTTTAAAATGTTACGTTACCAAGGGAGGCAAATATAAATAAAATTAATTAAAAATAGTCGCACAGGTCGATGTTTATCATGTGGCACGGTCCATCTCAAGAATTTTCGCTTCGTTTCTTTTATCTTTTATTTTCCTGTGTGTCTCTATTTTTTAATATTTTATTTGCCGAAACTAAACAGAAAACGTTTAGCGAAGACTTAGGTTGGAGACGTACGAATCACAGTAGGTACCTAGATATTTTGTGGTAATATTTTATGTAAGTATCTGTATAAGTGGAGCATAATTGCATAATTCAAATTTTTGAGTATCCTCTAACATAGCACACCTTGTATTTCTTCCTGTACCAGTCTTTTTCCATCCTAAGGTAGCTTAGAAGAGATCTCTTTTAGTGATAAGGCTCCCAGTTTTATCTTCCATGTTTAGGCATCTATAACTCCGTATGTTGTAATATCAGTATGTGTGTGAATCAACAAAGAGTTTACCTATCGATGTGATATGACTGACACTTTTCAGGAATCTAATATTGTAAGTAACTTTTAAATTCAGACCCAAAAGATTCAAAATATTGCGATATTGTTAAATGTTTTATTTATTAGAATAACTCAAACGTACGCACTTTGATCCGTCACAAAGGTCATTTTAATCTATTAGGCAGATACAAACTGAATTGATGAAATTGATGGAATTTAAAAAGTGCTCCTTATTTATGAAACACTGACTCACAATCTAAAATAAGAATAGACAAGTAATTATTATGGTTACAACGAATTAAAATGGAGTTGAAATACTTAGGTAGGCGGGAGCCGATTACAGATGGTGCCTCATGTCAACAAATCAAAGCATCTGGATCGTCAATCTTTATTAATGATTATAACAGCTACTTCTTGAAATAAACACCACCATCTCTACTTTAGTCAATAAATAAACTGTACCTTATCTTTACAGTTAGGTATTTACATTGACTTTGAGACCGATAGAAATAATAATAGGTAGGTAGGTACCTACATGATTGTGTACAGCGGTATGACATCATCCTTACTTCGCACTTGCCCTCGCTTTGACTCGGCAAAGCACAATAAGGTCAAAAATGCAAGGAAAAACGTATTTCACGAAAATTAATATTCCTTTATTTATATCGTATTATTTTAATCAGTCATTAAAGTTTTGTAACTATGAAAGCTTACAAAGCCGTGGTGGTCTAGTGGTAATGATACCCGCCTTACAATCGTGAGGTCGTGGGTTCAAACCCGGTCCCGTACCAATGAATCCCTTTGAATTTATGTACGGAATTTCACACCACTTGCTTTTCGGTGAAGGAAAACATCGTGAGGCAACCTGCATATGTCCAAGGAAGAAATTCCATGGCGTATGTGAATCCACCAACCCGCACTGGGCCAGCGTGGTGGATATGGCCCAATCACCCTTCGTGGGTAGGCCTAAGTCCTGCAGTGGACCATTAAAAAAAAAGGCTGGTACAGAAAGCTTACACATTTTAAATTGTGCAGAATTGTTTTAGTTGACATCTGCTCTACAAATTAATGAAAACTGAGGAAAAATCTAAGTATTTAAGGGGTTATCTAAACAGATCGAATAGCACGAAAAAAATATCTAGATGGCAGTAATACATTATTTTCACTCTCAGGAAGACATTTTCATGAAAATATTCATGCATTCAAAGTATTAAGTATTAAATTAGTCAACGTGACGGTGATACCAGAGTGAATACGCGATAACGTTACAAATCTGCGTACTGCATAAAATGTAGATCTCTAAACAACACACATGTTTATATCTAGGAATCTAAGAAAAACTCACCGTGGCGCTACGTAAAGTCAGAATTATTAAAAATAACTTGCGACTCACGCCGCTCAAGGCAAGGACGTAACCCAAATATATTGGGGATTCTAAAACAAAATCAAGGCCTCCCATGCAGCGCAAACTTCTCAACACGGTAACTAAGTAAACAACATCTTAAAAAAATGTATCACTCTAAATAAAACAATTAAAATCTCGTCTGAATAAAACTAGCTAGCTACGAGTATATAAAATTATATTTACCACGAAATTCAAAATAGAGAAACCGTCGTCACAATAGCACTTTTCTGATCACTGTTTCCTAGTTTTACACTGCACATGAACCTGATTGTTGAACTAGACAAAGTTCTGAGAGCACGTGATAGTCCCGGGCGGCAGAGACGCTGTCCCCGCTTGCTTGTCGAACTTGGTCTGTTGTTCTCGCGGCCGCGGCGTCGACGCGCGACTGCGTTATTTCTTTAGAACACACTATTACGGCGGTATTTTTACACTACTTGTCACGATTTTGGATCTTGTTCGTATCGGGTGGTGAAGTTTAGTTTTTAACCGACTTCCAAAAAGAAGGAGGTTCTACGAGTATGTTCGTCTGTATGTATTTTTTTGTGTATGTTCATCGACAATTTCACCAATTGGGAACCGAATCAAAAAACCTTTTTTAGTTCGAAAGGGTATACTCTCGAGGAGGTCTCATCTAAATTTTACAGAAATCGGCCGAGTCGTTTTTGAAAAATCAACAATAATGTAAACAATTCGAGCGAAATAATACGCGGATAATTATTTTTCACAAAAAAATGGTAATTCAGCGAAATATTCGGACTTCGTACACGATGGAAGCATCGTGTACAAAATCCGAATATTTCGCTGAATTACCATTTTTTTGTGAAAAATAATTATCCGCGTATTAACATAATTATTTTTTTTTACAAAAAATGGCATGACCGACTTCAACCGTGTACAAAATTTGCGAATATTTCGCAAGAATCAATGTAACATTTTTCACATTATTGTTGATTTATCAAAAATAGCTAAGACAGTTTCGATAAAATTTAAATAGGTACGACCAACTTCGAAGATATACTCTTTCCAATAAAAAAATATTGATTTAAATCGGACAACTACGTAAAAAATTATGCGAAATATAGTTACGCGTCAAATCGAATACCTCCTCCGTTTCGTCGGTCAAAAATACAAGGCAAGTTTTTATTTTTACTCACTTTTCAACTATAGTCAAACCGCTAAACTCAGACATCGCCTGCGCGGGTACAAGGGCGCGGGGGTAGACGACAAAGGGGGACTGAGACAGGTGCGGGCGCCGGGGACCCGCTGCCCGCGCCTGTCTCAGTCCCCTGTGTCGTCTCCCCCGGCGCCCCTGTACCGCGCAGGCGATGTTTGAGTTTAACGGTTTGACTATAGCTCAAGTATACTTACATAATATTAGAATAGGTTTCATAGACAATATTAAATAAGAAATCGTATCTGACGGTGTGAAGTGCCCCGTTGTGGTTCGCGCCCAGTGCCGCAATACAGACGCGATTTTATTCTACAGTATTCTACTTTAAAGTTGTTTGAAATTTGATTTCCTACAACTTTGATTCCTATCAACTTTTTCTAAGATTGATATTTTTTGAATAAGGTAGGTGTGCCATTTTGTTTCTTCAATAACGTGTGTTAATTCGATCTTTCATGAGAAATTATCGGAACCAAAGTTGTTTGAAATTTGATTTCCTACAACTTTGATCCCCATAAACTTTTGTAGGATCGTTATTTTTTTAATAAGATAGGTGTGTCATTTTGTTTCTTCAATAACTACCTACCGGCAATGGTTAACGACATTTGCCCCCCGCTAGACTGATCTGATGAACTGATGCGATCATCGCGTCGTGTGTGCCAACTTCAGGTAGTGCTTCAAATCGTGACCCACCTATTCCTACCTTTTCATTAACTGAATGAGCTTCCAGTTGGAATGAAACGAAAAAGATCAGTTCATCGCATCGTGTATGCCAACCTTACCTCTGACAGCACTGATGCTGTTTTTCGGAAGTTGCAATGAAAATGGGTGCAAATTATCCGATTCTATCCATGAATTCGAATTATGTCGACAACTGAATAATTTCAAAAGTAGTCCCATAGAAGTAAGATACCACTTACCTATTATGTACCTACTGTGAGGAAAACCGAGGACTGATACAGAAGAAACATTAATGTTACAACTTTTGAGTTTATTTCTGAACTCAGTGTCTAATTTTAAAAATAACTCTTTGTCTTAGACTAAACTTGTTCTTCGCTCGAACGGCTCGACCAGAATGGTCTTCAAAACCTGTGCGAGTTTCTGGTTTCTGAGAGGTTTCTGACCATTTTTTTTTTTAAATTTACTTTTTATGCCTGACGACTTCCTCTGTAATAGCCAACCACAGGTCGTTTCAAACCACACATTATTTAATATAGGTATGTAAATTTTGCCCAAAACCCAACATTAGGTACCTACCTACCACAAATTCGCGAATAGAAATTCTGAGAATTTTTTTTTAATACAGCTGGAGTTAGTAGGTACCTCGAGCAACAAACAAATTTTCCCTGAGACTACAGAGAAGTAATAAGTTAGGTAAACTAGCTTCGGACTAACTAAATCTGATATGAAGTAACAGAGAAATTTGATTCTTGAAAGTAACTTAATGTAAAGAATTTTTTGTAGAATTACAGCTATCAGCTCATAGAATAATAAATCAGCTATTGAAAAAACACCAGCATGGGCTGGAATCTTAAAAGAAAAAAAATTGCCCTTATTTTCCACCATAGACAAATGGTAATTTTCATTTTGACTTTCCCAATTACATCCTCTATGCCCATTCAAGGCTGCTCGAGTTGCAAAATGTCAAGTCAATCTTTTCCGTTAAAATTTTCAGCAGTTTTTGTTCTATCTTTTTTAATGTTTTATTAAAGTTATTGTGTTAGTTATGTAAAGTGTTCGTGCTTATCGTCTCCACTGAACTGTTACAAAACCACTCATTCATTGTGTTTTATGCGTTGGTGTTCATACATTGGTCTTTAAGTGTATTTTTGCATCCTGTAAAATATTGTGTCGTATGCCGAACTACAACTGCAGGCGAAGCATAATTAAGATACAACGTATTCTGAAATAGTTAAATAGGACTCAAGTGGGTGTCTAATATCAATAATAACTGTGCAAAACTGAAAAACTTTATCTTACGCAAGTTAAAAATGTGAATGATGAAATTGATGTGAATGGTGAATAAACATGAAGTAGCACAATATTTAGTCTTATTTATTAACTTCCTATTGGTACATAGGTTTTAAAAATAATAAAATAATAATTATATTTTAATTGGAGAATTGAATATTATGCATACAGGAATTAATAAATATTTATGAAGCCAAAAAAGTACTGTCGCCATTTCGGTCGCCATGTTTTAAAAAGTAAATAAAAGTCAAACTCAAAATTGCCAGTCCGCTATTGGTTGTTCATAGATTCCTGTCTGATACGTAGTATCTATTGTAGTCTGTGATCACCAGCAAAGTCAAGGTTATTGTGTTTACTTGTCAAAGTCTGAGCAATTGTCACGTAGTTGACGTTTAGTTTTTTTTAACGGGCAAGAGTGCCTTTATTGACTGCAACAAAATACAATAGGTACTATATGCTAAAACTACCTACACTACTACTACCTATACATAAAAAGCATTGGATCATCCACAGACCCTTGAAGGTCTAAAGATAATCCAAATGCTCAAGGATTATTATTGACGTTGTTATTATTACTATTGACATTTCGTAGGTACATAAGACATAAGTACATAAACATTCGTTTCCTACTTCAGACACCAAAGAGAATTCAAAACTGTCAGACACTTCAGAGCATAAACAATAACCTAACCATAAAAAAATCTAAATAAAATGTAATAGTCTCGCCTATAAGAACTGACGGACTTCATTGGCCACATGGTAGTACACGAAAGCTAAATCTACTTATGCAGAATGATTAACGTGCTGTCCTACATCGGTATGAACATGCAGTCGGAGGCGTGCCTCTGGACTCTGCTGGGTCTTGTACGGACCATCTTCGATGCTACACTCTTCCGGGTCAACGCAAATCTTAAACAGGTACCCACTTTCAAACGTCCACCGAAACAAATTTTATTTTGGTATGTATGCTTTCAATGTCAGCATCATTATCCTGTATTCATGCAATGCTGGGTTTAGGCCACTTCTCCTTTGTGCAATTTTTCCTTGTCTTGGGCTAATCTCATCCACGCATGTCTCGATAGATCTGATGCCGTCGGCCCATCTTTCTGGTGGTCTGCTCACGGAACGATTGTCCACTATTGGAAGCCACTCAATCAGGGATCTACTCTACATGCCGTCGCCACGCCTGGTCACGTGTCCAGCCCTGTGCCACTTGATCTGATGCCGTCGGCCCATCTTTCTGGTGGTCTGCTCACGGAACGATTGTCCACTATTGGAAGCCACTCAATCAGGGATCTACTCCACCTGCCGTCGCCACGCCTGGTCACGTGTCCAGCCCTGTGCCACTTGACCTTTCAATAACTTATCAGTATAATAACGTATAACTTACCATGACGTCAACGACATTCGTAATCCTTTTTATTAGGAATTTCTGTGATCCCAGAAATTCTTTACAAGTCTGTTTTATCGTTCTTTTCCTTGTCGTTTCCCATTCGTACATTAGATTACAACGCATTTCCCCATACTTATCATTCTATTTTATTTATTGTAGATTTTAACAGGAAATTTATAAGGAACAACGGGGATTTCACACGCTAAATTTTATCTCGCTCGGAGTTGTCTAGTTGTCTATTCCTCTATAACAATAATAATATAAAGAGGAGAGATTTGATTATTTGTTTGCATCGAATAGACTCCGAAACTACTGAACCGATTTGAAAAATTCTTTCAGTGTTAGAAAACTACACTATCCCCGGTGAAGATAGGCTATATTAAATGTAAAAAAAAATTAGGGATCCTTACTATTTGTTCTCTTTATCCAATCGTACCCGGGCGAAGCCGGGACGGGCAAGGCAGCTAGTAGATTTACTTATAAAGATAAAAGAACCATAACATCTGGATTTCCAAAAATATCTTAAAATTATTGGTAGATACACGTTTTGAGATGAAAAACCGAAAATAACTGATATTTTTTCTTATCTCTTCCGATAAATCAAAAGATATTCAAAACCAATTTATCAATAATACTTATGTACATTATAAATTACGTACATTACGTAACAAATGTTAAAAAGTATAAAGTATAATAAAATCGAAATCAAATACTGAGACATCTGTGGCTTGTTGAAAAGCCGGATAAAATCATGTTGTATAAGAGATTCTTCAAAATGTAGGTACCGTAAAACAACCGGCCTAGTACCAAGCTACTATATAATTAACTGCCCTGATTGTATTTCCTATAAATATGCTCGAGAATTACAAAATCGTGCTTATGGAAATAAACAAGCTCAAAGCTTTCCCTTCCCTGTTTATGATAAACTGTAAACAATAGGTTTGTATTGTCTGCGTAGCGGTGCGTTTATCATAAACTGTAAGCTCATAGAATGCAGGGAAATGTAAAAGTCTGTCAAATACGACTCGACTCTCGGGAAATTAAGGTTCCGCAAAAAGTACACAGATCATAAAATTGATTTGACACAAAAAAATATTAAAATACCTCCAACGCAGGATTTCAAGGATTTCTACAGCAGTTTAAAAGTAGCTGATAACTTTGAAACGGCTAAACCGATTTTGATGAAACACAGCTAAGAACACTACTGACTATATTCACCTTTCTTTCAAACATAAAAAAAAAATCAAAATCGGTTCATCCGTTTGGGAGTTCTTTACGATATCACAGACACACGTTAAACTTATAAGACACCGTCGTTTTTGCGTCGTGGGGCTAAAAACAAAATGTTGTAAATATGTGACTGTCGCGATACGTTCTTTTGCGATGGCTCAAATATTTGGCAAAATCCTCCTTCGTTTTGTTTATGAGACGAAAATAGATAGCTAACGATAGTGTAGTACTTAAAATATTTATCGATCGTCTGTCTTTGGCATTAAAATAAGCTCTACCAACATGAAATGACATCATAATGTGTCGCGCACGCAGGGTTCCGTACCACCCCCTTGATATATTTTATTTAATTTAATTATTTCTTTTTGAACGGAATATACAAATTAATTTTCTGTGAATGTTTCATGCATCTCCCTGTTGCCGTTATTAATATCCAGCAAAAAAAAACACGTTTTTTGTATGGGAGCCCCCTTTAAATATTTATTTTTGAAGTGAATATAAAACTAAACATTCTGTGAATATTTCAAGCATTTAACTGTCACCGTTATTAATTTCGAGCGAAAAACGACTAAAAAATCAGGTTTCTTGTATGGGAGCCCCCTTAAATATATTTTTTTCTGTTTTTAGTCTTTTTTGTTACAGCGGCAAATTAAATACTGAAAAATAAATGACAATTTCAACGTTCTAGCTATCACGGTTCATGAGATACAGCCTGGTGACAGACAGACGGACAGCGGAGTCTTAGTAATAGGGTCCCGTTTTTACCCTTTGGGTACGGAACCCTAAAAATACAAAATTAAATATTTACCAGCTCTACTGTACTTAGGTGTGGCAGATGTCGATGCCCGCTGAACTATCCATGTCGGTGCAAAGAGTTCTGCGCACGATGATTTCCGGGGTGATATTGGTGCAATGCTTCACGGTCTACATCTACCTGGCTTCTTACATTGTTCTGCTGTATCCAGTTTTTCTGGTCAGTATAGTAGGTGTACCGGTTGTGGCCACTGACCCGGTTTTGGCCATTTGATGTCAAAATTATTGCATAAATGATAATTTTGATCAATGTAATACCATAAATATTGTTTGTGTGAATCTGAATGTTTGAAAAATTGTTTAAAAATATTATTATAACATAAAATTGTCTTTTTAATCCTGTCCACAAATGGTACAAAGATGGCCACAACCGGTGCATCTACCCTACAATTTGTAATAATATGGGGTCAATGTCACTTAGTTAAGACTCTAGTTTGTAAGAACTTTTGTTGTAACAGTGCATTGTGCAATAAACGAATATAAATAAATATAATTATCATCTCAGGAACCAGAAGTGTAGAAGGATTTGTATGTAGAAGTTTCATAGTGGACAAACGGAGACCTTGTTGTTGGGTTTCCAAAAGGTACGATTGGAAGCGGCTTACAACCAGTGAGTCCTTGATTATACGAGTATAGTGTTTAAATATGTATTATATAAAATGCTCTACTCAAATTTATAGGTGTCACGCTGCATGCGCTTCACATAAGAATCACTTATGTGGTCATTTAAGACAAACGCTTGCTGTCTTACTAAGTTCATGTACCTAACCTCATTGGACACATTTTGGATTTACAAAAATATAAGGCCCAATTATGAAGGCGCCATCGTAGTTATATTAGCAATTTAGAATATTTCTGTTTCTTTTTCACTTTAGGCATTCGATAGAGAGAACACTTCATACGTTGCTATTAAGTTTACGATGGTGCCTTCATGATTGGGCCTATAGAGTACCTAGAGTACCTATTTATAACCACATTGTATGAACTCTTTGATTATGCATCTGTTTAGATGGACAAATATGAACATCAATCACAAAGAAAACGGCCCAGATCTTTGACATTACATGCGCGTACATGTTATCAAACTGTCTAAATTTGTATGCATAGGCACCATATTCGAGTATAGTGCATATTTTTTGGGCCGTTTTGCTTAGCCGATACATCTAGACAGATAAAATACCTAATCAAAGCATAAAATGTTGCAATTCTGTTTCTGGGGGCGTGACAGTGATCGGAGCTATCAAGGACAATGTTCTCACTTGTCTTGTGGCTTGATATTGAGTAAGAGTAGTATTGAGCTCAGCCAATTTCTTCAGGAAGAGCGGCCCATACTAGTTCTCCCGTGGCTTCTCTTGGCAGCCATTCGGCAGTTATTGTGCGAGCTCGCCAGCTTGGCCTTGGGGCTCGGTACTTGTGTCCTCCTGGGACCAGCGAGACCGCCCTGCATCAAGTTCGTCATCATCAAGGTTGTCTCCATCATGCCATCATTCTACATGTGGATGCTTTTGTTTAGGTAAATGATATACAGATAATAACTCACAATTTTCAAACAGCAAGGTTTAACTCTAAAGGCATGATATATAAGCAAAGAGACATGAAGACTGAGTGAAAAAAATATCATTGTAAGTATAGGCCGCGCCACACAAGTTGGCGGAAATGAAGTTAGCTACAAGCTGCGCTATATCCAATCAACGCGTGGCTTTGTGTGAGCTTCAGTCAGGATTGGATATTGAGCAGCTTGTAGCTAACTACATTTCCGCCAACTTGTGTGGCGCGGCCTATAGTTAGTCCGTTATTATACTAAAAATACAGGACACATACTTTTTCTTTTGTCAATCAAACAAAAAAATTCAAAGTGCGTTAAATTCCTAAGGTGAAGCGAAGCTTTTTTAGTAGTGATGTCGCGAGCGCTAGCAGGTAACATCACTTAAATATAAAAAGCGTACTTAGCTACGCGTGAAGTCACGCAGAACTTTAACGGAGTACGAGTATATCTTCGTCATTTTCTATTTAATTGACACATGAAAAAAGTACGTTTTTTGTTAGTATTTTTAATAATAATCTAACTGACGGAATACTATAGTTTTTTTTATCTTGCTACAGTTACTACCATTCGTTGAAAATAGCCGCAGTATTCAAAAAGTTTCCTGCTGTGCTGCCGTCTTCTGGTGACCAAGACTATGGTCTCGAGCTGGCGATCCGAAGGCGGCGAACCAAGTCGCTGCTGGGGGAAGATCAACTTAGAACCAAAATTGTGGCTAGCTTGTAAGTCCCTACACCTGCTGCCTATTGAGTTTTATTTACTAATATCACAATGAAACTTATTTACCTTGTAGGCATTAGCATTTCCAATCGGGCGTCTACGAATTCTTTGGGAATAGAAGATAATGTGTTTGGGATGCATGTTTAATTAATTTTCATTTAATAATTGAAAATATCACAATCTTACTGTAAATTCCGTCACAGTACCTATTGTAGAAATGGCTATTATGCACGAAGGTAAGCTAAACTGAAATAACATACTTCCATAATTTATGTGCACAGATATGGTGACCAAAATACTGGGAATGAAGAAGCAGAAAGGATATCAACATTGGGGATTTCTTCCCGTATGATTCACTCTACCGATACAAGCGTGATCGATCTTATCAAAGAACACCCACCCTTATTACGACCTAATTCTTCTAGTTCAAATCTAATGTCAGAGCCTGGCGCTTACGAAGATTGGTTTGGGAGTGAAGTCGTGCTGCCTCGGGGTCTCGATCGTATTTTAGAACAGTTTTCTCTCATGCTATTACGAATTCAAGTTTATTTAGACGAAAAAGGAGAGAAACCTCTAAATACACCCATTTTTAGTTCGAAATCCTCATACCCCACAACATCAAACTATGATGATATGCACTGTACATCCATTTCTGCAGACGACACCGATACACCTTTTCAAGTTGGTAGCAAAATACAAACCAATACTGCTTCATATTTACAGGAATATCCACATATATTCAGGAAAAGAACTTCTGATATGCCTAAAAGTGACAACACAGCTGAATCAGCTCAGAATACGCATCAAGACAACGAAGAACATAACAATACAACAAGATATCGTAAGCGGTCCGTCACAGTTTCATCTAAAGAAAAGATTGTGTATGATATAGAGAAGGTAGTCAGTCAGAGAAAATATGTTCCTGAAGATAAAAATAATCTTGAACATAAACTCAGTCAAGCTGCCTTTAAAGGAGCTGAACCAATTTCTAAAGAAACGAATCTTAAACACTCAGATAGATCCTTACGTATTTTTGACCAAACTGAAACATCAACAACTGTTCAGCAGGAATATAGTGAAAGACGTTCATTTGATAAAGAAAATAGAGATGACAATAAATCAGAAAACGCAGTGAAAGGAAGTCAAAGCGTGAAAAATGAAGGTTTAGATAAAATACATGAAACTGATAAGTCCTCAATTTCTAGCCAAGCAGAAATAATTAAAGATCCTTCTAGTGCTGATGAGTAAAGTGTTGATATAAGTAGTATATACAAAAAAGGAACGATAGCGAATAAGAACTTAATAGGAGCTTGGATATTATAATAAAAAAAAATAGAACTTATATTTCATTGAACAAGGTCTTTACCATAAACCAAATCAAAACATGCAAGAATGAAAGAATGTATAAGTAACTATAAAAAACTTTATTTACTCTTCAGATTTGTATTAGTTATTTATATTATGACATCTACAAATAGACGGTACTACATTTATGATACCCGTGGGTCACAAATAGTGTTTTCGACAGCATTAATAGGATCTAAATACATGACCCTATAATTAAATTCATTTGGGTCAATAAGATTAAACTGATACATTGGCAACCTATTTGTGATAGCCCACACGATCTGTGGTACTTCATGGTCTATGCGCAAATCGTTCGGGAATACCATGGTTATATTGTTCTGCGCCACAACCGCTAAGTTTTGGTTCACGTACGGCTTACGTGTGTCCCAACATCCGATACTGTCGCGGGAAATGAGGTTGTAGAACATGACACCGTTGCGGTCCACCGCCGCAGCCGAGACCTGCCCGTTGGCGCCGCGGCTCTCGCCGAGCAACTCGAATTCACTAACAGCATTGTCGACACGCGAAGGGTCGCGAATGACCGATGTCTTGACCACAAACTCTAATGAACTAGACATCGAATGGTAATAGAGAGGCCGATCGCCTTGGTGGAACTTGCCTAACGACATGCCGAACAAGCCGTCCGACCATTGGTAATTCAATCCGTGCAATGTGTAGTTCGATAGTAAAGGTTCGGGATAGAAACTGTAATGGCTGAATCTCCAGAAAGCCGCGTCGTTTGCTCTGAAAACAATTAGACCAAATCGCCAGGCGTCTGCAATGTAGACGTGGAGATCTCGACAGCGGGCGTCTCTTGAATCGACAACAATGTTGGTGATCAGGGAGTTTTGGAGGACAAGTTCACTAGGGATGGGGTATCGCGCCAGCACCGTGTCCGTCTCCAGGTCGATGGCGATGAGTGTCGGCGGGCACAGCTGTCGCGGAGTTTCGAACGCTTCCACTTGTCCCGAGTCGAGGACCCACATCACGCCGCAATGATCGACGCTCATTCTGAAGATCGAAGTAAATCCGGTGCAGTTCACTGTAAGTAAGCAATATTTTCACGTTATGTTTTTATAAGTGGTTTAAAATATTTTATTTTATTTATTCATCAAAGGTTACAGCAACATTACAGTTAACACCAAGTTGATGCTGCCCTTACCAAACAAATATATATCATAGTAAGTATAGGAGGGTAACAATATATTTTGATTCTAAGTATGTAACCAATCATCGTAGTAGTAAAGTGGTGGAGCCACCTATTCAGTTATGGCACTCTGCTTTTGAAACGTTATGATGAGTCGTAGTCGTAACGTAAGTAGGTTAGTTATTTTTTGATAGTTACCTGCATTATGCCAATCCCAGTTAGGGTAGGGCTGCAGCGGCGGTGACTCCAGCTCCCCGACGACAGGCAGCGATGACAGGGTGGCAGGCGTTCCCCGCTTCCACCGCGGTGTGCTCACAAACACGCGATTTTTCCAACGCTCTATGCCCAGTGTAATCACGTTGGCTTGAATGAAGTCACTGCATGGAAAGGGAAAAAATAAACCAATTACTGTAAGAATTTGTCGTAGTCAAATTAAATACCTTCTGTCATAAAAACAAATACTATTGTACTGTACCGGCCTTTGTGATATGTATTAGTTTACTACTGAACAGGCCTACACATAGAGTGATTGGGGCTCATCCTCCACGCTGGCCCAGTGCGGTTGGGTGCATTCACATACGCCATCGAATTTCTTCTACGGAACGTACACGTATGTAGGTTAGAGATTTCCCAGTGGTGTGAAAATCCGTACATTAATTCCAAAGAACTCATTAGTGCTGGACCGAGATTTGAACCCACGACCACGAAACACAAGTAAATATAAATGTCTTTAGTCTTAGTATAATTATTATAATAATGGGATATATTTTCGATAGTCTAATTTTTAACAGCATATAATAATATCTTCACACAGGATTTTTTTGTTATTGGAGGATTGAAATAGGTACCTATTGCAAATTAAGCAACTGTAATTGGTGCACTTGCAAGCAAATCGGGTTTGCAATAGCAGCATTGCAGCGTAGATTATTAGTAATTGTCACATTACTTACCCATTATTTATTGCAGCTTGTCGCTGCTCGGGAGTGGGATATTCGAAGTCAATTTGCTTCCATCTGTACAAGGTGCCTATTGGTTTTTTGCTAGCAGAGCTCGTCTGTGCGAAACACAAGGCGAAGCTTGAAAGTATCAGGCCATGAATGGCCACAGTTCTCTGAAAAAGGAAATATTTCATTTAGAATTAATCGGTCTCGGAGGGTTAAGAAATAATTTTCCCAAAAACTAACCCACATAGATCATTTATTACATGTTTGGTTTTCTAGTTTTTAAAATACTATGTATATTGTACAAGTTATTGTGATTAGAGCTACTGTAGGTATTCGGTCATCCCTAAACTCCCTAAAATTAAAATCCTTAGTAGTCTATTAAGCCCGATTACAGAGGCACCAGCGTAAATTAAATAGCATAGCGAATTCCTAAAGTGAAAAAGAAACAGAACTACCTATGCTATTTAGCTAATATAATTACGCTGGCGCCTCTGTAATCGGGCTTATTATGTACATAACAAAGGTAACATAGTAAAAAGAAAATGTTTTATCTGTAAAAGTTGTAGTAGCTAAGAATGAGTACTAGCTTGACCTATATGGAAATAAGTTACGTATATGAACGAAACAAATACCTGCCACTAACTCGTGCATACAATTGGGTTATCCATTGTTATATTGTTCGAGTGTGTGACACTGTTAGCTTGCCGGTAAGACATGCAATTATATTGTTAAAAATAAGCTTGATTAATTGCCCCTCAGTCTTTGTATCGAGTATAATTTTAAGTGGATATCATTGAACGCGGTATTCAGAAGGTCGTCAACTCATGTAGTACTTAGCCTCCTTTCGTGAATAAAATTTTGGATTGTAAATTTTATGACAAGTGTATAATATGTCATACTAATTTGCACTAGAGTGAATTGATCTAGGTGCATAGATGAAAGTGCATGAGAAAATCAAGCTACCTACACCAATCATTTGGTATTTGTGGTTGAGAAGAAAGAGCTAGAGAGAGAGTAGTAGGTATGTACCTAGGTACCTGGGTACCAAAAAATACACTCAAATCATGGGATTACTACACAATGCCTAGGGCAACTAGCAAATTATGCATTCAGCCCACTGCGGCTGAAAGCTTAATTTTTGAATTGATACTTCTCTGATAGAGTCACGATAGAGATAATAGTAGACAACAAATTTGTATGCTTTCTTCTCTTAGATCATCTGAATTAGGGATAGATACCATGAATCACTTACTTAAAAAAATGTAAGTAAGTATTTATAACAGATATTATTTTAGATAAACCAATCTCTCTCCCCTGAGATCTGTTTCAGGCAGATGCGCTATCCATTACTTAAAACTCAGTGGTTTTCAAAACCTTTTTTTAGATGACCACATCTTGCGAAACTAAAACGTTGCGACGTAAACTATTGCGTTAGCATTTTGAAAAAGTAAAAGTCGAATAATTTATAAAGACCTGATTTGAATTTAATGTGGATGATAAAAATAATATCGTTTACATTTGTTCTGGACTATGTATAGTTAATTTGTTGTTGTTATTATTTTATGCGGAGTATTTGTAGTTCGCATTTGTTCAAGCGATAAAACTGTCGGTTTTCATGGTTTACAGTTTTTTTAATTCGTTTATGTATCAATCTGATGAGCAAATGTGTGATGGATATATTCGAGAATATCATTATGAAAGCAACTTTTACCTGCCAATCCTAACATTTCAGGAAGAGTTAGTTATTTCATCATCATCATTTTCAGCGTGTAATCGTCCAATGCTGAGCATAGGCTTCTGTTTTTGTAAAGTTATTTCATATCTTCTTAATTAATTGAGTGTGAGTAAGTATAAGTCATATTGGCTTAGCTATCTGACGAATATGAACTAAGTAATGTTGTTTTTAAACTTTCGCGATTTGAACACATTATTATTATGATGAGGTATTTATTTATCTCGTAATTTGAGTGCGCGATTAGTCCCGTAGTACATAATAATAACGAACTAAGTAAGTAAGTTCGTATAGGCCGGGTGGCTAGCCCTGGAGTCGCGTGAATGCCTCTGACATGGCTAAACGGTTAATACAACCGAGACCTGCAATAATTTAACGTGTCATTCGAGCCACGAAGCAAAAGCGCGATTTTAACGTAAGTAAATAATAAATGTCTTTCAAATATAAATCTCAGGAATTTGTTATTTTTAATCTGCATAAGATTCGAAATACTGCGATTATGACAACTTTTATTTATCACAAAATACTTGAGGTACAGTTACTTAGTTAGTGCGGATTCAATATAAAAATAGTTTCACAAAAATATTGTGTATTCAGGATAGCTGTATTTTCACAATTGATTTAATTTGTACTCACCAGTCGCATGTTGATTATGTTGATCCACTAGATATCCAGTATCACAGGCACTTAGTGTATTCACGTCCGCTCGACTGCTTGCTAAAGTCTGTTATGCATGGACTAAACCTTATTAGATGACTGTGTAGGTTGCACAAGCAGATTTAAATATTAAACTTGTCTGTTATTTCACAAATGTATCACTCTTGTGGAAATAGTGCAAGTAATAGAGTCTACTTTACGGGACTAAAAATATTAACTGTAGGTAGGTATATATTTTCCTCCTTTGTACCGATATTGGAAAATAAAATTGTTAACCTTGCTCTCGATTCTGATGTAGAACCTAGGTACTAAACTAATTGTTGTGATTTAAACGGTCAGCACTGGATACGACTGGGTTTTGGACGAAGTAATGTACTTTTGGGACTTTGTCAGCTAAGTGAGGTAGCGTTGGATTTTGCATTTGATCATGTCCACGCTGTGAGATTGAAAGCGAAGACAAAAGCCAAAAACACCAAGGCCTACAACCGGGCTAAGCACCGTATGCTTAGCCCGGTTAGCTATAAAATAATACTATCGCTGTGTTATCGACGTGTCAGAACGTGACAGAATTATGATGAAGCATAAATCTGTCACCTTTGCACATGTCGATAAACTCGTGTCGATGCTAAGCTAGCAGGACAAAAAAGACGTGTTATGGCCGACTTAGGTATTTCAATTTCATGCCACTGCGATTTCTGGTGTCCCTGGTGCTTGTGCTGTGAAATAATTTGATTAAAAATCAATATTATAACCATAACGTTAACAGAAAACTGTCGTTTTGTTGTATGACTTATTACAAAAATGAACATTCAACGATGCGATAGTTGCAAACTGTATTTCCAAAAAATAAAATATTAACACTCCCGTGTATCCCTTGAAGTAGCAATATTTGTCAATACAATTTAAAACAAAGTCGCTTCCCGCTGTCTGGCCCCATGTATGTTTATATGTATCTTTAAAACTACGCAACGGATTTTGATACATGATAATACGAATCTTTAACAAATTACTAAAATTAATCAGAGACGAAACAACAATAACAGCTTTCAAAACTAAATTAACACAGTTTCTTTTAAACAAAATGCTACTACAGTTTACAAGATTACTTAGACGAAAAAACACAATGACATTACTTTCGTTCCGATACAAAGACAAGCAAAAGTTCCTAATTAAAAATATTTATTTATACCTAGTAAGTTTATAAAATATTAGCGATAATAATTAAATGTAGTTAGGTATATCTAGCCTTTAAGAAAATACCGAATAGCATAATGTATAGTAGCTTTAAGTACAAATATTCTGAATAATTTTGCAACACCCTATACACAGGGTTCTTAAGTATACCTAGTATTAGCAAATACCTATACCTATGTGTATGTTAATATCTTAAGTGTTCTTAGAGATGCAAATAAAGATTTCAAATTCTAAAAAAAAAAATTAATTTTCTAAATAAGTATTTTGCAGATAACTTGCTTTATTTTGTAAGTTCCTAGTAGATTTAGGTACAGCGAACCCTTTCAAAGATTCTTAACTTTTTAATTTTGACATCGCTAAAATTGGTCATCATCCTTCTCTTAAACAATACTAATAATTAAAGTAATTATGGTTCAAATATCTTTAGTCCAATAAAAGTAATTTAGTTAACTGCCACTTTGGAGGACGCCTTCAAGCTCCTGGAATGGGAAGGATTCGGCATCAACATCAATGGCGAACACATCACACATCTTCGGTTTGCCGACGATATGTGGTCATGGCGAATTCGATGGAAGAGCTCAGCATGATGCTCGAAGGCCTCAATCGAGTTTCCCAACAGGTGGGTCTTAAGAGATCATGTGTAATACCCATGATGTACCCACCCTAATATCAGTCGGGAGTTCGGTTCTTAAAGTTGTGACCTAGGACAAGTAGTCCATTTAGGTAAGTCCAATCTTAAGAAAGAGGTCAATCGCAGAATCCAACTTGGCTTTGCATTTGGCTGGGCATTGTTCGGAAAACTGCGTGAGGTCTTTTCGTCCGACATACATATATCTCAAGTTGAGAGTTTTCGACAGTTGTGTGTTGTGTCGCCAGTGATGACAGGAACTGAAACATGGTTTTTTACTGTGGGCCTTATGAATAAGCTCAAGGTAGCCCAATGCGCCATGGAGAGGGCTATGCTCGGAGTCTTGCTGCGAGATCGAATCAGGAATAAGGAGATTCGAAAACTTACCTATGTTACCGACACAGCCCAGTGGATTAGCAAGTTGAAATGGTAGTGGGCAGGGCACATAGTTCGGAGAACTGGTGGCCGATAGGGCAGTAAAGTTTTCGTATGGAGACCACGCACCAGCAAGCGCAGCGTAGGATGTCTACCGACTAGGTGGACCCACGCGGGAACGCGCTGGATGCAGGCCGCTTTCAATCAAATCAATCAGGATCGAAAGCAATATTCAATAATCACCAGTTTTATAATTTTGTGGGCGCAAACTCGAGGACACGGACAAAGTCACATAACTTGAATCTGCTTCCTATATCATTACATACATATAACACAAACAAGTGCAAAAACCAAAGGTTGTTATACTGTGCCTATAGGTACTTTAAATGACCTACCTGTTACCTTGTGAATCATTCCGAATTTAAGAATTGTGTACTCAGTCGTGGGTCAAGACGAGCAATAACATTGAAACCAAGATTTTTAGTCAAATACCTCGTACATAGGAAAATTTTATATCTCTCAGTCTTCTGTTTCTGGATATATTTTTTTAGTAAATAATAATAGGTATGTACCACTTCAGAATATATTTAGTACCTGCGTACTTTTATACTTACCTACAAACTTTGCATGCATTTGTAAGTAGAGTAAAATAAAAAATTCGGAATGTTAATAATACAAACAAATAAATAAATAGCCGTTTCGACTAAAATAACATTTTAATTCAACTATATTTACAAGACAATACAAAATTTTATGGCATCCATTTTCGCACGTGTGCACTTTCCACTGCCTTCACCGCAGGGTCGCATATTGTTCCTCTCACGGCTTCTTCTATGTCTGCGTACAAAATTCGATAGTTGTAGTCATCGAAGTCGAGCTGCCCCGCCTGGTACATCGGTAGTCTATTCGTTATCACCCACACGCTCTGCTGGATTTCCTGGTCCACCTTTATATCATTCGGGAAGATTATCGTCTCCCGGTTCGATGCTACTACTCCCTGGTTTCTTCTCCGATACAGTTTCCTCGTGTCCCAACATCCTACGCTGTCTCGTAGCACCAGGCCATAGTACATAACGCCTCGTCTGTCGATAGCTGAAGCCGAAGCCTGCCCGGTCAGTCCTCTACTTTCTCCCAAAAGGTTGAAATCTGACGAACTATCATTTACTTTTAATGGATTTTGTAGCACGGACGTGGGTACAAAAAATTCTCTATAACTCGCTAGAGAATTGTAAAATAATATTCGGTCTTTGAATTGATCTACTGGCGACAGTGATAAGCCGAACACTCCATCTGCCCATTGGAAGTTGAGTCCGTGTAAAGTGAAGTTCGAGGCCAGGGGATCCGGATAGAAAAATGGGTTAGTGAATCTCCAGAACTGTTCATCTACTTCTCTGAAGACAAGTAAACCAAAGCGCCAGGTGTCTGCTATGTAGACATGAAGATCAGAGCATTCCTCCGTCCTGGTGTCCACAATGATGTTTGAATATAGGTTATCTTGTAATATATATTTTTGTGGAATAGGGTACCTAGCTAGTAATTTATCCGTGTTCAGGTCAAACACCACTATACTCGGTGGGCAGACTTGTTTGGGGTTGTCTTGTGCGTCTATTTGGCCAGAATCTAAAACCCAGAGTCGTCCGCAAGGGTCGGCATTTACTCGAAATACTGAGACGAGGCCGGAACAGTTGTCACCATTACCTGAAAATGTACAATAGTTTATATAAATACCTAGCTGTTCTATTCGACGAACAATTTATTTGACCATTTTCCGATTTGTAGGTACTAATACTAATGTTTTCCATCTTTAGACACATAAATTTTACCATAATTTCGGACCGTTTTGTTCTTTTCGTTTCTCAATATAGATCTATAAGTACTGATTACATATACCACATTGGGCGAAGATCCAAAGAAGTGTATTACTTTCTTGTATCATCGCCCAACAGCATTGTTTCACAATTTCTCTAGACTAAGTAGACACCTATCTAACTTGGCTGGACCCTGAAACCCTTATTATTTAGGACGGGTGTTAGCTGGTGCTAGATTTACCTACTTACCGGTTTTCAGACACCGTCCACCAAATTTAATTTGTAAGGAAGTTCGTATTGGCCAGGTGTAAGCTTCGGAGCAAACGTTTCAAGCCGCCTAAAAGCCTCTGAAGTTTTATGTAAAAAGTGTATACTAACTGAATGCTCTGTGGTAGCTCCAGTCGGGATAGGGGCGGAGCGGCGGCGAGGGCTGGCCTCCAGCGCGAGGCACCGTGGCCAGCGTGGCCGGCACGCCGCGCCGCCAGCTCGGCAGCGTCACCCACACCCGCGAGCCCCACACCTCCAGGCCCAGCGGCATCACGTTCTCAGGGATGTAATTTCTGGAAATATCATTCAAAAAGGTATCTAAGCGCTTTAGCCATAGTTTTGTATGACTTAGATCAAATGCTCGTACTCTCACAACTCTTAGTTTAGGATCAGAGTTGTCATTCATATTCAGAGTGGGGCAATAGGTAGGTACATGAGATGTTCTGTGCATTGCATAGAACCAGTGTTCTGGAGGGAATGTTGAAACCCTCTAAGAACCCTTAAAAAGGTAAAAGCTAACCAATATATCACTACATAGTATAAAACAAAGTCGCTTCCCTGTCTGTCTGTCCCTACGCATTAGGACATACAGACAGGGAAGCGTATATCTTTAAAACTACGCAACGGATTTTGATGCTTTAATAGAGTGATTCAAGAGGAATGTTTATATGTAAAGGTAATACACCTGTACGAAGCTGAGGCGGATCGCTAGTCATAGATTAAAACTATTCTACATATGTACATGATTTCCATATGGTAATTTTATAGGTAAACATAAAAAAAAATAGTGCGTGGAGTCCTTCCGCGCGGAAGAAGTGAAACTTCGACGCAACAGTGCTTTCGTACCTCCTCCATGGTAGCGTTAAACGTTTAACGCAACCTTGTTGGAAATCGCTTTAGAAGTTTCACTTCAAAAATCCAGTTACATTTTAAGCAGAACAGAGTGCCTGAATGAATTGCGTTAAACACGTTTTGTAAGCCGATTCCGTAAATTTTTATAGCAATCATTCAGTTCTCGCGCGTGTGTTCATTGCTTGATGCTTGAGGAAGATAAACTCTCTGTATGATGCTGAAGAATTTCTACTTCTATTTGATATGTATTGATGTGCCAAAATTACGTATGTATTTTTTTAAGAATTGGAAAGATGAAACTTTACTTTCATCGTCGTCATCGGCAGTTTTCTTTATTCGGGATAAAGGCTTCTTGCTTGCTTCCATGTCGATTTTGACGATGTCATCGACCCACCCTGCTACCGGAAGATCCACTTTGCCGTGTCTAGCCGCCACCACCACCATTCTGCTATCTCCATCCATCAGCCATAGGACGTCCACTGCTGGACATAAGCCTCCCCTATGGATCTCCAATAAGACCAGTTGGTAGCGGCTTGCACCCAGCGCGATCCTGCAGTCTTAATGAGGTCATCCGTCCACCTTGTGGGTGAATGTCCTACGCTGCGCTTGCCGGTACGTGGTTTCACTAGAGAACTTTTCGACCCCATCGGTTATGAGTTTTCCGTGCTATGTGCCCTGCCCACTGCCATTTCAACTTGCCAATCCGCTGGGCTACGTCGGTAATTTTGATTCTTCTACAGATCTTCTCATTCCTAAGTTGATCTTAAAGAGATACTCAGCCATCTATACTTATTTAACTCCTGTACTAAATTAAAACTCATACAACAAAACAATACAAAGTATACTCTAGCAAATACCTGCTTTTGATTGCATAATCTCTGTGCCACGTGGTGGGGAACTCAAAGTCGACGTGCTTCCATTTATACAGGGTGTTGAAGGGCGGGGTGTCCGTGTCAGCCGGGATGCACTGTGGCTGGGCCATCCCCAGCATCGTCAGCCATAGCGTGATGCTTGCTGCTTTATTGCGACCTGAAACTGATAGTTCACATCTTCAAATCACATAAAATGGATGAAGGAAATGTGTAAATAACATAGGTTGATTAAGGGAGCTATTGATCTGAATTAACAACTTTCCAATGAAGAACTTTGTAAGTACTACCCTTTGTCTCCGAAATATTTAACTCCTTACTCACAAATGAGAAGGTGTGTTAAATGTATAAATTATATATGTTTTTAATTTCCAGAGGCTTTATAGCATACAATGAGTTCAAAAACCTTTACTTTTACAGTAGCTCTATTTTGATATATCCTGGCAAACCTTGCAATGTAGGTCAACTTGTTTCTGCGATATGAGGTTACATGGGAGTAGGTACGAGTAGCACGAGCACTGATAAAAAAAGTTCATAAGCAATTAAAATAGTACAATTCTTGTTCAACAATAATTAATGTGAAATCCTGGTTTCAAGTTCTTAAAAATGCTTAGAACGTAATAATATAATATCTAACAGGCAAAGACTCTACGATGCTGTTGCGCATATAAAACTCAAAGGAAAACTAAAGTGAATTGACTTGTTTGACGCTAGACTATAAAATAATTATCTGTTAAGTAATTGAGATCTAAATACAAAACTGTAGCATGAAGTGAAAGAGTTTCAGTCGACTTTGTCGCGACCTTTGAGAGCGTAAGTAATCACAAATCTATTTATGATCATCACGCTGTTAGACCGTAAAATTAAAGATGTGCGATTGATAGCACAAAATTATAGCCAGAAAATAATTTCTAAATAGGTAAGTTTCAACGATTTGAATTATATATCCTTTAGGTTGCCAGAGAGTTAATATTCTTATGTACTAGTTTTTAAACGCGGCTTCGCCGCGCGGCATGATATTTTGATTTTTGTGCTATCCCATGGGAACCCTTTATTTATCCGGGATGAAAAGAAGACTATGTCACTTTCCGTCTTTCAAACCCGAGGCCCTACCTTACCACCCTTAATAAAGGAGGTGGAAAATAAAATAAAAACTATTTAACGGTTGTTCGATTCTACAGTCCTTTTTTTTACCTTTCTTGAAGCGCACTCTAGAATAGCTCGCAGATAGCAGAATTTTTCCTACTTACTTTACACTTATCGTTTTATTATGGAAAATTTACGCAATGTCATTATAATTTATAGCCTATGTGTTATTCTGATATATAAGCTATATTACTGCAAAGTTTCATCTCAATCCGTTCAGTAGTTTTTGCGTGAAAGAGTAACAAACATCCATCCATCCATCCACTTACAAACTTTCGCGTTTATAATATTAAGTAGGATATAGGTTTATTTCTGATCAATTAGCATCTTTTTAACTCATTATGTACATCAAAACTAACAACTTTAGTTCTGCGACTTTTTGTCAAAACTAAAAAAAAAAATGTTGTTCGATAGAAAAATATCGTTCACCCGCGACAAAATGTTTGGAACAGCTGTTTTTTTTGAGTTTTGACAAAAGTGTTAGTTTTGATGTACAGAATAAGCCCCTAAAAGGATGCTAATTAATTAGGAAAAATATCCCTGTGTATAGTTACTTTTTATCAATTGCTTTTTAGCGATAAGGCCGCCGATTGTAACACTTGTTTGAAGTTTCTAGTATAAGTTTTCCTAGTTTATTTAAGTTTTAGTGTGTCAATAAAGAATTTATCTATCTACCTATCTATCTATCTAGTTACAAGGTGTTTTCATGTCGATATCTGTGCTATAAGCGGCAGCATAATAATTACTTACTCATCACTAAAATTATTAAGAAAACAACCATGAAATTGCAAAGAAAGCGTTGCGCCATGCTCTTCTCGAAAGTGAAAAATCTTTTAGTAGTGACCAGCCGATTTTGCTTTTGATATTTTAGGATTGGTCCCAAAATACTTAGTAGTTCACAATGATGACAATGGCAAATAGCAATTATGGCAGGTACTACCTTAGCTCAACGTACCGCTCTACCGGTAGGTACCTATACTTAGAACAAATACATTGTATCTAAGTATTAACTAGGAGGTTTTCAAGTCAGAAGGCAATACAAAGTTACAAATATAATTTACCCTAATCATCTTTATGTAGGTCATGTACGAGTACTGTAGAAGTTTTTGTAAGCAATACTCATCATTTGATGAATGCATAATTTTTCCATTCGCGTTAAATGGTTTAATTAACGGAAAATGCGCGGAAAATTTGAGAAGATTAGAATAACAAATACAGCAGCAAAATGGTATGAGGTAGGTAATTGTTGTCTGTACCTAATTGTGTATGTAGTCAATAATCGCTTTGTAGTAATTAAACGATTATGTAGTAATTAAATACTTAAAACCTCTAAATGTTTTTTTTTTTAGACAAAAATATATTTAGAAACGCACAGAAGGTGTGAACCGAACAATTATTTGAACATTAGTAGCAATAATATCTTTATGTGTAATTTATTAACGGATCTACCCATCACTGGCTTTTTCAGAGAAGAAAAATATCGTGAAGCAACCTGCATACGTCCATAGAAGAAATTAGATAGCTCATATAATTATGAATCCACAAACCGGCACGAAGTCTGCGTAGGTAGTGGATATGGCCTTATCGCCTTTCTTGGGTAGGCCTATGTTCAGCATAATAATAACCTATTATTTTAAACTTATAAATTAATAAAACCAAATTTAAAACATAATTTTAATTTGTTTACCTAACTTATTTCATTTAGCACATTCATTGTACGGAACCCATTACACGCAAGTTATGTTTGCTCTTGTACATTTGCGAGGTATGTAATACACCAATTATTATTCTGTAACATACTTTTATAGTAAACATAACTTTCTTAGTACTTACACGAGTTATGTAGCATCGTAATAAAGATTATAAACACGTTTAATGCACAAAACATAACCGTAGCCACAAAAATATATTTACTAAGTGATGTAAGTAATGTAACTAAGTACCTATAACTTCACAAAAAGATGTTCCCAGCCTGAATACCGGCACCGAATGACGAATTCTAAAGTATAGACTGTCATTGCTGAATTTTCAGGTAGTGTAAAGTGAATTACTAAATAATAACAGTAAAAAGAGTGATGAACAATGGTAATATTATGAGAATGTTTGGGTTAATTGAAAACCGCGTGACTAATGAAAATTGTTATTCTTACGTTGATTAGTCGCTTATAAAATAAAATTGGTGACTAAAATTGTACGATAACAAAAGTAGGTAGAGTAAAAAGTAAGTTTGTATAAGCCGGCTGGTTAGCACTGGTGTCAGAGTTTTTAAGCCGCCTGAAGGGCGCTGACATGGCTCAACGGTTCAAACAACCGGGACCCACAATTTAACATGTTTCCCGAGGTACATTAGCGCTAAGTTGGAAATGGTACCCGTGGTCACCCATCCGAAGACTGGCCGTGCTGAACGTTGCTGATAGGAAGAGTATGACCTCACATACACATGTGTGTACCTACTTTATTTTTGTTTTTATTTTTGTGAGTGAATGAAGAGTCACAAGCCTTGTGTTTGTATGATGCGTGGTCAGATGACACGTTTGAGGCTCTAACTTTTACACGATATCCCACTAGGACGTATATAAATAAGAGTAAATGGTCCCGAGACGGAGTAGGAGCAGAAGCGAGCTTTGAGAATCTTTCAGTACCGACGCGTGGTTACACCAGATTATCACACCAGTTGATAGCATAGCATGTAGGTAACTCTGTAATACTAATTTTCGAGAGAGTAAGATTGCCAAAAATTGTAAGTTTAATTCACGACTGTTACCATGAATTGTTAACAAATCGCTACTGTGCGTTCACGAATGTTACTCAAAATGTATGAAAACACGGTATCATTCGTAAATTAAACCGTTGACATAATTCAATATAATTATTTTATTTTAATTTATTTATTGATTTACAATAATGTCATCTTAAAACTAAAACTTGCTTATAAAAAATAGCATAACAAAATAACATAAGTTTTAAAAAACATTTATATATTTGTGTTAGTTTTGAAGTTATACACACAGCACACGGTTTTTTTAATTTTAGCAGAAAGATATATCTAAACATACAATTACATATAAATCATAAAGTAAATTTACAATATAACCGTATATATTCTCAAATGAAAAAATCGAGAAATTTCGAGACAATTGCCCACCTTGAAGAACACTTTGACAAAAAAAACAAATGAAAATTGGTTACTATAATTATAGTTACTGACCTGGAGGAGGTGATGTAACGACTCAAAAACATATCTGGAAACTGGGAAGTTAGCTATGGATCACAGTTATTTCTGGTAACATACGTGAAGAAGAAGATTGTGCAAAAAGAAAACCGTCGTGGGGTTACGGTGAACTAACAATAAGATTTTAGATCAGCAGCCAAGGTACCGACTACACTTGGTAGACGCGAGTAGGTACTGATGAAAACCGAATTGGTGTCTAACAAGTATGAAACACTTTGAGTTGTACTAGAATGACAGAGCAGTGTTGTCAACGTAACAAAATTAGCAAAATGGCACACGGACGATCTCACCTACGACGCTTCTCTTTTTACACAAACTCTGAGTAGGGAAGAAAAAATGGGACACTATTTATTTATTTCGTAATTTATATATTATTAGTGCAATTCATTTGAAAAATTTATAAAATGTTAGCATATTTATCATACAATTAAATAGAATAACATTTATTTGGACTTGGAACAATTTTGTGTAAACTTTCTGTGACTTTGACGGAAGCGATGTCTTAGCCACTTGTCGACACTTGTCGAGGACTTGTTGTTGAGGGATTTTTGTATGGAGAGCAAAACTAGCTACTAACAAAAAATTTAAACTGAGCTTATTTAAACAAACATACGTAATTCAAGATATTGGCTTTGACTAATATGATTTTGTGAACCAGAATCACTATCAAACATACTATGTTATAAAATAAAAATATGTTTTTTTTACTTTATACACAAGGGACGTATATTTTTTCCGAAACATATATTTTGGCGCCCTCGCCCTCTGAAATGTTTCAAATATTGAGTTCTGATTGGTCTAGTCTAAAGTCTAGACTACCAAAAAAATGTAACTTTCCACGGCATAGTAGTTTCAGCCCATTTTATATTTTTACCGACTTCCAAAAAAGAAGGTACTATGTTCGTCTGTATGTATATTTTTTCGTGTATGTTCTCCGGTATTTTCGACATACCTACATGAACCGATATATTTTTTAGTTCGAAAGAGCCGTTTTTTTAAATCAACAATAATGTACATGGATGTCACATCGATTTGTGCAAACTATTCGAATTTTGTTAACGGTGGAGTCGGTTGCAATTTTTTGCGAAAAATAATTATTGTTTTGTTAGAGTTTCCAGATCAGAAATAATTAAATTTCACTCACACTGAGAGGTGCTTGCGCGCATCATGAATACGGATAAACTGAAGGAATGCGTTCGAATGCAAAATTATTCCAAATACAGGTACTCATACTCATTTTATTGATATCGTTCAAGGTACGGTAGTAATTTTCGAATAAACTGTTATGGGTACAATACAGGAACTCCTAATCATTTTATTGATAACGTCCAAGGTAGAAAGTAATTTTCGTATAAACTGTTATAGGTATGAACATTAATCATTACAATTAATGAACAACAATATGAAAACCATTTTAATTACCTTTTAAAGCCTCTGTTGATATTTGATTCGAGTGTTTCGTAATAATTATTCGCAATTTTGTTTGTTTCATCTTATCTGTGCGTGAAAGCGTATTAGCGCTATCTTTATTTTAATTTTAACAGCTCTTGAAGCCTAAGTATTGTGTTACACGAAACGAATATTTTTGAGCTCAAAGTACAAAAATTAAGTTTTGAAAGTGTTTCAGTTTTTACTGAACATTTTGAATTTGTTTAGCCCTATATTATATAAGAATCAAAAAATATTTAAGTGAGAAAGATTTTTCAAAATATATCTCGTATTTAGAAAGGTTTAGAGTACCTATCCAACTACTGAGCTTAATTTTTGAAAAGTTATTTACCTACATAACTTTTTGAATCACTTAGGTACTACCCTAGATAATTAATTATCTCTCGCACTTGATGCTTAATTATTTCAATGAATGTTCCTGCTCTCACTCGGTCTCCCACGTGGTCAACTTCACGTCTATTGTCTCAAAAATACGGTTTTTGAACGAAGGTAGAGCTCCACTGAATATGTGGTCGCTGGCAAAACCAAGAGATTTCTTGTGAATTAACTACAGCCAACCTTTAAGTTAGCATTTTAAAGTAAAAGTTTAGTATTACATGTGTATTCTTTATTTAATTAAACTAAGTTTGATAAAATAAACTTTCGTGTCTAATGAGCGCCTTTGGTTTGAAAATTATTGTGACTGTGATAAAAAAGTCGCCGCCAAGAAAATTATCTGTCATAAAATTTATACCTAGTTAGATTTTATTGATCTTACAGAATCAAAGTAATTGCATGCTCTGTAGTGAATTTAGGTAAATCTTACGCTTATTTGGTTAGAGAATTGTACGCCGGAGCAGAACGATTATGTCATCTATCTAATACCAACATAATTAAATTTCTGTACATAAGTTGGAAAACTATCAGCTGATGATGTAGGGTGATGTAATCTAGGTATTCTGGCCCACTGGCGGGATGTTACGGGCCGTGCCCACAACAATGTAGTGATCAGCGCAATCGCCCATAACGAATCGTTTTCGTGCATACACTTTCAAACGCTTTACCTCATTTTACCTATTAAGTTTTAATGCTCACTTTCTATTCAATTAGTAAACAGTACCTATCCCGTAACACTACAGTACATTTTGTATGAAACGGGCATAAAGATTATATTATCTGCCTGTTTTCGCCTTTGGCAATTTTTTCAGTCTTTTTGACTCTTTTTAAAGTAAAACTGTTACTTAGTATACATTTATACCTTACAATAGGCTTGTTTACTAAAAAAATATAATCAGTGCGTCAAATAGATTATTTATCAAAAAATATTTGACACGTAATTTTTCTTTTGTCAATTTAACAAAAATTTATGAATATATAGCCCTTTAAAGTTCCGCGTACCGTCAATAACCTACTACAAATGTACCGGTACCGGTACCGGCTAGTGACGTCACGAGCCCCCCACTCTCAAATTTGACAATGTTTATCTTTGTCATTAATTTTTTGATTGATACGATAAATTAAGTATCTAACATTTTTTAATAATCTTACTTAACGGACTAATTATAATTATAACTAGCGACCCACCCCGGCTTCGCACAGGCAGGTGTATTATACATATAAACCTTTCTCTTGAATCACTCTATCTATTAAAAAAACCGCATCAAAATCCGTTGCGTAGTTTTAAAGATTTAAGCATACATAGGTATATAGGGACAAAGAAAGCGACTTTGTTTTATACTATGTAGTGATTATTATTCCCAATAAACATGCCTATTTATTAAATTATAAAAGCGTTATTACATGCACACTCGCGTTATCGTTCCTATACAGAACGCAAAAAATATATTATTTTTAGTTTTATTTTCGTCAAAAATTTGCTGATTAATTTTGCACTGGTTCATGTAGTGTATAGGACGTCCACCAAAAATCGGCCAAAAGCGAGTCGAACTCGCTCACGAAGGGTTCCGTACCTTGTTGGAGCCCCCTTAGCTCCATTCCTCTTGTTATAATTAATAGATAGTGAGCAAAAAAAACTCCTAAAAATCACGTTTGTTGTATGGGAATGCCCCCCTTAAATATTTATTTTATTCATTTTTAGTATTTGTTGTTATAGCGGCAACAGAAATACATCTGTGAAAATTTCAGATGTCTAGCTTCACGGTTTATTAGATACAGCCTGGTGACAGACAGACAGACAGAGACATACGGACAGACGGACATCTGAGTCTTAGTATAGGGTGCGGTTTTTACCCTTTGGGTACGGAACCCTAATAAAGTGGATCGATGATCTGATTAAAACTGCAGGAACAGGCTGGATGCAATAGATATTTTATGGCAAAATTTTTATGATAAAAATGATGTGACATAGTTCACACATTTTTTTTCTTTGAATGAAAAGTAAACAGCTTGAAAACAAACAGAACATTTCTGTTCCATCTCAAAGTGATCTTTCTTTCTTTCTGAGAATTCGCGGGTGCAATAAAAACTTGCTGTCGAAATTTAAGTCAATAAGGAATGTTTTTATCAATAAGAAATTAAATCGATTAATACATTGAAATCGGCTACATTCATTATTTAAAATAGTATAATTCGGTACTTGTGCAGATATTTGTACAGAGCTACTTTTTACTAACATTAGGCAAGGTTAGCAAGAATAATGGAACAATAGTACAAATCCAAATGATTCATTTCGAATAAGATTGGGATTGAGAAAATGTATCAAACACCTCAATATTTCAGTGAAGAGTGCAGTGTTATGCTCCGTAGCGTTTTGAACAGGCACAATTCAAAATAGACTAGTTGACAATATTTGTTTGATGTCCTCTTGTAACAGCTAAGCATATATAGAGCCGATTAACGAAAACAAAAATAAAATGAACTTACAAAATATACTTTCTTTCTAGACAAAGAGCGAACCACTCTAAAGCAGACTATGACGTCCCTGCTTGTGTCAGACATTCGTTATACATTGTTATGCGTTGTGGGAAAAGAACAAGACATCCCCTCTTAATCCCTTCCAAAATTAATTAGCCAATTTCAATTATTTTTTCAGTTTACTAATCATTTTTAATTGCCTAATTCACTAATCCTAATACTTTTAATTAATAAAATACCAGTCAACTACCCTATTCTCGAAGGAACAACCCCCTGTGGGCAGTATGTTTAGTATCATATAAGGCGCGTTATGCGTGTCTCTTTGATGGTATAAAAATCGTGCACATAATATATTATGGAATCATGTAGTATGTTATAGCGCACGCAGTAGACGTTCGTTCTATAATTAAGGACTCTACTTTATTGCAATATTATAGGCTATTGGTACCTCTACATGTATTCCTATAATCTACGTTTCTGAACCTAGGTATACCTATGGTCAATCGTTTACTTTCACCGAAGTCAGACTCGGTATTGCCCAAGACCCGCACTCATGAGGCAGCATGCGGCAATAACTGCATAAACGCATGCCATTCTACACAATACCCGATTTAATTTAGTTAACTTGAGAAGATTTCAACTTTCACCTTAAGTCTCATTACCCTATGCCTAAATCTGAGTAATTCAATTTAGTTAGGTACGCTTGCCCTATGTATTTATACCAATAGTATACCTTAAAGAGGAAAGATTAGATTGTTTGCATCGAATAGGCTCCGAAAATACTGGACCGGTTTGAAAAATTCTTTAACTGTTAGAAAGCTACACTATTCGCGATGAATATAGACTATATTATTATTATTTTTTAAATTGGCTTTCTTACTATTTGTCTTCTTTAGCCAATCATACCCGGGCGAAGCCGTGACGGGCAGCTAGTATGTACTCTATATGTATGATCATATCTTACGCCTCATTGTGGGTTTGTGTAGTAAATATATTGTAGTTTTCAAATAGTTTTAGTGTGGCTCCATACAATTTGTATAATATTCCTGGTGGAAACGAGGAAGAACTAATCACCTACACGATAAGTAGTGTCGTTTTCATTTACTAATATCCTCATACTAAGGTCTCTGATGAGTTGATCTGAATGACAAATTCAGAGCTGCTATTTTGTCTAACAGTTTTGCGAATTCTAAGTTAGTCCATATGAGTTGTTACATGATAATCTGAATTACCCCTATTTGGCTTAGTATAATTATACCCTTTTTGATAACCCTGTCTCATACAAAATTGCAACTCTGAATGGATAAAAGGTTTGAAAAATATTTTTTTCCTCGAATATGGGGTTGGCTCCATAGTAAAAGTTGTGTATTTATAATGACTGCGTCAATTGGCCCCTTTTTGGTATATCTTTTCTAAATAAAGCTCTAAACGTAGAAGAGCGACACAATTGGGATGATTGTTATTTATCTTTTTAACAAAAAGTTTTTGTCACTCCTTTTAAAATGCTTGCTTATTTTCTATTTTAGATACAACTTTAACAATACTGTGTTTAGTTTTATTATGAAACAGGTTATTCAAAGCTGGTTTAAAACCTCGTTATGCATATTATATTTATATTAAAATTAGGAACAATGATCTCTATAATGCTAAAATTTACTAAAGTAACTTCAAAATAATAATTTATTATACAATAGTTTTATACAAAACTCACGGGCTAAATATTTTAAAGCTCGACCCAAATAGAAGTTTTCAAAAACTCAGAGAAAGCTTATTTACTTTTACATAATTGTATAAGTAATTTTATAAGAAGCGTTCAGCTGACCTAAAAAATCTACTAATGTAACTTACCAATCCAATCATCAACTTAACAATTACATAATTTAATATTTAGATAGAGCTATTTTATTTTTATCCTCAGTTATTTTTTTACTACACTATTTATTTATAGATTTTTAAATTGTTATTGCATGAGCATGGGAAACACAGTGTTTTGTTATCAGAGACTCCCTATTTGGTAGAATTGACTAATGATTAAGTAGATAATTGAAAAAAAAATGTTACTTGACGTAACTAACAGCTTCACTTCATTTGTGGCACTTTTTCGTTAATTAAAGTTACATAAAACTAAAAGCAATTAAGTAGGTACCTTTAACTTACCAAAGTTCGATTTATCTTTGGAACCTATAAAGTTATTAACTTTAAATCTCCCTCTTTTGTTGTCAAAAATATTATAATTATCTTCATGACGATATTCTTGAAATCGATCAACATAATTTGGTTTATTCCAATTGTTGATATTATTATGTTTGCTTGAGATGTCAGCGAAGATCGTCGAGGGCTCCGACCATTGTATGAACCACTGATGCGACACTGCCATAGTTACGACACTTTGGTTAAACACAGTTTTTCATTTCACTTCACCTTGGCACTGCACACTGGATTGAAAGAGAAAAGAGATCGGCACTCCCGCATTGCAGAAAAAACGTTAGCGCAAGTACAAGCGCTGAAGTGTTCTGACGGGGCGCGTGGACTCGCCCTTCCCATATTGTGCTTAGCCCCTCTTATATGCCTGCATCCTCCTTGATCATCTAAACTGGAAGGCTAAGCTTTCAACAGTAATTTATGAGACTTAGCAAGCTTCCGTGGCGTAATAGACGTTGAGATGACTTTTATCGAGAGTGCTTAGCCAGTGTCGGAGAGGCTCTCTTCAACAATTATGCTAAATATTTAAAAACCAGCTCTTATGAGTATCTATCATACTTCAATAATTATATTTGATTGTTTTTTTTTGCGATAATGTTTTAAAAGTAAATACAATGCTATTTGCAACAGTTGAATTGATCAGTTCTTTTATACTGGTATATTCAGTCTAAGGATCTATCAAATCCAACCAAACCAATTCGAATCTACTGCACACACACCCTTAAACGTTTTTATCCCATTGCATAAGCATTTAACTCTAGTGGATGTAACCATAATAAATACGACTCGCACATCAGCAAAATTCATTAAAAAAATATGCTTTTATTTTATGTGAAATGCGATCTCTAGATTTATATTACGCGGTGGTTTTTGTGTTCCTTGTAGTTGGCTCGTTATTACTTTCCATGCACTAAAATATATTAACCTACATATTCCACCCAATCAACGACTTCCGTGTGGCTATTGTAACATTTTACGATCCCCATTAGTTTTCTCAGAAAATTGAGTTAGTTTCGTTCAAAATGTGGGTGAAATACATTGGTTTTCTAATAGCTTTCAATAATTCAGTTTTGGCCATATACCCGTACTTTGATACTCAGGACTTCATTTACAACGTCCCAAAAGTTTTTAGGATATCTATAACTCTCGATAGGTTATTAGAATATTATGAGAAGAAATCATCTAAAGATCCCGAATGGTACATTGCGTTGGGAGTTGCGAGAGGTACGGGCTTTAATATTATTAATATTTATTAAGAATTTGTAATAAACTATTGAAAATTTTAGCAACTGCACAATAATAATAATTATGTATGTCTGTCGTAACAACCCAGCATTAGTCCCTTTGAAAAGACATCAACGCGTGTATCGTATATTTTCCAAGACCGAATTATATTACCCAAGTGAATAATCTACTCTTTTTACGCATTCTCAGGTATTTTATTTCTGGACAAGAAATAATCTATATAAAGCATTTTATATATTCACCGGGGCTATCACCCCAATAAAATTTGCGCTTTATGAGCACAGACTAAGATTTGTTTTTCATAAAATTTCACTCTTAATACTTTTAACTGTACAAGTGTAATTATTTCCTAACAGGTCAATTGGAGTACACGATTAATGAACTAGATAAATCAGTACCAGAAAAGCTGAAAGAAAATTTACAGAACATCACAAGACGTATGGATCGTATAAGAAATAACGTCAATTATACTAGCTTGGCCTTCCGGAGCAAAGACTACGAATACGGTGAGCACTTAATACATACTTCTAAAAGGCAATCATTACCTACCTATTATTGTAATTAACCAGCATACTGAATGTAAAGGCACATATAATGAATTCTCATACATAAATCACCAAAATTACCATCCAATCATATTTAACGTGTATGTACAGTACAATAAGATTCGTAAGGAAGAAAAACTTTAGCCATTTTCAGTAAGCATGTACAATTTTACATATTACCAACGAGTCACACTGAATGTAACAGTATGACTTATTGGGATGAACATTATTTTCCGATCAGTTTTAGTGTGCCTAATGAATGACAACTAATATTGGCTTAATGATTTGTTATTAGTTGGGTAACCATAATTAGACGTATAGAACATACGTACATAGAAGATTAAAAAAAATACATACAAAAAAACTTTTCATACAATCGAATGCTATGAAAATGTAGTAAATCTGGTACTACTTTCACAAAAACATCAATGTTTAACGTTTTAAACTAGAAAATCATGCAACGTGATAATTTTTCACAAGTCTAAAAATAAAGGTCAATTTACCTAATACTCCTTGGACATAACGCCAATTTGATACATATTCGTGAGTGTAGCACGAAGGGGCACGGGAACGGATAGTCAGTGCTCACCCTAAAAATATTTACATTGAGAAAATCTCTACTTCCGTCAATGGATACTTATATTTTCGTATTTTATAATTTGATGGGCACATAATTATTCTATTGCGGTAATGGAATGCTCTTGAACTACGTAGCAATATCCCTACTAATGTTATAAACGTGAATGTGAGTTTGTTTGTTACGCTTTCACGCAGCAACAGAGCATCGGATAAACTTGGTTTTTGTCATAGATATATGTAGAGGTAGTTCTAAGATTGGAAAGTGACATACTTGAGCTACTTTTTATCCCGAAAAAATAAAAGGTTCCTGTGGGATAGCATATAAATGAAAAACGCGGGCGAAGCCGCGGACAAAAGCTATAACGAAACGAGGCTTATATTTATATAATCCTCGTTTCATAATTATAAATATACTCCTCACGGGTGGGTAGGTACTCGTGTATGAATATCTATCATTGTAAATATTGCTAAATCATGATATCGTGTACAACGCTTTCTTTTAAAAGCTTGCCTTAGTAACAAGCCAAGCACGCACTTACGTTACGACAAACTATTGGGTAATTCACGCAATTCCAAAATAACAACAGTACCAGTTTAGATCGGTATATCTTTAGAGCAAAAAGTTAGTTGAAGGATCAATGCACGTTTTGTTACTCAATTTTCGCCGGTTTTGGCCATATTGCCGACTTTGATAGGTATGCGTGCCGCGTACACCTATTCTTAGAACGATTGCACGATTAAATTTGAAAGTAAACCTACTAGGTATCTCATATCAATCATCAATCATAAAATGTTATCATGAGAGTCAATTAGCTCTAGTCTATTCAATAATAGCCTAAATTTTTCATCGCGTAAGTTCGTGAGATGTAGAATTGTTCAATTTTTATTTAGGTATAAACGATCTCTGCTTTTGAACAACACATTAAATTTTTCTCGTAGTATTCAAGTTGGTTTCGTATCTAATTACAGTAGGTATAAAAAAATCCTTTAAGGCCTTTGTTACGAAATCCAGCAATTTTTATTACCGATACAGATATTAACTATAATGATCTGTGATAATAGTGTGGCACTCAACGTTTTTACGCTAAAATACTTTTTGTAAATTGTTTTGAATTGCGGTTGAAAACTTTCACATTTAGAAGAAAATGCACGAGAACTCATTTAATATCAATGGTATAGTATACATATTGCTATAAGAAGGCGAAACGTGATCAAATCAAATTCAATCCATATTATCATTTTACACTCATGGCATGAGATTGATTGCTTCCCAAGGTGCCGCTAACATCATAATAAAATTATAACAGTGAACGCACTGGATTTAGATTTCCCGTTCAACTTATATAGAACCTTACAGTATTACAGAAAAAAAAAAATGGACGCGTGTATATTGTACTAATGATAAAATGTTATATCAATTTGAAATAAATAAATATTTAGCGACTCTCATCGTTTATTCGTGAATTATACCGCTTGTATTTTTATTTAAATATAATAAAAAACTTATATTCTGAGTTACATTATATTGCAACATTATACAAGTGTTAGTGTTAAAATAAACCAGTTCTATTCTGAGTTACATAATATTGGAATATTAGGTAATACAGAGAAGTGTTTTAGCAAAACATACGAGTAGATACATCCCGAGATACAAAATATGAAATACTAATGGACGTGTTTTTATGCTAACAGTCGCAAAAGCAATATTTGAGAACATGGAGGTATTGTCGGCCATGATGGAGCCGATCACAGTGGGCACGGTGGGCACGCAGAAGCCGTATCGATTTTCGTTCGAACAGTACGTCCAAGAAGCTAGAACTAAGATGCCAACCAGAAAAGCTGCAGGTACTATATTATGCAAATTAGACCAATTAACGGAACTAGAAGGCCCGTGGAAGAACCAAGTTGTTAGTTAATTACAATAGTAGGTCTCCGAACAGTAGACCTCGCGATACATCTCTTTAATGTATATATAATAAATATAATTTGAAATATTTTATATTTTTGTAATAAAAAATATAAAACATTGATGTATGAAACTTGTGTAGGTATAAGTATACCAAGTTTCGACATGTTGAAAATGCGACATATACCTAGACAAAAAATCAACATCCGGACAGACGAAAGTAAAATCTTCGTGTGGAAGCACTGACCTTCGCTTCGCTTCGGTCAATAATTACATTGGATTAGCAAGTTAAAATTCCAGTGGACAGGGCGCCTAGTTCAGAACGGATATCCAATGAAGCCGTAAAGTTATCGAATGAAAACCACGTACCAACAAGTGCAGCTACTCGTACCAACCGGTTTTATTGACAATCCATACGGAAGGCTTATGTCCAACGGTGGATGTCCTACAGCGGATAATGACGATGATGAACAAAACTACGATTTGTTAACTTACTTGTTAGTCTTTCGGACATTTCGGAGATATAAGAAACGATCGCGTTCTTTTTCTATTTCTATCTGAAGAGAGAGCGACTTCTTGACTTCTTATTGCGTAACCAATAAATTTTGACTCGCCGTTACCGTCTAACGCCGTTAATACCGTTATATTAAGCGACATCGGTAACGCCGCTAACTATGCCAAACTACACAATATTCACTCGATTTTACTTATCTCATGGTCAACTGCATACATTTTTAAGCTACTTTATTTGGCAGTCAATAGAGGTGAAAGTTTTTAACCTAGTTTACATTCAAGACCATTGATTACAGATGCGTGTACTATGCAAATGCTGATATCGGCGATGGAGACTCAAACGACGCAATCGGACGGGTCGTGTGAACTGACGCCTGAATGCTCAGTTCAGCTCATGAAGGGTTCAGGGCTGGCGTTTCAACAAATGAGCCGCATACGGGCGGCAGCCCTGGCTAAGCTATTTGACTGCATGGACGGCCTGGACCTGACAGCGCATATCTATAAACTTTGCATACAAGTATACAAAGAAACGAAGTCGATTGAAGCGTGGGACCACCCAGCGGGCACGAGGACTTTGTTTATGCAGCAAAGTAAGTTGTGAAATAATACTTATCGACAGTGGGCAGTATACATACTGTGGAAAGTCCGGCACAAGGCGGACCAACGATCTAACCTAGATCATTGGTCTTATTAGAAGTCTATAGGCCATAGGGAAGGTTTATGACTAGCAGTAGACGTACTCGTACTACAGTTGATAGACAATGACGATGACGATAATGACTTATTGATATTTGTAACTTGTCACCATCAAGCTTAACCAAAGTTTGGTTAAGCTTGATGCTTGTCACGCACATCAGAGTTTTTCTCTATGGGTTGTTCTTTATTTGTGTTAACGTTTTTTAGTTTTATACTGCGCGTCGCAAGGTTATGGAGAGTTCATAAAGCCACGCTGGATGAACAAGATAGTATCGTGGCAAGAGCCTAAGGGGTGCTACGCGGATGACAGGCAGCCGTTCCTCAAACTCACTGGATACATAGGCCCCTCCCAGTCACCTCCGTCCAAAGATAGAGAGGTCAGCAAGTTTTTTTAGTTCTCAGAATTCAATCCAAACACATTTATTTTATTACATTAGGTATATGAATAACTTAATTAAACCACTACATGTATAATTAATTGTGAATTCTAAGAAAATACTTTCGCTTTTATTTTATGTAACGCATTCAAGTTAACGTTAGAATTTACCTAATCTTAGCACATCTCAGTTTATTTTTAGGTGATACGTTGAGTAATGTATCTAAATTAGGCAAATTTGTGTGCGATGCCAAAATCAGATTTAGTAATCGAATTAATTAGGATAAATTTAAAAACACGATAGGAATGATGATAAGAAATGAAACCAAATACTTAAGTTTAGTAATAGTTGCTAATTTTAATCTTTGATCGCAGTATTTTATTTCTTTTCCAATAAATTTTTTTTTTTTTTTTCGACATTTTCCATTTATTTTATACTCTACTAGAATGATGATGAAAATACTTCAGATAAAAGTAATCAGTGTATTAAGGAAAACTAACATATTTAGGACAAATATTTAAATTTATATTTTACTTTATTCTCGTGCCAAAACAAAAACAAAATAAATTTAAAAACATATTTACCCACTTTAATTCAAAAATATGTAGGTACTCGTAAGTAACTCCTGCATGAGCAAGAAAACAGGGGACGTTACCCTCACAGACAGAAGATATTATATATTAATACTAAGCCTATTGCTTTACCGCTTAATCACTGATGATAACTTTGAAAAGACCATTATGTCAATTTGTTAATTAAGTTAATTCAAAGGATTGTCGCATTATGTGTTAAGAGTCGCGTCCACGGTTAACATACATTAACCGAAAAATTGATACTGTTATAATCGTACGTATGTACTCGAATTTTATGTAAAGAAAGTATAATTAAATATTTACACCTAAATTATTGTTCTCTAGATTTCTTCATTAACCGAATCCGATGAAATCGCAGAAATGGTACAGTTTCTGCAAATGTTTTTATGCACGTCTTGTAATTAATAAAATATTAAATATCGGTCAAAGCCAAAGCAAATTTAAACTTCACATTATACTAATGACTTCATAAAATTGATACAAGTACTAGATCAATCAATCAAGTATATGATTAATCAGCTAGTTATTTTAGTAGGCACTTTAAAATCTCTACCAGTATTTCAGGGTTGCTAAAGCTGTAAAAGTAGTTAATCTGGTTTTTTTTATTCATAACTAGCGACCCGCCCCTGCTTCGCACGGGTGTATTATACACAATTATAAACCTTCCTCTTGAATAACTCTATCTATTAAAATAACCGCATCAAAATCCGTTGCGAAGTGTTGATTTTATGTCCTGGAAATATCTTATCACAGGACATGCAGAGGCGCCGTGTTTGTATAGGCGTGGTACAACGGCGATCGACGACACAGGCGAAATAAGAACACGGTATTGCGATAATAAACACACCGACTTTTAATTCATCAAAAGTGGTACATTTAACACAATGATTTCAATTGTATTTATCGATTAATCACGAATTTAATTTATAATAAAGATTAGCTTTTAATGAGATGTTGATTGTTTGAAGTGTCACGAGTAAGAGAGAGAAAGCTACATGCAAATGTCAAAAAGGAAAAATAGAGTTGCCAGATGTGGAGCATGCATAGATAATATTTCTATCACTCCTCCTCATGCTCTACATCATATAAACATACATTATAAAAAACTTCAAACATTACATAATGCACAAGAAGTTACTCTAACATAACTCTATATAATGCAAAAAAAAATCATGACTCTACACAAATAAAATTGCTCTATCACGACTTAAACAAAATGATATATGACTTCAATATTAATTAATTAAATCTAACAATAATAATAAGTCATAACATTAAAAACATTAGATGTAATCCCCATATTAGATGTTAAATTATTAAATCAGACTACTTAAATTTAATTGTTTTACAAAACCGCTATGCTTTTGAACACATAATGGCTTTGTTAAAATATCTGCAAGCATTTGTTCTGTTGGCAAATATTTCACACATAACAAATCTCTTTGAACAAGATCCTTAACAAAATGGTAGCGCAAATCAATATGCTTCTTTGGTGGGAATATTCTATAACCAATAGCAACTTTTGAGCGCTTTGATTATCATTGTAAACTACAACATTAAAATTTTTAATCTAGAATTTGACAGGAAATTTCTAACAAAACAAATGTCTTTGCTTACATCACTTATAGCCAGGTATACAGCTTCAGTACTGGATAATGCAATACAACGCTGTTTCCTGGCTTCCCAGTTTATCATATTGCCACCTAATTTGACAACAAATCCTGTGTAAGATTTGCAGTCAGATAAATCGTTGGCCCAGTCTGCATCAGTAAAAGCGCTAATATCAAAACTGTCAGTTTTATAAAAATACAGGCCATAATTAACTGTGCCTGCTAAATATCTAAGCACTCTTTTTGCAGCGCGCCAATGATTCATGTCAAAGCAAGTACTATACTAAGTTGACTGCACGCATAAGCAATATCTGGTCTCGTGCAGACAGCTAAATACATAAGTGAACCTAAAAGTTGACGACACTGATACACATTATCATCTAAACATTGATCAGACTTATCTAACTTACAGTTCACAGGTAATGGAGTTAATACCGCTTTACATTCTAGCATATTAAATTTTGCCAGTAAACGCTTAACATAGTCTGATTGGTCCAAAATAGTTACATTCTTTTTCTTAGTAACATTCATGAATAAACAGTTTTCAAGCTCTCCTAAATGTCTAACGTCAAAGTGTTCCAACAAACAAGACAAAACATTTTGTATACAATCATTGTGGAACACATAGAAATATCTATACATATAGAGCCTATAACAACATATTTATCATTAGACCTTTTTATTACATAAATACAGGGCTCACACTTACTCTGCTGAAACCCATTTTGAGACAAAACCATGTGTATTTTATGATTCCACATACGGGCTGCCTGCTTTAAACCATAAATACTTTTCTTAAGCAAACATACTTTATTTTTGTCTCTATTAGTAAAACCTAATGGCTGTTCCATAAAGATAGTCCTAAACAATATTCTTAAAGTGGAATGTCTAACAACAGGAGCAAAAGTTCCGGTGTAGTGAACACCTTTTTGGGTTAAGCCACGGGCAACCAACCTAGCTTTAAACTTTTCAAACTTACCTGTTGCATCATATTTTCTCTTAAAGACCCACTTACATTTGATTATGTTGCCTTTTGGACGATCTACAAGTTCCCGTACGCCATTTTTAACTAAGGCATCAAATTCACACTGCATAGCTTGAAGCCACTCATGTTTATCAGGTGAATTCATTGCCTCGTCATATGACACAGGATCGTGCAACGAACTAGCATCAGCCAGCAGCGATAGGTCGTAGTCTGTATATTTAATTGGTACAATACCTCTCATACTACGTATCGGACGCTCTCGTGAGCTAGACGCATCGGTACCTTCCGACAGCGTCGGCTCTCCTCTTCGAGAAGCAGACTCAGGCAGAGAAGAAGTAGCGGTCGTCACCGCACGATCTTCATCACCCTCATCACCAGTACAGTAGACATCAGACAGAGGTGACCACGCAGGCGGTGTTATTTCCTCATCTGAAGATGAAAGAGAAGTATTTTTATTAGACCCATCATTATTTTTATTATTAATACTAGTATCACAGTTGCTCTCCTCCTTCAACAAATCATAAAAAATAAAATCATCATATCCAGCCACATCTTTACATTGCTCTCCAATAAACTCGTGCTTTAGGAAAGTTACAGTTCTTGAATAAGTAACAACACGAGGATTAGATGGATCAACTAAACGGTAACCTTTACAAGTTTCACCATAACCTACAAATATTTGTTTTTTAGCCTTGGCATCGAGCTTACGCCGTTTTTCATTAGGAATATGAGAATAGGCTACACAACCAAAGACACGCAAGTGACTAAGATCAATTTCAGTTCCAGTCCACTCACACTCTGGAATTCGGTTTGTCAACAATCTAGTGGGGCTCCTATTTTTCAAGTAAATAGCTGTGATGACAGCTTCTCCCCAAAAACGATTAGACAACCCAGATTCATGCAACATAGCATGTGCCTTCTCAAATAAAGTCCTGTTGACACGCTCTGCCACCCCATTTTGTTGAGGGCAATAAGGCACTGAGGTTTGATGAACAATTCCTTCCTTATTTAGAAAATTAGCTAAATTAGAGTTTACATATTCGCTACCGTTATCAGTGCGTAATATTTTAATAGGCAGACCTATCTGTTTCTCCACTAAAGCTTTAAAAGTTGAAAAATGGAAACTTACTTCAGATTTAGACTTCATGAGGTAACCAAATGTCTTCCTCGTGCAGTCATCCGTAAAGGTCAACAAAAAGCGGGCTCCGCCCCAGGTGCTGACTTGAATCGGGCCAACGACATCGGAGTGCACAAGTTCCAGAGGCATGGTGGCACGTCTCTCAACAGCCACAGGAAAAGATGCTCTATGCATCTTGCCTGTTAGGCAAGAGACACAGTTTACCGGCTCGCAGTCTCCTTTCTGAAAAACTACACCAGAACACTGACCGCCACCACCCAGTATACTTACACTCTCATTGTTCAAGTGACCCAGACGCTTATGCCACACAGACATGGGCACACTCGCAGCTATGTGGGCACTCACTGTCCCCTGCATAGGAAGGGGCTTGGAATCCCCAAGGGGTAAGGACCTACCTTGTTGTAATTTACATTTGTATAAACCATCAATTTTATGAGCTTGGAGTATTTGGTTGCCCGTAATTTTTACATTTTTATCATACACTGAACAGCCATCTTTATGGAAAGCGACAATATAACCTTTTTCAGTAATTTGACTAACAGAAATTAGATTACTAGAGAGACTAGGGACACAGAGTACATTATGAAGACTTACATTAGAATTAAGGGGAATCTTACCAACCGACTGACTATGAAGTTCTTGACCATTTGCAATTACAATTTTGGAATTATTAGCTTTTTCATCTTGTAGAATACTAGAGTTCATACACATATGAGCCGTCGCTCCACTGTCGATAATAAATTCATTCAAGTTTGTAGCAGTGTGTGCTGCAGCAAATAATGTGTGCTGTTCTTGTTTTGCAGCTTCTCTTTTTCGTTTGAAACATTTCTTTGCAAGATGACCAGCCTTTTTGCAATAAGTGCAAGTTACTTTCTTTCCTTTTTCACTAGCCACATAGGCAGTAGAAGATGTATTTCCATTAACAGTGCGGCGATGATCCTCTTGGAGAAGTCTGGCTCTCACTACCTCACTGTTGAGGGTACTCGTCATTGACGCTGTTTCTAAACTTGACACAATTACATCAAATTTTTCGGGTAAGCCTGACAACAATATCTCAGCCACCTCGGCGTCTTCAATGTTTTTCCCAATATCAGCGAGCCGTTGCACCAGTCTCGTAACGGCTTCAATATACTCAGACATACTATTGAAGTTACTATATTCCATGCGATGTAGTTGACGTAACAATAGTACACGCCTGTAAAGCCCTCGGTCTTCATAAATATCTGATAATTTGTCCCATGCGGCTTTAAGAATTGCATTCGCGAACATTCTGATACAAATTGGGTTGCAAAGTGAGACATATGCGTGCAAGCGCTTTTTGATCACGTGCCGCGTCTTGCTCCGTTCCAAGAACACAACTCCATAAACTTTCTAGTATGAGCAGCATGCGAACAGCAAATTTCCATGTAGCGTAATTGCTGTGACCGCTGAGTCTCTCAACTGAGGTTATATTAATAGGTGAATTCGTCTGTACCTGATTTTGTCGTTGCTCATTATTATCGGCCATCGTATCCTCTTCTCTCCGATCGTAATAACGACGCAGTTGTAGCAACTTGGGCCTTGAACCTGTTGATTTTATGTCCTGGAAATATCTTATCACAGGACATGCAGAGGCGCCGTGTTTGTATAGGCGTGGTACAACGGCGATCGACGACACAGGCGAAATAAGAACACGGTATTGCGATAATAAACACACCGACTTTTAATTCATCAAAAGTGGTACATTTAACACAATGATTTCAATTGTATTTATCGATTAATCACGAATTTAATTTATAATAAAGATTAGCTTTTAATGAGATGTTGATTGTTTGAAGTGTCACGAGTAAGAGAGAGAAAGCTACATGCAAATGTCAAAAAGGAAAAATAGAGTTGCCAGATGTGGAGCATGCATAGATAATATTTCTATCACGAAGTTAAAGATATAAGCATACATAGGGACAGACAGAGCGGGATGCGACTTTGTTTTATACTTACTATGTAGTGAATAGGACATTTGGCCACCAACTCGCCTGATGGAAAGCGAAGTTATAGCCGAAGATAGAGTATGATGAAGACCTAGTAGATATCTATTCATTATTGTCTTAAAAATCTCCAGATTGTATTTATACCTTTACAAGTGAATGTCTTATATAAAGATTGTACAGGATTTTTTTGCTTGCCCTGTACTACCTAAAACAGAAAGGAGGTGATTAAGACTAACATTATGAACAACTTTTACTAATGGGGCAATACAGAATTCGTGATAAAATTAACAGAGTTGAAATTAATTGACAGAGTTGAATACTGTTGAACTTAAACTTATACTCGAAAGGCGATTGCGCCATATCAAATGCTGTTTAGTAATATGTACCTATAATATACGTCATCAATTGTCTTAATGTACTGTACCAGCCTTTTTAATAGTCCACTGCAGGACGTAGGCCTACCCACAAAGGGTGATTGGGCTATATCCACCACGCTGGCCCAGTGCGCGTTGGTGGATTCACACACGCTATCGAATTTTTCTATGGACGTATGCAGGTTGCCTCACGATGTTTTCCTTCACCGAAAACCCAGTGGTGTGAAATTCTGTACATAAATTCCAAAGAAACTCATTGGTACGGGACTGGGACCCACGACCTCAAGAATGACAGGCCAGCGTTACAACCACTAGCTAGACCATCACGGCTTCGGTTAATTGTCTTATACTAACGTAATTTTATTGTTTTTTAAATTCATATCATTGGTTCATTTCGAATACCATGATCATTTCACATTTGACTGCCTCGGTGGCTCAGTGGTTAGTGACCCTAACTTCCGGATCAAAGAGGCGTGAGTTCGATCCCAACCCAGGGCAAGTATTTATGTGATGAACATAGGTGTTTGCGTTGTGTCTGGGTGTTTAGTTACTATCTATATAAGTATGCATTTAAAAATATGTCTATGTAGTATATCAGTCTCTGGCAGCCATATCACAAGCTTTGTTTAGTTTGGGGACAGAGACCATGTGTAAGATGTCCTCAGATGTTTATTTATTTCAGGAAGAATATCGTGTGAAGAAAGCCGCCACTTCAGAGGGAGGCAGTTGCAACTCACTCACTTCTGCCATGGCTCTCGGCTCGCTGGTCATGTATATTAGGGCGTTGTTGGAAACGGACCAAGCTTTCCAATATGATATCTTTAACTGATTGCTTCTATTCTATTTTTAACTAAAACATATTATCTTAAGCTCTGTCTTTTACTTCCCTACACCTGAAAAAGTAAAGTTTATAGTAGAATGGATATTCATTTGCAGTGGCTAGTTGATAACTTTACGTAGGTACTCCAAGATATTGTGTAAAGGTATTGTATTATTGTATAGGTGCTAACATATCATTAATAGCGACCGACTTTGATGGTTACAAACATTGTCATTAAGCCAGTTTATTTTATTAGCGATCTCAAAGTTTATAATAGTTTCAAAAATTATCGCATAACTATGAAAATTATAACATATTGTGTTCGAGTATTAGGTATACAAAGTGTTGAACCATTCAGCCATCGAGCCGTCGAACTAGCAAATCCAAGATTTGTTGCTGGCCACTGTTACGCATTAAAACACTACACACATTAATACAATAATTTCGAGGGGCGGGCCATTTTATCGCAGAAAATCTATAAAATAAATCTATCTCTATATCTTGATTGTAATCGTAGAGATATAGAAAAGTTGTATAGTTCGTATTGCCACACACCTACTTCTTTGTTTTACAATTGTCAAATGTGACGTATTCATTTTACGCCAGTTTTGAAATGGATATTTTAACCAGCCTGACGAAACTCCGAAGGAAAAGTCGCTTCCAATCCAATGTATGGGATGGGTTCAAAATGTTTCTGTCATTTTCTATTCATTCGTGACATTGACAAAAAGAATGAACATTTTTTTCATTCATCGTTCGCTGAGACTGATATTGATGTGATATTGACATATTGTCATTTTGAATTTGTTTTGGATTTATTCGTGGTAGGTTATTTTTACTGATTTTAAATGACTATCATATTATTTTTCCCTCAAAAATGGTTTTGGTAGCTAATACAGTGATTATTTAGTGTATGTTATTGTTTTTACAGTTTAAAACAATCAAAATGTCGTATAAAACGTGTGAAATGTGCGGTGTTAGAGGCCAAAGAGAAAACGGGCAAAAAAGATGTTTCATGGCGAAATTTCCCATAGATGAAGATAGGTAAGTGAAATATCTCAGAAATACACACAATTTCTATTAATTCTGCACATATTATGCAAAATATTTACTGAAAAACTTATATCGCTTGAGTACCTACCCAACATGTTAGTGCGGTTCCATGTTGTTATCGATATTTAGGCCAGGGTCGATAATTTATACAACCAAAAAAAATAATAGTAGGATGAAACCCATTAGAAAAGGAGGGGAAACACACACTAGTAAAATCCTACTAATATTATAAACGCGAAAGTTTGTGAGGATGGATGGATGGATGGATGTTTGTTACTCTTTCATGCAAAAACTACTGAACGGATTGAGATGAAACTTTGCAATAATATAGCTTATATATCAGAATAACACATATGCTATCAATTATAATGATATATTGCGTATGCGGGCAAAGCCGTAATAAAAACTAGTGAAGAAAATTATTTACTATTGAATTGATGATTGCATATCATGAATAATCAAAAAGTTTGTAATACCGCTAACTTAATAATTTTAATAATGTTCCAACCATATAACATCAAGTCTTATAATTTGCAGCGCCTTCACCTCTCGACGCGCAGCCACAATTTTCACAAAGTAGTGTGGAGGGAAACATTAGAAAACGCAAGCGGGAAAATAGTCCAGGTAAAGTAATATTCATGTTGCTTATACATGCTTTAATAAGTATTATTAAGAAGACGAGATTAGTGTTATATCACCATTCTTGAGATACAGCCTAGGGACAGACGGTCAGACAGACAGACGGACAGCGGAGTCTTAGTAATAGGGTCCCGTTTTTACCCCTTTTACGGAATCCTAAAAATTGAAACTTAGGTAAGTTTCAAATTTTAGGCTTCGTGGTAAGTGTAAAATAATTATATATTTTGCAGTACCTTCGACGTCTGCGGAGGCTCCTACGTTGAAAAGAAAGATAAATGGTAAGACAGGTAAAATATTCTATTATTATTATGTACTACGGGACTTATCGCGCACTAAAAAATAAATATTCATAGTAATAATTAGTAGAATAACTATGCTGTCCGCGAGCTGAGTGGACAATTATGGCTTAGTTTCTTTGTACGAAGGGTGGGTGGGGCACCATTGAACCAAATGGAAGCATTTAAACATCTCACGTTTTATTGTGTATTTCTGTATATGATAAATATATAATAAAAGTATATAATATATATATACAATTTTTTTAATTAAAATTTACTAACCACAGACTTCAGGGTCTGTGCCTTTTGTTAACTAAGATTTACTAATATATATTTATTATATAGGTTTTTAGTAACGTTTAGTGGTTTTTTATCTTTGAATATTTATTTTGGTAAGAATCAATTAATACCCCCGGTTAAAGTTGTACCACCCTTAGATTCAAACTGTACCCAGAGGGTACCTACAAGATTAACCATTCGCCGTTTTTTAAAAAAACGGCGAATGGTTAATCTTGAAAAAAACTCCATCCCAAATTCATCTGAACTTAAAACAAAATATGTCATGTCGTATGAATTATGAATATATAACATACCTGATGAATACTATGAGTGCACCAGTATAACGTATCAAGAAAAGCAACGACATGTTTGCAAAAAATTGGTGGTTCAATAATACCCCACTCACCCTATACATGTGTGTAATTGCGTCTGTACACACCGAAGCCTAGTTTTGCCGGCCTAATTAAATTGTACTATTAAGCTAAGATAATTTAATTGTAATATTTCAACAGAAACCCCAAACTCTACTTCAAAGTTAACGACGCCAAGAAAAAAGAAGTTGCTCAAAAGGCTGAAAAAGACCAAGCAAGACCTGAAAATTCTCCAAAAAAAAATTAATAACATAGATAAAATATCATCTCCATTTTTAAAACATTTTATCAGAGCCACAATTATTATGGATATAATTTAAGAGTAAATACTATTGTAAAATATAGTCTCTTGCATAATCTGCATAATATTCTAAGTCCCAAATGTCTGTCAACAATAAATATTAAAATTTTAATAATTCCGTAATGTTTTTTGTAAATAAAGAATTTAATAAAAATAATATGTGTATTTATTCCATATCTCACAATAAGCGAAACATTCAATTCACAGGAGCCTAAAAACAATGAATAATGTATAGAGTGTATAGGTAGTAAAAAGAAATCACCATGAGAACCTCCTATTTTTGAAATCGGCTAAATATCGATAAAAATCAACCAGTTTCAATAGCACATCCCTATCAATTTTAATTATCGGTATGTTGGCACAATCTGACAGAACGAACGAGTTTTGTTATGTTGGTGCGAATGATTAGGAGCCTCGGAAAATCAGTTCAAATCTATGGAAGTCCCGACTCTTACTATTACATTCTCTTTGATTTTAACCTAAAATTGGAGTGAATTCATAAGAATAATTAAATGTTTATTAAATATCTCCTGCAATTTATACATTGAAAATATAAGAAGATGATTACCATGTTTGTCAGAGCTATGTGCAGTTCTACAGTGACAAAAAAACCTCCTATTTCAGTATTCGGTAAGCTTAAGAAAGTTAGTTAACTAAATGGAAATACTAAGCACAAATTGGTTTGTATTTTATACCGTCTTAGCTGTAGGATGCTACGTTCGCTAAATTTATTGACTACATCGGTATTTATTGTTAGTCTCTCTGAAAGAAACAAATGTGCTTAGAAATCTGCAACAGAGTCGGCAACTTCGGTGGAACCGCCTCTTTAGATAGATACATAAATTTTTAGATTAATGATTAGTCTCGCTACGCTTGTAGCGCGACCAGTCATAAATCTAAGCAAAAAATATTTATTGACAAAAATCATGCCTGAAGGCAAAAATAAGTTAAAACTATAACAAGTGTGACGAATTATAGCCTTAACGCTGACAGCGGTCTCTTCCAGGCTAATTCAGGTAGGACTTCTCGTTAAACATTTGTGTGAGCTTGCAAACATGGTTTGACTATGGCGAAAATGTAAACAGGCATAGAAGGGCGCTACGTGACAGCTCTGTACAGCGGTGCCAGCCAGCAGGGCGAGTTGGATGGAGTCGAGACACACCTGAACAAGTTGCAGCAACAGCTGTCCAAACCTACAGTAAAAGACTTCCTCGAAACAAGCATGATATCTCGCAGCGCTAAAGGAAGGATAATGGGCGAAGTTGCAACCAAAGCAGGTGCACTTTAAACTAAATGTTCTTACTCGTATACATAGTTATCCAGAACTGGTGTACTAAGCCGAATGGGGGTGATTTAGACTATTGTTATGAAGAACTTTTACCAAGGGCTAGCCCGGAATCCAAAAAACAAATTCTGCTGTATCATACATTTACAGTTATTTCCGGGTTGGTCCCATGTTAAAAGTTCATAATGATCCTTTCGGCTTAGTACAGGGCAAGCAGAAAATCCTACTGAATAGAGTTTATTAAAGATGGGCTAACATCTTTGTTTTCCTTTCTCATCATCATAGTAATATATTTATTTATTGCTTGATTTAAACTGTTTTTTATTAGACTTATGTAATTTTATTTAGTACTTATCTCAAATTGACAATTTATTGGTACCATTTTCGTCCCTGTCTTCCTACAGAAATTATTTAAGTACTAATCAGAATGATTTCGAAAAGTCGACTTAATTTTTTTTTTGCAGGAATGCCACAATCTGCTGTCAACTTTTTAGCTCTAGTAGCAGAGAATGGTCGTCTGAAAAAGTTACGACGCATGATCACTCTGTTCCAACGAGTGATGGTGGCCCATCGCAACGAAGCTCTCTGCGAGGTGATCACCGCCAAGCCACTGGACAAGGACACTCGCGCCAGCCTCATGGCAGCTCTACAAAAGTTCGTCAAAACCGGCAAAAAAATTCAGCTTACAGAAAAAGTGGACCCCTCCATTATAGGTGGCATGATTGTAGGCATCGAGGACAAACATATCGATATGAGCATCGCGAGAAAAATACAAATGTATTCAGAGATTATAAAGCAGTCCATTTAATGCACTCGAATAAATTATTTTATTATCACTTATTTATTGGTAACAATAATTTACTAGTTTACGATAATATTAATTCCGGTCAATCCACATGAAATGACGTTCGGAGATGGCACGGATTTCTAAAGAGACGACACAGCTCCATATCTGAACGTAATTCGATTCTTGTCGTCTGTGTGAGCAGATACGTTGGAAAGATAGGTGGGGCGCTGGCCTTTTGGGGAGTTTCTACAGGGGGAGTTTGCTAATAGGGTATCGATCTTCTCAGCGTGGATTCTGAAGTTTATCTGGTCGGAACTCAGGCTGCCAGTCATAACTCTTTGGAAGCTTGAAGTCAGGATCCAAAGTTCTTGCTCTCCCTTTAGGTTGTTGACAACTTTGACACCGCTAGCAAACTGGAGAGTTTCCCTATTGACTGCTAGCTGGTGGAAGTTGCGCTGAGAGAAACTGGTGGCGGTGTTCCAGCACCAGATGCTGGGCGGCTCCATGAGCCCGAAATACATGATGCCGTCACGGTCGATGGCTTCAGCTGCTGCCTGATTTGGTCGATTTTCTGGGAACATCTGAAAAGTAAATTGTACTTTGAAGATGTATCCTTTAATATAAATCTAAAAATATAAAAACTTTGGATATATAAACTTTTTAAATATATAAAATATATAAACCTAAAAATATTACACTTGGTAAAATCGATGAATCTTAGTTGTGTACACATGTGCTCTTCAAAAATATAGCTGCGCACTCTGATTATGTAGTATTACTTAGTTCCTTGAAGAACTATCTGCGCAATCGATGGTTGGCATGAGTTTCGAGCCAGGCAAAAATCGTCCACCGAACTATTACATAGGTATACTGTTCGATTTTATTTGCTTGTAGCATTCGATAAGGCGTTCTAATGCTCTATACCTTATGGAAACTGATATTTTACTAATAAAAGCAAGTTAAGTGTTATGGTGGTAAATGCAGCATCAATTTTACCAAACTACGAAGCTTCTAGGTATATTTCGAAGGCGGTTGAATATAACTTTCTGTTATAAGGGGTTCTTCCGGATAGTCAAACTTGATAGTCTAACTGATCACTAGATGACTTACATAAACCAAGTGAGACTCGAGGTTGGGGTCGCCGATGTGCGAGTCGTTGCGCAGCACGTCGGTGTGGAGGATGTTCTCGGTGGTGGATGCTAGCGCGTGGAAGTAGAGGTGTCGGTCCTCGCCCGGGCCGCGGTACGGAGACAGGGCCAGTGCTAGTATGCCGTCCATCAGGTCGAAGCTTTCGCCTGGAATATTGAACGTTATTTTTTTTTTTTTCAAAAACATCGACATTGTACATTACATTTGTAGTCAATGAAATATGCATTATTAAAGATAGCTCCTGGTCGTGGACTACTGATCGTATTTCGATGAAATTTTAATAAGTATAAATGGGTGGTGTCATTACGAAAAATATCCGCGTTGAAAAAAAAATGATCAAAGACGATTTACCCAAAAAAAGTTCTGCTCATAGTTACCCGTACCTCAGGTATCGCATACAAAAACAAAATCGTATTGGAATGTCCTTCTTCCTTTCAGTTTATGTTGGTAAAAAGCTAGGTACACAATTAGATAGGTACACGATAGGTAGGTACATAAAGTCTATTAGGTTTGCGCGTTCCTATGGTCAGGAAGTCGTAGGTTTTTCATTTGAGAATTTGCGTCAATGTGATAATTTTCTGGGATTATGGGCTTAATTTTGGTTCCATCTACAAATATTTTTAATTTTAAATTTTAAGGCATAGGTACCTATAGCAAGAAACCACATGTTAACCAAAAATATGTATCGATGGAACTGAAGTAATATGGACGAGAAAACATTAGATGCTTACACAGTTTTTCGAACGCTGTCAGGCGGAATCGCAGCGTGCAAAAATATCAGCTACCGTTTAGGTAATTAAAACCGTTGGTTTTAATATGGTGCTCGTTGATCCATTTAGTTATTATAACAAGGTCGTTGTTATAATAACTAAATTCAAAGAAACAAAGTGACCATACCTTCAATAGTGAATCTTCCATGGGTGGGGTAGGGGAAGAAGTAGCGGTGCGTGCGGCGCCACGAGCGGTTGTTGGCGACGTCGACCACCAGCAGGCCGAAGCCCGTCACATCAGCCACGTACACGAAGGTGTCGGTACAGTCGCCCGGGCCGCGCCCTCGCACGTCTACCACCTAAAAATAAAAAAATAGAGTAAGATCTAATTTTACAAGCTCTTATTTAGTTTCATCTGTCCCGTTATGTCTGTAATCAAATCTTGCAAGTTAAAAATCCACTTCCCGGTTGCCGATTGAGCTGAAATTTTGCATACATGTGTAAATCGCGTGACAGTGCAATATTATGAGGACATGGTGCTGATCTGACGATGGAGCTGGAAGGTAGCCAAAGGAACTTAGCAATTAAACGACACAACCTCATCGAGTTTGGGTTTATTTGAATGGTCTTGGCGAGTAGTTTGTCTTTTAATGGTAACCAGAGTCTGATGATGAAGCTGGAATGTGGTCATAGGAACTCTGTAATTACTGTACAGTAGTTATTTTGTGTATTTGGTTAGTAGTGAAGTGACCTCCCCCGCACACCAGTGAAGTATTATCTACTGTTTACTGAACACCGTTTTGAATCCGCGAGCACTAGACCAGAGTGATGGATATGGCCCAATCATACTTCGTGGGTAGGCCTACGTAATGCAGGACCAGTGGACTATTAAATAGACTGGTACAGTACAGTACAGTACTGCAGTTTGATAGATAAATAGATAAGAATATATCTAGAAGATAGCTGGGTAAGAAGACTTCGCAGATTTCGTGAGCCTCGCCTCTACGCTACGCCAGCTCGCCAGTTTCAAATATTTAAGATGCAAAAAGTATGGTATAACTAACATGGTACAGATAACTTTTATCATGGAATAAAATGCATCTACCACGACCTCATTGACCACGAATCTACGAGTATATTATATCACAGCCATACATATTTATGGAAGAATTTATTAGATTCTGGCGTGCCTTCGCGGGGTCCTTCCTGATGGTCAAACTCGATAGTCTAACTGATTTGTCCAATAGGAAAAAAAATCCGCGTGGTCAAATTGGCTTTTGTGACAAATAGTACAGTCAATAAGACAATTGTCAATAAAAATTCGAAACGAAACTAGTTATAGGTATCTAACGTACCTTTGGTTTAGAAAATTATGAAATTCTGATCTGAAAAGGAATACTATACTATACAAAACGTGTTCTTCCGGATGGTCAAATTTGATAGTCTAACTGAATTCGTACATACAATACAAAAACCCATACGATAAACGAGCGAGCCATATCTTCCATTGGATCAAATGAACGCGCTTTCCTGGATTCCTTTAAACACTTCCATTCCTATTTACTTACTTAACATGACCTAAAAAAACTTTCAAATAAACAGCATTATTTATTATAACGCAACATAACTTATTATATTTATGTATAACAGAATTAAGAAAAAAACATTAGGCTACCTCTATTAATCCTATAAAACGAAATAGGTACATATCCAATGTAAGAAAATAACTTAAAATAACAAATAAATAAAATAAATATTTGAGGATATCTTACACACGGCCTCTGACCCCAAACTAAGCAAAGCTTGTGATATGGCTGCCAGAGACTGATATACTACTTATACATATTTTTAAATACATACTAATATAGATAGTAACTAAATAACACCCAGACACTGAGCAAACACCTATGTTCATCACATAAATACTTGCCCTGGGTGGGGATCGAACCCACGCCCCTTTGACCCAGAAGTTAGGGTCACTAACTACTGAGCCACCGAGGCAGTCAATTAAAATACGAGTACATAGCTTCAAATGAATTTATCAACATGTAATACTATTCGCGATAAAAAAATGTTAGTTTAGTTGTGAATGTTTTGTTTTACGTTCGGAGTTTGTAATATTGCCGCCCATCGTGCAATAATACTGATACAGATACAGATCTTTATTGGTGCTAAAGTACATAAAACACAAGTCACAAGAGTAATAATTAATTTCAGTACGATACATTGTACATTTAAAATACTAATTTATGTTGTGGGTACTATCATACTCTTTTAAGGAATAGTAAGCTTTACCATAGATTAAATTATAGTATGTTTACTATAATTAATCTATGGCTTTAAGTACCGATCAGAAACTTTTTAAGCCTGCTTTTGAAAATTGAGATAGAAGCCGCATTTCTTATGTCGTCGGGCAGTTTGTTGTAAGTAATGTACTGTTCCTCCTTTTCGAGTAATTAATTTATAATCCATTTTAAACTTATTTCTTTGCAACTGATAAATCGTGAAAATATGACAACCTAATTTATTTATAACTGTACGCGATGACTTCGTAATGACACGTGTTATTCAAAAATAAATTTCTAGAGTCTAGCAATTTGACCACGCGGACTTTTTTTCCTGTTGGACAAATCAGTTAGACTATCAAGTTTGTCCATCCGGAAGGACCCCCTTCGCGGTCTCCAGCGCCACCGACCTCCGCGCGACGCGACCGACCTCCGCAAACTGCGCGCGCGCTTTTCAATTTAAGAATGCAATCTTCTTTTGTTTTCACAATCAGACTTCGAGCATCAAAGCTATCAGATGAAAATTTTCTCTTGTGATTAATTGTACATTTTATTTTTCTTAACAACAAAAAGTTGAAATTAGAGCTTATCAAGAGGTTATTTATTCAAAATTATCACACCAAAAAATCTCTGCTTCGTTTCTATAACTATCAGTCGTAACCATGAAAAAACTACGATCTACATATAACCTTGTGTCTGCTTTAGGACTAGATACAAATTAGTTAGTTTATCTAGCTAAAATGCGAAACACCCACGCTAAACCTTGATATTATATTTGAAGAGGAAAAATGAATTTTATGTGCAACGAATATAAATTAACGATTTTTTTACAAAACTTGCAAAAATTAAAATAGTTCAGGTATGGAACTCCAAAGAACTCGCCTTACACTTGTAAGGCGACCGTTGTCATACTGGCTCCATAGCTTCGTCATCATTATCAGCCGTAGGACGTCCTCTGCTGGACATAGGCTTCCCCTATGAATTTCCAATAAGCCCGGTTAGTAGCGGCTATCATCCAACGCGTTCCTAATATCGTCGGTCGCTAGATCCTAGTCGGTGGACATCCTACACTGCGCTTGTCGGTGCGTGGTATCCATTCGAGTACATTCCCCATCGGCCATTCGTACTTGAAACTATGTGCTCTGTTTATTGCTGGCTAATCCATAGCTTCAATAGTACAGTAATTATTTTCTTTAGCCTTTGAATAATGTTTAAGCAATGTATGCAAAGTAAGTGCTAACAACTTACAGGCGTAATAAACAGCGAGGTCGCGATGTAGTTGGAGGAGTTGACAACATGGCGGAAGATGATCTCGTCGGTCAACAAGTTGAAGGCCAGGAGCTGCGGAGGACACACCTGGTTGTCTCCGATCTTGCCCGCGTCCATCACCCAGAGACGATTGCATTCATCTATCTGTAAAGGTAAATTAACCACATTTTATAAAAATATTATTGGGGGATATACGGGGTGTACATTTAGACGACGGAGATAATCTAGACCAGGAGATACTATTCTATATTATTATATAGAATATATATGTCATAATTATGAGTACAATGATCGAAAATTGACTAGGTACTTTTACTGTGGGCGATACCACGACATGGCACGACAGCAAAAATGCTGTTCGATACATATTATATTTAAAGTCGATGAACATTTTTATATGGAACAGCTGATTTAGTTTTTTTAGCTGTGTTGAAAGATTTAGTAAAGATGTCTTCAGGAGTTAAGATAGAAAATACGTAAAATAAAAAAAAAGCATTACTTATCTATATTTTTTAGGACATACCTACATTACCTACCCATAGGTATTTCAATTTTGAAGAATAAGTAATGATCAAGTATTTATTATTTTAAGTTTCTGCAATATATCTTCCCTAGAACATATCCCGGAAAAAAATTATCTAGGTATAACTGTCCATCCTTATACAAATCTAAGCACGATTTCATTAATACAAGTAAATAACTGAACAATGCAAGAATGTTGATTTTTAATTGCATTCGTTTGCTTATTCCGCATTCTAGGCAAAATATAAGAAAATCATTGCAGATCTGTTATACAACTCAACAATGTTGTTGTTTATACTACATGTTTTTATGTTATTATACTAGAAGCAAAATTATCGCATTAAAACATCTGTAAAATAGTTTTTTCTTTGTAAGCCGCAAGGCACCGCGTTCTTCATACTCATACTCATTTATTGATTACAATAGAGTCACATGTCAACAAATTTGCAAAAAAGATAAAAATTACATCATGAAAAAAGTATACAATAGTTAAACACCAATTAAATGAAATTCCCTCTAAGGCTTATAATATATGTACAATGTGCTATTGCAAAGTGCTTAGACTTTCATAGGCATATACAAGTATATACGCATACTTATTAAAATAAACAACTGTTACAATAGAGCTTTTAAAATGATCTGTTTGTATTAAGCAGTTGACTTTTTATCGCGACTGTATACCTCAGAAAGTCTCTACACTTTCCAAAACAAAACCCTGTTATAATAGCGCTATCTGATCTGGTATTGGACGACACTATGAATAAATAATAAAGGAGCAAATGTAAATGCGTTAAAAAATTACAAAAGAGTCGTGTCTAAGTAAGTGGGCAGGGCTTAAACTTTGGCTCTAATATAAAACACTTCATTGTTGAAACAGGGAAAACAGCTTTTATACGAATTATACTCTGAAGAGCTCGGGGTCAGTTCAAGGTAGTAGGTACAATACAATGTCAAGGGATGGCTCGTGTAGGTATTACTTACCATAAGTATTATTAAATAGAATTAAGTAAACAAATTAGTACGAGTACAGCGTATGGTTATAGCTCAAATGGCTCATAATATTAGCTGCAGGGCCATGTGAGCATTTTCTCAGCTTTATTTTATGCAGACATTAATCATTCTTTAATAACCTATTTGATAAAGATGACGTGCACATTATCATTAGCATATTATTATTGAGACTTGTTAAGTAATAAATAACAATTAGCGTAATGTACTATTAATTGTCTTTTAATGTAATAAAATTATATCAGAGCGTAAAAACAAATACCAATATTTAATATTGGTAGTCTAAATCTACAGACGCCACCACGATTAAATGATATGGGAGCAAATGTAACTGCGTATTAAAATTACAAAAAATTAGTGTCCAAGTAAGAGTAGGCAGGGCTTACAAAATCATGACCAGAGTGTCCACTGTCCATGCCACTGACGGATATTTTTTAGCGAGCTTTAAGCAAGTACGCACGGAAACTAATCCCTACTTTCGTTCTGAATTGAACCAAGCACCAAGCATGGCTAATGGTAACCTCAGAACTAAGTGATTCGTGTTTTGAATTACATTGTTTTAGTTTGAAGTACTTAATATCACTGTGTAAAATGTGAAATTTGTTCTGAATTAGATTTCCTGATTCATTATTTACGTGTAGAGAAGACATAAGTAGAGTTCTTCTTTTTTCTAAAGAATCATTACCTATTCTATGTTTATTCATTTATTCAGTTAGTCTATTATTATTACACACAGTTATTCAGTTGGATACCCACAAATGAAATAATTCGAATACTAACCCGCAGCTATTTTACTTGGCTTGTATTTTGTAATTTAAATTCTTTAATTCAGTTATGTTAACGTAGATATGTACAAATGGAATGCTTGCTATCACAGACATAATAAGCAGGTGCCACCTATGATAAATACATTTAAATGCTAACGGATCTATTCAACCGGTACTATAATTAGTAGTTTGTTCGTTCGTGAATCGTGAGTATTTTTTTCAACCTTTAGAACAGTTACACTTTCCAAAATATTAAAAATGATGTTACATTTCTAGAGTTTTAATCGATCTCTATAGAGTCGATCGACAGAGTTAAAAATATGGCAAAAGTGTCTTTATAACTTAACTACAACAAAACTACATTACTACTACATAAAAAGCCTTGGATCATCCACAGACCTTTGAAGGTCTAAAGACAATCCAAATGCTCAAGCCCACTGCCAGTTGGCAGCGTGCCCAGCATAAATAGGTAATAGGTTTAAATATAATAATATTATTAAAAATAGGTACCTATTCATAAACTCTTTGTGGAAAGTATAAATGGTCCTATTCAACTTTCGGATTTCAGAATGTTTATTGTTATTACTGAGGGTTACCCGACAATGGTATGGGAAGGCACCTCCTTTCTGCACTTGTTGATATATTCTTAGAATAATATTAATTTCTAAGTGAAATGTCTTAACACTGTATTCTACCGACTTTTTTAATAAACTACTGCTGAACATATGCGACGAAGGTCGACGGCTCGTCTCTTCGAGAATCCTCTCCATAGCTGAACAGTAAAAATGGTAACTTACAGCAACTCGGAACACGGAGGTGATTCCGTTACAGTTCTGGCCCTGGTTGTCGTGCCAGGAGTAGTCCGGGTACCCGGTGATCCGGCCTTGCGCGTCGACCGTACCCAGCGTCACCGGCCGACCTTCATCGAACCGAGGAATGGTCACGAATATCCGTGAGGAGACGCCACCTATAAAGAAAACAATGTTAAAATACCTTTGTTTCACAGTAGTGTGATATATCTTAAGAAATCCACCACCACAGGCACTAAACTTTAGTTTGATAAAAAAAAAATTCCACTAATTAGGCTAGTGTCATAATGTGGCCTAGCTTAGTTGATAAAGGTGTGAAAATGAAAACCCAAACTTCGAGTCAGTTATTAGGTTTAAATCTGGCGATCACGAAAAATTTGTGCATTTTTATGGATGTGATGATACATTAATTTGTAAGCTCCCGTTGTTTAACCGTTAAGATAGAACCCTTTTGAAGGTACACAAAAATAAAACGAAACAATAATACAATTAAATTCTTATGCTAGTATAACATTAGGAGGCTTTATCTCTGGAAGCGATCAAAAGCCTTTGGACGGCTTCAAAATGATAATTTAGATTTATTATTGTAGACAAGAAACAAGAATTCGTCCCAACAAGAAATCATTTCAACTCAAACCACAACATCTTCATCTAAAATTTCGGAAACCGGTCTAATCTTACCTATAGTTTAGTAGGTATTATAATAACTTAGGTTATTAAAATACTATTACGTACGGCTATTAGTATCGAACGAACACATTCATAGTAAGGTTCCGTAGATATTTATAAAATTTTCCGTACTCAGGTGGAACTCAGAACTACATATTTTATTTGTAGTTTGTTACCTTTGTAGTTTATTATCTATAGGTACATGTATTAGTGTAAAAAAAATTTTACTTGTGTCGTAACGAATGACTAAACAATTATTAAATTATATTTAGCGGAGTTCTAAAGGAAAGTAATAACAATTAAAAAACCAACCTCAGTTTTTAACCGACTTCAATAAATAGCTTCTTAATTCAACTAAATGTATTTTTAGCCGACTTCCAAAAAGGAGGAGGTTCTATGTTCGTCTGTATGTATATTTTTTATTTTTGTGTATGTTCATCGATAATTTCGCCAAATGTGAACCGAATCGAAAAATTCTTTTTTTAGTTGGAGAGGGAATACTCCCGAGATGGTTCCATTTAAATTTAAAAGATGTCATCTGAGCCGTTTTTGAAAAATCAACAATAATGTTAACAATTCTAGCGAAATATTCGAATTATGTACACGATGGAAGGCGGTTAAACTATTTTTTGCGAAAAATAATTGTTGTATGTATGTTACACGATTAATTACAAACCGATTTTAATTTCTTTTTTCGTTTGGCAGAATATATTTCAGAAGTAGTTCCATTAAAATTTAATTAAAATTAGCTGAGCCGTTTTTGAAAAATCCACAGTAATTTAAAAATAATTACGCAGATTTCAGATCGATTCTTGAGAACTATTCGAATTCTGTACGTGGCTGAAGTTGGTTTTGCCAATTTTGGCGAAAAAAAGTTATGGTAGAAGCAGTATTCCATGAGCAGTATAATTAAAACAAACAGATCTATAAATTCGGAGTCGGTAAAATTATTATTTTAATTGGCCACGTCGTCCAAAAAACTAGCAATACGAGAATCATGACCAATTGAATTTTAATATATCTGAAAAATTGTATTAAAAGAAAATTTGAAGTTGAGATACGAACAAACTGTTGGAAAGCACTACTTAAACCATAAATATGGAATACAGCTAAGAGAAAAAACGCCAAACATAAGACTATTTGTGACTAACCTAGAGGTGAGGTGAAGAATTTTTCTTTGATAAGATGTACTTTAGAAGTGGATTGTTTATTTAGTTTTTTTACCGACGACCACTTGATGTGTTTATTGCTGAATGTCACATTATGGATAAGTACCTACCTAAGTATAAAAATTAAATATCTACCAAATGATGAATAAATATTTCTCGGTAAGTACATGTAGGTACGGTAAACGGTAGCATGCTTATGCTGGGTTTAACTGGCCTTCTTCACCAGCTCATCTAATAGTAGGGTAGAGCCGGCACAAAAATCATAGTCATGGCACAGTCATCCTGCTTCCCTGTTTCCTAAGAGATATATCTAAAGCTTTTTAAGGTCAGAGTGAATAGGTATCTTCTAGGTCTGCGTGCTTCATCTTCGACCACAACGTCGCTTACCATCAGGAGAGTTGGTCAAGCGCGGACTTATTCGCGATAAAGAAAAAAAATACCTATGTACATACGTTCAGGTTTCGTATAGTGGTCATGGAAATAATTTATAGTTAACAACAAAGATCGCCGTATGGTATAAGCTTACCTCTTCTATGATGAACGTCCACATCGATCGGCACAGAGTTCCCGGGCACATAGTATCTCTTCTCGCGAGCTATCTGTTCGGCCTCCGCACTGGGGAAGCTGAACTCTAGCTCCGACCACTGGCGCACCACTCGCAGGTTGCTGACTGCATTGAACCCAGGCCAGCAACACGCCAAGCAGTACGACAGAAGGAAGAATCGTTCTATGCCCTGCGACATCTCGTACCTGAATCGGTCCAATACTTGTGGATCTGAGGAAGAAAAAATCAGTATGGTTTCAGTGGTTCTGTGGTTCGTCCTTGTCCGAAATTATTCAATCACATATCACCAATGCCAAAGTGTTCGCAGTGCGTGGGAGTGCATGTAGTTGTGAAAGTGAAATTTAGAATAAGGTTTATAATGAATCCGTAAAGGTTGAAAATAACAAAAAATAGGTTAGACTGGTTTATTACAAGTATTGTGTAAAAAGGCAGTGGTGTAAGTTTTCTGTGAAACTGAAATGTTTCATTGTTCATTACTGTAATGATTACATTAAAAAATTTATTATATATTATTAAATTAAAAAAAATTAAATGGAATAGATTTTATTGCCGCACGGTAAATACGGTAAGTACGGAGTACCATTATAGACAATAATGATGTCACCCAGTCATACGGATGTTATACTTACTTACGTTCTGTTTGGATAAAATAAGTATTGTATTTTACAACATTTGTTATAAAAATCTACGCATAATAAAATTTGTACGACAAATGATAAAAAATATTTTTGAAGAAATTTATTTAACATCAATTTTATTTATTAAATCTACCTCCAAGTTTTTATAAAATATAACACGTTAAAAACAGAGTAAAATTGCCTACGGTATGGCTTAACGTAAATATAAATTTTAAAATAAGCTATTGGAAAATTATATCAGTGCGAAATTGTGTTTATAAAAAAATCTCATAGTAGGTACAATATACGAACCATATTGACTTAGTAAACTCCTGCAGGATCTCACTTGTCCTGTGTTTGAACGATCATATTGTGGGGGATAAGCATGAGCTGAAGAGCTGTATGTTTGAGCTGGATAGTTGTACACTTGAGCTGGAGAGTTATACGACCGAGAATACGTCATTGTCCTCACACGACACGCGACTTTATGGGATAGCTGACACTTTATCACTAGGCTCTGTTTATTGCCAGTCCACACAATATGCAGCAGAGCGGTTAAGTTAAGTTTCGTAAACTGATAAATTAGTGGTAATTTTTGCAACTATGTGAGAAGAAGCGACAAATGGATCGCGAGGTTGCTCGGTCGGTCGAAGGACGACAAGAGCCGACTTCATATGATTACCCACGGAAGGTGAGTAGAGCTATATACTCGTATATAATTAGGTACGTGTCCAGTATACATTATACACATTAAGGTGTATATTGGCATCCTCGATATTATCACTGTTATTTATAAATGTGGCTCTTTAGGGATAACGTATTTATAATACTTAGAATACTTAGTTTGGTTATAAAAATTGAATTTTACAGAGTGAGGTAAAAATTGTCCGATTGCACTGAACTGTTTTTTTTTCCTACTACCTTTTTTTACTTTTTTTTTTTATTGATAGTTGTTTTGAATTTAATAGCAGAGGCTTGTAGGTGTACGAGTACGTATTCAGTCAGATGTATTATTATCTTATTCGAAGAAGACGCCACCACCGCCACTTGCTCAGCCTAACCAAAAAACAGGATCGGTTTAAAAAAATCGTGCGAATGTTTTCACACATTCGCACGAAAAAACAGGATCGGTTTAAAAAAATCGTGCGAATGTTTTCACACATTCGCACGATTTTTTTTAACCGATCCTGTTTTTTGGTTAGGTTAGGTTAGGTTAGGTGGAGCGATGGAGGTAAGCGGCGGTGGAGGCGTCTTCTTCGAATAAGATAATAATACATCTGACTGAATACGTACTCGTACACCTACAGGCCTCTGCTATTAAATTCAAAACAACTATCAATAACGGGGCTTATACTTGTAAACCTTATTTAGACTGTTATTTTTTTATTTATTTATTCATGTGCAGTAACTTAAGTATAAAAATAATATTAAGAGAATGGCACCAGATATTTGTTATTCACTTACCTACTTGTCTTACCACAATATTAAATACCACACAAACGACACGAACTAATGGTCACTAGGTACTTACTACGATTTACTTTCTTGTTGGAACTATTTTATGAAATATATATTTGTAATTAAAATATCTTTTTTAATAAAAATTTAATAAAAATATTTTACTTACTATATGTATTATTACGCTGGCACGGTAAGTTTCAAATATCTATCTGGCAAATCACATGAGTGCTATCACTATTTATATAATTTTTTACTTATCTATAGGTAATGTGAAAATAATTTATATTATGGTAAACAATATGATTACTAATGGGTCATTTTTAACTTACGGATAATTTTACTGAAGATCCATTGTGATTTAGAAAATAATCGTTAATAGGTACTATTACCTATTTAAAGTCATTGTGTCATGATTATTTGCTTTAGGGATAAATAAATTAGCCCAGTACGAATATGCGGTACATACGAGTATTTACTTATAACACCTAGTACACCAAGCATCTACCTACTAGATATATTTAACACAATATTGTTTAATAATAAAATTCCAGCTAATAAGCTTGATCTGCAAACTGGCAAAATGAGACCTAAAAATACTAATTATCCTGTTTCGATAATTTTAATTTTTTAATATTTTAAGAGCAAAAAGGTATTTATAAATAACTGTGTAGTATTTCTTTTTCCTGCTGTAGTTTCAGCACATTACTTACTATCCTGCATAACACTGGAGCTTTTTTCCACGAAAATATCAATGTCCCTATATAGTTCATAAAACAGCGAAGTTGTACGTGTCAGTCTGGTAGGTAAGTACGTTAATTTTATTCTAATTATTTATTTCCACGATAGCTAATATAAAATGTACTTCTAGCGTATTAAGATGTAGTTTGCTTGTAGTTCCCCCGAACAGTTCAATGACCGCTACATTCATAAACAAACTTCAATTATCACCGCGTTGTAAGAACACCTCCTCCTCGTTTTTTATGAGACTTACGAGTATGTAGTAAAACTAATAAGTTTATTTTAATAATGATGTAGTAATCTATACTGCATTATTTATGGATATAATAATATAGCTGTATATGTTTATGAATCCAGATACTTGATTAATAAAAAAAAAACTATTTCAAACTAACTTTTGTCACGTATTTATTTAAAAAGGTTTTTTTTTTTTTTATTAAATAATCTTATTTTTGAACAAATAAGATAACTTGAATAGAAAGCTTACTGTAGTAAATATTAAAAAACACACAATTTTATGATATCCTTACGGGATATCATATACTCGTACTCCTTATACTCGTAACGAAACAAAAAACAAAAACACTCTAATTGTTGACAAACTATTTTTTGTGTTAGCAAATTACTAAGAATAAATAATCGAAAGCACGGTAAAGAAACACGCGTAGGGAGAATGCCACTATCATTGACTGAAGACGTTTCCTCACATCCAAAGGGTTTTAACATGAGTAAAATCTATCGAGAGATCCGCCTTGGCCATCGCAACATCTTACACTTCGCAAGAATAGTACAGAGAGTTACGGGAGGGTCAGAATGATAAAACAATAGACACTTCTCTTCCTCACCATATTATTTGCTTTTTTGTAATATTAAAGAAGAATAGTAAATGGGATGCATTTTCTTAAAATAGTTTTTTTACTGACAACTATATGTATAACAAAATATTCATGACGTTACTTTTGCAGGCGACAGATGGAGGTCTCAAAAAAAATGTTTTTAGTTTTAAAATACTTTAATTAAAATAAGAGTTACAAATAATATTAATTCTAAGTTAAAAGTAGAGGTCCACACGATGTGGGGTTCTAGTTAATAATGCCGATTCCCGGAGTCCGATGGCGGTCGTCCGGTCGGTGTCGCAACACGGCGGTGGCACGTTGTGCTGACGCCGTGGGAACGTGTAGCCGCGGTTGCTAACTGTTAATGAGGTAAATGTCGACGCGGCGATCTTCATACATTAACATCGCGTAACATCTCCCCCCGTAGAACAGCGAATATGCGCGACTTTCGTCGTAAATTGAGCTGGGGGTTGGTTGCCAACCCTTCTGGTGTCTGGGGTAGTATATACTTCTTCCAGTTCCGGTATGCAGTCTTTCATGTTTCCAGATGATTCCTTTATGTTCTTCATACGTAGTGCGCGATAGTAGAGTCCGCAGGCGAGTGCGCATGCACCTAATAGCATCGCGTACATCGGTATAGTGGTGTGGTATATACTGTAGTGGTCGTCTTTACTCAATTGCACTGTAGGCTGCTGCGAGATTTTCTTACTGATGTCGTGTAGGTTGTCTAGGTTGATGGAGTTCAGCTCCAACGCAGGAAACGCAGGAACCATAGGTGACGTGGTAGCTGTGTCGTTGACTAGGTCCATGAGCTTCAACACATGTCCTTTGAGACGATCGTCGGCATTAGAGATGGTGAAGAGCGGTGTCTCCAGGTAGCACGTATGCGGGATTACGGCTAGGTAGCTACCTTGTATAGTTGAGTAATGATCTTGTTCACAGGCGAGATGTACTTTTGTGGGCGTAGGGAAGCTGACGGTGTAGTGTTTCTCGTCCAGTTCTTCGTACGCCGATGTCTTGAGCGTGACTTGTACGGGATTACATGCAGAAGCGTTCCTCTGCTGCGTGGTGATGAGCTGCACGATGCAGTCTGATGTTCGGCTTTGCAGGCTCCGATCCTCTTCGCAAAGATACCACTTGCTGGTCTTCGGGCATTCAGCCTCTATGTGCTTGATATCATTCTCAAAGAGGGCCAGGTAAGGTGTAGGAGGGGATAGGATCTCATTATTACGATTCGGAATTATAGCTAGTTTATATATATCATAAATGGATTTAAGAACTATTGGGAATTTATATACTATAACTATCCTATTATCTATGTAGTAAGATCCTAGCCTAATTATATCAAAGTATTCCCTAAAATTTAAGTCTAACACCCTTTCTCTGCTATAAAGTTTGCTCAACTTACTAATCATAGCTCGTAGAGCATCCAAATTTAACACTGAATGATGTAAAGTGGAAGTCCTAATGAAGGCTAACGCATTTTGCAGGTTATATAGCTCTTGGGCGATAGAATCAATATTATCGCCAAGTATAAGTAACACTTGAGCTAGGTGCGCATATTTTATTAATTCGTAGTCTCTCTCGGCTAAGGTTTCATTTATCTTATTAGTTAGCGCTGTTAATTTATTTTGATTCGCTACTATGTTATCTATGACATGGGAATAACGGTCAGCCCATTCCTTTGATAGGCTAACGTGGCTATTAAATTCTGTGACTAATTTTTCTTCGTTATCCTTAAGGGAATTCAAAATTTCGTTATACCTTTCGGCATCGGTATAGTCAAGGTTACCGGTGATGCTTTTAATTACAGAGCCTAGACCATCCACGAGTCCTCGTTTTACACGATTAATTTCAAATGTCTCTAGTTGTTTTGATACGCTATCAAGCTTATTTCTGAGATAAGTCATATGAGGTTCAAATAACGAGAAGGTCTTATTGTGAAGGCCAGGGCTAACAGTCTCTAGTTGGTCAGTTATCGAGTCAATTTTGTCATTCAAGTCTTGGAGGTCAATCTGCTGTAAAAAGGAGTGATAATGAGTTATAATCTTAGCTGAGCCTAATTTAAAGGGCAAGATACCAGGTCCGTCATTGAGGCTTTCAAGTCTTATCTCTTGAGATACTGCTGCATGCAGGATGAGAGTCAGGAGAGTCAGGAGAGTCAGGAGCAGTCTGTAACAATTGGCTCGATTTAGGGACTCTTTTCAGTCTACCTTTGGCTACGGGACCTTTCTTTTTCTTTGTGTAAATATGGATAGGGAGGTTAGCCATAACGACGTCATGAGTGTACCGCGGGGCTAACTTCTGGCGTGAAGCAAAAGGATTCTTTATAAAAATCTGTTGTTCAGGGGAGTACTCAGCTTCTTGTTCCCTATTTCTATTATGGTAGTCAGTTATGTTCTGACGTGAGTCTAGGGAGAGGTCATGTATTGTCTTGTACACGAGAGTCATCTTGTCTTTATGAGACATACTATACTGTTGCAATAATTGGGCAGATATATCAATGTCAAACGGGTCTCTAGGGTCAAAGTGCCCGGTAATAAGGTCGATCGGTTTACACTTAGTAAAACTATGAATGCTGCTGTTATATGCCAGAAGGGCGTACGGCATGAGGTTGATAACCGATTCCGATTTTTGGGTGACCTTCAGTATGCGGAGATGTTCCAAAATGGTTGAATGGAACCTCTCAACTATCCCATTTTCGTTAGGTGCATGGGGGGCTACCCTATGGTGGTGAATTTTATGAAGTCGAACGAATTCTGACATTAGTTGGTTAGTGAACTCTGTACCGTTATCAGTTGTAATAATCATTGGCAAGGAGTGGTGCGTGCTGAAGTTAAGAAGTGCTTGTACTACGCTAACTGCTGTTCCGTCCCTTAAGTGATAGGCCTGAGCATATTTGGAGAATGCATCTACTATAGTGAGGAATTTCTCACTTTCGATAGTCAAAAGGTCTAGGTGGACTAATTCAAAAGGTTTACTGGCAGGTGGTACAACCTTGTATTGTTGTCTAATTGGGTTGCGATCATATTTAGCCTGCCCACAGACTGTGCACTCGTTTATGAATTTGGTGATATTTTCTCTCATTTTGGGCCAGAAATACTTATGAGACAAGGCCAGATAGCATTCATTAATACCTCGGTGGTTGGTTTTACCATCGTGATATTTATTAATTATTTCCTGCTGCCTTAGGTATTCTCTAACATTTTCTAACTCTCGTTTAGTCAAGGTGAGATTCATAGATGAGCTTTTGAAAGTTTTCTGTATGATAGGTATAATGGTATACATAGCTAGGGGTGGATTTATTAATAAACCGGTCCTAATTTTGGGGTGGACGTACTCTTTGATAGCGTTAATTACGTCTTCTTCTAAGTTGGATTCTGACACTTGAACTGATGTTCGTGTATGTGTCTCGAAGGGCTTGGTGACTACCGGCCTTCCCTTTATGTCACCTACTACATTGAGAATTAATTGTTTAGTGAACCTATTTAAGGGGTCGTCTGAGATAGGGACTTCTAAAATGGGGTTTTCACTGTCAGTGTGAACAGTATCGGTCCTAGAGTCATCGTCAAGGTCTGCGGTCAATGTCCTAGAGTCGTCTAATGTAGGAGCCTTTTCGGATGGATTTACGGCGATAGACATAAGTTCCTCGTTATTAATTTCGATTCGCGAGAGGGCATCAGCGTTGGTATTACATTTGCCTTGTTTGTATACGACCGTAAAGTCGTATTCGCTGAGCTTTAATTTCCATCGGGTAAGACGCGAATTTGGCTCTTTTAGGTTCATGACCCACTGGAGAGGCTTATGGTCAGTAACGATCTTGAATTTGCGTCCAAATAAGTAAGGCCTAAAGTACTTAGTGGCCCATACAATAGCTAGAAGCTCCTTTTCAATTGTACTATAATTGCACTCGCTAGAGTTGAGAGTTCTAGATGCGTAGGCGATCGGTTTATCCGAGCCTACGGTGCCTTGTGACAGTATACCAAATATAGCAACATTTGACGCATCTGTGGTGAGGATAAAGTCTTTGTCAAAGTCTGGGTATTGTAAAATAGGGTCATTGGTCAGAAGTGTCTTACAGTGCTCAAAGCATTCTACGTACCTTGGGTCTAGGGTGATTTTGGAACCCTTTTTCAGACACTGTGTTAGCGGTTTGGTTACTCTTGCGAAGTCCGGGATGAATTTTCTGTAGTACCCTAAAAGTCCGAGAAATCGTTTGATTTCGGTGGTGGTTTTCGGAATGGGGTAGTTTTGGATTGCGTGGATTTTATTTGGGTTCGGCTTAACGCCGTCTTTGCAAATTATGTGTCCTAAAAATTCGGTTTCTAATTTTAAGAATTCCGACTTGTCCAGTTGGATTTTGAAGTTGGACTCTCTTAATTTTCTGAAGACTTTCTCAAGGTTCAGCATGTGCTCCTGAAGGGAGGTGCTGAAAACGATGATGTCGTCCAAATAGACAAGACATACTTCGTTCTGCAGGTCTTTGAGTAGATTGTCCATAACACGTTGGAATGTGGACGGGGCATTCTTAAGTCCCATTGGCATTCTCAAAAATTCATAATGCCCGTTCTCTACATTAAATGCGGTTTTGTGAATGTCTTCAGGGTCCATTTCGACCTGATAAAACCCGCTAGCTAAGTCAAGGGTAGTAAAATATTGACATTTACCCAGTTTGTCAAGTACGTCAGTAATATTCGGGATTGGATATTTGTCGTCAATCGTTTTTTCATTAACCTTCCTAAAATCCACAACAATACGCCACTTGACCTTACCTGAAGCGTCTGCCTTTTTGGGAACAACCCAAATGGGAGAGCTCCATGCAGAATCTGAAGGTCTGATGATGTCCTGCTCGAGCATCTTGTTTATCTGGTCTCTAACTTCCTGTCGGTGGACGTAGGGGTACCTATATGTTTTACCGTGTACAGGGACTTCGTCAGTGGTTTTGATTTTATGTTTTACTTTGTTGGTGAATGCCAAGGGCTCACCCTCAAGGTAAAACACGTCTGCGTAATTTCCGCAGAGACGAATCAAATTAGCTCGCTCTTCAGGGTTTAGGTGATTCATCCTGAGGCGGGATATTACTTCGTTAGCGCGGTCTGACAAAATCTCGGTACTATTACACTCTATGTTAAATAGTTCGCCTTCGACTGGTCTATCCATAGAGAATATCACATCGTTGTTAGTAGGGTTAGTGATTTCAACCCATCCGCGATTGTTAACAACCCTAGTTAAACATTCCGTTACGTGACAGTTACAAATGGTCTGAGTCTCGACAACTACGTCACCGTCGCGGGTGTTAACTGGCAACCTAACCAGCTTAGATGAATTTGCTGGAATGATCTCCTCATAGAGGTTGGCATTTCGCGAGTCGTACATCTGAATGGGAATTTGGGCGTTACGGGTCACAAGTAACTTATTCCTGAGGTCTATGTTAGAGCCCCAAACGTCTAACAAGTCAAATCCTAGTAGTCCGTCAAAGTAATTGTGAAACTCGTACACGAATAGAGTGACGTCACCTTGTTCGGAAAATTCCGGGAAGCAAGGCAAAGTGATCGAGTAGTTATTTTTACTGGTAGCGTGTACGTTAGTCACTTCGAAGGGATCAAAATTCAATGGAATGTCATTGAAATATTTTTCGACAGCTCTAGGGCTTATGAATGATTGATTAGCCCCTGTGTCTATAAGCAATTTTAGAGGGGGTTTAGCTATTTGAATGTACCCCAGCTGTCTTTGTATGTGAAAGTTAAGCTCTATTTTGGCTTGTCTGAATTCGACTCCTGGCAAAAATCCTCGGTCGTAGGGGTGGATTGATCTACCTCTTCTACGATCGTTGGAGTCTCAGCGTAAGGATCGGATTGGTACTGAGGATAGTAGTCGAAAGTATAGTAGTTTTGGTCAATGTCGTAGTAATCGTCATTGCCGTAGTAGGCATAGCCGTATTCGTCATAATCGTTTGTTACGTTGAAATTCATTTCACGCGATTTGAGGTAATTGGTTGGGGGTGGATTTCCAAACCTACGCCAATCGTGTGAGTTAGGCGAAAAAGAGGGTCGCGGAGTTGGTGGTAAAACTCGCGGGACAAAATGGCTAACGCCGCTCATCGCTCGTGGGTTGCCTTGAGCGTTCATATGAGCCGGTGCGCGGAACCCTTGATTTTGGAAGCCTTGCGGCTGTCCGCGCATAATTTGTTGAGTGCGAGTCATTCCCCGTGGTTGTTGTGGGGGATGATGAGGGGGTTGATAAGGCCGCCAACCCTGAGGGGGTTGAAATGGCTGTTGCCTTGGTTGGCCTTGAAGAGGCATATTAAACATACCCGGTTGCCTTAAGGGCATATCAAATGAAGTAGCTCTATGAGCCACAGTTGAAGGGTGGTTTTGGTGTTGGGTTTTTCCACCTTCATTTCTTTGTTGTAAATAAAGCGTATTGAGTTCATCTTGTACAAACTCTAAGGCTTTTTCCATTGAATCTGGCCGCATGCAGCGGATCCTCGATCCTAGAGGGTCCTTTAGTCCCCTTAAGTACGCTTGTAACGTTAATTTTTTATATAGGTCTCGCTTAGCGTTGACGGTAGTGGGAAGTTGCTCGTGAAGCGAGATATAAGTCATTATTGTGCTGAACAGGTTCATCACCCGCTCATAAAACTCTTGGGCGGTGCTATTTCCCTGAACCTGCATTGAGAGATCACTATAGAGTGCCGTCTCGTCGCGGTGGTCGGCAAAGTTATTTATAAGGGCATTTCTAATCCCTTGCCACGTATCTGGGATACCGTTGGCGTTTATAAGACGGGCCGCGGACCCCGTAACTTTATTAAGGATCCCATTAATAAGGGCCTGGTTTGATAAATCGTGGCCCGGCTCTGTGATAAAGTACGTTATTACAATTTGGTCACAGAGGTTAATAAACCTCGTTAGTATATGTGGGTTCCCATCGAACTCTGGCACTAACCGGAGTGCTTTAAAAATTACATCCACGTCATGTTGGATCTGGCCTGCCTGGGCCATTTCGGGTATCGTTTCTAAATTACGCCTATTATCAATGAAATTAAACCTACGAATCCTATCACTACTGCTACGCCCTAGGTTTCTCGGATGGAAAATCTTGGAGGCTTCACTACTCTACCTTATAAAATAAAATATAACGTTCGCTACTATAGCGGCACTATATATACTACTATCACTAGGTAATACACTAGATAAATTCTACGAATCTAATCCTAATCTAATGGCTATAATACGACTAACACAATATAATATATTTAATAAGGAAAGGATATAGCAATAAGTGAATGGGTAAGGACTGAGAACGATTCAAAAGCACTTACAACATTTTTTTCGATGAGCCGATTTCTAGGTTCTCCCCAGTCTGCCGCTGCCGTAGATTCTTCTGGATACCTCGAAGTAGCACTGATTCTACTTTTATAAGTATCCGCTCCGACTGCGCCACTTTTGCAGGCGACAGATGGAGGTCTCAAAAAAAATGTTTTTAGTTTTAAAATACTTTAATTAAAATAAGAGTTACAAATAATATTAATTCTAAGTTAAAAGTAGAGGTCCACACGATGTGGGGTTCTAGTTAATAATGCCGATTCCCGGAGTCCGATGGCGGTCGTCCGGTCGGTGTCGCAACACGGCGGTGGCACGTTGTGCTGACGCCGTGGGAACGTGTAGCCGCGGTTGCTAACTGTTAATGAGGTAAATGTCGACGCGGCGATCTTCATACATTAACATCGCGTAACACGTTTGATGTTTTTTTTTTGTTTATTACTCTAAAAAAAAACAATTTTATAACTTGTTCTATTAAATTCACGCGGTGTTGCATAAAAATAACGTGAGAGTATAACTAAGTCTACTAACTGATAGGTATCTACCTAAATTACAAAAAAAAATAGAAAAACATCAAAATATTTTTTAGGTTCAGTGAAATTCAATTTTGTTAAAAGTTATATTATGACATATCTGGTTAAAAATGGTAGGTATTTACTATTATTTCTAATGCATTTCGTAAGTAAAAGTGTTAACTGTGTATGATAAATAAATACATATATGTCAAGCTTGGCAACGATAAAATAATTACTGTCAACGAGTCAACTAGTTTTGTTCTGTGATTTTTATTCAAAGTACATATATTATATGTGTAGCTGCCGCATGCCGGCCGACGACGTAAAGTTTTCAGATATACCTTTATAACCGACAACATTGCATATTTAAAAAAAAAACCAGTAAAAATAAGCAGCACTATTAACAAATATTGTGACGAGTTAAATTTTATTTTAGATAATTTAGATATGTATTCTCTCTTGCTGACTGTACTACTACTTCGTACTGCCGTAGTTAAGAAATGACTACCTACTAATAATAGACCATATTATGCTAATAAGAGCATTGTTCACTTCAACAAAGAGTTAACATTATAATCATGGAAATAACAATTAGACCTACGTATATAAAAGGATACCTATCTGTATATCAGTATTTAGTAAAATAGTAGTTAAGTATCATAATATGTACTAGAGAACAATCAGAGATTTATTTGCACCAGAAAGTAATTTAACTAAATAGGTACCTAACCTAGTCGGTATTTATGTTTATTTATCTAGATAGGTACTAGGCATATTGTATTTTTTTATTACATGATACGTACGTTAAATAAAATTTTGGATGATAAATAGATACCTACACACTGCGCTACTATACTTTTTCTTACTAAAACGTTACACTTCTTATCGGCCAGTCGGTTAAAAGAGATCTAGATAATTCTAGAGTTACATTCAGGGGCTTGTTTCCATTTAAAAAATATCGGTTTATTAGTCTTAGTTTTTTTTGGTTGACTTTTTACACTTAGGTGTTCAAATTTTTACGATTATGAAAAAATACAATAACAAATCACCTAACGAGTGTGTTAGAATAATAATGTTATAATAATATTAATAACGATTACAAAATGTATTAGGTAATGTAAGACTAATTGTAAGTAGCTAAATGGAACTGAGAAATATCATGACTTCCGAATGTCGGCCATTGTTGTTTACATATACCATTTATTTAATACTGTGATTTCATAATGTTATAGATGACTTGAAACGTATCAATAATTGTTCTAATAATTCTAATAAGTATGAAATACAGTTTAAGATGATTTTATGTTTAACAATTGTGTAAAATGGAGGCTACCACCGTGCCCGCCATCTTGCTCGTTCCCTATTGGTTGTTGGCAATGTTTACATCGAGCAGTGGTGGTAAGGCATGGTGGGAGCTTGTGAAATCAGTATAAAACAGTCTGTTGGCGCGGCTTCGTCTCCTAATATCTCTTAATATCTCTTAGTATCTTTGAATCTCTCTTAGTGTTCTCCCGGTATTCTGATAATAACGTTGAAGTCTTGCTTAGCTAGTTATGCTGAGTGTCGGTACCTTTTATATTCGAAGCCAAGCCGAGTGGACGTCGCCATGTTGCTAAAGTTAAGTACTTTGTGTAATATCTAAATTAAGGTTACTGATCATTGTACACTGATGGCGTCTTGAGTTTCTTGCCACTTCTTCTCAAAACGTCTAGGGCCTTGCGAACGTGGCATAATTATTGCAATACATGGTGGTACCCTCGAGGGACCCATGAAGTATATGAATAATAAACAAAGTATACTTACTTACTTGTTTCCTTTACTAATTTAGAATCCTGAACATTAGACAAGAACCCTCACGAACATTTTAGGATCAGATTGAAGAGTTTCTTTGTTATTAAGTTAGAATCAGGGTTGCTGCATTAGTTAGAAGTAAGATTTCCATCCTAACAGTAATATTTTGGTAGAAAATAGATAAAGTAACCGCCTCTTTTAACCCTGATCTAACAAGTGCTTATGGCACCTCCTAAGCATAAAATAATGAAAATTAGATTGTCTTTTTATAATGTCTTTTAAAAACGAACGTACAGTACCTAAGTATAAGTCCAGGGTGCCTAATAAGTTGGTTAATACCCATTACAGAATAAAAAAATTACGATGATGGTAGTAGTGGTGGTAGTCAATTGAATGAACACAATTTTTGGCATATGTTTTGAGCATTTGGATTATCTTTAGACTTTCAAGGGTCTGTGGATGATCCAATTGCTTGTTATGTAGTCTGTAGTAAGTAGTCGTTTATGTAGTTTTAGATTATGTAAGTCTTGTATTTAGTGGTAGTAAATTTTTAGCATTAAAAATATGATTATTACGAGTACATAACACAACTTTTTAAAGCATTTTACAAGCTAGCTTTGCTTTAGTACTGATGATCATGTAACCGTGTACGAAACGTGCTAACAATTTTATTGCAGGTAATATCTATGACATTGAACTTGCATGACCGCGCGCTCGCAAAATCATAATGTTCAATTCAAATTGTTCAAGTATATAACAAACCAGTTTGTATCTTCTGACGACTTACTTGAGACTTAAGAATATTAAAATGTACTGTCCAAAGAAACTCATCATCATCATTTAACATTATCAGTAGTAGGACATCCACCGCTGAATATAGGCCTCTCTTATGGATTTCGAATAACACGGTTAATCAGAATATGTTCGGAAACTGTTTTTATCCAGTGTTCCTACATAGATCATTTCCTCGGTCCTTTTTGTAGGTGGAGTATCCTACGCAGCGCTAGCCCGTACCTACGTCTCCTTCCGAGAACTAAACAGCCCTATCCGTGCTATACAGGGTGGAGAGCTGACGACAACATTAATTTAAATCACATATTTGGCGCCTTCGACTTATTTTGAATTTATAAAATAAAATAATTTATTGAACTATGTACAATTTTCCAAAACATCATTTCAGTGCAATCTGTTTACAGTGATTTGAGCTATTTTGCCATTGGTCAAAATAACTCGAAAATGTAGCTATTTTGATTAGTCTAATGTCAAAATGCTTTGAATGAGTTCCTGAAGCATGATGTCTAAATGACTTCCTTTATTTACTTTTTATTTCGTCGTAGTTCGTTTGACTTTTTTATTTATTTTTTCTTATTGCTTTTATAATTACTGGTTAATATCTAGGTACTACTTGTGGGTCAAATTAATGTCGGTGTCAGCTCTCCACCCTATATAATCTGCTAACTGCCATTTCAATTTGTTAATTTGCAAAGTAAAAAAAAGTCAAGTGTCATTTTATGTGTTAGACCATCGTCTTGGTATTTTTTTTTGGTGTGAACAACTAAACAGTGCAAGTATGTTACATAAAAATGCTTAAGTATGGTCTGGTCTACCAAAACAACAAAAAACTAAATTAGAATACATACATACTTATATACTTCACTTTTTGTAATGATTTGTTTTTATGCAACTAAGTGAAAAGCATGTCGTCTCATCCGATGGTAAGGGTCACGATTGCCCATAACAGCTCGGCGCCCGCGCCGGTCAAAATTTGGAACGCCAACGGTACAAAACTTTGTGTAGCAGTAATCTAGACACGCGGAAGCGTGTCCAGCCAAGTCTAAGAAAAAGGAACTGGCGACGTGACGGGTGTAATATTACACGAATCATTTCGAGCCACTTTTGACCCCTTCAGAACTCGAAAACTATTTAACCTCTATATGTGAAATTAGGCATATTTATTAAATTTCTTTAGCTTATCTACAATACAAAATGTCATTAACTTTGCTCTGACGGTTAGTGAAATATTAACGTTTAAAAACCGGGGTTTCATTGACTGATTCACTCACTGACTCACTGACTTATAGGTCAAAACCTAACCCACTTTCAGATGACCTAGAAACTTGATATTTGGCATCAAGGTAGACTATCAGACATATACAAATGAAAAAATCTAAAACTTTGAACTTTTACCCCCCAACCCTATATAATAGGGGATGAAAGCTTGTATGAGACTTCCACAAATTTTCATGCTACGAGTATAAGTCTAAAAATTGATACAATGACTCCCTGTTAGAAAAAATGAAACACGTACCTATTTCAGGATTTTTAATAAATCAGCCCCCAACCCCTAAAATTGGGGGATGAATATTTGTATGGCACTTTCGAAACTTTTGATGCCAGAAGTCAGAAAATAGATACACAAACTTGTTGTAATAGATAATAAAACACAATTTCAGGATTCTTAATAAACAAAACCGAACCCTAAAACAGGAGGTTGAAAGTTGTATGACACTTTTGCAAAGTTTGATGCTAGATGTCCAAAAATTGATAAAGGGACTCTTTATTACGACTATAATAAAACACGTATTTCAAGATTTTTTGGTAAATCTCCCCCTAACCTTTAAAACTAGGGGTTAAAAGTTGGTATGAGACTTCCGCAAGTTTTGAAGCTAGAAATGTGAAAATCGACCAAATTACTCCTTGTAATAAACTACAATATGAAGTGAAATCCAACAAAAACATTTTCATGTGAAAAAGTCTAAATCACAGTTCCCACTATCAACAAATTGTCAAATCTCACGTAAAGCCAAGCTTCGAACTCTACACGCCTTACTCTACAAGTCCTTACTTCATAAACTCTACACCTTAGTCAATTTATACGGCTTGGCTACTGCGCATGGGCGTAAAGTGAAGATTAATTCATTAATTCTGTTATACAAACAGTTCTTGTTGTAACGAAATGGCCAAGTCACATATATTGACTAAGCTATAAAATTATAACTAACTAAGGATAAAATTATTCACGTCACATTTATACAATGAGCGCCTTACCACAAAAGATTTAAACACGCTTTAAACACTGTTTAACCGTGAAATTTGTACTGTTAAACATTGTCTAAGCCATACGTAAAACTTTTATACTTTTATATTTTGCGCATTTACGTAAGACGGTAAATGCGCAAAATTTAAAAATATGGTTGAAATGTTTGTTATCCGAGAAAGAGCAGTAGAAACATAAATAAATACTTCAAGAGAAGAAAGAAGAGAAGTAATAAAAAAAAATTACGTATTCTATTTTGTAATTACTTTTATTAGATATGTTTATGCATGTATAGATTAAGATTTAAGCAAGTGGTAGCTAGGTATATAGTTTTAAATTGAGTTTAAATCTTAACATGCAACCAACATAATATTTCTAAAATTGAAGTATATTAAAAAACTCGTAATAAATAAATGTTTTGTGGTTAAGTCGAGTTAATAGTCACTTAATAATCTAAACCACAAACTCATAAATATCTTTACATACGCTCATCCGTGTCAATCACATAAAAACAAGCGTACATACCAGGATAAATTCCAAACACCTCATACTCCCTACTCTTGTGTTCTCTCAAATTTATTTCTGCCCACTTTTCACACACGTTTAATTTCGAATTTAACACCATTTTTATTTTATTCAAACACTGAAAATAAACTACTTAAAACTGAAGAGTTTTCACTGCCACCGGTTCACAGAAAATTATACGCAAATTAAGAGGCATTGAATCTCGTGGTGCTCTGAACGATTTCAAGACTCTTACGACATGATACTTCCAAGAGTAATGCAACAATGCTTTGACAATATAATTGATCGAGCCTACGGTTTAAAACCTTGAATTAGGGTAAGATATACTATCTAGGAACAACTTACTTACTACCTATTTGTGAGTCACGCAATTCAAATACGTCATTTCTTCATTTCTCAACATCTGCGGAAACTGAACAATTGGGTTTCACATATAATTGTCTAGATATCAAAGGTCGCAACCGTAATTATTATTTCTAAAGTACGTAAAGTCGTAATTATTATTTCTTATAATGATATTACGACACTATGCTTATTTCTTTGCGGCACTTCATGGATCCTACAGGTCTGTAGCCATTACCGTCTTCACCATAAGGGCGCACAGGGCCCGTGCCCTGGGCCCCTATCTCCAGAGGGCCCTAAAAATTCAATTTTTCTCACACATTTATTTTCAAAATAGTTTAAAATCAGGCATGTTTTTTAAAAAAAAACAAAGATACCAGAAGAAATAATCAAAATAATTTCTAAGCTTATATACTTTGTTATTTTGGTTGAAAAATGAAAGCGTAAAGCGTTGTTTCTCTTTCACCTTCCTCTCATAGCATGTTTATTTGTGTTTCTTTACTGTTCAAAAGGGCCCCAAGTTCTTGTGTGCCCAGGGGCCCCAGCTTTGTTTAAGACGGCCTTGCCTGTAGCTACGTTATTATTAATCGATTCCCAATCTTTTGTTTCAAAAAATGGATGTTACATAATTGTCGTTTTTACCAAAATGAAAATTGAAAACTGAAAGCTATCCCGAGGCCATTTAAACCTTAACCTCTTACTACAGAGCTCTTATCTGTTTAAGTATTAGGTACCAATTTATTTCATGTACGGTACTAGTAACTAGAGGTATAGTACACTATACTTGTCATACTCGTAGTCTACCGTCACAACCACAGAAGATAGAGAAGGAAATTCTGCTGTTCTGTGGTCACACCAATAGATAAATAGGTAATATATAAATACATAACAAAATTATTATGCGTAAACCGAATCTGCTACTATTTTGATGTTTTATAAGTATGCGATGTACACGCATAGCTTACGCGTAAGTATAAATTATTAGGTATTACTTTAGAATAACACATGCATTGCTCTTAGACGACGCCTTTTGCTACTATTTTATCTCACTAAAGATTTACGCTTCGCGTAAGTAATCGTATCCATGGAACACACATTTTTTTGAAACATGAAATCCTGTCACTTTCCGGCCCTAACTTGCAAATAAATCTTGATGAGACGCTAAAACTTTCTTTAAATAATTTTTGGAACAAAAAAGAGCAATCATCTTTATCAATAAAACCGTGTTTTATTTTAGGAATAAAAAGTGCCAATTATTTATTAGTGGTTAATGAAAAAGTTACACAATAGCTACCTAATTATTTTCTGAGGGCTTTCTAAAACGTCCAACTAAAGCATAAAATTATCAAAAGAAAATAAACTCATGGACAAGAAAGATATTGCTTTTTCTGGTGGTTGGGCCTAATAGCCATTAAAGAAAGCTTACAGTTAGTCAACCGTGATTCCGTGGACAAACAATTCCGCTTTAGCTGTTGACCGCAGATTGAAAATATGATCGAGAGCATCGCTTTTATTGTCATAGTAGTAAAGTCGGAAATAAAATGACAAATACACAAAAATATTTTATTTTTATTTTAGATGCTTTACCTAGTAAGTAGGTAATTCTGATGCAGATGAGGAGAGACGAGTAAACGTTTGATGGCAGATAGGCAGATTGGGCAACATATTTGTTGGATTCTTATTTTGGCAATGATATAGGTAATACAAGGAAATACAATTATGTAGAAATATATCGTTATGATAAGTAACGATATTCTATTTCTAGTCTGGAGGTCTACTATTTGAATACCAACTAATACATCCAGCATATTTTTTTGTGTTCAAAATGTAAATAAACTCCACATTGTGGACTACACTATCCAAACCATTTACGTTAAAATTATTAATTTCGCGAAAAAAAATGGCAAAATCGCCTTCCATCATGAACAAAATTCGAAAATTTCGCTCGAATTATTTACTTTATTGTTCAAAAACGGCTCAGTCGATATCTGGAAATTTTAAACGGAAACACCTCGAGAGTATATACCTTTCGAAATAAAAAAGAATTATTCGATTCGGTTCACAATTGGCGAAATTATCGATGAACATACACAAAAAAATACATACAGACGAACAAATTACCTCCTCCTTTTTGGAAGTCGGTTAAAAAGTGGTTTGTGTGCTCGGATGTAGAGATTTTCTCTACACTCAATTTATTTTCCAAGCAATCATTAAAAACTAAAAAATAATTACAAGTAAAAACGAGATCTCTAAATCTTCAAAGCTGTCTAATGAGGTGCGCGGAATGCGAAAACCACATTTTTTTGTGAACCGCAGAATTATACTTTTACGAAAGTAAATCACTGCATTGAAAAATTTGAAAATAAATTATAATTACCTACAAAGATTGTGCTCGTTAACTCAAGCAATAAATCTATGATCAGTAGATAAATAATAATAGAAACAAAATAGCAAGATAATAAGACCCTATTAATTTCGTGTTTAATATAACGTAAGTATTAAAATTATTATCAGATCATTAATCAATGCCAGCTATAGATAAATAAGATGCTAGATGCCAATTTTCTAAGTAGATAAGCTAGCTTTCTAATTAGTATAGGTAATTAGAAGGTGATGATCTCAACTTTTTAGATTTAATTTACTTTTAGATTACTTTTAGGTTCATAGAGGTTAGTTAGTTTGTGGGTTTTTGTTGTACACTAATAAAATTATAATGCTAGGGCGTGTCTCTGGTCTCTCTCATAGTGAATATCTACTAATGTTCCCGTGAACACAATGTTTATTTGTAAATGTATGATTTTTAAAATCAGTCAAAAAGACGAGAGAGAGTCACGTTTTCGAACTCAAAAGTTGGAGCAAGATTTCCATCTCCATATGTAATGGATTTATAGAGAGAATATTGATGATTTATTGAATAAAGTGTAACAACAGTGAAATAAAGCTATAATAAAAAATCATGTCCACAAAATTGAATAATTCTTCTTTTTGTATGGAATGCTGGACCAATAAGTACTTATTATTTACGATTGACGATATCTTGCAGAAAATAACGCCCGCCAAACTAGCGACCCACCCCGGCTTTGCACAGGTGTATTATACGTATAAACCTTCCTCTTGAATTACTCTATCTATTTAAAAAAAAACCGCATCAAAATCCGTTGCATAGTTTTAAGGATATAAGCAAACATGGGGACAGACAGCGGGAAGCGACTACAAAGTCGCTTCCCGCTGTTAAAACAATTTATAGTATAGTTATAGTTTTTATATGTGTAGTGATAGTGATAAAGTTATTGAATGCAAAATTAATCAATGTAGGTACAATTTGTACCTACTTGGCTTATGATATTATCGCATATTTTAGAATTCAAACATTGCTTTACTGTTGACGAGTTGGGAAATCTTTGCGAGATGACCAACTACGAGTACATTGCTGTGCAGGCGGTTTTTTTTGTAGGATTGTAAAATCTACCGTCTAAAGCCCCTCGGTGATTCAAGATTATCGAAAAAGCGGCATCAGGGCCCTTAAGTGGCTCACTTCATGCTGCTCAATTATAACTGTAAGTACCTACTTCTTTTACGACAATATTGGCCTACAAACTACAGCTGTTTCCGTGTAGCTCTATATATTTTGTACAGCGCCCCTGGCAGAAACGAGGAAGAACTAACCAAAATGTATGGAGCCACACGCGAAGGCGAAAGCTTAAGAAAACTACTCAAATCATGGACTAAGGGCTCTACCTCATCTTCCAAGCCCAAGCCTCTTGTTCTCCTTTTCACATGATATTTTAAAGGAAAAGAAGGGACCAATACTCACGGAAATATTTTTTCAGTGGTGTTTTTACAGGACATTAACACTGTCACTTGATTATCGAAATGTCAAATACCTTCACGTGCTATCGTAGGTTTCTGTATATGTGACACGTGTTTCTTGTCCTCTAAAGTAATAGGTATTGGTGTAGAGATGGGTCAAGAGCTTATAAAACAACCGGTCGGTGTGCTGCGTGGAGTCATGCACATTGAATGCAGTTTTTGGAAGAGCAACACGTAATTGTGAAAATCGCAAAATTTATACTCAAAGTATTTTTATACTTTGTTGTTTGATTCTATATAAGTACATTGTATATGTGTTAATTAATCTATTAGATTTTGGTTTCTCTCTCTTTGCTATTAGGTATAATCTATATAGGTATACTCATTCTTCATTTTTAGTCAGGATAATTAATTAGCTATTAATTTATTAGTACAATATGCCTAATTTTTCATAAATGGTAGAGACGATATATAAATCACTCGGTTACTATTACAAGAGAGCTATTGAAATGGTTATCTATTTTAACCTGTTTAATAGAACGATAAGCTAAGAATTATTGATTTATTTAACTCGAAAGTTTACATAAAAATGAGCGAATGTCATAGATATTCGCTCGTTTTTATTAAATAAAAATTCCGACATGATTTTTTAAAGTTTTATGTGACTGAGGTGGAGATAAATCAAGTAAGTTGAGACAATTTAAAACCGCTTTTAACAATAAGTCTACAATTATGTATTCTTCTTAATATAAGTATCTACCTAGATCTGAGCCAAAGAACAATTATTTAAACTAGATACTCTGTTATTATCTAGAAAATATTAACTTTAGATCTTGCCATTATCGTAACGTTTTTTTTATTTACAATTTTCAGGCTTGTGGATTAAATTATTAATAATTAAAAAAATTGGAAAATTAATATAAAATATTTATGACAGACGACTTTTTAGGTTGACCTCAAGTTGCTATCTAAAGAACAAGTTTTTAGATGGAATCTAAACCTGACTGACTGTTGATCGTTTACATACGATTAAAAATTGCTAAAAAATGAATCGTAAAAACATGATGTCCGTGTAAATTATGTTTATATATAGCTAGAATATAGCTTAACTTATTATTTAACATAAACGTGACCGGACTCATCGTCGTTTATGCTATAATTTTGCATAATTATACCTATTATTGAACTCATACCCACATACCTACTTGAACTTTGACTTCAGAGACAGCGGAGTCGCGTAATAATAACTAGGAAAATTAATAAAGATGTTGTTAATCTAGCTACGTTCTGGCATATATCTAAATAATGATTTTGAAGCAGTTGTCAGCTTATGTTGACCTTGATATATTATGGCGAGTTTTAAATGTGCATAGATTACGCACAGCTTAACATTTAAATATTAGTTATTAAAAAAGCAGGAATAGTCCTAACATCCCGATGAGGAAATCTATTACACATGCGCAATTGCTCGTAAATTAGTCACTTAAGTCACTTCTACGATATATTTAGGAAACATCGACAAATATACCTGTACTGTACTGTATCAGCCTTTTAATAGGACGTAGGCCTACCCACGAAGGGTGATTGGGCCATATCCACCATGCTGGGCCAGTGCGGGTTGGTAAACCTACCTACATATTAAACTAGGTAGGTAAGTATGTACGACCCGTTTACGGCATATATGAGATAAAATTCACGCTCTCCTTCTGGTGTATTTTTTCTCCTGACATGTATAAGTATTTTTGACAAGGTTTTAATAACGTAGATAAAATTATGCTGCTATCAAATTATCGGTATGGCCATTCGTCTCCTCAGAAGAAAGACAAGTAATAGAAGTACAGTTCCAAAATTTTACTCAAATAAAAACTACGTTACAGCTGCCTTATTCATATCTGGTTATAAATACAACATACGCGAGATTAAGTGGGAAAAAATAAACGGCAAGACTGTCGCATACGTCAAAATTACCAGTTGGAATGTCAAAATAGTTAAAATTTGGTTCCACTTGGTCTTTTGTCTTTTTCGGAAATTTGAACCCTCTAGTTCCAGTAAGAAGGTTCAAATCTCTGATCATTTTTGGCACCTTCCTACGGACGAAGCATAAGGACCATAAAATAACACTATCGACGTGTCAGAGCGTGACAGAGTTATGATGAAGTATATATCTGTCACCTTTGCACACGTCGGTAAACTCTTGTCGTGGTCTTGTATGCTAAGCTAGCTACTTTTTGCCTTTTTGAATTTGGACACCCGAGATAGCTCAATGCTAGTTTGTGAAACCCTTCGAAATTACGTAAGTTCGAGTGTATGTGCATCTTTTTCTAAGACCTTTTAAATTTAATATTTAAAATGTGACAAAGTGATGTACTGTGTATATCTCTTGCTATTTCAGTCAGTGTTGATTTTAGTACTGTTTATATTACTTTAGTTCTTATTCTATGATTACTACATCTGGGTAACTTGTCAACGTTTAAAATTAAAATATAACGTAGGATGCATTTTGTATACCTCGTTTAGCCTGCCTCGCGTCTCGGTTAATTTACTAGGAATGCCTAAACGTACCCCGATTTGAAATAGCGCACGAAAAACACAGTTTTCGCTGCTGCCAAGATTCATTTAAATTGTTGTACCTCACATGAATTAGCACTTTACATTACGACATAAATTGCAACAAAATTAATTTATCGTATATCATATGTATCTACTCATAAATTAGTTTAGAAAAAAATGTTTACAAATCGGATTGTCACACGCAGTCTTCATCTTTGAACTTGGCCGTGACGTCTAGTGACTTTATATGCGTACGTACCTACCTATTATTATTTATCTAACAAAAACATTGTTATTGTTTACGAAAATCAACATGGTTACACTTAAAAATATTGTAAGAATGCTATGAGATTTTCTAGCCAATTTGACACATACCTTTGTTTGAAGCGTTTGTTTTCTCAAGCAAGTTCGCAGTCCGTAGAAGTTGTTTTATTAGAATAACGTGTTATTTTTGTAGATTTATAATAACACTAGCGTCACTCTGTGTAGACGAGCGTGTACTGTTGCGAGAGCCGGCAAATGAGGCAGATACTTATCTGCTCTCCGGTGTGATATAATGACCCCCATGGTAGGTATTTCAGCGGCGGAAATGGAATCTCCCCTTTCTTATCGCGCTGCTATAGGTGCGTTTCCACCGTTTCTAGTAGGACTATTTTCCGTTTTGTGATCTGAAAGTCGCCATCTAAGGTACCTATCATTATCCTACTAATATTATAAACGCGAAAGTTTGTATGCATGGATGTTTGTTCCTCTTTCACGCAAAAACTACTGAACGGATTGAGATGAAATTTTGCAATAGTAGGTAATGCTTATACATCAGAATAACACACAGGCTATAATTTATAAAGATATTGCGTGAAACGTAGTTCGCCGGGTCAGCTATTATTTTACAAATAGATATACAATACGTATTAGTACCTATCTATGTTAAGCGTTTATTATATTTCAATTTAGTGTATTTAAGCTAAATATGAACGCTTAACATAGATAGGTTTATCACAATTATTGTGATAAAGTTGTTGTTATAAAATATTAAAGCAATGGTAGTAATCGGAATACTAAGATCTACCAAGACACTGATAGGTAAACTTGTATAATTCATAATTAAAAAAACAGGTTAGTTAAGTTAATAAGTAGTAGGTATACGCCGGGAGGCAAGCTCTGTTAAGATAGTTTTCAAATACAACAAAAGCGTGTTGAACCTACTAAGGACTACGTACCTAAGGAAAGAACGATTTATATATTCTATTTCCGTATAGGGCTCTTAATTATACTCGTAGTTATTATGATGGCATAATATGTATTTGTTTAGTTAGATTTTTTTATGTAGTACAGAAACATTAATGTCATGAACATTCAATAAAATTAATACCTAATATCCTTTAGGTCGTTGATTTTTGCCTACCAAAGCGAGACAACTATGCCAATAAGTACCAAATTAGTAGTAGAGTAAATATTTACTCATCTATGATTTTCTTATCATTACACAACAGCAATAATAATTAATAGCTGTATGATCAGAGCTGATTATGATGATAGCTGCTCAGTAGTTGATTTCTTGAGGGGTTTCCTAGTTTCAATCCCGGTTATGGGTAAGCCTGTAGTGCAGTTACGATAGAGGAAAACACCGTGAAGAAACCATAACAAATTAAGGGCTCGACGTTTCCCGAGAGATGCGACTTTTACATCTAACGTAACAAGTGTGGAGCTGACACCGATTCTGGTTTGATCTCAGTAAAATAAACCTTCCAGCTTTCATAATACGATTGATAATACGATATCGAGAAAAATGATTTAAACGCTCGTAGTAAGTTTTTTTTTTTTTTTAATTTAGTTGCGCTTTGAAAAATCGACTTTGATGTGGCGTCGCAAGAGTCTCCATTTGTGCAACAAAACACAATGTAAACTTATAAAAAGACACGGAATCACAGAAACAACAAAAAACACTGAATGAAAGGTTACACCGAACGAATAAAAAAGTGATAGAAGTAATTCAGATCATTGGAGATTCGAAACTAAATGCCTCTCTCCGATAGATACAACATGACAAACGACAAAAATAGCATAGAATTGTACCTATACGGTTTCAGAGATAATTAACAATAGCCGGATGGAGTGAAACAACATAAAAAAGAGAAATCAATATACCTACCCACACAAAAAGTCTGATTGGTGGTATGACTGTAAATGTACATTTATGTAAAAAATGTATCTATCTAAGTATTGCAAAAAGTTGAAGTTCAAAGTTCCAAGTTTCTTGACAATGTTTTATAGAATAAATCACAACAAGATTTAGAAAAAAATCCAAAAAGACCCATGTTCACCAACGTGAGCTTACTGTATTTTAACAACGATGTAACTCGGGTTTAGACCCTAGTTCACCAACAAATGTTTAAATTATCAACCGTTAGTTAAATCTTAAACAGCTTTTTAAAGAAATTTTGCTGTACAGCAAGCAAAAACCGTTGGTCAAATACAGTAATCACATGTTTAACTTAAACAAGCGTTGGTGAACTCGGGGCTTAGGTAGGTATCTATGTGTTTAGTCGAAATTCATAACAACAGAGTTTTAAGCTGTTATGTCTTAAAAGTTGAGTAGTATAATCTATTACGAGTATGAATTGAACAACTTTATGCTCTAAATTACTAGAGCTTAGAGTCTAAAATGATGAGATTATAATAGCTTAGGTATTATTATAAAACCCATTGAACGAATGTGGAATTTCAGAGTCTCACGTGTCTGGTCAGAACAATAAGCCGGATCCAAAAAACTAAATCTAAACAATTGCTTATAAAACCGGTGCCAAGCCTTCTTTTTCAATAATAATGAGTGTGTTTGGGTTTATTTTTAAAAGTCTACTTAAACTTACAGTAGGCCAATTATGAAGGCGCCATCGTAATTTTAATAACAACGTAAAAAGTGTTCTCTCTATCGAATGCCTAAAGTGAAAAAGAAACAGAAATATTCTAATTAGCTATTATAATTACGATGCCGCCTTCATAAATGGGCCCTAATAAACTACAAAACTATTGTAATGATCCAAAGTTTGTCTGATATTCTGATAGATATTATGCCGTGGAAGAATAGTTACTTATTAGTTATACAAGAGTGCAAATCTGAGAGATGTTTAACCGCGTGCTAATTTTTGAGAGCAAGCGAAGGATTCAAAAATTAGAATCCTGAGCGTTAGCGAGGAAATCAAAAGAGCACAAGGTAAAAAATCTTTGTACTCTGCACGAGTGCAACACGATACTCCTCAGCGAGGAAATGACTAAAGTTGTCTACATATCGTACTGTTTCAAATACCTAACTTCTCGCGTGATTGTTGAGGGAGAAAGCGCATTTGCGTTTAAAGCACAGTTTCAGTCAATTATGTTGGCGTCAAATAAACTTCCTTGTTTATAGAATCACTCATTTTAGGGTTTTCCCTTGTTTTTAAATTATGGTCTTATATGACGAGAAATGAAAATGGCGCGCAAAGCAAAATAAAAAAATGACACCAAGAAAGTTCCGAGTCCGAGGTTTTAACAAATTAAAAAAGGTTGTATGATAAATTCGGCACCATGGAGACAGAAGTAAATAGTTAACGAAGTTTTGAATTCCCAAACTTAGTGCACACGATGTTCTAAATTCAATTTTACTTTATCCTATATCGGATAAGAACGGCTTTTGCACTCAGATTTCGAAGAGCAAAAATACTCTTTTCGAGATGGGGCTGAGATGGTTATTATTGTTATTAACAGAAGAGAGAATCTAGTTCTGCTGTTCTGTGATAATTAAAGACGTCTGCTAGATATACTTATAGTAGGTATGCTAATAGCTATTAGGCATTTTAATTTGTCTCTACCATTAGCAGACCTTTGTCAAATATTATACCTATAACAAGTTAACAGGTAAGTAAATGAAACAACAACCTCTGTATGTGACAATTAAATCGGTGCTATGACATTAGGATTCATTAAGTTACTTATTAAGAAAATAAAGAAATTGAATTGTATTGAGAAGCGGAACGGGGCGGGGCCGCGACACGCTGCACGTCGGTAACATGCTTATAGATACCCAAAGTGCAGTTTAAGTTCCGTAATTGAATTTTACTTATACTTAGGTAAGTTAGGTATTACACAAAAAGGTACCTTAAAGCGACGAAGAAATTCGTTATGTTCGCTGCACATCGAAATATCGGAGTCGTGCACTCGTGCGATATATGGCTGGTTTGTTTTCGATTGTATATGCATAATCAAGCCTAACGGTGTCTGTGAAAAAGAGGCGAATGGTTAAGCCGTAGTAGATTATTCATACATATGTCAGCGGCGCAAAGATATGAGATTTAAGCAACTTGTAGCTAACTTAACAAACGTCATTGAGTTTGATTCGGCCTATACCTTCTTGTGTGCGCGAGTATAACAGGTAAAAGTGAGGTGGTAGTTATTGTTGTAAAATTTTATTTAATAAGTTTTTAGTACCTATTTAAATAAAAAATATAATATCACTTAAGATTTGTTTTTTATTCAGAGCATAAAATCAGAAATGAGGGCATTTGAACAAAATGACAGAGTAAAAGGTTTTTTTACCTACCCATTTGAAATGCTCATTGCACTTGAACTCGATAATCCAGTAGGTATGCTGGTACTGTCAAATCGTGCGACTAAGTAGGTTATGTATTCATTGTAATGCACTGCGTATTTCCCCGCAACTAAAACTAGTTCTACCTACATCATCGTAAGTCACGACGGAATAGTTCATCACTATTTCACTAGAAAATGGCTTGTTCTGTCACAAAGCTTGTTTTTTTTTCAAGACAATTCAAATGAGCTCGTATTGTACTATAGATAACATACACGTGTTGTACCAACCTAACAGGTAGTATCTGTAACAGGTAGGTATCTATACAATAGCATAGGCACTAGCAAGGTTACAGCATCCAGTATTAAAGGAAGTCGACTATCAAACAGTGACGCTTCTGCAATAATTACAGTTTTATCTTAAGGTCTTTACAATAATCAAATCTGAAATCACAAAAAGAAATGAGAATAACTGATTTTTACCAGATTATATATAAATATAAAATATAATATTAATAAATAATATGTAATAAAAAAAATCCTAATACATACGAAATTATAAATGATTTGAAAAATTGGATAAGATCGCTCTCTACCGTTACGCTGGGTTTCGGGAAATGATAGCAAACTCTACAAGTATTTATTTATATTACCGTGACGCTACATCTTACTTAGCAATTATACCTATACGAATTAACGATTATTTTATCACAGTAGTTATAAAATAAAAACTATCGTAAGATATTAAAATTTATCAAGTATCTTAATGCAAACTGTTCATAGGAGAGTTTGATATTGACACTTCTGAGTGGAAGATGCAATATCCTCTAGGCATTTTTGCTAAATGATATAATTCTATGTGTTCATTGTATATTTTATGACATTATTAGTTCTCTATTATTGTATTGGAGCAGTTTCCGCATTAACGAAAAATTTATTCATTAGAATGTATTCTGCAAACTGGCGCTACAAGAGACCAGTCACGGAATCACGATTCGTTTTTATGTATTTTCCATTTATTCTAAATATATATACTAACCTATTGTAAACTTTATACAATACGTACTAACCCAGGTTGGCACCAGAATACAATCGTAATTAAAACTATCAGCCTATTTCATTGCATTAAAAAATGCGCTCATAAGCAACTGTTGCTTTGCACATATTATCCGAATTATTTTACGGCAGGTCCTTTGCTTTCCAAGCTGTTCAGTTATGGAAGGCGATAAGTACCTGTTCCTGTACCGTACTGTACTGTATGTACCAGTTTAGCCAAGTCAGATCCTGGATACGCCAACACATAGCTAGACAACACAAGGAATACTGGGCAAGTACTGAGGGTTGTAAGCAGTCTAAAGAAGCTTTCCCGGAGTTAAATCCGAGATACTCCCGACGCCTGCTGAACCTTAAACGAGACAAACTCCGACTCATAGCCGGAGTAGTCACGGGGCATTGCTCTCTAAACAAGCACCTGTTTAAAATTGGTGTTACAGACAGCCCTCTGTGCAGAGGTTGCATGGAGGTAGAAGAAACAACCGCGCATATGCTGCTTGAATGCAGCAGTGTGGCGGAACAACGCGAGAAATACCTAGGGGCACCGAGGACACTCCGGGAGGCCTGCGCCGGCGTTGGCGAGCTGCTGGACTTCCTGGAGGACACCGGGTGGCTGAACTAGCTGCAGCCGGGTGACCCACATAAAACGGGCCCATTGGAGGGCTCAATTGTGAAAAAGGCCCGCAGCAACAAGTACCAACAAGTACAAGTACAAGTAGAAGTACCTGTTCTTATTCGACGTGCTCCTTCTCTTGCTGTCTTTAAAGAGCAAGTCATAAAATTTTATTTATCGCAGTTGCCTCCTTATTAGAAAGTCATTTTTAGTTGGTTTATTATAATTATTTATTATTAAATTTGTATGATGGTTTTTTTATTCACGTGTTAGTATGTTTTTGTATGCATTATTATTGTCGTATTTGAATGCACATGTGTATATAGGTATTGATATGTATGTATTTTGTATATTTATGACTTTTTTTACCTCTCTTAATCAGGTGGCCTGGAAGAAATCGGTCTAAGCGATAAGACCGCCGATTGTCGCACTATTTTAATTATATTGTAGGTACTCTTTTATTGTTATATTGTCGATTATGTGAACAATAAAATTTCTATTCTATTCTATATACCTAAATATTTTGGTTTAAAAAGCTATTTTATGCTAAGGTTTAAATACATTTGGAAAAACCACCTGCTAATTTTCCATATTAAGAATTACGATAGAGTTACTAAATAGTAACGTAACTGCCTCGAGGAATCATGCTCGTGTCCCTGATTTATAATCAGTTAAGAAGATGACCGAGTAAAATCGTTGACTATGTTGAAATTGGATTCGATATTTACTCGTATCTAGTCACGATCTTGGAATTATATTATCTCGAACTAAGCTAGCGTGGCGATTGGTAAAATGGTGGTTTTTACTGACGCCCGCCCGTATGCATCACCATAGTAAAAACACTAATGAAGCTTTACATAAGCTATGTACTTTTACGTGACTCATCTTATGTTTGTGAACAGTTAAGTAGGTAATTAAAAAATCCCCTAAACCTTACCACGTGAGTTATTGACATAGAAATAAAATAAGGTTACAGATTACCGATACCCACCTCCAAAGACTTATTTAACTTGAAAGGATAGGGCAAGTGAACATAATTCACATTTTATTTCGCTTCCACACAAATACGAGATACCAAATTAGTTAATAATGTTACGTATGGAACCCTTCGGGCACAAAGTCATATGAAAGGATGGGGTTAGATTAGATTAACTACTTACATTTTTATTTAAACTCTCAAATACTAGCTCTGATGATAATATATTGTCAAGTACCTACTTACATGTAGTATGACTAGATGTTTGTTAGCGATCACTGAAACTAAACAACATTCCGTACGCTCAGTCTTTGGATGGGTGACTGCGGGTGGCACTTCTATCTGAGCGCTACCGTGGCTCAGATGACACGTTAAATTGTAGGCCCAAGTTAACAGTTTAGCCATGTCAGACGCCTTCAGGCGGCTTAAAAACTCTTGCTAGCCACCCTATATGATTTACTTGTATATTTACATATTGTGAAATCAGTTTAATGTAGATATTTCAACAATTTTACATGGACAGGTTAGTGCAGAAGAGGAATCACTTACGAAAACTAGTTAAAAATTTGCACAGGTCGCATCCTTGCCTCTGCCTACATGTATAGCTCAATGTTCTACGTCCACATCATAAATTAAGACTAAGTACATAATTTACTTTTCTGGTGACGTACATACGTCTGTCAATAAATAACAGTTTCGGGAATCGAAATTACCTATAACGGGAAAAAAACTATTTCGCGACATGCATACCTAATTACCTACTCGCACGTTTCGCTAAGATAAATACATTAAGTGAGAGTAATAAGATCTCGCTGGTAATAAGTAGGTAATAATTATTTTTCGCCAAAAATGGCATAAACGACTTCAACCGTGTATACCTACCTAGAATTAATTCGAATTGCTCGCACGGATCGATGTATCTTCAGTGTTTGACTTAAATTATTTGATAAATTTTTGCCACACTGATGGTCTGTTTATTAATTTTTGTTTGTTAGATATTAATTAGTTAATGAAATCAATGTAGGTACTTCTATTATTCTTATTTTTGTTTTATTTAATTTGAATTATTGTTATTTATAATGAGAAAATCAATTTGCTTTATTATCTGTATTACAAATATTTGGCCTATTTTGGATTTAATGAAGTCAAGATTTTTTTTTTAAATTTAATCTTAGTATAATTTATCTACTAGGTAATCAACTTACCTCCATTTAACAAACTATGTGATGACGTGTAACTTATTGTTATAAATAAATGAGTATGAGTATGTAGTAGTACTAATTTGCATTTTAGACCTTCAAAGGTTTGAGGGTGATCCAATGCTTTTTGTGTAATAGTAGTGTAGTTTTGTTGTAGTTAAAAAGGTTGCCAATTAAAAAAAAAATTGCATATTATTGATTTTACAAAAACGACAGCCGATTTCAATAAAATTAAATAGAATGAATGATCAAAATCGGTACATAGGTACGAGTAATTGGCGGAGTAATCGCGAAACATACGTACAAATGAATGTAGTTTAAAAAAACTAAAAACACGCAAACAAAAACATCAGACCTTGAAACCTAATCGTGGTCAAAGTTCATTACAAGACTTTTCTAAGAAATCCAAACAGCAGATACGATTTTCCATCATGAAGTTCCAGTTCATATATTACGGCTCCATCATCAGATCAGTTCGACAGTACCATAGGTATTGTATTGTCATTGTCATAAGAACTACAGACAGCTGCCAATTTTCATTACGCTACGACACTTGAAAGATAGTTAAATTAGTTACCTCAGATTCAATTACTTAGTTAGTTCTTTACATACAGGTCGACCTAATAAAATCGTGTTAAAAATAAAAAACATTGTCAAATTGTGAAAACCTCCTTTTTTAAAGTCGGTTTAAAATCCAATCAAAACATGCCTGATAATGTATTTTTTCCATGAAAGCATAAAAGTAAAACTTGTGTTTGTTTTTCAAGACATCCTTGGTGCAGTGGATTGTATCTTTACCTACCTATGATGCACGTATCCCGAGTTCGATTCCCGGCCAGGCAGATATTTATGTTAGAACTGTAAATGTCTGTACTGAAAATGTGTGTTAGTTGCCCTTGTTTTTGTGCATGTTTTTGGGGCCCTTGTTGTGAGTCCGAGGGTAGAGGAATGAATATGAAGCGTTGATATTAAACTTTGGTAAAGATTAGTTGAACATAGTAAAATTATGCCCAGTATAGGACGAATCAAACGTTTTGGCGGCTATGAAGTTAGTTACAGAAAACAAGCTCCGCGAAACCCAATCCTCGCGCAGCTGTTACGTGACGTGATCTTCAATCCAGATGGGTTTTGTGCAGCTTGTAGGTAACGAAAGCCGCAAAATAGGCTTCGGCCTATAGGTACATGAGCAGGGTTGGGCAGTACATATTTGAATTACAATACTTGTAATTGAAATACGAATACGTACATACCTATTTGGTATTTGTATTTCAATTAGGTACTTCTTTAAATTGTAATTTGTATTTCAAATACCTGACGCCGAGGTATTTTGTAATTAGTATTTCAAATACTTGAGGCTTCAAAATACATGTTTCAAAATGCATTTACATTGGCAACACTGCACCTGTTCTGTCGTCGTGTTGCATTATTTTGCAAAACTTGTGTTTATATCAGTGATAAACAATTAGTAAAAAAAATCGGCCAAGTGCGAGTCGGACTCGCGCACGAAGGGTTCCGTACCGGGAGCCCCATTCCTCTTGCCGTTATTAATAGAGAGCAAAATCTCCTAAAAATCCCGTTTGTTGTATGGGAGCCCCCCTTAAATATTAATTTTATTTTGTTTTTAGTATTTGTTGTTATAGCGGCAACAGAAACACATCATCTGTGAAAATTTCAGCTGTCTAGCTATCACGGTTCATGAGATACAGCCCGATGACAGACAGACAGACGGACATCGAAGTCTTAGTAATAGGGTCCCGTTTTTACCCTTTGGGTACGGAACCCTAAAAATTTTAGTATTTAGTTGATTGTGAGCTGAATTACGTGCATGAGTGTAGGCAAGTAATATAATGTGGTGTATCGTATTGTATTATAAAGATATTTTGTATTTCGTATTTGAATTACTAGCGATACAGTATTTGTATTTAAATTAAAGCAAAGCATGTATATTTCACCCAGCCCTGTAACATGAGTATACACGTCCAAATAAACATCCAGACAGTGGAAAGCCCGAGTTGGGTTTTGAAAGGGCTTAAAAACAGCTAATATCAAGCAAGATAGGTTAAACTCATATAAAAATAATAAAAAACGACTGTCCGCTTTGTAATGAATTTATTTTTACAAAATGTAAAAAAATGTATTTTACAGCTAAATACATCAATTCGATATCTAGCACAAAATACGGGAAATAAATTTATAAAATAAGCATATACCTACTTAGCAGCATTTACATAAGCATTTAGCAACACAAGTAGGTAGGCAAAACCATTGTGTAAAATACAAATTAGTTTCTATAAATTATAAACTTATAAAGTTAGTATCTATACTATACAATGTTTGTCGTAACTGCTTGTGTAATATCTATAGACATTTGTAATTTTATTCAATCATACATTTATCAACGCACTTTCTTAAAAACTGATTGAATGAAGTAGGTATCAAAAAATAACTAACATTGATATGATATGATGTATTATGTTGTTATAAATAGAATATGAGTATTTTTATTACTATGATGGTAACTAATTCACATTGCTGGTTTGCGGGAATCCCCAAATAAAAAATAAACAAACCAATTCGGCGCACAGTTAGATATTTTTATAAAAACAGATTTGTCAAAATCTAAGTTTTTCCCAAAAAGTTTATATCAAGGATTATTCGGTCATTTTCGGTGATCACTAAGGCTTGTCTGGAAATTAGAATACTGCTATATTTTAGGTATTCAAGTAAGCTTGCCTACCAAGCACGGGCCTCTACCTTTATGGGCGATATGGGCACGCCCATATTGTATAACCAACTTTTTTTTTCATATCGATTCTTAAGCGTGGTTTCAGGACTTTCAGGGGAAGGGTGTCAAGAACCCATAAAACTCGTCACATCATTCAACATGATTTCTTGTTATAGTTCGGTTCATGTCGTTCAAATTTTTGGTGGCGGTGTCCATGACCTTTTCTTGGGCAAGATCCGCGTTTGATAATTATAGCAGATGCACCGGTTGTGGCATTGTTGTCATTTTTGACCAAATTTTCTTTAATGATTGTGTGGACAATTTAAGTAATATTTAAAAGAAATTTTTTAAACTGATATTCACACAAACAATATTTATTGTGTTAGGCACATAGTTTAGGTTTAATATATTCATGCAATAATTTTGAAGTCAAATGGCCAAAACCGGGACAGTGGCGACAACCGGTCCATCTACCCTACTTACTGTATGACTGTAACGCGGTGACTTTGCCTCGTAACTTATCTATACAGTGTGTAATGTATACAGGGAGTTGGCTATTTATATGTAAAGGCCACCGTTTATGGCACAGTACTAAAAGCAAAGCAATTTTGTCACTAAGTCATCTACTTGTACATAATAATGTTCGTTTGAAGGCTTATTCTTCATATATTATTTTTTGTGTCGGTTGCTTTAGCGTAGCATATAGTAAATCGAGTTATCGCGTGATTGGTAGTAACATGTAATAAAAAAATATAAGACTTAAACTTACAAGAAAAGGTAACTACAAGTACTCAGAGGAAAGATAAGTAAGTTTTGTTAATAAATATATGTTGTCATTCACACACACTTAAACTCATCTATTTTTTAATACAACATATTTTTATAGAGCAAACAAAAGAACCAAATAATTGTTGTTTAAAAAAATAAGAAAAAACAGGTAGAATCTTTCAGTCTAAAACTGCATGCCCCATTACTAAACGACTTATTTCGAAAAGCAAATGAGATAATTATTGAAATTTCTACTTATCTAGGTAAGTACGTCAGGTACGTGTTATCGAACATATTGTAAAGGGCTTCTTGCAATGAACACAGTTAAAAATTGAAATATCATTCCTATTACGAGCTAAATCCACGTCCAGTTTTAGACTGAAAGGTCTCTACCGCTATACTGATACATTATTTATTTTATGATGTACAAATTTTATAAGCACTTACATTTTATCAATAACTTAATAAGTTTAACTTATTCGCAATAATTGGGCAGAAATGTATCATGGCAATGATGACTGGCAAAAACATGCAATTCTATCTGGATTTCAAATGTATAACATTATAGAAATGACAAATTATACTCTACTGCATTTTGCTAATGATGATGATGAATGACATATTTACATTACATTATAGCTGAAGTATCTACATACTTTTATAGGTTTACGAAATAATCTCTTCAGCTTTGAGCTTTAGTCACTACTTATTATATTTTTCGTAAGTAACGTTTCATTACAGCTAAGGCTGACCACACACGAGCGCTCGACCACATTCACAAACGTCGTAATCGACATTTTCTATATTTGACTATATGTATTTTTTGAGTTTGTTCATCGATATTTTTGTCAATTGTGAACTGATTTAAAAGAAACTGTTTTATTTCGAAAGGGTATACCCAACGTCCCATTTATCGAAAACGTTTGTGCCGTTTTTGAAAAATCAACAATAATGTAAAAATGACAACATGGATGACACATTGATTCGTGCGAACTATTCGAATTCTGAACACCGTTGAAGTTGGTTATGCCATTTATTTAAAAATAATTATGTGGTGTCTGGTCGCAGCGTTTCTAGCTGGTGTGGGCGTTTGTGACTGTCGTTCGTTTGTTTGTCCAATTTACTGCTTTTTAAATAAATTCCTTTTAGACAGTACCCAAAACATTTCAGAAGTAGATTTCTCTTTTCTGCAGGCCCATGGTAACTAGCTTGTGTTAAGGGAGAGATAGAGGTAAAGCGTTTGACAGCTATTTCACTCACGCATTATTACATTTTGAACGATATAAAATTTCAAGAGAGATTATCATATTTTCTCAACTTTTCATTTGAACAAGAAAAAGTAAGAAAAAAATCTTTAATACTGTTGTTTTCTTATTACGTCTAATGAAATGATATTACAAGATAAAGTTCTAAAAAATAATTGCTATGGGTAATAAAATTACAATATAATATATCATCTAAAATGAACGAGAGTGAAAAAGCTGTCAAAGTAGATCTCCCCCTCTTTAATAACATGGTTTCATTTGAACGGTAAAATATTTCTGAAGTGGACCTCTCAAGCTCAGGGTAACTTGTTGCGCGAAAATGATCAGAAAATCGGCGCGGTCGCGTTGGAGCGGCGCGCGGCGCGGCGCAGCACGTGCGGCTGTAGAGAGAGGAAGCCACCCTCTACCACGCGCATTACACGTACGTTGATCTGGAAATGGCATACATTACAATTAGGAAGACAAAATTTCATTAAAAAATAATAAGTAGATGAGAAGAGGCAAAGGAGTTTTAGGCCGAATAAAACTTAATAGCGTCTGTAAGAAAAGCTACATACTGCGAACATCTCCACTCCTCGCGCAACTAACAACGAATTTGCTATCTACTGCATAATGACTCGCCTCGGCTAGCGCGACTACTTCAAGAACGATTTATTGGAGCGTCGCGTTTGAAGGTGGCTCTCTGAAAACTAGACCCATATCCTGTTCGATTCACTTATATTTTACGATCATCAGTTGTAGTTGTAACGCTTGCCATCTTCCCCAATGCCTTTCTACAGATCTTCACAAACCATGCAACCAGAGACTAGCACGGAAGTTTGTTCAGGATCTACAAGTTATCTCGTCTCGTTCACACTCATTATTATTTTTGATTCTCATTTCTACTCGCACTCGCAATTCAAACCGCGCTAAGGTGGGAGTCCCACCGGCCCGACCCTGGGACTGGTTGGTGACGAAACACAGGGCAGTAGGTATAGGTAGTTGTTAGTATAGTTTTTAATATCTTTTATTGTTTGTATTTTTCCTGTGTTTTGTTTTATTCTAGTAAATAAATGTATATTGTCTAGTTCCAGATAAGCGGTGCTAGCCGCAAACCCACTCTGATAGGAAGATCAGTATAATATTGTGTACTTACCTCGTTTTGGAGACAGCTCTACGGAAATACTGAGAGCGCCCACACGGCTCCATTGTCGCGCTCGGCCAACCACCGCACTTCGGTGCAGAACTGGCTTCTCCAGGTATAGCGCCAGCTCTCTGCTTTAAAGTACTAGATATATACCTCGTGTTTGGAGACGGCTCTGCGGAAGTACTTGTGGAACCTGGTGGAGAGCGCCCACACGGCGCCATTGTCGCGCTCGGCCCACCGCACCTCGGCGCAGAACTGCAGCTTCTCCGGGTCTTGGGCCAGCACTCTGCACAAATTCAATAAAAAATATATATTTCAATTTGATTCCAATTTTATCCTACCGCTTAACTTAGTCCTCACCTGCGCAGTACAGGGGCGCCGGGGGAGACGACAAAGGGGGACTGAGACACGGCAGGTCCCCGGCGCCTGCACCTGTCTCAGTCCCCCTTTGTCGTCTCCCCCGGCGCCCCTGTACCGCGCAGGCGAAGTCTAAGTTAAGCGGTAGGATTATAAATCAATTGGATTCAATTCATACCTACTTACTTATAGCGTCTCCTTAAGACACACAGATAGAGGGTATCCTGTGTCAAAAGAGACTTAAAACAAATATTATATAATTCATCACCCAAATATATGCATGCCCGACTGGGAATCGAACCCGGTATTCTCTGCATCGAAGGTAAATGACAAGTGTCTTCAATAGATTAAATAGCATAACATACAAAATATAAACTAATGTGAATATGAAAATTCTAAAATGCTCTTCTTATCTTATTTACATTTTTGTTACCATAATATATGAAAGAAAATAAGTAAATAAACCATATTAAGAAAATAAAAAATATATTTAAGAAACCTATTATTTCAAAGTAGAGTCCACAAAGTTTATATTTTTAACTAGCTTTTGCCCGCGGCTTCGCCCGTAATATTTTCGTTTTTGTGCTATCCCATAGGAACCGTTTACTTTTCCGGGATAAAAAGTATCCTATTACACTCTCCGAACTTTGAACTATATCAATGCGAAAACTCCAGACTCCAGTTGATATAAACGGCCAAGCGCGAGTCAGACTCGCGCACTAAGGGTTCCGTACAGTATGGAAGGCCTCCTTCATATTTTTTTAATTTTGAAGGGAATTTAAAACTTAACAGTCTGTTAATATTTCAAGCATCTTCCTGTTGTCATTATTAATATCGAGTAAAAAATAACGTTTCTTGTATCTTGTTGTTCCTTAAATATTTATTTTATGTTAATTTAGTTATTTATTTTTAAAGTGAATATTGAACTAGGTACATATTATGTGAATATTTCAAGTAAGTACCAGTACAAGTGAATATTTCAAGTAAGTACAGTACAAGTTTTTTTAATGTATTGGTAGATAGATATGCCTACATATGACTATGAAAAAACGTATAAAATAATAAAAATATTATTATGGACATACGATGGAATTAGAAATGAAAAAAAAAAACAGATCTATATGCACTTACGCTGATTGTGAATGTGACGTATAGAAGATGGAGCTAAAAAAATTACGGAGAATAAAAAGGTCCTCAATTATTGAAGAAAAATAATTAAAAATGAGTACTTACGATAAAAAAAATTGAATATCTGACCATGGAAGGTAAACAAGAGGTAGATGACGGTTACTTGACGAGTGTCTAGATTATGCTCGTAGCTGTCGTAGCTCTATGTAATTAATATCAAGCAAAAAACTGCCAAAAATTCAAATTTGTTGTATGGGAACCCCACTTAATTTTTTATCTGTTTTTAGTGTTTGTTGATATAGCGGCAACAGAAATATATAATCTGTGAAAATTTGAGCTTTCTAGCTATCACCGTTCATAAGATACAGCCTGGTGACAGACAGACAGACGGACAGCGGAATCTTAGTAATATGGTCTCGTTTTTACCCTTTGGGTACGAAACCCTAAAAACCAACAAACACACTTTTGGATTTTTAGTATATTAGTAAAAAAGTAGCTTTACGCTTACGATTTTTTTAACCAAACTACTTAGAGAACGTTACTTATTTTGCCAATTAATATCTTAAATAAAAAGGTCATTGACATTCACCACTTCTATATTCATTAGTACCTACCTATCTAACTACTAGTTTAGGTTGTACCTAATTTTTACAAAACATATCGGAATTTACTTAACATAAAATTTGAATAAATCGATAATGCGAATTGTTAATTTACCTATAGCTTTCTAAAAATTAGCAATGCTTTGAGAATAGATAACCTAAGGTTTAAAAAGAAATAATTTACTTTTAATTACGCGTTAATTAGCAAGTCAATTTCTGCTATCTTTCGTGAAAACATACAAAGAGTAGGTATTATAATTTTAGGTATAGTCATCGGCGGTTTCTCCCCGTTTCATAGTTTGCTATAATCTGCAAGTAAGTACAGGTATGGATGGTGGTTTAATGTATTGGTAGATAGATATGCCTACATATGACTATGAAAAAACGTATAAAATAATAAAAATATTATTATGGACATACGATGGAATTAGAAATGAAAAAAAATACAGATCTATATGCACTTACGCTGATTGTGAATATGACGTATAGAAGATGGAGCTAAAAATTTTACGGAGAATAAAAAGGTCCTCAATTATTGAAGAAAAATAATTAAAAATGAGTACTTACGATAAAAATAATCAAATTGAAAATCTGACCATGGAAGGTAAACAAGAGGTAGATGGCGGTTACTTGAGTGTCTAGATTATGCTCGTAGCTGTCGTAGCTCTATGAATCATGATTGTGGCGGCTTATTGGCACATCATATGAATATACTTTTGTTTTGCCTAAAGTTAAGAGTAAAGGTGGCATGGTGGAAGATGGGAAAGGTTGGTAAATGTCGTCGACGCCTTCTTATCTAAGAGACCCAGAGTTTAATACCTATCGCACAGAAGTGATTGCTCAAACTATTTTCTGGGCGCCGTTATAGTGAGTGTTTCTTCTGACAACTAGTTACTGAGTTCAAAGTTTAATTTGGAGCGTCCAGCGCCTGATTCTCTATCGACAGAACGTAACGTTGCGTTTGGAGAAATGTTTTAACGTAATTTGACATAATTACGTTAAAATAAAATAATTTTATTTATTTACTTAATTACGTTAAAATAAAATAATTTTATTTTAACGTAATTAAGTAACAGAGTTTAAGGTTATGTTATTTGAAAAGTAACTATTTTTCACTCGAATTTCTTAAAAACAAAGAGCATGTTAGAGCGCGTTACGTGCTTGTTTTCATACAGAATCACCCACCAGGACGCGGTGATCCTTACTTAAATGAGAATAGCGAATTAGAGTGAATCTTACTTAAATGAGTTAGTGACAAAATTGCAGGCGGCGATGGCTGTCTCGGTTTTTATAATAAATATTAAGGGACATCTTATACACGGTCTCTGACCCCAACCTAAGCAAAGCTTGTGTTGCTGTTGTTATGTGCTTCATAATTGCATATTTTAAATACATACTTATATAGATAATAACATCCAGACACAGATGTTATTTTTAAACTTGTTGGGCCACTGAGGCAGTCAGCCATTGGGCTTAAGATATCGTGTCGAGGGTCGACGGTCAGGCTGAGCCTCTATAAAGGCTTACGGCCCACCAGGTTCACAGGCAATTCCGTGCCTTTCGTATTGATATATTTGTTCAGTGTCCGGAGAGCGGTAGGTAGTAGTAGTAGTACGTAGCCTTACTTGTGAGAGTTAGTGACGGGGTTCCAGGCTGCGATGGCAGTCTCGGTCATAGGGCTGAAGATGATGGTATCATCGCGCGGGTCGACGGCTAAGCCGAGTCCTTGGGAGGACTTGCGGCCCACAAGGTTGACGGGTAGATCCGTGCCCTCCGCTGGCGGGCCTGATGCCAGCACTGCTGTTGATACGCTGAATACTCTGCAACATATCAAAAACCAGCATGCTTTGTAATTTCTATTTTTAGCAGACGCAGAACGTTGTATGTATAATCTATGCACAGATACTCACTTACTGTCGGTAGCCAGAGGCCGGTAGTCGAGCAAGCCCCGCGCGGGCGAGTGCTCCTCACCTGCTGACAGATAGTCAGAGGCTGGTAGTAGAGCAGGCCCCGAGTTCCTCACCTGTCAGTGGTCAGAGGCTGAAAGTACAGCAGGTCCTGCGTGGGCGAGTGTCCTCACCTGTCAGTGGCCAGAGGCTGGAAGTACAGCAGGCCCTGCGCGGGCGAGTGTCCTCACCTGTCAGTGGCCAGAGACTGGAAGTACAGCAGGCCCTGCGCGGGCGAGTGTCCTCACCTGTCAGTGGCCAGAGGCTGGAAGTACAGCAGGCCCTGCGCGGGCGAGTGTCCTCACCTGTCAGTGGCCAGAGACGGGAAGTACAGCAGGCCCTGCGCGGGCGAGTGTCCTCACCTGTCAGTGGCCAGAGGCTGGAAGTACAGCAGGCCCTGCGCGGGCGAGTGTCCTCACCTGTCAGTGGCCAGAGGCTGGAAGTACAGCAGGCCCTGCGCGGGCGAGTGTCCTCACCTGTCAGTGGCCAGAGACTGGAAGTACAGCAGGTCCTGCGCGGGCGAGTGTCCTCACCTGTCAGTGGCCAGAGGCTGGAAGTACAGCAGGCCCTGCGCGGGCGAGTGTCCTCACCTGTCAGTAGCCAGAGACTGGAAGTACAGCAGGCCCTGCGCGGGCGAGTGTCCTCACCTGTCAGTAGCCAGAGACTGGAAGTACAGCAGGCCCTGCGCGGGCGAGTGTCCTCACCTGTCAGTGGCCAGAGACTGAAAGTACAGCAGGTCCTGCGCGGGCGAGTGTCCTCACCTGTCAGTGGCCAGAGGCTGGAAGTACAGCAGGCCCTGCGCGGGCGAGTGCGCCAGTCCCACGACGCCGTCCATGAGCGTGAACCGCTCGCCTCCGATGTCGTACTCGCCCAGGTCCGGGTCCGGGTACATGGACGCGTGGGTCACTCGCCACGCGTTGTCGCGGCGTCCGTCGTATACGATGATACCTGAAATCACACGCACAATGACATTTTACTACTATTAACTTAATCACTATTATTTACGTGAATAACTATCATCAAAATCAACTATCAATCAAAATTATCAATACACAGCTCTGGGCCAAGCTCGATGGCCGTTAAAATATTTAGTAAAGTTCCGGTTGAAAATAAGGAAATTGAAAACAAGATCGATTTCACAAAAGTATTGAAGGACCGACTTATCAAAAAATGCTATTATACATTAAACGATTATCACTTGGACGAAAAAAACAGCAAACTGAAATAAATCGCTCCGCAAAATATTGCTATACCCTAATAGGGGCATAATGTGTTACTTAGACTGAACATGTTATTTAAGACCTGCATGTAAACGATTTTGACTATTGAAAAAAAAACTAAGTTCAATCAAATCAATATGAATTCAATTGTAAGACATCCATATCCAGCGATAGGTATAGTGACAGTAGGTACTCTCTTTAAATATAGTGATAGGGATATGATCTTCCATTGACATGAATAAGTAACGAATAAAGAATTGGTAGGAAATTACCGAATTGTCCAATTTAAACAGCGCCTAGCATGTGTCTAGGTTTTTTTCCTAAGGTACCTATTTTACCACTTTACTGGACCCTGAATTAAATACCTACTTAAGTATTGCACATCGATTGTCAATAAGTATGATGATTTTAACATGCAGTTAATCTAATAAAATAACTTGATGCGTATACAAAAACGTGAAGTAACTGTCTTCTGCAAGGGTTCAAATTTATTGACAGATGATAATAATAATAATAATAAAAGCCTTTATTCAACAATCTTACAAAACATATATAAAAAAAAATTAACTATTTTACTTAATATTAAAATTAAACGTAATATGATTTTAAATTCAACAGTTTTAGACACCGGTTTTATGATTGTCTTGCTTTTCAGCATAGGCCTCCCCTAGCGCTTGCCATAATTTGCGATCTTGCGTCTTCCTCCTCCAAGTAATGCCAGCTATATTTTTAAAGTCGTCGTCCCATCTGCGTCGTTGTCTTCCTTTTCGTCTTTTGTGTTGTCTTGGGCACCATTCTGTCACGATCTTAGTCCATTTATTATTTGTGTTTCTCATCATATGCCCAGCCCATCTCCATTTTAATTTCTTAATACAATATGTCACGTCTCTAAGTTTGGTTTGATTTCTTATTGTTTCAAGTTTTATCTTGTCTTTTAACTTTAGACTGAGCATACTTCGCTCCATACTATGTTGACAGGTTTCCAGTTTGTGTATATTTTGTTTAGTTAGACTCCACGTTTGGCAGCCATATGTCATAATGGGGAGAATACAAGAATCGTATATCTTTTTCTTGGCTTTTAGTGGCACTTGAGAGTTTTTCACAATTTCTTTAAGTGACCAGTATCTTTTCCATGATAGACTTACTCTGTTTTCGATTTCTTTTGTTGTCAAATCTTTTGGTGATATTATTTGACCAAGATATGTGTATTCATCCACGTATTCTATTATGGCACCATTCACTACGATTGGGATCTTATCGAAGTTGGTCATCACTTTCGTTTTTTCAGTATTCATGGACAGTCCGACCTTATTACTTTCCTGGACAAGTTGTTCTAGCATTTCTTGTAGACTTCTTGGATCCTTTGAAATTAGTATTAGATCATCTGCAAATCTTAAGTGGTTCAATTGTGTTCCGTTAACATTTAATCCATAGTTATTCCACTCTAAATTTCTGAATATATATTCTAGTACAGCTGAGAATATTTTTGGTGACATGGGATCACCTTGCCTTACTCCTCTGACAGATGATACTTTTTGATAAATAGTGAAACCATCCTAGAACGACAATTGTCGTGACAATAGAGATATTAGGTAACGATGAAAGTCAAATTGTTATTGCTATCAGAATCAATCAATCGATCAGAAGCTAGAAACAACGCTACCTTCAACTTTTCAGATCACAAAATGCTAATAATCTATTTCAATCATACGAGTAGTTAGTGCTAACTAGGTCTGATACGAAGTAACAATATTTCTATTAGACGCATTGTGTATCTAAGAACTTGACTATCCTGTTAGCAAAATATTTGCACATAGTAAATCCCTACAATAAACTGCTTATTTCAAGATTTATTGAACGGAAGGAAACATTTATCATTTAGGTAAATAATAATAGGTACCTATTTATACCTATTTATATTTGAATTGTTAAATGAAGTAAGATCGCTATACACGCAATATCGTATCCATTACCTACTAACTATACCTACTTATGTAGAATCTACCAAACTTGGTTATGCAATAACTTGGTCGCTACATTTTCTACACATGGCTTATCAATTATTTTAATTGCACTTTGTTGCGAAAACGTCCACATATTTAGTTAGAGAAAGCAAGAGAAGCCAATTGGACATGCTACGCGTCGTTTAGCGCTAATTAGATAACGAGGGCTTTTCTGTTGCCATTGCTGTTCACATTGTTGGATGAAAGAACCAAAGAAGATGCCTAGTTAATATTGGTTCATTTATGTCCAGTGTGCACAGGTTTCCTCCATGCAAACAATGGTATTGTTTTCAAAAAATACGCACAATGCAAATATTTAGGTATATTTGTCCTTAATATTTGTTTAATTAGTAAATACACATTGTATAACACGCCTATTTATAAATGTTATAAAACTGCAATCCAGTAAATTAACACAATAAGGAAATAAGTAAAAACAAACTCTGGAAAGAATTAATATCTGAAACAGACACATCTGAAATGGTTCTACACTACTTATACATACACGGTGACATGAGCATTCAAACTCATTGAGTAATTAATAACACCACCTAAACGCGTATCATGGCGCATGCGTACGACGCATTCATCATCAAAGAAGATGTATTTACTCCGCGGTCATCAATCTTTAAGCTATGGAAAATCGTAGGTACGCAAAGTCAGAAACTTGTCCACGACACATGACCCGTACGTACCTATTTCCGTCAAATTCTGTAGACGTTTGACGTTTCCACCGCAGTTTGGCCACTGCGGCGCCGCTTGGTGAGCGTTCAGCGTAACAAATAAAAAACTCCATAAAACTGAATCTGGTTTTTGCTGATTTGCCAACTGTAATCGCAGTTGGTTGTGTACCTACATTTACAGAAATGACAGCTAGTCATTTACACTTATAAATTGCTACCCTCGTCACGCATTAGTAACGTCTATCATCACAGCTGTTTATCGTTAGAAATCCTGACGCTTTAATTGCTGCACAACGTGTTGAAGTAGAAGCCAAATTGACCATAACATTGTAAGTAATGTTAGTCTGGGTTGGAAACATGAACCGGGCTAACCAGACCTGTCAAATGTGGAATTGCAGTGTGTAATGTAGAATCATAAAGCTAAATAATTTATAAGGCTGCAATATGGCGGTCGCCGTTGATTTAATATATCACTAGTTTTTTAGTTTCTGATACTCCTATCCTGTAAGTAAGTAAGTAAGTTCGTATAGGCCGGGTGGCTAGCCCTGGTGTCAGAGTTTTTAGGCCGCCTATCCTGTGATAAAATCTTATGAAAATGTAAGCATAACGAATCTGTAAGGCGTTGCCTACCGTTTTTATACAAAAAACATATCGATATGCATATTTATCTAAATTTTTCTTGATGATCAAATTTTAATATGTTATAGGTATAAAAGATTCAAAGTTAGCCCCAAAAAACGGTCCCAAAAATTTGCCAGTAAGTAAAGGTTTAGCTAATTTTCATTGAAAGTTTCAAACATTTTCCGCCGTACCACAAAAGATTTAAACACGCTTTAAACATTGTTTAACCGTGCAATGTGTACTGCTAAACATTGTCTAAAGCGTGCATAAAACTTTTGTGGCAACGTTTGTTTTTTTGCAGTTGTGCACGCTTGGAATAACGTATAAAGCCGGGCCCACTTTTACATGTAATTTTGCTTGACATTATGACTCTTTTTATAATACTCTACCTCTAAGGACGTAAAGGTTACCTGGGGCAACAGTGTCACTGATATAGGCAAAGATGTGGTCACAAGTGGCAGAGAGGCGCGACGTGGAGCGCGTGTCGTCCAGCACCAGGTTGGTGAGCAGCGAGCTCGGCCGCAGCAGCTCCCTCGGGAAATATACGCTGCGCACCTGGAATTAGAAGTAGCAGTACTTAGCTAGAATTTTCAATTAGGTATATTTTAAACGTACTGTAATGCATCGGTCTTATTTTAAATAGTACCAAACTACTGAACGACCACGTACCAGCAAGCGCAGCGTAGGGCGTCACATCACAAGTCTACAAGATGGCCGGATGACCTCATTAAGACCGCAGGATCGCGAGGCATAGAGATTAATAGGGGCCTATATCCAGCAGTGGACGTCCTATATCTGACAGATAGATGAATAGCCATATGCCTACCCACAAAGGATGATTAGGCCAAATCCACCACGCTGGCCCGGTACAAGTTCGTAGATTTACATATACGCCATAGAATTTCTTCTACAGACGTATCAAGGTTGCTTCAGAATGTTACTGAAAAATTCAGAAACAATTCTAGAGTTTGTAAAATGTTTTACGCGCATTTTATGTCGATAAGTAAGTAGGTATAAAGATCAAAAAGTTTAGCAAAACATTACCAGTCCTTTTCGCAATCTGAATCAACAACTGTAACATGGACTTTAGTTAATTTTAGATGTCATTTAAAACCTTTTAAATTAATCCCATTGAACAACAACTGATTACAAAACAAAAACAATAAAGCCGAAAAAATTAAGCGGCCTCGACAAATCTGTTAACGTTATCAGTGGTATCTCTACGCACTTTCAACAGCGACAACAAAAGGCTAGATCTACGTGACACAGTTTTCCTGCTGACTAGGTCGTCTACAATAGTGCGTGTCAGGCCATTGGCTGGACACACCACACCCTTTCAAATAAAGATATGACCTCGCCGCCAATAAATGCTTGGTTACGTTCATTAAATTTATTCGTCATAACTTGATTTGAACTTATTTATATCCGCCTGAAAAGTTATGAGACAACTATTTCTAATGTTGATTTTTTCAGCACTATTTATATTTTTACTGTCATATTATTATTTTTAACGGTGTATTTCTTGACTGTGATGGTCATAACCAATTCTATACATGTAGGTATAGGTATGTTACAGTACATAATAATAATCTGCAAAAGTTTTTCTTCCGAGGTAGATACCTTCACCACATACATAACAATAAAATCGGCCAAGTGCGAGTCGCACTCGCGCACGAAGGGTTCCGTACCGTATGGGAGCCCCATTTCTCTTGCTGTTATCAATAGCGAGCAAAAAAACTCCTAAAATCACGTTTGTTGTATGGGAGCCCCCCTTAAATATTTGTTTTATTCTGTTTTTAGTATTTGTTGTTATAGCGGCAACAGAAACACATCATCTGTGAAAATTTCAGCTGCCTAGCTATCATAGTACATGAGATACAGCCCGGTGACAGACAGACAGACGGACATCGAAGTCTTAGTAATAGGGTCCCGTTTTTGCCCTTTGGGTACGGAACCCTAAAAAGCGATTACTTTACAAATAAGTATAATGTTTATCTAATTGGTTGGTGAGTACAATCTCACAAAATCTACAGGCAGGTACAGTAGATATACCTATACATATTCATATGAGTGTATGTTAAAAATATGATGAATGTGTAGTTAAATGTAATAAATATTTGCATCTACTAACCCACCTCTCTTCTCTCTTTTTCTCTCAGTGGTGTAAAAGTTAATTTACCTACGCCCTTTGCCTAAGCCTGTGTTAAATTACTTAAATGTCAAGTTCAATTACAAGTAGCGGCACGTAAGTCTAGCGCTGAGGGTACATGACTTTAGTATGACGGTCAACATGCGCAGCCATCCCCTCCACACTTCGCTCAGCGCTAGACTTAAATGCCGCGACCTGTACCTAGTGACAGACTTAACTACTTGTTTTCATTGTTATTGTTTGTTATACCTCTGAAACTTCCCGCGCTTCGCAAAGGAACAGTCTGGTGCCTCTGTTTCGAGTTCACAAGGAGCATTCTATCTAGCATTTACTACGGTGTCGTAACACAACAGCTGGCAATGTCTATTCCGGTTCCTGGCACTGTGCGTGAGCTTAGAACTGTAACAACTGATGTTATCTGATTCTGTCAGCTGGTGTTGAAGTAAGTACTTATTCTACTTAGGTACAATAAGCCTTTCACTGTTTACAAATTCTGCTTCATTTTGTTCCAAATTGGGATACACCGGTGATATGTATTGGAACGTACTATGTTGGTAGTGTAGGTACCTATAGGTAATATTTGTTTGTAAGTATCAATTTGATTTACAATTTGTTCGATTCTAAGTTCCGCAGTCCAGTCCTAATATCCAGAGTAGATACTTACATAATTATAGAGTATAATATTATCTTACATGATTATGATTAAGTTACCAATCACCTAGTTAACGAATTGTATCAGGTCTTTTGCTAGGCCTTATCCTATGATTTAGTATTTAGTATTTATTCATTTCTTGCATTATGTACAAAGCAATCTTAATAGCTAGGTACATACCCTGTTAGGGCGTTGCAAACATAAGTGTGTAATGACTTAATATCTAAGAAAATGTATCCTTAAATTAAGCTTAAAAAATACCACACAACATACTTTAACATAACAAGCTTTAAATATATCTGAGTTATGTAATCAAAGTGTATTGTCCATATTAAAATTAGGTTTTATTCATTTTGTTTTTGTCATTAAAGTAATCTTCTAAACTGTAATAGCATTTGTGGAGCAGGAATTGTTTGAGTTTATTATAAAATGTTTTTTCACCGGTTTCGTTTTTTAAATAGTTGGGTAAGCAATTTTGATGATCGTATATTCCGGGCCTTTTTTTACTATTTCAAGTTTCGGTTCGGGAGCTACAAGTTGGTTGTGTCTTCTGGCGTTGGTGTTGAAGGTGAATAAATCGGAGTGTTTTTTGGCGAACATAGCTGCTTCTAGAATATAAAGGCAAGGTAGTGGCAGTATTTTTTGTTTATTAAAATGCGGTTTGCAGCTTTCACGTCGTCGGATATTTACTAGAATGCGAATGCATTTTTTTTGCATGATGAAAAGGTCATTGGCGTCTGTACTGTTGCCCCACAATATGATGCCGTATTTTAACCACGCAAAAGCATAAGCGTAATAAGCGCTGGTTGCAGTTTTTAGGTCTGTGTTTGATTTGAGTACTGATAGGGCATATACAAATTGGGATAGTTTAGATTTTACTTTTGCAATGTGCCCTTTTAAATTTAAATTTGAATCGATGTTAATGCCTAGGAGTGTGAAGTTGTTTGTTTCGTTAATATCTAAGGTTTTAGATATGGTTTTAAGGTTCATAGGATTTTTTTGATAGGGGTGGAATTGTATAATTTTAGACTTCTTTGTATTTAGTTCTAGATTATTTGATTGCATCCAGGTTTTGACATTTAAGAACGTTTTTTGTATTTTATCTAATGGACTTGTTTCGGGTGAGCATTTGAAGAGTAGTGATATATCATCGGCAAATAAGATGCACGGAACGTCTAATGCTTTAGGGAGGTCATTTATATAAATCAAAAATAGGACACAGCCTAGTACGCTACCTTGTGGTAGAGACCAGTTTAGAGTGAGTAATTCTGATTCAACTTTATGTCTTATATTTGATTCTTGATTGAAATGGTCTATTTCGACAAGTTGTTTTCTGTTGCTTAAGTAGGATCTTAGCCAGTTTAGAGCTTTGCCTCGTATGCCTATATCATGAAGTTTTGATAGTAATATGGAGTGTGAAACTTTGTCGTAAGCTTTTTTGAGGTCTAACAGTAGACCGACGGCATGGTGCTTTTCTTTTAAATAATTTAGAATTTTCCGTGTGTACTTATAGATAGCTAGGGTTGTCGAGGACTTTTTCCGAAATGCAAATTGGTTTTCATCTAATAGTTTAAATTTTTCCAGGAAGTTGTAAATTCTGTTCGACATTATACTTTCAAATACTTTTGAAATTGAAGGAAGAAGCGCGATTGGTCTATATCTGTTGACGTCATTCGATTTTCCAGATTTTTTCAGTATGGGTCTCACTTTAGCAATTTTTAGTTTTTCGGGGAAGCATTCTTGTTCTAGTGATTGGTTTATTAGGGTGGTTAGAGGAGGAACTAGTTCTGATATGCATGCTTTAATTAAAGAAGGTGGTAGGTCATCGACTCCTGCGCTATGTTTATTCGGAAGTTTTTGTATAGTCTTGAACACTTCTTTTTCAGTAACCGGTGCCATATAAATGGAATTCGTTACTGGATCTCTAGTATTTATGATATTTGGGTCTTTAACTGTGGGAGATACTGGATTTCCAATTGTGGCAAAGTAATTATTGAAATGATTTGCTACAGGTTCAGGTGAATTTATTGATGTATTATTTGTTTTTAGTTTAATATTCGATTTTTTCTTGTTGGGTTTTTTGTTTGTGGTTTCATTTATTATGTTCCACATTGTTTTCATTTTGTTTGTTGCTTTATTCATTCTTTTTATGTTGTTTAGTTTTTTTGAGCTTTTTACACATTTCTTTAATAGTTTTTGGTATTTATCATGGTATTGTTTCAGTATGATGCTATTTGTGTCATTGATCAGTATTTTGAGGGCTCTTTTATGCTTACATGACATTTTAATACCTTTTGTAATCCAGAAATTTTTATTTTCATGTTTAATGGTTATCTTTTTTTGGGGTATGTGTGCGTTTAGTAGTTCATTTAATATATTATCAAATTTTGTGAAGTTTTTGTTAATGTCGTTGTTTTCATTCAATGTTTTATTCCAGTCAACTTGGGATAGAGCATTTTTAAAATTATAAACATTTGATTTATTAAAAAATCTTTTGTATGTGAATTCTTTTGGGGCATGAGTTTTATTTTTACTAATCGGCTTGAATTTATAGCTAAGTGCCTTGTGATCAGAGATACCGTAGTTTACAACGTTTGTAGTAAAGTTCTGTGTATAATTTGTGAACAGTAAATCAATACATGTGGACGTTTTAGAAGTTTCTCTTGTAGGCGTTGTTATTTGCTGATGGAAGTTATTTTCGAGCATAAGATCTTGTAGCTTTTTGTAATCACGAAATCTTTTGTTTTTATCCAGATTAAAATCTCCGCCTATTGTAATATGCTTCTTTGTTTCTGATTTAATCTTTGTGAGGAGCTTGTCTAGAAAGTCAAAAAATATATCAATTTTACGATCGTTGCGGTATACAGTTATCAATAGTAAATTTTGTCAGTAAATCAATACATGTGGACGTTTTAGAAGTTTCTCTTGTAGGCGTTGTTATTTGCTGATGGAAGTTATTTTCGAGCATAAGATCTTGTAGCTTTTTGTAATCACGAAATCTTTTGTTTTTATCCAGATTAAAATCTCCGCCTATTGTAATATGCTTCTTTGTTTCTGATTTAATCTTTGTGAGGAGCTTGTCTAGAAAGTCAAAAAATATATCAATTTTACGATCGTTGCGGTATACAGTTATCAATAGTAAATTTTGTTCAGTATTAGCTCAGTGCCAGTAACCTTGTCTATTTACTCGTAGGTATACTAAAAACATGCAGTTACGTACTTAACTCAAAAATTATAAATTTCATGCTCATAGGTTCAATAACATAACATGACATGAATCGACTAAATTGGCCATTCGCGTAATTTATCAAAACTGCATAAGGCTCAATACGAACATTTTTTGTTCCGGCAAATAAATAAATTCCAGTCATGATTGTAACAATTTAAACCAAGGAAACAATAAACGATTATACCGTCAGTGATTGCCTTGGTAGTGGAGTTTGGTCTTGAACGCGATGTGAAAGAGTCAATCAATGGTTATACTCTCTCAAAACGTGAAAAATGTTAAGGCCAGCGGGCCAATTCTACTACGATTTGGCGAATCTGAATTAAATATCATTCGTTTTTCCGCCTTAGGAAATGTCAACGATTTTACATTATCAACTGTAACCGAAACGTTTCTTGACAGTTTCGTCTCAGGTAGCTGAATTAGGGTCCTGACCAAGAAATTGAATTGGCAACCATTTATAAAGAGCAGAATAGGACGAAGAAGGCAAGACATTAAATTTTTCGTACGTAATTGTGTACTTATTATATTACTAGTAAGTACTTATGACTTGTCAGTTCTTAATCATTTTTGTAAGTATATTTTATGATTTAGTTGTTTTCGTGAAATATGTAAAGAAACATAATCTCTTAATCATTTCTCTTATGGACTACCATAAGAGAAACTAAATTGTTCTATCGACACACGAAAGTTATTACGGCTAAGTCTTGTTTTAGACAAGATAGATTAGGTCAAGTATTTTTCAGCTACGAGTATATCTTATAAGTACAAGAGATTATTTAAATTAATATAAAGGTTTGTAAGCAATTCAATTGGTACAAGCATCGACTCGTCATTTTTCTTACATTCCATATGGTTACAAGTAATCAGAACAGCCTCATAGTTTAATAAAGTATGCAAACGTAAACTTACATTATGTCTGGTATTAAACCTACCGCACGAATTTAAGTAATCGTGAAAACGCTCCACAAGATCAGTACCAGATAACCTAATTTATATTCATAAACTAGCTTTTATCCGCGGCTTCGCCCGCGTTATATTTTGATTTTGGCTAATGTTTATGTCGGCTGCGAAACCTAACCTAAGCGACAAACATCAAAATACCTTAGAGGAATGCTTTTATTGGTTAAGTTACGGTTGGAGTGTATATACAACCCCCCTGTGTATTCCCGCCTTGTCGTGGCGGGGGTGGTCTAAGGCAGCTGAAAAGGCGGCGCTCGAAGTCTCCCTCTTCTTTGGGTCTTTCCCCCAAGGCAGCTTAGAGGCCGGCACTCGTTGTTCAGCCGCTTTTAACTAAAGCAGCTGAGAGGATGGCCGGTAAGTTGCCTGCCTTATGAGGAGTGTTGCTTCTGAGGCGGGCTGCAGTGCCGCTCTTGCGACGCTGCAGCCGAGGATTAGGGGCTGCGGTGGGATGGAACTCGTTGTGTGGGTGCCGCCACCTACCCTACCTTCCGCTAGGCCGTCAACCTGTAGGCAGACGCAGTGGGGCTGCAGGGGAAGAGAAGTGTCGGTATCGCGATGGCCGTTCTCACTGCCCTCTGCAGTTGAAGAGGCAGGCGCTGGGCTACTATGACTGACCCGTTGCACTGGGACCAGGGCGTTGGAATGCTGTCCGACGCTCAGTGCTGGTTAGTCCCGAGTGGTGGATGACGATGTGTCTTGTGCTCCGAAACACTCCGTCATTATGGCGGGAGCGCAAGCTCCGTTATGGAGCCCGAGTCTGGGCTAGCGCTGTTGAGTGCCGCGAAGGAATGCGAAAAATGTAGGAACGTCCTAAACTTGAAATGACAGGTTATTTCTGGCGCTTAGACGGCTGCTACCGCGGCCCGCTCGCTTAGTTTTTATCCTATCCTACGGGAACTGTTAAAGTTTTTTGGATAAAAAGTGGCCTATGTCACTTTTCGTCTTTCAAACTATATTCATGCAATAAGCCAAGGCAATCCGTTGCTCCGTTGCTGAGAAAAAGTTATTGGCTTATCCTACGGGAACCGCATTTTTTTCGGAATGGAAAGTATCCTATGTCACTTTCCGTCTTCCAAACTATGCCCACCCCAAAAATCAAGTCAATCCGTTGCTCCATTGCTGAGAAACAGTTATTGTCATATCCCATGGGAATCACGAATTTTCTCAGGATAAAAAAGTATCTTTATCACTTTCTGTCTTTTAAACCATAGGTATCCATACCAAAAATCAAGTCAATCTTTTGCTCCGTTGCTGCGTCAAAGAGGAACAAACCAACAAACTTTTCGGATTGATAATATTAAAGTAGGTATGATGATTCTGTACCATAAAGGTAGAATAAAGAAACATGTTAAACCTCTAATGATAGTAGATTTAAAATATTTTTAATGTCAGACAAAATTATGGCCTGGTATTAAACGTCAGAGTAACATGTGGCATGCAGAGGAAAAAAACATTTTATCCAATTTTAATGTCAGTTGTCATTTTCAATCCATACTTTATTTCCTCTTCAAGGGGATATAATGGTGGAAAAACAATTTGTCCCCTTGCCATGCTACCTGTGATTTATAAAAGTCTGCAGACAATGTCACCTGTCATCTAATTACGTTTCGCTGTGACGTTTCATTAATCCATATTAGCGTCATAGAGGAATTAATCACTTAGCGTCTTTGTGATAGTGGCGACAGTTTTGCTTTCGATAGTTTTTGTCCTGTCCTACATGAACTATGCAATTTTTTGCTTAACGTCTAACGCTTATCATCTAAAATTCGACGCGCTTGGTTTTGCTCTTGAGTCTCAGCAGTTCTTTGCGCTGCGTGATGCTCGGCATCTAAAAGTCGCCGCGCTTGACTTTCTCCGCATCTCTCTGAGCTGCGTGACGCTCAGCATCTAAAATTCGATGCGCTTGGTTTTTTGCTCTTGAGTCTCAGCAGTTCTTTGCGCTGCGTGATGCTCAGCATCTAAAAGTCGCCGCGCTTGACTTTCAACTTCAGTCTCAGCAGCTCTTTGAGCTGCGTGACGCTCAGCATCTAAAATTCGACGCGCTTGGTTTTGTTCTTGAGTCTCAGCAGCTCTTTGAGATTCGTGGCGCTCGGCATCTAATATCAAATGTCTCTTCAGACTCTTGGCTTCTAGCAATTTTCTTTCCGCGAGCTCCGCTAGAACTACGCGCTAGATTCGGTTTGCGTTTTGTAGGCATACCTATTAGAATGAAAACTACGTAATTAAACTGAAAAAATACATGTAACCTTCTCTAAAGTTTACAGGAAAAGATTGATTGACTTTGACATTTGCAACTTGTGCAGCCTTGAATGGGCATTGGGCATAGAGAATGTAATTTGGAAAGTCAAGATGCAAATTACCATTTGTCATGGTAGAATATAAGTTTTTTCTTCTAAGATTCTAGCCAATGCGTTTTCATTCCCCCTTTTCAACCCTTTAAAACTATTTTTTCGAATCGAAAAGTAGCCTATGTCCTTTCTCAGGCTCTAGACTATCTGTGTACCAAATTTCATTCAAATCGGTTCAGTAGTTTTAGCGTGAAAGCGCGACAGACAGACAGACAGACAGACAGAGTTACTTTCGCATTTATAATATTATATATAAAATATATAAATATATAATATATAAATATATAAATATATAAATATATAATATATATTATATAAATATAAAAATATAAATATAAAATATAAATAAATAAAAAATAAATAAATATATAAATATATAAATAATAAATATAATATTATAATATATAATATTATAATATATATATATATATAATATATTATAGTAAAATAGTAAATAGTAAATATAGTAAATAGTAATTATAGTAATAGTAAATAGTAAATAGTAATATATAGTAATATAGTAATATAGTAATATAGTAATAGTAATAGTAATAGTAATATAGTAATATAGTAAATAGTAAATAGTAAATAGTAAATAGTAAATAGTAAATAGTAAATAGTAAATAGTAAATAGTAATAGTAATAAGTAATATAGTAATAAGGACGAGAAACGAGTTATTGTTGTACGAAATTCAACTTTGAAGTAAGCCTGCGGTTATTAAGAAATCGTATTTACACAGAAACAAGCGTCGAAAACTCCTTTAATTCATTTTATTATTTAACTTTTAGAAGATTGCTGATGCTGATATATCCAAAACGCTTATTCTCTCATGATTTTTTTCCTTTCATGGATTTTTAACAAAAACCATTAACAAAATAAAGATTTTAAAAAAACAGACACTCACACCTTGTCAAAATGATCTAATAAATATTGGTAATTATTACTTACATTCATTGAAAATAACTGGGAGCATACCTAAGTAAGTATAATCAATAGTATTTTTGTGGATATCATGTAAACTTTAAAATCAAGTCGAAACATCATTTTATTCATCACCATTTAATTTTACTGTTATATTCGGGTTGGACTTCAAATCAGATTTTTTTGAAGGTTTAAAGTTATGGAATTGTTGCAAACAAACAAAAAATCTAAGCAAATCATTAAACATGGTGAAATCGGCTAAGGGCAAGGAATGGTAGAGAAAATTAACTATTATTGGAATAAGAACTAAGTACTATAAAGAATTTCAATTTCATGAAGAAATGGTACAGGAGATCGAACGCAGTGCTATTCCACCAGGATTATAAACTGGTACTTACTTACTAACTGGTAATACTCGATAAGTACTCGTACTCATATGTTCCAATAATAATATATATATATGCGACATTTACATAAATATCTTTAAACTTCGAAATTAGGGTATTGATGACCTACTATAAGTAGCTATTTTTGTAGGTAAATCTGAATACTTAGCAGGTATAATAAATAAATATTTGAGGACATCTTACACATGGTCTCTGACCCCAAACTAAGCAAAGCTTGTGATTATGTCTGCCAGAGACTGACATACTGCATATACTTATTTTTAAATACATACTTATATAGATAGTAACTAAATAACACCCAGCCACAGAGCAAACACGTTTATCAAATAAATATTTGCCCTGGGTGGGGATCGAACCCACGCCTCTTTGACCCAGAAGTTAGGGTCACTAACCACTGAGTCACCGAGACAGTCATAATGAAAAAAGTGCATTCTAAGAAGTTCAGATCTATGTACTGAAAGCTTCAAAAATGAGTCCAATAACTCGTTGGAGAATGCATCTTTCTGCATGTTGCAAGATCTACAAGCGCAAGCATTTTCACTTGCTTCGTCACGAGCAAATGGTCGCAATAACTATCAAGCTGGTGTGCGTTAATGAATGTGATAATATTTGGTAACTTTATTGTGCACTACACGTGTTATTTAGGTACTTACAACGAACAATTTTATGAGCATCAGTCTGGCGCTTTGTCAATAAAAATTAAGTAGCAGAATGATCTGCCCTTTTTTAGGGTTCCGTACCAAAAGGGTAAAAACCGGACCCTATTACTAAGACTCCGCTGTCCGTCTGTCTGTATGTCACCAGGCTGTATCTCATGAACAGTGATAGCTTGAACGTTGAAATTTTCACAGATGACGTATTTTCGTTGCCGCTATAACAACACATACAAAAAACAGAAAAAAATATATTTAAGGAGGACTCTCGTACAAGAAACCTGAGTTTTTAGCCGTTTTTCGCTCGATATTAATAATGGTGACAGGTAGATACTTGAAATATTCATAAAATGCTAAGTTGTATATTTCCTTTCAAAAATACATTATTTTTTAATTTAATTAAAAAATACTTATATAAAGGGGTCTTCCATACGGCACGGAACCCTTCGTGCGCGAGTCCGACTCGCACTTGGCTGATTATATAGTTAAGATTTGATTACTCGAAATGTGTTCACCTTAATTATCGCGTGAAAGCTGATTAGTTACTAAATCTATGTTACGGTACCTAGATGACAAGCGGTGTTTGTCAATGACACTGCGGAATATACCTATGTATATCTGCAACTTTACCCTATACAAGCGTGTCACTTACCACCAGGCAACGGAACTAGCACATGTTGGCTATAATTGTGTGGCTAAGATACAAATCTTGAAAAATCATCAAATATGTTGACTTCTGGCACAAACATCACACAGGATGTTGCACTTTAAAATTCGAGGAAAGAAAATAAGGTATTATCACTAACGATACATTATGTCCTAAAAGGAATCTTATCAATAAAACGTATTTCGGGTAGGCAGCTGTCGCAAAAGTCGATAAAACTGGTAATGACGTCAAGCACCTACATCCTACCTACTAGGGCATGCAAAAACCGGATGGTTTTGGAAAACCGGGTTTTTCGGTTTTTTATTTTGAAAACCGGGGAAATCGAGTTTTTCGGGTTTTTCGGTTTTTTTCTAGTAAATTAATGAAAATACTAGTAAATATAACAGTTTGTTTGTTTATGAGCTTGTACTGCCTCATTATTGGGCAAAGGCCTCCTCTCGAGATTTCCAGTTTTGTCGGTCTTGTGCTGATGCCTCCAATTTGGATTAAATGTATTCAGTTCATCGCACTATCTAATAGAGGGTCTACCACGAGGCCGCATCGAGTTGGGACTCCATTTGGTGGTGATTTTAGCCCAGAGGTCTTCCAGAGGTCTTCTGGCATTCGACTGGTTTACCCGGCCCACTGCCACTTCAGTTTAGCGGCTGTGAAAGCTACATCTTTGATTTGAGTTCTGGAACGCAGTTCGGTGTTTACTTGCAGTACCTACTCGGTCTATTAGCCGGTCACCGAGAATACTGCGCTCCATCGCTCTTTGGCAAACCTTGAGCTTGGACTTTTGGACCTTAGTTAATGACCATGTTTGTAGACCATTAGTCAAAATGTGATCGGAAGGCGTTTCTTCATAAGTTCTTTCTTGACCCAACAGCTCTTCCAGGCGTTCTCTGTTCTTCTTGGTCTTGTCTCGCCTGAAAGGTGACTATTTGGCCAAGATAGATGTAATCGTGAACGTATATGTCTTCGCCATCGACAGTTACCTGATGTTTGATGCCATTTGTCATCACTTTGGTCTTTAATTAACATGTTCCGTATCCGCAATCCAACCTCAAGGCTTGCAGTGGTTAGGTTTTGTAGCATTGATTATAGCTCTCTGACTGAGGAAGAGACACTAGCTGACGATATTGTCTGCAAAATTAAGGTTAGTTAACCATTTTTCACCGACATTAACACCCTATCCTTCCCAGCTTGCAGCCAGCTTTCTGAAAACTTCTTCGAGGACGCCCGTGAATATTTTCGGGGACAGTGGGTCTCCCTGTTTAACACATTTCTCCATTGCAAATGCTGGACCAGAAAATTGTAATTTTATTGCAGCAGTACTTTGAGAATAGGTGAGGCGGAGAAGATTAACGTGAGTGATGCTATCAAATGCTTTTTGACCGACGAAACGGAGGAGGTACTCAATTCGACATGTATGTTCTATAATCTGGTTGATTGCGTGGAGATGGTCTGTAGTTTATATAGCCCGCGACGAAAACCAGCTTGTTCGGGTGGTTGTTCCATGTCTAGTCTTCCTGACATGCGATGTTCTATGATTTTGATGAAATATGATTTACAAATATTAGACAAACGTGCAAAATATACCACGCGTAGTTTTACTACGTAGCTTAGCAGAGACTGCCGGACTAATGTAACGAAACAAAATGGCGGTGGTCGATAGCGTTTCGATGAAGATGAGACAAAACGCATCCCATTACGCTTATAACGCTACAGCGCAGCGCTCTGCCTATACGAGTATCACGATACTCGCTATGTAAAGACAGAGAGAGAGTGAGAACTTTCGCACTTGAATTTCATCCTTAGCACGTACATTAGACGTAATTTTTTAAATGGAAAAAAGTAGCTTAGTTCGCTTGGCTTATTATTTCTCTGTAGGTTAGAGCAACTAGATGACAATAATATATTTTATTGCGAAGGGGAAAGTTAATATGCGAATTTAAAAAAATTGTAGAAAACACCGATAAACCCGAAAAAACCGGTTTTATAACTAGAAAAAACCGAGTTTCTAATGCGCTCGGTTATTCGGTTTTTTCGGTTTTCGGTTAACCGGTTTGCATGCCCTACTACCTACAGCCTACTTATTTGCACGGATGTCGGTAATAACTAAGTTACAATAACAAGAAGTTACATAAAGAAGCCCAACTGTTGACGTATTCGAAAAACCTGATTGATAACTGCATAATATAATCTAGGGCAAGCTGGAATCTTTGAAGTTCTGCATAAGACTTACGAGTAAATAGTACACCACTTTCACGGATTTTATTCCATTATTAATTTCACTTTTATTATTAACGGATTGTTTCCGCGATTTGGTTGTATGGTGAACTCTCGATGTCTCTCCATGATCATGGCGCAAGTAACTGTGCCCTAATTATCAGGAGCTCACTATACAACCAAACCCATACCTAAGTTATGTTAAAAAAATAAATATGAAAAAATATCAAGACCATCATGGCTAGCATACTCGTATACACCACGACATAATTCTATCAACGTGTGAAAATGTGACAGATGAAGGTATGCCTCACCCTAACTTTGTCTCTTTATGATGCGTCGATATACTCGTAATTATGTTGTGGTGCGTAGTTGCATACACACCTGCTAGCTCTTTTACCTCGACAGTCCAGTACTTCGAGTGGAAAAAAACGTCACCAATCTGTCAGTAGCCATGTCAAAGATGGGGATTAGGTGGGCAGACGCGGCAGAAGTCATCGAGGCTGGTGTCTAGTGTCCAGCGCCCAGAGCCAGTTGCAGCAGATGGGGATTAGGTGGGCAGACGCGGCGGAAGTCATCGAGGCTGGTGTCTAGTGTCCAGCGCCCAGAGCCAGTTGCAGCAGTGCAGTTAATGTCGCCGCGCTGAGCGGCACCACGACATAATTTTATCGACGTATGAAAATGTGACAGATTAGTAACTCACCATAACTTCGTCTCGTCGATAAAATTATGGTGTGGGACACACGCACCCGCTAGCCGTGCGAATCTCTTTCATTCCGGCATTCGGGTAGAAACAAATGTCACTTACCAATCTGTCAGTAGCCATGTCAAAGATGAGGATCTTAGGTGGGCAGACGCGGCGGAAGTCGTCGAGGCTGGTGATGACTCCGGCGTCTAGCACCCAGAGCCGGTTGCAGCGGTCGGCGCGGATGCGGTACACCGAGATCAGGCCGGTGCAGTTGATGTCGCCGCGGCCGGCCGTGTGCCATGACCAGTCGGGGTAGGCCTGGAAATAACACAACATTTTACACACAGCTTCATATGTATACCTAAAATTATGTTGTAGTGCAGAGACTTTCAGAGGTATACAAGGTGTAGCTTTGCAAATTGCAGGGACTTTTAGAGGTAAGTATAAAACATACACTCATAATTATGAACAATTTTATTCCGGGACAAACCGGACATTGTAAATAATCGGCCAAGTGCGAGCCGGACTTGCGCACGAAGGATTCCGTACAGTATGAAAGGCCCCCCTTCATATACCTATTTTATTTTAATTTAATTATTTATTTTTGTAGGGAATATACAACTTAATATTCTGTGCATATTTCAAGCATCTTCCTGATGTCGTTATTAATATCAAGCAACAAAATAATGTTTCTTGTATGGGAGCCCCCCTTCAATATTTATTTTAGTTTTATTTAATTATTTATTTTCAAAGTGATTATTTAATTAAATATTCTGTGAATATTTCAAGCATCTACCAGTCACTGTTATTGATATCGATCGAAAAACGGCTAAAAATTCAGGTTTGTCATATGGGAGCCCCCCTTAAACATTTTTTTATTTCTGTTTTTAGTATTTTTTTGTTATAGCGGCAACAGAAATACATTATTTGTGAAAATTTCAACGTTCTAGCTATAACCGTTCATGAGATACAGCCTGGAGACAGACAGACAGACGGACAGCGGAGTCTTAGTAATAGGGTCCCGTTTTTACTCTTTGGGTACGGAACCCTGAAAAGTACAACAGGTTGCACTCTGGGAGTGCCGGCAGAAGTGAAAACTTGAACTTTTTTACCTAAAACTTCATGGTCTACTCTTGCTCCGTCCTGCTCCTGACGCGAGTTCATTTTTTACCCATCCCAAAAAGTGCACACGCCACTAAAGAAGTTTTAACTTCAAAAATCTGGTGTTCCATAAAAGAAGTTCTAGAATCTGGACAAAATGTAAAGAGCAGCAGGATTTTTTGCGATTTCGGGGTTGTGCCCTAAGTAAACGTTGTTCATACTGAGGAGTAGGTGTGAAAGTCACTGCATTCTGCAAAGCAACAGCCAATATGTAGGTAAATGTTAGAAACTGCTGTAAGGATCTTGAGTCGATACCACAGCAAGTATAGCGCAGGATGACTTTACCATCCATCACATTGACGTTGACGTACTGGTAAAGGAAATACTGAAAGTGATGTTCGGAGAGGTAGATGTCCCACATGCTTCCTAATTGTAGGAATGCGATCGATAAGTTTCTCACAACTTGTCTAACTTAACACATGTATTTCATTATATTTGATTTAAAAATTAGAAAATTCTCGTGACAGAGCACGTCGGATACCCTGATTATACTTTCTATTACATCCGATAATCGTAAGAAATAAATAGGCAAATATCACGTTCAATTTAAGCATCAATTTGTTAAAAAATAATATGCTCATAAATATCGTTAAACTTCTTAAAATCTGTTTTAACACTGAAGTCTAGAAAATAATGATTGCTATTGACTAATTCAATGTAATGTGGGTAATTCACGAGATATCTCAATATTCTAAATCAACAAATGTATTTCGTGACTCAATTTAGTTTTCTTTTCATTTGCTTTTATGAAAAGAAGTTTCAGCTGCCTCTCTTGGGTCTACGTTTTGCAACATAGTTATTTGCAATCGTGAGTCTGCGTAAATGTATTCATATTATTTCATTACAAGAATATATTAAACTAGTTTAAGACCTAACACTCATATAAGTAACGTGAGACGCGCAATCTAGTCATTTCAAATACAGACAACGTACGAGTATACCTACGGCAAAGTACACGACATTTATTTTATCACGCATTAGATCTCAGAACATTAGACCAGGGGCCGGATTTTCAACTTCTTCGCACGGCTTGGAAGCTTTCGCGACTTCCATAGATAATATAGAGTATTTTCATACAATTTTTCAAAGTGCCGTATACGTTCCAAGTCGTTTGAACTTGAAAAATAAGGCCCCAGGGTCCGGATTTTTCAACTTTGCACGGCTTGGAAGTATACGGAACTTGTATGGAGCATTCGCAACTTCCTTAGATAATATAGAGTATTTTTACACAATCTGTCAAAGTTCCCACACGTTCCCAGTCGTTTGAACTTGAAAAATAAGGCTCCAGACTCCACCAAAGTTGAGGAGCGATGAATGGAGCTGAGCAGCCCGTTGTACCTAGTATGCAAATTAGTAGTATTGTTATATTTTCCATTTTATTTGGAAATTACAACGAAAATGTAATTTCTATAGAATTTGTATAGGTACCTACAAATACGACTTCAACAACAAAGGATATAACAAACTATATGGAAATGAAAATAAAATACTTTAGTTCGTTTCTTTGAATTCAGAAGTTACAAATAACATGTTCAAGTTTTTCAATAAAATATGTATGCTAAGGATTCAAAAATACTGCATGCGGCCTGAGACATTTTTTTTTATTTGACGACTTTCAAATGTCACGTTAAGTAACTTATAATTTGCCATGTACAAGTATACCCTACGAACAAGCTCTACAAAATACAATTTTGTAGAAATAAATGAGTACGAGTATAATAACCACAATAATTACTTATTGGTAACATTAAGGTCAATGGCGATCAAGCGGATAAAAAATAAAACAGTTTGTAAAATATTGCATACTTTTTAAAGCGGCTAACGACTATTCGTATGAGTACGAGTACTTAAACGTCTGTTGAAACTGCAAAATTAGATGACAAGATAGTACATGCGCTTCACGTTTACCTACTGTATCGATTATTTTCCAAGTGACAACAATTATTAAAATGCATAATACGATCGATATAATCGAATGAAGCGGAGCGAGGCCTGTGCTAAGAATGTCTCAAAGCCTGTGCCCGTCTCGCCAAGGCCAGCGGACTGGACTGCCCTTCACGCTTTCGCGTGCCACGCGTACGTACTACGTACGTAATTTCGCAGAATAGTAAGTGGTACTAGTTATTCTGTAACGTACATTAATTACCACGTAATCTAATTTCGTTAAGCGTTCCTGCATTTGTGAATCGTAGCTTCATTCATGAGTAATTACGTCGAATATCCGGCAGAATTAATAAATTTGTTTGCTGTTAACAGATTAGGAGCACAACATTTTTTTAAATTATAAATTGGTTCGCATCTGACTACATCCTGCCTGATGTCATATTAAGCAAAAAAATGTCTAGAATGTAGCACACCGCACATATCTAAAAAAATTCGTCAATTGGTTTCCGAATTCATATCAAGCAAAATAGTACTCAGAATCGACTCCGCCCTAACAATTTGGTTGACAGGAATGCTACAAAATATTGTAGGTAGGTACATTTATTGATTATAGCCTGCAACACCTTGATTCTAAGCCTGAGTTAGCCTGGCATTTAGGTTGACTGCAATCAGCAGCGGACTAATTCCACTAAGACCACACGGATCTGAACTTATCCTTATCTGTTTTTCCGCCTTGGCAAAATGTCAAACTCATGTTTTGAAATTTTGCACATCATCATCACCCATCAGCTTTCGAACATTCACTGAACATTCACATTCATAGACATAGGCTACCCCCTATGGATTTCTAATAGGTAAGTTTGGTTGGAAGTGGCTTGCATCTAACGCATTCCCGCGGTCTTAATTATATCGTCGGACCACCTATAGTCGGTGGACATCCTACGCTGTGCGTCACACGTACGATATATCACGCTTTTACATTATCTATTGCAACTGGAAAGTTTTTTTGACAGTAGCTTTCGCATAGCAAAAATACCTATGAGTTCATAAATGTTTCAATTCAATTTTTTCCCAATGTCTTGTCTAAGTGTGCTTGTCTTGCGTAGCTGAATTAGGGCTCAGGTTAGAGTAATGACAGTAATCGTCCCCACGGCGAAGTATATTGACTGACCAACCTTTAGATACTTATGCTATTACAATGAACCTAATTGTACCTACCTAATAGTGTTGTATCCACGTAGCCGAAGGCAAGCAACTTTACAGACAAGCTCAGTAAACCAAGTAACTCTAAAACTATAGCAGTTCCTTGCGTATTTACAGCTTTCAATTTTGCAACATTATATCTTGAAATAGCAAAGTAATACTGGACAAAAATCTTTCTTATATTATTGGACCATTAGTAAGAAAATGGGTGCACAGTGCAACACAACTAAGTAAAATATTATAGCAATCGTTTTATTTTTTTAAGGTATAAATAATCTAATAAACCTATAACACAAATGCGTTATTTTCAAAACCAAAATTAGGTACATACTCGTACCAATAGGTACTACACACAAAAAAAACTTGAATCACTACGTGTATTCTCATTGTAACGTTAGCAACGTGACATGGCCGGTGAACTACCTGATTAGTCTTCGAAACTTTCTTCCAGATCGAATTAAGAGTGCCTAAACTCTTTTGTGCCTCGTCAAATATATTTTTCTCAGTTGTTTACATCATCCATCCAAATAATTGCATCCAATTATCATATTTGCAAAAATAACTTTGATAAGTTCGACAGTTGACGCAACCTCGTTGGCCTGCGAGCGAAAGTTGATATTCATGAGCTTCGGAGGAGGCGTCATGATTATTGCTTCCTTACTTTCGACTAATCTGTGTTAGTATTATACTCGTATTTACAAACTGCTCGCCGACCAGTGACATCACAACAAAAGTGGCTATTAAATCGATACATAACCGCTTCATTAAACTTGAACCTATACTTAGTTACACAATTGCACTATCATTACTTGGAATTGATGACTAGCATTATAAAATCCAAAAGTCGAAAATTTATTTGATCTCTTCAAAAGTAAAACAGCTGCTCTTTTAGCATAATAACTAGCACCACTACATCTAAACTATATCAAGTAGGCCGCATGCCATAACTTTGAATGAGTTAACTCGACGCGGACTGGATTGATTGATAAAAATACTTAGTGAATACGTACTGACGGCACGACGGAATATCTCAAGTAAGAAAAACTCATACCTGCAAAACGGGGCTGACACCAGGCGGTAAGCTTCTGGGCACCCAAGCTAAGGTAGCGGGTACACCAGCCCTTAACCTTGGGATTCCCAAGTATATCCTGTCCCAGCCGATCTCCAGACCAGTGGGCACTGTGTTTTCAGGCTGGAACTTCTCCAAGAGCACTGGGTCCGGTGGGAAGTCAAACTGTAGAAGACTCCACTGGTTGACTACTTCGAGTGACGCGCTAGCCGCGGCCAGCAACGCGCAAAATGTGATAATATGATTGTTCATGTTGTATCTGTAACAAATGAATTAGATCTGAATATTTTTACTACGATTTTATTTGCTGAGCCAAAATTAATGGATAAATTATTGATATGAGATATACTGAATTATGTAAGATTTATAATAAACTATACATGTTTTAATATTTATGATTTAGTATTAGATCATTTTAACTTTATAAATAGAAATGTGTGTTTTCTTTATTATTAATAATTTGTTCCTTTTTCAGTCCGTGGGAGAAAAAGCAGCGATAAGCGATAGATAATATTTTTTTGTTAAATGAGCGCAGTTTATAGAAAACGTAGACTAACTTTTTAAACTGGAAAAAAAATCTGTTCCTGTCCATGTGAAGAACATTCATTACGTAATGTCTCAATTTATTTGAGCGCTAGCGCATTTATAGGATGTCTAATTTAAAATATCGTCATTGGCAAAATTATTGTAGGAAGCGTCCGAAATAGAAACTCTACTATAACTTTTGGATATCAATAAGGTATCTTTTATTAAAGAGTTAAGTACTGCATAATTAAAGTTCTAAGTAGCTACATATTTAAAACATTTCAGCAATCAAGTACGTATAACTTATAACTTAATTGCGCCAAATTTAACGCCGGCTGACGCTGTTATTAGTAACGTCAATTTGAGCAGCATTGACATTGTGTAAATTGCCTCACGTTACAGCGGACACTCGAGTGATTTTCGCCCTTGAATTATTTGTGCAAGTTTGTGCATTGTTTTCAGCGGAAAAAATAATCTAATTATTATAATTTGCTGGTCCTCTTCAAAAAAATTAAAGACCTTGGTAGTTTTCGGTGTAATATAATAATTCTTGCTGGTATACATAATTATCATGTACATAGTGTAGAAATAACACAAAAATAAATTTCTTCAGATTATTTTATCCGCTTTTTACAGGAATGTTTTCGTAAGATTAACAAACCCAAACAAAGATTAACAAGATTTATATATAAGATCTTCACCAGGCTGCTAGAATAGATTTTTCAGGCTGGCTGCTCGCCGGCAAGCCGTCAAGTGGACAGATTTATGATCAAATGAGACTAAGCAGAAGTAAATTTAAAAATAAAGTTAAATGGTGTCAGAAAAATGAAGATATGATAAAAATGAATATTCTGGCAGAACATAGACAAAACAAAAATTTTATTAAATTTTGGAACGCTACAAAATCTTTAAATTATAAAAAGACTTTGCCATTGACGGTTGGCGGCGAGCAGGAGCCTAGTAAAATAGCTGAATTATTTGCTAAACGTTTTCAGATCGCACCTGAGAAGCTGGATGTGTTGGATGCACCTCGGGCTGGTCGGACGGCCAGTACAGACAATACTGACAACTTATACACGCCTGACGATATCTTGAAGGCTGTAAAGGACATGAAACGTGGCAAGTCGCCTGGCCACGACGGCCTGAGCATCGAACACATCCAGTGGGCTAGTCATTTAGTGTATAGTAAATTAAGTAATTTATTTAACTTGTGCAGCAAGTTTTGTTATTTACCCGACAATCTCATGAAGACCGTGGTGGTTCCCATTATAAAGAATAAAACAGGAGATCTAGGAAATGCAGCGAACTACCGACCCATCTCATTAGGAACTGTAGTGGGCAAGATATTTGAGCGGCTGTTGAGGCCTTCGCTGGTGAACAATTTTAAAATTGACGATGCTCAGTTTGGTTTTCGTGCCGGTCTCTCTACAGATTCAGCAGTATTTAGCTTGAAACAAACTGTTCATTACTACGTAAGTAAAGAAACTTCTGTATACGCTTGTTTTCTGGACCTCAGTCGTGCTTTTGATCTAGTTAATTATGGGATTCTCTGGAACAAAATTTTCGACTCTGAGGTACCTAAAAATACTGTGAATCTGCTGAGATACTGGTACGACAACCAAACGAACGCTGTGAGATGGGGTGACTCGACTTCCAGCGAATACAGGTTGGAATGCGGTGTCCGCCAAGGGGGTTTGACCTCTCCGGACCTTTTCAACATATATATGAACCGTCTGATTGAGGAGCTGAGAAGCACCAGAATCGGATGTCATGTCGGCAATATTTGTGTTAATAACTTAAGTTACGCTGATGATATGGTGCTTCTTAGCCCCTCTATCAACGGCTTAAGAAAACTGCTAGCTATATGTGAAAGATACGCTGCTGAGCACGGTCTCATATATAATGTTGCTAAAACAGAAATGTTGGTTTTCAAGGCTGGAAAGGGACCGGAGAGAATACCGAATGTGTTTTTGAGGGACTCGCCAGTGAGGATCGTTCAGCAGTTCAAATATTTAGGTCATATTCTGACAGAGAAATTAAACGATGACGCTGACATGGAACGGGAAAGACGGAACCTGTCCATCAGGTGTAACATGCTCGCGCGCCGTTTCTCCAGCTGCAGCACAGATGTAAAAACGACACTGTTTAAAGCATACTGTCTGTGCCTATACACATGTCAGCTGTGGACGAAATATACGCGCAAAACGTACCACACCATAAGGGTGCAATACAATGATGCTTTTCGCATCCTCATGAGGAAAGCACGTTATTGCAGCGCGTCGGGCATGTTCGCCGATGCGCGGGTTCCGGACTTCTTTGCTGTCATCAGGTCTAGAGTGGCTTCCTTCTGGGCTGGGTTGAGACGTTCCAAAAACGAGATACTGCATTGTTTGGGAGACTACCTAGGAAGTCCGATTTTTAAATCATGGATAACGCTCCATCAGAGTGCGAACCGAAAATGACTGTGATATTTTATTTCACTTTTATTATTATTTTATATGTTTTTGTCAAATTTAATTCAGCATATGGGTCATTGTAATGCCTGAAATAAAGATATTTTATTTTATTATTTATTATTTTATTTATAGAAGACGCCAATGTCCAGCATTAGACGTCTTATGGCTGAAATTATGATGACGAATATTATATAATATTTATACAACGGGATGATAACAAAAATAATTTCTTTCTCTTATATCATCAGAAGCTCTCACTCGTCTAAAAATAAAACAAAATAAGCAGCAACTCTCTGACATAACTCGCAGAACAAAATGCTCGTTAATGACCTGAAGAATCTCACGACCGACTTTTTCTCGGCGTGTCAAGGTCACTTCCGACCGGCGAGCCACGATGACTTCGTCACTTCTTATTGCTCTTTAGAATCTACTATCAACTATGAATGAATGCGTAGACTGAACGGCGTCCATCAATCAGTTTTGTGTAACTTTTGATTTACTGACCGGAATAAGGTTTTACATTAGAAGTGGGATTTAACCCTCCATGAGGCAATCAAGAGGGTAAATATAGCATGAGCGTAGCGAGCGCTAATGTTAGAGAGAACGAATAAAGGAGGGAAGTCTGAACCCCATAACCTTAGCTGAGCCGATGAACTTTAGTAGTAAATTCATATTCCGGCAGTGGGAGTTCTTAATCGACTGCATGTTTTTATGTGTATGTATATATTAAGCATAAGTAAGTAGGTAATGTATTGTAGTTCTCATTTTACGTAGAGTAGGTACGTAAGCTTCCGATTTGGTCACATGATTGCATTTCAGTAGATACTTTTAAAAGATTTTTTGAAAGTGATAAGTAAATTTGCACTTATGTTTTCAAAATCCCTTTACCATTCACAAATCGAGAAAGCTTACAAAGTACTACTTTGTAAATATGCAGTCGAAAAAATAATTCCCCAAAATAAATGTCGCATCGTTTATAATGTTATACATTCTTGAATTATGCAACAAAGCAAATTACGCGGTACACTAGATAGTACCGAATAAATATTAGCACATACATACTACGCGTAATAGCGGACTACCAACTCTCACTGCTCCAAAAACTGACCATCTTTACTGCACTTGTGTACATGTAATGTTACATAAATGACGTATACAGAAGCTATCTATAGTACGTCTATGTACGAGTAGGTACATACTTAGAGTGAAACTTTTGACTTGCTTGCGTGCCTCAGTTTTAATTCGTGTCTACCTATAATGAATGAGTAGTCATGGTATCTACAGTTACCGAAATAGTTTCAGCTCTAGAATAAAAAGCATTGGCAATTTTTTGAGGCAGTCAATTGTATGGTTCGATGCTGTTTTCGATAGTTTCTGACTAAAATGCAAGGGCAATTAGTTCATAAGGCCGGTGCCCGTTTTGTTTTTATAGCAGATTTCTTACCACAGCTATGACAAATATTGAAATATCATGCAAAAACCACTGTATTTTAGCAGCTAATTTGTCCTTTCGAAAATACAAACTGCAACCTGAGTTGAGTGGGTCTGAAATAATACAAATGATTTGTACTTATTTGTTGTGTATAATTGTCGTCTACTTCAGTTCAAGTCAAGTTCAAAACGGCAAGGTTCATTTCGTACATTTATAGCTAGATTAGATAATTATAATTATGTAGGTATTATTATGTAACAATCTATATTTTTTGGAAAACTTTGGTTGATTTTTTGAGAGCGCTGGTTAGATTATACATAGTTTGGGCGCTAATTAGATTATAGTTTAAGTTTACTTTCGAGCATTCATTTAATTTTCACTTTGTGATTTATGATTATTGTACTTCAATTACGCGACGATACGGTGTAATACAAACAGCTCGTAAATAGCTTAGCCTAACAAAAAAGAACATTCTTGTTTATAATACGCAAATTAGTGTGAGCATTATATCAAAATAATATGAATGACTTATAACTATACATTTGCATACTTAACATAACAATAAAGATTCTCGCAATATCTTTGGTAAGTACTGTTTTTGCTGTAATTTAGTTAAGAAAGATAACGTAATAAAATGCAATTTACTTGTCGCCGAGGCACTCAAGTTGTCAAGTTGTGGTCGTAAACCTTCTAATGTTAGATACATGACGCCACGTTACTGGAACAACTATGTAGCTGTGAATTTTCTTGGAAATACGACATATACGATACAAAACTGCAATGCATATTTTCAACACAAATATTACCTGATCTTATTTGTACAGGTTGTTGCTTTGCAGTGCATAGGCTTTCAGGGGTATATCAATCATACAAATACTCATAATTATGAACTATGGGACTTACTCCAAAATAGCGAATGAATAAAAATAATATTATAAAAGAATAAAATGAAAGTTGTTTCATGCAGTGAAACTGAATTGGATTTTTGATATCAGTATTGATTTTAGATACTCTAATTTTATTGACGAATTTGAATGACGTTGTAATAATCTGTCTTAAGTGTGATAACTAAATTGAATAAATAATCCTGTTATTTATGTATATAATCAAACAGTCTTTTCGGCTGACAAATAGATCCCGACTTGAATAAAGAAAGGAGTAAAAACAATACACTATGATAAAATATAATAAAACAAACAAAATATAGTAAAATATTATACCTTGCACATATTTTTAAATTAAAATTGGCGGAAAACTTAACGGCATAATAAAGTAAAACAAACACTCTCGCAACCAGCCAGATTGTAAATTAATAGTGAATAGGTTCTACTAAAATAATAATAATAAATAAGAAATAATATATTAAGTATTTTCAATTTTACGATTAATTTAACCAAGTGCCAATAAATTTTAGTTAAGCGCGTGTCAGTAATTACGAAAGTAAGAAGGTAAGTTATAACTAGAACGAGATAGGATATACAGTACAATAGGTATTGCGAATTCAGTAACAAGGCCAAAGTGCGTTCACTGGGTATGTAAGAGGAAGTCAACTAACGAACGAAACAAAAACAACGATTTATAAAAAGCGCGCCTACTTTACAAAGCCAGGGAAATGAACTTTTAGACTACACGCCTTAGCTTTTTTAATAGTCTATGATTGAACTTAAGACATCCTAAATCGAAGGCTTACTCGTACCTACGAAGCGCGATAGGGCCACCCTGGCCTAGTGGAAACAGAAACATTTAGGTACGCCATCTTAATTTTCTACAGACATATGCAGGTTGTTATATGTTTAGGTATATAGGTAAACATAATTGCTTTTCTTGCATCTATATTAATTAATAGTTTTATTACATTTTGTTTGAAAACATTAAAGTCTTCATGTAGAGCATTCATGCAAACATTAACCTGCACCAAAACTCTAGCTTTATGGAAGGTCATTAAACATTAAATAGAATATGTTTTTGGGACTACAAAATCGGTTCCATAGTTAAAATTCTTCATAATGAACAGTAAAAAATATTTTCTAATCTTCTCTAAAATATTATGTGGGTACTTCTTCGAGTAAGACATTCTTTGGTGATTTTCGTGGCAATTTCCGAATTCAATTTTTTTTTCAAATCCTTGTCAGAATATTAAAATATATGTAAAAGTAATATGTTATATAGAAGAGGCACCTCATAGAGCGATATAATTACAGAGATAATCGAGGTTAAAAAAATGGAGGCCACGCAAATCATAAAACACCCCACGAAAATGATAATTTTAAATTGACTTTCTCAAATGAGTTACTTACTGTTACTTCATATTGAAAATAAGTTATTACGTTATGATAAGGTGAAAAATAGGTAGGTTACTAAGGCAGAAAACGTTTTTAGTTGTATCAGTCCAACATTATTTACTATTTATTGAAGAAATTACAAAAATTCACATATTAAAAAAAACATCTTAAAAAATAACAAAAAAGGTGGTTTCTAAAGCAGATAATAAGGCATCAGTCTAACATTACTTATTACTAGCTGACCCGGCGAACTTCGTACACTGCTGCTAAACGAACACTGCGGTCAGAAGCTGATGGTACTGGTAAATCAGCACGTGACAATATCAATGGAGTAAGAGCTTCCTTACAATGGATCACGGTTTCCTTTGTAATGAGTTTCTGGTACTTGTATAAGTTCCTTAACAAGGCAACTTTTAACTTATTTTTTTCTTCAGGTTATATTTTAGGGAACTTATTCTACTTTTCTTTCGTCTTGCTTTTTGCTCGTGGCGGTTTAAGTCATGAATATAAGTATTTTTCCATCGGTTTTCGTTTCATAATAAATCTTCATTATGTTTAAGCCTCTCTCTTCTTCTCTCGGATAACTTCTTTCTTTCTATTTTTTCTTCTCTTGTTAATGGCATTTTTGGTCTAAAATGTTAATAATCCATTATAATATTACTAAACTTGAATATAGGTATCTAATCTAAAGCTATTTTCAATTGTATTATTTATTTATAAATGCACAATTAATGTAACAACGCGAACTTAGTGGTATATGGAATTCTCTGCCAGTTAAGTCAGAAACCCACAGAACGTGACATTATAAGTTTGATCTAAACTAAGTTTCATTTAACTTATTTAATATTAAATGTTATCATTCATAACTAATACAAAACTCAAAGTGGTTTTATATGCATGGGCAAAAATTGATTAACGCGGGTCAAAACTACCACGTAAACCACGCAAATCACGACCACGAAAATCAAAATAAATCCTTAATGCTAAAAATATACAAAAACCTTTTAAACAAATAAACTGTGTTTTAATTATAAGTTACGTTACTTTATATTTGTTCGCTACAATATTTTACTAAATAAATAAATTCACAGACACTGGAGATAATTAAACCACGCAAATCAAAGTTTTGAGAAACCAAACCCACGCAACAATGTTCTTACCTCTATTTTTTTTAAACTCGACGCACCATCACTCAAGCACTCTGCCCGGCAGTCGAAGCGTAATTAGTTGTAACTTGAAGTAGGAATACGCAACACCAGGTCGCGAATTTAAAGATGTGCCAGTGAAATTATAATAATCCACGCAAATCAGGAACTACCTCGGGACAGTTACATTTAATTTTTTTTCAGGCAATGTAGTTCTTTCAGAACTATGGTCTAATTTTTTTTATAGTACTTTAAACTTTTTAGGACTTAGTGTTTTTTTTTGGTAACGATGTAGCGTTTAGTTTAAAATATATAATTCACTAAGTGATCAGATCGGGGTTTGGGACACTCCACGAAAATCAAAGAAGGGGGGTATTTCATTTTTTTATCATATTTATTTAAAAAGATAATTGAATAATAATCAGTGTACCAGTTTAGAGAGGTTTTAAGCTTTGCGCGAAAAACAAAATTGGCTCGCTGACTTTAAAATTTCTATTATTTTTAAGTAAAGCCGCTTGAAAACCCTGACCAAAAGAATGACCCGTAAAGCAATCTAACAAGTGGCATCTATATAAATTAAAGTATAACTATATAAAAATACAAGGCCCAATTATGAAGGTGCCATCATAATTATAATAACTAATTAGCAAATTTGTTTCTTTTTTACTTTAGACATTCGATATGTAGAGAGAACACTTTTTACGTTGCTATTAAATTTACGATGGCGCCTTGATGAGCCTAATTTTGATGATGGGCCTAATTTTAAAGCATGGAAAACGAAGACGTAAGCAAACCGTTAAATTTATTCTAATTGTATTCATTGTATTCGTGTGCAATTATCACTTGCTAAATAGAACAATGGGCCTTAAACGGTGAATGTATTTCACCTTGTATTAAATTAATTACTTACATTAATCAACTAAGAACTCTTCCTAATCGCAATTAAACATCACTAAAGACTGCGTTATTTAAGTTAATCGAACAATGAATTTATATACCAATATTTAACAATGTTTACACAACTTTCAATTCAAATATCCTTCTGAAGTTATGCTGCAATAGAGTCGCGATGTTTCATTGAAACAAAAATATTATTAGAATATCATTTAATTCATTGTAACTACCTAGGTTGTTCCTTTTTATTTTACAAGAAAAAGTTGGTAATTTATTATCCTCTCGATGGACCTGCGCTTTTCGTTTTTATAGCTCACACAATCGTGTAAAAATACTTTATACCTGCTGCTTAAAAAATGAAATCTAGCACTTAATATGCAAGAAGTGTGCAGAAAATCAGGGTGCGTATCTAAACCTAACTATCTTAACTATCATCTTATGAGGTAAACTAGTTTAACTAAAAAAGGGAATCGGTTAATTACACATGGAAGTGAAATGGGGAAACTCATTAAGACCTTACGCAACTATAGAAAATAGAAACCTATTGAGATCAATAGCAAAATCTAGTTCACATAGAGAACCAATTCCTATAGATGATTTCAGTACCTACTTCTACCGCAATCGATATTATGACATTGTGATTCTTACTTAGAGAACTGGGTTACGGCATTATAAAATTGTATCTATACAAACTTCGCATCAAATAAACTGACTAAATGAAAGACTGACTCTCGACCTGAAAATTCAGTAGCAATAAATTACAACAGTTTTCTTACATTACTACCACGCGGAAACAGCAAAAAAACTCGGTCACTATTTTTTACAATTCTAAAAGATATTTTTAAAACAAAAACATTTTCCTAATTTGTAAATTATTGAGCTAATTATGTATTACAATTTAAAGACCTAACCCTCTGATGGCAGAAAATACAACAGATGATATGGGGTTATTTTACTATGAGTACCCTATTTTTACTATTTAGTTATAAAGAAAAAAAACCTACGTATCAGAGATAATAGAGATGTGTTACACAAATACATAAAAATAAAAAAGTGATATTAATAACCTAAGTCTATATTTACAGGTACCTTGGGGTAAGTAAAAACAATCGTGATTGACATTACTAGTTAGTAATTATTCGAGAAAGGATAGCAGTTGACCTCAACGCTAAACATCATTAATATCCGTGTAACATACCTTAATCTCCATTATCACGTTCACTAGTCATTATAAATCTACTTTTGTAAGCTCCTGCATAAATTAATTAGTATGTCTCGAAACAATAAATATACTTAACATACCTATCTATAAAGTAGCGCCAAATATTCATAACTCTTTTGAAAAACAATTTCATACTTTGATTAAAATAAGATTAATTGAATGATAAATTGGTTTTAGACATTTTACAGATGTAAAACAATCAGTGCTAAAAATAGGTATCTTTTTACAATTTTAATAGGTCCGGTCACAGTTCGATTGTTTGTAGCTAGTGCACTTTTAATTAAAATGTATGTTACTAATTGTGCCTATTTATCATATTATGAAACTATGATAGTAATAATATCAGGACACTGTCTAATTAAATGTATTATTGTGTATGAAAAATATTATTCATAATAATTCCACATACGTAAGAGTACAAATATAGTATGATTGCACCGTAGACAATTTGTTCCAAGAAAAGACTTCAACGCGCTCTCCTGTACTACTATAATACAGTCATTATCATTATTCTTTACATTCCATTAAGTCATGTTATATCATGTATTTATTCATTCATTAACACAGGTTTTTACATCGAGTTCAATCAATAAACACAGTAAAAAGTTTGCCTGTAGAGCCGCCGGCATATGTTACCGTTTGCAGTGGTAATTTATGAAAATGGTCGTTGAATCATAAATTTAATAGACATTAGTAGTTATAATATGTCATTCATGTCTAAACATAATGGGTAACTGTTTATTATAACGACTAATTTAACTTTTCGTAGATATTGATCATGTATTCTGAACTACTCGTTTATATCCATATACATACGTTAGATACGTTATCAAGCATATTTGTCATACTTTGTCACAAAACCGTGTACGAGTCATTATTTTTTCCTAAGATAAGATTTGAAGTTAAAAATGTAGACCTAATTGGTATAATGTAGAGTTGGCTTTTGATTAACAATAGTCATACATAGTTAGTTTTGACATAATTATTGCTAAGATAAAAACGTGTAACCTAATTATTTTCATCGTTTTATATTATTTTTAGAACTCAAAACCTTTGAACGTTTTTTTTTATTTACTATACTTTTAAACTTTTTATGTTTGATGCTTTGCCGCCTTTGCCCTACAGTTAAGTCGAAACCGGTGCATTAAACATCAGTTTCTCAGAAGGTGGCCACAACAGTCAAGTAATCGTGAGAACAATGAGTAAAGGCTTAGATAAATTCTACAAGTCGGTATCTACAGATATGTTATGTAGTTATGCATTTATTATATTATTATGAGTAGGTTTACTGTGTATGCAGGAAAGGATTAAAATTCACTAAACTCAGTGTTGGGAATGTAAAACTTTATTACATATTATGAGATGTTATATGAAATACATACAATCAAAGATATTTTTAGTACAAATATTTCAATAAAAAATGAAGAATTTTGATTAAATTTTAGCTGAAAATACACGTGTATTGGAAATCTACAGCGGGAGCAGAACTATGTGCAACTGTGGACGTCCTGTGCCAGATATAATGATGAAGATAATCCTTTGACCATAGCTCACTTGGTGTTATGCTGGATATTCACATCGCTAATCATAAGTTACACAGTTACACGTTGAGAGTCACGTACATATTTGCGTATTCTTTTTGTTTCAATACCACTAACGAATACGATCGTATTGTGTTCATTAGTGGTTCGGACCACTATACAAAACTGTATTTGGGCAAATTAGGCGTATACGCGAACACGAATAATGATGTGAGGACCCAGCATTGAATAAGGTATCAGAGAACCTTCAAAGACCTTCGCTTCGCTTCGGTCAATAAAATAATCAGAGATAGCGAATCCACTTATATTAAATTACTCATAGTCCTGTATCTATAGATCTGGCAAATTTTGCGAAACAGCGTAATTAAGCTATTAGTAAGCGAAGTTATTGAAAACATCCTATCCTCGATCCCAGCGGTTGTGGAGTCGTGTTTGTAAATACTTGCTGGTTTGTTAGACAATGACCTATTGTTTTACGGGGATTATGGCTATTGCCTAAACATCGCCTCCTAACAATAGTAGATAATTCCTTACTATAGGGTATACTTATCGATGCTATGTTTACAGTGTAGTAAACGTAGGTATACTTGACTTCAATGGGAATAGATACGTAGCTAGATAGATATTTATTAATGATTTTATTCTATAGAGCATACATCATGACTATCAAGCACTAGGTCAAAAAATCTTACTCAACTCTATGTCTTCTACACTACCATACAGTAAATTGTGTATAACTCTACAGAACTTATTGATCGCAAGTAAATAATTGTTTTATACCATAGAACTAGGTTTAAATTGAAGAGCACTGTGATACAGTAAATGATTGGGGAAATAATTGGAGATATATTTTTTATATAATAGTATTGGAAGCTTGCAAGTGATATTCTAGCCATTGTTATGTGTAAAAAAAACAAAAAAATTATGAAAAGTGAGAGAGATATCTATATGTTTGCAAACAAAGAGACAAGAAAAAATTTCATACATGATGCTTAAGATTTTGAACTCTATAACTTTTAAAACCCTTGTGCATCAATATATTGCTATTCGCCAAAAACGTTAAATTATTAAGTCATCATTACAATTTCAGCTGTAGTCTTATAGTATATACCGCTAGACATAAACCTCCCCCAAAGTTTTCCAATAGGACTCGTTGGAAGTGCTTGTATTCAGCGCGTTCCTATACACCGCACGCGTCCACCGACTATGGAGTTCTCGTACAAGCAAGCGCAACGTAGGACGTCCATAGTCGGTGGACGTCCTACGTGGCGCTTGCTTGTACGAACTCCATTCGAGAATAGGCCCTATCGGCCATCGGGCCTCTGCTACTATTTAATGATATATAATAATAATCCATTTCACCGAAAACTTCTATGTGATTGCTTGCACATTGCTAATAGGATTGAATCACTATCATCACTACATAGTATACTAGTAATATAAATTAAAAATTTAAAAAACCCCCGACACAATGACAACCATTTTGGGCACATTTGTAGAATTTTGGTTCTTCCATCCCCACTTTAACCCACCATAACTCTTAAACGGCTCAATCGATTTTTATAAAACATAGCTAAGAACACTCTCGATTAAGTCTCCTTTCATCCAAAAAAAACTAAACTGAAATCGGTTCAGTGGTTGGGGCGCTATGATGCCACAGACAGACAGACACACAGATAGACAAACAGACACGTCAAACTTATAACACCCCTCTTTTGCGTCGGGGGTTAAAAACAAAGTCGCTTCCCGCTGTCTGTCCCCATGTAACTACACAACGGATTTTCGGATTTTGATGCGGTTTTTTTAGTAGATAGAGTGATTCAAGAGGAAGGTTTATATGTATAATACACCTGTGCGAAGCCGAGGCGGGTCGCTAGTAATAAATAAAAGAAAGGCACTTTCCCTGACAGTCCTAGGAAAATAACCCTACCGCTACAAAATCAAGAGTGCACTATCACATTATTTCATCCTAGAGTTTCGCAATAGTGAAAGTTTAAACTAGACTCAAACAGGAACTAACTAAAAATATTTTACATATCTGTTCAATGCAATAACTACCTACTTATAATGCGAATGTGTAAATTACTGTGATTAAATTACAATTCATTTATTACAGGCTCTTGTACCATATCAAAATCATACCCTTCTCTCCAGCTCTGATACGGAGACAAATGTCTCATGTATGTATGTAATAATTGCCAATATCAGCGGAAAAGGCAAGGAAAGAAAGTTAAACCTGCTGAACTTATAAGGTCCTTGACTTGGTAAACTTTAAGACGACTTACAAAGTACAATGATATATGCTACTCAATTTTCTCGAGCAACAAATTAAATTAAACCATAACAAGCAATCGTAATTGTTGTATCGTACCAATTACCAATGGAATAGTTTAATGATAGGCCTTTATGAACATAATGGTTAGCTGATTTGTATCGCACAATATTTAATGGTGATGACAATGGTTACAATGTAATTATGATGCGACCTTGCTAGCTATAGGTTTACGTGATTTAATATAGAAGTATGGTATATTTTCTACTAACATGACGTTTGGTAAATACACCTATCAGCGTCTTTTGCTGTGGGACAAATTATAGGGGAAAAAAGTGCAGAACTTGCTGAACCTGTTATTATGTTTTTAGCAAAATATAATTGAGGTATAGCTTGATGACAACATGGTTTAATTTAACGATTTTATGTTGAATAGTGAATGAAATTATGTTTGTTGACGTGACAACGTCTTATAAATTGGTTTACCGGGTGACACTTCAAGAAACTGCGTTACGCTCCGCTCACGTTATGCGCTCACAATGAGAGCGAGTGAGAGGCACGCGTCCCTTCCACTCGGGCATGGTTAGCCCGCCTAAGAGCGAGACAGACAGACATCAAGTCGTTGTCACGTAAAACTTTCGCCCGTATACCGACTTTACAGGCAACCAATTTTTTTTTTTTAATTTTAAGCCGATTTGCGTTTGACATGTGAGTGATCTGATGATAAAGAAGATCAATGATGGGATGAACGGGATGGTACAAGCTTATCTAAGTTTGTAAAAGTACAGCTTCACTCCATATTTAAATATCTACAGTGTAAAAGAGATTTTCAAAATATTCTCTGTTCAATCAAAACCGAGTTCTGTTTACAGCGACTGACATACGGACACCCATCGAGTACATGATTATCACTACATAGTTTAAAAAAAAGTCGCTGCCCGCTGCAGTCCCCATCTATGTTTATATCTTTAAAATTACGCAACGGATTTTGATGCGTTTTTTTCAATTGATAGAATGATTCAAGAGGAAGGTTTATATGTATAATACACCTGTGCGAAGCCGGGGCGTGTCGCTAGTATTAAATATAAATTAAATATATAATTCTGAATTCATTGCATACCAACCTATCGTTTTAGTAAATATTAGTACCTATTATTTACAGCTTCAAGAAATTAGCTTAAAAAGGAAATTGAATTATCGTCCAATTACAACTAATTAGAAGCTATCTAGACACGCGGAAGCGTGTCCAGCCAAGTCTAAGAAAAAATTGGTTGCCTGTAAAGTCGGTATACGGGCGAAAGTTTTACGTGACAACGACTTTGAGAACCAATTTATAAGACGTTGTCACGTCAAAAAGAACTGGCGACGCGGAGTGTGTAATATTACACGAACCATTTCGAGCCACTTTTGACCCCTTCATAACTCGAAAACTACTTAACCTATATATATGAAATAGCATATTCATTAAAGTTGTTTAGCTTATCTACAGTACAAAATTTCAGTAACTTTGCTCTGACGGTTAATGAAATATTAACGTTTAAAAACCGGGGTTTCATTGACTGATTCACTCACTGACTCACTGACTTATAGATCAAAAACCTAACCCACTTCCAGATGACCTAGAAACTTGATATATGGCATCAAGGTAGACTATCAGGCATATATAAAGGAAAAAATCTAAAACTTTGAGCTTTCACCCCCCAACCCTATATAATAGGGGATGAAAGCTTGTATGAGACTTCCACAAATCTTCATGGTATAAGTCTAAAAATTGATATAAAGACTCCCTGTTAGAAACAATAAAACACGTATTTCAGGATTTTTAATAAATCAGCCCTCAACCCCTAAAATAGAGGGATGAAAAATTGTATGTCACTTTCGAAACTTTTGATGCCAGAAGTCAGAAAATGGATATACGAACTCGTTGTAATAGATAATAAAACACAATTTCAGGATTCTTAATAAGCCACCCCCAAACCCTAAAACTGGGAGATGAAAGTTTGTATGACACTTTTGCAAAGTTTGATGCTAGATGTCCAAAAATTGATAAAGGGACTCTTTATTACAAATATAATAAAACACGTATTTCAAGATTTTTAGTAAATCTCCCCCTAACCTTTAAAACTTGGGGTTAAAAGTTGGTATTAGACTTCCGCAAGTTTTGAAGCTAGAGATGTGAAAATCGATAAAATTACTCCTTGTAGTATAAACTACAAAAAGAAGTGAAATCCAACAAAAACATTTTCATGTGAAATGAAGCCAAGTCTAAATCACAGTTCTCACTATCAAAAAGTTGTCAGATCACTCAGATCTTACGTAAAGCCAAGCTTCTAAGTCTACACGTCTTACTCTACAAGTCTTTACTTCACAAACTCTACACCCTAGTCAATATATGCGGCTTGGCTGTTTCGCTAATTGCGCATGGGAATAAAGTGAAGATTAATTTATTAATTCTGTTATACAAACAGTTCTTGTTGTAACGAAACGGCCAAGTTTTTGATAGTGGGAACTGTGATTTAGACTTGGCTTCATTTCACATTAAAAAGGTTTTTGTTGGATTATTTTTAATGTAACTACTAATAATACATGAACTAAAACATTATAGAAAGGAAACAAAAATAATGAAGAATAGTCTTTTAAGAAGGAAAAAATATTATAGATCTCAGTTGCCGCACAAGTCATTTTATATTAAAAACCATACTTATCGAAACAATTATCCAAATTGCTTGTAGATTGCAAACAATGATATCGAGTTAAGTACCAATTATACCCAAAAAGCTGTTACTGAAAACTCCAATCCAGTCACACAACAGCTACATGCAGATTACGACAATTAAAACCTAAAATTAAATCGCGGCTGTTATTACCAAAAAATGTGTAACGTACTTGACCACTGCACGAGTCAATAGGATCACTGCACTTTCCGTCGTGAGCCGGTAGTTTCGAGCACGTGCGTAGACGCGGAATCAGAGGCGCAAGCGTGTCTCGCCGGGGCGCCTGCAATCTGTACTGGACTACTGCCTTACCACTGGCATCGAACTAACTCCCCTCTACAACGAAAACCTTAAAAGTAAAAGTGGTCGATCCCGAAGGCGTGTCGAGCCGTGACTCTACATCACAACGACACTGCATTATTCTATTAGTTCTATTACCAAGGTGCGTGATTGCAGCTCGTGATAAAGACTACGAATTTTAAGCCCGGAAATGTCAAGGTTGCGTTACAGTACTGCCCTCGCTAGAAAATCATAATTTTAGCCGGGATTTAAATAAAACCTAAATATTATTATTAGTGGCCTAGATATGGTCGGTAGATATGCATGAAACGACGGCACTTAAAATACTAAATAAGTTGTATCATTAGATAGAAAACCAGATAAAACAGTAGGAGAACATAGCTCATAATGTTTGGCATATACCAAGAAGAAAGTAGTCCCATAAACAGTAGACACACATAGACAACCATGCATACAATTATCGCCTAGGTAAGCATTCCTACAAGTATACCTAAATAGTACCTATCAAATACTATTTAGATAATAATAAGTCAAATGTCAGGAAATATTCATGCTTCTACTTATACCACATAGCCAAGAAACCGAGAAAGGCGAGTTTATCCTAGGTAAGACCTAGACCCCATCTTTACTTAACAGACAGAATATGGTCAAACTCAATGAACAAAAATCACACCCAAAAATAATGTGAAGCGATTATACACCGACAAAAAATAGACCAGGAAGTACATGACAACAAATTGAATTGAAATAGGTATGAAATTACGTTTAGTATGTAAGTAACCGATACGTATCCTTCCAAACATTATTTTTAACCTCCAATAAAATAGAACAACTGAACCGCAATTAGGCAATTAAACTAGATATTATAGTTACGTAGGTGTATAATGTTGTAGTACCGGACAATGAAATACTAATTGTTTGTTGCGGTGCGCCGTGGCAGTAAATGCCGCAACGCCAATAGTTCCCAAGCGGTACACAATCGACGCTTTTTGTCCTCGATCAATAATGACATAGCATATTCTATCGGCTGTGAGAGCAGCAGGAAACACGAGCCCAGCCCTCGATCGGAAGAATTGGATCATGTTCCTAGAACAATCAGACCGGAACGTATTTCGGATCCTATCCATTTACGCGAGTTTCGATACCGCATGCCATTTCGACACACTCGGCTACTTTTGTAGCATTATAATATTATTTATAAGATTAAGTACAGATTTACCTTTCATAGCTTTTATGTATTTCTACATACCAGCATGCATATTGACATTATGTTGCAAAATGTATTCATCTAAAAATTTAATTCGGCTTTAAGTAGACTCTTATGTTGACCAATAAATATCCTCAATTGAAGTACTTAGGTATAACTTTTTTGTTCTTCGATAACCTTTTTCACTGTACCAAATCTGCTTTTAGGTATAGCAATAGATAAGAGTGCAGTTATTTTGGTTACAATACAGCCATGCAGCGGATAAAAGGAAGAATTTAGATAAAAAGATTAAATGCTGTTGATCCGTAGGCGTGTGTTTTCGATTATTTTTGGATTTGTATGGCAGCTGCTACTTTATACTCATTCTGTTTGTAGCGAAGATAGTTCAGTGGTTAAAATTATACCTACTGAGCAGGCTTTACGTGGTCTTTAGTTACATATGGTCCGAATAAAAAAAAATGTATTTTTACATGCGCCGCACGACTTACATTTGAACCCCAACAAAGAGCTTGAACTGTAGGCTAAGGGAATTATCCTAGGCTTTCCTAATTCTGACTATTACTGACACTGTCTCCAATTACATAGCTCTTATTGGCTCTTGTTTAGCATCAAATCGCTCATATTTCGATATCGGCCTAGCCTTTAAATCATAAAAAATATCTAGGCTATTAGCAATCAATCAAGAATCTCTCACATACACTGGTTGCGACGAGGCAACTAAATAACCGAGTGCCCTACTAACTCGGGGAAGATAAGCAATAAACCTAGAGACTGAATATTCCATGCATATTTACCAACAGTTAGTGTTGCATAACTATTGAATGCACTATTAAATAGGGCGAATGTCGCTGTACCGATAACAATTCGAGCTATTAAGAGGGCTATGCTCGGAATTTCTCTGCGAGTTCGAATCAAAAATGAGGAAATTCGTAGAAAAGCCACAGACATATCCCAACGGATAGGCAAACTAAAATGGCAGTTGGCAAGTACTTAGCACAGAGTACTGACAACCAATGGGGTCGTATTTCTCGATAGAAGAACACCTTCTGACAAGCGCAGTGTAGGACATCCACCTACAAAGCGGACAGATAATTTCAGAATTCTGAATTGCGCTGCATGGATGCAAGCTGGAGCTTCCAACCAGTTGTATTGGCGATCTAGGTACATGGAAGGTCTATGTTCAACAGTAGACGTGAGAAGATAATTTTTTTCGGAAAAAATGGAAAAACCGCCTTCCATCGTGTATAAAATTCGAATATTTCGCTTGAATTATTTACATTATTGTTGATTTTTCAAAAACGGCTAAGCCGATTTCTGAAAAAATTTAAATGGGACCTTGGGAGTATACCCTTTCGAACTAATAATGAATTTTTGATTCGGTTCACAATTGGCGGATTTATCGATGAACCTCCTCCTTTTTGGAAGTCGGTTAAAAAGAAGATAACATTTTATGGATTCCAATGTCTAGCGATTATATTAGTCCAAGAATTAGTATATTCAGGATTGCGTTTGTATTGGTTCAAATTTCTTCGAAACTTTCGACATCAACCCATAACAGCATTCCGAGTATTTCCCAGTAACGCTGGAAATTGGAATGAAGTGCACTACCTACATATTATTAACAAAGCCAAACTGGCGCTACAACTCACATGTTCTCTCATTAGCAACATGTATTATCGCGTTGTAAGGTTCTGTATTCTGTTATTGTGCAATAATCCAGTGTCGGGAGGTCATCCGAAGAACTTAGCCTGGAACGGAGGCCCACTGCACTTGAATTGTGAACACGGAGTCGATGTCTGGTCTAAGAGTGGGCTCTACGTCAAAGACAATGTGATCGCTATCAAAGCAGTCACGTATAAGGATGACATCTTTGTTATTACACCGAGGTACGTCGTAACATTTTTTTCTAATGTATGTAACAAAGTTTTTGAATAGCATCTATACCCATAAAGTATGGTACCGGCAGGCGCTGCGTAGGTACGTCTACCCACAAAGTGGACAGAGATTGTGCTGGATGCTAGCCGCTTCTAATTGGTCTTATTTGAGATCCATAGGAGAGGCCTATGTCAATAGTGGTTGTCCTGTGGCTGGATAAAGAATGTTGTTATACGTATGGTAAAGGTCAATTATATAGCTACTCTGCGAAGTCTGGGATTTCAAAGTTACCCAATAGTTCTACAATAGTTTCAGTTAATTTTCATAATTCTCAAAATGTCCATCTCAGGATGAAGCATGGCGTGCTAGCCACAGTATGGTTGGTGGTTCGCGAAACCCACGGTGTTGAGCTCCAGCCGTTTCCAGAATTGCGTCATCATGAAATTTACGACTGCAGCGGAATACAGAATGCAGTGGATATCTACCTAGATCACCTTGTAAGTATTCCCATCATGGACTAAGCTACTAAAGCTTGAGTGGCTTAGTCTATGTTTCCATAGTATGAATTCTCATACTAAAAAAAATGCAGTCCGCTTGTGAAATTATTTTTCTTCTGACCGAGAAATTCATTACTTATGTGTGTAATCCATTATTGCACATAATTCAGTTGTACAAAATAATAGCTTTAATACTTAAGTGTTGTCTACCGGCCATTTAAAAGAGATTACAAATATGTACATATTACATTTTTCAGTCACATTTAGCCAAGTTTACATTTTTACCGATTTCCGAAAAGACATCTGCGTATATTTTTTAATGTATGTTCATCGATACTTTCGCCAAATTTGAACCGATTTCCCGAGGTGGTTCTAACTAAATAATATTAGTGAAATTAGCTGAGCCGTTTTTGAAAAATCAACAATAATGTAAAAATTATTACATGGATGTCACTGAGTCCTGCGAACTATTCGAATTCTGTACACGGTGGAATTCGGTTATGCGGTATGCCCTTTGACTTAAAGGTCTTAAATTATGCAATTTTTGTCGAAAAATAATAATTTAAACTTTAGACATTTTTATTCGTTTAGCGTCCACCTTCGCCAGTTATTCCGCCGTCAAGCAGTAGGTAATATGAAATGCGACAGTACACTCTGATTGCAGGGTAATGTTTCGATCAGAGTCGTTATGCGAGAGAATTGACGTCTTAGGGCGTTTTATCGTGAATAAGTATGATACATTTGACCACAATCTCGCCTAGTGGCAAGCAACGAATTACAGTCAAAGATTTATTATCTCACTCGTTTTTATCCGCGGCATGGCCTGAGTGATATTTTAATTTATTATTATTTTTTCGGTATAAAAAGTACCTATGTAACTTATGTCACTCTCTGACCTTTGAACTAAATTCATGCCAAAAATCAAGTCGATCCGTTGCTCTGTTACTGCCTGAAAGAGTAACAAACCAACAATCACACTTTCGGATTTATAATATTAAGAAAGATTTTGATATTTTTGATAATCTCAGCAGTCAGAGTAACGCAACGTAGCGCAACACACGAATTTAAACTATGTAATGAGCATACTCGTACAGGTAAAGTTAAACAACTAAGAGTAAGCCTGACCATTAACGTCGAAAAGGTAAGATCATTGTAAGGGCAAGAGTGAAAGTGCGTCATAAGTACAACAGGTTACTTGCAATTTCGAAGCGTTCTAGAATAATTACCATGTAACATTATACATGTTGGTCAACAGGAGTTCAGTTTCGAGTATTGCTTACATATGACACGATTTTGATTATTAGTGTCCTGAGTTGTCATAAAATATGGGCTAACGGACACTAACCAGACAAGGTAAGTACGTGAGAAATCCGCGAGAACTGTCACTCTTTAGTTATAATTTCTGCATCATTGATTTCTGCAATATAACGAAACGAAAGTGCTATAATTAATACGTTACATAACATTTACCCCCATATAAAAGTTTTGTATAGTCCAAAAGTTCATCAACTTAAAGAATCTTTTAATCGCTTTAACAGTTCATGAAATTGACTATCATACCTACGTAGTATGAATTCGTGGGAGATGAATAAAATGAACGAAAAAATAATTGGCATGCGGCGATAAAATGAATCTCAAACGATCATAATAGCGAAGCGGCCGTATAGATCCGATGATAAGGGTGGTGATTTAATAAATGCCATGTGGTGATCGTGGTGATACTTTAATCACGTCTGTCTGGCCCTCAAACAAGAGGAGGTTTTTTTCATGTTTCCTCGGACTTAATCTGAGGTCTTTTTTGGTGTAAAGTTTATTTTCACCCAAACATAATTGTTACATAACTAAATAATAAATACAATTTTAATAGAATATGAATTCAGTTTTCCCAAAAATATATATCCAACAGACAAAAGGATTGGGTTTAAGGAATTTGTGCAATTTAAGGGCGCGCTCAGCTCGAAACACTCGAAGTTATTTGAAGCAAATTTAGCATTTCGCGAAATTATTTAAGCTAATCTATTTCCAGCACTTCTTATGCAAGATGGCTATTCAAATACACACATGTTGACTAGGTTAAGTCGCTATTTCCACTGACCCAGTCCTGCATACTTCCACATATCTACTACTTATGTGGAAACACATTGTGCTATTGGTTTCCATGTTTAATTGAACTTTGGTGATGCAACGCAGTCACGGCAAACAATGAGTATCGTGGGTTCGACCTCATGGGAGTAAGTAAATGGTTCAGATTCGTATTTTTGCACTAGATTGCTTCACATCGAGCTGATTATTAACTTTTATTCAATGATAAGTTGTCTTAAGAACCCATGATTCATGTTATTTAAGATATAGGTATGCAGTATTAAATGCGTACTCAAAAAAAGTTGCGAGTTTTTATTTATCAAGTAACTTTTTGTAAAATCATAATAAACTAAGACAAAGAAATTTATGCAAATCAATACCTATATTCAAATATTTCTTTGTCCTACTTTCGTCACGAATAAATAATGACTGACAGTTTTAAATTCTAAAATTACTTAACCATATCGTAATTTTATCTTTAAGATACAGACGACAAAAGCATGAGCTCTTAAACATTAAGCAATCTAATCTAAAAATAAACTGATCTAGTTCTAATACAAAATACGACTGCCACTATAAGAGCTGCATTAATTATGTTGTTACAGCTAAAATTTAAATCTATCAGATCAATCTTATTAACCTTACGAAATTGTTTAATGATAGATGTTTGCTGACACTGTAATATCGAACAAGTATTTAAGTAATAGAATGTATAGCCTAAACACATAACGAAACTTACGAATTTCAACATCAACTTGAGAGCGAAGAAGAAAATTTACAAGAAAACTTTTCTCGAAAATATCGAATTGATACAAACATACTTACAATAACTAATTATTAAAGGAGAACTAGGTACATATAAATCCCATTTTTCCGAGATCCGAATTTTACACAACGTATAATATAAATAATTATGCAAGAATTGATAATCAGGCATACGCTCTTCATGATGTACTTAAAGTGAGCAAACACATCGGAGGTATTATGCTACTAGGAATTCGTAATACAACATATTATACGTATGCAGACTATACAGGGTGTTTCTCGCAGCGTTATGACCTACTTTTCCCAACGTTATATCATCGTTGGGAAAATTAGTAAACCCCGTTGGGATTAATAAACCCCAAAATCGCGGAATAAAGTCAACTGTTATGTACAATAATTATTATTTGCAAAAAATAGCATGACCGACTTCACCCGTGTACAGAATTCGCGAAAATTTCGCACGGATCGATGTAGCATTTTCCACATTATTGTTGATTTATCAAAAATGGCTCTGCCGATTTCGATAAAATTTAAATGAGCCCAATTTCGAAGAATACTCTCCCCAATAAAAAAAGAATTATTGAAATCGGACTACTATGACAAAATTTATGCGTGGCGTGGTTATCCATAAAAAAAATATATGTCGAATTGAGTACCTCCTCCGGTTCGTCGGTCAAAAAGCTCGTTAACTTTTGATAAGTACCTAGTATCAACATTCAACAAGCTATTATTTTTGCGATATTAGAGTTGCTCCCATAAAAGTTGAGTACATCATATCCTAGAATATGTTCTTCGTTTAGAGTTCTAGAGAAACACCCACAGACATGACTATGATAACGATATATTGGAATATTTTCTTTTACAGGGCCTTCTATGGGTTTTGGACACTGGCATGATTGACACGATGGAATCCCCTCGCTGCACATGCCCTCCAAAAGTTGTGGCAATCAGTACAGTCCTGAGCAAGCTTACTAAAAAGATAGAGCTGACTTCCCTGACCGAACCCACGTCTGTATTACAGAATGTTGTCGTCGAATATGGACTAGGCGGAAAACCTTTTGTGTAAGTCTATAGAGTTAATATTAAATCCAAATATTCAAATCCCTATTACACCAGGTTACCTCATAGATGCCACATTATGAGAGAGACATGACAAGACATATTGAGACGGAAGCGCGCCTAACATGTACCTAGATTCAATATAATTTCCTGCTCAGCATTTCCATTGGTCCTATAGATTTATTAAACAAGAATCGCGGTTTAAACTAGCAGAGCTTTCGTAAGTTGATTTACCCAACACGTGTAATGTAACCACTACAATATATATTTTTATTTGTTGTGAAGATAACAATGACACGATACGGTGATATCTGATATCTAACGTCCATGGAAAGTCAGTTTGTAGTGCTTAAATAGTGCTGTTATGCATGATTATCTCCGACCGTTAATCCCCAGAAAATCTATGCCTATATGTTTCGCCTACTCACATTTCCACTACCTTTTTCCAAAATGTATTAAAAGTCGATTATGATACATATTTACTAAGGAATCTGTTATGAATTAATCTATTGACACAACTGGCAATTTGTAAATATTTATGTTATACCTTAGTTACGCCCGAATAAACACCAATATACTTACCTGCCCACTGCCGGAATATCGTTTAATTTCCTAGTCCAAGTAATACGTAACTGATATTATACTTTATGAAATGTACGAAGTATCTACTTACTCAATGACAAGCGTGACACGGAGCTGAACTAAAAATAGATTTAGCCTTCTGATGTCAGCTTTCTTGCGAAATATCTCAATGGACTAATCTAAATTCTAATTAAATATCTACATATATATGCAGTTGTGATTTAAGATAACAATATATAATAATACCCTGTGCGTTAAAACGCTTGAACACATACCTTAAAACGTAACATGTAATTTCATTAACACGTAACCTATGGTACAATACAAAAGTCATTAGGTATTATTGCCCAAGGGTTCCGCATTCCATTCAATGTCGTGATACTAATTTTCTTTGCTACCTGTGTTATCCAAGTACGAGTAACACGATTAACTAAATCTTTCCATATGTTCTGAATTTTACAACAATTGAAAGAATAGTGAAGCAAACGCATAAATTATCCAATTAATCGAGATTTCAACTTTACCGTTTGCAATTCGGAACTTAATTATGTTCAATAATCGGCCAAGTACGAGTCGGACTCGCGCACGGAGGGTTCCGTACTGTATGGGAGCCCCCCTTAAATATTTGTTTATTTTAATTTTATTATTTATTATTGAAGTGAATATAAAACTAAATATTCTGTGAAAATTTCAAGCATCTACCTGTTACCATTATTAATATAGAGCGAAAAAGGTCTAAAAAATCAGGTTTGTTGTATGGGAGCCCCCCATATTTATTTTATTTTTAGTATTTGTTGTTATAGCGGCAACAGAAATACATCATCTGCGAAAATTTCAGCTGCCTAGCTATCATGGTTCATGAGATACAGCCCGGTGACAGACAGACAGACGGACAGACGGACATCGAAGTCTTAGTAATAGGGTCCCGTTTTTCCCTTTGGGTACGGAACCCTAAAAATGATTAAATTTTCAGGAGTTTAATGTTATACTTTTTGACTAGGTATTTCAAAAAAAAATTTATGTTTAAAAAACTGATGTTTTTGCCCAACATTTCGTCGGTTTAGGTGCTCATACGGTATTGATTATTGTTAAAAATTGGAAACTAATAGTATTTTGGCGATAAACATTCGTACTTTAATAGGAGAGGCAAAGAGCGCTGTTTCGAGAACATAGTAAGGTAATATCGGCTAGATATACTGAAACGAATCTCTTCAACTTATCGGAACTCGTGTATTTCCAGTAGGTACTACTGGGAATACACGTTGAAACCGAACGCACTAAGTATGGACTACTCCATTGGCACTACTGGGAATACACGTTGAAACCGAACGCACTAAGTATGGACTACTCCATTGGCACTACTGGGAATACACGTTGAAACCGAACGCACTATAGGCAAACCATTTAACTCGCGGAACGCCCGCGGGGTAAGAAGGGAGCGGGGGGAGATGTTACCGGGTGGGTGACAGGGGTACGCGGAGCAGAGAGCGCACGTCTCACCCCTCTTACCCACCCGATAACATCTCCCCCCGCTCCCTTCTTACCCCGCGGGCGTTCCGCGAGTTAAACCTATAAGTATGGACTTCTCCATTGGCACTACTGGGAACACACGTTGAAACCGAATATAAGCACTAAGTATGGACTACTCCATTGGCACAACTGGGAATACACGTTGAAACCGAATATAAGCACTAAGTATGGACTACTCCATTGGCACTACTGGGAATACACGTCGAAACCGAATATAAGCACTAAGTATAGACAAAGACCTTCCAAGACGAAGCACACTATATCATTAAGTTATTAGATAACCATTTGCATAACTCTATCGACAATCCATTAATTTAGAACGCTAAGCATTACCGACTTAAAATGATAGGCGTGTTTATAATACCTAGGTTCATTAATGCATACCTAATTGTATCAGGTTTACAAAATAGTACAACAGAATATATCGAAGGACAAACGATTACTTAGTCGAATTTTTATTGCATTTTACTGGTTTTTTTTTTTGCGATTTCTGGGTTATTTCCTTTGTAAAAGTTGTTTTAATGATTAGCATAATGCCTTCTCAAATATTTCTGTCGACTCTGTCGTCCAGTGAAGTAGTTAGTGTTAGGTATATAATGCTAAGTTCACAGCCTTGCATCACAGTTTTACACATTTAATTGAACCAAAGCTTAATTAGTAACTACGCATTCTTTTCTATTATTTTTTTTCGCGAGATTTATTTAATATTTTTTAGTTTTTTTCGGATAGTAAGAAACGAGAATACGTTTAAGTATTTTTATAGGTAGGTATCTTTCTTTATAATTATGTCTATTATTATCTATAAGCTAAAGCTAAAAAATAATTAATATATTCTGTAAGCTGGCAACTAGGTACTTTTCATTATCAGGCCGGATCTAAAAAGTGCAAGAATCCATTTTTAAAGACATTTCTTTAAAAAATTGCAGCCCCGAGATGGCGTGCGCGGTGTTTCCGTGTGCCTCTTGGCGAAAATTGGAGACGAGTCCAAGACGGACACCGTTGGGACTGCGGACGAATGCACAAGCGTATCCGTACCCCAGTACTCGCTAGTAGGAAATACCCCAGGGTTTTTAGTGAGTATGACGTCTAGGCGGGGACTCCAGCATAACAACCTTGCCTCCCCCGGGGCGGGGTGGTTGGTATCCATACAGGATTTTCCTTGGGCAAAAAAAAAGGTAGTGAAAAGTAGTTTTATCAATATGAAGTCGCGTAGGTGATCTGCTGTAATTACCGACCGGTCCTTATATCCAGGATGCTATAGAATTCGTTTACGGGTTGTTACTGTTTGTAACTTTCTAATGACAACAATTATCCAGGTATGTTTCGGATGCATCTCGCGGCGCCATCCTCGTCCACGAAACCTCCTCTGGGTCCGAGTGGACGGTGGTCGCTTGCGCACCCACACCGAGCCTGCAGTTCACATTAGTAAAGCGAGGACTGGCGCATTCCATCGTCCTCATAAGGCAACTACAGCCAGGGCTTGTGGAGCTGGATACTGCGTCATTGAGACGAAAGGATTCTGCTACTCCGTTGATAGGTATGGAATATATCTCTATTGAACTGAATTGCGTTGAACTCTTTTATACAGGGTAATTTCTAATCAATTATCATCCTTTTAGGGGCTTATTCTGTACTTCAAAACTAACAACTTTTGATCTGCGACTTTTGTCAAAACCCAAAAAAAATCGGCCAAGTACGAGAAGGACTCGCGCACGCAGGGTTCCGTACTGTATGGGAGCCCCCCTTAAATATTTATTTTATATTAATTTCATTATTTATTATTAAATTGTATATACAACTAAACACTACTATAAAAAAAAAAAACAATCTGTGTATATTTCAACCATCTACCTGTTACCATTATTAATTTCGAGCGAAAAACGATTAAAAATTAAGGTTTATTGTATCCCCCTTAAATATTAATTTTATTCTGTTTTTTCGTATTTGTTGTTATAGCGGCAACAGAAATACACTAAGTATCTGTGAAAATTTCAGCTTTATAGCTATAACGGTTTATGAGATACAGCCTGGTGACAGACAGAAAGACGGACAGCGGAGTCTTGGTAAGTAATAGGGTCCCGTTTTTACCCTTTGGGTACGGAACCCTAAAAACAGCTGTTAGCATACATTTTGTCGCGGGTGAACGATATTTTTCTATGGAACAACAACTTTTCTTTTAGTTTTAACAAATGTCCAAGAACAGCAAAGTTGTTAGTTTTGATGTACAGAATAAGCCCCTAAAAGGTTGCTTATTGATTAGAAATAACCCTGTATACTAAATAAATAAATTATTTATCATGAACAAATTTTTTTTTCGTTCCAGTATTTTTTCTGGGTTAATACAATACCTATTATCAACGATAAAACAACATCTGGATGAGACTGGCAGGAATAATTGGCGAGAGAGACAGGAGGCTTACTACGTCGTTACCTATATGAGCTGATGATGATGGGTTAATACTTCTTTCATGGAATTAACAACAAAATCGTGACTGGAACAGTATTATATAATAAATAATTACTTCAATACTTCCCAGCTTGAACACCAGTATCCGAAAACGTTTAAACGATATATCTGTTTTATTAGCCCAATATATCCAATATTAAAATACTTGATCGTAATTGCTCGCATATTCCGGTAATGAATGTAATTAAAGTCAATTTGAATCTAGGTAAATACGGGAAGTATTAATGTTCCAGCTGCAATTTAAGTAGGTATTAGTGTAGACAAGGATATTCAACTTACGAATGTTACAAAGATTTTCTTCGCTTCTATCAGATCAGGAACGTGACGTGGGAGCAAATGAATCTATCCATAATGTCCAATAACTTAGTCATCGGTGTCAGCGGTTTCCGTTCCCAGAGCCCTGAGAAACCATTTATTCATGAGACCAGCATTTAAGTGCAAGATAATTCTTTATAAATGTGTCATCATATCCTATTAACCAAAGGCAAAAAAAACATAGTTGGCAAATGCAAAACTCGGCGAGAGGGACAAGGACAAAACGAGAATATGTTGGATAGACTTTTACGATTTACAAACGTAAAAAGTCTATTGTGTTTAGTAGCCGTGAGCATGGGAAATCTGTTTATCTAGACATGCGGCAGCGAGTCCAGCCAAAGTGTTCAAAGAAAACTGGCGACGCAGCGGCCGTGTGTAATATTACACGAACCATTTGGAGCTACTTTTGACCCCCTCACAACTCAAAAACTATTTAGCCTACATACTCGTACTTACATGAAATTTGACACATTTACTAAAATCTTTTAGCTTATCAAGAATCTAAAATTTCATAAATGCTCAGTTAGTTATTGATATATTAACGTTTTAAAACTCGTGTTTCATTGACTGATTCACTCACGGAATTATAGATCAAAAACCTAACCCACTTCCAGATGACCTAGAAACTTGATATTTGGCACCAAGGTAGACTATCGGGCCTAAATAAAGAAAAAAATCTAAAAACTGAAAATTATTGATAATTAGTACTATTAACAAAGTAATTGTAAAATTTACCTAACCAATACTACAATAAATGGCGGTAGCGTCGCGAGGCACTGAGATTTTCGATAGATGAACCATGCCATTTGTGATAGTAATGTAATAAATACTAGATAACTTTTTCAGAGATAAGTGTACTATGATAATCATGATGTAAATAATAATTATTTCTGAACAAAAAGTTATGATATCTCATCAAAAACATAAATGTGAAATGGGAGCCAAAGTGTCGCCACCAAAAGAATTGAGATCTAACACGGGGGCCAAGTGTTCTGTAGAAAATCCTAAAGTTTAAGCTACAAGAATATACCTACAAAATTTAAAAGAAATTTACTTATGTAATTCAAGCTCAAGATTTGATTTGGCTAGTTTACACGTAGGTACAGACAAATGCTTATTTGCACTGTACTTATTCTTAAACTAGCCAAGTCAAATCACGAGCTTGAATTACATAAGTAAATCCCTTTAGAATGTTGTAGGTATGATCTTGTAGCTTAAACTTTAGGATTTTCTACAGAACACTTGGCCCCCGTGTTAGATCTCAATTCTTTTGGTGGCGACACTTTGGCTCCCATTTCACATTTATGTTTTTGATGAGATTTTACTTACGCGGAAAACTATAGGTTTAGTGCATAATTGGGTAGATTTTTGCGACATTGTAGCATTCGCGGAAGCATAAAGGTGAATGAAATGAGAAAAGTAAACACTTAAGATGTGCTACTACCTATTACTCTTTGCAAGCCTCACTACTCCTGTAATATTCTAAGGTACAGAAACATGATTCACTAGATACCTCTACAAAAGATAATTTATGCATAAACATAATAATTACACAACAAATGTTTAATACGTACCCTTTCACATAATTTCAGTGTATGGCGAGCAGTCGGCACCAGTGGTCCTTCTAGGTTCTGATCTCCACCACGTCTACTTTCGTCATACGGAGTGCTCCGACGTACTTTCGTGGGATACAAGAGACCCTTACAACTCGTCTAAGTTCCGGAACATACACTCAGCCGGGCCCAAGCTCACGTCCACTTCTGTCGCCGCAGGTCCTTTGAAACATGTTATCCTGGTACTGGATTCTAGCTACGCAGATACAGCATTCACTAACCAACCTACTTACCACAGAATCACTTTCATAGACAAATTCTAGCAGTTGATTAGTATTTATTTTGAAGGGTTTAGCTACGAGAGAAGCTTCATACGCGCGTACCCCTCTGTCATGGTATAAGAGTAAAATCTCAAGTGGAATTAAACCAGTAATTTATTGCACATGTATAAAGCGTCTAAGCAATTAAAGTAAAATTCGAATATCAACCAATGGGCTCCACTACTCACACTCGCTCCACCCTATGAAACGGTTACCCGTAAAAATCGACTTTATTTATGCATTAGGTGGAAACTTTAGCGTTTGTTGAAAACACCTCACCAACCGTGCCTCACAAAAAGTTGACAGAATTCTTTCATGTGCGTTATCATTGTGGGAAGCTGCTCCCTGGATCTAGATCCTTCAAGGTAATTAATAATACCTTGTTTAGAAGAGGCTAATACATGTAAAATTCGAATTGAAGTAAAAACGAATAATTATTGAAATGCCTTCTCATTAGTACCTACTACTTTGTTAATACTACCCATTTTGGACAAAACAACGCCTGGATTAAATTTAGATCCATTATTAAGGTATGCTAATGTAATATACAATCGGAATAAGATCAATCTATTGATAAACAGAATAAACGTTACATTTTTTACGCGACCTAGCAAGGCGTGCAATAAACCTGTCATGTACATGTTAATTGTAACTGCAACGTAATATTATTTTTTTCTGAAAATAGATTGAGACTTGCCAATCACCCTTAATAAATCCTGTATCATTAAACCATTTACATAACATTTTATATGAAACAAGTCAAGGCTATCTACTTTCCAAGCGGTCTGGGTTTGTTTCAATCGTTGCAATTAATTCAGCTGTAGTTATTGACAATTTGACACTTCGGTCACGGGACATTGATTAATCTCTGAACATTAAAATAGAGTAGACAGACGACCGAATAAAAGCAGCTGAAACAAGCTGTTTAAATCTATGTTCACCTATAGATTTAAAAAAAATCGGCCAACTGCGAGTCGAACTTACGCACGAAGGGTTCCGTACCGTATGGAAGACCCTTTGGCCCCATTTCAAGCGTCTACCTGTTGCAGTAATTAATATCGATCTAAAAACAGCAAAAAAAAAAAAACTATTTTGTTCGATGGGAGCACCCCTTAAATATGTATTTTATTCTGTTTTAGTACATATTTATTGTTGTAGCGGCAACAGAAATGCATCATCTGTGAAAATTTCAACTGTCTAGCTATCACGGATGGACAGCTGAGTCAGTAATAGGGTCCCGTTTTTAACCTTTGAATACGGAATCCTAAAAACAGCTTGTTTCAGTTTCATATGGCTATCAGTGGCCATCCTACGGTTAGGATGATTAAAACAATCAAACACATATTTGTGGACATAACACTTATATTTTAACATAACGTGGTGAAATTAAAATAAACATCTTTAAATTAAAACAACGAACAAAATACATAATAACCGTTTTAACTTACTACAAGTTAAACCAATTTCAGTATGGGTATTGAGAACTTCAGATATATCATTTATAACGGTTCAAACACTATTTATAATATTTCATAAATAAAATTATCAGTAAACCTAGAAATTGAATTAAGTTATATTTTAACCTTTTAGGTAAAAAGTAGATATAAATGTAACTAAGATACACCTATGGATGTATAAAAAGTTGTATAAATATTAAATTCCGCAGAGATTACATGACATTTATGTATGTACATTGTACATATTATGTAGTCAAAGAGCCAGACGCATTTTTTATATTATGATGTAAAAATGTCGTATTTTATCGTTTCTCTGAATCAAATTTCTGAGAGAAAATGTATTACTAAAAGATCGACAAAGCTTTATCAAACTAAATCTGGTTAAAATATAACCGTAACAATTCCATACATAAAATCGTCTGCTAATGTTAATAAATTAGGTTTTAAGTTTGAGAGCCTGCCATTTGCGCTTATAAATAAGTTATGAATTAGCATTTTAACTTTCTTGATTTATATTACATAACAGTTTACGCGTTATTCTATATTTATACATTGTTACAACATTGTCTGCATTCTACGGTACATGTATGAGATACGTTCTAGAGAGGTGATTAGCATGATTTAACATGTTTATTGCTAAGTTATTTTTAGCCAAGTAATTGCTGTGCAACTGTCCTGGCATACCAGTTCATGGTAACGAAATTTCAAAGAAGGTTATTTTAGATTGACAATCCTAAACAGGAATCCTTGTGTATAATAGCTATTAGCACATTATTTTGTCACCGTATTAGTTAGCATAGATTTATTACCGTTCGTAATATATAACGTTCACAACAGTTCACTTTTTATTGCGTGACGTTTAATTATTTTTTTGATAAAACTATCGATTTTCATTTAATAATTTTTGATAAAAAGCATTGTCATCTAAATTTTAAGGGATGTTGTGAAGCATGTCAGATGATATTGATCGTCGACCACTTAAATTCTCACAACTTTTCTAAAATTTGCCACTTGATCATGCGCGTACCTACCGTGTATAAAGTCTCCCAAACCGAGGTCTACGAGGCAAATGCACCGTAAGAGAGAGGCCTATACCCAGCAATGAGATAGAGAACGCTGCGGATGATGATGACTGATGTCTACGACTGCAGCCTGACAAACGATCAATAATTTTAGTTTAATTTCGTCTAAGAGTAATGGTCGATTGCTATGCCGCAGCTACAAGCCGCACCGTCTAAGAAAATCTGTATCCTGAATGCACAGACAATGTCATAACAATATTAAAGTCATTATGAATCACAGGTTTAGGCCATATCTAGGTCTTCTCTTACAAGGATCATGATATCGAACTTAAAGTAACGTCTTTTACCAAATAAAAATTCACATCAAAATAATCACATTTCAGTGCACCGTATAACTCTAGGTGCTGCATAATATTGAAATTAATTTAAATTATACACATACATTTATTACACAATAATATTGTTTCAATTCTGTTGCAAAATTGAAAATTTCGTAAGTCGGATAAATTATAAATATAAAGCCTCGCTTTCACTAAGCCAAATAATATTGTAGCTGCGTACATAATTATAGGCTGAATCATACTTCTTGGCGGCTGTAAAGTTAGCCACAAACTGCGCAAAGTCCAATCCTGAGTGAAGCTCACTAAACAGCTTCGCGAGGATTGGGTTTCGCCATCAAGCAAGTATCTAGAGTCACAATCATGCAAAAAAAGTGTCCGAGCCAAAAACTCTGTCCAACGTAGTGGGCAGGCTTTTTAATTAGCCATAAGGCGATTGCAAGCCGACTACAGCGCCGCGTTATGCCAAAGTGCTCGGTTACAAGCACTAATTAGTTGACATAACGTCGAGATTCGAGAAAACGAGTTATTGTGAATTATTTGAAGTAAATATCCAAGTCGGTATGTATGACGGCGCTCGGACATTTTTTTACTACTTTCACTTAGGGACTGTGGCTCTCTAGATATTTGCTCGAAGGGTTTCGCGCAGCTTGTAGCTAATTTCACAGCCGTCAAGATGGATTAGGGCTAAATGTTGCGTCGTACTTCTTTATCAGAACAGCTACGATTTGATTTCGTAACTAATTGCACTTCATGATTTCTCTGGATATCCTACAGGAACGTTTGATTTTTCGATAAAAAGTAAAATCTATGTGTTAGTAAAGGAAATAAAATAAGCACGTCCAAATTAAAGTTCACTAAATCCTTTCAATTGAACCGTTCCAGTGCAAAGACCAAACAAATTCAATTACTAACTTCCGCATTAATAATATCCAGTGTGATTATATCTCGTACTTAACAGATTAAGTTGCTTATTCAGATCACGTCAATTGATTATCATGGAAACGAAACGGGAACCCACATAATAGTAGGTAAGATTAGGTACAATAATTACTTATGTTCGATTTTACCATTATGTGAAATAGCTGCTATAAATGACGTAAGTCGTCATCTTTTTTAAATAGTTATCGGAAGTCATTGTAAAAAACGTGATTTATTTATTGATAAGATTTACACAGAGGCGACCACGGGTAATAAATAGATTTCAACTTCAGAGGTTTGAAAAAAGCCGAATGAAACTTAATAATGTCTAAATTAGCTACAAGCTGCGCTAATCCCTACTCCACATCGCCATTGACATAATTGAATTCGCTACTGCGCAACGACACGACTTGTGTTTACAGTCACCATTAAGTTTGATGAGTAGATGCTTGCCTAGATCCATACATCCATTAGCCATACGACGACGTCGACTGCTCAACATAGGCCTCCCCTATGGATCTCCAATAAGACCGATTAGAAGCGGCTTGCATTCAGCGTAATCCTGCGGTCTTCACGAGATCATCCGTCCACCTTGTAGCCGGACGTCCTACGCTGCGCTTGCCGGTACGTGGTCTCCACTCGAGAACTTTTCGACCCCACCGGTCATTAGTCCTCCGAGCTATATGGCCTACCCACTAACATTCCAACTTGCCAAATGCCATGTCGGTAACACGGGTTCTTTTACGGATCTCCTCATTCCTGATTCGATCTCGCAGATAAATTCCGAGCAAAGCCCTCTCCATAGCTCGTTGGGCTACTTGGAGCTTATTAGTAAGGCCTATAGTGAGAGACCACGTGCCTAGATCAAACCTCAATTATCCTGTGGTAGCCTCAAACAAATAATAGCAACCTTGCAATGTTAAAAATCTATAAATTAATGTACTAAATTCGAATGCACAAAAACATATCCAAATCGCTGTACACATATCTCCACAACAATGTATTTTATAATAATTTTAAATCACAACATCAGGGCAAAGGCACAAATGTGTTCTTATCATGAAATTGAATATTTACGCCCTCTATCTAGTTCACATAAATATTAAAATTTTATTTGTTTTATACAGATTCTACGATCGAAATATTTTATAATTATTTTTTATTCCATATTTTAGTATAGGTAGTACTTTCATACTATAAAAATTCTTTGTTTATCAATTATTTTATTCAATACGAAGGCAAAGGCTATGGTATAAATTACTATTTTTAATTGTATATTCTTTATACTTAGTTTATAAAGCCGCCGCGGACTTAACCTAAAGAGGGATTTTACAAAAAAAGAAGACAGCGAAGAGAAGAGAAGAGAAGATAAAAGAAATAAGTAATTCACTACAGATTCACGGGCATATTATTGCGTATTCATTTGAGATACGATATAAGACGCAGTGCCTTCCTCACATTGAGTATTGTAATTAACCAATCTTTGGTACATTGAAACAAATATTGGCGGGTGGTGAAAATATACGGTACTTCTACTCGCACTATATTTAGGTTCTATTCGAAGGTAACATAATTATATATTATGGGGATAACTATTCGTTTATAATAATTTCGAAGACATGGATTAGATTTGAATAATTAAGTAATAAAACCAGCAATCACAATAAATTTACTCTCGACTACTAAGCCTCCTACTTTCATGCGTACAACTAAAGTAAAGCGAATTTAAGAAACTACGACGTTAGACGACAGAGTTACGAAGTCAGCGTTAACGTTTGCGCTACAAAAATCAATACTCCACTATAAATTCATATAGCCAATACACGAGATATTAAACCTTTTAGCGCAACAGTGAATTTTGATAAAGTAACTTGTACATAATCTGTCAAATAACTTGGAATATAGGGATATCGCGATGGATAATTTTGAATCTATAGCAGAAATTTGCTCGTGATGTTTACGTATACATATACGCACCAACATTTACCGCTGTATGCTGCTTTCGTTCAAATTTTTGCAGGTTATGGTGTATATCCAGATTGTCAAAACGTGTTCCTAAACTCGGCTCCAGTGTAGTAGTAAAGAATACCGTTCATACCGTCATCTACTTGAACACCTCAGATCTGTGCAGGGGTCTGAAAACGGAGGACGAGCGTCGCAACACTCTGAGAGGGTCGCCCGCTTTCACGTCGATATTCGAGTCTTCCATGCAGTTGATTTCTCGCCTGGAATATACCAACCTCTAATAACTAAACGTTCACAAAGTTGACTAGTCTTACGATTTATCAAGTTTCTATAATTATTAATATTTTTATGGTTGGATTGGACTGCACAGGAAGGTGGCTGTTGGAACTAAGGAGAATTTCGTGAAATTTTTCACTATCATGCTGTCCCGAAAGGAATCCTTATTAATTGTTCAAGGATTAATGTTATGAACTAATTACATGTTTGGTCACGGCGGAAATACTAAAAAATTATGACAAAATAGATCAGGATACCACCAGACACCACTGAAACAGGCTTACGGAACTGACTGTATCAAAAGTTTTTCCGCAACCGTGAGACTACGCCAACATGGCAATACTTGGTGTTCTTTTTCATTGTTAGACGGATAAACTAACCTGGCCTATGAGATTCTCCCGAGATCCGATCGGCGTGTCTCGGCACAATCAGCTTCGTCTCCTGCAGCATGGACAGCATCAAATCCTCCGTGGTGGGGTATTCAATGCCGTTGATGCTCGCCACCAGCGGAGAGTTCTCGTAGTTTCTGTTGGGGTCCCGCGTGGTGGGGTAGTCCACGGATCGCGGCCGGCGCAAGTCCACCGGCGTCATCTTGGGATTCACGTGGACATCCTTGTGAATGTAAGGCTCTATAGCCACGCTTGTCTCGTTTTCACTGTCGCCGTTGTCGGTCAAATTGCCATTAACTTCGACTATCAGAGGCCTCTGGAGCGTTGGCGACTGGATTATCGAGGTGTGTATTATCGAGGCTATTCGCGCGGGCTCGGGCGCGTCTTCGGGCAGACTCACGACGCTCCTCGATAGAGACGGGCTGTGCGTCGGCGCGGTGACGTCAGACTCCGAATCCGCTTCTTTTTCCGTTTCGATTTTCGCTTCAGTGTTCTCTTCTTTAACTTCGGACAGTTCGTTGAGGGTTTCGCTCGTTCTCACGAATTTTGGCATGCGCAGCGCCCAGTGCCCGCTATGATCGTCCGTGGAGTATGAGTGCGCGACGTTCGGTTTTTTCCGTTTGTAGAATAGCATGTATGCGGTGTTATTCACGAGTTCGGCGTATGCATTTTCGTCGTCGACGGGCGTCACTCGCGAGTCGTCGAATTTGTACCAATGGTCGTCGTATGGGTTTTTGCAGGCGGCCGTGTAATGTCCCGTTTCTAAATCGTCTCCATGATGGTAGCAAATGGCGTACAAATCGTATATGTTTTCTTGGGGGTTAATGTTGTGGGCTTTGGATGATCTTCTGCGAGGTGATTTGGAGTGTCCCGGGGAGTCGGCTTGTTGTGAGTCGCGTTTGGCGATATGCGGAGTCATGTCGAAGTCGTTCAATGGGAACTCCACCATGGTCGTTAGTTTCGTACTCGAGCGGCCTTTGGCTTGCCTGGAATGAATATCTTTGTTAAAAAACACAAGACACGATAACATTTTCTATAAGAAGTTCGCGTAATGTCAGCCATACTTACTGTCGAAACCTCTTGAGATGTATTACTAATATGTCGGGTAGAGACCATAATCCAAGCGTCTTCACGACCGGCATATACCTTTGACATTGTGGACACCTGTTGAAAATTAATATGTAAGTACATATATACAACTCAATACATTTTCTTAGATAGGAGTAAGTTCTGGCGGAAAGCGAAGATTCACTCATTATCATAGTAACAGTCATAGGATATTCACAGGCCAATATCTAGATATTGGCCTCCATCCACATAAGATAGTTGTGTCAAGTTCCGCTTCTATATTTTTTTTCTAGGATTTTTTCGGGTGAACCTTATTTTTGAAAAATTCTCAACTGTATTGAAGTACAATCCATCAGGTTGGGATTCAAATAATAAAACCCTCTTGCTGTGCTAGACGATAAGTATAAAGAACAAACCGATATCGCATTACAACATTCCTACCCACAACGGTGTTGGTCGCAAGGCTCCATTGCATTCTCTAAGCTTGTCAAGCATCTAAGGTGTGAAAGTCAACTCTATAATGCACAATACGAGTGGTGTGAGAAGCGGGCGTGCAGCGTGACTGGTGTCGCGCCCCGCGTCATCTCGCCCGCTGCACGAATTTTACAAAGCTTGCCATCTCTGACATTTCAGCCTGTATCAGTCAGGTCAGGCACAGGTCAAACAACGTGATTTATCAAGTCTCATCTCTGGTGGCACGTATTGTAGACGGGACAGGACACGTGTTACCTCCAGGCGTCCTCCTGCGCGAGTCGCTCGGCGCGCGTGTAGTGCGCGAGGCAGGCGTGCAGCGTGAGCGGGGTCGCGCCGCCCGCTGCTGACACGTGCACTTCACACGCTTCGCCCACTGAACGAATTATGCTGCACACGGAAACAACAATACGTTAACACCATAGTGAGAAATCGTCCATTAGTCGCATATCACGGACACATTTGAAAAGTGGATATAGTTATCCAGACGTCGTCTCAAGGATAATGTGTTCACTCAATTTATCAAGACTATTTAAGAGAAAAGTTATGAATATTGAATCGTAAATTGCATATAAATTTTATCTTTACGAAATGTTCTACATGAGCTTATGACCATGATGATAAAAATCAAATTTTATTATTGGTTAAAACTTGAAATCATCAATATAGTGGCAGTGCATTTTTTTTTCTTTTTTTTTGCTGAATTGTCTCACCTGTCCCGGTGCGCCGGATCCCAGAGCAGCTCGAGCCTGAGATGCGGGTGGGTGTCGTGCACGCACAGCGCCTGCTCCACGGCCAATGAGAACAGAGGGTGCGGGAGCTGACAACAAACGGGAAAACATACATTCGTTACTGATATTGACAGGATGAGATGGTGATCAATTTGAAATTGGGAGAGGCGTATAATAATCATAACTAAGCTTAGCTGCGGCTAATTCATGTAAAACTGTAGTCTAGATGAATTGTAAATCGAACAAGGTAAGGATTCAAATGGCCGGGACATTGCTATTTATGACATCGAATGGACCCCTCCGGTCTCCAGCACGCGCTCGGCCACGATCTGACACATCTCCTTCATACCTCAGGCTACAAGTACGCGGGGTCCCTCGGACGGTGCGCCTCGGCTATCCTCGCCTTGAAGATGTCCGCCCCCTGCGCGGTCTCCAGCACGCGCTCGGCCACGATCTGACACATCTCCTTCATACCTCAGGCTGCAAGTACGCGGGGTCCCTCGGACGGTGCGCCTCGGCTATCCTCGCCTTGAAGATGTCCGCCTCCTGCGCGGTCTCTAGCACGCGCTCGGCCACGATCTGACACATCTCCTTCATACCTCAGGCTGCAAGTACGCGGGGTCCCTCGGACGGTGCGCCTCGGCTATCCTCGCCTTGAAGATGTCCGCCCCCTGCGCGGTCTCCAGCACGCGCTTGGCCACGATCTGACACATCTCCTTCATACCTCAGGCTGCAAGTACGCGGGGTCCCTCGGACGGTGCGCCTCGGCTATCCTCGCCTTGAAGATGTCCGCCCCCTGCGCGGTCTCCAGCACGCGCTCGGCCACGATCTGACACATCTCCTTCAGCATCAGCTTCTGTAAGTCTTCGTACGAGATCTCGCGCGGCACTTGCATCGCGTACGGTGACCCTGTACAATGAAATAAGTGGCTCTTATCAGTACCAATACAATTTTACAGAATGTTGTTTTGCAAGATGCGGTAATAAAAAAACAGCTGTTCGATACATTTTATCGAGAGTCAATATACAATTTCTATGGAACAGCTTTTTTTCGCGACTACACGCTTACTCCTTTAGTAAATAATCGGCCAAGTGCGAGTCGGACTCGCGCACGAAGGGTTCCGTACGTATGGAAGCCCCATTCTTCATGCCGTTATTAATAGCGAGCAAAAAACTCCTAAAAATGACGTTTGTTGTATGGGAGCCCCCTTTAAATATTTATTTTATTCTATTTTTAGTACTTATTTGTTGTTATAGCGGCAACAGAAATACATCATCTGTGAAAATTTCAGCTGCCTAGCTATTACGGTTCATGAGATACAGCCCGGTGACAGACAGACAGACGGACATACGGACATCGAAGTTTTTGTAATAGGGTCCCGTTTTTACCCTTTGGGTAGGGAACCCTAAAAATGGTAATAATAAAACAAAGTACTATGAAAATATGAATAGATTGAGTAGTGAGGTAATAGTACATTATGTAAGTGCGGTAAGTTGAAAATTACAGCCGAGGCGATATTGCTAGCTGCTGTAAAGAAGCCTCGGCTGTAATTTTCAAAGCGCACGTGTGTCATACGACGTTTTATAGCATATATGCGAGGAAATGAATAAAATTCTTAGAAGACATGCACTGGAATGGAGCACTCTGACTCGAAGTGAAAGTCGTGCATCAGTCGAATCATCGTGCGTTTTACATTACATTACCGCACAAGTGCCGTAATGTCTCTCACACTCGCCGCGTGAAAGTAGGAGAAACGAGACCACAGAGTGACAGCAGTAGGTGGCGGCGTGCGTTTTACATTACAATAATGCACAAGTGCGTATTGAAATACATTACGATATTGAAATTGGTGTAATTACAGCCACTTTACGAGCAAATGTGTTATAAAATATGATTAAACTAACCGAATCGTTCCCCGTCGAGGAGGTTGACCCATAGTATGAGTAGATACGGCGTGGTAGGAGTTTGTAGCAGCGGCGGCGCCTCTACGCAGTACAGCGCTCCCAGGTCTATGCCGGCGTGCTCCCAGCCCGCGCGCGCATTGCTCCAACCTGAAACGATCAATTGATAATGATTCGTTCTGATTTAGTTGCCCCACCGCACCGAATGACATAGTGGAACATGGGTAAGCAATTGGCCACAACCTACTTACTTAGCCTATTTGGCCGAATCAAACTTAATGGCGTCTGTGAACATGATACGAGTTGTTGCGCAGTAGTAAATTCATGCCAGCGGCGCGATGAGGAGTGGGGATTTTCTCAGCTTGTAACTAATTTACAAGTTTGATTCGGCCTATACCTGATATTTAACAGAATTCTAATACAACTATCTACAATTACCGAGAATTAAGGTACCTGTGTACTCGATGACTTTTTTAAATTGGATTACAGCAAATAAATACGCGGTTAAAAAACTTCAGGCGACATTTAAAATCTTAAAATCAGAGCTTGCACTATACGGACGGCCGTATTGTGTACGCGTTCTGGGTCTGAGGTTCGGCTTCGCTTTTCCTCCCGCTCGCTATCGCGGCAAGATTAACTGGCGCGAGCAGGAGAAAATCGAAGCCAAACGTCAGAACGCGTACAAAATACGGCCTCTGGTCTATACAAACCTATAAAATCGCTCTGCCTAAGCTCTCACAGAATACATAAAGCATTAGAATATGTACCATATTTGATGCTGAACATCCTTCCTCTTTTAATTAAGTAAAACACAGGTGTTACTCACGTTTGATTTTAGTGCTATGCGAGACGAGCCCGCGTACTAGTACTCCAACCTTGAGAAAGATCGCCAAATGCGATCGAAACTATAGTAGTATCCTACTAAAATCAAACGTGAGTAACACCTGTGTTTTACTTATTTAAAATGTATGAAAACCACGTTAGTTTCCATAGTGAAATCCTTCCTCTTTCTTAAACTAAATTACTACATTTAAAATTCAATCCAGGGAAACATTTTCTTATCATATTTCCTTACCCATTTCATTGATTTCAGCTAATATAATGTGTTCCCTATCGATTCCAGTGTCGTTGTGTAGGGTAGTTCTCAAGTCGTCCATACTGGCATTGGGAGTCAGCTCTACACCTATTCGCACTTGTCTCGGTTGCTGATTAACATACACCACCTAAAAGTCCATTAAATAACATGTAACATGATTACATACTATAGTTTTTAATGGTATCATGCGCATATAAAAAGTATAATCATAGAGTGATGCTGATATTTATAATGACCATCGGCGCAAGTTATCCGTTGCTTGTATCACAGCAACCAATTTGTGTGATTCGACCTATTCTATACTGCACATCAGTGGCCCATAGGCAAACATAAAACGTCTATCATAAGTCATTACAATTTATCGGGGCAAAAACTTGGGAAAATAATATACTACAGTTAAGGTAAAATTTGTGTTACAATAACTAAAATGTGCGTTTTACTATGGAATCGTTTGAATGACTTATAGTCTAAAGTGTTTCGGGGAGACAAGTTCACGCGATATTGACGAACAATTTGACGACTATAGTTTCGATCGCCGACTAATAACTAATTATTATTTAGGCCGAATCATACTAGTCGGCGGATGTGACGTTAGTTACAAGGTGCTCAATATCCAATCCTGACTGAAACTCACAGACAACTGCGCGTTGATTGGGTTTCGCGCAGCTTGTAGCTAACTTCACTTCCCCTCCGCCGACTTGTATGATATTTTTTTTTTTTGACTTGTAATATATGGTGTTATGAATAAATGACTATATGACTGTATCTACTTACATTGACGGGAAGAGGCGAGGGCTGGGCCGTGGCCGGTCTCGACGGCAGCTGCACGCTCACACAATGAAATGGATCAAATGTACACGATGTTCTATCACATTTTGCACACGTTAGTGCTGACCTGGAATTAAAATATGACATTAATATTAGTGTTCTAGTAAGATAAGATCTATTACAAAAATCGAGCACTAGCTAATATTGTTTCTTCAACATTATATGTATTGTACAATCAAAAGGGTGTCAATGAAATGACTTGGTAATAAATCTCTCGTCATAAAAATTAATTTAGGTCAATGTATATGTATACTGAGACTGATCTATGTAACAAAATTTGTCGATTTCATTTATATGAATAAAATTAGCTACTGTTTAAAAAATAAAAACATGTAAATTTCAAATATATGAACCGAAAAATAAAATAGAAATATATTTTATTCTTTTTGGTGTTGTATATAGAACCTATGCACATTTACATTATCAATACATTATTACTGGCAAGTAATTTATGTACAGTATACACATTGGTAAATAACTAATCTAGGTGAATAATGAAGCATAGTACTATATCCGAATAAGTTGAGCAAAGCCATAATTCCTTTTCTCAATCATATTTTTGTGCAAAGACATCTTACCTTAATTGATGCGATTATTTTTGTCATCAGAAATTTCCAAATGAAATGTGGTTGTTCTACAGAGAGTAATATGAAGTCGATGATGATGAAGTATGGACAGATAAATATGGTTTACCAACCTGTATTGTGCTTGAAACACTGCCTGAACGAAGGAACTGTTTCGTCTTGCATGGTTTGCTAATGTTTCTGCTGCTACAACTTCATCTGGTTTGCCACATGTATTCTGAAAAATATTTGCTAAATTATTCATCGGTAATTCTTAGTTGACAAAAACACAACTTAATGCATATTGAAGTTAGTTAAATATGTAATATTAAGGTAAAATAGCTATGAGATCTTAGCCAAAAAATTGAACTATCTACGAAGTTATGGAACTATATCAGAAGAAATTTATTGTTTGAATGCAAGAAAAATCATACAAATAAGTTCACTTTGAAAATAATTATAAATTTACAAATAACCAAGCAAGCTGAAAATTTCCACCTCCTTTTTTGAAGTAGGCTAAAAATAATTGTTTTGAATAAAAAGGGCAGCCTTGATCTGAAGATGATTGAACCTTTGTCATTTAATACATTATTACAAATAAATAATAAGACCAATGATAAAAGGTGATTGATAGTGGTATTGTTGGCTGCATGACAAGCTATTCAAGGTTTCACCACAGCAAGTGATAGGAATATTTACACAATATGTATGCATATGTGTACACATATGAGTATACTAACCCCAGCGGTGATTCAGACCATCCTTATGAACAATAGGGCCAACTGGGAATTCGAAAAAAACTGCTGTTCCATACATTTTGTTGATCGCCAGTTGCAATTTTGTAAATAAATGATTTGTCTTTTAATATCGGGTTAGCCCCATAATAAAAAGTGGTACATAATAATGGTCTGAATCGCCCTATTTTGCCTTAGTACATTAAGTTCTGAATAACCCTGTATGAAACTCAAAACTGGTCACTGCAACTTAAATAGTCATCTGTATAAACTGGGAGCCACTGACAGCCCACTTTGTTGTAGCTGTTTGCAAGAAAACGAAACTGTAAAGCATGTTCTGTGGTATTGCAAAGCCACAGAAGACACTAGAATAGCTAACGGGTTGCATGACGCTTCTGCATTGGCATTATCATCAGCTTTGTCATCCTCATCGCCATCATCTTATTCACCATCTAAGCCACTGGAGTAGTTATGCCAGCAGCCCAGAGCCACGCTCCGCTACTTTAAGGAGCTGGGCTGGCTTGGGTAGACACTGGAGGGGGAAATGCACAAAACACCCCATGCGGGACGTCAGTGCAGGACTTATAGCCCCCACATCGAATAAGAACCCTGTATGAAATACACAACTTATACACAAAGAGGAAAGTAATTTATGTAAAGTATACACATTGTTAAATAACTAATCTAGGTGAATAATGAAGCATAGTACTATAAATGTTGAGCAAAGCCATAATTCCTTTTCTCAATTATATTTTTGTGCAAAGACATCTTACCTTGATTGTTTTATATTTTTTCTTCGTAGCAGTATTCAAGTCTTCGTGTACTTTATCTAGGAGCCAAAATAAAAATTCCTGGGCGTCATGTTGACTGTTCCCTCGGTACTGGGTACCATGCCTTTCTACAGCTCCCTGGAAAATTATGGAAAATATAAATTAATGATTTATGATTAGTGTCGTCCAGCAAATTCATCCATACAATGTTGAAAACAGTTCATTACATTGTAGGTTTAATAAATTATTACAAAAATATAATTTTTAAAAAATACAAGCTTTTGTGATGCTGGATATCATGTAGCAGCAGAGTGCTAGCCAAGACAAATAAAACGAGCCCAAACACAATGGGTCTATCTTGTTTAGTACAGGAGTTCCTATGGCCACCTTCCGACTCCATCATCAGATCAGCTGCATGGTACCATTATCACTGCATTGTTACACGATAAACATATGAGAGCAAATTTCAGCTCAATCGGAAACCGGGAAGATGGTCAAATTTAACTTGCAAGATTCAACCCGAACTTATGTACATCCATTGCAAGAAATAAAAGCATGTAAAAATGAACCTTACTGAATGAAGTAGCATTAACTATATGCTACTCATTTCATCATCATTCATTTTACGACAATCCTCCCAGTGAAGTTGAGAGTACCTCTGCCTTCAAAGAATTGTTGTCAAAATTGCCTTTTAGCAGTGAATTGAAAAAAAAATTGATAACCTTTTCAATTAAAAAACCATTAAATCACTGCTTCCGCAGACATACAATATACATAGAACTTTACGTTGATGGTTAAGAACCTAACAATGTAATCGAACATCAGTATGGGTAAGCCCCAATAATAAGTACTTGTTGTCAATTAAATACTAACACAAGTGTCATAAACAATACAAAAGGGAATTCCACCTATTCATTCTAAACTAACACTAAATTAATAAATAAATGCTCATTTACAAATTCGTTTAGGTACTTCTTTAAGTAGTTTTTATTGTAAATTCAAATTAGGCTACCAAAATTTAGTTATCACATTTTGGCAAATACATAGAGATAATTATTTTGCACACATCTCACAATGTATGTACTACTTAATTTTCAAAGTCAATTGGGTAATAAATATCAATATTTATTTGAACGCTGTACCATTAATAAGAGTATGATTAAGACTAATTTCTGTACAAGGTCAAAACAATCAGTGTTTTAGCAAGATAAGTGACTACTCAACAAACATTACAGAAACATTATACATCGTATTAGTTGCATGTATCATTTTATCACATCATTATCCCATCTGAATCCATTTATAGCATAAAAATGCTGCTGAAGAGATTATGATAAATTTGCTATTAATTGAGGTTATGGTTTATGGTTAGAGTATGTACTAAGTTGAAGAGTGGCCTAATATTGTGGTGCAACATTATTATGGTCATTTATTTTATTAAACAGTTACCTTAAAAGCAGTGCTCATATCGGGTGCGTAACGACATGCCCAGAGAGCCTTCAGTAAAGCTGCCAGTTGCTCAGTGACTTCACCACGAGTACCATACTTTTTGGAATTTATTTTATTCCTTTTTTGCAGATCCACCTAGAAACAAGAAAATCTCTCAATAAAAATGTTTATAACCAAGTTATCTCACAAATCAATTAAGATGCTAGAATAAACTAGATGATGACATAGTAGTTACATAATGCATTATGTTAATATAATCAACACTATTTGGAAACTAGGTGAGATGGCAGTTTTGGGTTCGCAATAAATAAGGTAATACTGAAGCTTAATAATGTCAACTTATAGTTATGGCGGAGAGTACTGACTGACAGAGTTTCATCTAAATTGAGAGCATGTAAAATCAACTTCGCTTTTGTAAAATTTTAATTAAAATAATTACAGATAGTTTAAATCAATCCAATGTATGATGGTTGGCGATAACATTGAACTTATCACTATAAACAAACTGACCTTGTAATGGTCCAACACAAAGTACTCTGCTATGACATCTGTGTGCGAGAGACACTGCAAGACTGCATTCATGTAGCATGTGTTGCCATGATTTTTAATCCCAGTGGCTGCTGGAGTGGAGCCTGGTGGCCATGGTGGGTCCCCACTACATGGTACTCGCTCACCATTCATAAGTGCAGGATTAGATTTCACCTGCAACATTGAAGATTCATTATTAATTGCTATTACTTAATTACAACACAATAATTACGTTGAAAATCGAATATACTCACGCCAGATACATGAACAGTACTCATATGCTGTGCTATCTTATTCAGGAATCTTTTCCATGACGGCCTTCGGAACAACTTCCTTTCGATACCATTTTCCTCTTTCGGTGGCTCGCCTATTACAGAACTAGCACTTGTTGGTTTACTATCGTTGTCAGTACACTTGTTCTTACTAGAACTAGGCTTAACTGTCCCGAATGGATTACGAGGTAATGTAAAAGTACGCTTCAATCGGGATCCTTCCACCTGCTTTTGTGTCATGTTAGCTTCCGACACTTCATTGATAAGCTCACTTTCTGAACATGATTTTAAAACTGAAGATAGATTATTTGTAGACATATTAACAAAACGTTGGTAATAAATTACATCGAAATAATTATTTTACAAAGAAATCAGATAGAAAAACATTGATATGTCACTGACATAGGCGCCATTTTGTTTTTATCTTTTTTTTATGTCACTACTAGCCAATCTGGAAACTAAAGGACCTAGGGATGATTTACATTTGGACGGGGCGGGCACAGGGACGGGCGCGGGCACGGCACGGGCCGGACGAGGCCCGTACGACGCCCGTACGACGCATGTTCCAAACATTTTGTGTAAAAGCCCGGACGGGCCCGTCGTATGCCGTCGTACGGGTCACGACAAAAATGTATGGGACGTGCGTCGCACGTGCGTACTGCGTCGCAAAGGCGTCGTACGGGCATAGCGTACGGGCCTCCGGCCCGTCCCGTGCCCGCCTAGTCCTAATATAAATCATCCCCTATTTGACGAGAACTCCCTCTAGAGAAAACTATATAGTCATGTCATGAGCAGAATGACTGTCTGCTGATGATGATGCATTTAGTCTAATCTAATAACTATAATCATGGGCGTATATGAGGGGGGGTACGAGGGGTCCGGACCCCCCCCTTGGCCTATACATTTTCAAATATTTTTAGAAGTGTATCCTAGTAAAATAAAGCATGCCAAATATCATCTCTGAAAATGTGACAAACATTGTAGAAAGAACCCTTCTCAGTCAGGTACATCTGCTTTGTTGAGTTGCATTCCTTCCCTAAAGTTTTTATACGGCGGATACGCATCGCATGGTCTTTTGTTTTCACCAGGTCGCCGGTCAACATGTGCAACAGATTTAATGCAAAAATTTTAACAATTTTAAGTGACAAAAGCAACCCAATTTTACGACTAGCTTTCACCCGCGTGTTCATTAGCTTTTTGTGCCATCCCAAAACATTTTATTTTTTTCGGATAGTAAAAGTAGCTGACGACACTCCGATTTTCAAAGTAGGTACCACGAAGTTATAGGTATAGGTGGAGATTGCACTCCTAATACCTATTTGAGTCAAATACCTACACATTGCTATCTCACTCTTCTGTGGTCGGAACCATCTTTCTAATAGGGTGACCCTACATTTTTGCCTAAATTTAGGACGCACAGATATTAATCACAATGTTGAGTAAACCATTATATGAAAATACACAATTGGTAAATGAACAATACAAAGTAAACTTAAGGACCTTGTTCTATAGGGCATCGCAGATATACAAAAACTAATTCTTCAATAATTGTGTAAGAATGCAATCTTGCAAGTCAATAAATGTGTACAACTAGCTACGCTCTGGATTTATAATAATATGCTTTATGATGAAATACTGCGCCTGTTATTGATGGCATATGTAATTCGACAGCGCGCAGAAGAGCCTTAGTAATAGGGTTCCGTTTTTACCCTTTGGGTACGGAACCCTAAAAAGGTAATTAAAAACAATGTAATTCAAATTATAATAGTTTATTAACAAACACACATAATTTACAATTATTTACAAAAAAAAAAAATTGCCTGTAAAGTCGGTATACGGGCGAAAGTTTTATGTGACAACGACTTTGAGACGAATGAGACGAATGAGAGCGCACAACGTGAGCGGAGCGTAACGCAGTTTCTTGAAGTGTCACCCGGCAAACCAATTTATAAGACGTTGTCACGTCAAAAACAAATCATTCGTCCTGCAGGGTTGTTGACTTCAATCGCTACGAATCGAGTATAGGCTACAAATTTCTGGAACTCTTATAAAAATGGTATTTCAGTGGTACAATTGCTAAGCACGAAGTTCTTTAAGATTTGTCTTAGGGAAACCTGAAAAAAGAACACAATGATACTATAGATTTTATAATAATTTAACCAGATGATAATATGATAATAAAAAAAGGTCAATATAATGATTTTTTGTTACAAATAAAGATTCAAATATAGTAGGTACCTAAAAACTCTAGATTACAATTATAAAGATGTGAATCACATAGTGTTCTTGTTAATTTTAATTGCGTTACACTAATTGTGACAAATATCAGCGCTCAATAATACACACACACTGTCTGTACGACAGTCTATAATATTTAGTTACGCATTGCATACACAATAGAGGTAAATTATTCTCAAAAAATATTTTATGGTTACCCTACTGCATTTTTACGATTTCATTGATGATTCGGCCATGACAGCTAGTATTTTGGTGACGGGTGTTGCCGCATTAGGGAACTCCCAAAATTAGGGTATTCTTTTAATTCTCTCCAGTGTTAGTACTTGGGAAAATTACAGCTGTACTTAAATTTTAACACAACACAAACTTAATATTTATTTTTATTAATAACGTTAGTATTTCTTAAATTTTCTATGATATGGATCTGATAGTGGTACAGTTACTGGAAAACACGTTTGTAATCAGTTTGTGCATTCTGCTTTTATGATCAGTTTTACAATAATTCGCATTTTATCCCCTTTTAAACTGCAAACACTGTAAATTCATATAAATCATAGTTTGGGGTTGGATGAAGTTGATTAACTCAAAACTTTGAAATTAAATTTACCCATTTTCGGGATTTTTTAGTGTATATATAGAAATACCATACACCACACTAGAAAGAGAATTCCGACCACAGAGAGTGAGATAGCAATGTGTAGGTATTTGACTCAAATAGGTATTAAGAGTGCACTCTCCACCTTTACCTAAAACTTCATGGTAGGTACGGTACACCTACGGTAGGTACGGTAAAATGCTTCTATAAAATTAGTAAAGATTCCTAGCAGTTTTGTCACAAAAAATGTTTATATTTTCGAAAATAGATCGTTAGAAAGTGTTTTAGAACCAAAATGGCTTAAAAACGTGAAAACACATTTTTAACCGACTTCTAAAAAGGAGGAGGTTCTATGTTCGTCTGTATGTTTTTTTGTGTATGTATGTTCATTGATAATTTTGCCAATTGTGAACCGAGTCGGAAAAATCTAAAGTTAGTTTAGTTCTAAAGGGTATACTCCCGGGCTGGTCCCATTTAAAACCAAAAACGGCTCAGCCGATGAAAAATCAACAATAATTTAAGCAATTCGAGCGAAATATTCGAATTTTGTACACGATGGAAGGGGGTTTTATCATTTTTTGCGAAAAATAATTATAAGAACCGTCTTTGTTTAAAACCCACATTCATTGTCAAACGTCAGAAGTAGGTGCTATTTTATTGATCCAGCGTTTATGCAATTGAGTTATTAGGTCATAAAGAAAACCATAATTAGGTAGGTAGGTATCTACACTAAAATAAACTCATATATCAAGCTTGTTTTTTCGGATGTTTATGTGTTCCTATTCCACTTAGTTTAAGTCGCCCTAGCGCACGAACAATAATCATGTGATAAAATTAAATGATGTAAGTATTATAATTATTAATTGATAAGAAATAGCAAGAGCTTCAATTTGCAAACACAAAAATTTACTCAGGTACTAGAGTTTTACAAAACAGTATGTTGACTAACAAGACAAATAATGATAAAGCCCTAGATTACTCGTAGTACTAGAGCAACAGTAACCTTCTCAATGGCAATTTAGGTTTTTATTAATTTATATTATATTATTATAGTCTTCCGCGTCGACGGTCTTTTCAAGTTTTGTGGTATAAACATAACACAGATTTAAAGACAATAATCTATTTATTCAAAGAGTCCCTATGAAAATTAAAGGAACTACCTATTTTCGACACATCAAGTTTGGCGCCACATCTGCGGGACCATAGAATAATAACGCCGAGAATGATAATTTCATGTCAAAAAAATCTCGAGAGTGAAGCATCAACACGATTGATGTATGCGCGAGTCATACGTATTTACGCGCGGCAACACGCACACTACGAAACAAGTAATGTTACTATCAGAATCAGATTACCCCAAAAAATTGGGAAATTTGATCAGAGCCTTTAGTACAGATTTTGCATAACTTATACTTGTGCCTTTGAGTGTGGCTCCAAACATTTATGTTAATAACTTTTTTTTTAAATTCCATTAGTATGGGTATTATATGAAAGGGCTTTTCGTGTGGAACACAGTTTGTGAAATTGGTATTTTTTTAACTAAACGGTTTTAAGTACTAAAAGATAAAAAATAATAATTCTAAAATAAAATCGTGGGGCGCATCAATGAAATCTTTCAGGCGAAGACCTCACGATTTTATTGTTGAGTTATTATTTTTTATCTTCTAGTACATAAAACCGTTTAATTAGAATAAAATTTTGACCAATTTAATTATTGTGTTTTTAGTTTTACTTTGTTACTACAAACTGTTTTCCACACGAAAAGCCCTTTCATGTAATACCCAGTTTAATTTAAAAAAAGTTGTGGTGTACTAAGCCGAAAAGAGGTGATTCCGGTCATCATTTTGAACAAAATGTACTATGAGGCCAACCAGGGATTCGCGAAATTCAATTCAATTCAATTAAATTATCAATTGCAACATATGTAATTTTTACATGCGGTTATTAGATTACATGTCATAATAATGTCAAATACATATGACCCTTTAAGGGTATGACAAATTAATAATTACATTGGGAAGGCTCATTGCTAAATTGTCATGTCATAACCTAAGGTCATAACCATCTAATTATGATGATAATGTCTCGCTTTGGTACTTATCAAGTAGGATGTATGAAAACATAATAATATGTACTGATAATCCCGTGTCAAGGCAATGGAAGTATATTTCATTACTAATTTCAATTTCAAAATGAGGGGGAAAAGTTTTACCCTTTACTTGCAACTTTTAGTCCTTATGGCGTCTGTCGAAATTTTGTGAATTTATATTTACATTGGAAGGCGTTTTACATCAAATTATTAGATAATTTGTAATACTTACATGTGGAATGTGATGTTGCATTGTTTGTTTGGTTTTGCCGATTCACTGTGGCACCCGTTTACCACACAAACCGTCATTTTAAAATATAAATTACGGGAGCTGTTTTTATCACGGTACGACTGTGAGTACTGCCGCGCGCCGTTCGCGTACCAAGCTTTTCAAGCTTGGTATTTCTTGCTTCACTTGGCGTGCTTGTTCTCGGTTTCTCGGCGTTATTATTCTATGTGCGGGACATCTTTTGAGAATTGGATGCTAATAAGATTCTCATCTGTTCGCTGGTAATGGAACTTAGGTGCTTACTCCGTCATACACCTATCAAAATTAGATGAGCTAAAGCTATGTAAAGGAGGTACATAATATAAACATTTATCACCATCAACCACCATTCCATTTTTTTTAAAAACCATACTCCTCTTTTTTGGACAGTCGAAAAAAAATGTTGGACCCCCCCCTTGCAAGAGCTATATATACGTCCGTGACTATAATATATACCTATGCTAGAACTATAACTCTAAAAATCGAATAACTCTAATAAAGTATTTTTAGGGTTCCGTACCCTAAGGGTAAAAACGGGACCCTATTACTAAGACTCCGCTGTCCGTCTGTTTGTCAATACTCTGTCTGTCACCAGGCTGTATCTCATGAACCGTTATAGCTAGAAAGCTGAAATAATAAAAATAGAATAAAATAATATTTAAGGGGCGTCCCATACAACAAACCTGAATTTTTAGCCGTTTTTCGCTCGATATTAATAATGGTAACATGTAGATGCTTAAAATACATATTCACAGAATATTTAGCTGTATGTTCACTTCAATAACATATAATTAAATTAAAATAAATATTTAAGGGAAATATTAATTTAAAATATTTAATTTAATAATTTAAAATTCCTATACAGTACGGAACCCTTCGTGCGCGAGTCCGACTCGTACTTGGCCGATTATTTATTTTTCGTTTCATTTCACTCATTTATTCAGCTTTTGTTGTAGATTACATACACTAAGCGGCGTCATTTCCAGACATTACAACTTCAACCGACTATAGTATAGGTAAAATAATAAATTAAATAATGTTATTTTAGTTACGAATTTTTGCGGCTGTAAATGGGCAACGATTAACAAGGTATATGTATGCCAATGACCAGGATCGCACTGGATGCATCTCATTATAGACATCCATAGGGGAAGCCTATATCCAACGATGTCTTATAGCTGATGAATGGATGATGCCAATAAGTTTCGATAAGGTTTTTTGGCGGGAACGCGGAACAACCATGTCGCCTCATTGTATAATTATGTTAAACTTTTGTTTTCATCAGTGATAATAAAATTAGTGAAAAGTTGTTCGTTCTTCGTTGATTATGAGCTGATATAAGTGCATGAGTGTAGGCAAGTGATAAAATGTGACGTATCATGTTGTTCCGTGTTGTTACCAAACCTCCAAAGACGCCATTATGTACCAGTTTTATGGCAATAAACGTTATTCTGATTCTGCCTCTAGTAAAGTCACCACTGCTTTACTGAGATATGACTTGGATTATGTTTGGACTTGACTGCGACTTTATTGGACTATGACGTGACCTTGACTGACTATTTAGAAATATTTTTAAATTGATATCAAATACTTGACACTGGCAAATTCACAATAATGCGACGCCAAATCATAAAAGTAGAAGACGTTTCGATAAAATTAAAAAAAACACTGGCAGCTGTCAGTGTCACCACTAGCCCTGGCTGTCATGTCAACACAGAGTAACAGCTGTGCTGTGCATGTCAAGTTGATACTCCATCAGTGCTACCAGCCCTACTGTTTAAATAGTAGATTTGCTGTTTTCACATTGATGACCCGATTTTCCATTCCTGTTTTTTTGTCTTTCAATTACCTATTAATATTTATCGTTCAGGGCCCCCTCATAACAATAGTCAATTGGGCCTATAATGTATGTAAATATTTTTTTGGATAACGACCTAAGGTGGATTCACTAGCTCAGCGCGCAAAATAAAAATATTTTAGGTTTTTTGGCATAGATAAATTGCTCATTGCAAATTTACAAAAACTCATTTAAGTACAACTTAAAACCAGTAGCTTATCTGTGAAAGACAAATACCCAAAAAAAAATAATGAATTTCGCGCTCTGACCAAGACGATCAACCCAAAATACCTATATCATTATAGTTATGAAATATAAGTTTTTATTCTATTTTATTTTTTAATATTGAATATAAGTGATGATAATGTAATGAGTGAATATGATGATGGTAAAAAACAATATTTGTTTTTTTATTAAGTGATAATCAACATTAAAATTTGCATTACATACAAAATATAATGTATAGATAGACTTTTGTCGGAAAAGTTACGTCACGACACGACCCCCGCAACTTCAACAAAGTTTATCTTAGTCATTTGTTGTTTTTGTTGTTTGATTGACAAAAAAAATATGCCAGGTGCCCCAATTGTGTGCGGCTACTTTCAGAAATTTCAGTTTTCCATGCCGGCCACGCCGGTGAGTCAGTTGAGGCCAATTTACATTTTGAGCAATTAAAGTATTGTTAGGAGACTCACAAGGATAATGATAAACACATAGTTCGATTCATAGAAAATAATTATTCAATATTCGATTAATATTAAAATTACAGAGTGAAATGTAACGGAACGCGATAGAACGTCTAGAACGCAAGCAAGCCCGAGCAGAATGAGAGCGAGCGCCGGTTGCTAGCTGGTTTTATTAGCGAGGTGGCGCTGTAGTCGCGTGTTTTTCTTCGGAACTAGGCTTCTCAGCTAACACGGCTTCTCCTGACGTGGCCGTATCCTCGCGGCCTGGGCAAAGACCTTCTGGTGCGGCTCAGCCAGTAGCCTCATCAGCGCAGGGTAGCGCACGGCAGCTGGCGGTGGCATGGCGTGGGCGTCGACACACCACTCTGTCACAGAGTAGATGCATCTACGCGCACAGGCCCTCTTCGCATCTCTATAACGTAGGAGGGCAATCGTTAATAAGTTAGCCAGGAAACACACTATTTCCTTTTTAGATTTGGGTACGTGTTTGACACAAATATGCGAAAAAACTAAATGGCTCGATATTTTATTAAAATGCGGTATCGGTAAGAATCAAGCCTGATGGGCTGTCTTATACCCGCAGATAATACAGAAAATTTATTTACAAGACAAAACAATGTCTTACACAAAAAGCAAAACATGAAACATGAAAATAGAAGTCAGAATTTAGAAAACGTAAATTTTCAAAAAAAATGTGCTGAATCTAATTACTCGTAGATTGTTGTACTTTAAAAAAACCTAAAACTCAAATAGAACAAAACGTGTCAGGTACACAGGAGACAACCATGGGCCTTATAATTGAAACACAAAAAATAGTACACGAACTGCTCACAGACTCCAGGGTCTGTGCCCTTTGTTGATAAGTAACATTTTTATTTTTTTATTTTTATTTTATTTTATTTTATTTACAAAATATTCAGACACTTACAGTAACATAAGACCAAAACGTGTCAGAATCAAAAAACAGAAATCACACTTAAAACTTAATTCTATACAGTAATTCAGCTAAAATGATGTAAACAAAGTTCAATCAAAGCTTTGATACTTGTGTAAAACAAGTCCATTTCAGGCTTGCTGGCAATCAAATCATTTAATAGAGCTAGTGCGTGGTGTGTGGGTGCGTTGCGCGAGGTGTCGGTGCGGGCCGCGCTCAACGGCGCCAGCAGCGGCAGGGGCCGGCGAGCGGGCCGCCGCGCGCGCGCGCGCGCCTCCCTGTCGTGGACAACCAGACCACATTGGGATAACGCACCGGGGTTATCGATCCTATTGTTTAACAAATGATAGTAGTGGATGATGAGTGCACACTTCCGCCGTAGCTCGAGTGTGTTCATCCCCACCATTCCAGAAACAAACAAAGATGGATAAGACCAGGTGGGGTAGTACCCAAATTCTCTTTTGTAGAGATACCGAGCGAACTTTCTTTGCACTCGTTCGATTAACAAAACGTATTTATTCTCGTGCGGGTCCCAAATGAGCGAGTTAAACTCTAACTTGCTGCGAACTAGGGCATAAAAAAGAATTAACATAGTTTGCGTATTCTGAAACCTAGCACATTGTCTTATTATAAAACCTAGCGATTTATACGCTCGTTTGCACAGCTCTGTGATATGCGTGTTAAAAGTAAGTTTTGAGTCAAGAATAAGACCCAAATCTCGGATTTCCGTGACGCGTTCAAGTGCAACCCCGGACATATTGTAACTATAAACGAGTGGGGCGTGAGATCTTGTAAAAGTTATGATTTTGCATTTCGACACATTAAATTCTAACTTATTCTGCACGCTCCAATTCACAACACTACTAATGTCACGTTGCAAGGCCTCGCAATCATCGAGCTCACCTACACCCAAGAACAACTTCAAGTCATCCGCGAACATAAGGCATCCAGCCGAGCTGACAACCTTCGGCAGATCATTGATCATGATCGAGAACTGGGTAGGACCTAATGTACTTCCCTGGCTTACTCCTGAGAGAGTAATATACGACTCAGATCTGTAACCAAGGTAAGAAACAAATTGAGTTCGATTGGAAAAAGAATTACTGAAAAATTTAACCAAGCGAGGACAAAATCCGATTTCTACAAACTTCTTCAAAAGGATATCATTATCCACGCGATCGAAAGCTTTTTTTAGGTCAAAGTACGCCGCATCAACTTGTTTATTACTGTCCATGCCGGCAGTAGTAAAGTCCACAAAGTTTATAAGGTTTGTCGTTGTGGATTTCCCGGCGCGAAAACCGTGCTGGTTTTCACTAAGTAGAGGACGAATTTGCAAAGAAATGTGGCGATTCAACACCGTCTCAAATGATTTGGCGAATGCTGATAGAACGGCTATTGGTCTATAGTTCTCGATTTTCGACTTGACGTCATTCTTAGGTATAGGCGTAACTCGCGACCTCTTCCACTCTGTCGGATAGACGGAAGTTTGCAGACACAAATTGAAAATATGTAGGAGAGGTATTAGAAAAGCACGAATACAATCTTTAACGATGAATGGTGGTACACCGTCAGGGCCAGTTGCTGAATGGGGCTTGAGACGCTTTACCGCAAGGATAATGTCAGCCGGACTTATCCAGTCGATTGCGATTCGCGGCGACCAGTGAGAGTCGGCGGCGGCATTCTGCTCGGCGGCTTCAGCTGATAGCGTAGGCGCATCGTCCAAAAATACCGACTTAAAATGTTCCGCGAAAGCATTTGCAGCTTCCTCACCCGATACCAATTTTCCTTTGTACTCGAATTCCTCACAAATACTTCTACTGGCCTGTTGGTCTTTCATGAATTTCCAAAAACTTTTTGGATCGTTCGAAATACCTAACTCAGTTTTCCGGATATATAAAGCGTACGCTTCACTAATCAAATGCTTCGCTTGCTGTCTATAAAATTTAAACATTTGTAAATTAAATTCTTGGCCAAGTTCTCTGTACTTTTTCAAGTGAAAATATTTGAAATTTAAATTTTTAATTATATCATTATTAAACCAGGTAGGGTATTGAAAATTTCGATTAAATCTTTGTCTAAGTTTTTTAGGAACGCAATTGCTTATTGTAGCGTAGAGTTTTCAATAGAACATATGTACCGCGGCGTCTACATCATCGATTAAAATGACATCGCTCCAGTCAATACCTTCTAACGATGCATAGAGAGAATGAAAGTCCGCTTTACGGAAATTCCACACCGGCGCTTCGTCCTCGAGAAGCGGGGGCGGCGCGGGTGGCGCGCGCGGCGGCGCCCGCTGCGGCCGTGGGAGTCGCAGGCGCACCTCGAGCGCGGGGTGGTACGCATCCTCCGGCTCGACAACCTTCAACCCACCGTACACACACACGCACTCACTTTTCAAGCTACTCATAACTAAATCTAACATTGTATTAAATGAATTTCGAATAGTATTGTATTGGTTCAATTTACAATAATTTAAGAGATAATTAAATTGCAAAGTAACATTTTGACTACAAGACTGTAGGTTGAAGTCACCAAAAATCAATACATCCAATTTCGTATATTTTGCAACTGCGTTTTCTAGCACTAAAAAAGTATTAATGTATGTTACGTCTTTGGAATTTGGTGGAATATACACTACGCAACATAAAATCTCTTTATACTTCAAAGTTACTATGGCCATAACTATCTCAACATCGAAAGTGTAGCCGTCAATGTCCGTCACCTGGCGGATCCTGTAGCAGTCCCGGACGGCGCACAGCACGCCCCCCTACCCCGCGTCGCCGGCGCGGTCCCGCCGGACCACCTTATATCCTGCTGGAATTACTTCGGCATCACTTACGCTGCTGTTCAAAAAGGTTTCGGTGAACGCGACGATGTCCGGAGTCTCGTTTAATAACGCTTTTTTACATTTGTCGGTTTTAGTGCGTAGACCTCGAACATTCTGATAGATGGCTTTAAAAGTTTTATATTTTGTTTTCTCATTTCTACTTTTGCAGTGAGCTTCGAAACCCACTGTGCCAAGGCTTTATATAGACATCTGCAGCCCAATACTGTGCTGCCATATATTTATCTACGTTTTTCAAAGTCAAAGTCAAAGTCAAAAGTATTTATTCGTGGAAATTGTGGTTACAAAGGTCTTATTTTATAAATATACAGTACAACACAATTAGCCAATGTGGCATACGAAAATTGAATTGAAATCAATTCCATTTTAAAGATAGTGTATTATAGCAAAGATTACATAGGTTAAGTACCTACTAAGATATTCCAACCTATATAATATATAAAAAAAAAATGTTTTTTCTTTTTCGATAGACTAGGCACAGTTAGTTTGAACGATGCATAATCTCCTCGGGGCTTTAACGCTTCAACTGCACACTTATCTTCAGAACATATAGTTTTCAGATGATCGTTTACTTGCTCGGCCGTGGTTCCGGTCTTCACGTAATAAAGATGCAGATAGGATTTGCGATCCGCGGCTTGTAACGCAGTAGTTCCCGGGGCCGCCGTGCCGCAGGTCGCATTCACGATCGGGCGACGAGGTCGCCGGGCTCTCACCTCAGTCCAGTCTGAAGCGGTATTATTCCCAGCGACTGGATTAAAATCAATCTGTGTTATTACATCGTTCACGTATTGCGGTGTCGTAGGCGTAGGCGTAGGCGTAGTCGGTGCGCTCGTAGTAAGTGCTACGAGGCTCGATGGCGCGGAGATCGCAGCAGCGGTATCGGCTACGGCGATGGCGGGGATCGCCGAACCGGTTTTGAGAACGAGCGGAGATATAGCCCGTCTTGCTTTGGCCGGTCGATGAAACGCGACGATCGCCGACTTGGCCCGACCTCCTGCCTCCCGGCCCGGCCGCTGAGTCGGTGGAGCCACACACGCCGCTTGCTTACCCTCCGTTATATTTAAATGCGGTGTTTTAACGCCCGTTGTCAGTTTTTTAATCAGATCACTCTGTTCGATTACAAGATTTTTCAATGAAATCACTTCATACTGTAGATCTATCACTGATTTGGCTAACTCGCGCACCACATTTTCAACACTTTCTGCTGACATTTTTAGCGATTACAAATAAAACTACGGAGCTGTTCAAATTGCGTCTGACTTAAGTGACGTCAGATGACGAATTTTAAAGAATGCGACTGTACTGTAGAGAGTGGTTAGTTTAAATCTTAGTCTAAGCTAGTATTTTCAGTGCATTGCGTGAATGCCGCGAGCAAACCGGCGACCCACATGCAGCACCTGATCACGAGTGGGACGCATGTGCCAGCCATCGCTCTCCTCGACCATATTTAAAGGAAGAGAACGACCCGACCACGACGCCGCCGCAAGAAGGAGCCTTCGATGGCGAGTCTGAATGCTCAGGGCATGAACGCAATGCTAATTTCTATACATTACATTACACAATTAGGTAGACACTTATTATGATTTAATTTGTGGAAGCGATCACCAGCAGAGTCCAAGGCTACGTTTCTGTGTGTTACTCGGTGGTACCTACTCTGATTGTGATCGCTCCCTTCTCCTTCTATTACAACTCTATTGCCTCCTCCCAGCCCAGAGCCTCCATCACTGCTGCGTTCCGATCTCTGATGGCCATCTGCAGGTTATACTCCTTGATGGTCCTCCATGTCGCAGACGACGCACGCCTCGCACGAATCGACTGATGGCATCATCTTCGAAGTCGTCGGCGTAGTAGATGAAAGTCCCAGTATGCCGCGACAATGCAACGACAGCGTGTGAGACGCTCTCGTGTAGCTTCATTCTAGGCTTAGTTTTGATGGCAATCACCGACTCAAAATATTAATGGTATTAAAGAGCAAATGTTTATTAATATTTCATTACAAATTATTGCAAATTTTGTAGAATTTATTCGACATCATAAGTTGCATATCTAGTTTACAAGATATGCAATATATGATTGAGCATTTTTGGTTAATATTCTGATTTTTTTTATATTTTAACTAAACTAAACGTATTGTTGTTTTGCTAAACGTATGATTCTATTCTAAATTCGAAGTGGTACACAGCATTACCTAGTAAAATTATGACGTTGTTTCTTGTATTTGGAACTTGCATGTATATTTTTAAAAAAAGAAGTAATTATCCGAAATATCCAGATAATCGGATAATTCGAACTTTCGCTATCCGTTTTATCCGGATTTCCGTTTTTATATCTATATTTACGATTTGTATCACTCATCCCTACTGTTTTAGTTTTTTGAAGTTGTCAACACCATACCAAATGCCCGTTTTAGCTCCGCCTCTTGGATTTTTCCCGTTTTCCAATAGTTTTCCAATCGGTTTGCTTTGTGGTGCCGTGAGTGAGCCAAACTTCTATTCATATGGTGCCTAAATATTAATGATTTACGAATCAGGTAGGAAATGAAAAGACAAGACAAGTTTTTAAATTTTACTGTTCGCTAATGTATATTAGTCAGCATATTTTTTAATTTTCATGAATGTTTCTTCATCGATCCTGTAGAATCATTAAAAATGTAAGAAATAATGAAGCACAAGTGGTTACTTCTCATAAGCTGGAGTGTCGATTGCTGAAATCCTGGCTGTAATATCGATGATCGAAATTACACCATCTTAATTATATACTATTGTGGGGAGACAGCTAGAAATACCGGCGGCCTTGATACGAATAAAAATATGCTTGCTATCTTCGACACTGAATAATATTTAAGTGAACACAAATGTGCCATTAACAACTTGGAATAGAACCTACCTGCTTCTCTTGTCAGTATTGTTCTGGCTATGCATATAAAAATTATTTTCTCTTAATCATTATCATCATTATTATTTAAGAAAGAAATAAAGAAAGAAATCTTTTATCTAATCTGTCAAATAAAATTACAATATTTTTTAATGTGGTGGAGAAATAGAATGCAATTCATTTTCATAGAAAGTAATAGCTCTCTTATTTTCAGATGACTATGATTAAGTCATAGAAATGTCGTCCTTTGAAAAGCTAAAGCTTCTCATATGGAAGAACTTTCTTCTACAAAGAAGGCACAAATGGCAAACAGCCTTTGAAATAGCTTCACCTGTAATATTTTCTCTTTTTCTTATACTCACAAGATGTCTCGTGGACCCGAAATCCAAACCAGAAACCTCATACCCAGGCTTCTTGCCAACTTATTTCAACATAACTGGACGGAACTTGTAAGTATTTAGGTTTTTACATGCAAATATATTTTCAGAGTTTGCACTCTCTCATAAGTACATTTTAAGTACTTATACCTACCTACTAATTTCTAATCAGCACATGTAGCACGCCAAAGGGACAAAACCATTTTATCCAATTTAAATGTCAGTTGTCATTGTCAATCCATACTTTATTTCCTCTTCGAGGGGATATACCGGTGGAAAGACAATTTGTCCCTATGCCATGCTACCCAGGCTGGTTTGGCTGAGCACATACATTTTCTGAATAATAGTAAAACCTTCAAATACCATGAAACATTATATTGTAGATCTTGGTTGAGTTAACCATTAGCCATGTCAGATGCCTTCAGGCGTCCTAAAAACTCTGACACCAGGGCTAGCCACCCCTTATATGAACTTACTCACTTTTAACACATTACATAGCTTAAAGGCTAGAAATTGCCACTGATGGTTAACTGCTTGCCATGTATAGGCCGACCGCTTAACTCGCGTATCGCCTGCGCGGTAAGAAGGAGCGGAGCAACATCTCCCCCCGCTCCGCGGCCTACAGAAGTTGCAACAGTTAATTGTTTTTAATGACATTTAATTCATTAAAAATATTGAAGTAAATATTATTAATTACCTGCTATTTTCTAACTCTATAACAAAGTCTTTCACACAAAAAGTTGTATTAAAATTGATAAAACTGTAGGGATGTACTATAAATAAAATCACTGAATCTGAATTTCATTTAAATAATCAAAATCATTTATTCCATAAGCTTAAAAACCATAAATGATATACCCACCATGAGTACAAAACTTGTTTATACATTAACCGTCTTACCACAAAAGTTTTACGCACGCTTCAGACAATGCTTAGCAGTACAAATTGCTCAGTTAAACAGTGTATAAAGAGTGTTTAAATCTTTTGTGGTAAAGCGGCTAGAGTTTAACAGTGAGAATACACCTTTTACCATTTATATTTTTAGAGGAAATATCACATCAGGAAAGACAGGCACACTAGCATTCTCTCCCGAAAATCCTCTGACCAGAGATGCTACAAGAGATGCTATTGCCATGGTCGCAGAAGATAATCTCGGCTTTTTATTTTTTTTATTTGATGCAAATGAGCTACCTCAACCTAAGGGATATAAGAGCGCGAAAGAGATGGAGATAGCTCTTACTCAACCCAGTGCTATGAACCAGATACTTGTGGGGATTCAATACGACGATAATATGGCGAGTAAGTTAATCTAGTTATTTAACTAATCTGTGGTTGGCTCAAATATATTGGCTTATAAAAAAAACCCAATTTTTACTCAGACCAAATAAAAATAATCGGCCAAGTACGAGTAGGACTCGCGCACGAAGGGTTCCGTACTGTATGGGAGCCCTCCTTAAGAGGAAGGATGGTCTGTAATTTTCCATACAAACGTATTACGCTGTTTTCTTCCTGGAAAATACTTTTAGAGCCTCAATTTTTTGTCATAAAATTAAATTTAGCTGTTTAGACTACCCTGTCTTTTCTTTTTCTTGATAAATTAATTATCAGGCAAAATACGACCCTTCAATATCACAAAAAAATTCACCATTATTACTGACGTCTTTAGAGACCTACCAGAAGAGACTAAATAATATCTAACGAAATATAAAATGACAGAATCACGAACACATGTTTTTTTTAAATTTTGACATAAAAAACACTTGATTGATCTTGTTTTTGAAGAAGAAAACAGCGTAATACGAAACGTTGTCTCGCCATGTTTTTTGTAGGTATAAATCGCTCTGAGCTGCAATTGTCCCTATCGCACGATGCGGGGGTAGGGTCGAGGTGAGGGAGGTTCAAACCTATACGTACACAAGCACTAGGGATGTAGTAATGGTCGATATTTTTGTCGATGCTCTAGTGATGTCCATCGATATCGATGTTTATTAAAAAGATTAGTTATTTTTCAAATCCTGTGATTTGACCGTTGTTGTTTGTTACTTTTGAAGAAAAGATTTTATGTATAATATAGGAATATAGGCGTTTAGTTGCTGCGACATATTGCAGCGATTATACAGAATATCGTGCTGTATCCGCAGACATCTAAATGAGTTAGGCGCAGAATAACCAATTCTCTTAATGCCCAACTAATCTGTGAATGCTCAATTCTACGAAAGCATAATTCTATGAATGCCCAATTCTCAAAATGGCAACATAATTTTGATTAGGAATTTTCTAAAAAAAATACAATTTATATACATGTAAGGGCTTACCGGTACCTAAAACAACCTCCGTTTGCGAGTTAAGGACATTATAACTTTTACTATGGGACCGACCAGAGCCAAATCCGCGAGAAATATCAACTATACCATAGAAAAAGTCCGTTGATAATGGACAAAGTGTATGGAACAGCTGGTTTTTTATCGCCAATGCGGAGTTAGTTGCTCCCATAGTAAAAGTTGTTCTTTTCAAACCTATTAACTTTGCCCTAAAGAGGTTGTGCTTTAATCACCGGTGTTTTTTTTAAATGAAAATGTGTTTTTAGGGTTCCGTACCCAAAGGGAAAAACGGGACTCCATTACTAAGACTTCGATGTCCGTCTGTCTGTCACCGGGCTCTATCTCATGAACCATGCATAGGCAGCTGAAATTTTCACAGATGATATGTTTCCGTTGCCGCTATAACAACAAATACTAAAAACAAAATAAAATAAATATTTAAGGGGGGCTCAGATACAACAAACCTGAATTTTTAGACGTTTTTCGCTCTATATTAATAACTGTACCAGGTAGATGCTTGAAATTTTCACAGAATATTAAGTTTTATATTCCCTTCAATAATAAATAATAAAATTAGAATAAAATAAATATTTAAGGGGGGCTCCCATACAGTACGGAACCCTCCGTGCGCGAGTCTGACTCGTACTTGGCCGATTTTTTCTATTTGAAATTATTTTGCCATTTTGAGAATTGAGCATTCTAAGAATTGGTCATTGTGAGAATTGGACATTCGTAAAATTGAGCATTTTTTAAAATATGTTCCATTATTAGAATTCTGCGCCTAAAGCGAAATAATAGTTCTAATCAGGAAAATCACGTGCTCTCTAAAATCGTGTAATAACTGTAACGTATAAATATAATTATCCTTAGTCCACTTACCTAAGCGAAAAACGTTCTATTAAATTATTAAATTATCAAAGACACAACATTAAATAATTAAAAAAACACATAATCAGTCACATTACAAATACAACAAAATAAATAATCTGGCTCCTGCACATACCTATATTTTGCCTATTGCGCAGCGTTCTGCGCCTAACTTTCCATCCGCTGACTTGTGTGGCGCGAATTATACGTGAGATTCATTCGAGAAAACAGCCCCATTGGCTATCCGTTCATTGAACTATGTGCCTTGCCCTTTGTCATTTTAACTTGGCTATCCGCTGAGTTTTGCTGAAAAGTGTGTAGTACTTTGTGGATGTTCTATCCTGTATTTATATGGTGTGTGCTACCCACTGCTGCTTTAATTTGCTAATAGTTTCAACTTTTTTAAACTTATTCAAAGTAGAACCTAAGTATGACAAGCAGTTCTCCAAACAGTAAGCATTGCATCTGTTTAATTGAATTCTTAATTATTTTTTATACTACTGGACTACTCGCGCAATGAATATACGGGAATAATTACAATATAAAAGGCAAGAAGTTTTATATGTCCAGATATACAGGGTTATCCAGAACTGGTGTACTAAGCCGAAAGGAGGTGATTCGGACTATTATTATGAACAACTTTTAATATATGTGGTCAAACCGAAATTCGAGAAAAAAACCAATCGTGTCATACATTTTTTCGAGTCCAAGTTGCAGTTTTGTATGGAACAGCTGATTTTTAGTTCACGAAATCCGCAGCTGGACCCATATTCATATAATTTTATTGGTATCAAAATACAAGATACAAGTCAATCCAAATCAATTACAATTGTAGTTATAATTATAATATTCTTAAAATTTCAGCTTAGCTAAAGCAAAGCATAATTATCTTAAAATTACAATAACTTAAAATAGCTGTAGTTAAATTAATTAAATTATATATTTAAATAAATGATTAAAATATTAAATTGTAAAAACAAAACGATAATCATTCAATATAAATCTGAACAATGCTACAATATCAAAACTTAAAATGACAAAAATTGCATAGTTAATAAATTAAAAAACATGAATTTGTAACAAAATATAGTAAACATAGTAAACTTTGTTCATAATAACGAACGTGTAGGTCATAGGTAGGTACACCTCTGAAACCTCCTTCACTATGTAAAACACGACCTTGTAAACAGGTATCGTGTATCCACCAGTAGATGTCACGTGACAGAAATGATGATGATGAATTGAGAAACCTTTCATTTTGACTGACCTACAAAAAGAAGGGGATTTGCGATTCGTGTATGATAAGATAAGATAAGATATATTTATTGGCCTTATAACTACAAACGTTACACTAGGCAAGTCAAATTTACAATTGTATCACAAATAATCACAATGCATAAAATTCAAAAATAATAATAAAAACAAAACTTAAGTAATACAATATCAATTAGGTAGAAACAACTATTATAAAATTAGCAAAATTTAAAACTGTTAGGTAATTCAAGGGCTTAAAAATAGGTACTAATTACTTCACATATTCGATTTTTCCGAGCCGATTCTCAAGTTTATTTTTACAAGTTTATGTTTAACTTGCATGTATGTATGTAAATAATATATTTTTTTGGGTTAAACCATGCAACGCAATTTTGAAGCAGATATTGAAGCTATCTGTTATTTATTACGTACCTAAATCACTTGAAAGATTTTATACCCCTAAAATTGTGTAATATTCGAAAATTTATAGGTTGAATTAATTTTAAAGTTTAGATTCTTCTTTTTGGACTATTTAATTTAAATAAAAGCTTGTTTTTAATAAGATTTTACACTTTGTTTATTGTCTGTTGAAGAGTTATGTGCGTGGTTTCCTTAAAAAAAGTTATTTGGTATATCTTAAGTTAGGTATTTGGTAGAATTTTCAGTATGTATTATGCAGCGCCTACAGAAATCGATTAGTTAAATAGCTATTTTTGTTCGCAGCTTTTGGATTGAGGTCAATTGTGTAAAGTTGGCTATTTATTAGGTATTTTCAAAAAATATTATTCGAAAGAAAATTAAAATCAATATACCTACTTCGCCTATATGTGTAAAAAAATAATGTAGCTTTCTAATTCGATAAAAAATATTCAGTATAAAGGTTTTCGTTTGCTATGCGCTATCCCAAAAAAACGGAGCTTATGTACCTACCATATTTTGCTACAATTCAAAAGAATACACCAGCCGTCCGCCTGAGCTAGGAGCGCGGGCGGGCGCGGGAAGGGCGCGGGCGGAGTTGGCACACACACAAATACAATTGCATCACACCACACATAGAAGCTCCCTGGCTTGGGCGCATCGCGACAGCAATAGTTTAGCCAAATACCTACTTCTCAAATTCCTTGGCGCTCAGCTTTCCTCTTAAATATTGATTCTATTTTAATTTTATTATTTATTATTGAAGTGAATATACTACTAAATATTCTGTGAATATTTCAAGCATCTACCTGTTACCATTATTAATATCGAGCGAAAAACTGTTAAAAATTCAGGTTTTTTGTATGGGAGCCCCCCCTTAAATATTAATTTTATTCTGTTTTTAGTATTTGTTATTATAGCGGCAACATAAATACATCATGTGTAAAAATTTCAGCTCCCTATCTATAACGGTTCATGAGATACAGCCTGGAGACAGACAGACAGACGGACGGCGGAGTCTTAGTAATAGGGTCCCGTTTTTACCCTTTGGGAACGGAACCCAAAAACGGATTCATTTGTCTGTTCACGACTTGTTGACTTGCCTTTTTTTTTATTAGTTCTGAGAATTTTTAGGTTTATTATCTAAAATTCTAGACAAATAGATGTTTCAGAATACGAGTATTTATACATATAATAGATATTATTTACAGTAAAAAATAATATGTTGCATTTATTAAATTCATCATTATTACCATGTTAGAGTGCATTTTTTTTATAATTATTGACCCTATTATCTAGAATTTTAGACAAATAGATGTTACAGATAAACGTAGATATTACACGTACTTATAGTGAAAAAATAATGTGTTGCATGTATTTAATTCATCATTATTAATTATTACCATGGTAGAGTGAAGTGGCGAAAGGAAATGTGCTGTGCCGACACCACCTAGTGGGATAAAGGCATGAATATTATGATGATGATTACCATATTAGCTGTAGGACGCCCTCTACTGGGTATAGTCCTTTCCTATGGATTTACAAAGACTACATGAAAGCGGAAAGCGCCGGCAGCGGCGGACTGACTAGATGACGCTTGCATCTCGCGCGTTCCTGTGGCTTTGATCAGATCATCGGTCTACTTGCCGGCGGACGTCTTTCGCTGTTAATTGATTAGTTTTTAATCATCGAAGTGAGAGGTGGCCTCTTATTTTTTTCTTTTATTTGAAGATGCCACTGAATGGCCGGACAATATAACTCTAACACTACGTTTCCCGGCTGTGATGAGGACGCCGATGGTAGAACATCCTTTGCGCGCCAGCTGGCGGACCAACCTACTGTTCCCGATATTCCCGCGGCCAGGGCCTAGAGATCCGGAAGACCCGTATGGCGGGAAAACACCCGGTAATTACTATAATTTATCTTCTAGTTAAGATTGATGTTTTAATTCTATCCATGTGATCATTGATAAATATATAAATGTTTAAGACCATCAGAAAAACATACGCTTATGATAGAGCATTATTAAACGCTAGCGACCCGCCCCGGCATCGCGCAGGTGTATTATACATATAAACCTTCCTCTTGAAACACTATCTATAAAAAAAAAACGCATCAAAATCCGTTGCGTAGTTTTAAAGATATAAGCATACATGGGGACAGACAGCGGGAAGCGACTTTGTTTTATACTATGTAGTGATAGTGATGTGCCAATAATGTGCTGTAACTTTATCTAACAATACATCAAACTGGTTTAAGTTATTGTGTACTAGCTGCGCCCCGCGGTGTTACCCGCGCTAGCCCGAGATAAAAAGTAGCCTGTTAATCCAAGGTCTAAGCTATCTTCATACCGAATTTCGTCCAAATCGGTTCAGCCGTTTGTGCGTGAAAGAGTAATAAACATCCATACATACTCACAAACTTTCTCGTTTATATTATTAGTAGGATGATGTTTCGTAAGGTTTTCCTCTATTCGAGCTTTTTGGCTCGATCTCCCGCCCCGATACCCGCAGAGAGATTGGCTACAAAAAAAATGTGTTTCCTAGAGTTTTGCTACCTAAGTTTGTGGATGTGTGGATGGTTATTTATAATAAGTCTCTCCCTAAGTTTGATTTATCGCTTCCAGGTTATTCCCCGGAAATGTTTTTGGCAGTGCAACATGCAGTATCAATGAGCATAATAAAAAACAAGACAGGGCAACCAATTTCCACGAAAGTGTACTTACAAAGGATGCCCCAGAAAGCTTATAGAGACGACCAACTACTCATGGCCCTCGAACGATTCATTTCTATGATTATAATGTTATGTTTCGCCTACACATTTGTCAATACAGTGAGAGTAGTTACTTCGGAAAAAGAGCTTCAACTTAAGGTACTTTTTTGTCTTCAATCAATACTTGGAATTAATTTAAGCTCTGCGTCATCGAGGCTCGAAACCATATTTGTATAAAAAGTTGTTTTGATACTATCGCGCATCACTTTTGATTAGTGTTATACTTACTTATAACCTTCAGTCAGTACTGTGCAAACATCACTATGTTCTCGATTGAAGGGCAATGTTTCCAGGGAAATTTTTTGAGTAACTTGGGGTTTTCAAAGGGATTTATATGTCAGTGACCAGCGCAGTGCTGTGCCGCGCAGCGTATTGCTGGTTTAGTAGGTACAGCTCAAAATTCTGGGTAGTATAGATTAAAGTAGATCGATCGTTTAACACTCAATTATTTTTCGCAAAAAAATGGCATGATCGACTTCAACCGTGTACAAAATTCGAATACTTCGCACGGATCAATGTAATTTTCACATTATTGTTGATTTTTCAAAAACGACTCAAACGATTTAATATTAAATTGGGACAACCTCTGAAGTATTACCTATCTACCTAACAAAAAAACAATTATCAAAATCGGTTCATAATTGGCGGAGTACTCGCGTAACATACATACTTAAAAAATACTAAATACTACTCTGTCTTCATGAACGTATGTTTACGCAGGAAACAATGACAATAATGGGTCTTCCGTCGTGGCTCCACTGGCTGGCGTGGTTTATCAAACAGTTCTCGTTCCTCCTCATATCGGTGGTACTGATGGTCATACTCTTCAAGGTGAGTGCTCTTCTTTCATATGCGCTGTTTTTAAAAGCTCAGACTCAAAACAATTTTTCATAGAATTCCCGTTTCACCATGTGCAATGTAACGCAGCCTTTTTCACCCCTTAATCATCATTATCATGAATGGATGAACACTTTATTGTTAACACTAAAATACAATACAGAAAAAATACACAGAAAGGAAAAAGAGGCGACTTAAAACTAGTGCAATAAAGGGCGGCATCAATCATCATTTCGTGTCAATGGCTGAACGTTTTATTTCCAAAATATTGTTTTTGTAATTTTCCCCCCTAAATATAATCGTGCCATATTTATATCAATGAACTAATCGAATATTTGTTTATGACAACTACACATTACCTATCACATTATTCAACGCACCGCAAAAAATTTATCGCCTTCTTGTTTTACTGATTTGTGATAAAATAGAACAGTATATTTGTTAGCCGGTTTTGGCCAAGTGTGGTGTCAGCACTACTCAGACGTGCGGAAAAGTAAAAGCAGTAGTGAAATGAAAAGTGAAGGTTGCATATTTATCCCAACTTAACAATCTTGAAACCAGTTTACCTAATGTAGGTATGGACTTGTCACCAGCTGTCCAAGATAAGGTCAGTGTCACAAATTTTATTAATTTATTCGCGACGATGAGTTACTAATATTGTATATTTCAAATTTTAGATAACCATTAATCGTTTTCTCTTCCGCGTTTTTGTCAAAGCTGTGTTAAGAGTCAGCTCCATAATAAAAATTGTTTTTTTAGGGTTCCGTACCCAAAAGGTAAAAAAGGGACCCTATTGCTAAGACTCCGCTGTCCGTCTGTCTGTCTCCAGACTATATCTCATGAACCGCTATAGCTAGAAAGCAGACATTTTCACAGATGATGTATTTATGTAGCCGCTATAACAACAAATATTAAAAATGGAATAAAAATATTTTTTAAGGGGGCCACCCATACAAAAATTCTAATTTTTTTCCGTTTTTCGCTCGATATCAAAAATGATGACAGGTAGATGCTTGAAATATTCACAAAATATTTAACTGCATGCCTACTTTAATAATAAATAAGCAAATTAAAATAAAATAAATATTTAAAGGGGGCTCCCATACAGTACGGAACCCTTCATGCGCGAGTCCGACTCGTACTTGGCAGATTTTTCATAATATAATTATGGTCTGAATTACCACCTTTTGGCTTAGTATACCTTATGCGAATAAATGTAAATAAAACCTGTGAAAGCTTAAAAAAGGAGTGTTTTCTATCTGGGCCGGTTGACGTTGTTAAAAAGTTTCGCATACCTAAGAGGTACCTACAAACTTTGCATCTGCGTCATTGACTGGATTCAATCAAGGATTATATCGGAACGCGGCAGTGATGGAGGCACACGCAAACGTAGCTACGGACTCTGCCGGTGATCGCTTTCACAAAATAATAAATCTTAATAAGTGTAATATATATAGAAATTAGCATTGCGTGCATGCCCTGCGCATTCATGCTCGCCATCGAAGGCTCCTTCTTGCGGCGGCGTCGTGTGTCGGGTCGTTCTCTTTCCTTAAATAATTATGGTCGAGGAGAGCGAAGGCTGGTACATGCGTCACACTCGTGATCGAGTGCTGAATGCGGGTCGCCGGTTTGCTCGTGGCATTCACGCAATGCACTAACAGACTATCAAATTTAACTTACTTAGCATAGGGCACAGACCCTGGAGTCTGTGGGTCATTAATTTAAATAAATTAATAAAAAAACTTTGAATCTGCCTGTACCTAGCAGGGCACACTTAGTTCAAGTTCCACAAGTCCTAGATTATCTTTTTGTTTACAGATACCGTTTAACAGAACAGAAGACGGTGAAGGCTATTCAGTGCTCACATTCACACCATGGTCTGTTCTATTTTTCATCATGATTCTCTACGTAATAGCATCGCTCTCCTTCTCTTTTATGATCAGCGTGTTTTTCTCTAGAGGTAAGGAAGTAATAAGTAACCTAATGCTGTAAATGATAGGTTTTAAATTGATGTAACGATGCTACAACTCGTACGCGAGGTTTTTGTATACAGTTCTCAAGTTGTTTATCAGAATGTCTTAAAATAGAGCAGGCAAAGGCATGCTCTAGATGTCATGCAATAAACGTTACAGATTTTTTTATAACGAGTTCTCTGCTCTTCACTGTGTTGTATAGTGCGATCCAAAATTTACATGACAGTGGGGGCGAAGGGTGGGATTCTGCGCAACTCGTAGCTAACTTCATAGACGCCATTAAATTTGATTCGACCCATGAGTTTATTGTGCATGTAGGTACCTATTTAAAATTAGCTTTACATTTCAGATTTAAACAGAAATAATAATTTTTCGAAAAAATGGCAAACCCGACTTCCATCGTGTACGAAATTCGAATAGTTCGTTCGAATTGAAGTAGACAATTTCTACATTATTGTTGATTTTTCAAAAAACGGTATAGGTACCTAAACTTTCGAACTAAAAATATTTTTTTAACGGTTCACAAGCGATAATATCGATGAACATACACAAAAAAAATACATACAGATACATACCTCCTCCTTTTTGGAAGTTGCTTGAAAAATTGTTTTTGACTTTATTACTGGACATCCAGTTGATAAAATTCATTACGATAAAAATATAGTGGGTAACTACTGAAACCACAACCACCAAAAGTTTTAACTTTACTCCTGTAATAATGAAGCTCTCGAGTCGTTCTTTAAATTATTACATTTTCAAACTCGACACCCTGCAATAGCAAGAAAAGTGAAAACAATCATACTCAACTAATATATTTGTAATTAGTCTATCATTTAAAACTAGGCATGACTAGGGTTTTTCTTGAATTAACATTTTTATTGTTCGGCTGCAACTGCCAACCTACGAATCTTTCATCGAAGTTCGTCTAGCAACTAGTTTCTAACAGGAGAAAAGAAACGGCTATGTTGTTTAATTTTCACAGTTAAACATAGCCTTAGGTTAATTCAGCACATACCTAGTATTACTATCAGTATCATCACAGTTATTATATCAATTTAGCATAACTTTGATGATTATGACGCTGTCATATAATAATATGACTGACGCGGCCAACTAATCAATTTGAATCATAAACTGACCTTGCAGTTAACTAAACAAGATAATGAGTGAACCACAGACTTATTTAGAAGTCTGTGGAGTGAACTTTGTTTTGTTATTTTACAACCGGTCATGACGATCAGTTTTTGCGGTGGCCGGTCTGGTATCGTTCGATGGTTGTAACATGATTTTTATTATTTATTATGTTATTAGTATGTACATTGACCGAATAAAGTGAATAAGAATAATCTCATCGGCGTTTGTAGGTATATACCTAATTAACATTAGGATTCAGGTTGTTTATCGTTTAGCTCTGCCAGAAGCCTTTTGACACGGTAATGGTATCTATGTAGTATTCCTTCTTCATACAAACGGTCGGAATGTGAATCATACCTGCGAGCCTCGAAGTTCGATACACACTCGGTCGAAGGAGCGCATCGTAGCGTAGTGACGTACGAACGTGCGGGTTTGTAATCAGTAAGCGTGCGGTTTAACTACCAGGCGTGCATCCCTAGGTCGTGTTACGTACTGCGTGGCTACACGCGGCTGTAGGTATCTATTCCAAGGACTGGGCCGAGTCGCAATATTGCATAGAGACCTATACAGACTTACTTACGGTGTGTAGGTATCTTTATTTGACGGGAAAAATAGACATTCCAGTGAGAGGATCTCCTCAAATCTTTAGAATACCCACAGTCGAGAATATTAGCCGATATCATACTTCAACTTAACGACAAAAAACGCAATTTTTATCTACTCTTACGTCTAAATTACAAAATGTATTATATTATAAACAACTTAACTGGTTTGTCTTTGTATATAATACTTTAAGCGGAAATGACAATTGTTCACTTTTTTCAGCGAATACCGCCGCGTCATTCATGGGCCTTGCATGGTTTATCACATACTCTGTATTCGTGCTGACTCAAGTGCTCTACGAAGATATCAGCCTCACGACCAAGATACTGGTCAGCCTCATATCCAACACAGCGATGGGATACGCGTTTCAGATGATCATCATGTGTGAAGGAACTTCCAGAGGTAATTGTGTGATTATTATCAATCAAAAGGTACAAAATTATAATGTAATTAAAGCGTGGGAAGTCAATCTAAATATGCAGCAGCTTCTGTACTTTAATATTTTACAATTTGAATTCTATCATAAATAATAAAGTTTTAAAATGAGAGTATTACTCAATCCCAGATAAAAAAGTGAGTCTACTAAAGTCATTCGTGACAACATTTTGGGAACAAACTTTTAATAAAGTGTCTTGAAAAGTCATAGAACAAAAGTTGTCGAGTATGAAAATAATTTGTACCTACATCCATCCCATAATATTTGACTGGTCTGTTCACCAACTAACCGGGCATTTACCGGCTTCGGTAGCCTTCGATTTAATACCTAAGTTGTCTATAGCCTCCAATTAAGCAGTCGCGCAATTTTATTGAAATTCTAAGACAAAATCATTCTAAGCGTAGAATGTACTTGTGCACTTGTAATCCTTGGCATATTCTGACGATGTTCAATTGCTTGACTTATGGTGCGGTGCGATGACCGAATTCTTTGTCAATTAAACCACGCACTCGTATGTAACTAAATGAACTTTAATGAGTAGCAATGATATGGAATCTATACGGATGCATGGCGTGGTTGGCTGGAGCTTGGCTGGCGTAGCTTTTATTATTTTATATTGCGATAAAACAGACGATGGGCCTGCATATTTAATGTCTCTCATTGTATAGTACAAAATATGGACTAAAAGTTTGGCTCGCTCAAATGTAATTTAATGTTTTATGGTTTATGGCTCTTGGATCATTTAATCTGTTTTTGGCAAATTGAAGTCACAATACCACAAAAATAACATACAGCTTTTTATAAAAGCACAGCTACATACTGGCCCAGTGGCGGTTGGTGGATTCACGTAAGCCATTTTTTTGTTCTATGGACGACTATAGTAGAGAATATGGCCCATTCGTCCTTTGTAGGTAGAACATTGACTAGTGGGCAGTGGCCTATTCATCCAGGCTTCTGTCTCTTATACTGCCTACTTCCGCAACCTTTTTCACCTGAAGCGTTTTCGTACTACCACGGAAATAATAGAAGGATCACCCCGAGACAATAATTATATAAACAACGACCCTTGCGGCGGCACAATAATGCGACACATAAGCGCCCACCGTTCCCGGCAAACTTACATACTCGTACTTTCTTTCCTTAACGCGTCACTGACAACGACACATCGTATATAGGTGTCGCTCGTCCGAACTTACCTAAATTGCGAAATAACACCCCCTGGTACGACTAAGTCTCTTCAGCGCTCAATCTCCACCTCTCCACAGCCTTACAGTTATGTGAATTGAATACAGGTCTGCAATGGGAGGATTTCTTCAAGCCGGTATCGTACCACGACCAGTTCCAACCTGGTCACGTGGTGCTGCTGCTGGTGCTGGACGCGGTGCTGTACATGCTGGTGGCCGTCTACGTCGAGAAGATCCGTCCGGGACTCTACGGCGTGCCCCTGCCTTGGTACTTCCCCTTCACTAAGTCCTTCTGGGTACCGGATAAAAGGAAAATTGCTGGTGAGACATTTGAAAACCAAACTATGCATTATCTGTTTTGTGTTCGCTTTGCTCCTGCGTTTTATTGCATAACAACTTGAGAGCGCGTGCGCAGTGAGCGGGCTCAGCTCGCATGTTGTTTCCGCGGCCGTATTGTGTACGCGTTCTGACGTTCGACTTCGCTTTTTCTCCTGCTCGCGCCAGTACTCGCGCGACGAGAGCGAGCGGGAGGAAAAATGAAGGCGAGCTTTTTCCAACACTAATGAAGCAGCTCAATAAGAGCTTCTCACCCCGCGCACGCTAGCAAGGCTGTACGCGGCTTTTCGTATGGTAGTACAATAAATCTACAACATGTTTAAAAATGCTGTTTAAGTTCCTACTTAAGATTTATGCTTAATTTTTATTATGTCTACTTTAGCTATAGTTATTCTACGAGTATGTACCTACATGAAAATGTGAAAATGCTCGCTTTACTTGCGCATTTATATTATCTGCTATGTCATAGTCGTACATTTCTCTGACCATTAAGCATGACTAAGTTTGTGAATCTAACACACCATTTGCTATTAGTAATTGGAATAATGAAAGGAAGAATTTTCATGAACACTGCCTTTCACAGCTATAACCCGGAAAGATGGTGCGGATGTGGAATACAACGATGCTCTACTGAAAGTGATTCACGACGAGGAACCTAAAGGAGTGCCCATGGGCGTCGACATACGGGTGAGTATTAAATGAAAAATACTACAGTTCGTAGTTTCAGCAATTTGGGGGATCTTGGTTTTGGGTTACTTAATAGACAGGTTTCCACCTCATCATTTTCAGTCTTTAATCGCCCACTGATGGGCATAGGCCTTTCTTGTACGTCATTCACATCCATCTCTTACTATAATCTATTATTCCGGCAGAATTGGTACGTCATTTAGTAGTTAAACAGTAATATAGAAATTGAAAAGTTACGTATGTATCAATATTAGTCTGATTCACACTTCGTCGTACGTCGTTTTATTGTTGACACTGAGTAATTTCCCAGAAACGGTTGATTGAAGAATTCATGACGACGCAAAATCGAACAAGGATATTGAGTAAATCGATACATATTGAAGCATTTCTAAAAATGGATTGCAACAAAAGTTAATAACCTAAGCGATTCGGTTACATTTTAAATGCCAAGGGTAGAGTACTTCCGCGATAACAGTTACAACCTACTTCAACGGTATACAAAATACAGTGATAAACAAAGGAACGATCCCATGAAAACCATGGGATGGTTATTAAAGTTTCCGAAATGACTATGTTGCAAGTACGACTATTAGTTTCGCAAAATAAATCAAAAATATATAAAATCATACATTTTAACAATCTCTACGCCAATTGTACTTAGTGTTGGTACATCAGTTTTAAATATGTGTGGGATAAAAAGAATATGTTTTATGGTTATTATACTAACAATATGAATGACATGATTAATCGTTCGTTGTTTCAGCCATACTCGTATACAAAATTGGAATATCTCGCACAAATCGTCATCCATGTAGTAATTTTAACCGACTTCCAAAACGGCTCAGCCGATTTTGATGAAATTTAACTTGGCCTCCTCTAAAGTATGAAATACGAAACAAAAAAATGTATTTTTAAATCTTTTCACAATTAGCGAAAATATCGATGAATAAACACATAAAATACATACAGACGAACATAGAACCTCCTATTTTTTGGGAGTCGGTTAAGTAAGGAATCGTGCTATGGTGTCCTGCGCCGATTGGATTAGGACTAGACATTAGGTGATACCCCCTCACCCTCTTCCCGTGCTCAGCCCGCACAACGCTCACGCTGTGCCAGCTCAACATTTTTAATATTTATTATGCAAATATAAAGTTACATTAGTCAGACTACCTTTAATATCGAATAAATCGACCCAGGGAGTAGCTTAGTAGTCATACTGTTTATTCCAGTTGGAAAACTACTAGACGGTCCGAACAGACATTAAAAAAGTTAGTAGTACAGTTGACCTTGACGCCTTGTCAGCTATTTGAATCTCTGCCAAGTAATAATAGATAATTTCAGGAAGAAGCTCAATATCGGTCGATTGCCCTATATTCCGGCTTAGTTCATACAAACGTCAACATTGTACTTAGTTTTTAACCGTCTTCCAAAAAGGAGAAGCGTAGAACCTCCTGTACCTTTCTTGAACCTTCGTCTGTTACATTTTATTGTTTTGTGTATGTTCATCGATAATTTCGCCAATTGTGAACCGAATCAAAAAATTAATTTTTAGTTCGAAAGGGTAAACTCCCGAGGTGGTCCCATTTCAATTTTACAGAAATCAGCTGAGCCGTTTTTAAAAAATCAACAATAATGTAAAGGATTCGAGCGAAATATTCGAATTTTGCACACGAATGGCGGTTTTGCCATTTTTTTGCGAAAAATAATCATATTATCAAAAATATGATTCTAGATATTGGATCAGTAGTTACCTACTTAGGTACTAGATTTCATTTACGGATGTAAGAATAGGAGTGGTCAGGGAACGTGGCACTGTGAAAAGAAGGCCGATGGGGTCGTAATGATCTTGAATGGAGACCATGTCCTGGCAAGGTCAGCGTATATAGAACGTTCACCGACTATTTTGACAGACAACCTGACTGAATAAGACACAGAAGCTGTCTTATTGAAAATCTATACGACCCTGTATTCTTATTATATACAGGGTCGTATAGATTTTCGATATAGGCGGGTGCAGAGGCAGCGGCCCGAGGAAAACGCCTCAAATACTCCTGCATGGAATCGACGTACGACTTTGTCCCGTTTGCCGTTGAGACGGCGGGTTCGTGGTGCTCCGAGGCCAAGGAGTTCGTGCGCGTTTTTTGGTCGGCGTCTCAGAGAGAGGGGACAGGATCCGCGGTCGGGGGTGTACTTAGCACAGCACATCTCCCTTGCCATTCAGAGGGGCAACGCCGCGAGCATAATGGGCACATTTGGGCGGAATGCACTTTGCGGAGGTTTGTTTGACTAGGGAGTTGTTGACTCAGGTCGATAACTCCCTTGAATACATGTAATGGTGTTTAAGTTATACAATGTATATTATTATTTGACATTAACTGTATTGACTTTGACTTAAATTAATGAATATAAAAATAATATTTAATTAATTAATTCGTACTTCTTATTATATCGAGATCGATAACTTTATCAAAGATTTATTGCAATGTGCTACATTACTACGTTTTATGAGATACACAGTGCGACCTTTGTCCAAATATGTGTTAAAGAACTTCAGTAAAAAAGCTGACATTTACACAAAATTATTTTTTGTGGCTTTATGATTCACAAAGAAATAAAATTTATTAGTTATACATGAAGTTAACACGCTGTAATGTCGTTTAGCTAAGTAATGACGTGGGTCAAGGTTAAATTTAATTTATTTATATAGATGAGTATATCCAGAATTTATTATAGTGCTTTCATAAAATTGTTTTTAATATCTTATCGAACCAATCAAATAGATAGTGAATATTAGAATAGGCTGAGTAAGTGAGTAGTAAGCTTTAATATGACTTCCTTTGATATGAATTTTAGGCAGATCGAAAGTTTACAATGACTGTAGTTTAGTGGACATGCGTTTGTTTAGCTTGGTTTGACTAAGGTTTTGTCAGCGATCATCGAAGTTCTGCACGGTCAGTCTTTGGATGGGTGACCGCGGGTGGCATTTACAACTGAGCGCTACCGTCATCATCATCATTATCAGCCGTAGGACGTCCACAGCTGGACATGTATAAGCCTCCCCTATGGATTTCCAGTAAGCCCAGCTGGAAGTGGCCTGCATCCAGCGCGTTTCTGCGGTCTTAATTATATCGTCGGTCCACCTAGTCGGTGGACGTCCTACGCTGCGCTTGCTGGAGCGTGGTCTCTAATCGAGAACTTTACTGCCCCATCGGCCATCAGTTCTCCGAACTATATGCCCTGCCCACTGCCATTTCAAGTTACTAATCCTGTCGGTAACTAGTTCGTCTGCGAATATCCTCATTCATGATTCGATCTCGCAGCGAGACTCCGAGCATAGCCCTCTCCATAGCGCGTTGAGCTCCTTGAGCTTATTCATAAAGCCCACAGTAAAAGACCACGTTTCAGTTCCATATGTCATCACTTGCAACACACAACTGTCGAAAACTATCGACTTGAGACACTGAGATATGTCGGACGAAAAGACCTCACGCAGTTTTAGCTACCGTGCCTCGACGTTGTTGGTCCCGGTTGTTTTAACTGTGTCTCGGTTGTTTTAACCGTTTTGCCATGTCAGAGGCAAATGATGCAATGTTTATTGATGTAAATATCTGCCATAGTAAAATGGTGATAAGTACTTACTAAATCGCAATGAATAATACAATTATATCGTTCATGTAGAATGTACTTAGTTATCATGTTAACCAGCTGCGATGTGGCTCATCAAAACGTACAGGATGTGTAAATTGTATGATTGTGTCCAGTTTTCTTGGAAAACAATTGAAATATCTACATAATTGGATAATGACGCATGAGTTTACTAACGTTTGAACCACGTTTGATGGTAATTTTACCTCGTTCTTGTACAGGAACCTTAGAGATTATTAGATCCTTTATTATCCGACTGCCAAGGAAGGGTATTGTTTTTCGCGCGTATTTTGTGTGTTTGTAATGATAATTTTGTTCTCGGGTGTTATCAACAGTAGGTACACACTCTGATAAGCCACCAAATTGCAACTGTTAAAGTTCAATATCGTATATGATTATTTATTATCGGAAAATACGCCTACTGAACATTATTAACAATCATGTCAAGTGTCAGTGCCTCAAGTCGAAAGTTTTCTGCCAGTGTGGGTTGCCAGGGATTGCGGGCACAGAAACGGTCTATGACTGTAGGGGCTTATTAGCAAGCTCAACGATATATGGAGAGGTCTATGCTCAGAGTTTCTCTGCGAGATCGAATCAGAAAGGAGGAGTTCCGTAGAATAACCAAAGATAAAGCCCAGCTGATTGGTAAGTTTAAATGCCAGTAGGCAGGGCACAGCACTGACGACTGATGACCGCCGTGGATGAAAAATTCTCAAATGGAGACCACATACCTGCAAGCGCAGAGTAGAAAGTCTACCCACAAGGTAGACGGATGACTTCATCAAAACAGCAGGATTACGTTGGATGCAAGCCTCTTCCGACCTGTCATATTGGAGATCTATAGGGGAGGTCTTTATCCAGCAGTGGACGTCATATGGCTGAAACAACGAACGATAAATCATGTCATTCATATTGTTAGTAGGTATAATAACCAAATTACATATTGTTTTTTTTTTTCCACACATATTTAAAATTGCTGTACCAATACTGAGTACAATTGGCGTATAGATTGTTAAAATGTATGATTTGTATATTTTTTATATATATTTTGCGAAACTAATAGTCGTACTTACAACATAGTCATTTCGGAAACTTTCATAACTATCCCATGGTTTTCATGGGATTGCTCCTTTGTTTATCACTCCAATGCAACAACCTGCGCCACGATTGTACTGTACTGGCTTTTTTAATAGTCCACTGGTGAACATAGGCCTTCTGATGAAATGTGATTGGATCATATTATTCATATTCCTTTATTCAACAGTACCTATACGTCAATAATCGAGTACAATAGGATGATGGAAAATTACAATAATTTTAAAAACAAATGTCATAGGTATTAATAAGTCAATAACAGTGATTAATACAATGCTTGGGCATTACATTAAATAATCAATAGTAATAAGGTAATAAGAATAAGTCAAAAACAAGTCAATATTAAAAATAACAATTCATCATACAAAAAAACCACCCCGTTGATCCAGTGCGGGTGAGTAGATTCAAATACGCCATCGAAATGAATCGAATCTCTTCTACGGACGTATTCAGGTTAGGTCACGATGATTTCCTTTTCTGAAAAGCCAGTGGTGTGAAATTCCGTAAGTACATAAGTTCTAAAAAACTCATTAGTACAGGACTGGGATTTGAAAACCTCACGATTACCTATAAGGCGGGTGTTACTATAGGCCGGGCCACAAGTTGGCGGTTGTGAAGTTAGCAACAAGTTGCGCAATATCCAATCCTGACTGAAGCTCACATAAAGCCGCACGTTGACTGGCTGTTGTTACGCAGCTTGTAGTTAACTTCACATCCGCCAACTTGTATGGCGCGGCCTATACCACTAGACCACCACAGCTTATAGTATACCATAGTTTTTCATGCGCCACAATATTTTATTAATATATACGATGTTTTTATTTGCAGAATCTCACAAAAATATACAAAGGTCGCAAAAAAGCAGTCGACAACCTCACTTTGAGAATGTACGAGAATGAAATCACAGTTTTATTAGGTCACAATGGTGCAGGGAAAACCACTACGATATCCATGCTCACAGGTATGAACAAAATGCGTGATACATTTCTGTTTCTCACTTAATACGGTCGAACACAAATTTTGAATAATTATATTCTATTCGCTCTGACTTTGGAAAGACCAAAATTGTATTTCTTTATTACTTTTTAGGTATGGTACCTCCATCATCAGGCTCGGCAACTATAAACGGGTACAGCATAGTAACAGAGACCAAATTAGCTCGGAAATCCCTCGGAATTTGTCCACAGCACAACGTTCTATTCCCTGACCTAACAGTTGGTGAACACATCATATTCTACTCAAGGTTAAAAGGAGTACCAAAGAATAAAATATCAGCAGAAGTGAATCATTTTGTAAAACTATTGGAGTTAGAAGATAAGGTGAGTCTACCGTTGTCCATTTTTATGAAGTTCTGATATGAAAACCTTTTTTCTCTCTAGATAACTCTTTAAGCAAGATTCTGATGCAGTTGTAAGACTTGACTTGAATCTGTCACCAATGTACCCTCCGTAATTACGTACGCTATTTGCTGAGGCTGATTAATCGTTCAATGGCGTTGGATTGGTAAACCAGCCCAGTCTGTGAAGACACGATCGCAGGGCCCAGTATGACTTAGCTTCACTATGGAAACTAACGTGGTTTTCGTACATTTTAATTAAGTAAAACACAGGTGTTACTCACGTTTGATTTTTAGTAGGATACTACTATAGTTTCGATCGCATTTGGCGATCTTTCTCAAGGTCGGAGTACTAGCTCGCGGGCTCGTCTCGCATAGCACTGCGAGCCGCGGCGCGCAGCGCTCGCGATGACAGCGGTTGCGGTGCGGGGGCAGGGGCGGCAGCGGGCAGAGTATGTTGTAACGTCGGCGCGCACTGAAGATCTTCCTCGTCGGTATCCTGGCATCCCTCGGGAATACTCCAGCACGCCGAACTCACTACGTCACCACCAGCCCAGCGGTCAAGTTCCTTGGTTACTGGCAAACACGGCTTCCAAGTCGGTGGTAGATTCCATCCCCCGTCTCTATTGAATTGCGCGCCGCGGCTCGCAGTGCTATGCGAGACGAGCCCGCGAGCTAGTACTCCGACCTTGAGAAAGATCGCCAAATGCGATCGAAACTATAGTAGTATCCTACTAAAAATCAAACGTGAGTTACACCTGTGTTTTACTTAATTAAAATGACTTAGCTTGTTAAGCATGGGGCTAGCTTTTTCTTGGATGAACATTGTAATCAATTGCCATGCGCAAGTTAATGTTATTTTGCTTACCTACTTCACAGAAATATAACAGAGCTTTTGACTGATTGAGTTGTTTCTGATTTGTTTCAGAGAAATGTAGTGTCGGCAAACTTATCGGGTGGTCAGAAACGTCGTTTATCAGTGGGAGCGGCGATGTGCGGGCAGTCTCGGGTAGTCCTGCTGGACGAGCCTACTTCGGGACTAGACCCGGCCGCGCGCCGCGCGCTCTGGGACCTGCTGCAGAAGGAAAAGAAAGGTACCTTCTACGTACTATTAACTTTTCAGTAGGATGTAATTGCAGTGTTTCGGTCGAGATAAATATTATGAAAGTGCCAGTAATGATATGCGGTCTACTGTATCTTGAATCTCGATATGTGTGACGCAAAAGAACAGGAAAGTCGGCTCTGGGACGGGTTTCCTGGGTAAACGTTGACTTGAAAATGACAACTTTTTATCACCTACTTTTTACTACCTTCTTTTATACTATGAAACACCTCAACCAACTCCACGCTTAAATGTAGTTTACTACCATAGATAGCTAAATGATTTTTCTCTATCTCTTGAATGTAATTTTGTGATTTTTGAAACCAAATTACCAATAAATCTGTTATATCTGTTTATCTTTACGGTTTAAAGCTGATTTTTGCAAAATCACACAAATGGGACAAAAGTTCCCATCGACGTTTGAGGCAATTTTATTTTTGGGACAAAAGTTCCCATCGACGTTTGAGGCTATTTTTCATTTGGACAAAAGTTCCCATCGACGTTCAAGAGGCTAGCAACGGACATATACTCTTCATTATGATAAACTTTTATCATTGCCAACTCTTGAAGGAAAAAAGTAGCTTTTCCATACATATTGTCGAAAGTAAACTTTTTAACTGTGTAGTAATTCAGTTCATATTTTTTTTTTTCAATAACTTTAAGTGCCTTTACCAATAGCTACACTATCTAATTACCAACTGTGCACACTAATACTGACATACATACTACTAAAACTAGACTCGCTACACAATGTCAATACCCAAATAAAAGGTTGGTATGCAACAATATTGACACATGTGGCGAAGAGCTACTGATTTGGATAAATGTATTCAGATGCTGAAACCGCACGTGCTGGCTTTTATTTATAGTTGGTTTCATGCGATTGTTCCTTTTTACATGACTGACCCAAAATAGGAGTATTATCTTCTATTTGAAAATTACTCTGAGTTTACACTCATAGGAACAGTAGCTTTATAATTGAATCATTAGAACGGCTGAACGTATTTAAATGATCAGGAGACTGAGTAATATTAGAAGCGAGCATTGAAAATCTATGCTTGTGCGAACGGGAGAGCATGCAATCTTTTTGAAACGTTAGAAATGATTCTAACGTATAAAAAATTTGGCTACTGATCTGTAAAAGCCAATTAATGAACAAAAGATTATATTTTACACGGAATCTGTAGAAAACCAGTTGTCTTCAGATAGTTGGCGCTAACACCGGACGGTGTTTAGCGTGGCTGGTATGGTTACAATTTATGATGCCCGCGCCGATGATGTTTGCCCGCGTGATGTTTTAATTTTTGTGCTTTCCCATGGGAACATTTTATTTTTTTGGGACAAAAAGTATCCCATGTCACTTTGCGTCTTTCAAACTATGTCCATGCCAAAAATCAAGTCAATCCTTTGCTTCGTTTCTGCGTGAATGAAGAACAAAACTACAAACACACTTACGGATTTATAATATTAGCATTAGTAAGGATGTATTGTCCTCCTTGACGCATCCGTAACTGGCAATCCTTGGCTAGTTTCGGTTATACTATGCGTCTTATAAGCTCTAATATGCCTCGAAAAACCAATTTGTTCTTGAATTACCCGTTGCAGAGTGCCAACATAGATAGAATGTAGGACCGGCTGGTGACGAAAATAAAGCATATGGCAGTTTAGTTTTAAACCATGTGGTTTCTGTTTTTCCTGTTTTTTGTTTTCTTCAAATAAATATCTGTAACAGCCTTTTTAATAGTCCACTGCAAGTCGTACGCCAACCCTCGAAAGGTGGTTGGGCCATATCCATCACGTTGGCCCAGTGCGGGTTGGTGGATTCACGTTCCGTATATAAATTCCAAATAACTCATTGGTACGGGACCGGAATTTGAACTATCGACTTCACGGATTGGAAGATGGGTGTCACTAGCATTATACCACCACGGCTGACAAATAAAAGTCTACCTATTGTATAGGTATAATGAATAAATAATATAATCGGCCAAGTACGAGTCGGTATCGCGGACGGAGGGTTCCGTACTGTACGCATACAGTACGGAACCCTCCGAACCCTCGGGAGCCCCCCTTAAATATTTATTTTATTTTAATTTTATTATTTATTATTGAAGTAGATATAAAACTAAATATAAACAAATTTCAAGCATCTACCTGATGCCATTATTAATATAGAGCGAAAAACGTCTAAAAATTCAGGTTTGTTGTATGGGTGTCCCCCTTAAATATTTATTTTATTTGGTTTTTAGTATTTGTTGTTATAGCGGCAACAGAAATACATCATCTGTGAAAATTTCAGCTGCCTAGCTATCATGGTTCATGAGATACAGCCCGGTGACAGACAGACAGACAGACAGACGGACATCGAAGTCTTAGTAATAGGGTCCTGTTTTTCCCTTTGGGTACGGAACCCTAAAAAGCGTGGAAAGAAAACATTATGAATATTATGATGCTAAATTCTTTCACAGGTCGTACAATGATCCTGACGACACATTTCATGGACGAAGCAGACGTGCTAGGCGACCGCGTGGCGATCATGTCGGGCGGCAAGCTGCAATGCGTCGGCACTCCGTACTTCCTCAAGAAACATTACGGAATGGGATACAAGCTCACCATCGTTAAAGCAGGGGCGTGTAACGTTGAACAAATTACCCACTTCTTTAGGACATATGTTCCGGATGTCAAAGAAAATACTAATATAGGTAAGTAACTAAAATACTAGATTTTACCCGTGCGCCTAGCATAGCAAAGCTTCATAAAATCAAGCTGTTGCTTTGTTGCTGTTTGCAAGAAGAATAAACCAAAAAACTCACTTTAGATTTAAAATATTACTAAAGATGCTATGTTTATGATTTACCGACTGACTAGAGAGATGAAAATTTTTTTACCACGTTTTTTATCTGTTATTTGACCTGTTGCTGTTACCCCTAAATGACTTGACATATTTTAAATTAGGAGACCTCGACATTCAATGTTTGCGCTTTGCTTTTAATCTGTCAACCAAGCATGTGCAAGAAGTGGATAGGTATCAAGTAAATAGGTAGGTATGCACCCCTTGTCATAAAAAGAAAACAATAAATTAACTAGATATTTATTTTTCAGGTTCGGAGCTAACGTATATATTGCCTAACGATAACGTTAGTAAATTCCCAGAAATGCTCAAAAAATTAGAAGAACGAAGGGAGTCATTAGGTATTGAAAGTTATGGGCTATCGGTTACCAGCTTAGAAGAAGTATTTATGAAGTGAGTAGACTACAAAATATGAACATTGGCAACTAGTAAAAATATTAAAATGCTCAGAAATATTTGTGGCATTACTGCAATAGCATTAGCAAAACCTATGTGTCAACTTAATTGTATAGGTAGGTACAGGGTTCACTGCTTGTCCTGTAATAAGCCGAAATCACCATTATGAATAACTTTTACTATGGGGCCAACCTGACAGAGAAAAACCTTCTATTCCATACAAAATTTCAACTCGGAAGCGACAAAACGTATAAGACAGATGATTTTTGTTTTCGGCGTTCAACTAGTTGTGCCATCCAAAATACGTATTCCTAATAATAACTGCCTGATCAAAGCTTTTGTCACGTCACAAGTAAAATTAAAAACTTGAATTATTCTACGATATAAACGCTTTAATGAAATTGACAGAATTTGTAGTGTAAAATCTTGCGTAATCGATTTGACATTATTTTTATTGAACATAATTAATATTATGTATTTTAAAATGTTAATAACAATTTTATTAAGTTGAATTATTTGTACAATATATTAATTTCACAATTTATATTTTATAAATTAATATTGTTATTGTCTATCTTTAATTGTGGTTGTAAATAAAGAAAAACTGTTAGTCAAATATACCTAAAGATACCTCTAAAAAAACTCAAAGGTACCTGATTAATATTGTTGAATATTATTGACATGTAACGCCAGTTATAAATAAATGATTATATTGTATTGTATAGGGCAGGCGTGGAAGATAGTTCTGAGATGTCATCAGCCAAGGAAAATAATCACACCGTTCCGATATACAAAGACAATAATTCTGCTGTTATTCCGTTGGATGGTAATACAAACAACTCAGGTAAGCTTTACTTTTAAAGTCGCTCTGATTTTGTGATAAATATTCACGAGATGAAAATACTTGTTTACTTACTAACTTCCTTTAGTTTACCAAAAGTTTTCTGAAAAACATCTATTAAGCCAAGCAGTCTACGAAACGATTTCTTCACCTTGTACGAGTAAAATACTTATGTTTCAAAAAATGGTCAATCAAACTCAACTCAAATGGTCAATCAAGGTTTTATTGACCATATAGTTATAGGTACATAATATTGTTGTACTTGAAGGTTTTGGAACTGGTTGGAACTGAGCGCGAACGCCTAGAAAATTTTAGTTCTGAACTCGTTTTATATGTTGGTACTGATTCAAAAATTTTTTTGTTTCAGTTGAGCCGGAGCCTATAGAAAAAGTGCGAGGAATTAGACTACTCCGTAACCACATCAAAGCGATGTTCATCAAGCTAATGTACAATACGATGCGGAACAAACTCTCTTCCTTTATTCAGTTCATCACACCTATCATAAATATTACTCTATCTGTGTTCGTGTCTAGAACTTGGAAGTTTCTCTCGTCGTTGCCACCACTCGATTTGTCTCTGAAAAGTGGTTTTAGACACACGGAGACGCTTTTGTCTCAGGTTTCTGGGTTATCTGATGGTAGCCTAGAAGCTAAGAGTTTACGAGCTTATAAGGACTATTTTAAAAGTTCGGATTACCCCGGCATGAGGCTCACTGACATTGGGACCATGAGCTTGGGGAAATTCTATTTGAAAATGGTAAGAATCACAATGAATCATTGTACCTGTCAAATAATCATAACCTTTATCCTGTCGTCATATAAATTAGGTCACTAGCATTTCGCTGTTTGCATGTTTAAATTAAATGGCATTATTTAATTGCGCTAAGTTCGATTGTATTCTAAAATTATGATGGAAATACGGAATCAGAAATTTTACAGAGTACTTTATAGTATGGTATGGTAAAGAATATTTTTAGGTCTGAAACATGATCAGAGAGATGACAAGCTTCACTTGCCAAAAGTCAACATTATCTCTAAACCTTTCATTTCATATTATAAACTTTATGATTTAACCGTTAAATTAACAAAAAAAAAAACATTTGTTACAGAGCGAAACCGATTTACCTCGGATGCGTTACGAAGTATTAACAGGAGCAACGTTTGGAAGTAACAACATCACAGCCTGGTTTAGCAACTATGGCTACCACGATTCTGCCATCTCGCTCGCGCTTGTTAATAATGCTATCTTGCGAGCTCTCTCACCGAATAGCACATTGTCGGTCGTGAACCATCCTCTACCGTATGCTATTGAACACTTGGTAAGAAATACATAACTAAAATCATAGTTACATAATTGTTATTGTATATCAAAATCGATTTTTTGTGATTCTGTCTGTGTATCTGCTTAGATTTCTTAAAGTCTAAGCTATACCTACAACAGATTGCAATGCAACTTTCAAAATCGTTTAAAATATTTCTCCCGGAAGGTTTATAGCTATAATTAATTCCTAGCCAGGCGAAACTGGGACGGGCAGCGAGTTTTGTATTTCACCTTATCTCTCTGTAGTACGGAACAAAGACCAAAGATGAAAATGCTAGTGATTTATGCTCTTTAGTATTAGCATAGACTAACCTTATCAAGTAGACCAGCAATCGCGGAGGTTAGTCTATGCTATTAGTTTTGTTTACTTTGATGAGACTATTATTTTCTTATTCTTATTCGGCGTGAGGGCGATAGGTCCTGCTCTGACGTCCCGCGTGGTGTTTAGTGCATTTCTTTTCCTTTTTTTTAGTTATCCGAGCCAGCCCAGCTCTTTAAAATAATGGAGGGTGATTATGTGCCGCTGGTACAACTGCCCCAGCGGCTTGGATAGTCACTATTCTTTTGATTATTGTAACAGGTCAAAGTGATGGCAACCGGCAGCAGCATGGGATTTCAGTTCGCATTTAACATTGGATTCTGCTTGGCGTTCGTCACCGCATTCATTGTGCTCTTCGTTATAAAAGTAAGTGGTGCCAGGTTACTAGGTTTTTTACTTAATTATGCCATTCGATATTTTATCAGAGAATATTGAGCACATATTTATTATTTTCAAATAGTAATGTATGTACCTTATGCAAGCATAAATCTAGAGTGTGATCGCACTCCGCTCTGACCAAAAATGATAAGAATTTAAATTAGCGTTTTCTCGAAAATACCGCCTAGGTATACAGATAAACTTATAAAGAAAACCTAAATACCAAATTAAAGCCATATTTCCGAGATCCGGATTTTGTAAGACTAAATAATAAGAAAATTGATCGTTTAAAGGTATGACCAAGGGGGTGGCACTCCGCAGTTTAGATACATTCGGACGGGCGACCGATATTCCGCGCTAGACAGTGACAGAATTACAAAAGAAGTTAGAGATAGAAATCCTGAGTAGATACTTATAGGTATAGAAACGTAGTGAGCATAAACTACTGAATTGTACTTTATAACGTTGCCACTCGGGTTGTTATTTGTGTGATTATTGTTTATCTAAATCTCAAATGTTTGTATGGCAGGAGCGCACAAGCGGCGCGAAGCTCCTACAGCGCGTATCAGGCGTTAGACCAGGCGTGATGTGGACGGTAGCTCTGCTCTGGGATTGGATCTGGCTGTTTCTTGTATATCTCAGCATCGTAATCACGCTGGCCTGCTTCCAGGAGGCGACCCTCGCCACGCCCGCTGAACTTGGTAATTTTCTTTCTTTCCTCTTGAAACAATTATTTAAGAAATGATTTTAATTTTGTAGTGCATCCCACATCTATCTCAGATTTATTTTTGTGATAAACATTTCAAAACTTCGTCGCGAATGCAGGACACGAACCTTGCGTCTTCGGATCACTAGCCCGACGCTCTCCCAACTGAGTTATTCGCAGTCCTGACTTCGCATCGAATTTGTGAAGTGCTTATCATTTTAACCAACTTATAGCGTTGGCGGCGCCACCTGTGATACCCGTATTAGACAGGTTATCACTCAGTTATAAGAACTTCTGAATATGACGAGATATGGCACACTGCAAAATCAATGAAATTATTTTAATTTTATAGTGCATCCCAGACTAGGTTTCAAAAATTCGTCGCGAATGCAGGACCCGAACTTTACTTCTTCGGATCACTAGCCAGACGCTCTCCCAACTGAGCTAATTCTAATAATAATTTATTGGCGAGAAGCTTCTACAGCGCGTGTCGGGCCCAGGCCTGATATGGACGGTAGCACTGCTCTTGGACTGGATCTGGCTGTTTCTTGTGTACCTCAGCGTCGGCGTCGTGCTCACGCTGGCCTGCTTCCAGGCGGGGTTAGCTACAAGCTGCGCCAATCCCCACTCCTTGCGTCGCTGACATATGAATAAATTGCTAACTGCGTAATGAGTAGCCTCGTGTTCACAGACTCCATCGACCTGTATTTTTTAGTATAGCAAAATACTAGACGACCCGCCCCGGCTTCGCACAGGTGTATTATACATATAAACCTTCCTCTTGAATCACTCTATCCATTAAAAAAAACCGCATCAAAATCCGTTGCGTAGTTTTAAAGATTTAAGCATACAGACAAACAAACAAACGAAAATTGCGACTTTATTTTATACTATGTAAGGATACACCTGTGCGAAGCCGGGGCGGGTCGCTAGTTGTTAATATAATAAAGAAGTAAAGTTTGTGAGTTTGTGAGGTTGTAGGGGGTAATCTCTGGATTTACTCAACCGATTTCGATAATTCTTTTACCAATAGAAAGCCACATTATCTGTGAGTGTCATAGGCTATGAAGTAAGCGCGGGCGAATCCGCGGGCATAGGCCAGTTATTAACAAAATGACTTTGACTTCACATGGGAGGCCTAGGTCCAGCAGTGGATGTTCTATAGCTGATGGACTTCAAATATTATATTATCACTAGCAGCGCCCGCGGTTTTACCCGCGTTGTGCCCGTTCCCGTGGGAATTTCGGGAATTTTTATACATATAAACCTTCCTCTTGAATCACTCTATCCATTAAAAAAAACCGCATCAAAATCCGTTGCGTAGTTTTAAAGATTTAAGCATACAGACAAACAAATAAACAAACGAAAATAGCGACTTTATTTTATACTATGTAAGGATTGTGTATTTGCTGGTATAGTGTCATTATAATATTCTAGTATAAAATAACTCGGAAAGTTCTGTGAAATAAATCCTGGCCAAGAAACTCCGTATTAATTAACTGTGGGAAATATACACGCAAATGATCTAGAAATAGTTATAGACACGTTGACAAAGAAATGTTGTATTGAATATCTCAATCACAATGTTAAAACAATATGTTTTATTTCAGGTAGAGTACTGCTCGTTCTCATGGTGTTTTCGTTGGCCATTATACCTCTGCACTATCTCGCATCGTTTTACTTCGAGGCCGCTGCGACAGGATTCTCAAAAATGTGCTTCTTGAACATATTTACAGGTAATCATAACGTCAAAAAGACTTCATGAGTATCTACGAATAAATAGGAAATAGTAAACTTTATTCTGTGGTATATGGCGTATCATACCACCTCGATATCAATTTAATATCACGCACTCTTCTACATCTCTCAATATGTTGCATTTGACATTAAACACTGATTTAGTCTCTCACCGCCTTATTGACTCAGAGTAACCTTGAGTGGTTGGTCCATATTTTGTCGTTTACAAGTAAATTAAAGCTAAGTTCTTGAGTGGTGACCACGTATCGGCAAGCGTAGCGTAGGACGTCCACCCAAAAGATGGACGGATGACCTCATCAAGATCGGAGGATCGCGCTGGATGCAAGCTGCAACCAAACGGTCTTGTTGGAGATCGTTAGGTGAGGCCTATGTCCAGCAGTGGACGTCCTATGACTGAAAAGAAGAAGTCAATTAAAATTGTCAGATTGTGATAGAGATCTTCTACGATAACATGACCCTTCCCTCCAAAATTCAAAACGTTTGAATGTTGTAATGTTTGAAACACTAATGTTGGGGGCGGGCCATGTTATTGTAGAAGATCTCTAAAGAAAAATGACGGGTTTTCTACTCCAAAGTTAATAAGGCAGTTAGTGCACAATTAACTATTATTTTTACATTAGATAACACCGCATCTGAGTTTGTAAATCTTTCCTGTATATTTTGTGTAAACTGTTATATTTTGCAGGATGCATGCCGTTCCTAATAACTGAAGTACTGCGCCTCCCGCAAGTGGGGAGTCCGTTTTATGCGCATTTATTTGATTGGATATTCTCACCTCTACCTATTTATTGCATAAGTAGAAGTTTCAGGTTCGTAACAAAATATCTGGCACATTTTTCATACTCATTTGGTATGTTTATCGCACTATTTTACGGTCTTTTATAGTCATTTGCTTTGGTCTTCATGAGAGTCGTCCATTAATCATGTGAAGTTTTTAATTCCTTCCCCCCATTGGTGATATGTGGCGAGGTTTTTGACTACCCCCAACCTCCCCTTACCCAAAATCACGTGTATTTTTTTGGTATAAAGTAATTGCAACGGTGAATCAAGGCCACGCGCCGATATTTAGTTTAAAATTCGTTCGTCCAACTAAAAATTAGTTTTCCGGACCTCTCCCCCTCCCCCTGTCGAGCCTTAATTATTAATGGTTCGTGATTAATGGACGATCCCCTGACGTTTATCCTGAACTGTATTTTTACAGGGACATGAGTGTATCCTCTTTTGCGATGTTGGCCTGTGAAGGTCTCTGTTCCCACTTGAACATAACAAACTGCACGAGGCATACAATATGCACAAAACTGAAGCTCGACGTGTGTTGTAGTAAGTGAGTCTTATCAGTGAGTGTTACGTACTATTTTAGAATGTAGAATAATTTTCATTTGTAGTTTTGCATATCATTTGAGGTTCTTCACATAAGGTGCGGCGCCTATGAGAAAAGTCTTGGTATAAGTTGACTCCGCGGGTAAGTAATTGTCAAAGACTGCACATCTCAGCCAAAACTCAGTTGATATCGCCTCGCACCTTTGTGTAACTGTTGTTTTATGTTCTGAGCACAGAGAGATGCCTTCTCTATGTGTATACTTTCAAAAACTTGCATATATTCTTATACGAAATGTTATTGCAATGTATATTACCTACTTATGCTAAGTCGAACGCCTGTACCCGGTATGGTATTTTTTATCACTTAAAAATTCTACAGTCCATAAATTTCGCAGAAACGCTTGGAAAAATTCGTCACATAATAACGGCGATTGGCTGTAGTTGGCTGAAATTAGCTGCCAATGATAATTATGAAACACTAGCGACCCGTCCGGCTTCGCACAGGTGTATTATACTTATAAAATCGGCCAAGTACGAGTTGGACTTGCGCATGAAGGGTTCCGTACCGTATGGGAGCCCCTCGGCAAAAAAATCACGTTTGTTGTATGCCCCCCTTAAATATTTATTTTATTCTGTTATTAGTATTAGTATTTGTTGTTATAGCGGCGACCGAAATACATCATCTGTGAAAATTTCAACTCTAGCTATTACGGTTCATGAGATACAGCCTGGTGACAGACAGACGATCGGACAGCGGAGTCTTAGTAATAGGGTCCCGTTTTTACCCTTTGGGTACGGAACCCTAAAAATCTTCTTCTTGAATCAATCTATCTATTAAAAAAACCGCATCAAAATCCGTTGCGTTGGTTTAAAACATACATAGGGACAGACAGACAGGGAAGCTACTTTGTTTTAAACTATGTAGTGATACTATAAGATTTCTGCATAACTAAATACGGAGTAATATTCGCATTACACGATACGTCGTCGTTTAGTAAAGTTGTCGTCATCGTCGTTTCAGCTACAGGACGTCCACTGCTGGACATAGACCTCCCATATAGATCTCCAAGACCGATTGGAAGCGTATTTTAGTAACAATTTCATCCAAAATATTCCTTATATGTACATGCTTTTTCCTTTTCTAGCGCGTTTCATTTATCGTAAACAAAATGTCAGTTATTTTAACTTACAAAAGTAGATAAATGAAGGAAGAGTTTGATTCATGTAATATGTTTCAGTAAACGACGACCCGTACCTGGAGTGGAGCGAGCCGGGGATAGGACGGTACTTGTTCATGATGACCGCCGTCGGAGTGATAGCATTCTCTATATTGCTGATAAAGGAGTATGAACTTGTAAACAAGGTAAGATTTTTTATCTACACTAATGTTGTAACATTCTACTTATGTTTCCAATACTTGACTACTAGTCATTATAACTACTGTTATAGCGCAGACAACAAAACACTCAATTTAAGCAATTTGACATGATGTTATAATATCCACATCGATATCGTAAAATTTCATTATAACATCAATAAAACGCGACCAATTAACCTGGCGAGCCTTATGTCAAAATCCTCATACAAGTTGTATAAAATTTTGATATTAGGCTGGCTTTTAAAAACAGTTGGGTTATACGTGAAAACTTCGTCGAAACTACTAAACTTACATACACAAAACTCTTTGGTAAGATCTTGTGCCAATGAAATAAAAAAAAGAACAGCGCGCTCGCTCCTGATTGACCCTGCGCGCGCAGCTGCGCTCTCTTTGGTTAGATTTTAATGGCGCCAAGTTCACTGTGACAATACACGTACGCGTGAATTTAATGTTTCGCAATATGTTTTTATGTTTTATTTTATTTTTATTAGTGAAGATAAAGTAGTGTATGCAACTGCATATAACACGGGTATTAAAACATTCATTATATGACAAACTTCATTATATGACAGTTGCATAAACTACTATAATGTCATTGTTTGAAGTAGAGGTAAATAAGTAATATCGCTCTAAAAACAAGTTTAAATACCTACTTATTATAAAAGCTTGTTTTTTAAAAAAAAACATTTTTTTTAAAAACAAGCTGAACAAATACTTGCCAAGACGAGTCAAACGAGCCGAAACTCGATAGGGTTGCGTCGTTTCATTACAGAGTTCCTATGCCCACCTTCCAGCTGCATCTTCAGATCCTGGTTACCATTGAAAGACAAACTACTCGCCAATTGACCATTCAAATGAACCAAAACTCGATGAGGTTGTGTCGTTTCATTGCTAAGTTCCTTTGGCCACCTTCCAGCTTCATCATCAGATCAGCGCCATTTCATCATAATATTGCATTGTTACGCGATTTACACATGTATGATCAAACTTGCAAGATTTGATTACAGACCGACAGACAACGGGACAGGTGAAACTAAATAAAGGCTTGTAATAAGATTAAGTTAAAGTGAAGATGGGCAGGGCATTTGACTAGACGGGATATCAACAGACCAAGGTAATCACTGTCACACACATGCCTATCGGAAGGGCAAAGACATACAAGTAGACCACCAGCCCGATGGTCAGATGATGTTATCAAATATGGACGTCAATTGATTAAGGTTATACAGGAAATTATAAGTGGCGGGATAGTGAGGAGACCTTTGCGCAGTAGTCAGTGGATGCAGACTGATTTTTGCAGTCTTTGATAAGGTCAATTTTTTTTAGATATTCTACAAGTCAAACTCGCGGTCGGTGCCACCGCCGGACCCCGACGAGGACAGCGACGTGAGGAACGAGCGCGAGCGCGTGAAGGCCATGCCTCGAGCCGAAATGTCGCGACACAGTCTCGTCTGTCGAGACCTCTCCAAGTTCTACAAGGATCTGCTCGCTGTCAACCGACTCACTTTCGGTACGATCACGCCTCATGAATACACAACATATACTCCGCGCCACACAAGTTGATGGATGTGAAGTTAGCGACTAGCTGCGCAATAGCCAATCCTGACGAGACGTGACGTGGAAGCCGCACGTTGATTGGCTATTGCGCAGCTAGTGGCTAACTTCACATCCATCAACTTGTGTGGCGCGAAGTATACACTACGAACTCATTAAACGCTCGCTATTCATCCGTAATCTCGCGTCTCTTCTCACATATAACACACACACACTTACACAAGTAATAAAGAGTTACTTTATAAACAGTCAAACGATTCGTAGTAATAGTAATAAGCTTTTTTTTTTCTCACGCTCGCCCAATGAAAAACATTGAGAATCTTTCAGAGTTTAGGTAGTTAGTGTAGCGCGTAGAAAGTGTGAGGAAAATGGCACTGCTCTCTTACCAAAGTAGGCGTTATCTATTAAGCACAATGTGGATTGTCTTCAAATCACACGATTCAAGTCAAATGACATAAAAGCCTAGTACACGTACCTTGAATAATAAATAGTATTTGAAGCCATCTGTTTTGGCTCTTCAGGCGTGGACCGCGGCGAGTGTTTCGGCCTGCTGGGGATCAACGGCGCCGGCAAGACGAGCACCTTCCGCATGCTGACCGGCGACGCGCGCATCAGCCAGGGCGACGCCTTCGTGCACGGACTCTCGATCAAGACGCACATACAAGATGTCTACAGGAATATAGGTACGTAGCATACTGCACTTTTTCAGCACTGGGAAGACACGACAACTGCGAGGAGCCTCCGTGAACCATTCACGCAGCCACGACCGACCAAGAGTATACGATTAAGAAGAAGCGTACGTCTGCGATCTTCGAAGATGATCACGTAAACCTGTCAAGATATTCTAATATTCGTGAATTCTAATATTATTAAAAAGAAACTACGTAAACACCGTGTTTTATAATATATTAGTATAATTAATTTTAGAGACAATTTATACATCTTCATTGTTGCCAAAGACACCGCGACCCAAGTTTCATATTTAAGGATCGTTCTAACCTGTGTTGGGGAGACAAAAAAACTTTCTTCTTTTATAAAATGACGAAAGTGTGCCACTCGCGGGCTCTTGGTCTATATAGTAGGATCGTTAGAGACGTCAGTTCATTTTTTACCGTCGTATTGCAGGTTACTGTCCCCAGTTCGATGCTCTGTTCGACAATCTGACGGCGCGCGAGACGCTACGAATATTCTGCTTGCTGCGCGGTATCCCGTCGCGCACCGGCGCCGCTAGCGCCATGCGTCTCGCTAACGACCTGGGATTCTCTAATCACTTCGACAAAAAGGTACGCTCGACTTGTTGGGGTGCACTGCCGAATGTTTCTTTAAATGTCGCTGATTCATTCCTAAACACTGAGTTGTACGTAATGACATTATTTTGTTATTCCGACAGGTCTTCCAATGCAGCGGTGGGACGAAAAGAAAAATCAGTACTGCTGTAGCACTGCTCGGTGACTCGCCCCTGGTGTTCCTGGACGAGCCGACGACGGGCATGGACCCGGCGTCGAAGCGGCTAGTGTGGGCGTGCGTGAGCGGCGCGGCGCGCGCGGGCCGCAGCGTGGTGCTGACGTCACACAGCATGGAGGAGTGCGAGGCGCTGTGCTCGCGGCTCACCGTCATGGTGAGCGGCCGGCTGCACTGCCTCGGCCCGCTGCAGCATCTCAAGACCAAGTTCTCGCAGGGTGAGTAGCCACGTCTGACGTCACACAGCGTGGAGGACTGCACCGTCATGGTGAGCGGCCGGCTGCACTGCCTCGGCCCGCTGCAGCATCTCAAGACCAAGTTCTCGCAGGGTGAGTAGCCACGTGTGACGTCACACAGCATGGAGGACTGCACCGTCTTGGTGAGCGGCCGGCTGCACTGCCTCGGCCCGCTGCAGCATCTCAAGACCAAGTTCTCGCAGGGTGAGTAGCCACGTGTGACGTCACACACCATGGTGGACTGCACCGTCTTGGTGAGCGGCCGGCTGCACTGCCTCGGCCCGCTGCAGCATCTCAAGACCAAGTTCTCGCAGGGTGAGTAGCCACGTGTGACGTCACACAGCATGGAGGACTGCACCGTCTTGGTGAGCGGCCGGCTGCACTGCCTCGGCCCGCTGCAGCATCTCAAGACCAAGTTCTCGCAGGGTGAGTAGCCACGTGTGACGTCACACACCATGGAGGACTGCACCGTCATGGTGAGCGGCCGGCTGCACTGCCTCGGCCCGCTGCAGCATCTCAAGACCAAGTTCTTGCAGGGTGAGTAGCCACGTGTGACGTCACACACCATGGAGGACTGCACCGACATGGTGAGCGGCCGGCTGCACTGCCTCGGCCCGCTGCACCATCTCAACACCAAGTTCTCGCAGGGTGAGTAGCCACGTGTGACGTCACACAGCATGGAGGCAAAAGAAAATCAGCTCATCCACCAAATCTTTTTTTTTTCTCTACCTATGATGTCCCACTTCTGGAGAGAGGTCTCCCCCACTTCCACCAAATCATTAGGAGCAGATATTATGTTTCTGTAATTTCACACTAGTAATTTCCCCGTCTCGATATCCTTACTTCCTTACTGTCCTTACATAAACTTATAATAATAGAAATCCGAAAGTGTGTGTGTGTGTTGGTTTATTGGTTGGTTACTCTTTCACGCAGCAACGGAGTAACGGATTAACTTGATTTTTGGCATGGACATAGTTTGAAAGACGAAAAGAGACATAGGCTACTTTTTATCCCGAAACAATCGTGATTCCCGTAGGATAGGCAAAACACTTTTTAAGTAGGGACAAGATACTAGGTCACTTTTGACATTTAATTTATGCAAAGAAAAATATACCTTGTACTAAAGGAATAAAACTCCAAGCCGTATTCGAGAACACTTATCGGTCGTCGTCAATATTGTTTTCATGAGTTTTATTCCTTTAGCGTAAGGTATATTTTTCTTTGCATTCATGAACTGTCAAAAGTGACCTATTAAAATGACTCCACTTTAGCTTACCAAGTTATACATATCCATGTCTAATATAGACAGGCGAAACCTTAGATGACATTGGCTATAGACTTTCATGCATAGAAAAAAAAAAAGGAAAAACACCCTACGACATGATCACCGCAATGCATGTTGAAATGCATAGCAATCGGTTTTGTATAAACAAGAGAAACTTCATAGGGGATAGCTCAAAAATCAAATTAAACATCAAAAAGTGACGCGGGCGAAGCCGTGGGTAAAAGCTATTTATTTATATGCCACTAGAAACTGCCACAAGAAAGTTTCCTCTTTTCTAACAATCGGTTTTGTTGCAGGTTATACACTCATAATAAAGTGTAAATCAGGGCCAGACAGAGACGCAGATATGACCAGAATAGGCAATTACATTACGGACAACTTTAGCGACGCTAAGCTAATGTAAGTACTCACTCACTTTCCTTTACCGTTTAACAAATTACTAGAAGATATTATTCTAATTATAGCGACACTAATTTAGTATACTTAAAGAAATTATAAGAATTCATGTGATAAACAATTGACTTATTTACGGTTCAGTAGTAAAACAAGGAACCCTATAATTTCGTTGTGTCCGCCCGTCTGTCCCTCAATCTGTCCGCCCCCATGTCACAAACTCAAAAATGTAATGAAAAAGTTAAAAAAAAAATAAAAAAATTGTTGTTGAGAGTGCTTTTACCCACTTGCATTTGACAACTTATTTTTGTATAGGAAAGGTTTGCGTGTGACTACATCCTGTCTGATGTTAAGCTGATATGCGGTCTAAAGTGCACCACGACCGTCTGCGTAATCGCAGTTAGCACGCTTATAGGCTGCGCCACACAAGTTGGCGGATGTGAAGTTAGCTACAAGCTGAGCAATATCCAATCCTGGCTAGAGCTCACATAAAGCCGCACGTTGATTGGCTATTGCGCAGCTTGTAGCTAACTTCACATCCGCCAACTTGTGTGGCGCAGCCTATACCTAGAAGGTATCTATTTACTACTGATTAAAATTTTAATGTTTGTCGTTACTATTTGACCGCATAACTGTTTCGCAATTAGAAATTACGTCCCGGCGCTCTATCATTTAAGCAAGGCTACATTTGTGCCAAATTTGGTAATTGTTTATCATAAAGAATTCTTTAGATATCACTAGATGATCTAATGCTATATTTTTTTTCCAGTGAAACTTACCTGGGTATTAGTACTTACTATATCAACGACATAGGCTTGCCGTGGTGGCGTGTATTTGACGTGATGGAAAACGCGCGACAAAAGTTCCCTATAGAGGACTATTCTGTCACACAGACTACGCTCGAGCAAGTGTTCCTTAGGTTTACTAGGATACATGCCACGGAGACTTGACCCCTCGCGGCTACGGGTTTTAGATGTAATATAAATATGTTTTAGGTTATTGTATGTTGTCACAGCTGAGGAGTGTAGTAACTAAAGGATTATAGATACATTGAAATTGACAGTTAGTTAATCCTTTTTGCTTGCCGATTTTTCTGTCTGTATAGTATGATTCAAACTCAATGGCATCTGTGGACACGAGGCGAGTCTTTGCGCACTAGCAAATTCATATGTCAGCGGGGTTGAAGAGTGGGGTTTTGTGTAGCTTTTAGCTTACTTCACATGCGCCATTAAGTTTGGTTCGACGTAGATTAATCTCTAAATTACCGAATCTCAGTTCAGTTTTAAAACTTTTTAATTACCTTACGAACTTAAAATGCTAATTATTCTAATTTTTACATGCTAATAAAAAAGTATTTCAATATGCATTGAATACAAAAGCCATTGACAGCACGAATGCACATTTTGTTTTTAAGCAATTTGAAACACTCGCGACGTCTTTAATAATGAATGTCTGCTGTGTAGTTACACACTTTTACTATATTTTGAAATGCTAATTAAAATTAGGATTTTGTTTTTCAGTGAGGTAAAAGTAAATATAATAGTTCATACAGTGGATTTGTGTTGGTTCGTTACTATGCTCCTCGGGAATTGCGCATTACGTTGTATACGGTGAAACTGCGGTTAAGATAAGTGCATCTCATTTTTACCACTTTTTATTAATTCGTTTTCTTATGTTTGACTCATATTTGTTTAGATTGAAATACTGCGAGTGATTTTATATTATTTTGCTAATTGACTATTTAAAATTCATTGGAAACTTAAAATTCAATAATGGCCCAAAACCGGAACACAAAGCAATATAAAACCAGGCCCTTTCAAAGTTTTTTTTTTCGATAAATGATAACATCACTATTTCAAAGTTTACCTGGACCATGTATGTACCTATCATCATGAGAGTAACAGTTTTTATATTTACAAAAAAAAAAAACAATTTTTATTTAAGTACTTACCTACTCAACTTTAATTTATTCTGAATATTTGTAGATTTTATCTCAAAGCCTGATATGAATTGCAAATGTATAAATATCAATAATATTTGTTTTAGGGATAGCCTCCACTGTCATGTCAACAAAGCGAGGCTATTACTGTACAAAATATTATTATAGGTACTTACTGCTTCAAATGCTCGATTTATTGAATTTATGAATATTGGCCAGTTGCTTCGATATAGGCTGGTCCTTACTTTTTGACTTTCTTCGCCCATTTATAACAATTCAAAATGAAATGTACGGGGCAAACTCCAAGAATGATAAATTTGAGCATTTTGAGTTAGGTCGCGTGAATTTGCCATCATAATACAGGGTTATCTGCTTACCCTGTACTAAGCTAAAAGGGGGTGATTGAGACAATCATTATGAACAACTTCTACTATGGGACAAACTCGGAACTCGGAATCGACAAATTGTATGAAACAGTTGATTTTTTTCTCTCGAATTTTGAGTTTGCCCCATAGTCAAAGTTGTTCACAATGATGGTCTGAATCACTTCCTGTCAAACACCAGTTTCGGATAACCTTGTAGAATAATTGTTGTAATTTTATTCTTTGAAGCGTAGCTATGCGTAGGTGTTTGGACTTAAACATGATTCATGTTGATAAGGTCATTCAACCAAGTGGCTCATATAAAGGTCAGTTTGGCGAAAACTACCGTACAGACGCAGTTAAGTGCACTGCTATAGCAATCTGCTGGCGCCAAATTCTGCGCCTGACTTAATTGCAAAAAAAACAAGAAATGTTTAGTTCTGAGCCGATCTAAACATTACACATTTAAATCAAAGATACTGATTCCCTGTTGGAACGAAATATGTATTACTAAAATACCAGTGTACCTAAAAAATACATACAGACGAACATAGAACCTCCTCCTTTTTGGAAGTCGGTTAAAATTTAAGGTTCGTTCTATAAAAAGCTCAGTGTAGTATTTACAACCAATCCGTACAATTGTATAATAATTCATAGTAGGTATACTAAACACCACACAAATCGGCGGATGAGAAGTTAGCCGCAGATGACACTTCGCCGTGATTCGCTAATTATTGCGCATGTGTGCACAATTACGACGCTGCGTGTCGTAGTGTTGAGCACGGGCGTAAGGAGCGCGCGGGAGGCATGAGGTTGGCGGGCGGGTGTGCCCCGGCGTCTCGTCTCTCTGGCTCCCGCGCATACCTATATTTCGGCTTTTGCGCAGCGTTCTGCGCATAACTTCCCATCCGCCAATTTGTGTGGCGCTTAGTATACTTACAATTTATATTATTATGTCTATTTATGTACATTGATGTTTAGATAATGACACGTTGAATATTTGTAATGGACGTTCAATGTAGATTTGTTATAATAGATTAGTGCTCTAAGGTACTTATGGAGTCTCAACGTAGTTTAAAAGCGCTTTTAAGTAGATCTGATATATCCGCATTTTGTGAATCCTAAGTTAAAGAATGCTATAGAAATACAAGGTGACTATGACTTTTTTAGTGCGAACTTATATAACTCTCCCAACTTCAAACGTTATCAACGTTTTGTGTGCCTTTAAAATTAACTTTTTTACTCGAATTTCGATATAAAAACAATTCAGAGGCAAAAATAAACCAATGCTCTTTTTTGCACTTAATATTTAAGATTAAAAACTGTAGCACTAGCTGGCCTAGTTTATTTCTATAAATATTATCTCTCCAGTTAACTTAATATGACCACAAGATTTTAGACAGTGAATTTACAAAAGTATTTACAAAATTGTGATTGTTTATATGAGCATTTTGCAACGCCTGTGTGCGCTTTCTTTCTAAAGACTGAAAGTTAGTAGAACGCTCATAATAAGTACATTAGAAATGTTATCGTGAAGTCAGTCATAAAACTTTTAGGTACGCGTTTGCATGGTTAAGTATCTTCGAATATAAAATCACAGAACGTAGCTAGGCAATTGCATCTATTATGTGACTTGAAAAATAACAGCATCGCACTGCAAATTATTGTCGAGTATTTCCTAGGAGCGAAGATTTTCCTAGCACTTTTTTTACGCACCATGCATTTATTTTATACTTCTTCATACGATTATATCCCCCGCACTCCTTATGGTTTTTGTTTTCACGATAGTTCTTCGTCGTATCGACGATCCAAATATGTATAAGTACCTATATATGTATACACAAGTACATGACTATTTATAAGACCTCCTCCCAGTGCTTCGCCACAGTAGGTAAAAAGTGATTCTTTAATACTCAAAAGCCTTTGCAAAAAACCAATACACGCAACTATTCGAGTATTTATCTAAATTAGTTTTGGTAACACCTGCATTACTGTTCTTTATTATAACACCAGCTGAATACAGTATTGTTTATGTAAGTTCGTAAAATATTATTTAAAAAATCTTATTGTCACTCCTATTATTAAGTACAATACTTAATTTATAATTGTTATATTCGATTATAAATATGTTCAATCGTTTTTGATGATGGTGCTTATTTAAATGTGGAATATGATTTAAATCATTAAGTTGTAAACTTATTAGGTCTAAGGTTTTTTTGTATAAACGTGTACGGCGTTAGTATAGTTGCAAAACAGTGATGATGGTAAATAAGTTTTGATTAGAATCACCTAATGTTTGGCAACTTTCACAGTTACATATGAATGTAAAGACGACATTGAGATCAATTCCTGCAATTTCTCTAAACTAAACACAGTTCTGTTTCCGTTCTGTACTATCAGAAACTCAAGAAAAAGATAACCCGCACTAAAATTCTGTTAAACCATAGTGCCAATAGGCCAGACGACTAAAAAAATATAATTAGTAGTAAAAATACGAGTCGAATATATTTTTAAATTAACTGACGGACTAATTATAATAATATTTCTTTTACCCAGTCGTCATAACTATTGACCGAGTGGCTTTCAAGAGCGGAAAAACGCTCATAGGCAGACCATCAATCTGCCCGATGGGTCGACACCCGACATCAGACCCATTGCGGGACATTCGTGGATGACACTAGCATGATAACTAGAAAGAAAGTGCACAAGAAAGGCAGTAGGTTAATACAGGCTGAAGATGATAGTAGTAGTTTGAACCGCAAAGAGAACTGCACATTAGCGACACTTAAAATCTGGCTTTTAAATAGCCAATAGGCCTAATTTTAAAGGCGCCATCGTAATTTTAATAGCAATTTAAAATGGTCCTGTTTGTTTCTCACTACATATATTATATGCATTTGAAAGAGAGAACAATATTATAAATTGCTATTAACATTATGATGACGGGACTAATGACTACTTAAATTGAGAACTAGATGCGGCAAATTGGACAATATTGTAGTGCGCGTTTATCTTTTTTATTTCTGGATGTAAAATACGGCTTCAAAACTAAGTCTAATTTAATGAATTTTGCAGGACTGATGTCGCACAACGTCACACATATTTCATACAAATCAGCCCTTAGATCGTACATTCACATTCTCTGTGATAAAAGCGAGTAATGTGTCAGTCAGAATATGATGGTATTGCATTGCATTTTGAACTATAATAACAGCAATCGATTACAAATATGTATATAAAACAATACAAATCTTATCGACAAGCGGAAACATGCAGTAATAATTGAGCTTACAAACGCCAATTCTTGCCAATATACACAGTTCGCATGTTTGTGGTACTTTTAGTTTAGCGTAATATTTTCTTAGGTACTTAGCCACCCAGTGAGAATGATCTATAGCATTTATGATTATAATTTATTCAGAATCTAAAGATACATTTTGGCGATATTTATACAATAAAAAATAATTATAAGTTCCTGCATACTGTGATTTCAAAAAGATCTGTTTATTTATTTGTTAAACCTCTGAAATGATCTGTTTTATATTATACTGCTAATTTATCACATGAATTAGAGTTATATAAACTCTAATATTTTTGTTGCATGTGCGCTCGGCTAGATATAACATTAAATGTACAATTCTATGTCATTGTGATATAATTGTTTTGTGATTGTTTACAGTATTGCCATACATTATTTTAGTTATTGTAATGTCCTGTTCTAAATTATTATTTAAGCATCCGATACTGAAATATATATTTTTAACTTTGACGATGTAAAAAGTACAAACCTGTTCTGCAATGTGTTATAGACTAGCATAAATTTAATTGGTACTTGCTTATTGCATAATTTACAACAGGCGTTGACGCAAGACAAAGGATAAGATCTACACACTCGATTACTTTATATTTAAACTTAAGACATTTAAAAATTTATCTCATATTTTACATATTCACACTTATAGTACTTAACGTTGTATTTTGATGCATATTGATCTAGTGATACAGCTTTATTTCCAATGTCAGATTTTACAAGTAGGAAACTTCTTAATATTCCTGTCTATTCATGGATGTATTTTATTGAAAGGTATTGTGATCGTGTAGATAATTATATTAAATATTTAATAAGTATATTATTGTATTTATTTATTATGCCTTAACATAATTTCATGATTAAGTAAGTGTAATATAAGTTATATTCTTAGTAAAATTTGCAGAAATGGTATAAGTAAACGGAGATTCAGTATACAGAGTTATTTCTAATTAATTAGCATCCTTTTAGGGGCTTATTTTGTTCATCAAAACTAACAACTTTTGTTCTACGACTTTTAAAAAAAAAATTCTGCTGTTTCATACATTTTGTCGCGGGTGAACGATATTTTTATTTGGAACAACAAATATTTTTTTGAGTATTGACAAAGGTCGCATAACAAAAGTTGTTAGTTTTGATGTACAGAATAAACCCCTAAAAGGATGCATATTATTAGAAATAACTCTGTAAATGATTCGGAAACAATGAAATATTCAGATTTTTGCGTATTATTATTACAACGTTATCGTATTTATAGCCTCACATGAACGCGTTGTTATAATCACTATAAAGACAAATAATCTGCAGGCATCTGAGGAAACAAATAGTTACATGTTACTACTCCATGTAGTTATCAAAATTCATCATAATACAGACAAACAGAGAAGGCTCTACGAAGACTCTACTTTGGCTCTATAAAATCGATGCTTGGCGATTTGTTGTAAATTCGCACTAGCAGAGCCTTTTGTAAGTCACACATTTGCCAATTATTTAACCGCAAAGCAGTAGTGTGTAAATATGTCTATATTGTAATATTTCAAGCGAGCTAACATAGTATGAATCTTCAAAGAGTTTGAATCTTATATCTAAAGTTGACCAGTGCAGTGTTGCGCCGCGTAGTGTTTTGAACTGTGAAATCAAACATTCTCTAAACACTCTTTTTTTACAGGCGTTTATTTAACTTGCAATGGATTTACATAAGTATGTAAGGATGTAAGATAGGGTGGAATCTTGCAAGTTAATTTTGACCAACTTCCCGGTTTCCGATCGAGCTGAAATTTTGCACGCAAATGTGTATACAGTGACAATGTAATAATATAGTACCATGGAGCTGATCTGATGATGGAGTCGGAAGGTGGCTATAGGAACTCCTGTACTAAACAAGATAGACCCGTCGTATTTGGGCTCGTTTTACTAGTTTTGGCTAGCGCTCTGCTACTAAGTACATGATATCCAGGATCTCAAAATCTTGTATTATTAATAAGTTATATTTTTATAATAATTTATTTGCAATTCCGACCTGTAATTATATGATTTTAACATCAAACGAGCGACTCGCTTGTAAACAACAGTGCTCCATTTTTCTACGAGCCATCAGAATCTACGGCACATTATCCGACGTTGTGATAATAGCAAGCGATTAGACGCGATAGCGCGCCAACACTGCGAGCTGTGTGCGCCGCGAAAAGGAAGTTTATTGATTGTATGTGGTAACCCTGGACCGATATACCGTTTGTCAGGCGAAGCACGCACGTCATGACTACCAGTCGACCGCTACTGCTGTCAAAAGCAGATGTTTTGCTCGGTGCGTTCAGTACAAGTGCACTCCTAAGTTTATTGTTCCCTGAAAGACCACTTCGCGTGTGTTAATTGATGAACGGGCATAAGTGCGGTGAACACCATGAGTGCGTGACTTTGTGTAGTTATATAATTGTGTATTGGATTATTCAGTTGCCCTTCATTGTACTCTGGTAAGTACTAATTTTGGTTTCTAAAGAATTGTTATTAGTTACTATCTATGTAGGTATTGTAATTAGAATTGAGTACACTGTGTACTTACCATAGCCGAATAGCTTTAATGCGTGGACTTCGACTGTTGTTAAATTATTTTTGCCTTGACTTTGACCTATATTTTATGAAAATGTTTGTTTACCTTCGAAAATACAATTATAATCAGTCTCCGATAGTGAGCGGAACGGAACAGCTACACCATTTTATGTTCTCATCTTTTTTCTCTCATGATTATAATTAATTACACGTTAATAAATTAACAATATTATTATACATACATATTTAAAGTTTATACATATTAAGTACTTAATTGTAATCTGTATGCTATTCTCACATTTAATAGGTGTTTACATTTCGTAAAAAAAAAAATATTGTACGTTGCGTCTTTTACAATCTTTTTAGCTTATCAGCCCGATGTAAACATGTGTCTACGAGTATGATATAAAATTCAATGAAGGGCATGCATAACACCTGAGAATTTTATGATAAGTCCCGTTAACGATATTCATTCGAGCATTGTTTTAAAAAAAAAATAAGTGCATTACAAATTTAATGTTGCCTTACTCTACATTTAAGAAATAATTTGAATCGCTGCCTTCATAATCATAATCAGTGAAACCTTATTCGAGCCTATCTTATTGTCTGCAGTCTGCCTCTTTCGCCAATGTTGTCCTAATATTTATGGGTATGAAATTACCTAGTGGTTTTGATGTATTGTACCTAGGTATATGATCAAGTAAATTATCTACATTTCTTTATTTCGTTATTGGTACTTAAGTAAGAATGGCAAGAATTTAAAACTTTTCACTTTATGTTACACGGCTTCGTTAAGTTCGCATAGAGCATGGCGGCTTATGCGAACCTAGTTTACTTATTGTATACATATAATCGGCATCGTTGTAAATTTTCCAGAGCGCCGCTTCTGTCACCATGTCTGGTTTAGAAAAGCTAAAACTCCTGGTTTGGAAAAACTTTCTCCTACAAAGAAGGCATAAATGGCAAACGTTGTTCGAAATCTTGTCGCCAATCCTATTTGCATTACTGTTAATACTTGTAAGGAGCCTCGTGGAGCCGAAGTCTCAATCCGACAAGATATATTCGCCATTTCAACCAACATACTTCAATAAGACTCTAATGGGGATGTGAGTATTGCATTATTATTTAATTGCTATGTAATTTTTTTAAATATGAATGGAAGAACGATCTTATCGCGCCGCTCCATTATCACAATATCTATATAAAAATGTATTTGTTGGTAAACAATCCAAGGTGAATAAGCTTCCTATTACGACCGATAGTGTTTCAATTCTCACATGCATAAGTATGCTATTATAACATTTTATAACCCGATTCTAGAGATTACGCTTTTTCCCTATAGTTATATCCCGAAACGAGTCAGTTAACACAGATCATCTTTAGATTCGAAATGAGTCACAGATTCCTAATCGGAGTACCCCGACCTTACGTAGTCTTGTGGCTACGACTCAAGAGTGATTTAAAAAAAAGCGGGAGGCAGAAGCTCAAAGGAGATCCTGCCTGAGTGGAGCAAGCCAGATTCGGCCTTCGTTACGCTACGGAGGCCGACTGCAAAGTTTCTGGCGGAAGCCCACTCGGAGTCTCAAAACACAAATCCGACACATTTACCGCTAATTTAGGTTTTAACTGACTCGTTTCGAGATATTAAGGAAAACACGTTGTCCCAAAGGCTTTCCGTAATATCAAGTTCTAACTAGGGAAAACACGCAATCCGCCCTAAAATCGGGTTATAACTGTAACATATTACTTATGTATTGCAATCGAGTAGGAAAGTAAAGCCGATAAAATTGGAGTCTGCATAGAGTAACGTAAAAATATTCATAACGTAGATGTTCATACGACTGCTTCTGTTTGGGACATCTTTGAATTTTATTGACCTTTTCTATAATCTAGTTACATTATGCATGTGTCATACAGTCAATGTTTATTTATACATAAACAAAGAAAACCTTGGAAACGATATCACATTCTTATATTTTCTACTAACATCAGATTTATTGTTACAATGTATGCAATCGTTTGCTGATAAGAACCAGCAGAATTAATCATTTGATTCCGCAAGGTACTTTTATCTCTAGATAAACACTTACACAACTGTCTGTAATGTCAAAATGATTGAAACTAGCTCTTTTCTACTGGCTTAGAAATAAGTAATCTGATAAATGTGCTAAAATATTGTGTAGAATTGTAGACACCTCTCCTAACCTATTTTGTTTGTTAGAATATATCTAGAAACATTTAAAAGAATGCTACTTTTTAATAGATTAGAGAATTTAAATACTACACAATCTCTACCTTTTATTGTGTATTGATAAATCAACTAACTTTGTTGGCGCAGCGAACCAAAGTAGGTCTCTCTGATACTATGCACCGGCATCTGTATCTATCCGAAACGAGTTGGTGCCAGATTATTGATAAATACATATAACATTTTAGGGAAAATGCAACATCGATGAAATCTGGTACGGTAGCATTTTCCCCGGAAAATGCGCTTACTAGACGAGTGGCGTCCTACGCGTTGGAAGCCATTGCTGACGACAATTTCGGCTTCCTAGCCAGTTTCATGGTACCAGATCCTGTGGGGTACAAGGACTCCACTGAATTGGAAGCTGCTCTCACGCGCCCTAAAGCTATGGACGATGTCCTGTGTGGAATACAATTTGATGATAGCATGGCAAGTAAGAGACAACACTGGATAAAATGCACTATTAGGCCTTACGTTTCTGAAATGAATATAAACTCTATGTAATGGCTACGTCAACCACTTAAAAAAAATCAAGCTGTGTTGTCCCGCATTTAACTTATGAATTCCGCCAATCCCTAAAGTCGTACCTCGACACGATGGCGCGACTAACTGTGTAAGTTTAAAAAAGATTGGACGATTATTCTGATCCCAGATAGAAAAATATCTAAAAGGTTAGGGTGGAGTTTGGCCAGCAGTGGAATAAAACAGCTTATGCGACTTCGTCGTGTCAATAGTCGTAATGATGTCTTGTCATTGTCCTGAAAGGAATTAATATTTATTTTATAGTTGTTTGTACAGTAGCAACATTTTTTGGCAATCTTCTACATCCAGGTTTATAATATCACAATAGTCACTCAACCGAGCCTAAATATTTCAGATGCTACGAAATGGCCAGACGAAATCACAGTTAGTTTAAGATTTCCCGCTATAATGAGGACAGCAATGAGGGAACACCCAGTAGTAGCCAACTGGAGGACCAACTTGCTGTTTCCACTGTTCCCTCAGTCAGGACCCAGAGATGCAGGCGATATGTATGGCGGTCAATTACCTGGTAAGTGTACTGGCTCAGACCAAATAAAAAATAAAGACAGAATGTTGTGAACAAACAAGTGAGGCCGACTAAACTAGGTACTCCTCGCCTTGTAGAGACACAAATACACACACATACACGTACAACGAAACTACGCCTTGGTTTGTCAATCGAACTACGGCGGCGCAACACCGACGCACTCACCACATGTACAAAAACTGGCCTCATTTGTCTGTTCTCATCATTCTGTCTTGATTTTTTTGTTTGGTCTGAGGTAATAGGTACCTATACCTTTACCAATTTAGTAATTACTCTTTTTTCATCGTACGGTAAGACAGTCGCGACTAAAGCACCACCCTTTTATGTTGGACAACTGGTCATTCCTTGCGTTATAAAACTTTAATCAAACGTTTCAATCTATCTTCTTTATACGAACAGCCAGAATATGGAACGCTTTACCTGAGTCTGTCTTTCCACTAAGGTACCTACAACATAGGTGTCTTCAAATCCCGAGTAAATAGGTATCTTCTAGGTAAGCTTGCTACATCTTTGATAGCATATCTGCTTAACATTAGGCAGAATGTAGTCAAACGCAAACCTTTACAAAATGAAAAATTACTATTAGCAGTCATATTAATAGGCACCGATTGTTATAAGGTATCATGAATTTCTTTTATTTATAATTTCAAAACTGCCACACTTGGCGCATGCATCTTTCGTAATTACTCGAGTGAAAGTCTCATAATACTGGTTTTGCTATCTATTATAATAACGCGTATATAATTATGATCATTATATCCTTACTAATATTATAAATCCGAAAGTATGTTTGTTGGGATCGACTTGATTTCTTGCATGGACATAGTTTCAAAGTCGGACACTTTTTTAGACGAAAAAGTATTTTTAAGTGTTTTTTTTTCTGGAAAAATAAAAGGTTCGTAGGGAATAGCAGAAAACCAAAATATCACGAGGGCGAAGCCGCAGACAAAAGCTAGTATTAGATAAAATAGCGTAGAGCTCGTAGCGTAGTTTGACTAGGTGATTGTCAGCGATCACCGAAATTAAGCAACGTTCCGCACGGTCAGTACTTGGATGGGTGACCGCGGGTGGTATTTTCCAACTGAGCGCTACCGTGGCTCGGATGACACGTTAAATTGTAGGCCCCGGTTGTTTCAACCGTTTAGCCATGTCAGAGGCCTTCAGGCGGCCTAAAAACTCTGACACCAGGGCTAGCCACCCGGCCTATACGAACTTACTTATTAGATAAAAAAAATCGGCCAAGTACGAGTCAGACTCGCGCACGGAGGGTCCGTACTGTATGGGAGCCCCCCTTAAATATTTATTTTATTTTAATTTTATTATTTATTAATAATAAATATTCTGTGAAAATTTCAAGCATCCACCTGGTACCGTTATTAATATAGAGCGAAAAACGTCTAAAAATTCAGGTTTGTTGTATGGGAGCCCCCCTTAGATATTTATTTTATTTTGTTTTTAGTATTTGTTGTTATAGCGGCAACCGAAATCATCTGTGATAATTTCAGCTGCCTAGCTATCATGGTTCATGAGATACAGCCCGGTGACAGACAGACGGACATCGAAGTCTAAGTAATAGAGTCCCGTTTTCCCTTTGGGTACGGAACCCTAAAAAAAGAAAGACCAGTAATCATCATCATCATCGACCCTCTGCTGGGCCTGTATCGACCCACTGCTGGGTAAATAGGCCTCCTCTCCCTTGTGCCAGTTTTCCCTGTCTTGGGCTGATCTCATCCACCCGTGTCTCGAGACGAGAAATACATAGTAGTAATTATTTTTCAGGTTATTCTTCAGAAATGTTTTTGGCCATCCAGCATGGCGTATCAAGAGGAATCATAAGGCAGAAATCAGGAAAATATTTAAACACCAACGTGTACATGCAAAGACTGCCACAAGTTTCGTTTCGGGAGGACCCGTTGCTGGTAGTTTTGGAAAGATTTGTCACAATGGTCATTATGCTTGGGTTTTCGTACACTTTCGTGAACACTGTGAGAGTGATAACTACTGAGAAAGAACTGCAGTTAAAGGTATAAATAGGTACATTTCTATGATTTTATAGTATGTTTAAAACGCATCTTTAGTCCATTTGTTTGGGAGTTATACGACAATAAAGACAGACATACAAATACACGTCAAAAACAGTGTTATAAAACCTTTCTATTTGTGGGTCGGTGTACGGGAGTATAATAACATTTTAATTGAAAATTTCTATCTATTTGGAAACCAGCTGAATACAGTGTCGTCGTCAATCTCTGTTGTAAACATTTATAACGATAGTGATGTATGCGCATAACACGGTGACTAACATTAGTAAGCAACAATGGAATGTGTCAGGCTTTGGCTTTCAATTTGGCTTCTTTACTTATTTATTTTACATCAAAAATTTCCTATAAGTTTTTTCTCATAAGTGTACACTTTTTCCAAATACTGAAAATGTAGTATTAAAATGTGAAATAAGGAACAGGCTCAATCAAATGTAGGTCTAATTGACGAGATACAGTCCGTTCACAGTTATTATACCTCTGACGTTTGTTACTGTCTCCGTCTAACTTGTGATGATGTGTAAGTAGAATTATACAATTCTAGAGTTCAGAATATTGGTAATCTTACCATTAAACGAACAATTATTATTATTGTATATTTGTTTGCATAAAAATCGGATCTCGGAAACGTCTCGGGGTCGTCGTCGCCAAAAATTGTAAGTTTAATTCACGACTGTTACCGTGAATTGGGAACACACCGCTACTGTGCGTTCACGAGTGTTAAGTAAAATGTATGGAAACATTGTAAATATAACCGTGGACATAACTTAAAAAAACATTTATTGGTGTTAGTTTTGAAGTTATACACACAGCACAAAGTTTGAAATAAAGCAAAAAGATATATTTAAGCATACAATTACAAATTAGCATACAATTATAAATTAGCACACGACTATAAATTACAAAATAAATTTACAATTTTACGATGTAGGCATATCGTCAATTGAAAATATTGAAAACTTGCGAGATACAAGCACCAAATGGAAACTGCTTACCCTAAAATAGCTAACCTGGAGGAGGTCATGCAATGACTCAAAAACATACCTGGGAACTAGGAATTTAGCTATACATCACAGTTATTTCCGGTAACATATTATGTCGTGAAGTAGCAGTCGGAAAGAAAAACTGGGACACTATTTATTTAATTAGTAATTTATATATTATTGGTGCAATTTATTTGAAAATTTTATAAAATGTTAGCTTATTTATCATACAATTAAATAAAATAAAATTTTACTGGATTTGAAATAATTTTGGGTACTTTTTGTGACTTCGAAAAAAGCGATGTCTTAGAGCGACACATGATTTTTGTATAGAGAGCAAAACTCGCTCTTAAATAAAAATTTAAAATTAATTTGGTAAAGGAAAATATACGTAATGACATTGTTAAATGTGACCCTGTGAACCAGAATCACTACAAACAATGCTATGATATAGAACAAAAATATGGATTTTCAAATTTAATATGACATTGACACAATTTTTTTCCTAAACTTATTTTTTTTGGCGACCTCACCCCTCTAACGATCTTGATGAAATTTGGTGTTCAAATAGTTTTTCGTTCTAAGTTTATCTGTGAGAGTGGCATTTTCTAGAAAACCCGAATTTTAATTTTTTAATTTTTGTAACGAGTTAACGAGGTTATAGTCGCTCTCTACTAGTAGTTAATTGATTACCTACGCTAAACAAAAAAAAAAAAAAATGTACTACGTATTAAGCTAAGTGTGCATGGGTGTTTATTGCAGGAAACTATGTCAATTATGGGCCTCCCGTCGTGGTTGCATTGGATGGCATGGTTTATCAAACAGTTCTCTTTCCTGTTTGTATGCGCGATATTAATGGTCATTTTGTTCAAGGTAAGACATTCAACTTTATGGATATTTTCCAATTACAATATGTATATTTTACACTTTATATTCTTCGGACAGAATTTGAAATCTGTTGTGCGTAATTTTTTTAAAAAGGAGGTTCTGAATTCGACTATATCTTTTGTATGTATGTTATGTGATTATTCCGCCAATTATGAACCGATTTTGTCGACATCAGAGATGGTCCAATTGACATTTTATCGAAATCGTTTTTGAAAAATCAACAATAATATGAAAGTTACCGGCTAGCGCAGCCTAGGACGTCCACTCACGAATGGACAAATGACCTCATCAAGACCACAGGATCGCGTTGAAATCAAGCCGCTTCCAACCGATCTTATTGGAGATCCATAGGTGAGGCTTATGTCCAGTAGTGGACGTCCTATGGTATCAACCATTGATTTGACTGACGAAGGACTGTTAAATATTTTTTTATATCTTTTCAGGTTCCTATAAGCAAAACATCGACCGGGGAATGGTTCTCGGTATTTACCTTTACTCCGTGGTCGATATTATTTTTCTTCATGCTGTTATTTGTTATCGTATCCTTGGCTTTTTCTTTTATGGTCAGCGTATTCTTTTCGAGAGGTAAGAAAAAAATAAATTTATTTTCAGTTATAAATAGTAAACTTGATAATCTATCAAGGCGTGGAATTGCATGTGCTTACTTTGTTGCGCTCCGGGGCTCTATAATTGAATCATTAGAACAGGTGAACGTATGCGGAAATGGTAATAAGACCGGGAGCGAGCGTTTATAGTTTGTGCTTGTGTGAGCGGGAGGGCATAGCATGCGATCGTCTTCGAAAGTTAGAAACGATTCTAACGTTTCAAAAATTGGGCTCCTGGACGGGGTATGTACCTTTCTAACCGGTCATTCCGTCCGTCCGTCGTCCGTCGGGCAACAAATAGTGCAATATCATTTAACAACTGAGCTTTATATGACTGGGATTACCTATTTTGGATTTTATTTTAGGAGGCTCATAAACAACGGAGATTTAAAGTACCTAACTTCGGAACAAAAAAAACATACAGACAAATTGACAACCTCTATGAACCTCTTTATGGAAGTCGGTTAGAAAGTATCAAGCCTCTGGTTCCGCTTAGCTTTGTGGCTTGCTTTCAAATCGGTGGCCTAAAATCTTCCGTTACGTGATATTGATAACCAGCAGACAAAGTAATGATGTTATCAAAATATAGTAGGTATTTACGCTTGTATGTTTTAGGTCATCGACATACATTTTAGTCATAATTATCGCAATGTATCGACAATAACATTTAGTCAGATCAGATATTATGTTAATAATAGTATGTAATTTACTGAAAATCATATTATTATAGGTAGGTATTATCATAATAAGCTTTTTTTGAGTAACAAGACGAGCTATACCTATCAGCTCGCCAGATAGTGACCAATGCATGCAATAAAATAACTTGGGGATAACGTAGCGTAACATAGTTAGGGACCAGTTATTTGTACATCATAAAAATTATATTATAATTATGCCTTTTTAGGGTTCCGTAATATAACGAGAAACCCTTATAACTTCGTTGTGTCCGTCTGTCCGTCTTAATATGACTTAATATATAATGAACCAAATTGCATGAAATTTGAGATTATGATAGTTTTAGTACAAAACTATTTTTTTTAATAGTGTATTTAAGGGGTAGCGCCCATACATGTAAAGTGGGGATGAAATTTTTTTTTAACCCCCCCGTTTCGGGTATCCTTGAATAGGGTTTTTAAAATAAATGTTAGGTTTGATTGAGCATAAGAAAAATATTTTGAACACTGGAATTATAACTTTTTGAGTTACTTATAAAGGAAACTCAAAATTTCTAAACTTACACATAGCTCAGAGGTCATTAACCTCACAAACATACGTCTAGCCAATTATGTTTTTATAGCAGTCAACCATCTAATGACATACCTAATTAAAATTGGTTTTTATCATCATCATAATCATCGTCACCATCTACGGAAGCCTATCATACGCGTGTCTCGACACGCATTAACAACTTATTATTCAATAGATGACGCATTCGACGGTGTAATTTATTCGTCAATTAAATTATGAACAATTTAAAGTCTTATTTATTATATAGAAAAAGTTGATATTAGTTATAAATATAAGGGTGTTTTAGCTTTTTATCGCGATTTCGTGGAATAGAAACGATTGTCTAGAATTAAGTATTTACTCTTACAATGGTTGCGATAAATTTCTATTAAATCATCACTTTCCATTGTGGATTTTGTCCCGTTTTAAAATAAAATAAGTACCTATGGCAATAAGATATCTGCTTAGGTAAACTTCATTTACCTATATTTAATTTCTAAACTACATATTGACATGCGAATATATTTTAACTAAAATGTTTTTGTTTCAGCTAATTCGGCGGCTTCATTTATGGGCTTGATATGGTTTGCGTGTTTTGCTGTATTTATGTTTACGCAATTGCGATATGGCCAAATCAGTTTTTCGACCAAAATGATACTGTGTCTCATCTCGAATACAGCTATTGGATATGCATTCCAAATGCTCATTTGGTGCGAAGGAAACGGCAGAGGTGAGTACTTAACCAACCTTGACCCTTGCATCTATGTCTGTGATAAATCAAAACTCACTGTCAACATTACGACATGCTAAAATAGTCACTAAAGCTGACTGGGTATGATACAAGTTAGATAAATGAGAATTAGAGGAAATCAATTACAACTGTTTTTGCCGTTCAACGTTATGAATTATGAGTAAATAATATTTTACAAATTTATGAACTAAAAAAAAACTGAAAATATGATCAATATGAACCTATGATCTTTTAAAATAAGAACCTCACATAGTATAATACTGGATATGATAAAATTATTGTAAAATTGAAAGCTCTAAACATTGAGTTCTTTAGCATTAAGTGCTTACAATTTGACCAATAATGAGAGTGCATTTTTCGGTATCTGACTGAGCTACGGTGCACGATTGACATTTAGATACGATTTGTATTATTTCTGTGCGCCAACATTTCCTCATTTCACTGGTACTAAACTTAGTCAACGTTATATTAGGTACATTTAAAAACTTTGGTAAGTGTCTTATTGGTAGATCGGCATATGATAGAAGTAGGTATTGGCCATTTCTTGACCTTCAGTTTAGCAAAAACCTGTGGTCCGCTGATGGAAATTTGGCCACCATGTCTCGTCATTATTATTCTAATGCGTAATTTGCCACCGACGGTCTATCATGATGAGTTGCAGAATTCTTAATTGTCCGCTGACATATTACATGCAATTTTTATAGGACCTGGTACATAAATTAAAATGCTAGACCATTTTAGTGTCCCTTGCAGAAGTTGTAGATTTATTTGCAAGCTTATCAGGATGATGATACCTGACTTGTCAATTTTGATATTAAATAGGTGCTTATCAAGTATCATTGAATAACACAAATCTATAACAACCAAAATTATAGGATGCTAGATGCTAGAATAAATATTATGTGAGTGACGCAGAACTCATTCGTAACGGCGATTAGTTGGATCTGCTATGGATCTTATGCCTGACGATGCGAGTATCATCGTCAGGTGGTACAAATACGCCCTAGGGGCTAGTCAGATCAAGAGGTTTAACTCATTGTTACAGTGATAAATAAATTAACGCAAGATGTCTTCCAGTGGCGGAACAGGACTAAAATTTCATGAGGGCAACATATCTTTTACGAGGGTCTCTGTTATCACCAAAATATGGGTTTACATTTTTTTCTTTACTGTTTAGTGTTTATACCAAAATGAGCAGAGATTTGATTTGATATGAGAAGGGAGGAAACGAAAGCTTCTTATTTGATGCGAGCGTGGCAAGCGTGAATTAATTCAGTGTTTTTTTTTTGTAAAAGACAAAAAATGCTTATTCTACCATCGAGGTACGAGGCCCACGTGGCTCACGCCTAGCTAAGTACCGTCGTCTTATTCTCTGGGTTGCGATTCTTAGGCTTTATACGCGGCCGAAGCCATCCAAATTATATCTAAGTGACGCAATAAACTCATGTCGTCATTCTTTGGCAGGTTTGCAATGGGACGAGTTCTTCACCCCGATTTCGTACCACGACCAGTTCGAGCCGGGGCACGTGGTGCTGCTGCTGGTGCTGGACGCGGTGCTGTACATGCTGGTGGCTGTCTACGTCGAGAAGATCCGCCCCGGACTCTACGGCGTGCCGCTGCCCTGGTACTTTCCCTTCACTAAGTCCTTCTGGAGACCTAACAACGTTGCTGTATCAGGTATGTATACTTATCATGAAAATTTTAAACAAATTCTAAATTGAAACCAGACATCGTTGATTTTTGTTGATGTTTTTTTTTAGTTTTCATGATATATTATAGATATTTAGACATAAATCATGATTATGAACAATTGAACACATCTGTAAAATAACCAAAAAAAAATCGAACATCATAGAACGTGATGCAATATCAACGACGTACACTAGCAGTTCTACGAACGGCGTAGACGCTGGCCCAACGTGATTTTTTCGAGAACTCTTGATCACGACTTTTTATACATACTTACCTATAAGTACACAGCCTCGTAGCTGACTTTGCTCATAATTAAAAAAAAAAACTTTAGAACTTAGGGTTCGTCCAATTGTTTAAAACCTCACCAAATATAGCATGTGATAAATTGACGATCGCTAAACACTATTGCTAAATATTAAAATCAGCTGGTACTCGTAAATGACTTTTTAGGGTTCCGTACCCAAAGGGTAAAAACGGGACCCTATTACTAAGACTCCGCTGTCCGTCTGTCCGTCTCCAGGCTGTATCTCATAAACCGTTATAGCTAGAAAGCTGAAATTTTCACAGATTATGCATTTCTGTTGCCGCTATAACAACAAATACTAAAAACAGAATAAAATAAATTAATAATTAAGGGGGGCCTCCCATACAACAAACCTGATTTTTTAGCCGTTCTTCGCTCTATATTAATAATGGTAACATGTGGATGCTTGAAATTTTCACAAAATATTTAGTTATATATTCACTTCAATAATAAATAATAAAATTAAAATAAAATAAATATTTAAGGGGGGCTCCCATACAGTACGGAACCCTCCGTGCGCGAGTCCGACTCGTACTTGGCCGATTTTTTGTTTAACCTACTCTACACCTTAAACCGCATCTCTATTTAACATCAGGCAGAACGTTAAACATAGTAAACCTATCATATAAGTTGGAATTTAAGGTACGTAGGTGTACCCGTTTTGTTAATGCGTAACTTGGACGCGCCAAGATTATGCAACGGTACTCGGTTGCAAGTCACCGAACTAGGAAGGCATATTGTGAAAGCTAAAATCTTAACTGGAGAAGCGAAGGGAGACAATCTTCTTATACCACGCAACCCAAACATACCCAATGACTTACCATTTAATTTGCAGCTCCCCTCAAAAGTTGTATTTTCAATGACTATCAACAAATCGTAGAGTTAAAGGTAGCAGTCATACATTTGAGCACACCATGTTTTTTGCTCCACGGTTAGCTCTTCGTGACTTGCGCGTTTGTAAGTCGCAAAATCTGCTTGTTTTTACTGATCGAAAAAACATAGTTTGTAGAAGTATATACTGCAGTAGCTATGTACCTATAATTATTGCATTACCAATTATCGTAAACTTACATCCAAATACCTTTGATTGTCAATAGTCAAAGCCTACATCCGTACATCTATCCTCACAAAATATATCGTTTTTAATATCTATTAGGGGTACCTATATCATCATCAAAAATACTTGTGTAGTTTCAATTTACATACAATACACAATATAGAAGTCTCTCAAAGTAACTCTGTGAGTGTTACTCTTGGCGACTATTTGGTTTGGCGGCACAGAACCAATTTTGATGAATTTTGGTATAAACGTAGAGATGTGACTTAGGATAAGAAAATAGGCAACTCAAATAGGTACTAATCCTGCGCAGATGAATTCGCGGGCAGAAGCTAGTCTATATGTATATAAATGAATCGCGGTTTTTAGTCTCGATAAAACTCGAGAACGGCTGGACCGATTGGGCTAATTTTGGTTTTGAAATAATTATCCGTAAGATTTAAACGGTGAGAAAATATAAAAATGTAGTGAGTAATAGTACATTATGGTACAAGTGTGTAATGATGGTGATTACCGCTGAAGCGTTATTGAGGCCCGAGTCGCAGGCGAGGGTCTTAAGAGAGCCGAGGACGGTAATCATCAATACAAACGTGTAGCATACGACGTTTTTCAACACACTTATGAATAAAATAATACTAAAAAAATATTTCCAACAGTGAAAACGAGCTGTGAAAAGTGTCATACCTCAGTAAAGCAGTGGAGACTTTACTACAGGCGTCTATGGAGTTTTGGCAACAACATGATGCGTCACATTATATCACTTCCCTACACTCATGCACGTAAATCAGCTCATAATCAACGAAATATCACCATTTTTTACTAATTATCACTGAGAAAAACACAAGCAATATACAATGAGGCAACATGATTTTTCCGCGTTCCCGCCAAAACTCGCGGGAAAAATTAAACAGTTTTCCTATGCGCGCGCAATTGCAATCGGCCATAGACTACTGCGACTTTATTGGACTATGTCGTGACTACGACAGTGACTATTTTGATAAAATATCATAATAATATTAATTTAAACTTAATACTTGACTCTGGCAAATGCACAACAATGCGACGCCAAAACATAAAAGAAGAAGAAAAATTTTTCCCTCCATTTCGAAACATTTTGCACAACTCGTTTTCACTGTTGAAAATATTTTTTTAGTATTATTTTATTAACAAGTGTGTTGTAGTCTTTAAATTCAAAGAAACAATAGATCGTTTAAAAGGCATTAAAATATCTAATTAATAGCACTTTTCGGTTTCGGAACACAAAATTACGAAAGTTACTCGTCAAACGCGTATAAATTTTGTATTTTGCGCGTATCTTGAATAAAAAAGGCGCAAAAAGTTGCCAAAAACTGAGCAATAAACGATTTATATCTACATACAAGTGCTAATTTTCGCAAATACCTAATGAATCAAAGGTCAAGTTCGAAAAATTCAATATTCTGTACATCTCATAACACTAAATTAACTATTGTGATAAAATTCTGCTGTGATCTACACATTCTGTTTACACTGTTCAGTGTTGATCCAGATGTACAAAATAGCCCTTAATCTAATTCCATTCGTCTACATACCGTAATTATTTATTTACCTACCAGGTATTTTTTTCTGTAAGTAACGTTAAGTTAAATTATGAATAAGCCTCAAGAGTGTCGGTCTCAGTTCCATTGATGCAACTAATACGAAGCCTAATTGGAGAAGTGTATGCATTTTAAAAAAATCGGCCAAGTACGAGTCGGACTCGCGCACGGAGGGTTCCGTACTGTATTAATATAGATCGAAAAACGTCTAAAAAATCAAGTTTGTTGTATGGGAGCCCCCCTTAAATATTTATTTTATTCTATTTTTAGTATTTGTTGTTAAAGCGGCAACAGAAATACATCATCTGTGAAAATTTCAGCTGCCTAGCTATCATGGTTCATGAGATACAGCCGGTGACAGACAGACATAGATATGTCGAAAGCATTTGATTACGTTGACCACAATATATTAATTGAAAAGCTTGAGCGATATGGTATAAGAGGTAACGTGTTAAATTTAATAATATCGTATTTAGCAAACCGGCTCCAATACACAGAAGTTACTAGACTAAACACTAGAAACAAAATAGAGACGAAATTCCTCTCAAGTCGAAGGGAGGTCAAATATGGAGTACCACAAGGCAGCATACTGGGACCTTTATTATTTCTCATCTACATTAATGACCTTCCCAGCGCCATAAATCACCCGATGGTTATGTTTGCTGACGACTGCACCGTAATTTTTGCTGATGATAAAAGTGGTGAACACGAACATGACATAAATAGTACTTTAGAATCTATAATTGACTGGCTTCAAAGCAATAATCTAAAAATTAATCTTGACAAAACACATATTATGACATTCAAAAACAATAATACAAATTTTGACATTTTAAATATACACTTTAATGGCAAACCTATTAAAGAAATTCAGACGACAAAATTCTTAGGAATTCACATTGACTCAAATCTATCTTGGAGAACGCATGTAGCTAATGTGTGCTCTAAACTCAACCAATTTTCTTACGCGCTGTATATGTTACGTAAAGTAGCTAACGAAAACACTTTACTAAGTGCATATCACGCTTATGTCGGATCAACATTAAAATATGGTGTTTTAGCCTGGGCAAACTCCGCAGAAAAGCTATCAGCTCTAATAGCTCAGAAGAAATGTATTAGAGCAATATGTGGATTGAAGCGAAGAGATTCCTGTAAACCTTATTTTCGGAAATTAAAACTGCTAACTCTTCCTTCGATATACATTTACGAATCAGCCGCACTAGTTAAGAAAAACTTAGATAAGTATGAAACATTAACAAGCAAACGGCACAAAGATAGACTGCGTGAACCATACCGTAGGACAGCCCTTTACAATAACAGTACGTTCATGATGCGATTGACCATATACAATAAATTGCCGAAAATTGTAAAGGACACAGACAATATTGACATTTTTAAATTTAGACTTAAGAAATTATTAATAGACAAGACATATTATTCCATAGATGAGTTTCTAAATGACAAATCTTTGTGCAACTATAATAATGTATAATATAAACTCACAATTATTCATACCTATAAAATTAAGAATTATAATTTTGCATGCCCTGATGCTAGAGCATGGTGCACATAATAATGTATCTTTAACACCTACATGTTACCCGTGTCTCCGCAAAATAAATATTTTGACTTTGACTTTGACTTTGACAGACAGACAGACAGACAGACGGACAGACAGACGGACATCGAAGTCTTAGTAATAGGGTCCCGTTTTTCCCTTTGGGTACGGAACCCTAAAAAATACCATTCCATCAAAAGCAAATTCGAAATTGTGTCGAATGAAAAGATCAAAATAATTCAAAAGCGGAATCTAAGTTTGCAGCTGTTCTGGCGTGTGGCTGTCTAAGTTATTACTTTTTAACCGATTTCCAAAAAGGAAGAGGTTTTATGTTCGTCTGTATGTATTTTTTTGTGTATGTTCATCGATAATTTCGCCAATTGTGAACCGAATCGAAAAAATAGTTTTTAGTTCGAAAGGGTATACTCCCGAGGTACCATTTAAATTTTACAGAAATCGGCTGAGCCGTTTTTGAAAAATCAACAATAATGTAAACAAAAAAAGCGAAATATTCGAATTATGTACACAATGGAAAGCGGTTTTACCATTTTTTGCGAAAAATAATTATTATCTTGAATACTAATTTGGATAATATGCTCGTCTGTTACGATTAAGTTTTTATCGCCACATTTTAACATTAAATAATTCAAATTACTATATCTATTTGACATTTTTTGTTTTATTCACTTTTGATTGACTCATAAAACGTACTAAGTACATGTTTTTAAATTTGTAAGTTGTAGATTTTTTTGTGTATTTTATTGTTGCCAAATTTTTAATTTTATAGCTAATAATTTTATAAACCAAAAAATTAATCCTTTATGGATACTACCCCGCCCCGGAAGTAGTGGGAGTCCCGCCGATTAGTCGGTGTACTAAAACCCTGGGGTGTTTCTGCCTGGTGCATGAGTTTTATGTTTGCTTTATAGTGTAATCATCCGAGTCAAATCACAAAACCTGTCTTGTCAGTCGGTACTGAAAAAATTTACTTTCAGATTCATCTGGCAAGGATGACGCTGATTTAGAGTACAATGATGCGCTGTTGAAAGTGGCTCACGATGAAGAACCTAGAGGCGTTCCCGCTGGTGTTAATATTAAAGTAAGGATCTTTACTTTAGACCACTATTGGCTTTTTTTCTTTATAAACACGGGTTTTTACCGTACTTACACGTCTTTCTGAAAATTTTCAGTTGCAACACTGCCTCAGACATTGCTTGCATACAGTAGACTAAAATAAATTCTAAACATTATAGTTTTATATTTATAGGTAGGTAAGTCGTACCTAAGCCTATTTGTGATTGTTGATATTAACAAAGTTCATCGATCATTTTATTTGACGTATTGGTCTAGATACTATATCTTTTAATGTCATTCGGGCGTCTTAGTGGAGAGCCGTTAGACGAAAAAAATAGCAAAACCTGTGAATCCAAGGATAGTCCATGAATCAACCTGAAAACTGTTGCAATAAATTGCTAAAAGCTTAAATAGTAAAATTAAAAAAAATATTTTAACTTCAGTATAATTATTAATAAATGGATTTTGTAGTATCTATTTCCAATAAAATAACAAAAAAAATTATATCCTAAACAATATTATCTTCTTGCCCTGTATTAATCCGAAAGGGGATGATTAAGACCATCATTATGAACAACTTTTACTATGGGGCCAACCCAGAATTCCAGAAATTTCATCCAAAGTTGTAACGTTGAATCGAGATAATGTAGCTCATCGGTTTTTGAACCCTCATAACTTGGGATTGGAGTACACCAGATAAACAAAATTTTCAAAATATGACGTGAATACTAAGCTTAATAAACAAGTTTTAACTAAGTATGTAGCGTTTATACTTTAGATTTTATCGATATCAACTCACTGATGATCATCAAAACTTACTGGGTACTTCCTGAAGTCCCAGAAAGCTGAAATTTGGTACGTATGCTAGTATTGGTGCGCAAGCAACAAAACAATTTTAAAATTTGGAACTTTCTCTTCTACAAACCCTTGAAATTAGGCGGTGGAAATTTGTATGAGACTTTTTTAAAATTTTGATGCTTGGAAAATTGATGTAGTATATTTTCACTTTAAATAAAATACGTAGGTATTTCAGGATTTTTAGTAAATCATCCTCTAATCCCTAAAACGGGGGGATGAAAGTTTGACTGAGGCTTTTGCTAAATTTTAATGCTAGAAGCTTGAAAATTCACACAGTGACTCCTTGATTATCTGTTATCTGTTTGTTAAAAATAATGAAACTCGTAAGTATTTCAGGGTTTTCAGTAAATCACCAGTGATCCTTTACATTATAGGAATTGAATTATCGCACGCAAGCGCGATGTAGCTGTTTCTTGAAATAATAAATAATCGGCCAAGTACGAGTCGGACTCGCGCACGGAGGGTTCCGTACTGTATGGGAGCCCCCCTTAAATATTCATTTAATTTTAATTTTATTATTTATTATTGAAGGGAATATAAAACTAAGTATTCTGTGAAAATTTCAAGCAACTACCTGGTACCATCATTAATATAGAGCGAAAAACGTCTAAAAATTCAGGTTTATTGTATGGGAGCCCCCCTTAAATATTTATTTTATTTTGTTTTTAGTATTTTGTTGTTATAGCGGCAACCGAAATACATTATCTGTGAAAATTTCAGCTGCCTAGCTATCATGGTTCATGAGATACAGCCCGGTGACAGACGGACAGACGGACATCGAAGTCTTAGTAATAGGGTCCCGTTTTTCCCTTTGGGTACGGAACCCTAAAAAAGAAGATCGGGCTATAAAATTTTTAACATTTTCTGGACACTGTTAAAACACATTTCAAAGGTTTTAAAAGATTCATTGACTATCCCTTGATTACGAGGTATAAAGCTTACGGCACTCCATTATCTTGAATGAGGGTCAGCTCAAAGCGAGAAGCGAAGCAACGCCAAAATCTTTAAAGATAGCAGACTGCGAGAGCGTTCATCCAGTGGCGTGTAAGAATACAGACAAAATTCACAATTAAGGTGAAAGTTCGAAAATGAATTGTGGTTTGCGCTGCACCTCAAGACGCCAAGAATTTCTAGAATTGTCTTTAAAAATGTGAACATTCTTGAGCAGTAAATAAATAAAGTTCTATTTTGGATTGTTATCTTATAAAGAGCGCCGCGACTCATTGCGTCGCTTTTTTTACTGAACCGACCTTAAGGATTTTTTAACTTTTTATTTCATCTGTTTGTAATTTATATAGGACTATGTTTGAATGTTTAAATGTTGATAAATATTGATGCTGTATGTAAGTCGGTTTATTCTAGCCGTGACCAGATTAAACTGCTGATTTGCTTGTACCTTTAAATATAAATAAATAAATATAAATATTAGAGGACATCTAACACACGGCCACTGACCCCAAACTAAGCAAAGCTTGTGATATGGCTGCCAGAGACTGATAAACTACATATACTTATTTTTAAATACATACTTATCTAGATAGTAACTAAATAACACCCAGACACAGGGCAAACACTTATGTTCATCACATAAATATTTGCCCTGGGTGGGCCGGGATCGAACCCATGCCTCTTTGACCCAGAAGTTAGGGTCACTAACCACAGAGCCACCGAGGCAGTCATTATCCGATGTTTTTCATTTTCACTATCCGATATTCATGTGAGCGTATCTGACTACTGAGCTCTTCATAACTCGTCTCACTACGAGAAGGGTTATTTAAGCTGTTTATGCATCTACTTTAGAAATTGTCCAAAACACCAATTAAAAAAGCATCTTTACAAGATAAATAGGTACATTACCAAATTAGCAACCTACCGGCTTACCACAAACGCTTTAGACAATATTTAACATTACAAATCACACGGTTAAACAGTGTTTGAACCGTGTTTAAATCTACACGGTTTAAAAACTGTTTAACCGTGTGATTTGTACTGTTAAACACTGTCTAAAGCGTGCGTAAAACTTTTGTGGTAAGACGGTTAGAATTTTGAATTGATCCCATTTAATTCATTTTGTTTTTCTTTCAGAACCTATCGAAAGTGTATAAAGGTCGAAAGAAAGCAGTGGACAATCTCAACCTGAGGTTCTACGAGAACGAAATAACCGTGTTACTGGGTCACAACGGAGCCGGCAAAACTACCACGATTTCCATGCTAACAGGTAAAACCGGTCCCCAGTGTCGAGTGCAATGACACCGCTATTTTATTACATATTCATGTATTTAATTGGCCATTATGTAACATCTTGATTGACATAAAGCTACCTTATCCTAGCTAATATTATACATCTGAAAGTATGTTGTTGGTTTGTTTGTTATTCTTATAAACACGCAGCAACGGAGCGACGGATCTACTTACATGATTTTTTGCGTGAATGTAGTTTAAGGGTCGGAAAGTGTTATACGCTACTTTTTTTTCTAATATCACGCGGGCGAAGCCGCGGGTAAAAGCTAGTTATGGTATTTATTAGGATCATGGCTGATAAATATGAGTTTTATACAAATGTGCCGGACGCCGGTAACATCTCCCCCGCACCCTTTTTACCGCGCAGGCGATACGCGCGTTAACCGGTCAGCCTATAGGAATACTAGCAATCATGCGAAGATATGTGGAAAACACAACGCACTGAAATATTTTTAGGGTTCCGTACCCAAAGAGTAAAAACGGGACCCTATTACTAAGACTCCGCTGTCCGTCTGTCTGTCTGTCTCCAGGCTGTATCTCATGAACCGCTATAGCTAGAAAGCTGATGCTTGTTTGTAGATGATGTATTCCTGTTGCCGCTATAACAAAAAATACTAAAAATAATATATAAGGGGGGCTCCCATACAGTACAGAACCCTTCGTGCGCGAGTCCGACTCGTACTTGGCAGATTATTTTTAATAAACCTATCTAGAATCTGCCAACCAACTGCACAAGAACATGGAGGCGTAAAAATATTCAAACGATATGAAATACCCTGAAAGGTCCAATGTGAGAGTGCTGCGTATGTAATACATATACTGTATTTATTTATATTAGAATGGGATAATGGAATGCGATATACTGGAATGGTGCTATGAGCTAAAATGTTAATTTTTACTGTAACATTAAAAGGATAGCGCTTTTATGTCACTAAGTTTTGTATTTAAATCAATAAACGATTGCTGATAAATTGACTGATATTTACTCTTTCGATATTTACTATCTTGATAGTAGTTCATGAAAGTTTAATAGCAATATAACTTACCTAATCGGATAGAAATGAGATATACTGGTTTCTTTCTCAGAGGACCGGGTCATGATTTTTCAGATTTACAATGTTTATTTTATGTTATAAAAATCAATTGTAGACTATTATATAAATTGTATTAAAAATGCTTGTAAAAAGATTATCAATCATGAAATTATTACAATTATTATTCGACGGTACAGGAGGACACTGAAAATGAAATATAGCCACACTGAACGGCTATAGGCATCTTTATGTGTTCATAATATACCTAAGTCATAATTATACATCGCTGTTCAATTAATGATCTTCATTTAGCTTCAATTGAGTTAAATTGCTTTGTATCATTTCTACCACAGGAATTAAATGACGAGGTCTTTGAAGAATGTTATCTCGTTCCCGAAGGCATATGTACCTACTCATTTAACCTGCAAACATCGATACGTATTATTATAAATACATAGGTATAGGGAAATAAAATCACGACCTCAAAATAATGTTTGACTCTTTGTTACTACTACATACCTACAGAGTGTATCACTTTGTGATTCAAAGATGGATCATTCAAATATTAACTTATCCTCCTTGCGTCGATTTCCTCATGTCTGAGGGTCGTGACCTCTGCCTCCTATTAACTTATAGTATCCATTTTTAGGAGATGAGGTATTACCTACCGATATTACATCTACCGTTACCTACTGTACCGATTTATATAGAAATAATAACATTTAGCTAATCTATAATATAAAAATGAATCGCAAAATGGTAAGCGCATAACTCAACAACGCCTGGACCAATTTGGCCAAATTAGAATTATTGCTGGAAAAACCCTAAAAATAGCCCTTTTCTTTTTCCCATACAAATGATTTCTAACTAAAACGTAGTCAATTTGAGCTTTATTGCTATGGTATAAGTTGTCTAAGCAATGTAGGTGTGTTCCTAACGTCAAAGATCATATCTATCAAAACAATGTGCGTGTGTGCGTTGGAGCACAGAATACATAGTTGGAGGAGTTTAATGTCGCGTTCCGAAACTCGCGTTTCTTTTGTATTAGTTTCGGCACGCGAGATAAAGGCATCAGTTTCCACTTCATTACATCAGTCAAACAAAAATCGCGTTACCAACAGTGTTTTATTATTTTTAATATACAAATTTTAAATAAATAAAACAATTCGTACGGCTTAAAAGGATTTGACTTCAAGTAATATCAAATTTAAAAAAAAAAGGTGTCTGTTACCCAATCTACTGAGTTTGCTTTTGTCAACTGATACACGAAACAAATTCGTATATCGTGTTTTGTGCAGAGTGTTTAGTTAGTTAGTGTTTGTTTAGTTCGTGATTAGTGAAAAAATAATTTATATTTGATATGCCTCCTATAAGACGAAGCAATTTAGGTAGAAGAACCAGAAATGCTACAAACCAAGCTAATTACCGATCTAATCGTACTGCACAAGAACGTGACGACGGAAATGAACGTGAAAGAATTCGGATATCACAAACGCGTGAAGCGCGAGCGCGACATTCAACTAATAATCGCGCAAGTTTGAATCGAGCTGCTTTCAGTTATTAATTCAATTAGGCCTGACCGCGCCCAATCGTCCAATGCATGACGCTTTTAACCAAGAGTTGCATCGAGAAAGACTGTATGATCTCAACGCTTTGAAAGAATTAATTCAAACAAATCTTCCACTGTTAAATGAACAACAGAAGTATGTATTTGAAACTCTTATGAAAGTAACAAATGATGAAACTGGAGGGATTTACTTCTTAGATGCACCTGGTGGTACAGGAAAAACTTTTTTGATTTCATTAATATTAGCAACAATTCGCTCACAAAATAAAATTGCACTTGCACTCGCTTCGTCGGGAATCGCAGCAACTTTGCTTGAAGGTGGTCGAACAGCCCATTCAGCACTAAAATTGCCATTAAATATGCAAAGCAATGAAACTCCAACCTGCAACGTTTCGAAGAACTCTGCAATGGCAAAGGTTTTGCAGCAATGTAAATTGATTGTTTGGGATGAATGCACGATGGCACATAAAAAATCTTTGGAGGCTTTAGACAGAACCTTAAAAGATCTACGGAGCAATAATAACCGATTTGGTGGTGCAATGATTTTATTAGCAGGAGATTTTCGTCAAACATTGCCAGTGATTCCACGATCAACGCCAGCTGATGAACTCAATGCATGTCTAAAGTCCTCCAATTTGTGGAAACATGTCAAAGTACTTCATTTAAGCAAGAATATGCGTGTCGAGTTGCAAAATGACCAATCTGGAAACATATTCTCTAAACAACTCATTGACATTGGTAATGGCAAATTTCCTATAGACATGTTGACTGGCTGCATTAACTTTCCTCAAAGTTTTTGTCAGTTAACTCGATCAAAAGATGAACTTATTCAGAAGGTGTTTCCAGATGTTTCTCAAAATTACAGAAACCATGATTGGTTGAGCGAACGAGCTATACTGGCTGCAAAAAACATAGATGTAAATGAATTAAATTTCAAAATTCAAGAACAAATTACAGGCGAATTGAGGATATATAAATCAGTTGATTCGGCTACTAATCAAGATGATGTAGTCAACTATCCACCGGAATTTTTAAACTCGCTGGATTTGCCAGGATTGCCACCTCACAATCTTCAATTAAAGGTTGGATCGGTGGTTATAATGTTGCGAAATATCAACCAACCGCGTCTTTGCAACGGTACACGGTTAGCGATAAAAAAATTACTAAACAATGTGATAGAAGCAACTATACTCAAAGGAATGTATAAAGGTATACGATGTTTTTTGTTTGATTACCTGGCGCATAGATAAACAAATCTGATGGTTTTCCAACACGGGAACAGGCAACATACAATTGACCATGTGAGAAACATGGGTTTTCTAGATTAATACCACAAACACTTAATGATTGCCCCTGGGACTTGTTTATAGTCATAGCAAAAGAAGCCGCACTGGAAACTGTAGTCGTTTAAACTCAAATGGCACATCAGTCGGAATCATTGGGATGCGCGGTATGGCGCATCCCAATGATTCCGACTGATGTGCCATTTGAGTTTAAACGACTACAGTTTCCAGTGCGGCTTCTTTTGCTATGACTATAAACAAGTCCCAGGGGCAATCATTAAGTGTTTGTGGTATTAATCTAGAAAACCCATGTTTCTCACATGGTCAATTGTATGTTGCCTGTTCCCGTGTTGGAAAACCATCAGATTTGTTTATCTATGCGCCAGGTAATCAAACAAAAAACATCGTATACCACAAAGCACTACAATGATAATAATAATAATTATGATTCACATGATTAACAATAAAGCGATTACTTACTTTTAAATCCTTATATATGTTTTATTTAATTATTTTTTATTCACAACGCCCTATCACCAGGGTGACGGTTCTGTTCAGGAGAATTTTTAAAAATACGTAGGCACAAAAACTGCCACATTACAAATCTTTTTGACAGGACGAAGTCTGTCGGGTCAGCTAGTCCCAAATAAAATTAAAAAAACGAAGGGCACGGACCCCAGAGTCCGTGCAGTTTTATTTAATTAACTAAAAAATATAAGCTTATCCCAAAGCAGTCATTTGTAGATTCTAAATCTTCGTTTTTGTTTCGTTCCCCCACGACGATGTTCATGTCGTTTCTTGAGCTCTTACTAATTTTATATAGGCATACTAATATAATTATATAGGTGCATATTAATTAGAGCGAGTAAAGGTGAATAATCTGCAGTTCGTTAAACCTTATTGAACTTGACTTTTATGCAAATTATCAAAAACAAAAATGTGCAAATGTATTTTATATTTGACTCTAAATAAACGACGCACTTAAGATCTTCGTTCAATAAAATAAAGTATGTGAATCCTAACAACACACTATAATTTTTTGGGACTGTTGAATAAAAACGTCGCAGAATGGTATTTGATGACCTATATAGGGTCGTAAGCTTTTGAAATAGACTTAGATCCAGAGTTTACCTTTATGCCTATATTTATCAGTAGACTTAATACTACGAGACCGGCTTTGATCCCACGTCTCACTCTTGTAAGTCGAGCCTTCACACTCACATGCGTTATCAAACATTTAGGAAACGTACCCGTACTATACTACGTACTTTTACCTAACCCATTTTTCTAGCTTTTTAACCCACCCTCTTGGACCGACCATAGTGTGAAAAAATCGCAAAAAAAAAGACAGCGTGATAATATTCAGAATAAAAAAAATAATATATAGAGCAAACCCCTAAACGGGTCACTTCATATATGGGTAAGTTCCCTTAAGTGATATAATGAAGTGTTGCATTTCAGGCATGGTGCCGCCCTCTTCAGGCGCGGCGACTATAAGCGGCTACAACATAGTGACAGAGACCGAGCAAGCTCGGCGCTCGCTCGGCATATGTCCGCAACACAATGTTCTATTCCCCGACCTCACTGTCGCTGAGCACATCATATTCTACTCGAGGCTCAAAGGCATGCCGAGGAGTAAAATCGACGCGGAAGTCAATCATTTTGTGAAGCTGCTCGATTTGGAAGAAAAGGTTTGTAGATAATCAAATGGCGGTAGGTACTCGAATGCAGTAAATGAAAGCAAGCCAAGTCAGGGAAGTCGCACGAACCATTACTTTTTTGTGTTGGCTATAAACCCTTGAGATTCTATGGGATAAATAGACAACATACATATTTTAATGAAATAATGATTCTAAGCCCAAAATGCATAAAATATAAGGGCATTAGACTGCTGATCTCTAAGCTCTACTTACTGTACTACACTAGTTCGTAGTTTTACAGATCCACTAAATTTCTCAAGCTTTGGCTTTGAAACCTAGTAAGATTATCAGAAGTGAGGGGTCAGTGACCGAACCCGCGTCGCGTCGTTTATATGTATATTTTGATATCATTAATGGTGATTAATTGTTATCAATACATAATTTTACCTTTATATTTTGTGTGCCAATGTCAAGTGCTAAGTTGACAATTTCACATCCGTGAATATATGTGTCGCAAGCCCAAATAACTTGTTACATTAGCGTCGTAATTCTGGCAGTACGCTGGGCACACTTCGGACGTCTGCATATATAATTAACTAGCTGCCCGTCCCGGCTTCGCCCGGGTGCGATTGGCTAAAGAAGACAGATTTTATAAATATTGTGACTATCACGTATGTGTTTTCGAGTTTATTTATAGCCTATGACACTCATAAAGAATGTGGCTTGCTATTGGTAAAAGAATTTTCAAAATCGGTTCAGTAGATCCAGAAATTACCCCCTACAACCTCACAAACTCGCAAACTTTACCACTTTATAATATTATTATTAGTATAGATTATCTACAAACAGTCTTGTATGCCTAAGACAAATCTTTACGTACTCTATAAATAAGAGTCGTACGTAAGTCAGTTGTCAATATCAGTCTAAACATTGTTTACTCGTCGTTGTCGTTTCAGCAATAGGACGTCCACTGCTGGACATACACCTCCCCTATATATCCGTTTGTTTGCGATGATAAGTGTGCAAGTTGCTATACTAGCAATTATATTTCCAGCGGGATGTAGTGGCAGAGAAATTGTCGGGTGGTCAGAAACGTCGGCTGTCAGTAGCGGCGGCGATGTGCGGACAGTCGCGCGTGGTGTTGCTGGACGAGCCCACCTCGGGGCTCGACCCGGCCGCGCGCCGCGCGCTCTGGGACCTGCTGCAGAAGGAGAAGAAAGGTAGATGTCTGTTTCCCAACAGGACATGTTAGCAAAGATTTTTCGGACCGGCAGAAAGGTAGCTTGTCAGTTATGTTAGTGTATCAATTGAATCTCGCTCTGTTGGATCAGCTACGGAGGGAGACAGGCTACAACATTGTTAACTATAACTCTTAGCCTAAGAGAATGTAAATACTACGTGGAGCATATATACATACAGCTAAGTAGATAACACATCTTATACATTAGGGATAGTGCTGGAAACTTTCTCTGATAAATATCGCTTGTTACTGGTGGTCATATCGGTGATTAGTTTAATGCCCAGTGCTTTAGCACTCGTTGCAAAAGAAACAAGCAAAATTGGTAATATACCTATGCATTCAGCAAATAAATATATTGTGGTCAAAAACGGATGTATTGGAGATGTTAGCAATTGAATTGGCGTAGAAAATTACCTAGATTTACCTACTTCATGTTTACCATCAACAGATGTTAGCCATTGAATTGGCATAGAAATTGACCTACGAGTATATTTGCCTACTTCATGTTTACCATCAACAGCTTTTGATAACCGATGGCATATCAAACAAAACAAAACGCGTTTTTAGTGCCATTCACCTTTGTCCTTTACCAAAGAGATAAATTTGAATGGCATTACTATGCAGAATATTGCTCGTTCGATGTTATCGACCTTTTGCATGTTCGGTCGGTCTGGATTTTCCTGTCAAAATCTGGGCCATCATTCCGATCACTCGGTTGCACCACTTGCCGTCAACCATGTCTAGCCTGCTCTTGCTCCATTGTTGATAAGTACATCACTCGATGTACGACATCCACCTCTTTGATAATTAACCTTACCCGTAGTTACTTAGATTTATTAGACTTTTATAATATTAAACTAAGTTGTGTCCATTCAAGTAATTTTAAATGATTTAATTATTCGTCAGGCCGTACTATAATCCTCACGACGCATTTCATGGACGAGGCCGATGTCCTCGGCGATCGGATAGCGATAATGTCTGGCGGCCGGCTGCAGTGCTACGGGACCCCCTACTTCCTCAAGAAACACTACGGCATCGGCTATAAGCTGACGATACTCAAGGCGGACAACTGCAATGTCGACGAGATCATGAAATTCTTCAAAACATTTGTGCCAGCTGTGAAAGAAAACACAAATATAGGTAAAATTTAATGCTGCTGTAAGGAGCTATCAAGTTGAAGTTGTCCGATGAGTACCTACCCAACTGTCTGTACAAAACTATTCATTCTGATTTTCACAGCTTTTACCCTATTTAACTTCAGTGAATCAAAGTAGGAAATCTTTGAGTATAGGAATTAGGACGTTCGATTAGATAATAAAGAAATCGTTACTAATATTGGATATACATACATAAGGATCATCAGCAGTCATATTAATATTCGATCAGCGACCTGTGCAACATTAGCCTAAACAAAATATAATGTAGGCAGGAGTAGGTACCCATATCAATTTACGTGATTAGATGATAAGGTTTATCGATTTTTTGTTGTTACCAAGTATATAAATAGGTTAGTAGTCTAGTATCTATCACAATTTTTGGTATTCGCAACTAAAATGGCGAAAACTTGTTTCATCTGTTTGCTCTAACCATAAATGATGTTTTAAATCACAACCACTTGCAAAACTGCATACGAATCTTTCGTAGCATGGATTAAACAGATATATACTATAACGATCACCTCTAGATCACTTCCTTAGATATTTTTACAGTTAAATCGAATGATTTTGTCAAAAAAGTGTATTATTTGGTACTCTACTCAAACAGTTATTATCTGCAACAGACAACTTCGCTTACTATCAGGCGAATAGGTGGCCAAGCGTAGATCCCTTCGCGATGAATAATACACAGCTTATCTTATGATCAATTGTTTGATATCTAACGTTACACATGTATTCCAGGATCTGAACTAACATACATATTACCGAATGATGACGTGAGCAAGTTCCCTGAGATGCTTCGGGAGTTAGAAGAGCGTAAAGACTCATTGAACATATCCAGCTACGGTCTGTCCGTCACGAGCCTAGAAGAGGTGTTTATGAAGTAAGTTCGTATAGGCCGGTTGGCTAGCCCTGGTGACAGAGTTTCAAGCCATTCTAGCGATTATATTATGATATTATTTTTATGAAGTGACTCAACGCTTGCTAGTTGTTATGCTCGAGTGACATAGTGAGATAGTTTTAACGGTGTTGTGAACTGTTGTTATGTCTTGTTTGTTTTTGTACTAGATAGGTATATAAGTTTTTTTCGAGATTAATTGTAACCTACGAATGTGTCATTCACTTTTGTACAACTTAACATTGGCCCTCGAGTTTAATTGCTGCATAAAAGAAGGACAAGTCAATCGATAAACACATTTCATTTAAATTGGGGGCCAATTAGTGAACCAATTCTAACCTTCCCTTCATTGAACAAAAGTAAGAGGGCTACCGAGTTTTGCTAAGAAAATCCTCTAAAGCTGTGTTTCCTCCAGATATGTGTGACGTAGCGATGTGTTTGTTTGTGTTCTTATAAATACATCTCTCTTAAGACACGCATCCTTTGCTACGCATATGTCTCTATATTATTTCCGTTCAGTCAACATACAAGGTAATATAATGTATCCTCCGTTTTAGGGCAGGTGCCGAAGATAACACCGATATAGATACGTATAAGTGCCACAAAAGTAAAAGTAACGGCTTCAGTGAAGATATCGAATTAACGGAAAATGGCAACCGCTATAATCCCAGTAAGTATGTAGGGATATCAGAAAACACGTGGGGTGCAAAATTTTATTATTATTTCATATTTAGTTAATTTACTTAATTGCTTATATCAGGGTAATCCATCCATCCATCAGCCATAGGACGTCCACTGCTGGACATAGGCCTCCCCTATGAATCTCCAATAAGACCGGTTGGTAGCGGCTTGCATCCAGCGTGATCCTGCGGTCTTAATGAGGTCATCCGTCCACCTTGTGGGTGGACGTCCTACGCTGCGCTTGCCGGTACGTGGTCTCCACTCGAGAACTTTTCGACCCCATCGGTCATCAGTCCTCCACGCTATGTGTCCTGCCACATGTATCAGGGTAATACGTATATACATTTGACCCAAACTTCGTAAAAAACCTCAAATAAAGCGGTTTTGAGAACTTTTAAAAAATAACAACTAACGCACCCAGTAGGTAAATAATACCCCGTATTTCAAAACCGATTTAGGAACAAGACTTACTTGGATTATTTAGGAATATGCACGAAATCGTTTTCTATTTCCCCGTGATTTGGAGATCTTCACATATTTGACCGTGTTTGTCAAATATGTGCTCATTATTTTTTCCAAAAATAATTTGACGCTACAACTACCTATGTATCGAATCAAACTTCTTGGAGTCTGTGAACATGAGGCGAGTGATTGCGCAGTTATATCAATAGTTTCTTATACGAAACCCATCAGCTGCGCGAGAAGCGGGGATGTGTGCAGCTTGTAGCTAACTTCACATACACCAAAAAGTTCGATTCGGTTTATACCCAGCTTATACGAACATGCCACTTTTTACATCTAATATTACTAAAACCTTTTAGTTGACAACGAGCCAATAAAGAAAGTGCGTGGATTCAATCTCCTAAGAAACCACATCAAAGCCATGTTCATGAAACTAGTCTTTAGCACGTGGCGGAGCAAAGTGCCTTCCTCAATCCAACTGACTTGGCCGATCATCAACATAATTATATCTATACTTTTATCAAGATCTTGGCAGTTTCTTGCTGAACTACCTCCCTTGACTCTAAACCTTGAAAATGGGTTTAGGAGAACGCAGACTATTCTCGCGCAAGGGTTCAATTTGTCTGATGGCACTGAAGAAGCGAGATCTATGAATGCTTACAAAGATTACTTCAAGACATCTGCTTACCCTGGAATGACGCTCACTGATATTGGCGCTATGGATATGGGAAAGTTTTATGCAAAGCTGGTAAGTATAATGATGAATTATTTTTTATTAAATAGTCACCAATTAATTCAAAATGCTAAAAGGCTCTTGGCGGAGCAACTTCTACGTCCCGGGTCCCTCCTAATATCACCAATTTACAAATATTAATTAAAAATGAAATAGAGAATAATCGAAAACTGTTGTGAAAAATTTAGGCACCCCTCAAAATTATCGTAGTGTATTTTAGGTTCCGATTTTACCAGAATAAGTACAGTATTGTTTTCAAAAGGGTACGAGCCGTGGTACGAGGTTGTCGGCTTCAACTTATTAATGTTTACCTAAACAAATTTACTAGTTTTTAATACGGTTGGTTGTATTTAAATATACTTAGATACGATAAGTAGGTATATGCATTGGATTTTTAAATAGATGTTTTTTATATCTTTTTTATTATTTCAGAGTACAACAGATATACCTCGAATTCGCTACGAGACGCTTGTTGGTGCAACATTCTCCAAAAATAACATAACAGCCTGGTTCAGCAATTATGGCTACCATGACTCTGCCATCTCGCTTTCTCTCGTCAACAACGCGATATTGAGCGCTCTTTCCCCCGGCAGCTCATTAAAGATCATTAACAGGCCTTTACCTTTTTCTCTTGATAACTGGGTAAGTTAGAAAATTCTGTCTATTATTTTTACCTCATTAAATTCCGTTGTTGAGAAAATATTAAACCTCTTTAAAATTCATTCATTATTTATTTTTTCCAGATCAGTGTGATGGCGACTGGCAGCAGTATGGCTTCTCAGTTTTCATTCAACCTCGGTTTCTGTTTGGGTTTAGTCAGCTCCTTTATTGTCCTATTCGTCATCAAGGTATGTACCTATATCTTTAGCCTTAAGTTTGCCATTGATGGATATAAGTCTCTTAACTGTAGATTTAAGGCAATTTCTTGGAAACTTCTTGCATTCAGCGTTTTCTCACGGTCGTAATCAATGTGTCTGAAAATTGTATCGTGTAAAACAAGGATGATAATGCGCTTTACATTCCTAAAAAATAGTATAACCGAACGTTAATATAAGATTAATAATTAAAGCAGCGATAAGATAACAAATCAGTCATCACTATCACAACACCTGAAAAAGATCAAGAAAGCAGGATAGCATTAACATTATTATATCATTAATTTCTTAAATAACTATTTTTGCCAAAATCGTATAAAGCGACTTTAGTACCTACATCTATGGGCTGCGCACAGCTAAGACTAATAGTCCACTGTAGTACGTAGGCCTACCCACGAAGGGTGATTGGGCCATATCCACCACGCTGGCCCAGTGCGGGTTAGTGGATTCACATTCGCCATCGAATTTCTTCTACGAACATTTGCAGGTTTTCTCGCGGTGTTTTTCTTCACCGAAAACACAGTAGTGAGAAAATCTGTACATGAGTTCCAAAGAACTTTAGTACGAAACCGGGATTTAAACCCACGACCTCACAATTGTTAGGCGGGTGTAGCGACTAACTTCGCTACATGTGGCGCCACCACATGCGCCTCGAGGAAGTAACGTCAGCCAATCACAAGCCGAGGGCTGCATCGCACAAACGAAATTTACAGCGGCGGCCGAACCATATCAAGACCTAAGAATACACTGAAGGATAGCTATCCCCGAGCACAACACCTCGCTCGGTGGAGTACTCCTTTGTGAGCAGTTATCCTAACATCATCATCGTGTGGACGACCGCATAGTCCAAACGGGTATTACTACCACCGGACCACTACGGCTTAGACTGACCTCGAGCCAAAAACGGCGAGTGATCGTACCGATTTTTGCTATTCGATTACTGTAGACGCTGAAATTTTCTAGAGTTGCTCCAAAGCTCCTTCACCACAGTAATTTAGATTTTTATGGAACCCTTCCATGATTATCATCTACAGAAACTCGAGAATCGGTCCATAAACTACAGAGAAATTGAAAAAAAAACCTACAGTCGAACTGATCTCAATTCAAATCACTTTTCTTCTCAATTTTCTTCCCGCATAGAAGGAGCAGATGCTCCTGTCCAGTCAATCCTGTCAAGAAAATCTATAGTACGATCCAAACTTAATGATATTTGTGAACACGAGACGGTCAACGTGCAGTCGCAAATTTATAATATGTCAGTGTCACGCCATTATGTTTAATTCTACGCATACTCTCAAACAGGAGCGCACCAGTGGCGCGAAGCTCTTGCAGCGTGTGTCGGGCGTCCGTCCCGCCGTCATGTGGTGCTCGGCCTTCGTGTGGGACTGGCTGTGGCTGCTCCTCGTGCACGCCCTCATCATCCTCACGCTGGCCTGTTTCCGGGAAACCACGCTCGCCACGCCGGCGGAACTTGGTAACATTTACATCATTGAACATAGCAGATGTAGAAAACGGTATTATGAGACTCAAGTTGACGCTGGGTAGACGTGGTAGCAGGTAGAGTATATCCTGATTGAATTGGTTCTGAACAGTGGACGAAAGTTGCGCTGGCTAACCTACCCGATGCATGTCGAATCATCTGACTCATTGTGTCATGTGTGTACGGGATGAGTGGACAATGGCTAAAGGCCTTTACCCAGCAGTGGCTCGATAAAGGCTAATGATAATGATGACTACTAGCGCAGTTCACTACGACACCAATCGATTTTCATACACTCATCCTTTTACGTTAGCGTGTCAGAGGAACCGCGTACACGACATTTTTAGGACTTGATAAGATTTATCTACTTGTGTCTTTTACAAGCTTTTATTTAGTTTCACCTGTCCCGTTGTCTGTCTGTCGGTCTGTAATCAAATCTTGCAAGTTAAATTTGATCCACTGCCCGGTTACCGATTGAGCTGAAATTTTGCATACATGTGTAAATCGCGTGACAATGCAAAATTATGATGACATGGATGATGGAAGGTGGCCAAAGGAACTTAGCAATGAAACAACACAACCTCATCGAGTTTGGGTTCATTTGAATGATCTTGGCGAGTAGTTTGTCTTTCAATAGTAACCAGGGTCTGATGATGGAGCTGGAAGGTGGTCATAGGAACTCTGTAATGAAACGACGCAACCCTATTGAGTTTCGGCTCGTTTGATTCGTCTTGGCGAGTACTTGTTCAGTAAAAGCTTATTTTTTTAAATAAAATACTTGTTTCAAGCAGACATCGCTAACTATAAAAGTTGTGTGTGTAACCTCACTTAGTACACACAGAGCAAAACTTTAAGAATTTGTCTGTGACGTTAATTTTATTCCTTAACAAAATATGAGTCCTCATGTAGAACGCAACGAAATATTCGGTCAATGGTAAAAATTTGTTGTGAGCAAACTAGGTAATCCGCTGTTTAACCGGTTATGCGGCGTGAAGCCTTAATCTATCGATAGTGCGTAAATCATAACACATATCAGTAATAACATGTTATCGTCATGTTTATAGCGGTAGCTACAACAGTTAAATTAGTATGTTGCAAAAAGTCGACTAAATCATTTAAAAGAGCCACAAAAACTAATTGGTATGTAAATGCTAATAGCGTAATCAAAGCAGCTACAGTGTGTCGTATTAATTTATTACTGATGGCTGCCTATTTGTTTTATACCCAAATATGTGTATCGTCGTCTTTGACGTATCTATAAATGGCTAAAGCTTGCTTTAGTTATTGGCACAAGTATATTATGTAGCTCGCAAATCCATACTTAGTCATGTCGCAAGGCACTGGATATATGGTATACATTCAATTAGTCTAACTGGCTTTTATTGATAAGGCATTTTGCATTGTTATATTCTAGACGCTGATATATTTAATTTTAACCTACTCTTTTGTGATTTAATACTTATTGTTACGAGTTAGTATATAAATAATAGTTCGTAGTTGTGAACTTCACTGATTTTTTATTGCTGTTTCTGCATGGTTCTAGATTCTTGACTTGGGGTTTAAAATAGTCTGCCTTCATACTACACTGCATAAAAATAAATACACTCATTAGTATTTGGCTCGAATTGATATCGATTTTCGATTCTCATTTACTCAACAATGAGAATCAAAAGAATCATTTAAGTACCTTAAGGCAGTTGTGAAGTGCCAACTTGCCCTAAAAAAACAATAAGCTGTTATCTACCTCTAAATGTTATGCGATTTGACTGTTTTTTTAAAAATGTAATCAGCACTTTAATATCTAGGTTTATAGTGTCGTTAGGTGGAGTGAGCGGAATAAGTTGCAATTTAACATCTCTAAGTGTAAAATAATAACTTTCACTAGAACTCGCTCGCCTCACGACTATAGCTACAACGTGAATCGGGTTCCGCTTGAGCGCGTCACAGAGGTGCGAGACCTAGGCCTCACGCTCGACTCACAGCTCACATTTAATACTCACATTGTGGAGTTGTGCAAAAGAGCATACAAATCTCTGGGATTTGTGATGAGGCAGTCGGCCAGGTTCAATGACAAGGATGCCATACTGTCTCTTTTCTATGCTTTAGTGCGGAGCAAACTAGAATTTAATTCGTTAGTATGGGACCCTCACGAAAAGAAATATGTCCTTTTAATTGAGCGACTTCAAAGAAAATTTGCACGTTTTCTCTACAAGAAAATATATGGCTATTACCCTACATGGTCATATCCTTCTCTATTTGTCAGTGGAATGGTAGGTCTGAACACACTGGAGCTGAGACGGAAATGTGCGCTGATAGTCCATTACTATCTACTTATAAACGGTAGAATAGACAACCCCACGGCATTATCCCGGTTCGGGTTGTTCGTCCCGGAAGTAGAGTCCCGCGCGCGGTGGCGGCGGCGCGCGCGGCTGCCGGCGCTGCTGGCGCCGCTCGCGGCCCCCCGCACCAACACCGCGCGGTACGCGCCCACGAATCACGCACTCACACTTCTCAACGAACTAATTGCTCGCCAACCAAATACTGACTTGTTTTTTTCAAAAATTAGTGAAATAATTCAAAATTGTATTCTTTTCTTGCCTGAAATTTGTAATTATTCTTAAGTATTTAGATGTATTTAAGTTATGTCTAAGCTCAAAAACGTTTTGGTTTTAGACTGTAAGTTTTTGATTGTTTAATTGAATAAAATAAAAATAAAATAAAATGAAAATAAGTTTTATTTTTTATCTACACTAATGTTGTAACATTCTACTTATGTTTCCAATACTTGACTTATAATGACTACTGTTATAGCGCAGACAACAAAACACTCAATTTAAGCAATTTCACATGATGTTATAATATCCACATCGATATCGTAAAATCTCATTATAACATCGCGCGCTCGCTCCTGATTGGCCCTGCGCGCGCAGCTGCGCTCTCATGGCGTCCATTTTGAAATAAAAAAATGGTGGACTTCAATTTTTTGAAAAAGTCGTCATGGGTATCGTTTTCAAGGTTTTTGGAGGTATAGATTTCAAATATGGCGTCCATTTTGAAATTAAAGATGGCGGACTTCACTTTTTTGACAAAGTCGTCATGGGTATCGTTTTCGAGGTTTTTGGGAGAGTAGATTTCGAAAATGGCGTCCATTTTGAAATTAAAGATGGCGGACGACACTTTTTTGAAAAAGTCGTCATGGGTATCGTTTTCGAGGTTTTTGGAGGTATAGATTTCAAAAATGGCGTCCGATTTGAAATTAAAGATGGCGGACTTCACTTTTTTGAAAAAGTCGTCATAGGTATCGTTTTCGAGGTTTTTGGGGGAGTAGATTTCGAAAATGGCGTCCATTTTGAAATTAAAGATGGCGGACGTCATTTTTTTGAAAAAGTCGTCATGGGTATTGTTTTCGAGGTTTTTGGTTAGATTTTAATGGCGCCAAGTTCACTGTGACAATACACGTACGCGTGAATTTAATGTTTCGCAATATTTTTTTTTTATTTTTTTTTATTAGTGAAGATAAAGTAGTGTATGCAACTGCATATAACACGGGTATTAAAACACTCGTTACTATTATGAAACTCGCTGCGCTCGTTTCATAAACTCACACTCGTGTTTTTAATACCCTTCTTTATATGACAGTTGCATAAACTACTATTACAGTTTTTTTGAAATGGTCGTAAAGTTCTAAGCCTCTAAAAAGTCATATTTTTACGCAATACTTTGACTGAAAAGTATAGGTACATTAACAAAAACTTTTCTAAAAAAAAAATAAGACTTAGGTACCTAAGTTACGTGTACGTTAATCGCTTTAGTAAGATCATTCTTATTTAAGCGATTAACGTACAAATTTATCAATAATGTACCGCGATTTTTTTCAATGTTCTACAGAACGCGAAAACACTGGTCAGTTCAGAATCCTTTTAATGGTGATAAGTGGCACATTGCCACAAACTCACCATAAACAAATTTGCCGTCAAAAATATCGACGGTGTTCCATTTCACTAGTTAAGTACCTAGTACATCTAGAATCCATAGCTATGGATGGATGTCCAGTTTTTTTTTTCTGGTAAGGCTAGTCATTCTATCCCGTTTTTGTTGTACGTAGTGACCGATCGCATCAAACACATAGATACATTTTATCATTATACTATGGTTGTCCAAAAATAGGTAATTTTGTTCCAGGCAGAGCGTTGCTAGTGTTAGTGGTGTACTCCGTGGGGATAATACCCCTGCACTACCTCATCTCCTTCTACTTCGACGACGCCGCGACAGGATTCACCAAGATGTGCTTCGTTAACACTTTCACTGGTGAGATAAATCAAGAGCTTATTTATACATTATTTTCCATTTAAATAAAATATCAAATTGAATTTTTAAGGTATATTAGTATAAATATTTTTGATGTCGATTTCTCTTCTCGTCACACTACATTATCAACATTGTAGGTGACCCACAATTTAACGTGTCATACAAGCCACGGCAGCGTTCAGTTGTAAATATCATACTTGGTCTCGATGACTTACTGTGTCGAACAGCGCATAACTTAAAAAATCGGCCAAGTGACTCGCGCACGAAGTATCGTATAGGATATATTATATATTCCTTTTGCCGTTATTAATAGCGAGCAAAAAAAACTCCTAAAAATTACGTTTGTTGTATGGGAGCCCTCCTTAAATATTTATTTTATTCTGTTTTTAGTATTTGTTGTTATAGCGGCAACATACATACATCATCTATGAAAATTTAATTTGCCTAGCTATCACGGTTCTTGAGATACAGCCCGGTGACAGACAGACGGACAGACGGACGGACATCGAAGTCTTAGTAATAGGGTCCCGTTTTTACCCTTTGGGTACGGATTACTGATTGAAACAACGATTAGTACTTGGTGAACAGGAACATTTCGTTTACAATCCGGTAAAGATTTTTTAATAAATTAAACATCTGTTGGTGATTTTGGGCATAGGACCCGAGTTAACCGCTGTTGAAATTCAGTAATCAGACATGCGTTGGTGAACTCGGGTCTAAACAGTCAATACAACCGGAACCTACAGTTACACGTGTCATCCGAGCCATGTTAGTTTAGTTGTAAATGACCACCCGCGGTCACCCATCCAAAGACTGGCCGTACCGAACGTTGCTTAACTTTGATGATGGCTGACAGACACCTAGTCAAACTACGCTATGAGCGCTACACAACTTCGGAGATCGCAAACAAACAACATTATTTTGTTGGCAGGGTGCATGCCATTCCTGATAACGGAAGTACTGCGCATGATCGGCAGTGACAACTACGCGCGGGCTTTTGACTACGCGTTTAGTTTCTTACCCACGTACAGCGCCTGCAGGAGTTTAAGGTAACTTTTCTAAATCAAATACATTGTCTTTCGGGACGGAGTCTTCGACGGCACTGAGAATCAGAATCGCCAGAATTCATAAAGATAACAAAATATGGCCCTACTCATAAAATAATAATGTAACTCTCTGCAGTTAAGGCAATTAAAACTATCATTACGAACAATTTTTAGTATGGGATCAATCAACCCGAAATTCGAACAATAAACAGCTGTCCTATACAAAATTGCAACTCGGAATCGACAAAATAATTATATGAAACAGTCGATTATAGTAGTAATTTTGTTATACGTACTTGACGATGCTATTGCAGATATCTATTTTTATATTCTAATTCTGACATGATTTTTTAAATAATTATTAGTAATTTCTGGCATATTGCATACTGTTGCAGATAACGTAACTGTTATTAGTATGTTATATAACGATAACATAACGTATTTTAAATGCTACTTGTTTCTTAGCGGTACCTGTTGACATTCAAATTGTCACTTCAAATGACACTGACATTTATTTTTTTCTTGTATAGTATTTATTTGGTAATTTATTTTGTTCTATTTTTAATTTGTTGCATTTTGATAATTTTTAGGTTGTTTTGAAATAAAATTTAATTTTTAAGAAATAATTTTATAAACATAATATAATTAAAAGCATTGTTATCGGACGTTTTCAAGAACATGTAATGTGTCTACGAAATAAAGAGAATTTGACTTTTGACTTTGACTTTGACTTTGATGTTATAATAATGAATGTTATTATTATGATGACTTAGTAATGATGGTTTTAATGACCCCTTGTATTCTCGTCATAATATTTGCTATGTTTTCCTAATATTTATTTTATAATAAAATTGTTGTAATATATTTCAGTGAAATGAGCGTGACATCGTTTTCGATGATGGCGTGTGACGGGCTTTGCCAGACTCTGAAGCTTGAAAACTGCACGCGACAGACGATATGCAAAGAGCTGGGACAGTCCTTGTGTTGTAGTAAGTGAGTCCTTCTGCATGCTCTACCCAAGCTTTTTAGGGTTCCGTACCCAAAGGGCAAAAACGGGACCCTATTACTAAAACTCCGCTGTCCGTCTGTCTATCTGTCACCAGGTTGTATCTCATGAACGGTGATAGCTAGAACGTTGAAATTTTCACAGATAATGTATTTCTGTTGCCGCTATAACAACAAATACTAAAAACAAAAAAGATAAATGTTTAAGTGAGGCTCCCATACACCAAACCTGATTTTTAGCCGCTTTTCGATCGAAATCAATAATGGTGACAGGTAGATGCTTGAAATATTCACAGAATTTGTTTACTTGAATAAATAATTAGTAAATTAAAATAAAATTAATATTCAAGGAGGGCTCCCAAACAGTACGGAACCCTTCGTGCGCGTTACGTACATGGCCGATTATTAGCTTGTTGCTAACAGCACGGGAAGCATGGTAAAGGGACTAATAGTCTTTCCACCATTATATCCCCTCGAAGAGGAAATAAAGTATGAATTGACAATGACATCTGACATTAAGAGTGGATAAAATGGTTTTCTCCCCTTGCTGTGCTACTCGGGCAGATGCGGTATACAAGGCATCATGTCAAGCTTGAAGCTCGAGAACTGCACGCGGCAGACGACATGCGACAAACTCGGCCAGTTCTTGTGTTGTAGTGAGTCCTACTCATCGAGGAAGTATCTATAGAGTCACAATCATGCAAAAAAATGTCCGAACCAAACTCTGCCCAAGCTACGCAGTGGGCAGGCTTTTTAGTTAGTCGTAAGGCGATTGCAAGTCGACTACAACGCCGCGCGATGCCAAAGTGCTCGGTCACAAGCACTAAATAGGTGACATAATGTCGAGATTCGAGAAAATGGGTCATTGTGAATTATTTAATGTATTTGTCCAAGTAGGTATACTCGTATATGACGGCGCTCGGACATTTTTTACTACTTTTTTTTACTTAGGGATTGTAGCTCTGTAGATATTTGCTCGAAGGTCCTACTGCATTCTACCCAAGCATTATAACCTGCTTACAGATGCAACAAAATAATAATGCATAGGAAAGCGGATAGCTAACTCTCTCGTCTTCGCTTAGAAAATATACTCTTTATGAACTTTAGTCAAATCATTATGACCAATAAGGTCATTGTAGTGTTGTGATAAGGTAATGTTGCAACATTACTTTAACACAACCCGGGTTTTTTTCGGACTTTTTGATAATCATTATCGACGTCTGAAACAGTCATACTCTAACAACGGCGTACTCACACATAGCATAGTCATAAAGCATAAGTCACACATAGCATAGTCATAAAGCATAAGTCACACATAGCATAGTCAAAAACACCAAACAAACTTGGAAAGTTATAAAAAAGCTCGCTAACATATCTCCAGTAAAAACACAACCAATTGATCTCCTAAAGTCTGATCCAGATCCCCACGTCGCAGTCAATAAAGTCAATATTTTTATCTTATTATCTGTGTATTTCATGACTAGTGTTAATATTATTGATAAGAAACGTTTGTTAAAGCCAATAAATTTCATGTTCATTTTCAAAGATTGTATAGATAAAAATTGGCTCCGTTTTAAATGGTTTGCTTATTTTAATTACCTAAACAAAAAAAATTACATACACAAAAATATGTCTACATTTTATCTGCATAATTTTAATATAATATCCTTTTAACCTTGGTTGCAGTCGAGGACAATCCGTTCCTGCAGTGGAAATCTCCCGGAATCGCGCGGTACTTGGTGACGACCGCCCTCGTCGGTATCGTGGCTTTTGTCATTCTTTTGATGAAAGAATACGAGCTTTTGAATAAGGTAACATAAAAATAAATACCTAATGCTATGTGCCGCGTCATACAAGTTGGCGGAAATGAAGTTAACTACAAGCTGCGCAAAATCCAATTCTGACTGAAGCTCACACAAAGCCGCGCGTTGATTGGATATTGCGCAGCTTGTAGCTAACTTCATATCCGCCAACTTGTGTGACGCGGCCTATGCGCAAACTTTCCTGAGCACGCATTATTAACAGTCTTGTAGTATGTTTTTTTTGCTTGAAAATAAGCTCATCCTATATAATGAATGATGCTGAGTGTGATATAACAATTAAATCAAACTCATCATGATCCTACAACAGTTATATCAACGGTATTTTTCTTTTTGGAAAATATTACTTACTCGAAATAAACTATCATTGGTTATACACGTTGGTAGTCGGTCGGCCAACTAAGGACTTTCCGTGATCTATAATAAAAAATAAGAATTTACCAAAACACCATTTTATCATATTTAATTAATTTTTAGTTCACGGAAAGTAAAATTGAGATCCATACTAAAACTCACACAGTATTCAATTTCATGCAGTTCGGTTCATAAATGTGGGAATTATGAGGCTTTTTAATATCATCATCATATGGGCATGGACAGACAGACAGACAACGATCTTATAACGGTTCTTTGTTTTACTACTGAACCCTAAAGGTTCGCGCACATTATGTCGGGCCGCAGCGGGGCGGAGCGGGCTGCAGCGCCGCCAGCGCAATTTTAGTATGGAAATGCGGAAAATGCGGCCCGCTGCGCCCCGGCACAGTATGCGTTAGTTCATATAAAATACTTATAAGCGATTTGAGCCGATTTTTGCGCTGCGATGCGGCCCGACATAATGTGCGCGAACCTTAACCAGACAAAAACTAACCAACTAATTTCAATATTTTCTAGTTGTTCTACCGACAAGTTCTCCGTCCCGCTCCCCCGCTGCCGTTAGAGGAAGACAGCGATGTGAGCGAGGAAAGGACGCGCGTGTGGAACATGTCGCGCGCGGAGGCGGCACAACGGAGCCTCGTGTGCAGGGACCTTACCAGGTTCTATGGGAACTTGCTGGCTGTCAATCGACTCACTTTCAGTAAGTGAATATCCCTAAAATATTTTTATAAAATATAGAAGAGGACAGCGACGTGGGTGAGGAACGGATTCGCGTGTGGAACATGTCGCGCGCGGAGGCGGCACAACGGAGCCTCGTGTGCAGAGACCTTACCAGGTTTTATGAGAACTTGCTGGCTGTAAATTGACTCACTTTCAGTAAGCAATAATAAGTTCGTAATCCGGATGTCAAAGTGTTTAGGCCGCCTGAAAGCCTCTGATAAACAGTTAAAACAATCGGGACTTAATTTAACGTGTCATCCAATCCACTGTTGCACTCAGTTGTAAATGCCACCCTCAGATGCATCTGAAGACTGACCGTGCCGAACGTTGCTTAATTTTGGTGAACGCTGACAAACACCAAGTCAAACTACACCATGAGCGCTACGTGAAATTAGTGAATATACGGAAAATTCATTTCGCGTTGTCATGCTGTTATGGCGTGTTATTGCTGAAAACACCCGACCACCAAGTATATGTATTTGACTTTCCGATTTTGCAGCTTGTTTTAAGGGTTTCGTACCTCAAAAGGAAAAAACGATAACTTCTGTCTATGTGTAAAGACCAGTCTCGAGAACCTGTCGAGGTATCAAGTTGAAATTCAAAACAAATTCGCGCTATGGTCCCTTGCATTTGTTTGCATTGTGGCGTACTACCAACTGCACTACACTACCGTTGGAGCTTCAAACTGCGCACAAGAAAATTTAACTCCTATTGCACAGTTAATAGGAGTTAAATCTCCCAGTACGCAGTTTTAATTGCAGTAAGGAGATTTAACTCCTATTACGTTTGCAGTAAGAGTTGAATTTCCTTGTGCGTTGCTTGACACTCCAGCGTTATTTTTAGGTGACGCGATGTATAAACTGCGGCATCTCTAAAGCCGTGAACTGATTTGGGAGCGCGCGCCGTAAGCGGGCTCAACTCGCAAGTCGGTATACCTCTAGATCTGCTTATTAAGGGATCTTCCAACACCCTACTCAAGTCGCTCTATTTAAGCCGCTGACTCCGCGCATGCTCGTGGGTTGATGCGCAGCTTCAGAAGTAATTAACACCTATTATGAAATGACTCAGGCGTGGACCGCGGCGAGTGTTTCGGCCTGCTGGGGATCAACGGCGCCGGCAAGACGAGCACCTTCCGCATGCTGACCGGCGACGCGCGCATCAGCCAGGGCGACGCCTTCGTGCACGGACTCTCGATCAAGACGCACATAGAAGAAGTCTACCAGAACATCGGTAAGGATATAATATATCCTTAAATGTACATTATTCATTTACATTAAATGTAAATGAACCTACTGTGTTGGTGTGTTGGGAGACCGATCGCTCGGATAGTAAACAGCCATGTTGCTTGACGACGTATAACTTTATTTTCTCTCTTCTTACTTACTGCTTGTAATGGACAAGCACGCTCACTGATTGCAAACCCACACGTTCGTTCGTCACTACAGCGGATTTGCGGCTGTTGGCGTACCGAGTGTATACCGAACTCAGAAGCGCGTTGGTATGATTCGCGTTCCGACCGTTTGCATGAAGACGGAATACTGTTACATAGTTTTACCGTACAATTGTGCTTCAGCTTCCAAATACCGTCCGATCCGAATCTTCGCCATGCTCCTTCGAAGACTCAATCTCAACCTCAATCGCTCGCTATAACCAACCACAGTTCGTTTGCGCTTGCATTTATTTATTTTAAAAGTCTGTGTTTGGCTAGCGCTTTTGAAAATTTCATGCAATGAGTATTGAACACCCTACAACTGTGTGTATAATATTAAAAGGCTTGATCGATAAAGTAATTGCTCTTTGACTGACTTGACAAAGCACAAAACTATCGACACTAACATAATATGATACTCGAAGTGACAGAACAGACTAATCCCATCAATGTGTTGCTCTGCTCAAAACCTTGAAGTAAATGGCAAAAGTTTGCGCTCTTTTGTCTGAAAATATTTCACTCTACCTATAGGGCGAATCACACTCCTTGGTGGCTGTGAGCACGAGGCGAGTGGTTGCACAATAGCAATATATTCATATGTTAGCGGCGCAAGAGACCCCTCTCTCTGAGCACATGGGGATGTGCTCAGCTTTGTGAAGGCGACCAGTGAAATGCTCGGGTGTCTGAATATAATATATATCAATATTCAGGTGGCTACACCTTATTAAGGCACACCACACTAAACGCAGTGGCAAAGTATGAACATTTTAATAAGTTTTAGAACTAGTCGTAACTCAAAATAAATCTAAATTTGACTGCTGATTACAGCTAAATCAATTGAAATCTCAACTTCAATATGTATTTGGAAAAATTCTTCAACGATTTCGTATAAGACGCGACTGTTGTGTGCGCGGCGAGTGACGCACGAGCGATACCATAGATACGAGTATTTTGCGACTCTTCTTGTGTGTGTGACACACATACCTGCAGGATTTTTCCATCACGCGACAGACTAAAACATAACAGGTTACCATGATGGTTATGCGATGAGTGGGGCATTTTCTATATTTGATTCGGCCTATACCTACCTAATCAGCCTGTATCCACCCAAAGATGGGTTTATAGGCGACTTCTCTTTCCTTCCAGTCTTGTGCGAGCATCATTCATTGCTTTCCGACATTTGATAACATCATCTGATCATCGGGCTACTTGATTTGAAGTCACACATTGAACGATATTACAATATTTGCACAGGATACTGTCCTCAGTTCGATGCACTCTTCGATAACTTGACTGCGCGAGAGACTCTGCACATATTCTGCCTGCTGCGTGGAATACCGGCGCACGTCGGTGCTGCCAGCGCCTATCATCTGGCTAATTCTCTCGGATTTACCAAACACTTTGATAAAAAAGTAAGCATATTTTTATATCTTATAATTTTGATGTACGAGTATTTGTTATGTCCGAGTCCAGTGGCTGAAAGTTGGGTCACGATCTCCATAATTCATAAAACCTTCCACACCATACAACAAATTTTTGATTTTGACAGGTTCGTGCATGTAGTGGAGGTACCAAGAGGAAAATAAGCGCGGCCGTCGCGTTACTGGGCGATTCCTCTCTGTTGTTCCTGGACGAGCCGACGACGGGCATGGACCCGGCGTCGAAGCGGCTGGTGTGGGCGTGCGTGAGCGGCGCGGCGCGCGCGGGCCGCAGCGTGGTGCTGACGTCACACAGCATGGAGGAGTGCGAGGCGCTGTGCTCGCGGCTCACCGTCATGGTGAGCGGCCGGCTGCACTGCCTCGGCCCGCTGCAGCATCTCAAGACCAAGTTCTCTCAGGGTGAGTAGCCAAGTGTGACGTCACACACCATGGAGGACTGCACCGCCATGGTGAGCGGCAGGGTGAGTAGCCACGTGTGACGTCACACAGCATGGAGGAGTGCGAGGCGCTGTGCTCGCGGCTCACCGTCATGGTGAGCGGCCGGCTGCACTGCCTCGGCCCGCTGCAGCATCTCAAGACCAAGTTCTCGCAGGGTGAGTAGCCACGTCTGACGTCACACAGCGTGGAGGACTGCACCGTCATGGTGAGCGGCCGGCTGCACTGCCTCGGCCCGCTGCAGCATCTCAAGATCGGAGCCGTCTCGCAAGGCAATGCTGCAGTGCATTGCGAGACTGTTCCGCGTGCTAGCACTCGACTTGAGAAAGATCGTCGAACGCGATCGAAACTATAGTCGTAATATGTAATGACTAAGAAAAAAAAACGTGAGTGCTATCCCGTCATATAAAACATTGAAATGTGTGAAAACCACGTTAGTTTCCATGATAAAATAATCAAAAAGTTGCAGTTAAATGATGTTCCTAAACGGCAATAATTTTCATTACAGGATACACCCTAATAGTGAAATGTCAATTTGGACCTGAACGAGATGCTAATTTAGCAAAAATAGAAGCATACATCAAGGAAAACATTAGTGGAGCTAAACTTATGTAAGTTTTGATATTTATCCGTTTTATTCTGTCGTTGGATTATCTTACGGTTAACTACATGATTTTTTTGTTTTTTAGTGAAACATATTTGGGCATCAGTACTTACTACCTAGATGACGCTACTCTACCTTGGTGGCGAGTCTTCGACGTGATGGAAAAAGCGCGCGCCCTATATCCTCTTGAAGATTATTCTGTGTCACAGACTACTCTGGAGCAAGTATTTCTGAGATTCACTAAACTCTATACCACGCCTGAGTAACATGCGATATATTATGTGGTAATAAAAGATAACGTTTAGACTTAAATCTGCCTTTTTAAATAATTTTATTGTTTTCGCGTATTATTCTATAGGTATGCAAAATCTAGGTTGCTGGTACTGGATAAACTAGTATAAATCCATATATGTATCTAATATCATGTAAAACAAAACAGGTATTTTACTCTATTCATGCGTAATTTTTGGTAAATCTCGAATTTATGAGTAACTATACGTTTCCACAAATTAAATGTTTGGAATGAATTCGTTGTGAATTTTTAGTTTAAAAAAATTGAGTTATGTGATAGTTAATTAGTTAGAAATAAGCAATTACCAAAATGAAACGGCAGTATTTATTTGGTTTCTTTGAAACACGCGAGGCTGTTATGCGATTTAAACTTTATTTTTAAACTATTTTATAGATCTCTAATTACGCCCAGTTACTTATGACAATTAAGTACTTAAAATGTACTTCATTTAACTAAGGTATAAAAGTGTAGTATTTTCTGTTGCATTGATCGATATAGTTACGAGTATGTATAATAATGTTTAATACTCAGGTGTTTGGGATATTTTCTTAGCCCTTCTATGTCTTTTAAAGTTACAATCATTTCAGAAAAAAGTATTTGTAAACTCGTTCAGAGTGGAATTTGCATTTGTGTTATAATGATGGTTAACAAATCTGTGATCAGCGAACAACTTTATAGAAAGAAAAATGTAAGGAAAATTTACGTCTACCTCGTTGTATACATTATTTTTACAAATAAAACATTGAGCTTATATAACAAATTTTTATTTCATAAAAATAATTTAACATAGTATATTATAACAAAATTATGCTTACGCAATTTTTTTTCTTTTGGTTAATTACATTTAAAACAAATGTACATTCAATTGCAACATCTAATAGGTACTACATATTGTAGTGTGCTGTGTACATACTCGTTCAATGGAATATTTAGATATTTACAACTTGACTTAGCTTTTTAAATAAAAGAACATTTAACATTACAAGGAATTTAAATTACTATAGAGTAATCTATTATAACCAATAGATAAATAAATAATAACATACATTTTGAACTAATTTGTCAAGTTCTAGCTTTAACTATACACATCACAACATAGAGTAGCCGTTTTTAATACAAATTTAATATTTACAAAACATATTTTACACGAGTGGTGAGATTAGTAGGTACATAAAACGTTCCAACAAAGTACTGCTTATCTCTATCTCTGTCTATCTCTTGTATCTAGTATTTAGGATCTAGTCTTCATGAACACCATTAAAAAAATCTAACATAATTCTAAATCCTGCCGAAATGCACATCTGCCAAAGTAAGTTCTGAGTTATACTATTTTTAATTCAAACTATACATCCCAAAAAAACTCTAACTTACCTACCCTACCTACATAGCTTGGCGGAAAATATTAATTGATAATCTAGTACAAAAAGAAAAACAAATTGTAAAAATATCTAGGTATTAATAACTATTAAAGTAAGTAAGTTCGTATAGGCCGGGTGGCTAGCCCTGGTGTCAGAGTTTTTAGGCCGCCTGAAGGCCTCTGAGATGGCTAAACGGTTAAAACAACCGGGGCCTACAATCAAACGTGTCATCCGAGCCACAGTAGCGCTCAGTTGGAAAATGCCACCCGCGGTCACCCATCCAAGTACTGACCGTGCGGAACGTTGCTTAATTTCGGTGATCGCTGACAATCACCTAGTCAAACTACTAATAACTATTGTGTGATCCGGTATCCCAAATATTGACTTTGGTTCCATTAAACTAGACCGGTGAATGCTACGAAAGTACCTATCTGTAGAAGTTGTTCAGAGAAGTTGGTAGGTACGTAAAAAACGAAAGTGTCAAGACAGCGTCGTCAGTCTTATTGAGAATGTTTAGTAGTGCCACCCAGTCGACAGTAGCGGATCCAAACGACTAAAGGACCCGAGTTCTCCACAGTAACTGGGTCCAGATCCATTTAAATTGAATTTCAGGATGGACCCTTGTTAAACCCTGCTCTTAGCTCAAAATCCTAGACCCGTTACAAGTCAAAACTTATAGATCTATATTTTACACAATTCAATAAACGTCTAGTTCAGCTTCAAGTTCTATATTTTTATTTTTTTATTTTTATTTTATTATATTTACATAAACTAGATATGGCTGTCTTAGTAGTTCTAATTGTCCCTAATTGGATCCAGAAACCTTATGGACATCTCGCTCGCACTAACTACAAAAAAGTCTCAGCCCTGCTCGCTCGCAAAAATCCATAAAGCTTCTGATCACAGCTGTTATCGCTGGTACTTGGTGAACTGCAGGAAGATCTGCTCGAGCGTGGTCTGCGCGATGCTGTAGTACTCCAAGGGCAGCTCGCGCTTGGCGCGCTCCATTACCCCGAACATGCGTGACCACGCCACGCTCCGGTCTGGAAGGTAGTACGTCAGGACGCCGTCGTATTCCTCCCTGTAAACAATGAATGTAATAAATAATTTACAGCGTTGTCAAAAAAATATATCTGCATAGAATCAAAAGTCCCAAAATTCGCGCTCGCGCTTGGTAAAAACCAGTAATTTCCTCTGTTACAACTGCCCTTTATCAAAAAAAACACCGAAAAAAGTTAGCGTTTGCATCGCTCGCGCAATATTTGCCCCTTAGCATACTCTACGTGCCCACCATATGCTTAAACATTTAAACTGACTGCGCCTATCCATTTGTCGTGGCAATTGAGAGTCGTGTGATTTACTGTCTCCATTTTAATATAAATAGGTTACTTGTAATACAATCCAATAAACCACTGTGTTAACTTAAGGGTACTTACATAATTTTTGGATCTGTAAAATTACTGTTGACATATTCTTTGACAGCATCAGTCGTAGAACCCGCCATCGAGTTTCTAGTGTGCTCTCCAATCTTTAGTTTTATGGTTAATGTGTAACCTGAAACAAAAGAAAGTTCGTAAGTACTTTTATCTACACTAATGTTGTAACATTCTACTTATGTTTCCAATACTTGACTTATAATGACTACTGTTATAGCGCAGGCAACAAAACACTCAATTTAAGCAATTTCACATGATGTTATAATATCCACATCGATATCGTAAAATCTCATTATAACATCGCGCGCTCGCTCCTGATTGGCCCTGCGCAGCTGCGCTCTCATTGGTTAGATTTTAATGGCGCCAAGTTCACTGTGACAATACACGTACGCGTGAATTTAATGTTTCGCAATATGTTTTTTTTATTTTATTTTTATTAGTGAAGATAAAGTAGTGTATGCAACTGCATATAACACGGGTATTAAAACACTCGTTACTATTATGAAACTCGCTGCGCTCGTTTCACACAAAAAAAACTCACACTCGTGTTTTAATACCCTTCATTATATGACAGTTGCATAAACTACTATTATCGGGTCGACGAGCAATGGCACACTACCACAACGGGCTATAATTTCTTCGTGTTATTCTCATTATACTAAAAAAATACATTTGTCAAAAAGTCTCATGGTGCTTAGCTTTCTTTCCTGCTCAAAATTGGAGTGGAAGACGGGCACGAACTAACCAATGATAGAGAAGGCCAAGACATTTCAAGTTGAAAGTTGTCAAGAATAATAGACGGTTCTTTGGGACGCGACGTGTAAAGAGAATACGCCAGCAGAATCATCGTGTCATTCCTACGCGTCGTAGCTGGCATAGAGAAGTTGGTCTTGACCTTCAGATAACTTGTTCTTGAGATGCTGCGGTGAGCCGAGGCACTGGAACCTTCCGTTGACCATGATGGTGAGCCGCGAGCACAGCGCCTCGCACTCCTCCATGCTGTGTGACGTCACACGTGGCTACTCACCCTGCGAGAACTTGTTCTTGAGATGCTGCGGTGAGCCGAGACACTGGAACCGTCCGTTGACCAAGATGGTGAGCCGCGAGCACAGCGCCTCGCACTCCTCCATGCTGTGTGACGTCACACGTGGCTACTCACCCTGCGAGAACTTGTTCTTGAGATGCTGCGGTGAGCCGAGGCACTGGAACCGTCCGTTGACCATGATGGTGAGCCGCGAGCACAGCGCCTCGCACTCCTCCATGCTGTGTGACGTCACACGTGGCTACTCACCCTGCGAGAACTTGTTCTTGAGATGCTGCGGTGAGCCGAGGCACTGGAACCGTCCGTTGACCATGATGGTGAGCCGCGAGCACAGCGCCTCGCACTCCTCCATGCTGTGTGACGTCACACGTGGCTACTCACCCTGCGAGAACTTGTTCTTGAGATGCTGCGGTGAGCCGAGGCACTGGAACCGTCCGTTGACCATGATGGTGAGCCGCGAGCACAGCGCCTCGCACTCCTCCATGCTGTGTGACGTCACACGTGGCTACTCACCCTGCGAGAACTTGTTCTTGAGATGCTGCGGTGAGCCGAGGCACTGGAACCGTCCGTTGACCATGATGGTGAGCCGCGAGCACAGCGCCTCGCACTCCTCCATGCTGTGTGACGTCACACGTGGCTACTCACCCTGCGAGAACTTGTTCTTGAGATGCTGCGGTGAGCCGAGGCACTGGAACCGTCCGTTGACCATGATGGTGAGCCGCGAGCACAGCGCCTCGCACTCCTCCATACTGTGTGACGTCAGCACCACGCCGCGACCCGACTTCTGTACGCTTCGCACCGCGCGCCACACCTGGGACAGTTACGATTTTAATCGAAAATCTTTGTTCCTTTGTCACGCAATCACACAAATATGCTACAGCAAGCAACACATGAAAGCCGTCTGGCGGCGCGTCCTAGCATCTTATAGCCTGTTAGTCCAGGGTTTTCAGAAAGTTATATTATATCAAAATGCAGGCAGCACGGAAGCTGCGGCACATCGACTACGATGAATCGTTTGCTGACGTTTGCGCATCACACACCTACATCACTTGGGTATATTTTACACATTTAACACATTGAAATCACGACTTCACGAGTATATAATATAAATAAGTATATTAAGAATATTGGTGAACGTCGACGGAAAGATTATTTTAGGCCAAACGAGCGTAATTTTGTTAAATGTGAGTCCTGTACAAGTGTCGCGCAAAATTAGTCATAATTTCGGTTTCATTTATAAGTCACAAAATTACTCATTTTCGGTCGCTATATGGTATAAACAGGAGTTTATTAGAACCGAATGCAACGTAACTTCGATAGTTCATAACTAAACTCCACGCTATATAGGCATCGCCATTCAATTTCTTGAAATCGGACCTACCTACTTGTCCTAGGTAGACGTACGAGTCAACTACTTCAAGAACCGAGTTCCTAACAGAAATCGGGGTGGGTCCATGTTCATCTAGAGACCCAACTGTTGAGAGACCCGATCGAGGCCTTCGAGCATCGCGCCGAGTTCTTCCATTGACTTTGCCATGACCACGATATCGTCGGCGAACCGAAGGTGAGTGATGTATTCGCCATTAATATTGATGCCGAATCCTTTCCATTCCAGTAGTTTAAAGGCGTTCGCCAGAGTAGCAGTAAACCGTTTCGGAAATATAACATCTATGTCTTACGCCTCTCTTCAAAGAGATCGCCTTGGAGCTCTCTTCCTGCAGTACTCGGCCCGACATATTAGCGTTATTATACAAGCACTTGAACACTTCGATGTACCGATAGTCAATATAGCATCGTTAGAGAGACTCGAGCACAGCCCAAGTCTCGACCGAATCAAAGGCTTTCTCATAGTCCACAAACGCTAAGCAAAGTGGCAAGTTATACACTTCGATCTTCTGAATAACCTGTCGCAGCGTATGAATGTGGTCCATGGTGTTATAACCCTTTCGCAAACCGGCTTGTTCGTAAGGCTCCGAAATCGTCAAGCTTGCGTCCGAGACGGTTCGTAATGACCTTTGAAAACAGCTTATAAACATGGGTCAGAAGCGAGATGGATTTGTAGTTCTTCAATGGGTGTTGTCACTTTTCTTGAAAAACAACACCACCACGTTTCTGTTCCATGCTTTTGGCGTAATGCCCTCGAGGACGAAGGTGTTGAAAAGCTTCTGGAGGACTTTCAGTACCGGTGTTCCACCCGCTTTCAGCTGATTCGGGGCCATTCTTATCTCGTACAGGCTGATGTCACGGATATCTTCGACGAAGTGTCGGGTCAGCTTAGCACTTGGATCTTTGGCCGCGTTGATAACAAACAGGCTTAGCGATCAAAGCGTAAAGCTATCCATAAAACCTTTCGATCTCCTCTAATACCTTTGCCATGGTCGACGCTATACTTCCATCTTCTCTCTTTAGCTTTGTCAATTGGCTTTACCCAATAGACAGATCTCTTGCAAACGCTCTAAAGCCTTTATTCCGCTCTATTGTCTGTTTAATATTTAGTATTAAAAAGACGAAATTTCGTGCCGCAAGAATTTCGAAATTGGTCTATGGAGCCGCCTATGTGACTTTGCATCATCGGAATACTGCAGTCTTAGCGACCGTCCTTCGGTCATTAGATTTAGAGTGTGATCGGAGAATTTATGCGGTATATTTGAACGGCGGGGTCAAAAGAACTTAGTATCCACCTTTTGGGCAGTTTCTATGAGTCCGTTGTTGATCTCGTCCACCGACGCAAGATTCTCTAAGCAAGCAAAACGATTTAAGTGGCACAGACCCTGGAGTCTGAACATTGGAGTCTGTGGATCATTTAAATTAAATAAAAAACGATTTGAGAGCTCGAGCTGAAAGTCCTCGGGGTTTTGGATACGTTCGCGAGAAGGTCGGAGCGTGGAATCCAATAAATCAGTTTTCACTATATGTATACTTACGTGTCTCTTAGCGGCCGGGTCGACGCCGGTGGTGGGCTCGTCGACGAACACGAGCCGCGTGCGCCCGAGGAATGCGATGGCTGTATTTAGCTTGCGCTTTGTACCACCTGAATATTGCTGGACCTAAGAATAACAATAATCACATTAAAAACGCGTTAACATTCGCCATCCATCACAATTCAAAAAGAAAAGCCAATGCAGCCGAGGCAACGTTCCTGACGAACGAACGTTATTCCTTAACGACCACAGAAGTGAGTCAGTATGGACAGTCTTCTGATGGATAGTTGCACAGGACATACGACTAAGCTATGAGATCCTGGAGGAGCTTGGAAGGCAATAAGTGTATTGTACCCTTTTGCCCAAGTGCGGCAGGAAGCCGAGCGAGGTGGCGAGCGCGGCGGCGTGCAGGTCGGCGGCGCGCGGCGAGATCCCGCGCAGCATGCCGAAGTACCGCAATGTCTCGCGTCCTGTCATCTCGCCGAACAACGCGTCGAACTGCGGGCAGTACCCTGCACACACACAACAATCGATCAATCTAGGGTTGTCTTCTTTCTTTGTGAATGGAGAGATCGACTCGAGAAATAATCCTCATTTTTGGAGATGGGCGCAACTAAACTCATTCCGTAGATGTACAGAGGGTGTGAGTCACCAGTACTCACCAGACGCCCGCGAGGGCAAACGGCATCTCAGTACCTTCACACTTCACCTGTACTATTTTGGTACTAGATACTTGCATTGGGGCAAAGATAATATACATTTAACACTATTCATGCATGCGTAGCTAGATTAGAGTAGGGCTGGTCGTTGCTCATCTTAGAAACTTTTTTGCCAACCAAGTCAATGCTTTATACCTAATAAGTATGTTTCTGGGATGGGCAATAAGGGACTTTTAGCTATACACGACATATATAGGTATCTATTGATAGGTACATGTAGGTATACATATAAAGTAAGTAGAACTTAGCTCCTACTGTAAACATCTACTACGTGACAACCTGCTCTGTCACGAGTTCACTACCCAGAAAAAGAAACTTCGATAAAAAAAAATTGTGCGTTCTGCAGCGTTCGCGTTATAGAATCTTGAAGAATTTCAAAAAAATTTGAAAATGAGAATATAAAAATGAGAATGTCGCGTATTTACGCGATTTTTATATATATACGTGCTGTATTTCTCTTTGGGTACGTCAATTTATTTTGTGTACCTAACATTACTAACCCATTCAGCGCCGAGCAATTGGTTGATTTTAAACTGCAATAACTATGGCGGCATCTGGGTAATATCGTTACTTTTCAGAAAGGCAGTGAATGGGTTAAGAATATTAAGATGTATTTAAAACTAATAAAATTGTAACGGTTCTCAATTACCAACCTACTTAGTGCTTATTATCGAATCATGATAATGTGTGTTTTTCTCACCGATATGTTCATGCACCCGTGTGAGCTGCGTCTCCACGGAGTACCCGGAGATGTAGGCGTGTCCGTGCGATATGGTCTCGTCTCCCATCATCATCTTGAACGTGGTGTTCTTGTATAGTCGAGTGTATAGTACTCACCGATATGTTCATGCACCCGTGTGAGCTGCGTCTCCACGGAGTACCCGGAGATGTAGGCGTGTCCGTGCGATATGGTCTCGTCTCCCATCATCATCTTGAACGTGGTGTTCTTGTATAGTCGAGTGTATAGTACTCACCGATATGTTCATGCACCCGTGTGAGCTGCGTCTCCACGGAGTACCCGGAGATGTAGGCGTGTCCGTGCGATATGGTCTCGTCTCCCATCATCATCTTGAACGTGGTGTTCTTGTATAGTCGAGTGTATAGTACTCACCGATATGTTCATGCACCCGTGTGAGCTGCGTCTCCACGGAGTACCCGGAGATGTAGGCGTGTCCGTGCGATATGGTCTCGTCTCCCATCATCATCTTGAACGTGGTGTTCTTGTATAGTCGAGTGTATAGTACTCACCGATATGTTCATGCACCCGTGTGAGCTGCGTCTCCACGGAGTACCCGGAGATGTAGGCGTGTCCGTGCGATATGGTCTCGTCTCCCATCATCATCTTGAACGTGGTGTTCTTGTATAGTCGAGTGTATAGTACTCACCGATATGTTCATGCACCCGTGTGAGCTGCGTCTCCACGGAGTACCCGGAGATGTAGGCGTGTCCGTGCGATATGGTCTCGTCTCCCATCATCATCTTGAACGTGGTGTTCTTGTATAGTCGAGTGTATAGTACTCACCGATATGTTCATGCACCCGTGTGAGCTGCGTCTCCACGGAGTACCCGGAGATGTAGGCGTGTCCGTGCGATATGGTCTCGTCTCCCATCATCATCTTGAACGTGGTGTTCTTGTATAGTCGAGTGTATAGTACTCACCGATATGTTCAAGCACCCGTGTGAGCTGCGTCTCCACGGAGTACCCGGAGATGTAGGCGTGTCCGTGCGATATGGTCTCGTCTCCCATCATCATCTTGAACGTGGTGTTCTTGTATAGTCGAGTGTATAGTACTCACCGATATGTTCATGCACCCGTGTGAGCTGCGTCTCCACGGAGTACCCGGAGATGTAGGCGTGTCCGTGCGATATGGTCTCGTCTCCCATCATCATCTTGAACGTGGTGTTCTTGTATAGTCGAGTGTATAGTACTCACCGATATGTTCATGCACCCGTGTGAGCTGCGTCTCCACGGAGTACCCGGAGATGTAGGCGTGTCCGTGCGATATGGTCTCGTCTCCCATCATCATCTTGAACGTGGTGTTCTTGTATAGTCGAGTGTATAGTACTCACCGATATGTTCATGCACCCGTGTAAGCTGCGTCTTCACGGAGTACCCGGAGATGTAGGCGTGTCCGTGCGATATGGTCTCGTCTCCCATCATCATCTTGAACGTGGTGTTCTTGTATAGTCGAGTGTATAGTACTCACCGATATGTTCATGCACCCGTGTGAGCTGCGTCTCCACGGAGTACCCGGAGATGTAGGCGTGTCCGTGCGATATGGTCTCGTCTCCCATCATCATCTTGAACGTGGTGTTCTTGTATAGTCGAGTGTATAGTACTCACCGATATGTTCATGCACCCGTGTGAGCTGCGTCTCCACGGAGTACCCGGAGATGTAGGCGTGTCCGTGCGATATGGTCTCGTCTCCCATCATCATCTTGAACGTGGTGTTCTTGTATAGTCGAGTGTATAGTACTCATCGATATGTTCATGCACCCGTGTGAGCTGCGTCTCCACGGAGTACCCGGAGATGTAGGCGTGTCCGTGCGATATGGTCTCGTCTCCCATCATCATCTTGAACGTGGTGTTCTTGTATAGTCGAGTGTATAGTACTCACCGATATGTTCATGCACCCGTGTGAGCTGCGTCTCCACGGAGTACCCGGAGATGTAGGCGTGTCCGTGCGATATGGTCTCGTCTCCCATCATCATCTTGAACGTGGTGTTCTTGTATAGTCGAGTGTATAGTACTCACCGATATGTTCATGCACCCGTGTGAGCTGCGTCTCCACGGAGTACCCGGAGATGTAGGCGTGTCCGTGCGATATGGTCTCGTCTCCCATCATCATCTTGAACGTGGTGTTCTTGTATAGTCGAGTGTATAGTACTCACCGATATGTTCATGCACCCGTGTGAGCTGCGTCTCCACGGAGTACCCGGAGATGTAGGCGTGTCCGTGCGATATGGTCTCGTCTCCCATCATCATCTTGAACGTGCTAGTCTTGCCCGCGCCATTCACCCCCAGTAAGCCGAAACATTCACTATCGCTCACACCTAGCAACAAAAAAAATATTGTGCATGAAAAATATTGCGTTGAATTTTGTAATTAAGTAGGTTACCTACCTTTACAAAATTCAACGCAATTTATATTAATTACTTATAAAAAATGATTCATTACAATAAATAAGCAATATTTAAATCTCCAAAAATATGGGTATTCCACGAACTCCATTAAAACATTGATTAGCAATTGCTGATAAAGATAAGTAGATACGCCTCATTGAGATAGATTCTGTCTCTATGTTGATAAAAATTAGTCATACACCTTTTATTTTTGAAATTCACAAATCGAATGATAGGACGAACCGGCGGTATAGGCCGAATCAAGCGAATCATACAAGTCGGCGGATGTGAAGCTAATTAGAACTGCGCGAAGCCCAATCAACGCAAAGCTTCAGTCAGGATGTGAGATTGAGCGGCTTAAAACGTGACTCATCAAGTCCTAGTATATATGCGCAAAGAAAAGAAAGTTAAGCCGTTAAAAAGCTACTCATCATCATGAACAACTTTTTACAGGTGACCTGATCCTGAAATTGCGAAGAAACCAGCTGCTGTCCTATACATTGACTCTCCTCTCGCCAAAATTTCATACATTAGTACGGCATTGCTGTTTCATTTGCAGTTTCAGGGTTCTTATAGTAAAAATTGTTCACAATGATGTGTAATTGTGTACATGTATACAATGTACAATATTTTTTTGCACGACTGTCCAAAATAACTGGTATACTAAACGCCACACAAATCGATGGATGGGAAGTTATGTGCAGAACGCTGCGCAAAAGCCGAAACATAGGTTTACGCGGGAGCCAGAGAGACGAGACGCCGGGGCACACCCGCCCGCCAACCTCATGGCTCCCGTGCGTTCCTTACGCATTGTGCACACATGCGCAATAATTAGCGAATCACGGCGAAGTGTCATCTGCGGCTAACTTCTCATCCGTCGATTTGTGTGGCGCTCAGTATACATGCCTTTGTACAAAGTAAGATTGAATCTTCCGTGTATATGCTTCTGGTATAGATAAGAATTAGTCATGCATTTTTTTTAGATATTATTTGGGATGTCATATCATATAAGATACCTAAGATTGACAAATTGATAAAAAGCGATAGTCACTGAATAAAAAATAGTAAAACGTGATTCATTAAAATCCATTCAATATTTATCTATGGAACAGCTGCTTTTTCTTGGTAATTTCGGAGTTGGACCTAAATTACTAGTATACTGACTGAAGTTGAGTTGGTCGACGGCGAGATGATTCCCGTAGTACTTGGAGAGTTTGCGCGCGACCAGTCCGTGCTCCGCGAGCTGTTGCTTGCCGATGCGCTCCGTGTGCCGCGTCTCTTCTACAACATCCGCGTCCAGCTGGCTCTCATCCACCGCCGGCGGCGTCTTCTTTCGCGTGAATAACTGCAACAGGATATTTTTTTGTAAAATAGTTCAACAGGAGTGTGAGCGCGGCAAATGAACATAGGAGAGATATTAACTTGCATCCTGTAAAATGCCTACAGATATCGCCAAACACGAGAACGCCAGATTAAGCTGGCACTCCAGGGACATCAAATTGAACCTGTCTGTTTAAAAATTGACACATTCGCGTACTAGTCGAATCCCAATGTGGCATTTATTTTGTTTTATTATGTTTTAGGTATTTATTGTATGTTTTTTTACGAATTTCCTGTCAAATCTTTAGTCTTTGGCTAGGTTGAATTTTTTTTTAAGAAAGAAAGAAATATATTATTTCGTAGCAAACAAACAACCAAGTACCACATTACAAATTATTACATATCTAATTATATACAAATAAGCGTCAACTAAAACGCACCCAAATGTTTGCCACGAAACCGGTCCCGACACAGCGTTGAAAGCTGGTTGTAAACAACCAGCGCTGGCATTCTGTTGGGACCGGCAAGTGACGTCACGCACGACATATAATTATGCATCTTTAGTGTTCCACCAAACGTGAAAACCAAAAAAAAAAAAAAAAAACAACAACGTGTTGCCCTCCGGGAGTGCTGGCGAAAGTGAAAACTTGAACACAATCATAAAGTACTATAATTTATGTGGGAAAATACAGATACGCACACTCACGCAAGCGCCCTGCTCCATCTAACGAATTTACGATAAAGTCACATGTTCTAACGCGAGTTTAAATATTCTTTTTACCGCTAAAGAAAACAAAAGCCTTCACTTCAAAAACATGTAAAATACATATACACTTATAACAATAGTAATCACTACAAAACTTTAGATGGCACTAGTGTCATTTTTCAGAGATTCCTCACCTTTTTGATGATCAAACATGAATTTTCTCAGTTTGTATTTAAAACCGTACATACTTTGCAGATTCCTTATCGGGGGTGATATGTTATTCCAACATTTAGTCGCTGCATATCGGAAGCTGCCTCTAAAGGCCGCTGAGTGATGACGCTCCGTCCTAAGTAGAGACAGCTTCGAACATGCGCGAGTCACGTGAGGGTTACGGCCTTGCTTCCATGACAACTTCTCATACAGATAACTTGGAGATTTGTACTTAAGCACGCCAAACAGAAGACATGCTAGGTGAATCTTACGGCGATGCAACATCTTTAGGAGGAAATGCTTATTCAAATAAGGCGTCACATGCGACCTATAGGGGGGATAACAAAGCAGAACCGAGCACAAGCATTTTGTACTCTCTGAATTAGTTTTATTGTTTTAGATAACAGCCTAGGACCATAAACGGTGTCCATATAATTTAGTTTAGACAGAACAAGAGACTCCGCCAGCTGAATCCTAAGGTCCTCTCTTAAGTATCTTCTTAAGGTTTACATATTTTATCATTTTTTAACAACAGTCCGTACCCTTTTCAGCAGTCTGTATTCGATAACCATGAGCACGGCCCAGAGACAGGCGCCCGAGATGAGCATCACCACCAGGTACCGCAGGATGCCGGGCTCTTCCCACTCGAAGTGTGCGTCCACGCGAACTGTGAAACGTTACAAATCGTATGAGAAACAATCTTAATGGATTTATCAATCTTTTTTTTAAACTTCAAACTCAGTGCACAGAACACTTTCTCTCTGCTGTGACTCGGAGTTTGGATAATAGTACGTTGCTGCAGCGGCCAGCAATAGAGGCATTGATGGGGGCGAGGCGAAGGCGAGGCACACATGCGTGAGTCCATCAATGCCTAGTTGTGTTGTGGCCAAGGCCTGTATAGTACTTTTCTCAAATAATGCGACGACGATATACAATGTACTGTATAACGAAGCATGAGAGACCGAGCCATGTTCTTTGCTACCGGGGGGTTCTCATTAAAATAGTGAATAAATGAGCTAATTGCACCACGTTGTAGGGAATAAATAATTATATCGAATGACGTTATAAAGAGTTAATACACTGTATTGAAAATCTGTGCATTACATTAATGTTAAATTAGTTATAGTTTTGTCCTGGGCTGGCCATGGCAGGTTTCATAATTTAAAAAAAGTAAAACTTTGAGATAAGAAATGCAAGTTCATGGATTGTCTCCAAACTAAGATAGACTTCACTATTATTTAATTTAAACCCTGAAACAGGTCACAAATTAAATATAATACTGACCGCAACAGGTGGCGGGCATCACTTCGCACATGGTCTCCATAGTGCAGGTGCCTAGGTTCGGCAGTACAGCCTCCATGTAGTCACACAGCTGCATACACGACTGCATCGTCATCTCCACTTGGTTTAAACGTCTACAAGAACACCAATAGAGCATTAAGAATATTTGTAGACTAGTTCGGTCAATTGCCGACAAAATGGGTGAAAATCACAAATTCCCATTCAGCTTAAATTTTGCATGGTCGTTATAGCCCGGGACTAAGAGCAAAAAATGCAAGTACTTTCAAAAAGCTGATTTTTGGATTTAGGTAGTTATGGTGGTGTACAATACCCCGGATTCAGTCAGCTGGGATGCTTAGCGTTTGGTGGGGATAATAGTTTTTTTTTAAATAAATGGGTATCTTGCTACTACTTTTAAAAGGTGAAAATTAGCGTACGGGTAGAAAAATAACTAAACAAAAGATTAACCGCAGAAAATTACCTGAAACAAGAACAAGGCCTGTCAGTCAGGTTTTAAAGTAGCGCCGCTTTAAAGCCTGACTGAAAAGCTCTGTTACATGTTTTGGGTGATTGGCTGTGGTTAAACTCTTTTCATATTACTTATCTACCCGTACACTAATTTTCAGCTTTTAGAATTACTTGCAAAATACTCAATTATATTTTTGAATATTCAAACGTATCCCCACCACACGACTCCGGCTTACTGACTCCGGGGTATTGACCACCACCATGACTACCTAATACCAAAAATTCAGCTTTTAGAAAGTACTTGCCTTTTTTTTGTCTTACCTGCCGAGCTATTAAGGACACCATTATAATGATATTGTGAAAAGTTCCCATCGATCCCATGTGTGCATTATAAGGTGTTAAAAAAGTTTACAAAAATGGGTCATTTTTCAGCATAACTGCTAATTTTATGATAAAAATAATATGTATGTGAGACAATATTGTAGACCGTCTACAAAAACTATTCTGACACTTTTATTCATGACAATGACATCAACCATTTCTGAGAAAAAGCGATTTCAAAGTTTACTTCACTTGTATTTTCAACAATATGCACACGTTTTTACGCCACCTACGAAGTAACGTGGTTTTCCCTGCAGAGCGTGGAGTACCACGGTCTTTTTCAGTAAAATTTATTAGAATATCAGGTTATCTTGTTCGTCTTCATTACCAGTTTCTTCTTTTTTCTTTTCTTCCTGAGCTGACGTAAATTGTTCGAACGGCGATAGATACATCAAATATAAATCTATTATTAAGATATATTGATTGTAGTACACCAATGTGCCTGTGGCCTAAGTAGGTACAATAACACATCAATATCTTACCTGACTCCTGTAACAAAACTATACAGAGGGAATATCTGAAGTATGTAGTCTAATATCTGGGACGCTTCCTTCGTGTTCAATGCAGGCGCAGCCAGAGCTTCTACTATCTGCGGTCCCAAAGAACCTACAACAAAAAAAAAAACAGTTTATCAGATTTCCTTTGATAACAATTTGAGAGGACTGGCGATATCTTTCATGTGAGTACAGTAATAACGTATATAGAATGGACTCGCTCTTTGAAATGAGTAAATTGTCTGGCTACAATTTTGTTCCATTTTGTACGTCACGATCAGTTGCGGTTCGTGTAACCGAGACAAGTTTCATGCTTAGTGGGAACGCTCTACCAAACTGGAATTAGTCAATTATCTCTTTCCAACGATTGATGCCTATTCACGCGCACTGAATATTGTAGTACCTACTATTAATTACAACTTAGGTTACACATCCTTCATGTTTGATGTAAGAAGCGCCGTAGTGCTGTGTCTATCTAATTTTATTAACTTAGGTAACGCCTTAGTTGAGGATGAATCCAGTATAGTGTCACATCGAATAAGTTCGTTTTAAAAATAACATCATTCTATACATCTTACCTACTACGACGTTGAAGAAGAACACGACCACGAATCCAAGAGAGGGCTTTTTAAACATGAGCGAGAACAAATAGTTCATCGGCAGCATGGCCGCCCCGTACACCATTATCACCAAGTACAGCCGACCTGGGGATATTTACATCTGTTTATTGCTATATTCAAGATCTTATAAAACACTAACAACCTCACACGACAAGATATCTATTAGAGGCTAATAGATACATTAGTTTACAGTAGTAGGAAAGTTACGTCTAAAACTTTTTTTAAATTGAAAATAACTAAATGGATAATTTTTAATATTCTGAATCACGGAAAAAAATAGCTATACCTAATTTAAATAAAATGAAAAAAAAACATGCAATATTCTAACTAAAGAAATCACAGAGAATAGTTCGATGATCACGTAAATCTGTTTTATAAATAATACATGTGGTTTATTATTATCTTACCCAACTCGGGTCCCGTGGAGAGTCCCTGCACGCCGAAGGCGACACAAGAGATGAGTATGGTGAGGCTGATGACGATGAACCAGAGCCAGTCGAAGACGGCGGAGCTGAACCACAGCACGGCCGGCTGCAGCCCGGCCGCCTTCTGCAGCAGCCGAGCGCCGCACGCGCGCTCCTACATCAATTATTACATGTACAATTCCATCCATCCATCCATCAGCCATAGGTCGTCCACTGCTAAACATAGACCTCCCCTTTAGATCTCCAATAAGACCAGTTGGTAGCGGCTTGCATCCAGCGTGATCCTGCGGTCTTAATGAAGTCATCCGTCCACCTTGTGGGTGGACGTCTTACGCAGCGCTTGCCGGTACGTGGTCTCCACTCGAGAACTTTTCGACCCCTTCGGTCATCAGTCCTCCGCGCTATGTGCCATGCCCATTGCCATTTTAACTTGTCCTTTAACTTGTCCGCTGGGCTACGTCGATAACTTTGGATCTTCTGCGAATCTCCTCATTCCTGATTCGATCTCGCTGAGAGACTCCGAGCATAGCCCTCTCCATAGCTCGTTGGGCTACTTGTAGCTTATTAATAAGGCCCATAGTAAGAGACCACGTTTCAGTGCCATAAGTCATCACTGGCAACACACACTGATCGAACACTTTCGACTTGAGGCACTGAGGTATATATGTCGGACGAGAAGACGTTACGCAATATGTACAATTGTACATGTTTATATATTATTTATAAGGGTTCCGTAATAAGGCGTCCTGCAGACAGCTGTGGCCTAATCATTGATTAAAAACAACTTTTAATTTATAACCTTGAAATCACAAAGACATCAACTGTTTCATACATTTATTCGAGATTCGACACTCACCCTGATATAGAACATGACGAAGACAGCACTGACGATGCCCACGCTGCTCCCGATACCATTTGCGAGTTGTATCGACAGCAGAGCTACCATCGTCTGTAAGTCGTTCTGAAACAAATTCACAAATATGTAACAAATGTAGAGACAATGTGGCTGAAGGACGATTGGCACAAACTCGGGATATCCGATGGGCATCATAGACAGCAGATTTTAGTAGGTATCAGAAGATACTAAGGATCATTTTGAATTATTGCGCCAATTTTAGAAAACAGATAACAAAGAAAATGGAGTAGCTATCAAATATAGTGGCATTCGAGCAATCAGATTGATGTTCCTGCATACGCTTGCAGCTACTCTTACCTGTTCAGCGTAGGTGGCTTCGAGCGGTTCGTTGAAGACATGTATTTGCGCGGCCGGGGCCCTCGCTTGTAGCAATGCAGAGTGCACGGCTGCTAGAGAGGTCGCGACGTCGTGGTATCCAAAGTTGCTAAAGTGCGCCGTCGCTGACTCCTCATCAAACGTGGCTCCGATCGGCATCGTGTGTCGCAAGATTCCCATCGAGATAGGAGCGGCTGCCTGTGCACACGATATATAATATGTAAAAACAATTTCTAAAAATATCTATTTTAATAATAAGGTTTAAGGCAATGGTGAGGCGCCAACTTGGCTGTGCAAAAACAATCTGATGTGAGTGATTATTTTTCATGTAATCAGCACTTACTGCTAGCGCTTTGACTGTTAAGAGAACAGTCTTATTTCTTACCTACATTTAAATGACCTTAAAGTTATAAGCCTCTAAAAAGTAGGTAATAGTTTTACGCAAAAACTTGTCTGAAAAGTACCTATCCATAACCTAAAAACTTTGTATGTCAAAAAAATAAGACGTAGGTAGGTACCTAAGAGCTGCAATTTTTCTTACTCAAGCGGTTGACACCAACTTTTGTTACAAGGGGGTAAAATTTATGGGGTAAAAAGAGTTTCCTCCCGGAACGTAAATTTTATCGAAAATGTACCGAAAATTTTCTCTACAGAAAACGCGAAAACACTGGTCGATTCACGATCCTATTAAGCCTTACTATCAAAATAGATAGGTACTATTAGAAATTAACTAAAATTACATAAATCATTTTTAATAATAATTTCTAAAATATATGCTTTAATAATAAGGTTTACCTAAGCCTTATTATTCAAATAGATATTCTTAGAAATTTCCTAATAAGCATAAATATCGAATATTTGAGATAGAGCTACACAATTCAATCTATTGACGGTGATCCTAGGATTTGAAAATGAATTGATTGCACCACGGTTACATTAGATTTGTTATAGCGAACAAATTCAGTTCATGTGCATTGGATAAATATTGAAGTACCTATAGTCTGTTGACATTCTGCAGAAAATAGACGACGATGAATTTTATTGAAATGAATTGTTACTAAAATTCATTCAAATGGCTAGAAAAAAGGTAAATAATATTTTTGTAAGTTTACCCTTTCCATATAGTAATCATCGAGATCCGTATTATTGACGACAGTGAGCGCCATGGTCTGTATTCCAGAGTTTTCGAAGATGTACTGGTACGCATTCTTCGCCAAAGCACCGAGCGAAGACAGCGACGTACCGTTGTAGGTCAGTAGAGTTTCCGTCCGAGTATAACTGAAACGGCATCAATAGATAAAATATTTCAATAATAAAACTTGTAGCGGTTGTGAACATGAGGCGAGTCATTGCGCAATAGCAGATTCATATATCAGCGGTGGTAAGGAGTGGGGATTTGCGGAGCTTACCCCCTTCGCACACAAGGCGTAGCAAAGTCGTATCGTAAGGCCCTTCTACTGTTACGATACGCCTTCGCGACTCTAGTCTCGGAGACTAGTCACCGCGAAGTATCTCACATACATTTATATGGAGACTCTCACACTACGATACTGGTATTCTACGCGTTCCCGACTAGACTCGCGATACCCGCCGTGTTGGTCGCTTGTGCGTCGCGTCTCGCACGTTTCGATGTAACAAGATGCAAGTAGGTCTCTTTAGACATCGGTACAAAGATAAGAATTTCTTATCATCATGTTCATCATCATGTCAAAAAAAAAAAAAAAAAAACACAATTGATAACTGCAAAAGCCTTAGTAATTTTCAAATTAAAAGCCCTCTTACTAAATGGCTATTAGAAATGGATTATGAAAGTGCTGAGAGGCTGCTAGAAAAAAACTTTTAAATAATAAATATCAATTCCATATAATTTCATAATATATGTATTATAAAACATTGAATTATGACACGTTTATTAAATTTAAGGAATCAATGTGGCATTGCCCTCTATCTATGTATTTATTTATTTAATATATATTTATCTATAATTACTTATATATGTATTTATATCATATGCTCTTCTAGCACAAACACACACACACAAACACACATGAGTAACGCTGCAAACCTTGACTCTAAAGAGATCTTGTGTATTGCAGTGCTACTCACACACACTCACACACAGACATTATTACATAGCTACATATACTATAAGCCTAATAAATCTAGATATAAGAAAATATTTCCCTTTTGTTTCTGTAACTAAGATTATTATTTTTGTCAGCAGTCATTGTAAGTAGGAAGGTACTGGCTCTTATAATACAGGTTTTGACCTAGCATAAGGGCCAGGGAACCAAGAAATCAATTGTACTCATTAACTGGACAAATAAACGATTTTGTATTTGTATTTTGTATGTTGTAGTTCTTGTGCGGCTGCAAAAACTCTACAATTTATGTTTCTTTCAATATATGGTATCCAGTATATTCTACTCTTGCGTTGACGTCTTCTATTTCTATAAAACAGAAAAACTGCAAGAGCTTCTTCGTCACTAGATTCGCTCGACATAACGTCCGTCTACAAAAAAACGAGTTTGCACAAATGATGAATTTAGTAATTTTTCAGTAGCATAATATGCGAGCGTCGGGTAGCGAACATGTCCAACTAGTATTATACTAGAGTATCGTACCCTACAAGTATCGTAATGGGAGAAGGGCCTTAGACGCGCGCAGGACGAGAGCAATACGAGCGCGTACATTTTCACCAATCCGCACACGAGGCGTAGCGTAGTCGAATCATAGCAGGCATTTACTGTCATTACGACAGGCGTAGCGTACTGGCGTAAGAAACAGGCGTAAAAAATATAAAGCCATGGTTTCAACTGAGATCTTACATAACGATACGCCTACGCGACGATCCGTGTGTGGAATGGCACTACCTACTCGTCTCGTACGCGTTGCGTCGTAACGATACGCTTACGGTACGACTACGCCTACGCCTCGTGTGCGAAAGGCCTTACTGAGTAAGATACTATAGTTCGGCCGTTCAGAGAATGCGTTCCTGACACGTCATCTTGAAAAAATGTTTTTGGTCGATATCTCGGAAACTATGTACTTAAGGGCAAAAGGGTAGTACCTACATGCTTTCAAAGGTGTGTAGAAGAGTACAAGACTTACCCTTCCGCGAGCGTGAGATTCCTTTTTGAGATGCTGTCAACAAAAGACATGACGTAGAAGGTGACGTAGAGCGTCATGTTCATGAGCAGCAAGGGAGCGCACAGCTGCAGCAGCACCATGCCCCACGAGCGCATCCACACGAGCCCCAGCTTCATCCACACCGCGAGCACGTGCTGCCCGAGCAGCTTGATGCCCGACACTTCGCCTGGACCACCGATGCTGGTCACTACGATAACCAATAAAATCGTCAAGAGTCATTGCCATGGTCGGCGTTTTTATTGTAAGTAGGTTAACCTACTTTCTCATCATCACTTACTTATTTTAAGTTTTATTAAAAAATTTGAACTATTTTAGGAAACAAAATTAATTAGTAGCCTTTATTTTTTATTATAATTCTAAGGTGAGGACAGACATGACGTCATAGAGCAGCTCAGTCCTTTGGCAAACTAAAGAACTTCTAAAAAATATATGAATTCGTAGACGCAGAAAGACAAATAAATAAAGGTCCCGGTACATAATCATCGTTTTTACATCACAAAATGCCGGACCTATCACGAAATGATGGAGCACTGTTCAAAGTGTAATTAATTATTAAGATAAAATTACCTATTGATTTTGTAAAATGCGGACTGATAGTGAAATTCACGTACACAGTCATGATAAGTAAGCACAATATACGGTGCTAATATTTTTGCGGAAGTCTGGAATGAATGGAAATATTTAGCGTTGATGTTTTCAAATTATAGTAAGTATGTGGGGCACGGTAGAACCCCGACAAGACGAGCCAAGTGAAGCGAAGCGCAAGGGCACTGCCTACTTATGTTTCCTCAAAACGCTTTGTCGTTAATAACTTGGGTTTGGAGTGTACCTATGTCACAAGGGCGTAAGTAAGGTGAAGATTTATTCACAGTTCATTACTTCTCTGATATACCTTCCTAGAATAGTTCTTGTAGTAACGAAACAGCCAAGCCAAATACATTAATAAACTAAAGTGTAGAGTTACTGAAGTTAGGGCATTTAGTGTCAGGGTGTATAGAGTTACAAGCTTGGCTCTACATACGAGTAAGATAAGGATAAGATAACTTTTTGACAATGCGAGCCATAACCTCATCTTGGCAACATTTTTCAAACAATCGTCTTATTCCAAAACACGTTTTAAATTTAGTACTGGACTTAATACCGAACAAACGGACTAACAAAAACGTTATTATAAAACGAAGTTTATCACTAAACCACGGATCTACTATGGTATTAAAGTTAAACCTGTATGACCCCTAGATTAACTATATGGACTAACTTCGGTACCTAGTACTAAGATATTTGAGCTTGGAATTTGATTTGATTTAAGTATTTCATTCGGCATCTTTATTCTAAATTAGAATTTAGAAATATAAAAAATGAATTTCTGTGTAATTACCCAATAGGTTAGAAAACAAAAATACTATTGATAACATAACTAATAAGTTCCAAAAATGACAAAAACCAAGTCTCACTTTTTTCCTGCTACTTTTTTGGAATAAGACTGAAATAGGTATATTTAGGATGCGAAATAAATTAAATGCTGTAACACACGACCGCGCCTGCATACGCAAGACATGACGTAAAAGGGTCTTGTAGGCCCCATTCACCATCAAATGGATGACATCCAAATGAATGTGGCTAATGTTGACAATTTAGTGTATTTAAATATAGACTTCATTTTTACAGAAACATTGTTTGAAGATATACCTACTTAGGTAGCCAGAAATACTATGCACATAAAGATAAATCCACAGATGATTTAGTTTGAAGGTAATCAGACAAGTTGCGAAACTATTTTCGACGCTAAAGCGCTCGCTTTACCAATGAAAAGTCGCCATTTCCAACGAAGTCGCAAACTCGTAACATCGAATGGATGTCATCAATTTGGCCCGATTGTGAATAATAAATAAATAAATATCAGGGGACATCTAACACACGGTCTCTGACCCCAAACTAAGCAAAACTTGTCATATGGCTGCCAGAGACTGATATAATTACATTACATACTTTAAATACACTTATATAGAAAATACTTAAATAACACCCAGACACAGAGCAAACACCTATATTCGTCACATATTTGCTCTCGACGGGAATCGAACCCACGCCTCTTTGACCCAGGAGTTCGTGTCACTAACCACTGAGCCATCGAGGCAGTCTGGGGCCTTTTCAGGTCAATGGGGTCTATTAAGGTCTAAAACTTACATCGTTCCAGCGAATCTCCGTCGACTGTGGAGTCAATGGTCCCCGTGCCATCTTCGGAGACTGAATTTACTGGAGCTAAATCAGCTCCCAATCTAAAATAAACAACTACAATAAGTAAGTAGTACATATATCCTAAAATTATAAATTTACAATTCATTTTATTCCGAACAAATATTTTTTTATTGGAAAATTACTAACCACAGACTCCAGGGTCTGCGCCCTTTGTTTTCTAAAATGTACAATTATTTGATTTTACTATCACAAAAAGAGTTAGTACCTACAATACAGATGGGTTAGTTTAAATCTTAGCCTATATTAATAGTTTTAGTGCATTGCGTGAATGCCACGAGCAAACCGGCGACCCGCATGCAGCACCCGATCACGAGTGTGACGTATGAGCCAGCCAACAACAAATAAAAAGGGAGGTTAGGATTACATATTTTCATTGTAATATAACTATGTAAAATTTGTGACTTTTAGTCTATTTTCATTTGCAGGTATATTTAGGAGTAGGCATGTATATTATAAATTTTTAATTGGTATATAGTAATATACTAATAGATATATTATGTGTATAATATATTATTTATTACTATATACCACACTAGACGACCCGCCTCGGCTTCGCACAGGTGTATTATACATATAAACCTTCCTCTTGAATCACTCTATCCATTAAAAAAAACCGCATCAAAATCCGTTGCGTAGTTTTAAAGATTTAAGCATACAGACAAACAGACAAAAATAGCGACTTTATTTTATACTATGTAAGGATAAGGATATATGTTGGATCTATAATTTAATGTAACACCTAAACATTGTACACAGTTCAAGCAATAAATGTAATTCTGATAAGCATACATAGACAGAATGTTGTAGTCAGTGTACCTAATATTCATTTAGTTGTTTAGTTGGTAGTACCTAAAGTAAGGTTTTCATAAAAGTTACTTAAATTAATGAAGTTCTTATCTATTGAGTCATTATGACTTCTACCTGTTTTTGCGATGTTTTTATCAAAACGTGACTTTGGCTTTAAGCCAGATTTAAGTGTTGATAAACAAATAATTAGATAAGTTTGTGAACATTTCTTCGCTATACTCATTTCTATCTCCACAATATGACAATTTAATGAATGAATCATACTCCAAAGTTTATTCTCGTTCAATACTTACCTACCTTACCAATTTTAAATACTTACCATAACAGCTGGGCCGTATCGATTTAAGTTTTTGGGCATCGGTCGTAACTTTTATACTTAGATAAAATTGTGATGATATAAACATACGAAGTAGCCCAGTAGTGTGTAAGTAACATTTATGCCTAATCAATTTACTAAGTACCCGCAATTTAATGTTTTAATAAGTAGTCTAATTCCTAACAGCAATTGTTAGCTTAAAGTTTTAAAAAGGCGTCACTAGCCTATAAAACAATGAAACTTTTTAAGTTAAATGTTATTTAAGCTATGTAATGCTAAATACATATTGTATTATTTACTATTGTCAATAGAGAATTTTCACAATCAAAATCAATACAGTTATATGTTTACATTACTCAATGTTGTCTTTCTCTAAAAGTAAAATCTGATAATATTTACGGATGCGATAACATCGCATGGCTTATCATCAAAATAATAATAAATACTTATTTTTTTCAATGCCAACTCTCTTCCCATGGCCATCTTTTACTTTTATTTTTGTATTGCATTAACAAAGTTATATTTTGGAATAATTATAAGTAGATAGGTAATTATATTTAATCGCTGCTTATCTAAATACGATAAAGGACTTACAATCTTGCGATTTAGCATCCGTATGTCGCATCATATTATGTATTTATGCGATAGAATTACGAATAAATAAAAAAGTTAATATTTACGCCCATGCGCAGTTAGCGAAGCAGCCAAGCCGCATATATTGACCACAGAATAGGCCCTATTACACAGGGCACGCTGATATTGACTAAGCTGTCGAGTCTGTGGAGTAAAGACTTGTAGAGTAAGGCGTGTAGAGTTGGAAGCTTGGCTTTACGTGAGATCTGACAACTTTTTGATAGTGGGTACTGTTAGTCTTGGCTCACATAAAAATGTTTTTGTTGGATAGGTAGGTAGATAGGACCTACACTAATTATACTTTACAGCGACGTAATAAATTGAGTGTAATTCAATTTGCAATTTGTTTTCAGCAAACTTACATAATAATAGTTTATCTCTCCAATGCATTCTATCACTGTCGAGCAAGTGGCCATAGCCCGTCACATCGGAGGTGAGGCTCGGCCGAACGTACCTAAACTGCGCAGTAACACCCCCCTGCTACAAGGCAAGTCCTTACTGCGATGTCAAGTGTGATAACAATACATTTGTGGTTACTTACGACATGAAAACATCTTCCAGCGTAGTGGCGACGAGGCCGTAGTTGGTGAACTTAATCTTGGCTGCGTTTTGTTCGAGGTCGTTAAGCATCTCCTCGAACAGATGCGCGTGCTCATTCAGTAAGCGGTACGTTATTTCCGAACCTGTTGAAATTTCAACCAGAAATGTACGTAGATAGTTGGGATGTCCATGGTGGGATGTATAAGTAGGTACCTACTCATAAGTGTCACTAACCCGAAAGATCAATCAATCATTGGTACCCCTGTTGATTAGGGTGATAAAGAAGTGGCTAATTTTACTGATTCATTTTTAATTTTTATGAATTTTGTCTTACCCTTAGGTAAATGAACACACACAGAATGCTAGTAGGTATATACTTTATTATAATATGTACAAGATGACCACTGACCTCCCCCTGCTTATCAGTCATCGTAATCAAAACCTCAGATGACGTAGTCAAACAACTATCCAATCGGCTCCTTTATAACCTAAAGTTTGGTAGCAGTGGATTCCACGATTTATCCTACTCATGCCCTATAAGCAAGTCGGACAGAGCACAAAGACTCAATTACTCTCAACAATTACAACAACTTTTACTGCACAGTGAACACCCCAAAATATTAATAGTAGTTAATTGTAGTCCTGAAATAAGCTCCCGGTTTTTTGGAAACTCAAAAGAACTCACCTCGGTCATCCTTGATAGTGGTCTCAGGTATGTATCTGTTGATGAGCTCAGTACACGCATCATAGTCGAAGCCGTCCCGCTTGCCGACGACGAGCGAGTAGCCGACGCCGTGGTGGTGCTTGAGGAAGTGCGGCGAGCCCACGCACTGCAGCCGGCCGTGCGCCATGATGGCCACGCGGTCGCCCAGGAAGTCCGCCTCGTCCATAAAGTGCGTCGTCAGGATCATCGAACGACCTGCCATGGGGAGAAATGCATGCTATTTTAGAGATAACAAAGCATTTCATGACACCCGAAGGAGAAGGGCATCTTGCAAATATTTCCTTTTCATGAAAAAATCTATATTATGTAGGATTGTACCCACTAATCCCTTATGGTGCCCTTCCTTTGTGCGCATTTAAAAGCTCTGGAGTTTTCAGGAGAACACAACTTGGACGGCCACCCTACAGTTAATATGTATTATTGAGTGGCCAAGTCATGCCCAAATCGGCCGAAGCCGAGACAATATGGCAAAATGGGGATACATACACATGGCTCCGAGATCAACCGTCTTTGTGGTGTTAACGCGCAGACTATGTTACATCAGGCCGACTGTGCAGTATGTCCTAAAACTTGCACCATACGGAACCGGCAATGAGGCAACATAGAGCACCATTGAAGACTGAAGTGGCTAAGTTTTGATCAAAACAAGCAATGTGAATTATAACACGCAACATCCACTCGAAAAGAAGAAGGAAGACAAAACTCTTAGCACTTTGCTGTTGACTTTCCGTCGTACGTTCCTAAGACCTAAGAAGAATACCAAAGTTGAAGACGGACCTTTTTTCTCCTTCTGCAGCAAGTCCCAAAGTCCGCGTCGCGCGGCCGGGTCCATGCCGGAGGTGGGCTCGTCCAGCAGCACCACGCGCGCGGCTCCACTCAGCGCGATGCCCACGCACAGCCGCCGCTTCTGCCCGCCCGACAAGCCCGCGGCCAGGTAGTCACGCTAAAAAAGGATCAAATTTAAACTAGTATTTCAGAGAGCTACCTAGCGATTCTCATCCTAGGATGTGGCTTGTGCATAATTATCAGCTTGGCGGCTGCGATATCTATAGGGGAAGTCCGCGAGACTTTCTCAGGTGGGACAGTTGAACCATCTTTTAAAACTCAGCTTAAAATATCGCGATAGTGAAACGTCAAGGCGGTCATTGGTAGATCGCGGGAGGCCTATTATGAGCTCGTGGCCATTTTTTATAATGGCTCGTTTGTTTGGCTCTCGGGTAAAGGTGTTTTTTTACGGCGGAGTAAATTTTATTAATTTATGTCGTTTTAATATTGCGGCCGTGTTTATTGAGGTTCGTTTTGTGTGTTTTTTCTATTATACTGCCTAATTATTGTATTTTGACGTGTGCTAAATGTTTTTTCGCTAAGATTGGTTGTTTTTTCTGTGCGTACAATTATTTCAAAGTAATATTTGTGGGAGATCAGCACCATGGCGAGTGCGGAGATATGAACATTGGTTACCTCTATAGTGTTTTTTATTAAGAAATTTGGAGTTTTAATTATAGATGTTAAAACTAAAGGAATCAAAACATTGAAAACTAAACAAGGTTCAAAAACAAAAAGCCCAGAGAAAGAAAACTGGGAAAGGCAAAATTGTGGAATACGTTGAAGTTTTATTTTTTTAAAGTAATATATTCTGTATTTCTTTATAATTTAATTTCATTCTGTAATGGGTTGTTTAATATATCTGTGATTTAAGCAGTTTTCTTATTTATTTTCCCCTTTAAAAAGCAATGTTCAAGTTTCCCCCGGACCTCGGTTAAAGTGTCCCTGCGGGTGGGGAGAGTTGACTCACTTCCCACTTTTCATTCAAATGAATATAAGATATTTCATAGAAAAAGTAATTATGCATAAGTGATTCTAAATAAATAAGCTGCTGATTAGCATGATTCTCTACTTAGCGTGGCTTTTTCTTTAATCTTTAGTTTAAGTGTAGTTATTATTACATCTTCTTGGTTTAAGTCAAGAAACCAATTTTAGGCACCCTACCTAAATCAAGATGGAAAGACTGCTCAAGTGTGTACAGGGTTATTGGTAATCAATTGGCGTCATTTTAAGGGCATATTCTGTATATCAAAACAAACAACCATTCTGTATAGTAAATATATACCCTCAATTTTGAACACATTTAATATGACTACCATTCAGTGATATCTCGAACTCAAAAGCCTTTTCAATTTATAAATACATATGTCTTTACAAGACTGCTGAGATTATCACAATTAATAATTAGCTAGAAATTACTTAATCGAATACGATACGATTCGATACCTACGTGTCACCACCGATTGCGATTACTTACCTGACTTACGTTCTGGTCATTCTACGATAAAATAAATCTTACCTTCTCTTGTAACTCGAGCTTAGCAATCAGTGTGTCGATGTCTTCCTTCAGTTCTTCTCCCTTGAAGCCCTTGAGCCGGGCGAAGAACTCGAGATGCTCGGCGACGGAGAGTTCATTGAAGAGCACGTTGTGTTGCGGACACAGACCGAGATGCGCGCGCGCGTACCGAGACTGCGTGCTCATGTCGTACCCGGCCACGACCACATTGCCGTGCGTTACTTGCAAGTTACCTGGCATAAAAATAATGATATGGTACACGTACAGAAGATTCAGTAAAGAATCACGTTTCAATAGAGACCCACGAACTGCTGAACGAGGCTAAACCTAAGCATACTCCGAAAATAATAAGGCGATATCTTACACCTAAAAAATTGCCCTAGGTACTATTTAATACCAAAATATGAACAATATATGGCTACAATCCGAAACTAAAACAGAAAGCATGTCTATTAACTTTAAGGCCAAGGGCATAAAAACCACGTAACGTGACTAGATCACGCTAAAGCATGCTCTTTTCGTGGCGTATAATCGCAAAATCAACAAGTAGGTACGTATAGCGGAACACAACAATAACTAATAAATTAAAGTTACGAGGAAGTACACCGAGATATTACGATTTCCTAGTGTAAAGTGCACTCAGTACAATGACTGTACCTAACACTTTCAGTTCTCATGCACTGAATGTCCTGAAATTGTAACTCCTTGAGTTTGCTGGTTACCTAAATGAATCTAGTATGAATATCACGTAAATTACAAGTAGATATCCTTTGTAAATAGCCACTTATTTATACTAACACTTCACATTAAAATAACACAAATAACAATGAATGATATGATAAGGTTGCAAACAATCAGGATATTATTTTGATTGTGACGTCGTATATATATATACCATATAACATTTGTAATAATTTTATTAATAGTCTTTTTAGTTCCAATTATATTTGTGTGTTTTATCTTTGTTTCAAATCTCGTAGGGGAAGGACGCTCAAAGCGGGTACCCCGCAAGCAGGTGGGTCTTTGAATTTGCGCGCCTTTAAAGCTAGTGAGAATGTGTGCGTGCAAGCCAATGAACCGCGCTCGCGCCAATCACGGGCAGTTTCCTTGCTCCCAAGGCGTATGTGGTCGCAAAGTAAGACGCTCTCAAATAATTTTGCTGTTTTCAGTAAAAATAATTTCTCATAAATAGCTTACAATGTGTTCTTACTTATTTTATGTGTTTATTTTGTATGGTGTGGTTATACGTTTGATGGTTACGATTTAGAAGTTATAACTTGATGAAAATAAAACATGCTCTTGGGCAAAGCGGGTACCCGCTTTCCACTTACAGAAGACTGGAAAATTTTCGATGACTGTAAATCTTGGGCAAATGAACAATGTACTTCTTATAGTGGCATTGGCTCTTATTACTGTGACATTTTTCAAGAACTGTGAACCAGAGAAAATGTCTTTGAAGCAGAAAAAAAAAAATAGAATTGATGTTATGATTAAGACCTAAAATATTATAGAGACTGACTAATCAGGGTTATGATGACGTTAAAAACGAAATAGGTTAATTTTACGTCAAAACTGTTAATTAAGTTACCATTAAAGTTAATCTGATCTTATTTTTTAATCACTGCCACTTTGCCAAAAAGCCCTACCTGCCCCCCTTACGGGCAAAGCGGGTATTTGGAAGGGTTTCTGTTTTTGTTATTTTTATACTAAAAATATTTTTTTTGTTTAGTTTGTTATAGAATATACCACGTATTATATTGATAAGTGCAGTATTGTATTAATATGAATAAGCTGGATTAAAGTTTAAATTAAACTTATTATTTTACTATACGCCCTAGAGTACCCGTTTTGAGCGACCCTCCCCTATATGCTTTCTAACTACAAGTAAATATGTAATACTACTACTAGGTAATCCGATTCTAGTGAAACTTTGCTATATATATCTACCCATTACATAACATAGGTAGGTACCGTAATAATATACAATTTCATCTTGATCTGATGAAAAAGTCGAGTTTTCTACAACGATGGCTAGAGTGGAATCATTTAGAGTTTGTTGTTGGTTTTGACCTGTTTAAAGTATCTAAAGCATTTGAAATTTTAAATTTTTTACTACCTTATAATTTAAACGGTTTATTTAAACATATTTAGACACCACCCAATACCGATGGACGACGGACACTACGTTTCAGCAATATTTCCACTCTAGCTCCTAATCCACTTTCACGTAAGATTCCTAATCCATAAACAACTTAGTAAGGAAGTTCTATATGTTAGCTATTTCTAGACTAAAAAATTAAAAAAATCGAAATGGTCTAGGTAACTTTGTTAAATTCAGGTAAAAAAAAATTAAATCGCAAATTTTTAATTTTTTTTTTACAGTTAAAGAGCTCATAAAATTAAGTAATAAATTCGGCTTATTCCACAAATCCCCTTAGATGATCCCCTGCGAAGGGAATAAGTGGAATTTTTGTCCATTTATCCCCTGCGGTTTTGCGTAAGGGGATTTTTGGACATTTTGTCCACAAATCCCCTTCCGCAATGCCGCAGGGGATTTTTGGACTAAAGGTCTACAAATCCCCTTAATCAATATTTACACACTATTGAAATAAAATACCAGAACTTTGTTAGGTAAATAATCGAATCTCTATTTTTTTGTACATAATATACGAGTAGTGAACAAAATAAAAAAAAACATCTTCGATAATTTTGTATCAGTGTTGATATATGTAATCTCGCACACAAATATTTTCAAATATAACATAATATTTGGAATAATTAAAATATCACAAAAAATCACACTTTCACATGAACTTTCCGATTATTTTGTACAATAATAATGAAGATTTTAAACCTAGATGAGTTACATTGAAATGAATATAGGTCTAAGTGGTAATAAAATACAATAAGTAAAACACAGAAATCATATTTTTACATAAATCCTTAAAAATAACTTCTACAACCACAGATTATTACTATTGCTACTATAATGAAGAATATTTAAATCTTATATGACTTAACTTACTATGCTAGTGTTATTATAAAATGATCGTTTTCTAACAATAAAATAATAATTACAAATTGATTGATAATAAAGATTTAAACGTAATTAAGTTACGTTGAAACTAATATAGGTACTAGTGGTATCATAATAAAACATTCCAATATAATAATAAAGCAAATCTTACATTAATTCACCTAAAAATAACTTTAAAATCACAGATTATTAGTACAATAATGATGATTAAAAGCTTCACGAGGTAACTCGCATATACTATACTAGTGGTGTCCTTAAATAATATCTACCTTACTACAATAGTTAAATTAGTGTAGAATGTTATATACCATATTAGCTAGAGATTGATTGTAGTTGTTATATACCATATTAGCTAGATATTGATTATTTTATATTAACACTAGCATATTACTAAGTCATTTAACGTTTAAATATTCTTCATTTTAGTAACAAATCTTTATTATAATCTATGATGGTAAAAGTTATTTTTTAAAAGTATTTATGTAATAATATGATTTCTGTGTTTTACTGTATTTTATTACCACTTATACCTATGTATTCATTTCAACGTAACTCATCTAGGTTTAAAATCTTCATTATTATTGTACAAACAATCTGTGATTCATGTGAAAATATGATTTCTTGTGATATTTTAATTATTCCGAATATTATGTTATATTTGGAAATATGTGTATGAGACATTACATATATCAACACTGATACAAAATTATCGAAGATATTTTTTTTTTATTTTGTTCTCCACTCGTATATTATGTACAAAAAAATCGATTATTTACGTTCTGGTATTTTATTTCAAAAGTGTGTAAATATTGATTAAGGGGATTTGTAGACCTTTAGTCCAAAAATCCCCTGCGGCATTACGGAAGGGGATTTGTGGACAAAAAGTCCAAAAATCCCCTTACGCAAAACCGCAGGGGATAAATGGACAAAAATTCCACTTATCCCCTTCGCAGGGGATCATCTAAGGGGATTTGTGGAATAAGCCATAAATTCAGTGGTTTAATTATTTTAATCTATTATTTTATGACTTGGTAATTGGTTTTGAAGTACTGCGTGCCAACCGGTTTGACAAAAATTATATTACAAAAATATTTGGCACGCGTGTCAAGGACATGTATAGGTAGAACATACCTATACATGTCCTTGACACGCCTCAAATATTACCGAAACCGAAAACATCGTTTTTAGGGTACCGTACCTACCCAAAGGGTAAAAACGGGACCCTATAACTAAGACTCCGCTGTCCGTCTGTCTGTCTGACTTCAAGCTTCTCATGAACCGCTATAGCTAGAAAGCTAAAATTTTCACAGATGATGTATTTCTGTTACCGCTATTTAACAACAAAAATACTAAAAACAGAATAAAATTAACAATTAAGGGGGGCTCCCATACAGTAAACCTGAAATTTTCACATAATATTTAGTTGAATATTCACTTCAATAATAAAATTAAAATATATATTGAAGGGGGGCTCCCATACAGTACGGAACCCTCCGTGCGCGAGTCCGACTCGTACTTGGCCGATTATTTTTACCTGTCCGCTTCGCGTGGAATGCCCCAAATCCCAAATGTATCATAAATATGGGTGTTTAAAATTAGATAATTTTGATAATTCGCCTCTAAAAGATAGCTAATAAAGATAACTCATTAGTATTGTTAAGGGGATTTTATACGTCAGCTCTCCATATCGCTGCGCAATCCCGCAATACTTAGATAAAAAATCACGTGTGAATTGCCAAAATCATGAATCTTTTGTTTATCATAAAATCACACACATTTTGTAATTTTTTTTTGTTTTTAAATGTCTTGATATTGATCCAAAAAAACGAAAAAACTTTTTATCAATTTTTTTTTATGGATTAATTATCATTATTATTATTTTAGCCGTTATCGTCCCACTGCAGTACAAAGGCCTTTGTTGAAAAATATGATAAAAAACCGACTTTTCTTTAACACATTACTATAAATAGGTTACCTACGTGTTATGATTAATAACTATATGTTTAATTTTTATAAATTACATTCTTATGTACCTACTTGCAAATGTCTGATTAAGGCTGATTTTAGTCTTACGCTGACCGCACGCGCACGGTCGCGTCGGCGCTGATGGCCGAGATTTATAATAATACCTATGTATATAGAGATAACTTCTAGGAACCGTTTTTGAATGGCGTAGCTCAGCGCGCACGATGGTCAGCGCCGACAGCTACTCGGCCGTACGCGTAGCGCGTCGGCGCCGCGTAGCTGTCGGCGCTGACAATCGCACGAGCGCCTCTGCTTTCAGTGTTCAATGAGCGTTCTAGCGAACCGCGAAGTGGATACGGGTTGAGTTATAGCCCTCAAATTGTCATATAACAAGACAAAGTGTCCTGCAACAGCTCTGCTCAATCAACGGATGAACATGGGAGTCTTCGGCGCCGCCGGTTTTTTTAGGATAGGTAGTACAAAGCAGCAATAATTAAATACACTCCGCATTTTGGTCGTCGTCTGTACAGTACAGTAAGGCGGTCAGTACGATACTGAAACGAGCCACGCTGAGCCTCAGCACTGACGAACTACACGCGCCGACGCGCGACGGTGAGCGTGAGACTAAAACCAGCCTAAGACAGCTGTGGCCAGTTGATGAGCCTTTAATCTAATTGTCATGATGATTTGTGACGAGTTATGTACCCACCTGTGATCATAGATATGGTGGTAGACTTGCCGGCCCCGTTATGTCCGAGCAGCACCGTGATCTGATCGTCGTATATGTTCATCGTCAAGTGATTCACCACTGTGTTATTTGCAAATACTTTTGTTAAGTTCTGTGAAGTGAAAATTAGTATTAATAGACATAAATAAAACAAAAGTACGTTCATCTTTTTCCCGTTCAAAAAATTATCTATCTAGAAAAAAATTTGAACCAAAAAATACAATGGAATACAGTATTTTTAGCAATTTATATTTAATGTTTTACAAATAAAGAGAAAAGTTTCCTTGGATTAGGTTTTGCCAAACTATGAGCGAATATTGAGTGGGCCACGCCTGTAAAACGACATACCTACTAACCGATTAAGCAAAATATGAACGTAGTGTCTGGAATTTCATATTGGTAACGGTTAACTTTCCTAGAGGTGGGTCCCGAGTTTGTAAACTTGTATTAGATAGGTCGTAGTCCAGACAACTTTGGGAGCCACTGCCTTGGACTGATATAACGTTGACGAAGACTGAGTAGATCAATCTGTCGTCAACGGACCCTACTAAAACGTCTCATAAATTAGAAGAAACTATAAATTAATTAAAATTATGAGTAAATCTAGGTGCATTTAAATCAATCAAAGTAATATTGGTTTTCTATAAAATACTTACAGTCATCTGAACACCAACTGTATGATCTACAGGGTCTTTTTCCATTAGTACATCTTCCTTGTCAGGGTTTGGTACAAGCACTGCTCCTAAAACAAAATGTATTCATTTATTTTCTTTCATCGCAAATCACTTTAGTTTGAAAAAACACTCTAGTTTTCATAATCAAAATGTTGGAAGTGCTCACCATCATATTTTCCTCGATTGGGACACCAGAAGCTCGATTGGAAGATGAAATACCATTTCTTGGGCGTGCCAAAAGGTCCAGGCAGCACTTGCTCGAGGTAAAGCGCTATGAGCATGTACAGTACGCAGTCTAGAACCAACATTAGCACCACGTGGCCGAATGTGAACCGAGTGGATTCCGTCGAAGGCGTGTCGAAAAACTCGCCCCATTGCATACCTGCGTATAAAGGTTGAATACCTATTATGAATATGTACTTAGTTTCTTATCAGGCTTGAAAGGATTAACGATCATCGTCTTTTACGTATAAACTAAATACTTGATAAGAAAAAAAGCCATGCGGAGTAATTGTGCCTTAAGTGTGCACAATACAGGGCTTTGCAAACATGAAACCCTCTAACTAATGAAATTTTGAACATCTATAATTATCTACTATGCGAAATCACGGAGAGAATCAACTGTTCCATACAAAAAAGTTCATTGACTTTCAGCAATATAGAACAACTGATTTTTTTCGCCTTTTCGGGGGTAATCCCCTATAGTTAACAATGTTCATAATGATGAGCATATGCACCTCTAAAAGTCCCTACACTTTGCAAAACAACACCTTGTAATTTGTTTTCAACATCATAAGCAACCGAACACACAAGCAAGAGAAGCAGGAGAACACTGATGTTCTCTTGCTTCTCTTGCTTGTGTGTTTCGAGCGATTCTCTATTATTTTATTTTTCGCCAAAAATGCCATAAGCGACTTCAACCGTGTACAGAATTCATATAGTTCGCACGGATCGATGTTTAAATCGATGTAGTACTAATTTTCACACTATTTCTGATTCACCAAAACGACTCAACTGATTTCGATAAAATTTAAATGGGACCACCTCTAAAGTATGATTGAGGCCTTCGAGCATCGTGCTGAGCTCTTCCATTGACTTCGCCATGACCACGATATCGTCAGCAAACCGAAGGTGAGTGATGTATGTATTCGCCATTGATGTTGATGCCGAATCCTTTCCATTCCAGGAGCTTACAGGCGTTCTCCAAAGTAGTAGTAAACAGTTTTGGAGATATCACATCTCCCTATCTGACCCCTTTTTTTAAAGGGATCGCCTTCGAGCTCTCTCCTTGTACTCGGACCAACATAGTGGCGTTATTATACGAACACTTCAACACTTCAATATACCGATAGTCAATACGACTCCTAAAACAAATGTATCAAGTTTAATGATCTATCAAGCAAAAAAAGAATCATAAAAATCAGTTCATAATTGGCGGAGTAATCGCGTAACATACTGTTACGCAGTAGGCCGCGGCGCGCGCTAATTACGGCGAGTTGTTTACACCTAATCGCGAGAGTTATGGTTTTATGACTCGGTCTTTGTTTCCGTCTATTGTGTGATTCTTTTGGTGCTTTCGTAAATTGAGAACAATAGGGATTCTCGAACTTTACACTTGTTTACTTTGTCAATCACAATGGCACCGAATATTCTACAGATTTCTAGAGAACCCTTTTTCCGATATAAATAGGGCGATGGTTTTCGTTCGTCTCAGTTATCGCGTTTTATACCGAAGCGAAAGCATCTCGTGTTCAAGTGCAGTACCAGTGATAGTGAAGTGACTAGTTGTATGAATATCAGTGCCAGTGTGAAGTATTTGTGCGAACCAGTTGTGTCGTGTAGGGCTTGCAATCCGGATATCCGGATATCCGAAAAGTGCGGATATCCGTCCAATTTACTATCCGGATAATTTCCTCATCAACTATCCGCATTTTTCGGATATTTCGGATACCTACAAATTATAATAATTTATTGAATGGATCTCGCTTTAAATACATTTAAACATAATTTTAAAAGCATTCTACAAAGTTTCGAGTCAGCTGACGTGTTACATAGGGTTGCATAATGCATATTAAAGAAGCGAGTGTCGCGCCGCAAGGATTTCGTCTATTGATCCGCCTATGTGACTGCATCATCGGAAGACTGCAGTCTAATGAGCGTCGTTTGGCCATGAGATTTAGAGTGTCATCGGTCTATTTAAACGGCGGGGTTTAGATACTGCCGGCACCCCACGTCTAATTACAAATACCTGTGGTTATTTATCAGTACGTTTTGTTGAGAGTTTTGCGAAAATTTTTGACGTGACAACGTCTTATAAATTGGTTTGCCGGGTGACACTTCAAGAAACTGCGTTACGCTCCGCTCACACTTCATGCGCTCACAATGAGTGAGCGCTCTCATTCGTCTCATTCGTCTCAAAGTCGTTGTCACGTAAAACTTTCGCCCGTATACCGACTTTACAGGCAACCAGTTTTTTAATGTTTGATTTTATAATGTTCGAAATTATTTTTTCAAATGTTTAAACATAAAAAAAGGAAGTCTTGTAATCTTAGAATATTTGATGTCGAATAAAATCCACAGAATATGCAATCAATTGCAACTAAATTTTAATGGTACCTATTAAAAGAGCAAGCGTTCAATAGTATTAATATTTAATTACAATTAAGTAATCGCAAATTTTGTGGATTTTATTTGACGTCACAAGTTGCATATCTTGTAAACTTTATAAGTTTAATCATTTTTTGTTAATATTGTTTTTTATTAATATTTTAGTTCACTAAACGCATGATTATGTTGTAAATTTGAAGTAATACACAGCATTGCTAAAATTATGACGTTTTTCGTGTATTTGGAATTTGCATGTATAATTTTGTAAAGAAAAAAATAAATTATCCGAAATATCCGTAAAATCCGGATATCCGGATAATTGGAATTTCCGCTATCCGTTTTATCCGGATAGTAAATTTTAACGAATAATGCAAGCCCTAGCGTGCTGTACTGTGATTTTGTGCAATAAAGTGCAAAGTGAACAATCGGCGATTTAACTGATTATCCAAGAACCCATCTCGTAACAATACAGAAGAATTGAAAAGCTCCTTTTTTGAAAAGAATAAGTATCTCACCGCCGGTGCCTTCCTTGCTGAGAAGCAGTTGAAATCCGTACGACATGGCGGAGTTGATGCTGAGGCAAGTGAAGGCTTGCAGTGCGGCCGAGATGTCGCCCTCCATGGCCAGCAGGGCTGCCGGCACGCCTGACATGAACCAGATCACGCCCGTGAACAGTGAACCCCGGCTGCCTGCACATACACCAACTCATTTCAAATCCAGTAGTAGGGGGCAGGAATTTGGTAGTTACATCATGTTATCCTAATCCTTACTAATGTTATAAATCTGAAAGTGTGTATGTTCGTTTGTTCCTCTTTCACGCAGCAACGGAGAAACGAAACGGATTGACTTGATTTTTGGTATGGATATAGTTTGAAAGACGGAAAGTGACATAGGCTACTTTTAATTCCGGAAAAATGAAACGTTCCCGGACCATGGAATAGCACAAAAATTTAAATATTACGAGGGCGAAGCCGCGAGAAAAAGCTAGTCTCTATAATTACGAGTATAAAGTATCATTTAAACCCCAATAAAAATTACCGACGAATAAAAAAATCCATTAATATACAGCCTAATTCTAGGTATGTACTTACCAAGTTTTGTCGAGATTCGTTGAAAATGCGACCTGTAAAAGAAACTTAACAACCGGACCGACGAAAGCAAAATCGTCGATTTAAAACGGAGACATCTCGCACTTCGTTTGCTTATTTATTTAAGTTTATTTATTTTTTAAACGTCTTCTCTACCTACTCGAGGTAGACCTTAACCACCATTACCGTGCCTTAACCGTCTTACCACAAAAGTTTTACGCGCGCTTTAGACAATACATATAAGTATATTATACAGTACAATTTGCACGGTTAATCAGTGTTTTATGAGGGTTCAAAATCTTTTTTGGTAAGGCGGTACGATTTTAAATTAGTTCTAAAGTAGGTAGCTACCCAATTTCTTTTTCTTCCGGGATTCAATTTCACGAGATCAATTAAAATAAACTAAACTAACTAGATGCGATTTCTGTTTAAAATAAAATTATCATAAAAAAGTACATGGTGAAAAATAGGATAAATCACGTGCCTATGAAAATAAGCAAAAGCATTCATGTCAACATAATGTTATACACACCCGTAGAGAAAAATCCGCTGACCATGAAGCAGAAGAATATAGCAGTAGTGAGGTACAGCACCAAGTAGAAGAATAGCACTGTCCACGGCGTGTTAGTGAACACTGCGTACTCTGAAAATCCATCCTCGTTCGTAAACCAATTGACCTATTAGAGAAAACAAAATAAACACGTGAATAACATCTAGCGTAAATAATATACAATTTTTTTAGGAAAACTGAATACCAAAACTGTTCTATCACATTCACACTTTCAATACAGATTGCACATGGTATGATTTAAAAACTAAAGTTTATGACGTGTGTGAAACATATCTCACCTTTAGAAGTATCACGAGTAGCACTGACCCTATTAAGAGATATGTGAACTGTTTACAAAACCACGCTGTCCAATGGAGCCATGTTGGGAGGCCCATAATTTTCATGGTTTCCTGCAAAGTTAAACAATTTTTAGTAATTCAATTCATGATATTTACTTACCATTAAGAATCGTAAATTCCATAGAACACATAAAGACAACAAATGTCCAAAGCCAATTCAACAACTAATTCGAATAACTAACTGCCTTACAAAAATTTGCCCTCAAAATTATTTTATACTCCTATCAGTAAAATGTACCTATTGGTTAATTTAATTGAAAGCCATTGATATAATTATTGTGATATGAAAGATACACAAATTTTCAAGTAGCGTGTTCTACATTTCTGTAGGATTGATACGTAAACGTTCCTATCGTAACTATTTTACTAACAGAAAGGACTGTTTACTTTGAGCTGTAGTTCTTTTTCCACGACGATCGCTCGGACGATGTTCACGACTGTGTAACTGAAGCTGAGAGTGACGAATACAGGAAGGAGCATCTGCATGGCCTCCACGGCAAAATCCTGCACATGTGGAGGATGCGGGTACCGCTGCAAGTTCACGTCAAACTGGCGCAGGTCTTCGCCCGTCTTCCGAGATATCAACTCCATAGATATAGCGTGCTGGAGCGCTATGAACATTTCGTTCACGTAACCTGCGGCACAAAACTTGTAGATATCAGACACTCGGCTAAATGCCTACCTTTTCGCGCCAAAAGAGGCGAACAGTGTTCAAGTTTAAACGTTTACAGTATTTGACAGAATGTGAATCGCACAGTTCGGACAGGTGCGCAACATTGCGTACAATTTCATATAAATATTTAAGACTTATTTTCATGTTTGCTCAATTCTTATTGTTTATAATAAACTAATAAATTAAACAAAAAATTAACTAAACAATCAACTCCTTCCAAGATAGTTCCAGGTCAACTAGACAAAGACCATTTATAAAAAACAAAAAAGTATTGAATCCAATTATAAAGTTCTGTTGCTTTTTGAACCATTAAACATTACATTAATATGATCATACTTAGAGAAAAAATCGGCCAAGTGCGAGTCGGACTCGCGCACGAAGGGTTCCGTACCATTTGGGAGCCCCATTCGTCTAGCCGTTATTAATGGCGAGCAAAAAACTCCTAAAAATCATGTTTGTTGTATGGGAGCCCCCTTAAATATTTATTTTATTCTAGTTTTAGTAATTGTTGTTATAGCAGCAACAGAAACACATCATCTGTGAAAATTTCAGCTGCCTAGCTATCACGGTTCATGAGATACAGCCCGGTGACAGACAGTCAGACGAAAAGACGGACATCGAAGTCTTAGTAATAGGGTCCCGTTTTTACCCTTTGGGTACGGAACCCTAAAAAAAAGTGTTATAATAGCATATAATAGTTACACTAGTATGCTACATACCTGGGTCATTACCACCTTCCCAAGAATAAGGGAATCTGGGTCCTGGAAATTCAAATGACGGGAAAACTAATTCTGTGCGCCAAGATCTTCCTCCTTGGGAGAAAAATGAATTAAGTCGCGGCCTTTCCGGAAACCGGAGAGAGTATTCGATGACATTCGGTAGATCGGTAGCCCCTGTAATCATTGCATTATTTAAGTACAAAATGTAATGCATAAAATTCCAAAGAACTCATTGGCCCGTACCAATTTGAATCCGTACATATAAGTATTTCTGGTTTGGTGCGGGACCGCGATTTGAACCCACGACCTCCGATTGTAAGGCGGGTGTCACTACCACTAGACCACCACGAAAAAGCTTTCATCATATTATTGAGGGCTAGTGGTAGTCACACCCGCCTTACAATCGGAGGTCGTGGGTTCAAATCGCGCTCCCGTACCAAACCAACGAGTTCCTTCTTTAGAATTTATGTACGGATTTTCACGCTACTGGCTTTTCGATGAACGAAATTCGATGGCGTATGTAAACCCACCAACCCGCACTGCAGTCGTCCTGCAGTGGACTATTAAAAATACTGGTACAGTACATTATAATATGAACCTGAGAATACTACCTACTCATTCCAGTTGTAGATTGAGTGGTCATTATTTTGACGCAAATATCAAACCGGAGCACATCGTGTGCCTTATGGGTAGTAATGCAGTATTAGACAGAACGAGAGAAGCTTTTCTGCAACAGCTGGCCAAATTTTCTTTCATCTGCCCGGAAGATGCTCGGTCTTTTATGTCAATTATTGCAAAAATAGAATGTGCTAGCGAGACCGTTCACTGAACTACTAGTTTACTAACCTCGCAGTGAATCATCGAATTGAATAGCAGCCAGTACTTTTCGTGTCGTTTCTTCTTGAATATAAAGTCCTCTCAGTTCTTCACTACTGTTGTACGCAGTTACTCTAATCAACGATTTGATGATATCAACCACGTCAGTCATGTTTAAACTTAAATCAGGGGGTAGTTCGAAATCTGGAGGTAAGAGATCTGGCGCTGCCTCTATTATTACTGGTATGAGATCTTTAGCATTCTTGACAAGAATATTTAACACAGATGTTCTGACGACATCTTCCAACTCTGGACTAGAAGGCGAATACGCTACAGACATTTCTGTGAAATTCATTCCGACTCTGAAATAGAAAAAATATTGTCAAATGATGGCTGTATGTAGGTTGTGAATAGGTTACCATGTACGAGTATACAAAGTCTACTTACATAACCATTCTAGAATAATTAAGGGTATGAGCTGGTATCGGCGGGTACGTGTAAGCTGGTCTCTGTGAGGGCTCCACCTGCCAGCGCAGGATCAGGATGATGCTCATAGTGAGCACAGGCAGCAGCAGCTCTACCACCGTCTGCCCCTTGTGTCGCCATTGTTGCAGGAAATTCTTCCACATCAACAGCCGGAATTTGGCGAACGCCCCGGCCTCCGTGGGTTCTGATCTAGCTCTCATTATGTCCTATCAAACCTACACAAATAAAAATTAAATTATCAAAAAAATCTACACTGTCGTCGCGTACTCGTAACTACGCAAATAACTTACGTAACTAATTGCATAGGAGAAGTATTTTATCCGTATACGCAATTGCAACTAATTAATTGCAAAGATTTGCTTGTTTGTGCCTGTTAACCATATCCGAAAAATATATATTATGTCAATAATAATAGAGTATATGTAATAGATAGATAGGTACCCACATAATTTTGTACATAATGAGTAATTTGGCGACAAACAAAGATAAAACAACTTATTTTAACACTAATCACTGAGACTTGTGATAACGAGTCCAGGTACTCGTAGAATTTTAATTTTGTACTGAAGGCCCCTTACATCAGCTAGATCAAAATACTATATAATGTATTTAGTATCTATTTACCTGACGCTTTAATTTTTTTGTGATAAATGAATGACTAAAGAAATTATTTTAAGGGTAGGTTAATCCGTATTCGAAAGATAAATTGTTAGGTATAGTTTTACTCGTACCTACTGAGTAAGGAGACGAGCGAAGTAACCTCTTTATCATCAACTAGGTTCTTATAAACTGTGCACTTGGACCCCCAGGGAAGGCCGTAGCGAATCCTTAATCGGGGGTTCACGGACTTCTCGGGTAAAAGAAAAATTACATCTCACCAGAGTTTCTAAACTTTCTAAATATTAATTCGAAATGAAAGAACACAAACTTAATTTTTCAAATCAATAAAAAAAATATTAATGTTGGCATAAGGGAGTCTAAGGGGTCGCTAATATAGGATCAAAAATGTTTGCATTTTTAAAGATTGAAAAAGAAACCACTGTTCTATATTATGCTCGCCAAGAGTTCAGCAACATTTACAAAAGGCTTCATAAAATCAAAATCCAACGCGACATTTATATTTTCACTGTGTTTGTTAACCTGGGATACCTATGGAAAATACGCAATAGGGAATATATATTTACAAAATTGCACCATACATCACAAAGTTTTCTTTCTTTTTCACGCGGATTTTCGGTAATGGTCAAGGATTTTTATGGAAATTAAAAAAAAAATTGGGTGATTTTATTTAAATATCTCTGGAATGTAAAGTTAGTATTTGAGCAAAGTATTTAAATTTAAAATAATTGAAATACATTACGAAATACGAGTTGATTCTCTCACCTTATTATTTAATATCCTTGTACATGTGTAATACAAATAGAACACTCAAAAAAGGCATAACAAAATTGATCCTTAATTGTTAAACACTATTTTAATATAACATTTTTTATCAATAACCAAAGATATTCAGTCAACAATGATTCGCTATGACTGGTCAGATGTGTACTGAGATATGCCTAAGGTTTTACGTACAAATACATATCTTCTGCCAATTATCTAGATAAGGGAGTATGTGCGATAAAATAATCGCTTTGCGTGTGTGCGGGGCCTTTCTATACGTAAAACTATCGATTAATGTTATCCTGTTTATGTATTTAAATGAAATATGTACTAAGGTAAACATCGAGGTTCATGGAAATAAATTAGATAGCGCGCGCCATCAACACCATAGCGACTATGCTATAAACTAACTACTTAAAAGAAAGAAACCAATTTTACAAAATACATGAAATGTAAAAATCATGTATACCTAAGTAACAGAAGTGAATATAATATAAAATATAACCATTTTATTACAGTTATTTATAACACAAATTAAGTAGAAATATACAATGAGGGCTTATTCATTATCATTTTATAAGTAAGTAGGTAAGCTCTACCATTAGGTACAGCAGTTTGAAATAGATACGAGTAAACTTTTACTAGTTTAAAGATCTCAATATTATCTTACGAACTTGTTCAAATGTAAACAATTGGTAAACATAATGTGATATTTGCCTTGAGGTTTATTCATATTGTTATATTAACACACATGACACAAATTTCATCGTAGCTTTGCAATTTTTACATTATGCAGAAAAGTAGGACATTTTGTTCAGACAACACACGCACACGTTACTAAGCCACACGTTATGTACTCGTATCTCGCAGATTCCTCTCAAATCAGAAACACGACTAACTTGAGGTGCTGAATGCAGTTACTGACTATTTCTATTCAAACAATTGATAAGCAGAGGTTTTGTTGAGGCATAGTCTCATACGATTTAGCCTAGTGACAGCATATCCTTATTCAGGCCAATCTTAGTATAAACTCACCCAAGGCCAGACTTTATTAGCAATTGTATAGACTAGACACGTACTGGTTTTGGCCATGACAGATTATCTCATTACATTATGATTATAGAACTGTACTGTACCGTCCTTTAAGTTGCACTGCTGAACATAGGCCTCCCACGCAGGGCGATTGAAGAATATCCACTAAGCTGTTCCAGTGCGGTTTGGTGTCACCAGCAGACTTCTGTTTTACGGAAAACACAAAACGCGCTACATAAGAACTAAGAATCAAATTCCCGTAAAAAAATACTCATTAATAATTGTTTTCGTATTTATACGAAATCAAATTATTTAATGATTTGCTGATGACGTTTGCGTTTTACTGACAAATGACAAAAATAATACTAACTTTGACATGGAAATTAATGATACTATTGAATTAATTATTGACTGGTTGGATAACAATAATCTTTGACTAAGACAAACTATATAGAATTTCTGACGTACGGATCAAAATCCTCCACAAGACAACTGCTATATAAAAATACTGCACTGAATAAAGCTAGTAATGTAGTTTTTGGGTATTACTTTAGACCAATATATAAACTGGAAAGACCATGTAAAAAATGTATGCACTAGGGTAAATAGGTTTGTACATGTTCTGAATAATCTTCGGAAAAAGTCATCACGAGAGACAGTTTTATTAGCATACCATGGCTATGTAAGCTCCGTTTTGCGGTATGGTCTACTTCTTTGGGGTAATTCCACCCACATACAAAAAGCTTTTCTAGCTCAAAAAAAAATGTATACGTGCTATTTTAGGGATTCGACCATACGAGTCTTGTAGACCTATTTTTAAAAATCTTGGCATATTAACACTGACATGCATGTATATTTTTGAAATAGCTATATTTGTTCGTAAACACCCAAAATTATTCCGTACAGCTAATGACAAATATCCAAGAAGTACAAAATATGGAAAAAGACTAGTTTTTGAACGCCCTCATAGACTGACATTGTACCAAAAGAACAGTTATGCTATGTGTATCACCGTGTATAACCAGTTACCAATAGTAATAAAAGAATTGCCATATGGTAAGTTTCGTAAAAAACTTAAGTTGTGGTTAGCAGAAAAATGTTTTTACAGCTTAACAGAATTTTTTGTAAAACGTAAATAACGATTAATATAATATTAGATCGAGATAATTGTACGAATATAATTCTATTTTAGTGTAACTTAACAGTCTACGAGTATAATGGAATATTATGACATTATTGACAATTTTTGATTTATAAATTTGAATATTGTGACATTATGGAACATTTTTTTATTTGCATAGGTTTTTGTTTTTTATTATCTTACATTATTGGACACTTGATTTGTATATAACAAGGAATGGCAAAATAGATTGGACAAATCCTACAAATAACACCTTGATTGTACTCTATTTTTTGTGAAATAAATATCATTTTCATTTCATTTTCATTTCAATGATCTTCTTTTAAATATAATGTGTTACTTACCTAAGGTTTGAAGGTTTCGGGGCGGGGCTAAAACTATACTGAGTCGACACCTTGTTCAAGATTTCTAAACTTTACGTGAACAAATATATTTATTCAAGATAAAATGTGTAACAACCATTTTCCGTAGTAAAATATTTACGATTTGCACTCTAGGAAATAAATGAATAAAAAATATAAAGGGTGTTTGGTATACAAGGTATTAAAAGGGTGATAGCATATTATAGATATAGAGCATTGTTATCTTAGTTTTTCTTAGAAAACCCCCAACCTCAATAATTAATACCTACCTTATTAATAGCACAATTCATTAGATGGCATGTGCACGTTAGTTTATTTTCTATACCAAAATATCCCTAAAAGGAATAGGCTAAATTCAAATTTGTTAAGGCTTTTTCAACAATAAAAATATGAGAGAGCCTTTACAAAGGCCCAGAAAAACATCTTGTAACGAGGGAAGCGGTTTGTTTAAATTAATGCTAAAAAATTGCTAAGGTAGGTATAGGTATACCTTATTATAGGTAGTAGTAGTTCCCTAAAGAGAAACAATAATGGCAAAAATTCAAAACTGGAAGTAATAATACCCAACAGATCGATATAATGTTGCATGAGCTGCTATCTAACACCATGTACAACGCAGTTTTTATTGCTAACAAGGTAGAATCTAGATGCCAAAAAAAATAGATTATCAAAAACTATCAGATACTTACATTATTTTCTTTTGTCAATCAGGTAGATAAATAAGAAATGATGAATGAGATATAGGCCGTTAAAGTTCCGCGTGACGTCATGCCTAGTTACACTTTTTAGGGTTCCGTACCCAAAGGGTAAAAACGGGATCTGTCTGTCTCCAAGCTGTATCTCATGAACCATGATAGCTAGACCGCTGAAATTCATAGATGATGTATATGTATACCTACTTACTAAAAACTGAATAAAATAAATATTTAAGGCGGTTCTCATACAACAAACGCTATTTTTAAGAGGTTTTTTGCTCGCTATTATAATGGCACGAGAAATTGCTATAGGGGCCCCAACACGGTACGGAACCCTTCGTGCGCGAGTCCGACTTGCACTTGGCCGATTTTTACACAGAGCTGATACCGCATCGCGACCTGTCTAACTTTGATGCGCCTTATCTTTGCAATTTTTTGACCAACCATCAGAATTGACATTTTCTCATTATTACAACCGTTCTCTCGATCATGACAAGTGGCACTGTCTCATTGTTCTGAGGCACAGTTCTGAGGCCACTGTACAGTAGTGATTTTCCCGCAGTTTAGACACATAGCAACTCTAGGTCATAATCTCGCATTTCTTATTTAACTCTTGTAGGCGTCAGATGCGTGTAACAAGTGGGTAAATGTCTTGGCTATTACTCATACAAGAACATTAGTAATGTATGAATCATCTCGTTACATTATATCAAAACCCCCGTTATCACATATCAATAGATAGAGACACGAGTTGAACTTTCTTAGAACATTATTATGGGTACTTGTGTACCTGTACTCTGATGATTCATAAATTAATGTCGGAACGCGTGCGACTTATTTTTAGACCTTTTCATTTTTATCTTTGGGAAAACTAAATTAACTTGGGGCGAAGTACATTTTAGATTAGTAGGTAGATATCTACGTTATTCTTTTGTACCTACCACAAGTGTCATAGGTAGGTGGGGTCTATCTATTTATTTTGAATATTTGGAACACATTACTCAATCCCGTACGCGTAACAAGCTAAGTGGCTCCCTATTCGCTTTCGTCGTGATACCAATATTTATATATTGTACTTTCCCTTCTCTACAACAAGATTTTTGGTTAAATCTTTATGTATTTAACCTATTCATCGCCCAACTATCCTGTACGCAATCACGCTGTACGCCAACGTATAAATGTATATCAGTTTCTATAATATGACATGTTTATGGCAGTAACGTCATAACGATAAAATAATCGGCCAAGTACGAGTCGGGCTCGCGCACCAAGGGTTACGTACCGTATGGAAGCCCCCTTTAAATATTTATTTATTTTGTGTTTTTAGTATTTGTTGTTATAGCGGCAACTGAAATACATCATCTGTGAAAATTTCATGTAGATGTAGATGTTCATGGGATATTGCCTGGTAACAGACAGACAGACGGACGGACAGTGGAGTCTTAGTAATAGGGTCCCGTTTTTACCTTTTGGGTACCTACCTGAACCCTATAAATATATGCGTTTTAAAGTTAATTTTTTAATTTACAAATATTTCAAGGCGACAAGGCCGCCCTTGTATCACCTAATTTTAAGAATATTATGTACCTACTTTGTTATTTAAGCTGTTTTTTGGTGTACAATAAAGATATATTGTATTGTATTGTATATTTAATAATAACTGATACCTTATATACAAAGGTAATTTGTTTTATTTTATGAACATACTCGTATTTAGTGAGAAAAATGAGTATCCATTACCTATCAGAGACTACGGTTTTCCGTGGCACTTTTAAAAGTCTGAAGCAAGTTCCTAACCTTCTAAAATCCACAACTCATCAGTACCGGATTCAGCTTCATCAGGCCAGCGCGGAGTCTGTAGCAAATTCTATCAAGAAGCTTGGTTTGCTTTAGGTTCATACATTTAGGGTCCTAAAAAACACATTACAAATATTTTTTCCTGGATGGAAAATGGGCAAATTTAGATTCAATATCGACTTCTTTGGGAAAATCATGCTCTACATTCATCAAAGTGAGATGAAGAAAACGTTCTTGGCCAATCGTTTTCCTTAACTAATCTTTATACGAGGGGTGTGCCAAATGTATTTAGATTCTCTTTAATAGTTTATCCGATACTGATAGGCTAAACGTCATCAAAAACACTGGTGTGGTCATTTGGATGTTAAATATTCGAAATTAAACGCTAATTTCTTTTAAATGGACTTTCCTGTGAGAATCTGGAAAGAATTGAAACATTTCATGAAACATTGACGATTTCATTTTGTACTTCTTTTTCTTGTATTTGCCAAAAGGTTTAAACACTTTAAAACATTTTTATGAATAGTTTATTGAATCAGGCGTTACTTTGCGGAAGTTCATCTTCAAATTCTTGTTTTGAATAAATATTTAGTGTATTTCCGCTCTGTCGTAGTCATATAAGTTAAGGGTACTATTCAAAATCCAAATTAAATCACAAACAAAATTAGTAATTAATCATCAAACTGTATCATGGTTCGACTATGGTTAGGTCAGGTTAGAAAAGTTAGGCTTAGGTATGTTTACAAAATATGAATGAACCTGAAACAAAATTTTTTAATTAATCCGTTTAAAATAATAAAAAATAATTAAACCTGTAACAAAAATAGTGATTAGTAATCTATTTAAAAAATGTAGTAAACCTGAAAATAATATTTAATTAATATGTTAAAATTACAAATATAATTTATTTATAAAAAATGGTATAAAATAATTGAAAAAATACTTAGTCAATAAATAGCACCCCTATTCTTACTGTACTCTATTCGACACGTGTTTCGCCTCTAAACGAGGCATCTTCAGGACGTGTTGACTCTTCGAGCTCACTCGCAAGAACTTCGAGCTCACTCGCAAGAATCTTTCTTGCGAGTGAGCTCGAAGAGTCAACACGTCCTGAAGATGCCTCGTTTAGAGGCGAAACACGTGTCGAATAGAGTACAGTAAGAATAGGGGTGCTATTTATTGACTAAGTATTTTTTCAATTATTTTATACCATTTTTTATAAATAAATTATATTTGTAATTTTAACATATTAATTAAATATTATTTTCAGGTTTACTACATTTTTTAAATAGATTACTAATCACTATTTTTGTTACAGGTTTAATTATTTTTTATTATTTTAAACGGATTAATTAAAAAATTTTGTTTCAGGTTCATTCATATTTTGTAAACATACCTAAGCCTAACTTTTCTAACCTGACCTAACCATAGTCGAACCATGATACAGTTTGATGATTAATTACTAATTTTGTTTGTGATTTAATTTGGATTTTGAATAGTACCCTTAACTTATATGACTACGACAGAGCGGAAATACACTAAATATTTATTCAAAACAAGAATTTTTATGAATATTGAAATAATAATAGCAACAATTGACTGTATCGTCACTCGTGCTTTGAAAATGAACTGAAACCAAACCAATAAAATGTCGCTAGGCGCAAAGCACATACGAACTAATGGTCGCCTTATTTTTTCTTCAAATATCCGATTATACCTCAGAATAAGGAAAAACAGGATTATAATCGCTACAGTGGTACGAGTAGTATAATGTACAATTCAATTTGATTGTAGTGTTATAATTTGACTTCTGACATTATTTCATTACCAAAAGCGAGCAAAAAAAACACACGTTTGTTGTATGGGAGCCCCTCTTTATTTTATTATGTTTTTAGTATTTGTTGTTATAGCGGCAATAGAAATATATCATCTATGAGAATTCCAGCTGTCACGCTATCACGCTTCATGAGATACAGCTTAGTGACAGACATACAGTCGGATAGACGGACAGACGGTCATCGGAGTCTTAGTAATAGGGTCCCGTTTTACCCTTTGGGTGCGGAACCCTAAAAACCAACATTTGACAATTATTGTCCAAACGACAATTCATAAAATAAAAATGTGTCAAGTGACAAGCAATTCAATTTACATTTAAATATAATAAACAAAAAGGGTTACCTACACGTAATACAGAGTAAGGTACACATCAATTCTAGGGTAAAGTTATAAAAATATTTATTTATTTATTTATTTATTTATGCAAGATATATGTACAAATACAATACAATTAGTACTTAGCATATTAAGACTAATAATACTTATTGCTAAGTGTTGTACATATTCACCCTGTTTAATAGGGCGTAGCATAATTATTATTAGAGTATTAACAGAATTAATGCCAGACAGTGTATTAAATTTAACAATAAAAATTATAATTTTCATAAATAGGTATGTACTTATATAGTATATATAGCATAGTAGTACTTAATGTAGGTACATTACATTGAATACTCCTCAATATATTATATCTAAATAGAACTACAATAATTATAGTAATTATATGGTTGACCTTATTTAATTGAGCTTTATTACTAGACCCTTATGTATAAATCAATATATTGTTATGTATAAAATAATCAATAGGTCCGATGACGAGCGGAGCAACACACTGTCATATTTGTAGCTTTTGATGTGCTAGACGCCTGAACCAAGCAAACGAAGCGAGAATCGGTCTCTGTTCACTAGTTTAGAGACGATAAGCAAATTTTTGTATGGCAAGGTTTCATTCAGTAGAATTATTAATGTGCCGAGGCAGCGGACGGCGAAGTGCGTTTCTGCCACTTCGCCGTCCGCTGCCGACCGCTTTCAACTTACTAATCCTTTGAGCTATGTCGGTAACTTTGGTTCGTCTGCGAATCTCCTCATTCCTGATTCGATCTCGCAGCGAAAATCCGAGCATAGTCCTCTCCATAGCGCGTTGGGCTACCTTGAGCTTATTCATAAGGCCCACAGTAAAAGACCACGTTTCAGTTCATACATATGTCATCACTGGCAACACACAACTGTCGAAAACTCTTGAGACTAGAGACACTGAGGTATATATGTCGGACGAAAAGACCTCACGCAGTTATTGACCTCTTTCTTGAAGTTGGACCTACGTGTACCTAACTGGACTACTTGTCCTAGGTAGACCTACGAGTCAACAACTTCAAGAACCGAGTTCCCGACAGATATAACATGACAATTTTATGTAGATATTTAAAAACCTAAAGTGGAAAATTTTGACGATTGACCTTGAATTACTTTTTTAGCTCCCGTGGGATTGATGGGGACTCTTGAAGTTTATTTCTACAGGTGTTTCCAAGACCTCCACCAAAATTAATTCAGCTCTATCGGAGTTTTTATAAATTGAAATGTCTATTTTGGACGGGCTATATACACAGTCAGGTCATAAATTTTGTCACATGTTTAATATAAAATAATTGAAACAAGTTTATTCATTATGTAACCATTTATATACCAAAATGAACTTAACAAAACATAGATTCTTATGACAATAAAGTTTATTCAAAATGACCCCCGTGATTTTGAATACAGGCCTTCAATCTGCGCGGCCAGTCGTCTATCGCAGCACGAACGAGGTCCATTTCAATATCGGTGGCTGCCTTAATCAAGGATGTCTTGAGTGACTCCAAATTGGGATGAGGCTTTGAGCACGCCTTTTCCTTCAAGTGTTGCCATATCTTGTAATCTAACGGACTCAAATCTGGACTGGAGGATGGCCAGTCTTCGTGCCGGATGAAGTCGATTTCACGCGCCGCCAGCCAGTCTTGTGTGCTCTTCGCTCTATGAGCTGGCGCCGAATCTTGTTGGAATACCCAGTGCCTGTTATTGAACATGGTATGAGAAACAGGTTCCACTAGGTTTGTCAGGACTGTATTTTGATACACAACTGCATTCGTTTTTACACCTTTCTCACAAAAATGTACCTCTGTTAAGCCCCAATAAGAAACTCCCAACCATAACATGAGCGAGGATGGAAAATGACCTCGTTGGACACGCGGAATACGGTTGCTCGCTTCTTCACTACTGTGTGCGTACACCTTATCATTTTGTTTGTTGTAGCTCTCTTCTACGGTAAAAATTTTTTCATCCGAAAAAAAAATCCCGATATTTTTTTCCCGCGTACCGCTTCAACAAAGCGCGGCATCTCTTCAGTCTCAGGTCCATTAGACGAGCAATGAAACGATGTCCTGTTTTTCTTCGATATGCCCGAAGCCCTAAGTCTTCATTTAACACCCTTTTTAACCGTGGTTCTGCTTAACCCCATCTGAAGGGCCAACAGTTTCTGCTTACGTTTGGGATTTCTTTGAATTCGCGCCTTCACAGCTTTTATCACTGCTGGAGTCCTAACAGACCGAGGGCGACCACTTCTTGACCTGTCATCTACACTAGAGTCTTCATTGTATCGTTTGATGGTACGATAAACTAATCTTTTGGTTATATTCAAATTTTCCAGTATGTCAAAAATTTGAATTGGCGCGTAACCGCAACGATGCAACACAATAACTGCAACACGGTCTTCTTTAAGCGTCCACTCCATATTTAAAAATGAGTGAAATTCTAAAAAGTTTACATTTTTATTTTCATGAACAATTCGAAATTCGAATTCAATACTTAAACTTTTTTGTGGCCAGCATTCTAAAAGAAAAGTTTTTACTGTGTGACAATACTTATGACCTGACTAGGTAGTTTGTAATGTAAGACGGAGAGTGACCTAGGCTACGTATTATCCCGATTTTTTTATGATTCTCGTAGGATAAGGAACACTATCTTATATGGATAGACGAAACGTAATTAGATGGCAGGTGACATTGACTGCATCCGAAACGTTGTTTGTAAAAGAAAACACTTATAAAATGTAAAGTTTTTGGAATTAACATTATACGAATAGTTGGTTTTAAAGTGGTTTTTGCCAAAAAATTGTTGCTAAACATTAGGGAACCAATAACAATGAGAAATGAATTATATGTCAACGTACTAATTATATTACACGTTACATGTATCACGACATGGTATTCTAGTAAATAGCTATTTAATATGAATGTTTGAAAATGTATGTGCCTACAATACAAGGAAATAAATTAAGTAATAGTAGATTTTGTACCAAGAGAACCAGGTGGTGTCATACGTCACGGGCGACAGTTGGAACCTGAGCGCAGCGAGGGACCCCATAGTTAACTCGGGAATTATTTAGAGTCCTGAGTGAAGCTAGGGGTTCGAGTCGCCCAAGACGAAGACAAACTTGGTTCTAGATGTCCATACTCTTCTTTTCATACATACTGCGAGAAAATATAACCCCAAGAATAAACAAAGTTATTTTTATGATAAACATTTGAAAAATTCGTCGCGGATGCAGGACTCGAACCTTACGCCTTCGGATCCATTTCAAAAAATTAAAAATGTTAAACACTTCACAAAATCGGCGCGGGGTCAGTACTGCGGATTAGCTCAGTTGGCAGAGCGTCGGGCTAGTGATCCGAAGGCGTAAGGTTCGAGTCCTGCATCCGCGACGAATTTTTCAAATGTTTATCATAAAAATAACTCTTTGTGATAAACCTAGTGTGGGATGCACTATAAAATTAAAATCATTTTAATACTTACGTCATAAATTACATGTGAATAATTAAGTGTAGGTACTCATTAGCAACTCGGTATTGTTCACAATAAATGAAAACAAATTAGAACTACGAATTTTCATAAAATTGCACACAATTTATAATAAAACAAAAAATGTAAATACTATATGAAAAAAATAAGACCATGGCCAGCTCGATTATCATGTCATGGCCTAGCACGGGCATTACAAAGAGGTTTTATTGTAAGTATAAAATCGAACTGATACGGGCACCAAAGGGGTTATATCTGTGAAGTTGAGTAGAACCTCCTTATAATGCCAGTTGCCGTGCAATGTAAAGAGGTTATATTCGATTTAGCTAAATGAAACCTCTTTACGATGTCCAAATTTCAATCACTTTAACCCCTAGGGAGTTTCATACAACATTATTCACCTGCCATAGCCCTCGAGATTGTGTTAAGATAATAATGTCTCGTTTTACATTGAAGTTCTACGACATATAATGGGTCATTTTCGAGCAGGTGGTATGAAAATAAATTAAATGAACAGAACAAAACTAATACTTAATTACCAACAAACTAAACATTACTAATGTCATTGAGTTTTTTCTTATTTATCCAAATAAACTGTACAGGATAATATTAGATTATTCATCTAGAGAACAAAGTAATTTCTTGTGTCAAGGGCGACATATTGGACCCTGAGCGTAACCAGGGACCCTAGAGTTCACTCCCAAGCGTAGTGAGGGCGTTGATATTTTTTTAAGGGTACTGAGTGAAAAGGTTCAAGCCGCCCGAGGCGAAGACAGACTTTGTTCTAGCGGAGCACATTCGACTTTTCATATCTCCATCGAGACAATAAATATGAAAAAACCATATACGACCGACGTACGAATTTGAACAAAGCTATTTAAATGAAAATTAATATATTAATTGTATTAATATACACTAAACGTAATTAAGCATCGAATAAAATTATTAACAAGAGGCAATGACATAATAAAAAACTAATTATTAAGTTTACATTAGATTCATCAATAAAATAAATAGTTACAATTTACAAAATACCTTGTCAATTCTAGAACTGGAATTTCAAAACACTACTGTGTACATAAGCAGAAAGTTTCAGGTTTTCTACGTTGTTTAGATACGCGCTTTACGTTAGACGAGAAACTAAGAAGAGACATGTTGTAGATGATAGGACACATAAGCCTCCGTCAGATTCGGAAGCATCAGAGTACAAAGGCACAAACACGTTTACTTATATTGTACAAGTGAAACGGTGCTCTCGCTCGCGCGCAGTCATTTATCACAGTTAATTATAAAGTGACGTCCATGGCAAGAATGTTATCACTGGTACTTGGTGAACTGCAGGAAGATCTGCTCGAGCGTGGTCTGCGCGATGCTGTAGTACTCCACGGGCAGCTCGCGCTTGGCGCGCTCCATCACGCCGAACATGCGCGACCACGCCACGGTAGTGTCCGGGACGTGGAAGGTTAGGTAATGTTATCGCTGGTACTTGGTGAACTGCAGGAAGATCTGCTCGAGCGTGGTCTGTGCGATGCTGTAGTACTCCACGGGCAGCTCGCGCTTGGCGCGCTCCATTACCCCGAACATCTTCGACCACGCCATACTGGTGTCGGGCAGGTAGTACGTCAGCACGCCTTCGTATTCCTCCCTGCAAATTTAACGCAACTATTACGTCAAACTTGTCATCAGACAGACCACAGACCATTGGCGTGACTAGAAGCGGGCGGTACCGACCTTATTAGAATAGTAGATTATGTACCTATACCTGGAGAACAAAGTCGTGTCTTGTGTCAAAAGCGACATATTGAACCAAATGTAAGACATACGCGCTGGCCGGCGACAAAGTTTACCACACGGACCACAATTTATTTAAACAATTCTTTTCATGGCCAGCTCGATTATCAAATAAAACCTCTATACAATACCCGTATCTGTTCTAAATAAAGAAGTTTTCATAAGAGTTATGATGTTCCACATTTAAATCAATTGAATCCCTAGGGACTTTCATACAACATTATCACCCTACCATAGCCAACGAGATTGTGTTATGATAATAATGTCTTGTTAAAACAAGACATTATTTATTTATTTGTTAAACAAGACGTTGAAATTTTATGATATGGTCATTGTCGAACAGGTTGTATAACAATTTTTTGCCCACTAACAAAAATTTGTCATATTTTTAACCTTCCAAGGTGCTCCAATATGAACTGCTGCCCCTCCCTAAAGAAAATTTCTAGTTACGCTATTGTGGCATTAGCGTGACCATATGATAATAGGTAATATCTTAAAGTTATACAAAAAAGATGTACGATGTTGTTCATAACGTGAGTTGTTTGTGTTTATACTTACATAATCTTTGGATTTGTAAAATTGGCGTTGACGTAGTCTTTGACCTCTTGAGTCGCATGCCCGACGGTCGAGTTTCTCGTGTGCTCCGCAATTTTCAATTTTATTGTTAACGTGTAGCCTGAAACGGAACACAAAATACTCGTGTACCTAATGTAAATGATCACATATAGATTCAGATTCCTATCTAATGAGATAAGTATATCCATTGACTAAACTCTTTAGAATGGCTATTGATAAAAACATTAGTATATTACCTACGCCTGACCAAAATAACATGGATTTTCGATCGACATGTGCTCGCCTGTTACCTACTTACTGCGTCATACAATATTCTTCATGCAACTAACTTATTAGTCCTAGTCATGGATTAGTGTTTTATCCACCGCATTTTGTGTCCACACATTGTAGCCATATCAGTGCCACTTGCACCATCAACGAACAGTGGCAATAGTGCGACGATACTCTAAGGCATTTAAAAATATCTTTTCTCATCTGTCTAACGTAACGTTACGCTGAATATCGTTATGTATTCTGTTATTTGGATGCATAAAGATTTAACCAAAATTTGGTTAAATCTTTATGTTTGGATGTGATTACAATATTCCATTTAATGTTAGTACCTACAGCTAGCAAAGGAAAATCAGATCAGGAAAATCTAGCATTTAAAACTGGCAAAGGATTACCTTCGGAGAATTTGTTCTTGAGATGCTTCGGCTCGCCGAGGCACTGGAACCTTCCGTTGACCACGACGGTGAGCCGCGAGCACAGCGCCTCGCACTCCTCCATGCTGTGTGACGTCACACGTGGCTACTCACCCTGCGAGAACTTGTTCTTGAGATTCTGCGGTGAGCCGAGGCACTGGAACCGTCCGTTAACCATGATGGTGAGCCGCGAGCACAGCGCCTCGCACTCCTCCATGCTGTGTGACGTCACACGTGGCTACTCACCCTGCGAGAACTTGTTCTTGAGATGCTGCGGTGAGCCGAGGCACTGGAAACGTCCGTTGACCATGATGGTGAGCCGCGAGCACAGCGCCTCGCACTCCTCCATGCTGTGTGACGTCACACGTGGCTACTCACCCTGCGAGAACTTGTTCTTGAGATGCTGCGGTGAGCCGAGGCACTGGAACCGTCCGTTGACCATGATGGTGAGCCGCGAGCACAGCGCCTCGCACTCTTCCATGCTGTGTGACGTCACACGTGGCTACTCACCCTGCGAGAACTTGTTCTTGAGATGCTGCGGTGAGCCGAGGCACTGGAACCGTCCGTTGACCATGATGGTGAGCCGCGAGCACAGCGCCTCGCACTCTTCCATGCTGTGTGACGTCACACGTGGCTACTCACCCTGCGAGAACTTGTTCTTGAGATGCTGCGGTGAGCCGAGGCACTGGAACCGTCCGTTGACCATGATGGTGAGCCGCGAGCACAGCGCCTCGCACTCCTCCATGCTGTGTGACGTCACACGTGGCTACTCACCCTGCGAGAACTTGTTCTTGAGATGCTGCGGTGAGCCGAGGCACTGGAACCGTCCGTTGACCATGATGGTGAGCCGCGAGCACAGCGCCTCGCACTCCTCCATGCTGTGTGACGTCAGCACCACGCCGCGACCCGACTTCTGCACGCTGCGCACCGCGCGCCACACCTGGGGCAACAAGTATGTCACACTATAGAGATCTACACATAACGTCTTAGCGTCGCCGGATAAGCCCAGCGTTTTAACGTCACCGTATTAGTCAAGCGACTTAGTTGTATTGGTGGGCCTGAATCCTGAATGATAATATACATACGTGTCTCTTAGCGGCCGGGTCGACGCCGGTAGTGGGCTCGTCGACGAACACGAGCCGCGTGCGCCCGAGGAACGCGACCGCCGTGCTCAGCTTGCGCTTCGTGCCGCCCGAGTATTGGTGAACCTGATGATAAAAATATTCAAAAGTATTTATTACGCATATTCCTAATGATGAGTGATCGAGATGACAAAATGTATAGATAAAATGTACCCTCTTATCCAAGTGCGGTGAGAACCCGAGCGAGGCGGCGAGCACAGCGGCGTGCGCGCCGGCCGCGGCGGGAGCCAGCCCGCGCAACATGCCAAACAAGCGCAGCGTCTCGCGACCAGTCAGCTCGCCGAAAACCGCGTCAAACTGCGGGCAGTACCCTGCACACACACGTCGGCATTAGGGGACACAAAGCACAATAGGTGCCATGCGCGTAGCTACCTGAGGCACAGTTATCGCCGCCCATCCTTAAATCTTCATTGCCTACCTACACCAGGGTAGATAATTATTGGAACAAAAAAAATATAGTAGGTAGGATGAAACACATTGGAAAAAATATAACAATGATAGGAAAAATAAATTACTGGCGATCTTAGGTCGTTAAGGTGAAGAGTTAAAAAACGGTTTTCTCTATTTCCGGCAAAACCACAAATTCTGTGGAAATAAATTGTACGGCAAAGTTGTAGGTAATAGAAAGATCTATATAACTTTTGTATGCAGACTTTATTCATATAACCTCAAAATATATGTGAAAAATTCAAAAAACCAATTAAAAAAACCAGACACAAAAGGGCAAGTTATCACTTGCCCCCGAATACATTTTTTTAAATTTAAAATTTTTTTTTTTTTTTTTTTTTTTTTTTCAACAATCAAATTTTTATTTACACAGAAAAACAAAAAAGATTATTTATTTGAATTTATTTTTTCGCTTTATTTTGGCTTAATATCGAAAAAACACTAATTTTCCAAAGAGTGTAATTACTACGGATTATGTAATTTTCAATCTCTAAAGAAGGAAACTCGACTCAAAACTCGACTTTTAAGTTTGACAACTGTAACTAATAATAATATAAAATACGGGCGATCTGATTTGTTGTAAAAAAATTCATTGATCATCTATGTTCACTGCTTTGTATCTCGAATAAATAATTCAAAATTGTTACATAATGATTACATAATGATTACATAACGCATTCGTTTTTTTTGTTTTGAACTTTCTGAGAAAATTAATCATATACTTACTCAAAAAATTATTTCCTGTTTTTACTTGTCACGCTATAACTTGGGAACGGCTTTACTGATTTAATTCATCTTTTTTTAACTGTTTTCTAACACATCACAGAAGATTAGCATGTTAAAAAAAGAAAAAATAATACACAGACATTTTTTAACTAAAAATACACAAATTTAAGAAATCTTGACGACTACGTTTATTTTATGCATTTTTCAGTTTTTGCATTTTCAGAGAAAAATTTCCAATAATATAAAATAATTTTTACACAAGAAGTAGAGATTTTACCAAACAGCTTACTGATTTTTTAAAAATAATCTGCCAAGTACGTGTCGCACGTGAAGGGTTCCGTACTGTATGGGAGCCCCCCTTAAATATTTTTTTAATTTTAATTTGATTATTTAGTATTAAAGTAGGCATGTAGCTAAATATTTTGTGAATATTTCAAGCATCTACCTGTTACCATTATTGATATCGAGCGAAAAACGGCTAAAAATTTAGATTTTTTTGTATGGCAGCCTCCCTAAAATATGATTATTTTTCAATTTTTATTTGTTGTTATAGCGGCAACAGAAATACATAATCTGTGATAAATTTCAGCTTTCTAGCTATAGTGGTTCTTGAGATACAGCCTGGAGACGGACAGACAGACAGACAGACGGACAGCGGAGTCTTAGTAATAGGGTCCCGTTTTTACCCTTTGGGTACGGAACCCTAAAAAGCAGATATTCTGACTCGATTGAATACTCTGAAGAAGGAAACTATTGGAGTTGCCATAATCACGAATTTTTTTTAACCGTTTAGCCATGTTTACGCTGCGTTTAAGCGCAGCGTAGGAGCGTCCAATGACCAGGTGGACTGATGATATATTAAAGATCGCAAGAACGTGCTGGATGCAGGCCGCTTTCAGCCGGCCTTGTTGGAAATCCAAGAAGGAGGTATAATCTCCATCAGTGGACGTCCTACTCCTACGGCTGATGGATGGATGGATTAGCTATGTTCTGGGTCTTAAGGTGGCTTAAAACTCTGATACCAGGGCTAGCCACCCGACCTATACGAACTTACTCTATTGTTATCACAGTGTTCTCACCGGTAGCGCTCATAGCGTAGTTTGATTAGGTGTTCATTAGCTTAGCGATCATCGAAGTTTAGCAACATTCAACACGGTCAGTCATCGGATGGGTGAACGCGGGTGGTATTTACAACTGGAGGCTATCGTGGCTAAGATGACACGGTAAATTGTAGGTCCCGGTTGTTTTAACTGTTTAGCCATATCAGAGGCCTTCAGGCGGCTTTCCAAACTCTGACGCCAGAGCTACACCCGGCCTATACGAACTTTCATACCGATATCTTCATGCACCCGTGTGAGCTGCGTCTCCACGGAGTACCCGGAGATGTAGGCGTGTCCGTGCGATATGGTCTCGTCTCCCATCATCATCTTGAACGTGGTGTTCTTGTATAGTCGAGTGTATAGTACTCACCGATATGTTCATGCACCCGTGTGAGCTGCGTCTCCACGGAGTACCCGGAGATGTAGGCGTGTCCGTGCGATATGGTCTCGTCTCCCATCATCATCTTGAACGTGGTGTTCTTGTATAGTCGAGTGTATAGTACTCACCGATATGTTCATGCACCCGTGTGAGCTGCGTCTCCACGGAGTACCCGGAGATGTAGGCGTGTCCGTGCGATATGGTCTCGTCTCCCATCATCATCTTGAACGTGGTGTTCTTGTATAGTCGAGTGTATAGTACTCACCGATATGTTCATGCACCCGTGTGAGCTGCGTCTCCACGGAGTACCCGGAGATGTAGGCGTGTCCGTGCGATATGGTCTCGTCTCCCATCATCATCTTGAACGTGGTGTTCTTGTATAGTCGAGTGTATAGTACTCACCGATATGTTCATGCACCCGTGTGAGCTGCGTCTCCACGGAGTACCCGGAGATGTAGGCGTGTCCGTGCGATATGGTCTCGTCTCCCATCATCATCTTGAACGTGGTGTTCTTGTATAGTCGAGTGTATAGTACTCACCGATATGTTCATGCACCCGTGTGAGCTGCGTCTCCACGGAGTACCCGGAGATGTAGGCGTGTCCGTGCGATATGGTCTCGTCTCCCATCATCATCTTGAACGTGGTGTTCTTGTATAGTCGAGTGTATAGTACTCACCGATATGTTCACGCACCCGTGTGAGCTGCGTCTCCACGGAGTACCCGGAGATGTAGGCGTGTCCGTGCGATATGGTCTCGTCTCCCATCATCATCTTGAACGTGGTGTTCTTGTATAGTCGAGTGTATAGTACTCACCGATATGTTCATGCACCCGTGTGAGCTGCGTCTCCACGGAGTACCCGGAGATGTAGGCGTGTCCGTGCGATATGGTCTCGTCTCCCATCATCATCTTGAACGTGGTGTTCTTGTATAGTCGAGTGTATAGTACTCACCGATATGTTCGTGCACCCGTGTGAGCTGCGTCTCCACGGAGTACCCGGAGATGTAGGCGTGTTCGTGCGATATGGTCTCGTCTCCCATCATCATCTTGAACGTGGTGTTCTTGTATAGTCGAGTGTATAGTACTCACCGATATGTTCATGCACCCGTGTGAGCTGCGTCTCCACGGAGTACCCGGAGATGTAGGCGTGTCCGTGCGATATGGTCTCGTCTCCCATCATCATCTTGAACGTGGTGTTCTTGTATAGTCGAGTGTATAGTACTCACCGATATGTTCATGCACCCGTGTGAGCTGCGTCTCCACGGAGTACCCGGAGATGTAGGCGTGTCCGTGCGATATGGTCTCGTCTCCCATCATCATCTTGAACGTGGTGTTCTTGTATAGTCGAGTGTATAGTACTCACCGATATGTTCGTGCACCCGTGTGAGCTGCGTCTCCACGGAGTACCCGGAGATGTAGGCGTGTCCGTGCGATATGGTCTCGTCTCCCATCATCATCTTGAACGTGGTGTTCTTGTATAGTCGAGTGTATAGTACTCACCGATATGTTCATGCACCCGTGTGAGCTGCGTCTCCACGGAGTACCCGGAGATGTAGGCGTGTCCGTGCGATATGGTCTCGTCTCCCATCATCATCTTGAACGTGGTGGTCTTGCCCGCGCCGTTCACCCCCAGCAGACCGAAACATTCCGTGTCGTTCACAGCTGCAAATATACTTTGTTATCTTATTTTTCATCATCAAATTAACACCAAATAATTGTTTTTCGCCAAAAATGGCATAAGCATCTTCAACCGTTTGAAGAATTCGAATAGCTCCCATAGCTCAATGTGTCATCGATGTAGTAATCTTCATTTTTCAAAAACGACAGTCGATAAAATTTAAATGAGACCACCTCATAATAAGCCGTAAAGTATGTAATTAGTATTATCTACAACACACAAAAGCAAAATATGGCAAAACCGACTTCCATCGTGTACAAAATTCGAATAGTTCGCTCGAATTGATGTATACAATTTTTACATTATTTTTTCAAAAACGGTTGCACCGATTTCAATAAAATTTAAATGGAACCACTTCGGAAGTCTCTACCCTTTTGAACTGAAAAATATTTTTTTATGAGGCGAAAATATCTATGAGCACAAAAAAATACATACAGACGAAAGTAGAACCTCCTTCTTTTTGGAAAACGGTTAAAAATTGGTTTATAATTGACGGCGTAATCGAGTAACGTAACATACATACAAAAACATACAGACGAATTTATCAATTCATCTGACATCCTTTTTTTAAGTCGGTTAAAAATCAAACGAAATCAAGTTCTATTTTACGTCCCTAATCAGTCAATATGCCTAATTTTAAAGGCACCATAGTAATTTTAATAGCAATTTATAATATTGTTCTCTCTTTCAAATGCATGCATACAGGGAAATCCTATGTAACGCCCTTTAATATAATGTTCAATGGACTATATGCTGACTGAAGTGAGCTGGTCGACGGCGAGACATCCCGTAGTAGTTGGAGAGGCCGCGAGCGACCAGCCCGTGCCCTGCTAGCTGCTGCTTGCCGATACACTCCGTGTGCCGTATCTCGTCCACCACGTCCTCGTCCAGGAAACTCATGTCTAACGCTCTTTAGTAATATTACTTTTTGACATTTTTGACATTTTTATTTGTATATTGACAATGATATTATTATTATTTAATGTATAATATTTAAATTATAATTTTCAAACTGATTTTTCATTGTCTAATGTATTTTAAATTGACATTTCAAACTGAAGTGTAGTATTTGTCAATAATTGGCTATTTTTCTAGATAGTGATTATGTAAACCTATCGTATTGACATGTAAACGAAATATTTTATGAATAAATTGAATATGAATATGAATATGAATATGAATATTATGTTCAATTGAATGTATACTGACTGAAGCTGAGCTGGTCGACGGCGAGATGTTTTCCGTAGTACTTGGAGAGGCCCCGAGCAACCAGCCCGTGCTCCGCGAGCTGCTGCTTGCCGATACGTTCCGTATGACGCATCTCGTCCACCACGTCCTCATCCAGGGAACTCACATCCAACGCTGGCGGCGCCTTCTTTCGTGTGAATAGCTGAAATGGAACCTTATTCTACACAACTAGAATGTAATCAGGGCGCTAATTCTATATTATAACTAAACGTAAGTAACGTTTAAATATTAACATCCGTGCCGTATCCGAGCCGCGTACACGGCCCAGCCCGGAAATATACCTAAATCTTCCCTAACGCCTCGTTAAAATAATGGTCTAAAACATGTACTAATACAGCAACGTTTTAGTTCATTAATCGCTTTGTTTTAGTACTTTTTAAGGTATTTTTTAATTGACACCGTTTCATAAAAGAATTTGTTACCCTCTTGAGCAGTCCGTACTCGATGAGCATGAGTAGCGCCCAGAAGGCGGCGCCGGACGCCAGCATAAGTACGATGTACCGCATGATGCCGGGCTCCTCCCATTCGAAATGTGCATCATCGCGTACTGTAACACGATAAAAATAATCTTAAAAACTGTTATCTCTACAGTAAGTTGCCTTACAAGTCTCCAACAAAGGACGCATTACAAGTCCGCATAACTGTTTGATCAAATATGCAGCCAAAGCCGTACTGAATCTCGGCTGGTTTGAGTAAACTGAAAAAATAATGGGGAATCGCACAATACACCCCAAGCAGTATGTCAGTGTAGGTCACATCACCCCCGTCTAGAATTAGAATTATAATCTCTGTAGTGTAGTGTGTATGGGGACTAAACACGTTGCCACAGTCGCATAACCGATCTATTAAAATTAGTTTCACTTTAGGCCGCGGGAGTCTTTTCGTGAAACGGCGTTTTTTTATGAATTAGCAACTGATCGGTAACAGTAATATGGCGGACAAACTTTAAAGACATTGAAGACGGACGTGGATTGTTTTTATAAGACGAATTACCAAACACCGTATCCATAGTACACGAAATAAATAAAATAAAATAGTTTATATTACAAACTATGGGGATGACTGACCGCAGCAGGAATTGGGCAGCAGCTGACACATAGTCTCCAAGGAGCAGACTCCGAGCTCCGGCATCACGGTCTGCATGTAGTCGCACTGGGACAGGCACGACTGCACTGTCATTTCCACTTGGTTTAACCATCTGCGAAAATGTATTTCTTGATAAGTTAGTACACCATACAAGCCACTCGAGTAGTTATGCCAGCGGCCTATAGATAGACACGCTTAGTTACTTTAAGGAATTAGGCTGACTCGGGTAGACGCTGGAGGGAAAAATGCACAAAGCACCATATGCGGGCCGTCAGAGAAGGACATATCTTCCTCAGACCGAATAAGAATACTCGTAATAGTTAAGTTCGGATAGACCCGATAACTAGCTAGCCTTGGTGACAGTTTTTAAGCCGCCTGATGCACTTAAACGTGGATGAACGGTTAAAACAGCAACAAATCTTAATGACACTATTCTTATTAGCATCTAGCGTGATGACATATCTACAGAAATTTTGCTAACCAGACGGCTAGATGAGATTGGTTAAAAATAGGGATGACTGGTGAAAGAGGGAGGAGGATTATGCCTTGCACTACGTTCTACCAAGCTGCCTATGATAGGTACTGATGATATTTTTTTTAGTAAAAATCATATCATATCATGGCAATATTACTATTGATAGATCAACATTACATAAATAACCACTAAATACAATTATTGTTAATACTTTCTTATCCAAAATACTAACAACTAACTTTAATGAGTTTTTTTTTCAAACGCCTGCAAATTTCATAGATTTGTGATCATGGAGCAAAGTTTTTGCTAGGCGCTCGATCAGTTATTTAGTTACTGTTGAACTAATATCCATGATTATTTGGTCTATTTTGTATATTTCCTATCATAGTAATAAATTCCTTACAAAACAAATGAATGAATGTTGAAAAATCTTTAAAGGTTGTAAAAGACAAGTAGGTACAATATAAGCTCAATAAGTTTTTGATTTTGCTTTTTGAACAAGAAACCCAAAATTTCCATCAAAACGCATCAAGCCCCGGGTCTAGAATTTGATTCGCATTTGGGCAAAACATAAGTATAAATGTTACAGCACACCTGACAGCTGTGACGAAACTGTACAAGGGAAACATTTGCAGTATGTAGTCTAGTACCGAGGCCACTTCGTTCGTATTTAACTGGGGCTGTGCAAGCGCTTCCACTACCTGCGGTCCCAGAGCACCTAAAACAATAAAATAGTCTCATACAAAACACTAAATTAAAAAATATCAGAAACAGTCTCAAACTTTATTTACATATGAAATTAATGTCGATGAAATTCACTTTCCAAATGTTAACTGTTATACTAAAAAAACCTTTGCCATTGAAACGAAAATAAATGATGATGATGATAACTTTAGAATTAAAAAAATTAAAATTTATCAAATTGGACTGTGAATCGTTATCAGAACTAAAGGTGTGTACCGAATATGAAACCAACAACGGGAAGGGGGTAACATTTAAATTACTGAATTTTATTCAAATAACACACAAGCAAAGCTAAATAAAACCGTTTAAAAAGTATGGGTCCTGAGATGGAACTTACCCAGAACAGTATTCATGAAGAACATGACGACGAATCCGATAGCGGGCCCGTCGAACATCAGCGTGAACAAATAGTTTAGGGGCAGCATCGACGCACCGAATACCATCATCACCAAATACAGCCGACCTGGACATGTTCAACATTATTTATATTACCCTTGTATACACTTTATACCCTGTATACAGGGTGACTGGTAAATAATTAGCATCCTTTTAGGGGCTTATTCTGTACATCAAAACTAACAACTTTTGTTCTTCGACTTTTGTCAGAACTAAAAAAAAATTCAGCTGTTCCATACATTTTGTCACGGGTGACCGATATTTTTCTATGGAACAACATATTTTTTTTTTGAGTTATTAAGATAGAGCTCTCTATTTTAAGTATATCTGTAGATAAGCTTTTTTTTTAAAAATTAATACATTTTTAAAACCCCATCTCGGTGCCCAGATATTGAAATGTTATCTTACCCAACTCAGAGCCAGAGGAAAGGCCTTCGACCTCGAACGCGACACAGGAGATGAGTATAGTGACACAGATGATCATAAACCAGAGCCAGTCGAAGACAGCGGAGCTGAGCCACAGCACGGCCGGCTGCAGCCCGGCCGCCTTCTGCAGCAACTTGGCACCGGAAGCGCGCTCCTGAACAATGCGCAAGAAAAATAAATTAGGTAAGCTTGAGTCGACTCTCTCTTGTGCTATTGTTCTCTGTACTGTACCAGCCTTTTTTAATAATCGGATATTGCAGGACGTAGGCCTACCTACGAAGGGTGATTGAGCTAATCCATCACGCTGACCCAGTGCCGGTTGGTGAATTCACATACACCATCGAATTTCTTCTACGGACGTATGGAGGTTGCCTTACGATGTTTTCCTTCACCGAAAAGCCAATGGTGTGAAATTCCATACATGAGTTCCAAGGAAAACCATTGGTACGGGATCGGGATTTGAACCCACGACATCACGATTGCAGGGCGGGTGTAACTACCACTAGACCAACACGGCTTCTTATTGTTCTCTATCGCGGGCTAATCTCATCCACGCATGACCCGCGATGCGTCTGATGTTGTCGTTCCATCGGGCTGGTGAATAAAAGTGGCGAGAATAGTAAGAAGGTACGAAAATCGGCGACCTGTCCATTGCCCATCAACGTGGGATTCCGCTGTGGTATGTCTGCTCTGTGCTAATACAACCAGAGAGATAGCGCTGTAATGTTGTCGCTTGAGGCAATTCTCAACCACAAAAATGTATGGAAAATCTTGCCCAGAGATGTCAAAACTGTCACATATGTATTGGAATTTGACACTATCAGGAGAAAAACAAGGCAACAGCCACTGAATCGAGATATTTTAATGTCTTTTTCTAACTCATGCCATATTAAATCAATGCATTTCCTTCAGATTTTCTCGATTAACCACATTATCCCTCTGGTTGTAATAGCTCTGTGCATCAGCATCATATCAAACGCAGGGCGCCCACTGCTGGACATAGACCTCTCCTATAGATCCTTACTAATATTGTAAATCCGAATGTGTGATTGCTGGTTTATTGGTTTGTTTGTTACTCTTTCACGCAGCAACAGAGAGAGGGATCGACTTGATCAACTTTTTATCCTGAACAAATCAAAGTGTCCTGTAGCATAGCAAAAAACAAAAATATCATGCGGTCAAAAGCTGGTTTCCAATAAGAACGGTTGGATTGTATCCAGCGCGTTCCTGCTGTCTTGATCAAGTCGTCAGTCCACCTATTCACTTCATAGCTCGTTGAGGTAGCTAGCACATAGCTCATAAGGGCCATTACATCGAAGCACCACATTTAAGTGCCATAGGCTCATCCTAACAGGCAAAAGGGACTCACCCTGATGTAGAACATAACGAAGACAGCGCAGACGATGCCCACGCTGCTGCCGATACCGTTGGCGAGCTGCATCGACAGCAGCATCACCATTAACGCTGCGTCGCTCTACAACCAATACTCAATATGTTATAGAAAAGTAGCTAGCCATAGAATACAGTAGCAGTTAATATGATATGTTGTTACCTAACATAAAGGAATGAGGTTCTTAGTGGGTATACCGCTGACCTTGGTCGGCGGGGACTCCCATATAATCACCGGCATCACACGATAAATTGTAGATCCCCGTTTAGCCAAGTCAGAGGCTTTCAGTTCATGCGGCTTAAAAGCTCTGACACCAGGGCTAGACATCCGGCCTATACGAACTTACTTACTTTTAATCAAATATAATTATGCGAATGTACTGTATCATCATTGAATATTCCACTGTTGAACATACGAGTAGGCCACCCTCGAAAAGAAGTTAAGACATCCACAATGCTGGTCAAGTTACTTGTACTCGTACATCCAGCAACCTGCAACCATTCCAGAATGGTAATGTCACTGTTGAGAAAATCACTTCATTTCAAATTGTTTCGCAAAGGCGAGTCATTCAGCGGAAAACATACGTTTTGTCAGCCAGTCAGTTTGTCGCATCGTCTGCCGGAATGCAAAATCAACTTTACAAATGGAAATGTGAATTTTCTCACCCCTTCGGTATAAGTGGCTTCAATCGGTTCATTGATTACGTGTATTTGCGAGCCGGGACTCCTGGCCTGCAGCAGCGCCGAGTGCACGGCCGCCAGGGAGGTCGCGATGTCGTGGTACGCGAAGTTACTGAAGTGGGCCACAGCCGACTCCTCCTCGAATGTGGCTCCTATCAACATCGTGTGCCGTATACTGCGCATGGAAATTGCGTCGCCTGCCTGCGCATAGAAAAATATAACTCTCTCTTTTGCTTCGTCGTAGTCGGGCAATATATCTATCAATGATAATAAAAGTTGATTTTGACAAAAGTCAATCGTAGCACATTCAAACGACGAATCAATTTCGGCTATACCTAAATATTCAAAAAGACTATATATGTAAGCCATTTTCATCATAAATATTCAAAAAGACTAAAGTCTGACCGTTTAACAGAGTCCTCGCCTGCGCGGGTACAGGGGCGCGGGGGTAGACGACAAAGGAGACTGAGGGGGACTGAGACAGGTGCGGGCGGTGGGGACCCGCTGCCCGCACCTGTGTCTCCTTTGTCGTCTATCCCCGCGCCCCTGTACCCGAGCAGGCGAAGACTCAATTAAACGGTCAGACTTTAGTCTTTTTGAATATTTATGATGAAAATGGCTTACATACGGCCAGTTCTCGAGATCGAGTTTATCGAATGACCTTTTCAGCTACTCAAATGTTATTGTCTTAAACTTTTTAATTAAATTACTGATTCATTGTAAAATATATTTTAATAATGGTAGCTATTAACAACAACAACCTACAATAAAAAAACTTAACTTACTGCTACTTAAAAAGCAATTGGATCATCATATTATTTCAAATCATCAAAAACATATCCTTCCTACTAATATTATAAACGTGAAAGTTTGTAAGGATGGATGGATGGATGGATGGATGGATGGATGGATGGATGTATGTTTGTAATAGTCAATATTATTAATATTTTCATATTATTAATCTTTCACGCAAAAACTACTGAACGGATTGAGATGAAACTTTGCAATTATATAGCTTATATATCAGAATAACACATAGGCTATATGATGATGTTGTATAAAGAAATTGTATAATTATAATGATGTTGCGTAAATTTTCCATATTATAACAATAAGTGTTAAGTAAGTGGGAAAAATTCTGCCATCTGCGAGCTATTCTAACGTGCGCTCCAAGAAATGTCAAAACAGCACTGTGGAATCGAACAATTATGTCAAATCGTTTTTTTTTTTTTTTTATTTTCCACCTCCTTTATTAAGGGTTGTAAGGTAGGGCCTTGAAATATCATGCGGGCGAAGCCGCGGACAAAATCTAGTTACCTATATTAAACGATTCAACATTGGGCTTAAAATTTATTTTTAGAACGATTGCAACTTACCCTTTCCATATAATAGTCTCCGAGGGTCGTAGTTCTATTGACGAGCGTGATGGCCATAGTCTCCACTTCCGAGTTTTCGAAGATGTACTGATAAGCATTCGTTGCCAGCGCGCCGAGCGAGGACGGCGACGCACCGGTGTAACTTAGCAGAGTTTCTGTTTGAGCGTAACTGGAAATAGGTTATAATTTTACAGAATTCAAAAAATCATAATTTTGAAACATTGGCAAGAGATAGGAATTTTTGTTCCGAGCTAGTCTAAAATTGTACTCTATTAGATCTGATGGGCCGGGTGGCTGGCCCTGGTGTCACAGTTTGTAAGCCGCCTGAAGGCCTCTGACATGGCTAAATGGTTAAAATAACCGAGACCTACAATTTCACTTATCATCTGAGCCACGGTAGAGCTCAGTTGTAAGTGCCACGAGCGGTCATCCATCCGAAGACTGACCGTGCTGATCGATGATCGCTACCAACACCTAGTCAAACTACGCTATGAGCGCTACGTATTTTTTTATTGCAATTCAGTGTGTATTTATTGCTGACCATGTACAGAATACTCCATGGCATTCTCGACTGCCCCACTCTGCTGTTGGAGGTGAGTCGCCTCTCAGTTCCAGAGAACCTCACCCGTTTCCGCAGCGGTCGAGTACCACTGTTCTCCCCCGTACCCCCGCGCACCGTGGCGCGAGACCAGTCTATCTGCCGAGCACACCGACACCTTAATGCGCTAGTGTCTGCACAACCAAAAGTTGATGTATTTGCTGGCAGATGGACTGTTTTTGTTAATAGCTCTATACTGTATAGTGATTTTGGTTTGATTTGATTTTCACTCCATTTTGGAATAGTTTGTACGTAACTTAACTAAATATACAACTTAATTACTATTTAATTTTATTATCAAATAAATAAATAATAAATCTTAAGAGCTTGTTTCTTCTTTAGATGTGCCATAACAGCATTGTAAACATAGTCCCTATATTTTTATATGTAGTACTTTTAAGCTATTTTCTGTGTGTAATTAAGTGTAAAATAAGTAACGTTTTGGTATTTACTGTAAAGTTACTAATTAAGAAAATAAAGAATTTGAATTTGAATTTAACCACTATCTCACTCGCCTGACTGTATTAGGAAATTTCTGTGTTTGGAAATACACCGTTTTCTTTTATTTTACGTTCATATATAGGCCAAATCAAACATGATGGCGGCTATGAACACGAGGCGAGTGGTTGCGCATTAGCAATATATTCAGAGGCTTAAGGAAAGAGGATGTACGCAATACGCAGCTTGTATATAGCTGCTTCGGCCTACGCGGGATATGAATACGAATCCAGATCAATAATAACGAGTATCAGCTTACCCCTCAGTAAGCGTGAGATTTCTAGAAGCCATGCCCTCGATGAAGTCTAATACGTAGTACGTGACGAAGAGCGTTAAGTTCATGAGCAGCAGGGGAGCGCACAGCTGCAGCAGCACCATGCCCCACGAGCGCATCCACACGAGCCCCAGCTTCATCCACACCGCGAGCACGTGCTGCCCGAGCAGCTTGATGCCCGACACTTCGCCTGGCCCGCCGATGGTAGTCACTACAATCACCAATGGGATCATTGTAAAATCGAGCTGTAATAGGCATGATGACTGGGTAAATGTCAATCAAACAATAAATTACAAAGATAAGCCTTATGACTAAGTTCGGGAGGTTTTATGACAAAGTGCTATACTTACTTTTCACTTAGAAGTGCCGTTACGCGGAACTTGAACGGACTATAATCTTCATAAATTTTTGTTTAATTGACAAAAGAAAAAGTATGTCACATATATTTTTTAGTATTCTATCTGACGATCTAGTTATATTTTTTAGTCATGTAATAAGCCCGATTACAGAGGCGCCAGCGTAATTATATTAGCTAAATAGCATAGTTCTGTTTCTTTTTCACTTTAGGCATTCGATAGAGAGAACGCTTTTTACGTTGCTATTAAATTTACGCTGGCGCCTCTGTAATCGGGCTTATTTATTGACTGCGTCGGACGAATCAGAAGAATACGGTCTACTTTATACTATCCAATCCTGCAAAGTCCAATCCTATCGGAAGCTCACATAAAAGCTGGGCGAGGATTGGGTTTTGCGCAGCTTGTAGCTAACTTTATAGCCGCCAGGAAGTTTGATTCGGCCTTTATCTCATCTATACTCATCTCAACGTAAATACCAGGAAATTTATTCCACAATTTGTCAATTGCGAGAAAGTCCCCGCTAAAAAAGAGCAAAGTGAATTTGGAATATTTACTTAAAGCTTCGTAAAATTGGGACAGATGACAACTGAGCACTCACGAGACGGACGACAAGTTAACTTGTAGGTACGTGTTGTTTTAACCATCTAGCTATCTAAGAGACCTTCAGGAGGATTAAAAACTGGCACCTACCAGGGCTAGCCACTCAATTAGGAGGACGGACATAACGAGGTTATAAGGGTTTCTTGTTTTACAACGGAACCCTAAAAAAAGATAAGGTTCGATATTTTTCAAAGCAGTAGAGACCATAAATAATATGATCTAAAATTATGGCCGCTCCAGCTTGATTAAAAACAATTCGACAAGAGAAGGAGGCAGTTCAATTTCAGATAAAATGAAAGCGAGCTTTTCAGATAACAGAAAAGTTTCAACTAATATCACAATCGATCCATCTCCTAGTTATCAAACTCAGGGTGAAAATTAATTAATTTTGTCAACCTGTGTTTTACTCCAGACTGATGGTGATATTCACGTGCTCACGTGCGATAATTGGCTTCGATAATTTTCCTTTCACAATCTAATCTTTTTTGTTTAATTTTCTCACATTATAGAAATGGCAGTACAGCTCAAAGAGATAAGGAGAAGCGACAATTAAAAGAATTTAAAACTACCTTGCAAATGTTAATTAGACACTTCATAATCGAAAAAAGAAACAGGGATATAATTATGCTATTTAATTTAAATTTAATGTAAATTTTTCGAGGACTATACCATGGCCAAAAGCCCTCTCACTATGTAAAAGTCTTCAAGCAGATACCGGTAGCCATGTTTTGTTCTCGTACTTAAGCTATGCACGCCTATTAGGCTAATATTCTTAAGCTCCCTGTTTTATCAACTCGATTCATATAATTACACATAATTGCACTGTATTTTAAGATTTGCAATTCGAGCTAAGGTACTACGAGCACTCACATTGTTCTAAGGAATCTCCATCAATCGGCGAGTCTAAAGTTTCTGTGGCATCTTCGGAGACTGAATTAACTGGCGCTACATCAGCTCCCATTCTGAAAACATACACATCTTTGTATAACTTTGGCTTAGTAAGTCCAGAAGCCTTACTGTGTAAGCGTTCTGACGTTCGGCTTCGCTTTTCCTCGTCGCCCTCGTTGCGTGAGTGACTGGCGCGAGCAGGAGAACAAGCGAAGCCGAACGTCAGAACGCTTACACAGCAAGGGCCCAGGTTTTTGTAAATAACAGACGCAGTTAGGTACTGTGACTGTGACGTGCAGGCATGCAGACTGCTGAATACAAGGTACTCTAGAGAATATCATTGTACTATTCGTTATGAATAAATTTTACTATGGGTATAACTACAATTATGGTGATCCTAAACTCGTGATATGATACTCTATATTCAATCATTCATTTCAAAATATGTATTGACAAGCGGCATAAGTAGAATGTTCTTTCTTAAACAGCCTCCTGAGACACGGGGCTTTTTAAAATTTTATTTTTAATACAAGATTAACGGGAGAAAATAGCTACAATTCAATTATTTTTCTCATTTAGATAAAAGATAATATCATCAAGTATCTAATAGGCTAGTTGACCATATATTTTTTTTGATGCCCTCTTGTAACAGCTTACCATAAACAGAGCCGATTATCGAAAACAAAAATAAAATCAACTTATAAGTAAATAAAAAAGTTACAAGGATAATTTTTTTCTTGTCTATAAAGAGAGCGCACTATAGCAGGCTATGACGTCACTGCCTGCAAGTGTCATATTTTCGTCATACAATGTTATGCTGTGTGGGAAAAGGACAAGACATCTCCTCTTTATCCCTAGCAAAATCTTTACAAGCTTATAATAATAATTTGATGACCCTATAAGGGTATGGCAATTTCATTGTTTGTATTGGAACGGTTTATAATAATCTATGGCAACTGATACGCCTACACGAAATTCATTATTTATTATTTTTAGGTACTCATAAATATTTGCTTTAATCAAGGACCTAAAAGGAAAATACTAGTCATCGTTACACTATTAATTTTTTTGGCGCAATTAAAATATTAGAATTATACATAGGTACGGATGCGATAACATAGCTTATCATGGCACATGTTATTCGTCAAAATCATATAAAGAGAATAGGTAATTCATGTAGCCGCCTCCTATTAGGTATTGTTACGAAAATATTTGAATTCCTTTTATATTTCGGCAGTGTCACAGTTACAAGTCATTTTTATGCGTATGAAAGGAGGATGATGTATTTACTCTAATCGGGTCGTTATCATCACGTTTGGTGACGGAGGCTAAGCTATGCCTCAAAAGATTATTTTGAAACTCTGAATGGAAATCAATCTTCCATGGTCAGGTACATAAATATTATTATACATAATCGAGCAGGCGTTGCACTAAAAAGTGTCGCCACACTTCAAAAGTGGCTATATAGAGATGTTTTGCTATTTAAAATCTTGTCTCTCCTGTCGATCTGATTACAGTCGTTAATCACCTAAATAGCTCTCATAGCGTAGTAGCGTGACTAGTGTGTCGTGTGTTCGTTAGCCATCATCGAAGTTATGCAACGTTCAGCACGGTCAGTCTTCGGATGGGTGACCGCCGCATTTACAATTGAGCTACTACCGTGGCTCGGATGACACGTTAAATTGTTTTAACCGTTTAACCATGTTAGAGGCTTTCAGGCAACTTTAAAACTCTGACACCAAGGCTGGGCACCCGCCCTATACGAATTTACTTATCACCTAAATAAAATATTTATTAAGGTTTTACTTACGACATGAAAACATCTTCTAGAGTGGTAGCAACGAGACCGTAGTTCTTAAACTTTATCTTCTCCGAGTTTTCTTCAAGATCGTTAAGCATGTCCTCGAACATGTATGCGTGCTCATTTAGCAAACCGTACGTTATTTCTGAACCTGTGAAGTTTAAACATACATTTTCATTTAAAAGCCAACGAAATTATAAAACTTGAAACGAGAAATAAATTTTTCTCGAAATTTTATCGTATGAAGTATTAACGATAGAAACAAAGCGGTAAAAGTATTTCCTCAACCTTACAGAAGTTTAAAATATTCCACAGATCTCACCCCTGTCATCCTTGATAGTGGTCCCGGGAATGTATCTGTTGACGAGTTCTGTGCAGGCGTCGTAGTCGAAGCCGTCTTGTTTCCCGACGACGAGCGAGTAGCCGACGCCGTGGTGGTGCTTGAGGAAGTGCGGCGAGCCCACGCATTGCAGCCGGCCGTGCGCCATGATGGCCACGCGGTCGCCCAGGAAGTCCGCCTCGTCCATGAAGTGCGTCGTCAGGATCATCGAACGACCTGCGGGAACCGCCCCGTCAGATAATGAGCTGCTGCGGCTTAGCTAATAGCCTGATTACACCTGCTGAGTGGAGTGACGAGGCAGTGGCCTCTGCTGAGCGCTCGGTATTTGTAAACTTATAGTCAAGAGCTCGACCAAGCACTAGGCCTAGCAACAGCAACAGGCCGAGCACTCGGACAGTCGAACACAGGAGACAATCACTCGGACCCCATTCTACGTACCTACCGGGCCGAGTATCCACCCAGCGATCCTCCAGACGTCTTGTCCGCTCACTCGGTAGATCTGAATATCGGTGACCTTGCGATGCGTACAGTATCTACACGTCACTTTTTCCCCACGAATATTTGCTCGAAATAAAATGAACTGACGGATTGTCTCGCCTCAATTTTAAAAATAAGTGTAAAAATACTCAGTCAGCCACACCACTGTCTCGGCCTACTGACATTTTGCTATCTCGCCACTTAACTCGGTAGATATAAGGAGGCACGGACGGGCGTTGCTCACGCTAGGATATTCTTAGTCCACTCTAGAAAAAAATTAGCTCTTTTTTCTGGGGCAGTCGAAGAAGAATATTGGATGAGCACTGCGGACGCGTGATTTCTCTAGCTAAGCCGAAGCGCCTGTCCATATTAGGAAAAATCTATAGATACGCCAATTGCGATCCTCTCCCGCTCTTGTGATTTCGTCGTACCTCTCTTCTCCTTCTGCAGCAGGTCCCAGAGCGCGCGGCGCGAGGCGGGGTCCATGCCGGAGGTGGGCTCGTCCAGCAGCACCACGCGAGCGCCGCCGCTCAGCGCGATGCCCACGCACAGCCGCCGCTTCTGCCCGCCCGACAGCCCGCCCGCTTGGTAGTCGCGCTGCGTACACGCACAAACTGTAAACCACCCTTACAAAGACCTTAATTCGACATTAAGCAATGTTTAAATTGTCGAATCAATCAGCAGAAACAGGGAATCCATTTTTTATATCAATCTTTTTTCTACAAAACTATATCCACCTTCTCCTGTAACTCGAGCTTCTCAATCAGTGTGTCGATGTCTTCCTTCAGTTCTTTTTCCTTGAAGCCCTTGAGCCGGGCGAAGAACTCGAGGTGCTCGGCGACAGAGAGTTCGTTGAAGATCACGTTGTGTTGCGGACACAGGCCGAGATGCGCGCGCGCGTACCGAGACTGGGTGCTCATATCGTACCCGGCTACCAATACTGATCCATGAGTTGCTTCTAAATTACCTACGATGAAACAATGGATGCAAAGAAAGTTTATGACATACTTTAATAAGCAACTTTAAAGTATTGAAATAATAATTTAATTCAGTATTAAAATAACTCTTTTTATGAAAGTAACATTTTTTGACAAATAAAAACAACTTGCCAAATTGAAAGTTTTTTAACTTTGCCAAATTGAAAAAGATGAGATTCGCCAAATGCGATCGAAACTACGACATGTGAGTAACCTGTGTTAAAGGAGATATTGCAAAAATATATAGAAATTGGGCCATTAAAGGGTACAGTATTTCATAATTTGCTTCGTTTCTTTCGGATAATTATTTTCCCGTTATTTTTTACAATAACAGTGTCCATTAAAAGTAATTTCATGTATTCGGATTGAAAATTACATTGACATTGTTTAAAAATAAGGCAGCCATACTCTTCTTCTTTTATATTTTGGTGTCGCATGGTTTATGCATTTGCTAGTGTTACCTATGAGTATTGAACCTTTTTTTTTTTGTATTTTATCAAAATAGTTAGTCTAAGTCACGTCATAAGTAGTCCGAAAAAGTCGCGGTCAAGTTAGACCTCAGTAAAGCATCGGCAAACTAATTTTCACTGATAGAAACACATTTCACAAAATAATAAAATGCGGCGACATGATTTTTCCCCGTTCCCGCCAAAAACCACCCGGCCATACTCGACTTGAAACATTTATAAAATGTCACAAATAACAAAAATAGGCTAAAGGCAGACTTTTAAACAGAACCGATTTCTATATTATCCTGGATTCTTATAACAACGAAAAGAACATGTTTCATTGCAATTCGTTGGATGATTTTTTATTGTTAACTATTACAGGATTTAAACACCTCGTAGTCAAAATATTTTATTCAGCATTCTCCGATCTTAGAAATATATGGGTACAAACATTGTTTTATTCTTCGCTCCATTTTCACATCATTGATCCTCCTTAGTTTCTTTCCCGCCAAAAAGTAAGTATTCATCCTTCATTCTCCTGTTTTTATAAATATATAGATCTAACTTGTCCCGTGAGTTTGATTACTAAAGAGGTTTCTTTCTATGTGCTACGTGATCTTCATACACCATTATAAGAATACAGCAATGTGAATGCGGGGCAAGTTATTTCGATATAATTCACAGTTGTTTAGATCCATTTAAACAGAAATATGATATAATATAATACTTTTAAGAGAATATAAACAACATAACACTCATCACACTATTAATGATGGTTTTATAAAATAAATATAACGACAAAATGTTCTTAATTATTTACGATAAACAGGAAAATAAAAACAAACCTCTTACACGTTGCCTCTTGCCTTCGACTTTCTCGGTGACCCGCGACTTCACCAAGTAACAACTTAATCCTCCTCAGGGCCAGCGCAGTGGATTTGACTCGTAGGCCTAGCCTATGTTCAGCAGTAGGCATACTTTTAAAAATTACAGATACATGAAAGGTAGATACATACATATACCGTGTGTCTCTCAGAGATCTAATAATACTGAAACCACTTATATGTAGTACCTACCTACGTTATTATGAACAACTGAAGATTGCTGTTGGTCCCATAATAAAAAAATCAACGAAATAAATGAAGCAAAAGAAACGTATAAAGTCTTGATCGAAGTATAACGTACCTATAAACGTATCAATTTGATGTATCATTAACGTCTGAGAAGTTTTGCTAACAAAACTAAACTCTTCAGTGCATTTTTTACATGTAGGCTATTAATTCTATGTAGGTTATATAAAAAAGGATATATGTGACCAAAATGGCAGTAATTCTATAACTGAGCAAAAATCAAATTGGAAAATGTAAAATTACTCATAAATTAAGCATTTAATGCGGTTGTTTTACTCTGCGCATTTATTTATCATAGTTTATCGGATTTTTTGAGCTACTGTACTTGGTCTTAGCCCTTTTTGCAATATCACCTTTAATTAAAATGTGTAAAAACCGCGCTAGTTTCCATAGTAAAATTTGCCAAATTGTTTGGTCCATTTAGACTTCACAACTACTTTATAAAGTTGACGTAAATTAATGGAAAGCTTTATTTTTTTATGACATTATTGAGTCGCAGATCGGGATATGCCTACGAAGGAACAAACGATTATTTATTTTACATAATTCTGTGACCAAAAATCCTAAATAAAATCGGCCAAGTGCGAGTCGGACTCGCGCACGAAGGGTTCCGTGCCGTATGGGAGCCCCATTCCTCTTGCCGTTATTAATAGCGAGCAAAATACTCCTAAAAATCACTTTTGTTGTATGGGAGCCCCCCTTAAATTTTTATTTTTTCTGTTTTTATTGTTATAGCAGCAACAGAAATACATCATCTGTGAAAATTTCAGCTGCCCAGCTATCTATGCCAGCTATATATGGTTCATGAGATACAGCCCGGTGACAGACAGACGGACAGACGGACATCGAAATCTTAGTAATAGGGTCCCGTTTTTACCCTTTGGGTACGGAACCCCAAAAAGGAAAAGTACCCGTGAGCATAGATATGGTGGTAGACTTGCCGGCCCCGTTATGACCGAGCAGCACCGTGATCTGATCGTCGTATATGTTCATCGTCAAGTGATCCACTGCAGTATATTTATCGAATACTTTTGTCAAGTCCTGTAAAACGAAAAATTGCATTCTTATAAGACCATCATATCAAATAAATTTTCGAATGTTAAACACTGTCAGAATAATATAATCGTAATCTTTATAATACACGTAGCATGTTAATAGATACTCGTACACTTTTATGACATGACAGTGATAAAATATTACATGTTATCATTAAAACAAACTTATTTTCTATTTACGCAATTGTTTTTATTTTTAAACATATATGTACATTGGGCGGGACGTGGCGCGGATGCACCCCGATCTATGGGCCAGGATCGTCACGGAGTGGGTGCCTGACGAACTGCGCAGCCAGGGAAGGCCCAAAAAACGCTGCGCTGGCGTGATGATCAGAGGGGTTGGCAAGCAGTTGCGACGGATCGCGACTCATGGAAGGAAATGGGGGAGACCTTTGCCTAGTGCCCTTTGGACAGTATATGTTAAAATAATAATAATAAGAAAATGTACCTGTACGTGATAATTATACCTACTGTTAGGCGAATTTACTTACGGTCATCTGAACTCCAACCGTATGACCAATAGGATCTTTTTCTATCAGCACGTCTTCGTTGTTATGATTTGCTATAATAACTTCAGCTGAAATCAAATTATACAACAACTTTAATTTTAACTTAGATATTCTAACGCAATCTTCTTTAAAAATGGTGAAGGTAGTTTTTTTTAAAGGAAAACTTCTTTAGCGAAGTTGTGAACTTTTTGGGATGCGTAAAAAATGTTAAACTCGCGTCAGGACACGTGATCTGATCGAAAATTCGTAAGACGGGGGGAGAGTAGACCGCCGGCGCAGCGTAGCAGAGGAAGTGATATCCCCTTCTTTTTTTACCGCGTGGCGAAAATGTATGCATGCCCTTGCTGTTTCGTTTAAGCGGCGCAGGGCGCTTGCTGCGCTTGTATTGTATTTTGCCACATAAATGATAGTATACTGATAAATAAAATAATGCGAAATTATGTTCATTATAATATAATAACGTTAATGTTCAAGTTTTCACTTCTGCTGGCTGCCCCTGATAAAAACACGTTGTTTTTTTTCTTCAAAAAATTGAAAATGAACGGTAAAAAGCTTAGAGGAGAAAATGTTACACTGAGTACAAAGGATCCTTACCTTCACGTTTGCCTCGACTGGGGCACCAGAAGTTTACTTGAAAGATAAAGTACCATTTCCTCGGCGTGCCAAAAGGTCCGGGGAACACTTGCTCGAGGTAAAGCGCTATGAGCAAGTACAGTACACAGTCGATGACCAACATCACAACCACGTGGCCGAATGTGAACCGAGAGGAGTCTGGCGACGGTGTATCGAAGAACTCGCCCCATTGCATACCTGAACATAAAACCCATTTTAGTTTTGACACATAAATACCTTTCATTACATGTTGTTATTAGCTTGATGTGGATTTCCCGATTTGTGAGCCTGATTTTGTCTAATGTGAGTTTTTCAAATGTATCAAAATTATCACGCAATCTCTTGCGGGGCCTGCCAAACGGCCAAGACGAGTAGGAGCGCCACTTAGTGGTGATTTTTTGCCCAAAACTTTTCCAGTATGCGGTTTCCATGCTTGACCTAGTTTCGTTTTTAGTTTAGCGGTTTTAGAGTTACATCCACGATCTGAGTTCTGCAGCGCAGTGCCATAATATTTGGGATGCGATGGATTAACCTACGACCGATTCCATTTCATGAGTAAACATCATCTCATTTCGTAGCAAAACATAATAAAAAAATCGGCCAAGTACGAGTCGAACTCTCGCTCGCAGGGTTCCGTACTGTATGGGAGTCCTCCTTAAAAACTTATTTTATTTTAATTTAATTATTTATTTTGAAGTGAATATAAAACTGAATATTCTGTGATTTTGTCAAGCATCTACTTGTTACCATTATTAATATCAAGCGAAAAATGGCTAAAAATTCAAATTTGTTGTATGGGAGCCCCCCGTAAATTTTTAATTTTATAATGGTTTGTTGTTATAGCGGCAACAGAAATACATCATTTGTGAAAATTTCAGCTTTCTAGCTATTACGGTTCATGAGATACAGCCTGGAGACAGACAGACAGACAGATGGACAGTAGAGTCTTAGTAATAGGGTCCCGTTTTTACCCTTTGGGTCCATCCATCCATCCATCAGCCATAAGAAGTCCACTGCTGGACATAGGCCTCCCCTATGGATCTCCAATAAGACCGGTTGGAAGCGGCTTGCATCCAGCGCGATCCTGCGGTCTTAATGAGGTCATCCGTCCACCTTGTGGGTGGACGTCCTACGCTGCGCTTGCCGGTACGTGGTCTCCACTCGAGAACTTTCCGACCCCATCGGTCATCAGTCCTCCGCGCTATGTGCCCTGCCCATTGCCATTTCAACTTGCCAATCCGTTGGGCTATGTCGGTAACTTTGGTTCTTCTACGGATCTCCTCATTTCTGATTCGATCTCGCAGAGAGACTCCGAGCATAGCCCTCTCCATAGCTCGTTGGGCTACTTGGAGCTTACCAATAAGGCCCATAGTGAGAGACCACGTTTCTGTGCCATAAGTCATCACTGGCAACACACACTGGTCGAAAACTTTCGACTTGAGGCACTGAGGTATGTCGGACGAGAAGACGCTACGCAATTTTCCGAACGCTGCCCAGCCGAGTTGGATTCGGCGATTGGCCTCTTTCTTGAAGTCGGACCTACCTAACTGGACTACTTGTCCTAGGTAGACGTACGAGTCAACGACTTCAAGAACCGAGTTCCCAACAGAGATCGGGGTGGGTACAACATGGGAATTACACATAACTTTCGTCTTGTCCATGTTCATCTTAAGACCCACCTGTTGAGAAACCCGATTGAGGCCTTCGAGCATCGTGCTGAGCTCTTCCATCGAGTTTGCCATGACTACTATATCGTCGGCAAACCGAAGGTGAGTGAGGTATTCGCCATTGACATTGATGCCGAATCCTTTCCATTCCAGGAGCTTGAAGGCGTTCTCCAAAGTAGCCGTAAACAGTTTCGGAGAAATTACGTCTCCCTGTCTTACGCCTCTTTTTAAAGGGATCGCCTTGGAGCTCTGTTCCTGTACTCGGACCGACATAGTGGCGTTATTATACAAGCACTTCAACACTTCGATGTACCGATAGTCAATACGGCATCGTTGGAGAGACTCGAGCACAGCCCAAGTCTCGACCGAATCAAAGGCTTTCTCATAGTCCACAAACGCTAAGCAAAGTGGCAAGTTATACTCTTCGGTCTTCTGTATAACCTGCCGTAGCGTATGAATGTGGTCCATGGTACTAAAGCCCTTTCGGAAACCGGCTTGTTCGGAAGGCTGGAAGTCATCAAGCCTGCGCTCGAGACGATTCGTAATGACCCTTGAAAACAGCTTATAAACATGGCTCAGAAGCGAGATGGGTCTGTAGTTCTTCAATAAGGTGTTGTCACCTTTCTTGAAAAACAACACCACCACGCTTCTGTTCCATGCTTCCTTTGGGCACCCTTTGGGTACGGAACTCTAAAAAACCTTTATTTCAAACAACTCTGTTAGAACAGCCCAAGTGTCGTGTCGATGTAATAAAGTAGATGTCTCACCGCCAGTGCCTTCTTTGCTGAGCAACAGGTCGAAGCCATAAGACATGGCGGAGTTGATGCTGAGGCAGGTGAAGGCTTGCATTGCGGATGACATTTCTCCTTCCATGGACATCAGCGAAGCCGGAACGTTCGACATGAACCATATCACTCCAGTAAATAAAGATGCTCGGCTACCTACATTTAGATCAATACACACTTTTTTATTTTTAACTTTTCACATTTTATTCATCTTACTACAAAAAAGATTAAACTTAGCAAAATATTCTATTAAACACAGTTTGAATCATGGTTCAATCTTTCATGGCAAAGCATTTTAATTTTGAACATAGCCCTTAGTCACGAGTGAGTACAAGAATTTGAAGGAGGGCAAATACTTATAATTATGAGCAACTTTCGTGGACTTATTTTTTTATGTGTCCAAACCTGAGATCACGTATATTTCACGATCACAATTACCAGGTACATATTCCATACAAAAACTTCATTGTACCTCGAAGAAATTACGATGAACATTTACACCCCGCACTTTACAAAGCAACACCCTGTAAGTAGGGTATATGTACCTAAATGGAACAGATAACTACATATTAGATAGAAACTCTGATTAGCTTGAGGTACGAACCCGTGGAAAAAATGCCGCTGATCATGAAACAGAACAATATGGCTGTAGTGAAGTACAGCATCAAGAAGAAGAATAGCACGTGCCACGGCGTGTTAGTAAATACCGCGTAGTCCGAAAACCCAGCCTCGTTCGTAAACCAATTGACCTGAACGGGAAAAAATATTAATTAAGAAAAATCCCACCGTAACTTGTGCCAGTAAAACTCGAAATACAGACTAATCTATGGAGTCATTGAATTTTATTTTCGTCCACAAAATAAAAAAATTAAAAGTTGCAGTCTAATTGTATCCTACTGGATTGGATAAAAATCAGATTATTTCAATTTTCCAATTCATTGTTAGAAAATTAAACATAGCAGGTAATTTAAAGAATTACTTTTCGCAAAAAATGGCAACACCGCCTTCCATCGTGTAAAAAATTCGAATATTTCGCTAGAATTGTCTACATTATTGTTGATTTTTCAAAAACGGCTCAGCCGTTTTCTGTAAAATTTAAATGGGACCATTTCGGGAGGATTAACTTTCGAACTAAATAAGAATTTTTCGATTCGGTTCACAATTGGCGAAATGATCGATGTTCATCGTGTACAAAATTCCGATATTTCGCTCGAATTGCTTACATAATTGTTGTTTTTTTTTTTTCAAAAACAGCTCAGCCGATTTCTGTAAAATTTCAATGGGACCATTTCGGGAAGATACTAAATAAGAATTTTTCGATTCGGTTCACAATTGGTGAAATTATCGATGTTCATCGTGAACAAAATTCCGATATTTCACTCGAATTGCTTAAACTATTTTTGTTTTTTTTCAAAAACGGCTCAGCCGATTTCTGTAAAATTTAAATAGGACCACCTCGAGAGTATATTAATACGAAACTAAAAATTTTTTCGATCCGGTTCACAATTGGCGCAGTTATCGAAGAACATACACAAGTAAAAATAAAATAGATACAGACGAACATAGAACCTCCTCCTTTTTGGAAGTCAGTTAAATATGCCAAGTCGATGGCAGGTAAGTACAATTTTGAAAAGTAGTAATTCATAGATTGAGTAACATTTTTCATGTAAGTAATCGACTGAAAACTTACCTTCAAAAGTATAACGAGAAAGATAGCTGCGATAAAGAGATAAATGAACTGTTTACAGAACCACGCAGTCCAATGTAGCCATGTTGGAAGTCCCATTATTTTCATGGTTTCCTGAAAAAAAAAAACAATTGATTTTGATTCTTTTCTGTTTTATTTTAGCTCTACATCCTATCTCAATGCAAATCACAGGGCTGACACGGTAGCTATAGAGGTAGTTATGTTTTGGTAGAAGTAGCACATCTTAGAGAACATGAGTTGACTTTTGTGACCTTCAAAATGTTCTAAATTGTACTAAACCATACTATATTTATAGCTATAGATGAAACTAGTTTTGTGACACACGCGTACAAGTAAAAGTTGAAATAAGCTAGTCTGCTCACTTTGAGTTGAAGTTCTTTCTCCATTACGATCGCTCGGACGATGTTCACAACAGTGTAACTGAAGCTGAGAGTGACGAAAACTGGAAGAAGCATCTGCATAATTTGTATGGCGTAGTCTTGAATGAACGGCGGATGCGGGTACCGCTGCAGGTTCACATCGAACTGGCGCAGGTCTTCGCCCGTCTTCCGCGACATCAACTCCATAGAAATAGCGTGCTGGAGCGCTATGAACATTTCGCTAACATATCCTGCAAGACAAAATGTGTGTTAAATTAATATCTCTTGCCCAAATTTAGATTTTTGTACTATTCCATAAGTAACTTTGATTTTTCCGGGACAAAAGTAGCCTGTGTCCACTCTCCAACGTTTGAACTATATTTATGCCAAAATCAAGCCGACCGACCCCTCTTTCTGTTGCTGCATGATTTATTGACAGCCAAACACCTTTCGGATTTATAATAAATTAGTAAGGATTAAAATTCAGTATTGATGTTTGCTATTCAAAAAGTATGTACGTCAACAAGTTATTTTAAACTATCGTTTGAAGAAAAGCTATAAATAATATAATTTGAGGGATCATATATACCTGGATCGTTGCCACCTTCCGGATTATTCGGGGACCTGGGTCCTTGTATTTCAAATGACGGAAATATTAATTCTGTGCGCCAAGTCCTTCCTCCCTGGGAGAAAAATGAGCTCATTCGCGGCCTTTCGGGGAACCGAAGCGAGTAGGAGATGACGTTCGGCAGAACAGTGGTACCTGTAATTATTAGTTAAGTTACGAAATTGCCCTAATGCTCCACTTGGGTCTTAACGCTTAAATTTGCGCTCTAATTAAGCCATTCAGTAACGTTTAACTTGAATTGTATGTAACAGCGTTCACGGCCACATTTCCGTAACGGCGTATAAAAGATTTATTTACAAAGTGGATTGATTCAAATTCTAGAATTTTTGATCAACTACAAACAGAAGCTTGCCGAGATAAATTGAACTTTAAGAGAAAGATAGCGTTGTATGCAATGCTACTCAAGTACTTATCGTTACGATAATTTGTATGATCTATTCATAAAATATGTATAAAAAAACAAATTTCATTTAATAGATACATTGAATATAAATTACTAACCTCGCAATGAATCATCGAATTGAACAGCGGCAAGCACATTCCGAATATTTTCTTCTTCAACATAAATTCCTCTTAGAGCGTCACTACTATTATAAGCAGTAACTCTAACTAATGTTCTGATGATCTCCATAATATCAGGGGTGTAAATACTTATATCAGATGAGATTTGGAAACCTGGAGGCAAGAGCTCTGGTGCCGCTTCAAGTATGGCTGGTAAAATAACATCTGCACTATTTTCAAGAAGATTTGTTACAGCTGTTCTGACTACATCTTCTAGTTCTGGGCTAGTTGGAGAATATGCTATTGAGATTTCTGACAAATTCATTCCAGCTCTGAAAGAAATAAATCAGTATAAATGATATAAATAAAGTCAGTCTGCCGTGCTTCATCTTCGACCACAATGCACAATACGATGCAATCTATGTAATAAGCAAGATATTTCTCTAGTCGTCGGGCATATTTAATACATCATTGTTCTCATTATTATGACCAAATTTACTATGGATCCAAACTCTAAATCGTGGATAAAAAGAACGGCTGTTCCATAAAAAAGTTCATCGATTCGCGACCAAATTTAAAGACCGCAAGTTTCGCAGTTTTCCGCAAATATTGAAAGCCGCAATTTTATTGGTGACAGGCTCTCCAAGTCTCCACGGCACGGAACATGCACTTTAATAGAATAATAGTGATCCCAAGAGTTTGAGTTCATATTTATCGATAACGTCTAAAATAATTAAGTCATTGAGTTATTATTCAGTGTAGATAATACTCAATTTATCATAATATTACTTACTTACATCATTTTTTAGGGTTCCGTACCCAAAGGGAAAAACGGGACTCTATTACTAAGACTTCGATGTCCGTCTGTCTGTCTGTCACCGGGCTGTATCTCATAAACCATGATAGCTAGGCAGCTGAAATTTTTACAGATGATGTATTTCTGTTGCCGCTATAACAACAAATACTAAAAAGAAAATAAAATAAATATTTTTAGGGGGTCTCCCATACAACAAACCTGATTTTTTAGACGTTTTTCGCTCTATATTAATAATGGTAACAGGTAAATGCTTGAAATTTTCACGGAATATTTAGTTTTATATTCACTTCAATAATAAATATATAAATTATAAAATTAAAATATAATAAATATTTAAGGAGGGCTCCCATACAGTACGGAACCCTCCGTGCGCGAGTCCGACTCGTACTTGGCCGATTATATAGCTATTAATCCGTCGTTGGCGATCAACCCGTCAAGATCCGTGACCCGTGGCGTTGGAAAGGTTTAGAACTTACAGAATAGTTCCGGAATAGGAGAGCGTATTGGCCGGTACTGGTGGGAAGGAGTAGGCTGGCTGCTGTGAGGGCTCCACCTGCCAGCGCAGGACGAGGATGATGCTCATGGTGAGCACGGGCAGCAGTAGTTCTACTACCGTCTGCCACTTGTGCCGCCATTGTTGCAGAAAGTTCTTCCACATAAGCAGCCGGAACTTTGTGAACGCACTGGCCTCCGAAATCTTGGATTTGGCCTTCATTGTGGTCGGTTGTTCTGGTGATATTTTGTACTAAAATAAAACGGTAAACTTTTTTATAAACAGTACAAAAACTTTTTCAATACTATTTGTTGGTTTCTTAATTGACTACATAAATTTGTATTTGAGAATTTTGGGATTACTGTTAGCAAGTTTATAGGTACTATAGCACAGAATATATAATTAGTACCTACACTATAGGTGAGTTTGCATTAGGTATATAGATAGTTTATTGAATCAGGCGTTACTTTGCGGAAGTTCATCTTCAAATTCTTGTTTTGAATGAATATTTAGTGTATTTCCGCTCTGTCGTAGTCATATAAGTTAAGGGTACTATTCAAAATCCAAATTAAATCACAAACAAAATTAGTAATTAATCATCAAACTGTATCATGGTTCGACTATGGTTAGGTCAGGTTAGACAAGTTAGGCTTAGGTATGTTTACAAAATATGAATGAACCTGAAACAAAATTTTTTAATTAATCCGTTTAAAATAATAAAAAATAATTAAACCTGTAACAAAAATAGTGATTAGTAATCTATTTAAAAAATGTAGTAAACCTGAAAATAATATTTAATTAATATGTTAAAATTACAAATATAATTTATTTATAAAAAATGGTATAAAATAATTGAAAAAATACTTAGTCAATAAATAGCACCCCTATTCTTACTGTACTCTATTCGACACGTGTTTCGCCTCTAAACGAGGCATCTTCAGGACGTGTTGACTCTTCGAGCTCACTCGCAAGAATGACGGCTCGCCGCGCCGGCGCTTCTTATATACCCGTCGTGACGCACCGAAGTAAAGGCGATGTGACGGTAGTTTGATCGTTCAGCAACTCGTTGTGTGTGTTTTGATGTTTCATTATTTCTAAATGCTCCAAAACATTTAAGCGAAAACCTTTTTCACATACATGTAGAATTTCAAAAGTGTTGTTGTTATCCAAATCGTGTCCAGTTTCTAATAAATGTTTCGCAAAATTCGACTTCTCTGGGTGATTGTTTCTAGATGCAGCTAAGTGTTCTTTGTAGCGGGTTTGAAAACTCCTTCCAGTTTGTCCCACATAAACTGCGTTACATGTGTCGCAGGTTAACTTGTATGCCCCCGATTTCTTGCTTTTTTCTAAGGAGTCTTTCCCATTGCACATTCGTCTCATGTTGTGATTTGTTCGAAATGCCACATGTACATCATTTCTCCGCAGTATTTTTGCAATTTTTTCTGACGTAGTCCCTAAATATGTCAAACTACCCACATATTTATTTACTCTCACAGGTGGGCAGGAGTATAACATAGATCTTGCTATGTTTCTATTCTTATCTCTGACTAAATTGTTTATCATTTTCTTGCTGTACCCATTTGTCACTGCTATTTGATATATTGTGTTAAGTTCCTTGTTGTAGGCTTCTGGAGATAATGGGACTGTCATTAATCTATGTACATAGCTTCTAAACGCAGCCAATTTGTGCTGCATGGGGTGATTTGAAGACTCTGGGATTGCTATATCTGTGTGTGTGGGTTTGCGATAAATTTGGAAGTCCAGTTTGTTCTCTTTTCTCGTAATAGTTAGATCTAGAAAATTCAGTGACTTGTTATCCTCCTTTTCTGTCTTGAACCTTATCTTTGGATGTATATGGTTGATTCTATCCATATATATGTCCAGTTGACGCTGCGTTCCAGTCCAACACAATATAATATCATCCACGTACCTGTAATAAAACAAGATATTAGGATTATTAACCATATGTGTACACTCAAACCTGTCCATGAAGTACTCTGCCATTAATGGGCTCAATGGTGACCCCATTGCAAGACCTTCTTTTTGTGTGTAGTACTGTCCCTCAAACTGGAAGTAGTTCTGTTCCATACATATTCTTGTTAACGTCATTATATCTTCTCTTTCTCCAGGATGTAAATGTCGTTTCTCTAAATGTTCATTCAAAATTTGTAATGATTCTTCACCCGGAACATTTGTAAATAAGCTTTCCACATCCAATGAAATCAGTTTACCATTTGATGGGATCTGTATATCTTTAATTTTTTCTATCAATTCCTTTGTATTTTTCAATCCATATTTCGGCTTAAATGATGATCTTTCCTTCAATAATCCATTCAAGTACTTAGCTAAATCATAGGCCGGGGCACCTATGTATGACACCACTGGTCTTATCGGCATATCTTCCTTATGTAGTTTTGGCAAGCCGTACAGCATTGGTGGGCGTGGGTTCATTGGCACAACATTCTTGAGTGCACGTGGTGACATGTAGTCGACGTTTTCAATAGCCCTCTTTAACTCTTGAGCGTATTTCTTTGTGGGGTCGGTACGTAATGGTTCAAAATCTTCTCCATGTATTACATTGTGCACTTTTTCTTTGTATTCTTGTTGTTCTAAAATTACAATAGTACTGCCTTTATCCGCTTTTGTCAAAATTAAATTGTGTTGATTTAAGCGGTCCTGCAAGGATCGCTGCAGCTGTATTTCTGGATTTCTATTTGTCGGTAATCTGAGACTTTTCTTTATTTCGTTTGCTACTTGATGTTTCACTCCTACGTCTTGTTTTCCTCTAATACAGGCTATTTCTGTATCTACTGCCAGCTGTTGTAAAGTCGTCTTCGTGGTTCCTGGTTTGAAATTATATTTTAATCCCTTTTCTAGTAGTGCCATCTCTCTGTCGGGTATCTGAACATCACTTAAATTTTTGACCCGCGGATAAAAAATGTGCGTTGGTTCCACCTCTGTATTGGCATTTGTATTGGGTTGTCTCTGTATTCTTGTTAATTGTTCCAACTTCCTGGATTGTATAATGTACTTTTCATGGGCTAATTTTGATGCCAAATCTCTTGCCTTGCCATCTAGGGCATCAAATTCTATGTTGTGTAGATGATAGCTTAATTCAGAATGTAATATTTTCAGGTGTAGTTTCAGACTATCTCTCACTGAAAACCAGTATTTACATTCTTCGTTCAGCCAACATTCCTTCGCTTTTTTCATTGCTACATCACTGGCGTGAGTATGTGAACTTGTTCTTATGTTGATGTACTTTGGTATGACTTGGAGTCGCTTACATTGCTGATTAAACCAAACGTTTTGGGCCGCCAATCTATGGAGCTTCGTCAACTTTATGTACAACTTTGCCTGCTCAGCTGTACTTGCTGTCTTAAGATAGTTTATTGAATCAGGCGTTACTTTGCGGAAGTTCATCTTCAAATTCTTGTTTTGAATGAATATTTAGTGTATTTCCGCTCTGTCGTCACATCTGTCACATCGCCTTTACTTCGGTGCGTCACGACGGGTATATAAGAAGCGCCGGCGCGGCGAGCCGTCATTCTTGCGAGTGAGCTCGAAGAGTCAACACGTCCTGAAGATGCCTCGTTTAGAGGCGAAACACGTGTCGAATAGAGTACAGTAAGAATAGGGGTGCTATTTATTGACTAAGTATTTTTTCAATTATTTTATACCATTTTTTATAAATAAATTATATTTGTAATTTTAACATATTAACTAAATATTATTTTCAGGTTTACTACATTTTTTAAATAGATTACTAATCACTATTTTTGTTACAGGTTTAATTATTTTTTATTATTTTAAACGGAATAATTAAAAAATTTTGTTTCAGGTTCATTCATATTTTGTAAACATACCTAAGCCTAACTTGTCTAATCTGACCTAACCATAGTCGAACCATGATACAGTTTGATGATTAATTACTAATTTTGTTTGTGATTTAATTTGGATTTTGAATAGTGCCCTTAACTTATATGACTACGACAGAGCGGAAATACACTAAATATTCATTCAAAACAAGAATTTAGGTATATAGAATTATAGATAGTGCTTCTGTACTCCTTCCTTTATATCGATTTGAATGATAGATACTAAGTATTTGATAGGCATACACATCTGATTAATATTAGATGTCAAAAAATACAAAAAAAAATGTTGTATAAAAAATCATGTAATGGAGAGTTAAAAACTACTGGAGAAAAATTGGCGTTTTTTTTTTAAATTTTAAAAATGTTAGCGCTATCATTAACCTTTTAACCGCCGCAATTTTATTGGTGACAGGCTCTCCACGCCGAACATACAATTTAATAGAATAATATCTAGTGATTTCAAGAGTTTGTTTTCATATTTATTGATAACGTCAACCGAAAATGTTTGAAACTCAACTTTTTTCAGTGTGTAAAAATCCTACATTTTAATAGCAAAAAGTGTGTGCAGGCGGATTAAACCGTCGTTGGCGGTCAACCTGGGGTACGGAATGTACCCGTCATTGGCATTGAAAAGGTTAATAACCTATTCCTAGAAAACAAATAAAAGTTTTATTCATATCTGCTTATTTCTCCGTTATCACCGATACAATTGGTATATGACAACATACAGGGTTAATAAGAAATGGTGCACTAAGCCGAGAGGAGTGATTCAGAACAACATTATGAATAACTTTTACTTCAGTGTTAACCACTACCCTTTAAAGCCTTTATATAAATTAACTATTATAACGAGATAAAAGACGAAACACTCAGAGTGGTAGTATATCCTTTTATTTTTAAGCAATAATGAGGTCTACTGGCTGGCTGGCTGGCATTTATACACGTTCCCTCTCAGGCAGGCGGCAGGGCAGAGCTACGCGAGGCATCGCACGAGGGGGCGAGTCGGCTGGCGGCTGGCTGGCATGCTGGCATGCTATTGGCTGCGGCGTCGGTCATTTCTGAACCGTATTGACTTCCGCCGCGTAATATTATATTGAATTCCGATTCAAGAAATGAAATCTGCTGTGGCATGGCATACATTTTGTCAATTCCAAGTTGTAATTTTTTATGGGACAGCTTATTTTTTTCTCGAATTACGGGTTGGCCCCATAGTCAAATTTGTAATCACTATGAACAAAGACTATTTTACCTTATATGATACCTTTTCGGCTTAGTACACTATCATCTGAATAACCCTGTTTATGAATTACAGCTAGAGCTAAACAACCCTCCTATCTATTGTCGAATAACAGTAGGTACAATATGAGCAAATACTATTTACTTACCTTGTTATTTTTTAACATGTTAATCCCTTTATCACATTTATTATAAAAATAGGAGAACAAAATTAGGTAGAAAAACGATAAAACTATCCTTTTGGAAAACTGTTCCTTATTTTTGTTCTTATTTACACGACTTCGCGAGCACTATGGTATGTTATTAAATTAAGTGCGTTATTTTAAACACCAGTCACGATTACCAGTCAAATGAATACTGAAACTGGCTGAAAGTTTTACGTTCCTATAGGTATAATACGTATCATCTAACTACCTAGATAACCGAGGACGCAATAAAAATCGATATTTCGTGTACTTAGGTATATATTTATTATTAAGCTGTGTATTCTAGATTATAAAGATGTCGATTGGTCTTATCCTGTTATCTAAGTAATTTAGGGTTCCGGCATCCCTGCTAGTCATAATTATCGACCGGAAAAGAGTACTTGGGTTTTTAAAAGACCTTGTAATGTTCTTTCATAATTTTCATTAGGAAAAAGATTTTCAAATTCTACGACCATGGTCTAACAACGAATAACCAATGAAGAGTTAATTTAGTATGGTAAGGCTCCTAAGTTAGAGAGATGTTTATCCGAAGAGAAAGCCAACAAGGGTTAGTATGATGGCCGTTGAATATTGGCAGCAGCGAATGAATTCAAATTTATTACACCTATGTATGTACGATGTAACCAAACAGCACACACTAAGTGACATAAAATAGAATTGCCTAGTAGGCGCATTACATTTTGTTCATTGCTAAGTAAATATGGATTCTGTAATATTTTATTTTTTGGGCAACGTCGTCATTGGGTTTTGGGAATTAATGAGTTAAAATTTCATATGAATATTAATTTAGGCAACATTTAATACACGTTTTTTCATTAAACTTAATTATAATACATAGTTATTCGTTAAATGTTAAAAAAAAGACAAGTCAATTTAGACAAATACACAAATAAATAGCTTAGCAGAAAGGGAGAGAACAAGAGAAAATTTACGTAAAATAATTTATACTTAATGTTATTATTATACAGTTTAGTAAGATACTTAAATATTTACTTAAACTACAAAATACTTATGATTAATAAATACATTAACTTAGCTTCAAATATTCATTGACAATAGACGATAATGAACATAATACTAACATTTTTATAGTTTAAATGAAATAAATAGACACAATTTTCGTAGAAACTAATTTCTATAGTTATAGATCTTAAATGTGATTTAAGCACATTGTACTATTAGTTCAATTATTCTAACTACTAGCTAATAAAACACTAGCACTTTTGCAGTTGGTTAATAAGCTAGGCTATTTTCCACCACAGATGAGATAAAGATATAAGGTATACCTACTAGTACACATAGGAGACTATGAAACTGTGTGACGTGAACCATGTCCACATCTCACGTCTGAGAATACGCAGATCGAGTAAAGAAATGAAAATAAAATTACAAAATATGACGAGCAGTAGAGATCTATGCCTTCATATCTCAGGATATAAGGTGCTCAACATCTAAAGAGTTAAGTATGATAGTAAAGGCCTTATTATTTAGTACCACTAGAACAGAGAAGTACGAATGAACTTCCAAACTTCCAGTTAAAGAAGGTAGGAGTAGAAGTTTCTTTCTAGGTTGGACAAGGCATATCCTTCCCCCCCACCCCTCGCTCTTAGCTACGGCATTGTAGTTAGCAGTCTCTGCCCCTACTAGATATGGTCGTACTGGGGAGGTGAAGACATTGGCAAAGTACTGGGATCAGCGAAAGTTGCTCCACCAACGAAAGCCTTGTCCTAAAGTTTCGAATGAACGAATCCAATAAGTCAGTTTTAATTATCGTTGGTACTTGGTGAACTGCAGGAAGATCTGCTCGAGCGTGGTCTGCGCGATGCTGTAGTACTCCACGGGCAGCTCGCGCTTGGCGCGCTCCATTACCCCGAACATCTTCGACCACGCCACGCTGGTGTCGGGCAGGTAGTACGTCAGCACGCCTTCGTATTCCTCCCTACAACATTAACGCAACTATTACCTTCGCGTCTTATGACAAAAATTGCGCAGATCACAATATTTGGATATTATGCTCGATACCCTGCGCATATAAGACTGTACTATAAGTGCGCGGTCTGGGATAACTTGATTTTAGCTCTTTGATATACCGTACAGTATAGATCACCCACGAGTGGGCGTTGCGCACTCTAGAAACTTTTGTCCATCCCAAAAAACTTGAAAGTCGATACAATCTATTTCTCTGGGCTGAGAAGCAGCAGACAAGCCCCTTCAGAAAATCGCATGATACGTCAATGTATACTAAGCGCCACACAAATCGGCGGATGGGAAGTTATGCGCTGAACGCTGCGCAAAAGCCGAAATATAGGTATGTGCGGGAGTCAGAGAGACGAGACGCCGGGGCACACCCGCCCGCCAACCTCATGCCTCCCGCGCGCTCGCTACGCATTACACATATAATACATCTTACGCACACATGCGCAATAATTAGCGAAACACGGCGAAGTGTCATCTGCGGCTAACTCATCCGCCGATTTGTGTGGTGCTTAGTATACCTGTACGCTCACCTCAGTAAACTAATGATTAAACGGATGAGCAGATGTGACGTAGTACGACGATCAGATATTCTGCTCATATGCCCCATACCCTTACATTAGGGGATCTTTATGCTGCAAATGCTGCAGTATTTGCTGTAGCCACTTAAGAGGCTGGCCAGACCTAGATTTATATGTCGCCATGATTTCAGCCGTTTACATTTTCTAACACTAGTTTCATCAAAAGCGTGCGTGGTTTAATATCATATTATGACCATTGACCATATAAAAGCTTTTTATTAGACTAATGCTAACTGTGCTAATGATCAAAATTGACTCTTCTTAAAAAAGACACATGAACCCTAAACACACTCAATTACATTTATTTTTTGGGCAATTAAAAAGACAACTCCATCAAAGTATTACTTACATAATCTTTGGATTTGTGAAATAACTACTGACGTAATCTTTCACTTCTTGAGTGGCGTGGCCCACTGTCGAATTTCTAGCGTGCTCAGCAATTTTCAATTTTATAGTTAACGTGTAACCTGAAACGGAACACAACATAGTAAGTATTATAAAATACAGGATGACATTATGATCGACTTTTACCAAGGGATAGATTCTAACATGTAAAAAACAAAATACTGGAATTTAGTAGCAAGTAACTCACAATCCGTTAACGTAAGCGTAACCATTAGCCGGTTAGCCATGTATCTAATACAAACAATCATCACTTAACTAACTAGTACCTAACAAGTTTTAGTTTAAAAAACTTTTTTAAAACAAGCTTTTACTGATCATGTGCTCGCCAAGACGAATCAAACTAGCCGAAACTGGATGGAGTTGCGTCGTTTCATTGCAGAGTTCCTATGACCACATTCCATCTCCATCATGAGACCCTGGTTACCATTGAAAGACAAACTACTCGCCAAGACGATTCAAATGAGCCCTAACTCGATGAGGTTGTGTCGTTTCATTGCTAAGTTCCTTTGGCCACTTTCCAGCTCCATCATCAGATCAGCATCAAGTCATCATAATATTGCATTGTCACGCGATTTACACATGTATGCAATATTTCCCTGCGAGAACTTGTTCTTGAGATGCTGCGGTGAGCCGAGGCACTGGAACCGTCCGTTGACCATAATGGTGAGCCGCGAGCACAGCGCCTCGCACTCCTCCATGCTGTGTGACGTCACACGTGGCTACTCACCCTGCGAGAACTTGTTCTTGAGATGCTGCGGTGAGCCGAGGCACTGGAACCGTCCGTTGACCATGATGGTGAGCCGCGAGCACAGCGCCTCGCACTCCTCCATGCTGTGTGACGTCACACGTGGCTACTCACCCTGTGAGAACTTGTTCTTGAGATGCTGCGGTGAGCCGAGGCACTGGAACCGTCCGTTGACCATGATGGTGAGCCGCGAGCACAGCGCCTCGCACTCCTCCATGCTGTGTGACGTCACACGTGGCTACTCACCCTGCGAGAACTTGTTCTTGAGATGCTGCGGTGAGCCGAGGCACTGGAACCGTCCGTTGACCATGATGGTGAGCCGCGAGCACAGCGCCTCGCACTCCTCCATGCTGTGTGACGTCACACGTGGCTACTCACCCTGCGAGAACTTGTTTTTGAGATGCTGCGGTGAGCCGAGGCACTGGAACCGTCCGTTGACCATGATGGTGAGCCGCGAGCACAGCGCCTCGCACTCCTCCATGCTGTGTGACGTCAGCACCACGCCGCGACCCGACTTCTGCACGCTGCGCACCGCGCGCCACACCTGGGGCAACAAGTATGTCACACTATAGAGATCTACACGTAACGTATTAGCGTCGCCGGGTATGACCAGCGTTTTAACGTCACCGTATTAGTCCAGCGACTTAGTTGTATTGCTGGGCCTGAATCCTGATGATAATATACATACGTGTCTCTTAGCGGCCGGGTCGACGCCGGTGGTGGGCTCGTCGACGAACACGAGCCGCGTGCGCCCGAGGAACGCAACCGCCGTACTCAGCTTGCGCTTCGTGCCGCCCGAGTATTTTTGGGCCTGATGATAAACACACAAAATTAGCAACAGAACTGATTTCAAAGTATGTTAGTAGGGTACAAATACGTCCAATAAATGGGAAGTAACTATAACCCATGGGTTTTATTTTCAAACAGATCAAAGTATCTAAATTATGTCACCCTCCTTCTTTTCCACTCTCTACTTTGTGTGATGGTGGAGTCAAGGATGTTGGACCATTATCGCTTGGTTCTGCCGAGCAGCCGGGGTCCTCTTTTTTCTACGCAACAAAAACATAGCAAATGGGATGGTTAAGTTTTGTGAAAACAACATGCCAACGTACCCTCTTGTCCAAATGTGGCAGGAAGCCAAGTGCGTCGGCTAGGACATTGGAGTGCGAGTCGGCGGCCCGCGGGTCCATCCCACGCAACATGCCAAAGAAGCGCAGCGTCTCGCGACCAGTCAGCTCACCGAACACTGCGTCAAACTGCGGGCAATACCCTGCACACACACGATAGTACTGTTTTAACCCTCACATAAAAAGGTGGATCTGAGTTTCGGTCTACACGGCGCGGCGCAGTACCGCAGCACTCGTCCTACATAATTATGCATACCAATGGTATGCACACATGCACATGCAGACATACTAGACTCGGACCCCACGAAACGATGCGGGAAACACACGAGGTGCTTTGCTGTAGCGGTTGCAAAAAAAGAGAGACCGACTCGGGTGGGTTGTACCAAATTACTTCAATGATAACCAAACCCCAACCAGTCGTAGAATCTCTGGTTACGTCAAATATTTTTGACGTAACTAGAGATTTTAACGATAACCAAACCCTAATCAGTCGTAAAATCTCTAAATACGTCAAATATTTTTGACGTAACCAGAGATTTAACGACTGTTTAGGGCTTGGTTATCGTCAAAGTAATTTGGTGCAACCCATCCTTAGTCGAGAATCTGACTTTAATTATTACAGAACCAGAGTAAGACCCGATTTCATCCTACGATGTTTGTTAGTTCTTAATGAGGCATTAGCTGATGGGTCTTTAAAAGTAACAGAACTGTTGGATCATTTTCTGTCCTATGAAGAGAATATAACAAATCGTTAGTAAATCCCACGCTAAGCAAATTGTTCACTCTATGTTCATTCTCATTGTAATACGACCTAATCGAAATGTTTGTATTTGATATATTATTGCATGTACATTTGCACAACTTTCTTCTTAGTTGCATGTAATGCTATGTGACCAATTTAAAATAACGATCACTCGGTAGGATTATAATGCAACCGGCCTACTTTTTATTTTAATACTTAGGTAAAATTTCAAACTTGACTGAAGTTATTTTTGTGCCTCCTGTGATGAGTGATATAAGTCAAAAATCACCATTTTACAGGAGAGCAAAAATAAGTTCTAAATAAATCTAGTTCGTGAACTAAGGGGCTTTAGTTACATTTGAGTACCTCGTTTTGTAGATAAAAACATTTACTCTCAATGTGCACTTTAATTTTCATTTTACATGTTATAGTTTTAAAGTAGCTCATGAACAATCTGTATGTTGTACCTTTGTTATTTTTAATATGTGTTTAAATTACGTGGTAGGTGATACAAGTACAATTAAACCATTTTTCACCCATTAAGTTGTTTTTGTGTAAAATTATTTACAAGAAGTTAAAAAACGTAATAGTTCATTATAATATGTTCTTAACCAAATGTTGCTCTAACAAATAATAATCATATTTACCTAAAGATTACATTGGTTCATTTGTCTGTCTGTATTATCATAATTTACTTGAATTGTATCAGTTTGCTAAAATTCTAGTGTTTTGAAAAATGTGTTGAATGATACAAGTCTAGTTATACCTCTGATTAAACTACATATTTACCGTGTAAATAGATACCAAAAAGTTCGCAATTTTTTTCTCATCATATTTTATCTGTCAAAATTAAAAAGGGTAAGACTTGACTTGGGTCACTCGTCACAGGAGGTACAGATTTGATTTATCTTTTGACAATCAGTGGGGGAGAATAGAGCAATGACGGTCAATTAAGCGCTTTTATAATAAAATTCACAGTAAAAACACAGCTTTATTAGCAACATAACATAGCTATTCTACATGATCGGACTATTATTTGACATCAAAACAATCATCTTTGGAGTATTTGTCTAATAGATATATCAAAATAAAATAAAAAAATCGGCCAAGTACGAGTCGGACTCGCGCACGAAGGGTTCCGTACCGTTTGGGAGCCCCATTCCTCTTGCCGTTATTAATAGCAAGTAAAAAACTCCTAAAAATCACGTTTGTTGTATGGGAGCCCCCCTTAAATAAATATTTTATTCTGTTTTTAGTGTTTGTTATTATAGCGGCAACAGAAATATATCATCTGTGAAAAATTCAGCAGCCTAGCTAACATGGTTCATGAGATACAGCCCGGTGACAGACAGACAGACGGACAAACGGACATCGAAGTCTTGCGTGTTGTTGTACACACACGACCAATATAAGACAATGGATTTTCGGATCACCATCATTTACCTACGCAGAAGTCCGCAATATCTACGTTAGTCAATGAAAAATCGCTTTCTTCTTGAAGAACTTTCCTTTTTAGCCTTTTTAAAGCTTTCTTTTTAGTCTTTTTTTTTAAATTTCTTTGCCTTTTTGTGGTTAATTGACGCAACAGACTTAATGGAAACAAAAGAGCTATAACACAAGCAAAAATATATTTTGATTTGAAATTTCTTTTAATAATGAGCGTGACCATATTTCCCCGCTGACCACCATTGCCCTGTTTTCCCCCTAAGATCTGTCATCTGGCAGCCTGTCAACTGTTAACGGACCTCAAAAGCAGTGATCAGATTTAACATCATGTCAAGAGAATCAACAAAGCATTAGCGCATGGTGGGACACTCGATAACTTAGACAGTCTGTTAATAGCTCTAACAAGGCATCAAATATTTGACATCGCTCGATGAAATTAGGCCTAAACCAGTCTTTTCCAGATAAGCATGCTAAAGAGCATCTCTGGTAATCGTGTAGTTTTTTTATAGAATCGAGTGATGGGACCGTCACACAGTATTTTGATCTATACCACTAAAATCTATACTCGCTAAAATCTATATACTATATAATATTTATCGCACTCAGAGTTGTGAAGGTCTCTTTTTGCCTAGAAAAGTTCCTAGACATTTTGGTGTTTTAAGTATAAACAGTTCCTTCAGTTCAAGCTAGTGACGTCTAAAACTACTACCCAAGGAATTTCTAAACTATGTAACTGGAAGGTTCACTCGACGTATCTCCAAGCTTTTTATAAAAAGGAACTTGAACCTTATCACAACAGCAAAACGTTCTTTTTTAATGAAATATAGTAAAAAGGAAAAACGGTCCAGAGAGAGACTTACTTGTAAGATGCTTTGTCACATTCACACAGTTGCTATTATATAATAAAGATGGCATGGTAGAAACATCAGGAACATTAGGAATAATGTAATCTCCCTTAAAATGAGGCAAGTGTATTTTTTTCTGCAACTAAATCAATTAGCTGTCATTATCACAGAATGAAGAAAAGGTATTTTACATTCGAATAAAAGTTATTGAAAGATAAGAGTCATTTGGGAGTAATGTGATGGCAAAATGCTGGTAACTCATTGCAAACCAAAGAAACAATATGGCGAATTATGCCTCTCTGTGATTAGCGTAGAAAGATCAGAAAGAGACACGGCCACTTAGTATTAAGTCTCTTTCGGACCGCGTTTTTGTAATAGTGAGCCTTCCAGATACGTAGTATATAAATTCCTTGCTACTACCTTATTAGCTAGCGTGAGATGGAAATCTAATCCCTATTGCGAACGTGTCGTGCTCACCAATGTTCTCATGCACCCTTGTAAGCTGCGACGCCACGGAGTATCCGGAGACAAAAGCGTTGCCGCTCGACATGGCCTCGTCTCCCATCAACATCTTGAACGTGGTGGTCTTGCCCGCGCCGTTCACCCCCAGCAGACCGAAACATTCGGAATCGTTCACAGCTGACAACAAATAATGATGATTGTTTATATACCACAGAGCTATTACAACTAGAGAGATAGCGCTGTTGTAAAACATATATGGAAAATCTTGCTCAAAGCTGTCAAAACTGTCAATCATCGACCGCGAGTCGACTGCCACGTCTGCGTCTAAGGAACTCGCCGGTGGCGTCTTCTTTCTTCTAGATTGTAATTGACCGAAGCGAAGCGAGGTCTGTGCTTCGACACGACGATTTTGCTTTCGTCTGTCCGGATGTCACCAATCTCGACGAAACACACAGGTTCTATATATTTTTGTCGATGGCGATTTTTGATTGGTCATTTCCCTCACAATGTGGGAAAATTTGATGTCGCGCCATTTATAAGCCGATTTCAATAATATTTGGCAAGGCTGTTCAGTATTTAAATCCTAACAAGATTTGCGAGTATGAACCAAATCGGTCAAGAGCGAGTCGAGATATGCTTATGAAGATTGAGTTGAAGAGCGGTGTCGCGAGGTCGGAAAACTACTAGTAGTAGTGGTATACTGACTGAAGCTGATCTGGTCGACAGCGAGATGGTCGCCGTAGTACTTGGTCATCTCGCGCGCGACCAGCCCGTAGCTCGGCAGCTGGCTCCGGCTGATGTGCTCGGTGTGTCGGATCTCGTCCGCCACGTCCGTGTCTAAGGAACTCAAGCTCAGCGCCGGTGCTGTCTTCTTTCTTCTAAACAGCTGTAATAAAAAAATCGGTCAAGTGCGAGTCGGACTCGCGCACGAAGGGTTCCGTACCGTGTTGTGAGCCCCAGCCCTCGTGCCATTATTAAAAACGAGCAAAAAAAAAAAACTGAAAATCGCGTTAGTTGTATGAGAGCCCCTATTAAATACTTATTTTATTCCGTTTTTAGTAATTGTTGTTATAGCGGTAACAGAAATACATCATTTGTGAAAAGCTCAGCTTCAGCTGCCTAGAGTTACAGCCTGGAGACAGACAGGCAGACAGACGGACTGACAGACATCGGAGTCTTACTAATAGGGTCCCGTTTTTACCCTTTGGGTACGGAACCCTAAAAATGATTATAATTATTTTTTGCAAACAATAGCATGACCGACTTCACCCGTGTACAGAATTCGCGAATATTTCGCACGGATCGATGTAGCATTTTTCACATTACTGTTTATTTATCAAAAATGGCTCAGATGATTTCAATACAATTTTAATGGGACCAATTTAAAAGTATTCCTACTCTTTTCAATAAAAAAAGAATTATTGAAATCGGACTATGAAAAAAGTTATGCGTGGTTATACATAAAAAAAAATATATACGCGTCCAATTGAGTACCTCTTCTGGTTCGTTTCGTCGGTCAAAAATGGGTTTTACGTAAATTTACCTACGTAGTACGTCTGAGGCTAGACTTTTTCATAACGCCCAACATCATAATTTCACCCATAGGACGAGCTCTTCTCTAGGACCTATCGCCCCTGCACCGAATAAGAATAGGCTTCTTTTATAGTGCGGTCTGTTTATCTTGCCGGTCACGTCGTATAGTCTCTAGCTCTACACATGGGCCTAACGGTTACGGTTGACTATTACTATTATAATACTAATATAGACTATTAGAATAGGTAAGTCTACTCATCATCATTTCGTGTCAATTCTTCAGGTACAAAAAGTTGAATTCTTGAAATGTTGAATTTGCAAAAACTTTAATTCAAACTCAAACGCAAAAAGTTAAATTTACAGAAAGTTGCATGACTTCTTGTCGCGTTCCGCCTGAGCCGAGCGTGCAAGCGAAAGCGCGGAACAAGCGATAGAGATGCACGATCGGCCTATCCCTTTATCGGCCCTTTATCTTCACTAATAAAAATAAAAATAAAAAACATATTGCGACGGGACGGGACGGGACGGGACGGAACTGGATGGGACGGGACGGGTCGGGACGGGGCGGAACAGGACGGGACGGGACGGGACGGGACGGGACGGGACGGGACGGGACGGGACTGGACGGGACGGGACGGGACGGGACGGGACTGGACGGTACGGGACGGTTTTTGGGTTCTTATTCTTAGGATTCACGCGTACGTGTATTGTCACAGTGAACTTGGCGCCATTAAAATCTAACCAATGAGAGCGCAGCTGCGGGCGCAGGGCCAATCAGAAGCGAGCGCGCGATGTTATAATGAGATTTTACGATATCATAAGTAGAATGTTACAACATTAGTGTAGATAATAGTAGTTTATGCAACTGTCATATAATGAAGTCAGTCAGTTTATCTACACTAATGTTGTAACATTCTACTTATGTTTCCAATACTTGACTTATAATGACTACTGTTATAGCGTAGACTACAAAACACTCAATTTAAGCAATTTCACATGATGTTATAATATCCACATCGATATCGTAAAATCTCATTATAACATCAATAAAACGCGACCAATTAACCTGGCGAGCCTTATGTCAAAATCCTCATACAAGTTGTATAAAATTTTGATATTAGGCTGGCTTTTGAAAACAGTTGGGTTGTACGTGAAAACTTCGTCGAAACTACTAAACTTACATACACAAAACTCTTTGGTAAGATCTTGTGCCAATGAAAAAAAAAAGAACAGCGCGCGCTCGCTCCTGATTGACCCTGCGCGCGCAGCTGCGCTCTCATTGGTTAGATTTTAATGGCGCCAAGTTCACTGTGACAATACACGTACGCGTGTATTTAATGTTTCGCAATATGTTTTTTTTTTTTTTTTTTTATTAGTGAAGATAAAGTAGTGTATGCAACTGCATATAACACGGGTATTAAAACACTCGTTACTATTATGAAACTCGCCGCGCTCGTTTCATAAACTCACACTCGTGTTTTAATACCCTTCATTATATGACAGTTGCATAAACTACTATTATCTACACTAATGTTGTAACATTCTACTTATGTTTCCAATATTTGACTTGTAATGACTACTGTTATAGCGCAGACAACAAAACACTCAATTTAAGCAATTTCACATGATGTTATAATGTCCACATCGATATCGTAAAATCTCATTATAACATCGCGCGCTCGCTCCTGATTGGCCGCCCTGCGCGCCAAGTTCACTGTGACAATACACGTTTTTATTAGTGAAGATAAAGTAGTGTATGCAACTGCATATAACCCGGGTATTATATGACAGTTGCATAAACTACTATTACAACTTTATTTGTATTCGTATTTTCAAACTCTATTATGTCAATGGTTCTAAACTACACTTTCAATCTTCCAGTTTTACAAATTTCAAATATGCGGTAGTACTTACGTAAATATTTTTTTCATATTCAATTAATTCATAAAATATTTCATTTACATGTTAATAAGAAAAACAAAAAAGAACTTAAATAACATTTTCGCTATAGTCATAACTAATACTAAAACTTAACTAAAAAAAAAAAAAACCTAGTTTAAAAGCCCCTCGGCAGAGGGTAACGTGGCCAGAATGCTGGCAGCATTTCCTCGCTGAATAGCAATACTCAGCTTTTGAGCAAAATAGATGCCAGCACTCTGGTCACGTGTCACCTCTACCAAACGCCTGGTCAAATCTTTGTAAAGAGTATGAGCGTCCGGCCCCCACGGACCTAAAGTCTCAACCCCAAACGGCACAAAATGGTACATCCTGTCTAAGGACCCATTTTTGTGCCGTTTGAGGTTTTCCGCTTTAAATAAATAAAAATAAAAAATAAAAACCATTTATTGCAGGCACAGAGACCCAGAGTTACAAAAGCTTTAGCTGCAGCAGCACCAGCCCTGTCTGCTGTGTCAGGAAGGTGAGACGACGCCAGTGTGTCGACGCACGTCGCGTCCCACACCAAAGGTCGTCCCACCCTCCATAGCACCAACGTCATTCCGTCGGGTCTTTTACCGTCGTCCCGCAACAGTCCATTAGGCTCTAGGACCGACGGGATGCCAGCACTAACAAAGGCCCGACGGATGATATCATTTAGGGTGGCGTGCCGCGAAAAGCGCCCTGCACTTTTTGTGCATGACAATGCGTGATGACCGAAACGATCGACCATATCGCCACATTGGCAGCGGTGCGGGACCAGACATGGGGCACCTAAACGGAGAGATACGCCTATCCGGAAAGAGTTATTATCCAAAAGGTTGCGTGATTATTACTTTAAGTGTTTATGGAAAACTAGTACATGATTTTTTTTCTATCCCAAAATTATAAAGAGGAAAGATTTGATTGTTTGTTTGTTTGTTTACATCGAATAGGCTCCAGAACTACTAAACCTATTTGAAAAATTCTTTTACTTTTGGCAAGCTACACTATCCCCGGTGAACATAGGCTATATTATATTTCCAAAAAAATAAAGGATTCTTACTAAAACTCCCATAATGTAACCCAAAGTGTAAAAAATCGGCCAAGTAAGAGTCAGACTCGCGCACGGAGGGTTCCGTACTGTATGGGAGCCCCCATTAAATATTTATTTTATTATAATTATTTATTATTGAAGGGAATATAAAACTAAATATTCTGTGAAAATTTCAAGCATCTACCTGGTACCGTTATTAATATTAGAGCGAAAAACGTCTAAAAATTCAGGTTTGTTGTATGGGAGCCCCCCATTTATTTCATTTTTAGTATTTGTTGTTATAGCGGCAACCGAAATATATCATCTGTGAAAATTTCAGCTGCCTAGCTATGGTTCATGAGATACAGCCCGGTGACAGACAGACGGACAGACATCGAAGTCTTAGTAATAGGGTCCCGTTTTTCCCTTTGGGTACGGAACCCTAAAAATTACCTATAATATACATTACATCGCGTGCGCTGCGAAAACTATTGATAATAGAATAAAATAATGTAGGTACTACGACTTTGTAGAACATATTATCATTATTTACAAAAATTGTCGTGACAGCATATGTCTAACTATTATAGTTAAACCACAATAAATGTTCTTTTATTCTTAAAACATAATAATTTGTATCTCTGTATTAATCCTTTTCAAAATAAATTACTTCATATTAAATAGCAATTAAAATTATGAATTACCCTCTTCAATAGTCCGTACTCGATAACCATGAGTAACGTCCAGAACGCGACGCACGAAACGAGCATATGAACCATGTATCGAAGGACGCCAGGCTCTTCCCATTGGAATTGTGCATCCGGGGGTACTGTAATATAAAAAAAATATTTTAATAATGCAATAGTCAATAATAATTGTATGACGTTTAAGAAAATTATTTAATCGCACTAACGCGAATGTCCTTGCCTTGCTTGCCGCAGCCGATTTACAGTGATGAAATTATTTCGTCAAATAAATGAAGTAAAGGTGGAGTGAGTCTTCGGATAAACGCTGGTGCTTTGCGAAGTGTAGGGATTATGACATAATTATATGCTGTGTAATTCTAGATAACGGAAATGTTGCAAAATATCATTATTGTCATAATAACTTTTACTATTGGATCAACCCCGAAATAAAATAAAAAATGTTCCGCAGAAAAGGTTCATCAACTTTTGACAAAATGTATGAAATGGTATTTTTTTTAATGCTTAAACTGACCGCAGCAGGAAGAGGGCAGCAGCTGGCACATGGTGTCCATGTTACAGGTGTCGAGGCCGGGCACCACGGTCTGCATGTAGTCGATATATAGATAGATATACTGACCGCAGCAGGAAGAGGGCAGCAGCTGGCACATGGTGTCCATGTTACAGGTGTCGAGGCCGGGCACCACGGTCTGCATGTAGTCGCACTGTTCCAGACACGACTGCACCGTCATCTCGATGTGGTTCAACCACCTACACAAACGCATGATTTGATTAAAAACTGTAAAGCTCATTCATTTATTGCAACTTAATATGTAATATTAGGGAGGTGTCACTCAACAGTTTAGGTACGTTCGGGCGGGCGACACCTACGATGTGTCGGGACACCGGTATTATTTGAAAGTAACCGATTAAATATTACTTACCTGACTCCAGAAACGAAGCTGTACAGAGGGAAATATTGAAGTATAACGTCTAATGCTTCGGACACTTCGGTCGTGTTCATCTGCGGCGTGGCGAGCGCTTCCACTACCTGCGGTCCCAAAGCACCTACAATATACAATAAAACAAATTAGTAAGTAAAAGTTTTACAAGTTTAACAAATATCGATGAATGTTGCTTCCTTTCTCTAAGTCAGACAGACAGACAGACAAAACTCGTTATTTACAACCACAATTTAAAAATAAACATTATTTACACATTATGACAAAAAAATATGATTATAAAGTGGCGGCCTTATCACCCATGGCGATTTCTTCTTCTTTCTTCTAAGTCATATTTATCACAAAAATGTCATATCAAATCGAAGAATTTTCGACCCATTTTATCAAACTAAGTATTACAACGACTAAGATGACTGAAATATAAATATCTGCATATCAATCAAGATTTAACTTACCAAGAACAGTGTTAATGAAAAACACGACAACGAATCCAATAGCAGGGCCTTTGAAGAGCAGCGTAAACAAATAGTTCATGGGCAACATGGCCCACCCATATATCATCATCAGCAGATACAGCCGACCTGGAAAAAGGGACGTTAAACTTCGTATCTAGTTTCTGTAAAAGTAAAAGTAAAATTTATTGCTCAAACTGTGTAGAATGATGGTGGGTACAATTTTCTTAGTATCAACAGTCTGTCCTAGCGGACATGCAATTTTTGGCTTCATCTAGCCAAGCCTAGCAAAATAGAGATCTTATTAAACTTCTACAAGTTTCTATCAGACACATTGCGATAGTTTCGACAGTCCTTTGATAGGTTTACATCTACAGTACCTACAAACAAAAACACGGGTCACATTGACAGTTTTTTAAAACTCCAGCAATTTGAATGCCCGTCTCGCTTGGAACAAGCACCGGTCAATATCTAAATGCCACAAATTACCACGGGCATGTCAGTGCAAAATGTGAAATATTAATATCGTCTAATAATGTTTTTCTTTTATTAATATTTTCAATAGACTTGAATACTTGCACCCATTGCATGGAAAAGAGATAAAACTATTTTATCCGCGTTTAATCTCTGTACTCAATATGAATTTAAACTGGGAATCCTGATTTGATTCTCGGTTGCACGAATGTTTGTTATGAATTTAAATATATTTATTTGTTCCGAGTCTGAACTTTAGATGCCTTCGTTTGTCTGACATGAACGTGAAGTGTTAGATAACCATATTTCGTCTTACCCAACTCGGATGCAGAGGAGAGGCCCTGAACGTCAAACGCAGCGCAGGTGATGACTATAGTGACGCTGATGATCATAAACCAGAGCCAGTCGAAGACGGCGGAGCTGAGCCACAGCACGGCCGGCTGCAGCCCGGCCGCCTTCTGCAGCAACTTGGCACCGGAAGCGCGCTCCTGCCAACATATGACATAACATAGGTTACGCAAATCTAAAGCATGGACCAATGTTACTGGACACATAGCACTATTTTAAAGATATTTATTCAAAGATACGAGTAAAGAAAGTTGCCAAACGTTGGCATAGAAGGCGGTTGATATAGCTATGACAAGACAAATTATATACAGTTATGTTAGAGTTATAGCGTCATGCATTATTTGCGTCCCAAATTAAGGAAGTGAGAGGAAGTAAACTTTTGACTCCCAAATTGTCGTAATGAAGAGATCCACCTCGACTGCCACAAAATCTGTTGTTTTATACAATAACATTATTTGATTTTATGGCAAATACAAGTGAAATCAACCTGCCAACGACGTGTATGCGACACGAACGACTCACCCTGATATAGAACATGACGAAGACAGCGCTGACGATGCCGACGCTGTTTCCGATGCCGTTAGCGAGTTGCATTGATAGTAGAGTCATCATAGTTTGCGCGTTGTGCTGCAACCAACACACAATCGGTTACACTCCACTAAGCTCTATCGCCCCAAGGAAACCACGAACGCCGACATCACCACTGGCTCCATACTTTTCGCTGAGCACGAAAGAGACGCAAAAATCATTAGTCGATTATTTTTTTCAAATTTGCGAATGAATGTTGCTAAGATTTGATGGAAGATAATTATTTTTCGCAAAAAATGGAATGACCGACTTCAACCGTGTACAGAATTCGCGAAAAGTACGCACGGATCGATGAAGCATTTTTCACGTTATTGTTGATTTATCAAAAATGGCTCAGCCGATTTCGATAAAATTTAAATGGGCCATTGGTCCCATCGAAGTTCTTTCCAATAAAAAAAGAATTTATAAAATCGGACCACTGTGTAAAAAAGTTATGCGTGGTTTTACATAAAAAAATATAAATACAAAAATATAATATAAAAGATATTCACTATTTATAGTTTTAGAAAGTAGTCCTTACGTATTTAATCAACGATTTATCAACCAACACAACAACCCCCCTATAACCCATCAGAAGGAATAGGTTCAATAATCAGTTACCCCGTATATACAAGGTATATTATTAATGAATAAATCGCATCTGGAGCCCAATTTTTAGTAATTTCAAACGTTCGCAAAGGAAAAATCAAATCTTGAGCAAATGGGAATTTGCTCAAGATTTTTCAATGCGCGCTGCTGCTCTTACTCGATCTCGTAACCATTCAACAGACGTCCAGCCAGTCTAATGATTCGATTATACAGCTCCTGAAAATATGGTTAAGTATAAGTTCTTGCAAATCTCTTACCTGGTCAGCGTAGACGGTTTCGATCGGCTCATTGATTACGTGTATTTGCGAGCCGGGACTCCTGGCCTGCAGCAGCGCCGAGTGCACGGCCGCCAGGGAGGTCGCGATGTCGTGATACGCGAAGTTACTGAAGTGGGCCACAGCCGACTCCTCCTCGAATGTGGCTCCTATCAACATCGTGTGCCGTATACTGCTAATTGATTCAGTTGCCTGCATTTAGAACAAGAATTATGTTTGAAAAAAAAAACCTTTTTTTAAACAAGCTTTTACTGAACAAGTGCTCGCCAAAACGAATCAAACGAGCCAAAACTCGATGGAGTTGCGTCATTCCATTACAGAGTTCCTATGACCACCTTCCAGCTCCATTAATGGACCCTGGTTACCATTGAAAGACAAACTACTCCTCAAGACGATTCAAATGAGCCTCTCGATGAGGTTGTGCCGTTTCATCATAAGATCGGCACCATGTCATCATAATACTGCATTGTCACACTATTTACATATGTATGGAAAATTGAGCTCAATCAGTATCCGGGAAGAAATTTAATTTGCAAGATTATTGACAGACATCGGACAGGTAAAACTAAATAAAAGCTTGAAAAAAATGCAAATCTAGTATTGACTGACCAAACTGTTACAGAACACACATAAAGTGTTCGTAACGTAGTAGGTATAAGTAACGTTGTACAGTATGTGTGAATAAATAATCAAAACGGTATTATTTGGGTTAAAAAAATGTGGTAATTTCAGTCTTTTAGAGCGTCGTAATTGCAAAAAAAGTCAGCGACAAATGTAACGAGTGTCGAACGTCACAGGTGACATTTGTGCTGGTTTGTCCAATGGTAGTTTCTGACATAGAAATATTCCTATACAAAACTGAGCAAAGCCGTAACCAGCGCATTATCTATTTGTAACCTTTTTCCGGTCTTATTGGAGATCTTTAGGGGAGGCCTATGTCCAGCAGTGGACGTCCTATGGCTGAAAGGAATGAAGGAAGGAACCTTTTTTCCAACCAACCCGCACTGGGCCAGCGTGGTGGATATGGCCCAATCACCCTTCGCGGGTAGGCTTACGTCCTGCAGTTAATAGTCCACAGCAACTATTAAAAAAGGCTGGTACAGTACAGTAACCTTTTGTCCACCAAAATCGCTTATACTTGACCAGCATTTGAGGGCGCAAACCATGTCTATAGTAGTCGACAAAATCTAGGCCCCATAATAAGAAAAAAATAGGTGTAACGGTCAGAAGATTAATGACCATTCATAAAGTGTTTTCTTTATTCGCTATAACTGTACTTTCAGTCAACAAAGTATCGGGAATGGATGATTTGTTTATGGTTCCAAATTCAATTTATCGTTTTTGTTTGATTGGCACAGCTGTTTTCCATTTTGGCGCCGAGTTTGAGTTGCATCTGTTATTTATATTAAATACAGTGCTGTTTTTAGTTATATCATATCTCGGGTGTTTAGCGAATTTCATTGTGGACAAAAACATCGAGCTTAGAGTTTGTCTTAAATTTTGCATCGCCAATGGAATTTCATGTTCGGAGTCACTGAAAATGTTACAGAAGGCTTACGGTAAATTGATTTTATCAAAAACACGTCCTTATGAGTGGTACAAAGCGGTCGAGATATGATGGAAGATTTGCATCGCTCTGGTAGGCTATCAACGTCTGCAACTGAAGTTAAGATCGCAAAAGTGAAGGAAATAGTGACAGAAAATCCTCAATCAACTTTGAAAGAGATAGCTGCCGAACTTTCTGTATCTCACTAGTTCATCATCATCATCATTTCGTGTCAATGGCTAATTTTTTTTTATTTTTTTTTTTTAATGTTTAGATTTATGTATTTACTTATGGTATGTTATTAAATCTTTTGAGACCAAAATCTGGCAACCTCTACCGCGTCCTCGGTAGCCAAGTTAAGGTCTCTTTGGGTGCAGTTTTTCGGGGAAAGGGGGCAAACTATGAGGTGTGCCATAGTTTGGGTTACAGCACCGCATTCGCACTGTTCTTCACCCGATATGCCCCATCTCACCATATTTTCGTTGCAGCGGCCAACCCCGACACGTAGGCGGTTAAGTGACTTCCAGATTGGCCACGGCAACTCGTGTCCTGGTGGGAGACTTTCTGATGGCGATATAAAGCCAGGAGGGGGTGGGTGTCTAGCTTGCCACAATTCACATCTTTGGTCGGACGGGTGTGAGTTTAGGGGTTTTGTGTGGCTAAGAAAACTTTTGCGGCTTTTTAATCGGGGTTCTGTCATAGGGTGGTCGTATAAAGTGTGGCGGCTGTCCGTTTCTTGTTTTAACTTCTCTGCTGCGCTGGTTATGTCCCTGCGTACGCTGGGTGGCGATATACCTGCAAGTGGATATAGTTTATTTAGAGGTGTTGGCTTGAGGCATCCAGTTATGATCCGGTAGGTTTCATTCAGGGCAACGTCAACTTCCCTGGTGTGAGCAGAGCGACACCAAACTGGGCATGCGAATTCACCGGCACTAAAGGATAGGGATAGGCCTGTGAGTCGCAGCACTTTTGGCGAAGCTCCCCATGATGTTGAAACCAAACGCCTTAAGAGGTTATTTCTGCTGTTAACTTTGTGCTTGGTGTTGGTGCAATGATATTTGTATGTGAGAGACCTATCTAAAGTAATGCCTAGGTATCGTGGGTGTGCACAGTGTTTTATGATCTCACCCCGCCAGGAGATATGAAGTGGTCGATCAGCTTCACGGTTACGGAGATGGAAAGCGCATGACTGAGTTTTGGAAGGATTAGGTCTAACAGCGTTGTTGTCATAAAACTTCCCTAATGTTTCCAATGCCGCCGTGAGTTTTTCTTCCACTTCTTCGAAACGGGGTGCTTGGACTGCCAATGCATCATCAGGTCATCTGCGTAGATAAATCGCTCGGCGTGAGGAGTGCTAGGCAGATCGTTCGTGTATATGTTAAAGAGAGCTGGCGCTAGCACACTTCCTTGCGGAAGTCCGTTCTTTTGGCAGCGCCACCTGCTTTTTTCATGGTGCAGATGAACCTGGAAGCGGCGGTTGTTAAGTATTTCGCGCAGAATATTCACGAAATTGGTGTCTTTTGTTAGGTCTTGAACTTTGACTAGTAATCTTTTGATATTAACTGTGTCATACGCAGCGGACAGGTCAACAAAAACCACTCCCGTAACATTTTGTGACTCAAAGCCATCCTCAATAAATTGAGTAAGCTTCAGTGTCTGCGTGGTGCATGATTTGCCGGGTCTGAAGCCTGCTTGTTCAGGGATAAGGATTGGTTCGATAATGGGGGTAAGTCGGTTTAGGAGCATTCTCTCGAACAGTTTGAAAGTGTGGCATAACAGGGATATCGGTCGGTAGTTTTTGGGGTCTTTAGGACATTTTCCGGGTTTAAGCAGTGCGATCACTTTAGCTCTTCTCCAGTGTTTGGGGATATGTGTTTGTTGGAGGCAGTTATTGAATAGAGCTAGAAGCCACGACACGGCGAAAGGTGCTAAATGTTTGATATGGTCTACTGTAATGTCATCTCCTCCAGCAGCTTTACCGCTTTTCAGACCTTGAATCCCGTGTACAATATCAGAAATGGTAAAAGGTTTACTGATAACATTAAAGTTTGCAGAAGGCGAGTCTTGCTTTGCAGGTTTGGGTAATCGGTGAGGTGGTTTCCCGTTTACAAGAAGTTGATGAGCAACCTGATTTGCGGTTACCAGTCCAGGTTTTGCAGCCTCTGGAGGGTCTCCGGTGAGTTTTTGTATAGTGTTCCAAGCTTTTTTAATATTATGTGTCATATCTATGCTTGAAACCATAGATACCCACTTTTCTTTTCTGTTTTCGCTGATTGTGTCGTTGAGATTTATGCCAGCTAGTATAGTTTCGTCTGAAAAAGGATCGGTTTCATATAGAGATTTATATTGCTCAAGGAGAATTGAGGACTCCTTACTAAGCCCGGGTACGTATTCAGTACGGCATCCTCTTGGTATGGATTGTCGGGATGCAGTTCTTATTGTTTCGACAAATTCGTCATACTTTTGAGGTAGTGGATCAATTTTGGCCAGTTTTTCATCTACAAGTTCAGAATATTGGTCCCAGTTTGCTTTTGAAAAGTTGAAACGACGTCGGAAAGCTACTTTTTGAGGTTTAACTGCGGCTTGGACGTGGCAGACAATTGGTCTATGTTGGGTGTGAGGAATCGGCACGTTAACGCTTTTACGACAGATGGAGGTGAGGTTGTTACTAACAAATAGTAGGTCGGGGTTATAACCACGCTTCCATCGGCCGCTGTTAAAGGAATAAGGCAGCTTAGCGTTGTGCAGTAACTGAAGATCTTCAGCTTCTGCCCATTCCACTACCGCTTCACCATCCGGATTTGTAGTGGCATAGCCCCAATTTGTGTTATGGCTGTTAAAATCTCCAATGACGATTTTGGAAGTTCGTGAGTTAAAATTTTCGGTTTTCCGGAACTTAAATGGTTGGTTGGGGGGTTTGTAAATTGAAGATATTGTGCAGCTTCCTGTGTCTATTGTGAGCAGTTCTATTGAATCATCGGTGCGGCAAGAAACAGATTTAACACAAAGGTCAGGTCTTACAAAAATAGCACTGCCATATTTTGCGTGTGGAATTTCGACAACGAGTTTCATGCCTGGGATATTGGGTCTTTGTTGTTCTACACATCTGTGTGTCTCTTGGACACAGATAACGTGGCATCCTGTTTTAAGGCATAGGTTTGAGAGTAATTCTGATTTATTATCGGAAAAACCTTCTATATTGACTGATACTACGGTGAGAGCAGGTTTACTAAGCACTTGATGATTGCGCCTGGGCGTATTCATAGAGGAGCTGGGATCCAGGGTGAGTTTGTACTGAGGAGAGCTATTTAAATTGGGGTCCTGAGAAGAACCGTTTGGATTCTGGAAAGAACCGTGTTGGCCCTGAGAAGGGCCGTTTTGGTCCTGAGAAGGACCGTTTTGGGCCTGAGAAGGGCCGTTTTGGCCCTGAAAAGGGCCGGTTTGTTTGGCCCTGAGAAGGGCCTTTGGGTTAGCCATTGTGGTGGAAGGATTCGTCACGTTTTCGCGTGTCCAGGGTGCGCCGGGCATTGTTTTGAGTAATTATTAAAACATTCGCCGCTCGGGGAGGCTCCTTCCTTGCACCCCCATCTCACTAGTTGATCCGTACCATTTTAACTTATTATTTGGTTATGAAAAATGTTACCGCTCGGCTAGTCCCAAAAGACCTGAATTTTCTCCAAAAACTCAATCGCATGAGAGTCGCTGAGGACATCTAGAACGAGTCAATTCCAAACCAACATTCATAAAACTCATTGATACTGGTGACGAGACGTGCGTTTACGAGTTTGACATGCTCAAACTAGTATAATTATCACTTCGTGGCACCCGTTTTTATTCGACAGAAGACAGAAAGAAGAATTCGCGGCGAGGACTTGACTCAATTCCGGGAAAGCTATTTTTTTTTTTTCATGATTGGATTATTCGTTGGCGTAAATATATCGTTTCTGAAGGAGCATACTTTGGAGGCGATAAAATAATTTTGGACAACTAATTCATATTTTGTGTATTATTCATCGATTCCCGGTACTTTCTTGACAGAGTAGTATATCGGTTTAATTCAAATAAAGTGAATAAATCATACCCTCTCCATATAATAGTCTTCGATGTTATTATTATTAACCAGTGTGAGCGCCATAGTTTCTATTCCGGAACTTTCGAAGATGTACTGGTATGCATTCTTCTCCAGAGCGCCAAGAGAAGACAGGGAGGAACCGCTGTAGCTCAGCAGGGTTTCCGTTCGAGCGTAACTGGGAATACAATATTATAATTATGTACCTAGGTACCGTTAATTTCATAATTGGAGCCTTTTTCTTCATTTATCAAGCCGGGGCCACACATTGGCTATGTTGGCTACAAATTAAAGTCCAATATTTGACGATCAATATCAGTCCAATACCGATCCATACATTGGAGTGTTTGGAACCAAAACATTTCTAATACTTAAATATTTTTACCTAGAACAGCATATTTCATTTGGCGGTCGCGTGACGAGGTTCAAGATCGCCAATATCAAAAAGTGGATCGCAGCAATTCCAACGTACCAAAATATTATATCGATTGACGCGTCATAAGAGCTGCCATAGGTGACTGATAAGATAGTCTATTATCTGGGATACGAGTTCACTAATATAATTCAGTCTTTCAACCCAAGCTTACCCTTCTGTGAGCGAGAGGTTCCTGGGCACGATGGTTTCGGTAAAGCCTGTGACGTAGAAAGTAACGAAGAGCGTCATGGTCATGAGCAGCAAGGGAGCGCACAGCTGCAGCAGCACCATGCCCCACGAGCGCATCCACACGAGCGCCAGCTTCATCCACACCGCGAGCACGTGCTGCCCGAGCAGCTTGATGCCCGACACGTCACCCGGCCCACCGATGTTTTTTACTAAAAACCACAAACAATCAATGTTGTTGTCGAAGCCCTACGTAGTGAGGCGTGTATGTTTTAATCTCTAGCTCTAGATAGATCTATCTCCACATAAATTAATTTCAAATTGCGTGTCCACTGAGACAAACTGTTGAAACGAAATACTTGGAACATCTGTGTACTGATACAGCTTAACACAAAACAACTGTTCGCATCTGTAGGTAAAGATGAAGATCTGGTAGTGAGCAAAATGTCGCCAAGATGTAGTAGGTATAGGCCGCGTCACACAAGTTGGCGGAAATGAAGTTCATCAACGCGCGGCTTTGTGTGAGCTTCGGTCAGGATTGGATATTGCGCAGCTTGTAGCTAACTCCATTTCCGCCAACTTGTGTGACGCGGCCTATACGCTACATAATTTAAAAAATAGCGGTTTTCTGAGCGCCACATAAGTCGGCCGATGAGAAGTTAGCCGCAGATGACACTTCGCCGTGATTCGCTAATTATTGCGCATGTGTGCACAATGCCGACGCCGCGTAGCATAGTGTTGACGGACGCACGGGCATAGAGAGCGCGCGGGAAGCATGAGGTTGGCAGGCGAGTGTGCCCCGGCGTCTCGTCTCTCTGACTCCCGCGGATACCTATATTTCGGCTTTTGCGCAGCGTTCTGCGCATAACTTCCCATCCGCCGACTTGTGTGGCGCTTAGTATACCGCTTATCGAAATAGAGTTAGTTTGATCTAAAACGGAGTCAAGCAAATTAGCAAGTTAAAATGGCAGTGGGCAGGGCATATGGCTCGAAGTCCGGATGACCGATGGGGCCATAAAGTTTTCGAATGGAGACCACCGACCAAGTGGACTGACGATGTAATAAAGATCACGGGAAACGCTGTTTTTAGGGTTCCGTACCCAAAGGGAAAAACGGGACCCTATTACTAAGACTTCAATGTCCGTTTGTCCGTCTGTCTGTCTGTCTGTCACCGGGCTGTATCTCATGAACCATGATAGCTAGGCAGCTGAAATTTTCACAGATCATGTATTTCTGTTGCCGCTATAACAACAAATACTAAAAAGAAAATAAATATTTAAGGGCGTTATGATAGGCCCTTACAACAAACCTGATTTATTAGACGTTTTTCACTCTATATTAATAATGGTAACAGGTAGATGCTTGAAATTTTCACAGAATATTTATTTTTATATTCACTTCAATATTTAATAATAAAATTAAAATAAAATAAATATTTAAGGGGGGCTACCATACAGTACGGAACCTTCCGTGCGCGAGTCCGACTCGTACTTTGCCGATTATTTTTTATTGCATATAGGTTTACGCTTTTCTAGAAGATAACTATTTATCGGTATTTGAAGACACCAACGTTGTACTTTAGCAAGAAGACAGACCCAGGCAAAGCGTTCCATATTCTGGCTGTTCGTATGAGGAATGAGAATTCGAAACGCTTGGTTCTAACGCGCGGAATGTCCACAAGAAAAGGGTTGCGGTTTGGTCGCGTCTGTCTAGCCATACCTACGATAGAAGAAAGGTGCAGGTGGGACCAGATTGTGCAACTCCTGGGCGCACTCTTCGAAGTGTATCCGATAGAAGGCTGATAAACACGCTACCTTACGTCGATGCTCGAGACTTTGCAGCTGCGACTTAGTCAAGGTGTCGTTGTCTATCAGCCTCCTGGCTCGCATCTCAATCCACTCCAGAGCCTCCAGTTGAAATTAGGCAGAGCCATCCCAAAGATGAGATAAAGGTAGATACAAGCCGTTTCCAACCGGCTTTAATAAAGATCCATAGGGGAGGCCTATGTCCAGCAGTGGACGTCCTACGGCTGATGTATGGATGAAAACCAAGTACCTGCTCCTGTACCTGCGAGTGTTATTTACTCTAGAAAAGTATTTTAAAAAATCAATCAAAAAGGGGAGGCGCCACAGCATTCAATTCAGATTTATCTAATCTTAATCGAATAAACTTTCACAAATCCAGAAGTAGACTTTTTAGGGTTCCGTACTCAAAAGGTAAAAACGGGACCCTATTACTATGACTCTGCTGTCCGTCCGTCTGTCCGTCTAGCGCGTCTGTCAGTCTGTCACCAAGCTGGTTCTCATGAACCGTGATAGCTAAAACGTTGAAATTTTCACTGATGATTTCTGGTGCCGCTATATTGTTATAAAGAAAACTATACCAAAAACAGAAAAAAAAAATTAAGAAAATTTAATTTAATGGGAATTAAACAAATCTGAATTTTTAGCCGTTTTTCGCTCGATATCAATTAATAACGGTGACAGGTAGATACTTGAAATATTCACAGAATACCTATTTTATTAAATATGTACATTCAAAATAAATATTTAAGGGGGGCTCCTATACAAGTACCGTGATTTTTTTGCAATAACGGCAACAGGAAGGTGCTTGAAATATTCACAAATTCAAATATTCACATTCAGAATATTAAGTTGTACATTCCTTCAAAAATAAATAATTGAATTAAAATATATTAAGGGGGCTTTCATACGGTACGGAAACCTCAGTGCGCGAGCCCGACTCGCACTTGGCCGATTATTATAATAGTCATACCTAAGCCCCAATACGCTACAGTTCCTTCCCCAGTATTATCTCAGCAATCAATCACTATTCAAGGAGAGATAAATGATTAATTTTGACAAACTGTTTCTGTAATCCAAACTGATAACGGCACTCACACAACTTTGATAATTCTATAGTGCTAATATTTTCGTCTTTACAATCTAATCTTATTGCTTTGTTTCAGTTTTAACAGTACTGAAATCTTTAAATATTTCAAGGTCACCGTCGTCTGTGTAATTATGCGCTAAGTTGTACAACGTAGCTGATATACGTAAGCATATTTTTCTAAAAGGTTTTAATTGTGTATTTCAAAATTGAGCACGAGCCTTTTCCATTATAATCCGACCGCTTAACTCAGTCCTCGCCTGCGCAGGTACTGGGGCGCGGGGGTAGACGACAAAGGGGACTGAGACAGGTACGGGCGGTGGGGACCCGCCGCCCCGGTCGGCCGGGTCGGCTTTTCAGTGAAGGAAAACCTCGAGAAGCAATTAACCTGCATACATCCGTACAAGAAACTAGATAGCGTATATGGAAATTAGATATACATACGCTATCGATCACCAGCCCGCACTGGGCCAGCGTGGTAAATACGGTCCAATTGGCCGACTTGAGCCGGCCTACGTTCAGCAGTGGACTATTAAAAAGCTGTCAGAGTACACCTTCCCATACAACCAGCTACAACTTACATCGGGCCAAAGAATCAGCATCGCTTGCGTCCAAAGTTACTGTGCTGTCTTCGGAGACCGAGTGAACCGGAGCTACATCCGATCCCAACCTACAATTAAATAATTAATTAGTGTTCATGTTTTTGTATATCATCTTCATTAATAGAAAAGACATAACAGTCTTATGAAAACCATAAAATAGAAGGAAAGGTAGAAGAGAAGGGGAAGGAGGGCATTCTTAGGTCAAATTTGGTAGATGTCATGTCGTACAGGGAGATGAAAACACTAACCGCTGACCGAGGACCGCGATACGTGGAAGTTGCTCCACCGACACGAGCATAAACTAGTTCAGCGCGCGAAATTCAAATATTATTGTGTTTTTTTTTCTGTTTACAGAAAATCATTTAGCGGCCATTACCACGTAGTGTTTACGAGATACAATCATCTAAAATCCAAAAGAGTGACATGTTTAGGCACGAAAGTGCATCAACTAAAAACTAAAGTGAAAATCAGTTTAAAAATGCCAAAAAACTAAAATATTAGAATTTCGCGCGCTGACCTAGTGAACCCACCTTAAGTTATGAATGAATGAACATCTTGATGTCAAATAAAGATAGAAAGACAGGCTGTTGCTTTGAAAAAATTAGATACTTGTTTTCTATACAACCTGTTCAGAGCCGATTCAATGAATGTTTTGTATGGCTCAATTGTTTTATTTTGCCAATTCTGGGTAAAAGCCATTTATAATTATGAGTGTCAGTATAAAGTATGAAAGGCCCTGCCTTTTGCAAAGAAACATATTATAATAATTAGGTATACATTTTTCACCATTACTGCCATTTTATATTTTTATCATTGGTAAGAATGATTAGGTATAGGTAGAGTTGCCATACGTCCCGTATATACGGGACTGTCACCCTATTTGATCATCCCGTCCCGTATTACTACTTGTCCCATATTTGTCCCGTATTTCAACAAAATACGAAAATAGAGGCGAATGGCGCGGGCGCCCGCCGCCCTTACGGCGCCGGCGCGCGGTGGCGGTGGCGGAGTGCGGGACGGACGCGCGCATAAGAGGGGGGCGGGTGGATCGCTCGCTCAGTCAGTTGATTCAGTGTTTACTGAACGTAATCTAAGACGGCCGTGTATTTGTGTAGTCCACGCGAACTTGACGCTCAGTGAGAGACATCGAGTTGTTTAGATAAACTATTTTTCTTTTTTACTTATTACCGTGTCGTTGTAAAAGATGCCAAAGAGGAAGTGTCATTTTAAGGATGAATACACCACAGAATGGTCGTATATAAAAAGAGGTAGGACGGAATTTGAAGCACTGTGCTCCGTTTGTAATTCATACATTTCCATAGGTCATGGTGGTAAATCTGACATTCAACAGCACATAGCTACAAGTGTTCATAAATCACACATCAGGACAGCTTCAACTTCAAAGGATATTTCTACTTTTATGATAAAGAAAGACTCGGAAGAGGAAATTTTGGTCGCAGCTGCTGAGTTGACTACAGCTTACAAAGTCGTACGCCATCACCAATCCTTTAATTCGTTGGATTGTACTACCAAATTAAATGCACTGATGTATCCAGACTCAAAAATTGCTTCTAAACAAACTACTGCACGAACTAAGGCTACGGCAATAGTAAAAAGTATACTTGCTCCTCATAGTGTGCAACTTTGTGTTACGGATTTAATCAATGCGACGTTTTTTGGAATAGCTACTGATGCCAGCAATCATAATGCCGAGAAAATCTTTCCTTTAGTGGTTCAATATTTTAACGAAAAAGATGGCCAGCAATGTAAGCTATTAAAATTGGGTTCTTTAAATAATGAGCGTTCTGAAACAATCACTGAATATTGCAAAACTTCTCTAGAAAATCTGAATATTCCTCGTGAAAAACTTATCGCGTTTTGCGGAGATAATACAAATACGAACTTTGGCGGCTCCCGCAGAGGCGGGTGTAATAATGTGTTCTCGAGACTAAACGCTGAACTGGGAAGAGATATTGAAGGCGTAGGATGTCCTGCACATGTTCTACACAACACTCTATCCACAGCTGCTGATCTTTTGACTGACGACGTTGAATCGACAGTGGTCAAGGTGTTCAAGTACTTCCACATTTACACTGTGAGAACGGAAAAACTGAAAGAGTTTTGTGAATATGCTGATGTTGCTTACAAAAACTTATTGTCTTATGTTGGGACCAGGTGGTTATCATTATTACCAGCAGTTGAGCGAATATTAAAGCTATGGCAGCCGTTAAAAGATTTCTTTGATGCTGAAGAAAAGCCACCGAAAGCTATAAAGATTTTTTTGATAATCCAATCAGTGAAGTGTATTTTTGCTTCTTGCATTCGCAGCTTAGTACGTTTGAATCACAAATAAGAAAAGTTGAAAAATCTAACATCACGGTAATTGAAGTGAAGTCCATATTACAAGAGACAATGCAAATTATGATGGAGAGAAAAACATCAAATTTTATTGGAATAGCGACGAAGCAAATTTTGAATCGCTTAAAGCTTAATTCTGAAAATAATGACATGGTCGAAGCTTTTGAAAAACAAGCAATAGATTTCTTTAATACAGCTGTCGAATATATTAAGAAATGGTCACAACCGCTTGAAAACTTCAATGCCTTCGACTGGATGTCTCTGAACAGTATTCCTGAATGGGAAGAAATTGAACGAACTTTAACATATTTACAAACAAAACAAATAAATATTGAACAGACTGAGACCCTATTTAACCAGTTTGTTTACTTAAAAGATTATTTGAATAAGAATAATGACATAATGAAAACACTAAGCATGGAACAAAAGTGGCTGAAATTTTTTGGAGATACAGAACATTTAGAGCAGAAATCATGCCTATTAAAGCTGTGTGAATATATATTTGCAATTCCAGCCCACAATGCAAATGTCGAAAGAATATTTTCATTGATGACGTTTTGATGGACGGACGAACGGAACAGGTTGTCGGTAGAGACCATTGAATCCATATTGATTTGTCATTACAATTTTAAAATGACATGCGCCCAGTTCTATGATTATATAAAAAAAGAAAAAGAAGTTATTGCAAAAGTAAAATCAACTTCAAAATATGACTGGGCAAAAAAATAAATACCTGAGTAATTTTATGTTAATTTAAAAAATTGTCTACATAAGACGTTTTGAATAAAAAGTATGATTAAATAAAAATAATTGTTTTATTTATTTTACACTTTCAATAAGTTTGAGATTAGAGGGAATCTTAGAAAACACATTAGTTTGTTTCTTCTCGCTATGTAGGAAGGTACACATGCGTGCTATGTTATGTAGTATGGTGTAGTTGAAAAGCCCCGTGTCAGTGTTGAATGTGTTATATACGATTACTAGCTGCGCCCCGCGGTGTTACCCGCGTTAGCCCGAAATAAAAAGTAGTCTATGTGTTAATCCAAAATCTAAACTACCTTCGTACCGAATTTCATCCAAATTAGTTCATTCGTTTGTGCGTGAAAGAGTAACAAATATCCATACATACTCACACGTTTATAATATTAGTAGGATTGAGAGGAATTAGAGCTAGACTGTGTAAAAACTCTACACGGTGGCGATTAGCATTGTCTCCAGCACCTGATCAACAGATTATTATCTTTAAACATATAATTACAATTCTGCTGTACGTGTGTATATCACTGAACTCCTCCTAAACGGCTGGACCAATTTGAATGAATTGTTTCGTATGCGTTTAGGTGCGCCCTGGAAAGTTTAGATTCACAAATAAGCCCGGCAGATGGCGCTGCAGTGGGTCCGCTAGTATATTACAGTAATTCTTGAAAAAAGATCACGTTTTTGCAATTGGATGCTATGATGTGACGCCTGGTTGCCTCGAATATGAATTCCATAAGCAGTTTCATTAGGAGCAAAGAAAATTAGAAGTTTCTATTTTATACCAACTTTTAGGCTTTTTAGGCTTTATATTTTAATCATAGACATAATGAAAATAATGAGTCTTTTTGATATTGAGCACACATTTTTATTTTACTCCATTGTGACACAAAAAATCAACAACTCAAATATGACCTCAGGGTCTCTTCAGGTCTGAGTGACTCCCAGTTTAGTCCTCAAAACACTCCGTGCGTAAACCCAATTTTGAAATACTCGTACACAATAGCCCTCTTAAGCCTTGGTTGCGGTAATGCCGTGGTAAGGAGATCTGCTTCCATCTTCTCTGTGCACTCTGCCTATAAGGCCACTACTCTTTGTTTCTTGGCTTTGTAACTTATCCATCCACCACCATATTTGAAAATATATCCCATGTAGGATCGTCTATCCATGGTGCAAGCTGCCCAATAAGCGCCTGCCATGCCATACTACTTCATGCCACTTTTTTATATTTTAGTCCAACCTTCTTGGTTCCTTTAAATAACGGATGACCCGTTTCGCGGCTTGCCAATGCTTGTTTCCGTAGCAATTATTAAATTGGCTTAGATACCTTACGGCAAACGTAATATCTGGCCTTGTTGTAATTGCTAGATACATCAACGATCCGATCAAGCTGTGGTCCCACAAGTGTTGGTTTGTTAAGACAGCTTTCGCGTGAATACGCCAGGAATCATAGTTTTCTCGCTTAAGCGATTCTACTCGTACATGACCATGACTCCTTGATTTTTCCCACGATTTACGCACTTTTTTACGAATATTAAATCTAGAGTTTTATGGATATCTCGAATAATGAGTCTTTTTAATAATGAGCACACATTTTTAGTTTACAAAGAAAATACAAAACCATCTACTCCATTTTGACATACAAAATCAACAACTCAAATATCTCTATAGCAACCAAAACTCTATGGCAACATATAAGTATATAGACTTGAAATAATTACAAAATATGACACATAGGACTCAATATGGCCGCCATTACATACTTACAAACAAAAAGTAGGTACAAAATTCAAATAATTTGCTCAAATCGATAATATGTGTACCATTTTTTCATAATGATGATCTTTCAAAAATAAATGATGAACTGAATGGAACCACAAACCACAACATCATTTAGGTATGTAATTAGTTTATTCTTGATTTTTACAAACCTGCTAAACTTATTTCGATTTATCATTATTTAATATATTTGTTTATTTTATAATCTCAAATGAGACTAACTCTGAAGTACCTATGATCTAGCAAACAAAAAAATAATCAACAAAATCGGTTCATACTTAATTGACCGAATAATCGCGTTACTTACATACAAAAAAAAAACATACTTACCGCTGAATTGAGAACCTTCTTTTTTCAAGTCGGTTATAAATATTGCTATGCACTCATGCATAATGACAATGTGATTCCCGCACTTTCTTAGGTAAATTTGCGCTCGCACTCACTATTAACCCAATTATTTTCGCAGTACGCAGTATGTATTACCAAAGAAATATGGGAACATATTATAACTAAAGTGTAGGCAGCAAAATGTCAAATAACTTATATAAATAACCTGTGGCCGCCTTCTCTATTTTCTCAAGTCATTGATACAATCGGATTGAGTTTACAAAAATGTGTCAAAATAAAAAGTAATTTAAATCAAAGTTATTACTAAGTTGCCAAGGAGTATTGATGTCACCTTGGAAGCAAATCACCCCCAAATTAATTTTCTAATCCTTTTTAACCCCGATAAGGGATGAATTTCAATAAACTACGAAACACGTCTTCCGTCAATTCAATTACAGAATGTTTATGCCAATTTTCAAGTCGATTGAACCATGGGATCACGATGTTCCATAGAAACTTTGACCCCGTTTTTTACCCTCTTAGGGTTAGAATTTCGAAAAATCCTTTCTTATCGGATGCCTACGTCATACAAAGAACCCACCCTCCAAATTTGAGGTTCCTCCGACCAGCGGTTTGGGCTCTGCGTTGATCCGTCAGTAAGTCATTCAGGACAAAGCATTTTATATATATAGATGAGTTTTGGGTATCGGAAGAAAAAACGTCCCGTATTGGTTCCCAGAAGTTATGGCAACGCTAGGTATAGGTAATCATTCCTAACCTAAAAATTATTGTAAGGTATTGATCTTCACTTTCGAAATTGAAACCTTGCCGATATCTAAAGATTATTTAATACTGACATCATCACTCTATCCAAAATCGGTAGAAACTTAGATATACGTACATAAAGACACTCCTGCAAACACTCGAAAATATTGCTATCTTTATTGCGCATAAGGATAGATGTGAAAATCAAGGTGAAAATACATAAGATCAAACACAAGTCACGCATTAAAATAATGTCTACCAAAAACGTGTTTACAGGATTATTAGATAGTTTCAGTAATGAAATGTAAAGATATGAGTAATTAATCATTGTTATTACTAGTACCTACTCATATCTTTAATAGTTCCATAAATCTGATAATGTACACGGATGCAGTGCAATGATTAATGATAAATAATCATTATTTTATCAATCAATATCCCGTCTGCTATGATTAAAGAAATACCTATTTTTAACCCCCGACAAAAAGAGGGGAATACCCGACACGACGACGCTTGGAAAATAAAAATATTTGAACTTGTGTACAGTCCATCAAATCTAAGAGGTACCGTTTGACGTTTCATATTATGCAAAGAAAAATATACCTTGTACTAAAGGAATAAAACTCCAAGCCGTATTCGAGAATACTTATCGGTCGTCGTCAATATCATGAGTTTTATTCCTTTAGTGTAAGGTATATTTTTCTTTGCATAATATGAAACGTCAAACGGTACCTCTTAGATTTGATGGACTGTAGTATATATGTGACGATAACAATTATAATAGGTTTAAAATATTATTTGTTAGTTGGTAGAGATTATTTTTTGTGTCGAGGGGTTTTTTAAAATTTTATTTTTATAATTTCCTTTCTCTTAATTTTTTTGTAATCTCACATTTACAAGTTTTACCTATATTTAATAATCATGATTTGGTATAAATCTACTCAATTGTCCTTACCATAAAATATCTTTGAGTCGATTTTGTTTTTGAGCGGATCTCTCATATTACGAAGATAAAATCATACTGAATATTTTTATTACTTACGACAAGAAAACATCTTCCAGTGTAGTAGCGACGAGGCCGTAATTTTTAAACTTGATCTTCTCTATGTTTTCTTCGAGATCGTTTAGCATTTCTTCGAACAGATGTGCGTGCTCATTTAGCAATCCGTACGTTATTTCCGAACCTGCGGAGATCACAACACACAACGTTGTAAACAAGTAACTTATAAGTTATCCACAAACTCGCACTGGACTAACGTGGTGAGATATGGCCCAATCACCCTTCGTGGGTAGCAATAGGCTATTAAAAGGCTTATAAGTAACTAGATATTACTCGTATAACAGAAATTTCAAACTGAAAGAAACTCATCACATCAGCTGTTAAGTAACCCAGTAGGACATATCCACTTTGTTTTAAGTCCGCGAAAATTTAACAAATCTCACCTCGGTCATCCTTAACAGAGATTCCAGGTATATGTTTGCTGAGGAGATCTCTACACGCATCATAGTCGAAGCCGTCTTGTTTCCCGACGACGAGCGAGTAGCCGACGCCGTGGTGGTGCTTGAGGAAGTGCGGCGAGCCCACGCACTGCAGCCGGCCGTGCGCCATGATGGCCACGCGGTCGCCCAGGAAGTCCGCCTCGTCCATGAAGTGCGTCGTCAGGATCATCGAACGACCTGCGGGAACCGCCCCGTCAGATAATGAGCTGCTGCGGCTTAGCCAAGGACGCCCGAGCGGGCACCGCCCCCTGCCACACCCTAACAATCTTTTTTGTACACCCTAAAAAATTAACTCTTATTTTTCTGGGGTGGGAAGCGCGCATACATGCCCCCCTAGCTCATCATAGGGAAAATCTCCAGCTACAGCCAGGGCGGCCACAGCGGCGTAGACGAGCGCTCTCTCTTTTCGTACCTCTCTTCTCCTTCTGCAGCAGGTCCCAGAGCGCGCGGCGCGAGGCGGGGTCCATGCCGGAGGTGGGCTCGTCCAGCAGCACCACGCGCGCGCCGCCGCTCAGCGCGATGCCCACGCACAGCCGCCGCTTCTGTCCGCCCGACAGCCCGCCTGCTTGGTAGTTGCGCTGGATACACAAACACAAACCTCAATGCGACGTTAAGCAATCTATAAGTCTAACGTGACCATCATAACTATAACACAATATCCACCTTTTCCGGCAGCTCGAGCTTCTCAATCAGAGTATCGATGTCTTGCTTTAGTTCGTCTCCCTTGAAGCCCTTGAGCCGGGCGAAGAACTCGAGATGCTCGGCGACGGTGAGTTCATTGAAGAGCACGTTGTGTTGGGGACACAGACCGAGATGCGCGCGCGCGTACCGTGACTGCGTGCTCATATCGTAACCCGCTACTACCACTGATCCGGACGTTGCTTCCAAGTTACCTGGAACGGAAATAATTAATTGTTTTACAAGAGTGCAAAGTTGCTTTTTAACCGTGTGCTAATTTTTAATGACCGAGCAAGCGTAGGATTCTAAAATTAGAATCCTGAGAGCGTTAGCGAGGGAATCTTTGCACTAGAGTACAACACGTAACTTTTCATCCCACCTCAGCGAGTTGTCGTACTATTTCAAATACTTCTCGCGTGATTGTTGAGGGAGAAAGTTTATTTGCGAATTTTATTAACAGTTTCAGTAAATTCTGTTGGCACCAAATAAACTTTCTCGTCGCTAGAATCATTTTAGGTTTTTCACTTGTTTTCAAGTTTCTTGTTTTTAACCTAAGGTTTTTTCTGGGGTTTTACGAGTGACAATGAAGTGAAAAGAAAATGGCGCGCGCAGAGCAAATTAAAAAAAAGTACACCAAGAAGGTTCCGAGTCTGGGTTTTTAACAAATTAAAAAAAGTTGCATGATTAATTCGGCACCATGGAGGTAGAAGTAAAACTATTTTTACTTCTACCTCCATGGTGCCGTTTAATGATGTTTCGAATTCACATACTCAGTGCACACGAATCACGATGTTCTAAATTCAATTTTACTTTATCCTCTAGCGGGTGAAAACGGCTTTTGCACTCGGGTATCTTTTTTTTCTTTTTTTTAATGTAGAATTGAATAGGGCTAGGGCTACCTTTGGCCACCAACTTGCCTGATGGAACGCGAAGTTGTATCCGAAGATAGAGTATGTAGGCCTAGAAGATACCTATTCACTCTTGACTTGAAGACATCCAAATTGTAATTGTTGAGAAACAATGGCGGAGGCAGGGCAGTATCGAATAGGAAAAAAGCTCTTTCCGAGATGGGGGATGAAAAAAACATTCTACCATCACCATAAAATGGTGCAACAGCAAAATTGCTTTATTTTATTTATTCGTCTGGAAAACTTAACGCACGTTAGCAGTAATAAAGTTTAAGCCAAAAGTATATTTATAAAAATTTATAACACCTAAAGGCATAAACAGACACAACGAAGTGTCATTGCTTTACAGCGAGACCCTGAAAAGTAGACGTACCTGTAAGCATAGATATAGTCGTAGACTTGCCGGCCCCGTTATGTCCGAGCAGCACTGTGATCTGATCGTCGTATATGTTCAAAGTCAAGTGATTCACTGCTGTGTATTTTTCGAATACTTTTGTTAACTCCTGTGAAAGGAAAAATAACATGAACAAGAGAACACCTATTGTTAATAATGCTCTATATTCAATACACTCTGACCAGAAACATAAGACGTAAACCGTTCATGATATTGAAGCGTAAGTAGAATGTAGGGACGGATTTCTAGTGATTTAGACACTTAGAGGTGCACTTACCGTCATCTTAACTCCAACAGTATGACCTATCGGGTCTTTTTCCATTAGTAAATCTTCATTGTCATTGTTTTCCATGGCTACAAATACATCCCCTGAAATAAAAATATTTATTTGATTTCGAGAAAAGGTAATGCCCTTTAAACATGTATTTGAAAAGAATAGTAAAGTGCTGGGCAATGTTGGAGTTTCTTATGCTGCCCAAATACTCCGTAAAAGTAGATTCAAAGACATGTATAATCCTTACTAATATTATAAAACTGAAAGTGTGTTTGTTGGTTTATTGGTTTGTTCCTCTTTCACGCAGCAATGGAGCAACGGATTGACTTGATTATTGGAATGGACATAGTTTGAAAGACGGAAAGTGATATAGGCTACTTTTATCCCGGAAAAATAAAATGTTCCCATGGGATTACACAAAAAATAAAATACGGGAGCGAAGACGCGGGCAAAAGCTAGTCTAGTTAAATTACAAAATTGTCCATACCTTCAGTTTTCTTTTCTCCACTGGGGCACCAGAATTCTTTCTGGAAGAGGAAGTACCATTTCTCCGGCGTACCGAAGGGTCCAGGCAGCACTTGCTCGAGGTAAAGCGCTATGAGCATGTAGAGTACGCAGTCCACGACCAACATCACAACCACGTGGCCGAACGTGAACCGAGAGGATTCCGCCGAAGGCATGTCGAAGAATTCACCCCAGTGCATACCTGGATATAAGTTCTTATTTTAACAAAACATTTGCATAACACGACCTAAGAATCAAATTTAAATAAGTAACTGTTTTTCTCCAAAAATAGCACAAGCGTCTTTTTTCACAATAACTTTTCAGTCTACTTGATCAACTTCACTTCAATTTACTTGTAAAACCTTGTAATTGGCCGTTAACAAATATTTTATATATTTCTGTAACATAGCCAAATAATAGTAAAGTACCCAAATAAAATAACATAAAATCAAGATATTTCGCATGAATCAATGTATATTTTTTATGGACTTTCAAAAAGAAGGAGGTACTAAGTTCGTCTGTATGTATTTTTGTGTACCTATGTTCATCGATATTTTCGTCAATTGTACACTGATTTAAAAAAAACTTTTTTATTTCGGAAAGGTGTGGCCACCCGAGGTGGTCCCATTTTAATTTTATCGAATTCGGCTGAGCCTTTTTTGATAAATTTAATCAACAATAATGTACATGGATGTCACATCGATTCGTGCAAACTATTCGAATTCTGTACACGGTGGAAGTTGACAATTTTTGCGTAATATAATTATTATTTTTAGATTATTGTTGATTTTAATCACTCACCCCGATTCCGATAAAATTTAAAAAGAAAAAGGAATCATCAAAATTGGTATCTTAGTGGAATAATCATCGGTGGAATAATTGCGTAACATACGTACAAAAAACAATAGTATTTGAGCCTCCTGTGAATTTGAGAGCCTCCTATTTAGGGTTCCAGAAAAACGAGGAACCCTTATAACTTCGTTGTGTCCGTCCGTCCTCATGCTACAAAGCCTTAGAGCTTCCACATTTATGAACCAAATTGGATGAAATTTGACAATATAATAGTTCTAGTATAGATCTCAATTTCAAATACTTAAAAAATTCAAAACAGTTTATTTAAGGGGTAGCTAAAGTGGGGATGAACCTTTTTTTTAACCCCACCCCTCGTGTGTGGTATCGTTGAATAGGGTTTCTGAAATGAATGAATGTTCTTGAACATTTTTTTTGTCACGTGTACCATTTGTGAGATATAAGTCGCCAAAGTTGAAAAAAGAGTGTCCCCCGCCCCCTTAATTTCCAAAGTATACGAGATAGAATGTTCAAACTTCTGAGATTATAGACCACATTAAAAACTTTATCTCAAAATTGTTTTGAGCACTGTGGGATAATAGCTTTCTGAGTTATAAAGAAAAATTGAAATTCATATCCTCGTCCTGCCCAATGGTATTTTTAAATCACAAAATATGCTTGATCAGTACTGCCCAAACAAAAAATATAAAATTTCATATTTCTGCCCAGTGTCCTTCTTTCTTGACATATTCGAACTTCGCGCCTCACGTATGAATTATTACTCTATTGGCCGTTTTCTAACCTTACCGTGATTGGTTGAAATATTAGCGAATCGGTGAACCAGTGTGAAGTGTCATTTGACAACTTTTTCAACTGTTAGAAGCCCTTTGAAACTTCATCATGGCGTCACGGTCAACACAGGGTAAGTTCAATCTATTATTTTATGTAGAATCATTAGAGTTTTTTGATTGCCTATTTACAGAAATAAAGAAAAAACCTTAATTAACAATGTGCTGTAGTTATTTTCGACGTTCGTTAGTTATTTAAATTTTTGGCAAAGATTTTCTTTTTATGTACTTTTAAAATCACAATAGGCAGTTTTACTGGTAGAAGAGTTCAGTGTTACTTGAACAAAAATATTAAACCTCCATGGTAAAATATTAAAATTAGGTGGTTATTTTGTGAATTAATTAAATGAAAAAAATAATGATTTTTTACAGGTTTTAGAGACGAAGACATAGAACATTTATTGGAAGATTCGGACATCGGTGACTTTGTGCCTTCAGACGATGACTTTGGTGATCCCGAATATCTTCCTCAGATTGTAAGAGAACCTGTCAGCGACTCAAGCTCTGAAGATGATGAAGCTAATGAACCTAATGAATTAGAACTTGACGTGAGTACATCTTTTATTAGAGGACGATCACGCGGAACTTCTGGACGTGGTAGTCGTGGTGTTTCTAGCAGTAGACGTCGTCGACAGCGTGTGCGACACAGTGTCACACCTTCCACATCAGGGTCCACACATGTAGAATGGACGCAACAGGAGTTCCACCCAAGTTATCCAACTTTAGCAGAACCTTCATATGTACCAAATGATACAGACAGTTTATCTAAATTAGATCTATTCAGACAGTACATCGATGACGATTTATTAAATATATGTGTAGAGAAAACAAACCAAACTGCAGTGAAATTATCAGGCCAGAGCTTAAATCTTACATTATCAGAGTTCAAGTTGTACATCGGTTTGAGCTTAATTATGGCAAGCATCAACTACCCGATTCTTCGTATGTACTGGATGGAAAGATGGAAATTTGTTATGATTTCTGATCAAATGTCCCGTAATCGATACCAGCAGCTTCGAAATTCCATAAAATTTGTTTTTGATGACGATTTTACCTCGGAAGAGAAAGCCAAAGATAGATTGTATAAAGTCCGACCTCTATTAAATCGGGTTCAGAAAGGTTGTCAACAACAAAATAAGAGTCAAAACTTAAGTATAGATGAAATGATTATCCCATTCACAGGATCTTGTGGGATAAAGCAATACTGTCCAGGAAAACCAAATCCTGTGGGCTTAAAAGCATTTGTTTTGGCAAAACCAAACGGAGTAGTGTGCGATTTTCACATCTATCAAGGCACTACAACATATCCAGAGTATGATAACACAATCTTTGGTCTAGCTGAAAAAGCTATTTTATCTCTTGCGGATCAGCTTGTTCCAGGTCACGTACTATATTTCGATCGTTATTTTAGCTCTCAAAAATTAGCTGATGAACTTTCTTCAAGGGGAATATTATGTTCGGGAACTTTGATGAAAAACCGTATTCCACATGGGTGTCAGCTAAAAGACGACCGCTCTTTGAAAGAAGAAGGTAGAGGGAGCTGTCACGTGTTAGTAAGGCCAGACAAAAAAGTAGCTGTAACTAAATGGTTTGACAATAAACCCGTTATTTTTATGTCAACCCTGGAAGCCGAAGAAATATCTGATTTTTGTTCGCGCTGGTGTAAGTCAACAAAAAGATATGTGACTGTAATGCGACCGCAAGTTGTTCGTGAGTATAATAAGAATATGGGCGGGGTGGACCTTGCCGATCGTCTTCTAGCTGTTTGTCCTAACAGATACAAAACCAATAAATGGACGCAAAGGCTATTTTCGCACATGATAGATTTGTGTGTGAGCAACGCTTGGTTAGAATATAAAAACACTGAAATTAAAAAAGGTACTCCTAAAAGAAAGATACTGATGCTGAGGGAATTTAAACTACAACTTGGTGAAGATATGATTGACGAAGTAAACATAAATAACCGGCCCGTAGAAGAACTCTCCGATGACAATGAATTTGAAAACCAGCCACGTAAACGAGGAAAACCTTCAGTTGTTCCCTTACCATCAAAGAAACGTCGCACTTTCGAAGCAAAACATTTGCCTAATGTCGACGAAAAACAATCTAGGTGTAGATCTTGCCATTATAATAAAACCCATTTTAAGTGCGCTACATGTAACATTTATTTATGTATTACTAAAAAGAGAAATTGCTATTATGATTTTCACAATTGTTGAAATATTATAACAACTTTTTAACATTTTGATAATTTTTACAGATTTTGTCCAGGAATAAGGTGAATGACGCCAAATATGTATGTTTAGGTATAGATTTATAGAGAGCTGTAACTGATTGAAGTACTTAGCATCCTAAAAATAAGTTTTTAAGTGGTCTCCTATGTAACCTAGTTATAAAAATAGGTACCAAATTTTGTTATGATTATTTTTATTATTAATAAAATTCGTATAAAAATGATTTTCTTTTTGCAATTTCTTAGGAAAATATCGAAATTTTCCTAAGTGAGTTTTGTAATAACATTATATATTTTCTAATGTTGTACTCAAAAGCTGGTAACATTGTTCGTTTTTGGGAGATTTCGTTGGAAAATCAGAACACGTGATTCTATAAAGTTTTACCCAATGTCATTTATAAAGGACAAAAAAATTAAAGACGGTTTTAAAAGTTCTGCCCAATGACCTTTTAAAAGAACAAAAGATATTGACTTTAAAATGCTGTGAATCGATAAGGTAAAGGTAAATATATTCCCAAAAAATATTTTTTTTGTTATACTACAACTTTAAGAAATTTTTTTTTACATTTGTTGTTCTGGGCAGAAGCTATTATAAACAAATTGTCCTTTAAAAATGACATTGGGCAGAACTTAGAAAGTAATTTTTTTTTTATTGGGCAGGACGAGGTTAAGCTTGCACATAGCTCAGAGGTCATTGACCTCACAAATATGTTTTTAGCCACTTATGTTTTTCTATACATTATAAAATCGGTTATTATCGTCACCATAATCATCGTCACCATCTACGGAAGCCTATCATACGCGTGTCTCGACACGCATTAACAACTTATTTGAAGTCGGTTGAATCGTCGCTGCTAAATTCACTCAAAGTAGTAGAAGTAGTAATTAAGTAGAAGCCGATAGAGTACAATACATGGCGTGACAAAGTACTCACCGCCGGTGCCTTCCTTGCTGAGCAGCAGCTCGAAGCCGTACGTCATGGCAGAGTTGATGCTGAGGCAGGCGAGGGTCTGCGCGACCGTCGACACCTCGCCGTCCACCGACAGCAGCGCGCCGGGGATGCTCGACATGAACCAGATCACGCCGGTGAACAAAGATGCTCGGCTACCTAAACACATTTAAATACACCTCTTCTTTTTGTCTAATATTTGAACGTTATACTTGATTTTGATTTTCAATTTTTGTTTAATTTTTTAGGGCTCCGTAACCAAAGGGTAAAAACGGAACCCAATTACTAAGACGCTCGCTGTCCGTTTTTCCGTCCGTCTGTCTGTCGCCAAGCTGTATCTCATGAACCCGTGCATGAACCGTGATAGCTACTCGTAGAACGTTGAAATTCTCACAGATGACGTATTTCTGTTGCCGCTATAACAACAAATACTAAAAACAGGAAAAAAATAAGGCCATACAACAACCTGAATTTTAGCCGTTTTTCACTCGATGTTAATAACAGTAACAGGTAGATGCTTGAAATATTCACAGAATATTTAGTTGAATATTCACTTCAAAAATAAATAATTAAAATAATATAAATATTTAAGAGGGGCTCCTGTACAAGAAACGTGTTTTTTTTGCTCAATTTTAATAACGGCAATAGAAATATGCTTGAAATATTCACAGAAAATTAAGTTGTATATTGCCTTCAAAAGTAAATAATTAAAATAAAATTTATATTAAGGGGTCTTCCATACGGTACGGAACCCTTCGTGCGCAAGTCCGACTCGCACTTGGCCGATTATTAAAAAGTGTTCTTACTGCTTCTTTCACGAACGTGCATATTGCGTAGTTACGTAAGTCTCATTCGGGTAACCAAAAGACAGGCCTATGGAACCCAAGTTACGTCCTAACAATTTTGTAAATTCGTTCCTTGTACCTGACACAATCAATTATACGTACATACTTTTAGTTAATAAATATTTCAATTTATATTCTTCACGAGTTAGCTCCTTATAATCAGTAGGTATGATCCATCCTTCGCGGAAGGCTCCATTTTCTAGAAATTTTTAAACTTAACAAACATTTTGTTTCCTCAGTAACTACTAACCAGCTATAGTTAACTACCTATATTTGGACTCCACTGGACTGCTCTGATGAATTGATGCGATCATCGCGTTCTGTGCGCCCAGTTTCAGGTAGTAGTACAAATCGTTAACTACCAATTCCTACCTTTGAATTAACTGAATGAGCTCCCAGTTGGCATGAAGCGAAAATTTGATCAAATCATCGCATCGTGTATGCCCACCTTAAGAACACATAAAAAATTGCTAGGTTACCAACCCAACTAAATAATATCTGTGAAGTCCTTTGTAGAATGTAGGTATACCTACCTAGCTTTGATGTGTGGAATCCACTAAAGTACAAACCTGTAGAGAAAAAGCCGCTGAGCATGAAGGAGAAGAATATGGCGGTGGTGAGGTACAGCACCAGGTAGAAGAACAGCACCGACCACGAAGTGTTCGTGAACACCGCGTAGTCCGAAAACCCATCCTGGTTCGAAAACCAATGGACCTGATAGACAAACAAGACGTGTTCTCACTACATATTATGAAGAAAAGTCCCCTTGTTTTGTGTCTGTCTGTGTATCCGGTTAAATCTTCTAAACTACAAAACAGATCGTAATGTTCTACCTACCTTCTATAAATTAATTTAGCTGTAACTTTCCGGAAGATTTTTTTAAAAAGATATTGATAACCGCGGAAGATTTTTTTAAAAGATATTGATAACCGTATCTTTTTAAAAAAATCTTCCGGAAAGTTACAGCTAAATTAATTTGTAGAAGGGCGAAGCTGGGTCGAGCAGCTTGCACGATTGCACGAATTAAGATTTCACTAGTTAAGCTCAACAATGAGCGTCATATACTGGGATGCTGATAAGCTATTACATAGGTAATCCCCTTGAAAGCTATTAATCGCTTAAAAACTATTTTATCGCTTATCACTACATAGTATAAAACAAAGTCGCTTCCGCTGTCCCCATGTCCCCATGTACGAGGCTTATATCTTTAAAACTACGCAACGGATTTAGATGCGATTTTTTTAAATAGATAGAGTAATTCAAGAGGAAGGTTGTATAATACACCTGTGTGAAGCCAGGGCGGGTCGGTAATTTAAATATAAAAAAGTCGAATTTCCTAAAAAGATTATCAAAATAATGGCCACATGCTTGTAGGATTTTGAAAAAAATTGTTGGTGTTGAACACATTATTGAAGCATTGGACTTTGTTATTGATTTTATTTGCAGTACGCACTAGTTTATTGCTCTTCCGATGAGTTTTTTTTCTATCAGATTCTGGTAATGTTTTAGGTACTTATTCTTTGAGGATGAGTCAGTAAACCAAACTTGCCATAGTGCGCAATAACTTTGACTAAAATAGAATAGGTTTCACTATACGTGCCCAATACATTCAATTCATAGAAAAGTATCTTACCTTTAAAAGTATCACGAGTAACGTAGATGCTATCAAGAGGTAGATGAACTGTTTACAAAACCATGCTGTCCAATGAAGCCACGTAGGAAGCCCCATAATTTTCATGATTTCCTGCAAGGATTTTGTTTGTTATCTTCGTCAATTGAAAAAGAAATCGCATTTCAAAAATTGTATTATCCAAATCGTCACGTCACAAGATGATAAAAATAACGGATGTACTATGGAAGATATAATAAAATATATAATGAATGAATAGAAGATATAATACATGGAAGATATAATTAAATCGTTAGAATTTTAAAAATGACTGAGTTTACACTTTGAAGCCGTGGTGGTCTAGTGGTAATGATACTCGCCTTACAATCGTGAGGCCGTGGGTTCAAATCCCGGTCCCGTACCAATGAATTCCTTGGAATTTATGTACGGAATTTCACACCACTGGCTTTTCAGTGAAGGAAAACATCGTGAGGCAACCTGCATACATCTGTAGATGAAATTCGATGGCGTATGTGCATCCACCAACCCGCACTGGGCCAGCGTGGTGGATAATAGCCCAATCACCCTTCGTGGGTAGGCCTACGTCCTGCAGTGGACTATCAAAAAGGCTGGTACAGTACAGTACAGTACAGAGTTTACACTATCACATCTCAGTAATTAGGTATACATTGTACATGGTATTTCATTGCTGTTAAACATTGCGCATTAAAATTAGTCTGCTCACTTTCAACTGAAGCTCTTTTTCCACGACGATCGCTCGGACGATATTCACAACTGTGTAACTGAAGCTGAGAGTGACGAAGACTGGAAGGAGAATCTGCAAGGCAAATATAGCGTTGTCCAGAATGTACGGCGGATGCGGGAACCGCTGCAGGTTCACGTCGAACTGCTGCATGTCTTCGCCCGTCTTCCGCGACACTAATTCCATAGAAATAGCGTTCTGGAGCGCTATGAACATTTCGATCACGTAACCTGTAGAAAAAAAAATACTAAAAATGTCGTTAGGTGAAAAGTACGTACGGCATAACTACACATATTCCATTTACAAACAGTTTTTGACCAAAGCAAAACGAAAGTCTCTGCTTCACGATGATTTTGCTTTTGTAGAAAGTGACCCGGATGTTGATTTTTCTCTACATTCTACAAGTTGCATTTTTCAACGAAACCCGACAAAACTTGGTACACAGGTTCTAGGTAGGTATATATTAATGTTTTTTTTTTATCTGAATCCTTACAAAATTTGCTAGTATTAACCAAATCGTTCAAGAACGAGTCGAGATCAGTATAGGCTTATAAATATTCAATTCAAGAGATGTGCCAAGAGTTCTACTGTTCAGAGAACTACTAGTTTATTATTTGGTTTGGGACTGTGAGTAAGTATACTTTCGATCAAATGGATCGAAGAAGATTTACGAGTAATAGAGAACTACTCAAAAATATACTAGTTATACACATACCTGGGTCGGTACCACCTTCCGGAGAATTTGCGGATCTAGGTCCCTGCGCCTCAAACGCAGGAAAAACTAACTCAGTTCGCCAAGATCGTTCTCCTTGGGAGAAAAATGAATTCAGTCGCGGCATTTCCGGAAATCGAAGGGAGTAAGACATGACATTTGGTAAATCGGTGGTGCCTGGAACAAATATACAAAGATTCATCTTGGTATCTTAGTGGAATAATCTTGAATACATCAAATGAAAATTAAAAATACTCCACATTATTTCAACGCTCCAAAAAATCAACATTGAACAACATAAGAATAATTCAAATAAAATGTGTCCTTTCATCAATAAAATTAATTTACTTTTGATTTATTATTTTTGATGTTTAATCTAAATCCATCAGCATTCTGTAATGAATTCAGATGTATAAAAAATAAGGATTTGGAAGTTGAATTTCTTGGTTCAGTGGATAATTCCACTGATCTTACTTTCTACGTTTATCGATGTAACTAACCTCGCAGTGAATCATCGAACTGCACAGCAGCTAGGACAGTCCGAGTCATTTCTTCATCGATATAAAGTCGTCGTAGATCATCACTACTATCGTAACCTGTCACTTCGATTAACGATCTGATGATGTCCATAATATCGGTCGTATTAAGGAGGTCTGGAGTTAATTTGAATTCTGGAGGCAGGAGCTCTGGAGCCGAGCCAGCTATGATTGGTAAGAGTTCTCTAGCATTATTTTCAAGGAGGTTTCCCATAGCTGTTCTGACGACATCTTCCAACTCAGGGCTTGTTGGCGAATAGGCTATTGATAAATCCGTTAAATTCATTCCAGCGCTGTAAGAGAAAAATATATCTTCTATAGAAGAATAACGTATAGAATAGAACTAGATCGTCGAGCTAAACTTACTGTGCGGTAAGTAAAACTTAACTATCGTAACGATAAGGCACTTAAAAATTCGAATTTGGGATCTCCATAAAGGGGTTTGTACTATTTTGTATGGAAGTTGGCACATATCTCTACTCATACCTAACACTTTAGTTGTGCGCGGAAACATTGATGAAAAAAAAATTAAAAAATGGCGGCGGGTGAATATGCCACAAATGTTCAAACCCCTTTGCTATCAAAAAAGTTTGGCTATGTACCTTATAATATGTTTGCTACCTACACTTTTACGGTATGCTCTATAAGCGAGTACTCAACAAAACTTTTGATTAGATAGATAGATAAATTCTTTATTGCTACACCAAGACTTAAATAAACTAGGAAAACTTAAACTAGAAACTACAAACAAGTGTTACAATCGGCGGCCTTATCGCTAAAAAGCAATTTCTTCCAGGCAACCGTTACATGTGAAGGATTAACGAAAAGATATAGGCGAAGGGGTGTGCATGAAAGTGATAAATATACTTACATTCTAATAAATTCTAATTATAACCTACTAATACATAATATAAAATAAACTAATATATATAATAAATCAACTATATCGGAAATTACAAATGACTATATTTAAACAGCTTATAATGATGACAAAAATAAGTGAAAATAAATAATTTTGGAGAATAATTAGAGAGACGGCAACTGCGACATATAATGATTTTATACATTTACTTTAAAAACCGCCAGAGATGAAGCGCGTCTAATAGACACAGGCAATGCATTCCAAAGCTGAACAGCCTGGAATGCGAACGATTTACCATAAAAATTTTCACAACGTGCTAAAGGAGTCATAAGAGAGAGGTTATTTGTGGATCTAAGAAGGACAGAGTGGGATGTATACCAATATGAGAAGAGTTCTTTTAGGTATCGCGGGGTGGAAGGGTTGAACAAAATATTATAAAGGAGAGAGAGGATATGAGCATTCCGACGAGAACGAATAGGTAACCACTTGAGCTTAGCGCGATATTGGGATATATGATCATACTTCCGTAGACCAAATATAAATCTGATACAGAAATTCTGAAGGCGCTCAAGTTTGTCTAGTTGGTCTTGTCTGAGATCAAGGTAACAAGCATCAGCGTAATCCAGAATGGGAAGAAGAAGAGATTGTGCGAGCGCAACCTTGGTGGCAGTGGGTAAGAAATTTCGAAGCCGTCTCAATGAACTGCCAGAGGCAAACAATTTACTACTAATGGATTTCAAATGAGCATCCCAGCTTAGCGTACGATCGAATATTACCCCAAGATTTCTTACAGATTCGCTGTATGGTAAAGGGACACCATTAAATATTACACTAGGAAGTGTAGCCCAGTCAATTCTCGAAATCTTGTACGAGCTGCCAATTATTATGACCTGTGACTTATCAGGATTGACTTTTAGGCCATGAGAGTCGCTCCACTCAATGTTCATTCGGCCGAGGTCAGCGTTCATTGTAGTAATGGCACTGTTAAGATCATCCAGATGGGCTTGTGTATAAATTTGGAGATCATCTGCATAAAGGTGGTAGGAAGAAGTAAGAAGAGATTATGTATTTATGTATCTGCTATACATAAATAATTCATCGAAAAGTACATATTATTTTATAGATCACTTTGATGTTCACACCGAATTATTATAATAGTACATATAAAAAGGGTTAAAGTTAGTGCAACAGGCAGTAATGTCACAACTAGCGATTTCTTGATAGTATAGGTACATGCCACTCTGTACTGGTTTTTTTTTATAATCTACCGCTGAGCAGAGGCCTATCCACAAACGACCACACTACGTTTTTCATATGAATCCATCAGGCCTTTCAGTTGCCGTATAAGGAATATGGCCACAATATGAAGCCCAATTATGAAGGCACCGTCGTAAATTTAATAGCAACGTAAAAATTATTCTCTATATCGAATGCCTAAAGTGAAAAAGAAACAGAAATACCTCTGCTAATTAGTCATTATAATAATGATGGCGCCTTCATAATTGCGCCTATTGTTTATGTAATCTAACGCACTTATGTCCTAAAATAATTTATCGAAACATGTCCACTTTTAGGTGGAGAGCAATATCACAATATGCGTTTCATACTATTGCTAGTCAGCATTTTGCGACACTTCATCTAACATGTTACGTGTAGAGCTAGAAATGCGGGTATCTTAGGATTACCTAGGCTAAGATTGTCTCCTCACACTTACTTCATTGAGTAAAGCTAAAAATATCACTAAAAATAACTTTTTTTTTCTTTTAGCTTTAGCAAACTCGCCTATTTTACCTATGCAGAAGAACAAAAAAGGATGTCTGATTATTTTTCCTCTTTGAATCACTCAATTCACGTGTATGACGTCTGAATGTAGCGATTTGAATCATTGTCCGGAGCGCCCGGGGTGTAGTAAGAGAGAGGCCTATACCTAGCAGTGGGATAAAGAAGGATGATGATGATGATGATGCCCAGGGTGAGATCACTTAAAGTTGCGTCATGCCTTCAGCTAAATAAATATTTTCTTGCCTATGTGAAGTGTGTGCATAGTAGAATGATGGCGATTCATCGTCATGATCAAAATCATCATCTACGCCTTATCATACGCTTGTGTCGACTCGACTCGTGAGTCGATGAGCTGATTCCGAGTATGAGTACATGAAAACTGCACGGATTACATAAAAATATGCACACAATAAGCCCGATTACAGAGGCGCCATCGTAATTATATTAGCTAAATAGCATTGTTCTGTTTCTTTTTTACTTTAGGCATTCGATAGAGAGAACGCTTTTTACGTTGCTAATAAATTTACGCTGGCGCCTCTGTAATCGGGCTTATAGAGTAGGTATAAATATTAAGCACTTACAGAATATTCAATGAATAGTTGAGCGTGCTTGCCGGAAACATAGGATACGTATGGGCTGGCTGCTGCGAGGGCTCCACCTGCCAGCGCACGATCAGGATGACGCTCATGGTGAGGACGGGGAGGAACAGCTCCACTGCCGTCTGCCACTTGTGCCGCCATTGTTGCAGGAAGTTCTTCCACATCAGCAGTCGGAACTTAGTCAAGGCCCCGGCCTGCGGGGACTCAGATGTAGCCCTCATCGCGTCTGATTAATCCTACTGGTAACATGAATAAAAAAAAACACAAACTACAAACTTTTCTAATAAAGTCTCTAATAAAGTGTGCGCCCTCATTTGATTTTCTGACAGCATCCGGCTGTGTCGGATTCACTACTGTTTGAGTCAAAAGTTTATCTTCTATTATATAAAAGGCTTCGCTGAGTGACTGACTGACAGACAGCCTACAGCCCAAACCGCTAAAGATAGGAACATGAAATTTGGAACAAAGATACATTGGACCACGTAATGGAGCACTAAGGACGGAATTTTGAAAAATCGACCTCTAAAGGGGTAAAACGGGCCCTTTTCGTTTGCATTTAATTTTTTACCGATTGACTTAAAACTTTGTATATATGCTTTACAAATAAAATAAAAGTTACGTTTCTTCTTGTTTTTCCGAATTTTCCTTATCTAACGGATCAGATAAGTTCCCAAAGTTGGTGAAAAAAAGCATCAATAATTACATCAGACGAGCTCAACGGTTATAAATGAAATCTGGTAGGTATTTAGAAAGCACACAACATGTTTCAATACAGTAACTATTTTATCCCGGAAAATCCATAGGGTTTCTTAGCAATAGCCAAAATAATCAATTATAAAGCTAAGATAAAAGGGGTAAATGAATCCTAACGAAATTTGGTACGTCGCTAGACAATAACACAAATTACCACTTGGGGTACTGCTATCCCGGAAAATTTCAGTGGGTCCTTCAGGGTAGGTATCAATTTCCTAAAAAAAGTACTAAATGACTGTTCGAAAACCGATGTAATATTATTTGAAAATAGCTCACCCTTTTAACTAATATATGACTATTAACGTCCTGGGAAAAGTCCCGGATTCCTTGTCTAACGCTAGACCAAACATCCTATATCAGCGTGAAAAATAACTTGATCGCTTTTTTTTTTAAACGTAGTGAAATGTCTAGAAATAAATTGAGATAATTTAGATCCTTCAATGGGGGCAAAATGGGCCCCTAATAGTTTATGAACGATTTTATTTTGTGAGCCAATAGACTTGAACTTAGGGTACATACGGATCAATAACTACTTACTTTACTATGGGAACTACCCTGAAAAAGCGAAATTTACCTATTATTTAAATTTTGTCGCGAGTCCATGAACTTTTTGTGTTTAGCTGATTTTATTTACGTTATTTCTGGGTTGGTGCCATAGTAAAAGTTAGTCAAATGATGAGTATAATGGAATCCTAGAACATGCCTGTCGTCTAGATGTAGGTGCACTATGTATTTCTCAAATAAAATGTACCTTCTTGTGTGCTACTTTTTCGTCTGTACTTGGTCAGAGAATGTCTGAAAGTCCTACAAGTGTCTCGATTAGTTTTGACTGGGTAAACGGTTTTGGGCGAGATTGTCATTGGGTTCAGAATAATCGAAATTAAATTTCTAATGACTTAATGAAAAATGATGAATACCTGTACTGGCCTTTTTTAGGGTTCCGTACCCGAAGGGTAAGAACGGGACCCTATTACTAAGACTTCGATGTCCGTCTGTCCGTCTGTCTGTCTGTCACCGGGCTGTATCTCATAAACCGTGATAGCTGGGCAGCTGAAATTTTCACAAATGATGTATTTCTGTTGCCGCTATAACAACAAATACTAAAAATAGAATGAAACAAATATTAAAGGGGGGCTCCCATACAACAAACATGATTTTTAGGAGTTTTTTGTTCGCTTTTAATAACGGCAAGAGGAATGGGCTCCCATACGGTACGGAACCCTTCGTGCGCGAGTCCGACTCGCACTTGGCCGATTTGTACGGAACCCTTCGTGCGCGAGTCCGACTCGCACTTGGCCGATTTTTAATAGTAACGGCAAGAGGAATGGGCCCCCATACGGTACGGAACCCTTCGTGCGCGAGTCCGACTCGCACTTGGCCGATTTTTAACAGTAACGGCAAGAGGAATGGGCCCCCATACGGTACGGAACCCTTCGTACGCGAGTCCGACTCGCACTTGGCCGATTTTTAATAGTCCACTACTGAACGTAGGCCTACCCACAAAGGGTGATTAAGCCATATCCATTACGCTGGCCGAGCGCGGGTTGCTGAGTTCACATACGACATAGATTTTTCTCTAAGGACGTGCCTATGCAGGTTGCTTCAATGTTTGCCATCAATGAAAAGCCAGTAGTATGAAATTCCGTACATAAATTTCCTTGCGATTGTAATGTAGACCATGACATGCGAATGGAGTTGGATAAATTTGGTAAACGAGTGGGAAACTACATGGGTCAACTCATGATCGAGCAATATATCGAAAAATATTCTTTTCTCGATATTAAAAATCAGTAGGTATATTAAAATATAACTTTATTAGGTAAGTATTTATTTTATGACAAGTTATAAAATAACGCGGTCCAAACCGTGGGCTATTAAAGTCAAAGAACATTTATTGTTGCACTGTGTTACATTGAGATCTTAATACTAATCACAAAAATATTGAATTATTTGTTAAGTCCAATATGGCCATAAAATAATCATAAGAACATGAAAAAATTAAACAATCATTATTATTAAATTTATTTCGAATATTTTGAAATTTATCACCTAAAAATTGTCGTACTCCATAATAAGCTTTAGACACAAGTAAATTTAAGCAAATACTGAGACAAAGCAGGTCAATCCGTGGGCTAATTATTATCCTTGCAAGTAATACGACAACGCGGGCTAAACCACGAGCTATTATTTTAAGCAAAAAAAGTACTAAGACAACGCGGGCCAAACTGAAAAACCGGCCAAGTGCGAGTCGGACTCGCGCACCGAGGGTTCCGTATAAACCTGCAAGGTTTACAAAGTTCGTTCATTACGACAAAAAAAGTAATAAGTTTATATTTATTAAAAAATATATATTTTGTAATGTAACTAAAAATTTAAGGTTTTCGGAATTTTTCCTTTATGTGTGCTATAAAACGTTGCTTCATGCCATATTTCAAGATTCTAGGTCGACTGGAAGTACCCTTTAGGTTTTGATTCCCTTGCGAGTACTTGCGAGTTTCAAAATTTGCGGCATAAACGGCTGTATCTTTTGATTGCGTTGGCTTAGAAGTTTGATTTTTTCACAGCTTCAAGGGACAGTAGACCTGAGTAATTGATATAAATTTCAGCTTCATACCTCCACGCGTTCCTGAGAAAAAGGGTCTTGACAGACGGACAGACGGACAACAAAGTGATCCTATAAGGGTTCCGTTTTTTCCTTTTGAGGTACGGAACCCTAAAAATTATCATTTAAATTAAGTACTAAGAAAATGCGGACCAAACCGCGCGCCATTATCATTTTGAGCAAATACTATAACGACGCGGGCCAGACCATGGGCTATTATCATTGCAAGTAATACAACAACGCAAGCCATACGGCAGGCTATTATAATTTTACGCGACCTATTATCATTTTAGCCAAATATTAAGACAATTCAGGCCAAACCATAGGCATTATCCTTGCAAGTAATACGTTATACGATAATGCTTTGCTAAACCACGACCTATTATTATTTTAAGGAAGTGCCAAGACAACGCAAGCCAACCGGCAGTCTTTTATAATTTTAAGCAAGTACTAAGACAAACGCGGGTGAAACCACGGGCTATTTTCATAAGCAAGTACCTGTCTACTAAGACAACGTGGGCGAAGCCGCGGGTTTTAAGCTAGTTACATATATTTACTGGAACAATCGAATCAAACTCAAGCCAGATGAATGATAAGATAAGCTAAGAAGAATTCTCGATATACTCGTAGGTACGAATATTTGTCTTGAATTAGATTAGGTAGGTACCTACTAACAGTTCAAAGCACGTTAAAATTGTTGATTGATGATTATAAAATGAAAGAATACAATATTCGGAATCGAAAAAATACAATTGGAATGTTGAGAGAAAATATATTAAAAGATTTTTTAAACAGTAACGATAATTCGCTTTTGTTTAAAAAATATTTTAATATATTTTCTCTCGTGCTATACCATCACACATAACTTCAAAATCTATTACAGCAACAAACCCGTACTTTCCAAAGAACAAAGATATTTTTTAAAATAATGTAGAGAGCATAATAGAGATACTCGTATGAGATACGGGTGACTGCTAAATTATCAGCAATTCTCTAAGACGTATAGTTGTGATTGTCACTATGATCAACCTTTACGATAGGGCCATCTCCAAAATTGCGAAGAATAAATCAGTAGTTCCATTCATTCTCTTGAATACTTACCTGTTTTTAACCGACTTCCAAAAAGGAGGAGGTTCTATGTGCGTCTGTATGTTTTTTTTGTGTATGCTCATAGATAATTTCGCCAATTGTGTACCGAATCGAAAAATTATTTTTCAGTTCGAAAGGTATTACTCTCGAGGTGGTCCCATTTATAGATAATTTTTACATAATTTTACAGAAATCGGCTGACCCGTTTTTGAAAAATCAACAATAATGTAAACAATTCGAGCGAAATATTCGAATAATGTGCACGATGGAAAGCGGTTTTACCATTTTATGCGAAAAATAATTATTTTTCTAGATTTCAGATTTGGTCCCACAGTGAAAGTTGGTCACAATGGCGAGCTAAATTACATCCAAGATTTTATATATATTGCTAATGATATCGCAGTCATCCCGTATCCGTATGAGATAATTGTGGTAGAGACCAACTGAACAATATTTTTGCGGCGTTTAGAACCGTCAAATGAAGGTGATGAATATGGGATCCTGAGGTCATGCGCTTCAGCCATTTCCTGTACTTTTCACTAGTACCACGGGTTTTAAGATTAGTTTGTGCTTTAACATGATTTTTGTGCGCTGATAACTTGCTTTTATTTATTTTGATGATATAAATGTCAAATATGTATACTAAAATTGTGAAATCTTCGTTACCAGTGTCTCCATAGGATGGGCTATTATCAAATTAATGTATCTAAGGATAAATCAAACCGAAGAACGCGAAACGAAAGTGTCAGTCAATGACCAATTAATTGTGCAAATCATCACAATATCATGATAGTATAAACTGAAAATTGCATTACAGTGTACATTTTTTATCAAACGCCAAAAACTAAGAATCTATAATTATGCTATTATATCTTGTGGGAGGGATCTTTTCCCAGCAGTGGGAGAGCATAGATTGAGAAAAAAACGTGTTAGTAAAAAAGTATGAAGAGAAGTAGTATTAGAACTCTAGATAAAGAATTTCAGAAAAACAAAATCACGTTAACTTCTCTTACATTTACCAAAAGAGCCCATAATTCATTTATTTTGTATAAAAACAATCGGCATTCCTTCCTCGGCAGTCGGGTATACAACTCTTCTTAACACAGCATCAGTAAGATGATGCGGCAATATTTTACAGGTATATTTTTTTTTAACTTACCTTATTTCATACCATTCACTCAAGGTATGTCAACTAAAGTTCATCTGCTAGTAAATCCGTATCATGTATTGTATTGCAATTGTCCTTTGTTCTTAGTTGCTAATTCAAAATATTGAGCACTCTATTTATTAAGTACATTCCAGTCTGGTTTCCAGTTTCAAGTCTGGGTAAAGTAACGGTCAAATGTACACTGAAATATGCCCGGACGTTTCACGTACTTTTATAACACATATATCTTTCTAACTAACGTGATAAGAAGGATACCATAAAATCGATGTTACAGGTACAACAACAGTATTCTACGCATGAAAAATATCGATTGGTTATACCTGCACTGTTGTATATATAAGTATTTTATTACAGTTCCGGCATCCCCCCACCTGTCGCACAAACCGATTACAGATTACAAGATTACCGACATTGGATGAGTAACCCTATTCATTCGCCATTTCATCACCCGATACTGAAATTAAAAAAATATTTTTACTAATTTTACTATAATACAAGAAATGTGTAGTCTTGGCCACAAAATTAATTGTGGTGAACTATAGTTTGATTCCTTAAAATTATTTCCATTTAAAAGTTACCTACTTATTAAATTATAAGATTACAAGATTACCGACATTGGATGAGTAACCCTATTCATTCGCCATTTCATCACCCGATACTGAAATTAAAAAAATATTTTTACTAATTTTACTATAATACAAGAAATGTGTAGTCTTGGCCACAAAATTAATTGTGGTGAACTATAGTTTGATTCCTTAAAATTATTTCCATTTAAAAGTTACCTACTTATTAAATTATAAGATTACAAGATTACCGACATTGGATGAGTAACCCTATTCATTCGCCATTTCATCACCCGATACTGAAATTAAAAAAATATTTTTACTAATTTTACTATACTCGTAATACAAGAAATGTGTAGTCTTGGCCACAACATGAAGTGTGATAAACTATAGTTTGATTTCCAGCCTTCCTTAAAATTATTTCCATTTAAAAGTTACCTACTTATTAAATTACAAGTATAGATTGGTCTATGTAAATTAGTTACAGTTTACGTTGAATGATTTAAAATGTTCTATTGTCCACATTGTTGTTGGTAGAGAAGATAGCAGCGTCCGCCGGTAAGTAGGTACTAGTTCTTTTAAACGCTGCAGTACAGATGTGTTCATTATGAAGATACCATGATGTCCCATGATGCTTTGTCCAGTCAGCTGCTGAAATTCTACATGGCTCAGTCAATCAATCATACAATAATAGTCATTGATGCGCCTCACCCATCGATATGAAAAAAATTTGACGATCTCACCATAGGGCGAGGTCGGATTAAACTTACGTGAAAATATCATCATAATTTTAATTCCATAGTCATAGCCCGTAGCTCAAATTGAATAGTGGACCCCAATTATTTAAAACTTTTAGCCTGACACATGGGCTAGCCACCCGGTCTATGCTATTTTTTCCTTACAAAGTTACAGGTACTGGATCCTAGAATATTGTTAATATAATATTTTATAATTGATAATAAGCATCTACTTACTTTTTACGCACGAACGTAGAGTTTTCCACTTGGCTAACCTCAGGGTGCGTTTTGATAAGCTATGTAAGCTTAGCTTGTCTAAGTGGAAAGACACCCATTATTAAATTATGTACATAATATATAGATTGTAGAGCTTCAATGAAAGATTCCAGACATCGCTCTTAGAAAAACAACTTCACTGCTCTATTGATAAGAACTATGATTTTCTCAAGCATGCTTGGAAACGTGAACATTATTTTGACAACTTTTTCGAAATAAATCGACATTGTAGTGCTGGCCAAATACATGTATGCGAACAGCAGCCGGCAAAAGTCGTATCATAATCCATTTCTGTCGTGTAGTTTAATAATCGGCTAAGTGCGAGTTGGGTTCACGCACGAAGGGTTCCGTAGTACCATATGCATCTACTTGTTGCCAATATTAATATCGAGCAAAAAACGGCAAAAAAATATCAGGTTTGTTGTATGGGAGCCCCCCTAAAATATTTATCTTATTCTGTTTTTAGTTATGAGATCTGATGTTATAGCGGCAACAGAAATACATCATCTGTGAACATTTCAGCTTTCTAGCTATCACGGTGTAACAGATACAGCCCGGTGACAGACAGGCGGACAGACAGACAGACGGACAGCGGGGTCTTAGTAATAGGGTCCCGTTTTTACCCTTTAGGTACGGAACCCTAAAAATGGAACGATTTAGTCCAACAACATAATTTATTTTTCACCAAAAATAGCACAACCGCGTACAAAATTCGAATAGTTCGCTGGAATTGGTGCAAACAATTTTGGATTAAGGTTGATTTTTCAAAAACGGCACAGCTGATTTCTATAAAATTTAAATGAGAACCTTTGAAGTACGACCTATCAAACAAATAAGTTAATAAGTTGTCAAGTGCGTGTTGGGATCATACGCGTGTTTCGCGTATGATAGCTAAACTTCCGTAGATGGTGATCATGATTATGATGATAACCAATGTAAGGTCAATCAATGTCCATCCATGCGCCGTGAGTAAGTATAAAAATTTAAATTTTCCTTCATAACTCAATTAAGTACTAACTATCCCACAGTGCTCAAAATAATTTTGAGAGAACGTTTTAATATGACCTACAAATAAAGAAAGTTTGAAGATTCTATCTCGTTATACTTTAGAAATTAATGAAACCAATCCCCCCCCCCCCCCCCCCCCCCAATCGAATTCGTTTAAAACCCCTATTCAACGATACTCCCCATAAGTTGAAAAAAAATTGTCATCTCTACATATGTATATGGCAGCTTCTTAGTCCCTTTAATACAGTTTTGATTTGTTTAATTGAGATATATACGTAAACTATTATAATCAAGTTTCATGCAATTTGGTTCATAAATGGCGAAATTATCGATGAACATACACAAAAAAAATACATACACACTAACATAGAACCTCCTCCTCTTCGGAAGTAGGTTAAAAAATTAAAGAAGAAATGTGTGACAAAAGTACCAGGCGCCCAGAACAAACAGAGCTTACCTGCTTTTTCAATAATTGTAGTGTAGGTTATGATGTCTTCGATAGGTCTCGAATTTCCTCAATGAAATTAATTTCCTCGCATTATTTGAGAAAAGCACTATATAAAACTTGGCAAAGGTGTGGCTCGGCTTCGCCTCGGCCCACAGCTCACGCACGTCCATCAATGCCTCTGTTGCTGGCCGCTGCAGTAATGTACTTACTATATACACGTGAAGAGTTGAATACGTTATATATTTCAACTGACTTCAAGTAATCGGACAAGTGCGAGTCGGACTACCGCACGAAGGGTATGGGTAAGGGTAACGTATGGAAGCTCCCTTTAATGTATTTTATTTAATTACTAGCGACCCGCCCCGGCTTCGCACAGGTGTATTATACATTTAAACCTTCCTCTTGAACCACTCTATCCATTAAAAAAAACCGCATCAAAATCCGTTGCGTAGTTTTAAAGATTTAAGCATACAGACAAACAAACAGACAAAAAGCGACTTTATTTTATACTATGTAGTGATTTATTTATTACGGGAAAATACAACTTGTAATATTCTGTGAATATTACAAGCATCTACCTGTTACCTTTTTTATGAATAACGAGCGAAAAACGTCTAAAAATGTGTTTGTGTGAAGCCCCCCTTAAATATTTATTTTTTTCTGTTTTTTTAGTATTTGTTGTTATAGCGGCAACATATACAGGGTTATTTCTAATCAATTAGCATCCTTTTAGGGGTTTATTCTGTACATCAAAACTAACAACTTTTGTTCTGTGACTTTTCTCAAAACTCAAAGAGTTCTCCAAGGTCCTTCAAGATTTGTAGATTCTGCATATCATATCCCGCATGAGGAAAGGCTTATGCTAAGCAGTAAGGCCCGAACTCTACCAAAGCGAAGCGGAGGGAAAATATCTGGAGATGTGCAGAATTGTAGTCCATGAGACCATTGCATAAATGCAATATTTGCTTGGCAAGAAACAAAACCCAACTGTGACTGAGAGATTTTATTTTGTTCTTTTCCTAAGCAAATATGGCATATAATAGATTTAGGGATGTTATATATTAGAACGGGACGGGCCGGGTCGTTCCACGGATATATTTTACCCGTCCCGCCTCGTCCGTAAGTATGAATATGGCCCCATATTCACTACACTTTACAAAATGTATGGAACGTCCGGCCTGGCCCGTCACCGTCTCAGTTCTAATATAAATGATCCCTAATGGTCTACAGCGCTACTCTACTTAGCTCTACAAATCTGCGCTCAGCTCCGCCTTGGGGAGTCTGGACCTAACACACGTGTACTATTTACAGTGTCAGACACAGATAAATAATTAGCTTTATTTAATTTTAAATGTGTGGACATTTTTAGATTTTAGTACTATTGTATATATTGTTATGACATTAATTTTTAACACAATTATTTTTTGTTATTATTATTATATTGTAATTAATTTTTCACTGTGTAAAAATGATGTTTTTTGTATTACAGTTATGTAGTATTTTTTATGACGTGTAAATTGAAATTTTATTGATAAATTACTTATGCTATATGTACACTGATCCCGCAATGGGTGTAGGTACTTCTCACTCACTAATTAATTTCACTTGCACGAAATTCAAATGGGCTTGATTACGCCTTATTCGCTCAGCGCGCTCGCTCGCTAATATCGCACATTATATAAATACACCTGTATAGGTACACCTGTTCCCTTACATTCTTTCCTCCTCGCTTTGTAATGTTTTCTTAGCGATATTATACAATAGTTCCAAAGGGATTCATAGAGACTAACAGTAATAATATCCACAAGGAATTACAATACCTTGACCGGTTATCACTACACACGTCTTGCATCCGTGGACTCATCTGCTCATCTCGTATGTCTTATTTGAATCCCAAACGGACCAGACAAGTAACATTTTAATCTTAACACAACCAGAGAAATATCTACAGTAGAACTCCAATTATCCGAACTCCGACTATCCGAATCGCCGATTATCCGAATCACTTTCAGAAAAAGCCGGCCTCGAGACTGCTTTGAAGTGGATGGAGCGTCAGCCCGAGTGTGACCACTTGCAACTGCTCACCGTCAAGCGAATGCGTGACCTGGCTGCCCGAAAACGGATGAAGACCGCAAAACAGCTTACATTGACGGAGATGTTTGAAAAACAATGATTTTTATTTCTAAACTTGTACATAAGTACATTTTATTTATATTTAAAACATGTGAAAATAGCATGTTTCTTTCATTTAATTCAATAAAAAAAATAGTGCAATATCAAAACGTAGCTTTTTTTCTCTCCAATGGCACTTTTTTTTTTAAAAAAAACTCCGATTATCCGAATATTTGATTATCCGAATGGGTCCCGGTCCCCATTAATTCGGATAATTGGAGTTCTACTGTATTTGTTAATCTGTGTGTCACCGCGTTAGTTCCTGTTCAAAACCCGCCTTTATCTAACCTAGAGGAATGTTATGATAGTGAATCATCCGACTAGATCCTGATAAATGTTTATCGTTTATCATGAGATAACGAGTTGAGCTTTGATAGAACTTAAACACACACAAGCATATATCGTACGATGGCTACATGAATATCATGAATGCAAGTAAAAACTCACACGCAAGCAAAGTAGCTAGTTGCTTCATTACAATAAAATGTCCTATATGACAATTTTGGTAACTTCAGTAATAGTTGTGAAAGATGTCGTAAAACAGTCTTTGAAGCTGAACAGAAATAAGATTTTGCGCAAAAAATGGCAAAACAGGCTTCAATCGTGTATACAATTTGAATATTTCGCTCGAATTGTTTAATATGATTGTTGATTTTTCAAAAACGGCTCAGGCGATTTCTTTACAATTTGAATGTGACCACCTCGGGAGGAGGCCCTTTCGAACTAAAAAAGATTGTTTCGATTCGGTTCACAATTCTACGAATCTCGTCATTCCTGATCTCCATAGCACGTCTGCTTAACATAAGGCAGTATGTGGTCAAACGCAAACCTTTTCAGAAAAAAAAACGCAAACGCAACCTTGGGTCAGTAAGTGGTCAGTAAAATTAATACTTAGTCACACGACATATTGATTTATTGATAGCTAAAACATCTTATCAGTTATATTTTTACAGGTGGATAGATAGTAAAGTTTATCAATCAACACTAATTTTTGCCGTTTCAGAAGTAATGCATTTTAGTCTGGCCTGTTTTGTCTGTAACCATGATATGACTATATAATGGTAGGTATAATGTATATACATAATGGTAGACAGTTATAACATGACTATTTTGCAAATTAATACGCTGCCTACGCTACGTAGTACTACGTAGGTTTGCAACGTTCATCCAAACAGATAATTTGTATTTTGCCAAAATAAATGGCACAACCGACTATTGATGTCGGTGGTCGTCGGTCATGTACGAAATTCGAATCGATGTATACCATTTTTTGTGATTTTTCAAAAACAGCTCAGCCGATATCGATTAAATTAAAATGAGACCCCACCTCATAATGAACTTAAAATAACGACGAATTTAAATTTAATTAATATATAGTGGCGAGTTGTCAGTAGGAAAGATGCTTTTCGAATTTTAGAGTAACGATGTTTTTCAGTACCTTCAAAATTGATATAGAGCAAAGGAGAGAGACTCTACTGCCATAATGCGTGTATGTTCAGAGCGCTTAAAATCAGTTATTACAGTAATTTCAAAAGAAATATGAGAAGGGATTTTTTTTTTACATTTCTCGTCATAAAACGAAAATTAAACATCGTAAAAATAAATTAAAACCCTATTTTAGCTTGTGCTAATGAAGTTCTTTTATATAATAAATAAAAGTCCCTTCATGATACGAAATTAAGTGATTTTAAAATTTGAACCCCCATTTCTTGCATTTAGGAGCTATTTTTTGAGATTACATTAAGAACTTACAGTTTTCTACTCTAAGACAAATGGTCTTTGCCAAATTGTACAGTTCTAGGTCAAAGGGGAGAGTATCTTATGGGTTTTAATTCCCATGTGAGTGTTGAAATATGTGCTTATTTTTTCGACTCTAACTTTATTAACGGTATAAACGGTTTTTTTTACAGTTGCAAGAGACTACGGATTTACATATACAGTTTTAATTTCAACTCGATACCCGCGTTCTCGAGATAGAAGGTCTTGACACACGGACGGATAGATGGACAACAAAGTGATCCTATAAGGGTTCCGTACCCAAAGGATAAAAACGGGACCTTATTACTAAGACTCCACTGTCTGTCTGTCACCAGGCTGTATCTCATGAACCGTAATAACTAGAACGTTAAAATTTTCACAGATGGCGTATTTATGTTGCCGCTATAACAACAAATACTAAAAACCGAAAAAAATATTAAGTGGGGCTTCCATACAACAAACCTGAATTTTTAGCTTTTTTTTGCTCGATATTAATAACGGCGACAGGAAAATGCTTGAAATATTCACAGAATATTAAGTTGTATATCCCGTTTAAAAATAAATAGGTACTTAATTAAATTAAAATGAAATATATTGAGGGGGCTTCCATACGGTACGGAACCCTTCGTTCACGAGTCCGACTGGGACTTGGCCGATTATTTCATTTTGAAATACCGAGAGAACCGCAAAAAAATTGAGCGTGGCGGTCAAAAGGTCAATACGATATGAGACAGTCAGAGACGCGGCGCTTACATCCATATTTTTAAGACGGATATTGTCGCATAGCTTCTCATGTCACTAGATCAACCCCAGTGCCTTTATCATTATCAGAACTAAACTAAATCTATTTTTTGAAAGGATTTTACTGCTAATCATATAAATATAACATTATTTATTACTTAATCTAGATAATATGGTCTAAAATAAATACTAAAATATATATCATAAAACAGTATATTTGCAAATAAAACTCACTACTAATAGATAACTAAACTACATATTAAATAAATTAATTCTGCCACCTGTAATGTGCATATGCCCGGTTAGCCTCGCACTGTCGGTGTAGATCTTGCTTCCTCTTCACAACTTTACCCGTGTTGTTTGCAGCATCGAGGAGTTCCCATGCAAACTGCTCGGGGAAATGGACAGCTCTCTCCTTGTCGTTGGTAGCGTCCAGCAGCCATTTGATAGCTAGGAATAGGGATCTTCTCTCTGTTATGGGGCCGGGCACCTGATTTAAAAAAATAAAATATTTAGCAAATTAATTAAATAAATAACAAGTAGTTTTTGGCGAACAACAGATGACGTTAGTGGTGAAATGACACCTTGACTACCTTGAAAACTTGAAATTGTGAATAAAAATTGTGTATTTATCTGCTCTGTGGTGATTTTAAACACAATAAGTTTAAAAAACCAAAACGTTTTTTTTTCTTCAGCAAAGTAACACCTGATGCATCAGTTAATCAACTAACAGAACAGGCAGAGTATATGTATTTAATTCTGTAGTATAATTACCTGGTATGTGATTCCACCTCTCTTTATTGGTGAAAGTTGTAGCAAGGGCTTGCAGTTTTCAACAGCGTTGTATAGAATTGCCTTTGGATTTAATTCTATTTTGGCTTTAGCTTCAGGTGTTGTAGCAAGGTGGTATCTTTCTATTGGTATCCTCTTTATATTTTCAAAAGCTTTCTCTACTAATGATCTAGCCAGGTGTTTTTTGCCATCTTCCATGACATGATTGATAACTTTGCTGAAAAAAAAAACGGTATTGACATCAGTAACTAGATTTATTTGTATGATTTGATACATTGTATGTTTCGGACCACACATTTGACTCTTTTTTCTATTTGAAACATCTAAAGCCCATCAGAAAGACATTGAATGAAAATATTTTTACTAACATAAACATTTTTGTAAGAGAAATTGATACACAGATTATACAGACTATCAAATCATATAGCACATCCTTATCCTTACATAGTATAAAATAAAGTCGCTATTTTCGTTTGTTTGTTTGTTTGTTTGTCTGTATGCTTAAATCTTTAAAACTACGCAACGGATTTTGATGTGGTTTTTTTTAATGGATAGAGTGATTCAAGAGGAAGGTTTATATGTATAAAAATTCCCGAAATTCCCACGGGAACGGGCACAACGCGGGTAAAACCGCGGGGCGCTGCTAGTATGTTTATAAGATACTAGCAGCCTCCCTATTTTTTTTTTAAATATAATATAGTCTATGACACAGAATTTTTCAAATCGGTTCAGTAGTTTCCGAGCCTAATCAATGCAAACGAACAGTCAAATCTTTTCTCTTTATAATATTGGTGTAGATACAAACAGAAGAGAGTGAGGTGGCTCCCACACTGCGCATGTAGTACAGATTAGTGTGATAAATCAGTTGATTTTGAACCTCTTTTTGTTTATTAGACATGTAATTAGTAGTAAGTAATTAAGAGTATTGTTCTCTTGCAGCGGCCTAACAGGATCTATGTTTTGTACTTCAATTAGTTTAACTGTTGTAATGTACAATACATTGTGCAAATAAAGTTTTTTTTTTTTTTTTTATTCTGAATAGGTTTGCATTTTACCACATACTGCCTGTTGTTAAGCAGATATGCGGTCTAGGTTGTAGCACGCTTACCTAGAAGATACCTATTTACTTTACTAGAATAATTATAACATACATATTATTGAACTGACTATACTTCCAAGTGAATATTATTCCAGTTTTTCAATCCAAACAATACTTGTTTCGTGTCAGGTTCTCCCACCTAATGTGATGGTGTATCTTCAAGTTAATAAACTTTAAAACAATAATTTGACTGTAGTCAGATTTAGCTTTAAAAAAAATATCTTTATCTCTTGTTGCTACAACAAAAAGCATTAGTGAATTTTTCGGAAGTTAAAAAAATAGTTCATTTCAAATGATAAGGTTGAGTGCTAGTGTTGGTAGTGGCCTCATAACATAAGAACACCATGAAAATAAGTTATCTGAGACGTGAATCGGTCGGCAGACTAGCCTGGTGGTAACTGGTGGCCTGTGAAGTGTGATCTAAATGACCTAGGTGATACTTGCATTTATATGACACCACAGACAATGCCAAATCGGGTCAGAACAAATATACGAGTTCTACTCACTTCACTAATGGATCATAATACGCAGAAGAAGTCTCCGATATGCCGGGTGGCTTCACAGGAAGAGCTGCGAACTTGGACAGCTCTGAAGTTTCAATAAGTTTGGCTTGTTCATCTTTCCTAAATACTGGGTTTTGAAAATAGTCTGGGAAGCTTACACTCCGACCATATTCTCTGCACTGTGTAGAAACGAGCCATCTGAAACAGTACAATGAAAAATGTAAGTTTACCTGTTTTAAATTCAATGCCAAAATAAAATCATATCTAGTGGACGTGCCTTGGCAGCAGATACGTAGCTGAATAACTGAAACTTTTACTAAAATACTTTAAATTCGTTGCCATTATATCTTATTTCTCGCAGGTCTTGATTTTCTTCCTAATTAATCTCTAAAACAATTTAATAACAATGAAAAATTGAAAACATAACCTATACTTCCCCAGCTGAATTGAATTCTAATCTAAACGTTTATTTTTCTAAGTAATTCTAAAGAAATGCTATGTCCATGGAAACTAAGGCCATTCAGTCAGTAAACAAAAGGCCTCCATTCACCATCAGTCCATTTGGATGGCATCCAAATGAATGTGGCTAATGTTGCCAATTTAGTGTATTGGCTTCAGTTGGCTTCAGATTAGCTGACAGCAGTTGTCTACAATCAATTATAACTGAGATAAATCACTTTGAAGTTTGACAGCTGTCATCCGAAATGTAGATCTTGTCGAGCTCTATAACTTTTGTGAAGTCAGCAGTACTCTAGAATCGATAATTACCGAGTCAAATCACTTTGAAGTTTGCAAGCTGTCATCCGAAATGTAGATCTCGTTGAGCTCTATCACTTTCGTGAAGACAGCAGTAGTCTAGAGTCGATAATAACCAATAATAACCGAGATAAATCACTTTGAAGTTTGACAGCTATCATCCATAATGTAGATCTTGTCAAGCTCTATCACTTATGTGAAGACAGCAGTAGTTTATAATCGATTAAAACCGAGATAAATCACTTTGAAGTTTTACAGCTGTCACTTGGACAGCTGTTACTGTGACACTTGTCGTGACACTTGTCGTGACAAATCACACGATCCGATTTCGAATGTGTACGAGGGCCGATGGGGCAGTAAAGTTCTCGAAAGGAGACCACGCATCGGCAAGCGCAGTGTAGGACGTCCACCGACCAAGTGGACCGACGACATTATTAAGACCGCAGGAACGCGCTGGATGCAGGCCGCTTCCAACCGGGCTTATTGGAAATCCATAGGGGAGGCTTATGTCCAGCGAGGACGTCCTACGGCTGATAATGATGATGATGGTGTCGAGGGATTTTACTCATCCTTAGCTTAAGACTGAACGGTTGTCGTTAAAACCTTTTTTTCCCGCTAACTATTCATAGAATACTCGATTACTCTAGATTTAATGTCGAAGACGCTATACCGGCAACACTGGTCGCGGCGGTGTCGCCCACAGACTTCCCAATACAGAAGGTGTCGCCGCGATTTCGCCGCGGTGCAGCGGTGGTCGAGTCGCGTCGCGGCGATGACGCCCGTGTGGCACCAGTCTAAGGCCTCAGCCGCGCCCGTACCTTGCCAGCTACTGTTTGGGGGAAGCTTTAAGTTTCATGGCAAATGTACTAGATTTTAAAAAAAAAATCAAATATCAATTCCAATAGTGTGTCAACGTCACTTACGATAGCTTTGTTTTGTTTTCTGTGGATCGGTGACTTTGGTGAAGTTTGGTCAAGACTGAAAACAAAAAGCACTAATTTTCTTTTACACATATTTTGCTTGTTAAATTATTTTAAATGAAGTAAACAACATGTCAGCTATAATTAAATTTGAACTTAATGAGCTCAGAACGCTAGCTAATGATAAAAATTCTTGCGTCATAGAAAAAAGGGTTACCCAAAACTTGGCTCTGCAACCATGGTGTCTCGGAAATCTCAAGGAATCTATCAAACACTTATTAGACTACAAAATCGGAAAATATGATAAAGAGTAAGTTCCGAAACAGTTTCATAGAGAATCTAATGAAAGTCATCATCTTCTCATCAGGCAAGGTGTTTTTAAACAAGACCTGACCTCAATAAAAATGTTTCACTAAACAATTATCTATACCTATTACAGATTTGATGGAATCCTCCTGAGTTATAAAAATCTTCGAGTCCTACAAAATGTTGGCACTATCAGGAATGATAACTCAGATATTCACTTTCAAGTCCAAGCTGACTATTTCATCTTCAAGCCATATGTTGGTGCCACACTTACTGGCATTGTCAACAAGAAAAGTGTTACGCATTTGGGGATTCTTGTACACAGGTAAATGTCATGCAATCAATAAGATAATAATATTATGAAAGAAGTTAGATATTTACATTTTACCATCTTGAGATACTCTGTTGCATAACAATTTTGCTTTCATCATTTTAGGCAACATCTATAGTCAATTTTTTTTATGTACACTAAGCTTACCTTATTACATTTTCAGAGTTTTTAATGTTGTTATACCAAGACCAACAGAAGAGCCAGGAAACAAATGGATAGGCGTAAGCGTGCAAGAAGGACAACAAGTTACTTTTAGAATTGCGGTATTAGATCTCTTTGGAGCCCTCCCTTACATAAGAGGGGAATTTATTGATGAAAGGTAAACAGTTCTACCATACCAAAATTGATACCTATCATTTTAATATATTTAGGTGTCTTATTCACACTTTTTCAACATGCTGAGAGAGCTTATATATAAACACAGCATCTACTGTGAGGTGCTGAGCTTTAAAAAATGTTTTCGACACTTGTTTTGCATTATTACTAGCTCAGACATGAGCTGAATGAGCACAAGCAATGTAGATGAGCTATAACTATGTTCATGGTCCATCATACTGTTGTAAGAGCTCACTTATTAAATATATTATCTACATTTACTTTTCTGACTATGAATATTAATAAGTGCAAGACTAAATGATGGAAAATTTCTTTTTCAGTTCTATACATCTAGGAAGTGCAAATGGAGATGATGAACTGAACTATGAAATTAATTCTCCACAAATACTAAATGTATCTTATGTAGACTTCGATAAGACTAGACCTCAACATGTGATGAAGCAGAATGGAGATGGACCACACCAAACCACTACAAAAGACCAACTAAAAAAAAGTACCAGCCCACAAAAAACACTAAGAAATGGAAAATTAAATTCATCAGTATCTAAAAATGAAGAGAGTGACTCAAGTGTGCCTGATAAGTCTAAAAAACGACAAAGTAAAATTCTGGATGCTGATAAAAGACAATCAGAAACAAGCACAAAATCCATAAAAAAGCACAAAAGAAATTCTTAGTTCTATTTTATTAGCTCTGCTGTGCTATTTGAATGCTTGGTTGCGGTGTTTGGCTGGTTCCTGTCCTGCTCTGTTCTTACCTAGGCTTACAATGACAAAAGTTTACCTCAGCCAAACATTTGGATAGTGAGTGAGAGAGCTATTAAGTTTTTGATGTACAGCATATTCGTCTTTTTACCAAATAGCATAAAGTTCAGTTTTTAATTGTGTATTTTTTTTGACATGGGTGCCATGTACATGTACATTTTTAACATGAGCAGCAATGAAGCAGAACTAATGTTTTTGACCCATTAAATATAAAAATTATATGACATGTTTTTAAATGACTAAATGTTTTATTTTGTGCAGCACTGACTACATAGAATAGATTTAATCTGCAGGCTGCCTTGTGCCTTGTCCACCCCTCAGTTTACAGTCAATATACATTCTATTTTTCTGGGGTGGGCAAAAGCAGGCAGCTGCCGCCCCTAGCGAAAATCTTTAGCTAGGCCAATGGAAGTATTAATGGGTCACTTTGTTCAGCCAGATAGGGACCCATGACAAATAAGTCTTCTTTGAGTTGTAGGTACATTTATTCCAGCCATGGGATGGGATGACCACCGTTGTCAATAGGGCTGTACAGTTTTCCAATAATTTCGGTAGCTAAGTGAATTGCATCCAGCGCGTAATCGTCTCTCCCCGTAGATGTGACGATTCCTGGACCACGAGGAGAGGCCTTGACACGACTTTATTTTTGATGCTAGCAAATGCACAAGTCATAGGGTAAGGTCTACTATTCTTGGCATCCCTACAATGATTGGCACCTATTTTTTATTATGCTTGTTTTTAGGCATACAAATCTTTTTTACTTATGGAAATACTAAAATTACTTAAAAGAATTTATTACTTATGAAATGGCAACATTGGTCAAACCAATATTGGCCACCATTTTGTCTCAGCTGATCTTTCCAAACTGGCGTCGGTCATGAGTGGATTCAATTGAGAAAAATTAAGAAAAACAGAAGACAGCCCTCATTTTGCGTTACGTTTCTCATGATTAATGGTAAGTTAATAAGTATGTTTTATTTATTAATGATAAAAACCTGTTTTTAAAAGGATGTTTTTAACGATTTCAATACATTGTTTTTCATTTAACGCCTGTTTTTGCCATTGCCAATTATTAGTTATTTTTTTGTACTGACATCTAGTCTTTGGCACCTTATGCCAATCTTTATACTATTACGAAAATTGTTCAAACTGTCTAAAAACAAACCTTTTTAAAGGGTTGTAAGATTTACGTATTTAATAAACCTAGAACACGTTCCAAAAAGGCTGTAATCGAATGATTGACACTGCCAATAACTATAGTCAGCACATGTGACAATTACTGTGTTACCTAAAAACAGTTTTAATGAAACGTGAAAATTCAAAAGTATAGGCCTGCGTTACTACTAACAGGTATTTGTTTTGATGGTTTTTCGCCAGGTCTCCATCGAAAATGCCGAAAACAACAGAAAACCAACCCTACCTAAAAAATATACGGAGGAAGAGATCCAGAAGGCATTGGCAGCTGTCAAAAATGGAATGTCAAAAAAACTGGCTGCTGCAAAGTTTAATGTGCCTAGGGCAACCATTCAGTTTAGGTTAAGTAACAATTTTACTAAAACTAGACCAGGTCCGAGCACTGTATTAACAGCTGAAGAAGAAAGCGAAATTGTAGGATGGCTCATGGCAAGCAGCAGAAAGGGGTTCCCAAGAAGAAAAAGCGACATATTAGACACCGTACAAGAGTTTCTTGTAAAGAACCCAAGAGAAAACTCTTTTATTGACAATCGCCCTGGAAAAGGGTGGTTCAAATTGTTTTTACAAAGACATACAGAGCTTTCTTTAAGACAGTCGGAAGCGGTAACATCAGCTAGCTCTAAAATAAGCGAAACTGATATAAGAACCTGGTTTCGTCAAATTGAAGACTATTTAAAAGAAAAGCAGTATGATGAAATCTTGAATGACCCTTCTAGGGTCTTCAATGGGGATGAGACTGGGTTTTTGTTTAACCCCAAAAACATTAAAGTCATCGCCCCAAAAGGTGACAAAAATGTTTACGAGGTGGAGCACGCTCCAAGCAAGACATCACTAACTGTAATGTTTACATTTTCCGCGAGCGGGGTTACTACACCACCTATGGTCGTGTATCCATTAAAAAGAATGAGAAATGAGATATTACGATCTGTGCCAGAGTCATGGGGTGTAGGAATGTCAGAAAACGGATGGATGAAAGCTGAGACTTTTTACAACTATATAAAAATGTGCTTTATCCGTTTCTGGTAAACAAAAATACACAATTTCCAATCATATTGTTTGTCGACGGACATAAATCACATACAACATTGGAACTGTCACAAATGTGTGAAAAGTTAGGCATTATACTGATTTCTTTGTACCCCAATGCAACCAGAATCTTACAACCCGCAGACGTAGCTGCCTTCCGTCCAATTAAGTCAGCGTGGAAAAAGGCTGTTTTGGATTGGCGAAAAGAAAATCTAACGAAAACTCTGACCAAAGTTGATTTTGGTCCAATTTAAGTGAAAATAGTTGACAACCACATAAACCCAAATATTGTGAAGAATGGATTTCGTGCATGTGAGCTTGTCCCCTGGAACCCAGATGCAATTGATTATTCAAAGTGCTTGGGCGGAACTCGGGTGCAACAAGCTAATAATAAAAACGCGGTTTCAACAGATAATATATATATAAGCTTCGACAATTTCCAAAATATTGTTGGACCGACAGTGATGCGACGACTACAAAATGGTAATGTTGTAAAATCAGGTGAAGGAAAAGCATTGCTGAAGATTTATAAATATTTCCTTCTTGCAAATCCAACAAGACAAGAAGAACAGTTGGATGACGATTTTGTGCACATTGATGTTAGAGAAAATGATCTCTCTAACATCAATGTAGACGAGAACATCAGTGAGACTCAGAGTGTAGAAAGCCATAGAAAAGAGATAGCAAGAGAAAACATTACAGAGGCTCAGAGTACAGAAATAGATGAAGAAAGAGAAAACATAACAGAAAAATTGAATAAAAACACTGATAGAGAAGAGACACTAAAAGAAAACATTAAAAATGTCTTCGTGGGCACACATGCAGACATAAATGAATTCAACAACATTACCGACGATGTTACTGAAATGACACATTTTAATATAAATGGGGTATAGGTACCCATTGATAATGTGCCAATTTGTATGCCAGAAGAGGTAGCTATGAACAATAGTACAGAAGTGAATACCTCAAACAAGGACAGGACAATATCACCTATGACGAATACAAATGCAGCTACTTCTGCAGCAGAGTTCATTCCAGAACCATGCTGTTCATTCATAAAACAGTTTAATGAGTCTACACCACAAAAGCAACCACCTACATTACGAGAAACTTTAATAATTCCCAAAACACCTATTAGAATCAGCAAAATGAAAATTATAAAGCAACCTTTTGTTTTAACCAGCAAAGTCTGGCAGAAGATTCAAACTGATAAACAAGATGAGAAAAATAAAATAATAATAGAAAAAGAAGAGAGAAAACGTATAAGGGAAGAAAAATCTCGCGAGAGAAAAGAAACAATAGAAGCAAAAAGAAAGAAAAAAGCCGAAAACACTAAGACTACTAAGAATAAAGCCAAGAACGCTACTCTAATTAAAAAAACAAAAAAGGATTCCAATTCTGTAACGATTGAAAAAGAATGGGCTGGTAAAAAGCATGACTTATCAGAACCACAAGATTCAAAACCAAATTCCAGTGGCAAACCCATAATACTATCGAATGTAATAGTAAATTCAACAATACGCAACAAAAACACATTGACAACCACATATTCAGTTCTTTCTATTAAAGATATAGAAGTAACAGATGAAATACAAAAATCTAATTTAGAAAAACCGATAAAAAAGGAGAAGATTGCTGAAAGTGCTTCAAAGTTTAAAGAATCCGACCAAAGATATGTAGTAAATAAGGAGAACCTGTCTAAAACAGATATTTCGCAATTGTTGGAGGACGATGACTTTATCTAGGTAGCCTATTTACCTCATTGGGGTGCTGTTTGAAATGACATGGCATTATTGCTATGACGATAAAGTTGTAAATAAAAGCTCTGCCTAGGAGACGTTTGAAGTTTGTCCACCATCTTTGTGAAATCAAATTTGACATTTGATCAGCAGTTCAAGTGTCATTTGTGTCTAGATTACATAGCAGTTTCTATGGATTTGCGACGCCATGTTTGTGGAATCGTGCATCACAACTTTTTTACTTTATGTCACTTCTACTGTTTTTCCTTATTCTGAGATTTACCTAGACAAATCTAGAATTATAAGGTGTCAATTATTAAACCATTCCATGCCAATGACTGTGATGTATGCCAATGTTTATATTTAAGTGCCAATTATTATAGTATAAGTTAAAATTTAATTTGATATTATATTTGATCAATAAAACTACCAAAAATTTAGTAAAATTTGCCTTTACCTCTTCGAACATAAATCTACTTATTTTTTTAGCAGTTTTCTAACCAATTTTAGTAGATAGCAATACTTATAATAGAAAAACATGTAGCTGAGCCGCTTAGGGTGCCAATAATTATAGATCTTACCCTAATTAATATCCAAAAGCGAAAAGAAAAAATACAGTAATCTTTTAATTTTATAATCTGTGTCCACTCTATGTCAATCACTTTTAAATGTTACCATAATAATTAATTGATCAAAAGCGTAATTATTTTTTCATCTCTGTTACTTTTAGTCGTTAATATTAATAGCTTAGAGCATGGGCGTAGCCAGGGTGGGGCACTTGCTATAATTTTATGACCATGTTGTTCTTTGGTCATACGGTGGTTTTTGCTTAGATCAACGTCCTACATTTTGATTTTTCAAATGCGATAGTTGACCTATGCACACTTGCTACTCCACCTACTTCAAAAATTTGCGCTCGAGCATAATAGCAGTAGGTTATCCTTCGTTGCGCATACCTTTTGAAAATATCGTAAGAGCCAACGTAGTATCTCTTTAGTTTGTGGTAAGAACTGATAAATTTTCGTAACCGGAAAATACGTCGCCGGGGACCCACCACCCGCACCGGTCTCAGTCCCCTTTGTCGTCTCTCTCGGCGCCCCTTTACCGCGCAGGCAAGGACTAAAGCACATTACAGACGGATGTAAACCAGCGTTCCAACTGGGGTGACCTTGGTGGGAACTTGGTTTCCATCTGCTTTATGTTTCGGCTACACGGATTTAATCCACTCACCAACACAGTCTCGAGTCGTCTCCCGTCATGAAATCTACTCGTATCGTGCTGTGAAATGGCTCCAACATTGTCGAAATTTCAAAAAGTGGGCCCTGCTTTAGCAGTTTTGTCCACAGTTGACGACGAAAAACAAAAAGTGGATGAAGCGTCGGTTAAAAGAACAATCGATTCTCAACCATTCAAACTTATTCCACACAAAATTTCGCTTAAAATATTGCGTTCGAGGATCTGGTCCTCGGACGACATTTTGCACTCTCGCATACGTGGGCACTCTCTGCCTGTCACAGTGTAACTGTCCTTGGTTTGGTTGGATGCAATCAGCCGGCTACACGAATGTAATCCGCGCGTTCCAACTGCGGATGGAAACACGCGCCCGTCCAGGTTGAATATCATGGTATAATTTGGATTAAAACTGCAGTCTAAATGGATGGCAACAAGCAAGGTCACCCCTGTTGGGACGCTGGATTGCAACCTTCTGGAACGTGCATACACATAGAGACATTGGAAATAAAATAATGATGAAAACCTCTTGTCAAATAATAAACTACTCTATTAACTCTATGCTTTCAATAAAGGAGGCCGTCATAGCTAGATGAAAGCAGTTAGCATACTACAACGTGGATTTGACTTATCGCATGAAAAGCGTTTTTTGTGTCCTTACTCTGGCAGCATTAGTAATTACATCAAAGCGAATGCGTGTGTTCTTGTGTTGTCGATACGATGCATTTTAATTTTATAGCTTAGTGTTTCTCTGTATAATATTTTCTTCAAATGGAGGATTTCGGAGTGGCAACGAGCACCAAAGAATAATAAACATAATTTAAACTTAGTGCTTACATTTCCATACAAAAAATGTCGAAGAATGGCGAAGTCTCATCGAGTCAAGGTACATTTTACGCTTGTTTCATTTACTGTTTATTAGTGAAAATCTATGCGTTTACAACATTAAAACCGTATTTTTTCAGGCCCTAGTAGACCTACCATGCCAAAACCAGACTTGAGTTTGTTTAATAGTGGAACAGAGAAAAGGAAAGTGTTGGATTTACAATTAGGGGGTCCATCTGGCGATGGAGCCGCTTTTATGCCGTTCCCTGCCAATCCCCCTGTGCCCAGACCTCGAATTCCATCTAGAGCTATTCGAGATGTATTGCCTGAAAATGCCAGGTAAATAATGCACTTTCTGTTGTTTGAGTAGTAAACCTAAAAATATGTCATTTGCAATAAATGATTTGTTAATTTATAAATCCTTCCTTCACTTAGGCATATGAAACCAAAGTGAAGGAAGGATTTATAAATTCGAATTTTATTCCTATTCATGCTCTGTAAAATATATGTACATATATTTATATATAGGCTTTATAGAATGAAAATTTTCAATGGTACAATTACATTCTGGTATGGTAATAATGTTATAAATATAAATGTTCACTTTCAGAGATAGGTCTAGGATTTATCCATCAATGCAGTCATCAGGCAAACTGCAGTTCTCTTCCACCGAGATCTATGATTTCACTTCAGATGACCTACAAGATCTTGGAGAGATAGGAAGAGGAGCATTTGGAGCTGTAAATAAAATGGTTCATAGGATGTGAGTCACTGTTTTCTGTTATCTGAGACTATTAGTTGACTGCATATATATTTTGTTTAATGACACAGAACCTAATAATAGCGTGAAAATCTAATTGATAGAGTTTAATAATAGAAACTTTCTGTAAAATATTTGGTAACAGCTGATACTGTGAAGCTCGAAACTATTTTAGTAAATTAACTATTACAATTAATAACTAAACTAAAATTGTGTTCTAATAAAACACATTTTTATAATTGGATTCCACACCAGTAGTACATAGCATTTTTTCTAATGGGTATCTGTAATAAGAGTATTCTAGTTTTTGTAGCAAAATATTAGAATAAAACTTGACATTGAAATGTTACAGAACTAACAGAGTCATGGCTGTGAAACGCATTCGATCCACTGTCGATGAGAAAGAACAAAAACAGCTGTTGATGGACCTTGAAGTGGTGATGAGGAGCAATGAATGCCCATACATTGTGCAGTTCTATGGGGCTCTCTTCAAAGAGGTGAGGTTGTTTGGAATCTTAATAGACAATGTGTAGAAAATAAATATAAGTTGCTGAAAAAATAAGATCAGTGTTGGCATACGTGCCTGGTGGTCTAGTGGTTGTAACGCGGGCCTGTCATTCTTGAGGTCGTGGGTTCAAACCCGGTCCCGTACCAATGAGTTTCTTTGGAACTTATGTGCGGAATTTCACACCACTGGCTTTTCGGTGAAGGAAAACATTGTGAGGCAACCTGCATACGTCCGTAGAAGAAATTCGATGGCGTGAATCACCAACCCGCATTGGGCCTGCATGGTGGATATGGCCCAATCAACCTTCGTGGGTAGGCCTACGTCCTGCAGAGGACTATTAAAAAGGCTGGTACAGTACAGTACATACGTGCCTGGAGGGGATTGCTACTAGCAATAAGCCGCCATTTTATAGCTGTAACTGTTAAATGTGCGAATGATCTTTAAGTCAACAGTAGTTGTAATATATAAAAAGTTGATCTATCTATCAATCTACATGAAATCAGTTTTTGGTGTGTTTATGATCATCATCATTTCATGGCAATGGCTAAGAAGGTTTTTGATTGTTTTTTTTTAATTTATTTTTTATAAGAGTAAGTTCGTATAGGCCGGGTGGCAAGCCCTGGTGTCTAGTTTTTAGGCCGCCTGAAGGCCTGTTTTTTTTTATGATATAATAATATAACATTTATTTGTTTATGTTAAAATAATATAATATTTATTCTCACAGGGTGACTGCTGGATCTGTATGGAGCTGATGGATACATCGCTAGACAAATTTTATAAGTTCATTTGTGAGAGGATGCAAACTCGAATACCAGAAACTATACTAGCTAAAATTACTCTCGCTACTGTAAAAGCTTTAAATTATTTAAAAGAAAAACTTAAAATTATTCACAGGTAAGATAATTTTTACTTTGCTTCTCAGGTTCTGTACTCTATCTTAGTACTTATGTTTGTTTTTGGAGGTAATAGTAATAATTAAATGTGCTCATTTTTTATTTTGATCATGCATATTTTTCAGTTATCAATATTAGGATTATATTTATAAGATGATATAAACAGGATGTTGAGTCACAGTATTGTTTACCTTTTTATACTATGGAAATCCTTAAAAAAAATATCTAGTCATACACGGAACTAATTTTATCTGAAGATGAAACATTGCACATTGCATCAATTAAAAAAAACTAAATTTTTCATTTTGTACATTAACATAACATAATATCAATATTTAGTGATTGAACTCTATGTGCTGTAATTATCTTGATCTTTTTTTTCATTTGATATGATAGAACTGCTTAATTTTTTTTTTTAGTAATTCGTGCCTTATTATCACAAAAAATTTAATGCAAAATTTAAATTCACATTGTGAATTCAGACTGCTAGTAAAGTCGTTGACATGACAATCGGATATTTATTGCCCAGATAAGTGATATTTCTAATTAAGAACATAAAAACTTATAATATACATTCATTTTTCAACAGGGATGTAAAACCTTCAAATATTCTCTTGGACAGAAGGGGAAATATCAAATTGTGTGATTTCGGTATATCTGGAAAGCTGGTGGACTCGATCGCTCGTACGCGCGACGCTGGCTGCAGACCGTACATGGCCGTAAGTTGTACTGTAGTCATAATAATCCCATCTTAATTAGTCTATTCTAAACTTCGAGCAAATATCTACAGTCACAATCGTACAAAAAAAGTGTCCGAGCCAAAACCCTGCCCAAGCTACGGAGTGGGCAGGCTTTTTCGTTAGTCGTAAGGCGATTGCAAGCCGACTACAACGCCGCGCGATGCCAAAGTACTCAGTTACAAGCACTAATAAGGTGACATAACACCGAGATTCGAGAAAACGGGTCATTGTGAATAATTTCATGTAAATATTCTAAGTCGGTATGTATGACAGCGCTTGGTAATTTTTTTTACTACTTTCATTTAAGGACTACGGCTCTGTTGATATTTGCTCGAAGATTCTATATTAGGTATTATTCCTATCTTAATAATACTCTAAGTAATGCTAACAATAGTTATGCATTACTTCTTAATTAGAAATATTCAATTGAACACTATGTGTTTTGTTACTTTATGCAAGCGCAAGGGCAACTGAGAAGGTGCGGACCTCGGCTTGGGCCGTCACCCGGCGGGGGAGATCAGACTTGCCCGGTCACCCCAGAAGGGGTGTGCCCTGTGGCCCTAATGGGTTGTGTTGGTAGACTATTTGGAAATAATCTAACCGATCTTTGACAGATCCTGAGGGTCCTCGACCTCGCCGGCGAGGTGTATGTCGGTGTGTCTTTGGTAACCGGCGCCTATACCAAATACGGAATACTTCCTGTTGCAAGAAGCTGTCGGATCGGGAGAAAGAATGGAGAAACAGAGAGGAGGCCTATACCCAGCATTGGAAGGAGCAGGTTGAATAGATAGATAGCTTAAAGTGTGTGTATAACTTTGCAGCCGGAGCGAATCGACCCGGGGCGCGCGCGGGGCTACGACGTGCGCTCGGACGTGTGGTCGCTGGGCATCACGCTGATGGAGGTGGCCACGGGCGCCTTTCCCTACCCGCGCTGGGGCTCCGTGTTCGAGCAGCTGCAGCAGGTGGTGCAGGGCGACCCGCCGCGCCTCACCAACAACAACAACACTTTCTCCACCAGCTTCCTCAACTTCGTCAACACTTGGTACGATACCTATCATTCACCGAACCAAAGGTCTTTGCTTCTAGTGGACGTTTTCCCTTTTTTTCTGTCTGGATGTTTATTTTTGTCTACATGTCGCATTTTTCAACGAACATAGTACACAGGTGGATTTTTTTGTTGCCGGCGTTTTTTGATTAAGTCATAAGTCATAAGTTATTGATAAAATGGCAATTTACACGTCAAATTATATACTTATGTATACACAAACATTGAAAACAATGATGTAATAAATTGTAATTACAATAATCGTTAGTTATAACTTCAATAATAATGGAAAAATTAAACAATAATAATGCACACAATGTCATAAAAAATTCAATTAAATAAAATTAATAATCAAAATACGAATGTCAAAATAAATTCAATTAATAATCATGTCAAACATTTATAAAATTCATCGTATCTGTAAAAAGATTGCTCGATAAGCCATTTTTTTAATTTAATTTTAAAAGACTGTAGGCTTATTGAAGACGTTATTTCTAGAGGTAAGTTGTTATAAACGTTCGGCGCCATGACATGAGTCAACTTAGAGGACCTTTCGAGGGAGTGGGGGACGGCTTGCAGCTTGTGCTTGTCCCGGGTGGGATACCTGTGCGCGGAGCCCCGCTCTGGAAACGCAGCCAGGTTCGTCCTAGCATACACTGCCACCTGATAAATCAGGATGCCGGTCAGTGTCAGGATTCCCAGTTTCTTGAAATATGGGCGAGCTGGAGCGTCCCATGCTAAGCGCGCGATGCACCGCACTGCACGCTTTTGCATAATGAAAGCTCGCTCCCAATCCGCGGCTCTAGCCCATATTTCTGCTCCATACTGCAGCTGCGAGTGCACTGTGGCGAAGTAGCAAGCTCGTGCAACATCTTGTGGAACTACTTTTGCCACCCGGCTTAAAGCGAAGCATGCGCTTCCCAGCCTACCACAGACTTTGTCTAAATGAGCGTCCCACTTCAGGCCTCGGTCGATCTCATACCCTAAAAACGTAGTCGTACACCGCTCCTCAATTCTCACTCCATCCACCAGTACAGATAAAGGTCTTACGGCCTTACCCGACAGACTAAATTGGACGAAGTGAGTCTTCGATATGTTCAGAGCGAGACCGTTCGTGTGGAACCACTCAGACAGCTGGAGGGCCGTGTCGTTCAATCTCCGCTCCAGAGCTTCGACTGTCGGCGCCGTGACTACCACGGCCACGTCGTCCGCGTACATCAGCACGTCGGACGCGGGCATGGCGTCAGGCAGGTCGTTCAGGAGCAGGGAGAACTTTATATTGGACACGGAGGACCCTTGGGCCACGCCCATCTCTGACGTCATCGGATCCGACCTGTGCACGCCGCCACCAGCGACCACCACCTGCGACCTCCCTTGCATCAGATCCTTTAAGACGGCGTGAGCCGGGCCTGCCACTCCGTAGTGCGGCAATTTAGCAGCTAGCACGGCATGGTCTGCTACGTCAAACGCCTTCGATAGGTCGCAGCACAGAATCGCCACCTGCTGCTTACACCTGGCCTCTCGAGCTGAAACGATACGTCGAACCACCTCACGTGTGAGTGATGTAGTAGAGCGCCCCGCTCGGTAAGCATATTGACGGTCGGATAATGCATTCGTGTCAGATAAAAATTCAACGAGTCGAGTGCTCAAACCGTTTTCAAAGATTTTTGCTACCGCGGGTATTATAGAGACTGGCCTGTAGCTATCAATGTTTTCTCGCTTTCCTTTTCCTTTATACAACGGCTAGGACTAGGGGACAACTAGGACAACGGATTAGGGGGGTATTTCCCTCAAAAAGGGGAGAAATTTGCTGTCGCGCTAGTTATGAGCCTATTTCTATAATATTTGACAAGATTGTTTAGTTTATGGCAACAAAATTTGTGAGTGTGAACCAAATCGGCAAAAACGAGTCGAGATACAGGCTTATGAAGATTTAGTTAAAGAAATATGTCGCGAGGTCAACTGTTCGGGGAACTATTAGTATTGTACCGGCCTTTTAATAACACACTGCTGAACATAAACTTACCCACGAAGGGTGATTGGGCCGTATTTTTTCATACGGATTCACATACGTCATCGAATTTCTTCTATGGACGTATGCAGGTTGCCTCAGGATGTTTTCCTTCACTAACTTAACTTATAGTACTTATTTATTTCCCATGTTGTTCACAGCCTAATAAAGGAAGAAACACAGCGGCCGAAATATAACAAGTTACTAGAACACCCATTCATCAAAGGCATCGAGCAGAGTCGAGCGGACGTCGCCGCGTACGTGTGCGAGATACTGGAGGCCATGGAGCGCAACGGAGTCAGCCCCTTCACCACGGACCAGCCCGCGCAGGCCTGGCTCGACTAGTATTGTACATAGTGTTTGGGTGAAGAATTCGTTAATAACACCATACAAATAAACACATGCAATATTTTCTCATAGATTTTCTAATAAATAAATTGTTGATGAAATGCCCTGATTGCGAAAAATAGCACGATCACAATACTGCTATGAATGACAGCATAATAGACTACCCAGTCAGGGTCGACTTAAGTCCAAAGCGATGGATAATTCTGAATTTTTGCAGCACTAGCCGACGGCTTTTTATGGCATATGGTTAAAACAGGGAATTGTGCTGTGTTTTTGACTGGCTTGCCTGAAACCTGCTATAGTCACATAGATTAGCGAACTTGTAATTTTATTCATAGAACACAAAATAGTATATCATAGGTGCAGTCGGGTAGAAAGTGCAATTTGAAGTTTCATATTCATCTGAACTTTAGTCAAACATTGGTATAAATTTAAAAAATGGCACTTATTTCACCAGCACATTGAGTGAATTGGACGGAAAAGTCAATTGAAGGTTTTCCTCGTAACTTATTAAATATGCTTCGAAAACGGATGGTCATTATCTAATGCTTCGAATGGTCCAGAGTGTGAATTATACCTAGAGTTGTTAGAACACATTGTAGTAATGTAAAATAGTCGGTTTTACAGCTTGTAACAATGCTTTTTCACTAGTAAACATCTTGCCCAATTTGAACTGCAAATCTTTTTCGATCCTCTGAAGCTTACATTCAAATGATACTCGTTTTTGGAAACACAGACAATAATTGTGTGTTGTGATGGTGAGTTTTTGAGATGGTGTTTCTTTGGTAAAGTTATACAAATACCAGAAATTAATGTAAAGTATAAGTAAATGTGTTATTGCTTTAGGTATACCAACACCTGATGGATTGTAATTCTATTCTACTCATAATAGTAAAAACGGAATATGAAAAACTTTCTAATATAAGGTAAAATAGTATTCATTCCATATACAGGTAGTATATAAGTGTAGCGCTGAGGGTACTGTGGAGGGGATGGCTGCGCATGGGTTTAGTATAGCGGTCGTCATGCGCAGCCATCCCCTCCACAGTACCCTCAGCGCTACATTAACGTGCCGCTACTTGTACCATATATTGTATACCATCTAAAGACATTTTTTTTAATAAAATAAATACAAACGCTAATGGGCGCACTTTATCGCACGACATCCTGTCCTGTACGAATAAGGTTGAATCTGTTTTTCCGTCAATTTTTCATCAGCAGGGTTGTAGGTAACCTATTTCTCAAAACCTCACTGAATCACGTTCATTAAATATTTGCCTGTTTTGTGTACAAGAAAAAGGTGACCTCCATTATAGTTTTTTTATTTATTTGGGTTGGTCCACACTTTAAAACAAAATATATTTAAGTTATTTTTGTGGTTTGTATGTGTACAAATAAAGCTGTGAATGTGTAATTTAAAATTCTTATACCATTACTTGATCGGGATTTGGGAGTCACTCATCCTTTTACTTTGCTTCAATCTGATGAAAAATTAGACAACCAAGTTTATGTAAAACATCCGGATTTAGGTAATGTATTGTGCAGAAATTGCATTATAATCAGCAGATTATTATCCTTGCCTGATCAGAAGGGTTGGGGAGAGGATCAATAATTGTATTTAGGTAATTTTATAAATTTGTACATATACTAAACAGATGACTGTATTATTTTTATCGAGTAATGTAATTAATGTGATTTTAGCTGACCCAGTCATCAAATGGTGAGCTTACTACAGTCATACATAATTTCATAGTTATGTGATATTATTTCGATGTCAATGATTATGATGTCTACATTTTTACATTATAGTTTTGTTATAAATATTCAGTTTATAATGTTCATACATATTTTTGTTAGTGACAGATGGTAAAATGCATATCTAATTTTCACCAAACTTCACAATTTTTCACAATTGTCCATGAAAGGTATGGAAGAAAAATAATGTTTCTAGTGTTCATGTATAAGTACAAATTGTTGTTGCTTTCATGTTGCTGAAATCGATCATTCAAACAAAAGTGTCATGAAAGCCACACAAAAACTACATGACGCTTGGCGGGTTTTGAAGTGATATCTTCTCAGTAATTAATCATCATTAATTTTATGCATGTTATGCGCATGCGCATGTCACACAAAATGTGCCTGATTTTCTAGATGTCTCATTCTCTGTCTCATCAAAATTAAAACTTCATTGAAGTATAATAGGTTTAAGTTTAGTGAAAATAAGCTGTGGATTTATCACCATCATGAGTTTATATCAATGTTATGAGCAATTGTGTATTACTGGCCAAGTAATAGTCACACATCTGCAGGAAAGGATTTTAAATTACAACCTTTTGGCTTTCCTGTATGTTGGCCATTGTTATCCAATTTTATTATTTGCATGAAATTTGTACTGTTAATCAAGTCATAAAATCTATGTTCACTAAACGTTCTAAGATGGTACCATGGGTGCAGCTAATAAACATAATTAAATGAATCAAAAAATTAGTTGCAATTTTATAAAATCACTGGCGGTTTAGTTTAATATTGTAAAATTTCATCTATTGTATATTTAAGAAGTAGATTGAGTATGTATGAAAATGATCCCTTGTTTAATTTTTCCCTCATAAGTTATGTTTAGTGTTATTTGAAAAAGTATTACATGATTCCAATTCCAACATGATACCAATTGTGAATGCAGGTCTGTTGTGAAATTAAAGAGTGATGAATAGGTGTGGGGAATCCATTGAATAAAATTAGGTTTTTTGGAAATATTAACATTTTATTTAAGTATATACTTATGACTAGAAGACTATGTTTAGTATCTATTTCGGTACCTACAACTTGATATTATTCTAACACTTCACCAATTTTCTTTGAATTCAAAACATTGCCAAACTTTACAAACCATTTATATTTTGTTTTGTCTGCTAGTTCTGGAGATAAGTACAGAATGTCTAACTTTTTAGGAGCCATATCTAGAAGGGGAATCCAGTCATCTGCAGGAACTACTCTATCCACCCTCTTTCCCCAAAAATCCAAAGAGGATATTTTTATTTGTTTGTTATCTTCACTTATGTACAAAAATCCAATGATATTTCTGAAAGGTAAACTTGAAGCTGAGAGAACACCTGCACCAGTAAGACCTGCAAAAAGAACAGCACCGACTCGTAGCCACACCAGAATAACAAACATTTAGCAGTATAACATAAACATAAGCAAGCTTACAACTCCACAAGGTGGACAGATGACCTCATTAAGATTGCAGGATTGAGCTGGATGCAGAAGAATTTGTTCATCTCTAGAACTGAATTGGAAACACTAATTTGGTATTCTAGACCAAGTTGTGTGTCCTGATGTCCAATGTAGTGTGGTCCGTTAAGAACTAAATAGTTAATGCAGTATGCACATTACGCCTAATACATGTAAATATATTAATTTTTTTTTACATCGCGAATAAGTCCGCGCTTGACCACCAACTCGCCTGATGGTATGCGATATTGTGGTCGAAGATGAAGCACCCAGACCTAGAAGATACCTATTCACTCTGACTTTGAAAAACTTTAGATTATATCTCTTAGGAAACAGGAAAGCAGGAAGACTGTTCCATTCCCTGGCGGTACGAATCACTACGAGGTATTAAGTATTTTTTACCGATTGGTAATTTTACCTATATATGCAGCTGTCAAAAAACTTTGATGAGGTAAAACATCTAGCATCTCTAGCAATCCGCATCCAGGAACAGCTATACATGACCCCATTATATGATACGCTTTCAGTCTATTGAATAATGCGAAATATTTAATATGAGGGAATGAAAACACTGTTTCGAATTTTTCTGTAGCAGGAGATGTCCCCGGTGTTTCAGATGAGGACATTCTTGCATAACCAACATAGTGTTTTAGAGTTCTCGCGATCGATAACATATTTCTCTAAATTATTTAATAAGCAGTATAAAATAAGTTGTACAACAACAAATATTGGACACCAAAACAAATACATGACATAACCTAACTTTTTGTTTTTTTTTTAAATTTCACCCAATTAAAAAAAAAAATTCAATGAAGCCAAAGTATAACAACCAAAACCGTCTCATCTACGAAATGCTACACTTCGATTTTCTTCACTTTTCTTTGAACTATGGCTGTTACAGCCACAGAAGCTATCACAAGAAAAAAGATTAAAGTTTTCATTTAACAAAGTATTTCACACCTAAACACTACCTATACTATATCACAAAATTCGAAAACTGCGAGTCACCAGCTGGTCACTTTGACAAGTAAAATGCGGCTTCACGTCGTTCAAGATGATAGTTGCTGTATGATTACGTCTCTTTCTATCAAAAGTTAGTCATTACAAACTTTTGTAAGGGAAAGCAGTAGCGACTTTTTTTTAATAGGGCAAGTGCCTTTATTAACTACCACTAAATACAAGATTTACATAATCTAAAACTACATAAACTACTACTATCCGATAACTATACTACATAACAAGCAATTGGATCATCCACAGACCCTTGAAGGTCTAAAGATAATCCAAATGCTCAAGCCCACTGCCAGTTGGCAGCGTGCCCAGCATGCTGCACGGGAAGCATGGCAAAGGGACTATTAGTCTTTCCACCATTATATCCCCTAGAAGAGGAAATAAAGTATGGATTGACAATGACATCTGACATTAGGCCCAATTATGGTGTCACCATCTAACTAGCTAACCGACCTAAAGGCCTCAAAGAAGGATGCAGCGAATGGACCTGTCGTTTTTTTTTTTTTTTTTGCAAGTAGGTAGAAAACAAAACATCATTTCTAAAAATTGCTTCAAAATCAAAAGTGCTTCAAAAATATAGTGATTTTTTGCTGTTTTCATATCACTAGTTAAAATAATATTAGACCACCAGAAAAATTACAATGATTTTTTATTGTTTTTACATTTAGATTACATACATAAGAAGTGGCGGTATCAAAGAAAATTATGGCGGTATGACCTTAAAGACTTTAGCCTGTCCAAAAATGGGCGCATTATTTAAAAAAAACATGATTTTATTACTGTTGCTGTCAAAAAAAAAGGAAATGTCAAATTCAGTCGATCAGATGATGTATTCAGAATTGCCAGATTTCGTTTTCGGTATTCCGACTTAGCTATTTTTTGGAGGGGTTGATATAATTATTTTCTTTTTCAACATATGGTACATGATCCTTTTTTTTTTTTTTTTTTTTTTTTTTTACCAGGGGAAATCTTTTATAGATACCACCGCACCTCGAGGGCAGGCGGGTGGTTATGTGGGAGTCCTGCCGACTGGACAGTATACCCACCAAAACCCCTGGGTGTTCCGCCACTGCGCTTGGTGTCGGGGCTACGGGCACGCTTGCGCACTCCTCCGCGGCACCCGACAGCGCTGGCCCAACTCGGGCCCCACCACGGAGCTTCGGCTCCCGCCAGAATAACGATGTGCCGAACACCAGACACATCGTCATCCACCACCTGGGACCAACCAGCACTGGGCGTCAGACAGCACCCGTGTCCGACAGCCCTGGTCCCGATGCAACGGGTCAATTAAAGTGGCCCCGCGCCTGCCACTACGGCTGCAGGGGATAGGGAGAACGGCCGTCGCGATACCGACACTCCTCTTCCCCTGCAGCCCCACCGCCTCCGCCAACACGTTGGCGGCACCCGTTAGGGCCGCTGGCAGGACGGATAGACAGCGGCACACTCGCCGCCCGTCCATCCCGTCGCCGCCCCCGCCTCGATGGGCTCGGCCGCGGTATCGCGACGAGCGCGACACCGCAGTCCACCTCAGTCGACTTGCGACCTACTGGCCAGCCTCCGCACGGGCTTGTCGAGGCCCAAGACCCGGAGAGGCCGGCCCCACCTCGGGTTCCTCTTCGTTCACCAGGCTGGCGAGACCTGGCTACTAAGCCCCCCCGCCACGACAAGGCGGGAACCCACTCGGGGGGGATGGTACATGATCCTTCCTTAACTCGTTTTAAGTGTTTCAACTAGTAATTTTACGAACTGAGGTGTCTTTTTACATATTTTATAGAAACATACATTTTTGTAAACTAAAAGATTATCAAAAAGAAAGAATACTTATATTTTTAGGTTTCACTCAATTTACTACTAACAAAAAGCTGTAGTTGAAGTTATCCGAGATATTCCTGATTATTTTGATATTACTCGTAATAATCCTTAAAGGTGCTATTCGAATCTCGGCTGCAGGCTACAGCTACAAACAGCACTTGCAGCAGCTGCACGAAGCCGGCTGTGGCTGCACAACTGAGGGGTTAATCCAGGTTTACACGTTTATACGTATACACGTCGGTATGGCCCTATACATTTTTGTACAGCGCCCCTAGCAGAAACGAGGAAGAACTAACCAAAATCTATGGAGCCACACGCGAACGTGAAAGTATGAGTAAACTTCGCAAAGCCTGGATTACTCGTAAGGGCTCTGGTTATCTATGTAGTAGTATGAATTTCTGCAAAAAAGATTCCGATTGCGGCTGCGGCAGCACGTGCTACCGAGCCTCAGCTGCGAGTGTTGTTCACTTGTTTAGACAAGTCCGACGTGCTGCCTGTCGCAGCACGTGCAGCCAGCATCGGAAACACTCCCGACTGCGGATACTGGCAGCGGCTGCGTGTCATGCTTGTGCTACCTGCATTCGCGGCCTGCATCCGTAAGCTGCAGTCGAGGTTCGATTAGCTGTTTAACTTATATTCCTATCTTATAGTTGCGGTTCTTGTACTATTGCGAATGAAATGGATGAATAACGAAATTGATTATCATTCATGTTTTCGTTTACTCTTTATATCGGTCCTAAGCATTGAGCTTTTTTGACGTGATAACGTCTTATAAATCGATGGAACTCCAAAACGTAGTCCGATATTACAGATAACCATTTTTTTTAACAAAATGAGATACACTGATAAACAAATCAATATAAATATCATTGAGGCAAAATTAACTAAAATGATATGACTTCAAGTCTTTAAATATATAGCACCATTTTAGCACTCTATATATTACAAACCTGGCAATCCTTAATCTTTGGCCTATAATTATATACCTAAGTATTCTACATATAGCTTGAAAATTGTTTTCGGTTTTTCTTATTTTAACTTCATTAAAAACGAACTTGTACATATCAGAACAGTTTTAGAAGCGTCATAAATTACTCTGGTGAACATAACATTTTTAGTAATGCACTTGGGAGAAACTGAGTGTATTCGTATACAACAGGTATTCGTATGTATGAGCTTCCGACATCCTTCTTTGCTAAAAATCACAGAGCTATATCTCTGTGCTAAAAATCCTAACCTTATTACGGAGTCACCATTTAGAAATGTCACTGTCACATTCAAATTTTAAATCGAATGAATGAAAACCAACTAAATCTAACTACATTAAGACCCAATTTCAACGGACGATGTTTGTTAGTTCTTAATGTGGCATTAGCTGATGGGTCTTTAAAAGTAACATAACTGTTGGATCATTTTCTGTCCTATGAAGAAAATATAACAAATCGTTAGTAAATCCCACGTTAAGCAAATTGTTCACTCTATGTTCATTCTCATTGTAATACGACCTAATTGAAATGTTTATATTTGATATTTCATTGCATGTACATTTGCACAACTTTCTTCTTAGTTGCATGTAATGCTATGTGACCAATTTTAAATAACGATCACTCTGTAGGATTATATTGCAACCGGCCTAGTTTTTAATTTAATACTTAGGTGAAATGTCAAACTTGACTGAAGTAATTTGTGTGCCTCCTGTGAAAAGTGATATAAGTCAAAAATCACCATTTTACAGGAGAGCAAAAACAAGTTTAAAAAAAATCTAGTTCGTGAACTAAGGGGCTTTGGTTACATTTAAGTACCTCGTTTTGTAGATAAAAAACATTTACTTTCAATGTGCATTTAAATTTTCATTTTACATATTATAGTTTAAAAGTATTAGTTCATGAACAATCTGTAAGTTGTACCATTTTTAATTTTTAATATGTGTTTAAATTATGTGGTAGGTGATACAAGTACAATTAAACCATTTTGCATCTATTAAGTTGTTTTTGTGTAAAATGATAAACAAGAAGTTAAAAAACGTAATAGCTCATTATAATATGTTCTTAACCAAATGTTGCTCAAACAAAAATAATCATAATAACCTAAAGATTACATTGGTTCACTTGTCTGTTTGTATTATCATAATTTACTTGAATTGTATCAGTTTGCTAAAATTCTAGTCTTTTGAAATAAGTGTTGAATGATACAAGTCTAGTTATACCCCTGATTAAACTACATATTTAACGTGTAAATGGATACCAAAAAGTTCGCAATTTTTTTCTCATCATTTTTTATCTGTCAAAATTAAAAAGGATAAGACTCGACTTGGGTCAATCGTCACAGGAGGAACAGATTTGGTTGATCTTTTAACAATCAGTGGGGGAGAATAGAACAATGACGGTCAATTAAGCGCTTTTAAAAATAAAATTCACAATATAAATCACAACTTTATTAGCAACATAACATAGCTATTCTACATTATCGGACTATTTGACATCAAAACAATCATCTTTGGAGTATTCGTCTAATAAATATATCAAAATAAAATAAAAAATGGCTTTGACTGTTGACGATTGTATCGGTACACCATTTAATCGAATAGATAAGAAACAGATTATGGCAATTTGTTGTCTATTGATGTGTCTGTATCCGGTGAGTGCGTCTATGCGCATATGTCACTTTTGATTTGTCTCTTACTGCCTAGCCCTTTCACTGCTGAGGTACTTTTTTTAAGGTGCCTGCTAATTCTAAAACGCACACGCAAGGCGCGGGAAGACGCTACCGCACACGCCTGGTGTGTGTAGTAGCCGCGGGGCGTGAGAATCGAAAACACAGACGTGTGTGTTTTCAGCAGTGAAAGGGCTAGCCGTGAATCTAACAACATGTAAATATTATAATTGTGTCGTCCATTATATCAATCCATAGTAATCCATTCATATCATTAAATCAGCAATGTAATTTCATCCAATACGAAGCAAATATAAAACAAGTGTGTGCATTATACGTGTTGTTCTTTTTATTTCGTTGCCTCTTACGAAAACGCAGATGAATTCCACTGTGTAGGATTAGCAAGATCCTTCATTCTGCTAACATTGACCACCACTGTACACACACGACCAATATAAGAGAATGGATTTCCGGATCATCATCATTTACGCGGAAGTCCGCAATATCTACGTTAGTCAATGAGAAATCGCTTTCTTGAAGAACTTTCCTTTTTAGCCATTTTGAAGCTTTTTTCTGAAGTCTTTTTTTTTAATTCATTTACCTTTTAGTGGTTAATTGACGCAACAGACTTAATGGAAACAAAATAGTTAAAACACAAGCAAAAATATATTTTGATTTGAAATTTCTTTTAATTATGAATGTGACAATGTTTCCCCGCTGACCGCCATTGCCCTGTTTTCCCCCTAAGGTCTGTCATCTGGCAGCCTGTCAACTGTTAACGGACCTCAAAAGCAGTGATTAGATTTAACATCATGTCAAGAGAACTAACAAAGCATTAGCGCATGGTGGGACACTCGATAACGTAGACAGTCTGTTAATAGCTCTAACACGGTATCAAATATTTGACATCGCTCGGTGAAATTAGGCCTTAGTATAAATCCCGAAACGGCTTGGGTGGTGAAAAAGAACAACACGTTTCTTTTTATTTCGTTGCCTCTTACGAAAACGCAGATGAATTCCACTGTGTAGGATTAGCAAGATCCTTCATTCTGCTAACAGGTTCTTGTCCCAGGAAATCGGAGAGGTGACATCAAAGTCAAACAAGATACAAAGACAGAAAGACACGTAAGTCGATTACCTATTTATTTTGCACACGGAAATCATGAATGTAAATGAAAATGGCGGACAAATGCCTCATGTCCCGCAATTTGCCTTTGAAAAGTTGGATGGTATTGGAACTTATTTGAATTGGAAATACTACATGAAAAACTCGTTAGTTTTGGATGGATTATGGACATGCATCGAGGGTGAGTCGAGCAATGCGACGAACGACTCACGTGCTCTTGCTAATCAGTGGCCCTACTATGTAATTCCCGAGCTCGGTGGATCGGTATCAATTCTAAGCTCGGTGGGTGGTATTCGACCGCTGAAGCTTTGGTACTATGTAACTTTTACGGTGAGCATGGATTTCGAACGAACTATCAAAATTGAAGGCAATGGAGCCCTGAATCGGTCTTTCCTGCGTTCCGTTTTTAAAACTTGATGCAACTCGATGCAGACTTATCATTTGCCTTGGTACAACACATTTACTAAGTAAAATGTATGACAATAGTAATTTCAAGAGTATTTTCATATTTAAACACAATAGAAACGAGTAAACATAGCTAACAAGATATATTTAAAAAATGAAGATAAAAACAAAACGGAACGTAAAATGTGTCTTAGAGTTATGTGTTGCTAGCAATGCAAAGCGTCCCGATTTTGTAGTGAAATATGTACATTTATGCTTCTCGTCTTTGGATATACTGTAAAAGTTCTTTTTTGAATGCTACTGATCATGTAAAGTTGATTTACTAGGTACATTATAATTATCACTACCGTTTGTTGCCAGTGTTACTACCAATCTTACTACCAGTAGTAAGAACAGTAAATGAATGACTCTTCTCACTACTGCAGTTGAAAGTTGTTAGAACAGCAAAAAAAAATTACCCGTGTCACTACCGTAAAACTACAAATTACAAAACCAAACAACTTAAAACGAGAAACCCATATAAGATCGTTGTGTGCGTCCGTTGGTCTATCCGTTAAATTAAATTCACGCTATTTAATTCGTAACTACGACATAGAAAAATTATCAAATAAAACTTCATCTAAGTAAGTTAAGGTATTGAGTAGGCTTTGATACATATTGGATACTTACAGAAATACATTGAATATGCGGTACTACAGAAATGTGGTGAGCACATAGGTAATATGCCGAATGGTAATATGACACGAGTGAGATATAAGCGAAATCAAATTGATTTTATCACAATTTTCATAACCCTTTCAATGCTCATAATATAATTAGCCACAAATTGTTTATTCTTATACTTAAACTAATTTGAATTATTTTTTTAGGAACTGTAATTTTAGGGAGAAATATTTTTTTGTTAATATTTAGGGAGAATGTAAAGTTCGACCTGGCAGTCGGCCAGCAAATTCAAAACAAAGTAAAATATGATGAAACGATTAATTTAATACGTAGTATCCTTTAGTTTGTGTTAATATGTTAAGATTAAGTTGTTGTGATGAATTATAGCTTAAAACAGTGTTATGCAACTTGAAAAACTTCAGAGAGAAGGTGATTATGAGTGATGGCGAAAACCTCAACAAATTAGAAAGGTATGTATCACACAACTTTCTCGTTGTTAAAACCGTTTTTTCTAACCGCTTAGCCATGTTAGAGCCTTCAGGCGGCCTAAAAACTCTGACACCAGGGCTAGCCTCGGCCTATACGCATTAACTTACTTTTTATTATAGGTACCTACTTATAACCTCTTCATGTACTTAGTTTGGAACAATAAACGATATTTCATCTACACCACAGATCCCTAACTATTAAGATAACTTTTGTCGTCAAACATGTTCTTAGATTTAACATTTCAACAAATACAATCGGTATGAAATCGAAAAATAGAATCATCACTAATCGATGAATCATTAATAATGGCAAAAAATTGTATGTTTGAATTGTATGTAAACTTGTATTAGATGGGCTGTAGCCCAGACAACTTTGGGAATCACTGCATGCCCTAATATGTTTGGAGAAACAGCCAACGAAGAAGAACAAATTAGTAAGTTCGTATAGGCTTACCTGGCGCAAAGACAGTAGTCAGACGATTTTCAATAATCGGCTAAGTACGAGTAGGACTCGCGCATGCAATGTTCCGTACTGTATGGGAGCCTCCCTTAAATACACATTTTATTTTAATTAAATTATTTATTATTGAATTATATATACAACTAAACATTCTGTGAATATTTCAAGCATCTACCTGTTACCCTTATTAATATCGAGCGAAAAATGTTTAAAAATTGAGGTTTGTTGTATGGGAGCCCCTTTAAATATTAATTTTATTCTGTTTTTAGTATTTGTTGTAATAGCTGCAACAGAAATGCATCATCTGTGAAAATTTCAGCTTTCTAGCTACAACGGTTTATGAGATACAGCCTGATGATAGACTGACAGATGGACAGCGGAGTCTTAGTAATAGGGTCCCATTTTTACCCTTTGGGTACGGAACCTTAAAAACTAAGAAATAGAAGAGCTGTTTTCCAAACCCAATATTATTGATATCTAAATGTGCCTTGGATTGATGTCTAGCAGCGACTTGTCCAAGACATAGAATAAGCTGTGTTTATAAGTAAGTATAGGCCGGGTGGCTAGCCCTAGTGTCAGAGTTTTTAAGCCACCTGAAGGCCCTTGACATGGCTAAATAGGTAATATCACCAGAGCCTACAATTTAATGTGTCATCCGAGCCAAGATAGTGCTTAGTTGTAAGTGCCACCCGCAATCACCCATTCAAAGACTGACCGTGCCGAACATTGAACATGGTTTATTCCCAATAGATATCACTGGTGGATATTAGGACAAAGTATTATTTTCTGTGCTAACGACGGTTGTAGGTAACTTTTTAAAACTGTTTTATTTAACTTGACTTGCCCGTTTTTGGGTGAAATGTAGTAATAGAAATTCGATCCCCTTTCCATTGACAGATTGATATGATATTTGATACACAGTTTTAGTTTTGATGGCAATACAATATTTTGTATCCAGTATTGACACAATAATAAAATGACCATATGACACAACTCCCTCAATATGGGTATCAAATGAAAGGGCTATTTATGTAGAACAAAAGTTTTTGTAACAAAATAAAATAGAAACACAAAAATAAAATTTGTAAAAATCTTTTTTAATTAAACTATTTTATGTACTAAAAGCTAATAACAATAACTAAAATGAAATCGTGGGGCGCAATGTACATAATGAAATCTTCCAGGCGAAGGCTCCACGATTTTATTTTAGAGTTATTATTTTAAGCTTTTACTACATAAAATCGTTTAATTTAAAAAAGTTTTTTACCAATTTTATATATGAATGAAGAACATTGAACAAAAATAAAATGAAGATACTTGTTTTTTATTTTCAGCTCCGAAGTGGTTATAATTACGTGACAAGAGGAAACGGCTAATGACTGTCCATCTGCTTGACATGATAAGAAAGAACAGCCAATGAACTGTCCGTCTGCCTGCTATGCGCCACTCCAGCGCTCGTGTCTTTCTGCCGTCACCGGATTCCACCCGCTGCGTGCGCGCGTCGCTGAGCGCGCATCCCCGCTGCCTGCTGCGCGCCACTCCAGCGCTCGCGTCTTTTTGCCGACACCGGATTCCACCCGCTGCGTGCGCTCGTCGCTGAGCGCGCATCCCCGCTGCCTGCTGCGCGCCACTCCAGCGCTCGCGTCTTTCTGCCGTCACCGGATTCCACCCGCTGCGTGTGCGCGTCGCTGAGCGCGCATCCCCGCTGCCTGCTGCGCGCCACTCCAGCGCTCGCGTCTTTCTGCCGACACCGGATTCCACCCGCTGCGTGCGCGCGTCGCTGAGCGCGCATCCCGCTGCCTGCTGCGCGCCACTCCAGCGCTCGCGTCTTTCTGCCGTCACCGGATTCCACCCGCTGCGTGCGCGCGTCGCTGAGCGCGCATCCCCGCTGCCTGATGCGCGCCACTCCAGCGCTCGCGTCTTTCTGCCGACACCGGATTCCACCCGCTGCGTGCGCGCGTCGCTGAGCGCGCATCCCGCTGCCTGCTGCGCGCCACTCCAGCGCTCGCGTCTTTCTGCCGACACCGGATTCCACCCGCTGCGTGCGCGCGTCGCTGAGCGCGCATCCCGCTGCCTGCTGCGCGCCACTCCAGCGCTCGCGTCTTTCTGCCGACACCGGATTCCACCCGCTGCGTGCGCGCGTCGCTGAGCGCGCATCCCGCTGCCTGCTGCGCGCCACTCCAGCGCTCGCGTCTTTCTGCCGTCACCGGATTCCACCCGCTGCGTGCGCGCGTCGCTGAGCGCGCATCCCCGCTGCCTGCTGCGCGCCACTCCAGCGCTCGCGTCTTTCTGCCGACACCGGATTCCACTCGCTGCGTGCGCGCGTCGCTGAGCGCGCATCCCGCTGCCTGCTGCGCGCCACTCCAGCGCTCGCGTCTTTCTGCCGACACCGGATTCCACCCGCTGCGTGTGCGCGTCGCTGAGCGCGCATCCCCGCTGCCTGCTGCGTGCCACTCCAGCGCTCGCGTCTTTCTGCCGTCACCGGATTCCACCCGCTGCGTGCGCGCGTCGCTGAGCGCGCATCCCCGCTGCCTGCTGCGCGCCACTCCAGCGCTCGCGTCTTTCTGCCGTCACCGGATTCCACCCGCTGCGTGCGCGCGTCGCTGAGCGCGCATCCCCTCTGCCTGCTGCGCGCCACTCCAGCGCTCGCGTCTTTCTGCCGACACCGGATTCCGCCCGCTACGCGCGCCGCTTAGCGCGCGTCCCGCTACCTGCTGCTCGCCACTCCAGCGCGCGCTTTTCGCTGCCTTCACCGTCGTGCAGCCTGCTGCGCGCCACTCCAGCGCGCGCGTTTCGCTGCCTTCACCGGTTTCCGCCCGCTACGCGCGCCATTTAGGGCACTTGTTGCTGCCTGCTGCCTTCACCGGTTTCCACACTCACTGAGCGCGCGTCCCGCTGCCTGCTGCGCGCCACTCCAGCGCGCGCGTCTCTCTGCCCTCACCGATGTCTTCAGCTGTGTGCGTCACTCGGCGCGTCCCGCTGTGCGCGCCGCTCAGCGCGTCCCGCTGTGCGCGCCGCTCAGCGCGTCCCGCTGTGCGCGCCGCTCAGCGCGTCCCGCTGCCTGTTGCACGCCGCTTCAGCGCGCGCGGCCTGCTGCGCGCCACTCCAGCGCGCGTGTCTCTCTGCCGTCACCGGATTCCACCCGCTGCGTGCGCGCGTCGCTGAGCGCGCGTCCCCGCTGCCTGCTGCGCGCCACTCTAGCGCGCGCGGCCTGCTGCGCGGCACTCCAGCGCGCGTGTCTCTGCCGTTACCGATTTCCGCCCGCTACGCGCGCCGCTTAGCGCGCGTCCCGCTACATGCTGCTCGCCACTCCAGCGCGCGCTTTTCGCTGCCTTCACCGTCGTGCAGCCTGCTGCGCGCCACTCCAGCGCGCGCGTTTCGCTGCCTTCACCGGTTTCCGCCCGCTACGCGCGCCATTTAGGGCGCTTGTTGCTGCCTGCTGCCTTCACCGGTTTCCACACTCACTGAGCGCGCGTCCCGCTGCCTGCTGCGCGCCACTCCAGCGCGCGCGTCTCTCTGCCCTCACCGATGTCACCAGCTGCGTGCGTCACTTGGCGCGTCCCTCTGCCTGTGCGCGCCGCTCAGCGCGTCCCGCTGTGCGCGCCGCTCAGCGCGTCCCGCTGCCTGTTGCACACCGCTTCAGCGCGCGCGGCCTGCTAGCGCGCGTGTCTCTCTGCCGTCACCGATTTCCGCCCGCTACGCGCGCCACTTAGCGCGCGTTGTGCAGCCTGCTGCGCGCCACTCCAGCGCGCGCGTCTCTCTGCCCTCACCGATGTCACCAGCTGCGTGCGTCACTTGGCGCGTCCCTCTGCCTGTGCGCGCCGCTCAGCGCGTCCCGCTGTGCGCGCCGCTCAGTGCGTCCCGCTGTGCGCGCCGCTCAGCGCGTCCCGCTGCCTGTTGCACACCGCTTCAGCGCGCGCGGCCTGCTGCGCGCCACTCCAGCGCGCGCGTTTCGCTGCCTTCACCGGTTTCCACCCGCTACGCGCGCCATTTAGGGCGCTTGCTGCTGCCTGCTGCCTTCACCGGTTTCCACACCCACTGAGCGCGCGTCCCGCTGCCTGCTGCGCGCAACTTCAGCGCGCGCGTCTCTCTGCCTTCACCGGTTTCCACCCGCTACGTTGTTATGCTATGTTCAGCGCACGTGAGTCTGCCTGCCGCCAGCCTCCGTTTACTGCACGTGTTTACCGTTGCCTCTCGCGCGCCGCTCAGCGATAATAATAGCACCATTATAGTCGCATTACGATTTTGAGTAATTAACCCGAAAATGTAATGATAAACAAAATTACGAACCTACTTTAAACTATCGTATCGTGTACAAATGTGATTGTGAATACAAAATAATTAAAACATACTCAGCACACTATATCTTTCATTGAACGGGAGGGAAAACCGTTTCACGGTTCGTCGCCACTAGTTTAAAAAAATGGAACTCGAAATAATAGAACGAGTGTTCATTTTGAGTTTATACTAATACCATTCACAGTTCCATGATGGAACTACATATTGCCTACTGATAATGATTTTGAATATTAGTATCATCTACATTTATGTAGTTAAATGGAGGAACATACATTTTTGCAGCTAAATCTACTAAATCTATGAAGGTTTGAGTTTGGCGTGGCTCACAATTAGCCTTGGGTATTTATTTTAAAAAAATATTTTAAAGTTTTTTTTTTCAACTTTGTTATGAGCAGGATCTGTAGTATTTGATTCGATAAGCTACCATAAATAATTTGTGTTTGATTTATAGTAATACAACAAGGCATCTTTCTTTAAAGATTGTTTAATAAATGTTACTTTACATGTGTTTGTTTCGTTTTATGTTTTCTTTCAGGACCAAACAATTATTATAAAACAAAAACTATACAAGAAAAATTGTGAGCCATAAGATATTCTCACACATAAGATTTTCAAATAAAAGAAGCCTGCCAAGAAGTTGCTTAGGGCAAAGAACATGCTCCTAGGATTTGTAAGTGGAGCTTGGTTCATATAACAAATCAAGGTTTAAAAAAGCTGCAAAATTGTGTGTTTCTCCATTTAACTATATGGATGGTTAAAAATCATTATCAGTAGGTATAGTAGTTCCATCATGGAACTGTGAATGGTACTAGTGTAAACTCGAAATTAACACTAGTTCCGTTACTTTGAGATCCATTTCAAATGGAACTAGTTTTGTAAAATTCTAAGAGTAGTTCCATCATGGAACTGATCATCGTAATAGTGGCGACGAACCGGTTTCACGTAGGTTGCCATGGAACAGGAACTTTCATAGTTAATACTATGAATGATATAGGTACTAAATTATACACTCATTACTTTTAGCTTTTAGCAATATTTTATTAAATGGATATAGGCATGATACCACAATAAATTAATATGTAGGTAATATGTCTAGTCATCTTCTGGCGACCCTGGCTTTGCGATCTGCGTTGAGAATTGCTGTCATCAATCATCAACCAAGGGCTCTGAACACAGGCAGGATCACCTGAAATGTAAATTATTGAATTGTACTGTAGGTAAGTGCTTAGTAAGTCTACTGCTGCACGGGAAGCATGGCAAAGGGACTAATAGTCTTTCCACCATTATATCCCCTCGAAGAGGAAATAAAGTATGGATTGACAATGACATCTGACATTAAGAGTGGATAAGATGGTTTTCTCCCCTTGCCGTGCTACCCGGGCAGGACGTGGGCCTATCCACAAAGGGTGATTGGGCCATATCCACCACGCTGGCCCAGTGTGGGTTGGTAGATTCACATATGTCATCAAATTTCTTCTACGGATGTATGCAGGTTGCCTCACAATGTTTTCCTTCACCAAAAAGTCAGTGGTGTAAAATTCCGTATACAAATTCCAAGGAACTCATTGGTATGGGCCAGGATTTGAACCCATGACCTCACGATTGTAAGGTGGATGTTAGTACCTACCTCTCGACCGCCACGGCTGTACATGTAACATATACGATTTCTTTATCAGCTTCTCAATTAATACTACTTACTTTATTACTTATTCAGAAACCGACATACTTCTGATACCTCCTAAGACCCTCAGTACAAAATTTGGCAAATAATATAATTATGTTACTCTTTCGGCCCAAGCTTAGACAACATACAATTTTCTGTACAATAACTTGTACTTTAGGGCTTGACTTTATGTTCAAATTATTGTACAAAATACAAAGCAATTTTATCGCCTGGAGGTGGGCTTATAATATTCATAGTCTCCATTACCTGTTTGTCTTATTGGAAATTATTTCCAGACGTTGGAGTTATAGTTTTGGTTCTCAAAGTACATCAACAAGCAGCTAAGCATCTCAAATCTAAAACGAATCGGGTAGGTACATTGTTTACTGAATGCCATATTTTTCCATGAATCTGCAACAATTTTTTAAGTTTTAAAATAGTTCATTCAATTTATTATTAATAGTAAAATAAAACCTTATAGCTTAAAAGAAATCCAATAGGTACTACCTATGCTACATTATAAACAAAGTTAAAATACATAACAGAGGACTAAAAACAATATAAAACATGAAAAATTGAAATCAGGAAAATAGTATTTTTGTCTACCTAAATCTTAATAGCTATCGTGCGTCGTTTTTCAATTCATAGTTTCTCTGAAATATACATTTATTATATGTCTAAGTATCTTCTTGAATAGTAGGTAGATAAAGTACTATATTGATATTATATCTGTATCAAAGTGTATGGCAATTTACCAAATATTTTAAGCCATAATTTAGACTAGAGCTTACGAAGTAAGACTTTGGTTCCATCAAAAGACAATGAACTTTCTTTGAATGCTAGGGTAGTTAAAAGCATCTCTACTACATATACCTCAGGTACCTAGAAACAGCTATTGAAGAGAGATCAAGGTTATGAGTAAGCCTCAATTTTTATGATAAAAACTTAAGATGTTTGTCATTAACCATTAAAAGTATATATGTGCCTATATCATTCAGGCTTAAAATTTTAACTAGATACTGGAAATATGCATACAGATCTCGAGCAATATGGATTGGAAATGGCTTGCATTCCTCTTGTCCCTGTTGTAGACATTTTTACAAAAAATCATTGCTGTTGACCTTGTTGTTTGAAGTGTTACTTACTTGACTTGTTGGTACGTGGTTTCCATTCGTGAACTTTACGGCTTCATCAGTTATAGTGTTTAACGTGATATTTGTCCTGTCCACTCTCACTTTAACTTAGTTATTCACTGAAATACGCAAGTAACTTTGTCGCGTCTATAACTATAACCACAGGCGATTTTATCATGTAAATGTACATCTGTATTAACATTTACTTCAGGATGTTTAATATTTGTCCAAATATCTCCTCACGTATGGAGTCTAACATAAATAAATAATATTTATTCACGAGGACTTCTATGCAAAACTCTGTTTACGGCGAGGAGACAGAGTCCGGCTTCATTTGACGTTTAGATCCGCTTTCATCTGTCACCGGGAGATACGCAGTACCGATTTTAAACCAAAAAACGCAGTTTTGTTCATTCATCCGGTTTGAGAGGCGACAGCGGTGAGCATCGGCAGTTGAAACTGAAAAGGGGGTGAATGACCTCAGAAATCTGCTTGCGGGAAGCCGAAGCCTAAGCTCGGGAAACCGATCCACCGAGCTCGGGAATTACATAGTAGGGCCGCTGTATGGCTGTGAAATCGAAGAGTAGTTTTGCTACGTCGGTTGCATAGGGTGGAATTTTCCCAATTTACTTCCATGACAGAGTACATAAATGGAGTAATGACGATTGTCCAACAATTAGCAGATATCGACCGAAAAATTCCTGACCAGGAGATATCAGAGATATTACTCAGTGGATTACCTGAACAGTATGACATACTGGTCTCTGGACTTGAAGCGATCAACCTCAATCAGTCTTTAACAAGTGAAGTTGTACGAGCAAGACTTCTTCAAGAGGAATTCCGGAGAAATAACAACAGCAACGGTCACAATGAAAATGTGGCATTTATAGGCACGAAGACTAAGAAACTTTGTCATTATTGTAAGAAGCCAGGTCACTTCAAAGCAAAGTGCTATAAGTGGAAGAATGACCAAAGGAAGAAACGCGAAGAAAATGCATCGCAGACAATGCTAGTGTCAGCATTCACTGCATTTCACAATGAAGATTGGATTGTCGACAGTGGTTGTACTACACACATGTGTCGCGACCGCAATAGTTTTAGTGAGATGGACTCTAAGAATAAAACTTTAGTTACTGTTGCTAATAAAGACACAATGCAAAGTTCTGGATCTGGTAAGGTTTCTTTATACTTTAATAATGATCAAAAATTGTTGTTAGAAAATGTCTTGTATGTACCTAAGTTGTCGGCCAACTTAATTTCAGTTAGTCAGTTATCAAAATCTGGTCTTAAGGTATTATTTAGTCACAATGACTGTAAGATTGTGAATTCAGCTAATGAAGCTGTGGCTATTGCATATTGTGACAAGGGAATTTATAAAATCAAACATGGACTCACGGTAGGTAGTGTAGGAAATTATAAAACAATGTCTGTTTCAGTTTCAGATCAAGCTCTAGCTATTTTAAATACATCAATGGAATTGTGGCACAAGCGACTTGGACATTTGAGCACAAGTGGTATGTATGCTCTTCGTAATCTTGTAGACGGTGTTGACTTCAGTGACAACGGCTGTGACAAGTTGAAGGATTGTATCCCGTGCATTGAGGGGAAGCAGGCAGTGCACTCTTTTCCCAAGGGCCAGTCGAAGCGAGCTAAAGAGCTATTAGCTTTAGTTCATTCTGATGTTGCCGGACCATTTGATACTGCGAGCTTGGGCGGAGCCAGATACTTGGTGACTTTCACTGATGACTTCTCAAGGAAGACTTATGGCTATCTGATGAAAAATAAGAATGAGGTAATGTCTTATTTTATTATTTTCAAGAATTTAGTTGAAAAACAGACGGGTTTTAAAATCAAGTGTCTAAGGACAGATAATGGTGGAGAATATTGTGGTAGTTCATTTGAACATTTCTTATCTAGTCAAGGGATCAAGCATCAAACAACTATTCCTTATTCTGCACAGCAAAATGGTGTGGCAGAAAGGTTAAATAGGACTCTTATTGAAAAGACCAGGTGTATGCTTTCTGAGGCGCACCTTGACAAGCAATTTTGGGATGGAGCTGTAATGACAGCAATATATTTAAAAAATAGATGCCCAACAGCTGCGTTGTCCGGTGGCATTCCAGAGGAAGTATGGTCGGGATCCAAAGTTGATCTGAGTCATCTTAGAGTGTTTGGTTGTAGGGCATTCTCACTAATTCCTAATTGTCAGCGGCATAAGCTGGATGCAAAGTCTAAAGAATTTATTTTTGTAGGTTACTGTGAGAATTCCAAAGGTAGGCTATGTGATCCCTGTTCTCCAAAGACAATAATTAAAGCTAGAAATGTACATTTTATTGAAATGACATATAATGATAATTCTAATTCGGCTAAGGATATTGTTAGTGATATTCAATTATATAATAATTTGAATATGAATAATATGAATATGAATAGTAATAATTTTAATAATAATGAAAATAATTCTAATATGAATAAATCGAATTCTAATATTTTATTTAATGACATGAACAATGTTTCAGTGCCAATGTCAAACTGTGATACTAGTAATATTAGTGACAATAATAGTACAGTTATTAATAGAGAACTGTTCTCAATTTCAGGTGGTGAACAGGAGAGCAGCTCAGTTGGGTTTGAGGCACCTGACTTGAGCGCGCCTGTGGCTGATGTGCCTGCATCACCATCGGTACCTGCAGATGTACCAGCATCGCCGTCGGAGTCAACCGATGCTCTATCTTCGCCATTGCAGTATGTGGACTGCAGCCCGGCGTCCAGAAAAGAAGACAGCGAGAATTCTTGGCGAGAGGACAGTAATGACTCTGACGAGTCTGAGGAAAGGTATGAGTTTGCTCAGGAGAACGTCGTGCCAAGGCAGCAGCCCATAAGGAGTTCTAGGGGTGTACCACCTAAAAGGTATGATAATTATGATTGTTCTCTACACACTCAAGACTCATTCATCGGTGAACCCGAATCTTATGAAGATGCTATGTCTCATCCTGACCGTTTGAAATGGCAGGAGGCCATGCAGAAGGAGTATGACTCTCTTATAGAGAATGAGGTATGGAAGTTAGTAGAGAGACCACCTAATAAAAACATAGTTAAATGCAAGTGGGTGTACAAAGTAAAACAAGATGCTGCTGGTAATTTTGAAAAATATAAAGCGAGATTAGTAGCACGTGGTTTCAGCCAGAAACCTGGTGTCGATTATGATAAAACTTTCTCACCAGTAGTCAGACATTCAACAATGCGGATGCTGTTTAATTTAGCAAACGAACTAGACATGGACATGGATCATATTGATATTACGACAGCTTTTCTTCACGCCAATTTAAGAGAAGAAATTTATATGCAGCAACCTGTAGGTTTTATAACTGATACTAGTAAAGTGTGTTTGTTACAGAAAACCATCTACGGGCTGAAACAGGCCAGTAGGGCTTGGAACGAAACTGTCAATAATTTATTAGTAGGTAACGGTTATTATCAAACAAAATGTGAGCCATGTGTCTATGTAAATCGAAATAATAATTATAACAATAGTTATTTTAAGATTTGACCAATGTAAAAAGTAAATTTAATGTTAAAAATTTAGGTCCCATTAAGTCTTGTCTAGGTATGAATGTTATAAGGGACAGAGCTAAAGGAACTTTGATGTTAAACCAGACAGATTATGAAAAAAGAATTCTACAAAAATTTGGTATGTCTGATGCAAAGGGAGTTTCAACCCCAATGCAAGTAAATGAAAGATTTGTGAATTCAGATAATAATCCGTCTGATTGTATTAATTATAATTATAGAGAATTATTAGGATCTCTTATGTATTTGAGTGTATGTACTAGACCAGATATTACCTATGCTTGCAATAGTTTGAGCCAATTTAATAACTGCTTTAATAAAAGTCATTGGCTAGCTGCAAAGAGAGTGCTTCGTTATTTATCAAAAACGATTGATCATGGTTTGTTTTTCACTAGATGTAAAAGTTTTGATCTTAAAGCATATGCAGATGCAGACTTTGCAAACGATCCTTCTGACCGTAAGTCATATACTAGTTATGTAATTAAAATGGGTTGTAATACTGTGAATTGGGAAAGTAAAAAAGCAAAGATGTGTTGCTGTGTCTAGTACAGAGGCAGAATATCTCAGTATTAGTGATGTTTGTAAAGAAATTTTGTTTATTAGAGGTTTTTGGAACGAGATATTCGGTCTCAAGCTAAATTGTTTAGTTTATAATGATAATCAAAGTGCACATAAACTAATTCGTTCTGATTGTCACAAGAGGACAAAGCATATAGATGTTCGCTATCATTTTATTAAAGATCTATATAATAGAAATGTTATAGCTATTAAGTATTTGTCAACACAAGAGATGATAGCTGATATTCTTACAAAGGCTTTGCCCTCGGTTAAGCATAATGGTTTTAGGCATAAGCTAAACGTCAGGACTCTGATATAGGTTCTATTGTATGTATAGTGGTGATATAAAGTTTCTTTTGGACTGCCATGTAGAGCGGTGTTGTTTTATATGTAAAACTGCTATACTAAGTATTGTATAGAGCCAAGGTAGAGTTCGATGACATGGTGTAAGGGGAAGTGTTGACGATTGTATCGGTACACCATTTAATCGAACAGATAAGAAACAGATTATGGCAATTTGTTGTCTATTGATGTGTCTGTATCCGGTGAGTGCGTCTATGCGCATATGTCACTTTTGATTTGTCTCTTACTGCCTAGCCGTGAATCTAACAACATGTAAATATTATAATTGTGTCGTCCATTATATCAATCCATAGTAATCCATTCATATCATTAAATCAGCAATGTAATTTCATCCAATACGAAGCAAATATAAAACAAGTGTGTGCATTATACGTGTTGTTCTTTTTATTTCGTTGCCTCTTACGAAAACGCAGATGAATTCCACTGTGTAGGATTAGCAAGATCCTTCATTCTGCTAACATTGACCACCACTGTACACACACGACCAATATAAGAGAATGGATTTCCGGGTCATCATCATTTACGCGGAAGTCCGCAATATCTACGTTAGTCAATGAGAAATCGCTTTCTTGAAGAACTTTCCTTTTTAGCCATTTTGAAGCTTTTTTCTGAAGTCTTTTTTTTTAATTCATTTACCTTTTAGTGGTTAATTGACGCAACAGACTTAATGGAAACAAAATAGTTAAAACACAAGCAAAAATATATTTTGATTTGAAATTTCTTTTAATTATGAATGTGACAATGTTTCCCCGCTGACCGCCATTGCCCTGTTTTCCCCCTAAGGTCTGTCATCTGGCAGCCTGTCAACTGTTAACGGACCTCAAAAGCAGTGATTAGATTTAACATCATGTCAAGAGAACTAACAAAGCATTAGCGCATGGTGGGACACTCGATAACGTAGACAGTCTGTTAATAGCTCTAACACGGTATCAAATATTTGACATCGCTCGGTGAAATTAGGCCTTAGTATAAATCCCGAAACGGCTTGGGTGATAGTTTTTATCTAATATCTTAGATGTTACTGCACTAAAGAATTTGGAAAAATAAGCATAATGATCAGCATCCCGATACCTCGAAATGATTTTGGAATTTCATAGCCTTATAAAATATGAAAACTTGTCAATTTTGGTCTCCACCAGACGCTCAGAAAGACTTTGAAAACAAGATGAGCTCCCGGCCCCCACGGACCCAATGTCTCAAATATGTATAAACTGCTGAGGTTAGCATATTTGCGCCGTTTGTGCTGCTCCACCGAACTGGCCTATATAGTAGCGATTATATGTTTTATCGTTCAATTGAATACGAGAGCTCCAGTCTTGTCATTTCTCCAAGGTATTAATCAGACTGATTGACAGATGAGGCAATCGAGGATGCAAGTGGAAAATAATTTTACTTTGAACTTTGTTTTTTATTAGGTTGTAATCCTTAGTTATAGCTAATTTTACAGTGTTTGTGAGTCCTAGTAACTAATAACACACAAGATCACTATTCCGCGCAGCGGTTTCCAAAGTCCGCATAGCCCTAATGATAACCGATCTCCGGTAGGAGCTGGCACCTCAAGAAGAAGAAGAAGTAACTAATAAAAGTAAAAATGTAATTGTTTTAATTATAAGAGTAACGTAAGAAATCTTTTCACTATTATAAAATAGGGACCGTTCAAGTATTACGTAACGCAATTTTTGAAGATATCTGACCCCCTCTAACGCGCCATAACGTTTTTCAGCTGGAGAGCAGACGAAGATGGTTCTGGTAAGCTTAATCCACTAAAATCAACATCTTCTTCGTCCAACCAGTCGGCATCCTCAGATGATGCTTCAGAGCAGCGAACTTTTGAAATTATAAAGAAATAATTTCAATTTTCTTTGAATTATTGCATTATTAAAATAAAAATTTGCGAATTGAAATTAAATTATTGAATTAGTCAATAAATTATTAGCAATTTTGTTTTGTGCCCGTTCAAAGGCAAACGTTTTTGACGAGTGAACTCCTTTTATAATGCTTCATCTTTTCATTGTGCCATATCCACTGACCTCTATATATACGCGTACTTGTATAAATAGAGGTCAGTGGCCATATCTAATTCCCGTCGTATTGTTCTTCTGTGCATGTAACTTGTACAAAATAATTTCGATGTATCACATCTGTCAGGCGTCCCGTGACGGCTCATTCCTTTTTTATTTCAATAATAAAATAATGTTTAAAAAAAATGTTACGTAACACGTAGTCCTAAATGTAACGCATCGTTACTTTTAACAAGACTCCCCCTCCCCCACAAATTGCGTTACGTAACACTTGAACGGTCCCATATCTACTGTTTTCTCCTGCTTTTTTTACTGGTGAGGTGAGCTTTTTTTTTTAGTTTTTTTGGGGTTGGCAATACTGCATCAGCGCAGGCATGGCGGGATCAGTTTTTGGCGGGAACGCGAGAAAATCATGTCGCCGCATTGAATTATTTTCTAAAACTTGTGTTTCTATCAGTATTAATAGTGCAAAAGTTGTGGTATTTCATTTATTAATAGCTGAAATACGAGCATGAGTGTAGGCAAGTAGTAGAATGTGGTAAAACATGTCTTTTCGTGTTGTCTTCAAAACTCCATCGAAGCTTCTAGTAAACTCACCACAGCTTTACTAAGAAGAAGAAAAGTCAAAGAAAATATAGAATCAAAGAATACGTAAGACTAGGCGGTATGGCCTTAAAGGCTTTAGCCTGCCCAAAAGTGGGCGAATAATTTAAAAAAAAAAAAAAGCATGGCGGGATCATGTTTTGGTTTGTTTGGTTATGAATTGAATTGATGTGAAATATTTTTTGTTTTAATTCATTGTTCATTGCTTAACGATAGTGATTTCTATAAAACTGTATAAAATACACTGAGACAACATATTTCCAAAACTTTCTTCCTATCTTCTGAGTGAGAGAAATGGCCACGCTAAAAGAAATGTAAGCTCATAACTTTTACAAAACAATTGTTTGTTTCTTACGGAAGGTTAAAATTCGCGAGGTTTATTTTTACTTATCTAAATGCCTGTTTAATGTATTGTCTTCAATGTTTCAGCTATGAGAAAACTGAAGAATATACAGCTTTTTTTACTGGTGGAAATATTAACTGGACCACAGAGGGAGCGCACTTACTGTGTCAGTGTGATGATGTTATTAAAGTAGTTGATGTGAACACCCTTTCGAATGTACTAGTTATTGGTGAAGCAGAGGAAGATGCAGAAACTGATCATATTTATACATTCCAAATGTCCCACGACAATGCATCTGTGATAACAGCACACAAAAGCGGATTAATGAAATTATGGGATCGGGAAACAGGCCAACAACAGAAAATATGGAGGTCTGGACATAAAGGTCCTGTAGCACAGCTAGCGTTTGAATCAACAGATGAAAATGTGGCTTCCGGAGGATCAGATGGTAATATTAGGCTGTGGGATCTCACTCACAACACCTGTACTAGCAGCCTTCGTGGTGCCATGGGAGTTTTCTCTGTGTTGAAGTACCACCCAGATCAATCAAAACAATTAATATTTGGAGCTGCTGATGATACTAAGATTAGGTCATGGAACTCTAAAACGGGCAAAGAAGAATCAATTTATTCAGGTCACTTCAGTAAAATTACCTCATTGCAGTTTTGTCCTGATGGAGAACACATGATTAGTTCAGGCCGGGATCGCGTTCTCATCCTGTGGAACTTAAATGAAACAAAAGCTCTCAAAGTCATTCCTGTATATGAGAGCATAGAGGCTACCATACTGTTACCTCCATCATTTAAAATACCAAACTTCAACAAGAAATTAGAAACTGAGGGTATTTATGTGGCTTGTGCCGGTGAGAAAGGAGTCATAAAGGTATGGAATATGGTAATGGGTCGCCTTATGTTTGAGCAGAGCAACAGCCTTGTGTCTGCAGCTACTGAAGAAGGAGGGTTGGCCATTACCCATCTCATGTTCAATCACGTGCGAAACATCTTGTCTGTGGTCACTGCTGATCACAATATCATCATTCATGAGCTTGAGACATTTGATTGTGTCAAGCAAATGGTTGGTTTCACAGATGAAGTACTCGATATCATATTTGTTGGAAAAGAAGAAAAGCACATAGCTGTCGCTACCAACAGTAGAGACCTTAAATACTATGAAGTAGATAGTATGAATTGTCAAATAGTAAAAGGACACACAGACATAGTACTAGCTCTGGCTAGTTTTCCTACAAAACCCGAAATGTTTGTATCTTCAGGCAAAGATAATACTGTACGGATTTGGCTCCAAACCCCAGAGAATGAGATTACTTGTATAGGGGTGGGCGCTCGCCACACAGCTTCTGTTGGCTCTGTGTTTACTTCTCAGACATCTAGTGATTTTTTTACATCAGTCAGTCAAGATAACTGCTTAAAAGTCTGGGGAGTTCCTAAGGAGTTCTCTACATGCGATCAAAAAATTAAATCAACCCACACTGAACTGGCTCATCAAATGGACATAAACTGTGTTACTGTATCACCTAATGACAAGATGATTGCTACTGGCTCCCAGGATAAAACAGCTAAACTTTGGACAGAGGACTTGACACAGTTAGGAGTGCTAAAAGGACATAGAAGAGGGGTTTGGTGTGTGAAATTTTCACCTGTAGATCAGGTTGTGCTCACCTCATCTGCAGATAGCTCAATCAAATTATGGTCCATAGCAGATTTAAGTTGTCTCAAGACATTTGAAGGACACGAGAGCTCAGTACTAAAGATTGATTTTATAAGCAGAGGGCAGCAGATAATGTCCAGTGGTGCAGATGGACTTCTAAAGCTGTGGAATATAAAGACCTCAGAATGTAAAATGTCTTTGGACAACCATGAAGGTAAAGTGTGGTCTCTAGCAATCACCAAAGATGAATCTATTGCAATCACCGGTGGCTCAGATTCAAAGTTAGTTAAACTAAAAGATGTAACCTTAGAGAGAAGAGAGAAAATGGCGAAAGAGAGAGAAGAAATGATTCTGCAGGAACAAGAATTGATGAACTTATTGCATGATAAAAAAATGGTAAAGGCATTGAAGTTAGCTATAAGAATGAACAGACCACTGCATGTGTTGAAAATCGTTAATGAAGTACTCAAGAGTGGTAATGAGAAACTCAGGGAAACCCTGAAAGAAATAAACAACACTCAGAAAGAATCATTGCTAAAATTTGCTGCGGAATGGAATACCAATAATAAGAACTGCCACGCAGCTCAGCTTGTGTTCAACATCCTTGCGCCGGAAATTATTGCTGGCAGCCTCAGGGTGCCTGCCCTCGCTAGTTTTATTGAAGGAGCTCTGCCATACACCGAGCGACATTTTGAAAGATTAACCAACCTAATGCAAGACCTCAACTTAATTACATATACTGTTAATTGTATGCAACCTCATGCTGTTGAAAATTAAGGTAACAATTTAAATATACAATTTTTAAAAATATTAAATTTTATTTATACTAAAATGTAGATTATAAAATTTTAATATATAAAACATAAATAAACTATAGTTATAGTATTAGACATCATCATACATTGTTACATTAGTTAAAATATCTCGGAGCTCATAATATCCCTTATTATCCTGTTTGACCATCTTGCTCTTATCCCACTAGGTGGGGTCGGCACAGTATGTTTCCTATCACCACTTCACTCTATCATACGTAGTCTCATCATCAACTCCTTTGTCTCGCATATCATCTACACTTGTTTTGGTCTTCCTCTCCCGTTTCTGCCTTATTTCATCCCGCTTATCCCAATTAAGACCTGACGAATCAATGGTGCTGATGAAAAATAAATGAATCTGTCGAAGCTTAGTTTCCAAACGTCATAGGTCGCCTTCGGCGTTTGCGCAGCCTTCATTGACCGCAGATTAGGGCGGGCGCAGGCTGCGCGCGCGCAGTGCTCGCGAGTCGATCACGCGAAGCGGACCGGCCGCCATCCGCGCGCAACTCACTGTCCTTACCGATGATTTAGTTTCCGTTAAACATGAACTTAAAGGTTATTCTTTTTTGTGCCCTAACAGCAATATGCAGAGATGCAACGGCGCAAAAAAATCCAGGGTGAGTCTCATACTCGTATACTACTGCTAAAGTTCGTCTGACTGAAATACTTCCTACTGAATATTTCCCGATTAATTTAAAATTGAATAAAATTCTTGTAAATCTTTAACACTGACTGAAAACAACCTAATCCCGTAAGTCATGTGCCACGAAAATCCACTTACATTTTTCTTTGTAGAAGAATTTTATTAAATTCTTCAAATATTACAGGCACATACTCGTAGTTTATCAACATGCAGGTAAACTAAAAAAATATTTTTTTTTGGGGAGAAAAAAATTGTAGGTACTACAGTTCTTTTTTATATGTCTTTCTCCCGAGCCCCGACCTGCCGCACCGCCGCGTACGAAGTCGCGTGAATCAGCTAGTCTGTTACATTTTTAATATCGATGAAATCCTGCGATCACGACAAATTTTTGAAATGCTTATCACAAAAATACTACTAAGTTTGGTTAGTATAAATCTCTAAAAAAATCATTAATTCGTAGTGCCGGATTATCCCTAAAGCAGATTAGGCAATTGCCCATTGGCCCCGCGTCGACTAGGGGCCTCTAGGCACGGGCACGGGGCCCCGTGAACGCAAAAAGAACTGGACTAGTTTGAGAACACACCCCCTATGGCTGTAAAGGTACAGCCATTGGCGGTGAAAGGTCAAAGGTGATTTCTGTAATAGGGCCCCGCGAATGGCACTGCCTAGGGGCCCCTGATACTGTTAATCCGGCACTGATAAATCGTCAAGATCAAGAGCATACGGTATGAGCATAACAGTTTCGGAGCAGTGCTCGCAAAACAACTATTTACTAACTACTATTTGAGAGGGTAGATAATATTTATAATGCAACAGGTACCTACCTACAACATTTTACTAAAATGTAATGAAACTAGCGACCCGCCTCGGCTTCGCACAGGTGTTTTATACATATAAACCTTCCTCTTGAAACACTTGAAAGTCCATTGCGTAGGTTTAAAGATATAAGCATACATTGGGACAGACAGCGGGAAGAGACTTTGTTTTATACTATGTAGTGATAGTGATGATGTGCTCTCTAAGAAGCGCGCTTTTGAGCATGATCAAGTAAGGTAAGTGATACAAAATACAAATAAGGCCTAACTAATTTGAAACACTCATTTCTTGTAAAAAATATGCGAATATTTGTTATCTTTATTAATCAACATTTCTGTTCTTGTATTTCATTTTTATTTTACTTTTTCGATTTAATCATTTTATTGAATTTTTCATCAGTTTATTGACTTTTTTTCCTCTGGTAATTTAAATAGCCTTTCTCTCAATTAGCAAATGTTTACCTAATTCAGTTTTACAATGCATAGACTTCTGGAAGAAACTAAATTAAACATATTATTATGTTATTCTTTGGTTCATATATTTTAAGAAATTAAGAAAACACATTGTAATATTTTATCAGAAATCACTTAAAAAGAGGTAATTCTGGAACTTTAGCTTTAGGCCTTTTTAAATCATAGTGATTAAATAAATCCTTTATCCTTTAATCATAGGAATATTGTTATTAGAATATTAGTTATATAAAAATACATATTTCTGAACCTATTTATTATTTTATTTATTTATTTTAGTAGATGTTATGCTTAAATTGCTAGTCAAACTTTAAGTCGCATATTAACAAGAAATAAAGAAGAATTCAAAAAAACTTATCCAAACAAACACAAATAAGAAAAATATAAAATATAAATTATTTTGACAGGCCTTAAGTCTTAATTAAACAAGGTGTAAATAAATAAGGCCTTGGAACTAAATTCAATTGCTTGGGAAAGGCCCTCAAGCTCTTCTTGGACCATGTAGCCCGTTTTCGTCTTAGAGGAGACACACTGAAGGCCTTAAAATTAAAAATAGGCCTTATCTAGTACATTGTACTTCGTATATGTTAAAAGCAATATTAATTTCGCACATTCTAAAAATAACGATTTAAAGTCATTATTACCTTTTTGATGAGCTATATTGTAATCCGTATTCATTACTTGAAACAAAACTTCAAAGAATATCGTATTAAAATTCGATAGAAATTACGACAAAAATGAAAACCGCAGAACAAACGGCCACTAGTTTCGCTATGAGCGCGAGCGGGCCTCACGGACACTGTTTCCGAGTCCTGGGTCTGTGCTCTATTCGTGTGTAAAGTATTTTTGTTGTAAATATATTTTAACTGACTTTTCTGCACTACAGGCCTTATTTGAGCATAGGCCTTATTTGTATCATGTACCTTAGGTTACATGGTCTCACTACGTATCACTGTCTACGGATGTAAGAACCACCACGATAAAAAAGACTACAAAATCTTATCTTTCACTGCTTTCTTTTGTAATAATCATCATCCATCAATCAGCTATAGGATGTCCACTGTTGATCTTAGCTCCCTATGGATCTCTAATAAGACCTGGTGGAAGGGACTTGCGTCCAGCGTGATCACGCGACCTTAATGAGGTTGGGTATCAGTGCACCTTGTGGGTGGACGTCCTACGCTGCGCTTTCCGGTGCGTGTTCTTTACTAAAGAACTTTTCGACTCCACCCGTTATCAGTCAGCCGTGCTTTGTGCCTTGCCCACTGTCATTTCAACTTGCCATAGCTAAGCTATGTCGGGTGCCTACCTACTTAGATTGTGGTACAAATCTCTTCATTTCCGATTCGATCTCGCAGAGAGACTCCGACTATAGCCCTCGCTATAGCTGGTTGGGTTTCTGGCAGCTTATTAATAAGAGACCACATTTTGTAATAAATGTATAGATCTAGAAACGTGTATAAAAATTCTTAAAATAAAATTGTTTTTGTTTCAACTTCATGGAACATGATCCATCGATCGATTGATGATTGATTGATCGATGATTGGGCCCGAAAATTAATTTTATTTTGGTCGAAGCTCATAACTTCTAAAAAATATGTGAAATTGTGGTAAAACTTAAAAACATTTCATTCATCATCGTTTTTTCCATTTTAGTAGCTATAGGTAAATACAATACCTGTTGAACTGTTGATATGATGATTAGGCCTTGTTCACCACTCTGGCCCTCGGTGGATTTACATACGCTACCGAATTTTCATTTTCGGATGTACGAGTATGCAGGTTTCCCTCAAGAGTTTTGTTTTGTTTCACCAAAAACCACTGGTATGACAATTCGTAACGTAGGTACCTAATATTCGTAAAACTCAAGTCGACGATACTTTCCTCAGTACCTCATAAGGTTAATTGTAGATGATAATTTAATTGTGAATTGTAGATGTGAGCACCCCTGGTACCCACCCCCTTCAAGCGCAGTGAAAAAAAATTGTAATGAGATTTCATTCATTTTGCAGGATACGTGTTGCTATTATTATTTATTATATCTCGCGAGTACAACAATCCTACTAAATACGTTTTTAAACACACTTCACTTTATTCGCCGGGGTCGGTCAATTAGAGTACCTATAGACAAGGTGGACTACGGAACCCTCAAATCCAAAACAATAGTTAAGTAGGTATATAGGTATAAATATCAGAAGATCGTGATTTATTAGCGGATAGGAATGAAATCAATTTATTTCGCGTAATTCTATATCAGATAAATTGTTAATTACATATTGTCTGTAGACTTTTTGTTAGATAAAGTAAATGCATCTATATTATATTTAAGTACATGTACCTGTTTAGCGTCACTAAGCATTACGTAGTATTATTATATCTTCTTTGGCATTACGCAAGGTTTTACTCAGTCATTACATCTTGGCCATGCTGTCATATCAGTTTCATTAAAAACTTATATAGAGGGGAAGATATATTCACCACTTTTGAATCCCAATTTTACTACAAGGCAGGTAGAAAGACGCCTCACTACCACCCACCCTTACACAGTTGATCTCCCTAGAATTCGTACCAAACGTTTCGATTCCATATTTGAGTATTTCTGATTGGTGAAACATCTTGGTGTTTTCAAGACCAATGTAAATAAGTAGGTGTCTAAGCCTGCGTGCTTCATCTTCGACCACGTTGTCGCTTACTTAGGCGAGATGATGGTCTTACGCGGTACCCCTTCGCAATTAAAAAATAAGGTGTTATCATGCCTAGCCTAAGCCGTGGTGGTCTAGTGGTAGTGACATTCGCCTTACAATCGTGAGGTCGTATGGGTTCAAATCCCGTACCAATGAGTTCTTCGGAATTTATGTACGAAATTTAACACCACTGGCATTTCGGTGAAGGAAAACATCGTGAGGCAACCTGCATACGTCAGAAGAAGAAATTCGATGGCGTATGTGAATCCACCAACCCGCACTGGGTCAGCGTGGTGGATATGGCCTCATCACCCTTCGTGGGTAGGCCTACGTCCTGCAGTGGAATATTAAAAAGGCTGATACAGTACAATACATGCTGTGGCCTAAGGCTGTACTACGTTGCATCAAAATAAACTGATATGATTTATTTGGGTCGGTCCAACGCTGTACAATATACTCGTATCATAAGATGCTCGAGCGATCGATTCCGATTGGGAAAACAATAGGCCGTAGAATATGATTACACTCACTAACGACTAACACTGTGGCCTATTCTGTACTCTACTGCATATTCGGAAACGTAGCAAATAGTTCATTTATCAGCTGTTCATTTAAATATTAAACGGCACTCGAGGTGCTCCGAATACTAGTATCTATTATGATGGTCTGTTGCAAAAAGATCTTATTGTACTCTTCTGCATAAGTTGACGTTTTTTTGTGAAGATTTTTTTACAAACTCCATTTACGAACTTGGACTAATACTAACACTACATTCAGCGACCTTTAATAGGGCCTATTCTGTGACTACATTATTCGCGGAAAATCAAACAGTTCAAAACGCTGAAATAAATGTAAAAATAATTTTATTGATAAGCTCTTTAATTCGGTATATTTATTGTTTGAGTATATATAAATAACAACTCACATCGCTGATCCCTGCATCGTAGGAGGCACTTACCAACTGCGATAGGTTTTCAATAGATAGGTATTTCCATTAGATCACGCTAGATACAAGTAATTTCCATACGGTTAAGAGCCTGGTTGGTCTGTAATTTTCCATACAAATGTATTACGCTGTTTTCTTCCTGGAAAATACTTATATAGCTTCAATTTTTTGTCATAAAATTAAATTTTGCTGTTTAGACTACTCTGTCTTTTCTTTTTCTTGATAAATTAATTAGCAGGTAAAATATGACCCTTCAAAACCACAAAAAAATTCACCATTATTACCGACGTCTTTAGAGACCTACCAGAAGAGACTAAATAATATCTAACAAAATATAAAATGACAGAATCATGAACACATTTTTTTTTAAATTTTGACATAAAAAAGTACTTGATTGAAATAGTTTTTGAAGAAGAAAACAGCGTAATACGAAACGTTGTCTCGCCAAGTTTTTTGTAGGTATAAATCGCTCTGAGCTGCAATTGTCCCTATCGCACGATGCGGGGGTAGGGTCGAGGTAAGGGAGGTTCAAACCTATACGTACACAAGCACTAGGGATGTAGTGATAGTCGATATTTTTGTCGATGCTCTAGTGATGTCCATCGATATCGATGTTTATAAAAAATATTAGTTATTTTTTTCAATCTTATGATTTGACCGCAGTATGTTTGTTACTTTTGAAGATAAGATTTTATCTATGGAATATAGACGTTTAATTGCTACGACATATAGCAGCGATTATACAGAACATCGTGTTGTATCCGCAGACATCTAAATGAGTTAGGCACAGAATAACCAATTAGCATAGTACCCAAGTAATCCGGTAAGGCTCAATTCTACGAAAGCATAATTCAATGAAGGCCCAATTCTCAAAATGGCAACATAATTTTGATTAGAAATTTTCTAAAAAAAATCACACACATCAATTACTTATAAGAGCTTACCGGTACCTAAAACAACCTCCTTTGGCGAGTTAAGTACATCATAACTTTTACTATGGGACCGACCAGAGCCGAATCCGCGAGAAATATCAACTATACCATAGAAAAAGTCCGTTGATAATGGACAAAGTGTATGGAACAGCTGGTTTTTATCGCCAATTCGGAGTTAGTTGCTCCCATAGTAAAAGTTGTTCTTTTTAAACCTTAACAATCGCTAATTATTGCGCATGTGTGCACAATGCCGACGCCGCGTGGCGTAGTGGTAAGCACAGGCGTGCACGTGGGAGGCATGAGGTTGGCGGGCGGCTGTGCCCCGGCGTCTTGTCTCTCAAACTCAATTTATATATTGCAACATATGAAATTTACATGCGGTTTTTAGTTAACATGTTTTGTATAGTTATACATATGACCCTATAAGGGTATGGCAATTTTATTATTTGTATTAGAACGATTTATTATTACGTTTTCTAGATTAACGTTAAAAAATTCGTCTAATGTATAATAACACTTCGATAATAGGAAAATTTTTAGTTGTTTTATGAAACAGTTTTATCTTTCGATATCTTTTAAATTATTTGGCAATTTACTAAATATTTTTATAGCCATAGAATTTGGGCTAGAATTTGTGCATTGTTCTCTCTGGCCCCTGCGCATACCTATATTTTGCCTTTTGCACAGCATTCTGCGCCTAACTTTTCATCCGCCGACTTGTGTGGCGCGGATCGTAGGTGAGATCCATTCGAGAAAACAGCCCCATCGGCTATCCGTCCATTGAACTACGTGCCTTGCCCTCTGTCATTTTAACTTGCCAATCCACTGAGTTTTGCTGAAAAGTTCAAATACTTAGAAGTGTTTCAATCAGTTTGTCTCTACCTATTTTGTAGATATTCTATCCTGTATTTCTATGGTGTGTGCCCTATCCACTGCTGCTTTAATTTGCTAATTGTTATAACTTTTTTTTAACGTATTTAAATTAGAACCAAAGTATGACAAGCAGTTCTCCAAACAGTAAGCCTAGCATCTGATCTGTTTAATTGAATTCTCAATTCAATTAAACAGATGCGAGGTACGAGTACACTTCGCTGTGATGCGCTAATTATTGTGCATATGTGCACCATGCCGACGCTGCGTGACCTAGTGGAGTGCACGGACGCAGGGAGCACGCAGGAGGCATGAGTTTGGCGGGCGAGTGTGCCCCTTTCTGGCTCCCGCGCATACCTATATTTTGCCTTTTGCGCAGCGTTCTGCGCCTAAGTTTCCATCCGCCGACTTGTGTGGCGCGGATTATACGTGAGATTCATTCGAGAAAACAGCCCCATTGGCTATCCGTTCATTGAACTATGTGCCTTGCCCTCTGTCATTTTAACTTGCCAATCCACTGAGTTTGGAGAGAGCTTAAAAGTTCAATTAGGATTGCTTTAAATTTTATTTTATTTTATTTATTCATACACAAAACAAATCACAATCGTTACAAAAGTTCAACTTAAATATAATTATATTATGGTCTGGATTGTAATTCAAATATATGTGTACACAGAAAAAGTAATTGAATGAGTGCTTTAAATGCTTTAATCAGTTCATATCTACCTACTTTGTAGATGTTCTATCCTGTATTACCTACTATGGTGTGTGTCCTACCCACTGCTGCTTTAATTTGCTAATTGTTTTAGTTTTTTTAAACGTGTTTAAAGTATTACCAAGGTATGACAAGCCGTTCTCTAAACAGTAAACCTCGCATCTGTTTTATTGAATCCTCTATTATTTTTTATACTATGAAACTAATAGCGGAATGAAAATATGGTACGAGTAGGTACCATATAAAAGGCCAGACGTTTTAGATGTGCAGGTATACAGTAATATAACGAGACCCTATTACTAAGACTCCTCTGTCCGTCTGTCTGTTGGTCACTAGGCTGTACCCATCTCATGAACCGTAATAGCTAAACAGTTAAAATTTGCACAGATGATGTATTTCCGTTTCCATTATAACAACAAATACTTACTAAAAATAGAATGAAATAAATATCGACTTCAACTGTGTACAGAATTCGCGCGGATCGATGTAGCATTTTTCACATTATTGTTGATTTATCAAATATGGCTTAGCCGATTTCAAGAAAATTTAAATGGGACCAACTTCGACGTATACCGTTTCCAATAAAAAAAATATACGCGTCAAATTGCGTACCTCCTCCGTTTCATCGGTCAAAAAATAGAATAAAATAAATATTTATTCATACAACAGATGTGAGTTTTTGCACGATAATTATTAATAATCACAACAGGTAGACGTTTAACATATTCTCAGAGTATTTAGTAATATAATATATCAATTTAAAAAACAAATAATTGAAATAGGAGTACATAATTGGCTCCCATACGGTACGAACCCTTTTAAGCGCGAGTCCATATTTATTTTAGTTTGTAGAAGAACTATGTTAGATATTTAAATAAAAAATAATTAACTTAAAATTAGAAAGAAGTGATTTCAGTCAAAATATATAATGTAAACTGCAACGCTTACAGAAATCAAATAGCCAAATTGCTACTTTTACTCCCTGCTTTGGGTTCAAGATCAATTGTTTATGATGTTAGTTGGGTACATTTTATGTTTTTGTACAACAATAATAAAATAATTTGAAAGAAAATAAACAAGCCTATAAAAAAATAACCTATGTCACAAATAATGTCGCTTCCTAATGGCAGAAAAATAAATAATCATTGGCAGGATTATTTTTGTTTGCTTTCCGCCATACCTACTAGGAAACTAGATTATACGTAGAATACGCGTAAGAAAGCTCTACGTACGGCCAAAATCAGGAACAAATTCTATGCTGCCAGGGAATACGGAATGCTAGTGAAATAAAGTACGTGGCGCCACGACTCGCGCGCAGAGTTATCTTGTGCGCACTCTACGTAATATCATATTTTGCTACAATTCAAAATCAAATTTCGGTCGGCCACGGCTGGTTCTTTGAGGCGCGGGCGGGGTGCGGCGACAGTTCGAGCGCAGTACGCACACAAATACAATTGCATCACACACACATTGAAGCTCCCTGGTTTGGGGGCATCGCGACGGCAATAGTTTAGTCCAAATACCTATTTCTCAATTTCTTCGTCACTAGGCTACCCTCTTAATTCCTAATTACGTAGCTTTTTTTAACGCGTGTAGTCCGCGCTTGACTACCAACTCGCCTCATGGTAAGCGACGTTGTGGTCGAAGATGAAGCACGCAGACCTAGAAGATACCTATTCACTCTGACCTTGAAAAGCTTTAGATTGTATCTCTTAGGAAACAGAAAAGCAGGAAGACTGTTCCATTCCCTGGCGGTACGAATCAGAAATGTTTAGTCAAACCGCTTCGTACGTATCGAAGGAAAATCGACAGTGAATGGGTGGTAATGTGGCGTCTTCCTACTTGTCCTGTAGTAAAAAGGTGATGGTAGGATAAGGTCGTGCAGCTCAGATATACATAGGGAGTACCTATACATAACATAGGGAGGTCTAGCAATAATCGTTCTATAGCTATGATGAAAATGAAAAATATTTTTATTTAGCAATCGATTGGCTACTAGGCTGAGCTTGTATCAGGGCAACCTGTGAACCTGATTACAAATATCTTATTAGCAGACCCCGTTTACAAGATGACTTAGATGACAAATACTGACTTGTTTAGATCAATAGTCTCTACGATATAAAGCTTATTGGCAATAAATGTTGTAGGACTGATAACACAATAGATTCGCACTAATAGGTCTACTTACCAATCAGGTTGCGTGGCGCCAACGTGTCTCGAATCCTACCTACGAGTACATCTATACAACCTTGTGAACAGCTGCCAAAATATCTTATACCTACCTGATTATCGTTATACATATGTATGTATTGTTAGAGGGTTATTCGACAGTAGGTACAATTCTAAGAACTTGCATTCCGTAGGTAGGTACACGTTATAAAATTATTTATTATCCTGAGACAAAGAAATAAAAACAATCATAAGTTTATTAGCACCTGACTATAGAGTGTACCTATTTTGAAAGACTCAATACGAACCTATCTAATCCATATAAAATGTAGATATAAAGTAAATAAGGTAATAATTCTTCAATAGAATACGCGAAACGGTTTTTTTAAGAGTAGGGAAAATTAAATAATAAAGTTATTTTAAATTAATTTCATTAGTGATAAAATAAAAAGATAGGTAATTATTATACATGGCCATAGTTTTCTTTTAACTTTATGATAATGATCAATTGTTTATTTAAGGTCTATCAAAATTACAAAAGCACGCAAAAGAACTCGTGTAACTGTACAAAACCATATACGGATACAGCATTTTAGTAAAAATTAAGATCACTTTTCTTTTCTAAAATAGTAAGTACTTAGGTGAATTCGAATTCTACACCCCCTAAGGCCGGATAGTACGCACCTTTGCGTATATCAACCAATGACACCATCTAAATTAAATTGTAGTAATACAGTGGATTCCCGTGACGGGAAGCGCAGTCCGGGTAGACCCATATTGTACAACGGTGGCGTGATGACATCCAAAAGATTTGCGGCAACTAGAGACCAGCACAGGACACGGATAGTTGGCGTAAGAGAGAAGAGGCTTATGCCCTGCAGTGGGCCGAAATAAGCTGATAATGATGAATACAATGGATTTATTTTAGTAGAGTTTAATAAATTGGTAGAGGTACATAGAGCTTGCTCTAAAAAGTTAATTAATCAACAAATGAACAGCTCTCTTTGAGAGGGCGACCTTCCAAGTGTACTTTTTATGTTAACGTAGCGCGTAGATCACAGGAAAAGTGCTAGATAACTTAACAATGAACCGTTACGTCACGAGGTCTGGGCGCTTCAGTTTTACCGATCACATAGAATTAGTACTCGTGCTATTACCGCCGCTATTGTATAATTATCACGAAGTGTCGTTGCAAGACTTCTGCCGTGTCTTTATAAATATGTAGTAGGTACTTAACAAAAACAAAAGTTTTAACAAAAGTCGTAGAACAAAAGTTGTTAGTTTTTATGTAGAGAACAAGCCCCTAAGAGGATGCTAATTGATTAGAAATAACCCTGTATAGTGTATACTTTACTATGGAAAGTGTGATATACCAGAAAGCTGAGTAGGCTGAAGGCTAGAGCAGCAGATTTTAAGGTGCGGCAAATTTCGGAGCATTTATTTTAGGTACTATTGACGAAAAAAAAAATGAGGCGCCTTTTATAATATTTTCCCATAGAGGGTGATGAAAGGTAGAGTGTACCACTCGGGCGCAATATTAGATTATGTACCAAGAGAACCAAGTGGTGTCTTACGTCACGGGCGACAATTAGACCCTGAGCGTAGCGAAGGACTCTATAGTTAACTCCCGAGCGCAGCGAGGGTGTTTTAAGTGAATTATTTCGAGCCCTGAGTGAAGCGAGGGGTTCAAGTCGCCCAAGACGTAGACAAACTTGGTTCTAGAGGTCCATACGCTACTTTTCATACATCCTGCGAGAAAATATAACCCCAAGAACATGAGTAATACTTACGTCATATATTCACTAAGTGTAGGTAGGTACTCATTAGGCAACTTGGTATTTTTCACAATAAATTAAATTAGAATGTACCTACGAATTTTCATAGAATCGCACACCATTTGCAATAAAAAATAGAATGGAAATACTACATGAAAAAATAAGACCATGGCCAGCTCAATTATCATAGCCTAACACGGGCATTGCAAAGGTTTAATTCTATAAAATCGAATACGGGCACCAAAGAAGTTTTATTCTGTGAAGTCGAATATAACCTCCTTACAATGCCAGTTACAGTACAATGTAAAGAGGTTATATTTGATTTTGCAAAATGAAACCTCTTTACAATGTCCTTATATGTTCTAAGTTGAGAGATTTTCAAATGAATTAAATGTTCCAAATTTAAATCACTTTAACCTTTAGGGAGTTTCATACAACATTATTGACCTGCCATAGCCCTCGAGATTGTGTTAAGGCAATTTGTAATGACTCGTTTTACGTTGAGATTCTATGACATATAATGGGTCATTTTCGAGCAGGTGGTATGAAAAAATAATTAATTTGTATACCTACAATTATTATAACGTCTACAGAAAAAAACTCATATGATTCGTTTTACTGCTTAGAATCTAAATCTGAAATATTTACCTTCTGCTTAGTCGCATAATGGAGCGGAGCGGCAGATTCGTGGGGCAAAATTCAACAGCCTACTAGCAGCAAATGTATACCTTTGTAAATCCGCCACTACCTTCGTCCGTGTTTCTTTTTTTTTAAATGGTTTTATATAACTTCACTTGCCCGTTTTTTGGGTCAAATCTAGTAATTGAAATTTGACCCCGTTTCCGTGAACAGATTGATATGATATTTGATACACACCTTTACTTTCGATCACAGTACATTTTTTTGTATTCAGTATTAACGTAAATACAAGATGGCCACCCCCACAACACGGCGGATTACTTTTTTTACACAACCTCCTCAATATGGGTAGGTATCAAATGAAAGGGCTTTTCATGTAGAACATACCTTTTAGTAACAAAATAGAAACTTTTTTTTAACCTATATTGTCCCACTACTGGGCCCAAAGGTCTCTCCCATTTCCTTCCAGGAGTCGCGATCCAAAACAGAAACTAAAAACATAAAAATAAAATTGTTCGGATGTTTTTTAAATTAAACGGTTTTATGTACTAAAAAAAGCTAAAAAAAGGTAAAAAATAAAACCGTGGGGCGCAACGTACATAATGAAATCTTGCAGGCAAAGGGCGGATGATTTTATTTTTGAACGACGAACCAACCGGATTAGGTATTCAATTCGACGCGTAATTTTTTTATTTTTTATGTATATACGCATAACTTTTTTCGTTGTAGTCAGATTTCAATAATTCTTTTTTTATTGGAAAGAGTATACTTCGAAATTGGTCCCACTAAAGTTTTATTGAAATCGGCTGAGCCATTTTTGATAAATCAACAATAATGTGACAAATGTAACATCAATCCGTGAGAAATATTCGCGAATTCTGTACACGGGTATTTTTTAGTTTTTAGTACATAAAACCGTTAAATTTATAAGTTTTTAACAATTTTATTTTTATCAAACTTTTGTTTTTGTAGTGCATGTAGGTTGTACTATTTATTTCTGCAATAATCTAGACTACTTACGACGATATTTTATCATTTATGTGGTTGTAAAGCCAACATATCTATCTATGGAGAAATTCTTCAGATAATTTCCAAACCATCCGCGGATTAATTTCACTCCTCATTGAGATTATCCGTCGGTAACAACGTAAGGAGAACTAAGCTCTTAATTACCTCGGTCAATGTCTCCACGACACGCTAAATAGCAAACGAATAATCTTGGGTATTTAGACATGCCTCTTGAACTAATTTTTCCTTGTGCATGCAATTTATTGAGCTCCTCACGTAGAAGTTGTAATTTTGCTCAGAAACAAAAACATTAGGTTCTTACGTATTTTAGTTAAATCAAGATCGTAGAGAAAAAAAAATGAGATTTTATAAATAATAATGTATGGAAAAGCTGTTCTTTTTCCTCTCTGGGATTTGGCCCCGTAAGTAGTTAAAGTCGGTTATAATATTGAGCACAATGATATCACATAATACAAGGTGCTGTTTTGCAAAGTACAGGGACTTTGGTAGGTATACTGGTAGATATGTATATTGTATACTCATCATTATTTTACTACTACGAAATTGCGAAAAAAATCACCTGTTTCATACATTTTGTCGAGAGCCAAATAACTTTTTGTATAGAACAGCTGATTCTTTGAAAGGATGCTGGTGGCATTTCCAACTGAGCGCTACCTTGGCTCGGATGACACATTAAATTGTAGGTCCCGGTTGTTTTAACCGTTTAGCCATGTCAGAGGCCTTCAGGCGGCATATAAACTTTGACACCAAGGCTAACCACCCAGCCTATACGAACTAAGCTGATTATTTTCAAGTTTTCGCAGGTGGTCCGATAGTAAAACTTATAGCTCATAATGATGAGTACTTATTTTCACTTCTGAAACTCCCTGCGCTATACATAGCGCAGACATACCAACAGGGTGTTGCTTTACAATGTAGGTATGTCTGTTATATGGACTACTTTGTACTAGTCTGTACCTATACGTAACCATAAGACTTCTATAGGCTGAATCAAACTTCTTTTGCGGCTGTAAAGTTAGCTACAAGCTGCGCAAACTCCAATCCGGACTGAAGCTTGTAGAACAGCTGCGTGAGGATTGGGCTTTGTAGCCAATTTCACAGCCGCCAAGAAGTTTGATTCAGCCATCAAGCAAATATCAACAGAGCTACAGTCCCTAACTGACAGTAGTAAAAAAATGTCCCAGCTCCGTCACACATACCGACTTAGATATTTACATTAAATAATTCGCAATGACCTGTTTTTTCGAATCTCGATTCTCGACGTTTTGTCACCGATTGTCACCTACTTAATTAGTGCTTGTACCCGAGCACTTTGTCATCGTGCTGCGTAATCGGCTTGCAATCGACTAACTAAAAAGCCTGCCCACTAGATAGCTTGGGCAGAGTTTTGCTTCGAACACTTTTTTGCACGATTGTGACTCTAAAGGTATTTGCTCGAAGGATTCAGCCTATAAAAACCTGACAGTGGCACGGAGAGCGTTCATTAATTTATTTAATAAATTAAACCCTAGGCTCGCGCCATTTGTTACTTTGTAGAGCAATTAAAATATTGTAGATGTGCATTTAGTTTGTAGATTTCGGTACTTTTCAGAGAAATAGAATAAAGTGTAAACAAAAAACTGTTTGTAGGCGTAATAGTAGGTACGAGTGGAAGACTTATTTCTATTTATTTACACCTCCTTGGCCAATTTATATTAACAGCCATCTCATTATACTATCGCGTTTCTGAAAAACCACGACAAAAACATTTAATTTGACACGGTCCGCTTACTCACGGCGTGCGCTTTAGGACAATGTATTTCACATCTCTGTATGCAGATACTCATAAGTACTACCATTTTGCTACACGTAGGTAAACAAGGAATTGAATTTATTGACACTTATCTGAAATTAACACCTATATTGTATGTATTTCTGGAAAAAAAATCCGTCTAAGTTGTCGCCAAGTTTTGTAGAGTATATAAGATCTTTTTCTGTTGAAAATTTTCAGAGAGTTCATGTTAAAATGCAGGGTTTTCAAATTTTCTTATTGTACAAGGCCAATAATTCTGAAACAGTAGTCTGTACTCTGAGATTCTAAGGTGATAAAGATAAGCAGTTTTCTTTACACAAGCTACTTAGATGAAAAGAACCGCCTTGTCGAGATTTAGCTAATTGGCGCGACAGACCGAGGAAGCGAGCAACAAATTGACCTTTTACATAGTTTTTACAGCTCAAGGCGCGTTGATGGATTGTTACAGATTGCGACCAAATTTTCTTTATAGTTAAACGGAGGAGCCACTATCGTAATTCTTGGACAAAAGTGATAACAATCAGTTTTTTTACATATCTTATTCGTTCGGCTACCTCTGCAGATAAGTTGGTCGCGCCAGACAGCACAACAGACTGGCCGACGCGGTGTCATCCCTCAGCTGAATGAAGCTGAAACACATCATTCAAAACTAGTTCAGGTATGTTGACATTACGTCAGCAAAAGATGTAACGTTGGTTACAGAGTACAGAATCAGAGTAATCGAGGGGATTCGAATATTGCGTGCTAAGACTTGTCCAGTTCCAGCCTCATAAGATTGTGGAACATCATGTTGTCCAGTTCCAGCCTCATAAGATTGTGGAACATCATGTTGAGTACTGTTGAAATTTTAAAATTTGGCATGGGATCCAAATTCCGATGGGGGAAGCCAGTTCACTGAAAACTTTACCCCAAAGTCTTCAGTTCCCTGACAAAGCCGCGTCAAAGTAGATAGGAGATATAGATGCCTAGGTCTAATATTCTAATGCTTATGTACTCCTAGTACCTATTAGTAGGTACACTAATAATGATATCAGGATCAAGACTAATATGTCAAGTGCAAATGGGCTTTACCTAGGCATAATGTGTCATTACCATTTAATAGTAACTTAATAAGCAGTTTGTAGCAAGCTAGAGAGTTTTAGTGTGAATTATGCAGATCATGTGTGCTCATAGTCAAGTTAGTGCGATTATTACAAACGTTATTACAAAGCATAACCTTAGCCTACCTGAGGGCCCGTTTACTGAAGCTGACCTTTTATCAATTTATTTAATACGCTCGTAATAAGCCTATTGATCGTAAATGTGGAAAGCATGTGGCTTTAACGGTTTTTAATAACACTCGATGGTTATAGTTATTAAATGAAGTATGTTCCTACTTATAGCAGGTAGGTATTATGTCCATACTCTACCTACTACCTATTATACAACGGTGATAATATGATTAGTTATTGGCGTGGTAAATCTGCATCGCACGTTTTTGAGTAGGTATTAGTGTAACACAACTTTTAGTAGGTATCCAGTAGATAAGTATGTAGGTACTGATTCATACATTTTTGTAGAGCGCCTTTAGTGTAAAAAATATGTATAAAGGATTTAGAGTAATGCTCTACTGGGTCTCTAAAATTGTCCGCATACGCCAACACAAAATGGGTTTTAGCTATATCCACCGTGTTTCACACCATTCAATTTCTTCTACGAACGTAGGTAAGCCATACGTAGAAGTACAATGACCACTAAATATATTAAACTAAACGTATTGACACTTCGTAAGTAAGTAATTTAAATTAGGAAACTCATGTATCACAAACCAGTATACTTTAAAGCTATTGCAGAAACAGTTGTAAGACGTATGTTATAAAGCCTTAGGCGGTAGAGTCACATGACGGCGTGGAAGGTGCTTTTGTGAAGTTCAAGGCGGGCCGACCATCAGCAATCGGATCGGAAATATTCGGAATCATTACTAGCCTATATAATCTCGTTATATTAGTTACGTCCTCGTCAGTATTTGGACCAAGTTCAGTATAAATAATGTATTACGCAGGAATTGTTTACACTTTTAATACATTAAAAGTAGTAAATTGTTTTTTACACTTAAATGCGTAAGTTAGGTAATACACTATTTTCATGGATCGTTGAAATACAAAAGGAAAAAAATAAAACGGTTGTAATCATCAATTCGACTAACCCTAAAATCGTGAGGATAAAATTAATGGCTGCCGTGCCAAAGTGACGAAGTGGTAAGCATAAATCTCTCGGATGAGCTGAGGCTGACACTTATGTGCTTGGCGAAGTGCGATTTCTGGAGGATGTAGCCTGTAGATAATTTTCACCTAGAGTTTAGTGAAAATTATCCATCCATTTATTTTGCATCTTAATACGTATGTAGAGTTATATAATACTAGCTGCCCATCCCGGCTTCGCCCGGGTACGATTGGCTAAAGAAGACAGATTTTATAAATATTGTGACTGTCACATATGAGTTTTCGAGTTAATTTATAGCCTATGACGCTCGCAAAAACGTGGCTTGCTATTGGTAAAAAAAAATTTCAAAATCGGTTCAGTAGATCCAGAGATTACCCCCTACAACTTCACAAACTTTTCCTATTTATAATATTAAGTATAGATACCTAACAGACATGTACCAAAGTAACGATCTCGATATTTACTAAATGAGTAGCTAATTGAGTTAATACTTAGTAGGCATGTAGCTAAGCTTTTTCGTGACTACATAATCTGGAATGACGCCACGCAGGTAGTTGTCTACTTGGCGCAAAAGTGTTGTATATTTGTGTACATCTAACCAGTAATTAGCAGCCAGAGATTTACCTGAAACTGCTCTAATATAAATATCATATAGGTTTATTCACACAAAGTTGTGGATTTACCACATTGACACTGATTTACGTAAGATTTATCTACTGCTAGCTACTGTTGCGTACCTATCAGAGTTGTAATGTATTTCAGCCGACTTCCAATAAGAAAGAGGTTCTCCGGCTGTGTCTTAATTTTAGTATTTCTACGCTAACGTTGACCTATAATCTACTTATTTTTTCTTATAATTGGTTCAGTAGTTTTGAAGCAGGTCCAATAAATTGGCGAAAATGTTGTAGGTATAGCGTCAACAGAAATTATTCAGCAGAAGTAAGTAATTATATTTTTAGCTACGAGGGTTTAGGAGATTATGATTTAATAATTTGTAATAGTTAATATTTTAAAACATAGAGTTGTTGTGGCGCAAACATTATTTTTTTATTATTTGATGTTCGGCACCAACTCACTAGTATACTAGGTTTATTTATTTATTCAGAAGTGACTTGCTTTCCATATTGTATAATTTAAAAAAAAAGGTAATTTGTAAGAAAAATGCAAAGTGGAGTCCCTCCGCGCGGAAGAAGTGAAACATCGACGCAACAGTGCTTTCATACCCCCTCCATGGTAGCGTTAAACGTTTAACTCAACCTTGTAGGAAGTCGCATTAAAAGTTTCACTTCAAACATTACACGATTTCCCCTAATGTTTATTTTTTTTCCTAATTTTTAGTTACGTTTCTATTGAGAAACATTGACACCCATGCACTTTAACAAAAAGTACTCGTAGCTTTGATGTTGGGCCACCTTCACAAATATTTTGATCGGTCCCAAAGTCCGTACCTACTTTCGTGGCATATTTAACTTTTATGGTGATCTTGTTGAGGCAAGCGAAGCGATAACAGTTTATTACTCTTTGCAAACAGCGAAGATAGATTGTAATAATAAATTAATCTTTAGATAGGTAGGGTACCTACTCAGGCCCAAGACAAGACGTTTTTGCATGTACACTGTGCTACTTCACCTATTTTAACAGACTTCATAGAAAAAGTATTTTTTCCCGATTACTAAGAGCTGGGACCGATTTGTTTTTTTTTTTGTTTGAAAGTTATAATTTCCAGGTGGCTCAGGGTAATCAGATCCGTTCGGACGAAGGGATCCTCGAGAAACAAGAACTCTTCAAATTTTATAGGCACACTTGAAGTTTGTTGCTACGTAATAATTGTTAAAAAATACTTATTAGGGACATCTTACACGCTAACTTATAAATATACCTACTTAAATATATGGATATATATCATGTACTTACCTATATTGTGTAGGAAACATGCAACTACTAAATTTCCACAATTATTATATGGTATAAGGATGCTATTTTACCCTAATTTATTCATAGCTCTATAAGCTTTTATTTCGTGAACATAACTGTGTAGTTTCCGTATTCTAATTAATTAACCTGCTACCCACAAGTATCAACCTAATAATCGTAATGTACTTAATAACCAAGTCATGTGACTTATAATCTGAGGATAATCTCTAGTCAAACTAAGATATTAGGTCTGGGAAAGGAAATATTTTCCTACGAGCGCTGCTTCAGCCACAGTCAGACAACAATGAAAGCATGCAGCACGCATGTTCAGTTTAAATAAGAGTATAGCAAAACATATTTAATGAACGTTCACGTAGAGCGGCTTAGCGTTAATCTAAGAGCAAATCTCGTTAACATCGCACAGAATTGGTTCATAATGTTATCAGCGAACACAAATATTAGCTCTGTTGTAGTTAGCAGCTCCTCTATCGACCTTGCGACTTTAAAATCCATATATTAAACTGATACGACTTTCTATACAATTACCCTATTGTTATTGAAAAAGGAGTTTGTTCAGACGTGACGCTGCATAGATAACGGAGATTCATTGAATACTTGTGTAAACCTTATTAACATCTTTTGTAAAGATATGCAAAACAGGAACTCGTTATTGCAGCCTATAACTTTAATGTGCGGAACTGTTTAGGTACTGGTATAAACACTAAATGAATAGAAATCTAGAGTCTAGAGATAAGGCTGCCACCCCCATGCAGTAAACCAATCAGCATATTTTTTTATAAAAGCTAGATTTTAAACTTGTTCAATGAAAACCCCGCACATGTACGAGTACAAGCACTCGACCACAGCAAAAAACGCCGCCACCGACGCGGTGTAGCAAATAAATGTTACTGGCTGGAAGCGACGTGTGGCTCGTGTAGGTACTGTGATATTAAATTGCTTGTAGAATGTCAGTCAATCGCACTACGTGACTGCAAGAAACATCTCATACAGGACTGGAGCCTACCTATTTTAAATTGATAACCAAGAAGTTTCTCTGCGTATTAATTTATACCTCATGATCTTTCAAAACAAACTGTATGCTCTTGGTAACGGCACAGACAAAACAGAAGATTCAGACAGCTAAATACCTAACTGTTTTATGGAGTTTTCGTTTTCAATCAGCATTCAGCATCTTTTCAGGATATTCATAGTACGGCTACGTCTACATTGACCTAGCTACAAGAGTCACTACTACACCTTTCGACAGTCTAGTAGTGGGTACTAGTGCCGAGTAGTAGGGTTTAGTTAGTACTTCTAGTTAGTACCTAGTTTAGTCATCATTTCTGGCAGACTACGAGCCACTTGTAAATAAAATACTTTACTTAAGTCACACATTTTGTCTAGAGTAATGAATGTTTTCAATGGAACAGCTGATTTTATTTCGAGATTTTGAGTTTGCTTACATAATAAAAGTTGATGATATCTTATACCTCTGAGACGCATTGGCGTAGTTAGAGATTTTCTCCAGGGCAGGCAGCTATCTACTTTTGCTCACCCCAAAAAATGAAATGTATTGACTAAGTAAGTTTGTATAGGCCGGGTGGATCTAGCCCTGGTGTCAGAGTTTTTAGGCCGCCTGAAGGCCTCACTTGGCTAAACGGTTAAAACAACCGGGACCTACAATGTAACGTGTCATCCGAGCCACGGTAGCGCTCATGTATTGACTATCAAATTTTTCTGAGGCGGACGAAGAAGTTACTAGGGTGGGCTTGCCCCCTTGTGCCTCCCCCTAGCTGTGTCCATGCAATTTGCAAGACATTTGGCGCAAGTTTGTCTATAATACAAAATATAATTTCCAGGAGTGCGTTAGCGGCGGATTGCCCGAACCTCGAGAAGGGCGACTCGTACACCCAGTCGGAGTTCCTGTCGCGGCTGGCGCACGAGTGCCGCTACGACCGCCTGCTGCTGCCCACCTACCTCACCGGCGACGTCGTCTACGTGCACGCCAGCGCCTACGTCTACTTCATACAACCCGCTGAGGCTCACGACTTGGTAAGCTCTCGTGAATACCACGTCACTTTTTAACCGACTTCCAAAAAGGAGGAGGTCTATGTTCGACTGTAAGTTTTTTTGTGTATGTTCATCGATAATTCCGCCAATTGGGAACCGAATCGAAACATTTTTTTTTTAGTTTGAAAGGGTATACTCCCGAGGTGGTCCTATTTAAATTTTACAGAAATCGGCTGAGCCGTTTTTAAAAATCAACAATAATGTAAACAATTCGAGCAAAATATTCGAATTTTGTACACGATGGAAGGCGGTTTTGCCATTTTTTGCGGATAATAATTATCTAAGTCAAAGTCATTTATATTGATAACACATTGTTTACATGTCATTTCAATTACATATAATTTATATACGTTAATGTACAATATTAAATTATTTTCGATTCTAGTATGTAATTCTAACATAGCTAACGATAATATGCGGATGCGCTAACCGGTCATGGTGGATACGTTTTTCTATAACCTTAGAAGGATATTCCCGGCACATCACGTAGCCTGAGTTTCGATTCCACAATTCTTACAGCAAGGATGTGGAACTCTGACTGAGCCTTTTTTCCATCAAGTAACAATGTAGGTGACTAAGGTCTACAGTTAACGTGGCACTTTTAGTCCGCATCTTTTTAAAGTTTTCAAACGCGAATCTTTTTTATACAGGTAAACAATAAAACAACAGTGTATATTTTTAAAATAAATTAAATTATAAAGAATACCTTTGCTGTACATTAAATACCTACGTAGATACCTAGGTACCAAAATTTTTACTCATGTAATATGCTTGTTATAGTTACAAGTGAAGTCATGTTAGCGATCTGCACGATTTATGATGCATTGTACAAGATATATAGTTGATGATAATTCTAAAGGTTACGCGTTTCCAAGTTAGCTACATTTCTGTAGAGCAATATTTCAAATAGCTATCGTCTGATTTCATCAGCGTAGCAGTTATCTCCTCACATCTATCTGTGTAGTTGAAACGCATAACGCGCCAATGCAACGCAAACGCAATCTAAAAAAATGTTTTTTCCTACAAAATGTTACGGCCTTACCACAAAAGATTTAAACACACTTTAAACTCCGTTTAACCGCGCAATTTGTACTGTTAAACATTATCTAAAGCGTGAGTCAAACTTTTGTGGTAAGACGGTTTGTGTCTACTGCTTCAAGATATACCTATGTAGGTATAGATATTTGCTCGAAAGTCTACTGTCTATATTAACATAGAGTTCGTTTTAAATTCCAGAACTTCAAACTGCACTTCCTCCTCCAACTCCGTTGGACGGACCCTCGGCTCGCCTACGCCTTGTATTCACCCGACCGGTCAAAAATCATCGGAGAGAACGATCTCCGCCAGAGGATATGGGTTCCACACCTCTACATGTCCAACGAGCAATCATCCAGCTTGATGGGGACGGACAGCAAGGACGTCCTCATATCTATAGCCCCCGACGGAGAAGTGCTCTTCAGTCGGCGGATGCAAGCCGTGCTCTACTGCTGGATGAACTTGCAGAAGTTTCCTTTCGACGACCAAACTTGTTCGATGAACCTAGAAAGTTGTAAGTTCATTTTCCTGTTGTTATATTTTGTATGTACATTCTAGAACGATGAGTTCAAACAACTACCTACGTTACTCATCGCAGTTCAGATTGTTGTGAGACCTAAACTGTGCATATATTAAGAACACTAAATTGATTATGTCATGTAAATTAATTTGTGGTTTATTGGACTCACTAAATAATAACTAACCGCAAAATGTTATATTAAAACTTCAGTTTTCGATTTACCTCGTTGACAGAGATGCCAACTTATTTCTGAGTCACATCGCGTCTTGCAATAAATTATTATGCAAACTAAGATGATTTTTAAAAAAAACCCGTTACGGTTTTCCTTACGTCTTGCAGGGAAGTACAACGCGTCAATTCTACGCATGATGTGGGAAAAAGACAACCCGGTGCGGTTATCGACGGAACTGCACTTGACGGAGTACTCTCTCATCGACTACTGGACCAACGAGTCCGTGGTGAGAGGAGACATCATGAACATGCGCGTCGGCGGAGGTAGATGTAATGTCTACTTGATTTGTTTGTGCCGTCCAACAGTGCGGTTTCTTAGCTCCACTTATATGTATACAGGGTTATCTGCTTGTCCTGTACTAAACAGTGTGGGGGTGATTAAGACCATCATTGTGAACAACTTTTAGTATGGCGCTAACGGAGAGCAAATTTGAGGGAGAAAACAGCTGTTTCATACATTATTTCGATTCCGAGTTGCATTAGGTTAGTTGACAATATTTTTTTTTGATGTGCTCTCATAACAGCTAACCATAAACAGCCGATTAACGAAAACAAAAATAAAATTAACTTAGAAATAAAGACGTTACTAGCATATTTATTTTCTTGCTAGACAAAAAGCGCACTATGGCAGGCTATGACGTCACGGCCCGTAAGTTTCATACATTCGCCATACTATGTTATGCTTTGTGGGAAAGGGAGAAGGCATCCCCTCTATATCCCTACCAAAATCTTTAAAGGTAATATCTCTGAACATGATTAGCCAATTTTAATTATTTTTTCAGTTTATGAACTATAATTAATTGCAGAATTCACTAACCCTAATATTTTTAATTAATTCATTACCAGTCAACTACCCTATTTTGTATGGAACAGATGTTTTTTTTTTATCTCGAATTCTGGGTTGGCCCCCTAGTAAAAGTTGTTCATAACGATGGTCTGTATCACCTTCTTTTGTATTAGTACACTAGTTCTGGATAACCCTGTATAAGCTTGCAGAGCCATCCAAGTTATTCTTTTTATCAGAGGTTTGATTTTAAATAATTTAATGTATCAATATAATCTACTTATCTGAAAAAGATTTATAACACCTCACACTTATATTTCTCTACAAAGATTCAGTGTCGAGGATGCCTTTGAGATACATTTTTTTGAGCTCGGAAGCCGTACTTAATTAAATATAATTTTTTACCAAAGAAATAAACATCTAACGGACATAATTTTTTGTAGCTGGAAACTACAGTGCCCTGAAGTTTACTTTCAAACTGGGCCGCGAAGTGGGCTACTACCTCATGGATTACTTTATTCCATCCATGATGATAGTCGCCATGTCATGGGTTACATTCTGGCTACAAGCTGACGCGTCAGCCCCTCGGATCACCTTAGGTAAGGAAACATTTATTTTTTCAAAAATTTTATACGCTCTTACAATATCTTTGTAGATAAAATATGTAGTGATACTAGTAAAAGCTCTGGAATGAGTGAATTTGTACTCCACTCCATCCTTGGCGAGAACTAGAATTTAAGTATCACAGGTATCAACGGTATCAGTTATCAACGGTACATTTCAATGTACGTAGGTACGTACATTGAAATGTACCGTTGATGAAATTCGTCAAAAATTATGTTTGTAACCGACTTCTTTGAAGCCATTTTTGACCGAATTTAAACGGTTAGATTTCATTTTATCAAGAACCGATGACGGTACAATAATTCGAGGTTTTTTTTTAAAACTATAATTTATTGCGAGTGTCCTTTTTCTATTCTTTCAGGCACGAGCACGATGTTGTCATTCATCACTCTGGCGTCATCTCAGGCCAAGACGTTGCCCAAAGTGTCGTACATCAAAGCCAGTGAGATCTGGTTCCTCGCGTGCACAGGATTCATCTTCTCTGCACTCGTCGAGTTCGCGTTCGTCAACACCATTTGGCGTAGGAAGTACGTGCTTTACGTCATATATTTACGTAGTTTAATGATAAGAAAGATTGATAGCGAAATTTTACTGTCGCATGTCGGATGGTAAACAAAGCATTAATTAATGACGGATTAATAGTCTGGTAGATCATGTACCGTCTAGTGTTGATTAGATCGAAGGTTTTACATGGCACTTTTTGGAATTGGGCATGATGTAACTATAGCGGGCAAGAGTAGTTGTAATAAATACATGTTGTAATAGATACCTATGATGATGTATGAACTAAAATTATTACAATCTTTCCTCGAACATGTGCGAAAAAAACTTTGAACTGCACAATAACACAAAATTGCGTCGACGTAATAAAGAGCAATTATTCAGTTCGCCTTAATGTTATATATACCATTCCCAGCAAACTATTATACCTATTCATTCATACTTTTTCTCCATAACGCGTAATTCTGTCACTACCTAGCAAAATATCGGCGCCCCGACACCCAGCCGGTGTCACCCGACCAAACGTACCTAAACTGTGGTGTGACACACCTCTGGTAAAACATAATTATCCTGTAAATGAACTGGTTATATTAGGTACTTTCTTCTACTAGGTATATTACTAACCAAACCTTATAATTGAACAGGAAAGTGGTGAGCCTGAAGAAGGTGAACAGCAAGTACATCCTGAAGAGCACGCTGACGCCGCGGCTGGCGCGCAAGGAGCTGCAGAAGGAGCTGCAGGAGTCCTCGCCGCAGCTCACCAAGTCGCGCTCCTGCTCCTCGCTGCAGAACGAAACTAGCAACGACCCCAACGGCCCGGCGTATAACAACTACCTCACTGTGCATGTGAGTACATTTACCTTCAGCATCATCTGAGTAAGTCTGTAAGATATCACGGACACTGAACGAATAAATTAATTTGTGCTTATGAATTCAGCAACATATAGGAATCTAACCTGCAATCTTCTGTACCTGCACAAGTGCACAACCTGGGTAGGTGACGTACCTATTTCGATTTTTATGAATGCGCATCAGTGAAAGTATTTCTCCCTTGTGAATGTCAAGGTAAAATACAAGTTCGTAAAAATTACATCATTTTCAATCGAATTTTCCATTTTTACCCTCGAACGCACGGTAAGACATGGTTCACATTGTCAATAATCAGGTGGTATTTGCAACTGAGCGCTACCGTGGCTCGGATGATACGTTAAATTATAGGCCCCGATTGTTTAACTATGCCAGAGCATTTCGTGTAGCTTTAAACTCTGATACCAGGGCTAGCCACCCGGCCATACGAATTTACCTCTTTAGATATTTCCATACTCTTCTGGCACAAATGTACAAAATACGAGTGAAAATGACTAAAATGTTAGCTTACTAATGCTAACAAACGTAATAAACAAACGTGCTTTATCCACGATGTGTGTAATGAGAATATTCTTAAAACCAACGATAGCAATTATTTGCCGTACAAATGCTACTGTACACCGAGAAAATGTCGGTCAGCTTAAATAAACGTACGGCAATATCCTTTTACAAACAGAGATTGGCTCCGAAACAGACGCAGGTACTAGGAAAATAGATAAGTAATCGTTAATCAAAGTAACTAACGCCACGTGTTGTTAATTGAGTCATATTGCAGTCTTTGTTTTTCTGAAACATATTATTTGTCATAACTTTGGTAGGAATTACTCATTTTGTCTCCCCATGATTGAAATAAAATTAGTTTGCTTGGCTGTGGCCTGTGTGGCGCGTAATTATCAGCACCGTCTATGGAAAGACGCGCGTCCTAAACATAACTATTAGGCGAATTTGATGCGACTTTAGGACCAAAGTAAGCAACAGCAGTAGGTAACTAGTGGGTAAAGAAGAGTGGGTGACCAGAGAAGCAACGCCCGAGCTGCCCAAGTGCCCACCCCACTGCAAGACCATGGCACTAGCCATGATCAACCAGAACTATCTATATCGCGCGTAGCTAATGTATAGGGCGAATCAAACAACTTGGCTGCTGTGATGTTAGCTACATGCTACGGATAACCCAATCCTATGGCTTGGATGCAGATGTGCTATTTTGACAGTGCATTGCAGCAAGTTTCTATGACTCATCTAACAATGAGAAATTCCTACTCTTAAGTACCTATTCTTGAGTTATCACAGTTTTTATCAAAGCTATTATTTTATATTACTCAGTTTATTGTTCCGCGGCTCCCGAGGAAAGGCAAGGTAAATAAATAAGCAGATTTATTTAGTTAATGATGCATATACACTTGATAATATAATTAATCTAACATGTTCTAGACAAACATCATTGCGCACGTAACAGAATGCGGTAATTATAAAAGTATAATGGTGTTTAAACAATCCAAATGATGCATAATGTGACGAATGTTCTGCTGTGATCCACATGTTTTCCTCGTGCTGCAAACCTCTTTCTACAAACGATGAATGAATAACTGTTTCACCGTAACAGTATATATATAAATGAAATTACTGATATAACAGATGTTATTTTTTATTGATGTAGCACATCATGAATTTAACTTTTTATTTCTGAAATAATGATTGACCGATCAGTACCGTACCTGAGACCGGTACCGAATTGCATGGTCATGCACGTGGCACTTATAAATCTGTCGATCCCCACATTGGTTTTATATTTTACAGAAATGACAGTCTACTTCACGGAACAAGTCCTTATGAATTGTATACTAGTATTATTGCCCATGTAGAGACCGAATCACACTTCCTGGCGGCTGTTATGTTGCTACAACTTGCGAATAACCCAATGCTGACTAAAGCTCATGTAAAAGCTGCGCCAGGATTGGATTCTCCGCAGTTTGTAGCAACATCACAGCCGCTAAGATTGTACAACCTCGTACATTCTACCTTCAAACACTACCTTCTCAGAGAGGCGGGTAAAAAGCCAGCACAATACAAATGAGTCCCAACTTTCCTCGTATCATTTCAGAGCTTCCCATCCGCCATGAACTTGCCGACGATCACGACGCAGAGCTACGACGACCTGAGCAAGCAGCACAACGACAGCGAAGGCTCCGACGAGCCGCCCAAGCACCACACCTGGACCACCATGACCCCGCAGGAGATCGCCACTTGGATCGACAAGCGTTCGCGGGTGCTCTTCCCCCTTATGTTTGTCTTCTTCAACATCATCTACTGGACTTTTGTGTACTGCCTCTAGGTCTCGGACTTTTTTGTTATTATACGTCGCGTTACTTTTGAAGTGACTGGCGTTGTTTTGATTTTACGTTTGCCACATTACGTTAGAGTTGATAGTTTTTGGTGATTTCGCGACTTTTACGTTTGATACGTTTACGCTGAGTAACGCTGGTTAATACGTCGCGTTACTGTATTTTCGATACTGACGTTTACTGACCGACCGCCGCGTAGAAGGTTAGTCATGTTGCTTTACTAAGAAAGTTTAAGGGATAGGGAATTCTCTAATTCCATTTTATAGTGCAGTCCATGGTATCCATTTTATGTATAATCGAAATAATGAAGCAAACTATTTATATCGATGAGTGCCAAATTGAGCAAGGGACAACTTGCTTTGATACATTTTCACGAATCCTTTTTCCTTTATTTTTTATGCTATTTTTAGGTATGTTTTGGGTTCTATTAAATTACTTTTAGGGCCTAGTTAGTATGTTGTGGCACTATCTATTTTACTGTGATTTATTTTTTCGATCGTTTTGAATTAGAAGTCAGTAGGCAGCATCTACATTAAGTAACTAAATAATGTTTGAAATAGTTATTTTTGTAGCAGTGAAATCTATAACAAAGCATATCAATAAAAATGAGTCATCAGAATAGTGTTTTTATGGATAAGTTTAGGTTTTAGTCTTGCCGACTACAATAAATCCGGCTGAGAAATATTTAGGAATTAGATTTATGTCTATAAAATTAAAGATTAACGTAAAACATTATTGACGATGTTTTTCGGATGAGATTAATATTTATTTAAATTATTCATGAGCGATACGACAACGGTAGGTACCTCGTAAACTTTTCATCCTAAGAATATTTCCGTAAGCGATAGATAAAATATTCTCGATATTGATATTCCGATCACTAGATTTCAGTATCTCTCGACAGCAAAATACAATAATCCAAATGTTCGTTGTTTGCACAATTGTACTATCAATCTTTTATACTTACCTACAAGTATTAGGAGTAGTGTTAAAATGTTTTCACGTTTTTAGTTTTTTAAGGGCATAACTTAATTGCCGTATAGCGAGCTGTTGTGTTACAGTGTTATTATAAGTCAAAGTTGTATAAAAGTAAGAATGTCGTAAATTTACTAAAGCGCTAGGAAGCTGAAACTTTATGTCCTTATCATTTAACTTTAGGAATAAGGTTAAAACATTCCATTCTTTTCAAGCCACTTGTAGCTGCAGATACGAACAGAAAACAAGGTTGAATCATTTTTATTCCTTTTATAGACCTTTTTAGATAAAAAAAAACCCATCGGATTTTCAGCACAGATTGGAACATGGATCTTTCTACTTTCTGTAATTTTTGGTCGTCTTGAAAGTAAAGACACCGGCCTTAAAAACGGTAGGAATTAATGGGGGTACACAGCTATAGCAAGTATTTCTAATCACGGGAAAGGAAACCTCACACCTGGTACACTACAAGTCAAAATGATCACAAAGTTGTGTTACATACAATAGTTTCTTTGATGGATGACTTTTCCTATTTATAAGTAAATTACTATATTTGTACTTACTAGAATAATGTAACAGAACAAAGCGAACCGCAAACTGTCGTATTGTTAGTAGAAAATTGTTGTGATTGTCCTTGTGATGTTTGTTTTAAAGTGCCTATAAAATATAGCTATTTACGTATTACATAAATGAGATTAGGTATTTTGTAACTAATTATACATGTTTTACCTGTAAGAGCCGTTTGTAATCTCAATAATATACATAGTAAAAGTAACGTATTTTTATTTATAAAAAGTTCGCAACACATCTTGGTTTCTACAAAAGCGTCATATGACTAGAGGCAAAGTTGAAAATATCTACAGTTGGTCTGATCTGATTTATGTGTGAATAGGATAGAAGATTGAAATTAAATTGGTGTAAACGAGACCCACTCCGCTAAAAAGCTACGCATCTACTGAGTCGGAAATCGGAGAGTACGGAGTGGACGCATCAACATTGGATAGTGGACAGATTGATTTTTTAGGAAAAAATTCTTACGAGTACCTATCCAGTGCACGCGGAATATATTCTCATAGAAATCGATGCAAAATAACAAATCCGTCCGTTCCGTTTGCCCTGATCCCGACCCAATGGACGCGTAGCTTTATCAAGAGGAGTAGAGAGTAATGTCAATACTATTGGTTATCAGGTTACACTTATTTCAATTGTACCTAGAAAAGTTGATATCAAATTATTCTTCTCTCACAATCAGATCAAGCCTTTTACAGAACCCTTTACCGTGATCTATTCGAAATGCTTACGCTAATAAGTAACTTATTACTTACATTAGGGAACGTACCCATACTAATTTCGTTATTTGTTCATTGCGGTCTTCAAAATAATTCGCTTGGTTGCGAAGGTCTCGGGTTTTGACACATAGTTATCTTCTAGGGAAATTGCGTGTTTTTCAAGTTGGGTACATTCAAATATGGCGCGTAACGCTTTTTGAAACACAGGTGGGAGTCAAATTAAGGAGGAGAATAAAATGAATTAAGACCATATTGACTACTAGAGGGGGAGGGAGCGGGTCTTTGCATACTATTACTATGGGTGCATGGTCACCGAGGGGGTAGGGGGCCTAGGGGGTAAAAATTATACAAAAAATAGTCCGGTAGTAGGGACGTTTCCCTTACTTGCTTATTCATGCGGGAAATACCTAAACTGTTCCAACTCTTACTTTACTGTGAATTTTAACCGTTAAGTCACAGGAGGAAAATGCTGAACTGTCTCGCAAAACAACATGACACATAACTAAACCACGAACCAACTTAATGCGAAAAACATACAGAATTACTGGTAACTTACGAACAACCTCTTAAGGACTACTTTAGTACTTCCCTCAAGATGACCAATCTCGATATCGTAAAAAAACTATTCCATAGACAAACGTTCATCAACTATCGACAAAATATTTGAGACTGGCTTAGCTGGTTTTTTGGCGATTTCGTGGTGTTTTATTTTAATTGATAGTAATGTAAAAATATTCATATTGACGAACTAAAGTCGCCCTTAAGAGTTTGCCAGTAGGTTGTCAGTAACTAGTACTAGGTGTAATAAGTTTTTTTACAGCGGTCTATTAGGTAAGCAAAGCAAGGCTTTACTAAGTATATACGTGTAGATATGTTAACTTAATCCACCGATGAGTCCATAGTTGTCATATTATGCAACAGTAAACATAACATTGAATTCACGCGATAGTTAAATTCTTTTTTATTTAGGGACAACCTTTCTTTTTAGCACATTAAAACAGCTTTTAGGAGATCGACAACAGAAGCAGGTAATTTTTTGAAACTTCAAAAAAAATAATGCAGATATCATTTAAGCTAATCGTCTAGCATTTTAGACAAAATATTAAAATTTAATTCAATTTAAAGTTCAATGCTTCCATTCCACAGTCAATAACACAATGTCACTACTACGAAAACTTTTAACACCAACAACACAACCAGGGCACCTTACAAAAGAACACGCTCAACCCAAGGAGCATGATAACCATTATGCTCCTTGGCTCAACCCAAGCGTTCAACGTGTACAAGGAGTCAAGTTATCATTAAGAGCGTGTCCTAGTGACGAAGAAATTGAGAAATAGGTATTTGGACCAAACTATTGCCGTCGCGATGCACCCAAACCAGGGAGCTTCAATGTGTGTGTGATGCAATTGTATTTGTGTGCGTACTGCGCACGAACTGTCCCCGCACCCCGCCCGCGCCTCAAAGAACCAGCGTGGCTGACCGATACTTTATTTTGAATTGTAGCAAAATATGATATTAAGTAGAGTGCGCACAAGATAACTCTGCGCGCGAGTCGTGGCGCCACGTACGTTATATCACTAGCATTCTGAATTTCCTGGCAGCATAGAATTTGTTCCTGATTTAGGCCGTACGTAGAGCTATCTTACGCGTATCCTACGTATAATCTGGTTTTCTAGTAGGTATGGCAGAAAGCAAACAATAATAATCCTGCCAATGATTATTTATTTTTCTGCCAGTAGGAAGCTACATTATTTGTGATATAGGTTATTTTTTCTTTATAGGCTTATTTATTTTCTTTCAAATTATTTTATTATTGTTTGACAAAAACATAATATGTACCCAACTAACATCATATCATATACATTGATCTTGAACCCAAAGCAGGGAGTAAAAGTAGCAATTTGGCTATTTAATTTCTGTAGGCGTTGCAGTTTACATTATATATCTTGACTGAAATTACTTCTTTCTAATTTTAAGTTAATTATTTTTTATGGAAATATCTTACATAGTTCTTCTACAGACTAAAATAAATATGGACTCGCGCTTGAAAGGGTTCGTAACGTATGGTAGCCAATTATGTATTTCAATTCAATCATTTGTTTTTTTAAATTGAAATATTTTATTACTAAATACTCTGAGAATATTTCAAGCGTCTACCTATTGTGATTATTAATAATTATCGCACAAAAACTCACATCTGTTGTATGGTATGAATAAATATTTATTTTATTCTATTTTTTGACCGATGAAACGGAGGAGGTACGCAATTCGACGCGTATATTTTTTTTTTATTGGAAAGGGTATACGTCAATGTTGGTCCCATTTAAATTTTATTGAAATCGGCTGAACCATTTTTCATAAATCAACAATAATGTGAAAATGCTACATCGATCCGCGCGAATTTTGTACACAGTTGAAGTCGATATTTATTTCATTCTATTTTTAGTGAGTATTTGTTGTTATAATGGAAACAGAAAAACATCATCTGTGCAAATTTTAACTGTTTAGCTGTTACGGTTCATGAGATAGGTACAGCCTAGTGACCAACAGACAGACGAACAGAGGAGTCTTAGTAATAGGGTTTCGTTATATTACTGTATACCTGCACATCTAAAACTTCTTGCCTTTTAAATGGTAATGGTACCATATTTTCATTCCGCTATTAGTCCCATAGTATAAAAAATGATAGAGGATTCAATAAAACAGATGCGAGGTTTACTGTTCAGAGAACTGCTTGTCACACCTTGGTTCTACTTTGAACACATTAAAAAAAATTTAAACAATTAGCAAATTAAAGCAGCAGTGGGTAGGACACACACCATAGTAGGTAATACAGGATAGAACATCTACAAAGTAGGTAGATACGAAGTGATTAAAGCATTTAAAGCACTTCTGATTGAACTTTTCAGCTCTCTCCAAACTCAGTGGATTGGCAAGTTAAAATGACAGAGGGCAAGGCACATAGTTCAATGAACAGATAGCCAATGGGGCTGTTTTCTCTCGAATGAATCTCACGTAAAATCCGCGCCACACAAGTCGGCGGATGGAAAGTTAGGCGCAGAACGCTACGCAAAAGGCAAAATATAGGTATGCGCGGGAGCCAGAAAGGGGCACACCCGACCGCCAAACTCATGCCTCCCGCGCGAACCCTGCGCCCGTGAACTCCACTAGGCCACGCGGCGTTGTCATGGTGCACATAATGCACAATAATTAGCGCATCACAGCGAAGTGTGCCTCGCATCTGTTTAATTGAATTGAGAATTCAATTAAACAGATCAGATGCTAGGCTCACTGTTTGGAGAATTGCTTGTCATACTTTGGTTCTACTTTAAAAACTTACGTTTAAAAATAGTTAAAACAATTAGCAAAATAAAGCAGCAGTGGGTAGGGCACACATCATAGAAATACAGGACAGAATATTCACAAAATAGGTAGAGAGTAGAGACAAACTGATTGAAACACTTCTAAGTATTTGAACTTTTCAGCAAAACTCAGTGGATTGGCAAGTTAAAATGACAGAGGGCAAGGCACATAGTTCAATGGACGGATAGCCGATGAGGCTGTTTTCTCGAATGGATCTCACCTACAATCCGCGCCACACAAGTCGGCGGATGAAAAGTTAGGCAAATGCTGTGCAAAAGGCAAAATAGAGGTATGCGCAGGGGCCAGAGAGAACCATGCACAGTTCTAGCCCAAATTCTATGGCTATAAAAATATTTAATAAATTGCCAAATCATTTAAAAGATATCGAAAGAGAAAACTGATTCACAAAACAATTAACATTTATCCTATTATCGAAATACATAAGACGATTTTTTTAACGATAATCTAGAAAACGTAATTATAAATCGTTCCAATACAAATATGTAATAAAATTGATTGTCATACCCTTATAGGGTCATATGTATAACTATACAAAACATGTTAACTAAGAACCGCATGTAAATTTCATATGTTGCAATAAATTAATTGAGTTTGAGAGACAAGACGCCGAGGCACACCCGCCCGCCAACCTCATGCCTCCCGAGTGCACGCCTGTGCTTACCACTACGCCACGCGGCGTCGGCATTGTGCACACATGCGCAATAATTAGCGAATTACGGCGAAGTGTCATCTGCGGCTAACATCTCATCCGCCGACTTGTGTGGCGCTACCTATACTGGCAAGCGCAGCATAGAACTTATTTATTTTATTAGATCTAGATTTATTTATTTTGTTGTGTTTGTAATGTGACTGATTATGTGTTTTTTAATTATTTAATGTTGAGTCTTTGATACTTGAATAATTTAATAGAACGTTTTTCGCTTAGGTAGGTGGACTAAGGATAATTAAATATTTAAATATTTATACGTTAGGTACAGTTATTACACGATTTTAGAGAGCACGTGATTTTCCTGATTAGAACCATTATTTCGCTTTAGGCGCAGAATTCTAATAATGGCACATAGTTCTGAGAAAGCTCAATTTTAAGAATGCCCAATTCTATGAATGCCCAATTCTCAAAATGGCAAAATAATTAATAATAAGGTGATTTTTGAAAATGAAAATGTGTGTATTCTATTTGAAATTATTTTGCCATATTGAGAATTGAGCATTCTGTGCTTTACTTAAAACACCACCTCTTTAGGGCAAAGTTAATAGGTTTAAAAAGAACAACTGTTACTATGGGAGCAACTAACTCCGGATTGGCGATAAAAACCAGCTGTTCTATACACTTTGTCCATTATCAACGGACTTTTTCTATGGTATAGTTGATATTTCTCGCGGATTCGGCTCTGGTTGGTCCCATAGTAAAAGTTATGATGTACTTAGCTCGCCAAAGGAGGTTGTTTTAGGTACCGGTGAGCCCTTATATGTATTCAAAATGTGTGATTTTTTTAGATAATTCATCAAAATTATGTTGGCATTTTTAGAATTGGGCCTTCATAGAATTATTCTTTCGTACAATTGAGCATTCCGGATTACTTAGGCATTATGCGAATTGGTTATTCTGCGCCTAACTCATTTAGATGTCTGCGGATACAACACGTTATTCTGTATAATCGCTGCAATATGTTGCAGCAACTAAACGCCTATATTCCATACATAAAATCTTTTCTTCATAAGTAACAAACATGCAACGGTCAAATCACAAGATTGGAAAAAATAACTAATATTTTTTAATAAACATCGATATCGATGGACATCACTAGAGCATCGACAAAAATATCGACTATTACTACATCCCTAGTGCTTGTGTACGTATAGGATTGAACCTCCCTTACCTCGACCCTACCCCCGCATCGTGCGATAGGGACAATTGCAGCTCAGAGCGATTTATACCTACAAAAAACTTGGCGAGACAACGTTTCGTATTACGCTGTTTTCTTCTTCAAAAACTATTTCAATCAAGTATTTTTTTATGTCAAAATTTAAAAAAAATATGTGTTCATGATTCTGTCATTTTACATTTTGTTAGATATTATTTAGTCTCTTGTGGTAGGTCTCTAAAGACGTCGGTAATAATGGTGATTTTTTTTGTGATTTTGAAGGGTCATATTTTGCCTGATAATTAATTTATCAAGAAAAAGAAAAGACAGAGTAGTCTAAACAGCTACATTTAATTTTATGACAAAGAATTGAAGCTCTATAAGTATTTTCAAGGAAGAAAACAGCGTAATACGTTTGTATGGAAAATTACAGATCACCCGGGCTCTTAAGTTACATTTCATTTTAAGAGACACTATAAAAAAACATTTAAGGGAAACACGTTTTAACAAAAACATTTAAAAAACAGTTCTCTTCAATATCAATTTAGTTACAACATTACATCTAAGTTTGAAGAAAACACGTTGCTGCCCAGTATTTATACGTGTTCAAAAGCGTTGTTTTCATTCAGAATACTAGTTTCTAAACATGATCAAAGTGTAAAGGAAACAAGTTTCCATACCATCAAGGCATAAAGAATGACTACTCCTTCGCAGTATCTTTGAAGAGACGTGTTTCCACACGGTATCATCTCGTAAAGGAAACTCATACATGACTAACGCGTAAAGTACACAAGTTTTCACGCAGATTCCGGAGTTTCCACTTTGGATTAAGGTTCAAAGTACCACTCAAGCAAAAGAGTCACGTTACCAAGTATCGGGAAAAAGGGACACGTTTTACATACGTTATCAACGAGTAGAGGAGACCAGTTTCAAGTATTACAGGTACAGCAGTTCAGGCGCCTGAGTCGTCCCGAGCCCGCGGCGCCGCCGTCACCAGGCTGTCGTCACTCGAGTACCGCTTCAGAGCCGCGGAGCTGGCATGGCTGAAAAGATAATGAACAGCTTTAATTCACATTTTTATGAACTTTTTATTTGATTTTATGAGATTCACTAGCTTGTGAGCTCCCGATGTAGATCAGATATGAGCGTAGCCGGGTTTCAGATTCGGGGTTTGAAACCTGAAAAGTGCCTGAAAAGTACGAAGGGCGTAAATATTGCGACAGAGCAGCGAGCGTGACTTTGTTTGAGAAAATATAAAAATGTAGTGAGTAAAATGATAAAAACATGAATTTAATTTTACCATACAAAATGTTTCTGCATGTACCTAAACGTTTTTATTGATAGTTGACAGATGGTGAGATGAAGTTCAGTATTGTATTTTCATTTTGTTTAACGGTTGTTCTAACCGTTTAGCCATGTCAGAGGCCTTCAGGCGGCCTAAAAACTCTGACACCAGGGCTTGCCACCCGGCCTGTACGAACTTACTTACTTATTTTGTTTATAGGGCAAGTGCCATTATTAACTACCACTAAATACAAGATTATACATGATCATTGTAATCACTTCATTGAAAGCATAGCGGCTCGGCCGTTTCAAATATTATCGTGAGTGTATCCGGTTTTTCATAAATATTTTTTTTATAATCATTGTATTTTCGTATAAAGTACGTCAGCATGCCAGTGGAGAGGTACCTGTACCGCGTGCGCGGGCGTGGCGCGGGCGTGGGCGCGAGGCGCGGCAGGCGCGCGTCCAGCGTGCCGCCCGAGCCCGAGCTCGAGCCGCGCCCCGACCCGCTCGACCCGCTCTCCGACCACGTTAGCTCCGACATACTGCGAAATAACATTATGCTATTTAATCTTGTAAGTATATTTTCAGGAATATATGGTATAATTTTTTTTTCCCTTCGTTTAACCTGTTCCCCTGGTGTATAGATATTTCAGGGTCTTTTTTATAGGTATTATTTAAATTGTACAACAAGTATTATAAGTCGAAGTCAATAGAACATGTTAGGTTGTCCAACCTTCTAGGTGCAAACACAGCAGGCGTACAACACAGAAGTTATGGTAACTAAAAAGGGGTGAATGCTAAACTCATTTAGACCAGCCATAAACGGGTTGCTTGCAGTAGTCGTGCAGGATCAACTGATTAAAGTTGCAATTGTACAGTGGACCAAACTGCTATTGACGATTAAATACAGTCCGCTCAACGGTCGACGTGGTCGACTGCACAACGAAATTTCTTCGTGCGATCAACTGTTCTAAGCAGTCAATGTTCTGTGTTCTCGAGCGTCTCGAGCTGATGACTGTTACCCCCTCTGCCGTCCTTGAAAATGGACGACCACGTCGACTGCGCCGCGCTAATTAGTGCAATAGGCATGATGGCTAAAAGTTATAGTTAGTCCGTCAGATAGATTATTAAAAAATATGTTTTCTTTTCGTATGTTTTCTTTTGTCAATTAACTAAAATTGATAAATATAGAGCCCGTTAAAGTTACGCGTGACTCCACAAGTGTCATAAAAATGTAGACTTCCGTGAGAGACGTGATTTCACGACCGACCTATCCTTACATAGTATAAAATAAAGTCGCTATTTTTGTCTGTTTGTTTGTCTGTATGCTTAAATCTTTAAAACTACGCAACGGATTTTGATGCGGTTTTTTTTAATGGATAGAGTGATTCAAGAGGAAGGTTTATATGTATAATACACCTGTGCGAAGCCGGGGCGGGTCGTCTAGTCCGAAATGAAAAAAAAACCCCACTTTCAAACTTTGACAAAGTTTATATTAGCCATTTGTTGGTTTGATTTTTAATTTTATAGCGCATCATCACTAGGTTTATCTCAAAGAGTTACTTTTTTAAGAGTTATTTGTTGTTTTATTGACAAAAGAAAAAATACGTGTCCAATATTTTTTGATTAATAATTTAATAATCTACGGACTAATTACAATAAGGAACTTTTTACCCAGACATCATGCCTATTGAATCCTTCCTTCCTTCCTTTCAGCCATAGGACGTCCACTGCTGAACATAGGCCTCCCCTAAAGATCTCCAATAAGACCGGGTGGTAGCGGCTTGCATCCAGCGCGAACCTGCGGTCTTGATGAGGTCGTCCGTCCACCTTGTGGGTGGACGTCCTACGCTGCGCTTGCCGGTACGTGGTCTCCACTCGAGGACTTTTCGACCCCATCGGTCATCAGTCCTCCGCGCTATGTGCCCTGCCCATTGCCACTTCAACCTGCCAATCCGCTGGGCTATGTCGGTAACCTTGGTTCTTCTACGGATCTCCTCATTTCTGATTCGATCGCGTAGAGAAACTCCGAGCATAGCCCTCTCCATGGCTCGTTGGGCTACTTGAAGCTTACTAATATGCCTATTGAATAGCAAGAACTTATTGGAATCTTGAGCAGTTGAAATCAGTTCCTCGAGCAAATATATATGACCGGCTTTGACTACGCTTAGCTACAGAAAGATGTCTGTTAAATGTCACATACATATTTTCTAAATATATTTGCATGCCTCGATTGCAGTACGCAGGAACACTTCAAAATCTGTACTGTATTTTTCTATAATTGCCACATGATGTCGTGTTACCTGGTAGAGATGGGCGGCAGGCGGTAGGGCGGCGTGAAGATGTCGTTGGTCTCGGTGTAGGTGGCGGCGTGGATCTCCTGCTGGTACAGCTCGTACAGCTGCGCCAGCTCCGGCGGCACGCTCAGCCCCAGTTCTGCGAAACACAACTTCCATTACCTAGCTGGACCGAAATAGGATTCAGTCTAGATTATTTAATGATATGTCACTGATGGTTGACTGACAGTTTACTAATAGTTATGCACTCGAATCAATGTAGCGCACGTAGCGTAGTTTGTTTAGGTGTTTGTCAGCGATCACCGAAATTAAGCAACGTTCCGCACGGTCAGTATTTGGATGGGTGACCGCGGGTGGCATTTTCCAACTGAGCGCTACCGTGGCTCGGATGACACGTTAAATTGTAGGTTCCGGTTGTTCTAACCGTTTAGCCAAGTCAGAGGCCTTCAGGCAGCCTAAAAACTCTGACACCAGAGCTAGCCACCCGGCCTATACGAAGTTACTTTACTCGAATCAATACTATGTAGTCCGTAGATCTTGTGTTGTCCGGCGCCGCGGCGCCCACTCGCCGCTAGCGGTGTCACTTTACGACGCAGGGCTCGAACCCGTGGGACGAAGCGGGGAAGGGCGCACGTGACACGCATCGTGCTTGTTTCAGTGCTCGATAGGAGCACTCAATCACATTAACACCGTATCATGTCTCCAGTTCTCATTTAGTAGAGCGGTACCGTGCAGCGCGCGGCGCTGGCGCGTGATGATCTCGTCGGAGAGGCGGCGCTGCGCGTCGCGGCGCTGCAGCGCGAGGTCGCGGCGCCGCAGCTCGTGCGCGCGCGCCGCCCGCTCGCCCTGCAGCGCCAGCTTGTCGGCCTCCAGCTCGTGCACGCGGCACACCAGCGCCAGCACCTCGCGCTCCGGCCCGCTGCTGATGCGCGCCGGCAGCTCCTGACACAATACACTCTACTCAACATTTCTGCTGCTGCATAACTACTCAACAAAGTTTACTTTTTTTTTCTCTGGGTTTTTGTTTATTTTAAAAGTTCAATTCTTAACAAATATACAATCTTAGATAATATATGTGATATAAAGTATACTAATTTCGTATCTATACTTCGTATCGAATTTGACGCATGTTTCTAAAAGACTATCCAAAAAACATAAATATTTCAAAAATTCCAAAAGACTTTCCAAACAACAAACATTTTAAACTATTTCTTATAAATATTTTAACGGCAGTCGCACATACTTATGGCTCATTAGAGCCATACGTTGTTTACTTTACAACCACGGATATACAATAATTGTAAACTTCGTTAGTTTCTGTTTGTAGTTGGTACCTGCTCGAGCTGCGCGCCGCGCAGGCGCACCTGCTCGAGCTGGCTCTCGACGGAGTCGCGCTCGCGGCGCGCGGACTCCTGCTCGCGCTCCACGGCCGCGAGCTCGGCCCACGCCTGCTCCACGGCCACCTCGGCCTCGGCGCGCTCGCTGCCCGAGCTCGACATGCCCGTGCCGCCTCTGGAACACACAACCGACAACTTGCAACAGATTAGAATTTACAAAGCGCAAACATCTTTACACCTGAAACCAGCACTGCATAAGTGCTGGTTTCGTGCATGGCAAGAAAAAGTACCTTAAGAAAGATTTTTACCTACAGCACCATCGACAAAAAGGTGGATTTACGATCTAAAACCAAGTTTGCTCATTGGTCACCTAGTTTAAAAAGGATGCGGAAATTCACGCTAATTTGTATCACGAATCGAGTGAAGACAACCAACCTGTAGCTCTGTTGCGTGCTGACCCTCGACCCGGGAACATTGATAGGCTTGTAGAGCCTGTTGAAGCGCGCTTCCCAGTGCGAAATGGTCGCGTGTTGCCGCTCGGCGTCTAACGCGAGCCCTAGCAGGTGGCTGTCCAGCTCCATCAGCCGCCGCCGGAGCCGCATTTGTTGCTTGAACGTTGACACTATCGCTTCTCGCAGCGATTTCAAGTGAGCTTCGCTTTCCGCTTTCTCTTCGTTTGACGTCTCTTTTTCCAACTGCTGATATTCTTCTTTCGGTATTCTGTAAAATTTGAAACGAGCTTGAGTATGGAAAACATTGCAATAGAGCTCCTCACGGACTTTAAAACTTATATCAAAAGTAACATAGGTTTTTTTTTCCATTGAAGGTGTTAAGTACAGTGAATTGTTCAAGTTTTTTTAATATGCTATTTAATTAAAACTGCAATACCGAAAGCATTGCCAACACAATTTATCGGAACATAAAATAGGCATAGTACATTCATACCGTGAAGCTTCTTTCATTTTCAGTTTCAGCCGTGATATTTCCTCGCGCAAATCGTTGATAACTGTGCGATACTGAGACAGGTGCTTTGGTGTTTGTATCAGTTCTCTTTCCACCTGAAATAAAAGATAATGATACAAGTTAAACACAAGTATGTATTTTCAAAAATTCAGTGACTGACAAGATTTATTCAAGTAAGAAAAGGACTGGTGCAACTGCACTGCACCCAGTAGTAGTGGTGATGGCTTGCGCCACGTGCGCCATCATGACGGCGGCAGTGGTACGTACCCTGTTGGTGATGGCTGCGGCTCGCTGCGCGTAGTGCAGCGTGGAGCGCGTGGTGTCGCGTGCGGCGGCGCCGGGCGCCACGTGCGCCACCATGGCGGCGCGGCACCGCCCGCCCAGCACCTCGCGCAGCAGCCGTGTCAGCTTAGAGTCCCGGTAGTTCACGTACCTGTACACACCGAATATACTCAACATCTCCCTAAGCCATGAAAAAATGCCAAGTCGATGCCCTAAGCACCACTACCTACCTGATTGATGAAGCAGGGAATTTAACAATAGACTTGACTCAACAAGAAATCTGGAATATTCCGCAAAAAAAGAACGACTTTTGCGATGATTGTTTAGCCTCGCATTTACGAGTAGGCCTCGTCTACGGAGCCACGGGGCGTCGAGCGTCGCATACGGCAGCGCGGCTCGCACTATGGCGTTGTATAAGTGCGTTCACGGAGAAGCTATTTTTCACGCGTTTGCTTGTGTTTTGTGGCGAAGCCAACGGGATGGCAACGACACGTCGCACACGACGTTTATCGCTGCGGCACACGCAGCAGCAATTTTTGATGAAGAGAATGTTTTTATACAACCTATGTCAAATGTATGCGCCGCAGTGATACCCGTCGCGTGGTTCGCTGCACGCTTGAGAGGCCGCGGGCGTCGCGACGGGCACCGCCATACGCTTCCAATTTCGCATCTCTATGAACAACATCGTAATATATAGCCGTATGCTTGTGTTTGCGCATGCGATGACGCGGGCCGCTGCACGCACCGCCTGTCTTTGATTAGAAAAAACGTCCCACGCGCCGCAAGAAGCCACGCCGCACGTGACGCGCGACTCCACGCGCCTCTATAAACGAGGCCTTAAAATTGCTTTTTTTTTTATAAACCTACGAGCCATTTATCGAAAAAGTAAAATGAATGCTCCACGTTGGGCGCCAACTGCATGCCTCATTTTGTTTTAAGTAGATAATTGTAACAATACGTCGCGATCACTATGTTTATATTATTTTCTGATAATGGAACGACAGGCAGCACTTAGAGCAGGTTTTGGTGTCGGACAATTTTACACTCTTGTTGCACTTACTGCAGACATACATTGTGACGATTCCCTAAATCTGGGAAAATTTTGAGATTATGGTAACTGTCGAACTGTCACAATCTGTGGTCACATCATAGTCAAAGTATTAACTAGACAGGGCGCTAAATAATAATAATTACAAAAGTAAGAGAAGGCGAGATGTGCAAGTATTATAGTGTGAGCAGGACGAAACTAATATATTTTGTCTCTACGTTTTTTTTACCTGACTACTACGCACGGCCTAGGCGTAATAGTCAGACAAAATTTCGCGCCAAAAACTACTGTTTAATTTTTGATGAGATGCTCAAGTAAATCAACATAATTATTTATGTACCATTATCTATTTTCTATCACTTCTATTAGTATTTTGCAGGTTTTTACTATTATCTAGAATCTAAATGTGATAAAATCATAACAACGTATATATAGCTATCTAATATAAGTATGTAAAGCACATCTTTTTTCTCACACCCTATACACAATCGAGGATTCTAGTCATACTTATCAATGGGTCACATCTTAGGTCACAATCGAATCGATTACTGTCAGTTGATTTTGACGTAAAGTTATCAAAATCAATTCAATTCAATTCTTGTTTATGGCTTCTGTGAAGGTGTTTCACAACAAAATGTTATGTTAATCAAATGTTCTGTCAGTTGAATTTGACAAGATGGTTTTACATGAAAACTGGAACATGTGGGTACTGGTGGGTACCAACAGCTATCAATATAAGTTGGGGGTATTCAATTCAACACTTATCTTTGCATGTTCAGCTGTTTATATCAATAAAATGTCGTCGAAAATAACACTGATAATAAACTTTCACTTGATTATTTGTTTATCAAATACTTTTGTATGTATAATCAACACTTTTTATATTAATAAATTTAAAATCTTCTAGGAGCCTTACTTTGCTATGGCAGTTGACAGAGAAGTGAATATTATAAGATGGTTAACACGTTCCCTGTCCAATGACTCCAAAAGGAGTCATACCTGTACCCAAGGCTTACGTCCACGACTCTAGTTGGAGTCACAATTTAAAGGTAAAATTGATGATTTTTATTTGACTGGCCGTATGAACAAAAACAAAAATGTCTCATGGACGTATGGCTAAGTAACAAGGTTACCAAAAATTTTAAAGGAGCCTCTGTTAAATGTTGCCAGTTTTTTCCAGCTAGAACGAGATTGTAGGTGGACGTATGAATACAGATTATAACTTTGTACTGGGACAGTGAAAGTGTTAATTGACTCATAACAATAAATATACGCGAGTTTTTTTTAAATCGGCAGCCAACGCGGAACTCGAAATCCTTTATTGGAAAAGTTTTTAAGATTTGCTCACCTTGCTCCACCTGAAAGCGCCATGATACAGTTCCCTAGAGCAAGTAGAGATCGATTGATGTGCGCGCCCTCTAACCGCCTGGCGCGTAGTCCCGCCCGCTCTGAACCCGCCAAGTCGATCAAAAATAGTCGCCCACGCTGTGTACCTCCTTCCACTTGTCTGCTTACTATTACACTGGAACATATCAATGTAATATGGTAAAAACGGCTTGATTGGTTATATTTTGCATCTGTACCGCTTTGGTTACAAAATTACCTAAGTAAGGCATGTCCTCGAGATGAGTGATCATTAGCGTGTGTGGCCTCGGCCGTCCTCGAGCGGTCCCCTCTCGTCAGCAGCTCGGACACATGTGCTGCGCTCGTGGCCCGCACTTCAGTGAGCCCCGCTACTGTGGGCGCTCCGCTACCGCCCTCGTCACGGAGCTCTAGCGGGCCCGCGCTAGGGTTCAGGAGGTCGCGTATGACCTCGTTATAGATCTCTATGTACGACATCTTTACCTGTAACAAACACGTTCTAATATCAGCCAATAAAGTGTCTAGCATTTTAGGAGAAAGGACACACAAAGCCTTTACTTCCTGACAGGTAAATTTCAGAAAAACACGTCTCAAAAGATTCAATCAATCAATAAGTCTGCAACTCATTGTTGTTTTAGCTGGGGTTACCGCAAACACCAAGGTGAGTAAAGGCATGCTTTCGCCGAAGTATAATTAATGAATTCTGTTTGCAAAAGTCAGAGCATACAAGGGCAGGTCATTATCAGTGGCTGAATACCTATAATACGCCTACAGATAGGAGTATTGATTTGAGTCTAATACTCAGGTCCTAAGTGCTACTTTTGACAGTGAGTAAACTTTGATTTCCACACGATTTCCACGTATAAGACCTATACGTGACACGTGTATATTTTTACACGTCAAGTAGAATATTATATATCATGTTTATTTTTATATTTCATAATTATATTTTTACGGCCACAGAAACCAATGTTCTTTGCGATATAATAGTTTTTATTACGGACTGGCAGTAAAGCAGCATTTATTTTCGACTGAGGAAAGCGGATTATTTTCATAATGAGGAAATAAGGCAAATGGAGACTTAATTACAGAGTTCAACAAAAACTGACCCAATTTCGGCATAAAACCTATTAAAAACGTCCAGCTGCAATAAAAAAATGTGTACAAGTATTTCCTAAATAAAGTACTGCAGGTATTGTTACCTGCCTATATGTAGTAAACAGTGCAATGCGGCAAGGCAACGCCAAGAGTAGCGCTCCGTTATCAGATAGCAACAGCAATGAATCACCTAAGAGTACATACTCTCCTGCATGTTACCACAAAACGTAGCCAAACGAGTATTTTTAGTATTGAGTATATTTAGCATGAAACCAGTCAGCGGAAAAAGGACATTACCCTATATTAAAGTTAATACATATTTTTTTTACGATTCAGTAGCGAGACGAGCTGTACGGTCGCCTAATAACCATATTATAGGCATACGTACGCCTATTATGCTATAATATGGTTATTAGGCCTATTATACGCCTATTATAGGCGTACGTATGCCTATAATATGGTTATTAGGCGACCGTACAGCTCGTCTCGCTACTGAATCGTAAAAAAAATATGTATTAACTTTAATATAGGGTAATGTCCTTTTTCCGCTGACTGGTTTCATGCTAAATATAAGTACTCAATATACTAAAATACTCGTTTGGTTACGTTATATTATAGGCATACGTACGCCTATAATAGGCGTACGTATGCCTATAATATGACAATGTCTGCAACACCCAGAATTTAGTCCTTTACCAGTACAAAACCCGGCGCGCCACAGCATTACGCTAGTTACCTACTAAGATATAAAAATCTTTGGGGCAACATGAGATAAGATATAAAAATCTTGATCTCATGTTGCCCCAAAGATTCCCTGGAATTCCTAGAAGCATTGCCATTAAAGCCACCATTTCTTTGAATTTCTGAAAACGTTAAAAAACTTTAAAAGTATAATGAGGTTTTTCTAAGTTTTGTAAAAAAACTTCTACACAATTTCGGTTTAGTGCAAGAAGAGTGCAAGCCAGCACCTAGAGTCATGTGGGTCAAGTGTGCGCAGCGTCTAAGTGTGCGCATTCTAAATATCTCAAAAAATATATAGCGCTAAGAAACGGCAACCCCCCTTTTCAGTAGCCCGCGAGACGTCCTGCGAAGCGCAAGAATTACAGCGGCTACTCGCGCGCCATTTTGGATTGACATGTAAATGAAGATTTTTGCTAAAATAATTACGATATTTCGTCATAACTGAAGCGTAATCTTTTGTAGTCATGTAAATTTATTGAAAATTTGCATTTTGCTATCGAATGCAACATATTATCAAGTTTTTTATTTGCCAGTGTTTAAGTTGTTATGATGACGCAATAATCAGCGATATTCATATAATTCTGTTTCAATGGTTTGGGTTAAGTGTGCGCAGAAGCCTGTCGTGTAAGTGTGCGCATGTGCACACTTACCCCGCTTGCATTTCTTTGTACATGTGTTGCTATGTAAGACGAAAGAAGAGGAAGAAGAGATATTAGCCATAAAGAAAATACGACTAGATTTGAAAGAAAGACTTAAAACTAAGGTAGCTAATTACAAAATCACCTGAGACTGCCAAAAAAAGAAAGTAAAAATAAGACTGGTAAGAAACAAAAAACTGACGAAACTTAGTATTACTGCCCCTTATGTGGCGAAATACTTATATTCTGATCCACCAACTGAGGATTGGATTGAATGTAGCCTTTGTGGAGCCTGGTGGCACGAACAGTGCATCAGCTCCGAACACGGCACTTTTATTTGTGACAACTGTATGACGAAGTAACTAAAGATTTATAAGTTCAAGTTGATCTCATATTATGATTTGAGATGATTATCATATTGATTACTTTAAGTCACTATGATAATTTTTTTTATAATTATAATATAATATTGTTTGTGTTCTAAAATATATATAATTTGTTGTTGCGTACACTTACCCACAGTGCTGCGTACACATACCCCGATACTGGGGTAAGAGTGCGGATATGAAAGGGTCTTTGTTTTCTATAGAGTCTTAAAATATAAGCTACTGATAGTACTACTGCTGTGTCTAAGTTGATTACAAATAAACAATCTTACTAGTTAATAAGATTTTGATTCATTTTACTAATAATATTCGAGTTTTTGAAGCATCAAAGTTTAAATGCGCACACTTGACCCACATGACTCTACTACTTATACCATAAACTGAGCTGTCACAGTTCACTAAGGCCTGTCTCGTATCTAGCATAATAAAGTAAAGCAATCGTGCTTATCAAGTGCATCGCAAACACGAGCGTGTAAGTTTTAAATTAATGCACGTATTACAGCACGTATACCTAACGGTGCATGAGTTTTCAGGAAAATATTTTTGCGTATTTTTGCAAAGTTACTGTTATAAAGAAAGCGATGAAGTATTTTATGACATTAATATAGGCATCTTCATATTCGGTTAACTTCGGTTTAATTACACAGGCGGTAAACAATGTTTATAGAATTTATGAAACTTAAGTACTCCTATTTTCAACCTATGGAGATAATAATTTCGAGTACAATGTTCGAATCAAATTAATGATAGCCAACGAACTTGAAACTTTCCTCAAAAAAAAATAAAAAGAGAAATTTCTATAACTTCATCGATTTGTACCCTACATAAGCTGACATTAGTAGCATGATAATCGCATATCAATCAATTATTTAAGTGTTAAACTATGTCAAAAGTATTTAACCGGTGACCGTTTCAGTCATGAGTAGTCACGGCCATTGTAGTAAAGTTTGAAGTCTACCCTTTAAAAGTTCGTGTTAGGGACTAACTAAAGGTTAATAAAATGCCGCGTCTCACGACCCTGAATATTTCAACGATGGCTGGTTGATACTCCTTGTGAGTGGTGACGTCAGAGGGCAGTTTTCGGAAGGGGTGGTCATTTTATCTATCAGTAGGTAGGTACGTTTATTGTTGTTGCTTATGGTTTGTAAGTAATAACAACAAGCTATGGTCTCATCTTTGCATTTCTAACTTTACATGTACTTCCGAAAATAAAAACCTTTTACTATCGCCAATAATATTGGGTGACCGCGGGTGGCATTTTCCAACTGAGCGCTACCGTGGCTCGGATGACACGTTAAATTGTAGGCCCCGGTTGTTTCAACCGTTCAGCCATGTCAGAGGCCTTCAGGCGGCCTAAAAACTCTGACACCAGGGCTAGCCACCCGGCCTATACGAACTTACTTACTTACTATCGCCAATAAGTCTGCGTTTAACAATGAACATTGAATAGTTTTTTATTTTTTTATTTCAGAAATGCCTTATTTAGGTTTGCACAGGCAACACGCTTTCGGTAAATAAATTGCATTGAGTTCGGGTTAGAGACGTTTGGTCACAGATGAAGCGCGCAGACCAGACCTATTCACTCTTGACCTGGAAAAGCTAGATATCATTATTATCATTAGCTATCATCTCATTCTAACAAGTTATTTTATTTAAATACATAAAAAATAGGCCGTAGCAAGACTTCGAAATGTACAAAATCTGTGCTCTCACAGCTCGCGAAGGCGCTAAAAGCTACAGTGTAATCACAAAGCAGTTAATGAAGGGTGGTAAAAGTGATGGGCTAATGATTGTCCCGGCGGCTATCACGCGAGGGGCGACCTTGCAGCCAGAACCACCTCCGCCCACCGCGCACTGGGGGCATGGAGGGATCATTGGCGCCCCTCCGACTCACTACCGAAACTACAAACACCATTATCATGAATTCATATTAGTAGTATTAACCTTCAGGGTCATTCCTCCAATTCTAAAGCGATTCTTCTAAAAGCACTAAAGCGATTCAAAAAATTCTCGAGTGGAGACTACTTACCGGCAAGCGTAGGACGTCCACGAACGGATGACCTCATCAAGAAAGTAGGATTGCGCTGGATGCGAGCCGCTCCCAACCGATCTTATTGGAGATCTATAGGGGAGGCCTATGTCCAGTTGTAGACGTCCTATGGCTGAAACGACGACGACGAAAGCGATTCTTATTGTTATAATATCACTTTGGATTTCGTCTTTGTTTCACAAAAACGGAGACAAAAGTCATGATAGTACCTACTTATCATACGAGTATAAGTACGGTAATGGCTAGGCTAGGCCTAGCTACAGCGCCACGTGGCTACGCAGAACGTATCACGCGCTAGGGCTGCCCGCCTTCAGTATTTTAATTTCATCTACATACTTACTCTTTACCTACCTAATTGAGTTTTTTTAGGGTTCCGTAGTAAAACGAGGAACCCTAAAAACATGGTTTACACAAAACAAGGTTTACTAGTTACAAATCCACTCGTTCGTTCGTCCCTACGGCGCGCCGCGACTGCCTAGCATACCGAGAGCATACCAAACTCCGAGGCGCGTAGGTATGATTCGCTACGTTCCGACCGTTTGTATGAAGACGGAATACTGTTAGATGTCATTACCGTGATATAAGTGTTTTTAAAGCTTCTAGTATGCCCCCAGTAGAGAGCGTGCAATCTCTCTTTATCTTTTGATAGCTAGATAGGAATTGCTATGAGAACACTCGAGTCGGACGATCAGTGGATGATAAAACTGATTATTCAACAGTAATGTGCTGAAAATATAGCGATTTATCGGCTATGGAGATAAGATAAATCGATAATGTCACACTGGAGCACTTGCATATAAACAACAAACAATTTTAGTGTTTTAAAGATATATCTTTACTGAAGTAGACACGCTCCTACAGACCATACAACAAAAGCGGTTTTAGATCATATAGATAGAATTTACGGCCAAATTGTCTGTCGCCGACGAGGTTTCATAATCATAACCCTCTGGTGATACTGATCGTGACCGAGTGCAAAAACACTGAAGATACTTAATTTAAGTTATAAACTGACGATAAAGTAAGTTATAATGTAAACGGAATGCTAGCAGGATCGCGCTGGATGCAAGCCGCTTCCAACCGGTCTTATTGGAGATCCATAGGGGAGGCCTATGTCCAGCAGTGGACTTCTTATGGCTGATGGATGGAATGCCATGCCAAATTGTATTCAATCACTTGTACTCGTATGGGCATCCAAGTCAGTTATTATTGTAGTACCTTACATTACAATACTTATTACATTCATTGCATTGATTACTTCTGAGTCTTTGGACGAAAAATTCACAATAAGGTAAAATTGCGAATAAACAACAGTTAACCTCAGCAATTGTTAAATAAACAACTAGGGGAAGAATTTCGTAAGACGTTCACGGCAAAGTACAAACATAATATAGAAATACCTGTACAAGGGTGGATATGCATAAGAAAACAGTGGCCACTTCCGGACGGTCAAGGTCCGTAGTTGCCTGTTCTGATCCATTTGCATATTTGGTATATTTATACCTAAAACATTAGTAGGTAGTAGGTAGGCACTTTATCGTAATACAAATCGGACATTTTACGAGTGGCGAAAGAACCGTCAGAGCATTTTGTTAGCTGCGGTAGAGTCCTAGCAAATAGCTTTTCTAAAGGCGCTAATAACAGCTAGCTGTAGGCGTTGATATATTATGATTTTATGACTTTGGGTGCCATGTTTTATTTATAAACTAATGAACTTCAGGATATAAGTATTGATCGACCTTAAGTCACTAAGCTGTAAGGGCATGGCATGTTACACCGTATTCATTTTACACGCCTTGGTAAATGGTAAATGGCGTTCACAATTCTGCTTTGCATGCATGTTTACATTTGTCTGAAATAAATTTTCATACGAGTATTTAATTTGCCAGCAGAATAAAGTCTTGTGGCAATACCTTTTGTGTAACAGTTGCTCTAATAAAGCGTTATTTATTGCAATTGAAAAATTTCAGTAGTTCGGCCAAACGGACTAACTACCGGACGACTGCTACTAGAGGAACTTAACAGTTTCATAAATTGTGTATGGTTTTAAATTAACTTATGTCAGAAGTGGGCGATAGTTTTCAGCGTGAGTCAAGACTTTTATAACAAACAAGACAAGACTTGAGAGATCGTCATACGAGTATGTTAGGGATCCGTTGATATAGCTGTTATAGCCAATGCAAAATCGAAACTGACAATTTTCAGGGCATACGTTTTTTTTATCGCGAATAAGTCCGCGCTTGACCACCAGCTCACCTGATGGTAAGCGACGTTGTGGTCGAAGACGAAGCAAGTGTTAGTTTTGTAGAGTCGTAGACATGTTCCCATTACTTGAATGGATAATACCTACGATAACGATGGGACTTTGGCCTAAGCCAAAACAAACCTACTCTACTAACAAAAATCTTCACACCCACTATCACCAAGTACCGTCAGATAAGTAGTTCACCTCTCGAAACATTGCAAATCATCCACAATCGAGCTATCACTTCAATCTTGATATTGAACATTGAATTGACATTTGACAGTTTTATTGCAAAAACAGAATAAATAAATAATAGTTGTTTTGAGAAGGTCGAACGAGTTCAAGATTCTGTATTGTTGCATCAGATGAAAAGATCAAATCCTAATTCTAGTAAAACGTTTAAATTAATGTAATTACTAGGACTACACTACTAGGACAAGATGCCAGGCAGAGTGACGGCGGGTGGACAAAAACGCTGACAGATTGGTGGCCCGCGCAACGGTACAAGTGTAAGTAAATTAATGGGGCGTCCAGCTTGTTGGGTCAACGATATCGTAAAAACGCGGATCCAACATTGACAAGGTTGACACAGTACCGGGATGAGTGACGTGACGTACAAGAAGAGAGGCCTATGATCAGCAGTGGGCGATTACGGGCTGAAAATGAGGATGATGACAAGACTTGTGGCTAAAGAAAATATTTACTTCTACAATTAAGCTTGTGGGCAATCCAGAGCAGATTGATGGATGGTAGACGACGAAGGAAATCGATAAAATGTATCCAGTAATCGTACAGGCACCCACTATCGTGACAAATTGGACCTTGTTTTTGTTTCACATGCAATCAGGCTACCCGGCCCACTGTGACCACCTAGTTTGCTATTCGTTTAGCGCATCTATTAGCGTAAATATATTTATTTATTCGGTCGTAACATCTGCGACGTATCGGGGTGTGTCCGATACATGTCCATGTCACCTTGTAATAATTAGGAAAATAAACATCATGTAAAAATATATTCTATTTATCGCTAAGTACTTATATTGAGCTAAACACGATAATTAATAAAAAATGGTACAATAGTCGCCTGCCGCGCCGTAGTAAGTAAACGATAACGGAGGACCTCGACCGCTTTTACAGAGACTCAAGTCGTTAAGAAATGGAACAATGTGAATGTGTTTAGGACCTTGTAAATTAAAAACGAACATGAATATAGCAAAAACTGAAAGTAGCACAAAATGAGAAGGAATAACTATATACCTAACTGTAAGTGAGAAATATCATTGGCAAAAAAGAAAGACAAGAATTCCGTGGTTACTCGCGCTTACGGGGTTTACTGGGCAAGGGCATTAACGTAGGTACTGTAAATACGTAGGTACGCAGTAATGAAATGAACTGCTACTGGTATATAGGCATATAAATAGTTCTTTTAATTTAACCGAGACCAGACAAACAAGTCGCTGCGCAAATTAGTGTGACCCCATAACACAAATTTTAATGAGCGTCAGCCCATAACAGATCAAAGACTCGGAATCCGGAAACTGTAGCATTATAAACGTTAGCGCGGCTCAACATTGCGCTCGTTAATCATCGCGACATAAAAAAATTGAAATGCTAAAGACATTACTTTTCAACCCGGAACATAATAATAAACGCGAATGCACCTCGTATTCGCTGGAATGTTAGCTATCAGCGATGCTGGTGAAGACATTATTGAGTGCGCGCGACATAAGGCCCGTCATTGTATGCGTCTTGCCGGCGCCTGTGGCTCCGTACGCGAACACTACACCCGAGAACCCCAGATGTTTGCTTGCTACTATAATACGGTATCATATTACTCACCTCGTATTCGCTGGGATGTTCGCTATCAGCGATGCTGGTGAAGACATTATTGAGAGCGCGCGACATGAGGCCCGTCATTGTATGCGTCTTGCCGGCGCCGGTGGCTCCGTACGCGAACACTACACCCGAGAACCCCAGATGTTTGCTGGCTACTATAATACGGTATCATATTACTCACCTCGTATTCGCTGGGATGTTCGCCATCAGCGATGCTGGTGAAGACATTATTGAGAGCGCGCGACATGAGGCCCGTCATTGTATGCGTCTTGCCGGCGCCTGTGGCTCCGTACGCGAACACTACACCCGAGAACCCCAGATGTTTGCTTGCTACTATAATACGGTATCATATTACTCACCTCATATTCGCTGGGATGTTCGCTATCAGCGTTGCTGGTGAAGACATTATTGAGTGCGCGCGACATGAGGCCCGTCATTGTATGCGTCTTGCCGGCGCCTGTGGCTCCGTACGCGAACACTACACCCGAGAACCCCAGATGTTTGCTGGCTACTATAATACGGTATCATATTACTCACCTCGTATTCGCTGGGATGTTCGCTATCAGCGATGCTGGTGAAGACATTATTGAGAGCGCGCGACATGAGGCCCGTCATTGTATGCGTCTTGCCGGCGCCGGTGGCTCCGTACGCGAACACGGCGCCTGAGTATCCCAGCAACGTATCGCCTACTAGCGGCGCGCATATCTCTTCGTATACTTCTTCCTGGAGAACAATCATAAGTTCTAAAATATATTATCAAAATATTTTTAATATTTTGAATGACCCGAAACTACTACTACACCGATAAGGCTTCCCACTACGCTAAGCTTACGCTTTTGGAAGCCATGTTTCCAAATAGAACTAGTAATATTCATATAATACATAATCAGGTATCTGTAGGTAAACATGAATTATAGCTTATTATTTCTCTATGATCATGATCATGACCCTCTAGCTAGTTTATGTCACTAGTGTCAATACCATTTCTAAGTTTCTCTTGGCAACATGCCCATTGCCCGACCTCTATCAAGACATGGCCATATCATGTCACCCACCGCGACCAGTAGGTACATGATAGGTAATTGACTTCGGTGTAGACACATTATAAATAAACTTCACTGCTCTATTTTCTTAGCTGTCTAGTCTTTTGGAAACGTGTAAACATATTCGGCACCGAGTCTTAAAGTTACCTACCTGTGTTGTTTATGAGTCCATTGTACGTAATCCATTATAATTATTTTTTGCAAAAAAAAATGGCATGATCGACTTCACCGTGTACAGAGTTCGCGAATCGTTTGCACGGATGGATGTAGTTATTTTCACATTATTGTTGATTTATCAAAAATGGCTCAGCCTATTTCGATAAAATTTAAATGGGACCAATTTCGAAGTATTCTTTCAAAAAAAGAATTATCGAAATAGGACTACTATGTAAAAAGTTATGCGTGGTTATTTATACATAAAAAAATAAAAAATATACGCGTCGAATTGAGTACTTATACTTCTCCGTTTCTTCGGTCAAAAATTAGACAAAGACTTGAACTTATACCCGACTACCTAAAGAAATGAGGGCAATGTTTTGTGAATGTTTCAGTGATTAGGAATAAAGGGTAGGTACGAGTACCTGTGTACTGTCTTCGCCAAATACCCTGTCGTAATGATAATGCTTGTCGGTGAGTCTTCTCTGACGTAGAACATCTTTCCTGCTGTCAGATTCATCCTCCAAAGCCAGCATCTGTACAAAGAATATAAAATGTACGAGTTTCACCATCATCATATTATCAGAAATAGAGCATACCTACACTGATTCTTAGGTTTTCGGATTCCGATTGTCAGAGGCTATTTATTACGTAGGGTTCTGTAGGTGTCTTGGAGACATTATTAGTGATACAGTGTTGCCTTTTTAAACTATACATACGAGTACCATTATGAACAAGTTTTACTATGAGACTTTTTTTATGCATAATTGGCTACCAACTCGAAAACGAAGTTGTAGCCGAGGATGGATTATCTAGACCGAAGACCTAGAAGATACACATTCACTCTTGCCTTCTTGGCATCCAGACTGCAATCGTCAGGAAACAATGCTTCTTCGGACTAAATTCAAAATAGCGAAAAAATATCAGCTGGAAACAAATGTGTCCCGTACATTTTATTGAGACGACTCTCACGTCAAAAAAAAAATGCTGTTCCGTAGTTCGACAACTAACTACGAAACAGCAATTTAATTGACGTGATAACGTCTTATAAATCGATGAACGCCGGCTGCATGCACGGGAAGGTGTCAAATTCCGCCTGAGCTGAGCGTGCAAGCGATCATGGCCTTTATTGGTTTGGGTGTACCGGCCCTGAAGTCATTTCATACCCAATGATTGCTCTAAGCAGTCTAAGCCATATTCGTATAGGCCGGGTAGCTAGCCCTGGTGTCAGAGTTTTTAGGCCGCATGGAGGCCGCTGACTTGACTAAACGGTTAAAACAACCGGGACCTGCAATTTAACGTGTCATCCGAGCCACGGTAGCGCTCACTCCATATTGAATTAGGGTAACAGAAACTTGGAGCAGCAGCTATTCGCGTAAAATGATGATTACCTAATGTAGGTACGCCTAGTCACCTCCCAAAGTACCTAGGTTGTTCCGAAAATTGATAGCCACAGAATACATACAACATCTTCTTACATGAAACACGAAACTATTTGAATTTACGGCAAATCTTCTTTGTGAAAATCACTGCCCACCATAAAGCTGTCTACCCAGTGCCCACCTTTGTATAGTTTATTTTTTTTAAATTATTTTATGTTTAAAGATTATCTGTCACTATTCTTTTTTTTGAAACAATGGACGTCTTGGAAGCTTTTAATGACTTTCTATGACTATAAACGAGTTTTAACATTTAAGGAATCTCAAGAAAATCTCGTTTTTTTTTTAATGTTTTGAAAGCTGGTTCACCCGAATGCATAAGTGGATTGGAGGGGGATATTTTGAAAAGCTGTAAATATTTTTTTTATATTCTAACTATTTTTCATTTCTCCAGTTAGCACTGCTGAGCTCGACTACTCGTTATACTACCTGCCATGTGCAAATGTGAAATGTAATCTAAATCTAGATACAGCGGTCGCCGATCTATTTCTGGCCAAGGGCGAACCAAGTACTTATTACTAATGATTTATTATACCAGCTCTACCATGGGAAACCAATTTTCCTACATATTTTAGTTTAGTACGTTGGCCGGCGGCGTTCAAAGACACACTTGTAACCTCCTAACCTATCCTACACCGAACTTTTTTGTAACCTGCCTAACCTAGCCTAAACCGAAAGCCTAAGCTAAAACCTATCTTCAATACAAGTCTACCTTACAGCTAAACTATTTAACTATCCTACTAAAAGACCTACTTTAATCCGTACTAAAGCTAAAAGTAATTCGCTCTGCAAGCGTGTAATTATGCTAACCCTAGAATAATTTAGAACCTCAGTATTTCTTAACCCTAAAGTAGTGGTGGTCTACTAGATCTTAACCCTGAACTGAAAGTTGTACTCTTACTTTAAAAGTTACTTATGAGAACGATTTCTACGCTATCTTAGCCTACTGTTGAGCTCATAACAATTAAATCATCCGTACTTTATCTACTTAATACTAAGTTTGGCCAGTGATCGTTAGTAGAGGACCTTACGTTGTGAATCGCAGAAACCCAAACAGATTTGAGACTCCTACCTATTTGTATGCTTTATAGAGTAGTATAAATGTCCTAGAGTTATAAAATGTTAAGATGCTTTAACCTGAATCCTACAAAACCAACAATATACACTGAGCTAGTTTCCAATGAAGTTTACTTAAAGCTACAACATTTCCTAGTCTTAGGTTCTTAGAGAGAGTCTTAGATCTTAGGTTTTGAGGTTATGAGGTGAGACCTAAGATGTATAATGACTGACTTGTGAACTGTAAGGAGCTGATTATAGTCCAAGAGGCAAGGTTTTGATACCTTCAGTCAAATAATTGAAAGTTCTCAAAATTGTTTTTTTTTTTTTTTAAATAAAATTTAGGTTTTACTATGGGAAATCAAATAAAGCGGCTATGGATCGGCACCCCTCCTCCGTACCGATCAGTGGCATTCGACCCTGACTTGGATGGCCCCCTCCGCTTATTACGAGGAGATCAGCCTGAAGGGCTATGCTATTTCTGTCAAGATTACTTCTTGTCAGTCAAAGGTATGTCAACAAATAAGGGGACGAGACGGACTATTTTTTGCAAAGTTTCCCACATCCTAGAGTCGCGGTTCTCTAGGCCCCACTGCTGGATGTCACACATAACGGACATCCAGCCCCCCAAAACCTCATGTGGTGATACATGAGGGGCACGGGCCAGGTTTACTTGCGGCGACCTTCAAATCCTGGTAAACCAGAATAAAAAGGTCACCTATTCCCTACCTATTTAGCCTATCTACCTAATGCCTACAGTCCTACTGGTAACTAGCTTGCAGAATGCATGCCTACTTTGCCTAACTTGAGCCTAACCCTATTGTGCCCTAAATGTCTCAATATATTTGTGGTACAATAAACCATTGAATATCAAATACCAAATCTTACTTAGAATGCATGCCTACTTTGCCTAACTTGAGCCTAACCCTATTGTGACCTAAATATCTCTATATATTTGTGGTACAATAAACCATTGAATCTCGAATATCGAATCTTACTTAAGGTAAAATCTATCAAACCTAGGTCTCTCACATTCACTAGAGTTCCTAACATAGGCAGACATCAGAATGTTCATTCAAGGAAGAATTTAGAAGAAAATCATTTGACGTATAAATAAATTCATAGAAGGACTTCACTCAAAGGTTAGTTCTGGAGTGATCTGAATAGCAACTGACCAGAGTTTCTAAGAAAGTAAAATTTATACTTTGCACTAAAGAATCAGGATCTTTTCCTTTTCGGCTAAAGAATCCCAATAAGGCACGGCATTGCTTGGCCTGGCAAAGTTTTACCAACTAGAGCCTGGCGTCGCCACATACACATAATCTTGTGCATTTGAAACATTTATTGTAATTTGAGCAAAGTCTATCTATTCGACCACTGCTTTAATATCAGTTGTAAATGTATTATTTGAACATTCAGATTTCAGCCAGGTATAATACAACCACTATGGCTATACAATACATTTGTAGTATACAATGCTGTCAATGCCATAATATGTTTAATATAATAGTGCAATATTCACTTGCCAAATATTAATAAAACTCATTGAATAATAATGTTCAAAAGGTGTGAAACAATGTGTTTCCCATCATAAATCAATAGGGTATTTATTATTGAATTTAATATTTTGACCTCATCAAAGATCCCAAAACTCACGGATAATTGCCAGAATTATTTTTCAAATCACCTAGGTATTTAAGACAAGGTTCAAATTGACCTAGTGTTAACAAGACCAGAATTGCCATGCTAGCATTAAAATACAAAAGTACATCAATAATATGTAAATTCCTCAGACTGTTGCTACAGTTCTACAAGGAAATTGGTAATCTATCTGTTACTCAAATTTCATCATTAATAGTTCAGCCAGTATAATTTTCATGATTGCTGATCACAACAACTGACTAGTTAGCATTTGTAACTATTTTCGTCAGATGATATCTAACAAGGAAATTGGTAATCTATATGTTACTCAAAGTTTCATCATTAATAGTTCAGCCAAAGCTTTTTATAATTGCGGATTAATACAACCGACTAGTTAGCATTTGTAACTATTTTTGTCAGCTGATATCTAACAAGGAAATGGGTAATCTATCTGTTACTCAAAGTTTCATCATTAATAGTTCAGCCAAAGCCTTTTATAATTGCGAATTAATACAACCGACTAGTTAGCATTTGTAACTATTTTCGTCAGCTGATATCTCTATATTGTTTTATGATCAATATATTCAAAGTTAAGGTTATGACCATTTCCATAGAGTTAATGAAAATCTATCAATACAATAGTTGTGATCTGATTATAACAGCAAACATAATTTTATATAGATTCATATAAATCAATGCAAAGTAGGTATAATTTAGATTGTCTACTTGCATTTAGATAAAACTAGGCTGTCTTTGATTCTAGAAAAACCTAGGTCTCAAATTGTTCCAACACATTTTTCTATCTCAATGAATAATGCAAGATAGGTATGAAATTTACTTGTCTACTTGCATTTATGAAACAAAATTATTTTGTAACAGGGAAATCTAGAGTACAATTCGTACTGGCAATTTATCACCAAATTGGATCTTTGATATGACCAAAGTATACTAATTCTCTTTAGCGAGATTATTAACATTTACTATTCAATTCTCAAAGAACTTAAACAAATTATGGGAATTTTTTCCCCCACTAAATGGCAATTTCAAATGTCACTATATTTTGACACTGACAGTTCTGAATCACAATATTTTTTTTTCTTAATGACACAACTAAATAGCGGTTTGCTGATTTTAGTTGCCAATTCTACAAAACCGCTATGTATCTCGTATTTTGAAAATTTAAAGTGGAAGCTTAACTCGTTTTTAACCACAAACCTACCTAAAACCTAACCGTAAAACGACCCTATTGGTGAGCTGATGCCTCCTCTACCCTGTGAGAAGAGGGCACGCTCCCCTACCTGATTTCCTAACTCTAAAAGACGTCCCTATTCTACACGACACCCACTACCCCATGATAAAAAAAAATATAAAAAAAATAATTCCCCTCTACAAGGACACTTCCCCTATCCAAAGATCCGTGTCCGCTAACCGACAACCTAAAGTTTGGACTGGCTAGGTCCGTGGGAGAGCCTATAGCCCCTAAATTCCCTACAGAAGCAACGCGTACGCCCCATCGCTTACGCAAGCTTCTCCTATCCCTGGGACAACCAGAAAACGACTTGGTCTCAGATACAATCAGTGTGTAAGCCACGTGCCTAACAGAATCCACAGGAAACCGAAGGCCTGACGTCAAAGAGAAGAAGCCGAATCCCAGTTGGAGGTAAAACATGGATTATCCCTACTGAAAGGGTCAAACTAATCCACCTGTCAATGACCTCACATTGACAGCCTACTCTAAACCCGGGAATGAAGGTATCCGCCCACTATACTGCCAGGCAGTATGTGCAATGTGGGGTTCAACCCGCCGACCACTTTGGAGTCATTGGCTGAACTACAGCGAAGTGCGTGATTAGCTTTTACCCAATCGATGATTTATTGCGATTTCCTCGACCAGTTAGCTCGGATAGTGGCGTTGTCTGCCATGTGGCATACCATCCACCCGAAACTAACCACTCTAAGAACCCACGATAACTCATTATCATCGAGCTAGGTAACCTAAATAGGTTACTGGAATTCGCGCCTAAACAACCCTCCCTTACACAAACTCAGCTAATCTCACAATTACACTGACATTTACAAGGAAACTTGCAAAGACTGTTCTCACAACGAGAACTTGGCTGAAGAGCTTTTATAAAATTCGCAAATCTAAATAATGGCGAAATAGACCAGATTGGAATCGTAATTCTGCAAAGGTCCGCCTTAAAAATCGTTATAAGCTCTCACGCACAAGTTGCTGGTCTGAAAACCTAACTCTGAATGAATGATTTTGCCGCCGCTCTCCCTTTTATAATCTATCCTTGGCACTGACGTTCATCATTGTAGGGACAAATGTTCATAAGTGAGTGAGAAATGCCTGTTGGTCATACTGTCAAACGATTTTCACCCTTAGATCAAACGAAATACGAATCGTAATCCTATTATATGGTATCCCTGTGACCAACGCTCATAACGAAGAATGACGCACGCTCGTGAGTCAAACAAATTTCACCCTTATATCGAACGAAAACGAATCATAAGCGTAATCGAAATATGGTCGACCGAAATATAACCTTAATTTTTCGCTGTTTCACAAATGTTGCTCTCAAAACCTATCGTTCATCGTAATTTATGCAGAATTAACAATAATTCTACAATACTACTGCTACTTTTACTTTAAATTGAAGTTTCTCGGTGATTCTAGGTTACCAAGGTAAGTTACTTTCTCAATCTAGATTGTTTTCCAACTTCAACAAGAAAGTACTCTCCCTATTTTGGTAGAAATACTTTACCCCTTTGGTGTTAGCTACCTTAGGAATCTCTTTTTTGTTTGTTTTGAACTATCAGGACCTTGATAAGCCCATATTCCTCCTGATTAAGTATTGTTTTTGTTACAAAACTGATCCCGAGATTTTGAGGTTATTTCTAACATTCTATAAAGCAATGATTGAAACATGATTGTAAGTTCTTATGAATTGTTTTTATGTTTCAGTAAAGCTCCAGCCGATTGAAAGATGATTTTGCACATTAGAAATCTATCAGATCGTTTAGAAGTCCTAGATAGAGGATCATTTAACATCTGAAAATGGAAATTGTTATCATCTCCACAGATTAATTCCAAGGTTTGTATCTAATGTTTACTTTATAATAGTTAGTACCTATCTGTGTTTGAGTAATTTCAGTCCCATGTGATATAATTTGCGTTCCCTAAGTGTTGTGTTATGCGTGGCTGTAAAATAACACTTATTCAGCTATCAAATCTCCCAAAGGCTAATTGAAAAAGGTGATTCCTTACAATGTTCTAACATGATACTATCAATCATTTGGCAGTCTTTTATCTCTACCTATTCCTAGCTTATGATAATAATAATACCATTTTGTTTCAAATGAATCCCTTTTCTTTTTCCAGGTTATTTGACAAGTTACCGCTGGATTGTTTTTCCTGTATAACCAGCTGGGTGAGCTGATCCTCTTCTTCAATGCTGCTGGACTCTTCTAACGTCCTCAGGCTTATTTCTAAGTCGTCTTCTTTATGATAAGGGCTTAACCAGGTACTTATTTTAGTTAGTATAAAATTCCACTGAAATTTCATAACGGAACGCTAACTTAAAATTATTTATATTAATTAATTAACTATATCTCACTACTAATTCGGTTGTTACTTCCTAATATACCTAAATGAACATTCAGTGGACTAAATTTACCTATTTAGACTCTAAATATGTAACGCTGTCATAATCAACAAATCTAGAACCAATTTCTCAAGATTTATTGATTCCAAATGTGAGAGACCAAGCATCTACATAATAATATACATAATATACTATGTTAAACACTGAGACACACAAATGTGGGTCGTCACACACTATAAGTACCTGTCCAATAGAGATAGGTACATACTTTACACTAAATTATATCATAATATGTAATTATCATCATCCACAGCCTTATTTATCGCACTACTTACTTTAGGTACTTTATTTACAACTGAGCGCTATAATTAGTAGCGCTCAGTGTGGCTCGGATGACACACTAAATCGCAGGTCCGGGTTGTTTTAACTGTTTAGCCATGGCAGAGGCCTTCAGGCTGCTTAAAAACTCTGACACTAGGGCTAGTCACCCGGCCTTATACGAACTTACTTAGAAAATTTATTCTACAACTGGGTAAAGGGTCATCTGCTTCGGTCCTGTGCCAATCGTATCCAGGTTCGACCCATTATTATGATAATACTAATTTTATAATAAACTTATCATTTTTTTAAAGGTCACAATAGAATATTGAGTATCGACTATTTATTTAATCAAGGTGGCACAACGATATTCAAACATGAAAAAATATGTACACGAAAGAATGAAGGGTTATTATCATGAGCAGTAGACTGATATAAACTGTAACTGAATAACAACTGATAATGATGATTCATACATCATTGGTAATGCATTAGATATGTGCAAATTGTGCAACTGTGTTTAGTTCTAATAATTCGTTTTAACACTTGATTTTTTTTATATAGTTTTTAGGGTTCCGTACCTCAAAAGGAAAAAACGGAACCCTTATAGGATCACTTTGTTGTCCGTCTGTCCGTCCGTCCGTCTGTCAAGACCCTTTTTCTCAGGAACGCGTGGAGGTATGAAGCTGAAATTTATATCAATTACTCAGGTCTACTGTCCCTTGAAGCTGTGAAAAAATCAAACTTCTAAGCCAACGCAATCAAAAGATACAGCCGTTTATGCCGCAAATTTTGAAACTCGCAAGTACTCGCAAGGGAATCAAAACCTAAGGGGTACTTCCAGTCGACCTAGAATCTTGAAATTTGGCATGAAGCAACGTTTTATAGCACACATAAAGGAAAAATTCCGAAAACCTTAAATTTTTAGTTACATTACAAAATATATATTTTTTAATAAATATAAACTTATTACTTTTTTTGTCGTAATGAACGAACTTTGTAAACCTTGCAGGTTTGTACGGAACCCTCGGTGCGCGAGTCCGACTCGCACTTGGCCGGTTTTTTTTTACGGTTAGATCTAATCTAAGGTAAAAGCATGGGTATAGTGGGTGTAGGTACCGGTTGTGGCCATTTGGTGTCAAAATTATTGCATTAAAGCTCATTCTAAACTATGTAATACCATAAATATTGTTTGTGTGAATCTAAATGTTTGAAAATTTCTTTAAAAATATTATTATAACATAAAATTGTCTTATTAATCCTTAAAATTAAAAGTGTTTACAAATGATACTAAGATGGCCACAACCGCACCGGTTGTAGCCCTACCCTACAACTCGGCACGAGCATTGTCTCTATTCAATATGATATCGTCGAGTTTATCCCATGTCCAAAGCCGTGAATTTATCTATTTTAGTACGATTAAATACCTAGGCAGTACTAGGACCTATTCTTTACCGTATACAGCGTAAGCATACTGATACTAAGGTCGAATCATGATTACATTATAGGCACTATTATCTCCGATATAGGTACCCGAAGGGGTATCGCCATAAAAGACATGGCGGTATGTTGCCATGAAGAGAGATAAAATTGATTAAAATATTACATAAAAAAGAGTAACTAGGTAGGTACTAGTATACTTTCGTAACGCGACATTGACCTTGTTAAAGTCAAAGCTATAGAATTTAATAATTGAGATAATTATCGCCTTCCGATAACACCGCATGCGAGTGAGATAGCCCGATGTGATACTACGCCGAGTGTCGTCGACTTTATGAATATTTGAGTGATGGGAATAGATTACCTTAATTGAGGAAAAGGAAAATATCCTTATATAAGTATATTGCATTGTAAATACGTATATTACTGGAAGTATACCTACAGAAATCTTATAGATACAGAGGTAGTACAAACTAACTTAGGTATCTATGATTCAATGTGTTATCTGACCTACATTTCATTTCGCCAGCACCCCTTTTTACTCCTCTCTTGCTTTTTTAGGGTTCCGTACCCAAAGGGAAAAACGGGACCCTATTACTAAGACTTCGATGTCCGTCTGTCCGTCTGTCACCGGGCTGTATCTCATGAACCATGATAGCTAGGCAGCTGAAATTTTCACAGATGATGTATTTCTGTTGCCGCTATAACAACAAATACTAAGAAGAGAATAAAATAAATATTTAAGGGGGCTCCCATACAACAAACCTGATTTTTTTGACGTTTTTCGCTCTATATTAATAATGGTAACAGGTAGATGCTTGAAATTTTCACAGAATATTTAGTTTTATATTCACTTCAATAATAAATAATAAAATTAAAATAAAATAAATGTTTAGGGGGGCTCCCATACAGTACGGAACCCTCCGTGCGCGAGTCCGACTCGTACTTGGCCGATTATATTACTTTCTCCGCGAATCTCTTTCTCTGTATGATGTTAGTAGGTATAAAGGAAAAGAGTAGGTACACCTGTAAATTCTCACCTATTATAGACTGCACAGTAATAGTAATAATCTAGCCAAGGTGTACTTCTCTCTCTTCTGTGGTGTACCTGCACGTGAGTTACTAGATAAACATACCTATAGTAGACTATATATGTACGTAGGAATAGACCAATAAGATTGATTACCTACCTTGTCGCTCGATTTAAAAGTGTACAAGTGACAGGTAGGTAATTCGTGAAGAAGCATAGAACTTATCTGTCGCATCATCTCTGCTATCAAGTATAGTAGTATAGATAGAGTTTAGACTCTAGAGCAACTGTATAGTCAAAAGCTGTGCAAATAAATAAAATATGCATTCAATTTACGAGCTGTTTAAGTTATAATTACTTACGTAACTGTTGCGGCAAAATGACGAACTTTTTATATTATCTTACTTCTTAGGGAGGTACTCAGAACTTACTTAATACTTGACTTAGCTAAGAAGCAGGGGGCAGGCACGACAACCCAAGGATGATCCAGACATTTCAAGTCCTTCTCTGTTCTGACTTACCTATCATCCATGAATACTTGAATATTGCTAAATAGTTACTACATATTGAGTATGAGACGAACATGACAATGTAGGTAGGTACTAAAAAGCAAAGCGACATACTCGTAATATTATGATAGCCACGCGGCCATCAAGTAAGTACCTAGTGGTCGACCAGTAGTCCAGAGTCTAGACTATCTAGAAGAGTTGTTTGCTACAAATAGTTTATTCTAATGTAAATGATACGGCATACATTCATAGCCGAGAGACACAGGTACCTAATTGATAATTTTCTATAGGCGATGTCACAGGTATACATACCTATATTTATTTCCATCGTAGGTACCTACTTGTTTTAGAAGCAACATGTACCTATCTAACGAAGTAGAGGCCAAACTCAACTTTATGAATTGAATGTCGTCTATGAACAGGAGGTGAGATATTGTTCCCGTTGATTCACACCATTTTGTGTAACATTGTTACCCATTGGTAAAAAATTAATTCCAAAAAAAATTGGCCCATTGGTGCCGCGGCAGCGGCCGGCGAGTGCCAGAACCAAATCGGCGCCTATTCAATAGTGTATTTGCAAAAATATAGTTTTCGTATGTTATTATTATAAATTTTATGACATATGATACAAGGATTATATAGGGATACTGATTATTAGGAGCGTTACACTGTCACTCAAAGGGAAAAAGATGTGGCATTGAGTAAAAGTGTTACTAATCGGTAATTTTTATACCAATGGGTAACAGTGTTACGTGTTACCTACACAAAATGTGTGAACAAATGGAGGCGAGTGGTTGGTGCTGTAGCAATTTAGTCATGTGACAGCGGCGCAAGGAGCGAGGATGTCCGCAGCTTGTAGCTAACTTCACAGAAGCCATTAAGTTTGATTCGGTCTAGGTATAATATGAATATGGTAATGACCTTATCGCTGACGACGTGCACGATGCGAGGGCCGTCGTCAGGCCGCAATGGCCGCACACGCACCGCCACCTGCATTCAAAAATAATGTTAATCCAAGAAGTTGCACAGTTGTTCTGTTTTGATATCAGATGATGACAAAATGGAGCAAAATAAGGTTGGACTAAAACAATGTCTGTATGTAGCTAATAGGCCAAATTTTAAATGCGCCATCGTAAATTTAATAGCAACGTAAAAAGTTTTCTCTCTATCGAATGCCTAAAGTAAAAAGAAACAGAAATAAGCTAATTAGCTAATATAGTTACGATGGCGCCTCTAAAATTGGGCTCAATGTACAGGTATGCAATGGAATAGTCAGCGCAACCAGCCAGTGTCACGGTCAAGATTGACTCTCGCCACTAATCGATGGGATGATAGGTATATGAACGAGGGTGTTGTATTTCAGGAATTAGAAGACATCTACCTACGTTGTAGTTTTGTGGAAAGACATCTTTACCTCATCATCGCGCTTCTTAAAAACCAGTTGCTATTTGATCACACAAAATATGATTGCTACTACTCGCTCGTGATGGTAAGTGCGCAAAGTTGTTATAAGGCAAGTAAGTTGACAATTAGGTAATCTTAACGGTCCTGATTCCAGGGCTTCCAGTTAGTTCGATACGCGATCATGGCTAATATTGGCGGCAAGTGCGAGACAATTGCAAATAAATCGTAAAGCAATGTCACTTGGCTTGAGTTCCAGATACTATTTCTAGACCGGAACAAAGTAGGTGTGTACTGTGGACTATGACGTACTAAAGTATTTACGTTCATTAGCCTCAGCGTCAGCGTTAATGAGTTTTAGAAATTACTGTTGCAGTCGTCTTACCTATTACCCTACTTTATGAATCATAAATAGTCTAAAGTATGTAGGAACCATTGGCTTCTCAACTCGAGATCGAAAAGATAGCTACTTCTTGTACCTACAGGATAATAAAGCTTCTCATATTGCGTCAAAAATGGTACAACCGACTTCAATCTTTGTAGATTGAAGTCGGTTGTGCCATTTTTGTAATCAGAATATTAAAAAAAACATAGTCGAATTGAGAACCTCTTTTTTTGAAGTTGTTTGAAAACATTTCTTCATAACAGAATATCCAAACGAAAAAGCAATAACATACGTACCATCAGCTTTTCTTCAGTAACAGTTCGGACACCCCCATGGTGCCTGTCGGACGAGATGCTGCTCTGAGTCATGGCATCACTTCGCAGAGCGCCACCACTTCAGGCGAACCACGCTTTGGCGCGAGTAGCTTCACTTAACTTTCAAGACTAAATAACAGTCATAGTCGAAAAGCAACTGGGTCTAAAAACAGGATCAACTCATCAATCACTTTTCAATTTAAATTCATACAGGTGGAATATTTATGAAAGTGCGGTACTCAGTATTTCAGGAAATGCGTCAATAGAGTTGACACGATAATAAGCAGTACGCTCACGCGACCCTCGGCTCGTCGGCTTCACGTGGACTGACGCTCACTGGTCAAAATACAGCCTTCGTTTCACCGGTCGCCGGGCAACCACTAATAACCACAAATGAAACTTTCATGTGTCGTTAACCAGCCAGCCATTAAGCTTACCACCTTACAGGACTGGACTATCATTATGCTAACAAATATTTATTTCCGTTTCTTTCGATTGTTTGCTTGGCTCTATTGGTATTGACTATTGAGGCTATCCTTATGAGAAACATCAATCACCTGAAACTAGTTCAAAGAAATGTAGAAAGCTATTTTTTAAAAGCTGTCAATTATCCTCTAATATTGGATAGGTATTTAGGGCGTAGTTAAGAAAACACTATCGCTCTTTCGTAAGCAGCTCTACTGTTGCTACCATATTGTCAGCCGCAGAATAAATTAAGTTCCTTCCACAGGTTCCTTCCTAGTCTACATAATTAGGACCAGTTAAACCTTAGTTAAACAGAGTCATTAATCGAACAAGTTTTTTGTCAACCGACTTTCTAAAAGGAGGAAATCTACTCGAGCGTTGTTATCGTAGATATCAATATTTACTTATCTGAAGATAGTAATCGAACAATTCTTAGTTTTTATAATCAAATAATATGCATTTCTTTAGGTATGATTACGAGTAATAAAAGGAAAAGTTAGCTGTTTCAAACACATAGCCATAACGCTTCGAAAAATAGAGCACAAGTAGGTATAATATGAAACAGAATATCATGAGCTTTTTTACAACTCATTCTATAATGTAGGTTCAGGAAAAGTAAGCTAATATAAATACAATACTTTATATGTAAGTTTTATATTTACCATGCAAAAAATTACGGCACGTTTTTCAATGCCCAGCATCGAGTAGCAAAATATGTGATCAACAATACATCTCGAGCAGTCTAACCGATTATAATCGCAAAAGTAGGTAGTAGTGAGGAATTAAAATGTATTTTCCTTTTAGAAAATATGGGTGTAATATTATTATTATATACTACGGAACTAATCGCGCACTAAAATTACAAGATAAATACCCTCATCATCCCGAACACGATTTCGCCCGATTTACATCGATCGTGGTTACAGGTAGATTTGAATGTGAAACAGCTGGTACCGCCAATTCAACTTGAACTTGATTAGTCCCGTAGTATATAATAATGTGTTCAAATCGCGAAAGTTTAAAAACAGCATTTGTTAACCGCTATGGGTGTTATACATATGTTTGAAGTATGTATGTAAATGTATCTGTGTGTATGTCTGGTATCGTTATTACGCAGAGTTAAAATGTGAATATGAGGTGAGTCGTTGTCCATCGAAATCCATTGGTTGGTGGCTGTGAGTGGGGTTTTGCGAACTTGCATCTTCACAGACGCCATAGTTTGAATCGCCCAGAGAATAGACCTATTATGCAAGGTTTTTGTTTGAAAGCTGGTGTGATTGAGATGGTTCTCAGCTATATTTAAATCATATCTCAATCGTCGTATCGGGTAAAAGATAATGCAATTTTTTTTACTTTACTCTTGCCTATAATCAATATCACGATGATGGCGCCATACCATTGCACCGTTTAGAACTTTTTGAAGTGGCGCTTCTTGTCTAACTTTTAAAGAGTCTACAAGACTTCTTTTTTTTAAAGATGCATTTCTATGATATTAAGGATATCGGAAATTTAAAAAAAAATATTCATTTTAAAATTATCTTAGATATCATTATTTTTAGACATATTGTGAAGCTAGGAACTTTTGCGATGCTCCTCTGGATGTTTTACTGGGTACATTCTCAGATACTAAACTTAAAGCTTGCAACCTATAATTTAGTAGATTTTGCATCTCAGATTGCACAAGATTGTGAAATCCTCACAGTATAAATGTGATTATGTAACTATTATCAGTTACAATAATTATGTAAATGTCCATTCATTACAATGCTGATCAAAGTTTATACCCTGGTCACATTGTAACTTTTAGAATATGAAAGTGTTGAAACCATTTTTGTAGTGATTACACAATATTTAATTATTTACTAGAAATAATGTTGATTGCTATGCTATATTAGATTTATGCCACTATTATTACAGTTTAATAAGGTCAGCAATAAGATATATTGATGCCACAGTTTAGGCAATATTTTCTGCTAGGTATACTAGTTATGTTACCAAATGTACAAACCATAATATTACTAAACCTATTACTAAACTAATATTACTAAACTACCTTTAATCAATTAGGTGTGGAGCTCTAAGACATAATGTTAAATTAAAAACAAAAATCTGTTGTTGATTTTAAATGGAACTGTAAATAAAACAGAAATTCAAAACTTGAATAACTTTTAACCCTAAAATTAAAAGACTATGAGTGTATAAATAAATTTAAAACTTACCAAAACAAAAAAGAATCAGGAAAAGTTAGTAGGAGTTTAGTCAGATCCATTAACAGACCTGTTTAGATCCTGTGATTGGAACAATATTAGTGCTTTCATTCACTGCAATAAAAAACAGTAAATTTATATGATATGGAAATATATTGGAATATTTAAATAACATAAGTATAATATGTATTTAAATGGAGTTGTACTTCATTTACATAATACTAAGAAATAACTTAAGGGCTAAAACAATTTAAATTATCAAACCGTCCCTGGAGCAAGCAGTTTGACACCTCTATCAAAAAGCTTGAATAGATATTTGGTTGGTTTTAAATCCAATATGAACTTATGCTCATCATTAAATTTCTCTCCAGGATGCTTCACTGTTAAATGTCCTGACACATCAGTACTCCATCCTGATGGAAGTGTCTCCGTCTCCAGTACTGTATGAGCCTTGTGTACCAACAGATTACACATAGTGTGGGTCACATCATCCTCACTTGCATCATTGCAGTGACAAAGCAAGAATGAATTGTCACTTTGCTTAATCAGATCAAAAATTTCCTTGACAAAATTGTTTACTTCTTTGAGTGTATACTGCAAATCAAACAAGTGAGAAACTCCATCAAACACAATATTCACATCTCCAACTTGTTGTTTTTCTAATATCTTTCCTTTTATTTTCAGCAATAAATCCTGTATAGATGCTTCTCCATTGGTTAATATGCTATTGACGGATTCTTCAGCCAAATTGTAGAATTCAATGAGGCCAGATTCAATTTGCTTCTGGAGGTTATAATTCATCTTGAGCCCTACATTTTGGTAGTGGTTCAATGAGTTGTGTGTTGATACAACAATAACAGGGAATTTATTTTTGATGCAGTGGCTCAGCACACAGCTATCAATGAAAGAACTATCACAGCCATTTATTTCTTTAACTACAATTATTCTGCTAGGCAAGTGTTTATCTAATTGCAGGCATGCGATTATTTCAGACGACATCCTGAAAAGAGAGATAGTAAACACTAATTTTAAGTTTTAAACTTACTTCAATTTCATGCTAGAATGAATATACTTCAAAACTAGAAGAACAGGGGCCTACACAAAATAAGTAAACAATAAAATTATTGAAATAAGTGCCTCTTATCAAGATTATTATTGCGACTTCAAGAGAGAATGATAATACGACACAAACTCAAATACACCGATGTTTTGCTAAAACATTAGCTAGCAGTTCAGATGAGAGATATGTACCTACAATCGTTTGCGACCTCAGTCACCGCTCGTTGCTTTACCGGCAACTACATTTCTCGCGCGAGATATTACATAATCGCTCATAGCTCGATTTACTGTTTCGTAATTAGTGTAATGCACAGTATTTTATTTTCAAGACCTAGTGTTCTCTACAGACTTTGTTCAAGGATATACAAATAACACGTGAGTGTACCTTAGAATGAAAAAAGCTCCAAGAAACAAGTATATAACTTAATTATCTACTATCACTTTGTGTTGTAATTAATTCGTCAAAATTCTATGAAATACTAATAAATTAGAAAATAATTCTACATTTTCCTGTTTTGAAGGTTATTTTCATTTTTTTCTATTTTTGTTTGTATTGCCAGCATGTATGTATTCGTTCCTTCGCTGTAGATACAGTGCAACAGAAAAGAGTCGAATGAGAGCCACCATCGCTTCTTAGGGTTCCCCCAAAGGATAAAAACGGGACCCTAGGTATTACTAAGACTTCAATGGCCGTCTGTCCGTTTATCCGTCTGTCATCAGGCTGTATCTCATGAACTGTGATAGCTAGTCAGCTGAAATTTTCACAGATGATGTATTTCTGTTGCCGAATAACCAAAAACCAAAAATAGAATAAAGTAAATATTTAAGGGGGGCTCCCATACAACAAACGTGATTTTTAGGAGTTTTCGCTCGCTATGAATAACGACAAGAGGGGCTCCCATACGGTACGGAACCCTTCGTGCGCGAGTCCAACTCGCACTTGGCCGATTTTTTTAGCATATTTTGCATCATTTTCAAAGTAAAACTTTTAATGCGACTTCCAACAAGGTTGCGTTAAACATTTAACTCTACCGTGGAGGGGGTATGAAAGCACATTTGCGTCTAAGTTCGGTTTTTACGCGCGGAGGGACTCCACTTGCATTTTTTATTCATGATTACGTCTGTTCAGAATCCACGAAATAGCACAGTATAAGAAAATTGCAAGAAAATTAACAATGACTGACTGCTCAGTTAGTAGTTCCAGCAAGCGTGACTCTTTGGTTCCCGAATAATTCAATTCTACTCTTTTATGAGCCGCATTGTATAATTAATATTACATACAACAAAAATGTGCTTTGCTCTTCCTTGGTTCGCATGAGTAAAAAATAAAAGAATGACCAACATATTATTATCGCTAAGGATAGTGTTTTAGTCTGCTAGGAAGAAAGAACAAATTTTAATAAACAGATGAAGCCATTTATCCAGAAAAATTGATTGTCTGTTTGTCTGGACAGTCAGTTTACAGACGACAACGTTACGTGATAAAGTCTTAAGAAAACATTGTTGAAGCAAAAACTGCAACAAACGGAACGCTTAGGACGATCTTGTCTCTCTATTGATTGTGCTGCTCTCTCGCTTGCACGTTCAGCTCAGGTAGAACGTGACACTATTTCATGCGGGCAGCCAGCGTCCATTATTTTTTTGTTTTTAATCTTACTTGACGTAGCTTTTAACGTGATAACGTCTTATAAATCGATGAACGCCGGCTGCACGAAAAAGTGTCAGGGATCGCCTGAGCCGAGCGTGCAAGCGAGAGCGGTCTCGCATGCACTTTCGGCTCAACAAGCGATAGAAAGGAACGATCGACGTAAGCGTTCGGCTTGTTTCAGTTGTTGATTCAACAATATTTTCTTATGACGTTGCGTCGTTATCATGTATAATTATTGTCCGTAAATTGACTTTACAGACAACCAATTTTTTCGTTCTAACGTAATGTTACTCTTAGTGGAGGAATGTTGGTCAAAGGAATTGAAGGGATGTAATTGTTACACATGGTTACGCCCGCAAAAGTACGTAAAAATTATGTGAATAAAAATAATTAAATAAAAAAAATGAATTGAATTTCATAAAGTTTTTAAAGTACGTTTTTAACGCTACAGGTATATTTACCGTTACTGGATTTTTGTACTGGCAACTGCTCAATGAAACGTCAACCGTACGTCAAAAATTATTTGAAAATGACATTGACAATCCACCAGTGATATCATATCATGAAGCAAAGCTGAATAAATATACTATTTTGCCTACAATCTACTCTTACAAATGCGAGCATTTTATACTTTTTAAAGGTTTAGTACGTAAGATTTAAATATGTTTTTTGCATTTTAATTTTGTTTTTATTGTTCAGCAGTGTCAGAATCATATTTTTACTCGTTGTAATGCGTTCGAATGCATCTTACAATTTTCAGTGTGCCATGCCGCCCCGATTTGTACCGTCGCGTTCTAAATATTATATTAACCCGCAATAGTAACCCTAAGTATAAAACATGCCGCGCGTTGGGTGCGCGTGCAATTTGCACTAATTTTAAATTAATTTTAATAATAATGCGATTTGTATCTAATTTTTGTAAATGATCAATTCAATTATATAGCATCTGCACGCTTTAAAATATATGTAAGTGAACATCTTTTATGATAAAACAGATGAACAGTAGGTACTTTTTCAAACTAATTTCTTCGTCCTTTAATTTCGTAAACCTTGGTGTTTAATTTGTTACAGTATCACCATGACCAACATGAAAGAAGTCAAGGTTTCAAAATGGTACTACGGGGGGCTTGCGTCGGCTGGTGCAGCCTGCATCACTCATCCATTGGATTTACTTAAAGTTCAGATGCAAACTCAAAAAGGAAAAAACATTTCAATGTTAAAAGTGACTGGAATCGTGATTAAAAATCAAGGTAATTACATAATAATAAGTAGATATTATCATCATCTGAGAAAATATATCTGTTGCTTTAATATCTTCAAGTTTCCTATCATTTTAATAATATATACAATCACTGGTGCAGTATTTGACTAGACCATAGCTAACACTACGCAAGCTTCCCATCTTCTATTCTCTGTACAATTGAGTTACAAAGTACATAATTCATAAACTAACGGCAACTGGAAATTAAATTATTGCATGCTTGTTTGATCTTGAAACTGCATATTGTCTAATATTCAGAATATAGAGGCTAGTAGTTAAACATTATTGAATTTATTTTATAATGAGCATTATTGAGCCTAAAAGTAAGCTGTAACATGAAGCAGTTAAGGCACACAATGTTAGCTAAGAGTTGCAGACAGAAGCTCGCTTAACACCTGTGCCAAAATTGGATTATACACTCACAGCTTGTAGCTAACATCACAGCTGCCAAGTTGTATGATTCAACCAATAGCAGCCAAAGCAGATGCTACTAGTTTTGCTGAATCACAACTTTTTGCTCATTATTTACAGGTGTCATGGGGCTCTATAATGGCATATCTGCATCCCTGCTTCGCCAATTGACTTATTCTACAGCCAGATTTGGTATTTATGAGATGTCCAAACAAGCTTTTGCTCCTAAAGATGTAAGTGTTGTTTCTTTATAAACAAACTTCACCATATTAAATTAATTCTTGGTTTGGCATTGCTAAACTGATCCATTTGATAAATGACCCACTATAAAAACATTTTATTTACAGAACAACCCCATGCTTTTCTGGTCCTTTCCAAAATCTAGATAACATTACAGATCTTGTTTAATTTCTGTACAAAATACAAACCATCTTCAAAACTAGTGATGTAAAAAAAAATCATTTGGTTTCCATATCATGTAAAATGAATTAACTATATTTTAATTTAACAGCAATGTAGGAATTCAAACAGAACACTAAATAACAACAGCTGTTATGTTGCTAAATCACACATTATGTATCAGAGAAACCATAATGTAATGCCTATGTGAATCTATTAACCTGCAATTGGGCCAGGCCAGGATATGGCCTAATCACCCTTGGTCTGGTCAGGTCCATGCTCAATAGAGGTACCTCTACTGTGGTACTGTATCCAGTTTATCAGCTTAATTTATATCCTACTATAATATTATAAACGTGAAAGTTTGTAAGGATGTATGGATGTTTGTTACTCTTTCACGCAAAAACTACTGAACGAATTGAGATGAAACTTTGCAATTATATAGCTTATACATCAGAATAACACATAGGCTATACATTATAATGATATTGCGTAAATTTTTCATAATATAACAATAAGTGTTAAATAAGTAGGAAAAATTCTGCCATCTCTGAGCTATTCTAGCGTGCGCTCCAAGAAATGTCAAAAAAGAACTGTCAAATCAAACAAATGTAAAATCGAATTTTTTGTTTTTTTATTTTCAATCTCCTTTATTAAGTGTGGTAAGGTTGGGCCTCGAAATATCATGCGGGCGAAGCCGCGGGCAAAATCTAGTCAGACATATTGTGATTATTACAACCACCAGTATTTAGCCACTAAGGCTAATTTAATTACCTACATCAGTTTAAAGCTGACAAGAAGAGAAGTAAACTGCATTTTTGAATGGAAATGCATTAGTGACTAAATCCATGTTTGTTTATATTTATGTATGAATTTCAGGGCAGTGCAATTCCATTCTACATGTCTGCCTTCCTAGCTGGCCTAGGAGGGTTTGCTGGTGGATTTGTAGGCAACCCAGCTGATTTAGTCAATGTACGCATGCAGAATGATGTCAAGTTACCCCCTGAACAACGAAGAAAGTATGCCTTTTATATTTTCACCATAATTAATTTCAATTTTTCAACAAATGCATTGCACGTATTGAGGATCCTTTGCTTCCTGTGAAAGTCACTAACTACAGCTTGCATCCAAGCATAGTCATAGTATATACAAAAAGAATCAGTCTTTAACAAAATGACACATACTGGTGGGCCCAGTTCTAAACATCATTACATCATGTTATTTTATCTTTTTACTTCCTCAAATCCTGACAATAGCAATTTTGTGGTTGCTTGGACCAGATATTTTGAAGCGATAAGGCCGCCAGTTGTCGCAATAGTTTTAAGGTATTCTGTATTACTACGCTATGTTCTTTTATTTTAAATACCTATCTAATTTTCAGCTATAAGAATGCAATACATGGGTTATGGCGTGTGGCGACAACCGAGGGAGTGACCCGGCTGTGGGCAGGAGCCTCCATGACGTGCAGTCGCGCCGTGCTCATGACCATCGGTCAGCTCTCGTTCTATGACCAAATCAAAGCACTCCTCCTCACCACTGCATATTTCGGCGACGACGTAGTCACACACGTGACGTCAAGTTTATTGGCTGTAAGTAAACGATAAAGACGTTGTTATCGCCCCAACTAATAGTAAATAACAATACATGTTTACATAGCTTGTTCCATTAATTTTTATTGTTTTACCGGCTATGCTTTAATAGATTAGGCAATTGTTTTTTTCAGAAAATAGTAGTTTATGCAACTGTCATATAATGAAGGGTATTAAAACACGAGTGTGAGTTTATGAAACGAGCGCAGCGAGTTTCATAATAGTAACGAGTGTTTTAATACCCGTGTTATATGCAGTTGCATACACTACTTTATCTTCACTAATAAAAATAAAAAAAAACATATTGCGAAACATTAAATTCACGCGTACGTGTATTGTCACAGTGAACTTGGCGCCATTAAAATCTAACCAATGAGAGCGCAGCTGCGCGCGCAGGGCCAATCAGGAGCGAGCGCGCGATGTTATAATGAGATTTTACGATATCGATGTGGATATTATAACATCATGTGAAATTGCTTAAATTGAGTGTTTTGTTGTCTGCGCTATAACAGTAGTCATTATAAGTCAAGTATTGGAAACATAAGTAGAATGTTACAACATTAGTGTAGATAAATGTAATTTATGTGTCAAAGTTCATACCTTTAACAAGCAGGCAGACAGAAAGGCAGTAATATGTTCTTTTTTTTATTCTATTGAGAAAAGTTTGCATTTAACAGATATAAATAGTATGCGAAATCTTTTTGGAACAAGCAAGCATAGGATACAGGGAATTGCAACTTGCCTTGCTATAACTCCATCCAATTAATTTGTAAGTTTTTAGGTGTTTTAAAAATAATAGTTATTGTGTTTCTTTTTCAGGGTGGAATAGCAACCACTATGACGCAACCTGTGGACGTTCTCAAAACTAGAGCAATGAATGCGAAACCAGGCGAGGTAAACAGTATACTCACTCTAATTACAAATACCGCTAAAGAGAATCCATTGGCGTTCTTCAAGGGTTATGTTCCTGCATTTGCGAGGCTCGCGCCTCACACTATTCTTACGTTTGTGTTCCTAGAACAGCTCAGAATCAACTTTGGTATGAGTAAAATAGTACCATTATAATGGCCATACCATTGTATTGTAGTAAGACAAGTTATTATGAAGTTATTTTTTGAGAGTTTATTGGTTAGCAGATATCAATGCCCATTTTCATGTACAATTTGTGATCCACTAAGTTTCTAATTAATATTCAAAACGAAAACTAAAAAATATTGATAATTTTTTGAACCTTTGGAGGTAAGGGCAAGGTACGAGTATAAGTATAGGCCGAATCATACAAGTCGGCGGATGTGAAGTTAGTTACAAGCTGCGCAATATCCAATCAACGCGCAAGTTTATGTGATCTTCATTCAGGATTGGATATTGCGCAGCTTGTAGCTAACTTCACATCCTCCGATTTGTATGATTCGGCCTATAATAGCTGCATTATCATTTTATCAAAAAGGTTTTTCGTACAATAAAGCAATGATTCAAGAATATGCTTCGCTAGTGTTAAAACTAGTGGTATAAACTTAAGTATGTTGATGAAAATGGACATAGATCTTAGATTTTTTTATTCAATGCAATCAAAATATTCCATTTAGCGTTTGACGTAGGTTTTAAATAATTATTTATAAGAACTATGTAGTGTCACAATTTAATTGGACATTTTAGTTTTTGTAATCATTTACTTAGGCTGATGGATAAATAATATGCTTGTATAATTTTATAGGAATTTAGAGACTCTGTTATAACAAATGCCTTATTTAGGTAAATAATAGTTACCAGTCTTCCTGTAGTGTTTCAAATTTGTAGTGACTTTTACATAAAACACAAAATTAACCTTTAATACATCTTATAAAATAATCCTGAATTTTCTCAGGCAACAAAATGTATTAACATTTGAGCAGTTCAAAAATACTTTTGGGCGGCAAATTATGTCTTTATATTATTGATTATTTCAATATTGATGACCAGATATATTTTAACCGATAAAAAAGGAATTTCTCAATTCGGTTGTTGTTTTTTACGATTGTTATCTCAAAGTTTCTTCATCTAGGAATTTAGGATTCCGATTTTGAACATTCTTCTTTTATTTGGAAGTTTAATACTTTCAGATTCATTATTATTTATTTTGACTGCTGCCCAACTTTTTGGCTGACCATTTAATGACTTCTCTAAAACTTTTTCGTTGGATTTCATTAGACAATTCTTTAGAAATTATATTATTATGAGCTCATTGCACATACAAATTACGTCTTTATGTATATTATAATAAGAGTTACCTAAAATGACAAGGTTTAAATCTCAGTAGATTCTTAGTAGTGTAATTTGCTGTCTACACTGTCTTATACCACACATTGGCTGTGTTTGTCTATTTCGTTTGTTTACATGGTGCCAAAATATCTCTTTACTTAAATATTTTTTAATCCCAATGTATATTTTGTTGGTAATATTATTAATTTAAATATGTTATGTAATTTTAATACTGTTATGTATTCCAGAATTTATTTTTCTACAATTTTGCTAATCATTTCACATTCCTCTGGATTTTTACATAGTTGATACATTTTTGATATAATCATGAGTATAGTTGAACCAATTAATATGTACATTGTATGTTATACTAGATTTTAACATGTTTACATTATTATTATTATACCTATCTACATGATGTACTTGATGTACCAAGAATTTCTAGTAATATAATTTTGCACTAATATTACCAAAAAATGTGTGTAATTTAGTGACAATAATAATCAAAATAAAATATGACATATTGAAACACCTGTAAAGTATTTGAGTTTCAAATACATGTAATACGATGCTCTAAAGATTTATAAATCGACGAAATTATGAAACAAGTTATTGAACGCTTAAGTTTTATTTATTTTACAAGTCACAGATTTATGGCCAAATCAAACACTGTTTGAATTTAATAATATGGGCTATAAAATTAGCGGTTTAGATACTTGATGTCATATTGAGTATAATTATTATTATGTAATTTGTGATTGAAAAGTGACATTGAGATTATTTGTGGTGTGATTGTCACAATTTTTAGCCATGGTTTAACACAAACTAAGCCCAGGCATTTGCATCGTCGCCATTAGGACAGTGGCGCGATGTGGAAAATATTACCTTTTACCAGTTTATTTTAAGTTTATAATTATTACCATCTGGTGCTGTACTTCCAATAAGGTTCTCCAGTATAAACCACGGATTAGTGTTATAGTTTTTGAAGGTTTGTTTATAATTTTAAAACATATCAGGCGTAAGGGAGCTATACTCGAGTATAAATGTTGATTCACGTTACTAAGTGTTGTAAGCGGGTGTCACACGCTGCGCTGGACAGGCAATGGTCAAAGAAAACTGCTTCTAATATCAATCAGATCATGGTAGACTGGGCTTTACCCAGCGCTCTTTTGCAGTACGCCATTGTCAATCGATAATATTATTTAAAATCATGGATATCTGACCATGTTCCATACCACCTGTCCCGTAGGGCATCCCTCCCACACTGATCCATTGTGTCGTGAATCATCGGCCATCGAGTATCGAGCATATGCCCCCGCCGACATTTTTTTTTGTAAGCTTGACACATTTAGTTTTATTTTCTCGCTTAGGTACTCGCAAGTAAACGACAGAGTTGCAAATAAAATAATTATTGGAAAAACTCAATGGAGATTGTCTAGGATACTTCCTTACATTCCGCGGAAGTTATAAAAGGCCTACATCTGTTCTAGATTTAAAAAAAATTGCATTTTGAAAGAAAAATATATCAGAGCGAACGCAGTACAGATCTTTTTAGAGCAAGCTTCTATCTCTGTCGTTCTTATCAGAAATACGCGATCAGTGACTGATATAATCTCCAGTGTATCGGAAAAAATCCATCCCCTTGTTCGTGCTTACGTGCCTTTATTAGATGTTACAGAATGTATTTTAATTCTATTTTATTTGAAAACAATTGACGTGAGAATATATTACATAACATATTTTTACCCGACTAGCAAAAACTTTAGGATAACTATTTTGGGTGTATAACTTATTGCGAACCGACTTGGACAATTTGAAATTACGAAGTATTGTTATATGTACACCGAATCAAACTTCTAGGCGTCTGTGAAGTTAGCTACAATCTGCGCGAAACCCAATCCTCGCGCAGCTGTTGTGAGCTTCACTCGGGATTGGATTTTGCGCACTTTGTGCCTAACTTCACAGCCGCTAAGTTTGATTCGGCCTATATCCTAAGTGTCGTAAGCTCAGACCAAATAATTAAGCAACGTTCCGCACGGTCAGTACTTGGATGGGTGACCGCGGGTGGCATTTTCCAACTGAGCGCTACCGTGGCTCGGATGACACGTTAAATTGTAGGCCCCGGTTGTTTTAACCGTTTAGCCATGTCAGAGGCCTTCAGGCGGCCTAAAAACTCTGACACCAGGGCTAGCCACCCGGCCTATACGAACTTACTTAGACCAAATAAAAAAATCGGCCAAGTGCGAGTCGGACTCGCGCACGAAGGGTTCCGTACCGTGTTGGAGCCCTCTAAGCCCCATTCCTGTTGCCAATATTAATAGAGAGCTAAAAAACTCTTAAAAAACACTTTTGTTGTATGGGAGCCCCCCTTAAATATTTATTTTAATTTGTTTTTAGTATTTGTTGTTATAGCGGCATCAGAAATACATCATCTGTGAAAATTTCAGCTCTCTAGCTATCACGGTTCATGAGATACATCCTGGTGACAGACAGACAGACTGACATCGGAGTCTTAGTAATAGGGTCCCGTTTTTACCCTTCGGGTACGGAACCCTAAAAATCAAGACAGAATGTTGTGAACAAACAAGTGTGGCCGGCAGAACTTTGCCTCGCCGTGTACAGACACAACACACACATGTACACAAAGAAACTATACCTTGGCTCGTATGTCGAACTGTGGCGGCGCAACACCGACGCACTCACACATGTATAAAAAACCGGCCTCACTTATCTGCTCACGACGTTCAGTCTTGATTTTTTTATTTGGTCTGAGGTAGTAAGTCGGTCTTTACAGACGGATCTATCTAAACTATTACGTTAACTTTGATGTGATAAATCAAATGAAACATTCTCATTATCTACAAATGTAATGTAATAAAAATGTTTGTAAAATACACTTTGTGTAAAACATATTAATTAGTCAATGAATAGTTGTTGTGTTCATATAATGAAACGTGTATTGTTGTAGAGTTACTATAGAGTTTCAAAATGTTTGTGGTTGTATTAATAAAGAAATTATTGTATAACTTTTTGCGTATCTTGTTGGGTATTGAAAATTAAAAAAATGTGATCACGACATTGAATTTTATTATACTTTAAAAACCTTAAACAGAAACGGATCGAAACACCGTTTACTGTAAGAAGTTCCTTAATCTTAAACTTTGGCATAGTTCATATCAGTACCTATTCATCAAACTTTCATTACAAGACTTGCCTTTCCACAATATTAAAACAACTATTATTATACAATTCACTAGCGAGATGTGTACCGACTATGTATCTAACGTCTACATTCTTATTTCTTATGTATTAAGTACATATCTCAGTTCATATCCTATCTACGATAATTTTAATACATTTGTGAGATCAAACGAGTGCCCATTCACTCTGAAAATCGCATATTATGCAACTTTGGGAGATACGTTGCACGAATTCAACGACGGCTGTTCGTCGGAATTAAACTTAAGATTGTAAACATAACTTTACTTTTTTCATTAAAAAAAATTACGTATTTGTGAGAATCTATTTATCAGGTGTTCCTCTTGGACCAAAAGTGTATGCGCAACTAGTTGTGCCATCCCAGATGGGTTCCTAATGACACAACTACGCCGAACTAAAAATAACGGTTGGCACTATAACAGATCTAGTATACCCGAATCTATGTGTGAATTGTTATGCATAATCGTAATACCTACATACCCATTGTTATCTTCACTAGCTTAGCGCTAACTGTACACAATGGCTCAATTTTGAAGACATTCTGACAGGTCTACACAATTCCGAAGTGTTACTCTCTTTGTGTAATAGATGCCAAGTCGATGAATCGCAATGAAAATTACAGCTTTAAAGATTTCAAGTAGTATTCAAAATTGAGCCCATTGTACAGTTGCTTCATTTAATGGTTCCAATATTCCGTTTGGCTACATTTCTTTCCTACCTACAGGACGTATCAATCTGGAAGGATACAGGCACGAGTACATCAAGGCATTGGAAAAATGTATACGCCATCCTTTCTCGTATACACAAACATTTGTGGTGAAAATGGGATTAAAATTTTTCCTTGTACTTCTTCGAATGTCAATAATAGAATGTTGCCACTTTTTAAATCTAGAGCCGAGTCTTGAGCCCTTAGTCCAGGTTTTGCGTAGTTTACTTAAACTTTTGCGTTCGCGTGTGGCTTCATACATTTTAGTTAGTTCTTCCTCGTTTCCGCCAGGGGCGCTATACAAAAATGTAAACAGAAACAATTGTAGTTTCAATTTACTTGTAAACTTGGACTAACCCCTCTGCTCCGGTAATATGGAATAATGGAGTATTGGCCCCATTCACCATCAGTCCAAATGAATGTGGCTAATGTTGTCAATTTAGTGTGTTTAAATTTAGACTTCATTTTTTTAAAGAAACATTGTTTGAAGATATAGGTAGCCAGAAATACTATGTACATAAAGATAAATCCACAGATGATTTAGTTCGAAGGTAATCAGACAAGTTGCTAAACTATTTTTGACGCTGAAGCGCTCGCTATACCACAGAAAAGTCGCCATTTCTAACGACGAAGTCGCAAATTCGTAACATCGAATGGATGTCATCCAAACTCGTAACATCGAATGGATGTCATCATTTGGACTGATAGTGAATGGGGCTCATTAAATTAATATACTGAAATTAGCATCTTTTTTAAATAGGGAGGTATACAAAATCCAATAAAGTAAAAACTTCACATCGAGACTTAGGAGTTTAACCTGAAGAAGAGAGTCGCTATTTGTTGTTGAAGTTAGCGCATTCGGTAAAGTAGTTTTGATATTTATTCAGAAGTGTTGGATTTCAAGACGACGCTCTGTCCCGCCGGCTCGATGACTATAGTGGCGGGGCCCTGCATCCACGGCTCGCCGTCCACTTGCATCGCGCACGATCCTTCCAGTTCTATCTGCAACAATATAAAATAATTTGTCAAGTGCGTGTCGAGACACGCGTATGATAGGCTTCCGTAGGTAGACTGCTATAAAAATATGATTGGCTGAGAATTGTCAACGAGCTAAATGCAAGTTTGGAAATTTCGATTTTCTTTTATAACTCAAAAAGTTATCATTCTACAGTGCTCAAAATAATGTTAAAATGTATGGTCTATAAATGTTTGAAGATCCTCCTTTGTATACTTTAGAATATAAGGAAGCCCCAAGGAAACACACTATTTTTTAACTAAACTAAATGGTACACGTAACAAAAAATGCTCAATTAATCTAACATTCATTTTAAAAGCCCTATTAATAGCATACACGGGTGGTGTGGTGGAAAAAAATGTTCATCCCCACTTTACATGTATGGGAGCTACCCCTTAAATAAATCATTTTAAAACATTTCTTTGTTCTAAATTGATCTGTACTAAAACTATCACAATCCCAAATTTCGATTGGTTCATAAATGCAGTAGTTATAAGGCTTTGCAATATTAGGACGGACAGACACAACGAAGTTACAAGGGTTCCTCGTTTTACTATGGAACCCTAATTATTACAGTAGGGGCCAGTTTGAAACGCCTGCCATCTAATATTATCATTTTTTACAAAACCGTATGTAAAATCGACAAATTTATTTGCCAGACAATACAAAACAAGTAAATGATACGACAAAAACAACAAATTGAATAATACTTTCGCAGAAATAAAAGAAAAATATTGTACCTACCACGAGTTGTGAAGATTGCGTGAAGCGGTAGGGCTCAGCAAGCCCGCACTGTAGTCTGGCAATATGAATGGATGACGATATGCCAACGACCTGCACGGAAACGTAGAAATATAAAATATACCTAGGTATATTAAATCAACATAGCATTATAGAAATAATATAAGTAAAAATGTTTTATAACTTACCTCGAGTTTCCCATCACTTATGCTCTGCTCGTCCACTTCTCCCTCAGGACCCATGCCTGTTATGGTAAAAATATAACGATTAAACTCGTTTCTCGCTCTAGTGGTTAAACTGCATCACTGTAAAAAGTTTGGATATGGATGATTGTAGGACTAAATATGGCACTATTATTTCTAGAGAGCATCCTACAGTAACGGATTGGCATCAACTTATGACTTCTATCATTAGTCTACGATTTTGCAAAGCGAAGTGAAAATGCAGACTGGCGCCCAGAATGGATTGGGGTTTCTAAGCACCTAGGTACGCTTTTTCTGGGGAAAACTGTTGTTTGTTTGATTGAGAAAATGCTAAAATAAATATAGGAAATGAAATAAGTTCAGTATAGTTACTCCAGAGGTCGACGCCGGCGCCCCAGGAGGGGATGTTGAGCGCGACGAGCGCCTGCAGCGGCGGCAGGGGGAGCGCGCGGCCCGCGGCGCTGACCCGCAGCCGCCGCTCCAGCTCGCCGCACGCGCCCGCGTCCAGCGCGCGCCCCACGCCCAGGAACGCGTACGCTATCTACACACATAATACTCATTGTCAAATTCCATTGAAAGATAATAATAAGCATCCTCCACGCAGGCGTCGTTCACTATAAGCAACTTCGAACTATCCTAGCAGCAGCGCGAGTGTAATGGCCCAAGTGTTCGTAGGCAGCGCAAATAGCGTTGCCAATAGGAGAGATGCACACAGTCGGCTGTTAATTAAGCAACGTTCCGCACAGTCAGTATTTGGATGGGTGACCGCGGGTAGCATTTTCCAACTAAGCACTACCGTGGCTCGGACGACACGTTAAATTGTAGGTCCCGGTTGTTTTAACCGTTTAGCCAAGTCAGAGGCCCTCAGGCGGCCTAAAAACTTTGACACAAGGGCTAGCCACCCGGCCTATACGAACTTACTTACTTTAGTCGGCTGTTTGTCAAGGGGGAGGTCCCCCAGTGAAGACAGTCTAGGCCAGTCTAAAATGTAATGAAGTAGAGTTACACATACATAGTTGAGGGTCCTGTTGGCGTATCGGTAGAGGAACTGGTGCCGCGCGCGGTGGAAGTCGAGCGCGACCTGCGCGTCCACGCCCACGCTGGCGTAGTTGTACGCGAACACCACGCGCTCCGACCGCAGCCGCCCCAGCCGCGACCGCTTCGGTTTGATCGTCACCTTCCATCTGACACACAAGAGTTACAAGGTTAGAATCCATGTCAGGACCCCTCCTCTCAACGTTGATAGTACCTCGTCCGAGTTTCATTTTCGGTCGCGAAAGGGATACAAATTCTGTACTAACACTTTTATAGTCCACTACTGAACTACACAACACTGTGGCCCGATCACCTTTGGGGGTAGGCCTACAGTCACAAAAAGTGATTGGCCGATATCCGCCACGTTAGAGCAGTTGTGCCAGCGGCAGCGGGCAGCGGTCCAGAGCCACGCTCCGTTAATTTAAGGTGCTAGGTCGGGTAGATGACGGAAGGCTCAGTAGCACATGCAGAACTATCGCATCCACACCGTATAAGAATAGGCCACTCTTACGGAATAGATACATAGGTATAAGACGTCATTATCTGATGAACTATAACCTACGCCATTCTACAGTTATCAAGTATAGGCCGTATCACACAAGTTGACGTAAATGAAGTTAGCTAAAAGCTGCGCAATTTCCAATCCTGACTGATGCTCACATAAAGCCGCGCGTTGATAAGATATTGTCAAAGTCAAATCATTTATTGCAACATATGAAATTTACATGCGGTTCTTAATTAACATGTTTTGTGTAGTTATACATATGACCCTGATAAGGGTATGGCAATTTTATTATTCGTATGATTCGTATTGGAACGATTTATTATTATGTTTTCTAGATTATCTTTAAACAATTCGTCTAATGTGTAATAACATTTGGTTAATAGAATAATTTTTTGTTGTTTTATAAAACAGTTTTCCTTTTCGATATCTTTTAGATTATTTGGCAGTTTACTAAATATTTTTATAGCCATAGAATGCGGGCTGGAACTATGCATTGCTAAGTTGGACTTTGATCCCACGAGTTTATGTCTGTATTGTGATCTAATTTTGAGCGATTTATCAGACGCTTTGTTAAAATAGTCAGGGTGCTTTTTGACAAATTTACATATTTCGAATGCATATATAGATAGACACCAGGGACATAATTTCAAGTTTTATAAAATACGGTTTATGGAATTTCTTTTTGGTAATGTCGGGAATTTTAATACTTGGTAGAATACGAATACATTTTTTCTGTATTATAAATATTTCTTGTCGTTTACACTATTCCCCCGTAGTATAATTCCATATTGGAGCCATGAGGACGCGAATGCGTGATAAGCACTTTTTGCAGTCGGTAAGTCTGTAAGCTAGTCTAAGTTCCTTAAGGGCGTAAGTAAAACTACTTAATTTGGTCCTAAGTTTTTTAATGTGGGCTTTCCAATTTACGCGTGAGTCTAGTTCTATATGCATAGCAATGTTGCGGAGTTGACGCATTCTATTTTACTATTTTTGTATTGAAAATTTATATCAAGTGGGACTTTTTGATAGGGTCTAAACTGCAATATTTTGTTTTTGAAATATTCAAGCTAGATTCTGTTCACTCGTCCAACCAGTTACGCTGTCAAATATATCATATTGCGCAACTTGTAGCTAACTTAATTTCCGCCAACTTGTGTGATGCGGCCTATAGCAGCTGACCTGTCAAGAGGCTGGTGGGCGGCTTCCCTCACGGAGCTGATGATGGCGTGCGCGTCGAGGGTGGAGGTGCAGCCCGGGCCCCAGCCCAGCACGCGGGACAGGTCATTGCCGGTTCCCATAGGAAGAATGCCCACTGCAGCCTGCCGGGGAAATATGGATAGCGCTTTTACCTCTTCTAATCTTAGTCAATTACGAATGTAACTTAATTACACAAACAATCACTCTTATTATAGCTGCTGAACATAAGCCTACCCACTAATGGCGATTGAGCCTATGAGTGATATATCCATCCATGCCGATTTTTTTTGTTTGATATAGTGTTTCACTACACACTGCCGGATGTAAAGCAGATATGCGATCTAGGGTGTAACACGCTTACCTAGAAGGTACCTATTTATTCGTGGTTTGAATACACCTACGTTGTACTTTAGCGGGAAGGCAGACTCAGGCAATGCGTTCTACATTCTGGCTGTTCGCCCTATGGGGCAGTAAAATTCTCGAATGGAGACCACGGACCAGCAAGCACAGCGTAGGACGTCCACCGACTAGGTGGACTGATGTAATCAAGATCGCAGGAACACGTTGGATGCAGGCCGCTTCCAACCGGCCTTATTGGATATCCATTGGGCATTTGTCCAGCAGTGGACGTCTTACGGCTGATTAGTTTAGCGTAAATAGTAATCCAACAAAAACATTTTATGTGAAATGAAGCCAAGTGTTAATCACAGTTCCCACTATCAAAAAAGTTTTCAGATCTCACGTAAAGCCAAGCTTCTAACTCTACACGCCTTACTCTACAAGTCCTTACTCCACAAACTCTACAGCTTAGTCAATATATGTGACTTTAAATCAATTTTTAGACTTATAGCATGAAAATTTGTGGAATAGGAGATTATGTAGGGTTGGGGGGTAAAAGTTAAAAGTTTTAGATTTTACCTTTGTAAATGCCTGATAGTCTACCTTGATGCCAAATATCAAGTTTCTAGGTCATCTGGAAGTGGGTTAGGTTTTTGATCTATAAGTCAGTGAGTGAGTGAGTCAGTGAGTGAATCAGTCAATGAAACCCCGGTTTTTAAACGTTAATATTTCATTAACCGTAAGAGCAAAGTTAATGAAATTGTGTATTGTAAATAAGCTAAAGAACTTTTATAAATATGCTAAATTTCATATATATTTAGGTTAAATAGTTTTCGAGTTATGAAGGGGTCAACAGTGGCTCAAAATGGTTCGTGTAATATTACACACGTCGCGTCGCCAGTTCCTTTTTCTTAGACTTGGCTGGACACGCTTCCGCGTGTCTAGAAATTTGTGGTCACAGTAACTAAAAATATGGTTCAAGGTATTGATTTTCCTCATTTTTTTTTTGGCTGTTAAAATTCAAATAACCGATTGGGTTTTTTTTTATATTTTTCCCGGGACTGGTGTGACCTCCCCTCTCACCCCGTACCCGGCTTAACGTTGAGTTCAGGGACACCCTGTATATTGCGGTCTTCTCTTGAATATGTTGCGTATCCAGATATTACGTTTTATTTTTTTTGATGTTCTTGCATTTTTTTCTCTTCTGCTAACAAACAAGCAATAACGACAAATTGTCCTCCTTCGCTTCCCTCCATTCTTACAAATACACGTACGATCAATAAAAAAAATCCGAATGAAACTGACATCGGCGCGGCATTCCAATTGCGAAAAATAATGCGGTTGATGCGATACGTCCGATCATCCCATGCGTCCGATATTGACCTGTGACGCTAGCTGAAGTCGGAATCGGAGCAGACGGATTTGTGGCAGTGTACCTATGTATAGATCATCTAATCGGATATTCTACATCAAATCGGTATTTCTTCCTTAAAGAAATCAATCTATTCGCAACCATGTTACAATGGGCATGATGACTGGGTAAAAAAAAAATTTCATAACTAGTCCGTTAGTTAGATTATTAAGAAATATTGGACACGTATATGTACCTATTTTCTTTAGTCAAACAATAAATGACAACGATAAAACCCTGTCAAAGTTTGGGAGCGGGGGCTCGTGACGTCACTAGTGCGACGTAGTATGTACATTTGTAGAGCACTCGTGACGTCACGCGGAACTTTAACGGGCTATATCTTCGTCAATCTTTGTTTAATTGACAAAAGAAAAAATACGTGTCTAATATTCCTTTAAATCTATCTGACAAGACTAATTATATTTTTTAGTCATCATGCCTATTCCGACGTAGTGGACAGGTAGCTTAAGAGAGTACATACTTTAACTTGAGGAGCGGCAGTGAGCGCGTTAAGCACCCACGCGACGGTACCATCACCACCAGCGACTAAAAGGCGGCATTTTTCTGGCAACCACTGCACTACTTTTTCTGGCGGAGTTACGCTGATATCTACCACCTGAATAAATTAAATTAAACTAAATTAACAATTTCAATAAAATTTCCTAATACCAGTATTGTACCTAACTATACACCGAAATTAACAGTGGGTCCCAAACTCGGCTAGGCCAGTCTCTTGGAAGCCCTTACAAGTGGAATTATTATCTTCGAATTCGCGCTTTAACATTTAAAATGGGTCTTTTAAAATTATATTAAGAATTATATAGATTAATAAAATAAAATTGGAATCAGAGTTAAGTGAAATTAAAATATAAATTTAATAAAATAAATTAAACCAATTCATAATGAATTTAGATAAATCATGCCGTTATAAATTCACGCAAATATTAAAAATAAAGCTTTTCGTAAGAATACCTTTTTTAATATTTTAATATATTGACCTTAAGAAAGAAACAAGATTCAACCTTGGAAATAAGATTTCTATCCTTACCTGAACAGGGTTTAGTAAACCCCTAAATAAAGATAGCACTTCATCACTCCTGTTGCTACCAGATTTGCGATTGGCTGAAAATTATAATAAATTTTTTTTATTGGGTCAAAATAAAATGATGGAATTTATTAAATTAAATGATTGATGCTTCCTATCAATAACATGTGGCAGAGTGTGGTGGTAAATTAATTAACCATTGTGAAAATACTGTCTATCTGCCTTTGCATCTCTGCACTTTACTCATTTCACAGGAACGAGGAGTAGGATTATAGTTCAGATTTTTTCCTTTAATTACAGTATATTTTTCCTTTAAATTAAGCAAAGGTTTGCCTGTATCAGGAATCCCCTCTCTTCCAGAATATAGAACATCGAAATAATTAAATTAGTGTGTGTAAGGGTGTGAGTGAGAGTGTGCGTGCGTGCGTGTGCTCATTTATTGAACCTGCAAAAGCCTTTCAACTTCACTGTAACTAAGTTACCCACTTGTTGATTCGATCTATAACATTCATTACCCACCTAAAATAATGAGAGGTTCCCACTCTTCTATCTGCAATGGTTTTATTTTTTTTACAGCTCCTTTGTCTACTTGTACACATGCTGGAGGAATTATAATGTTTCTGTACTTTTGAAAGTCGCATACCTGAAATATCAACAATAAGTAAATAGGAAAACATGTGTGTAAAGGAACATAGCATTTTAATATAAACCTAGGATAAATAATATAACACATACTTTTATGATCATATACAAATAGATGATTTTATTATCATTTTTAGAACAATAAATCTGAAATTATATGAGTTTGATTCTTTTGTCTTGACTACTCCTCTATGGTATTAGCACTATGTGCCAAATTTTGCCTTTACAACTTAATTATAACGACAGTCAAGAACTAACACAACAGTCAAAAATGAAAAGTTTTTTTTGTATTTAAAGAGAACAGGGATTCAAAGTGAACTTAGAACATGAAACAGTAAACCAGCGTTAATAATGTATAGATTACTTCAGCTGGTTTATTCAAACAAGACCCTACACCTCTAGAATATGGAAAACTAAATTTGTACACTTACTTCAGTGTCAGCAATCAGTAAATCTGTAGATCTTCTTATTCTTTGGCACCAAGAACAAAAGTAACGCAGCACCTCTTCTTCAGTTTGACCACTGCTCTCCCCTCTAATAGACCCAACTACAATCAAAATGGTTCAAAACTAGAGGGAAGTAGCAAGAATTGTAGAATGCATTGCCATATCTCCATGCAAAATGTAAATAAGTCTTAAAACTAAAACACTGATGTACATGCCTGTATTTATAAGATATGCTAAAGACGTACATGCACAGGTAACTATTTCTAGGTGACCTAATAATTCTAACATCCCTTGACCAATTATTTTTTGGTCAAGTACACATATATTAAAATGTTTATAATCATTGTTCTTATTATCTGTAAAAATCTACATACTTAACACTGTTTCAATTTCAATTCACTTACCATTTACCCAATGATGATAAAAAGGTTTTTGGTTTGTCCATGTGATTTGTTTACATTTCAATTTTTTGTCAGCCGCCCGATGGCACCTCTTGCATGCACTCACAGCACAGCACTCGCAAAACAAACCCACAACAGGCAACATTAGCTTACCGCAAATTGTGCACTGAAAATTGGAAAATTCGATTTTGGTTTCTACATACTCTACCTACGCCTAATACAAGGATGGCTAGCTCAAGGGTGCTAGAATCAATGTATAAAACATTTTCGTTGGCATGGTTTATACTTACGTAAATATTATATGGCACAGATTTATTGCATTGAATGCTTCTCCAGGTATGCCCTCGGCTTTTATAACTCGTTTGCATAAAATTATTTCCATCCAAAACAGTATGTAGAATTCGATAAATCAAATAGCATAAAAACAACCCGCCTATAAGAAAATAATGGTTGAAAATACCATCATTTAAGTTCAACAAGTTATCTATTTGATTCAAAATCATTATGAATTCTCGACACACGTCTTAAATTGATTTTGCAATAAAATTAGAAATAAACAATTTAAAGTTTTGAATTGAATCCAATTTATTTTTTAAATCTGCACGACCAGTGCTGCCACCAATAGTGTCCGAGATTTTTCCAGCATTCCTCCAAAATCCTTAAAAGCGTCCCACACACACGTTGGCTAGCGGCCAAGACACCCGCTGTGTTCAACATATTCTTTGGAAGTTTTGGCGGTAACAAAAAAATCATGTCAAGCTGCGTTGGAATGGTTCTATAGGTACATTTGGATAGCCTACTGATGGCAAAAATAAAATTAACAGTAAAAAAACGCCAACAACGATCACATTCAGCGTTCATTTTGAGAATGTTGAGCAAAAGTGGCATTTTAACTGTTTTCGTTCGGTTTATTACCAGTGTTACTACCAATCTTACTACCAGTAGTAAGAACGGTAAATGAATTACCGTTGTTACTACTGCAGTCGAAAGTTGTTAGAACAGCAATAATAAATTACCCGTGTTACTAGGTACCGTGAAACTGAAATAACAAAAAGAAACAAAATATAACCTGTCATGCTAGAGTTCCATGACAGGTGTCAAAGTGACAGCTGTCAAACTAAAATATGTTTTATGCAGGTCATGGTTCAAGTCAAATATGACAGATTTCAAAGTGACATCTGTCATTCTGGAATTCGTAATAGAGTTGCATTACAGGTGGCAAAGTGACAGCTGTCAAACTTAAAAATGGTATAGTCCCGTAACAGTCGATTTAAGACTTTTGCTGTCTCTGCAAAAGTGTGAGAATTCAACAAAATCTAAATTTCAGATGACAGATGTCAATCACAAAAGTGACAGAATATCTCGTCGAGGAGTACCTAATGCTTACGAATCGACGAATGAAGATAAATCATTTTTGAGTTTGACAGCTGTCACTTTAACACCTGTCATGCGTTTCTAGTATTAATTCCAGAACAACAGCTGTCACTTTTATATCTGTCTTATGTGACTTGAACTATGACCTGATAAAAACATGTTTTTGTTTGACAGCTGTCACTTTGACACCTGTCATGCAACTCTAGCATGACAGATCATATTTTATTTCTTTTTGTTTTTTAGTTTTACAGTAGTAACACGGGTAATTTATTATTACTCTTCTATCAACTTTCACCTGCAGTAGTAACAACGGTAATTCATTTAACGTTCTTACTACTGGTAGTAAGATTAGTAGTAATACTGGTAATAAACCTTTCGTTGGTTCACAGTTCGGATTAGTTAAAAAACAGTTAAATATGCCATCGTGATTGTTTTAGTTTTACGGTAGTAACACGGGTAATATAATATTGCTGTTCTAATAACTTTCAACTGCAGTAGTAACAACGGTGATTCATTCACCGTTCTTACCACTGGTAGTAAGATTGGTAGTAACACTGGTAATAAACCGCCACGTTTTATTAATTTCCTCGCAAATATGTAATAAAACGTCGTATGACCGCCGAGGCGATATTGCTAGAACGAGCCGTAGGCGAGGGCTATAAGGAAGCGGAGGCTGTAATTTTCAAAGCGCCATACGTGCGCTATATAAAATTAATAAAACTCCGACTTTGAGTGAAAGTCGTGCATCAGTCGAAGCATCGTGCGTTTTACATTACAGTACCGCACAAGTGCCGTAGTTTCTCTCACTCTCTTGAGTGAAAGTAGGAGAAACGAGACCACAGAGTTCTGCAGTCGGTGGCGGCGTGCGTTTTACATTACAATAATGCACAAGTGCGTAATGAAATACATTACGATATTGAAATTGGTGTAATTACAGCCACTTTACGAGCAAATATGTTATAAATATTTTTATAGCCATAGAATGCAGGCTGGAACTATGCATTGTATTGTGATTTTATTTGTGATCTAATTTTGAGCTATTTATCAGACGCTTTGTTAAAATAGTCAGGGTGCTTTTTGACATATTTCGAATATATAAATAGACACCAGGGACATAATTTCAAGTTTTATAAAATACGGTTTATGAAGTTATTTTTGATAATGTCGGGAATTTTAATATTTGCTAGAATACGAATACATTTTTTCTGTATTAAAAATATTTCTTGTGCGTTTACACTATTCCCCCATAGTATAATTCCATATTGGAGCCATGAGGATGCGAATGAGTGATAAGCACTTTTTGCAGTCGGTAAGTCTGTCGCTAGTCTAAGTTCCTTAAGGGCGTAAGTAAAACTACTCAATTTGGTCCTAAGTTTTTTAATGTGGACTTTCCAGTTTACGTGTGAGTCTAGTTCTATGCCTAGCAATGTTTCGGAGTTGACGCATTCTATTTTATTATTTTTGTAGTGAAAATTTATATCAAGTGGGGCTTTTTGATAGGGTCTAAACTGCAATATTTTAGTTTTTGAAAAATTCAGAGCTAGATTATGTTCACTCATCCAACCAGTTACCGTGTCAAATATATCATTAAGATTGTCATGCAAATTCAAATCATTTGTGCAAGAAGTAAGAATAGAGATAGTAAAGAAATCAGACGTCTAGCTTTATCCAGACCAAAGTTACAGGGGGTTGAAAATGGCCTGAATGGCTTCGAAAAAAGTATGCTTACGGTTGTGCTCGACTTGTTTGAGTGCACTGCCGTGCACCCAGATATATCGTCCGCCATAAAGATTTGGTTAAATCTTTATGTCGTCCGCAAATAGAATGCAATTGTCATTAACAATTTTTGGTAGTTCATTAATGTAAAAGAGAAACTGAATACACCAAAGAACGCTTCCTTGGGGAATTGCGTGATCAATTTTTTCACACGTTTGCGTTCGTTTTGGGTAGTGAGCAAAAGTATCATTATTGGCGAAAAGGGCGAAATTCCCAAACTGAACGGTTTACATCAACGCTAATTTTGCAAATGTCATCGAGCCCAACTCCAACGCACCTTATGTGTGACTTAAGATGACTTCAGCAAGTACCGTTATGTATACTTCATGAAACAGAAGTCTGAAGTCTACTCAAACCTTCAACTGATGTTAGAAGAAAGCAAGGTAGCTGGTCATGTTATCAAAGAACTATTAAGCGATAACGGCGGAGAGTTCGATAATGAGAAAACTCGATTAATACTACAAAAATATAAAGCAATAATTGATCATGCCATATACGCCTGAGCAAAACGGCTGTAGCGAAAGAGAAAATAGAACATTAGTCGAAGTCGTTCGTGCGATGATGTATGCACACGAAGAGTTGCCAACCGCTTGTTGGGCAGAGCTCGTAAGTACAGCAGCGTATGTACTCAACAGAACAGGACGTACTCCCGTAGAAGGTAAATCTCCATACGAACTGTGGTATAAGAAAAAGCCAAAGATAAGCCTTAAAATCATCGGAAGTCCATGCTACGCCAATTGGGCGTAGCATGGACTAGAGAGCTAGATTATGTTCACTCATCCAACCAGTTACCGTGTCAAATATATCATTAAGATTGTCATGCAAATTCAAATCATTTGTGCAAGAAGTAAGAATAGAGATAGTAAAAAAATCAGACGTCTAGCTTTATCCAGACCAAAGTTACAGGGGGTTGAAAATGGCCTGAATGGCTTCGAAAAAAGTATGCTTACGGTTGTGCTCGACTTGTTTGAGTGCACTGCCGTGCACCCAGATATATCGTCCGCCATAAAGATTTGGTTAAATCTTTATGTCGTCCGCAAATAGAATGCAATTGTCATTAATAATTTTTGGTAGTTCATTAATGTAAAAGAGAAACTGAATACACCAAAGAACGCTTCCTTGGGGAATTGCGTGATCAATTTTTTCACACGTTTGCGTTCGTTTTGGGTAGTGAGCAAAAGTATCATTATTGGCGAAAAGGGCGAAATTCCCAAACTGAACGGTTTACATCAACGCTAATTTTGCAAATGTCATCGAGCCCAACTCCAACGCACCTTATGTGTGACTTAAGATGACTTCAGCAAGTACCGTTATGTATACTTCATGAAACAGAAGTCTGAAGTCTACTCAAACCTTCAACTGATGTTAGAAGAAAGCAAGGTAGCTGGTCATGTTATCAAAGAACTATTAAGCGATAACGGCGGAGAGTTCGATAATGAGAAAACTCGATTAATACTACAAAAATATAAAGCAATAATTGATCATGCCATATACGCCTGAGCAAAACGGCTGTAGCGAAAGAGAAAATAGAACATTAGTCGAAGCCGTTCGTGCGATGATGTATGCACACGAAGAGTTGCCAACCGCTTGTTGGGCAGAGCTCGTAAGTACAGCAGCGTATGTACTCAACAGAACAGGACGTACTCCCGTAGAAGGTAAATCTCCATACGAACTGTGGTATAAGAAAAAGCCAAAGATAAGCCTTAAAATCATCGGAAGTCCATGCTACGCCCAATTGGCGTAGCATGGACCCAAGCAGAAGCGTAAAAAGCTAGACAAGAAAGCTGAAAGATGTATATTGATCGGCTATGACGGTGATGATGGATATCGACTTTTGAATTTCAGCAAAAATGGTTCGTTGGTACGTTCAAGTGTTGTGGCGAACAGGAGAATGGTCATCAGAGTGGACGCATGCGGTATTTACTCCTCTACATAAGAAAGGTTCCACGAAGAAATGTAGCAACTATCGTCTTATTGCTCTGATTTCACATGCTAGCAAGATTTTGCTACATATTCTGAATGAACGACTGAAGGCGTATCTATCGAAGGAAATTGCACCAGAACAGGCTGGATTTGTCAAAGGGAAGGGAACGCGAGAACAAATCCTAATTGTCCGCCAAATTATTGAGAAGGCTAGAGAATTCAACAAATATATCTGCTTGTACATAGTTACTATACTAAGTACCTAATGTGAGAGCTATCCTGCCTACAAGCCGCTTCGCTGTTTGGCAGTACTTTTTAATTGTACCTATGTATGTTAATCAAAAAAAAAATAAAAAGACAACGTAGGTACATTTGCTTCGTTGATTTCTCAAAAGCGTTTGACTCAGTAAAATGGCCAATATTGTGGAAAACCCTTCTTGAAATGGGCGTACCGAAGCATCTCCTACACCTTCTAAGGCGTCTATATGAAGAAGGTACCGCATCGGTACGTACAGATGATGTCCTATCTGGTAATTTTCATCCTAGTGCTGGGGTACGTCAAGGCTGCATAATATCACCTCTCTTGTTCAATATATACACTGAAATCATAATGCGCATCACCCTGGAAGATTGGACGGATGGGGTCACTGTTGGAGGCTATAAAATTGCAAACTTGCGGTATGCAGATGACACCACACTTTTTGCAACTAGTGCACCTCATATGGAAAAGCTGCTTCTTAAGATGGAACAAGTGAGCCTTACATTCGGGTTAAAGATTAATCGCAGCAAAACCAAGATGATGATTGTGAACCGAACGAATGACAACTTGCCGGAAGTCACTCAGATGGCAAATTGTGAAGTAGTCCAATCATACACTTATCTTGGAGCTTTGATCTCCTGTCAGGGTGGATGTATCGATGAGATCAAGAGGCGTATGGCGATCACTAGAACCGCCATGGACAAAATGAAGAAAATATGGAGGAACAGGAACATCACCAAAACCACGAAGACCAGGCTCGTGCGAACATTAATTTTACCCATATTTTTGTACGCCTCTGAGACATGGACACTGCGAGAAATTAAAAAGAAAAAGGTAGATGCCCCAGAGATGTGGTGCTGGAGAAAAATGCTTGGGGTATCGTGGACTGAATTTCGTACCAACGTCTCGATACCTACTACAAGAACTCGGCATCAAGCAGCGTCTATAGTACAATCTCGCATACTCGCTTACTTCGGACACATCTCAAGGCGAGGTAGTCAGTCCATAGAGCGTCTTGTCGTCCAGGGCAAAGTTGAGGGCACAAGACCACGTGGAAGGTCGCCCATGAGATGGACCGATCAGATCAAGTCTGCTGTGGGTGGGTCCGTGCATGAATGTACCCGATTGACGTCCAATAGAGAGAGATGGTGAGATATCGTGAGGCGCATTACATCTGCCCCTTCCAATAATAGGCTAATTCTCCTGGACTCGATTCTCATCGTCACTTTCGTGGCCTTTTTTGTTTCTTGCGTATTTGATCTATTTTTGTAAAATAACTATAACATTTGATGAGACGAGTAAATTCATATATGAATTAATAAAATAGTGAGACTCGTTTGGAAGAAAAATGGATTTGAAGTTCTAGATGCCACGAAAGTGACGCGATGGTCCACGAAAGTGACGATGTAACTTTATAGGCATTATTTTCCCAAAATTTACTACTGTTTGTCAAACAAAATTTTCATTTCTTATTTTCATGATACACACATTTAGTGCTCTTTACTCGGGTAAAAGTTATGCCGGAAGCCAAAACTTTTTATGGCGAAAGTTATTTTGTAGTTTGGTCTATCCTTTCGCCTTAAGGGGGAAGCGTAGAGCCAAGAAATTTGAGAAGTAGGTATTTGAACTAAACTATTGCTGTCGCGATGCGTCCAAGCCAGGGAGCTTCTATGTGTGGTGTGATGCAATTGTATTTGTGTGTGTGCTGCGCACCAACTCCGCCCGCACCCTTCCCGCGCCCGGCCGCGCTCTACGCTCACGCTGCCGGTTGATGTATTCTTTTGAATTGTAGCAAAATATGGTAGGTACATAAGCTCCGGTTTTTTGGGATAGCGCATAGCAAACGAAAACATTTCTACTGAAGATTTTTCTTGCATTAGAAAAGGAATATTATTTTTTATACATATAGGCTAAGTAGATATATTGAAATTCATTTTCTTTCAAATAATATTTTTTGAAAAACCTTTATATATAGCCAACTTTACACAATTGACCTCAAGCCAAAAGCAGCGAACAAAAATAGCTATTTAGCTAATCGATTTCTGTAGGCGCTGAAATATACATACTGAAAATTCTACCAAACAACTTAAGTTATAGTTTTTTAAGGAAAACACTGACATAATTCTTCAACAGACAATAAATAAAGTTTAAAAAGTCTTTTTAAAAACGATCTTTTATTTAAATTAAATAGTCCAAAAAGAAGAATATAAACTTTGAAATGAATTCAACCCATAAATTTTGAATCGAATATGTGAAGTAATCAGAACACATAATCCCCTTGAATTGAAAATCCACTTATTTTTGTAGGTCAGTTAAAATGAAAGGTTTCTCAATTCATCATCATCATTTCTGTCACGTGACGTCTACTGTTGGATACACGATACTCCTTTACAAGGTGTTGTTTTACAAAGTGAAGAAGTTTCAGAGGTGTACCTACCTACACGTCCGTTATTATGAACAAAGTTTACTATGGGTCTAGCTGCGGATTTCGTGAACAAAAAATCAGCTGTTCCATACAAAACTGCAACTTGGACTCGACAAAACGGATGACACGCGCAGTTAGTTTCTAAATAAAGCAATACAAAACATCACTTTCGTGGCCTAAAACGACACGAAGGTGACGAAAATATCAGTTTTTTCTAAATTCTGCAAAGTTTTTAGGTGTTTCGTAACCAAAACCTACATAAATATCTCGCTCATTTTGATGTTTTAAATGAGCTATCTTTGATTTTAATTGCTAAAATACAATGCACATAAATGAGGTCCACGCAAGTGACGGTATATCTACGAAAAAATGTTTATTTACGAATAATTTTATTCTTAAGCACGAGGAGCCGCAAGTCTTACGTCCACGGTGGCGGGATACGACTGAAGTTTGAGCGAAACGAACTCTGAGCTTGATTGCTGATGTTGTGCTCAAAAGCCAGCCGTTAAACTACGCAAATCTAAAGAATTTTAAATCGTGTGACATACGCATATGTTGTTATAAATTTAAAATGATGATGAATGGATACTTTTTAGACTATTGGATGTAAAGTGTGTTTTATTACGATATCTAAAGTATATGTATCATACAAATACACTGAAATTTGGTGTGGCAGTAACCAAATGTTTTTTTGAAACGGGAAGTGTGACACGAGGAGAATACCGAAAATGACCCCGTTTTTGACAATGGATGTCAATTTTTTGGTATTATTTATGCTTCTATTATAACAAGCTTTTTGTATTTTGTAGACTAATAAATGTTCTATCCCCTAATCTAAGAATTTTGTATCTATCTCATACCGTTTAGGAAATATAACTGTGTGACTATCAAATTTGGGCTTCGAGGAGAATTAGCCAATAATACTGCGTGATGACCACGACCGCTCTGTCAAGAGCGCAACGATCAAGAAGAAGTGGTACAAAAAAAAAAAAAAAAAAGGTAACAGTGTGACCGTTTTCAGTAGATTGCCTACTATTTAAGTAGATTTTCGGTGTAAATTGGGTAGTGCGGTAGATTATCAGTAGATGTAAAAAATCAGCAGAGTGGACGGCAAAGTTCTTTTCTTGTGAATTCAGAGGGTTCTCTCTGGTAGCCCCCTAGGACTGCGATTTTGGAGGTCGAGGACGGCGAGGTACGATAATTGGTGATGCCAGAGGCTTCTAAGCGCCACGCTGCTGGCACCTGGTGCTCCTAGGATTTCGATTTTGGAGAATGACGAGGTAGACTTAGTAGAAAAATAAGAAACGTCATTAGATTTCAGTACAAAAATTGGTCACGTTTACTTAGTAGTCTACATGGTTTTGAAAACGGTCACACTGCTGGGCAATGATTCGACAACTTTTTGAAATTGACATTGACTGATCTAGGATTTTGCTTTATTTTGAATATACGTTTATTAGTCAAACTTTATGTACTAGTTTGTGTTTTGAATTTATTTTTTACTCGAAACGGGGCGAAAACGAGTTGATTTTTTATATTATACGCTAATTTTTTATAACTATCTAAAATTGGTGTTGCTTTATGCATACTAAAGTTCACTTCCAAAGAGGTATTTTGTGTATTACTACATAAATAACATTCAAAATGTCCATAGGATCCGTGTATGAAACTGCTTATAAAGGTGATTTCAATCAAGTAAAAGTAAGAATAGATGAAGACACCACATTGGTACAGACTCCTGATTCGGTGAGACACATATTTAAATTTTGCGAACCTAGGTACATACTTAAGTATAGGACCAATGTAACCAAAGTCGTTCTTTCCTTTCAGAATAACCGTCTTCTAGTGCATTGGGCTGCACTGGGTGGAAATGAAAACCTTGTAGACTTTTTGCTCAGTCGTGGCAGTCCTGTGGATCCTGTAGATGATACAAATTGCACACCATTAATTTTGGCTGCCTCTGCTGGACGATATGAAGTTGTTAAATTATTGACTGGAAGAGGTGCTAATGTCAATCATAAAACTAATCGCGGCCAGTCATCGTTGCATTATGTGTGCTCTAAAGGGCATTTAGAGGTAATTATAGTCAGAAACCTTCATATAGACCCTGTTTGCGAGGAGTTCGCTAAATAGTTTTAATGGTTTAACAGTGGAGGCCATAAACCTCAACAAATTACCATTACAACTTACATTGCATCTATAGTGTAAATCATTTATAATAATTAGATAAGTCGCAATATATCTACAAACAGATTATGCTTTAGTAGCATTACCAAAGCATAGTCTGTTTCTAAAAAGTAGTGCAGTTACCATACTACACTACTTTATTGTATGCAAGCAAATTAGGTGAAACATTCTTACAATCTAAATTGTTTCATGGAGAGTTGTTATGTTTTACACACATTTCACCCTTGCCATCTCAATATTGCATGCAATGTCATTATCAAGGCTTTATATAAATATTTATCCAATTTAAATTAATTTTAGCTTATTATGTTTTACAGGTTGCAAAGCTGCTAATAGATTTAGATGCCAATGTAAATGAGCCTGACCTGCTCAGTGCGACACCACTCCATAGAGCAGCTGCACAGGGAAGGAACAACATTGTAGAACTGCTGCTATCACATCCTAACATCAATGTGCACGCAATGGACTCCACAGGCTCAACTCCACTGTAACTATATCTACAATCCTACTAATATTATAAACGTGAAAGTTTGTAAGGATGGATCGATGTATGGATGTTTGATACTCTTTCACACAAAAACTACTGAACAGATTGAGATTGCAATTATATAGCTTATGTTTTAGAATAACACACAGGCTATAAATTATAATGATATTGCGTAAATTTTCCATATTATAACAATAAGTCTTAAGTAACTAGGAAAAATTCTGCCATCTGCGACTTATTCTAGCATGCACTCCAAGAAATGTCAAAAAAGAACTGTCGAATCGAACAAATGTCAAATCGTTATTTTTTATTTTTCACCTCCTTTATTAAGGTGGTAAAGTGGGGCCTCGAAATATCATGCGGGCGAAGCCGCGGGCAAAATCTAGTATTAAATAAACATTAGGGAGCAGAGGGGGAAAACTACCTCTATATCTACCATAATAATATGGCCCCCCCCTGGCTAAAGAGGTTCTGCGTACACATACCATATATTTTAAAAATACCCCACCCACCCTGTCTTCATGATCTGATCATCATGCACCCAACTAATTTTAATACAGAGTCCCCTTATGCAAGCTACAAAGGTACACCATTGATATGTAGGGTAGAATGAAGGTGTCTCTTTTCTTTTTTTTTGCAGTTTGATTCTGATATGCTAAACTTTTAATCATATTTTACAGGCACCTTGCATGTGAAGAAGATAGAGAAGCTGTTGCATGCATGTTGGTAAAGTTTGGAGCAGATGCAAATATTAGTAATAAAGATAAAAAAACACCACTCGATTTATGCTCGACAAAGTTGAAGATGGCCTTGGAAAACCTTAGTGAATAAGTGATGTACGAGTATTATATTATAAGAATACCCATTAAGAATAAGAACTAATTGTCATTCTTCTGACAGAATACCTATTATAACAAATCAAAAATGTTTATTGAAATAAAAGTTTTAATTTAATGTATAGCCTTTGTATTTGTATACCTATAGGATAGTTAGTAGCAAAGTATAATAAAGCTGGTGCTCTCTAGGAGACCTAGGCATTCTATACAAATATCAAACATAGGCTAACATAACCATATTGCTTAGAAAAGCAATGTGTAGAATCCAGTAGATGACGTCATATATTTAGAACCCCCACACTATTGCCAAATGTCAATAGTAGGGTGACAGCCAGTTCACAACCACTTAATGTAGTGGACTAAAATCTTTGAAATGACCTATAATTTTCTTTGGAAGTGACAACCCGACCTTCTGAACCCCACCTCTCTGGGAAAAATGCACCTTCCCCCCACCCCCTCCTAAACCCTTTTTACCAATGGTACAAACGTGTCTTTGCCAATGTAGAATATTAAATTAAAAATTCATATCTCCGAAAGTGGGGGGTTCCCAGACCCCCTGCCCCCCCTTCCCCCTTTTTGTCAACTGTCATAATGTACACCTGTGCCCACTTGCCTACACTCATGCACCTAAATCCGCTCATAATCAACGTAATACCACAATTTTTCACTAATTATCACTGATAAAAACACAACTATAACAAAATAATACAATGCGGCGACATAATTTCCGCGTTCCCGCCAAAACTCGTCCTCTTCCTCTTAGTCCTCTTCTTCTTTTATGATTTGGCGTCGCATTATTGTGCATTTGCCAGTGTCAAGTATTTTTAATATTTTATCAAAACAGTCAGTCGTAGGCACGTCATAGACTCATAGTCCAATAAAGTCGCAGTCAAGTCCAAACATAGTCCAAGTCATACCTCAGTAAAGCGGTGGAGACTAGAGGCGTCTTGGTAACAAACAACACGGAACAACATGATACGTCACATTGTATCACTTGCCTACACTCATGCACGTAAATCAACTCACAATCAACGGAATACCACAATATTTCACTAATTATCACTGATAATAACAAAAGTTTAACAAAATAATACAATGAGGCTACATATTTCTCCGCGTCCCGCCAAAACTCCCTCTCTCTCAGTCCTCTCACAGTTTGTAAAAGTTACTTTTGATTCAAATGTCACTGTCAATTTCAAACATTATGACAGTGACATATCCTTATCTGACTTTGGTGCTGACATCGAAGGGGTTTCACTCTCTGGGATTCAGAGTCAGGTTTAGCAATTTTAGATTTATGTATAACACACTGTTTTAATTTTTAACTCTTACCTCAAAGCCTAATGCAAACAAAACAACCTTTCCTTGACATAGGACGTATTTTGAGATTTTTTGACTGTTCATTTGGAGTTTTCGGTGATGGTTTGAGCATTTTGGAACGCATCCTAGTTATTAGGAACCGTTAGAGAAAATGCGCAAATATTGCGTAAATTAAAAGTATAATCTAGCGCTCTCTGAAATTCATAATGCTGATATTTAGTAATCAATTGAGCACTTAATAGCAAAATGATGCTGTTAATACTTATGTTTCTTGTATAATCCGCGCCACACAAGTCGGCGGATGGAAAGTTAGGCACAGGGCGCTGCGCAAAAGGCAAAATAAAGGTATTGCGCACACATGCGCAATAATTAGCGAATTACGGCGAAGTGTCATCTGCGGATAACTTCTCATCCGCCGATTTATGTGGCGTGGATCCAGACAAGAGGACAGTTATTGACACATTAACGTTTAAAAAATCGTGTTTCATTGACTGATTCACTGACTTATAGATCAAAATCCTAACCCACTTCCAGATGACCTAGAATTTTGATATTTGGCACTAAGGTATAGACTATCGGGCATATACAAAGGAAAAAATCTAAAAACTGAAAATTATTGATAATTAGTACTATCACTCCATTACACGCGCGGTGCTCAAGAGTGCCCCGGCCAAGATAATTTGCTTATTATTTCTCAATTATGTGGCGCTTAATCTTGAGACGTTGTATAGCTGACGCTAGTTTTCTTGGTATGCAGTTAGTGTCACGTTGACTGCGTCTGCGTAAAGTCGTTTGCTGGGACAATTATTTAAGTGCTGCTGGGGCACATTTGAGCCCCACACGTTAAACTACGTGACTATTCTACGTACAACGAAGTTAAGTTGTTTTAGTTATTTTATGCAATTTATCAACAAGTTTTTGTAAAAAGTCGTTTATAATTTTATTTTTCGTTGTAATTAAATATATATTTTGTCCATTTTAGCTACTAACATAAATGAATGAAATTGTGGACTATGAGAAAGCCTTTGATTCGGTCGAGACATGGGCTGTGCTTGAGTCTCTTCAGCGATGCCGTATTGACTATCGGTATATCGAAGTGTTGAAGTGTTTGTATAATAACGCCACTATGTCGGTCCGAGTACAGGAAGAGAGCTCGAAGGCGATCCCTTTGAAAAGAGGCGTCAGACAGGGAGATGTGATATCTCCGAAACTGTTTACTGCCACTTTGGAGAACGCCTTTAAGCTCCTGGAATGGAAAGGATTTGGCATCAACATCAATGGCGAATACATCACTCACCTTCGGTTTGCCGACGATATCGTGGTCATGGCGAAATCGATGGAAGAGCTCAACACGATGCTCGAAAGCCTCAATCGAGTTTCTCAACAGGTGGGTCTCAAAATGAACATGGATAAAACAAAAGTCATGTGTAATGCCCATGGGTACGACCCACACCAATATCTGTTGAGAGCTCGGTTCTTGAAGTTGTTGACTCGTACGTCTACCTAGGACAAGTAGTCCAGCTAGGTAAGTCCAACTTCAAGAAAGAGGTCAATCGCCGAATCCAACTCGGTTGGGCAGCCTTCGGAAAACTACATGACGTCTTTTCATCTGATATACCTCAGTGCCTCAAGACGAAAGTTTTCGATAGTTGTGTGTTGCCAGTGATGACATATGGAACTGAAACGTGGTCTTTTACTGTGGGCCTTATGAATAAGCTCAGGATAGCCCAACGTGCTATGGAGAGGGCTATGCTCGGCGTCTCTCTGCGAGATCGAATCAGAAATGAGGAGATCCGCAGACGAACCAAAGTTACCGACATAGCCCAGCGGATTAGCAAATTAAAGTGGCAATGGGCAGGGCACATAGTTCGGAGAACGGATGGCCGATGGGGCAGTAAAGTTCTCGAATGGAGACCACGGACCAGCAAGCGCAGCGTAGGACGTCCACCGACTAGGTGGACTGACGATATAATAAAGATCGTAGGAACACGCTGGATGCAGGCCGCTTCCAACCGGCCTTATTGGAAATCCATTGGGGAGGCCTATGTCCAGCAGTGGACGTCTTACGGCTGATGGATGGATGGATGGATGGATAAATGAAAACGGATAGTATGGAGTTTCGAATACTTGAGTGGCTTCAGGAGTCTGACGTGGAAGAAGATGGTGGTGGTGCAGGAGACCTGTTTAACAGTGGGGCTGAAGAAGACCACTGTATAGAAGAGTTACATGACTCTCAGTCAGAACACATTTTGCACATTTTTTCCAATACGTATGATTACGGAATATGAATAACAGAATCAAGTGTGGTATTGACGTGTTGGATAAAATCTGCAAGCATTTCAGCGTAGCACAAAATAGCCGACGATGGCCATTGACCATATTTTTTGATATGATATACATAGCTGGAATAAATGGCATGATAATGGACGCTATGGTCAATCACAACAACAGGCTCATGCCTCGACGCAAATATAAAGATAATAATTATATTAGAGAGTGAAAAACATTTCTCAGTAAAAATGGTCGACCCTGTGGAATGGGACAAAGTTCAATACTTGTTCTTTAAAATTCTTTAAGCAGCTGTTGCCAGTTCTTTTTACAGAACCCATATATTGAGAAACATTTCTCAGTAAAAATGGTCGACCCTGTGGAATAGCCAGCCAGGTCAAAGTTCAAAGTTTAATACTTTTTCTTTAAAACTCTTTAATCAGCTGTTGCCAGAGTTCTTTCTACAGAACCCATAAATACCACTGCACTAAGTAGGTATTGTGGCAATTTTTACCAAAGGATCATAATATAAGCAGTTGACTCTGAAGCGTGTGAAACTATAGCTTTTGAGTATTACTCTGGGAGCGATTGCAAATCCCAATGGCAAAATTTTCCATAGAATTAAAAAACAACAAGTAATATTTTAATACCTATTACAAGCAACAAGTAATATAGGCAGTACCTATGTGTTTGAAATAAATTAAAATTGAATTTATTGCGATGGCCAACGGGACGCATGGATTCATCGCTTTTCGTGGTTAAAACTGGGGTTTGGTCTCGGAGACATATATAACAATATTTCTTTTGTTCACTTCCTTATCGTACGTTACTTACTTGACAAGAAACAGTTTGATGACAGTAACCGTAAATGCAGTGCCGTAGATCTAGCGGCAGGCTGCACTTAAAAAGAGACTTTATAGTTCCCATTATTATTAGCTCCAAAAAGGGTTGGCGCTCTTTCGCCCGTATTCATGAACGCTTCAATCTACCCGCAAAAACAAGTGTTATATCAAATTTACTTTCTCATCTGCCGCTCCCGGCATCGGTTTGGTTCAATGGACTCAATTGATTGCAAGGTTATATTAAGTTTACCTGGACTTGTTGAACCGTGTTAAACTACTGTGGTTTTAATATATTATTGACCACAACAGCATTATAAAACAAAACCTGGCAAATTATTACTGAATGCATATAGCACAACTCAGCACAAGGGCGCATATAACTATGTTGCAGTATTAAAATTCACGCAAAAAGTTGAAAAATTATAATTGAATGCTACAATATGGGTTACACTGCAACAACACCCCCAAACAAATAAAATCATAAAATGCCATACCTATTAAGCTGAAAACGTAGTAAATGAATGCATATGGCAATATGGGCGCATATGATTACATTGCACCACAAGATCTAGATATTTGTGAGCATTGTTAAAAATTATAATTAGGCGGTGCCGTGGGCTACCAGCTTAATTATAGCTATACTGGATTCAGGGGCAGCTGATAACCAGGGAACTAACTACCTACCTGCTCCTGTGCGGAGACGGGAGGTTGTGATTGTATGTTTGTATAAGCTAGGTGTCTGTCTAACCTTTACCAGCATTCAAATCGTCTAGAAGTTTTTTTTCTAAAGTACCCTTTTAATTATATTAATATTTATGAAAATAATTCTGGGAACTTACTTTTACAAAACAAAACTTGTCTACATGGGGGTATCTTATGAAATAGTCTTGGTGGTTCCAGTGACCGCCAAGTAATACCAGACCAAGCAGGACAAGTCGCTCGAAAATTAAATGAAATGCTTGAACATTGTCATGCTCAAAATGAAAAACGACATGTGGAATTTTATCGTAGCAAACAAGGTTGTTTGCTATTACCGAACTTAATCGTTATCAAAATTGAAATTGCAACAAATCTTTGAATAAAATACCTTCGATTGAAACAAATAGCCCTGTCCTTTCCTGGTTTAATAGTAATAAATAGTTTTCAGCATTTGCAATACTGTCAGACGTTTTGAAATAAAATTGATATTATAGGGCCACCTCGGCGGGCACCTTTATAGAAAGCACGATCTGCTGGATCAGTGGAGGAATAATTCTACTCTGCGGTATTCTGGTGTCTTGGGACCGAACAGCGGCTACGTGTCCTTACCTGAGGGCAGTATGTACAACAGAAATAGTTTTCAATTTGCCATACCTGCTGAGTAAGGTGTTCTACTACCTTACTCTTTTTTGTAGCTTACATCCTCAGCGACCTGGCGGTCACGTGGTCATCATCTGCGGCCCAAGTGGTGCCCCACAGCGACGACGAGGGCGGCGTGGAGGTCTCGTGTAAGAGTATAATAATAAGAGTATTTTAATATAACGACGAACGCTAACAGCGTTAACGTAACTTAACGGCACGGAAGTTAAGACGCCAATGGCGAGACCTATCTCGGATTGAGAACTGGTGAACGAGGGTTGACATATTCAACCCACCAGATGGAGCTACAACCACAAAGACGGCTGGAAACGGAAGATGCACTCTCAATATAATTTGTTTTAAAAGGCTTCGAATAACGGCGCAAGGACATAATAGCACTGATTATTTTTGGCCATAATTTGGCTATGCCAATCTGGTAACACGCACGGCCCACGGAATAGAATAGACAGAACAGAATCAAAACGAAGTGCGTCGCGGGCCGCGGTATAGTTGGTTGGTGTATTGTTGAAAGTTATACGAATTTAATTAGCGTTGTAAAGAAAAACAAAAACATTCAAAGGAGAAGTTCATCTGTTCAGTTATAAAGTTGAGCGGTTTCTTAGTTACTTTAGACGAAGTTAAAATTGAAAGTTTTTCCGTGAAACACTGTTTTGGCGTTAACGTGAGGTTTGAAGATCTTCAAGTTTTCTGGATAGCGCTAAAAGCAAATTTACCATTTATTTTCAGGTAGTGTTAACAATGACTTCGGCTTATTATGATTATTACGATGGCAGCAAGTTATTTCTTTTCCTATCAAACAAAGTTGGCCTCCCCCTAGATTTGGTAAGCTTTCACAGATCACATTGGACTAATTACTTTACGGAATAAGTTTAGTTGATATTTTCCACTTGTAAGCATGAAACTTAGAAGGTACCATTGCATAATTAAGATAAAAAGAAATACTTATCAGCGGCCTACTGCCGCTAAACTTATTCCGTAAAGTAATTAGTCCAATTGGCAGTCCATTTTGGCTACCTACTTCTGGTGGACAAAAATGAACTTTTTGATTATGTACCTATCTTGGTTCAGAAATTAGAATCATGGAATAATAATAATTAGAGTTAGATTCCATTTCACTACTTATTTTAATGCATGTAAATAAGAATTTGTCTTATTATTAATATTCCTTCAATTAAAAAAAAAAGTAAATTATTAAGAAGGATGTCGGCAGCTCATACATATACAATGTTGTATACGAATACAAACATTTTCTCTCAAATCTATTTCTAAAAATGTTAAGTTCGTCTAAGTAATATATGACGCTTCTAAATTGTTCTGATATGTACAAGTTTGGTTTTAATGAAGTTTTTAAAATATTTGGCCACACAAGCAATGGTACAGGATTCAAATGGTAAAAACAATACAAAATCACTGTAATTTTTCTGGTGGTCTAATTTTAATTTCAATTAATAACATGAAAACAGCAATAATCACTATATTTTGAAGCACACATCATTATTAGAAAAGATGTTTTGTTCCATGATTGCAAAAAAATAAAAATAAAATGTTTAGACTGGTAGAGTCTCTGCATCCTTCTTAAGTGATATTTTTCATTTGAGAGAATTTCATTAATTAATAACAGTTGTAGCAATACTCAAACCGTTTATAGCATAATGAGTACCTGAAGCATCCCTGAAGGTTATTTTGAGATTGTACAAATATTGGCCCTGGTAATATCAGCTAAAACAGGATTCAATTGAATATCCAGATTCTTTTATAGACCTTTGATAACTTACCCATAGTTAAAATAATTAAAAACAGCTGCAGCTTTAAGGTAACTATTTTACAAGTAAGCTCGGACTATAGCTGACCACAGAGTGGTCAGAGGTATAGTCCAGTTCTTATTAATACTATCTAATTTTCAATATAGGCTATATCAGGACATCTATTATGTGATGCCAAAAGCTCCTTGGATCTTAAGTTAGTGGAATGTTTTTGTTTAGAATGAAATAGTTTTAAAAATACGGGCGTAATACCAATATAATAATACCATAGTATATTTTAAAAGCCCATAATACCTAACTTAGAAGATTCTAACATGATGTGATCTTCATACTTTGCCACATTGAGGAAATAAAATTGCTGGCTATTTTAGCTAAATTAAATAATACTAAGTTCTTGTAATGACTCCAGCATTGCAGTTGTCAGGCGATGGTGACCTCTTACTATCAAGAGACCCATAAGCTTGTTGCCACATTATTGTTAGGAAAGGGGTAAAATTATTGTAAATTTTGCTGTTTTCTGTAATGAACAAGTTCATTTATATCTCCATTCAATTCACCCTCCATTCTAATCCTTGATAGAAACAAAGTGCATAGTTTACTGCAATGCCATTTACTGAGTACTTTTATTTACTCGTATTCTTCTACATTCCTTGTAACACTTGTAAGTCTTACAGATAAATATAGGTACATATTTTCATTCATACTCTGCTATTTCAGCCAATTACTTTGTTTGTCTCTACACTTGAATACACACACCATATAATTTGAAAAGCTAATATTTAAATGCCTATTTTAATTCAGTGAACAATAAAAAAATAACACAACTGGGACATTTTATTACCGTTATGTAAATTTCCATAAATTGAACAGAAAACAAAACAATAAGAAGCAATAGGTACACAGTCGGTTATTATTTTGATCTGATTAGGCTTCATTCATTGTTACTTCAAAAATCTTATGGTAATTGGTTTGAAACTATGCAGGCTAATAATTTTTAAACTTCCGATAACTTTTAACTAAAAGATAAATTTGATTAAATGACAGTATTTTAGCAATGTATTGAAGAAAGCTTTGTAATCTTATTTTAAATTTTTAGTTGATATCTTTTGTTAAAATTTATCTGATGAAGTTAAGCTATTGCATTGTGTTGTTTGCATATAAGTTCGATTTGATCTAGTTTCACATGTAGTTCACTATTTTCATAAAATCATTTTTATTTTTGTCATTAGGTTAATTTTTTGATCGCACAAGTAGCTGCACTATGCCTGGCCAGACTGTTTCGGAAACCATTGAAATTTGCTTCGCCAGAATTTCGACATTCTGTATGCCTAGTTATAGGTTTGATAATGGGATATTTCTGTTTCGGAAAGTAAGTTTTATTATTTCATACAAGTATCAATATATTATGTATTGTATGTATTTTGGTTACTGTTGATACCTGATTCAAGGGTTCTCCAGACAGCCACGGGTAAGGTGTAGGCGCGGCTGCGATCTAGTCATCCACCAATAACAAAGCCCGTTTTTTAAAAAATCTAGTTCTGTGATTAGTTGATGATTAGATCGCAGCCGCGCCCGCACCTTGCCCGCATCTGTTTAGGAGCCGCTCTATTACTAACTGATTAACGGCAAGAGATTTTTAATTGTCTTCTAAAGCCTGCACAGACTATACTTTCTGCCTTATGTATCTATTTTTTTTCAAAAAAAAAATAATGTTACTTTATCTATTTCTCGCTAACATATTTTAGAGTTTGATTTATAGTTACAATGTTTCATCAAAAAAAAAGAATCATGATTTGGCTTTCAATATTGTTACTAGTTTTCATAGTTATTATAGCAGTGGTTTTACTTTTGCTTTTCTCACCGCAAATTGAAAACAAAAATTTATTATTATGGTCGGTTATATAATAATCCTTATTATCTCCAGACTATAATTTTAATATATTTTACCAATTAATTACTTATGTGTAATTACTTTGAATTTTTGTTTATTTAATTATGTGCCATTTATTCCTACATTCATACCTATTAATGTTAATATCTGACATGTCATGCATAATGTATATTTTGTAGTAGTAGGGTCTAATTGTACATTACTAATTTGTCAGCTTGCAGCAAGTTGTTTATTATTCGTGTTTTTGTACATACCTATAGTATTAGGTTGGGGAAAAAGTCTTTTCGCATTATAGTATGTATGAACTTGTAATAAAAGCTCTTTGGCTATACTATTTGTATCTGGCTGGTTTTGCTATCATTAAAAGTTTAAATTGTAAAGAACAAAATTCCAAATTCAAATTAGGAAACTATGCGATTTTCATATGTTTTTCGTACTGTCAAGATGAGTGAATCTAATGAAGAAATTCGATACATTTTAAAATTTTACTACAAAAAAGGTAAAAAAGTAAAAATGGAACGCAAGCCGCGAAAAAAATTTGCGATGTTTATGGACCTATACTTCCGCCAAATTCGATGTGAAATGTTTACCAACAAAGCGTTGCCTAGCAACCATTAACATCAGGGGTAGAGAACTTTTTTTTCTAATGCTCAATTGTTCACGCTTCTGCCCGTGGCTTCACACGCTTTATTGAAGTTTATAATGAGAGAGGGTTCTAAAGATGAGAGAGGGATCTAAAGGCTCGTACACAAGAGCGCCGAATCGTATCGACTATATGCATCTCGATTAAATTTAACGCGATTTTGTATTATAAAAAACTAGTTAAGCTCGTACTCCAAGGCTTCCGTACTGGCATGTAAGTAGGTAGGTACTTACATAAACTATTAAAACATTACTAGGTACTATAACTCAAACTATTAACCGACTTCAACATTGAACAAAATATTCCCAATTGTTTGAGATTTCTGCACTCAAACGTAAAAATAGCTAGGGTTGATGGAAATTTTAATATAAGTAATTACTGAATATTCTGATTTCTTTTAAAACTCACTTCTTGGCAATTTGTTATTGCTATTGATCTATAAATATAGTAAATATGACTTTTCGATTGAAATTACGAAATCTGGACGATTTATATGACAAACTATAGAAATTCTAAAATCCGTAACACTGTCTTGAAGTGACAACCCTAAAATTGTTTTTTTTTTTGTTTGTTTACATTTATTTCACATCGAGTTTGGCTTTATAGTGTCTGTGAGAGTAGCAATAATTTGGTTTAACCGTTTTAAATCCGGAAATTTTGATGTCAAAGACGCACGTAGCTCTGGTCGCCCTATTACAGATAAAATGGATGCCATTTTTGAAAAATGTGGAGCAAGATCGGCATATCAGTAGTTACGACGTAGCTGAAGAACTGGGAATTGACCACAAAACAGTTTTGGCGCATTTGAAAAAAACTGGGTAGGTACACAAAAAAGCTCGATATTAGGGTACCTCACGACTTCACGAGCTCACTGAAACAAACCTATTGAACCGTGTACTCATTTGTGATTCTTTGTTACGACGTAAAGAAACCGAACCATTTTTGAAGAAGCTGATGAAAAGTGAATCCCGTACGACAAGAACGTGCGAAAAAGGTCGTGGTCAAAGGCCTGTCAGGCTTCATAGACTATGGCGAAACCCGGGTTAACTCGCAACAACGTGATGCTGTGTGTGTGGTGGGATTGGAAGGGCATTATTCATTATGAGCTCTTACCACCACGCAGGACCATCGATTCTGAACTCTACTGCGAACAACTGATGAGATTAAAGCAAGAAGTCGAGAGAAAGCGGCCGGAATTAATCAACAGAAGGGGTGTGGTTTTTCATCATGATAACGCTAGACCTCACACATCTTTAGCCACTCAGCAAAAAGTAAGAGAGTTTGTATGCGAGGTGTTAATGCATCCGCCGTATCGTCTTGACCTTGCACCTTCAGATTTCCACCTGTTTCGGTTTTTTCAGAATTCTTTAGGTAGCGTCAGGTTAACATCACGAGAGGACTGCCAAAACCACTTGTCGCGGTATTTTGATTAGAAGTCCCAAAATTTCTATATCAATGGGATCATGTCCCTACCTACAAAATAGCAAAAATTTATCGAACAAAATGGTACCTACATACTTTAGTTAAATGTAAATAAACTATCTCATCAAAAACATAAATGTGAAATGGGAGCCAAAGTGTCGTAACCAAAAGAATTGAGATCTAACACGGGGGCCAAGTGTTCTGTAGAAAATCTTAAAATTTCAGCTGCAAGATCATACCTACAACATTCTAAAGGGATTTACTTATGTAATTCAAGCTCGTGATTTGACTTGGCTAGTTTAAGAATAAGTACAGTGCAAATAAGCATTTGTCTGTACCTACGTGTAAACTAGCCAAATCAAATCTTAAGCTTGAATTACATAAGTAAATTTCTTTTTAATGTTGTAGGTATATTCTTGTTGCTTAAACTTTAGGATTTTCTTGGCCCCCGTGTTAGATCTCAATTCTTTTGGTGGCGGCACTTTGGCTCCCATTTCACATTTATGTTTTTGATGAGATATCATAACTTTTTGTTCAGAAATAATTATTAGTTACATCATGATTATCATAGTACACTTATCTCTGAAAAAGTTATCTAGTATTTATTATATTACTATCACAAATGGCATGGTTCATCTATCGAAAATCTCAGTGCCTCGCGACGCTACCGCCATTTATTGGAGTATTGGTTGGGTAAATTTTACAATTACTTTGTTAATAGTGCTAAATATCAATAATTTTCAGTTTTTAGATTTTTTCCTTTATTTATGCCCGATAGTCTACCTTGGTGCCAAATATAAAGATTCTAGGTCATCTGGAAGTGGGTTAGGTTTTTGATCTATAAGTCAATGAGTCAGTGAATCAGTGAGTCAGTGAGTGAATCAGTCAATGAAACACGAGTTTTTAAACGTTAATATATCAATAACTGATTGAGCAAAATTTATGAAATTTTGGATTCTTGATAAGCTAAAAGACTTTAGTAAATGTGCCAAATTTCATGTATGTAGGCTAAATAGTTTTTGAGTTGTGAGGGGGTCAAAAGTAGCTCCAAATGGTTCTTGTAATATTACACACGGCCACGCCGGCTTGGCCACTTTTGGCTGGACACGCTGCCGCGTGTCTACTTGTCTAGATATTAAAAAATGTTTTGAATTTTCTTAAAAAGTGCGAAGAAACTTTTTCCCTAACCTATTATTATACACATTTATTTAATTAGGTGTATATACTTAACAATACTTTCCCTATGTAGGTACATATATTTTATTGATCAATTGCCCAATTATGATGCTAAATCTAGATTGATATTCTCGCCTACACTATTTAATTGTTAAGATTATAATTACAGGGTCTTGCTTTGCATAGTGCAGGGACTTTTGAGAGTTGTATATACCCATTATGATTAACGTTTACTATGGGACCACCAACGAAATCGAGAAAAATAAACAAATGTTCCGTAAAAAAAGTTATTTAACCACAAAATTGAGTTGAGCAGATTTGTTTTCGCGATTTCGGGGTCGGCCCTGTACCTAGTAAAAACTGTTCGCAATTATTTGCGAGTTTATGTTCCAATTTAAATGGGTCGTTCCCGTAACTTCTACTAGTAGAAATACCGGGACAAAATCGTCCCGATAGTCCTACTAAATCCCTGCATTTTGCAAAATACTACCTTTTAAAGGAACCTTTCATACATATGATTTCCAGACTGGAATAAAGGTTCAGTAAAATATCTATTCGTGAAACTAGCTCCTTGAGATAGCGCCAGAGCTATCATTTAGATGTTATTTTGTATAAGTATTTGTTTTTTATAATTATGCATGAACAATTATTTGTCGGTACATTTATGTATTGATGAATGAAAACTGATGAAAACCGCGAATCAAACTCGCACGAACACATTATGAAGATGCATTACGGAGTCGTTTTCGGACAGCGATCGCTATAAAAATAGGTCACTGGGTGCTTTCTCATAAGGTTACTTAATTAATATCTTTAACCATTTTATCACTGAAAGTTCAGGAACTTTTCTTATAATGTAAACGCCATCAGTAAAAGTGGTTGTTCTCCTTCATTGGTTCAGTTCTATCTCAGTGCACCTAGGTACATAATTATACATTAGGTAGCTACGGTAAAATATAGAGGTATGGTATTGTATTGTAAAGCACAAAGCATCCACATAATTTATAGGTATGTGCTTTCTTGGCACTGATTCAATATCGCAATAAGTACTAATACACCGAAACAGAGAATATTTCAGTACATGCGTCTAAGTACCGTACCTACCTACTACTTTTATAATATCCATTTCTCGGAAACAAAGGCGTGAATGATGTGCAATACTCTCGTATGATAATGCAAAGAAACAAATATCGTAGTATGTACCGATCTGGGCTACGTAAAAGTTGGCGTATTGTCATTATTTGATAAAAAAATAGTGAATGAACCTATGACTTATTCTCTTATTCTTTGTATGGAATTTTACTTCGTCGATTGCTTCAATTGGGTGAATCATCAGGGCATAGTACGATATGGGGTGATATAAAACTTTGTATTGTTGGTCAATAGACTGGCTCGCGAAATGGACGATTTTATTGAACAATCACGTGATACGGCAACGTGAATTGAAATGCGAATTACAGTGCGACCAACTCATTCGTAGAAGAGACAAACGAACGAACTAAAATTCTATTCTAAAAAAAATCATTTTCTTTCGTAAATGCGATACTGTAGGAGAGACTATCCGATGGAGGCTCCCCCGCAAAACTATAAATCAGTTGGTTCTACGGTATTTGACCATACCCGCTATAAGATCGACTGTAGCTGTGGTCAGAGATCAGATGCGGGTGACGCAACGGGTATATTTGATCGTGTACATTTTATTTATGCATTTGCCCTTTGTCCTATTCATTAAAATTTTCAACATAATATGGAGGGCGAGGGCACGCGTGCCCTCAAATTCTGCGCGAATTTCGTGCTAGTTATTTTAAACTTATTACCTACCAACAATATATATTACAATTGAATCTGATCCGAATCCAATTAAAAATATAATCAGACAATGAAAATAAAATGAAAGTAAGTACCTATGATTTATTTTTGATATTAATGATTAAATTCTTGTAATATTCATTTCAGTACAATGAATAAAAAGAGTATCAAATTTTTTACTTAGATCAGTCAGTATAAGACGAGTCTTCGTCTTATCGGAGAGATGTTATCAGAAACTTGTCTCTAACATCTAAGTAAAAAAAAAATTAGGTAATATAGATTATGTAAATAGGTACCCTATATACATAATTACAATAGTGGACAATATTTAGTGTATAGGTACGCTGCACTACGCTATGTATTATGCGAATTTATCTACCTCCGTGTTTAGTGACTTGATATCTAGCGTGTGGTTACCTACACGAGATTTAAATGAGCTCATTGAATTTTAATGAATAGTCGTATGAATAACCTTGTCAAAATGCTGTATCGCTTACGCTATGTTCGCGGAAAACCAACATATAATTGACTAGATTTTGCCCGCGGCTTCGCCCGCATGATACTCGTATATCGAGGCCCTACCATACCACCCTTAATAAAGGAGGTGGAAAATAAAAAAACAAAAATCGATTTGACATTTGTTCGATTCGATAGTTCTTTTTTGACATTTCTTGGAGCGCACGCTGGAATAGCTCGCAGATGGCTGAATTTTTCCTACTTACTTAACACTTATTGTTGTAATATGGAAAAATTAAGCAAAATCGTTATAATTTATAGCCTATGTGTTATTCTGATATATAAGCTATTTAATTGCAAAGTTTCATCTCAATCCGTTCAATAGTTTTTGCGTGAAAGAGTAACAAACATCCATACATCCATCCATCCTTACAAACTTTCACGTTTCTAATATTAGTAGGATATAATATCCTCACTCAGTTTACACTTATGACTTTAGATATTATGTAGCAACAAAACACTACGTAATATAACTTTTTAATAAGGTAATTAGAACTTTTGGCTAGCCATCTGTCTATAGGAACTTACTAAAAAGTTATAATTAGCTAGACTCTGAAAATCAAAATATTCTATAACACTTGTTCTTTCTGTAATACAGTTTCAGAATATTTTTCCCCAAATTCAGGCTCCGCGATAGGACGTAGTGTTTTGTTCGTTTCGCGCTCTACCTTGTAAACGTGGCTCTGGGCAGCTGAGCTGACACAAAACATTTTTTAGCACACATTTTGTTCCTGTGGCATGGCTTGGCTTCAGAAACTATCCAAGTCTCGGGAGCAGAAATTCAGGCTAGAATAGTATTCTGGTTTTATCTCAATAAGTTATTACTAGTTTTTCAAGTCTATATAAATACAAGCCATTATTGTTACTATGTAGTGCACACAAATAATAAAATTGATAAAAACTATTTTTTTAAGTTAATACGGTTTTAATAAAATACGGTTTTAATAAAAGCCAAAAAATAATAACTCAAAAATATAATCATGGGGCTTTCGCCTGGAAGATATTATTAGTAGATAAAACCGTTTAAACTTAAAAAAGTGTTTTACCAATTTTATTTTTGTGTTTTTAGTTTTTATTACAAACTGTGCTCTACATGAAAAGCCCCTTCATTTGATACCCATAATGAGGGGGTTGTTTAAAAAAATGTTATCCGCCATGTTGTGTCGGTGGCCATCTTGTATTTACGTCAATACTGAATACAAAAAATTCTATTGTCATCGAAACTAAAGCTATGTATCAAATATTATATCAATCTGTTCACGGGAAGGGGGTCAAATTTAAATTACTAGATTTGACCCAAAAATCAGGAAAGTGAGTTAAATAAAACCGTTCAATAAAAATATAAATGTATGTTATAAACTACCTGTCTATCTAAAGTACCGGTCTCGGTAGGTATTTGAAGTACATAAGTTTGAAAAAAAGATTTTACGCTTATACCTGGATTGATAAAAAAATTTTGGGCTGAGCATCGGACTGTGACAGCGTCGCGCGTCAGGACGGAAACCTATAGGTACTGCGTATTATGTAGGTTCAAATCCTGGACACGTCAATATTTGTTTTTTTTTCTGATCTAAAAAACATCTTGAGGTGATTAATCTTAATATATAAACATTTAGTGTCACTTTGTTTGTCCGCGATGAACTTCTCGACTACTGAACCGACCAAAACCAAATTTTGTACACAGTGTGCAGTTTGATCCAACTTGAAAGATAGGATAGTTTATTTATCAATTTATAATCGCATATTTTTACTGGTGAAATTTTAATATTATTATGCTAAAACAACGTTTGGCGGGTCAGCTAGTTTTATTGTAAATACTGATTAAGTAGACTTACGACATTCATTTAAGTAAAATAGGTATATTTATATGTACTTACTATATCATATAATATTAGTATTTATACACTAGCTTCTACTTTATTATATTATAATAGTACCTAAATATCATACTTATCAGAAATCAATTTTAATGCTACACCTAGATGTGCTTATTATTCTTGTTTAGCCTCTTCTTATTAATGCTTTATTATCGGTGTCGGTGGATAGATGGACCTATGTCTATGTTAACTGTCTCCTAACACTCAAAAAAAAAATTCTAGTCTATTCTATTAAGTTCTGTCGATTTTGATGTACCCCCTACTAAACAAAGTCAATATTATAAAACGAAAACCATCTGACTATTTACTTAATAAATCACATCAATTTTAGACCTACTCAATTAAGTTTGATTACGGAATTGGCGCAGCAAAATCGACGTGAATGTCTAAATATTAGGAGACTAAAGTTATCGTTTCTTTCAGACAAGCAATACATTTATCGGTACTACCTATGTTGAGTTACACATTGCTGAAAACCGTACCACATCACATAATGGGAAAGTAAGTGTATATGCATTTTAATTTAAATGAGAACCTATACAAGTTGAGGATTATCCAAAATCAGAATTGCAGCGAAAAAATCTCCGCGTTTCTGTCCACTCCGTCCCGTACCGGATTTTCAAATAATCCACTGTTGAACATATGCCTACCCACAGTGAGGCTGTCTGAATTTATAAACAGCAATGAGAATATAATATAATAATATTATAATGATGTTTAGTAACGTGTAGCTACCTCTAGGGGCGCTGCATCATAATATACAACAAATCTTACATGGTTTCTGTAGATTAGAGTGTATATTGATGTTGCGATAGGCAGTGTATGGATCCAGGATTATTAGATGATATAAAAAAACATCACCTAGAGCATTCCATTCTACGTCTGACAATAGGTACTCAAATACACCGTTTAAGTGGTCAAATGTCCTAGCTCAATAAAACTACTTGAATCAATCTGAAATCGACCAACAGAATTGTTGAACATTTGTCGATATCTGTCTGATATATCCATACAATAGTTAAAACCATTTGTTTTCTTATATAATTACATAAGACATTACGTAGTTTACTTAAATTCCTAATTATGTATTAATCTTCGAAAAAAATTCCAATCAAGTTTTCATTATAATGTCAAATACATTGTTTGTCTAATTTTAGCGTTATACTAACGGGGTCAATGATATACCTGTCTTGCCTTCATTTACATCGGCAGATATACCACACGGCTGATTATACACTTGATATAACAGGTAAGATTTTTTGTTATCTACTCTAATGCCTTTTCAGATTTCGCTCCAACACATAACAATATGAATTGTCCATACAAAAATGTCTTAATATCTTATATCCATTGATTTAATAATCGGTCAAGTACGAGTAGGACTCGCGCACGGAGGGTTCCGTACTGTATGGGAGCCCCCATTAAATATTTATTTTATTTTATTATTTATTATTCAATTGAACATACAAATAAAAATTCTGTAAAAATTTCAAGCATAATATAGAGCAAAAAACAGCTAAAAAATCAGATTTGTTGTATGGGAGCCCCCCTTAATTATTAATTTTATTCTGTTTTTAGTATTTGTCTTTATAGCGGCAACAAAAATACATCATCTGTGAAAATTTAAGGTTTCTATCTATAACGGTTCATGAGATACAGCTTGGAGACAGACAGACAGACGGACAGCGGAGTCTTAGTAATAGGGTTCCGTTTTTACCCTTTGGGTACGGAACCCTAAAAACCCAGCGGGTGTAGCATTGTTCCACCTAAAACTTTTCTTTGGACAGATGTTTGTAATCAGTTACTCTCTTGCGATAAATTATTATTTATCTAGTTACTTATCGTTTTGTCACGGGACAGTGGCAGAAACTTTTTCCCTTGTATCTATACCAATATAATAAAGAGGAAAGATTTGATTGTTTGTTTGTTTGCATTGAATAGGCTCCGAAACTACTGAACCGATTTGAAAAATTCTTTCACTGTTGGGAAGCTACACAATCCCCGGGTGTCATAGGCTATTTTTTTTTAATTAGGGAGGCTGCTAGTTTTTTATAAATAAGTACCTAATACTCGTAGAACAACATTTGGCCATCGACTCGCCTGATGGAAAGCGATGTAGCGGCCAAAGTTGGAGTATTTAGACTCAGATGATACCTATTCCTTAAAGATATCCAGATTGTAATTGTGCACGGGTCCAAAGTGGCTACTGAATTTTGATCCACTTCACTGTTGCCCGATTGATCTCGAATCTGCTATGTATACCTATGTAAGTGTGTAAATTTCCGATGATAATGCAACAATAAAAAACTATTCTAACGAAGTTGAGGTCAATTCTGAGGCGATAGTGGCGAAAGATGGAAACTCTGTCAAGGAAATTAGGTACTTGTTTACATAACTGTGTCGTGTTAGGACTCTGTTCATTTTTCTTCACGTGTAGGTAGGTACTATACACAGATGACGTTCATTGATAAGGATTATTTTATAAATATTATTTTCGTTACTAAATGCATACTTATTACCTATATATTTACTTTAACAAAAACAAAAGCGAGGTCTTTTACATTTGAATAATTTTACTAGCGTAAATATAATTACTCTGATGCTATGATATGAGAGCCAAGCAGTTCTTTGGAAATGTATCAGATTAATTAGTTTATCAATTTTTTTAATAATAAAGCGAAGTCTGGATACATACTTTCTTGAAATACTTTGTCACGACAAATACTAAAACCTCTTTATTAAACACTAGACGACCCGCCCCTGCTTCGCACAGGTGTATTATACATATAAACCTTCCTCTTGAATCACTCTATCCATTAAAAAAAACCGCATCAAAATCCGTCGCGTAGTTTTAAAGATTTAAGCATACAGACAAACAAACAAACGAAAATAGCGACTTTATTTTATACTATGTAAGGATATATATTATATTATATCTTTATTATACAATACCTACTTACACACGTGTAGTAGAAATACTTAGGTAGGTATTTGGCATTCACCTTGAGTAACCTCCCGCCTGAATGTCATGCCGTGATACAACGTTTCGATAAAAATCAAGTAAACACTGAAATAACTCTTCATTCCAGGTCCATTAATGGTCATCACTCAAAGAGTGACGTCATTAGCTTATTCTTTGCAAGACAAGCTGTCAAAGAAAGAAGTCAACGATAACAGAATCACAGACGACGATTTCTGCAGGATAGAAAAGATTCCTTCGCCTTTGGAATATTTCGCTTACACGCTAGCGTTTCAGACGCTGATGTGTGGCCCGGTGGTATTCTACAATGACTATATTAACTTCATAGAAGGAGTTCGCGCCGATGGGGTGAGTTTTTCATTGCCTTATCAATCTTATCATGGTACGTACCTCGTAAGAACCGGATAATAGATCATTTTCAACTACAAGAACTCCAACATAAGCACAGTCACACAGTATTGCTTCTCATTAAGTATATCGTAGACCATCTGCGCAAAATCATGGATACTACGCCTTAATTGGTCAGAGTCCGAGAGAGTGAGTTAATGTCGCATGAATTTGTTCACTACTAAGAATAATCTAGCGTCAATCTCCAAAAATAATGAGGTATAATAATGGCTATCAGCATCTTATCAACCATAGGATGTTCAATGCGCCCCTTCGTAAGTACTTGTAGATCTCCAAAAAGTCCGGTTGAAAACGGCTTGCGTCCAGCGCGATCCAGAGGTCTAAACGAGATCGTCAGTCCACGTCAACGACATATTATATAGCCATCATTATCTTTGATAAATTTTGATGGTTACCTTTCATTTTTAGGGTTCCGTACCCAAAGGTTAAAAACGGGACCCTATTACTAAGACTCCACTGTCCGTCTGTCTGTCACCAGGCTGTATCTCATGAACCGTAATAGCTAGGCAGTTGAAATTTTCACAGATGATGTATTCCAATTGCCGCTATAACAACAAATACTAAAAACAGGACAATACAAATATTCAAGGGTGGTTCCCATACAATAAACGTGTTTTTTTGAGGGGCTCCCATACGGTACGGAACCCTTCAAGCGCGAGTCAAACTCGTAATTGGCCGATTTTTAATATGATACGCAGCAAAAAGCTGGCAAGGCTCCTGATGGTAGTTACGGTAAGAATGTATCCGCCACCTATGAACTGTATGAACAACTAGTTTTGTAAACCAGTGGTTATTGGTTTCGATTAACGCTCGGTTAGGCAGCAAGCAGAGCGCGAATGTAGATCAAATAAGTACCTATAGTAAAAATTCATAATTCTCGATGTTTGTCGTCAATTAACGAGTTATTAACTACAACATGGTTATAGTTGTTTGGTGTGGAATCAAGATGATTCATATTGCTATTGGCTTACTCAGGCTCCGAAATTAGAATCTTATCTTGGCCGACATAATTATGTATCTGCTTACAGATTTTATGGTAGTTTTCGTAAAGAGACATGTTTGGCGAAAAATATAAAAAAAAATTACTATCTTCTCTCGACTTTATCGATCGGGTTCATATTTAAATGTGATGATGAAAAGAATGTATATTACGCTTGCCTTCTGTTTTACTTTCAATGACAGATTGAAGTAGTAAAGCGTGTGAGTAAAACCGAGTAAAGCAATGATGGCGATTCTGAGTTGACCCGTGTTTTCGCGTTTTCTGTAGAACATCAAGAAAATTCGCGGTACATTTTTGATAAAATTTACTTTTCGGGAGAAAACTCTTTTCACCCCTTAAATTGTAATAAAATATTATGTTTTGGTGTCAATCGCTTGAGTAAGAAATATTGCACGTTCGTACGTCAAATTTTTTTCAGAAAAGTTTTTAGTTTATGTATACTAAATTTAAATAAATTAAATATAAAAAATACTTTTCAGACAATATTTTTGCGTAAAAATATGACTTCATAGAGGCTTATAACTTTATGGTCATTTGAAAAACTGTAAAAACTAAGACGTTTAAACCTAGCCATTAAAGTGCTGATTTGGTACATGAAGAAAAAAAAAAACAAATCGGATAATATTTAGAGGTAGTAGATAACAGCTTATTGTTTTTGTATGGCGAAGTTGGCGTAGATCCTCATGACCTCATTGGATTGAAAATTGCGTGATATGTAAATTGCGTGAAAATTAGTGAGACATTTTAAGTTGCATTGAAAATAAAACATCGAAAATTGATGAGTAGGTAGTGTTTAAACTTGCACTAGGTATAACCAAAAATGTCTGCGGGTTCAGTCAGAGCACTAATATAATATACCTAACGCGATCTTCCGACGACCACATTCGGCAAATCATAAACCTGCTTTCGGCTCGAGAACCAAAAGAGAATTGCCTTTCACTCTCACAATTACTTTTTCAATACTTATTACCTGTGTAGTACCTTTCTATCCAGATGATATTATCTAAGATTGATAAGTTTTATTGCCCCCAAATATATTTAAATTTTTAACATGCTATCACAATGAAGTAGCCCTTCGGTACTTGTCTCTCGCTAAGAAATAATAAATAATAGTAAATAATTTTCTGTTGAATCTATGTAATGATTATAATATATTATTATGCATTTATTATGCACGGCACGGAAATAATGCGGAATACAAAATGTCAACGCACTCTGCACACTTTGCCCGACAAATAAAATAATGGCATTCTATGACTTGATCAATCCGTTTGTATAATATGTATATATATTTATGAAATTTTCAGTTCGAGAAAGGAAAAGACTCCACCGAGCCATCACCAAGACGCGCCGTGATGTACAAAATGGCAGGCTCCGTGGCAGCCGCTCTCCTGTACCTGTCTCTCGCTAAGAAATACCCACTCGCAGTATTAGAAGGTTAGCATACATTCCATAGTCCACTGGTGAACACAGGCTAACCCACTAAAAGGGCGATTGGGCCATATCCACGACGCTGGTCCACTCGGGTTGGTGATTTCAAGTATCCAGGCAGCCTTATGACGTTTTTCTTTGTTAACTGATTTTATGACCCATAAAGAAACCCATCCTCGATGCAATGTTATATTGTTGTTGGAATGATTGTAGGTTTATATAGTAAAATATGATCTGGAACTAGGTGTAAGCTGTCCTTGTCTTATAGGATCTTATAGTCCATGGCATCCCCATCTATAAATAGATTAAGCATGAGTTTTCCTAATGTGAAGATTTAATTAGTTTTACATTCTTGAAATATTATAAGTAGAATACGCGTGGCCTACAGACTATAGAACTTGTCAGCATAACAACATTTGAATAACTTTTACATGTTGCTTATCACGGTATTGTAGGAATAATAAAACTACATACGATTGCATGTAAATAATCGTAAAATCAATGCAAACAAGTGGAAATACAAAGTGTTTTATAAGCGAGGCTGTTAGAACACTTTGCAAATTATTGTGCGATATTATATAAGTAGTGCAAAGTAAATCAAAGAATGTAACAATGGAACTGACATAACTAGTCGCGTAGCGGCTGAAGTGCCCAATAAATAAAGATTTAAAAAAATGCAAACAAGATTTTATATATGAATTGAATTTCCGAATTTTCCTATCGAATAGGTACGCTACGAAAATTATTTTTCAAATCACCTGCTCGAAAATGACCCATTATATGTCATAGAATCTCAACGTAAAACGAGTCATTATTATCTTAACACAATCTTGAGGTCTATGGCAGGTCAATAATGTTGTATGAAACTCCCTAGGGGTTAAAGTGATTTAAATTTGGAACGTCTAATTAGTATGAAAATCTCAACTTATAACATTTAAGGACATCGTAAAAAGGTTTCATTTTGCAAAATAAAATATAACCTCTTTACATTGTACGGCAACTGGCATTGTAAGGAGGTTCACTCGACTTCACAGAATAAAACCTCTTTGGTGCCCGTATCAGTTCGATTTTATAAAATAAAACCTCTTTGAAATGCCCGTGCTATGATCGAGATGGCCATGGTCTTATTTTTTCATGTAGTATTTCCATTCTCTTTTTATTATAAATTGTGTGCGATTCTATAAAAACTCGTAGGTACATTCTAATTTGTTTTAATTTATTGTGAACAATACCGAGTTGCCTAATGAGTTCCTTCCTACACTTAGTGAATTTATGACGTAAGTGTTACTCATATTCTTGAGGTTATATTTTCTCGCAGGATGTATGAAAAGTAGAGTATGGACCTCTAGAACCAAGTTTGTCTTCGTATTGGGCGACTTGAACCCCTCGCTTCACTCAGGACTCTAAATAAAAGAAATAACTTCAAACACCCTCGCTACGCTCGGGAGATAACTGTAGAGTCCCTCGCTACGCTCAGGATACAATTGTCGTCCGTGACATAAGACACCACTTGGTTCTCTTGGTACATAATCTACTATTGTATGTAAATATCACAACCACTTCGGACTTTTACGATAATGTTTGTTATTTTCAGCTTATTATTGCAAAACATAGTTTAAAGATATTTGAATTAAAACGATAGTTTTACAAATGCCATTTTATATGAAAACTGGTGTGAATACGAAAGCTGAAGTACTTTTGTAAAACTCAATGACGTCATCCCATCGTTTACAATAGCCAAGAGATGGTAATCCAACTCAGGGCTATTGTGAATAATAAAAAACATATAAATTTTATTTCCCCGTGCTATAGAAATACTATTGATTTATTGCTCTACTGATAAACATTTCCTTTTGAGCTATGTATGTACTTAATACAATACAATCGGATATATCCCGATCATGGCCCCCACCCCCCCCCCCCCCCCCCGTACCTGCAATTTGTATTGTAATTTAATAGGCATGATGACAAAAAAAAATATAATTAGCCCGTCAGATAAACATAATAATAAATAAATAAATAATTATTAGGGGACATCATCTTACACACATTATTATTCGATAGATTATCAAAAAATATTAGACACGTATTTCTTCTTTTGTCAATTAAACAAAAATTGATGAAGATATAGTCCGTTAAAGTTCCGCGTGACGTAACGTCGCGTGAAGTGACATTGACAAGGTTTATCTTTGTCATTTGTTTAATTGACAAAAATACGTATCCACTATTTCCTTTGATGGGTATTGCGGCGTTTAGTTATAATGATTTTTCTCACCAGTCATCATGCCTATTTGTGTAGAACTGACGCACCCAACATGGGAAGTGTCTCAGTCAAGGTCACCCTATACCTCCTCTGGTACCTCATACCGCGTAAATTTCTACGATCGTTGCACACGCGTGATAACAAATTGTATTGTAATTTGTGTAGAACTGACGCACCCAACATGGGAAGTGTCTCAGTCATGGTCACCCTATACCTCCTCTGGTACCTCATACCGCGTATCTTTCTACGATCGTTGCACACGCGTGATAATATCTTGTATTGTAATTTGTGTAGAACTGACGCACCCAACATGGAAAGTGTCTCAGTCATGGTCACCCTATACCTCCTCTGGTACCTCATACCGCGTATCTTTCTACGATCGTTGCACACGCGTGATAATTACTTGTATTGTAATTTGTGTAGAACTGACGCACCCAACATGGAAAGTGTCTCAGTCATGGTCACCCTATACCTCCTCTGGTACCTCGTACCGCGTATCTTTCTACGTTCGTTGTACACGCGTGATAACAACTTGTATTGTAATTTGTGTAGAACTGACGAACCCAACATGGGAAGTGTCTCAGTCATGGTCACCCTATACCTCCTCTGGTACCTCATACCGCGTATCTTTCTACGATCGTTGCACACGCGTGATAATATCTTGTATTGTAATTTGTGTAGAACTGACGCACCCAACATGGAAAGTGTCTCAGTCATGGTCACCCTATACCTCCTCTGGTACCTCGTACCGCGTATCTTTCTACGTTCGTTGCACACGCGTGATAACAACTTGTATTGTAATTTGTGTAGAACTGACGGACCCAACATCGGAGGTGTCCCGATCCTGGTCCGCTTTGTACTTGCTGTGGTATGCCTACCTGTCTACTCTGGTGGTCCGCTGCAAGTACTACCACGCGTGGCTGTTGTCCGAGGCCATCTGCAACAACTCCGGCATGGGCTTCAACGGATACGACCAGAACGGCGCGCCTAAATGGGACAAGATGTCCAATATTGACGTTTTCGGATTTGAGGTAAGAATAGGCTATTTGACTACTATCTGGAAATCGTTTTAAATTATTCGTTAGTACGTAATAAGCACACCACAAATCAGTGTTAAATAATAGATTTTCAAGATCCCGTCAAAAACGACATTCTGTAATGGCGCTGGCCTGTAACGTCACAAGCTAGAAAATAACATTAGTTATTACTAGTAAATAAGCTAGTTCACATCCGAAGATTGACAAAAGGTACTTTAGAAGTAAATTTCATATCCAATAATATTACTCCGAAAACCCAAAACACAAATTACACAACAGTCGATCGAGAAATTCTCGCTTTCTAGCATGAGTTGCCGCCCACCTTAGAGCGTTTTCATCACAGATAAAATATCAAAAAAATATCGTAAATTATTTCGTGCAATATGCGAAAATTAAACATATTTTAGTTTAAATAAAGTGAAATAGGTATGTCATTTTCGAGCTATTATCTGTAAGGATTGCCACAATCAATAGTATATTAGGGTTCCGTACCCAAAGGGTAAAAACGGGACCCTATTACTAAGACTTCGATGTCCGTCTGTCTGTCTGTCACCGGGCTGTATCTCATGAACCATGATAGCTAGGCAGCTGAAATTTTCACAGATGATGTATTTCTGTTCCGCTATAACAACAAATACTAAAAACAGAATAAAATAAATATTTGAGGGGGGCTCCCATACAACAAACGTGATTTTTAGGAGTTTTTTGCTCGCTATTAATAACGGCAAGAGGAATGGGGCTCCCATACGGTACGGAACCCTTCGTGTGCGAGTCCGACTCGCACTTGGCCGATTTTATTTTCAATGTTGTCAAATAGCCTATTGGTGGCACTTACGAACAGGGTTCGCTCGCGGGGCAGTCTCGTGTTGAAGGCATGTTTGTACTTAGTCAAAATACAAGGTGACATGCGATATCGAATACGGGGTTATCCAGAACTGATTTACTAAGCTGAAAGTAGGTGATTCAGACTATCATTATGAACAACATTTACTATGGGACCGACCCGGTATTCGAAAAAAAATGAGCTGTTTCATACATTTTGCCGATTCTTACTTGTAATTATGTACCTATGGAACAGCAAATATTTTTTCTCGAATTCCGGGTTGGTTCCATAGTAAATGTTGTTCATAATGATAGTCTAAATCACCTACTTTCGGCTTAGTACAGGGTAACAGATTCTGTATAAGCTAGATGTCTAAAAAAATATAATTGGTCCGTCAGATACCCAGATTATTAAAAATATTAGATACGTATTTTTTCTTTTGTCGATTAACTTATGCAGCGCCCAACTATTCTGTACGTATAAATGTATAACAGTTTCTATAGTATGACAGTAAGGATGGCGGTAACGTCATATCGATAAAAAAATATGCCTAAATTATAAGTTTTTTTTTAAATTTACAATCATTAATAAAAACTGATACATTACAGGCCGCGGTATATAAGTCTAGCGCTGAACAAAGTGTGGAGGGGATGGTTGCGCATGAGTATAGTGTGGCGGTCAATATGCGCAGCCATTCCCTCCACAGTACCCCCAGCGCTAGACTACGTGCCGCTACTTGTATAATGGTAATTTGTTTTATTTTATGAACATATTTAGTGAGAAAAATGATTATAATTAAAAGTCTGAGGCAGGTTCCAAACCTTCTAAAATCCGCATCAACTCATTAGATATTTACTGATTTCTTTCATTTTGCACTGTTTTTTTACCCGAACCGGGAAAGAAACACACGTGCGAATGTTTGTAACGCCCAGCACTGACACGATGACCTTGAAACCTCTACGCTTATGACGTCACGAGTTTACTTGTATGGAAGTTGGTGGCGTCGGTAGCACGGACATCTTGCCATTTCGTAGAGATGGGTGTTGTAATATTGATTAAGTAAACTCAATTATTTAATGAAGTGATTAAATTTTAATAAACAATACCTTCCTACTTATACCTTGTTTTAAGTAATATTTGTATTACGATTATGTATCAATGTAGGTACTTGTTTATTTCAGTAAGTAAATAAATAATCGATTCGATATGGATTGATTTAATACGTAAATTAATTTTAATTTATTATGTCATTTCGTTATTTACTGGTGGAATGTATTGTCAATCATAGAATTCATAAACTTTTGCAATTTGCTTTTGTGAATGCAACTATCTCACATCACTGGCCTACTTGATATGAAATGGTTGGCGATCTCAATCGACCATCAGTCAATCCACCAATGTATATGTATATTGAATTAAAATACGTAATGATGTTTTGAATGGTAATTAGACATTTGGGATTTTTTATTCCAAACATTACCTACAGCGATCGATAGTGCCCAAACATTACCTACATTTTAATTACCAACCTATAATTACTTTCAATTATACCAAATTTTTACTTAATTAGCATAAAAAAACATGAATAAAAACAACTTAGAAAAACAACAAAAAATGTTTAAATAAACAACTCAAACAATAATTTTACGAGCGTGTGATTTTCCGCAGTGAATCTTTGAGCTTCCACACACATTCAATGTGACTGCGACTTTCGTTTGGTCATACTAATGTACATTGATATCCTAGAATCTCTTTCGTCTAGAAATGTCATTGCCAGTTGTCTCCGCTATCAAAGTCCCCGTGCATATTGGTCAGAATCAGAATATCGTTTATTGCTACAAAACTGGTACATAAGTTGTTAAAAATAATTATAAGTTGGTATCACAGTCTTATCCTTTTCGGGCATGCAATATTTCACACAATACGTATTTTTATATGTATCTTATAGCTACTATAAATAATACACACATAAACAAAAAATGTTTAAGGTACCTAACATAAAATCTAGTACTTATTTACAATTTCTAAATTATGATTTTACTAGCGACCCGCCCCGGCTTCGCACAGGCAGGTGTATTATACATATAAAACTTCCTCTTGAATCACTCTACCTATCTATTAAAAAAAAAACCGCATCAAAATCCGTTGCGTAGTTTTAAAGATTTAAGCATACATAGGGATATAGGGACAGAGAAAGCGACTTTGTTTTATACTATGTAGTGATTACAATTTTATTGTAAACATCATTTTAGGTAGGTACATAGGTAAAATGGTGACAGAATTTTTCACATGCGATATTATTGTTAAATTTTTAGTGCTTTTCTCGTGGCTAGGCCCTTCGAGGTCGTGGTGGTGGACTGGCTGTTGTAGCGTGGAATCGGCTACGGAAATGTACTTTTAGAAACACTCCGACGTCGTTTTATATCTTACAAAGCTGCCTATTTCCTTTCAGAATGGTAGATATCATGAATTTCTTATTTTCTTCTTGTAATTTTTATGTCAATAAATGTTTATTGGTTGTCGGCAGTTCGCCCAAAACTTCCGCACGGCTGTAGCGAGCTGGAACAAGAACACGAACGCGTGGCTGCGCAGCGTGGCGTACCTGCGCGGCGGCGCCGCGTGCCGCACGGCGCGCGTGTACGCGCTCTCCGCCATCTGGCACGGCTTCCACCCCGGATACTACATGACCTTCTTCGCGGGCGGACTCTTCACCGTGGCCGCTAGGAAGGTCATTTTTTTATCGTGTTGTACTTGGCTGTACTCATAATACATTTTGCTAACTCGACAAACCACGTGACCGACTTACGCGGTAGCCAATTTACCTATAGCTCGTTTACTGCGCAGGTCGGTCACGGTTTTACCATAAAGCCATGTGACTCACTGAGCAACAGTGTTTCGGATACATAGTTCCTGAAACATCACGTAGATGTTTCCAGGAACAATGTATCGGAAATTCTGCCATCCACACAATTAGTTGTTTGAGCAATGTCGGCCGAGGAAGTAGTGTTGTTGTGTGGTGCCTATAATATTCGTTTTTTTCTCAAACAGTTCTATTCATTTAAAAACAGTTTCATCATCCCACACTACAGCCATGTTTACAAACAATGTTTAGATGCGTCCACACTCGCATGTGTCTGTTGCGCAGCGCAACTGTATAGTTTCCGTGTTCTCCGTCGCAAGCGGGGAGCACCGAAACATATCGATAAACACGTAGTGTTTACAGAAACAAAATAATTGTCTCTGAAACATTATTTTTTGTTTCAGAAACGCGTATATTTTGTTTTTGATACAGAGTTTATAATAGCCCATTTCACTTTTTGTCATTCAAACTATGCCGATGGCAAAAATCAAGTCAATCCGTTACTCCGTAGCTGAGAAACAGTTTTTCTCCTATACTACGGGAACCACGATTTTTTTCGGGATAAAAAGTAGCCTATGTCCTTTCTCAGGCTCTAGACTATCTGTGTACAAAATTTCATTGAAATCGGTTCAATAGTTATGGCGTGAAAGCGCGACAGATAGACAGATAGAGTTACTTTCGCATTTATAATATTAATATATAGTAAGGATTGTAGCTCAGTGAATACATGGCTTAAATCGTTGAGTGCGCGGATCAGTCCCGAAATAAAGAATCTGTTGTTTCCAGGTGCGCACGGTGGCGCGGCCGCGGTTCGTGGGCGGCGCGCCGCAGAAGATGTTCTACGACCTGGTGTCGTTCGTGACGACGCGCGTCGCCATGACGTACGCCACCGTACCCTTCGTGCTGCTGCACCTCGCGCCCAGCCTCGCCTTCTACGGGTCAGTGCTTTGGATTATCTTTTACCTGTAGTAGTACTTACTATGAAACACCGTGTTCTGAAAGAAAAATGCTTCGATACTTCCGTCCAGATACAGACGAGCGACTCATCGATCGCGCCTAGTCCACTAGACTTTCGATCGAAACAACCGACGCGCGCAAACGCGCGTAGCGCACCCCACGACTCCTACTCTTATAATTTTAATAATCAATCTAATAGAATACAGATATTGCACGAAAAAGACCAAGGGAACTTTTGCGGTGAAGTGCAAAAGTAAACAAAAGAAACCAATAGTTTTGCTAAGCGCGAGCGGCAACACCTTGAGCCGTATCGGGGTAGATTTCATTAGGTGGTATTGTAAGTTTTATCATTTGCGAGGAGCTGTGGAGAAATTTGAACTTGAGATCATTTGGTATTGATCACGGATGACTTGTTCAAATAGTTCAACAAGGTGATTTTTAATCTGATAGTTGAGAATATTGTTCCCATGTATCCTTACATAGTATAAAATAAAGTCGCTATTTTCGTTTGTTTGTTTGTCTGTATGCTTAAATATTTAAAACTACGCAACGGATTTTGATGCGGTTTTTTTTAATGGATAGAGTGATTCAAGAGGAAGGTTTATATGTATAATACACCTGTGCGAAGCCGGGGCGGGTCGTCTAGTTTATTAATAATATTTGAGATAAGATAGTCTTGTAGCTGACATGATGTCATGACTCTGGGATCTCGAGTAGGTATTATCTTTAATGCACACTTAATATACTCTTCAAGTGACACTATTTTGTGATTCCTTAATGGTTCAAAGATAATCTCTGTCAAGCGTGGGGTTTATTGCTTACCTTGATAGATAAGACGAGAAAAATATACACCATTCATCATTGTTCAGCTTACAGATAAATTACATATTTATGTATTTACTTATTTTTCTAGGCTGTACAAGAAATAGGGAACAGTTTTGGTTGTAAAATACCTATTTCCATCTAATTCTAGATGGGGGTGATGTGACCTGAACTGACATCCCGCTTGGGGTGTATTGTGCATTCCCCCCTTACTCGAACCAGCCGAGCTCCTTAAAACAACGGAGCACGGCCCTGGGTCGTTGGCATATTTGATCCACCTCTGTTGCGTCAGATGTTTCGTTGCTGGAGACTTGTAATGCGTCTTTATCTTTTTCAAGGAGTCCCGATTCTATTCTTATATCTTCTGTAGCCTTGCAGTGCAGAAGCACGTGTTCTACAGTTTCGTTCTCTTGTAGGCAGCCTCGACAAAGAGGGCTATCCGTAGCTCCAATTTTGTGTAAATGATAGTTTAGGTCACAATGACCTGTTATTGTGCCTATCATTGTACGCAGATCAGACCTTGTTAGTTTGTGATGTTTTTATCAACACTCGGAAAGAATGTTTTTGCATGCCTGCAATCTTTAATTTTATTCCATAGACTTTGATGCTCTCCCTATTTCCATACAAACCACGCGATCGATTAAATGAAAATACGAAGCCCGAACCCTTAGTATGAGTTTGCATAGTAAACAAAAACTATTATAGTATTCTGTGGCTCCGCTCTCTTGTTAGCTCTTCTTTGATTCCGCCAGGAACGCTGTACAAAAATATTTGGAGCCACACAGAAACTAGTTTTCGTTTACGTATAAATTCTTAGGTACTAGGGGTTAGTATATACTAAAATAAAATAGAAATAAAACACTAAATCTTTAGGACATCTTGTATTAATTAATTAAATTAGCAAAGCGTAAATAAAATAGGTAGGTACCTATATTACAATTACTAATCTAACGACAAACATTACTCATTAGTAGTTTAATTAGCTATCAACATTTTAATCCCTATTTTATTAATGATACATTTTAATTTTCAGGAAATTCTACTACTCGCTACATTTCATCGCCATGGGAGCTCTTCTCATACCAAGTTCAAACGCCCGGTCTTCCACTAATAGCATCTCTTCAGATCTTCCACAAAAACCTAGCAACAAGTCTTCCACAAGCGTTAAGGAATCCATACATAGCCGAGAAATGAACGGGGAGTCTAACGGGAAACTAAAAACATCTTAAAGAATTCCATTATTTTTAAGGGGTGTATTACCGTGACTATTATAATATATGACCATACATGATAAGAAGTATTCAAAGGTCATCTAAAACTATGGACAGTATTTCTCAAGTTGTATTAAAATAGAGTTTATGTTTAAAAAAAAAACTGCATTTCTACCAGAAACACAAGTTATGTATTTTTGTTTTTTAATTAGAATTTTCGTCTCTAGCTCGAAATGAAAATATCGTATGCGCACAATTTTCTTTTAATTTATTGTTAATATAATGGTGTTAATATACTCATAACATGATTGCAACAATGATAAAATATTTTACCAAAATTAGCATTGTAACTACTAGATGTTGACAGTTTCTCTTCTGTAGAGTATTTATTTGTTAATTCAAAATAGTGTTAGGAAAATACATTTGCAGCTCTGATAAGGCACTTAGTTTAATGTATAGATAGGGTACATATTAAGTTAATTTATTTTAGTATTCACTAACAGATATGTTTTAACTACTTATTTTGTAAGTCTGTTTGCTGTTTCTAATCTCTGCAATGTGATTATATTACATTTTATGCACAGTTATAAATAGAGGCTGAAACTCATAAAATTACAATAGTACATATAATGCGGGAAATATGCACTACATACATGCTTTTACTTAAATTTTTACAAAATTAAACCAGCAGAACTTAACAACCAAAATACGTGCTATCTTCTTTTGTTATTATTGTGGCGAGGTCAAATGTCACAAAATGAGTCGACTTATTTTCGGCTACCGTGTCAATCAAGAGGAATTAAACATGACCTTCGTATGGAACTGAATGCAACAGAAATTACGAGACTGATTTTGCGCGACTGACAACCGAAATAATTATGTTCGTTTGGCCTCGCCCAACAAAGTACACATATAAACATTGAACTAAATAAATATATCAGGAGTATACTTGTTATTATAATAAGTATACCATAAACACGGTAAAGATATATCTAACAGTACAGTATTCATGCAAACGGTCGAAACGCGAATCATACCTACGCACCCCGGAGTTCAAATGCTCTCAGTATGATAGTAAGCCGCGACGCGCCGTAGTAACTAGTAAGCGTGCGATTTACGTTTTTAGGGTTCCTCGTTTTTCTATGGAACCCTAAAAACATCAAAAAACACAAAATGTATTTTTATTGAACGCTTCCTCTTTCATTCACAACGAATTTCTTTTTTAATAAATTTAATAATTTTACATCAAAACAGATAAAAACTAGAAAGAAACTCAAGTAGATGAAATTAAAATAAAAAAATTTGGGCAGCCCTAGCACCTGATACTTTCTGCGTGGCCACGTGGCGCTGTAGTTAGGTATATATTTCAAGGACGGCCAAGTCACAATGCTGTTAGATATAATTACCGTGCCATGAACCTAATCCCCGATATTATATTGTTTTTAACCATGTTTACAATTTTTCCAGTAGTATTCACTTCAAATACATTATACATAGTTGTATTTAGTGTACCAGCTGGGCTAGTATACGCACTACTAAATAATTTTTTCTATGTGTCAGAACAACTTTTTCACGCGTAGAAAAGTTATTTTCGTGGTTGTATGCTAACCTAGCTGCGCCCCTAGCATAACAAAGGGACAAATTGTCTTTCCGCTAATTTATCCCCTCAGAGTGAAAACAAAGTATGAACTGACATTGTCAACTGACATTAAAGTGGATAAAATGGTTTTATCCCTTTGCCATGCTAGGGGTGCTGCATGGGTTGCACAGCAAAGGGTGAAAGCTATTTTATCCACTTTTAATGTCAGTTGTCATTGTCAATCCATACTTTATTTCCTCTTTGAGGTGATATAATGGTGGAGAGACAATTTGTCCCTTTTCCATGCTACCCATGCTGGTGTGGATAGATAAGGTGCATTCCGGATCTTAAGTTTAATACAATAATTAAAATGTGCTATTATTATTGGTAAAACTAAAACAGCAATCTGCAGCTGAGAAATAAAGATAATGAATAAAATTGTATTTGCTGACATACTTTAGTCTTTGTATGTTATGTATTTTATAAAGATAATGATAATAAATATTTTTCATAAGACTGCATTTTATTTCATTTTGAAGGCACTAAGATTGACAAAACTAAATTATACTTCATTCTGTACCTCTAGTCCTTAGTCTAGTTTTTGTAGTTTAGTCCTTTACTATCAGAAACAAGAGAGCAGACACTAGCTGTTCTTCATTAAACCTTCAAATTACTCAAATCATAATGGTATATATTTTATATTAAATTTAAAAATTGAGAATTATTTATACATAAAGCCCGATTACAGAGGCGCCATCGTAATTATATTAGCTAAATAGCATAGTTCTGTTTCTTTTTCACTTTAGGCATTCGATAGAGAGAATGTTTTTTACGTTGCTATTAAATTTACGCTGGCGCCTCTGTAATCGGGCTTAAAGATATGCTTACATAAGATCCCAAGTCTAAAAAAATAAAAGGTCATAACAAAGCACAAGTTGGTTCTTTGCATGTAGATACCTTATTTCTTTTTACTAGCACTAATTTCCACAAAGGCTTGTCTGATATAACAAAGAGCTCCAGGGATATCATTACTTCTTTGAAACTTTCTGTGAAACTCCTCTATACACTTCAGCTTTGGTGTTGTACTTATAACTGAAAAGAAAAAAAAACATTAACAACAAGTCTTCATCTTGTACATGATTTGCTATCATTATTATCAGTCTATTGAACATACCTTCACTACAGGATAAAGGCTTCTCCTAAAGAAGTAGTAGTTTTTGAAGTCTTGACATTATTCATGAAGTGATTTTGACTGAGGCTTGTTACACACACATATATAAATAAATATCAGGGGACATCTTACACACGGTCCCTGACCCCAAACTAAGCATAGCTTGTGATATGGCTGCCAGAGACTGATATACTACATTTACATATTTTAAATACATACTTATTTAGACAGTACCTAAATAACACCCAGACACAGAGCAAACACCTATGTTCATCACACCAATGTTTGCCCTGGGTGGAGATCCCCATGCCTCTTTGACCCAGAAGTCAGGGTCACTAACCGCTGAGCCACCGAGGCAGTCACATGGGCTAGCACAGTTGGTTCTCGGCCAGCAAATATCTCACTATTTTGATGTAGAGCACAAACAGAAATTCATTTTTTGAAGTTGTTTTTTTGTGCATTAATTTAAGCTAAATACTTATACTTACATTGATAGTGTCCTGTGGTTGTGTTTCTTAGCAGAGTTACTGAAAAGTTGTCGGAATCCTTTTTAGCTTCAGTAAAAAATTGCACAAGAATAGTCTGAGTTTTGCTATCTTTGGATTGAACTGTGTAGTACATTTTTAAAAACTTTTTATAGTACTTCTTTGCCATTAAAAATGCTTCATGAGTGTTTTTGATTTCTTGTTTGAGTAACTTTTGGTCTGAAAATAGAAAAGGCACAATGAAACAAAACTTCAGTAAACTAAAAATAAGGTTTAAACTTATGAAAAATTGTAATTATGTAAATTACGATTGCAAATTATGGTTTCTAATCGTGCGGTTTTTAAGGGTGAAAAAATTTCAATAGGCATCAGTAAGAAGTTTTAATCAGTCACTTTTGTTGGCAGGTCAAACAAATGTGAGCCGCCATAGCCATAGTTATCTATGCTAAATATATTTTTCCAATAAAATTACACCTCCGGAATTTGTATGCAAATCTTGAAAAAACAATCTATGGTGATATTATTAAGAATAGACTGGACTTTTGGATAAAGAAAAATAAATGTTTGACAAGACCAAAACATGGAGACTAGCTCCATCCATATGATGATGGAAGGAGGAGTAGATCTTTGACTGAGTGGATTCCAATAGCAGACAGGCATTCCGTAGGCAGACCACCAGCCCGATGGGTCGACGACTTCAGATCCATCGCGGGACACGCGTGGATAACATCAGCCCAAGACAGGGCAAACTGGCACAAGGGAGAGAAGGCCTATACCCAGCAGTGAGTCGATACAGGCTGTTGATGATGAACATAGGTACCTTTCTTTAAATTTTCATATTTGGCCACCTGTGTAGAAGTTTCCATTAGCATTTTGTCTTTCTGATAACGTAGTTCTTTATTGTTTTCTATCAAAGTCTTCAATTCGTCGTCTTGATTTTCAATTGCAGTATGATTGTACAAAAACTTTTGTGTTTTCAAGCCATTCTCGATAGTATTTACAAAGTTACTAATTTGCGTCTCGAATTCGATATAGCTTGTATCAGCTTTATCTCTACAATAGTCCCATTCCCAATCACTTTTAAAAATCATTTTGAAATAAAATTATTCAAGTTCAGCCTCTTTCCTGTGTAAAACAAATTAAAATTTTAATTTAAACACAACAGCCAAACTCGAGACAATTTTACGACCACAGACTACTATATAAACTTTACGACGTTAAGATTTTTTTTATAATATTAGGCAACTGGATATTTTAGCTCTCTTTTTGTTAAGAGTCTCACACACAGCTGCGCCTTGCGGCTACGGTCATGCCGCGGCCTAGATGATCACGTTGGCTTTTCCGGAGAAAAAAAAGGATCATCATCATCTGGTTTCATCTTGCTCCTTGAGGGGGGAGCGAGGTTGCAGCCCCGAGGATACCCTCATTACTGCGGCTGGACGCTGCGGGAACTCTGCCCGCAGGGAATTTTTTCTGATGGTGCGAGCATCCGACCCGCCCGCGAGGGCGAGTGGTATCTCCAACACCATCTCAGCCGGTTGGCTGGTGACCTTCCTGGCTTGTTGAGCCTGTAACAACGGTTAGCAGAAGTGGGGGAGGGGGGAGGAAGGAGGGGACTGACTGGGGAACGGGGGGGAGGGTAGGCTGGCTTTATGGGAGAGGCGAGCGTCCGACACGCCCGCGAGGGCGATTGGTACCTCAAGCCCCTCTCAGCCTGATGGCCGTCACGGCTTTGAGGGCCGTCATGGCGTGGTGGTCTGTGTCTTCTTATGAGGGCCTCATTCAGGATCGCCTACTTTCTCTTCGCCTTCCTCTAGGAGAAGGTCTCGAGGGAGAGAGCGCCAGGTTCGTTCGTTTACGTCGGGTGGACGAGCATGATGCGGAGCGATGTTCTGTAGGTGAGGGTGTGGCCCGTTGTCTGCGCGATCGTACAACCCGCGCGCCAACCGGACCACGAACTCCCTCACTGATTCGGCTTTCAAATCCTGTGCTAGTACGTCGTTCCGAACGAACCAGCCAGCTCCCGAGATCATTCTCAGGCTAGTGTTCTGTACCACCTGGAGTCGCTTCCTCTGCGCCTTGCTACACAGTGGGTACCATGCCGGTGCAGCGTATGTTAATCGGGTCCTAATATACATCTTGTATATGCCCATTTTGGTGTGCAGTGGCAACTTAGAGCTGAGAACCGGTCGCAACAGCGCTCTAGCAGCCTTCGCCTGGTGAACAGCGTGCGTGGTCTGCGAGCGCATGTTCAGAAGCGGGTCTATGAGGACGCCCAGGTACTTAACGGTCTTTTCCCATGAAACATCCTCTCCTCTAAGTTGCAGTGGTCTGGGGTATGTCGATCTTTTGTTACTACCGACAAGCAGCGCGGCCGTCTTGCCCACATTGACAGCCATCCGCCACTTGTCGAGCCATACTGGCAGAATATCTAGGACCCGTTGAATCCTGTTCGCGGCAATTGTAGCTCTTCTCGAGGAAGCGACATAGGCACTATCGTCGGCAAAGAGGGCTAACATCACATCACGCTCCCCTGGTGCGCGGTCCTCCAAGACTGGGATGTCGTCGGTGTAGCCGGCGTAATAATACGGTGATGTGCAGCTACCCTGTGGAACGCCTGCTTCGATCTTCCTCTTCCCGGAGTGTATGTTCTCGACGGACACGAAGAAGTCTCGATCAGCCAGGGAGGATGCCGCGACTCGAACTAGCGCAGGCGGCATCCTGCTGTGCATCAGCTTAAATATGAGGCCCTCGTGCCACACCCGGTCAAAGGCCTTCTCGATGTCCAAGAACACGGCGACGGACCGTCGCCCCATGTTCAGCTCGTATGCTAGATGGTGGAGCACCCTCGTAAGCTGGAGCGTTGTGGAGTGTCGTGCGCGAAACCCGAATTGCTCATCCCTAGGTGTGAAGTGGGGACGCATTCTTCGCAGCAGCAGTCGCTCGAACAGCTTCGAGAGGTGCGGTAGCAGGGTAATAGGGCGGTAGCTGGCCGGCAATCGTCGATCCTTGCCAGGTTTAGGTAAGACAATCACCTTGCCAGTTTTCCATATCGTGGGGAAATGTCCGGTCCGAAGAATACCGTTGAACAGCCGGGTCAGACACACCAAGCCTCTCGACGGCAACTGTCTCAGTGCGGCGTTCGGTATTCCGTCATGACCCGGTGCTTTCTTCACCTTCAGACTCCTCACGGCTCTTGCTACTTCCGTTGGGGCTATGAAGTCCAGCCCACCCAACGGAGTCGCCGGGGTCTGAAGGAATTCGGACACTTCCCTCGCGACTCGCTCGTGGTGCTCGTGTACCTCGCGTGAGGCTCCTAATGGGACCGGGTGCAGTTGGAACTGACCTGCCAAGTGGTCAGCGAGTAGCTCTGCCCTCTCTAAGGCTGAGTAACGCCTTTGCTTGGCGCTGTCAAAAAGTGGGCAGACGGACGTTTTAGCCTGGGTCAGGTGGCGGTTGAGGCTATACAAGTCGGTCTTATCCTCTTCGCACTGGGCGATGTGAGCGTCCCAGGCGGTGCCCCTCCAGGCCCTTACCGATTCTGTAAGCCTCTCTGTAATGGCGTTCAGTTCCCTCTTGATCTTAGGGCAGCGGGTGTGGGCCCACAGCTGCCTGAGCTCCCGCTTACGATCGCGGACAGCTCTCAAGTCTTGAGGTAGTTCTTCGCGCCATATAGTAGGTGGTTCCTCAGTGGTGGCGGCTTCTTGTGCGGCTACAATCGCTTCCGTCAGCCTCTTCGTGCAGTCCTCCACGTCTTGTGCTGTCGTGAGTCTTCCGACAAAAAAAAGGAAAAAGCCATAGTCGCCATAGATCAAATCATAAATTATTGTCAATACTACATAACTGTCAATGTCAATAGCCAAAATATCTGTTGTCAAGAGAGGTTGTCAAAAAGTCAAATCACAAAGAAATTATAATTTTTGTAAATTTAATTATTTCAGCATGTTTTAATTTAAATTGCCTTACTGAAATGCAAAAAATCGAGTCACATCAACACAATTGGTTTGTTTATTCCTGACAGTATTTTAGTAGACGGGAGTTTTTGGTAAGAAATAGTTCACGCTGAAAGGTGCCATGGTTCCGATACTGTTAGAATGTATCTAATATTGTTGTTTATTTCAGGCATCTCAAAGATACCCCTGAAGACTTACTACCAGACTGCATTTAACCATTATGTATTGTAGTATTCATGAAGGAGCTCTAATTACCGAGACTGGCCAAATACTTGAAAAGAGTTCTAAGATATTGTATGTCTGTAAATATTCTATCCAATGGGCCAATGTATGAGTTGTTTTAAGGACGAAACAAATCCTGATATTTCTGCATCTTCTAATAGGAATAAAGATGGTAAGATTTTCTTGGACATGAATTATAAAATTTGGACCTTGTATACCTACCTGTGATTTGTCATAATTTACCAATTTCTACTTACAGAGATGACAGAAGTTGCAGTCGCAGTATCAGTATATCCTCAAGAAGAACCTCTACTACAGAATAATGATGAAACAGTCAATAATATAAAGGATAGTACATCACAGAATGCTAATTTGACTACTATAGAACAGTGTTCAAGAGAAGTAACTATTCCAAGATCTGCAGTAGTCACTGAAAAAGCCCTAAAACCATTTTATCAAAAACTACCATCAATTCCACTTACCATGTCTTCTTTAGGATCAAGTGAACCTCGCATCTCTGACTCAAAAATTCATCAGTTATTTGATCAATATAAAGATTCCCGAGAAGATGCCATATTAGCTGAAGGCATTGAAAACTTATGCAATGACTTACAGTTAAACCCTGATGACTTCAAAGTTTTAGTTCTCGCATGGAAATTAAATGCTAGTCAAATGTGTCGATTTACAAAATCAGAATTTGTACAAGGTTTAAAAAATATGAAAACTGATACAATCAAAAGTGTACAGCAGAAGTTGAATGAAATAATTGGAGATTTGAATAAAGATACAGAACAGTTCAAAGATTTGTACAGATTCACTTTTAAATTTGGACTGGATGTTACCACAGGGCAGAGGATTTTGCCGACTGACATTGCCATTGTACTTTGGCGTTTAGTGTTCACTAGCAATGAGCCACCCATATTAGACAGGTGGCTTCTCTATCTAGAGAAGAATCCCCATATCAGAGGCATTCCTAAAGATACTTGGTACATGTTTTTAAATTTTTGTGAGTTTGTAGGTGATGATCTCAGTAGCTACGATGACACGGAAGCTTGGCCCAGTCTTTTTGACGATTTTGTAGAACATGAAAACGATCAGATGAATCAAAACATAACAAAGAATGACATCAAGTTACAGGATTGAATACATATTGGTTGCCAAATCTTAGCTACTCTAGGTACTTAATAAATAAGTTATTGAGACTGATAAATCTGATAAAGAATGTTCAATGGGATAGATGAAATAGATCACTAGGAAGGATAGAATGTATTATTATCTAGTAAAGAACAAAATTGTTTAAGCTAGATTAAGAGCTAATTATGAGATTTTAATTGTTTTAATATTGTACATAACTACTTACAAAAATATTATATTTTATATTTGCATATTACAGATGAGGAAATTGAATAACTTAGCTTTAAGTTTTGTAACTTGCAAATTCACATTACATTCCGATATGGAATTAGACAAAAACTGTAAATAAAATATGTCATAAAATTATTATTTCAGATGCTCTTCTACTTTATTTTTGTCAGTTGTTCATTTCAATTTTGTCATTTTCATATTTATGGCTATTTAAATTATTGCTGTCATCCTAGACCTGCACATGAACTTCGCCTGATATATACATACATATTTAATTATATTAGTATAATGCAATTAAATGTTTTATTTGCTCATTCATAAGTGTAAAAACATTGTTTGAACGTTGTATCTGTTAATAACTTTAATGCCGCTGGGCATGATGACATGTTATGTTCCTGTGATTTTGCAAGTTTGCTTCATTCTATAGGTACTGCATCTCTGGCATCTGCACATATCAAACATGTTCAAATTCAACCACATGGGTGCTTTTCCACTTGGCTATCCTACTAAAATAAACTAGGTATCCTGACTATTGGGTACCATCACAGATTAGCTTTGGTTAAAAATACGAGTACATACCCATTGACCTAACATGAGACCTACAATGTACATACCTATAATATTCTTTGAGGAATATTATGTTACATGCGCTTTCCTGTTCTGTGGTTAGATACAATAATGAATTTAGAAGCTGCTTTACCTACTGTGCAATCCTTTACCCTAGTATTGTGCTGGCCTTTTTAATATTCCACACCTAAACATAGGCCCACGATTGGGCCATATCCACCTCGCTGGCCCAGTGCGGTTTGATAGACACATACGCCATCGAAATTTTATTTCAAGTCGATATCCTACATTGCTACAGACATTCTGACAATGTTGCCGATTTACAGTTGGCAGGTTGGACCCGACCGCCTCCAACTAGTATAATTATGATAATGTTGAACCGACTACAGTTGACTACACGTTACACCCGATCCGATTTGGTGATTGGCTCTAACCAAATTCGAACGTGTGTGAGGGCTTTTCTACAGACTTCTCACGCTGCATTCCTTCGCCGAAAAGTCAATGATGTGGTGTGTCTGGGGTTTGAACCGTCGGCCTTTCGACACCTGAACAGATTTGGATGCATTATCATTTTTATAAATCTGAATGCAGTACGCGCGTATAAAGATATACCTATCATCCTACCTGGCACGAACAAACTAAGTATAATAAACTTTTTTATTATTTTATGGTTTATCTGTTTAGTTAGTAGAGCGTACGCTATCATATTAGCAAGGGTTCGATTCCCGCCGAGTGCATGTTTCAATCACATCTTTATCATGTATGATAAAGTAACGGGACTCCAGATTGGATCCTTATTTTATTATTTTGCTACTTCGCCTTCTCTCGATCTTTCGTCAAGGAATATAGTATTCGTAAATAGCTCGTAGTTCTGAGCTGAGCCCAGATTGTCGGCAGCCCTAGTTAGCTACAAGCTGCGCACATCCCCCCTCTTGCGCCGGTAACATGAATAGAAGGTAGGGTATATCGGCATGTAGTAATAACCATATAGCTGAGCAAGGACATGAAGTCATAATGGCTCAACCTAAATAATTATAGTCTATCGCTTTCCTAGTGTGGTACTGCAGTTTACTACTAGCTTTCATCGCAAGAGATTCCCGGCTGTGTGCTCTTCACTCAGGCCGATTCAAATTCCTTGGCGGCTGTGAAGTTATCAAATGTTTTCTTGTGCTGCTAACACATTGCTACTCGTACTGTGCAACCGCTCGGCTCGCCTCGTGCTCACAGCCGCCAAGATACGAGTATTTGATGCGGCCTAACCAAACACCTTTACAAGATTGTAAGATTTCGCTGGTCAGTCACCATAGATAACTATCCTATGTATCTGCGCTGAACTCAAATCAGCCCCCGTATTGTGTAGGTACGCGTTCTGACGTGGCTTCGCTTTTTCTCCTGCTCGCGCAAGTTACTAAAGGCCGACCGGCGACCGCTTAACACGCGTATCGTCTGCGCGGTAAAATGGGAGCGGGGGGAGAGGGGTACGCGGAGCAAAGCTCTGCCCCGCGTACCCCTCTCACCCAGCCGGTAACATCTCCGCCCGCGTCCTTCTTCCGCGCAGGCGATACGCGTGCTAAGCGGTCGGCCTTTAGCACCACGAGAGATAGCAGGAGGAAAAGCGAAACCAAACGACATAACATACCGCATAAACGATACCGGGGCATAATGGCTAGTTAGGGTTCCGTACCCAAAGGGAAAAACGGGACCCTATTACAATAATGGCTGCGTTCCAAAACATTTAGCTGTTTGTCGAGTGAATTTTACCGGATGAATTTTGGTTTCGGAACTAGGCTCAAGCGGGTGAAAATCACACGGAGTGAATTATGTTTTGGAACGATCTTAGCTAAAAAGAGTTGCCTAAGTGCTACCATTTATGCAATAAATATTCCTTTTGTTTCCTTACCGTTACTTTTTTCACATGGTTGATTTTTTGTTTTTAATTATGTGGGTCATCATTTCCTACAATGGTATATATTTTTACAGTAAAAATTCTTCTGTAAATAGGTACTTATCATGGATAACGTCTTTTTTCTAGGACTTTTACTTTTCGATCTGTCGTACGTTTAAATCGCACATAAGCTCTGGTAGCACCTGCAATAGCCTCGATCGGCGCGCGAAATTTAATTTTTCTTGGGTTTTATGTCATGCGGAGATGTATTACAGTATGTTCAGTTGTTTTGCCTCTGATATTTGTCACTGTCTCTGTCTAGTCATTACACACTTTCACAAGTGAGAAAGAGACATAGTGACGGGTGTCACAGGGGAAGTACCTGTGAACGGACTGTACTCATGTTAAGTTAACGAATATGAAGACTCATTGGTGTGACAATAAGTAGTTTTGACGTAGTACATACATAAAAACCGAAATAGTTATCAGTCTGTACACAAAATTGTACTACGCTGATAATTTCTAGTTGAAGAGAATTTAAATTTCGCGCGCCGATCGAGGATATAGGTTCAAAAAAGATCTTTAATTTACAACAGCATCAACTTTTATGTAATAACTTGTTTCATCTTTATCTAAAATGCTTATAATATTTTGCTGTTGCAGAACAGCTAGTTTGGTGTGGATTGGAATTAATCACGAATTTGAATTAATTTTTCATTAACCACTTGTTTTCAAATAACTTCTCTCTTCGCGTCAGTTTTGACAGCCGAGTGAAATTCAACTCTGATTTTACCAGGGTGAATTTTTCAACTGTCAGGTGGAATTTCACTCTGTCGCAGGCGTTCCAAAACACTAGAGTAAAATTCACCGTTGCGTTTCGGAACCAGCATCGAGCGAATTTCACCCTTTACCGAGTAAATATTGCCTGTTTTGGAACGCAGTAGTCGACTTCGATGTTCGTCTGTCTGTCGCCGGGCTGTATCTCATGAACCATGATAGCTAGGTAACTGAAATTTTCACAGATGATGTATTTCTGTTGCCGCTATAACAACAAATACTAAAAAGAAAATAAAATAAATATTTAAGGGGGGCTCCCATACAACAAACCTGAATTTTTAGACTTTTTTCGCTCTATATTAATAATGGTAACAGGTAGATGCCTGAAATTTTCACAGAATATTTAATTTTATATTCACTTCAATAATAACTAATAAAATTGAAACAAAATAAATATTTAAGGGTCCCATACAGTACGGAACCCTCCGTGCGCGAGTCCGACTCGTACTTGGCCGATTATTATTACTCACCACGACACAATTTCATCAACGGGTGAAACTGTGACAGATATAATTTATGCACCTCACCATAATTATCTCGTTCTGCAGCCATATTCTCGTTTCCGAACTCACTTCCGAATCGAGATCTACATTTTCCGTCGGATACGGATTCGCAAAGAGAATGTAATAGTGCGGATTCGCTTCCGAAGGAGCCGTGAAACTGCATTCTGTTCATTCTTCATTTCATTCTTCTTCTCTCGGAAAGCATTCCGATAACTGTGAGTGCAACATAAAAAGTACTTTTTGAGGCCTTTTCAGCGGTTTTTTCCAGGTTTTTTTATCAATAATGCTTTCCTTCTTGAAGCGTCGGCACCGGCGACTCGACCACGGGCCAAGTCGTGCCCTATCATGTACCTATTCCAGCATTCTCTCCCGCTGTTCTAATGACACCCTTGTCCTCTAGGAATCATAGGGAACTATGATATTATTAGATGCTACAGTCACGATAATAAAATAATATGAATCAAATCAATCTAAATCAATATAAATTAAACAGGTAAAACTACTTTAACTAATTATACTTACTGTGTTCATTTTTATTATTTTAACTCAATTCAATTCTTGTTTTTTGGCTTTTGCGAGGTTGTTACACAATTCAATATAAGTTTTCACAATTTCGCCAATATCTTTAACGCACGCAAGTAGATAAACAAAAGAAAGGTATAGAAACGTAAACAAAAGTCAACTGCAACCTTAGGTATTCTAAGACTGAAACTGTGGAGTTTTGGCGGGAACGCGGAAAAATCATGTCGCCTCATTGTATTATTTTGTTAAACTTGTGTTTTTATCAGCGATAAATTAGTGAAAAATTGTGGTATTTCGTTGATTATGAGCTGATTTACGTGCATGAGTGTAGGCAAGTGATATAATGTGACGTATCATGTTGTTCCGTGTTGTTACTAATACTCCATAGACGCCTCTAATAAAGTTCCCACTGCTTTACTGAGGTATGACTTGAACTATGTTTGGAATTAACCGCGACTTTATTGGACTATGACGTGACTATTTTGATGAAATATCAAAAAAATTAAAACTAAATACTTGACACTTGCAAATGTACAATTATGCGACGCCAGAACATAAAAAAAGAAGAAGACTGCAACTGAAAACTGGAAAGTCAAGAGTGACAATGACAGTTATAAACCACCAAGTTTTTGTTTACGAAGTATGTTCCTGCAAAATGCAGTCGACGCAAGTAATCTTAAACGTCGCTTATGTGAAATATTCATAAGTTTATATATTCATAGACGTCTGCTTTATGTAAAAGATCATGTACTTTGATAATTGATGGTCGTAATTGACTACAATTCCGTACATTTAAATTTCTACCATAGTCTCTTTTTTCTACCAATACGAATCATTCTCTGTAAATGTTTCCTCGATTTAAAGTCTACCTTGACTATGGTATTTCAATCGGAAAAACCCGAAGAATGCCGAAGTTCATTCCGAACGGATTCCAGAATGCAGTTTCACGGCTCCTTCGGAAGCGAATCCGTATCCGACGGAAAATGTAGATCTCGATTCGGAAGTGAGTTCGGAAACGAGAATATGGCTGCCGAGAGCAATTAGCTGTCGGGAACTTTTCCGACAAAAATCAGCTGATGCAGTCTGAGTTCTCGAATTGAAATGTCAAACGATCTCGAATTCGGAAACGAGAATCGCTGAAATGAAATTCGTGTCGGGAACGTTCCCGTATTCGATTCCACTACCTTGAGAATAACCCTGCTGAAGCGTCGATAAAATTGTCGTTTTGAATCGTTGATAAAATTATGTCTTGGTGTGTATGCTAGCCGTGCAGAGATCACCGAGACTGCACTACCTTTGTTTTTGTTAGCAAATTCTCAAAGGCTCTGCTTCAGCTTTCCTTGATTTTCCGAAGTAGAGGTAGATGCACTGGTTATGGCCATTCTAGTGTCATTTTTGGCCACTGTATGTTAATGACTGTGTAGACCATTTTAATGAAAACATATTTTTAAATAAATTTTGTAAGTTTGACATTCACACAAACAATATTTTATGGTGTTACATTGTTTATGTACATTTGTATGTAATAATTTTGACATCACACGGCCAAAACCGGGGCAGTAGCCATAACCGGTGCATCTTCACTGTATAATCAAAATGATAATAAAATATCTGCACCATCCTTATTTTATGCTAATTGTCGCAGTACTGGGATGTAATCCACTCTATACCAAATACTAACTTTCTCAGACTTCTAGAAGTAGGTATAAGCAGCATCACAGAAGTTGGCGGAAATGAAGTTAGCTACAAGCTGCGCAATATCCAATGCCTGACTGAAGCGCACATAAAAACCGCGCGTTGATTGGTATAGACCTACCCTATGGTATGGTTTAAGTAAGTGGAAAAAGTATTTTGGGTGTTAATTATTATCTACAGAAGCAAGACATTAAAAACAGTAGGGTGCTCATTTACGCATATTATATTATCGTATGAGCCTTTCAATAATCGGCTGCTGAATATGGACAATCTTGGGATGCTCTAGATATATTTTCGATGTATTTATTACTAGCTGACCCGGTGAACATCATATCACCTAATCTCACTAATTCATTCGATTCTAATTTCGATAGCGTTTAGCGCCACCGACGACCAGATATGGCAACTTTTACATGTTGAAACATTTTGTATGGGATTTTTTTATTATTTTCCGCGCAATGTTCTCATTATTTTTCTTTCGTAAGAACATTCTCCCGACAATAACAAACACACCAAAAAGAATTAGCCAAATCGGTCCAGCCGACGCGTGTTGCCGTGACCGGCGAGGCGCAGACCAGACACTTTAAATATGCGATCTGTGCAGTATCAAGCCTAACTTCCCAAACCTTAAAAAGATTTTCGTGTATATATACCAGCAACTAAAGAGTTGTATAGAAGGTCTTGATCCTAAGCAGAACCACACTACTACATGATTTGCACGGCTGAAACAGATGAGGATTACGGAATTATCAAACATCACCTGAATTTGTATTAAAACGAATGTAAGTATGTAGTTAAATAATAGGTTGCTCGTATTTGAGCCTCCATTGGCTAAATCTCTAGGAGTTAATTGAACCTCTCCCTCGGTCATTGCCCAGAATAGATAAAAAAATATACAAAACTATAATAACGATTATATTTGACCAAAAAAAGCTTTAAAATTTATAAATTCATAATATACAATATACCAAAACTAAGCCGTTGTTTAAATTCAACTTCCTTGTTGTGAACAACTTTAATTGCTATCCATAAGTACTTTCAATGTATAATTATATTATTTCTAAGCTTGAATTCAAGAACGTTGGTGTTTCGAGTGCAGACCATTTTGTGAAAGAATCTCAAAAGATACACTTTAAAAGTACAAAATAACATTATATTGAAAAAAACATTGTCGCTTTGAGTTTATGCTCGTGTACTGTCACAAAAGCAATAAATTATAAATCATAATTCTAAAAATTATGATAATTAGTTAAAATATTGCAGACTATATAAATAATTAACATTAAACCATAGATTAAAACATGTTATATGACCGAAACTAGATGGATCTATTAAAATAAAACGCTCAGTTATCACTCAAGATACATAAATAAGTATACTGCTAGAGCAAACGAATCATAAACAATTTTGCTTTCAGATAAGGAAACAGTAAAATATCACTAATAAATCAATGTGTGAAAATATTATAAGTATATATTTTCTACAATAAATACGTGTCGACGTGATCACCGGCAGAGGGCTCGGAGTACGCTGATCTGTTCTCTCGGTTATACCAACGAAAGGCGACGTTTCTCACCACGCTTCATTACGCTAGGTGCTCGATGATCCTTTACACGAGAGCCTTCCACACTCAGTATAAAACAATTACAACAGAATTCAGAGCAACTGAATATAAAATGTTTTTCTTTGTGAAAAAATACATTTGAGCGTATTAATTAGAACTCTATACGATACTCCAATATAGAAGCCGCGCCACATCGACAAAAAGCCTTCAGCGCGACTTCCCGTTATGGCAATTACTTCCATAAAATATATTAAAATATAAGTCTCTACTGTAACAGAAATGAGTATCGTATAGATTTCTACACACATAACGCCTTAAGCCTGTAGGATGCTTCGTATTCCATATATCTGTTTATTAATTATAATCTCAGCACCATAGCTAAGGCCTGCTAAGCTATCAGGGGCGTGCGTGCAACGCTGCTACCAAAACAAACTCGTAATTACCGCGTTCTATCACCACTACGATTATGGCAGTTATAGGTCGATGAATGTAGCGATTGAGTTTTATCGGTAAAAATGTCACATATTTAATTTCGAAGGAGAACAAGAGCGAGAGAAGAGACTATAAAACTGGAATGGTATACGCTAAATCGTAGTACACAATAAGCGATTATGATCATAAGCCACGTGCGCAGAACTCAGGGCATTCGACAATTCTGGAGGCTTTTACCCACCACCCACCCAAAGGAAATGGGAAATAAAGCAGCAGATAAAGCAGTCTTATTCGACAACTGTCCAACATGGTAATTTTTTTTTTGTTCATATGTCGACAAGATACCAGGAGATATGTAATAACAAATATTGTAGTACCTAGTATATGCTTGGTATCCAGCTATGCCATTGATATACAAGGAGTGTTTGAATTAGAGACCGACTTTTTATTATAACAATATAATAGAATATCAACTATGGCATTCAGTTTGTATATTTAAGGTACACATCGGAACTTCTGATCAATGACCTTAGCTACGACGCTGGGTATTCGAAGATTATAAGGCCTAGCTTTCTAATAAAAAATAATAATATGAAATTATAGTGATAAGTTGAAATTACATTATCATGAAGCAGTAAATTTCTAAGGATAACCTATATAAGGATGTTATATGGTTTGTTGATATCATATGAAAGGTCTATCCTAGCTAATTTACAGTTGTAGTGCCAATTCACTCGATCACCTTTAGTACTTTTCCAATTGCGATGGTTTTGTCTGAAAGCAAAAAAATATTTTATGTAGAACAACTTATAAAGATACAAACATTTCATAAACTTCCTATTCTAACGTAGATTGTAAAGATTAAGTTCTCCAATGGTGACTACGGACCAGCAATCGCAGCGTAGGACATGACGATACATTAAAGATAGCAGGAATATGCTGGATGCAGGCCGACTTTCAACCGGCCTTATTGGAAATCCATAGGGGAGGCCTATGTCCAGCAGTCCTACGGCTGATGGACGGATGCATGGAAGTTCTTACTACTTTGGGTTCAACCAGGTTTTCTGGCAAGGGTAACTCATAGGGTAGAATGAAATAGATTTTAAGTGCTATTATGTAGTGTTATTTGATAGTATATGGTCACATACACAGTGGAAACCTTAAACAGAAGTTCAGTAAAATATCCAATAAGAAAGCAAAGAAAGGAATTTAATATAAATACTCACTTTCATCTCTTAATGTGAATCTTCCCATCTGAGGGAAATTTTTAAATGGTTCTAAGCATATGATCCCCGCGCACTCTATCCTCATGATGGCTACTTGGTCTTGTTTGACGAAGCGCGGTCGCGTCTTCGATTTGTCGCCAGATTTCTTATCAACCAAACAGATGAGAGCCTGGAAATATCAAAATATACAATTCATTATTTTTTGCCAATAGCATCGCATAGTTCGCACGATTCGATATAGTAATTTTCACATTTCTGTTGATTTTTCAAATACGACTCGATTCGATCTCGATAAAATTTAAATGGGACCACCTCTGAAGTATGATCTACCATACAAAAAAGAATCATCAAAATCGGTTCGTGATCGGTGGAGTATTCGCGTAACTTACATAAGAATAAAAAAAATTATGGTCAAAATGAGAACATACTTTTTTGAAGTCTGTTAAAAACATATTTTTTTTGATGAAATCTTTAAAATAATCCTACTAATATTTTAACGCGAAAGTTTGTTAGTATGTATGGATGTTTGTTACTCTTTCACGCACAAACGGCTGAACCGATTTGGATGAAATTCAGTGTGAAGGTAGCTTAAGACCTTGGATTAACACATAGGCTACTTTTTGTCTCGGGCTAGCGCGGGTAACACCGCGTGGCGCAGCTAGTTGTAAATAAAAAATATCTTACCTTAACAGTGATTTCTTCGGCAGCACAATGTATGTGCATGACAGCGGAGTAGCCCGCGCAAATGATAGACTTGTGTTCCAAAATAACTACTTGAGCATCGAAAACCTAAAAAAATAAATAAATTACAGAATTAATTTTAGAAAATGCAGGGTGTTTTGTAAGGTAATTTTTATGTACAAGGTATAATGCGCGCCACACTTTGCAAAAGGCAAAATATAGGTAGCGCGGGCGCCAGAGAGACTCACACGCGAGGGCACACCCGCCCACCAACCTCATGCCTCCCGCGCGCTCCCTACGCCCTTGCTCACCACTACGCCACTTGCGTCGGCATTGTGCACACATGCGCAATAATTAGCGAATCACGGCTAAGCGTCATCTGCGGCTAACTTCTCATCCGCCGACTTGTGTGGCGCGGATTATAACAAGACACCTTTTAAAAGAAACAAAATTGATGCCGTTAGCCGCTTTATGTGTTAAAGCAGGTAACACAAAAAAAAACAGTACAAACATTGACAATTTTTGCTCTACAGTTATGTAAAAGCCTTTTACTATTTTTACTAAGCTTCTTTAGCAAAACACGGTGGGAATCTAACACATTCCGTGATCGTGTTTAGCTTGATACTGACAGACTGAAATAAAGCGCACCACATTCTGGCTGTTCACATAAGCATTTATTCAACATTAGTGGTGATTGTTCCCTGGATTAGATCAACAGACATTCAGCGTTTGTACCCCCAGTCTAATTACACTTTAGTCTACCGGCCTTTCGGCTGTCCAAATTCAAAACCTAGCCATTATGATAAACCACGCATGTCTTGAGACGTAATCTGAAATCTGAATCTTCTGACTAGAGACAGAAGGTTGCGTTTTCGGAGTGCGACGCGGGGCACATAATATGTTGTTTATCATAGGAACACGTACTAGGTATTGATTGGGGACAGCCGCTTTTATCCGACTCCCGACAAGTTTATTTTAAGATTTACAAATATATAACCCCGAAACATTAGTCTCCCTCTTACCCAAGAGTTAAAAAGCGAGTTAAAAAAGTAGATTCTTACTCTTCCGGTAGTGATGGGGTTTTGGCTGTCGCACAGGACGAAGCCAGGCGAGACGTCTTCTTCTTCAATTCCTTTGAGCTTGACCTTCACATTTTCGCCCGGACCGATGGATGTCACTTCGATGTCGTCGGACCACAGTTGATCCACGGTTACAGAACTCTGTAACAAACTTGCCCATTAAGTCACATACCATAAGCATTATAAGAAATTTTTTACTACTTTTAACAGACTTTTCAATATTGTAATTTTGAAGACCAAGTGATAAAAATACACAAATGGGAGATGCATTGTAAAGTTAGATTTACATGATATGAAACTAGAAAGTTCAAGTTCAATTTTTTACAGCAATAAAACAAAGCACTATGTACTGAGACATAGCGTTATGTTAAGCATGATGGTGTTATGTGAATCCACCAACACGCACTAGGCCAGTGTGTAAATATGGGCCAATGTCCCTTTGTTCGCCCTTAGGGGAGGCCCTAAGTATGCCGCTCCAATATGCGACAACGCAAATGGTAGTACTAAGCGCCACACAAATCGGCGGATGGGAAGTTATGCGCAGAACGCTGCGCAAAAGCCGAAATATAGGTATGCGCGGGAGCCAGAGAGACGAGACGTCGGGGCTCACCCGCCCGCCAACCTCATGCCTCCCGCGCGCTCCCTACGCATTGTGCACACATGCGCAATAATTAGCGAATCACGGCGAAGTGTCATCTGCGGCTAACTTCTCAACCGTCGATTTGTGTGGCACTCGGTATAATAAATACTGCAGACTTTGACTCTAAGCAGTGAAAAATGGCCTAATAATTGTTGTTTTTCTGTACTTCTAATAATATTTAGGTACAAAAATTAATCCACCACTGGAACATAGTTCATAAGTTTAAAAATAGACAATTGTTATCACGTTGATCAAACTTACCCTATTAGGCATGAGTAGAAGAGTGCTAGTCTTGCGCGTGGTGCCCGCTTCAACTTTCCCCATGACCACTGTGCCCATATCCTTGTATTTGTCTACAACGGGCATGATGAACGGGCCATCCATCTTTCTGTTTAGTGACGGTAGCTCATCAATCAACTGGATGAACGAAGGCCCTCTGTACCACGGACAGATTTCTTCAGATACCTATAAAATATCAAAGTTAATGATTTACAAGCAGTGGAACCAAAACAGTTGAAATAAGACAGTGATAGTTCAAACCAGGAATTTACAAAAATAATATTTGTGTACAATGTACAAAAATAATATCGATGATATGCAGTTAATGCAGTACATAATTTTTTTAATTTCATATTAATTTCTCATGTGTCAGTATCATGTAGTTTAAGTCTATTTAAGAAAATTGAACAGCATTAAAATGCAATAATTAGTATATTAAAAATACTCACTCTTTCCAATAAGCCTTGTCCAGTTTGTCCAGACACAGGTAAGAATGATAGGTCTTTTGCTGGATTGAAGCCCAGCTTCTTAAGATAAGGCAGGATTTTGTCTCGGCATTCATTGTATCTGTAACATATCACATTTTGATAACGTTTAATGAAGTTTAGTTGTTTAAATAGTTTAGTTGATGTTATAGGCATTTTAGAATATAAGGACGACCACACGAGGCGCTTTGTGGAGAAGGCACGCATACGATGCTCAAGTGGCACGCCGCTATATCTTTATACTCATTCACGCAGCAAGAGAGATAGATTGACTTAATTTTTGCATAAGATATACTTTAAAAATTGGATTATAGTGCCATCTGCCTCGGTATTTGATACCGGCTACCTTTTATTCCGAAAAAATAAAATGTTCCTGTGGGATGGCACAAATCCCACAAAATCAAGCGGGCGAAGCCGCGGGTAAAACTAGTACATATACATGAACAAAATCTAGAAGCGGCGAGTTGCTTGCGCGCCTCCACCCCCCGCCCGGGCGCCCCATCGCACCTCTCGTAATCGACGGGCTTAAGATATTTGAAAACGGACTGAATAACTACTACTAGGCCTATAGGCTGAATCAACCTTCTTGTCACTTAACTTTTGCGCGAGGATTGTGATTCACGCAGCTTGTATAGTTTGCGCCACACAAGTTAGCGGATGTGAAGTTAGCTACAAGCTGCGGCTTCATGTGAGCTTCGGTCAGGATTGGATATTGAGCCGCCAACAAGTTTGATTCGGCCTATACGTCAATGGCCATGTGATCTTACCTTCTCTCTTCCCAGTTGACAGTAGGGTCGTCCATTTTGTTGACGAGCGCGACCAAATGTTTGACTCCGGCGGTTTTGGCCAACATGGCGTGCTCCCTCGTCTGCCCCCCTCGGTCGAACCCGGTCTCGAATTCTCCTTTACGCGCCGATATTACCTGGAAATGAGATTGTGATATTTGTGTAAAAAAAAATTACTAACAACATGTATTTGCACACAAGCGGTTAGTCTTATAGGAACACTATTGTTTTTAAAACCTGTTATTAACATCAATTCCATCCATTCTATAAAAATACCTTCATTATATTGCATTTATATGGTACATCCATAGTAACAGATCAAGCAATAGTGAACAAATTTAAATTAATTTCCCCACATTTTGTCAACATCAGTCAATGCTACAAATGGATGATATATCATCCTACAGATATATCATCCTACAAATACACAAAATTTGTCTATTCGACTTCCCTTTGCTAGCTTAATTTTTACCTTACTGCGCATTAATAATTTTTAAGTTTCACTATGGAAACTAGCGTGGTTTACGCACATTTTAATTAAGTAAAGAACAGGTGTTGCTCACGCCTCGCATTGCATATGTCGCTCTTTCGCTCTGTGCTATGCGAGACGAGCCCGCGTGCTAGTACTGCAACCTTGAGAAAGATCGCCAAATGCGATCGAAACTATAGTAGCAGTTTTCTTCTAAAATTATGCGTAACAGCTGTGATTTACTTAGTTAAAAAGTTTGAAGTTTACTAACCAAAACGGCAAGATCAGCCTGGGCGGCGCCACCGATCATGTTCGGTACAAAACTCTTGTGTCCGGGCGCGTCGAGGATTGTGAAATGCTTCTTTTCAGTCTCAAAGTATGCTCTCCCCACTTCTACGGTTTTACCCTTGTCTCGTTCTGAAACAAATATCATTTGTGTAAACACCACAACTACTCTAAGTTTCTACTTCTAATAATAAAACTTTTTAATTGAATGTAGCGTTCGTACCATTGTTTGAATAGGTGTTTGTCAGCGATCACCGAAATTAAGCCACGTTCCGTACGGATTTTCCGTATGTGGATGGGTGACCGCGGGTGGCATTTTTGCCAACTGAGCGCTATCGTGGCTCGGATGACACGTTAAATTGTAGGTCCCGGTTGTTTTAACTGTTTAGCCAAGTCAGAGGTCTTAAGGCGGCCTAAACCTGACACCAGGGCTAGCCACCCGGCCTATACGAACTTACTTATTAATGGAACTGATTTTACATTAGCAAATTATTTTATGGTCTACAGTATTCGTATAATGTTGATGATTTAAAGAGAAAGTAAGTTCGTATATGCGGCGTGGGTAGCCCTGGTGTCAGTTTTTAAGCCACCTGAAGGTCTACAGTGTAGACTTTACACAGACACTGAAGGTGTCATGGTTAAAATAGCCAGAACTCTCAATATAACTTTCTATCTGAACCACAGCCGCGCTCAGTTGTAAATGCCACGCGCGGTCACCTATCCGAAGACAGACCGTGCCTAACTATTAAAAGAGGAAACGTCTATTAAATATTGTTTAAATAAATTTAATGATATTACAATAAGCCCGATTACAGAGGCGCCATCGTAATTATAATAGCATTGTTCTGTTTCTTTTTCACTTTAGCATTCGATAGAGAGAACGCTTTTTACATTGCTATTAAATTTACGCTGGTGCCTCTATAATCAGGCTTAATGTATAAATAGGCAGTATAATTTACCTTCTTGGTTAGTGTCGAGAGCCCACGACAAGTACCAGGATTCTCTGGACTTTTCTCTCGCTTCTCTTTCGTATTTCTCCAATGTTCTCTTGTCGACCATTCCGGTAAGGGACATGATTTGTCCACCAATCGTAGATTTTCCCGCATCTGACATGAAAAATGAACATACAATTGCATAGCCCGATTCAAACTTGTTAACAAGATGAGCGCAACCCAATTCTGACTGAGCTCGAATAACAGATGCGCGAGCGATACCGCTTAACTCAGACCTCGCCTGCGCGGTACAGGGGCGCGGGGGTAGACGACAAAGGGGGACTGAAACCGGTGCGGGCGGCGGCTCCCTGCCAAGCCAAGTTCCAAAGAAACTTATTGGTACGGGACTGGGATTTGAACCCTAGACCTCAAGAATAACAGGCCTGCGTTACAACCACTAGACCACCACGGCACTTCGAAGTTTGATTCGGCCCTTATTAATGCTTATGGATAACTGGCTTTTACCCGCGGTTTCGCCCGCGTGATAATTTGGTTTTTATGCTATCCCTCAGGAACCAATAATTTAAAAAAAAAATGAGTCGATCGCTCTCGATCTGATCGGTCTTGGCTGCAATAAAAAAATAACAAACACATTTTCGGATTTATAGTTTTTTAGAAAGTAATAAGGAAACTTTAATAATTACCACAAATATAATGAAATTGGTAAATAAAGCTTAAGGGCTCGTCATTCTTAAGGCTACATTATAATATGTCGACTCCTACTAAGGATGTCTCTTCATGAGTCAATCAATAAAACAACGCGACTAGGTGAGCGATATTATTCGTATAAATTATGCATACAGCTTTCTAAGAAAATCGTAAAATAAAGAGTGAGCAGAACAATCACAACTTCATCTAAAATTGTATCTAGATAAGTTTTGTTTATTTATGAAATAGAATAATAATATAAATCTTATTATAATAATTATTTTTCGCAAAAAATGGCAAAACCGCCTTCCATCGCGTACAAAATTCGAATATTTCGCTCGAATCGATTACATTATTGTTGATTTATCAAAAACGGCTCAGCCGATTTCTGTAAAATTTAAATGGGACTACCTTGGGAGTATACCCTTTCGAACTAAAAAAGAAATTTTCGATTCGGTTCACAATTTGCGAAATTATCGATATTCATCGTGTACAAATTTCGGATATTTTGCTCGAATTGCTTACATTATTGTTGGTTTTTTCAAAAACGGCTCAGCCGATTTTTGTAAAATACAAATCGGACCACCTCGGGAGTATAACGAACTAAACCCCATTCGAACTAAAAAATAATTTTTCGATTCGGTTCACAATTGGCGAAATTATCGATGAACATACACAAAAAAAATATATAAATAAGTTTTGCATTAAGTGTACTCACCAACATGTCCAATGAATACAACATTTACATGCTCCTTTTTGCTCCTTGTGTCTTCCACTCGGGGTGGCTTCTTCTTAGGAATCTTCTTTGTAACTTCGCCATCCTCCTGCAATAAAACATGACATTTAGCAATCAGCATAATTCATTTATTAACCAAAATAGTTACTGTATGTAGAACAGTGAATAATATACATCTCTAATTTCTTCTTTAAGGCTACTGCTATTGGTCAGCGCGCAACATTCCATTTTTAGGGTTCCGTACCCAAAGGGAAAAACGGGACCCTATTACTAAGACTTCAATGTCCTTCTGTCTGTCTGTCCGTCTGCCACCGGGCTGTATCTCATGAACCATGATAGCTAGGCAGCTGAAATTTTCACAGATGATGTATTTCGGTTGCCGCTATAACAACAAATACTAAAAACAAAATAAATATTTAAGGGGGGCTCCCATACAACAAACCTGAATTTTTAGACGTTTTTCGCTCTATATTAATAATGGTACCAGGTAGATGCTTCAAATTTTCACAGAATATTTGGTTTTATATTCCCTTCAATAATAAATAATAAAATTAAAATGAAATAAATATTTAAGGGGGCTCTCATACAGTACGGAACCCTCCGTGCGCGAGTCCGACTCGTACTTGGCCGATTATTTTTTTAGGTTTTTTGCGATTTACAGGTAAACTACTCATTGCAAGTTTTGGAAAACTCATTTAGCGGCTATGAGTAGGTAGCGTTTACGAGGAACATACATCTAAAATCCAAAATACCAAAAGTGCATTACTGATTTACCTTAGTTTTTAGGGTTCCATATGCAAAGGGTAAAAACGGAACCCTATTTCTCCGCTGTCCGTCTGTCTGTCACCAGGCTGTATCTCATGAACCGTTAAAAAATATTTGGGGACATCTTACACACGGCCTCTGACCAAAAACCAACTCTGATATTTTTATTTTATTTTATTTTATTACAATTGGTTCGGTAACAGACAATAGGCTTATAACTATGATACAATTAAACATTAGCCAAAGTTTCTAAACCTAATGTCCAATGATAACCGTACACAGCTTATTTGTGGACAAGTGAAGAGAAGAGAAAAAAAGTTACAAAAACAATAATAGATTCCAATACATAAAAAGAGAAGTACAAAAACAAACTAAAAACATTAATTATTTGATTGAATTAACAATTGACGATTTATAGGAATAAAAACTACATGAGAAAATGTCTCCAGGGTCACTCAAATGGTTGTATGCGCGGCACATCCTACTCACAGGGCTGTTTCGAGACACATTATTTAGGGCGGCTGGTTCACTAAACAACTGGAAATTACGAACAGAACGAGAGGGAACTTTAAAATCGACTTTCTTAAGCAATTCTTTTCCAAGTGTTCCGTTGACGATCTTGTACAAAATACAGAGGTCTGAGACCATTCTACGGCTTTCAAGACTCTTCATTTGAAATTTTATCAACCTGTCAGAGTATTCCCCAATCTTACGCCTAAGACCCAGTCTACTACATAGTGTCCTTAGGAATCTACGCTGAATAGACTCAAGCCTATCAATATAATACATTTACTAATTTTTAAAAATATCTAGTTATAGCTAGAAAGCTGAAAATTTCACAGATGTTGTATTTCTGTTGCCGCTATAAAAATAAATACTAAAAATAGAATAAAATTAATATTTAAGGGGGGCTCCCATACAATGAACCTGAATTTTTAACCGTTTTTCGCTCAATATTAATAATTGCAAAAGGTAGATGCATGAAATATTCACAGAACAATTCAATAGTGAACAATTAAATTAAAATAAATATTTTAGGGGGGCTCCCATATAGTACGGAACCCTTCGTGCGCGAGTTCTACTCGTACTTAGCCGATTATTAGTTGATACACTTTGGTGCATAAACTGACCACTATTGTGGTATTTTGTGAAAATCGAGTGATGAGTAATAAATAAGCGAATCAATGTGGTACTGAAGGGAGGAGAGGTTGTCTATTTCGTTTGTTTTAATTTCTGGAACCACCACAATTACATGCGTATTTGAAAAGTATATCATTCCAGCTGGTGGTACGACTATAGGATATCAACCAAGATAAAATTGGGGCAAGTTGTTAGTAATATTATAAAATGCTAAGTGCTTCCTCTGTGTTATCATTCAACTTTCAAGAAATTAGTCTACAAAATGTTTTAATGATAGATATTAATATTAGTTTACGATCATAGACCATTAACAGTTCATATATGTTAGATTAGACCATGGTCTTATAATAAATGATTATATTTTTTTAAGATGCCAGTTCAATGCAACAATTTAATTTTGAGTTTTGTTAAAAATTGAACTTTTGAGATATAAAATCAATCCCATGAAGCAAAATGTTTATTTGACTTTCAACTTATTCATACCTTGATCGTCATTGAACTTAAACGTGAATTACATATAATGTTATACAACAATGTCCACACTAGTTACTTGCTCAGAAACCAGAGCAAATTTAATAAGCTTAACTTATTTGTGTCACAATATTTCTCCACCACACACAAGTAATAATGTTCTCAGATTATGTCACACTAGTTGGGCCACTTTTACAATAGTAGGATGTGTCTACGGAAATTTCAGACGCGACACGTACCTTGTATACCAAATATTTGCATATGATATCATACATACATATCTACAAACTTATCTGAAGAAGTTAGCATGTTAAGAAACTAAAAATTGCATTTCAGTTGGCTGTTAATTTGTATGAAAAGTGAAACAGTGGCGCCCCCACTTGTTGTTCAATTAAGTTGGCAGAAAAACTGTTGACCATATAGGCAGTGTTAAAAAACTCTGTATAGTTACAGTTGATAAATTATTCACACCACATGATCAGTTTAACCTTTAAATTAAATATATCTTTATTGCACACCAAAATTACTGTAATATAGGTACAACAGAAACTGCACAAAAAAATGTTGTACAAGGGCGGCCTTATCGCCTTTGGCGATTTCTACCAGGCAACCTTTGGATGGACTGGACACGAAAAATAGAAATACGGTCGGTGGTGTATAAATACTGTGAAATAAATAATGAGAGAGAGAATAAAAAAATACTTAGATACCTTTGTGGTATGAATCATATTATCCTTATTTTGGAGTGTTTAGATCAAAGAAAAAAAAAATAGTTCTGTTAGAGTGGTTGTGTACGAAAAGAAGTAGACCATCAATTCCAAACAAGTGCAGTACATATTAAAAGCACTGCATCTCATTTTATTTGTATTGCAATGAGTGAGATAAATGCAAGTTACTCACTTTTTCTCTTGTTTAGGTAATAAATGGTGATAGGTACAAAACAAATTCATGTTCCCTTTGGGACCTTATGATATGACACTATTATTGCACAGATATATGCTGATAAAAGGAAAGAACCAGTAAACCCATTCATTCATTCTGATATAGACTAATTTCGCTGACGAGAATTCATTCTATGCTAGCGCGCACGTTGCGCAAACGACACGCAGTCGGAAAAAAACCATTACAACTTCAAAGTAATAATTGTAACATTACATGTACAATCTAGTAAATCTACTAATTATTGCGTGGAAGCAAAACATAGTGAGCCAACCTGGATTCATCAGAAGAAGAAATAATATGGCATATGTAAATATATCAATGGTGGATTTGGACAGCTCTTGCCCTTTGTGTAGACCTATGTTCAGGACTTTTTTTTAATATGATTTAATTAACGTAATTGGTGTTTATACCGTGTTGATTGAAATAAATAAATTGAATTGAATTTATTTTATAGCCTTTTTTTGCTGATTGTTGTTATTTTTTTTTTAATTATATCGTAGGTTGTCTGGAAGAAATCGCTGTAGACGATAAGACCGCCCATTATTCTACCGGACTGTTAATGTTTTTAGTTTCAAGTTTTTTCCTGTACATTCGGTGCAATAATAAAGATATTTTGTATTGTATTGTATCAAAGTATTTATTTATTTCTTTTTTATTCTATCATGCGATGTTTAATTTATTACATTTTTTGTCCTTACCTTTATTACTTTTCCTTTGCTTATTAATACTAGATTTTGTCAGTGACATCAGTAACTCTAATTGTTACAATATAATTATACTTACTATAACAACGATATGAACCAAGTTAACAACAGTTACATACCTGTTGGTCAGTCTCCTCATCATCTCCCTCGTTGTTGTCTTCAGGAGTGAGGAGGGCATCATCAGCCTCGACCTCCCAGCTGTCGGCCGTGGGAGAGACGTCGACGGGCGCGGGCACGGCCTCCGCGGCTGCGGCAGGCGGGATGGGAGGCGGCTCCTCGACTCGAGGCGAGGCCGACGCCGCGCGACCGTCGCTGCTTTCGCCACCACCATCGCCGCAACCTGGAACCACGAAGAGCACTTATGTATAACTAGCTGCCCGTCTCGGCTTCGCCAGGATACAAATCAATTATAGCTGTAAACCTTTTGGAAGATTTATTTTAAGACTTTGAAGACCGCATTGCAATCTGTAGTGTAGTTTAAAAGATCTAAGGGAATACAAAGACAGACACACAATAAGGCGACTTTGCATTATATGTAGTCCTAATGATTATTATTTTTAGAAAAAATGGCACTACCAACAACATACAAGCAAATTTTTCGACATTTTTGCTATACGTTTTTGCTCGCAAAACTGCATTGCAATTTTTTGCAATTTTCGGGAATAGCTTCAAAGTACTGAACAATATAAATAGAGCTATGAGTGACAAGCAAAAGCATTGAAAAGACATAACGCGAAAATTGTCCGAAATATTGGTTTCAAGATGGAGAAAAATATACACATTTCTGAATCAATTTAATCAAATTAGGGAATACCAAGAAATGGATGACTATGGTAATTATTTTCCCATACCTAAAAATAATAATAGATATTTGGATTTCTAAAAATCCAGCAATCCATATAAATATTGTAATCCTGCATTATGATCCAAATATTACGATAAATACAGAGCGTGTAGCATTCGCCTGTGTATGTGTCAAAGAGTTTTTAAAATTAGGTAGAGTTTCTTTTCGAAGTGAAACTTATAATGCAGCTTCCAACAAGGTTGCGTTAACGTTACCATGGAGGGGGTATGAGAGCACTGTTGCGTCGAAGTATCAATTATTCCGCGCGGAGGGACTCCACTGTCATTTTTTTATTGCATGACATATGTATAATGTGATATCAAATGAAGTTTATTTAAGTACTGACCCAGTCATTTCGTAGAGTGGCCCTGAAGAAGAATGTTGTAAAATTACAATATTAAATTGCAGTAGTTGCATTTAATAACACTGTTCTGGATAACTCACAAGTTTCAAGGTTGCATAAAAACTTTATTTCATGGCGTTACAGTTCTTGTTACCATTTTAAATATATCTTATTCTTTTTCAATGTGGGGGCAATAAGTTCTGCACTGACATCCCACATGAGGTGTTTTGTGTATTTCCCTTTCCAGCATCTACCCGAGCCAGTCCAGCTAAATATACATTCAGAAAACAAATTATTCCATAAATTGACTTCATCTGGAAAGGCAATAGTGCAGCAAGTAAAGCATGGTAGGGATAGTTAGTACAAAAATAATATGGCTGCTTTTCAACATAATTTTTTTTTTTATCAATATAACCAACTATTATTTGGACCATTTTCCATTTGTATAAAAAGTTATATTTTGGACAAAATGTATGGAATAGCTGTTTTATTTCATGATTACAATGTTGGTCCCAAAGTACAAGTTGATCATACTCATGTACAGATAGCGCGCGAGTTGAATGCAGTCGGGGTCTGAGGTAAAGAGCGGGAGCATCTCCCCCCGCTATCCGCATGCCCCACCTCACGCGCCTGGGCGGGTTGGCCGTGCGGATAGCGGGGGGAGACATTCGCATTCCTTAGCTCTGCATTCAACTCGCGCGCCTACTGTATGTGTACAATGATTTCCAGGAATATGACCATCATTATGAGAAAACCCCTGTACAAGCCGCATCAAACTTCTTGTCAGCTGTGATGTTACCTACAAGTTGCGGATAACCCATCCTGGTTTCACACAGCTTGTAGCTATTTCACAGCCGCTAAGATGTTTGATTTTATCTATACTGTCCATTCAGGACCAACAAAGTTATTGGTAAAGAAGTGGGTTGGCATAGACTTCAGATACAGAGTCAGATAACTGGATAGAAGAGAGTGGTGATATACTTACTAAAATTTATACAACAATTTATATTAGATAGAAGAGAATGGTGATATACTTACTAAAATTTATATTAAGTCATTTAAACCAAACCTGGTCAGAAAATGCTTGGAATAATGAAACTGTCAGAGAACCAATACAGTGAAGCAGAAATATGAAAGTAAAAAAACATCATGACCTTCACATGATGCTTGATGATGACATCAATTTTCCTTATGTTTTGAGTAATTTACTTAGGATTGTAATAAGAACAGAGCTGATTATAAACACTAAATATAAAAATTTCAAAAGATTATTTAGAAAATACCTAGTAAGGAACATTTCAAGAATAACTAACAGCTGGGGAAGAGAGGGTTTATAGTAACTAGAGAACAGGACACTAATACAGTGGACCACTTGCCTGAAACATACGGTAAAAACTGGATGCAATAATCTGTCAACCAGATGTCAAGCAGTGAACAGCAACAGATTAATGTGATTATGAGACTATCTTAGGAGAACATGGATTTACATACCTCTTCAAAAGTGGAATACTTTTTCATTCAAAGAGAGCACACATTTCAATGGGTGTGAATGAATACATTTAGAACAGTAATGACTAATAAATAAGTGATGTTATGAATTCTGTTATATTCCCAAGACCACAACAAGGCTATTTTGTCACTCCAACAAAGAACAATTCTAACACTTTTACTAAAATAGTTTTGCTGCAAATGTTAGTTAAATACTGTAAGTAAGAATTTTAAGTGAAAGTGTGCATTTTCCTTAACAACATAGTATTGTTATGAAGTTATGGCTACATAATTATGGTTATTATTTTGATATGGATAGAAACTAACCTTTTGCCATTGTTAGTATGTATCACAATTTATTATTAATTTACACAACTATATACTAATCTACAAGGAGAAAGTTATGAAACAGAATATAAAGTAGTAGAGTCGCACGCCGCGTGTCGAGACATAACCCGGTTTTAACTGGATTCGATTCGAAAAAAAAAGTCATCGAACGTATGTTCCGCTTGCTAATAGGTGCAGAATTTATAACATTTGATTCGTTTGCTAGAGTCTAGACTTGTGTTGATAGCTAAATTGATAGTTATTTCAAGCAGATTAATGATGAATGGTAATGACAAGTCTGGGTTCTTGCCTTCTTGCGAATATCAGCGATTGACTAGACACTTGCATGACTTACCGTTCAAAACAGGACTTCCAGCTGAATGGGATGTGGATGATCCACTTCCAGTGACTGATTTTTGAGGTGTGGAAGGAGACTCTGCATCCTCACTACCCGAATCTTTACAAAAAGAAGGCACGAACTCCATGGCATTTACGTTCAACGTGGAAAATTTGGTAGACACATCATTAGAGTCCTTCGCACCTTGTTCACCTATGACTTCGGCTTGAGTCTCCCAAGACTCTGGAGCACCGTTATTCGACATGTTGAAAACTAATCTTGTAAATTTAATAAATAAGTAAGTCTTTTTCAGTTATTTTAGTAATTATTCGCGTTCTTTTCTCAATTGCTCCGCGTGTGTCTTTACATTACACCGGAAGTTCATGGCAATTTGCCAAATAAGTAGATTTATGACTTCATGAATTAAACTATGAATAAATAATTTTCTTATGACTCATACATTGAATGTGACAATTAATATTGATAATAAAAATTGAATAACACAACAGAAAAAAACATTTTACGCCTGTTTCATAATATTTTATTTATTAGATGTTTTATTGAACTGCGATATCCGGTTGATTTTAAAAAATATTGTTTGGCGCTCCATAGACATTCAAACTGGTATGACAGTCAGGTTAAGAGTCTCTCAGACAGCTGCGGTTGCGGCCTAGCATTCGATTTATCACAAAGATCAACATTTGTGATCGGTGGAGGGGTTAGTCCAGGTCACGAACTATTTTAGATACTACGTGTCCAGGTTTACACGCTAACGCAAAACCTGAACCCTTAGTCCAGAGCCCTTGGGCTAGGTCTTGCGTAGTTTACACTTTCACGTTCGCGTGTGGCTCCATTACATACATTACTGTAAGTTCCTCCTCGTTTCCGCCAAGGGCGCTGCACAAAAATGTAAAGAGCCATACGGAAACAGCTGTAGTTTCAATTTACGTGTAAGCCTGGACTAACCCCTCTGGCTGGACTAAGGGCTCAGAGAAAATTATAATTTATACTCGGTGGATGACTAGGCCGCAGCCGCTTCTAGGTGACAGCAATCTTGGAAACGTATTCGAGGGATCACTTGTATGAGGGATCCAAATTAGAGTCAAGTTCAATAATTTGGAACCCCCATGAAAAAAAATATACAGTTATGCTAGAAAGAGTGCAAAGACGGTTTTAGAGATTTTTGTATAAAAAAATGTATGGTTATTATCCATTTTTATATCCATCAAAATATATTCTGGGTGCTCTGGGTTTTAACTCTCTAGAAACACGCCGAACACACGACCTGCTTCTAACCATGTACAGAATACTCCATGGCACTTTCGACTGCCCCGCTCTGCTGTCGGAGGTGAGTCGCCTCTCAGTTCCAGAAAACCTCACCCGTTTCCGCAGCGGTCGAGTACCACTGTTCTCCCCCGTACCCCCGCGCACCGTGGCGCGAGACCAGTCCCCCATCTGCCGAGCACACCGACACCTCAATGCGCTAGTGTCTGCACAACCACAAGTTGATGTATTTGCTGACAGATGGACTGTTTTTCTTAATAGATCTTTACTGTATAGTGAAAACCACTCCATTTTGGAATAATTTGTACGTAACTTAACTAAATATTTATTATAATTATGTAAAATTTAAGTTTGTATACAATTTAATTACCTACTATTTAATTTTATTAGACAATCTTAAGAGCTTGTTTCTTCCATGGATGTGCCATAACAGCATTGTCTATGTTTACAAATACCTACCTATATTTTTATATGTAGTAGTTTTAAGCTATTTTCTGTATGTAATTAAGTGTAAAATAAGTAACGTTTTGGTATTTACTGTAAAGTTACTTATTAAGAAAATAAAGAATTTAAATTTGAATGAAATGATTGTGGCCACAAACATGACTAGATTTCCAACGATGGTAATAAAACTCTCTCACTGTATAGGCAAAATCAAACTTCATGATGGCTGTGAAATAAGCTACAAGTTGCATGAAACCAAATCCTCGAGCAGCTGATAATCAGTCAAGATCCGCATCTTGTAGCAAACATCACAGCTACCAAGAAGTTGTAATCATCAATGACTATAACTGTGTTTTAATGTCAAATGGGGAGCCTATAATGTACGACATGATAATGTACAGCCATGATGATTTGAGTCCCTGGAATATCAAGCTGTGCAATATTGGGCTGTAAAATACCTACAGTCCGTACATTATCGGCCCGTGTCGATATAGTCAATAATGTCCCAAACAGTACTGCACAGCCCGATATACTTATATCTACTATACCGTTCAAACGAAGCATAGGGAACGAACAGAAGTCACAGACAAACCAACCAATAGGGGCACATATTCTTCGAGCAAACAATGTGCTTCGTGTACTTTTCTTCGGGACACGTTTTGTCATGCTGTACATAATTGGGTCGCAAAATACGGGCTGTACATTATTTGCACGAGGTGATAATGTCCAGCATGCTCACTATTTGTGGGAGGGGCGAGCGCCTGACACTCCCACGAGGGCGATTGGTGCCTCAAGCCCCTCTCAGCCTGTTGGCCATCACGGCTTTGTGGGCCATCATGGCGTTGGTGAATCAATGTTTTCTTTACTCTTACGAGGGCTTCATGCAGAGTCGCCTACTTCCTCTTCGTCATCCTCCAGGAGGAGATCTCGATGGAGAGAGAGCCAGGTTCGTTCATTAACGTCCGGTGGACGTGCATGGTGCGGGGCGATGTTTTGTAGGTGAGGGTGTGGCCCGTTGTCTGCACGGTCGTACACCCGACGCGCCAACCGGACCATGAACTCCCTCACCGGTTCTGCCTCAGGGCTTGTGCCAGTAGGTCGTTCCGCACGAACCAGCCAACTCCCGAGATCATCCTCAGACTGGTATTCTGGACTACCTGGAGTCGCTTCCTCTGGGTCTTGTTGCACAGCGGGTACCAATCCGGTGCAGCGTATGTCAGACGGGTCCTGATGTACGTTTTGTAGATCCCCATCTTGGTACTTAGTAGCAGCTTAGAGCGGAGAACCGGTCGCAGCAGCGCTCTAGCGGCCTTTGCTTGATGGACAGCTTGCGTTGTCTGCGAGCGCATGCACAGACTCGGGTCTATAAAGACACCCAGGTACTTCACCTTCTTTTCCCACGTGATGTCTTCTCCTCTAAACTGCAGTGGTCGGGGGTATGTGGATCTTCTGGTGCTTCCGACAAGCAGCGCGGCCGTCTTGCCCACATTGACAGCCATCCGTCACTTGTCTAGCCACTCTGGCAGGATATCTAGGAATCCTGGCCGCGGCTAGTATGGCTCTTCCTGAGGAAGCGACATACGCGCTGTCATCAGCGAAGAGGGCTAACATTACATCCCGTTCTCCCGGTGTGGGAAACCAGTAATGTGCGACACGTATTGTATAGCTTGATAATTGGTGGCATGGGACATGAATGACATGGGAGCTTTCCTGCCCGTACAATATGGTGTCATCAAATACATGCCGTACAATATAGGGACTCGTCAAATGAATCAGTTTACGGTTGGCTGGATTGGCCAAATCGTACAATTCGGGGCGGATGTGAAGCTAGCTACAAGCTGCGCAATATCCAATCAACGCACAGCTTTATTCGAGCTTCAGTCAGGATTGGATATTGCGCAGCTTGTAGCTAACTTCACATCCGATTTGTATGATTCGGCCTATTAGCTAGGCAGGTAATACAACACAGGCCGCCACAAGTATGGTGAGCTTTGGAATGTTCTGTGTCGTGTGTAGAGTATATTTTGTTTGTTTTCTTGCCACTTGCAACCAAAGAAAGTTATACTCAAGAGCTTGCAATACTATTCATAGACAATTCACAACAGATAGATTTGCTTGATTGGAGCTGAGGATTGGAGTGTTTGATTGAGGAATAAATTAAAAAATGAAGATGGCTGCGACATGATACGATTGACGATTGGCGTCGAATTGAAGCATCGCCGCGTTCTTGTTGCAATTAATTGATCTTGTTTGTTTAGATTGAACCCTTCAATATATTTAGTGAAAACTCGTAGTGACCTAGTAAGAAATTAGCTATAGTTTTTCAAATTTGTCTTAGCACCAAGTGCACAGTTTCCTAGATTTGAGGATTGAGTTGAGGCTCAAAGACAAAACGTTTTTCTTTAGCGTTGAAAAATAACTTATAGTACATGTAGAAATCACATCGGCTTATTACCAAATTGCTAAGCATCTCTAAACAAATGAATCCATGTACACACGGAGATGTCTGTTCACTATAAATTTAAAAGTGCATTGGATTATGATACTGTTACATTTGATGGACTACATATATCAGTAGGAGATCTAAAGGCTGCAATATCTCAGCAAAAGCGCATTGGAAAAACCTCGGATTTTGATCTAGAAATAACCAATGCTCAAACAAAAGAAGGTAAGCTGAACAATCTAAAAATATAACCTAAAAAGTACAACAACAACCTATTCAAAAAACATTAAGCATGTTTTTCCTTTGCAGTTTATGTGGATGACCATACGCTAATTCCTAAGAACACTTCGCTTTTGGTTGCTAGAGTACCACTTGCACAGCAGCCTAAAAAACAGTGGGAAGGTTCAAATAGCCTATCTTCATTGCATAAAGATGTGGCACCTAATAAGGGTCTGGCTGACCTGTCTCGCATGGAAGGTAGCGAACAGGATAAAATAAATGCTATGATATCACAGTCTACATTTGACTATGACCCTAGCAAGTAAGACAAATGCTTAAACTTATAAAGCCCCTGATCAACATACAAAATAAAACCGTGGTATTAAAGTTTTCTCTGTGGTTTTATCATCACACCATCACAGTATACCTAATCACAGGGAAAACTTTAAAATTGCAGTTTCATTTTGTACATCGATCAGGGGCTTATAAGAGACATTCATTCACTTGCTAACATTATGAATAATCATTCAATAAACTTACATCATAGAGAAACTGCATTGCCCTCCTATGTGACGCAAAGTCTTGGGAAAATTAGCAGTGGCTTTGCCTTTGTCACTGGTACCATTTTCAATGCCTTCATCCAATGCTTTTGAATTTTTGAGCCTTTGTCTAGACTTAATTATTAGTTTAAATGACTTCATAAGATATTGAAAAGAATGGTATTACCTTGAAACCTTTAAGTATTAGACATAACTCTTCATGAAGAAATTAAAGGGCAGGTCCCTTTAATTTATTACTAAGTACATGCACTAGCAGATTTTTATTACATATATCTATTATTAGTACCTATAACGATTTTACATTGTTAATTTTCCAGCTAGGAATTATAAATTACACTATGAAAATAAAAACTATCATCCTTTCTTGAATCCAATTTAATAAAGCTCTCATTATTGTCATATGCTCCAGTAATCATACAACAAAATTGAAATCATGGAACTTTATATTAAAATTATTGTAAATTTCAGCTACCAAAAAATTAGAGGCCAGAATCAAAGAGGAGCAATTCCCCCAAATTACACTTGCTACAAGTGTCAGAAGCGAGGACACTGGATCAAGGATTGCCCTATTGCTACCTCGGTATGAATTTGTCAACAACCCATTCATGGTTTACTTTCAACAGTCCCCACTTATATGGGCACCAGTGAGGGATATTACGATAATGGATGAGTTATATTAAATTGGTCATGCACAGGATGGGCCCAGATGGGACACTCCACAAAATGTATGCAAGATGTGTCATCCATGCCCAGTCCTGGGCCGTCCCTTTAGCATTAATTTTTGGGGTAACAGCTGCTTGAAGCAGTCAAGGATGTTAGATTAGAATAAATATTACAGCAACCAGTGGCAGTTATAAACTTGTCTCTGCTTTTGTTGTTTGCTTAGATAGCCTTACTCTTGCATGCCATTGTTTTGCCTGCTAAGCAGGCAGCTGGCACAAAAAAGAATACTTATTTTTCTAACATCCTCCACTGGTGCCCATTGGAAATAAACATAACCATAATATCAATATGTATTTTAGGCAGATCCAGTAGAGATAAGGAGGAGCACTGGTATACCTCGTAGTTTTATGGTGCCTGTGGAAGGCCCAAAAGCACCAGGAGCCATGATGACCCCAAGTGGTACTTTTGCAGTACCTGCTGTTGACCGGTGAGAATAGAACAGATTCAATCAAGCTTTGATTTGTGTAGTACAGCTCGGGCCAAATAACTATAACCTAGGCACGAAGGGTGTTTTTTGTCTTTTCGGGTAGAAACATCACATTGCTGAAGAGAATGTGCAGGTTCCCACTGTTCTGCTTGTACTACTGCGCCTTTTGCTCACTGCATATTGACTTGCGAGTGCGCAAAATGTTACCAGTCTACTTGTTACTTGTTGATACGGGCCTTTTCTACAAGTGGGCCTGCAATGGACCCGGATGCCGGTTTGTTCATGTCAAACATTTTCCTACAGCCTGGGTAGCTCAGTCCGGGCCACTCACACTGAGAAAGTGAGGATGCTCGCAAGTGGAAAAGTGGTTTAGTTTTAGTTATATGGTGCGAGATGTATGTTTTTCAAAGGTCAAATCAAACTTAATGGGGTCTGTAAAGTAAGACACATATGCTGCACTAAACCCCACTCCTCTGACCCCTGTTGATCCTTACATAGTATAAAATAAAGTCGCTATTTTCGTTTGTTTATTTGTTTGTTTATTTGTTTGTCTGTATGCTTAAATCTTTAAAACTACGCAACGGATTTTGGTGCGGTTTTTTTTTAATGGATAGAGTGATTCAAGAGGAAGGTTTATATGTATAAAAATTCCCGAAATTCCCACGGGAACGGGCACAACGCGGGTAAAACCGCGGGGCGCTGCTAGTACAAGTATAAATGAATATGCTACTTTACAACAACTCGTCTCGAGTTCACAGACTCCATTAACTTTGGTTCGGGCTATACCGATATGAGAAGACACTCAAGCCAAGCATTTTGCTACACCCTAGTCAGCTCAATCTGGGCTGCTGACAGCCGCTAACCACTTACGGTCAATACGCGGCTTTAGTTTCAGTGATATTTTGGCGCGAACTGTATGTTTCTGTACTGTCTTTATTTTCTGGGGTGAAGAATTGGTTTATGTTCTTATTCGATGTGAGGGCGATAAGTCCTGCACTGGCGTCTTGCATGGGGTATTTAGTGCATTTCCCCCTCCAGAGTCTACCTGAGCCAGCTCATCTCAATAATGGAGTGTGGCTCTGGGTCACTGGCACCTGCTCTATGGACTTGCATGGTGTATGAGATAGCGATGAGGAAGTTGATGCAGATGACAAAGCAGCAGCGTCATGTAACCCGCAAGCGGTCCTAATTGGTTTATGTTTGTGTAGTGATGCATATTTGGCGTCGGAGAGCGCGGGCGGCGCCGAAGCGGCGGCGCCGGCGGGCGCGGCGGCCGACGCGGCCGTGCCTGACGAGCTCATCTGCAGCCTGTGCCGCGACCTGCTCACCGACGCCGTCATGATACCCTGCTGCGGGAACTCCTTCTGTGACGAATGTGCGTACTTAGTATACCTACATTCTTGCAGGATTTAACTACTGGAGAAACCTTTAATGCGCGTAGACCTTTGTCATTGTATGCAAGAGAGAAAATCGCCCAACCCCCCACCCCCCACGCCAAGTTGTCAGAATTTTTCATATGTAGTATTATTTTTAAAGGTTTCTTCAGTAGCTAAATCCTCCAAGCATACTTCATTTCACTTCCTACAACATACGAGAAAACAGATGGGTTCTCAATTTGTCTATATGATTTTTTATTTTCTATACTATAGTTCGGCCGTTCAGAGAATGCGTTCCTGACACGTCATCTTGAAAAAATGTTTTCGGCCGATATCTCGGAAACTATGTACTTAAGGGCAAAAAACATTAAGATCATTATTGTAGAAAATACAATTTCGCATCTTTTGTTTTCAGTAAACTTCAATTTATGGCCCATTTAATGAAATTTCATTAAATGGGCCATAAATCGTAAACGGTAAGTTTTACAAAAAAGTTTAATGGAAACAAAAGATGCGAAATTGTATTTTCTACAATAATGATCTTAATGTTTTTTGCCCTTAAGTACACAGTTTCCGAGATGTACAGTACAGCACAATGTAGAGTAGTCTACTGCTAGAAGAAGTGGTCTACATCTAATTCCTATACCCTGCAAGCCTATGGCTTAACACATATTTTGGCTTTTGTAATTCAATTCAACACAATTTTCGTTTCTTTATGCATTTTACTATTGTGCCTACTATTTTTTATTTGACTACAATTTTCAGGTATCAGAGGAGCTTTATTAGAATCTGAAGACCACGAGTGCCCGGACTGTCGCGAAAAAGAGATCTCCCCGACAACTCTGATCCCTAATAGGTGAGGTTCTTTTTTATAAACATTTGTCGGGGTGGAAATGAGACACCAGCCATTTAATTGCACAATAAGGAAGTTTCCTTTCTCATAAATAAAAAATAATTGTGTACATTTAAAGACGGTTCAAATACAATACGTAATGTGAAAAAAATACTAAAATATCTTAAAAAATTACGGAGTTATGGATGTTTAAACATGACCGCAGGAAATCAAAAAGCCCCTCGCCGGATTTATGCGTGTGACGTCACAAGATTCAGAAGCCGCGTCGTGGTTTAGGCGGGAGTAACAAAATTGAAAATGTAGTGCTTTTTTCTATACCGGGTATTTTTCTAAGTGTTGTAGTATATCATTGTACTCATCATTATTTTACGCGCACTCTAGTTTCATGCTATCACTACCTACCAAGCCCCTACTCGAACATCGTGGTGTGTGTAATGTGTATGTACCAAATAACTACGATTCTTTTCGTAATTTCAGGATATAATTATACTTATAGGTACTATCTAAAAAAAGTTATTTATTGAAATTGATGTCAAATATCGACTATGGAGAATGGATTTGAGCGCGGACTGTCTTAATTTAAGTACCTAAAGTTGACATGACTATGGTTTTAGAGTATTTAACTCAAAATCCGCTCTATACAAGTGCAGAAAATAGCAAATAGCGCGTCGCGTTGTCCCGCGCGAGCCGAAATCATTGCGTAGTAGCGCATAATTGACTAACTGCGGGGAAAAATATTCAAAACTTAGTTATTTTTGAAGATAATAAAATCACTAGAATTTATTACATTTCCTATGATTCTTTAAAATTAAAACTAAAAATTAGGAATTTAGGAAAAATTAGGAAATTTAAAAATCTGAGTTACTAGATTCACACAGCAAGTCTTGTGTCATATACTTAGTTATAAAGTTCATTAAGGTACTTACGACAAAATAGTGTGGAAAAGCATATTTTTATTCGTAATATTGTGGGGTTAGTCCCATATAAAAATGTTGATCTTAACATAATCACAAGTACACTGATATCCTGGAACATGTCAGTGGCTTCGAAAAATTCCCATTACAGAATGGTGCTTTCTATTTCCTTTTTAGGGTTCGGTACCCAAAGGGAAAAACGGGAGTCTATTACTAAGACTTCGATGTCCGTCCGTCCGTCTGTCCGTCTGTCTGTCTGTCTGTCACCGGGCTGTATCTCATGAACCATGATAACTAGGCAGCTAAAATTTTCACAGACGATTTATTTCTGTTGCCGCTATAACAACAAATACTAAAAAAAAAAAAAAAAAATAAGGGGGGCTCCCATACAATAAACCTGATTTTTCAAACGTTTTTCGCTCTACATTAATAATGGTAACAGGTAGATGCTTGAAATTTTCACAGAATATTTAGTTTTATATTCACTTTAATAATAAATAATAAAACTAAAATAAAATGAATATTTAAGGGAGGCTCCCTTACAGTACGGAACCCTCCGTGCGCGAGTCCGACTCGTAATTGGCCGATTATTTCCTTTCTCCCGCCTAACCCACGGCGCGGCTCCTGGGTCTCGTGACGTCACACGCGTAAATCCGCCGCGACGCTTTTTAAATTCGTGCGGTCATGTTTAAAAATGCATAACTCCGTCATTTTTGAAGATATTTCAAAAATAAAAATACCATAATTTATGGCAGACTTAGTGTAATTTATTAAAAATAAAACTGGAAAATAGGAAACTTCCTTATTTAAAACTTGAGTGTGCTAAGCATTCAAGTGAAATTGGAATATCAACAACTGGGCTGCACTGCTCACGCTCGCTCCGCCATAATTATAAATCCTTTAGGGATGATTTATATTAGGACAGGGTGGGCACGGAACGGGCCCGGACGGTGCCCGTATGACGCACGTTCCAATACATTTTTGTAGTGACCCGTACGAAGCCCAGACGAGGCCAGTCTCGGGTTTTAAAAGAAATGTATGGAACGTGCGTCGTAGAGGCCTCGCTCGTACGGGCTGGTCCCGTGCTCGCCTTGTCCTAATATAAATAAATCCCTTACCCGTAAACATTTCGACTTTATTGCTGTATTAGTTTTTGTCCGCGGTATATTTTGATTTTTGTGCTATCCCATAGGAACCTTTAATTTTTTCGGGATAATAAGTAGCCTTTGTCATTTTCCGTCTTTCAAACTATGTCCATGCAAAAAACCAAGTCAATATGTTGCTCTGTTGCTGCGTGAAAGAGGCACAAGCCAATAAACCCATGAATCAACAAACCAATAAACCAACAAATACACTTTCGGACTAATAATATTAGTAAGGATATAACTAAGGCTTTAACTTGAGCGAACACCTCATCCCCCGCGCCTCATGTAAAGCTCACAGACTGTACTGAATGGAAATCGTAGTGCGTTCCTAGTCCGGAGATAAACCATCCCAGCAATAGGCCGCGTCACACAAGTTGGTGGAAATTAGTTAGCTACAAGCTGCGCAATATCCAATCAACGCGCGGCTTTGTGTGAGCTTCACTCAGGATTGAATATTGCGCAACTTACAGCTAACTTCATTTCGGCCAACTTGTGTGACGCGGCCTATAAAAGTTCTTCATTTAATCATTTGTGTTGTAGGTTTCTACGGAACTCGGTGTCTTCGTTCCGCAACCAGACCGGCTACAGTCGGCGCATGCCGCACCGAGCGCCCGCCATACCGGTGCAGCCGCCGCCGCAGCCAGGTATAAATCTTATCTCATTTAAAAATCCACAATTTTTTTTTTTTTTTTTTTTGCGAAAAACAAAGAGGTTTTGTCACCAATGGAGAATTCCACCTTGCAAAACTAGCTATGCACATGTAACTTTGGAACTTTAAATCTGTAACAGCAGCCCGCCCCCTCCAGAACCAGGAGAAACCATGATAATGTTACAGACACCGTTAAATTAAATAATTACAATAATTTGTCTTAGGCTTAAAAATATTTCGCCGTTGAGAAAACGTCACTTATGAACAGAAAAAGTATGGAAGATGTTTTTTATGGACACTCAGATTCTTCAGTCTGATTGATGTTTAGTTATTTACTTAAAATGGAAATTAGTTGATACATGTGTAATGAGGTTGTAATAATAATACGTCATCCTCGCAAGTTCTTCTTTCTTGTTTTGGCGGCGTCGCATTGTTGTGCATTTGCCAGTGTCAAGTATTAAGTTATAATAATTTTTGAAAATATTTTATCAAAATAGTCACGGTCACTGTGTTGAAAAAAATATTCATCCCCACTTACATTCCTACACTACACTTCACCCCTTAAAATACACTATTTAAATTTTTTTTTCTTTCTCGTTTTACTACGGTACCCTAAAAATCTTCTAAATATGTATGACATATAATGAAATGTCGTACACAAGCAAGGTAGTATTGCTATCGTTGAAATATTTAAATCCTGCGCTCATGAACGGGCCTCCGTCGAATGGGCCCACTTGTCACACTGTTTATACCTGCAGTTAGCAATAAAGCGTCTAAAAAAGAAAATTGGTTTGTAAAGTCGGTTTACGGACGATAATTTTACGTGATAACGTCATAAAAAACATTGTTGAATCAACAACTAAAACGAGACGAAAGCTTGTCGTGCCTCTGTATCGCTAGTTCCGTGCAGTGTCTGTGAGAGTAGCTCAAATTTGGTTTAAGCGTTTTCAATCCGGAAATTTTGATGTCAAAGACGCACGTCGCTCTGGTCGCCCTATTACGGATAAAATGGATGCCATTTTTGAAAAAGTGGAGCAAGATCGGCATATCAGTAGTTACGACGTAACTGAAGAACTGGGAATTGACCACAAAACAGTTTTGGCGCATTTGAAAAAAACTGGGTACACAAAAAAGCTCGATATTTGGGTAGGCACGAGCTCACTGAAAGAAACCTAATGAACAGTCAGGACCATCGATTCTGAACTCTACTGCGAACAACTGATGAGATTAAAGCAAGAAGTTGAGAGAAAGCGGCCGGAATTAATCAACAGAGGGGGTGTGGTTTTTCATCATGATAACGCTAGACTTCACAGATCTTTAGCCACTCAGCAAAAATTAAGAGAGTTTGGCTGGGAGGTGTTAATGCATCCGCCGTATAGTCCTGACCTTGCACCTTCAGATTTCCACCTGTTTCGGTCTCTTCAGAATTCTTTAGGTAGTGTCAGGTTAACATCACGAGAGGACTGCCAAAACCACATGTCGCGATATGTTGATCAGAAGTTCCAAAATTTCTATAGCAATGGGATCATGTACCTACAAGATGTTAAAAAGTTATCGAACAAAATGGTACCTACATACTTTAGTTAAATCTAAATGAATATCAACTATACTAAAAAATGTTTTGAATTTTCTTAAAAAATGTGAAGAAACTTTTTCCCCAACCTATTAGTATAAAACAAAGTCACTTCCCGCTGTCTGTCCCCATATATGCTTATATCTTTAAAACTACACACCGGATTTTAATGCGGTTTTTTTTAAATAGATAGAGTGATTCAAGAGGAAGGTTTATACGTACAACCCGGTCAGAATATCTGTGCACCTCGCTGGAATGCGGCGCCTCTCCCGCTTCCCCTGTCACCTCTCCGCGCGATCCCCGGTGCGACAGTACGGTTAGCATCTTCGTTGCCGATACAGAATTGGTAAAAATATGTAGATAATACTGAATCTGTAATAATCTGTAATCAATTCCGTCACGAGGTCAGGTGCACAGATATTGTGACCGGGTTGTATAATACACCTGTGCGAAGCCGGGGCGGGTCGCTAGTCGATTTATAAGATGTTATCACGTCAAAAGTGATATGAAATATAGTCATAAAAATATTCTAAATATGTCTGACTTATAAACAAACATGTACACGAGCGAGCTCGTATTGCTACAGTTAAAATATTTTAGATCCTGCGCTCATGCACGGGCCTCCGTCGAACGGGCCGACTCATCACGTGGCGCAAAATGCACCGACTGCCGGTAAGTTCGTCGCTTACACAGCTGTGCTTGGTGTTCTTAACTCCTGGTTTTCAATAAGCATTTTGAATATAACGATGATTAATACTTTTTCTTATTTAAATGTTCAATTAAGTTAACCGACTAATTTCATGCGCCGATGGAGCCGAATGCGCCGCAATGCCCGCAATCCTTTTCGCTCTTTTGGTAAGACAATGATGTAAATATAATTTTTTGATGAAATTGTGTTAAGGCTTCTATCACAGAGTAATCGCCAATATTTATCTAATCAAAATCAATTTTTGACGATATTTATTGATTAATCACTAAACTAACTTTTGTAAAACAATAAAATGCATCTGTTTGTATACTGGCATCCCCCGCAATAGCCCGTGTATAATAAATCGTGTCGCTAGACTTTTGTTATAAGCCATACCCATAGAATTTTGTCCCGTCATTGTTTTACCATATGAGCGATAGGAAATCGTATGTGATATCGCGCACCTATCCCTGCCGCAAGAATCGTATTTCTGTCAAATGATCTTTATCATTTTCTAGTGCGGTTCGGCTCATTCGGTGCGTACGGTTGCGCTACTTATTTTTCCTGTAGGATTTGCCATTATGTATTTTCAAAATCATATCAATTGTTCTTATAAAATATATTTTCTACAAATATTAGAAAAATACAGTTTATTGGGTTTTGATTGTTTTTGAATATGATTGATTTGGCTAAATTAATTTATAATTTAATAATATATTTGAGGCTAACATGTAAATGAGTCCAACTTTAATGTGACGGAGCAACATTTTTCTGAAAGTAAATTGTTAACGTCTCTAAGCTTTCTGGAATACAACTAGATAGGTACATAATCCTACATATTTTATTAAGTTATTGAAATAAATTTTAATGGGTAAGAATTTTTATCATTTATCCCTGATGTTCCATGCTAAGGTATTTTTAAAAATCATATAATCACTACTAACCGCTGAGCTAGTTTTTTTGCTATTATGTATGTAATAACCTTGAAGAATGATGTTTTGTTTTCTACGATAATGGGAACCGGAAAAATGTAAATAAATATTTGTCTAAGTCTTTTCTCTATTGGTCGTTTGGCTAATATTAGTTCGGTACGCAATATAGTTTCGCCGAGCCTAGTTAGTTTGGTTTGCACACTGTCAAATTAATGTCTGTTCAGAAGAACATGTTGCCTCGCTAACTTTCCTTTGATACTTGCCTTCAGGAATGTAGAGCAAAACAATAACTCTTGTAAAATTTATTTTACCACGATAAAAAGAGTGACGATAATATAGTCACACATTAAGAGATATGATTCAGTTTATTTTAAAATTAAAACAGCGAAAACACGTAAATTGGCTAAGACGCTTCGTTACTTATACATAATATTTTTTTATAAGTTAATAATCGTATAATGATAGTTAAAATGACGAGCACCGCGATCTTTCTGTAACGGAATGAGTGGGGAGAGTTTAGAACATAATTATATTGCACAATATGCTCATATTGTGGTGTATTTTGAAAAAAAAAAAACAAAATCAGTTCAACAATAAAAATTTAAAATAAAACCGTTCCCCCGTTTACGAGCTAAGACGAGTAACGGACGAGCTACGGTGCTATAGATATTCAGCATGTATCCGGGGTTTAAACTGAAATAAACGTCGTTTCTCCTCTTTTGTCGACTTGAGACAATCTTCGTAAAGAAACTGGCTGGCCACGAAGACGTGATTCCCTGAGAAACAAACGTCATTTCCCGTCTTTGGGGTGGGGACACAATCTTCATAAAGAAGCTGGTTACAAAGACGTGAATCCATGAGAAAACTGACGTTCGCATAATAAGTGTTGTTAAATCAAACGTAGCGATCTTTGGGATGGGTTAGTTGGTCAATTGTGAAATCGTACATGGTCGGAGATCGCGGGTGCTCGTCCATGATATCAATCTCGTCATAATGTGGGTGTTGGTGGGGAGTAGAGCGGCGGCGGTCGGTGTGCGAGGAGTCCGACGGCTCGGGCGACGACGGCGTGACGGTGACGGTGCCGCCGGCGCACGCGCACCCCCCCGCGCACCGCCCGCTCCACCCGCTCCACCCGCGGCACGCGCGATACGGTACCGCGACCCGCCCTCACCCTGCCCGGACTAATGCATGTTGCCTCGCTAATCTATTTTTCATGCTTGCCTTCCTCTATCGGTCGTTTCTTTCACACTTTTTTTTAAATTGTTGATATGTATTATATACTCCGTAACCCCAACATATTTAGGAAAGATATTTAATTAATTATTTACATGCTAATGTTTAATTATACATTAATAATTGCATAAGTATTCTATACAAAGTTGAAGAGAACCAATTATGAAAAACATTCATACACCACAATAAAACGTTTACTCCCACCTGTTCTGTTGAGTAGTTCTGTTGACAGGACTACTGGGATTTTTTTCCCCATTAGTTCTGTCCACAAAACATATGGGAATATAATACCCATCTGTTCTGTTGAGTAGTTCTGTTGTGATTCAATCTATTTACTTCTCCATGCAATCAATTATAAAGGTTGGAAAAACTGTATCAGCCGCGAACTAGGTTAGTTAAGGTTGTGAAACAAGGCCGTTATGCCAAAATATTAAATTACCTCGAAGCATAACAGAATTAAATTACAGTAATTTTAAACATATCTTAAAGCATTTCTTCGAAAGCAATCCATTTTACAAACAAACGGAGGAAACACAACTATAGGCGTTTACCTGCCTTAATATTGTAAAATGAATATAAGTTTTTTTTAATCAGTAACAACCGTTTTTTTTCCCGTTGTAATTTAACTTTTTTCGTATTATTAAATACACGGTTAGATTATATTTACCGGAATATAATTATTCCGGTAAATCTAACCGTGTATTTTTTGTAAAACTGACTTACCTGTAACATTTAATATTATTTTTGGCCAACAAATTTTCTGATTTCTGATTACGAGTTTGAATTTTTGTATGTTTTTAATTTCTAACCCTCATAACTCCACCAATTTGCAAAGATTCCGCAACCGTTCATCGATGACCGGTTCGTCAATGGACTGTTCGTCGAAAAGACAGATTGGTAACAGAACAGGCGGGGATACAGTTGAGATTTATGTCCGGTGTATAGTTTTTTAAATCACAGAACTAATGCGGAGAAATTATCAGTAGTTCTGTCAACAGAATTACTCAACAGAACAGGTGGGAATAGTAGAGATAAGTCAGGTGTAAAGCATAGTCTTTTAAGTCACAGAACTAATGGGGAAAAAATCCCAATAGTTCTGTCAACAGAACTACTCAACAGAACAGGTGGGAGTAAACGCAATAAAAGACGGTTATTTTAAAACTTCAAACAATGTTTGGAAGAAACCTGAGGAACATTTCTTTCACATTCGAATGTTGCGTAATTGCGTATCAACTCGCGAACGCGCACGCAGTGAACAGGCTCGCTTGGATCGCATGTCATAACGGTCGCATGTCATATCGGTTCAAGTTACGAGTTTTAGCGATGAAAAATGACAAACAAAATATTTATCCTTCCATGACAGATGATAAATGTTTTACATTCTGCGGCTATTTTATTCTAAGTAATGCTGGCCGTACCCAATACTGGCCAAAACCATGTAGGCAGCGTTGGTATGGGAAAATCCTAACCACATAGTCATTATTTTCTTGTTCATGAACGTTGACACCCTCAAATTTTGTACGATAAACTTGCTCTACATTTGTACATTACCAAATTACCATGACGCTGCAATAATAGTTATGTTTTTTCAATTTGCTTTCGAACATGAGTTATTCAAACAAATGCGTACTCTATCGTAAATTGGTAACAGGTCATGGGTCAATTGATTGTCTGAATGCCAACTACACTATAGAAAGTTAGGTGACAAGTCTTCGGACTCATGTTGGAATACGATTTTATCATCAAAGTTCATGAATCAGTAACACTTTCGTAATGGAAGGCATTTTCTGTAAATATGCCTTTATCTCTTAATAAGCGTTTTTTCTTATGCATGTATTTTGTAGAAATGGTAAGAAATAGGTGTGCTGATCGTTAGTAAATAATATGCATCGATGTTTGTTTATAATTTATGTTATGCTTGTAAGTTTGTGCTCTCAAAGTCTCGAGATAATTGTGAAATCAATAAATCAGTAGATTTTTATAAAGTATTTATTATTTATATGTTTTTTTTTGTCGACAATTAATTTTTTTATAAAAAATAGTTAATAACATAGTGACTTATGCACTTGTTTCTATTTGCAAACCTCTGGTCAGCTGCCAAGAAATTCAGTTTCATCACCGTAAAAATAGATAAATAAAATAAATGACATCATGTATGCAGACGATATGCATCTACTATGTATACATATCTATTGATGCAGCAGCAGATATAATGCACCTTTATCTTTTTTTAGCTCGTATTTCAGTTGTATAAGTGCTATTATTATGCGCTTTATTTATAAACGTTGCTCGATTTGTTTAATATTTACAATTTAATGGTGAAGTCTGGGATGAGAAAAAGAGATGACAAAAGGATTTTCAAGATCGATAAAATGTAATTAACGTGCGAACGCAGCCGTGGATAAGTATGCAAAGTTTGCAGCACGTTGTATGAAAGTAGCGTATGATAAATAAAACTTTTGAAAATTAACATAATAGGCATATAACCATACTCAATAATAGGATTGATTTTATAATGCAACATTTATAAATGAGACTTTCCAACTCTTTTTATTTGCACAGGCATGTCATTACGCACCGTATTATATGCAAGCAGTACCATAGCTAGCCTTTTATGCGCCTTTGAAAGATGCTATTTGCGACATAGTTTTGTTCTGGAGCTAAAACGATAGAAATGTCTCCATTCGCACTAACTCACTTTTTCCATGCTCGCTTCTGCACCTACTCGGTTACAAGTCACGGGATAGTATAGTATGTAATGCAACTGTAAAAGACATTTCTATCGTTTTTAAATTCGAGTTCCTGCCGTTCCAAAGTATCCTTGTGTTTGGAAACCGTTGGTTTCGCTGTATACGAAGCTGTTTGCAAGTGGTATGGTGATGGAGCTGCATACTATGACTATATGTATGGATAAGTACCTATTATTGACAATAGTTTAAAAGTGATGTTCAATTTTCTTTGTTTTAGGACCTCCGCAAGGAGTTAAACATGGCATGGACGGCCCTCCTTCGGGTGTAAGTATTTTAAATTTTATGTTTTTCGGCCCGATCTCTCCCATCGTATAGGAACACTGAAATACGACGTCGCACCAAAGTGGTCTATATTGTGGAGCTAGTGATGGATCTGAAATGGAGCTGGGCAGGACATGTGGCAAGGCGGGGGACGACAGGTGGTGCAAGTCCACAACCGAGTGGTGGCCCAGACTGGCTTGGCAAAATCCGGGTAGACCAAGAATGAGATGGGTCGACGACATCAAGAGATCAGTAGGCATCAAATGGATAGAATTGGCAGGGGATAGAGGTGAATGGGTAAAGGGAGGCATATGCCCAGCAGTGGGTTATTAAAGGCTGGCGATGAGGAAAGTAAAAGTTAGCATACGACCACAAATATCGTTATTTGTTATACAAGAGTGCAAAGTTGCTTTTTAACCGTGTACTCAATTTTGATGACCAAGCAAGCGAAGAATTCTAAAATTAGAATTCTGAGCGCTAGCGAGGGAATCAAAAGAACACAAGGTGAAAAATCTTAGCACTCGAGTGCAACACGTAACTTTTCATTCCACCTCAGCGAGGAAAAAATGCAAAAAAAAAAATACAATCGCAAGATACGTTTGCGCATTATTAACAGTTTCAGTCAATTCTGTTGGCTTCATATAAACTTCTTCGTCGCTATAATTTTAGCATCATAGCTATTTCGCTCTATCACATCTCTTTATCGCTAGGTGTCCTTTTTCAGCCGCTGCACTGTTAAATTTCTTCGAATTTTTGAGCGCCAACCTTCGTTGCTGACTTAAGTGTTCGATTTTTAAAATGGTGATATTTTGAAGAAAAAAAAATCTACTAAGTGGTGTATATTGAAAAGCTAGTGTTGCACGATTTCAAAATCTTAACTAAATGGGCCATCTTTTGGTATAACTTGCTGAGGGTAGAACCATACATTTTTATTTTTTTTATGATGAGTCAAAGTTCGGTGAAATTATTTTTTTATTTATGGTTTGAAAGAACTATGCTAATTTTAACTAACTTAGTAATAGTTTATGCTTGATTTGTGATTGCGATTCATTAGTACCTACCTTTGTTATGGATCATGTTAATAAAAAAATCACCGTAAAATTGTGAAATTTGTGGTCACAGTACCTAAAAATGTGGTTCAAGGTATCGATTTTCTTATTTTTATTTATTTTGGCTGTTAAAATTCAAATAGCCGATTGGTTTTTTTTAATATTTTTACCAGAACTGGTATGACCCCACCTCTAACCCCGTACCGGCTTGACGTTGAGTTCAGGGACACCCTGTATACTTCACCATAACTCTGTCTCGTTGACACGTAGAAATAATTATTCCGTGGTGCATAATTGCATATGCTGGCCCGGCCGCTGTAGATGTAGATTACTGTGAAAGAGCATGCAATGACAATTTTTTTTTAACCGTCCTTCTCCGCCTATTCCCCTGGTGTATATATATTTCAGGGTCTTTTTATAATGTTTTTTTTTTTTCTACAAACATTATGTCTCAGTGTTACAAATGTTACAATTTTTGAATTGCAATAACAAGTTTAAATGTCACAGAGTTTAATAAAAATTCTCCCAGCTTCTTAAATGGATTTAAAAAATATTAATGATTTTTCATGGTTAGATGGGGATAGGGATGACATAATAATACGGTATCACATAATTCAAGAATACTTCATGTTGCAAATTGCAGATTCCGCCAAGGATAGATGAACAAAGAGCGAGCACTCCTACCGTAGATGAGAGGCGTGACCCGATTGGCCAGGTATTATAAACATAAATAGAATTATTAATAAAATAAATATTCTAATCTATGTATTATAGTCGTGGTGGCCTAGTAAGACAATATTCGTCTTAGAATTGCGAGGTTCCGATCACAGTTTTGTACCAATGAGTTCATTGAAAATAATGTTCGGATTAACACAAGACTGGCTTTTCGGTAAAAGCGTTGTGAGGAAACCTGCATGCGGCGAAGAAATACGGTATATTATGTAAATCCTGAAACTGAACCAAGTAAATGTGGCCAATGACAACATAATCGTCATTCTAGAATGTGTGCGACTTATGTTCAATAGTTGACTTTCAAAAGGCTGGTACAGGGTAAAACTAAATTAATGATTACAGAACTAGTCTTTGTTTAGACAGGCTCCGGACATTTCGAACGAACCCTGAAATATAATAAATCGTAAATAATATCTGAAATAATATTTTTTTCATTTATTGTGAACTCGTGTAAATATTGATCGAGTACAACCTTGCAATACCCGCGCGTTGGTCTGTGAGACCGACGAAATATTATTTCGCATTTATTTTATATTCAAACAATGCACCGACTTTGAGCTTTTTGCTAGCTGCCTCATTTGTTGATAGCTTCACTTCAGTACGCTGAACAAGCTTGTGCAAGTATGTACATTGCATGCATTGCGGGTGCATTTGGCGCCAATCGGTCCGTGAGACCGACGCGGGTATACGTGCAACAAAAAGTGTTTGTGAAATGTTTGTATGGATTATACATTAATTGGCTTTTTTATGGTCTAAAATCTTGATAGCTGCATCTCGAATCTTAACTCATAAGGTACCTACCAAATAGATTTTTTAGGAGTACAAACTTTTGTTCGTTTTTTCTACACTTGAACAAAAATTTGATATTTTTGAAGGCTATTACGCGAAGTCTGATAGTCAGTAAAATAATTAATTATATGTACCATTAATTAAATTTATTTTGTTATAAGATCTTATAGCTACCAGAAAAAATGTTACCTATGTAGCTTCTACTGCTAATAATAAAAAAATAGGGTCCCGCAGTTACGGTCTATGACACCGTGCGCGGGTATAGGTGTTAAAATATTTGACGCGGGTATAGGAAGGTTAAGTAATTTTGGTAACGACGTTTCGTCTTAACATTAGTCTTATGTTTTAGCCACCGTACGGTCGCGGGCCGCCGCCTGGTTTTATACCGGGGGTGCCGCCGCCAACCCGCCCATACAACAAGTAAGTAAATAAAATATAGGAACACTTTTATATTCGGTCTCTGACCTCAAACTAAGCAAAGCATGTAATATGGTAACTTATGTTATCAATAAATTGATTATGATTATGGCTGTCAGGAACTGACATAATGCATTTTTCAAATTGACTTTAATGTTTACATACTAATGTGTTGCCAGTGATGACTTATGGCACAGAAACGTGGTCTCTCACTATGGGCCTTATTAGTAAGCTCCAAGTAGCCCAACGAGCTATGGAGAGGGCTATGCTCGGAATCTCTCTGCGAGATCGAATCAGGAATGAGGAGATTCGTAGAAGAACCAAAGTTACCGACATAGCCCAGCGGATTGGCAAGTTGGAATGGCAGTGAGCAGGGCACATAGCACTGAGGACTGATGACCGATAGGGTCGTAAAGTGCTCGAGTGGAGACCACGTACCGGCAAGCGCAGCGTAGGATGACCTCATCAAGACCGTAGGATCGTGCTGGATGCAAGCCGCTACCAACCGGTCAAATTGGAGATCTTTAGGGGAGGCCTATGTCCAGCAGTGGACGTCCTATGGCTGATAAGAAGAATGGCACGTGTAAATCTACCGACGAATACACAAATCCTTTGTACGAGGATTAAAATTGATTCAGTGATATTTCGCTCCGGCAAGTGCGGCAGAAAAATATCAGAAAAATATTGTCTGTGTATGTTCTATTATGTGAACATTGACGTTATATCAAATGTCAAAGGGCGATATAAAGAGTTTGTATTGTTTTTGTTTCCAAGCAGTACCAACGTTATATGGTGGTTGTGTTTTCCAGCCGTCCTCCGTTCGGGCGGCCCCCCCTCCGGCCGGGCGCGCCCTTCCCCGAGCGATTCCCGCACGAGCCCTACCAGCCGCCGCCGCCTGGCATCAAGGACTCGCCTAATGGGTATAATTCATGTTTATTTTTATAAATCGACGGCTTCCACAGCAAAGAACCTTTTTTGCGTAAACCGTCGAACTGGATGTCGGGTCTGGTATTGTAGCCGGCAAATAACCTGATCCCTAAATCATAGTTATCTCTCTTTCGCCTTATGTAGAAACGAAAGGGGAGAGAGTATAGGCCTCTCACAAATATTCACAAATCATGTCATTTTTGGGGCGATTGTCAGCTATTTTATTCGCACACCCGTATACATTTTTGACGATATAAAACTACTACGATTTAAACGTATTTTGCTACTTTTTAATATTGTTTATTTTTATGTTTTCAATGTATTTTAGAATTTTAAAGATTTAAATAATCTTTGCATACGAAATACTTTCGATGGGATATTTCTCAACATGAACCCGAAATCCATAGTTCCAACATCCTTTTCGTATTTATTTTATTGACCATTCTTGAATAGAATCGATTAGTTATTCTTGTAGGACTAAGTAATTATTTAAAGAAAAACTTTTTCAAAAATAGATACCTGATTTGAGCGCAAGCATAATGTTAAAATTAGGAAGATCTGTTCTATTATGTGGGAAAAACCTACATTCTTACCATTAACAGAAGATTAAAAATACTCAAAAATGATTGAAGGTGAAATGGAATGTAAATATATGAATGCTTCTTGAATTAAAACTTGGCCTTATGTTCCTCTTTGTCGACTGGGATCGATAGTCGTCTCATCTTTTTGAGATGAACAATTATATTTATCAAAGCATTATCTCGAATCGGTCGTTATTCTAGTTTTGTATCGCTTTTTTCGTAGCATCATACGACTTCCGTGCGATCTCTAACATTCGCGAACGCGAAGTTCAATTTGGCGAGTGATTTCAATTTCTGGGCGACATTTTAGTCTTCTTTTGCTAGCGTTCACTTGGTTTGTTTGTTTCTTTTCTCATTAGAATTTTCTAATAATACAATGAAAAAACTTAGTGTTTTTTTGAATAATGTGATGAATAGTGATAGGGATCTGCAATTTAGAAAAGACCATTTGGCAATCGCCCATCTTTCAGTAAAATATCAGATAAAAATAAGATTTAACATTCTTGTAATATGTGAATTGTGTAAAAAATGCAAAACTTATACGTTCAGAAATGGTGTAAAATTATCCGAGATAATTTCAATGTAGAAAGTCGACGGGCTTACAAAATTCATACGGATTTCACTCCACACAGACGGGAGTCCAATGTGGTTTGTCGTCGGTCATCTAGCTTATATTATACGTTCGACGGGGTTCATACGGGTTTCACCAGTACGGTGTAGTGCCTATAGAGGTGTGTGTTGTCGTAGACGCAGTGACGACCCGTTGGAGGCGTTCAACCGGATGATACGCGAAAAGGAGATGCGGGCGAAGCGGCGCGAGGAGGAGCGCAGGCGCGTGCAGTCCGGCTCGCGCAGCCCGCGCTCCCGCTCCCCGCGCTCGCCCCGCTCGCCGCGCTCGCCCCGCTCGCAGCGGTCGCCCCGCTCGCCGCGGTCGCCGCGCGCGCCGCGCTCGCCTCCCCGGCCGGTTCGCTCCCCGCGCTCGCCCCGCTCGCCGCGCGCGCGCCCTCGCAGCCGTGCCACCAGCCGCATCCGATACTCTAGGTTCGTTCCCAACTTATTCGCTTTTCGCCGCTTAGCGAAAGCTCTGTAGAATGCTTGTCGTATCGCTTAGCTGTCGTCCTCGTGCATGTGTCGTATCGTATTATTGCATGTTTCTTGTAGACGCTTGTCGCAATAAGTTGTATTATATCAATATCTTAAACATTTTCTTATAAAGCATTACATAAAATGTACTATTTCATTTGGCTCTCAGCTTATCACTATAATGCCTGCCATTTGCATAAAAGCAACTAAAATACCAAAAGTTGAAAAATCTTGTTAAGTTATTCGCTCTTGAAATAATATGAAAAACTTACTTTTTTAAAATGCACATCTGCTGGTGTTTGTTTAACAATGCTTTATGTGTAGTGAGTATGTAGTCTGCCTCAGGCTGACGCGACCTATTAATCGCTTAGTCATTAAATTAAGAGTAGACTGTTGCGGCCTAGAGTTTGATCAATCATCGTGGTCTCGAAATGGGTAAATGAAGGTCTGTAAGTGGTGCTTTAATAGCTTCTATAGCCTAGCAAACCACAATTTACTGTTAGGGGTTGTCACTTAATCAAGGTCAATGATAGGTCGCTTGTTATGTTGAGACCACAAGCTTTATACATTTTGTCGATAATCAATGAACTTTTTGTATGGAACAGCTTATTTTTTGCACTATTTCGGGATTTAAAGTAAAAGTTATTATAGTGATGAGTATATACAATGCACATCTCTTTAAATCCATGCACTTTACAAAGCAACCTTGCATAGAACAGCTGAGTTTTCTCCGCGATTTCAGAGCTAGCCCTAGCAATATCCTAGCTTAGGGTACATATATATACAATGTTTAATTCATTTATTTCCTTAAACATATCAAAATGTTCTTAAAGTCGTCAAAAAATATTTCAATAAATTATCTTTACAAGGTTATACATGAACTAAAAGAATTTAAATAAATCACATCAATCAAGTAAGTCATTATCATAAATCATCTTAGCCTGAAAAATTTGCGTTACATTGAACCTAGTTCACATTAGATGTTATAGATGTCTAGTAGACTCTGCGCCACCACTGAAGTTCGATAGCAAAATTCTGGAACTAACGTAAATTATAAAAAAAATTATGGAAACTTTGAGTGAGCGCCTCGTCGATTCAGTGTAATTCCAACTCAAATTTAGGTTGGCCGTATGCCAACCACAAAATAACCGAATTTTAGGGGAAAATAAGCATTTGATAAAAGTCTGCAACATGCAATTGCAATCCTTGAGGGACTGAAAGCTGTATAATATGGCAAAAGCCGTATCACGAACATGACTGCGTCGACTAGTGTTCAGTGGTGGCGCGGACTTCATTGTAGAAGTAGACAACCAGTATAGCATGCCTGCATATGTTTAGTATTAGTATGGTACGATAGGCGACCGTAGGTACAAGAGAGTACGTTCGCATGTCGCGGTCGATGTCGCTCGGACTAGTGGTGAACTAATCAGCCAGAGTATACAATGCTTGTATGTATGCAGGTATTTAGTATTAGTATGGTACAATAGGCGACCGTAGGTACAAGAGAGTACGTTCCAGGTCGCGGTCGATATCGCGCGGGCGCGTGCGCCGCTCGCCGCCGCCGTGGTCGCCGCGCCGCCGCCGCACGCGCGACCGCACCCTCTCACTCACGAGGTGAGCTCACATATCATTGGATTATAATTAGGCATGATGACTGGCTATAAAAATCATTATTATAATTAGTCCGTGAGTTATCAAAAATTACTGTATTTTTTCTTCTGCCAATAAAACAAATGGCAAATATAAACCTTGTCAATGTTTGGAGTGGGGGTCGTGACGTCACCTCTCTTACAGAAGTCTATACATTTGTATCGCACTTGTGACGTCACGCGGAACTTTGACGGACTATAACTTCATCAATTTTTGTTTAATTGACAAAAGAAAATATACGTGCCTAATATTTTTTGATAAACTTATCTAACGGACTTATATAATTTATTAGTCATCATGCCTATTATACAAGGCATCGTCCATTAATCATTGGGTTTGGAAAACATCATGAAATATCAGTCACCATCGGGGGGTGAACTTATTTTTGACACTTTTGCTATATTTTCCTATATTTATTATTATTTTTAAGCCAATCAAAAACAAGCTGCAACCTTAGTGTGTATCTGGACATTTTTATCACGATGCTTATTTTTCTATTCCATTGTTAAAAAGTCTCAAATAACGTCACGTGTTTAATGGACGATCTCCAACCTGCAGCTATTTCCAAAACTCTTCCTATTGTTGGCAAATCGTACCGATGAATAAAAGGTTGTTAAATGGCGGCATTTATCACACTACATCGCTTACACACTAGTCACGGTTATGGTCACTCATTCGTGTACCGTCAGCAAAAAAAGTTAATCCATAATATAACATTAAATACATTATATTTTAGATTTTTTGGTTGTGGACTTTTTATTAATTTAAAAGAATCTACGCAACTCTGGAACTTACACAAACTTAAGAGACTTTTTTTCGGTACGACTTGTCCACTTTATCCTTTACGGCTCCATGCACGCAACTTTTGATTTATTCTTCCTTACAAGGTAAGCCACACACCAGATTTCACTATTTTCAATCGTCCAAGTAGAATATTCCCGTACAGACCATGCATGCACTAAACATATAAACATCCACATACGGAACTGGTGTTTAAGCTACAAATTACATACCGGTGTTTTCATACGAATTCCTGGCTTAGTTAGTGTTACCTTGCAGTGTACTCCCGAACGTATGTAAAATAATATTGCATGTTCAATACTATTACATATGATGAGGCGCATAACTCCTTCACGGGAAAGCGAAATACTACATCGCAGATCATTTTACAATCTGCTTGAAATAAATAGCGTTTTTTTAAGGTCTTGACCAACATCTCAAGGTGGTCTTGTCAGCATACTCGTATCATAATCTTTGATGCGGTATTTCAAGAATGCCCAGATGGTAATGTGAATCGTTCGACAGGTCGCCGTCCCCGCGGCGCCGGCATCGCTCGCCGCTGCGCTACCGTTCGCCGCTGCGATCACCGCCGCGGTCGCCGCTGCGGTCGCCACCGCGGTCACCGCCACGTTCGCCGCTGCGGTCGCCGCCACGCTCACCGCCGCGGTCGCCGCTGCGCGACCCGCACCGCCCGCCGCCGCGCGACGTGCCACCGCGCCCGCTTTCACCGCATCGGTATGTGTGTCAATCTTGACGGAAAGTTTTGCTAAACAAAGGCTATGGTCCGAATAACTAACAACGCTAAAAGAATCCATACAATGCGATTTATGCTATACAATTAGTTGAGTACGAGTATTTTACAATCAGCTTCAGAATTTTCAAGTGCTTCAAATTGCAACCAAAGCGCCTACATTAACTGTAGCGCTTCTTATCCATTGCTTGTAAATTACTGTATTATTAATAACTAGTTTTCGCCCGCGTGAAATTTTGACTTTTGTGCTACTCCTTATACAATAGGAAATCAAGTCAATCCGTTGCTCAGTTGCCGCGTGAAAGAGGAACAAACCAACAAACTCACTTTCATCCATCCATCCGTCAGCCGTAGGACGTCCACTGCTGGACATAGGCCTCCCCTATAGATCTCCAATACAACTCGGGTCACACAGAGGCGGGAGCCGCGAGAGGGCGATCCGATAGCGGTCCAGTACAAAGGATCGCGCCCCCTTTTTATGTGTCAGTTTGCATACAAATTAGAATATTACAAAAAAAACCCGTCCCGGCTCGCGATCGCTTCTGCCTCTGTGTGACCAGAGCTTAAATCCCGTTGGTAGCGACTTCCATCCAGCGCGATCCTGCGGTCTTAATGAGGTGATCTGTCCACCTTGTGGGTGGACGTCCTACGCTGCGCTTGCCGGTGCGCGGTCTCTCCTCGAAAACTTTTCGACCCCATCTGTCATCATTCGTCCGCGCTATGTGCCCTGCCCATTGCCATTTCAACTTGCCAATCCGTTAGGCTATGTCGGTAACTTTGGTTCTTCTACGTATCTCCTCATTCCTGATTTGATCTCGCAGAGAGACTCCGAAACACTTTCGGATTCATAATATTAGCAGTAACAAGTAACCAATCTGATTATTTATTTAAACATCCATTTTGAAGTGAAACTTCAAAGGTTCTTCCAACAAGGTTGTGTTAAACGTTTAACGCCACCATGGAGGGGGTATGAAAGCACTGTTGCGTCGAAGGTTTACTTCTTCCGCGCGGAGGGACTCCACTTGCATTTTTGTTACTTAGATTTTTGTATCTGCCAAATTTTATAGACAAATAATAATAATTAATGAGTATTTTAAAATTATACCTTATTTTACCGCATCTGTTTCGAAAAATGGCAGAATTTTTTCGATATTAGAGCTGCATACCAAAATAATTTTAATAAACTCATCATCAATTCGAATAACACGTGTCTTTCGAAAAAAAAAGAAAAAAAATTGGTTGTCTGTAAAATCGGTTTACGGACGATAATTTTACATGATCATCACAAGCTGAACGCATAGGCCATCGTGCCTCTCTATCGCTTGTTTCGCGCTCTCGCTTGCACGCTCGGCTCAGGCGGAACGTGAAAATGAGTCATGCTTTTTCTTGCGTGCAGCCAGCGTTCATCGATTCATAAGACACTAGCGAACCGCCCCGGCTTCGCACAGGTGTTATATAAATATAGGTATATTATATAGTATAAACCTACCTCTCAAATCACTTTATCTATTAATAAAACAGCATCATAATCCGTTGCATAGTTTTAAAGATATAAGGGGAAGACAGGGAAGCGACTTTGTTTTATACTATGTAGTGATTATCAAAACATGAGAATGGTGATCTTTTCAAGGATCAGTGTTCTGACCATGTGGTTTTTGGCTGCAGGTTTGCCGGAGTGTACGACGAACTGTTGTCGCCGCCGCGACGTAATGTTGAGCCGCCATACGGAGCCAGGTACGAATGTAAATCTCTAACTAGCGGCAGCGCGCGCTCGCCGCGGACTCTATGCCAAATGCGTTCCCTCCCCCTAATGAAATTGCCTCGTGGATTGAACCTGTGTTTGCGTCTCTCTCGTACTCGGATCTGCGTCCATAAAATGTTGCTTACCGCGTAGGTGCGCTTTACTCCAAGTGACCATATTATTGCGTTCTCGTTCGTTGAACGCGTGCGTATCACGACGGTTTGTGTCTATATAATACGTAAATGAAGCGAAATGCTTCGACGAACGGTGAGTATGCTGAATCAACACGACGCCGCATCTACGGAGTAACGACGTATCTTCGAGCCAGCTATTTCATCGGGACTGACGGACTTCGCATTCTAGATGTAATCTCATTCTCTCTGTACATTTTAAGAATTAATTTGTGATGCATGTATTATTTAAATTTTGCAACTCGCTTACTCATATTTTAAGACTGAATGAAGCTGTGATATATTAGTAAAAAATATATGTAAACCTATCATGTTATTATTTTAACGTACGTATTTAATGTAATGAAAAGTGTATCCAAGATTATAAAAAATGTATACTATAAGATCTACTCATCGAACATGGAAGAAACCAGCAAGACTAGCTGCATTTGAATGAAATGCGCTGTGCCCAAAATTGAAATAGACAGTATCCTTCACTCCGTTTTGTGAGACAGAGAAACTGATCGAGCGCGGTGTAAAATACTCTAGTTTGGAGTATGTACATAGTTCTTGAGACATCACTTTTTGGGTCAGAAATACCTTCTGGTTTTTCCGTGATCGAAGGATCTATGCTAAGATTTCGAATAAGCTGCTCTATCGATATTGCCGAGTGTAAATGATGATGATGAGTTTTTGGATCAATATTTTATATTATAATGTAGTTAAATGGATTGTATACTAAGCGCCATACAAATCGGCGGATGAGAAGTTAGCCGCATATGACATTTCGCCGTGATTCGCTAATTATTGCGCATGTGTGCACAATACGTAGGGAGCGCGCGGGAGGCATGAGGTTGGCGGGCGAGTGTGCCCCGGCGTCTCGTCTCTGACTCCCGCGCATGCCTATATTCGGCTTTTCTTCCCAGCCGCCGATTTGTGTGGCGCTTACAAATTTGAATTTTATAGTTTTTATGAATGACATTGTATTAGGCTTGAATCAAATTTTAATGTACATGTTAACGCAGCCCTAAGTTGGGTGTCGATGCGCTCTTGACTTTTTAAACTTAAGTACTAAAGAAGAATGTTCATCAGCGTCCCAGACCTGACACAATCTTAACACCAATTTTTTTTTTGTTATTTTCTTGGGAATTCCTGTAAGACCAGATAAACACGTGAATGCCTTGTTAATTCTAATATTATTCATCAATAAATTAATGTTATCAAAGGATTAAAGTATTTGCGTTAGATATCGTGAGTGATTAAGATTAATGCGCATTGGTCGCAATATTATTCCTTTATTTTATCTACATTTGAGTTTTCTTATCGCCCAATGCGCAGACTTATCTGGCTGATTCTTGTAATTAGTGTATCTAATCTGATATAATAAATCAATGTACTGTGGTATTTTATATTCTACCTACAATTAATATAGAAGAAAAAAGATTTTCTCGTCTTGATTGTCTTGTGTAGTACTAACTAGTGACGTTTCTTGTAACCTTTGTGGCCGGTTTGTCAAATGGTAGTACGTGACTTACAGATACCGCTTGAGATTACAAACACGTAATTAGCCGATTTTATTATATCTTTCTAAAGGCCGATGTCCATTCTTTATTTGCGTGTACTGTACATAGAATTTTGTGTTCTGCTGTTGAATTTTTCTGTTGCTTTATTGTAGGCTTACAACAGTTTCATTTTTTATGTAGGCCTCTAGCTAACAGGCCTTGCTTGCATGGCCAATACGAAAAGAGCTTAAATGTAAAAAAACACAAATATGATTGTTATAGCATTGTATAGAGATTAGAAACTATTGTTACAGAATTGTAGTAGTAAAAATCAAAACATATTAATTGTCATACATTCTACTATTGTAAAACTTAGAATAGTATAGTTCGTATCACAAAGACATAAAACAATAATGAATACAAACAAATTTGTCTGACGGATTTAACGTGGTTTTTAAGTTTATTATTTTTTTATCTGTTGTTTATGGTATTTTCTGTTTTTGTTATTTATTAGTATTTTTAAATTATGTATGTGTTATATACCTTATGTAAATTACTAAGTCATAGTTCTATACAGCAACTATTCGTGCCAACAACAATCTTGTCTGATCGTTTAACCTATTGACCACGAAAGTCACCCATACCTGGCCAGTATTTCTGGTGCCAAAGATACCTATAGTCGTAAAAAAAACCGGGCTCCATAATATGAATTAAAAAATAATCAAGGCGTGGTGGTCAAAAGGTCAAATACATGACTGAATACAAAAACAACACATGATTGTTAATTGAACAATTACTAATTATGTAGGTATTATGTTGTTGTAATCGTCATCTTCTCTAGTATATTTTATTTTTTATATCTGTAATTCAAATGTTAGTAAAAATATTAGGTGCCTTGGATTTTTACTAAGAATTTTAATTAGAATTAATTCAGATTTTTCGAATTAAATGGCAGTAAAACTCGAGTAATACATACTTGTATTATTTAAGTTTTAAAATGAACACCTTAAGAGGATCGTGAATCGACTTGTGTTTTCGCGTTTTCTGTAGAACATCGAGAAAATTTTAGGTATATTTTTGATAAAATTTACGTTCTGGGAGAAAACTCTTTTCACCCAAAATTAAATTGTAACAAAATGTACACGGTGAAGTTATGTTTTTGGTGTCAATCGCTTGAGTAAGAAACATTGCACGCTCATACATCTTATTTTTTTTTTTCAGAAAAATATTTGGTTTAAAAATACATTTCAGCCAATTTTTTGAGTAAAAATATGACCTTTTAGAGGTTTATAACATTAAGGTCATTTATAAAACTGTAAAAACTAAGACGTATAATCCTAGCGATTGAAGTGCTGATTACATTAAAAAAACTATCAAATCGGAAAATATTAATTAGAGGCAGATAACAGCTTATTGTTTTTTAACCGACTTTCAAAAAGGAGGAGGTTCTATTTTCGTCTATATGTTTTTTTTTTGTGTATGTTCATCGATTATTTCGCCAATTGTAAACCGAATCGAAAAAATCTTTTTTAGTTCGAAAGGGTATACTCCCGAGGTGTTCCCATTTAAATTGTAGACATCGGCAGAGCCGTTGACAATAATGTAAGCAATTTGAGCAAAATATCCGAATTTCGTACACGATGAACATCGATAATTTCGTCAATTGTGAACCGAATCGAAAAAATCTTTTTTAGTTCGAAAGGATATATTCCCGAGATGGTTCCATTGAAATTTTACAGAAATCGGCTAAGTCATTTTTGAAAAATCAACAATAATGTAAACAATTCTAGCGAAATATTTGAATTTATTACAGGATGGAAGGTTTACACGGTTTTACCATTTTTTGCAAAAAATAATTATGTATGGTCAAGTTCAGTTTGTTATTTAAGCAAGTCAAGCTTAAGTTACGTCACGTGAAAATGGCATCAATGGCGTAGCCTGGATTACAGACGTGGGCGAAGTTGCTTTTTCGTTTTTCTTTCGTTCCCAAATCTACCCAATGAGTGATAAAATATAACCCTTAAATGCATGTTGTTGCCAAAAGTCTGTCTACAAACCCATTTTTTTTAAATTATGGACTGAAACAAGTCTCGGCAATACATCAATCCAGTAAAATAAAATAACGAAATTATGAAAAATCATGCATTGATGGGAAAATTGCGCTATGGGAAAATATTGAAAAGCATGAGGTTTGGAAAAAAAGAATATTTTAAAGAGACCTCGCGAGGATCCTATATGCGAGAACGTGGACAAAGGTCCACTTCGCCTAGCAACGCCACTGAATAGCATACCTGTAAAAATGACAAACTGTACCATCGTCGGGGCGAGTGCCAGACATTCACATTTGAAAGAAAGAACCTCAAGAATATTTTCTGATTTGTATAGAGTACACAATAAAGAATTACCATTACTATCAATCCTGTGAAGGAAACTATCGTTATGTTCTCAGCTTTAGTTCATAATCAGTAGCGCTGGCAAAACGTTTTGTTAAATAATTTATAGGGTTACTGGCTACTGAACCTATTCCTGCTAGTGGGTTATATCAACAAATTCGACCCCATAAATCCCATTTTACGTGCCCTTATCCTCATCATGAATTATCCGCACTGTATATCAAAATTATATAAATACAAATATACGACCACTATATACACTATATACTGGTTATTGAACCTATTCCTTTTAGATAATTATCACATGAAAACATTAGAAAAATGTAATTATCTTTGATCGAAATTATAAAAAAAATGCCAACACATTTGGCGTACAGATTATTTTAAAAATAACTGCATACTTTTAGATTTCTAATAAATCTAACATCGGTCGCAGGGTTTAAGATAATCGGCCAAGTACGAGTCGGACTCGCGCACGGAGGGTTCCGTACTGTATGGGAGCCCCCCTTAAATATTTATTTTAATTTAATTGTATTATTTATTATTAAAGTGAATATAAAACTAAATATTCTGTGAAAATTTAAAGCATCTACCGGTTACCATTTTTATATAGAGCGAAAAACGTCTAAAAATTCAAGTTTGTTGTATGGGAGCCCCCCTTAAATATTTATTTTATTTTGTTTTTAGTATTTGTTGTTATAGCGGCAACAGAAATACATCATCTGTGAAAATTTCAGCTGCCTAGTTATCATGGTTCAGGAGATACAGCCCGGTGACAGACAGACAGACGGACATCGAAGTCTTAGTAATAAGGTCCCGTTTTTCCCTTTGGGTACGGAACCCTAAAAAACTATTCACAAATAGGTCCAGGGAGAATTTTTTAAGAAAACCATAATTTAATACTTGCTTCAGATTACGTCAACAAACACGGGATTTAGACCCTTATTCGTCGTCGTCGTCATTTCAGCCATAAGACGTCCACTGCTGGACATAGGCCGCGGCTTGCATTCAGCGCGATCCTGCGGTCATCCGTCCACCTTGTGGGTGGACGTCCTACGCTGCTAACATCACTTTCCTTTTTTATTAACCTTTAAGTCACCTTGCATCGATAAATGGAAAATAAACTTTAATTCAATTTTTCTCAGAAATGGTTAACTATTGCATAGGGGTTTATGGGGTCGAATTTGTTGACAATAACTCACTAGAAGGAATAGGTTTAATAACCAGTAACTCTGTATAAAGTGGTCGTTCCTACTAGATTTGTATTCATATAATTTTGCTTGTGCACAGTGCTTGTACATCGGATAGGCAGATTTAATGAGGATAATTCATGATGAGAATAAGGACACGTAGCATTGACATTCCCAGCTATAGAAATCATATTAAAATGGAGAAAACATCGTGTTAAAATTACTTTGGGTTATGGCTTATATTTGCTTGTGTGTTCTTGACGCTCCCGTAATAGCCCCAGAGGTAAGCGCAAAATAATTTCTAAAAGCTTATTTTTTTGTATTAGATACATTACATTGGTGGTGTACAACAAATACCCCGGCGTCAGTCAGCTAGATACGTTAGGGCTTGGTGCGAACGTCCGTTTGAATTAGTAAGGAAAATAAGTAATTATACCTCTACACAGTATTCATTACTATTACAAATTAGGTTTGCGGACATTATATTTGCGCACAGCCAAATGGCAATGTGCATCTGTAATGGCTGACTGACAGCCACTGTTACAGAATGAAGTTCTTTACATGTATAATTATTTCAGATTTTAAAAAGTAGTCGCATGATGCACTACTTTAAAGCCTGGCTCACAGATTTAACATATTTCACAGGTGAAACATGTTACAGCAGTTGCTAAACTTACTTTTAGTTAATTATTTTTCTACCCGTACACCATTTTTCAGCTTTTAGAAGTAGTTGCAAAATACTCATTTTTTTAAATTCAAACAAGTCCCCCACCAAACGCTGAGGAATCCAGCTGACTGACTCCGGGGTATTGTTGTACACCGCCTTGCTAACGTATACTAAAAATTCAGCTTTTAGAATGTACTTGAATTTTTTTGCGCTTACCTCCCAGGCTATAAGAAATCCCGACCCTAGACGACCTAGTTACCCGATATAAAGCACCGTATAAATTGGGATACTGACAGTATGGAAACACCATACATATACTGACCATACGGTCAGTATACTTTATATGTCAATTACTAAACATATTGTCTATTTTATAGAAATGTTTAGATTCATGGAATCTCTTATTATTATAGTTCTCATAATAGCTTTGATGGTTGTATATTATTTTGATTATTAATGTCTTTACTTACCTATTTTTAAACAAGTATCTGTGATATTTTATTATTATACACTTTTTAAGATTTTTATAAATGGCAATAAAATAAAAACTTTAAGTTGTACTTTTATTTCTTATTAAAACATTTTACCCTAAAAATGCCCAAATTCTTGTTTCCATTAAAAACCTCGTAAGTAGGTACATGACTAACATGACAGACGCACTTTCGCCCAAAAATAGGGCGAAATCCACCACATCCACTGCACAAAGTTTTCGTTTTGGCCGGGGGCCACTTTTGAAAGGATGGTAACAGCTCTATCTCTAATAGTCCCCGATCCCAGAGGTCCTCTTCTAGTAGGCTATTATAAAATATCTCATATTTTTCTTGCAACCCTAAGGTCTGGAGAGGATTCAGCACTGAAAATCAAATTAGGGGAAAGTGGAATTATGTACTGAAATATTTTCATTCAGTCTTGAGGTCATCTACGACTCTGTCCATATCTGACTCGATTATTTATCATTACAATGACGTAGCTTTTCAGAAATTTCATAAACATGGGCATAGCTAAGGGAGGGCACTTATTAGCTAAACCCACAAAACTTGAAAGTCAATAAATTTTATTTTTCTGGGGTGGCCAATAGTAGGCATGAAATGTTAAACTTCAGTGCGACACAAAGGAGTAGAAAATAGGGTATACTTCCAACCAACGACCGCAACTAAAACGACCACGTGCCACTGGGGGTTGTTGGACCAATTAAAATATTTTTAGTGCCAATTGGGACAATTAAATATTATTTTATTTTCAGTTATTTGTTATCTAACCTTATCAAATATACTTAATAAAAAGGCTATCTTTATCTACTAAACGTATTTATTTTGACAAAAAAAACAATTAACGACTGCATTAATTTCATTAGCTTTTCCCTAAAAAAGTGAGCGCAATAGCACTTCTTAAGGAAGATATGGTAGTTACGAGTAAATCGTTAATACAAACTGCCAAATCCGTCAAATCCAAATTTAAACGGGAAGCATTGAAGTTTTCTATCAACATATTATTCATCATAATACTTAGTGCTGACGACCTCCACTGGTGGCAGTTTTAATATATATTTGGCACTAAACATATGAATTGGTCCTAACAACCCCCCAGTGGTGGTCATTTAAGTGGCGCTCGTTGGGAGTTTACCGAAAAAGAAAATAATTAATTCGGGAACTAAAGTCACTCTCCCTGGAACCTGAGCTGGGAGTCATTGTTAGGTTTCTTGCATTTTTCATGTTTTGTGTTATTTTGTGGATTGTGAACAGGACAAACAGCGTTATCATGAACAAAATGATGCAAAATATGCTAACGGCGATGTTAGCGCCCTGATTTATTTTCAACTCTTTTATGTCGCACTGTACGCCAATGTTCATAAAGTGTAGTCGTTTCGTAGCGTCAAATATTATGAAATGTGACATGTATAGGCATTTGAAGGATGTTTTTTTTAATTTGTTTTTGTATGAGAGAAAAAAAGTATGAAAAGTTTATGCAATTAAAGTATCTAGAAAAACCAAAGGTTCTTAGTATCGTAATAATTCTGTACTCTACAGCTCTCGCCACAAGTAAAACCTGCACGAAAGCTCAGTGGCGGATTTACACATTTGCCGCCTGTAGGCTAATTTTACCGTGCCTATACAATACTACAACACAAGACGGTGGATGAAAATGTATTATACACTACATTTATTTTTTAATAATTTACTATAATACACAATTTCACAATAATTCAGTTCCTAGATGATTTTTACATCCGTACCCATCTACGATTAAGCAAGAAGTCGTTTTCAGCCACATTTCTATGCAAATTTTGGTCACAAATTTGCCGCCCCCTAAAATCTGCCGCTTTAGGTTTTAGCCTACGAGTATGCGTAAATCCGCTACTGCAAAAGTTGATCTTTTGATTTCTGAGATAAGCTACAATACTACGCGTTAGCCACTGCGCAACTCCCCCGCAGGTACGACCTGCGCGGACGCAGACGCGTCATCTTGGTTTTGGTATTTGACGCGAGCTGAACTCTACATTTTATCCATTGAAGAATTATTTTATAGTATACATGTAATTTTTCAATATTTCTGTTTTAAATATTGTACTTAATATGTAATTTACATTTTTGTGATTAAAATATAGTTTTAATAAAATTATATTATACTTTTCCTTGTCGCACCTATGTACCTACATAATACATACATCTAAGAATATTATAAACCCCTAGCATAATTTCTGTAAATAAGCTTTCTTTATGTATTAAAAAACAACTGTCAAAATAAACCAATCAGTAAGCTAGGCTTACTACAAAATATTTTGAAAAACTTAGCTAAGGAAGCGAATAGCAAATGTACATTAACCTAAAATATACTAATTACAAAAAAAAAAATCTCCATACCTACTTAGCTTCTATAATTATTTCTATCTACAGTATAATTATTTGAAGATAACATTTGCTGCGATTGTTCTTGCATTGCTTAAGGATTATAGGTAGATGCACCGGTTGTGGCCAGTGTCCCGGTTTTGACCATTTCATGTCAAAATTATTCCATAAATAAATTATAAACAATGTTCACCATAATTAATATTGTTTTTGTGAATATCAAAGTTAGAAAATTTCTTTAAAATATATTAATATTAAAGTTGTCTACACAATTATTCAAAATTCAAAATGACCAAAAGTGACACTAAGATGGCCACAACCGGTGCATCTACTATACATATGTATGTAATATTTGTGCTAGGCATACAGTGCTCTTATTGAGCGTATGTGAAAGGACGGATTTTTTTTTTCTTAAATTGACTCACTGATGTTTATTGAAGAGGTATAGATATAAAATGTCATAATCATCACGAAAGAATGGTGGCCAAATTTTGAGGGACATTGGCCTAAGATGAATTTCTTGAGATAATGTACCTAAGTATAAAACATATTATTTATTACTATTAAAAATTACTTTTTTCTGTGACTGAACTCGCTATAAATTCATAATTTCTGTTTAATTAATTTTTTAAATGTGTACATACCCTTTTAATATAGGTGTATTGTCTTAACTGATGGTATGTTCAAAAACTGTTTAAACTGTGAATATCTTTTTTTGATGCCTTTTCGTAAAAAAACTTTTATACTTCCGCCAAATTCGATGTGAAATGTTTACCAACAAAGCGTTGCCTAGCAACACTGACAGCAGGTAGGGTTATCACTTCAAGACAGTGTTACGGATATCAGAATTTATATAGTTTGTCATATAAATCGTCCAGACTTTTCGTAATTTCAATCGAAAAGTCATATTTACTATATTTATAGATCAATAGCAATAACAAATTGCCAAGAAGTGAGTTTTAAAAGAAATTAGAATATTCAGTAATTACTTACATTGAAATTTGCATTAACCCTAGCCATTTTTTCGTTTGAGTGCAGAAATCTCAAACAATTGGGAACTTTTTTATTTCTACATACTATTTTTCTATTACAAACTTATCATTGCAGCTGAGTCACGTACATCTATATATAAGGTTAATCAACTGCAAAGTTCAGTTTGTTCAGTTTTCACAGGTGATGTATTTCGGTTGCCGCTATAACAACAAATACTAAAAACAAAATAAAATAAATATTAAAGGGGGGCTCCCATACAACAAACCTGAATTTTTAGACGTTTTTCGCTCTATATTAATAATGGTACCAGGTAGATGCTTGAAATTTTCACAGAATATTTAGTTTTATATAATTCAATAATAATAAATAATAAAATTAAAATAAAATAAATATTTAAGGGGGGCTCCCATACAGTACGGAACCCTCCGTGCGCGAGACCGACTCGTACTTGGCCGATTATTTATAATACAAAATCGCGTTAAATATAATCGAGATGCATATAGTCGATACGATTCGGCGCTCTTGTGTACGAGCCTTTAGATCCCTCTCTCATCTTTAGATGTCACTCTCATTATAAACTTACAATAAAGCGAGTGAAGCCACGGGCAGAAGCGTGAGCAATTGAGCATTAGAAAAAAAAGTTATCTATCCCTGCTGTTAGTAGTTGCTAGGCAACGCTTTGTTGGTAAACATTTCACATCGAATTTGGCGGAAGTATAGTTAATCAAATGTAGCCCATTTTACATAAAATATTTACATTGGCAATTATCGTGCGGGTGGTTTTGGCCATCATTCTGTATTTTTTATAGGCCGAATCAAACTTAATGGCGTCTTTGAACACGAGGCGAGTCATTGTGCTGTAACAATTTAATCATATGTTGGCGGCGCAAGGAGCGGGGATTTGCGCAGCTGGTAGCTAACTTCACAGACGCCATTAAGTTTGTTTCGGCCTATCATTATTTTGTACACTGACTGCAATTAATATAAAAAAATATAAATGAAATCTAAGAATAATTATATTTTTGTCCATATTACAAAATTGTACTAATTAAAATGTGTAATCAATGTACCTACTATGTTTAACTACATTTACCCCCTTCGCACACGAGGCGTAGCGTAGTCGTATCGGAAGCGAATCCTAATACGCGCGCAGGACGAGAGCAATACTAGCGCGTACATGTTCAAACAAGTCCGCACACGGAGCGGTGCTGCAGCGTATCGTAGGAGACATTTACTGTCATTACGACAGGCGTAGCGTACTGCCGTAAAGCAGAACGTAAAAAAGTAACTGTTAAAAAAGTAATTTCGTATAGGCCGGGTGGCTAGCCCTGGTGTCAGAGTTTTTAGGCCGCCTGAAGGCCTCTGACATGGCTAAACGGTTAAAACAACCGGGGCCTACAATTTAACGTGTCATCCGAGCCACGGTAGCGCTCAGTTAGAAAATGCCACCCGCGGTCACCCACCCAAGTACTGACCGTGCGGGACGTTGCTTAATTTCGGTGATCGCTGACAATCACCTAGTCAAACTACGCTACGAGCGCTACAAAAGTAACTGTTGATTGATTTCTTTCAAAATTTGACTGAATTTTAATTTTTGTAACTTACGACTTTTAAGATACGATACAGTGTTTGAATTCGTGAAACTGGTTGAATCGTTTCCTTGTCTATATAATTATTTACTGAGTAAATATTCACGGAAAAAAGTAACAGATAAAGCTGAGGCAGAAATATCGTCTAAAATTTTCTTTTACGCCAATATAAAGCCACAATTTCAACTGAGATCTTACAAAACGATACGCTTAAGCGACGATTCGTGTGCGGAACACTACTCGTCTCGTACGCGTTGCGTCATAACGATACGCTTACAATACGACTACGCCTACGCCTCGTGTGAGAAGGGCCTTAAATGTGTATGAAATGTTCCTGCTATCATTATTTGCTCAGAAATTGTATTAAGTTAAAGTATTAGTGTTTGTGTAAGTAATCATACTATAATAATGTACCTAGCTACTTTGTATTTCGGTTTAAAGTTTTGCTTTTCAGCTGAGGACATCGCTCGTTTTGTCTGCCCCTTACAACTGGAGATCAAAAAGGTATACTTAATGGCTTTAATTTCCTAAATTATTTCCCCAGAAGTTGTTGATCGAATAAATCTACCTAGTAATTTTATTATTGTTCGTCGCCTGCCGTAGTGGACTAGAGAGCAATTTATTTCGATAGATTTGTTGTTTCAAGAGAAGTTTAAATGCCGATATCAAATGCTTTAGGTATTCAAGAGTCCAAAATTGAAAGTAGAGCAAGGTGTTAATCGTTACATCTTGCTCAACTTTTGAAACAATGTAAGATGATAAATAAGTTGACATGTGCGTGTCGTGGCTTCCGTATATAGTGACGATAATTATGACGATGATATAAACCAATTTTTATATTGTCATTAGATGGTTGAAAAACATAATCGGCTAAGAAATATGTTTGTGAGGTCAACGACCGCTGAGCCATATGCCATTTTTCTTTAGAACTCAAAAAGTTATAATTCGATAGTGTTCAAAATAATTTTTAAAGAATGTTTTTAATGTGGTCCATATAAACTCGGAAAGTTTGAACATTCTATCTTGTATACTTTAGAAATAAGGGGGGCCTCCCCCCGGCACACTCTTTTTTTAACTTGGGCGACCTATATCTCACAAATGGAACACGTGGCTAAAATATGATTTAAAGAAACCTGACAATCATTTTAAAAATCCTATTCTAGGACACTCATCATGAGGGGGTAGGATGGAAAAAACATTTTTCATCCCCACTTTACATATATGGGAGCTACCCCTTAAATACACATTAATTAATATAATGTCAAATTTCATGCAATTTGGTTTATAAATGTGGAATTTAATATATTAAGGCTTTCGTGGTTTCACCAGAGTTGCCAACTGTTCTCCAATACTTTGCACACTATAGAGCACAAATGTTTTTCTCGATGAAGACAAATCTTAAAATTAGAGTATTTGCAGACATCTTATATCCAATAGTATTAGTTATGCATCAACTTTATATCCGGTGGAACTACGCCTTATGACCTCTAAAAGTGTTTTTGAAATCTACGTCTTCATGGGGTAGCGCGATCGGATGATGCAATTAAGCTTTAATTTTGTGATAAATAATGTCATATTATAATCACAATATACAGGTAGGTTAGATGTTGGTGCGAATGAGGTTTATTGACCCAATAAGCCAAATGATACCATTATTCAGAAAAAAACATGTTGAAATTTAAAAAATTCAAAGTAATGCTTATAATGGTATATTCTAACATCGCATTTTATGAATTTTTGGTCGAAAATTATTGTGTTTAATTTATCGTTTTGATATAATTTGCCTCTGCGGATTCCAATGAAGTTTGCTGTAAAACTTAATGATACTCCAAATTTTACAGGTTCAACTCGCGAAGCAATTTCAGTTTATTTCCAGAAGTTCAGGTTTCCAACACCGTACTTCATCTTATTAAAATGGACGGAAACCTTAATGTTTCGTTATTTTGTTTTCAGATATGGCCCGAGAAATAGCGGACCTCCGCCAAATTACCCTCCTTTGGGTACAAAAGTGATTCCTCCATTGATGCCTGGTTTGAGCATCGCGCCAGAACCGGCCCCAGGATATCGAGGCCGTTATGAAGGACCACCTCCCTTTGAAGATATTCCTCCGGGTGTCGAACCTCCTGTTCCTGGTTTTGAACCTCCGCCATTTGAAAAACCACCGTTCGGTCCACCTGGTAATATAGATCGAGATCGCTTGCCTCCACCCAACTTTAGGGATCCCTATGGCCCTAGACCTCCTTACGGTGACGCTCCAGCTGGTTATCGTGAAATGCCAATACCATCGATACCAAATGAAATTCCGGTTCATGTTGGCGAACCTCCAAGATTTAGAGAAAATTACCGATCGGGACCGCCTTCATATCGGGATGGGCCTCCTCCTCAATTCAGAGAAGGGCAACCATTTAGAGACCCGGGACCGCAAGGACCCTATCGCGATCCTAATTACAGAAGTGGTCCACCTTCATTTCGTGATGGTCCTTACAGAAACGCTCCATTCCGTGAGCCCGGTTTCCGTGACGCTCCGCCACATGGTAATTTTCGAGACGGTGTTCCATTCAGGCCACCCAGTACCGACCCAAGAGATCCGAGGGAGCCCGTGCCGCCTAATTACCATGATCCCAACTTTAGAGATGGTTACAGAGATGATGGGGTACCTAGAGAGCATGGCAGGCCGGGCTATCGGCCAGGCATTCGAAGCCGCGGTGGACCGAGACGTAATGTTGAAAACGATAGAGGACACAGGGAAAGAGAAGTTCGAGACGATCGTGAAAGATATGAAGCCAGAGAAGCTGAAAGATTGGAAAGAAGTAGAGACCCAGAAAAAAGAGGACGAGAAGGCCGTACACGTGAATACGACAGAAGTCGTGATATGGAAAAAGAAAGAGATCACGATAGAATGTCACCTGACAAGAAAAGTCGCGGTTCACCAAAAAGAAGTAAAGAAGGACGTGATAAAAGACGCAGTGAATCTAGAGGTCGTTCTCGTGACCGCGACCGTGACGGTAGAAAAGAAAAGAAAGAAGAGCGGAATCGGGACAAATCTTCAGATGAAAGAAATAAAGATCATAAAGAGAAGGAAAAGAAAATGAAAGAAAGGAAGAAGAAAAAGAGAGAAAAAGAAAAGGAAGCAGAGAAGAAAAAGAAACGCGAAAAGAAAGAGAAGAAAGAAAAAGAGACCATTAAAAAGGAGGAAGATGATGACAAAAACGAAAGTAAACCTAGTGAAATTGAGCAAATTAAAACAGAACCTGTCCAACAAGTCGTTCAAGAAGACGAGAAAAGTATTAAATTGTCCAATACTTTGCCTAATACTGATGAAATAACGGCCAAAAAAGAACAATCTCCCAAGGCAGAGTCTGAAAGTAATAAACCATTAGATGACTTATACGGAGATGAAACATCTGAAGCGGTTGATAAAGAAATTCTGGAAAATTACATCAAAGCTGACAAAGAAAACGAATCTGTCCAAGATAACAAACCTAAAATTGATAAAAATGCAGAAGAAGCTTTTTCGAAAGAAGAACCTTTTGATGGAATCGAACTTCAAGTAAATGCAGAAGAGCTCGATCTTAAGCCTGAACCGGAAGATGTTAGTAAACAAATGCTGGCCCCATTACCTGAGCTATCGAAATGGGAGGTAGATGAAGAAAATGCAGAAAAGTCTAAAGAGCCGGGTGAGATCTCTTCTCCAGAAGAAGAAGAAGATGGCGGTAAAGTGACATCAGATGTGATAAAACGAGCTGAAAATGCAATTTTCGCCAAAGCTATTAATTCATTGCGTCCTATAGAAATCAAGAAGATAAGTAGTGACAGGCTGAAACTTTACAGTGACGAAAACGCTAAAGCGTCATTGAATAATATTCAGATTACTGTCCCCGTGACTGATTCTGATCAAAGATCTATAGAAATTCAGGACAAAAAGAAACGGTATTCCAAAACGCCACCGCCGAGGTTATCGGTCAAAGAACGTCTTGGTGGAAAAGTGGAAGATCCAAAAAGAGGCAGAGAACCACGAGTGGTGCATAGTACGGTCGAACGAGTCAAATCGAGATCCAAAACACCGAAGAAAGATCAACCGTATCGAAGAGTTACGGTCGAAAAAGAAAGAGGGCGAAAGCAAGATTCTAAAGCTGACCGTCGCGTTGCATCCGAGACTGTAAAAGTACACGGTAAACGTGTCCCTCGTGATAGGAAAGAATCGGAAAAACACTCTAAAGATGATAAACCACCTAATGAAAATGTTAGTAGACGAAGTCATGATAAAAATGCGCCTTCAGTGGTCAAAAGCGACACAGACCGTGAAAGAAAAAAATCTACATTAGACGAAGCTCACTTTGAACCTGATTACGATGAAAACGTAGAGTCGGAAAGTGAGATGAAGGACGAAACAACAAAAAAACGTGAGCGTTCTGCGTCACCTGCGGGAAATGAATCTAAGAAGGCTAAAATTGATGGTGAGACTATTAAATTAGATCTAGCTAATGTTAAGAAGAAACCAGATACTGAAACTGAGACAACGAGTGATTCTGATGATTCGTCGTCGACATCTTCTGAGGACGCTCGTAAACGTAGTAAAAAGAAAAAGAAGCGCAGCAAGAAAAAGAAGAAACGCGCAGCAAGCGATAGTGACAGTGATTCAGACTCCAGTTCTGATGACCATAAAAAGAAAAAGAAAAAACGTAAGCACAAGAAAAAGTCCAGTAAGAAAAAGTCGAAGAAATCTAAACATAAGTAAATTGAAATATAATTTACTTTTATGAAAGCACGATTCATTGGCGGAAAAGCGTAAAATGTTTTCTTTTTATTATTTAACTTTAGTCACGAATTAAGTGTTTCAGTTTGGAAGGCGGTATACATGATGTATGTAAAGGTAGATTCAAATTCTAGGTTTAGGTCTAATATTTAAAAAAGTATGAAATGTGTGTCGCTAGAGGCGTATATATAATCAATAAACTTCATGTAAATGCTAATCGTTTGGTTTTATTTTAAATGTAGGTACACACCTATTTTAACCCTTCATAGACATACTCGTAAAACTCAAGGTACGTTTCTTACACGGACGCATTACCATGCGGCAGCGAAACAGAAAAAAACTTAGCTATATGGCAGCGTATCGCTTATCCTGTCTGGCTCAAACTATGCGAGATTTGTATATACCATTTCAAGTATTTTGCATGTAGCTGCTGTTACGGGGAATTCCTCGTGGACCAAGTTGTGCGATCAGGGTCCAATTTTATAAAGCTACAAGTTACAATTCTACAGGCAAATTGACATTAATGACGCAGGCTCGACCAATCACGAATGCGGATTCCGTCAATGTTGCCAGTAATTTACCTGTAGCCTGTAACTTGTAGTTTTATAAAATAGGGCCCAGGAATATTATTTTAAAATCTTTTCCGAAGGCACAACTAAATTCATTAATTTCAGTTCCCGATTGAACAACTAAGCTTAATTAAGTACAACCGTGTGCAATACTTCAAATGATGATCTACTCCACGTCACACTAGTATTTCTTTTTCTATCATATCACACCGCTATTTTAAGTAAAATACAGTACTGTACCAGCCTTTTTAATAGTCCACCGCAGGACGCAGCCTACCCACGAAGGGTGATTGGCTGATTGAGCCATATATGCGAGTTTCGCACATCGACATTGCATTTATTAATTCAAAAGTTTGGCCTGCCTGAGTTTTCGGTTACTTTTATATTTTTATTTAAAATAAATATTACGGGATATCTTAGGGATAGTTTTCGTCCCGTTGTAATACTAAATCATTCGTTACACACGGTCTCTGAAGTCTGACCCCAAACTAAGCAAATCTTGTGATAAGGCTGCCTGAAACTGATATAGTACAGGTAGCGGCACGTAAGTTTAGCGCTGAGGGTACTATGGAGGGGATGGCTGCGCATGGTGACCGCCATACTAAACCCATGCGCAACCATCCCCTCCACACTTCGCTCAGCGTTAGACTTATATGTCGCGACCTGTACTTTTTTTAAATCGACTTATTATACTGGGGCTTTAGTAGCGAAGCGATTATGCCAGCCCTGCCAGTAGGTACATTATTTAAATACCTACTTATTTATATGACATCGCGACACAGAGCAAACACCTATGTTCATTACATAAATACTTGCCCTGGGCTATTTGGCTCGCTGGAGTCAGGGTCACTGTCCGGCTGGTACACTTATCCCTACAGAGCTATCTCCCCTGGTAGGGATAAGTGCACTTTTTGTAGCTTTAGTTCTACCAGTAGACATGAGTGCACTGACCATTTGTGTAGCGCACTTATCCCTACCGAGCTATCTCTGGTCACTGGGCCACCGAGGCAGGCAAAGCAGTGCTAATTTATCACGAACGCGAAACCACAGGCACAGCTAGTAGTCTATGGTTTATAATAAGTTCAATAGTCAAAGTGCCCGTGACTGCCAGAATGTATGAAAGAATAGATAGAGTCGATACGGTGCGTAGGTACAGTGCCGGAACTGTGTCTTCTCTGATAATATTTATAATCGGCCTTTACCATCCAGTTTCCAATCTTCTGGCAGTGACCTTGGGGCCTACGAGACTACTTGGGGCCTTGGGGGCTAAATAATCGAGTGTATCCCATCTGGCCCGGTGACCTTAAAAGTAGTTTTTTGCTATAATACTTTTGGTAGGCGCTTTAACATTTTTATCGCGCGATTCCTTTTATTTTTATGGGTTTTAGTTTGATTCTAACTTATAATCAAAGTTCTAAGGCAAGTCAATAAAAAAAAGTGTACACAAAAATAATATCATTTATTTTCCAAATAACTTAACTGGTCCTTAACAAATGTAAAAATATAAAAGTGGATACATTGGCTATCAAAAATAAATGGTCAAAAGAGCTTTGACGACAACGACCCTTTATTTTTGCTCACCATTGTAAATTCAACCCTATTCAAAAACCTTAGGTACAATTAGCAGTATCAATATGGGCGGTTATAAAATACCTATACAGTGTCCGGATACAAGAACCACACTATTTGTACTTTGTAGACCTAGTTTTCATTGCTCAAAAAGTCTAATTCGGATACGAGTATATTTTTACTCGTGGATTAGGTAAAATATATACACAAGCATCCAAATTTAGTAAACTAAGAGTCAACAAGTCTAGCGTTTATGTACCCAATAAGTAATATAAAATATGAAATACAATAAAAATGTGTCACTACTAACCGAACAGTCTGTATAAAAAACCTACTTAAATTTATCGAGATAAGAGCGGAGATACATGATTTTTGTTTTGGTATAAATTATCTTCGGTATCCACCGAACAGGCTGAGGGCGATGTGGTGGAACCAGTTTTTCCTCTTGAGCTCCCGTTCGTATTTGGCGTCGCGGCGGAATTCGCGCCATTCTTCGCGTTTCTCTGTCTCCGACGGGCCATAACTGTCTTTCTTGCGGAATGCTCTCTTTGCAACCTGAAAATGCAAGGGTACAAAATCACTTATTAACCATTACCTACTCCTCTACTCGAACCTATTGATTTTACGGAAAAGAGGATAGAACGATAGGCTACTTTGTGTGGTGCTCAAACTCCACGGGGGGACCACAAGGATTAGGTGACTTCAAACTAGGTGTAAATAATGCACATAACGTACCTACATTATTTTATAGTTTTTAACCGTAAAATCCTCACATACTGATTTTGATACGAATATACCGATGTTTTGTCTTTCGAGACCAATGTGCAAATGAAATGTAAATGTACTCTATAAACAAACACCTATCTAATTTGAACAATCAAATATAATCGATAAATTTTCATTTATACACCAGTATCTTTAGATAAATTGTTTCCAGCATTTTCATACCAAACAGCTTGAACGAAATACAATAAAACTACATACAACGTGAAAAGGCAATTGGATCATCCACATTTCTTGTTTTCATTATTCTCTCTCGTAGCAAAATAAGTAAATGTGTCGATCTATAATCCACACATTTACGAACAGATGAAGTAAAACATACCTACCCTACTTTTTATTTGTAATAAAATACAAATGTAGGTTATGTAGGTACATTCGATCCTATGACTTTATGTTTCATTATTATATATTTTTTTCTATATAGGTTGGTAGATACAGAGTCAAAGAATAGTAGCTCACCGCAATGAAACCTGGCTCCTTTCTGTACTTGATGAGTGCTACAACGATGAAAATAGGAATCAGTGCAATTCCAATGTACTGCAGCATGTTGCCGGCAACTGAAAGAAAATAAATACAGTTAGTGCGTTTATATACCTACGGTCACACGAGCGTCAACATTTTTACCTTTTTATTTTGTAAACATATAGGTACCTAAGTAAAGAGAGAGAGAGAGAGGCCCATACCCAGCAGTAGGATAAAGAAGGCTGCGGATGATGATGATGATACATAAGTTACAACCTACCTACGTTATAAAAAAAACTGCGTCAGAGTAAGAAGAGTTTGTAGATCATTTTGCTTACCGGTGACTACAGTGAAAACGCTAGGTATTTCGGTACTTTTGGGGAAATAAAATTCTCACTAACTCAACGATTGAACTGATGGATCGAACTAATAGAAACAAACTAATTTATATCATCACTTAGAAAATATCCATTATAATCCTATCGTACTTACTGTACTTAGACTTGTCTGAGATAGTATAGTACACAGTCAGGTCATAAATTCTGTCACATGTTTAATATAAAATAATTGAAACAAGTTTATTCATTATGTAACCATTTATATACGAGTATACCAAAATGAACTTTAACAAAACATAGATTCTTATGACAATAAAGTTTATTCAAAATGACCTCCGTGACTTTGAATACAGGCCTTCAATCTGCGCGGCCAGTCGTCTATCGCAGCACGAACGAGGTCCATGTCAATATCGGCGGCTGCCTTAATCAAGGATGTCTTGAGTGACTCCAAATTGGGATGAGGCTTTGAGCACGCCTTTTCCTCCAAGTGTTGCCATATCTTGTAATCTAACGGACTCAAATCTGGACTGGAGGAGGGATGTTCGTGCCGGATGAAGTCGATTTCACGCGCCGCCAGCCAGTCTTGTGTGCTCTTCGCTCTATGAGCTGGCGCCGAATCTTGTTGGAATACCCAGTGCCTGTTATTGAACATGGTATGAGAAACCGGTTCCACAAGGTTCGTCAAGACTGTATTTTGATACACAACTGCAATCGTTTTTACACCTTTCTCACAAAAATGTACCTCTGTTAAGCCCCAATAATAAGAAACTCCCAACCATACCATGAGCGAGGATGGAAAATGACCTCGTTGGACACGCGGAATACGGTTGCTCGCTTCTTCACTACTGTGTGCGTACACCTTATCATTTTGTTTGTTGTAGCTCTCTTCTACGGTAAAAATTTTTTCATCCGAAAAAAGAATTTCCCGATATTTTTTTCCCGCGTAGTACCGCTTCAACAAAGCGCGGCATCAATTTAGTCTCAGGTCCATTAGACGAGCATTTAAACGTTGTCCTGTTTTTCTTCGATATGCCCGAAGCCCTATTTAACACCCTTTTCACCGTGGTTCTGCTTAACCCCATCTGAAGGGCCAACATAGTTTCTGCTTACGTTTGGGATTTCTTTGAATTCGCGCCTTCACAGCTTTTATCACTGCTGGAGTCTTAACAGACCGAGGGCGACCACTTCTTGACCTGTCATCTACACTAGAGTCTTCATTGTATCGTTTGATGGTACGATAAACGAATCTTTTGGTTATATTCAAATTTTTCAGTACGTCAAATATTTGAATTGGCGCGTAACCGCAACGATGCAATGCAATAACTGCAACACGGTCTTCTTTAAGCGTCCACTCCATATTTAAAAATGAGTAAAATTCTAAAAAGTATACATTTTTATTATCATGAACAATTCGAATTTCGAATTCAATAAACTTTTTTGTGGCCAGCATTCTAAAAGAAAAGTTTTTACTGTGTCTGTGTGACAATACTTATGACCTGACTAGGTATATATCTATACATAATCACATCCTGACAGCTGTGACAAAGCTTCAGTAAAACTCGATCTTTCAACATGAACTCCGAGACGGAGAAATCCTACGATACTTACTATAAGCTTCACTGGGATAAACGTAGTCGCCAAATCTGAGTGCTTCGGTGGCGATCATGGCGTACATGAAGACCGTGACCATCATGATGGGCGTGACGATGCCCCAGCAGATGCGCCAGTAGAAGCCGGTCTTCTTGCCCAACATGAACTCGATATCTACGCAAATGTTCTCCAAACCTGCAAAAATAAATAGCGGTGAATTTCCCAACATTCTCAGTTGGTGCAAACCTTGGTAGATTTGGTAGAGCTAAAGCAATCGTGGCAGTAGAGAGGCATGCAATTATAGACTGAAAGGTCTTTTTTACTGTTATTAGGTATATACCTATATATATGTAACAATATAAAATCATATCCATAAAGAACAATATGGAACAGCGTCTGGAATTGATAAAAAATGTGTGAGCCGGTTAACATTTTTCTGTAAGTACGTAAGTACAAGTTTTATTTTACCCAGTTCAATACCTGGAGAAGAATGGAAAAAAATGGAAACCACTGGACAGAAAAGAAAACGAACCGAGAGGTGTAGGAAATGGTGAAGGTGAAAATAAAAATTCTAACAACAATTGAAAATAAAAGGGGAAAGTTGTTTGGACACTTTGTACGACATCAAGGGGTAGGTAGAAGAAGTCTTCAGTTTTGAATGAAAATAAACTAGCTATTACGGTTCATGAGATACAGCCTGGTGACAGACAGACGGACTGCGGGGTCTTAGTAATAGGGTCCCGTTTTTACCCTTTGGGTACGGAACCCTAAAAATAATATTTCAAACTCTTATGTGATATGGTTCATTGAAAAATAGAAAACCTAAAATTATTTTTGTAAGTTACAAACTTTAGTGGAAGTTGTATATTAACAATTTTTCGAGCATGAGAATTGATAAAAGTTACCATATATCCAGAAAACGCCAACAGTCTCGGCAATAGCAGCAAACAGTCTCATGAACGTGCCTCCGTAGTAGTCCACCAATTCAAGGATGTATTGACCACCCTGAAAAATACGGAAAATATTCTCATTACAGTACCTCGACTGCCTCGGTGGCCTAGTGGTTAGTGACCCTAACTACTGGGTCAAAGAGGCGTGGGTTCGATCCCCACCCTGGGCAAGTATTTATGTGATGAACATAGGTGTTTCCTCTGTGTCTGGGTGTTATTTACTTAGTTACTATCTATAAATGTATGTATTTAAAAATATGTGTAAGTAGTTTATCAGTCTCTGGCAGCCATATCACAAGCTTTGCTTAGTTTGGGGTCAGGGGCCGTGTGTAAGATGTCCCATAATATATAAAAAACACAGCTCGACGTAGTTAAATATACCTTCGATACCTATGAGTAGGTACCTACCGAGTATATTGTCAGTAAGATATCTAGAAATGATCTAATATTTTAATGACTTGTACCTATCTAGGTATAATATTTCATTTTATTGAATGTTGTAAACACGTTATTTAAAATATTTCCTGAAACTGTTTACATTCGTATCGTAATATTTATTGACCATTATCAAATAAATAACATTTTATCAAACAGGATGTCTATCAATGAATCATTTTATGAATTGATTTTAAATTTCAATTTTATATCATCCGTAAACAAAGATTTAGGTCATGGGTATTTGTTGCTGTAGATACTCACCTACTTAAGTGAAATTATTTAACAACAAAAAATGTAATATAAAACAAAGCGTTTCTATCGAATTTACATTGAAGAACTGTGATAATGTAAAATTCCACTTGAGACCGACCCGCTTAGATTCTCAAACCAATTACGAGTAAAAAAATCAAGACAGAATGTTGTGAACAAACAAGTGAGGCCGGCAAAACTATGCCTCGCCGTGTACAGACACAACACACACATGTACCTACACGTACAAAGAAACTCTACCTTGGCTCGTCAGTCGAACTATGGCGACGCAACATCGACGCACTCACACATGTATAAAAAACCGGCTTCACTTGTCTGTTCTGACAAGTTCCGACATTATCGGAAAATAAATAGCAAGTATGAGTTCTCACCGGAGTAACATAGATGAGTCCAACCAGGAAGCCGGCGGAGCAGGTGACGGCGGACATGTAGAGCACGGGCACGCGCGGGAACGAGTCCATGAGGATCGCGTTGACGGTCGACAGCAGCGCCACGCCCGACCCCACGCCCAATACCGACATCATCAGGAAGAACAGCACCGCGAACAGCTGCATCATATTCAACCCATTAGTCACCAACTTTTTAATATTGACCTCAAATACTATATTAAATTTATAGCTAAGTAAAATAGCAGGTATAATAACAAAGGTTGACATCCATCTAATAGGAAAGATGAAAGCAAAATCATCATCTGTTAAGATAGCATAATCAATAAATATTAGCGTTGCATACTACATAATTGCTTGGAAAAACAAAAACATAAAATGACTTTATACATTTCGTCGCGTAGCGTTTTTCTTTTTTTATGTGATCTATTTTTCTATGGTCTTATTGCTTTATTTGCTACGGTGGCCATACTCAATTTAATACTGTATTGTCCTGACAAAACAATGAAAATTATGATACATTCACGGAAACTGGGAATCGAAATTGTTATCTTAGTGCTACGAGTAATATTACATAGTTCAAAAATACACGCACTTGTGGGACGAAAGGCGACTGCGCAATGGCGTCAGGGTAGGAGATGAAAGCGAGACTGGTTCCGCCGCCCCGTATGACCTGGCCCACGTCGTCGACACCCATCTGGTACGCCAAGTTGCCCAGAATTCCGAATATCGTGAACCCGGATATGAGACTTGTAAACGTATCCAAAGTAGTTACGATCATCGAATCCCTGAAAACAAGCAGAAGTTATTATTTTTTCTCAAAAAAATAACACTCAAATTATATGAGAATATTAACAAATTACAACCTAGTCGATGTCAATAAAATAAGTATTAAGTATATCAAAAAAGTACTGATCAGATCTTAAATAAAAATATAAATGACACCACATGAGAAACACCATGGTCAAATGAAAAAAAAAAAACATAAAATCTATTCACCGAGAAACGGAAGTCAGTTGAAAGTGAATCAGGAACCAGCTAAGGATAATCTGATACGCTAGATATTCCACTTGATGGAATATGTATATTGTATATATTGTGTAGGTAAGTAATAAAAAAAATAAACATTCATGCAAATTAGTAGATACCTATTCGAGAACGTGTGACCTTTAGCTAATCGTTATCATTAATTGATAATCGCGTGAGTGCGATTGTCGCCAATTACTAGGGCTTTTATACAAACCTGTAAACGTTTTGTGAGAATTTGTTGTAGGAAGCGAACATGATGAGGGCTCCGGAGCACACCGACAGCGAGAAAAACACTTGAGTAACAGCTGCATACCACACCTGGATTAAAAAAAAAACAAATTATTTATTAGTAGGTGGAGAGCTCTTTGATAAAGAAATTGCAGCGGGAATGAGGTTCTTTGTGAGCAAAAACAAAAACGTTTAGCGCTCTATCGAAACAAAAGCAACATTTAATTTAGCATGCGTCATAAAAAAGGCATTGCAAAAATGTTAGGAGTCTTGGCAACATTTTCCATTAACAGTTTTGGTGGGATTTTGTTTTACAGCACCTCGTCCATACCCATAATAATTTTAAAACATAATTTCAACTTGCCCTGATTTCCAAAATTTTGCTCCACTCCGGTGTGATGAAGAACAGAATCCCTTTACCTGCTCCGGGCAGAGTAGCAGCTCTGAAAGAAATAAATAGATAAGAAGGATGTATCCTTCATGCTGTAGTATGCCAATTGTCATTTTATGTCTTATAATGTGGCAGGTACAATGATCTATTTAGAATTATGGATTTCTTTTAATAAGTATTTTATGAAATCGAGAGGTAAAAATTTCTGGACGGAAGTGGCAGAGAATAGAATGGAAGAGATGAATTGGGGGAGACCTTTGCCCACGAGTGCGATAATGAGGTTAGCCCGTCAGCCCGTTATGAACTGAATTATTTCAGTGTTGTATAATATCTTGTATGTATTGTTGCTATAATGTAAAATAAATGTTCGAATGTAACATTTTTGGTCAAATCTCACATAAAAAATCGGGTGTCATAAGGCACCGCTAGGTCATAATGTGTTAAATAAAATATTTAATGATGTAAACCCAGTAACTATGATTTTTTCGCAGTCCTTAACATACCTGATCAGAAGAATGGTCAAGACGACGTAAGGGAAGAGGGCGAGGAAGTAGGCAGCTTTACCGGAGCTCTTCACTCCGCGGGCTACGATCACGAAGATGATGATCCAAGAGGCCAGCAGGCATAGCGTGAGATCCCACAGTGGCGTACCTAGAATAACGTTCTAGGTAAGCAAGGCAGAACTAAGATCACTTAAAGAACTTACGAATAAACATCACTTAAACGCCCATCTCACGAAAGAACTCAGGCGGCAATAAGTGAAACTAATTTTGACATATTCGGCTTCGAGCATATATCTACAGAGCCACAGTACCTAAGTGAAAGTAGTAAAAAATAATCCGAGCGCCGTCATACATACCGATGTTTATACAATAAATAATTTACAATAACCCGTGTTCTCGAATCTCGACGTTATGTCGCCTTATTAGTGCTTGTAACCAAGCTCTTTGGCATCGCGTGGCTTTGTAGTCCGCTTGCAATCGCCTTAAGACTAACTAAGAAGCCTGCCCACCACGTAGCTTGGGCAGGGTTTTGTGCTAGGACACTTTTTTTGCACGATTGTGACTCTATTGATATTTGCTCAAAGCATATCGGCCATGCGACTGTGGCGATGCGTCTGCGAGAAAGCTTTCGTAAGACGGACTCTATAACACTATATCAATTATTTTAGTGTCTCGCTCTTTATCTGTCTAGAAAAGTAACAACAAGATATTTTTAGTCTGTTATTTTTCGGTACGTTTTGTAAAATACGTATTCTTATAGAAACTTCAATTGTGAATGACATGTTTTCCTACGGAATATTAAATTATGCCGAGGTATCAGAAACCCGATTTAAAAATTAATTCCTGTAAATAAAAAAAAGCATTCTTCTAAGGTGAAACTTAGTCTCTTGTTGGTGCGATAGCAATTTCAGTCGTAGGTACTTATTTTTTATATTTTCAACTCTGGAGATGGAATTCGTTACTCACCAATTCCGTCTTCGATTCCATCTAACTGCTTCAGCACCGTTTTCCTGCAAAAATAAACCATATTTTTAAATTGAGTGCGTGCATCGATATGCAAATTTTACAATGGGATCAACTCTGAAATCAATTTTTTTTTACAAAACAGCTGTATTTTTCGCAATATTGTTGACCTTACGATGGAAGCTTTTTATAATATAAGTTTGAACGTATTTTTATAATGTAATGATAAAACGGCATCCTTATTAACATAATATCTTACTTAGGTGTTGGCGATGGTTCGTTATAGAAATACGAAATTATATAAGTACTGCGACAAAAGTTATGATTTAACAGTTTTTTAATTTAGTACAATGTTTCGAGCACATATACATCACAAATACGAGTGTAGAAATGACTGAATCTGGGTTTTGCTACGAATTCGTAACGCTAGAATGTAGCGCTACATCGCTACGGCGTAGACCGCGCTACGGATGAGATTCATCTACGATTGTTCTAAATAAAGACTTCGACGCGTGCTCATTTTCCTTTAAACACGGGTCTTTCTTTTTGTTCTTCATGATATTTCACATTCTGTATTATAAATACATCTATTCCATGATGTAAATTTTTAATATTTGTCGTTAGTTAGCGTAAGTTATTTGCTATAATTACTCGTTATGGCTTATGAAGAAGTCGTTTTGTTAATGATTTTTATAATCACATACCTATTATGTTGTCCCGTTCGGGCTAAGATAGATTTTCAATACTCGTTCCTGCTCAGCTAGCATACAAGACCACGACAAGAGTTTATCGACGTGTGCAAGGGTGACAGATATATGCTTCATCATAACTCTGTCACGTTCTGACATGTCGATAGTATTGTTTTGTGGTCCGTATGCTAAGCCCGCTGATCTAGCTAGGTCTCGTGATTATTTACGCATACGTTCTAGCGGGTTACAGATTCAAAATAGAGCTCATGGCCATATACATGCACCTCGCATGACAAGAAAAGCATGTATGAAAATGGTAGGATGCGAGAGATCTGCAAGCGCATGCGCTTGCGGATTTCCTCCGCATTTCATGTCATGCGAATTTTCATGCATGAATACTGAATAGGGCTTTTAAAAAAGTTAACAACGTTAACTAAAATATCATAATTATTTATTGCATCATTAATTAATTTATTTAAGAAGTGCAAATAAGTCGGTACTTCATTGGTCTAATTACGTGGATTTTCTCAAATGATTACTATTAATATGACTGATTATTTAACATTTTTATCACGCATTTATCATTCCCCTGCAAAGATTACCCAACATATCTTATCAATTTGATGATTACCAATTGCGTATGACCCCGATAGAATTTTAATCCGTTGAAAAAGTTATCGGAACATATAATATCATCAAATGGCATGCCATCCTATCAATCTAATTGACAAATCATAAAAATATATGTCACAGTTATAATTTTAAGGGTGATTTTTAGTTGGTTCTAACATGGCTTGTGAAAAATAATACAACGACACGGTACCGATATTTATGTTATAAACATGGAAAATATTCACTCTAATTCGCTTTGATTGCAACAGAATGTTTATTCCTTTGATGACATGATAATGTGTGAACTTATTGCTAGTGAGACAAACTTAAAAACATATAATATACACGGCTATCAAATACTATACTATAGATATACTCCACGCCACACAAGTTGATGGATGTGAAGTTGCCACTAGCTACGCAATAGCCAATCCTGACGAGACGTGACGAGGAAGCCGCACGTTGATTGGCTATTGTGCAGCTAGTGACTAACTTCACATCCATCAACTTGTGTGGCATGGAGGATACATAAATGTTACCCATTTATTTGCGCACGTTCAAGGCTAAGACAGGGTATATATAGTCACGTAGGTACATGAAGGCACAGAAACAAAGCTTTGGCCAAAATCTGCTGAAAACCAAGTATAATATTTTGATTTCGTATAAACATTTTACATACTTTTACATCAATGTTTAATTTCCTTATTGCAGTGCTAAAGGATATTAGCTGTTATCATTTTCACTGTTTGTGTCACCTGGTGCCCTTGATTGTTTCTTTGATCATAAATCGACACACGTGGAGGTTTAATCTCTCAATTATTGACGATTGCACTGCTTATAAAGATGATAATAATATTAATAACTAATCTATTACACTTAGTATTTTGAGTCAACAATATTAGTAGGTCTACCTAATATTTCAATTATTTATTGGTGGCACAAAAATATGTACAAGGAAAACGCAGACAACTTGGTAACAAAGCCGTAATTAATGAAACTTGCAATGACGAGTATAAATTAGTTAAAAGTTGCAAACTTATAGGTATATTTTCTTACAAATATTCATATATATTTTCAAAATGTGCAAATTTGGTAATGGAACAGTCGAATTTCATGTAGTTCCCCCCACGTTTAGGTCAGCGCGTGAAATGATTACGATGACTTTATATGTAAATGGCAAAAAATCTAAGAAAAATTGAATTTAAAGTTCGCGCGCTCACCGATGGCAGCCCCCTTAAGCTTAACACACTCACTAGATTCTTTCTCTCCTTCATGGCAAAAATGGCACAACCAAAAGTCTAAAGTCTTAAGTCTAAACCGTGCACAGAATTCAAATACTCCGCACGAATGAATCGACGTAGTAATTTTTACATTATTGTTAATTTATCTAAAATGACTGCCGATTTTGAAAAAAATTCAAATGAGGCCATCCAGGAAAGTATGATCCACCATACAAAAAAATATCAAGATTGGTTCATAATTGGCGGAGAAATTGCGTAACAACAAACAAAAAAACATACAGTTGAATTGAGAGCCTCCTTTTTTGAAGTCGGTTAAAAAGAGACAAAGCTATGAGTATGACTAAGCATCTTACTATCACATCATGCCGTTAAAATGTCTTGGTGCGTATCCGTGTCATTTAAAGAATTCAACTAATGCAAACTCAGGAAAATTTAAAATACTTTCATTTTGTATTAAATTTATTCAATTTCCATTTCAATTATAAAAAATTATGTCATAAAACTAAAAATAGAACAATGAAAATTGTTAAAATTATAAGTCAGCCTTAAAAGTAACACTAATCAATTACTAATTGTCACAGTATTATAACACACGTCGATAACACAAATATCGATTCACAGTCAGTGTAGCCCGTCAAGAGCCGCCCCTCGCCCAAACGTCCCCATCAAGCTAGCTGCGTTACCTCGCTGGATCGCCAAGGAAATGTGTTGGGTGAGGAAATTACCCGACCTGGGATCTCGACCTCTTTCCCTCAAGCGCCGCCCGAGCTCCCTGACAAACCTTATGGCATCAGAACCCCAGGAACCCGCCGTCTCGACGGCAAACGGGACGAACTCGTATACTGGCTCGAGGCTGCCATACTTGAGACGCTTGGCTCTGGCGGCCGCTTCCGCACCCGCACCTGCAATCTGCTGGGTAGCAGCAAGATGACTGGATGCGAAAGTACCGACACAAGTGGCGTCCCAAATAAGGCAACGCCCCCTACTCCAAGGGACCAGTGTGAGGCCATCCGGACGTTTGCCATCGGACCGCGACAAACCAGGGGGCTCCAGGACACACGGCACATCCGCTGCAATAAGGGCCCTTCGGATTATCTCATTTATTGCGTGGTGTCGAGGACGACGACCCGCGCATTTTATGCAATTCAGGCCGTGGTGGCCATTTGCTTCGACCTCTGCGCCGCAAACACAAGCATGAGGGCTACAAACGTTCATTTTGTTATATTTATTTAACTTCCCAACTCTTTAGCGTTTGATATCTACGGTTGGTTGGTAGGTATACCTAAACCATATTATTTAATTGTACGTATGTAGTGCCAATGGCGAAACAAGTACTTAAAATGAGCCGGGTGGGTAGCCCTGGTCTCAGAGATTTTAAGCCGCCTGAAGGCCTCTGATATGAATAAACGGTTAAACAACCGGGACCTACAACTTAACGTGTCATCCGAGCCACAGTAGCGCTCAGTTGTAAATGCCACCCGCGGTCACCCATCCGAAGACTGATCGTGCCGAACGTTGCTTAATTTCGGTGATCGCTGACAACCACCTAATCAAACTACGCTATGAGCGCTACAGAATTAACATACCAGGTAAATTGAGTCCAGTAAATGGGTTCTAAATCATGATTGTTTGTTTCAGGATATCGGTTTAATGAAGCACAAAAGATAAGATAAACCTATCTCAGCTCACGCAATGCAGAAAATGTAAGTGTACTAAAATATTTGTGATAAATACTCAAATACTAAATTGTTATCATTGTTTTTCGGACTGCTTACTACAAAACATAGGAAAATCCGTTACGTTCCGTGTAATGGAATCAATGTATATACAAAAATATAATATACTAGATTTTGCCCGCGGCTTCGCCCGCATGATGTTTCGAGGCCCTACCTACCCTTAACAAAGGAGGTGGAAAACAAAAAAACAAAAAAAATCGGTTTGACATTTGTTCAATTTGACATTTCTTGGAGCGGACGCTAGAATAGCTCGCAGATGGCAGAATTTTTCCTACTTACTTAACACTTATTGTTATTAAATGGAAAATTTACGCAATATCATTATAATTTATAGCCTATGTGTTATTCTGGTGTATAAGCTATATAATTGCAAAGTTTCATCTCAATCCGTTCAGTAGTTTTTGCGTGAAAGAGGAACAAACATCCGTACATCCATCCATCCATCCTTACAAACTTTCACGTTTATAATATTAGTAGGATTTTCATCCCCCGATCTCGGAAAGACTACTTATGCTCTTCGATTTCTGAGTGCAAAAGTCGTTTTTATCCGCTAGAGGGGAAAGTAAAATTGAACTTAGAACATCGTGTGCACTAAGATTGTAAATTCAAAACATCACTAAAACTATTTACTTCTATCTTCATGGCGCCGAACTTATCATACAACCTTTTTTAGACTCGGAACCTTCAAGGTGTACTTTGTTTTTAATTTGCTTTGAACGCACCATTTTTTTTCGTGTCATATTGTTAAAAATCAGCGACCTTAAAGATAGACACCTAATCGTACAAAATGAAATGTCACCGACCAATATCAACCAATCATAGAGAAATCCACCAATCCAATAACTAGTCTTCATTAGACTGGCGTTGCGGTCGCGTCTCAAAGCAACGAGGTAAATATGGTGAACTCCGCCATTTCATCTTGCCGAAATTACACGGTTTCAAAAGAAATAACGAAAGGCACTGTCACATACCACCGGTAAGTAATAAATATCTTTGTGATTTACAAGCAAAATAATTTGAAAATGTAAACAGAGTGAAAAATTTCTCTATGGTCAGTTAGGAATGTCGGATAATGTCTGTATGAGATCGAATAATGACTCGTCAAATCGAATAACTGTAAGGTCAAAATTGATTTTGACCCGGGCGGCCGGCGATGGAAGGAATAAATTCGCAAGGTCAATGTGGGTCGAACTACTGGTTTTAGATCGATTTAACAAAGACAGACTAGCATGTTCCATAATATCGTAGCATGTAATGACAAGCAGCTGTCAATTTTTTAATTTGTTTTTAATGATATTATTTTCCCGAATACTGCTCTAATAGTGATAACTCAATGCCGGATACAATAACTTTAGACAACTTATTGTAATAAGTCATTACGTTACTATTTATCAATATGTAAATATGTGTGAATTTGATCAAAAATTTTCATTAACATCAAAGTAGCCTTTTTATTTCGATCCATTCAAGCGAAAAAGATCCAACCAAAACTTTTTTCAAAAATGTATGTCTCACAACAGAACCTCTACCTCTACTAACAAAACGACAAGTAGATATGCAGTTCTTTTATAGTATTGCCTATTTAAATAAAAAAATAAGTAAAATTGTCATTAAACATCCCAAATAGATAAAACGGAAAGGTAATATTCGTGCCACAATAGCGCCTAACTATAATACAACACGTAGTAGTTTCACTGACTCTAATTTGTCTATGTGTAATTATTTTATTTTGTAAATGTAATTGTTTTTTTTTTACAAAAACATACTAAATATTGCGCGTCCAGAACTATTGATTCATATTCTAATTTAAATGCACCTGATTGTTAACACAGCTGTGCTACAACGGTTTTTTTGAAACGTCTCTGTTATTTTAATTATTTTTCGCCAAAAATGGTATAACCGGCTCGAACCTTGTACTGAAATCGAATAGTTCACAAAGATCAATGTATCATCGACGTAGTAATTTTCACATTATTGTTGATTTTCTCAGTCGATTTTTGATAAAATTTATGTCTCATTTCATCAAAATCGGTTAATAACAATTGGCGGAGTAATCAAGTAACATACATACAACTTGAGAACCTCCTTTTTTGAAGTCAATTAAGAACATGAAACTTACGTAAAATAATGTTCCGCGCTGCTGACTGCTTCTCCCTGCGGAATGGAATCATCAGCGGCCTCGCCGGAAGGCACGCAGTACAGCCAACCGTCCTCGCACACCGACCATGGCAGCTGCGACTGGAAGCTCATAGCCAGGTAGTACAGGCACAGCGCGATGATCGACACATAGTACGAAAGGACGTAACTGGCGCCTAAGGCTTGAGCGTAACCAGTTCCTGGAACAAACGGAATAGGCACACATTACACAGAGTCCACACAGTGTTGGTAGCTCAGGGTCAGAATGGACTCTTGCCGTGGAGTCTGCGAGTTATTAGGAAGCTTTTGACTTGCTTGCTACCAGATTTAAACTGGAATCCCATCAATTGTATCAATATACATCGTATACTCAGATCGAGCTAAGTAGAAGTATTGTACCTCATGCCTGTTAGTTTGATACTTCCAAGATGTACAGCGATGGTAGGTATGTAACGTAACATGCTAAGGGAAAATGTACTCGTATATATACAACCTTTGAGGAAATAATAGCTCGATGTATACAACTGACGCGTAACAGTAACTGGTTGACCAACTTTCACGTGTAGCTGACCATCGTATCACTATACGTTGCTTTTGGTCAGCTTGGCTACATATTAAACCTAGTGCTGGAAAATCTATCGTTGTGGTTGGTTTTCCTCCTGGCGTTTTCTTTTATCGTACCCAATGATCGTAATTATACTGTCTCATAGTTCGAAGCTAAGTTCAACATCAAGAAAAATACATAGATACTCTTTAATTGTAAATAAAAAAATATATATATTACTTATACTATGCACAAATGAAATTTTAAAAAATCTAGTGGGAGTTTCTCCATGGACTATTAATTGTTAGATTTCCATTGAAATTACATTCCTATAGTAGTGATAGGTTTTAGATTAGTTACCTAATCGTGTTAAAGAAAACCTGATAATTTCGTTATCATGATTAGGAAAGACAAGAAAGACTGTAGTACAATTTCATTTTGGGAAAATAAAATAATTGTGTATATTGACTTTGTTTACAAGAGATAATAAGAATAGAAAACAGTTAATAAATGTGGAAGGTTTGTGTGAAAAGAAAAGGTGACGGAGTAATCACACCAATCACACATCGGTATGTCAAGAACAAATAAAGTAGAGCTGGGTAGCGTAGACCCTATACTAAACACTCTGTATGAGTGCTAGAAAATTAAGGTGTTTAGGAATATAATAAATCACAGCTGCAAATAACATCACTACCTTTCATTGCCGGAGATAGAGCCCATATTTTGACGCAGTTGCTGCTACTGAATTGTCCCAATACGGTTTCCAAGTAGTACATAGGTTTGCCGATAACCAGCAGCACTATGATGTAGGGGATGAGGAAGGCTCCACCACCGTTCTGGTACGCCACGAAGGGGAAACGCCACACGTTGCCCAGACCCACCGAAGTGGCGATACATGACATCAGGAATTCGATCTGGTTGTCCCATTTTGGACGCTCGGGCTTACCATCGGTCTGCAATAGATATGCCCCATTAGTGTGTTTATTGTGTTTTTCACGTGCAGCGTTAATAGCCTACATGTCAATATTTACAACAGATATTTAATCGGTATTATCAAGCTATATAATGCCAAATTACAACTGTTGAGTACATGATAAGGGCTTTATTTTGTTATCGTCAAGACCTTTTGGAATAAGTAGCGTTTCCACATACCTAACTAATTTTGTACTGCCGACAAAAGAAAGCCAAGAAAAAAACGCACATTTTCTTCCGATCTTAACGTTGTTATTGTACTTATATTCAATTATTTAAAATCCGTATGTACAATCTTTCGGCAATTTATGTTACGAATATAATGTTATCAACTATTCAGAGAGAGTCTAATAATGATGAGTGTTCAGTACCTTGTCATGGTGAAATGATTCAACGATTTTAGTGATTTTATTATCAATATTAAGCTTTAGATAATAAATTAGTTATTTGTATCTGGACCTTGCACTAATATTAGCGTACAGCAGATTAGCACGTAAACGTAATTTGGAAATTTTATAATTGTGTATGTCACAATTATAAAATTTCCAATTTCTGTCCAAGAAAACTATTATGTCTATATTCATTTGTTGAAACAGGCTAGAGCTAACTTACGCTGTTAAGAAGGTTTATTCAATGTTCAAGTCTGTTTAAACACAAACATTTTTCGATCAAAAATAAAACTTTCAATACAGTTTTTGCTAAATGACGAGACATCGCATGATTTCAGAGCAAAGTCTCGAGTTTCTTTTGAACAAATGAAATATGAATTAAAATTACTACACACGCTGCAAACGCGAAAGCCGAAATGTTTATTTCTTATTTTTTTTCTCACATATAATCACAAGTAATTTCTTTATCCTTAGACTATTTTCTGAGCTAAAACTCAAAATATTTATTTAACGAATTTGTTTACACACATAAAAAAAGCCTTCCACTCAACGTATATTTTTTATGTGTTTGAGCAAATTTTTAAAATATAGCTAAAATAATGACTTGCCTTATTGACATCAACATCGCCTTTTTCGGGTTCTACGCCAGGTTTGCTAATGGGGCCAGGGTCAGATTTTTCCGGAGAGGGGTCAAATCCGCCGTTTACCTGTTCACCATTCTCAACTACTTTCACCCCGTTGGGTTCCTGAAATATAAAAAAAAACATGTGTGAAAAATGATTACACTTAGGCACAGACATCCAGCAGGATGCCATTCTATTATTGTTTATTTGTAGTGAGCGATGCCATTATATTCGCAATAAGCGGGGATTCAATGAAGGACCTCCTAGAATTTTACTAATTTATACACGAATACACGGTGTGATACAAGTTAACCGGTAATTTTTTATTTTCATAAAGCATAAAGCATACTGCGCGAAAAAAATACAGTGTACCCTACTTTTTTATGAAATTATAAGTAATGAAAATATAACACTTATTTTTAAATTAAACATCGAAGTATAATTTAATAAACTTTAAAAATCAAAATATCAAGTTTGAAAAAGCATTTCAATTTATCAAGTCAAAATGAAATAGGAATATACCATCGATCTTTTGAAGTTGTGGCGTATTGGGCAACGTGCACGGTGACATGTGCTGCTGAAGTGAGCAATAAAGTTGGTTCGATTCTTTAATAAAAAATATCAACTAGATAATTACGTTGATACCCTTATCTCGAAAATGATAGATAAACGCCTAGTTTAAATAAATCACTAAGGATATAATTAATAACCTAAGAAATATTTTAACCGCGTGTTTCATGCCTCGAGTAACAAACACTACATTTTCCTGCTACTTTGTACGCATCTACATGAAGTAACGCAAAAATGTTGTGCTACACTGAAAGGAGTACCTACATTTTTAAATTTGGAAACTATCAATGTAGGGCCATATTACGAATAAAAAGAAAATTTAGAAACATGAATGCTGACTGGAGCATTTTTTTTGGACTGGAGGTACTTTATAGGTACAAAATTAATAGGATGATTTTATAGATTTCAACGTTGTTTCCGCAAAAAATTAAAATGTAACAAAAAAATAAAAAAAAATCAGGAAAGGCGGTCGCAAATAAATACCTAAGTAGGTAAATTACCCAAGGGGTGAATATCGCGCAACTATAGTGAACGAAATATTTCTTTAGGATGTTTCCTAAGGAAATTTACTCTCGACAAAATGTATGAAACAGCTGATTTTTTCCTTGATTTTGGTGTTGGTCCCGTAGTAAGTTTTAATGATAATAAATTTATATACCTCTGAAAGTCTAGACCATAATCAACGAAATATTTCTTCAGGAAACAACAAAGAAAATTTAAGACGTAATTGACAGTATGGGATAAATTTTAAAACATGTGACGGTTTGACATTTCGAAGTGGCTAAGCACGGTAGCACATATAGTAATCCATCCATCAGCCAAAGGACGTCAACTGCTGGACATACGCCTTCCCTATGGATCTCCAATAAGACCGGTTGGAAGCGGCTTGCATCCAGCGCGATCCTGCGGTCTTAATGAGGTCATCCGGGCACCTTGTGGGTGGACGTCCTACGCTGCGCTTGCCGGTACGTGGTCTCCACTCGAGAACTTTTCGACCCCATCGGACATCAGTCCTCCGCGCTATGTGCCCTGCCCATTGTCATTTCAACTTGCCAATCCGTTGGGCTATGTCGGTAACTTTGGTTCTTCTACGGATCTTCTCATTCCTGATTCGATCCCGTAGAGAGACTCCGAGCATAGCCCTCTCCATAGCTCGTTGGGCTACTTGGAGCTTATTAATAAGGCCCAAGTATGACATAGTAGGGCCATATAGATATAACTTTTTTCATACCACCTTCTTCACAATCACATTAAATCTCTATTATTAGAGAGAGATACGAGTAATATTATATGAAAGCTTTAAGAAGCATGGTGATATGTTTTGTATTATTTATGTATGTAACCCTAGATTTTATTTGTCTCGCAGAAGGTTATTTGAAAAGCTGAGAATGCAGCACTAAAATTAAGCCTGTTTTCGTCTTGGGCGGCTTAAACCCCTATTTTTTTTATCGCCAATAAGTCCGCGCTTGACCACCAACTCGCCTGATGGTAAGCGACGTTGTGGTCGAAGATGAAGCACACAGACCTAGAAGATACCCTATATAACCCTGATTCAGGACTACATAACTCCCGATCAAAAATCTTCTTTCTCGTACATTGTGAGACAGTACGATTTGTTTACTATTTGTTTATCTTCTGCTCTCTCTCCCTCTCTCTCTCTGCTATCTCAGTTCAGCTTCCTGTTATGCAAAAAGGTCTATAATTATAAATAAATTACTAACAAGATCGTTTTATTACTTTCACAAACAAGTATCAAAAATATGACGAATTTGTCGCAAAAAAAAAAAACAGAAATTGGAATAAAATTTTAATACGTAGGTACGAGTATATCATTGCTCAAAATAGCCACTTCATTATGTTAATACGTACATACATACATGTATGTTCGTTTATTCTGAAGTTCTTTCTGTAGCTACAGTTAAAATCAAATAGAAGCTATTATCTAGACACGCGGCAGCGTGTCCAGCAAAGACTAAGAAAAAGGCGACGCAGCGGCCGTGTGTAACATTACACGAACAATTTCGTGCCACTTTTGGACCCTTCATAACTCAAAAACTATTTAACCTTAATATATGAAATTTAGCATATTTATTAAAGTTGTTTAGCTTATTTACAATACGAAATTTCATTAATTTTGTTTTAACAGTTAATGAAATATTAACGTTTAAAAACCGGGGTTTCATATACTGATTCATTGACTTATAGATCAAAAACCTAACCCACTTCCAGATGACTTAGAAACTTGATATTTGGCGTCAAGGTAATATACAAAGGAATAAATCTAAAACTTGGAACTTTTACCCGCCAACCCTATACATATATAGGTAATAGGGGATGAAAGCTTGTATGAGACTTCCACAAATTTTCACGCTATAAATCTAAAAATTGATGTAAAGACTATGTTAGAAATAATAAAACACGTATAACAGGATTTTTAATAAATTAGCCCCCAACCCCTAAAATTGGGGGGATGAAAATTTTTATGTCACTTTCGAAACTTTTGATGCCAGAAGTCAGAAAATGGATATACGAAATCGTTGTAATAGATAATGAAACACAATTTCAGGATTCTTAATAAACCCTAAAACTGGGGGATGAAAGTTTGTAAGACACTTTTGCAAAGTATGATAAAGGGAAGGTAGATATCCAAAAATTGATAAAGGGACTCTTTGTTCCAAATAATAGAAGACGTATTTCAAGATTTTTAGTAAATCACCTTTAAAAACTGGGGGTTAATAGTTGGCATGAGTTTCGAAGCTAGAGATGTGAAAATCGATAAAATTACTCCTTGTAGTAAACTACAAAAAAAAAGTAAAATCCAACAAAAACATTTTTATGTGAAAAGTAGTCAAGACTAAATCACAGTTCACACTATCAAAAAGTTGTCAGATCTCACGTAAAACCAAGCTTCTTAGTCTACACGCCTTACTCTACAAGTCCTTACTTCATAAACTCTACACCTTAGTCAATTTATTTGACTCAATAAAAACAACCTGTGTGGAGGCAAATGTCATCTGTCGCCTGTTCTACTGGGTGTCGCGGGCAGGCCAGCGACAGTTTGATTTGAGTTTACAAACGAATTATCTACTTTATTTTTTGTACATTTGATTGCTACGGCCCAAGGCCCAAATAGAGTAAAGAACTGATATAAAAAGAATGCCCCCCTCTCCCCGCTCCATACGATTTCGTGATCCGGCCACTTTCTTTTCTTGTATGCGAACACGTCTTTTTTTAGGGTTCCGTACCCACGGATCCTATTACTAAGACTTCGATGTCCGTCTGTCTGTCTGTCTGTCACCGGGCTGTATCTCATGAACCATTATAGCTAAATTTTCACGGATGATGTTTTTCTGTGCCGCTACAACAACAAATACTAAAAAGTAAATAAAATATATAGGTATTTAAGGGGGGCTCCCATACAACAAACCTGGTTTTTCAGACGTTTTTCGCTCTATATTAATAATGGTAACAGTAACAGTAGATACTTGAAATTTTCACAGAATATTTAATTTTATATTCACTTAAATAATAAATAATAAAATTAAAAAATATATTTAAGGGGGGCTCCCATACAGTACGGAACCCTCCGTGCGCGAGTCCGACTCGTGCTTGGCCGATTATTTCTGTATTGAGCCGCCTCAAAATTGTCATTAGCAACACTGATCCTTGCTATTGAGATCTTTGTATTTTTTGCCTCCTTGTATAAATAACCCCACGGTTCTGCATAACATATTATAATTATAGTAGAATATATTATGTGTGTGTTTATGTGACTATATGTATAGGACAGGGGTCACCAATTACTTTCATTGGGGGTCCGTTTTCCAAAAAACCCGACCAACGCGGTCCGGAAGCGAGTAAAATAAACTGTACTATTTAAATAATAGGTATGTGTAGATACGCGTATAAGTATAGAAAACGCATAGTTTCAGTTACTTGATTAAAAAATAAACAAATGTTTTAAATAAATGAAAATAAGTACCTACCAAGGGTTTTTAGAATATTAATGTAAAATATGTCAGTTTTTCCTTGGACTATCCGTCCGAAGTTTGGAGTAAAGTGTGTGCAAGCTATTGTCATTAAATCTTGGAGATGTTCATCGGCAAGTCTGTTCCGGAATTTACTTTTAGTGACATTCATATTAGAAAATGCTGTTTCACAAACATACGTTGACCCAAACAAAGTGAGAAAAGTTCAATTCTGGGTATTCATTAGCACAAACAAATTTTGTCCAAAACACTTTACAAGAAACTTCCTGTTTTCAAAGTCAAAGTTAATATTTGCAGCTTCATTACTCCATTCATCACCAGGATTCAGAGAGTAAAATGTTACTGAGGATGTCGACGACATTCTCATTTTTCTTAATGTCGAGGAATCAGTTATTAAATTCTGATTTAAGATCCTCAATGATAGTCTTTATACTCATCCGAATTACTATTATCAATTTACGCACCTACTCAAGTTAAGTATTTTAATGTAAAATATTTTGTATTAATAACACAAGTTCCGCATAAGATAGCTCCGCGGTCCGGATGCGGACCGCGGTCCGCCATTTGGTGACCCCTGGTATAGGAGCTAATGTTGACTTTCCATTACTGAACATTATCGCTAAAACCAATAAGTAGGTATTTATTTTAGACATTTATAATGCGTTTTTTACGGCTCGTCATCCATAATAAACGTCTGGGTGATAACGTAATGATGGCGTATTAATTTTGCGTGCTAATTACTTTAGATTTACATTACGATAAAGAAAATCCGTTAGAAAGAATTTTATGATACACTACGATCATCCCGCAGTTTTACATGGATTAATTTTATATCTTTCTGTATTATCTGATTTAAAGTGTTTTCTTATTACGAGTTTGGCTTCTTATGACCAGAATACAGCTAAGGCAAATTTTAGTTCGTTTATAAATATTTCCTACCTTTTTAATACACATATACGGACCGCAAACAAATACCTACATTGTCGTGATATACCTACTTGTTTTAAAATTGTTGGAGACAAGCTTCGAACTGTTATACGGACCAAAGAAAATCACTTTTTAAAAAAAAGAATTTTATTTGAACTAGGACGAAGTTGAATATTAAATTGGAATTAAATTTTGATTTGATTTAAAATGTCCTTTTGCAGCCTTGTCGCGTTGGAGGATCGAGAGAGACTGAAGTACTTTCCCATGAAAGTCTACCGAACAGCTAGGAATGCTGACGGTGGTGCAGACGGCACACTAATACTAGCAGAGGGTGGATATAACAACCCCCCGCAGAAGACTAAACTTCGGGGTTGCAATGCCACTGAAGTTTATGTTTAGTTTACCCTAAGACGCGGCTCAGCCGCCGGGTTACTATAGATAGTGGAAATGGAAAGTCTACGCGAGTCTTGCGTTTCATTTTGAATGTTAAGGCTGCGGCCAGACTTATAAAAATATTTGTTAAACAATTTATACGCTACAAATAAAGCAATTAAAATAAGAATAAAACTAATGCTATTTATCGCGTAATGCGTCCCATATTGGCTTAAGAAAGAACTTTCATTGATGATTTTATCCGAATTATCTATTAAATTATTTAATATCTTATCATTCGACCCTAAGTTTTCTAAATTTATATTTTCCAGCTTAATAGGAGACACATGTGGCGTAATCTTACTTATCTTATCAATAGTACAGCATGATTCATTGATAATGTTAAAGTCTTTATTTATAATGTTGACGCTAACATTACCATAGTCCAACATAGGAATGAATCTGATGCTTTTACTATATGCTACACAATGAGTAGGCAGGGTCAATATACCCGTGCCAACAATATTTTTGTTGTATGTATTAGAAGTACCGCATTCTATGGTTAGCTTAGTGGGTTCTGATTGAACATAAACCCATTTATTTTGTCCAACGGAGGTCCAAATGTTTACGTAGCCGAAAATAGATTTTGTTTCACACTGTTTTGGTAATGACGTCACCACACGCGTTATTAATTCACTTTCACAATTTGGGCTTTCACTTGTCGATAGCACTTTGGGGATGTCGCAGATGTAATTTTCAGGGTTGGCGTTCTCACACTGGTCTATTTTACTCAACGTACAATAACGTGCTTTGTCTTTGGTCATTGCTATGTAGGTACTAGAGGGTATAATTACGCTGTAAGTGTTGGGCTTTAAGATGTCGTATGGGATAGGTAGAGGTAAGTTGCGATACACAGAATACTCCTCTGGGTTAACTAGAGGAATTTTTAATACAAAAATAATCTTATTGCTATAAAAATAAGAAACTACGCGAGACATACTTAAAACTAAAAACATTTTACTTAATTCTAAGCTTACAGGTAAGCTAACACCTGCACGGAGATGTAGGTGGTTATCGGCGAGTTCTCGGTATAGCTGCATAGGTGTTATTATGGAAGGATGTATTATGTTTTTACTACTGAGTAGCACGGCGTTTGTTATGTCTTCAAGGCGAAATGATAACGTTAGTAATGAGGTCTCGAGACGAATCAAAATGCTATTTAATTTATTCCTTATTAGTGATTCATTTGAAATAAAAGTTACGTTTTTCAAATTTACTGAGAGCTCGTCGATAGCGGAGTTCAAAATAGCTTCATTCATTGTTATTCTATGGATAGTCTGATTATAATGATTAACTACTGATGACGTCAATATGACGTTTTGTGAAGCTAGTTTTTTCTCATCGAGTTGTACAGAGTTTAACGCTTGGTCGTACTTCAAGGCGTCATTTTCATCTAGAGTTCCGAATATAGTTTTTAGGATAGAACCACCAATGCCTATCCAAGCGGACCGTTTGATTTTGGTGTCTATTAGGTGGGAAATCGACTCAAATTCTTTGACCAGATCATTGTACCGTACAGATAGTGGCTCTACCAAGTCGTAACATTCAGATGCTTCCATTACGTCAGTTTCTCTACATAAAAACTTAAAGTTACTTAAAACTACGTTAAGATTACTTATATGAGGTTGTATATAAGATATATCGACAGGAATCAAGATGTTAAGGTTCCCGTCTTTGATTTTCATTTTTCCTACATATTCGGAATATAATCCGGATCCCGTATGAATGGGTTCAATGAAATTAGCGCTCGCTCCGACGATGGCGCTGAAATAAATAAATAAAAGATTTAGAGTTACGTAAACTAATTAAGCAATTAGTTTTCGGGTGGATTATTATTAGAGAGTTTGATTTCATCGAAATGATGTGTCACATGCCGTCTATTTATCAGCAAGGTGACGGTGTTGTTACTATGAACCTTTATGATTTTATAAGGCCCCTTCCAGATCGGCGATAAGGCTTTTCTGAGACGAAGATGGTTTTTCAAGTATACATAGTCACCTACTTTGTATTGGATACGGCGAGTATGTGTGTCGTAATAGGTTTTAGATTTTTCCTTGGATTTTTCAATATTGGCTAGAGCTTTCTCTCGTGATAGTTTCAGGCGGTGATTTAGCATTTTCAGGTAATCGGGGTAAGTTGGGTCAGAGTTTTCCTCAAAAATAGAGTTAGGTAGGTATGGTTTATGACCGAATAGCAATTCGTGGGGACTGAAGTTGGTTGTGGAATGTATGCTTGTGTTATATGTTAGCATAGCGGTATATACGTATCTGGGCCAGTTTTCTTGATTGGAGTCAACGAACGATTTCAAATATTCCTTAAGCGTGGAGTGGCTACGTTCAAGCGCGCCCTGGGTTTGAGGATGATAAGGGCTGCTCCACAATTGTTTTATTTTGAGGAATTCACATGTTTTTTTGAATAATTCGGCAGTGAAATTTGAGCCCTGGTCTGTCAAAATACTTTTGGGTATGGAGAATAGTGATATGAAGTGTATTAGACATTCCATCGTTTCTTCCGCGGTTATTGAGCGGATTGGGTAAGCGATGGAGTATTTTGTTAAATCGTCTTGGAGTGTCAGAATGTATTTTAGTTTGGCTGAGCCAGATTCTGGCAGAGGTCCGACCACGTCCAATGCCACCCTCTGAAAAGGGGTGGTAGATGTTGTAGTGATTTGCATCGGGGCTTTGTTAATTCTTCTAAGAGCTTTGTTCTGTTGACAAAGAGTGCAATCCCTAACATAATTTTCGATGTCGGATCGCATGCTTTTCCAATAGAATTGTTCTTGAATTCGTTTTAGCATTCTGGTCGAGCCTAAATGGCCTGCAATAGGTATATCGTGATTTTCGCGCAGTATTTTCTTTATTTCGCTTAAAGTGGGATATATAATGTTATTATGGTAAATATTAACTGTTATATTAGTGTTGTGGAAAAGGTTAATTAACATATTGTAAATCTTTGCAAATGAAAGTTTTTCGAAGGGACTTTTAAAGTCCGAAATAGCAATTTCATTTTTATTTTGTGTAACTACGATTTCGTTTCTGATGGCTTTCAGGGTTTTGAAAATATCTTGGTAGGTACTTTCATCGAAATGGTGCACTTTTGTAAAAGCTAAGTAAATGGTTTTATTGTTTAGTTCAATTGACTTAAAGGAACAGAGTTCTTTTTCAGCATCGTGGAGTTCTTCAGCGTCTCCTAGATTTGACAGTATTTCGGTGATATATGGGTTCGATTCGTCTAAGTCTATTGAAGTTGGGACAATTAGTATTTCGGATGACGTCTTCGACAAAGGCTGGTTGTGTTCTTTTAAATTCGTATTATAGTCAGTGTTTTTTGTCGTTTCCTTTAAAAAGGTAGAATAATCGGTGTCATTAAGGTTTTCGGAAAGCGGTGATGAAACCGCAGGGGTGTCGGGTTGAATTTGTAAGGATTCAGAGATATCATTTTTCAGTCGAAGGTGCATCAATTTCGATTGATTGAGGCAAATTGACTTCGGCGGATTGAGGCACATTGATTTCGGCTGATTGAGGCAAATTGACTTCGTTATCAGAGTTAGAAACGGGTGTAGGAGGATTCAGTGGATTGAAATCAACCCCTAGGTTATCATTATGAGGGCTGAAGTCTAAGAGTTCGAGGTCACGGGGTGAGTCGTTTTCAGGAATAACTGGGTTGACTGGATATCTGGATAGAGCGTCAGCCACTGAGTTTAGCCTACCCTTACGGTAAACTATTTCATATTCGTATTCTTCAAGCTTTAGTCGCCATCTTTGTAGTTTACTACTTGGATCCTTGTGATCAAAAAGCCACCTTAATGGTCGATGGTCTGTGATTATTTGGAATTTGTTACCGAAAAGGTACGGGCGAAAGGTTTTACACCCGAATATGATGGCTAAAAGCTCTTTTTCTGTCGTGCTGTAGTTTGTCTCACTTTTGTTTAAAGTACGTGATGCGTAGGCTATAGGTTGATCTTTGCCGACGGGTCCCTGAGAAATTACGGCAGCTACGGCGTAATTTGAGGCATCACAGGTGAGTACAAACGGTTTGGAGAAATCTGGATAGATAAGAAGAGGGGCAGTGGACAACTTGTGTTTCAGGTTTTCGAATGCAATTTGTTGTTGATTTTCCCAATTGAAGGGAACGTCCTTTTTGAGGAGATTAGTAAGAGGTTTTGCCATTTTTGAGAAGTCAGGAATAAAGCGACGATAGTAAGAAACTAGCCCAAGGAAGGATTTTATATCCTTGGGTGATTTTGGGACAGGGAATTGCGCTACTGCTTTTATTTTTTCGGGGTTAGGCTTGACACCTTCTTCGGTGATTAAATGTCCGAGATAGGCGACTTCATGTCGCAGGAATTCGCATTTGTCCGGTTGAAGTTTTAGGTTGAAATCTCGAAGTCTTTGGAAAATTGATACTAGGTTACTCATGTGAGAGTCGAGGTCATGGGAGTAGCAGACTACATCATCCAAATAGACATAGCAGCGGATGCCTTGTAGCCCAGTGAGGGCCGTATTCATCAGTCTTTGGAATGTTGAAGGGGCATTTTTCAGCCCAAAAGGCATTCGGGTGAACTGGAAGTGTCCTTCAGGGACGTTGAATGCAGTTTTAGATTTATCGGCTTCACAAAGCTGGATTTGATGGAACCCGGAAGCTAAGTCCAGGGTTGAGAAATATTTCCATCCATCCATCAGCCGTAAGACGTCCACTGTTGGACATAGGCCTCCCCAATGGATTTCCAATAAGGCCGGTTGGAAGCGGCCTGCATCCAGCGCGTTCCTGCGATCTTTATTATATCGTCAGTCCACCTAGTCGGTGGACGTCCTACGCTGCGCTTGCTGGTCCGTGGTCTCCATTCGAGAACTTTACTGCCCCATCGGCCATCCGTTCTCCGAACTATGTGCCCTGCCCATTGCCACTTTAATTTGCTAATCCGCTGGGCTATGTCGGTAACTTTGGTTCGTCTGCGGATCTCCTCATTTCTGATTCGATCTCGCAGAGAGACGCCGAGCATAGCCCTCTCCATAGCACGTTGGGCTATCCTGAGCTTATTCATAAGGCCCACAGTAAAAGACCACGTTTCAGTTCCATATGTCATCACTGGCAACACACAACTATCGAAAACTTTCGTCTTGAGGCACTGAGGTATATCAGATGAAAAGACGTCACGCAGTTTTCCGAAGGCTGCCCAACCGAGTTGGATTCGGCGATTGACCTCTTTCTTGAAGTTGGACTTACCTAGCTGGACTACTTGTCCTAGGTAGACGTACGAGTCAACAACTTCAAGAACCGAGCTCTCAACAGATATTGGTGTGGGTACGACATGGGCATTACACATGACTTTTGTTTTATCCATGTTCATTTTGAGACCCACCTGTTGAGAAACTCGATTGAGGCCTTCGAGCATCGTGCTGAGCTCTTCCATCGATTTCGCCATGACCACGATATCGTCGGCAAACCGAAGGTGAGTGATGTATTCGCCATTGATGTTGATGCCAAATCCTTTCCATTCCAGGAGCTTAAAGGCGTTCTCCAAAGTGGCAGTAAACAGTTTCGGAGATATCACATCTCCCTGTCTGACGCCTCTTTTCAAAGGGATCGCCTTCGAGCTCTCTTCCTGTACTCGGACCGACATAGTGGCGTTATTATACAAACACTTCAACACTTCGATATACCGATAGTCAATACGGCATCGCTGAAGAGACTCAAGCACAGCCCATGTCTCGACCGAATCAAAGGCTTTCTCATAGTCCACAAACGCTAAGCAAAGTGGCAAGTTATACTCTTCAGTCTTCTGTATAGCTTGCCGCAGCGTATGGATGTGGTCCATGGTGCTAAAGCCTTTTCGGAAGCCGGCTTGTTCGGAAGGCTGGAAGTCATCAAGCCTGCGCTCGAGACGATTCGTAATGACCCTTGAAAACAGCTTATAAACATGGCTCAGAAGCGAGATGGGTCTGTAATTCTTCAATAAGGTGTTGTCACCTTTTTTAAAGAATAGCACCACCACGCTTCTGTTCCATGCTTCCGGCGTTATGCCCTCGAGGATGACGGTGTTGAAAAGCTTCTGAAGGACTTTAAGTACCGGTTTACCACCAGCTTTCAGAAGCTCTGAAGTGATTCCGTCATCACCCGGTGCCTTGTTGTTCTTAAGCTGATTCAATGCCATTCTAATCTCGTACAGGCTGATGTCCGGGATGTCTTCGGTGAAGTGTCGAGTCAGCTTGGCTCTCGGGTCTTTAGCCGTGCTGTCAACAGGCTTAGCTACCGAAGCGTATAACTGTCCATAGAACCCTTCGATCTCCTCCAATACCTCTGCCTTGGTCGACGTCATACTGCCGTCCTCTCTCTTTAGCTTTGTCAGCTGGCTTTGCCCAATAGACAAACTCCTTGCAAACACTTTAGAGCCTTTGTTTCGCTCGATAGTCTCTTTAATTTGTTTGGTTTTAAAGAGACGTATATCACGCCGCAAGGATTTAGAAATTCGTCTATTAAGCTGCCTATATGACGCAGCGTCCCTAGTAGACTGCAGTCTTAACAAACGTCGTTCAGCCATGAGGTCTGAAGTGTGATCGGATAGTTTCTGGGTTTTATTTGAACGGCGTGGTCTAAAAAACTTAGAGCCCACCGTCTGGACAGTTTCTACGAGCCTGTTATTGATCTCATCCACCGACGCAAGATTCTCTAGGCAAGCAAAACTATTTGAGAGCTCTAGCTGAAAGCTTTCGGGGTTTTGGATGTGGGCGAGAGTAGGCCGGAGCGTAGACTTCATCAGACGAGACCTTTCAAGTCTAACGTTCACATTCAATGTGCCTCTTACCAATCTGTGATCACTACCGGTTTTCACCCGGTTGATCACGGAGACATCATCGAATATTCGTCTTTTGTTGGTCATAATGAAGTCTATCTCATTTCTCGTGGAACCATCGGGACTTATCCAGGTCCATTTCCTATGAGGCGGCTTCTGGAAGAAAGAGTTCATCATAAAGAGTTCCTCTCTCTCCAGAAATTCAGCCAGCCTCTGACCTCTTGAGTTCCGTTGCCCGTACCCAAATTGCCCCACTTTCAGCTCATCATCAATTTTCTTGCCTATCTTTGCGTTAAAATCCCCCATAACAACAGTAAAGTGGGTCTCAGACATATGTATGGCCCGACTTATGTCCTCATACATAGTCTCCACTTTTTCATCTGGGTGTGCCGAGGTCGGTGCGTATACCTGAATGACCTTCAGCGAATATCTTTTGGATATTCTGAGTATTAGGTATACGACCCTGCTCGAAACACTGTCGATGGTTACGATGTTGTTAGTGAGGGACTTGTGGACGAGAAACCCGACACCACCTTGGGACTTTTGGTCGCCTTCCCGGTAGTAGAATAGGTTGCCCGATTTCAGAGTTATCGTGTCCTCACCCTCTCTTCGGACTTCAGATAACCCCAAAATATCCCAGCGCAACTTACTCATCTCCTCTTCCAGCTCAACAATCTTTTCATCCGTCCTCAAAGTGCGTATATTGTGTGTCACCAGGGCCAGTTTCCGTTGGGGGTGGTAGCGGGGCGTCTGCCGGAGATTCTTCGCACCCCCCTCTCCGCCGTTACCGTGGCCGCTACCAGAGCCAGGGATAGCGGAGCCGCCGGGGACTGGGGGCCTATTTGTGTTGCTTAAATTCATTGGGGGTTGTTGCCCATAATCGCCGCGCTGGGCAAGCGTGTTGGCGATCGCAGGACGTAGCTCCTCGCACCAGTGCCGCTGCTCCCCGACACTGGCCTGTGGCATTTAGGCTACGCCAAATTAGGATGGTTATACCGCCATCAATCGGTTCCGTAGTACCTCAGTCGGCTTTTACGACACCTGGTACAAGAGGGGGGTGCTATTCTACTCTGCCGGCACCCCACGGCTTAATATTTACTGTTCCCTAATTGGTCAAGAATTTCTGTGATTTGGGGAATCGGATAAGTGTCGCCAATTGTGACATCATTCAACTTCCGGTAGTCTATCACGACACGCCATTTTTGTACATTAGACGCATCTAGCTTTTTAGGGACCACCCAGATGGGGGAAGACCACGGAGAGTCTGAAGGTTCAATAATTTTTTGGTTTAACATTTCTTGCATTATAGTCTACTTCGTCGTGACCTTCGCTTTCGTAACCATTGTTATCAGCGATGCCACTCGTAACATAATGGATTTGGGAGAATTGTCTCTGTGGTGGCTTATAGCCAGAACTGGAAGGTTGTTGTTGTTCGTTCTGTCGGAGACGGTTATTGTACTCGCGTTTGCGACAGTCTTTAATATCGTGGCCTAAGGCCTTACAGTATCGGCACGAAATGACTGGTCTGTTAGGATTCGTATTGGATGATGATTGATTGTTTGGCTTCGAAATTTGGCCTTGAGATCTAGGATTATTTGGGAATTTGTGTTCTACTTGCGGCCGCTTGTAGAGGCTTTGTTGGATTCTTTCCTCGGAAATAGCAAGATTTATTGCTTCGTTTAATGTTTTTGGCGACCTGCATCTCACCATGTTGGATAACCGCGGGTGGAGACCTATTAAAAAGTGATGAAGGGCGAGGTCCTCCATGGCTGCGGTGCGGCCAGCAACTTCCTTGACTTTCGTATGGGATAGTGAGATTTCTGTGAATAATTGTGAGAGGCAGGTTTCCACTTTAAGAGCGAATTGGTTCACGGTCTCTTGTGCACCTTGTTTACTTTCTTGCAAATCTGTGAGTAAATGGGCGTAATGCTTGCGTTCACAAAACTGGGACTTTAAAAACTCTTTGAGTTGGTCCCATGTTGAAAAATCTTTATTGCGCAGGCGATTTCTGCCTTGCCCTGCAGTTGACATAGCATGTATTTAAATAGTACAGGCTTTTGAAGTTCATTCGCGAGCTCGTATGCGTTGTCACAATTTGTAATGAACGAGTTCAAGTTTTCTCTGTTGCCGTCGTAAGGTTTAATGAATTTCAGCAGAATATTAAGGTCCATAGTCTCGGCTTCAATACGACCTTTAGTGGAAATGGGTGCGGAGTGACTCTTATGTGACGTCACAAGAGTTTCGGGGATAGTAAGAGAAAGTTTATCGTTTTCCGCTTTTGGCATAATACTTTCTTAATTTAAATATCAAATTGTCATCTGAACGAATAGATTTCTAAATAAGTATTTGTTTGAATGTGAATCGAGCTTTATAATAACAATGACCAAAGACTTACAGGAACGCGTAGGCGGCTGCGATAAGCTGCATTCCGATTGCGGCGAGCTGGCACGGTGAGTGTCGGGAGAGTCTTGAGTTTGGAGTCTGAAGTTCGGAGCCCGACGAGGATAAAGTTCTGGGTGCCAGATGCGATGTTGTTGAATCTCTCTGGGGTAAGCTTGGTCTTGGTCTACGGCGAGGACACGGTGAAGGCACGGTGAGGATACAGTGGAGACACGGCGAAGATACAGTGAAGACACGACGAGGATACAGTGGAGACACGGCGAGAATACGGTGGAGACACGGCGAGGATACAGTGGAGACACGGAGAAAATACAGTGGAGACACGGCGAAGATACAGCGGGAACACACTGGGTTCAAACTAGATTTCACTTTGTTCTCTGTGTTCACTTTTCTTTGAAACTGGAGACGGACCGGGGACCTTTTTGAGATCCCTTAACGCTGCCACCAAATGTTATACGGACCAAAGAAAATCACTTTTTAAAAAAAAGAATTTTATTTGAACTAGGACGAAGTTGAATATTAAATTGGAATTAAATTTTGATTTGATTTAAAATGTCCTTTTGCAGCCTTGTCGCGTTGGAGGATCGAGAGAGACTGAAGTACTTTCCCATGAAAGTCTACCGAACAGCTAGGAATGCTGACGGTGGTGCAGACGGCACACTAATACTAGCAGAGGGTGGATATAACAGAACGAATGTTGAGCACTTGTTGAATAATAAATTACGTTAAAAGTTTACCTTTACAATATTACGTCTACTTGGCGCAGTTCATTGTGGTGGTGAGTCTGGCGGTGGTGTTTCTGGGGGTGGTGAATCAGGTGGCCGCGGTGAACCCGGTGGCTGGGATGTCCCTGGTGGTTGCGGTGGCGCTGGTGGTTGTGATAGCGCTAGTGGTTGCGATGGCGCTGGTGGTTGCGGTGATGCTGGTGGTTGCGGTGACGCTGGTGGTTGCGTCGATTCTGGTGGTAGTAGTGACTCTGGTGGTTGCGGAGAGCCTGACGGTTGCGGTGAATCTGGTGGTTGTGGTGATCTTGGTGGTTGTGGTGATCTTGGTGGTTCCGGTGATTCTGATTGTTGTGTTGTTGCAGGTGGTTGTTGTGACCTAGTTTGCGGTTGTATACTGGATGGTCGTTGCGCCATAGACGGCCGTTGAGATATTGGTTGTCGGACGGAGCCCGCAGGTGGTGCCGTCCCCGTTTGTGGTTGTGTCCCAGGAGCCTGTGACAGTCTGGATAGCGATAAGCGTCGTAGTATAGGGTTTTTTTAGGGTTCCGTACCCAAAGGGAAAAACGGGATCCTATTACTAAGACTTCGATGTCCGTCTGTCTGTCTGTCTGTCACCGGGCTGTATCTCATGAACCATTATAGCTAAATTTTCACGGATGATGTTTTTCTGTGCCGCTACAACAACAAATACTAAAAAGTAAATAAAATATATAGGTATTTAAGGGGGGCTCCCATACAACAAAACTGGTTTTTCAGACGTTTTTCGCTCTATATTAATAATGGTAACAGGTAGATACTTGAAATTTTCACAGAATATTTAATTTTATATTCACTTAAATAATAAATAATAAAATTAAAAAATATATTTAAGGGGGGCTCCCATACAGTACGGAACCCTCCGTGCGCGAGTCCGACTCGTGCTTGGCCGATTATTTCTGTATTGAGCCGCCTCAAAATTGTCATTAGCAACACTGATCCTTGCTATTGAGATCTTTGTATTTTTTGCCTCCTTGTATAAATAACCCCACGGTTCTGCATAACATATTATAATTATAGTAGAATATATTATGTGTGTGTTTATGTGACTATATGTATAGGAGCTAATGTTGACTTTCCATTACTGAACATTATCGCTAAAACCAATAAGTAGGTATTTATTTTAGACATTTATAATGCGTTTTTTATGGCTCGTCATCCATAATAAACGTCTGGGTGATAACGTAATGATGGCGTATTAATTTTGCGTGCTAATTACTTTAGATTTACATTACGATAAAGAAAATCCGTTAGAAAGAATTTTATGATACACTACGATCATCCCGCAGTTTTACATGGATTAATTTTATATCTTTCTGTATTATCTGATTTAAAGTGTTTTCTTATTACGAGTTTGGCTTCTTATGACCAGAATACAGCTAAGGCAAATTTTAGTTCGTTTATAAATATTTCCTACCTTTTTAATACACATATACGGACCGCAAACAAATACCTGCATTGTCGTGATATACCTACTTGTTTTAAAATTGTTGGAGACAAGCTTCGAACGAATGTTGAGCACTTGTTGAATAATAAATTACGTTAAAAGTTTACCTTTACAATATTACGTCTACTTGGCGCAGTTCATTGTGGTGGTGAGTCTGGCGGTGGTGTTTCTGGGGGTGGTGAATCAGGTGGCCGCGGTGAACCCGGTGGCTGGGATGTCCCTGGTGGTTGCGGTGGCGCTGGTGGTTGTGATAGCGCTAGTGGTTGCGATGGCGCTGGTGGTTGCGGTGATGCTGGTGGTTGCGGTGACGCTGGTGGTTGCGTCGATTCTGGTGGTAGTAGTGACTCTGGTGGTTGCGGAGAGCCTGACGGTTGCGGTGAATCTGGTGGTTGTGGTGATCTTGGTGGTTGTGGTGATCTTGGTGGTTCCGGTGATTCTGATTGTTGTGTTGTTGCAGGTGGTTGTTGTGACCTAGTTTGCGGTTGTATACTGGATGGTCGTTGCGCCATAGACGGCCGTTGAGATATTGGTTGTCGGACGGAGCCCGCAGGTGGTGCCGTCCCCGTTTGTGGTTGTGTCCCAGGAGCCTGTGACAGTCTGGATAGCGATAAGCGTCGTAGTATAGATTGTCGTGCTTCCTTCCCTTTTGCCATACTGAATGGGACATTTATATCGCTCTCGTCGGTCTTGTCTAGTGTATTTTCCGTCTCGCCTAGAATCTTTCCGGTAAACAGCGGCGTCTCTATAAATTACAAAATAAAATAATATTTACATACCCAATAATATGGAAGTAACCTTTCACTAACAATATAATACTTTTTTTGTATTGGGTATGAACTAATACAATACCTACAAAAGTAGGTTTATTGTGTGTGGTCTTTTTTTTGTAAAATTAGGATACACTGAAAGTCTTAAGTGCCTGCCTATTACGACTCAAAAGTTTGAGGATAACAGATCTGTGATAGACGAACTGACAGGGAAATTAGAATAGTGTGCAATATGCCGAACATAAACTTTTACGTAGGTACAACAACACTTACCTATTTGAATTGTTACCATTAATTTGCTATCATTACGTGACGCTTACTGCGTATTGTAGGTACGTAAAATTTTGTGCTAGTCATTCGTAATATTTTTGGGTACGGAACCATCGTTCATGCGTGCGTACCCTGAAATTCTCCTTGTCCCGGATCCAGGCCCTTCCTGTAGGCACCGGTGAGCACGCGACAGATGTGTGGCGTCCTGGCCTGCATCTGCGACTGCTGGTGCCGTTGGGCGGCGGCTTTGAACTCTTTCCAGTTCTTACGCTCCGTTCGGTTGCGAGGTCCCCACGTGGATTTTGGTTCAAATGATTTTTTTAATCTCTGTGAATATAACAAATGTGTGGAAACGTTATATAAACTTAGGTAAGTATGTTTTATGTTAAGCAGCTGACAGAAAAATAAATTATTATAAAAATATAACTATTTTTAAATACAAGCTTTTGAGATCCTGGTTCTCATGTCAAAGTCAAAGTCAAATCATTTATTGCAACATATGAAATTTACATGCGGTTCTTAATTAACATGTTTTGTATAGTTATACATATGACCCTGACAGGGGTATGGCAATTTCATTATTCGTATGATTCGTATTGGAACGATTATTATTATGTTTTCTAGATTATCGTTAAATAAATCGTCTAATGTGTAATTTGGATAATAGAATAATTTTTAGTTATTTTATAAAACAGTTTTCCTTTTCGATATCTTTTATGTATGTAGCAGCAGAGTGCTAGCCAAGACAAGTAAAATTAGCCCAAACACGACGGGTCTATCTTGTTTAGTTCATATGGCCACCTTCCGACTCTATCATCATATCAGCTCTATGGTACAATATTATTGCATTTTCACGCGATATACACATGCATGTAAAACAGCTCAATCGGAAACCGGGAAGTTGGTCAAAATTAACTCGTAAGATTCCACCCGAACTTACATACATAGGTACATCCAGTGCAAGATAATTCAAAACTTGTAAAAATATGTAGCTATTTGGCACTCTAAAACAACTTACAATGTTGTTGGTACAAGGGTGGCCTTATCGTTCAGACAAAAAAAAAATATACTTAAAGTAATTCAATTTTGTTTGCTTTTCCTAAACTTCCAAACAAAAACAAAAAAAATAGGCAACTTACTTCACAACATTTTCCTACTTTCTGTTTTTGCTTTGAAAAACAGATGAAAATAGGAACACATATAATTCCAGTGAACAGTAAAACATAACCAGCGACTGAAATAAAAGAAAGCATCTAAAATTAGGGTACCACAAAAATTAGATATCACGCCAGAATAAAAAACATCAACAGGTAAAAAATGGCTTAAAAATATCCAAAAAGGTAGCTACTTACTATATGCTTCTATGGGATAAGTGTAATGGCCGCCAAACAAAAGCGCCTGAAAGTTGAACAGCGCGTAGACAAAAACTACGATCATCATCATTGGCGTGATAACGCCCCAGCACAGGCGCCAGTACATCGACGTTTTCCGCCCTAGCATGTACTCCAGGTCTAGACAGACATTCTCCAAACCTATACATAATGAAAGCGCATTCACTTACTGTATCTTATTTCTAACATTTAAAGTGGATAGCTCAGTATTATATTCACACTAGTAGGTAATGCCATCCTAGCACACAGCCTAGCATCATCCTAGCATACTCTTAGATCAAACAAGAAATCTGATGTCACAAGTCTACTACCCATCCACTGCGTCGGAATCGGAACACTCAGATACAGTACACACTGAGCGAAAGGATTGATTCCTATGCGGAAAAAATGCCGGCCGTTTAGAAATCCTTGCAAAGCAATAAATGTGTCGTCTTTGTACGCTCTGACTCCGATCCAGTGGTTGAGAAAAATTTATTACATTAAATAAAACTTGCCGTATATCCAAATAATACCAATAATTTCACAAATAGCACAAAACAACGCAAGGAATGTAGCACCATAGTAATCAACCAATTCCAATATGTATTGGCCACCCTGTAAAAAGTCCCAGTTAAGTAGGTATACAGGGTTATTTCTAATCAATTAGCATCCTTTCAGGGGCTTATTCTGTACATCAAAACTAACAACATTTGTTCTGCGACTTTTGTCAAAACTAAATAAAATTATCAGCTGTTCCATACATTTTGTCGAGGGTGAACGATATTTTTCTATGGAACAACAACTTTTTTTTTGAGAATTAATAAAAGTCGTAGAACAAAAGTTGTTAGTTTTGATGTACAGAATAAGCCCCTAAAAGGGTGCTAATTGATTAGAAATAATCCTGTATATTAATTATCGTCTTTTTGATGTTTTTGCCTATTCTAATTATCTTATTGCTCTTTTATTAGAATTACGTATCAAGTTCATACGCCTACTAAGTATAAATTTAAAATACCCATTTTGTTATCTGACGCCTATTATTTGTTTTACTCAAATCTTCGACTTAGTACTAAGGGTCTAACAAGGTAATTTTAACAGGATATCTAATTAGCAATAGTTCACTGTTAAATTGAAATAAGTCAAAGTTTTTTAAAATGAACTAATGGACGAAGATGTGTCCAGTGTCTTTGAAATTGGGCTCCTAATTTTTGGATTCAGTGTTTGGAGCTGTACTAAAAAACAAACTAGAATAAATTAACTAAAGAAATACCTATAGCTCGATGTGCCAATTTGGATACATGGAGAATCTTATAAGTAAGGTTCGTAAGTACTTACAGGAGTAAGGTAGACAATTCCAGACAAAAATCCAAGGATGCAATTGATCAGTGTGATGTAAATGGCTCTTATATTTGTAAATGCATCCAGAAAAACCGTGTTTATAGTCGAGAGCAAAGCGACAGATGAGCCAATGCCAAGCACTACCATCATCACGAAGAAAAGCACAGAAAAAACCTAAAAGTAAGAGATATCAGAATTAAAGCTCACGAAACACTACCTATATACCATGGAATTTTAAACACGCGTTTAATTTGAAAAGTATAACAACGAAATGAAAGGTGGATTGTTAATGTTTTAGTACCAAGGTCCTCGTTGATCAAAATAATCAGTTAGATAAAAACGACTCTCCTCTAGGACCCTTGTAGTTGGGAGTATCTTTGCTTTTGGTGCAATGGGTTTCGGGTTCGATTTTCTGTCAGGCAGATATTTGGGTGATCATTTAAATATCTGTTTAGGGTCTGGGTGTTGGTTATTAACGACACAAAAAATCCTGGTGCTCCTGGGCTATGAGTGTGAAGAATTATTTATTTACCTGAGGCATAAAAGTTTTCGCGATAGCATCTGGGTAAGATATAAAAGCGAGGCCTGTCCCACCAGCGCCGACCACATCTACGATGTCGGACTTCAACTCGTGCGCCAGGTTACCCAGGATGCCGAATATTGTGAATCCAGAGAGAAGACTCGTGAGTGTGTCCAATGTTGTTACTATCATACAATCTCTACAACAGTGAATATTTAAGAAGTTATTGACTGTGTGTATTGTGTGGGTATTGAAAAGAAATCCCTTCAACATATGGTGTTGTACAAATCTCATAGGGAGTGAAAAGTTTATTTTCTTTTTGTGTAAAATCAAATCACTGTCTAGAGCATCAGTTTGAAAAACGATCGTGTTCTGATTCAAAGAACCAATTTTAAAATCTCTGTGCGTAAAGAAATCTTTATTTTCATTTATCTAAATTGCTTAGGTACGTTAAGCTTGCAATACGTGGAAATTAATTTTATTTTGCACTCACCTATGTACGTTTGATGTAAAAGAATTATATGATGAAAACATAATAATAGGTCCCGTTCCAACAGTGAGCGAGAAGAATACTTGGGTTACTGCTGCATACCACACCTAAAGAAAAAGAAAGAAAAAAAAACACTTTTTGGTCATGGAATCGCGCGAGTCTCACTCTTATTTGATTTTTAATATATTTTTGAATTAGCAAACAAGTTATTCAAGAAACCTTAAGTAGAATTCGGACACTATAATATCAGCTCGGAGCTCGATTAAAGTGATAACTCACATCAAGTTGAAGAAGTTTCTCCCACTGCGGAGTAATAAAAAATAAAATGCCTTTACCGGCTCCAGGAAGAATGAGAGTTCTGAAAGACACAGAATTGTTAATAAATTCCCCCGCAGATTTCGTAAAGTTCAGAATGTTAAGGCTAACTAAGGACTAAACTAAGGAGGAAAAGGGGGTGCGGAGTGTGACGTCCACAGTAGATTCTCAATTTTTTAAAGTGTAGGTACTCCTTCCGCCGAGCTAGTTATTGTTCGGCAGTGCTATATTGATACTGGTTCATCCGCCTGCTCTAAATATCGCCTGCACGATGCAAGCCTGAACAGGTTTTGGTTCCATTAGTGGCTGCGTAGATAGTGGCGCCGCATGTTGCAAAGTGTAGAAAAAACAATACAGAAGCTTAAATAGCTACTAGAATTATACATCAATAAATTATACTTACGATATAAGCAATATTATTAAAACAACATAAGGGAAAAGCGCGAGGAAGTAAGCTGCCTTTCCAGAGCTCTTCACTCCCTGGGCCACAATCAGGAATATAATTATCCACGATACCAGCAAACAAATCACCAGATACCATATTGGAGCCCCTGAAAATAAAGTGGGTTTTGGGGAAAAAAGCTTATTCACATTTTTGAGGAAAAGTTAACATATTTAAATTAAAATATTTAGTATAATTTTATCGCAAAGCTTTACAATCTTAAAATTACTCCCAACTGTAAAATTTTGGTATATGCATTTTAAAAACAAGTATTTTTAGATTTTCGATAAGTAGGTAACACTGCCCTGTGTAATAGGGCCTGCAATCCTCCTTCGATTCCATCAAGTTGCTGCAGAACTGTTTTTCTGTAAAGACAAGTATGTAACGAGCATATTCTTTTTATTTAGGTAGTTTGAACAGGCCTAGTGGAGATCGACACCTTGCATGATTTATTGTTTTCATGTCAGATAAGGATAATATTTGTATTTGTTTTACTAAGTAGCTTTTACCTGCTGTTTCACCCGCAAGATGTTAGAGAAAGTAGTAGCTTCTTGCCTAAAATTAGGATCCGTCGCTTCGTTGCTATTTGAAAGAGTGTCAAAGAGACTGTTAAGAAACATTTTTTCGAGTTTATCATGTAAGGAAAGATATAACTTACACGAAGTAAAGTTCGGCACTGCTCGTCCCATTTGAGTTTTCAGCTGTTTTGTTTTGTCGGGATGGGTCTGAAGAAATGCAGCCCTCCCATTCGGGCTCGCACAACACCCAAGGTAGTGGAGACCTAAAGCTGTTCACGAGGTAGAAGAAACAAAGAGCTACTAGAGCTACGTAGTACGACACCATATACACTATACATATGGTCTGTGCATAGCCCGTGCCTGAAAATAGTATAAACGAATCAGCCTAGAATATTATTTATCAACATCATCCGAATACAAATGAATGAAGCAATGTTGACAACGCTATGGAAGTCCTTCTTCCATCGCGTTGTCAACATTGCTTTAACAGCAACAGTTTATCAACCAACTATCATAAAGGAAAAGGTTATCATTTTGTAGAATAACATAAAATGGATGCTACAAACATATAGTGCATCAACATAAATTGTGTAACACTTAGGCGTTTACGGAGGCTATTTACGAGTAAGTATAAGAAGGCGTCTCTGCGGTTTTACTTCAAGAGATAAGTAAAACTTATCCGTGAGAAACATAGACAATGAAGAAAGGCTAAGACGAAGGTTACCTTTCATCCCGGGAGCGCAGGACCATATCCTGACAGAGTTTCTGGAGCTAAACTGGCCCATAACACATTCAAGATAATACATAGGCTTTCCTATTAGTAATAGTACGATGATGTAGGGTATTAAGAATGCGCCTCCGCCATTCTGATACGCGACAAAGGCAAACCGCCACACGTTCCCGAGACCAACTGATGTGGCAATACAGGACATGAGAAATTCAATTTGGCTTCCCCACACCTGGCGTTCCACTTGCGTAGTTGACTGATCTGCTGCTTCCTGAAAGCACAATTTTGTATAAACCTAGGCTAAAACGAATAAGTATCTCGTTATGTCGCTACATACTATTCAGGACTAATAAGTTCCTACAATGAGGAACTATTGGTTCATAAAAGCTTAGTAGGTAAGTAGGTACTGCTCTTTTAAGATAGCACTTAAGTAGGAAAGTGCAGTATCTTGGCAAACGTATTTACCTCATCCTTTTCCGAAAGCAGAAACGTATCTGAAGCCATTCGGTACCACTCCCTGTCCTCAGCCAACACGATCGGTGGAGCCAGCCTGGGGAAATAACTAGTTCTACTTATCCTAGCGGTTAGAAACCGATTTTCCTTTTTTGGCTTCCGCTTTTTCGGCGCCATAGTCACTCAAATTTTTATGTAGAAAATAAAATATTTCTATCAATTATGTTTCTATCAAGTTCTATTATAATTATGTAAGGTGAATAACAAAATATATAAAATTCAATAAGTTTTAATCGATAATACTCTTGATATATACGTAAACAAACTCCTGTCAAGGATTATTATGCTTATGTCAAATATCCAAAGTGAAATGTACTGCACTTTTAGGGTTCCGTATAGTAAAACGAGGTACCCTTATAACTTCGTAGTGTCCGTCTGTACCTTATAACTTCCGCATTTATAAACCAACTTGCATGAAATTTGATATTATGATTCAAAACTGTAAATTCAAAACTATCTATGGGGTAGCTCCCATATATGTAAAGTGGGGATGGAACATTTTTCAACCCTACCCTCATGTGGGGTATCGTTGAGTAGGGTTTCTAAAATGAGTGTAAGATTTCCTAAATAATTTTTTTTGCCATATGTACAATACCATTGGTGTCGTCCCCTCTGATTCCTATCACATTCATTCACATTAAAAACTTTCCCTGAAAATTATTTCGAGCACTGTGGGATCATAACTTTTTAGTTATAAAAAGTGTCCCGCCCCTCACCCTTGATTTCTAAAATATGCAAGATAGAATGTTCAAAATTATTTTGAGCACCGTGGGCTTCGAGCAAATATATATAGAGTCACAACCGTGCAAAAAAAGTGCCCGAGCCAAAACCCTGCCCAAACTACGTAGTGGGGAGGGTTTTCAGTTAGTCGTAACGCGATTGCAACAGGACTACAACGCTGCGCGATGCCAAAGTGCTCGGTTACAAGCACTAATTATGAAAATGAAAATGAAAAATAATTTATTTCTTTTAGTACACAATACATGAAATATGTAGCCATGGCCATCAAACTAGGTGTGAGAACACCTGTATTTTGATGGATAGCCTTCCTAATAGTTACATCATTATGAATTGTACAGTTTTATATTTATTCGAAATTAAAAATTCTAAACTAAAAAATAATAATAATTTATGTTAAGTTTAGTTATGGTCTGGGCCTATAAGTCATATTACAGTGTTGTTTATACGTTTCAGATTAATTAAATGATTGCTATCTTGATGTCAAAATATTAATATCAGTACATAATGTGACATAATTAGGTGACATAACGTTGAAATTCGAGAAAAACTGTACGCGACTTTGTATGTTGTTTATAAGGTGGGCATACACGATGCGATGATTTGATCAAATTTTCGCTTCATGCCAACTGGGAGCTCATTCAGTTAATGAAAAGGTAGGAATTGGTGGTTCACGATTTGAACCACTACCTGAAGCTGGGCTCACACGAAACTATGATCGCATCTGTTCATCAGATCAGTGCAGCAGGGGCCATGTAGTATCATCATGTACTTAACCATTGCTGGTAGGTAGTTATTGAAGAAACAAAATGACACCACCCATCTTATTCGAAAAATATAGATCATACAAAAAGTTGATGGGAATCAAAGTTGTAGGAAATCAAATTTCAAACCATTTCGGCTCTGATAATATCTCATAAAAAATTAAATGACACCTGTTATTAAAGAAATAAAATGGCACCACTATCTTATTAGAAAAATATCAATCCTAGAAAAAGTTGATGGGAATCAAACTTGTAAAAAATAGAATTTCAAACTACTTTGGATCCCATTTCTCATGAAAAATTCAAATAACACAAGTTTTTAAAGAAACAAAATGGCACATCTATCCTATTCGAAAAATATTGTCGGAACAAAAGTTGTTTGAGATTTGATTTTCTACAATTTTGATTCCAACAACTTTTTGTAGGATCGATATTTTTTTAAATAGAGAGTTGTACCATTTTGTTTCTTCAATAACTTGTGTTACATAAATTGTCATCAGAAGTTGTCGGAACAAAAGTTGTTTAAAATTTGATTACCATCAACTTTTTGTAGGATCGGTATATTTTTTTTAAATAGTTGGTGGTACCATTTCATTTCTTCAATAACTTGTGTTATTTCAATTTTACAGCAGAAGTTATGGGAACAAAAGTTGTTTAAAATTTGATTTTCTACAACTTTGATTCCCATCAACTTTTTGTAGGATTGATAGTTTTTTTAAATAGTTGGTTGTACCATTTCATTTCTTCAATAACTTGTGTTATTTCAATTTTTCATGAGAAATCATCGGAATCAAAGTTGTTTGAAATTTGATTTTCTGCAACTTTGATACCCATAATTTTTTTGTTAATACATTTTCGAATAAAATAGGGGTGTCATTTTGATTCCTCAATACGAGTAACTACCTACCTACCGGCAATGCAACTATATTAGGACCCCGCTGGACTGATCTGATGAATTGATGCGATCATCGCATCGTGTGTGCCCAGCTTCAGGTAGTAGTTCAAATCGTGAACAACCGACTACTACCGTTTGAATTAGTTAAATGAGCCCCCAGTGACGATAACTTCGCCGTTGGGCGTAGTTGTAGCCGGACCATTATAGGTTGGCGTACCTATATCAGATCATAGAGCTATTACAATTACAACCAGAGGGATAATCTGATTGTCATGAAAAATACCTATCTCATTTCAGTGACTGTTGCCGTATTATTCTCCCGATAACCCTGTTTGCCGCCTACGCAAAAACGACGGGGCGTTATAGTTATAGAAGAAAGAAAATTGCACATCTAGATACCTTTTTCGTTTTATTTGAAAAATATCAATCATAGAAAAAGTTAATGGGAAACAAAAATGTAGGAAATCAAATTATAAGCAACTTTAGTTCTGACCATTTCTCGCGTAAAATTAAAATTACAAGAGTTAATCAACATTCAGGAAGTGGTTCAAATCGTGAACCACCAATTCCTGCCTTTTCTTTAACTGAATGAGTGCCCAGTTGGCATGAAGCGAAAATTTGATCAAATCATCGCATCGTGTATGTCAAACTTTACACTACCATGTTTCTGACAGATAAAGTATTTGAATCTTGAAAAACGGGTCATTTTGAATTATTTAATGTAAATATCTAAGTCGGTATGTACGAAGGCGCTCGGACATTTTTTTACTATTTTCACTTAGGGACTGTTGCTCTTTAGATATTTGCTCGAAGCCCGTAGGATCATAACTTGTTGAGTTCTAAATAAAAATTGAAAATTTTAAAAGTTCACGTAGGCCAGAGGTCATTTACCTCACAAACATTTTATACTCATTTACGTTTTTCTGGTAGTCAACCATCTGTTAACATCGTAAAAATTGTTTTTTATGATAATCATAAGCATCATTGCCATCTACGGAAGCCTATCATGCGAGTGTCTTGCACACGCACTTGAAACTTATTGCATTATAGAACTTTATACGCTTTCCTTCAAGCGTAGTGGTTAAAAGTTCTGTTCTCTTAAAGAAGTAAATTTTGCTCTAATGCTCTTAAATTGCAACTGTAATAGGCCCAATTTTAGAAGCGCCATCGTATTACAATAGCAATTTAGAGTAGCCTTGTTTCTTTTTCACATTTATATATGCATTTGATAGAAAGAACACTATTTTACGTTGCTATTAAATTTACGAGGGCGCCTTTAAAATTGGACCTAAATATAATTTCTCTACACTTTCCTTACGGATCCGTAATATCTCGATAAGTGGAACCACTTACAATTACCTAGAGTACCTACAATTGATGAAACATTGATTTCCATTAAATCATCCATCTATTGATCAGCCATAAGACGTTCACTGCTGGACATACCTAGACCTCCCCAATAGATCTCCAACATGACCAGTTTCAGGCGGCTTGCATTCAATTATATCTACCTAATAGGCATTTTATAAGTTTGTTGTACTCGATCGTATAAAAATGAATTACAATAAATAAAATAGGAAATAATTATACGGAAAGAGGAAGTGATAGAGAATGCAGAACGTTGCATTTACATATCTACGAGTATTTAAGTATTATTTACCTCCAGGGTCGTATGCAGTATAACGACCTTGGATTCTAATATCTTACGTAGTAAAGGCCATTGAACATGAGATCATGTTCAATGGCCTTTACTAGACACACCTACACATATCTTTACAGTTAATAGATCATCACTAAGTGAGGCGAACTGGATTCCAGTCAATATCAATGGATAAAACCGAGTTGATTGCCTTAGAACCTAGGATACAGCAGCTCTATAATTATTAGCAATCATTTGTAGAGGAGCTTAAATAACACTAACTGGTTTAATTACCTTGGTGCAGTTACTTTTTAGCCTTCCGATGACAAATAGGGGTTTTATAATTTTGAGATGTATCTGTACGTTTGTATGTCTATGAAAGGCATCATAGCTCCCAGACGAATATAATATAATGTTTTTTTTTTGCTGATAAATATAGGATATACTTAATCGAAATGGCTCTAACTATATTTTATTGATAGTTTATGATCGATGGTTTTCAAAGATCATGGGACGTTGGGGCCATTACACAATTTTAAATCTTAAATATTTATATTATTTGAGTATACGAACCTCATTATTCGATTTATCCGAAAATCTTAATCACAATTATCTGTCTGAAGTTAATCAAATTACTTTTCATATTAAAATTACAAAGTTCATGAAATTTTGCCAATTCATCAATTAATGATCTTATCGTAGATGCTTAATAGATTATATTTCTTTATCACTCAATAAGTAGGTACCTAACGTCTTATGGCTACTTAGCCATTTAGCCTTAAGACGTTAGGTACCTACTTATTGATATTGGCTACTTAGCCATAAGACGTTAGGTACCTACTTATTTACTAAGTATGAATTTATTAATCCTCTAAATCCCGGATACATTATGATAAAGAGTACATTCATTTACATCTCAGCATGTGAATGAGAAAAAAATACTATGAATGATTTATAAAATCTGATTTATTTCAAACTAATAACTTATTTACAATACTTATTTGTACAAGAAAAGATCTTTTACTATTTACATTTTGTGTGTGTGTGTGTATTCTTATAAAAAACGTAATGACTGTACAAAAACTAAAGGCGTTTTGTTAACACTTCTAGAATGTTTACCTATAGGTACATGTCGTTCTTATGCAAAAAATACATAATTATGTGTAACTATGGTCATTTATCTGTTTGATTGTATAGTCGTTTTTGTACTTCAGTGTAATTTAATCCGTTGACGAAATCACCACATACATTAACTAGTTATTACTTGAGTCCTAAAAATAAATAATAAATAAATATCAAGTGTTCTTAAAACTAGTATTTACAAACTAATTAAAGCCTCTTCTGTAGCCTCCCGTTAAGCTCATCCATATATGCTTAGGGTAGGAAGTTCTGAGTTTCTGCTGCTCTGACTTTGCTTCAGTTTTGAACAGCATCCATTGCCTGCGCTCGTTGGTAGAGCGCGGGCCCCACGACGACTTGGCGTGGAATGATTTCTTTACAGTCTGTTGGCAGTTTAGTATTATTTAGAGGCTTTTTCGTAAATTGGTGTGATGGTTTATAATGTTGCTGGTTGATGATGATTATAATTATTCAGTTGATTACTACAACAAATACAACTATGTACATGTTATCTTTGTATTCAATCGTGGGTTTGCGAAATAAATATTTTGATTTGAGTTAATTCAGTTAGAGTAGAGCTATGCCTCCACGTGAGACATTTCAATGAAAGATTTCTAGGTACCTACGAGTAGTTAAATTAGAGCCTACCAACTTATAACGCGTTATACATAGTTAATTTCTAGTGTACTTAGAACGAAAATGGTCATTTTTGACCCTTTTGTAAAAAATCTCGTTTAGTCAGAAATAGTAGTAGGAAATGAGTAAGTATAATTTTCACTTCTATATAGATTTTCTTATATTGCACATATTATTACATCATCCACTCTATTGTAAATTTATGTGAGGTATAGACGTTACTCATATGGAAGCTGTTTTAGTCAATTTATAAAAAAAAATTAAATTGAAATCTTACCTCCACAAAGTTTCCAGTTCTGTATTTGTAGAATGTCATAAACATAAATATAGGTACTAAGAAGACACCAGCGAAAAGCATGAGGTAGCCCGATACTGAAAAAAAAATCAAGTAAATACATTAGAAACAATTTAGTAGCAAAATCACGCAATGACTGCACAGATTTAAGTACAATTGATACAAATGATTTTTTTAAATTCAAGAGTCTCTAGTTATTGATACTTGTACTTAAACTACTACCTACTTGTAACCTTGTATTAACATGAAAAAATAAACTTGCAATACGAAACTTGCAACTTGCCACTTAAAACAGCAGCAAAATATTACAATTAGGTAAAACTACAACCGAATTGACCAACCGAAACTCTATAGAGCGCATAAAAAAGTTGATAAACTACTAGAGGTACTGATACTTTCTAACATGAAATGAATAGATCCAAAATGATAATCAATTTCGATTTCAAAAAATACATGAGATAATGTTTCCAAGTGTACTTCCACTTTATCTTACCAAGCCGTCCCATTCACTGGTTAAGCATAGTATAATGCTACATTTTTTGCCATTGAATCTATCTCATACGTACGTCTTACCTTGGTGGGGCAAATTCCACGCATATTCAGATCGGTAGAATCTACTCCACCGGGGGTGTCGTACGATTTTGAAGTAAATAAGTAGTGCAAAGTCGACAGCAAAATTTTGAACTGTACAAGTAACTTCGTATAGCGGTGGCTAGCCATGGTGAAAGATTAAACTTACCATATCCCAGTGTAGGGTAGGTGTAGACGTCAGCGAAGACGAGCGCCTCGAATGAAATGAGCGCGTACATGAACACGACCAACATCATGGCGGGCGTGATGATGCCCCAGCAGAACCGCCAGTACACCGACGTCCGGCCTCTGCCTAGCATGTACTCCACGTCCAGGCACAAGTTCTCTAAACCTGGAACAAAAATAATGCTTAGCAAACCAGGACTAGTTTGCGCGCCAGTACAGCTTGCGCCACCTGGGTTAACTTGCGCGAAAGTCTTTTCTCAGGCGAACAGATTGTTTCACTGAGCAATATCGACTGCGTACACCCTTCGCCATTTGGATCGTATTATACTATAGATGCGCAGAACGCGCCGTCTGTCTAACTGTTGAAGATAAAACGGTGAAGATATTAGATTTATCTTCATTAATTCGATCCCCAAAGTCCCTATTATTTTAAAAAACATAACCCACACCGATCAAGCTGTGTACTCGTACATCTATAAACAGTGAATAACAGTACATAAGCTCTGTGCGGTTATAATTGGACCTTTGCAGCTTTGTTTCAAAATGTTGTACTAAATTTATTATTAATATTTAATTTTAATGTTATAAGGCCTATTGTCTGTAACCGAACCTATATAAATAAAAAATAAAATTAAGAGTGTAAAGAGTCTTAATTTACCGTAGATCCAGAAGACTCCAATGATTTCAGCGATAGCGCAGAACAGCACCAAGAAAGTTCCTCCGTAGTAGTCAACCAGCTCGAGAATATACTGCCCTCCCTAAAATTAAAAAAAAAGTAGAACTATACAAAACTTTCGATGATATACCAAGTATTAGAATTTATAAAAATCTATTATTACTTTCATCGGAATTGTAAACGTTCTCTACGAATCTATTATTACGTTCATCGGAATTGTAAACGTTCTCTACGAATCTATTATTACGTTCATCGGAATTGTAAACGTTCTCTACGAATCTATTATTGCGTTCATCGGAATTGTAAACGTTCTCTACGAAGAAGAAAAACAACAGTGTAGGTACAACATTTTCACTTTTTTCCTATGATGGAATGCAATCTCCGGTTATCATCATCATCTGAAACTTATTTCAGCTCACTACAAGGCCTAAGCCTAATTGCCTTTTTCTCCTATTACGAGTAACTCGCTACTAAGCGCCGATCTTTTTAATTATGAACTTCGGTTCTCAAAATGGTATAATATTTTCTGGTTTAAGACATTTATGTATTTATCAAAATAATTAACAAAAAATAACATAATTAAGAAACACAAGGTAAACTTAAGTACCTATTTGGGTACTATTTTACTATACATTCTCGTAGTAGGCAGGCTATTATATCTAGGTAAGAGTAATGCAATATCTTACAAGCAAAATCTTTCTACTTATATCTTATCTTAGTGCCTCAAGACGAAAGTGTTCGATCAGTGTGTGTTGCCAGTGATGACTTATGGCACTGAAACGTGGTCTCTTACTATGGGCCTTATTAATAAGCTCCAAGTAGTCCAACGAGCTATGGAGAGGGCTATGCTGGGAGTCTCTCTGCGAGATCGAATCAGGAATGAGGAGATTCGCAGAAGAACCAAAGTTACCGACATAGCCCAGCGGATTGGCAAGTTAAAATGGCAATGGGCTGGGCACATAGCGCGGAGGACTGGCGACCAATGGGGTCGAAAAGTTCTCGAGTGGAGACCACGTGTCGCCAAGTGCAGCGAAGGACGTCCACCCACAAGGTGGACGGATAATCTCATTAAGACCGCTGGATCACGCTGGATGCAAGCCGCTACCAACCGGTCTTATTGGAGATCCATAGGGGAAGCCTATGTCCAGCAGTGGACGTCCTATGGCTGATGGATGATGGATGAAATATCTTACAGGAGTAACGTAAACAAGTCCAACTGCGAATCCCGTGGTGCAGCAGATAGCCGATATGAAGACAGTCCGGACTCGCGGGAAGGCGTCGAGTACTACGGTGTTGATGGTGGACAGCAGGGCCACGGCTGACCCCACGCCCAGCACCGACATCATCAGGAAAAACAACACCGAGAACAGCTGAAACAAACAAATCTGATATTACTACTACTATACTGACAAGGATAACTCTGGATGACGGACATATTCTAGGTGATTATCTGTTGTTATTTTTATCATTGTAGCGCTCGTAGCGTAGTTGGACTAGGTGTTTTTCAGCGATCACTGAAATTAAGCAATGTTGTATTTCGATGGGAGACCGCGGGTGGCAATTTGCAACTGATCGCTACCGTGGCTCGGATGACACGTTAAATTGTAGGTCCAAGTTGTTTTAACCGTTTAGCCAAGTCAGCCAGAACCCTTCAGGTGGCTTAAAAATTCTAACACCAGGGCTAGCCACACGGCCAATACAAACTTACTTATCTTTGTGCCTAGTGATCATTATGACAAATTTTTACCATAGGATGAACTTGATAATTCCGAAAAATAAAAATTCATATTCGTTCATTGACCTTACACAAAATGTATAAAACTCAATTTACTTCTCAATTTCATGCAAAGTTGGTCCCAATATCTAATGGAAGTCGATCATAAATAAGTATGTATATTTATTGTTGTACCCTTGTTTAGAGACTAGAGACACCCGCTACATGGACAGTGGAAGGAAACAGGATTTTATTAGACAAGAGAAAAAATATGTTAAGAATTACTTAAAATGATGATCATATCAGATATGCTTAGAATATCCTGAGATTACAGAATTCTCCTAGTCATTATGTCATAATTACGGATACAATTATATTAGTTATAGATATTCTAGCGAGCAATTACACTTCAACTCCAAATTAATTACGTTAATAATGACAGAATGTCTGAGGAAATATTGTAATCTCATCATACGAGCGAAACTCCTCTACATTTTAAGCAGATTCATCATGGTCAAATATTCATATAAGTAATTACACTAGTGATCAATCATATGACCCACTTCTACCATTGTTTTCTATTCAATAACCACTTAAGTTCAAAGTCTAATAGTCAACCTATTTATGGTAGGTATCTGCCGATACAAATGAACAGTAATTTTCCAAATAAAAATCGTGATTAGGTAGAAATCTAGGCATCTTATCTTATTACGAGTATGTTGATTATATTATCTGTTTTTCTTGTCTACAGTGAATTCTTTGATTTAATTAATGCCTATCTCTAGTTGCTATTCTAGGTTTCATAAACTAATTACACATATCAGCATCTAAAATCAGATAGTACACTGTACGTGGCAAAAAGTAATCGTAAGATTATTCGGACATAATATTTATAAACAAGGATAGCCAAGCCGCATATATTGACTAAGGTGTAGAGGTTGTAGAGTAAGGCGTGTAGAGTTAGAAGCTTGGCTTTACGTGAGATCTGACAACTTTTTGATAGTGGGAACTGTGATTTAGATTTGGCTTCATTTCACATGAAAATGTTTTTGTTGGATTTTACTTCTTTTTGTAGTTTACTACAAAGAGTAATTTTATCGATTTTCACATTTCTAGCTTCAAAACTTGCGGAAGTCTCATACCAACTTTTAACCCCTAGTTTTAAAGGTTAGGGGGAGATTACTAAAAATCTTGAAATACGTCCTTGATTATATTTGTAATAAAGAGTCCCATTATCAATTTTTGGACATCTAACATCAAACTTTGCAAAAGTGTCATACAAACTATCATCCCCCAGTTTTAGGGTTTAGGGGGTGGTTTATTAAGAATCCTGAAATTGTGTTTTATTATCTATTACAACGAGTTCGTATATCCTTTTTCTGACTTCTGGCATCAAAAGTTTCGAAAGTGACATACAAATTTTCATCCCCCAAATTTAGGGGTTGGGGGCTGATTTATTAAAAATCCTGAAATAGTTGTTTTATTATTTCTAACAGGGAGTCTTTACATCAATTTTTAGACTTATAGCATCAAAATTTGTGGAAGTCTCATACAAGATTTCATACCCTATTTTATATAGGGTTGGGGGGTAAAAGTTCAAAGTTTTAGATTTTTTCCTTTGTATATGCCTGAAAGTCTACCTTGATGCCAAATATCAAGTTTCTAGGTCATCTGGAAGCGGGTTAGGTTGATCTATAAGTCAGTGAGTCAGTGAGTGAATCAGTCAATGAAACCCTGTTTTTTAAACGTTAATATTTCATTAACCGTCAGAGCAAAGTTAATGAAATTTTGTATTGTAGATAAGCTAAAGAGTTTTAATAAATATGCTAAATTTCATTTATATAGGTTAAATAGTTTTTGAGTTATGAAGGGGTCAAAAGTGGCTCGAAATTGTTCGTGTAATATTACACGCGTTGCGCCGCCAGTTTCTTTTTCTTAGACTTGGCTGGACACGCTTCCGCGTGCACTTAACACTCGCTTCAAAATGGGTACAGGATATTTAAAAATTAAAAAATAAGTTGTCAAGTGTTTGTCGAGACACGTGTACAGGCGGTGGGTGAGTAATGCGATAGGCTTCCATAGATGGTGATGAGGAAAAAATCATACGTGTCATCAAAAAACATTATGAATGAAAACGCTAATGCGGCATTTGCCTATGTACCCGAATGGCTCATAGACAATAAAATTGCAAACGCACTTTGTAACTTTATTTAAGTATTCATAGCTATTTACTGGTCTATTCGTGTTATTAAAATAATTACTAGAGTCCATAAGTCCCTTAAGTCTTTTTTGTTTTCATTTAGTTCGTTTATTCGGAGTTATTATGTATCACTACATAGTATAAAACAAAGTTGTTTTTTTTTTATAGTAATAGTAGAGTGATTCAAGAGGAAGGTTAATATGTATAATACACCTGTGCGAAGCCGGGGCGGGTCGCTAGTTTTATCTAAATCAGATCATTACCAAAATTCTTTGATGAGCAATATTAGGGAAGTCTCGTAAAAGTAATTCTGAACTGCTCTTATAAATAATTGAATAGTCTTTATCTTAGGCCGTGTTTATTTACTGTTTACATTGTCAGATAATATCAACGGCAAGTAAATTACAATGATAAAATTAACGATCCTGTTACAACAAATCTAATTCAAATTAATACATAGCAGTAATAAGAAAGTAATACTTAGTAAGTGTTCTAAATCAACTGTTGTTTTTTTTTTTTACGGGCAAAAGTGCCTTTATTAACTACAACAAAACTACACTACTATTACACAAAAAGCATTGGATCACCCTCAGACCTTTGAAGGTCTAAAGATAATCCAAATGCTCAAGCCCACTGCCAGTTGGCAGCGTGCCCAGCATGCTGGCTGCATTGCCACGCTGAATGGCAATGCTTATGCGTTGAGCCAAATAAACACCAGCATTTTGGTCACGCGTCGCGTCCACCAGACGCCCAGAAAGACTTTTGAAAATGATATGAGCTCCCGGCCCCCACGGACCCAATGTCTCAACTCCAAATGGCTCAAATATGTAACCACTACCGAGGTTAGCATATTTGCGCCGCTTGTGCTGCTCCGCCGAATTGGCCGCCGCTCCAGCCCTACTCTGAGTCTCAGAAAGATGTGACGGTGCCAAAGTATCGACACAAGTTGCGTCCCATACTAAGGGCCGTCCACACTTCCATGGGACCAGCGTCATGCCGTCAGGCCTTTTGCCATCACCACGCGCGAGCCCACTCGGTTCGAGTACGGCTGCGATATTGGCGGTGGCAAAAGCCCTGCGAATGACATCGTTAAGGCTGGCGTGGCGACCAATCCGACCAGCGCTTCTTGAGCAAGAGAGACCGTGGTGACCGAGCTGGTCAACTGCAGTACCACACTGACAGCGATGGGCCTCACAACACCTTGCACCCAAGCGTAAGCTGACAGCTAGACGAAATGCAGTTGGGTCTAAAAGGTTACCAGTATTGAAAGAGGGCAAAGCTTGCAACCAAAGACCGGACTCCCATACAGAGACCGCAAGGATACGAGCGCGATCCGCGACGCTAGAACACGTATCTAGAAGAGATTTCCGTGCTAGTTCGCAGATCGGCCGATCCCACAGTCTCTGCGACGACAAAGTCTTTGGAAGCTCGGAATTTGGGCTAGCGACCCTCCAAGCATTCGTTGCCTCATTCAAATTAGCTACATCTACGCCGGAATGGCCTAAAGAAGGTGCGAGGATTTTTTCAACTAATTTATGTGTACTATGAATGGAGGACAAGAAAGCTGGTAAAGCAACACTTGAAATTTGGCGGACCCCTAGCCCTCCAAGCCTAACAGGCAAGGAGGCTTGTAACCACGCCCTTTCACTCATCTCAATATTCAAAACCGATACTAGGGTCTGCTTTACAACATCGTCTAAGCTCAAAAGGAGCTCATTGTGCTTCCACAATGGACTACAACGTAAAGCGTACATGAATTTTGGTATAAACAGACAACATCTTATAATGGTAAACGCCATGTGGGCGTTAATTTTGAGTAGCCTATCAGAGGCACTCAAAAAATTTTGAATTTTTTCTTGAACGAAAGGCGGAAAAGACTCATCTAGTATCGGCGAACCCAGAAGGCGAAGAGAACACTTGTCTACCGATTTGATATTTGGTGCCAAATCATTAAATTTGTTAATTACCAAATCTTTATCTGGACATGAGTCGCAAACGAAAAGTTCGCATTTCGAAAAATTTAGCTCCAAACCAATTTGACGAAACTCGTCAATAAGAATTTCCAAATCACGTAGGACTGTGTTCGCATCGCCACCCAAAGTCCCGTCATCCAGATACCAAACGTTGAGTTTTGAATGGAGACGTTGAACAATTGGATGAATGGCCAGGCTGAAAATGGCTGGTCCGAGAGGGTCACCTTGTTGACAGCCAACGGAAGATAGCAGAACATCATTTTTGTAAATTAATTTAGTGGGTTTGCCGTAGCATTGCCAAAGAAAATTGAAAAGATCGGGAATTTTTTCCTTGACCTGTTCCAACAAGGCGTCTCGATTAACCGAATTGAAAGCATTTTTGACATCTACCTTGAGCAACACCTCTCCACAATTTTGACCGAGAAAAGTACGAAGGGAATGAACAGCAGCCTCACATCCACCCCGCGAACCAAAGCCAAGCTGTATTGGTTGAAAAAGGTTACTCAAAAGAGTAACCTTTTTTCTACAGCCGGCTTTGGCTGCGAGACGACGATATGTCGTGCCAACCGCAATAGGTCTGATGCCACCATCTTTTTTGACAAGTGCGCATAGGTTAGCGCCATACAAAACTTCGATGATGTCACCATTGACCCGCCCAGATAACATGAGATTAGCCAAAGCCGTTAATTCCTTCAAGAGAGACTCAGCCACCTCACCAGAGCTAAAAGATAGAAGATCTTTTAGATGTTGAGGTGAAAGACCATCTAGGCCTCCGGCTGAGCCGCTCCGAAAAGAAGAAACGGCCGCTGCAATCTCCTGTGCTGACACTTCAATGACAACGTCATCAGGGTGTGGTGGCTCAGGCAGGTGGAGACATGCTGCCGGCGGATGCTTGTCACGGAGTGACTGGACCGTATCGGGGGTGTGGGGGGCAATAATGTCGCTGGAGAACAAGACACGTGCGGCGCCTTTGATATCGCCATCACTAATTTTGCTTTCTACTATTTTAATAGTAACCGAATCGTCAGTTTTTTTAGAATTTGGTTTATTCTGCCTTGTTGGCGGAATAATACTTTCAAAATCTAAAGGGTTCTCTTCCAATGCGCTGTACTTCACGCAATTTTCCTTAACCCTAGTGGTAAGGGACTTTTTGTTTGTTGGGTCCGAATGTACGTAAAGCACAACGTAAGGAAAAATCAGCAGGTGTTCCCAGGCGTCTATCGAATTTTTAGAAATAACTTTTCGAATAGCAGCAGATAAACATTGGGCAACCGAAAAACGAGCACCACGCGGGATGCGTTTTAGAACAGGAAGAGAACTTTTGAGTGAGCTAAGAACCTCCCAAAGCGGTTTGGAAGGAGAAGCAGCGCTCACGGGACTGCTGCTGGCTCCATCGGAGCCTGCAGTAGGGGCCGAAAGTGTAATTTGGCTATTTTTATGGCACCGCGTACGGTGAATTTTGAGGCCTTTCTGGCCTTTAAAAAACCGCACTTGGGAACACTCTAGGCACTGAATCATGTCCCCCTGCGACACATTAATGAATTGGGAAACTGCATTAGGCCCAGCCGGGGCGCAAAATGCCATGATTAACAAAATCAAAACTAAAATAAAATAAAAATAAACTTAAGTTCTCTAAGTGGAGACGTCAGGACGTCAGACCGTGACGTGGGCGGTCTGCGCAGACTCCCCGGATGGCGTTGACATGGAAACAAGAAAACAACAATGAGCCGCGACTGTCAAAAACCTACTGAATATTAATATACAATAGAAAACAAATATTCGACTATCTCTAGCTCTACAAATATTACCTTGAAAGAAAATAAGAAAAAGGGGATAGATTGGAGTAGGTTTTGGCCCGCTAGAGTAGTATAATCTGAAAAAAAGGGGCCGAGAAAAAATTCTGCCAACTTACGTTGACAGAAACTTTTTTTTTTTTTTTTTTTTCTGTTGTTATAAAAGTCTCTAACTAAGTGAGCTCAAATAAATTGACTGAATTTCACACCACTGACTTTTAGGTGAAGGAAAACATCGTGATACAACCTGCATACCTATTTATTTTTACCAAGTATTATATTTACTACGAAACCCTAAAAACTACGTAAGTGGCTTTATCAAAAATAAACCACGTATTTTATTTTTAAAAAGGTGTATTATGTCGAGGGTATTTTGGCTATGGGATTCGAGAAAATCAATTTTGGGGTAACAAAATAATCTAAAATGTTTACGCGAAATGCGAATATGCGGCATAACTATTAGCAAACCGGATAAAATACACGACCTTCAATGTAAGGTATCTTAATCCACTTAATTTGATATGTAAAATATCTGATTAATATGTATTTACTAATAAATAATCCTAGGTAGATATCATTACCAGTAAAGTTATAGTATGTTATCAATCTTATTTATTATTATTATTTCGCATCTTGCTTGATATTATAAAGGAACACAATATTTAGTTTCACATCTTCCATTAAATTATTTACATTTTTTAAATTATAATTAAAATAATTATAAAACTAACCTAGGTTGCCGCCGGCAGCGGGTGGTTGGGGCTACAAACTGAGGAACCTCCTAGCAATGCTTGCCGTGTCCATGATCACTGCCTTTTGCATCTGGCCCTTGACCGAACTGTCTACCGAGAGTCTCTTGGGATGTTGGTTGAGGCTCTTCGCTATTAAACCGTTCACCGACGCGACTATCGGAATAATGACCCACAAGTCTACATCCTACATGGTGGTAACCTCGTGAGCCAAGGTATTTGCTAAGCTTGTCCTTCTCGGTCTTTACGAGGCCGTCATGTGGGATGGTGACGTCGACTAGCACTGCCCGGCGCTGGAACCGGTCGACTATACCACGAAATCAGGCCTTTTAGAAATAATAGTCCTGTCAGAGATGATAGAGCGGTTCCAGTAGAGCAATGCAAGACCATTCTCGAGAACTGGCGCTGGGGTACTGTAGTACGGCACCTCGTATTTGACAAGGCCGTATCGAAGGGCAAGGTGCTGATGCGTGAATCTGGCTACTTGGCTGTGTCTGTGCAAGAGCTCGCCGTTAGTAAGATTAGAACAATCAGAAGTAATATGCCTCACTGACTCTCCGGGACGGTGGCTTGCCTGATAAATGTCTACCGTACCGTTCTTCAGGATATACATCCAGTAATTGTTCGTCATGATAATTTCGTCTCCAATTGCACAGACAAAATCCTCGGTTTCCCCAAAAAGATCACTGAAACGTAACCAAGCAACAACGCGGACAGATCTAAATCGGGCCCTGTTAAAACCTGGTAGAACCTACCGTGCACCTCCATACCCTTTCATGCGTCATTGCAATCATCGACACTAAGCACCGATAGCCTGCGACAGTTTTCATTCACCAGGGAGAACGGTGTGAGGCCCGCTGTTCAACTGTTTCAAGCTGTTTCGGAAACAATCCCGGAGACTGCACACTTCGCGGTTGTGGAGGTTATTGGCATTTATTATCATTGTTGAAAAATATATTGCTACCTACTTAAATAAGGTATTCACTATGGACCGTGCAGTAACAATCGGGGTCTATCCAAGTTTCAGGGGTATAGGTTTCTAAGTAAGTGCACTCAAGATTTAGACTTCAAATACTTGAACTTTTAAATATTTATAACTAGTAGTCCGCCCCGGACTTGGACCTCGCGCTATTCCTATTTTATATCATAAAAACGGTGATTTCAAAAAATAATATAATAATATTGGTATGAAAGTTTTGCAATGATGAGTGAAGTAAATGTATATAGATTAGTCTTGAATATACCCTATTGGCCTAAATAGGCAAGCTAACATAAAAACCAAAGAAGAGATAGTACCCTAAACTCTATCAGATTCCCCATATCAACTCAGCATATTCAGCTGTTTGTGTTGCTTATCGATTACTCAGTGGGAAAACCCAATACCACCCAACGAACAAATAATCGATTAGGTACGAACTTTACTGCTCGCTAAAGGCTGCCCGATAACATTTTTGGCTAAGGATTGTCCAACAAAATCATAGACAACAGCAATACCACTTGATTTTATCATTGGACAAACATTACCACCTAGAATTTTAGCTTTGTGACAAATCAAAAAAATCGACTTATACTTGAAGACGGGGTAAACGTTTTATTTTTTATGTTAACCATAACACTTACGACTATTTCGTTCTATTTGAAGCATGAATTATATAAAAAGATTTATCTCGTAATATAAACTAGGTATTGATAAATAAAAGATCCGCCTCTTAATACTTAACTCTATGCAACAAATTAAATATTTAATTTATGAGTATTACTTGAACATAGCTAACATCATTTTTGCTAAGTCACGTTATTACTAAGTCATCACTGAACTACGTAGGTAATAGGTATCTAATAGGTTTCTAACTTTACGTACAATTTTATCCGTTTAGCTATTAATTTTAAATTAAGTGTTTTCAACGGCATGACCGTTGAAAACACTGTTGTTTATATTAACTACAGCAAAATCCAGTAAAACTATGGATCTATTTAATTAGTATAACAAAAAGCAATCAGATAATCTGAAGACCCTTGAATAGGTCTAAAGATCCAATGCTCAACATTATTTTCCACAATATAAAATATTTATTATTAGCCTGTTCCGTCCCACTGCTGGGCAAAGGCCTCCATATTCGGGGAGATGGGCTTTGTGAGCGTTGGTCCGCAACCCATTTAGGAGAAGGAAAACTCCAAAGACGTGGTGCAAGTAAGGTCTTACCTGAAATATGTGACTGACTACGACCGGTGGTGATAACTACTACGAAACATCTATCTTGGGCTTTTGGATGCGAACATCCTCTTTTGGCCAAGATAGAACAATTCGATACTAGCGCAGGGTGTCGAATTAGAGTGCCGGCGGAAGAGTATTATATTTACCAAAGGCGGTCTCACGAGCTTATGTCCACTGCACACCCACCAACCCGCAATAGACAAGCGTGGTAGGTTAACTGTCTGTACCCCTATTTTCATCACAAATGAAAATCACTAAATAAAAATTTTGTTTACCTGAGGTAAGAATGTTTTGGCTATGGCATCGGGATAAGAGACGAAAGCCAGCCCAGTGCCTCCTGAGCCGACCACTTTTTCTACATCAGTATCCAGCTCGTACGCCAGATTCCCCAGAATACCGAATATGGTAAACCCAGATAGCAGACTCGTGAAGGTATCCAATGTTGTCACTATCATAGAATCCCTGAAAACAAAACGGAGAATCGTAATCAGTTCAATGCCAAGGATGTAGAGGCTCATCAGGTTAATGATGTTGATAAAGATTATATACCTGTACACGTTTTGTCTGAATCCGTTATACGAGGAGAACATGATAATGGCTCCAGTGCACACTGACAGAGAGAAAAACACCTGAGTGACTGCCGCGTACCAGACCTACAACATAATAAGCTTTTGTTAGAGCAAAACTGCATCTCCATTCTAATGTCCTGATCTGACCATATTTTCATGTCGATTTTGATGATAATTAACAGATTTTGTAACAGGCATACTTACGTCTAGTTCTATGAGTTTGTCCCATTGAGGAGTGATGAAGAACAAGATTCCATCTCCAGCTCCAGGGAGGATCACAGTTCTGTAAACAAAAAAAAAATAGCTAAGTATTGTGTTTTCTATTTAATGGCTATGAAAGGTAACATGAATAGGTACTCATTGATAGAAGTACCTGAAAAAAAAAATAGGTTTTGACCAAGTAACATATTTTTAACCAATTATGTTTCTCTAGTAGTATACCACCTAATGACATCATAAAAATTGGTTTTTATCATCATTATAATCATATATTTTTATAGAGTGCTATAAAAACATAATGAGCTAAGAAATATGATTGTGAGGTCAATGACCTCTGAGCTATGAGCAAGTTTAAGAATTTAAGATTTTCTGTATACCTATTTCAAAAAGTTAAAATCCCACAGTTCCTAAAATAATTTTCAGATAAAGTTTTTAATGTGGTCTATAAACTCACAAAGTTTGAACATTCTATCTTGTAAACTCTAGAAAATGATCGGGGCACGAATTGTCAACTTTGGCAACCCATATCTACACACAAATAGTACACGTGACAAAAAAATGGCTAAAGAAACCCTACATTTTGTTTTAGAAACCTTGTTCAGTGATACCCCAGATAAAGGGGTGGGGTTGAAAAAAAATCATCCCCACTTTACATGTATGTAACATGACATAAAAATAAATAAATAAAATAAATGTGGCTTTGTAATATTTGGACAAACGGATGGACACAACGAAGTTATAAGGGTTTCTCGTTTTACTACGGAACACTAAATAAATAAAATAAATAAATATTAGGGGACTTCTTACACAAGGTCTCTGACCCCAAACTAAAGCTACTATAGGATCTTGCATACGTACGTTATAAACAAAGTGATCATCACAACGTAAGGGAAGAGAGCGAGGAAGTACGCAGCTTTGCCGGAACTCTTGACACCCTGTGATACGATCAGGAAGATCACAAACCAGGAGGCAAGCAGGCACAGCGTTAGATACCAGATAGGAGTACCTGAAAATACAATCAATTATGTTATAGATACATATTTCACTACTATTCAAGTGCAGACGAATTGTGTAAAAGATAAAATATGCGAAAGACACGTTCTTTTGAATATATAGGTAAGTGGTGAAAGGAAACAGGGATGTACCTAGAGCATAAAAAATGCAATGTCGATGACATAGAGTAAAAACAACAAGGAGATAATGTTATTTTTTTATGTTTGTCAGAGTTTCCTTTGATATAAGCCAGAGACTATGGTAACAAACATGATTGCATATGTCTTTCGATTGAATACAATTTTACTATATTTTGAAGACTTTATAAATACAGATATACACTCATCATATTTAGAGGGTTACAAGGAAATGTAAAAATACCATGAGCCGAGGATACGGGTGTTTTTAGAAAGTGAGATGAAATATATATAGAAAGAAATGTATAAAATTTAAATAGAAAGAAAGAAGAAAAAAAAAGAAGATACTAATTTTATTGCTGTTTGACGTTCAACTATACCTCTCCTACTCGTATATAGATCCAAATCTAACAATATCTGAAATTCTAGAGATAGGTATACTTAGTAAAGATAAAAGCTGCAAATATATTTTCTTACCTAAACCGCCTTCAATGCCGTCACTCTGTTGCAGAACTGTATTTCTGTAATATGGAAACATCACGTTACCTGGGTAAAAAAATAGGAGAAGTAGGTGCCAACTATAACATAATGTGTTCTAAAAATTGATTCCGAGACACGCTCCGGCAACTTTTGAAAACTCACAAGTTTATTATAAAGCAGCGTCTACTGCTTACATTCTTAGCGTTATTATTCACCCAATAGACTTATTACATAGGACTCTCATAGAAAGATTCTTTTATTTAAGATAATTCCTATCAGCAATTACTCACATAAAATATAGTTCAGCACTACTGGAAGCGTTCACTGGGGGAGTTCCATTTTGTAATGAAGGGTCGGAAGGTACGCAGTTCAGCCACTCCGGCTGGCACATCGCCCACGGTAGAGTCGATTGGAAGCTCATCGATAGATAGTACAGGCAGAGAGCAATGATTACCACGTAGTAGGACAGAATGTACGCGCAACTTAGAGCTTGAGCGTAACCAGTTCCTGAAAATTGTTTGTAATGTTAGTGATTTTTAGGGTTCCATACCTATAAAGAATAAAATAAGGTCTTATCACTGAATCTATAACACGTTTACGTAACTACATTGTATCGGGTAAAGTACAAACGTTTGTTCTTTTGTAACGTTCAAAGGTTTGTTCTTTTGAATATATAGGTAACCAGAATTAAACAAGTAATACAAATGCGTATAATTGTCATATTTCGGGTATTTGTGACTTCGCTGTGCACCTGGCCAGAATGGAAATGTTGTACCTACTTGCATAATAAATGAAGCTCACCAACCTTTCATGGCAGGCGATATAGACCAAACTCTCACTGAGTTTCTAGAACTAAATTGCCCAAGGACACATTCGAGATAGTACATCGGCTTTCCTATAAGGAACAGTACAATGATGTAGGGGATGAGGAAGGCTCCTCCTCCGTTTTGGTACGCCACGAAGGGAAACCGCCATACGTTGCCCAGACCCACTGACGTGGCGATACATGACATCAAAAACTCGATTTGGTTTCCCCACATTACTCTCTCGGGCGTGTCTTCTTTTTCGATATCATCTTTAGTAGGCCCCTGAAAATATAGCATTCAATTTTAGGTGGATATTATTACTAAATGCAATAAATAGTAGCATCCAATGTAGGTATTATACTTGTGCACTTGGTAATGGTGACAAAAGATAAAGAAAATGGAAAGTCGAAAAAAAAACAAATGTCTTTGCAAAATTAAATATGTACCTAAGTACCTATACTGATATTTCAGTATACGAACAAAATAGTCAGAAGTGCACTAACCTTGTTTAAAAAGTGTTCCGAAGGGACATTCAGCGGTGGAGGTGGAAAATCTGGCTTAGACAATCTTCTCGGCTTTGGAGATCCGTAAGGTCCGCCATTCCGGTCGTTGATAGATTTCCTGTCTGAAGGTGGCTCCGTAGAGCCATCTGAAGTACCCTCGCCTGACATATCGAATCCCGGATTATCCTGACTGTCGCTCTGAAAATTACAAAACAACACGTCATTATTTATTCAACTTAATGTTCTGAGTAATTTAGAGCTAGACGTACAATAAAATGGATTCTCAAAATTACCAAGTAGTAAATAGGTAATAAAATAAGATTCTAATTCTAGTTTACAGGCATTACGTGTTGTATTACTGTTTTCGCGTCATTTAATTTATTACAAAATAATGTATTCACATTATCGAACACTGAGTAATAAATTCCTGAGTATAGTACAGTAATACATTAATTATGAGTTAATGTTCTTACTCTACCGCACTCGATTGCGATTTTGTAAACTGTTGCGACTGTTTACAGTATATATTATAGTTAATACTAGCGTCTTTTATTTTTACTTGTTTAATGATACTAAATTGCAATTTATTCCCAATCCGATTAGAATTGATGAAACGTGTTGAATTCAAGCCGTTTGTGAGCGTTCCTATAAAAAATCGATTGATAAGGCCAACAATAGACGTCCTACGGCATACTCGTATTTGACGATGATGTAAATATACGAGAAGGTAGTTCCACTAACTTATATAAAAGTTTATTTTCAGACTTTAGTCATTAGTTAAAGATCGTTTTTTATGTTCTTGTGCCAGCATTTAACGTAAGTATTCTCTCGCTAATATTTAGTTACTTAGATCCATATACTAAAGCTGTAGAGCACGGGCCTACTTCTCTACAATATTAAGTATTTCAGTTATACACAATAAAGAAGTTTCCCATTTTCCAGTTTTATTTATAATAAATCACTCAAAATCTGCAATAAATTTTAATAATAATAATAATACACCGCGAACCCTGATTCCCTGGGGCTAAATGAGACCCCTGACTCCTCTCTTGCCTTAACCGGCCGGCTTGGAGTGGAAATCGCAAGAGCTAGGAACCTAAGCTCCAGGGTGGAAGTGTTAAAGGGCATAACGCCGCGAGTAGCGTCTAGTGAAAGTGCAGCACACCTCTCGACACCCTAAGCCGTCCACACCAATGTTGCCCCTCCGCCACCAATATACGGTAGCTATTACGGGGGGGCCATTTAGTGGATGGCAAGTCACCACCCGCCTGGATATTTGAAATGAGGCATTATTTGGCGGGTGCCGTACCTCATTCCATAGACCATATTTTTAAGTCATCGATCACTACATCACAATAGCCCGATATCCTGTAAGTCACATCTAGCAATAGTTTCATTCTACTTTTTGTACACAACATTTTAAATGTTTTATAATAAGTGATTGAAAAGGGCCTCTCAGTGTTGGCTTCGGCTCCACTGATGCCTACCAAAGGACCAAGCTTTGCTTGTGAGTTAATATGATAATAATAATATATACTTTATTGTACGCCAAACAAAATGATCTCGGGTGTTTTAAAGCCCTCGCCTACGGCTCGGGCTTCAAACAACACCCTCGACGGTAATCGGTCACTTTCTCCTCTCGGTGAACAATGTACTATTTCATATTATAAATAAAGACGACACAATACATAAACATTAAATTATAAAACTACCGTAGATCCACACCAAGTCTAGCCAGTGGCCCCACACTAGGCTCTAGGCCCGTGTTGTGGGAGCCTTACACATCGAGAATCAAAAGACAACTTACAGTGTTCTAATGAAATATAATGTCGGTGTTGTAGGCTGTAGTGCACATTAATTTAAGATATGGATAGACAATTTATATGGAGTATTTATAGCATAAAAATATTTCATAGCTACCAATAAAACCATGCAAACTTTTTTATAATGGTATGAATAATACAAAGCGCAAAAATACGGAGTGAATTCATTCGCATATAATCTGAAATAAATAGGATTTACAATTTTTTTGTTATTTCTGATTTGGTTCCATAGTGAAAGTTAGTCAAAATAGCGAGCGCAACTACATCCTAGAATATTGCGAATGGATTCGCAACCACGCCGTATATGCCCTAACTTCTTTATACATCCACAAGGAAGAACCTTTACGAAATGTAATAAGATAAAATGAATAATTTTATTCTATATTATCGAAGATTAACGGCAAATAATACAGAGGCAAGGAGGAAGAACGTCTAACAATTATTTGTGACTAGATACCTACATGATTTATTCACCTAATTACCTTATCGACAATAAGGAAATTTTTGTTACGTGATTACAAATAGCAATAAAAATATAATGATAATTTCGATGAAATTACTTAGCTAGGAAAAACCATATAGCAAAAAAAAAACCTATAAGATAACACACTTACCTAGATTTTACAAAATTGAATTCCAATAAACGGATTTGGTGGGGATTCATTTTCCAGCAAAATGAGGTAAGTAATCAAGTAGGTTTACATTTATAGCCTCTTTCTTCACAAGGAAGAAATAATATAGGTGCCGCAGGTGACATAGACCATACATAAAGGCAATATCAACAAATATTGTGTACTCTGAACGTACTCAGTTAAACTCAAAAAACGAAACAAATACCTAAACACGCAGACGACAGAAAGTGTCCGGTACAGCCAAACAATCTCATTGGGTAGAGGCATAAAGCCCAAATTATCAAATCAAATAAAATTGGCAGTTGATAGGGCACATATGTGTAGTAACCACTACGTAGTTGCTACATTATAATGACCGATAGAGCAGTATATGTTTTGGACGGAGATCATGAATTTGCAAGTACTATAGATATAGTCCACTCATAAGGTGTTGAGTACCAAAGAAAATATATGATATGCAATCGATCAATGATTTCAGGAATCACATCCTACGTAATATGAGTTGTCTAAAACTCCATCAGAGTATTTCCATCAGTGGCGCAGGGGCTAAAAATGTGTACTTCTTCAACTTCTGTACTAATTACAACAACTTTTTTATATTATTTTAAATTATATTTTATTGATGATACCTACCACTTAATGTACCTGAATATTTTTTGTAACTTATGTAGGTAGGTAACTAGGTACTAATCCATTATTTTATTATTGAGTCACATTTTTACCCGACTGACTAACATCGATATTATAAAATTATTTAATTGTACCTACATGGAATTACACCGATAAATTAAATTGTTGATATAAAAACATTCAGTACTTCAATCAATACGGAATCACATTACTGAAGTATGAAACCAATTACCACCAAAATTGACCGATCTTTTTGTGATGCGATGCCTGAATCACGTTCGCTATATTTAGTTTGGATTTAAATCAAAACGAGATGTTTTCATATCCGATGATGCTTCATGTAGTGGCGGCGCAAACCAAAATTTCTTGTGGGCAAGTTACGTTTTGCGAGGCCCTATTGGTGAACACAGATCACAGAACAGAAGAACTAGACACAGATGCTCCACTGGGGGACTCCCCTTGCCTTCGAGGTTCGACGCCCCTAAATATTTTAAGTACATTAACATTTAACTAAAGCAAATTTTCAAAAAAATATTACCTACTTAAAAATATTTAGGTCTCGTTTAGTTATTTGGAAAAGTATAAAAATATGGATAAAACATTATATTTGAGTATGTAGAGCAATATCAAAAGTTTGTCACATACTCGTAGGATGTCTACCAATGAAAAATTGTATGCTTACTTATAAATACCTAATCTGTTAACGTCAGTGTAATGTAACAAATCAATAAAACAAATAATTATTGATAGGTGCTTATAAAGATAAAATTCTGGCGGTACAAAGTTCTGTGACGTATATATACTATAAGCCTACGTACAGAATTGATGACAAAGTCATTGACACTTAAGTAAAAAGTACACATAAGTAGAATCAAACTGATTTAAATAACGATTTGTTAATGATAAAGATAAAAAAATTAATTAAGCTGATAAAGGTATTACCAAGAATTCGAAAAGGAATTAGTCTTAAATCCAAAGTTTTATCGAACACCTAGCGAAAAAAGTTTGTACAATGGAACACAAAATAAATATTCAAACTACAAAAATAATAGTACCTATCTAATCTAGAATAACATTTGAATTTTTTTCACGTATATATCACGTAGATCGTCCTTGAAATCACTACAAAAATGTCCGTACTACTCGACCAAAGAGACTCCTAGAGCAAAACATCTTACCTAGGTTTACCTACGAATATGACTGCATTGTACCTACCTATAATACCGCTAAGAAGATTTGATGTAAAAAAAATACTGAAGTTAGTGAGTTCAAAGAATTCTAACTGGCACAATTATTCGACCTAAAATAATAGTAAGTATGTATACTTCAATCATAAATTATTATATCAAAGCACTAGACGTATATTGCATATAAATTGTGAAACTGATATACATCTATACTGAAAACCCAAAAATCCCGATGGTACATAATTCACGTCCACAAATCAGGCCAGTAACACATACCTACATCAATTTTGTGATTGTATTGATTTTTTTATAAACATACATTTATTTAAACCTGCCTTTTATCCATGAGATAAACATTAATCGTAATTAACCGGCAATGTATAAAAATACCTTATTTTATTAGATCGCAGTTCTACATACTTGCGCCGCAGGTAGTTGTAATCTAGAGGTACATAACAAAAGCCTACCTTTATCAAACAAACACACAAATCCCATAAACAAAACATCTTACCATTGTTGTGTCCACAACGCTCTAGCGTTTATATGAACTGCACTTCAAATCATTCAAATATGGAGTGAGGATTGAGGAAAACACTAGTTCCATGCGCATGAACACTGCGAGCACGATGCTCAAATGGAATATTTGGCGGGCGCCTCGCTTGTTTTATTTGAAAACTTATCAAAATGACGCTCCCGAGGATGTAATCTTTACAACTAATAACAATGCCAGCATGTCCGTTGTAAGTTCAGCATTGAACTAAGCACTACACGTGACGTGTGACAGCTCAGACAAATAACTTAATAGCAATATTATATATTTTACTGAAAAATGTGTGCTGCTGGATACCTTCTAAGTTTCCTGGAGAAAATTACTGTAGAGCTGTTGTTGTATATCATTGAACTGAAAATTAGTATGGGCCCTGATTTTGTTGTGGCTTAGTTTCTTTCTTATTGTTGTTGACTAAAAAAAATAAAAATAAAAGAATTATAGTAAATAAGAAGCACAGTCAGAGCAAATCAGTAGCAAACTCCAACTTGGCAGGAGTGCACAAGGAGACTCGCAGCCTGCGACTGCCCGGCCCATTCATAAATGATTTCATATGAAAGTGAAGTGTGTGTATGATGGTGCGAACGTACATATTTATGTGTGTGTTTGTTTGTGTAGCCGCTGAACCTCAGATAAATGGTTGTTTATTTATAGTGCTGAATGGTTTCTTCGACATGATTTTTATTACCGATTATACTGATGGTGGGGTTGTGTGGAAGTATTCTTTCAGTTTTAAGATCGTCGATTTTTTTTACTATTTATTTGCTTACTAGCGACCCGCCTCGGCTTCGCACAGGTGTATTATACATATAAACCTTTCACTTGAAACACTCTATCTATTAAAAAAACCACATTAAAATCCGTTGTGTAGTTGTGTGCATACATGGGGACATGGGGACAGCGGAAGCGACTTTGTTTTATACTATGTAGTGATAGATAAATAATATTACAGTTAGTACCATTGCGTTACTTATCTTATAATAAACTTTTAATCTAAGCAATATAGGAATTCAAATACAAATTCTAATAATCTAAACGCTTTATATAGAAAACTTAAAAATCTAGTCTAAACAGTTGTTGCAGCTTACAAAATGTATTGCTACATATTTAGTTTAGCTTATGGCGTTAATAATTAGGATTATTTTATTTGTTTTTATTATATTCCATGTCGATATATTATAATTAAAGTCCATCCTACTTCATTCAACTTGTACTTTAAAGATTCATCGGCTGTCGAAAGGTAGCACTGCAGCTATACATATACAGGGTTATTTTTAATCAATTAGCATCCTTTTAGGCGCTTAATTTGTACATCAAAACTAACAACTTTTGTTCTGCGACTTTTGTCAAACCTCAAAAAAAGAAAATTATTGTTCTATGGAAAAATATCGTTCACCCGCGACAAAATGTATGGAACAGCTGATATTTTTTTTTGAGTTCTGACAAAAGTCGCAGAACAAAAGTTGTTAGTTTTGATGTACAGAATAAGCCCCTAAAAGGATGATAATTGATTAGAAATAATCCTGTATATGATAAAACTATAGGTAAATGACTGTAGGTAGCATCATACACATTTTCATTTTCTGACTCAAACAAATACTTGTTCTAGATGCCCAAAAAACTGCCTTTAATTGAATTGAGTAATTGTTTTCCTTAAAAACTGATTGGCTGTATTCATTTTTAAATGATATAATTTTATGAGTCACAGATGAATACACACTAACTGAATCGACAAACGATGTTTTGCAACATATAAGGAATATTGCCACCTTTATCACCCAAGGGTATTAAAAACTAATCTAAGCCTTTAGATTAGTTTACCTACGACCTATTCTCAGACCTAGAAAATATAAACAAAAAAACAATAAAAATCGCCAAGCCGTGTGGAGTTCGATTAAAAACCCTGTGACGCGAGATTTGTATACCTAATTAAATTAAATAATCGGCCAAGTACGAGTCGGACTCGCGCACGGAGGGTTCCGTACTGTGTGGGAGCCTCCCTTATATACATTAATTTTATTTTTTATTATTGAAGTAAATATTCAACTAAATACTCTGTGACAATTTCAAGCATCTACCTGTTACCATTAATAATATAGAGCGAAAAACGGCTAAAAAATCAGGTTTATTGTATGGGAGCCCCCCTTAATTATTAATTTTATTCTGTTTTAAGTATTTGTTGTTATAGTGGCAATAGAAATACATCACCTGTGAAAAGTTCAGCTTTCTAGCTATAACGGTTCATGAGATACAGCCTGGAGACAGACAGACGGACAGCGGAGTCTTAGTAATAGGGTCCCGTTTTTACCTTTTGGGTACGGAACCCTAAAAAGTGATAGATATTAGATAATAATAATACATATTTAACTATATTTTCATATTTATTAATTTGACCTGTAATAAATGAATACTTTAGACAGATAGAAGCCAAGGATATAACCTAGAAGCACCAAATAATTTCGTTTAAAATGGACATCAAATGTAAAAAGTCCGCGAGCGTCACTCCGTAGTGGAAGTGGGCGCTCAAGTTTAAGCCAAGATATTTATTGTTCGGCTTATAGTGTGAGCTGTAATAATCCGCGATACTTATTATCACGGCTTATTCATGTCGTTGTATATCATTTAGTTGAAAAATTATAATAATAGGTAAGTACGTATTTAAAAATACCATATTTTTGGTATTTTAAGGATTGAACTCAGATAAGTTTAATTAAGATTAGTTATGTAGTCTGTTTATATGACCGCATTATCATAGGTAGGTTTATGCTTATGTACCTAATATGTAACTATGTATGCTTTCTGTAGCCGCATTTTGATGAGCGGCATGTGGTTTGACGTCTTTGCTATCCTAGAATATAATAATATATACCTATATAACCGTCGAATATACAATGTGCTTATCTATTGATATACAGGGTTATTTCTATTCAATTAGCATCCTTTTAGGGGCTTGTTCTGTACATCAAAACCAACAAATTTTATTCTACGACTTTTATTAATTCTCAAAAAAAAGTTGTTGTCCCACAGAAAAATATCGTTCACCCTCGACAAAATGTATGGAACAGCTGATTTTTTTTTTTGAGTTTTGACAAAAGTCGCAGTTCAAAAGTTGTTAGTTTTGATGTACAGAATAAGCCACTAAAAGTATGCTAATTGATTAGAAAAAACCTTGTATATGTACCTATGTACAAAATGTACGAAATTACGCATTCGCTACTCATTTGTTTTGATTTGATATTTTAAAAATGATAAAACGATAAGAACAGTAAGTACCTAACAACTTCCTTGACCGTAATTTGTGGTCCCAATATTTCTTATGCATTTCCACTAATGAGCGATATGCAATACAAAACCTTAATCAAGTAATTATAAGTTTGGATTTATATTGACACAAAAACAATTGTTATCAATTTAATTCCAACATATTTAAATGAGAATAACGTCGTTTTATCATTGTCACAAAAATTAGCAATGGATTTTCTTTGATATTCAAAATAGACATAAATATATGTACAATCGATTATTAAGACAACATAACAGACAAGTACAAAGCCTTGTATTACCTATTTATACCTGTGAAATATAGTGCCTACTGCCTACTACTTACTACTTAGGAATACTGAAAACTTAAGGAACAAAATTAGAATTCTATTGAGGATGTACAATTCTTTGATTCTGATACTCTCTTCTATACCAGAGTCCTTCTTAATGGAGATTAAAATTAATATAAAAGAGAAAAAAAATGCTACTGAGAAGGGTTTTCCCTATTAAAATTTATAACAAGTCTTTTACTTCACTTACCCTGGACTTTGTTGTTGTCGTCATCAGAAACATTTTTATTGTAAACACTTTTCTTTCAATAAAAACTCATGCTGTACGTATGTTACATTAAAACACCATTAAGAAATCATTAGCATTACTAAAACGCCGCACGACAGATCCGTATTAATAAGAAAATCAAACTGAATTAAGAAACACATTCGCTCGATCACTGCAGCGGAACAGGTATACTTACTGAAGGTTGAATTACTTTCAAGATATATGAGATGCATTACTTGCTTGATGTAGCCTATATTGTGTTATTCTTTTCTTCATTACTTGCCAGCATTCATCTATCGTCGTTTCAGTTCAGGTAAAAACAAATATGCAACAAACTCAACATATAGGGTTTTCTCAATTTCGCACCTAATAGAAAAACGGTGAGAAACGGTCAAAGCAGCGCATCAGCGACGCGGAAAACAAGACGCGAAAGCGAAACTGAACCAACTCACCTTCGCCACTATGACGTACTCGTAAATAAATTGACCGCATAAATAGATACGATTAGTCCATACCGATGTCACGCGTTATGATCTTGGACATCAAAATGCATTGAAGTTGCGTGGCCAAAATGTATCTACTTAATGCTGGCACTAGAATCGTCACAAATTTTTTTTTTGGACAAATTACGAATACGCCAATGAGTAGTCGTTTGTCCGAATAGGTGAATATTTAATTTATTGGTATCCAGATCACTGTATTTGGGAAAATATGACTTATTCGTGCTCACAAATGACGATGTGAAGTATGTATGAAGATGCTTTCCTCGTGTACCTATACCTATGTGAATGTAGATAATGTGCTACGCTCATTTCATTTTGGTATTTTCAAGAACTTTCAGGGCTTGGCTTTACTACACTTTATCGGTACTCAAGATGTGATATTTTTCTATACATCAGAGGTATATTCAAATCATTTTGCTATTCTCAAAAATCCAGGACTTTTTTACCTTTATTCGTAGATTGTGATATTTTTATACACATTCGATTTGCATTTTCTTTTTATTCATACCTAATGCTAAAAACAGTTGCAAAAAAACAGATTTAACAGATAGGTACGAATAAATACATTGCAAATCGCAAAACCTATTAGGAATTAAATCATATCCTTGATAAGTGCAATTATACAACAAGCGGATAAAGTGACTTACGTTACCTACCTATAATAATAATCTAAGTAGGTACTATTGCTAGGTGCAAGAAGTCACTGGACGCTGGATGGCGAACATGGTAAAATAGCATTGAAAATCTTACTTAACTACTCACAAATCCTAATACTTCAAAAGAGTTTATAATTTTCTTATTATATATTACATTCAAAATATTGATGGTGAAAGAAATGTTTAATTTTATAATGTACGGAACCTTAGAATAATGCGCCGGTCAAGCGCAGCGAGACCAATCATTAATGTAAGGTACGGAACCTTAGCAGAGGCTTGCCGCGCAGAAAGTCAACGATCAAATTATTTAGTTATTAGAAAATATTTAAAAATTTAAATACAGCTGCTGCATTTCAATAACAAAAAACTTGTTAGAGTAGGTAGATTACACACCTATCTGAAGGGCAAATACATCGACATCACGTTTTCAGCATAATAATAAGGTAGGTATATTATCAGTTCACACATAAATATTATATTATCTGCTTATCACAAAATGGTATCCGCATACATAAATAAATATAAGAGGGCCGTATATTGGAATTATAAGATCAAAATAAAATAAAAGATCGTACCGTTATGAAACATATGTACCTACTTCAAGACGATCAAATAGGCTACATGCTCACATAACGTCTTAGGAAGTAAAAAGAGTAACACGTCTTGAGTGTGTTTCATTAAAAAAAGAACCCAAAATTATATCTTCCTGCGCTTTTTCTGTAACAAGTAAATGCACTTAGAGCCGAGCGATAGTGACACCCGCCTTACAAACGTGAGGTTCAAATTTAATCCCGGTTCCAATGAGTTCTTTTAAAATTATGTACGGAAATTCACACCACTGCACTGGCTTTTCGGTGATGGAAAATTTCGTGAGGCAACCTGCACACGTTAGTAGAAAAAAATCGATGGCGCATATGAATCCTCCAACCATATTTTTATTGACTTTTATAAAGGGCGAAATGTAAGGTGACTTGCGGTCAAGTATGAGAATAGCCTGCAAAAGGTAAACAGTCTTACTCCAGCTGTGAATAAATAAATAGATGATAATGATGATGAAAATAATAAATATGTCAACAGCTGTGGTCAACAAAGTTCATTGAAGTCAATGGTGGGAGTGTAGATAATGCTAAAATCAGGTGTTTATCTGACAAGCGCGACATTTCGCCGCAGTCGTGTTCATAGTGTACTCACTTATCACATACCTATCTCCAAATCAATTAATAACGGAGATAATACGCGTAATCAATAATATCTAAAGCTATGTACATATCTGCGTGACTACAGTTGATTATGACATTGCATACGGACTACGATATTAGGTTGTGATTCACGATGAAGTATGAACGCGGATTTACCTAATGTGAGATAAATTCTTCCTCACCCATCTTTTTTTTTAATATAGGTTTACGTTTGACCACGTTCTGCCTTATCTTAAGCAGAATAATAAATAAGCTATGAAATTTTACTCGCATGACTTTCATGTCCATGTAAGGAGCTCTACTATGGTCCTTAGGTACCTAAGTAAGTTCGTATAGGCCGGGTGGCCAGACCTGGTGTCAGAGATTTTAAGCCATCTGAAGGCCTCTGACATGGCTAAACGGTTAAAACAACCTGTGGCCTACAATTTGACGTGTCATCCGAACCACGATAGCGCTCAGTGGTAAATTTATGCCATCCGTAGTCACCCATCCGAAGACTGTGCTGAACGTTGCTTAACTTCGATGATCGCTAACAAACACCTAGTCAAACTACGCTATGAGCGCTACTTAAGAGTGAGATGAGTACAGTTAAAAAAAAACAAGGCGGCTTCGCCCACGTGATCTTAGTACTTACTTAAGTACTAAGATCACGTGGGCGAAACCGCGGGCATTACGCTAGTGTCAGCTATGTATCTAAATGATATCTACAATATCATGATACAATTTTATTGTGCTGCCTAATAAATACAATTGTACCTAATGTTATAACCACAAAAGATAACTTTAATTTCTTCGCGCAAATAAAATCCACGGACAAGGACAAGCTCTTTTGTATAGATAACAACATGATATTTTTTAACAAATTGTTAATAGCAGTAATTAACAAGATCTTTATTGCGATTTTAGTACGTAACCCTAAACAAATGATAAATAAGTTGTCAAGTGCGTGTCGACACACGCGTATGATAGGCTTCCGTAGATGGTGACGATGATTATGATGATGATAAAAACAAATTTTTATGATTTACGTGGTTGAGTGTTAGAAAAACACAATTGGGTAAGAAATATGTTTGTGGGATCAATGACCTCAGCGCTCGTTCGTTAGCATATTATTTGATTCTCAAAATATGAGATTCATAAAATATTAGATTATTTATCAAAATAGGGGTCCCTCCTGATGGTCAAACTCGATAGTAAAAGTTTAAGAATTGAAATTTTTCTTTATAACTCAAAAAGTTATAACCCTACATTGCTCAAAATAATTTTCAGATAAAGTTTTTAATGTGGTCTATAAACTCAGAAAGTTTGAACATTCCATCGTGTATATTTCAGAACTTAAGGGGAGCTCTTTTTTCAACTTTGGCGAACTTTACATTCATTTAAGAAACCCTATTCAACGATACCCCACATGAGGGGGTGGAGTTGAAAAATTCCCCACTTTACATGTATGGGAGTTACCTACCCCTTACACATTTTTGAAAATTTTTAGGACTTAAATTAGTGATGTCCGTAGGAAACAAAGTAGTAACAAAAAACTTTCCTATGCAACTACCAGTGACAAGAAGCACTCATATACAAATATGAGTTGTTGAAGCTAAAGAAAGGTTTTATCAAACACTGTTATATAAATAACTTATTTGCAACTGAAAGCTATAAGTTGCAAAATTCACTAGTGTGCTACTTGGGGTATACCGCGGTAATGATAACTAACAGTATTGTGATTTTGCGGCCCTGAGATCGGCAAATCGGACGACTGAGCTTGGGAGAACGGCGGTAAGGCGGCTGTTCTTGAAATATAGAGGTAGGTATAGCTACAGCGCTAGGTGGCCACGCATTACGTAACACGCGCTAGGGCTGCCTTCCTTCAGTATATTAATTTAAAATACTTACTCTTTAACTACTTGAGTTTTTTTCTTGTTTTTATCAATTATGAAGTAAAATTATTATATTTATTCCCAAAAAATAAAAGACGGACAGGCAGACAGATGGACAACCGGACGTACGGACGGAGATGACGAAGTTAAATGGGTTCCTCGTTTTACTACGGAACACAAAAAATAGTCTTTACAGAGATGTATTGAAAAGCCAAACAAAATAATGTTAAATTGTATTTATTTTCATCATCTCCTAAGTTCTCATCTTCACAACAAACGCTAAACATGCTAGGCTAACAATCATAATAAATAACATCAACAAATAAGGATAGGTAAATAGTCATAATAAATACAGTAACAGCTTATCATAAAAACTTTAAAAACGACCAAAACTCTGAAATCAAGTAGTCTGATAATATCATAGATATTGCTTCTCTACCTTAAACGATTGAACTGCATTCGATGCGGTTGCAAAAAAATACATCAAACGTATTAAAATGAAACTCTCACGTAAATCGTATGATCAATATCGTAGGAAGAAGTAAAAGATCGGTGATGTGAGGGGAATGGTTTGCAGAATTTTTAACACGGGCAACGTGCACCGGAGCCGTCTCGACAGGCGCTTCTTCTAAACTTTGCAGGACGAGAGTGTCCATCGCAGCGTAGGCTTCGTGTACAACCCGCTATAACAATTATAGTAATACTTAGGTTACAATCATATAATATATAACACATAGATAATAGTTCAAGTAAAATATTCTAATAATAAAAAAAATTAATTGTGTATTAGGGTCGGCAAAAAGTAAAGGTTCGTTCAGATTAGCGGTAAATATGCGAGCTTTATAAATAAAAAAACTATATGTGGTAACTATATTATGGGTTTACGTTTGTTTTGATGATTATGTGATTTTATATAATTTAAGTACCAATTGTTTTTAATAAAATCTAACTAATCTACTCTATCTACTTACAACAATTCATTCTAGGATACATCAGTGACAAAGACTCCCTTGATTCAAATAAACTTTGTAATTATGTGACTAGCTAGCGCTTATTTTGGCAATATAATTGCACTACCAAGTAAATGGACAGATGTTTAAATTTTTATCACATAATGAAACTAATTCAACTGAATTAAGCATACAGATTATGAAAAATAGCACCAGTACGAATTGTTTTCATTTTAATTTAAATAAAAATAGACGTGACGTGTTATTTTGTACACTAATGTGGTTAACGGGTGATAAAAGGACACTAGAATATCACTAGGTTAATATACCTGCTGTTGAAGATCATATTTTGTTAGTTGAATACTGCAACATTTCAATACTACTGAAGCCGTTAAAATAACGCTCGATTACTATGCAATCATTGTTTACACGTTTCGAGAAATACTACCAACATTTTTTTTTAATTACAGTCCGTAAGCAATCTTGTTCATCCATAATTAATTGCATGTTAAAAAAGCTTTCTTCTAATAATTCAAGAGCAAATATTAATTCCGAAAACAAATAAAACCGGTTGGATGGAATGCTTACTGATTAAACAATCTATAAAATGCCACAAGCTTCAAATCATCATCTACAGTGTATTAGCGTGACTGACTGTTTGAATCGGAATTAATGTAGGACATAATTTAGTGTAATTACCGGTTTATCCAACTTAAGAATTGCCAGTTTCCAGATTGCACTTAGCCTTTCCGTAGCGATCGTAGCACAACTGCTACGATCACTACGAAAAGGCTACGTGGCGACTACGAAATCTTTGACGCAAACAAATTCATCGTTGTTAGATTATGTCGTAAAACAACAAAAATTTCATGATAATAAAACAACAAACACGTATTTTCTTATCTTACGCATTGCTTTTCTTAATTTCCGAAACACAGAAAATATGGGACACTGCACTAAAGGAAATATTTCTTTTAGTGCCTAATCGATTAAGTATCAAAGTGATTAAAAGTAATCAGCGATAGTGTCAAGATTATTAACCGCTTCGCTATCAATATAATTTACACGTGAGAATGAAATGTTTATCTGCTTAATATGTGCGTATTTGACGATAAGGGAACAAAGAGTTAACAATCGCACCTCGGTCATAAGCTTTGAGTTGAAGGTATCTGCGGGCCGGAACATCATGATGGTGAACGTGTTGTCGACGCCGAGGTGGCCGTCCACCCAGTCTTCGATACCACCCGCGTATAGCGCTGAAAAGTATATAAGTTCAAATAGGTAAAATCCGAAGCCAAGCCACACACACTGCACGGAACTTTTTTTAAATGTTTACATGACATCAAACTCGGACCAACCGTATAAAAGGATGGTCCGAGTGGTTAGTGGCCCTAACTACTGTGGGCCACCCAAGTCAAGCATGTTTGTGATGAACATAGGTGTTTGCTCTGTGTTTGGATATTACTATTTATTTATATGTATTTGAAATATGTATGTATATGATATGGCTCCCAGAGACTGATATTCTATAGTATTCCATAAATATAGTTTCTGGCAGACATATCATAAGGGTTGCTTAGTTTGGGGTCAGAGATCGTGTATAAAATGTCTCTTTATCTATTTATTTATTTGACCTAAATTATCTTTCCTGAATTGAGTTGCGTCATAAGACATAACGCAAACTGATTAGACTAAGTCATTGTTTTCAAATACAATTAAATGACATCAAAAATGGTCCAGCAGTATTTTAAAACCATAGTACCCTCACCAATCTCGCTTCAGTTTTAACCGCCTTCAAAAAAGAAGAAGGTTCTATGTTCTATGAAATAGTTCCGCACGATTTTGCGGATATGTCTCAAAAGCTTTATCATGTTTCCATTTCATTCCATCCCATTACCTACAATACTTATTTAGTTTAAGCTTTCAAACCTGCATGACATCATATAATATACTTAATGGGTGAAATATAATATTGAGTAGGTATTGACACTTCATAAGGTAAGTATTGATTCTTACGCAAGAACTGTGAAGTCTGTCCGGCGAGATAAGGCCGTCCACTTATGCTGTATGCTGCAGCCGCTGCCCGTGATGCTCGTATTTTCTAAACAAATCAAATTATTTTAATGAATATGCCTGCTATACGAGTATGTAGTGGATCTCAGGTTCAGTTCTCGGTCGGTCAGATACTTAGGTGATGAATTTAAGAAACAGTTGCCCTACGTCTGGTTGTTATTCCACTTGTCTTTGTCTCTGTACTGGGTTGTTTAGCACTCCCAGGTCAGGAAATTCCAGCGGGCAAGGCGTGTGTAGCGTTATTTTTTAGGGTTCCGTACCCAAAGGGTAAAAACGGGACCCTATTACTAAGACTCCGCTGTCGGTCTGTCTGTCTGTCTCCAGGCTGTATCTCATGAACGGTTATAGCTAGAATGTTGAAATTTTCACAGATGATGTATTTCTGTTGCCGCTATAACAACAAATACTAAAAACAGAAATAAATAAATATTTAAGAGGGGGTCACATACAACAAACCTGAATTTTCAGCCTGTTTTGATATAAATTAATAATGGTGACAGGTAGATGCTTGAAATATTCACAGCATATTTAATGATATTCACTTCAAAATTAAATCATTAAATAAAAATTGAATAATTATTTAAGGGGGGCCTCCCATACAAGAAATATTATTTTTTTGCTTGATATTAATAACGACAACAGAAAGATGCTTGAAATATGCACAGAATATTAAATTGTATATTCCCTACAAAAATAAATAATTAATAAAATATATTAAGGGGGGCTTCCAAACTGTACGGAACCCTTCGTGCGCGAGTCCGACTCGCACTTGGACGATTTTTTCAATTCTATATACTACTAAAACGTCTAAAAAACTTAAATCCAATTTGATGTTCACAAAATCAAACAACACTACAGATGAAGATCTAAACAAGCGCCGTCATTAGCTATATTATTATGTAAGTTACTACTAAATACAGGGTTTAGTAAGTAGTTATTTTACTGTCATAGTTTTTCGATGTTATATTAGTACCATCATGACTAATACTTATGGATTTGGATATGTCTCATATTTTAAATCTTATCTAATACTGCTTGGTTGCTACCCGGTTCATTTAGGACAATACAGCATACCTAAAACACACGCTTTAAGCCTTAGTACCTGTTGTCCATTATTATTTTAGGTTTTACAAGTGTGTTAACATTTAATTATAAAGTTATAGTAATGTAGTTTTAGCTACTAACTATATTTTTAAAATTTACTTACAAAAAGTTGTTCATTTGCTCGTTTTTTCCTTGTATGTGAATGTGGATACATCACACCCTGAAAAAGTATAAATGCGAAACACTTATAATAAACACCCCAAAATAAAAAATCACCGACGACAAAAAATCCCTTAATATACAGGGTTATTCCTAATCAATACCTAATTGATTTATTCTGCGACTTTTGTCAAAACTCAAATTAAAATTGATAACGAAAGCAAAATCGTCGAGTTGAAGCAAAGACTTCGATTCGCATACGTTTATTATGTATGTTTAAACTTAAAAAATAGTAATTATTATAGAAATATAATAAGCTATAATGTACTGGTTGTGAACACTCCATAACTAGCTAATAAAACGTAATAAAGTAGACCTACTTTTTTCGCTCTGAAAAAGTTTCACATAATACTACATTGTTTACCGAGAGGAGAAAGCGACCGATTACCGTCGAGGGTGTCGTTTGAACACCCGATAAAAACACCCGATATCGGGAATCGCACTTTCTCTCGAGTGATACATAGTGCTTTATACTACACCTACGAGGAAAATGAAAAAACTAAATCTTTACTAATTGAAATTTATATTGAAATTGTTGCAGTTAGTGAAGCTTAATGTAACACTTGAAAATGGCGCCAATGGCGTCTGCAATTTTCACATGTTCTTTTTTCAAATTGTTTGACACCATCCAACACTAGTGGCCAGTGTCATTTTGCGAACTTGGAGATAAAAACTCACTGTAAAAACTTTTTGGCTTTTGATATTTAGGTTACCAGCGCATAGTCTTACCCAAAATTAAAAAAGAAAAACCACGTAAGAAATGGATTTTCATACACTTTTCTCTCCCACTCAAATGCGTTTTCTCCCCGCATATTTGTTCGATATGCAATGACGTACTTTCTACCGTAAATTTGATAAAGTTTCAAGGTACTTTCCGAGCAGGTGTAGTATAAAATTATTTTTTTAAATTTCATCAGGACTTCAACATTATCAAGCAGTGCATAATTATCAAATTCTTGAAACTCCGACGATTTAAATATTCATATTGATTCTGATAATGCGTAGATAGGTATGATAATTCGTACATGATAAATATTTCGTGACGATCTTTTATTCGTAAACGTTTTTAGTTTAGTTAGATTAGTGATCCACGTGGCTGAATGTAATAAGAAAAAGAATTGCAAATAACTTCAAAATCAATTAAGAATTAGGTTAAAGCTAAGTACAAAGTATTGTAGGCATACATGAATAAGATAAAGATGCAGTTTCATTCAAAAGTAGAGCTTAAAGATAAACACTATCAAAATGAGGTTCTACAGGGCTATTCAAAAGGGTGTAGATACTAAACCGAAATGGGATTTAGTGAAATTGAGGTCATTAATGAAACAAACTTATATTTTGGGGCCAACCAAAATACAAAAAAAGAAACAGCTCTTTCATACATTTTGTCGATTCCTAGTTGTGATTTAGTTTGAGTTAGCTGATTTACTTTTGCTCGCTGGTTGCTAGTGAAAGTTGTTCATGACAATAGTCTGCATCACCCCCTTTTCGGCTTAGTACACCCTTTCTAAACAACCCTGTATGTGTACAGTTTAGACTTACTAATACTTCGCCTTCTTTAAAGGCTATAAATAGGTAGATAGGCCCGTGCTGTGAATGCAGATACTGGACGAATGAACTCGTTTCTACTTCGCTGAGCTGTCTCTTCCCAGCGTACAACGCTCCGCAAGGATGCTCCATCCGCAACTCTTCCGCTGAAGCAAAATACGTTTTTTCTAATCAATTAGCATCCTTTTAGGCGCTTATTCTGTACATCAAAACTAACAACTTTTGTTCTGCGACTTTTGTCAAATCTCAAAAAGAAACAGCTGTTCCATACATTTTGTCGAGGGTGAACGATATTTTTCTATGGAACAATAACTTTTTTTGAGAATTAATTAATGTCGTAGAACAAAAGTTGTTAGTTTTTATGTACAGAATAAGCCCCTAAAAGGATGCTAATTGATTAGAAATAACCCTGTATACGACCAGGCTGATCCAAGTGGCACTTTCTTAGCATTTTTTTTACTCGATTACAAGGAAAGGCCTTTTTTTTAGATTTATTCCTAAAAAATGGCTATTTTTTATTTCATCGTCACCGACAAGTATTCTGGATTACTTTTTTTTTTATCGCTAAGCAAGTATTTTGCACGTTAACTGTACAGTTAAACGTTAGTTTATTGAAAAAAGCAACGGAACGCGTTACCTACAGTTGGCTGAAAATTAAATAGGTATTTGGCTTGGTTTAAAACTGATTACTTGCTATCTAATACCATAGAAACAAACTAGTCGCATGTTGACGAAAATTAATAGTACCTAAATGTGTTACTAAAAATCACGTGCTTTTTATTATCATCATTATCATTCGTAGCTTTCTGTATCACACTGCGAGTATAGGTCTTTCTCTTGCTGTACCACCTACGATGGTCCTGTGCCAATTGTGCGTTTACTGCAATCAACTTGAAGACTCTTTCATGTCTTCTGCTACAGCTAGTGTAGCTTGGAGACCTAAGTTCATTCTTTATATTATCTAAGCACAAACTACCAAGATACGCACAACAATATTGGGTCTTAGTTAAGCTTTAAAACAGTCTAGCAAATAACAAACCAGGTATCCACTGATATTCAAAATTCCTGTCGAGGTTGACGCCATAGCACGGTTGCACCGTACAACGCAAGCCGAAGGAGTCACAAAACTGACAGGAACTTCGGCCTCTACACTCATCCCAATTTTGGCGCAAATTCTTAGTCCATTCTCGACGCTACAATAGATTAAAAATTTACTAATCCAAGTTATATATTTATTATAATTCAATTAGAAAAAGGTGCTGTCTTTGGTTTCATCAGAGGAAATGTTTAAAAAAAATTGTAGAAATTAGTAATTATACAGTAATGAGGTAAGTTTCTTATAGGCCAGGTGGCTAACTCAGGTGTCATCGATCGATAATAGTGTGGACTTTGGGAGGAAGTTGTTGCTAATTTTAAAATTTATATTATGCGTGATTAAGTGTTTGACCACAGCTTACCTGATAGGTATTAAGTGTATTGGTGTGGGTATTTAGGTAGAAAATCCAAAACGCTTCAGTAAGGTAGTCAAAAGCGGTAGTGTAAAGCTGACAGAAAAAGTGGCGGCGACTTGATTTTTTACTCGCGAAGGATATCAAACCAACTATTAAATTATAAATATAAAATGTTCTCCAAACATGAGGCGGTTTTATTCAGCCGGAATACAAGTAGATTAGTCAGATATATTTGTCTACCATAACTGCGTAGCGAAGCAAGTGCCCTAACTACTGAGAAGATTTCTACACTTACCTCTATAATTCATTTCTTTTTCTTCGAAATAACATGTGTTGAAGATATGTGGCCTCAAAAAAATGAGAAATAGAATGAACGGACGTGCCGTGGCGGATATTAGAGTTCTGAATTCAACTTCTCTATACATACTATACCGCATAACTGCAGTGTGTTGTCAGACGCAAACCTATATGAAATAAAAAAAAAACCATTGGACAGACAAAAGCTACGTACGTGGGGGAAAGTCATTGCGTAATCGTACCCATCAGGGTTGAGCACAGGAATGACCCAGAACCGAAATTTACTGAGCAAGTCAGTGTGTTGGTCTGTTCTCTCTATTAGCTGGAACAAGACATACATCGCTGCAGCCACCGCGTGTTGGTCCCTTCCTTGTATACCTGAGATTAAAGCAAACAATAAAATTAAGAGTCCTAAAACAAACATGAATCACAGAGTCCTTCAATAAGATATGGGAACTCCAAGAGCTTTAACCAAATTTGGTTTTAATATTAAAACAAATATAAACAACTGAATAGTAATTCCTGTTATGTTTAGCTGTATTAATATGACTTGAAACGCCACATAATCATAATCCGCTGATAATCTTTTTTCTCTATTGACAATTTAAAATTAAGTCCAACCTACGTGGTGGACGGGTAGTGGCCCGAAAATGAGCCGCTACGCGCTGAAAATTTTCGTGCGCTAAGTTCAAAGAAACGATGACACGTCATTTTAATATTGCAAATTTTTAAATCGTATTATAAAAGGATGTTCTGTACCTCATTAAATTGTTAAAAAACTATGTTTTAAACTCAGTATTTAGTTTTTTAATAATTGCTTTAATCAAGCTCATTCTACAAACTTTCAGTTTTACCGTCGTATCCAAATTATTATTAGACAACATGAATTGAGTTGCACGAGAACACAAACAGGCCATCACGTTTTCACGATGTATGCTGCCGACTCAACTGACTAAATATTAAATACATTAAAGCTTGCAGCTATTGATGCTGGAAGTATGTAATCGAGGACTTAATGGATAATATAATATTTGAATGGATGGGAATGATGGGATGAAAATGCAATCTAGACACGCGGAAGCGTGTCCAGCCAAGTCTAAGAAAAAGGAACTGGCGGGCGACGCGACGTGTGTAATATACCACGAACCATTTCGAGTCACTTTTGACCCCTTCATAACTCGAAAACTATTTAACCTATATATATGAAATTTAGCATATTTATTAAAGTTTCTTAGCTTATCTACAATACAAAATTTCATTAACTTTGCACTGACGGTTAATGAAATATTAACGTTCAAAACCGGGGTTTCATTGACTGATTCACTCACTGACTCACTGACTTATAGATCAAAAACCTAACCCACTTCCAGATGACCTAGAAACTTGATATTTGGCGTCAAGGTAGACTATCAGGCATACAAAGAAAAAAATCTAAAACTTTGAACTTTTACCCCCCAACCCTATATAATAGGGGATGAAAGCTTGTAAATGTATCCGGATTATAGCTAACATAAAACAAAGATCAAGCTGTAGACCTCATTTTATACTTCTTCAAATCCTTACACTCGTAGGCATTTATATTCTAGAAACAGCTACATTCGTAAGAAAGCACTTAAACCTGTATGACAAAAGCACCAACCCTCGACGACATATAAACTGTTACTCCCCGAACCCAAAATGGAAATATACAGAAAAAACCCTGAATACATGTCAATAATTAAAATATACAATAAAATCCCCGATTACATAAAAAACGAACCTTCTGATAATTCTTTTACAACCAAATTGCGCCACCTTTTAATACAGAAATGCTATTATGCCCTAGACGACTTCTTTGAAGATAAAGTATGGGACTAAAACTTAATACCTGTTTTACATAAGATTTGTTAGGTCCTAGATAAAGATTAAGAATAAGTAGACTTTAGATAGGCATTAAATAATTAAATAACTAGATTTTAAACATATTCTAAGATTAGCTAGGTTTTTAGGTATATTCCAAAATTATATTAAACCTGCGACTCGAAGTATTAAGTAATTAAGGTTAAATAAGTTTCTTTGATACAAATATTCTTGTTATGTCATGATTACATTTTTAAGATTCTGTCTCCGATATCCGCAATATTAAGTAATTAAGGTTAAATAAGCTTTTTTTTAGATACGAATATTCTTGTAATTTAATGACTACAACAAAGATTCTGTCTCCGATATCTTTAAAAAAAATTTTCTTACTGATTTCACTGTCTGGTACGATTGTATAAAATTATGCCACACCCTATCAAATAGGGTATACATGTATAAAATTAGAATAAGTTTCTATGTACATGTGTTTTGCATAAATAAATAACTATGAACTATAAAAAAAACGATGAACTATGAGACCTCCACAAATTTTCATGCTATAAGTATAAAAATTGATATAAAGACTCTCTGTTAGAAATAATAAAACACGTATTTCAGGATTTTTAATAAATCAGCCCCCAACACCTAAAATTGGGGGATGAAAATTTGTATGTCACTTTCGGAACTTTTGATGCCAGAAGTCAGAAAATAAACGAACTCGTAATAGATAATAAAACACAATTTCAGGATTCTTAATAAACCACCCCCCAAACCCTAAAACTGGGGGATGAAAGTTTGTATGACACTTTTGCAAAGTTTACTAGATGTCCAAAAATTGATAAAGGGACTCTTTATTACAAACTAGCTTTTACCCGCGGCTTCGCCCGCGTTGTATTTTGATTTTGGCTTATGTTTATGTCGGCTGCGAAACCTAACCTAACTGACAAATATCAAAATACCTTAGAGGAATGCTTTTGTTGGTTAAGTTACGGTTGGAGTGTATATACAACCCCCCCGTGTATTCCCGCCTTGTCGTGGGGGAGGTCTGAGGCAGCTGAAAAGGCGGCGCTCGAAGTCTCCCTCTTCTTTGGGTCTTTTCCCCCAAGGAAGCTTAGAGGCTGGCACTCTAGTTTCAGCCGCTTTTAACTAAAGCAGCTGAGAGGATGGCCGGTAGGTTGCATGCCTTATGAGGAGTGTCGCAACTTAGGCGGGCTGCAGTGCCGCTCTTGCGACGCTGCATCCGAGGATTTTTTTTTATTTTATCGCGAAATATCCCTGACATGATCAGGGGTCTTAATTACAAATGAATAAAAACTAAGTATACCTACATTTCAATGTTTTTGGCTGTTTGCAGTTATAATAAACATTACAATGGTACAGCAAAGTTGTACCTACCTACCTAGTAGTACCTACTTGTTCCTAATTAAGTTTTGATTTTTTACAAATATTTGTGCAAAAATTCGATAAAATTGTTTCTAAGGTTTTTTCGTGTTAGATTAATTCCAATTTTTTGTTCTAAATCAAATCTCTGCTTTCCATAAACTGGGCATTCCAAGATTATGTGCAGTGGAGTCTCCTCTTTTGTGGGTTCACAGATGCACGATGGGCTTTCCCTCAACTTAAATCGATGTAAGTATTGGGAAAACTCACCATGCCCCGTCAGCACTTGAGTTATGATTCCCACTGGTGCTATTTCTCTTACGATCTTGTATGCCGTCCTTGCATCCGGAAAATATGTTTTGGTTACCGCCACTGTGTGTCCATCCTGATACCGCCGGTTCCACTCGTCAAGAGAGTCCTTTCGGATTTCTCGCTTGACGAATGAAACGGGGCAGTTATCCTAAATAGGTCTGCACTTCGAGTGCAGTGCTGCTTCCTTTGCTAGCTGGTCCGCTCTCTCATTTCCCTCCATCCCCGCGTGCTATTTAATCCAATAAAGTTTCACTATTTTATTTTGTGCGTGTAGTAACTTTATGTTAGCTTTGAATTTACTGCTAAAGGATGGAGGGAAGATACGCCAACTACCGTTTCCAGTGCAGACCTGGAGTCACAAAAGATTTTTGCGATTTCGGTAGCCTCAAGAAGTGCCAATAACTCGACCTGTTACACAGAGCACCAATCGGCCAATTTCAGCTTGCGGGTACTGATCTCAGCGGCATCATCCCAAATGGATAATGCCGCCCCAACTTTCCCTTTAATTTTACTGCCGTCTGTAAATATGTTAATTTCTCGGTTAAGATTTTGCTCTAGTGCTGCTCCGTCTGCCAGGCATATGAACTCCAGCTCCTCCTGCTGCGCTGGGTGTGGCTTCTTTTCTGTCTCTCTATCTCCAGTTACTTGCTGGGAATAACCTTTCTTAGTTTCATAAAGCAAGGCTGCTTCTTGGACTCTGATATGACAGCCGAGGATAAGGGGCCGCGGTGGGATATATGGAACTGGTGGTGTGGGTGGCCACCTACCCTACCTTCCGCTAGGCCGTCAACGTGTTGGCAGACGCAGTGGGGCTGCAGGGGAAGAGAGGTGTCGGTATCGCGATTGCCGTTCTCACTGCCCTCTGCAGTTGAAGAGGCAGGCGCTGGGCTACTATGACTGACCCACTGCACTGGGACCAGGGCGTTGGAATGCTGTCTGACGTTTAGTACTGGTTAGTCCCGAGTGGTGGATGACGATGTGTCTTGTGCTCCGAAACACTCCGTCACTATGGCGAGAGCGCAAGCTCCGTTATGGAGCCCGAGTCTGGGCTAGTGCTGTTGAGTGCCGCGAAGGAGTGCGAAATATGTGGGAACGTCCTAAACTTGCCATGACAGGTTATTTCTGGCGCTTAGACGGCTGCTACCGCAGCCCACTCACTTAGTTTTTATCCTATCCTACGGGAACTGTTAAAGTTTTTGCGATAAAAAGTGGCCTATGTCACTTTTCATCTTTCAAACAATATTCATGCAATATGCCAAGGCAAGTTGCTCCGTTGCTGAGAAAAATTTATCGTTAAGTCCTACGGGAACCACAATTTTTTCGGGATGGAAATTATCCCAAGTCACTTTCCGTCTTCCAAACTATGCCCACCCCAAATATCAAGTCGATCCGTTGCTCCATTGCTGAGAAACAGTTATTGTCCTATCCCATGGGAATCACGAATTTTCTCGAGATATAAAAAGTATCCTATTATCACTTTCTGTCTATTAAACCATAGGTATCCATACCAAAAATCAGGTCAATCTTTTGCTCCGTTGCTGCGTCAAAGAGGAACAAACCAACAAACTTTTCGGATTGATAGTATTAAAGTACGATGATTCTGTACCATAAAGGTAGAATAAAAAAACATGTTGAACCTCTAATGATAGAATATTTAAAAATATTTTTAATGTCAGACAAAATGACGGCCTGGCATTAAACGTCATAGTAACATGTAGCATGCAGAGGGAAAATAACATTTTATCCAATTTTAATGTCAGTTGTCATTTTCAATCCATACTTTATTTCCTCTTCAAGGGGATATAATGGTAGAAAAACAATTTGTCGCCTTGCCACGCTACTTGTGATTTATAAAAGTCTGCAGACAATGTCACCTGTCGTCTAATTACGTTTGGCTGTGACGTTTCGTTAGTCCATATTAGCGTCATAGAGGAATTAATCACTTAGCGTCTTTGTGATAGTGGCGACAGTTTCGCTTTCGGGGGTTTTTGTCCTGTCCTACAGGAACTATGAAATTTTTCGGGATAAAAAGTATCCTAAAGCTCCTTCCGCCTTTTATACTATATCCATGCCAAAAATCAAGTCAATCCGTTGCTCCGTTGGCGCGTGATAGAGTAACAAACCAACAAACCAACAAACTTTTCGGATTTATAATATTAGTAAGGATATAATAAAACACGTATTTCAAAATTTTTAGTAAATATATAGCTAGAGATGTGAAAATCGATAAAATTACTCCTTGGAGTAAACTACAAAAAGAAGTGAAATCCAACAAAAACATTTTCATGTGAAATGAGCTGTAGAGTTTGTGGAGTAAGGACTTGTAGAGGCGTGTAGAGTTAGAAACTTGGCTTTACGTGAGATCTGACAACTTTTTGATAGTGGGAACTGTGATTTAGACTTGGGTTATTTCACATGAAAATGTTTTTGTTGGATTTTTTACTACTAATAAAGTTATGGTTAGGTTAGAGCTATTACTACTATATAGCTGGCACTTAGAATGTATAAAAATTGCCCTAGTTATATAAACAATACTTTACCTGCAACAATGACAACTGTCTGCTTTGCAGAAATAACTTGACCACTACTGGGATCATCTACAATCATCATGTAAATTGGACGTTCCATAGCTGTTAAATTTCCGTCGGTTATGTCGACCCACTTGGCTATAGGGCTTTTTTCTGCCCATTGTTTCAATTGTGCTTCTATCTGTAAAATTTATCAATTACGTAATACCTATTTACGCATTTGAACAATTTACTTCCTCGACATCAGATACTTCTCCTGTGATATACCTACCTAATAGAGATCAGATAACATCAATAGAAATAACGCTTTAACGTTTTTTCCACAGAAAATTTCTGCGAAAGCTTTTGGCGTAATGCCAATAAAAAAAACCATAGAGCATGACAAATGGCTTTTGAAGATGTGTGTGAACCTGTGTTCAGATTCTTCAAAGCTCTAAAGCTCTTATTTCAAAGAATGTGATAACTTTGATACATATGACTATGAAGGGAGCAAGAAAGCAGGATACACCTCACCTCAGGTAAAGTTCTTGGTGAATTAAAATTTAGCTCTCGTATTTTCACCATGCTACAAACTTGACGTCTCTTATCACGTAACGTATCTTTCACGTTCTTCTCTGCTATGTAAACTTTAGAAGTAGTACTGGGTGTACTAGTATAGTAATTGTAAATAGGAGTAGAGTCTTGTATTATGGAACTTTGAACAATAGATTCTTCGGCAATTTCGTTATATTCTTCATTTGTGACGTTATATTTTAAGCTGGGTATATAAACTGGGCTATGAACGACATCTTCTACGACTGTTTCATTTGCTTGTTTTTGACGATTCTTAGCTTTATCATCATAGCTATCGACTGTACTCTTTTCTGATTTTTTGGAACTTTCATCCTCATAATTGTAAAATATATAATTTTCAGCATCGGAATCCTTTTCTATATGTTTTTTTTCTGTATAATCGTCTAATTTATCGGTAGTTGGTCTAAATTCCAATTCCGATGTACGGGATGTTTCTTGAAACGCTTTTATGGTTCTTTTCGGTATATCTTGCATGACAATCGATGTTCTAGTAACGTAAGGCGAGACACTAGAATCATCGTCATCAAATACACGTAAATAACCATATGCTTCTGAGCCAGATATGGTTCGTGTAGGAGCCGCAATATGATCGTCAGGCTTTGTGGAGCGTATCATACCTATTATTGCTTTTCGAAGCAACTGTAATCGAAAATAATTATTTTTGACACAACAACAATTGGAATCGAATTATAAACCTAAAATATCTGATAGTGATGAAATTTAAATGATATCACATGTAAAGCATGAGCTTTTAAATAAAAGAAAAGTTACTAAAATAAGTTCAATAAAAAAAGTCTTAGGTAACACAACACAACATAACAAACAAAAAACAAACTTTCGGATTGAGAACCTTGTCTTTGATGGAATACCGTGTTTTTAATTGCAGTTACTTTAGGCCGACCGCTTAACGCGCGTATCGCCTGCGCGGTAAGAAGGGAGCGGGGGAGATGTTACCGGATGGGTGAGGGCAAAGAATTTGTAATAGTACTACGTGAGGGTACGCGAAGCAGAGCTCTGCTTCGCGTACCCCTCTCACCCACTTACCGCGCAGGCGACACGCTCGTTAAGCGGTCGGCCTATAAGGTTTATACTACTATATACCTATCTATTATGTGTACATAGGTGTGTTATAGTTGCATCATATTTCTTACATATTCTTCTGAGGCGGCATTTGGCGGAGTGAGCGGCGGTATCTGGGAGTAGTGAGGGAAAGCCACGGGCGTGACGGGCGCGTACTGACGCACCGCGCTCAACTGCGGGCGCGGTAGAAACTGTGGGCCGGCAGGGGGACTCTCGTCGCGCTGCGGGTTACGCGCTTTCCATGCAAACAGAAGCTTCGAGTCAATTCATTTATTTCAGGTATAAGAAAACAAGACTTGTTATTTCTAAGTATTTTCTAAGGCAGTGGACAGGGCACACAACACAAAGGACTGATGACCGATGGGGTCGAAAAGTTCTCGAGTGGAGACCACGTCCACGTACAAGATGGAAAACCTCATCAAGACCACAGGATCGCGCTGGATGCAAGCCAACTGGTCTTATTGGAGATCAATGGGGGAGACTCTAGGCCTAGGAGTGAACGTTCTATGGCTGATGGATGGATGGATGATTTTCTAGGGTACTAAGTAGATGTACTCGTAGCTTAAGTGTGGCGTGCGTGTTTACAGACAGTCCAGTCGCGCACGAAGAGTTCCGTACCGTGTGGAAGCCCCCCTTAAATATATTTTACTTTAATTTAATTATTATTTTTTTTGAAGGGAATATTATACTATATATTCTGTAAATATTTTAAGCATCTTCCTGTTGTAATATCGGGCAAACGAAATCACGTTTCTTGTATGGAAGCCCCGTTAAATAATTATTTTATTTTAACTATTTATTTTTGAAGTGAATATTTAACCATTCTTGTTAACTAAATATTCAGTGAATATTACAAGCATAGCTAGGTACCTGTCACCGTTATTAAGATCGAGTGAAAAACGGTAAAAAAACAGGTTTGTTATATGGGAGCCCCCCTTAAATGTTTATTTTTTAGTTTTAGTATTTGTTGTTATAGCGGCAACAGAAATACGTCATCTTTGAAATTTTCAACGATCTAGCTAACGCCGTTCATGAGATACAGCCTGGTGACAGACAGACGAAGAGTGGAGTCTTAGTAATAGGGTCCCGTTTTTACCCTTTGGGTATGAAACCTTAAAAGCCATGCAATTTATTGTTTCAATTCAGTGCACAGACTAATATTGGTGGTGTCACCCATAGAATAAGAACTAAAGTAATAGGAACAGTACTAAAATAGCAAGAGATATACATTTTGTCCCATTTTTAATAGGTGTTAGAAAAAGATGCACATGCACGCGAACTTACGTAATTTCGGAGGATTTCATAAACTAGCATTGAGCTATCTAGGGTGTCCAAATTCAAGAAGGTAAAAAGAAGGAAGGTAAAATGATCAGAGATTTGAACCTTCTTACTGGAACTAGAGGGTTCAAATTTCCGAAAAAGACAAATGAGCAAGTGTACCCAAATTTTAACCATTTTGGCATTCCAATTGGTGATTTTGACCTATCCGACAGACATTGCGTTTTTTTTATTCCACTCGCTCTCGCGTATGCTAGATATGAATAAGACCGCTGTAACATAGTTTTTATTTAAGTACAATTTAGCAATACTTCTATTACTTGTAATTCTTCTGAGGTGTCACCTATGCGGCGTTTTAAATCTCACTTCGTAAAACTTGTGTTACCATTGCGATCAATGAAAGCACATTCCAACTCTATAATTGATAAATAATTATTTATCAATGATATATGAATTATGATCCACTATCATGTTAATTAAAAAATGCTTAATCATTAGTACATAATTAATTTATCGTGATTACAGTACAGGTCATAAGATAAAAATCACGAGCCCAGTAAATGCTTAGATATATCTACTTCAATCAGCATTATACCATCAATACATCATAATAAATAACTAAATATTTTGAATAAGAAATAACTAATAAATAATCTATCACATCAATACATAGTAATCACCTACATTTAATTTTAAAATGAGAAACTACGAAACAATGAAACTAAAAATTGTAAGGTTGAAGAGGCTTTCCAACAGTAGAACAGAGTACCTACAGAAAATCGCGTCACTCACAAAAAACACGCATCTGAAAGAAACCTCTTTGTTATGCGAAATTGATACAAGTAATATTACATGCCCTCACCTTTAACTTTTGGAGCAACAAGTAAAAAGTTGTCAGCACGAACAGGAGTTTCCCCCGGCTTTGCTGGAACGTGGTAGAAATCTCCCGCGTTTCGATTGGCCGCTGTCGTTGGTGGCACAAACCTCGTGTAGTCCTTCAATTCATCTAACTTTGCTACCGAAGTAGGTTTCGTTGTCTGCGGTGTTACCATTGCGCCACCAATGATAATTTTCTCAACACCCTTTGTTATTGGCTGGATGTTCACAGCGACGATCTTTTTCGCTTTCTGTGAGGATGAGTCTTCATCCAATACTTGTACGAGAAATTCTGACGTAGGCTCTATGTTAGCTCGCCATCGTGTATATTCTGAGAGAGCTCTCTTTCGCCTGAAGACTGAATTTAAAAAGTAGATTATATTATTATATTATTAAAAGTAGATCATAGATTATATGACGTAAAAGTGAAAAAGTACGTAGCAAGTAACACAATTATTAATAGTAGGTACCCAGTTAACATTATTAATATTGATTAGTAGGTAGTATATAGGTACCTATGTGGAACTTATATTTGGGGAACTATTTAGGGAGTTACTATGATAGTGTGGTAGGTATTTCTAATCCTTCAAACCACTGTCTCTACAAAGTGACTTCAATCGGCGAAGAAAAATGATAGAGAAATAATAAGAATGATAATAATGTGCTCAAATCGTGAACATTTAAAAATAACAAAAATGATAGTTGCTAGTAGCTACATACATATCTGAAAGTTTTTCTCGTTCTCGAAGACATGTAAAGAAGTCTTTTTTTTCTTAATTTATTCACGCGCTTTTTTCCTTTCCTTCCTATTCCAAGAATGCATTAGGTAGGTATTCTATTAACAGTGCAATCGGTAAATTTAAGTACACACAGATCATGGTAGGAAAAACCCGGCGCGCGTCATATTTGCTGCACCTACATGCATACAGATTAGTCTAACCTAGGTTATGAGCGTGAGTAAGCATATTAAAATTTCAGTCCCTAATTGAAGGTACTTTGTCCAACCCAGGTTCTAAACGTGAACTAAGCATATTATTGCCTACCTAATAGAAAAATTACGTAGCTTGATTAGAATATAATAGAATATATTTTAAGTTTGAGTTTTTTAGGTAGGTAGGTACCTACCTAAGTATCAAATGAAGGACCTCTCGAGTCTATAGTAAGTACTTACATTTGATGGGACATTCAGGATATAAATCAGTAACGTTTTCGTCGCAGCAGAGTACAAAATGTGTAAAACCTATTATCAAAAAAATAATTTTCATGTTGGGAAAATGTTCATTTTCGTTTGTATTTTGACATGTGTTTCATAGCGTATTTTGACACGAGATCTTTTTACGTCAAAAAATAGATTATGGCCAGAATTTTCTGGTAGAAAAAGAAGATTAAATGTTTTCGGAGGTCTATGACATGTTTAAAAACTTTTTGATAATCACCAACGACTTGGTACCCTGTTTTTCAATCTCTTTGGATACCTTTCTTGTCATTGATTATATAAGCTTTCAGGGTTCATAAGACAAGCGATGTTGCGATAGTCGATAGTTGGATAGCCTAAGTCAAAATTCAATTACACTATCGATAGTTCTATCGAAAATATCTAAGTACAGCAATACTATCGATACAATCGATAGTATCGAACAATGAAATTATCGATACTATCGATAGTATAGTAGGTAAGTTCGTATAAGCCTCCTGAAGGCCTTTAACATAGCTCACAGTTAAAACAACCGGGTCCTACAATTTGACGTGTCATCCGATCCACGGTAGTGCTCAGATAGAAAATGCCACCCGCAGTCACCCATACAAATACCGACCGTGCGAAACGTTGCTTAAATAAGCAAATATAGAATACTATACTGACTTGATAGTATCATTGTTCGATGTAATAATTTATTCGATGTAATTAATAGTATCGATGTAATAGTATCGATGTACATTAGATGTATAGCACTATCGATAGTATCAATATTGTCGATAGTGTTGCTGCTATCAATACTATCGATAGTTGATTTTCAAGGCCACGATAGTATTACGATACTATCGATAGACTTTCACTATCGCAACAACACTAATTTCGTTATACAATAACTCTATTACATTCTCTTTGCAATAACTCATTGATTTATTTTAATTTTGATCTTTACCTTTACTTGTATTAAAATTTCATTACCCAAAATGATGTTACACATCAAAATGTATTTAATTGTCATCTTATATATTTTTGGTGCTCTCTTTATGATATTGTTTCCTCCAAGGAATTTCGTGCAGTAAGTGATTGAAACAAACTTAAATGGACTTGGGCATGACCCTAGACCGCATATCTGCTCAACATCAGGCAGTATGTATGTCTGTTTTTCCTTATTCTGAGAGTTAAAAACAAACTTATACTTGATTAAAAAAATGTTGGGCAGGACAGTCGCCAGGTAAAGCGACGGCAGGTGAACAAAAACCACTGGACCAAGATGAGTGACGTACAAGATGAAAAGCACGTTGGACTACAGCAAACCGTGCACAAGCCCTTTCGCCAAAAAAGGCTTAGTACCTAAACGGACCATTACCATTATGGACTGAAAATGATTATAATTATTCCGTTATGATTATTCCCTTGATTTCAGTATTCTTCATATTCATTGTATAAAATTATTCAATGACCTATAGTCAATTTCTCTGGTCTTTGGTCAATTGGTTGGTCTCTCACTATGGGCCTTATTAGTAAGCTTCAAGTAGCCCAACGAGCCATGGAGAGGGCTATGCTCGGAGTTTCTCTGCGCGATCGAATCAGAAATGAGGAGATCCGTAGAAGAACCAAGGTTACCGACATAGCCCAGCGGATTGGCAGGTTGAAGTGGCAATGGGCAGGGCACATAGCGCGGAGGACTGATGACCGATGGGGTCGAAAAGTCCTCGAGTGGTGACCACGTACCGGCAAGCGCAGCGTAGGACGTCCACCCTACAAGGTGGACGGACGACCTCATTAAGACCGCAGGATCGCGCTGGATGCAAGCCGCTACCAACCGGTCTTATTGGAGATCTTTAGGGGAGGCCTATGTTCAGCAGTGGACGTCCTATGGCTGAAAGGAAGGAAGGAAGTCAATTTCTTACTTAAATAATTACTAGGCATAAGCTAATACTACGCTCGTAAAAAAGTTAGGAAATATTCCTGAGAATTCGAAATTATATTTATCCATCGCCATCCCCCACCGTAAAAATATCATACGGTTGAATGTAACTGAATTAATTTCATACGCTTAGGAATATATTGTACGTACCTATCTACCATTGGCCAGGGATAGTAGGGGGTGATAAAAACAGATGGAGCAATTATTATTTAATAATTTCGCTCACGCATTTTTTTAAGGTCGGGCGCCAAAGTGCGGTCTACAAGAAGTATAATAAAGGAAAACGATACCACCTCTGAATACATGAATTCGAAATCTTTGGAGAGCGCTGTAGAGCGGTTTGTCAAAAATGACCCGGAGGCCGTCAGCATGGTGCGATTGTCCCCACCGACTGCTGAAAATCGTACCATTGTGGCCTTACAGCTGAGGAGTGATCTGTTGAGCAAAAAGCCTGGCATTCTTATTATTGGAGGTAAACTAAGAAGCACACTATCCCATTTACACTAACTCACAGTCGGAATGCTCGTTCCTGCTCGCACTAGATGTCAATCCTAATCATAGGGGTTAGTCTAGGTTTACACGTAAATTGAAACTCCATAGCTGTTTCCGTATGGCTCTATACATTTTTGTAAAACGCCCCTGGCGAAAACGTTGAAGAACTAACCAAAACGTATGGAGCCACACACGAACGCGAAAGTTTTTAAGTAAATTACGCAAAACCTGGACTAAGGGATCAGGCAATTACTGAGTGACCTCCTTTTTAACAGAGTTCCAAAAAGGAGGAGGTTCTATGTTCGTCTTAAGTATATATTTTTTATGTATATTTTCGGCAATTGTGAACCGATTTACAAACATTTTTTTTGTTCGTAAGGATATACTGAGAGGTGGTCCCATTAAAATTTTACCGAAATCGGCTGAGCCGTTTTTGAAATCAATAATCATTAAAATTTGTTAACATCGATTCGACCGAACTATTCTAATTTTTTATACGATAGAAGACGATTGTGCCATTTTTAGCGAAAAATAATTAGGTACGCTATTTATTTCAAACTTATTACAAGGTTTAAAAGAGTTAGGATGGTTTCTACCTCACTTTCAATGGATCCGAAAAAATCGAAGGTTGTAGTTATAATTATTTATACGTGACTTGAGCTATAGCTATATAAAACAAACATAAGCTATCTTAAATTTTAACTTCAGGTCTAAATGGAATGGCGTGGAATGTCCCAAAGGCAATAATAGAGTTGGCTGAAAGGTTACTTTATGATTCTAGTTATCAAACTCCATTCTTCAACGACTATGACTGGTACGTATGCAACTGCTTTTGAGTAAACACAAAAGCAGTTATTTTGTCTACTTCATTTGGCTTTCTTACAGGGAAGAATTGAGGAAGGATTGTTTTTTGAGGAATCCAATCGGATTCTTTCTTCTCATAGAGCCTCTGAGCAATTCGTTTGGATGAATTATTTACACAGAGGGTCCAGGTTTAAACGTAAATTGAAACTACAGTTGTTTCCGAATGGCTCTGTACATCTCTATAAATTTTTGTACAGCGCCCCTGGCGGAAACGAGGAAGAACTAACCATAATGTATGGAGCCACACGCGAACGCGAAAGTTTAAGTGCACTACGCAAAACCTGGACTAAGGGCTCAGATCGACCCTCGGGGTTAAAATTGGAATTTTACCTGACCATGGCAAAGTCAACAAGAAGACCATAGTTTATTTAATTTTTTTGCGTAATATTGTCGAATTAAACAATTTTTTACACGCCACAAAAAATGGTTCAATACGACTATCTTTTGCAAAAAATTAACTAGAAGTTCATATGCTTAGGTATACAATCAAGTTGAAACGGTGCTTCCATTAGAAGTCAATTATTTCAGCTAGGTACAAAACTTCTTGCCCTGATGCCGGGGCACTAAAATACGGAATCGGTATCCCCTGCCTGTAGTAAGAGCCTACTAAAAGGGGACCACTGGGCTCGTATCATAGATGAGGCTCTAGCCATCCACTCAAACGGGCTCAAGGAGGACGACTGCGTATGTGGCAACGCTGTCGTGAAGGACAGCACAAGCCTGGTTTTATCACCAGGCGAGTAGTCGTATAAAGTGCTGGGAGCACCGGTGCGTTCACTTGGAGATCCCGGAGCTCCCAAGAAGGCACAAAGGCTGGTCACCGAGGGGGTTTTAGTGGATACAATCCTACATAACCCGACTGCACCCCAAAGCAGTCGGGCATCTTTCGAAGATTTCCCCTCGTAAATAAAAAATAATAAAAAAAGGTACAAAATTTCATTTTTGCCTCAGGTATTTGATACCATGTGGAAACCCAGACGGCCTGCACTTCACGCAGGGTCTGCACAAATTACCACCTGTTGACATCGAGACGTGGTCAAAGAACCTGACGGTGAGGGCGACCACTCGGCCGGCAGAATGGCACAAAAACGTCGACAAGGAAGCAGTTAACGAATCGTGCTTTGGGACAAATATAAACCGGAATTTTGCATTTCATTGGCAAGGTTAGCTATTATGATTACGTTTTTTTGAAGCAGTATGGAGTAAAGCCTCTTGTTATCATGGAAATAATTATAGCAGAGAACGAAAAGAATAAAAATTTGAGCGATCAGAAAATAATTTAGGTACTTTCGTTTTTGCCATCTGTTCATTCATCCAAAAGATTGTCTGGAAAGATGTAGGTTGTATATTGATTATTGTATTGGAAGAAGTCAATAGGCCCAATTATGAAGGCACCATAGTAATTACAATAGCCAATTAGACTATTACTGTTTCTTTTTCACTTGAAGCATTCGATAGAGAGAACACTTTTTACGTAGCTATTAAATTTACGATAGCGCCTTCATAATTGGGCCTGTTAAGCGTCTAAGAAGTTAACTAAAAGCTGCGCAAAATCCCACTACTCATCCCCGCTGAAATATTTATTTTTTTACTACGTATACGTTTAACTACACACTGCCTGATGTTAAGCAGATATGCAGTCTAGGGTGTAATACGCTTATACAGGGTTATTTCTAATCAATTAGCATCCTTTTATGGGCTTATTCTGTACATCAAAACTAACAACATTTGTTCTGCAACTTTTCTCAAAACTCGAAACATTTTTTGTTGTTCCATAGAAAAATGTCGTTCACCCGCGACAAAATGTATAGAACAGCAGATTTTTTTTTTGAGTTCTGACAAAAGTCGCAGAACAAATAAGCCCCTAAAAGGATGCTAATTGATTAGAAATAACCCTGTATAGAAGATACCTATTTACTCGGGATTTGAAGGCACACACGTTGTACTTTAGCGGGAAGACAGACTCAGGCAAGCGTTCCACATTCCACAATCGTCACAAATATGAATTTGTAACGATTCGCCTCGTGTTCCCAAACGCCATTAAGTAATATTAAGGTTTTTAGGGTTACATTAGCAAATTGTTAACCCGGTAGATGACGTGCACCAAACCCCGGACCGGTGCTCGCAGCTGTACCCGGGTATAAAGCCGTTTTCCACCGCGGAGGCGCAGGCGATCCGGCGCTACGTCGACACGCTTGGAGACACCATACAGCTGGCTATACACTTGCATGCAAGCTTCGTGCCCAAAAAGGTTACATACCTACCTAATCAGTGATTCTGTTGTAGGGACCAGACTTTATTCGTAGACTTCGTAATTGATCGATGGTACGAAATGGGCGATGCGAGTTTGCTTCGACAGGCAAAAAAAAAAAACTTTTATTTGTCCGGATGTAGGTACTTAACTAGATGTTGCTATTTGGCAAGGTTGTTTGGAGGATTATTGTAGCAACGCTCGTGAAAGAAATTCAATGGGGCATGTGGATCTACTAACCCGCACTGGACTAGCGTGGTGGGTGTGGTCGAATCGCCCTACGTGGGTAGGCCTATGTTCGACAGTGAACTATAAAAATTCCTATATCATGTTATAATATGAAGAACTTTTAATATGAACCAAATCGGTCTATAGTGTCGAGATATAGGATATAGGGGGTTTTGAAGTCTCAGTTAAAAAAGGGAAGTTTCTGATGTAGTGGAAAAGAATGCGTTTTATGTACTACAATGAGCTAAAATAAGCTGACAATGATTATGATGGTTTTATAAAAAAAAAAATTATTAAAAAAGCTTACTTCAAGCAAATGGATCCAGAGCTACAATCTAAAGTTTAAAAAATGTAAAGCTAGCTATATGAAGAATATGGTTTCAGGAATTTATTTTATATCCATGGCGGTATTCTCTGCGTCAACCGAGCAATTTTAGAACTCTGCAAGATATCGGAGAGTACGCCGCCAGACAAGCACGCTTACAAGATGGAAGATTATATGAGGTAAATAAAATTATTCTAAAAATAAGCTTATTATATTTAGATTACTAGGAATATAGTACCAACTACAGGTACCAATCGACCAAGGCAGATCAGGCAGGGAGAAATCTACACCCAACAGTGAGGAGGAAGCTGTACTGTCAAGTCGTGTACTTACTTCAAGACCACTGAGCATTTAGGCATAGACAACAATATTGAGTCTCACGGAAAATTTACATGCCATAAAGTCACACATATTTTTAAAGCAAGTTGGTATCAAGAAAGATGTCACCGTAGATAGGTATATTCTATTCAACAGGACGTCCACCTATCGAATGCCTAAAGTGAAAAAGAAACATGCTAATTAGATATTATAATTACGATGGCGCCTTTATAATTGGGCCTCTTATCATATTAGACAAAATGGTCGTGAAACATGTACTTGTACCTATCTAGTCCCGATAAAAATATCTATGTATTAATAATCTTTGAGGAATCAGTACTCAGCAGAATCAAATTAGGTACGATTTCAAAAGATACTCGCCTGTTTATAATATAAATGTAGATTAAGAAAGGTATCTATTGATCAGACGTTAGATACCTATAAATTCAAAACTTATAGTTAGGGGCACCATAATTTAAAAAAAGATTTATTATTCGAAATCGAAAAGTCAATTTATTATTTGAGATCGGGCTGACAGATTAAGTTTTATCCAACCATGGCACAATGTGCACCTACAAGCGTAATTCATGTAGGTACTAAGTGGCGATATAGGTCTATGATACCTAGCCTAGTAGCTGGTTGGTGGCCTGCTGTGATACCCTGGTGATAGTTTACGCTCGCCTGTATCGTGAGATTTTGGTTTCAAATCCCCTTGTCCCTTATCAATGAGATCTTTGAAACTTATTACATGTACTGATTCTTTTCATTGTCTTTTCGATGAAGATAAACAGGATAACTGCAAAATCCGAGTATTGCACAGTATTGTCATTATTTCAATTCAAGCTCTAGCTAGTGCCAAGATTCTTCTTTCTATCTAGAGATCTTATGCTAGAGGTCTTCAAGCAAGTAAGCGTGGAAAGGAATGGCAATGAACTTTTACACCTACCTACACTGTTGATTTTCCTTCGATACCTGATCGGCTTGCTCTAGGTACATTTCTGATCCGTACAGCCAGGGAATGGCACAGACCGCCGGCATTCTTGTTTTCACGGAGATATAATCTAAAGTTTTTCAAAGTTAGAGTACGTGCTCCATCTTCGACCACAACGTCGCTTACCATTCGTTAAGTTGCTGGTCAATCGCATACATTTTTGCGATAAAAATTACACCCCATGTAAGTCTCATTGTGCGTTTTCAACACTATAGTCAAACCGTTAAACTCAGACATCGCCTGCGCGGTACAGGGGCGCCGGGGGAGACGACACAGGGGACTGAGACAGGCGCGGGCAGCGGGTCCCCGGCGCCCGCACCTATCTCAGTCCCCCTTTGTCGTCTACCCCCGCGCCCTTGTACCCGCGCAGGCGATGTCTGAGTTTAGCGGTTTGACTATAGGCGGCCTTATCGCTGGAAGCTTTCGTCCAGGCAACCTCGACCTTAGAAAGACTTAGACAATCTTTGAAGAGGCGTTATGTCTGGATTTTATGAATTCTTTTGTATTTAGTATCTTTGTGAATTTATCGACGTTGTTTTGCAACTGATTGTTATAATTTCAAAAGCCGTCGTATATAAATTTATGATAGTAGAAATATGATTCGACTCACGTTATGACATACGTGAAAAATGTGATTATCACGTTTCATACGCTGTATTTTTAAAGCATTTTACTATTGAACCTATATCTACTCTACAACTAAAATAGTGTTTCGTTTGCAATTATTAGTAACACATTCAGTTATACTGCATCAATGTCATCGGTTTCAAAGATATTAATCTGAGTGAGAGAAGCGACTTAGCTTCGGGTGGCAACTTTATTTCATCTCTTTTGATATAAGTTTAGATGTTGCCTCTCGCCTACAGTCCGCATTTTACAATAAATCTTGACAGAAATTGGCACACTGGTTCTTTATATTTTTATATATTTTTAGTAGTGAAACATTTGCAGCATTTTCAAGTAATCTGTTCTCAAAATTGTACAATTTACACGTGTAAAAATATCTTTAATAACAGTCACGGTAACGCTCAATTTCGCAGCACCTCTCTTTAGAAAGAAGAGAGGAGAGAGGTGTGAGTGAAGAAAGAGAGGTGCGAGAGAGGAAAGAGGGGTAAGAGGTGTGGAGAGAGGTGCTACTGTCCAGAGAACTATTAGCTAAAATGATAAAATTCATCCGGTGCATTATCTCTCTCCTAGTCAATTATTATTTATCATTATTGACTTTCCCATGGAAGAGATATACAGTAAAACACTAGCCTTTGCCAGTGGTTTCGCCCACATAAGACTTATTAGGAAAAAACTAACCTTTCTGAACTGTATCGAAACGAATCCGAAAGCATTTGACATAATTACCTATCAGGCCTCTTATTGTTGAAGCATGGTTTTCTGAAACACAAGCTATAAGCTTATTTCAGCAATCCGAAGCTCATGATAGTTATAGTAGCAAATCATCTCATATCTGCCCATACAAAAAAGCTAGTTACAGCGCCTACAGAAATCGAATGGCAAAATAGGTATGTACTTTTGCTCGTTGTTTTTGGCTTAAGGTCGATTGTATTGTGGTTTTCGTCGCAAAAGAATTATTGTATGTTACTAGCTATACCCGCGGTTTCTCACAGGATCCTTTTAACTATATCCATGGAAAAATCAAGTCGTTAAGCTACTTTTTATTCCAGAAAAATCAAAGGTTCTTATGGGATAGGACAAAACCGCGCGGGATGGGATATCGGGCGGGCGAAGTCGCGGGCAAAAGCTAGTAATTTTATAAATCCGAAAGTGTTCGATAGCTGCTGAGTGAAAGAGTAACAAACAAACACACTTTCGGATTTATAAAATTACTAGCTTTTGCCCGCGACTTCGCCCGACCGATATCCCATCCTGCGCGGTTTTGTCCTATTCCATAAGAACCTTGGATTATTCTGGAATAAAAAGTAGATTATGTCATTCTCCGATCTTTGAAATGTGTAGGTACGAGTACATCCATGTCAAAGATCAAGTCAACCCGTTGTTCTAATGCTGCTTGAAAGAGTAACAAACTTATAAACACATTTTAGGTTTTATAAAATTAGTAAGGATAAAGATTGTGTTCAATATCCAGGTGCATCAGAGCAGCAACGACGGGCGTGTGGCGGGCTCGTTCAGCGACTACGTGTCTGGCGTCGTGGGCGTCGACCTCGTCTACATCGTCAAGCCATACCACCAGCCGTTCCCGAACTTCACTCGCCCTTCATTAGGTAAGATTTTAGCACAAAATACATATACCTAGGCCGAATCATACAAGTCGGCGGATGTGAAGTTAGCTATAAGCTGCGCGAAACTCAATCAACGCGTAGCTTTATGTGAGCGTCTTTAAGGGTTGTATATTCCTATTCATATTATATTCATATTCCTTTATTCATACAACAGTATACGTCAAAAATCGAGTACAATAGGATGATGGAAAATTACAAAAATTTTAAAAACAAATGTCATAACAATTAGTCATAAGTCAATAACAGTGATTACCACAAACATAAATTAAATAAAATAACATTGCGCAGCTTGTAGCTAATTTCACATCCGCCGACTTGTATGATTCGGCCAATAAATAAATAGTAATAAGGGAGAGTCATACAAACAGCGACCCTTGCATGTATGTCTTTCTTAACGATTACCGAAGTTACTGCAACGTTCGACACGTGTTCGGCACTGACAGATTTCGGATGTGTGACCGCGGGTGGCATTCACAAGTGAGCGCTGCCGTGGCTCCGATGACTCATTAAATTGTGGATCCCAGTTGTATTAACCATTTAGCCATGTCAGAGGCGGCTTAAAACTGACACCAGGGCTAACCACCCAGTCCATGTTTTTATTTTTCATATTTTAAAACTTTATTTACGATTTTTTTTGGAGTTTAGTTCTGAACCTCAATCTACGAGATATTAGTTATCTATATACACTACGATTTTATTAAATAGGTAGGCGTATAAGAAAGAAGGAACCCCAAGTTACTAATAACGCAATTAGTTTGTTCCATTTTGAATCTCACTGTGCACATGTAGTACTGTAACTACATCCTGCTAAGTGATGCTCATACAAAAAAAATATCTTCAGATGATTACGAGAAGAAAGCCATCAAAGCAGTGCTGAGCATCGTACGAGGTTGGCGCAGAAGTACGAAGGTCAACACGCTATCGTTCTTTGGAAGAGATGTAGAATTCTAAGGAATTCTCCTTAGTACCTACAGTAGATGCACCGGTTGTGGCCACTGCCTGGTTTAGGCCATTTGATGTCAAAATTATCGCATATATAGATTTTAACCCTCAAATGCATATTGTTGCCAAAAGTCTACGAACTCAATTTTTTTTATTTGAGAACTGAAACCAGTATCGGTAATACATTAATTCTGTAAAATAAATAAAAAATCTAAATTTTAAAAACTCCTGCATTTAAGGGATAAACCATAATATTGTTTGTGTGATTCTCAGTTTGAAAAGTTCTTAAAAATATTATTCCAACATTAAAATTGTCTACACAATCATTAAAATTCAAAGTGGCCATAAATTACACTAAGATGGTCACAACCGGCGCATCTACCCTACTCCATATTCTGTGTACCATGTAACTATCATTGTACAAGTAGTTTAAGTTCTTTAAATAAAAGCAAAGTTGCAGTCTTCAATGGTCAACGATTTTAATATTTCCTTAGTAAATAAATAGTAACAGAATCCTAAACATCTTTATCAAATGAGCAAAATGTACACTATTTACAATAAAATCTGTTATTGTATATCAACTCCGTTGGCGCTGCATCCTCGGGCCATTTCTTAGGAGCGAGACATCGAGCTCCCAGTTCTTAGCTAAACTACTAAAAGTACTCAGAAGTTGTGATTGTCTCGTGTTATTCTCGCTGAGATCTCCCGCTTGTAAAAGGCTCAGCTCCAAAGCCACTTGGTGTAAATGTTGTAGTCTTTTGAACAGAGCGTCTTTTAGCTCTCTGTTTTCTGTCCGTCTCCAGTACTTTAGGTTTCTGTCGATGACTGTGGTGACGTGCTCTCTTATGTCTCGTAAACACGCCTTCTTTTCTGTGTTTGACTGTAACAAGAAATACAATTATGAGATTCATGAAGATACTTATAATACTTTATGTAGTAATGATATAGCTCACACTGGAGAATGAAGCCAAATGTAACTTAGTCTGCGTGCTTTATCTTCGACAATATTGTTCCTTCCCGTTAGGTGAGATGTTGGACAACCGCAACTTTTTCGCGATAAAAAGCAACTTTTTCGCTATAAAAAAAGTTTGGTGGGCTATCGGAACTCACGAGCGACGGTTTTAATGTGCGAGTAAATTTTATAGATGGACAACACACCCGGCATTTGGACGGATTGAGAACTTTGAGGCGTTCCCAAAACCGCATCGTTCGTTTGGAGCCGGACATTGGGGTACCCACACGTGGCCCATAACCCTAACCCTACCTTTCCGATGATAGCCGTGATTTATATTTATTGCTGGCTCTGGCGCTGCTGAGGCAGACATATTCAATTGTAATATATTTTTTAGGCATTCCACTTATTTTAAACTGATTTTTTTTTTGTATAAATAATACTTATTTTTGTATGAATCGGTTAAGTAGTAAATTAATAATAATCGAGATAATTTGGTACTTTTACTTTACCACTTTTTTCGCGTATAACTCGAAAAATTTCGACCGTACGAAAAAACTTGCAACACAAAATTGTAGAGATTTATATTTACAACAACTTTAATCCTTGCCATTTTTGTTGAAAAAGACCGAGATATTATTATTAAACCTTTCCCCCTTAAATTCAAGATGGCGGATAACGCACCGGCGGAATTTGGTCGCCATCTTGAATTTAGACTACCAGTGACCCCCATTAAAGGTTGCAGCAAAAAAATTGCTGCCGGGTATTTTTGCAATTTCAGGCTCTTTTTGACTAATCCGACTAGGCTATTTGGTGACGCGAATGAATGAAGCCGCCACGCCGCCCGCCGTCACGCGCCGCCCGCGCGGGAACGTCTCGCTCTCCACGCTGTATGTCTTGTATAGGTGAGGTGTACCTGAGTGTGGTTGCAGAGCGCGAGGCGCACGCGCAGTGTGGCGGGCGCGCCGAGCGAGCGCAGCGCGAGCGCCGTTACGCCGCCCGCCGTCACGCGCCGCCCGCGCGGGAACGTCGCGCTTTCCACGCCCCCACCACCCGCGCCCGCCCTGGAACATACAAATAAAGTTACCAAAAAATTTAAAAATAAAATCACCCGCGTGTAGACCGGACCAGACGGAAACTTTTGTATGAAAACACGCGAACGCCCGCTTTACGTCGTCGAGCTTTAATCTTTGTTTGGATCCCACTTATTTGGTCATATGCTCTTTTTGGAAAACAAAGTGTAGCCGGCCCATGCCAACTGAATAGTGTATCGCTGTTTACCTGTGCGTGGGGAAGACGAACACGGTGGGGTATGAGTCGACGGTGTACTCCCAGGGCAGGTCGTGGCGGCGGGCGTCGAGCCTGGCGGCCCGCGTCGGCACGCCGCACGCCGCCAGTAGCCGCGCGGCCGCCGCCACGGCGCGCGACGTCAGCGCGCTGCACGCGCCCCCACATACTGACACTATCGTTAGCTGGAAACAATATACAAACGCTTTAAAACCGTGAACTTACCATAGAGTAATATACCTAAAATTGAAAATCTAACTAAATATTATTTGCCCCGCTTTAAAAGGCTTGAAGTGTCAATGTGACATTATATCAGTAGTTAGAGTGTCACTTGTCATTGATTACATTGCACTCTTTTTGCATTTTCGACGCCATCAAGTTCTTCTACCTTAAGGCATTTCCACTATTATTAATTTTTCTATGTTTAGATCCAAAAAAAACAAGAAATCGGCTAAGCCAAGTTTTTAACCCAACATCATCAAATAATAATATTTTCATACAAAAAATATATTACATTATCTGACTGTGTCCCGGTTCTATTCGTCTGAACAGTTAAATTGCAAGAGTACAAACTGACATGTTTACTAAAATCAAATCAAGTCTTGCTAAAAAAAACACTTTACATTAAGTAAGTAAGTAAGTTCGTATAGGCCGGGTGGCTAGCCCTGGTGTCAGAGTTTTTAGGCCGCCTGAAGGCCTCTGACATGGCTAAACGGTTAAAACAACCGGGGCCTACAATTTAACGTGTCATCCGAGCCACGGTAGCGCTCAGTTGGAAAATGCCACCCGCGGTCACCCATCCAAGTACTGACCGTGCGGAACGTTGCTTAATTTCGGTGATCGCTGACAACCACCTAGTCAAACTACGCTACGAGCGCTACATTTACAGCATTCGATATTCATTGTTTAACACCCACACAACAATTGATCTATTTTATTTATATAATTTCATCTGCTTGCTTACTCTATAAATTATCATGAACATAAAAAAACAGCTATTCATGATATTAGCAGTACTCACTGGTCCAGGGGTCCTAACAATCTTCCTAAAACTCTTGGTAGTAAGGTCCAAAATGTCCATTCCATCTTCTTCCCTCTCCGACTGTTTCTTGTCTATGGAGCCGAAGTAATGCGTGTGCGTCGCGTCGTCGACCGGCGTGCGCAGGGAACGTTTTAAACTCTTGTTGGTAAAGTTGTATATGAAGTCTCGTAGAGATTTGGCACTTATTTCCTCTGATAATAGATATTGGCTTTCGTGCTGAAAAGATACGACTTTGTTAGAATGTATATGTATATTATACGTTCATCAGAAAAAAATGACGTCACTTTTTCTTCTCAGTTAGATTAATGTATTTATCGTGTTATTCTTACGTCTACTCGAGGTAGATAAAACATTGTACACAAGATAAACCAAAACATGGTATTTTGTTTAATACGGAACAGATGATTTTTGGTTAGTCTCGTGGAAAATTTTGTTCTAAAACATGTCCATTAAATTTCCGACGAACGTATATTTTTTTATGTATAACCACGCATAACTTTTTTTGTAGTAGTCCGATTTCAATAATTGTTTTTTTTAGTGGAAAGAGTATACTTAGAAACTGGTCCTTTTAAAATTTTATTAAAATCGGCTAAGCCACTTTTGAAAAATCAACAATAATGTGAAAAATGTAACATCGATCCGTGCGAAATATTCGCGAATTCTGTACACGGGTGAAGTCGGTCATGCTATTTTTTGAGAAAAATAATTATATAAACTCTATACACTACTCGACGCCTGCTTGCCAATTAATTAGTGGAACTGAAAACTTACCTGACTGTCCAAAATGACGACAGCTGTCATGTCTTTTCTACTGAACACATCGATGCCGAGCGACTCCGCAAAATGATGATTATGCACACTGTCTATCGCTATCATGTACAAACTGAAGTTATTAGCGCAAGACAGTCCGTTTATATGCGTCAAATTATGTGGTTCTTCTGACTTCGACGGTAAAATAGGAGGACTGAACTCTTGCGCAAACTTCATAAGCTTACAAAAATGTTGTACGTTGTCCTGGATAAGATTTTCGGGCGATAGCGGATCGTCTTCTAAAGGCAGCATTGTTGTTTCTATACTGTGAAGAAAGATTTATGCATTATAAATGGTAAAATGTAACAATCTTAGTAGTGGCCAATACACAAGACAATACAAGCATGATATCAACGCAAGTATGCTGAATTCATTTTGTTAAATCCCCACGCACCTTTTTTTTTAAATGATATATAGATTTATTTGCTATTTAGACTCTTTCGTTAGACTCTTTAATCTAGCAGTGACGGTATCTACCATTAGTATAATTTAAGTACCACATTAAGCCTGATTACAGAGGCGCCAGCGTAAATTCAATAGCAACGTAAAAAGCGTTCTCTCTATCGAATGCCTAAAGTCATCATCATCAACATTTCGTGGCAATGGCTAATAAAAGTTTTTTTTATTTGTTTTATGCCTAAAGTGAAAAAGAAACAGAACTACATATGCTAATTAGCTAATATAATTACGATGGCGCCTCTGTAATCGGGCTTATATTGTCTGATTTATTTATCTAGACAAAAAGAAAGCCCATTCATAGCCCAATAATATCGTGCGTCTTGGCCATTAAAAGGAAAACTACTCACTCTTCGTTATTCAACTCCACGTCTTCAGGAACCAAATAAAAGTTCTCTTGGAACATTTTACACTGCTCGTAATTGTCGTAGAAGCTTCTCTCGGCGGGGAAAGTCTTGCTATTGCACTCTTGCAGCCAATCCAGGGACCACAAATCCGTATGCTCTAAGTCGTCATCTCTAGAAATACCGAGTCCCCGTTTCCCAAAGAAGTTACTCCAAACCCCAGTTTTCGGCACCTTCTGCGTACTGTTATTCCACGGGTAAAGACTGTTGGATTCAACCTCCTTTTTGTAGCTCGGCTTTATGATAGGCTTTTTGAACTTGAACTCTTGGCAGAATTTGAGATAGTCTTTCTGTTGGTACAGGAGACGTTGGACGCGCTGTAGTTTGATGAGCTCGCTCGTCCACATCCTGCTGTCATTGTTTTTGCAATTGTAATATTCCATTGCGATTTCACGCATCTGTTGACAGTTCATTTAACTTATTTCAATAAAGAAAGCATCCGAAAGTTCGTCTCTTCTTGCTCGCACTCATTTATTTATGCAAGCGACTCCCAAATGTTTTCTTTATTGAATCAAGTAATATTCATATTTATATTGCTTCCACAATGTCATTTGTTGACGGTACATTGAATGGTACAGGCATATGGAAAAACCTTAATTTTTAAGCGCTTCGTGATTCGGAAATAAAGGTATAGATTTAAAAACTGTATGATGTAGATAGCTTAATATAAGGTATATTATGTACATTAAAGAATATGCACGATTTGTTTTTTTATTTTTAAATTATAGCTTACATCGTAAAAGAATCGTATAAAAATGTTTAGTTCTTAAAAACCAATTTCTTACAAAGATATATTGTTTAAAATAAAACAATCAAATCCGGACGATTTAAACGCGGCAATAGCGACGCATGACATCACTATGCACCATATGTAGTTACTATTCTCTAATCTGTGGCACCGTCAGCTATAGTATCAGCTATTGGCTGTCATGTCCTTGATGGTGAATTTTAATATTCACTAAACGCGACGTCATTGGTCAGATCATTGTGAACAATAGCGTAGTTTTTGCTATGTTGCAATAGCTATGTTGAATGTCCGGGAGTTATTCGGACTTTTTGATAATTATAGATAGATACAGTATAATCTCACTAATCCGGCACTTCAATAGACCGATACGTCTAACAATCCGGCAACCTCCCGCCCGCGCCTTCCTCGCCACTTTACGCCTATGCACTCCATCGCTGCGTCGTCGCCTAGCAGTGTAACCTCAAAAGTTATCACTTGTACGTGCGTAAATGCATTATATTCTCTTTATGTACACGCATATATACATTTAATTATCTTTTTAAAATAATAAATTAAATTTATGTTTTATTTTCTTCTCTATAATCCAGTAATCCGACAATCCAATTATGCGGCACCCTCTAATTTTTTATAGTGCCGAATTAGTGAGATTATACTGTACTCAGTACTCACCAAAGCATAATTAGGCAATTGCTCATAAATCGGGTTCAAGGGCGTGAACATCATCAGAATCGGGTTTCCATCCACATATCTCTCGAAACTGAACGCTTTTTTCCACATAGGTATAATGCGAGCCAGAGGTTGGGAGAAGTTCTCCAGCACCCATACCATGAGAGACGATTCATTCCACGCGTTTTTCATACCTTCTTCTGTTATGTACTCCTGAAAAATATATTAACATTAGAAAGCCACTTTTAACATCACAGAAGATCGTAAGTTATTACAATTTGGGTGATGGGTGAAAGAGCGGCGGGTGGGTCAGTCATGTCGGTTAAAGTCCAGCAAGAGGGTTCTTATGGTAGGTATGGCCAGTAAAATTTTGATACACCTCGGTTCAGTAGTGTTGAGCCAATTAAAAAAAAAGAAATTGAAATTTTGAATCGCGCGTGAAAAGTCGAATAGCAAAATACTAGTTTTAAAATTTTGCTTTCAGTTACGATCTAGGATGTAGCGTGCTTGCTTATAAAGTAGCTGTTTACTCCCGGTTTGAAGACTAGGGATTGTAATTCGTCAGTGAGACAGTCCTAGGCAAAGACCTCTACATTATAAACTAAACTTTTAATATGCATGGTCGTTTTTGAAGTAGGTTATAACTTTTATTCTCAAAAAATAACAACTAAATCCTACTAATATTATAAATGCAAAAGTTTGTGAGTATGTATGGCTGTTTGTAACTCTTTCACGCACAAACAGCTGAACCGATTTGGATGAAATTCGGTATGAAGGTAGCTTAGACCTGCGATTAACACATAGGCTACTTTTTATCTCGGGCTAACGCGGGTAACACATCGGGTATCACATAATGAATAAATGATTTATATACCTTAGTATCATTCCAAAGCATGATGCGTGCGTTAGGCACTATATCTACGCCGAGGTCCGACGCAAGCGCCTCTGACGTCACAGTAGCGAAGCATATCTCTCCGATGACGTCATACTCGCGAGCTTTCAGCGACACGTGGTACCAGGTGTTGTAGTACTTGGAGGTTTCAGATAGTGGAGTGTAGCCTACAGCTACGGCCTGAAATAAAAACAAGTAGTAATTCTTTTAAGTCTGTGATCAACGACACAGTTTTCTAGTGTATTGCGTGAGGGATGAGGGGTATGACATGAAAGACGAGAATATTTTGAGTTTATACATTTTAATAATAGGTAGATACAGTATTAAATACAGCTCGCACCGCATAGTAGGTAAACTTGTGCTTAAGGTATTTTTACTCGACTGCGTGTCACAAAGGAGCTCTGTGCAAAGGAGGATCAGAGGAAGACTCATACTGTTTCACTGTGCACGCGACGTAGTGAGCACGCACAGCCTGCGTTGTTACTTTAATGGTATTTATTACTTCGCATATTACTAGAGATGTGTGCAGAACGTGCTACCTTGGTTTAATTTTTGAATAAGCGCCAAATAACTAAAACTACGATTTTAAGACGTTCTGTAGTAAGTTCGTTTCGGCCGGGTGGCTAGTTCTGGTGTCAGAGTTTTTAGGCCGCCTAAAGGCCTCTGACATGGCTAAAACATTTTAAAACAACCGGGACCTACAATTTAACGTGTCATCCGAGCCACGGTAGCGCTCAGTTGGAAAATGCCACCCACAGTCACGCATCCAAATACTGATCGTGCGGAACGTTGCTTAATTTCGGTCATCGCTGACAAACACCAAGTCAAACTACCAATATAGTAAAGGCGATTTACAGCTCATGTGCAACTGTAGTCTGCGTGTGCAGTAAATCAATCAACTTCACCTCTTGTTACACCTAAAAATCTACTTTCGCGCAAGTTTTACTTATGTAGCTAGGTATAACTTATCAGAAATTGGATTTTGAACTTACATCGCAATAAGATAGGAGATTAATGAGATCTTCCGTTGATGATACTCTTTTGAGAGGTTTCATTATCAGTTCCAAAAAGTTAACCATAGTGTGTGCATCTTTAGGACCTGTAATGTTGAAATAACATGAAATTAAAAAATAATGATATAAACAGGATAAATAACTAATACCATCTCGCCCCAGAATAATGCCCTGAGGAACACCAAAGCAAATTTCTTCAAATACATATTTATATTGTATGAAACGGAGGGTAATGGATTTTTACGGGGCCCTTTCAAAAGAATAACAGAGAAGAAATCCCAAAAATTGGTTTATGCGTGGTGGAGATGCATCACAAACAAAATGAGAATTCAATTTGTTCAAAATTAGCTCTAAAGTATTGTTTATACAACTGAATGATGTCAAGTGTTATGCATGAAAGGTCAAACACCAATCAGAATTTTACACCATGACAAAAGCCTAAATTGATCACTTTGAAAAATCCCGAAAAAAATTAAGTTACCCAGAAGTTTCCCTGGGAAAATCGGAACACAGTAATACTTAATAATATACAGTACTGCTTGGCAGTTGAACAATTAAGGGCCGAGTGGGAGTTTGTTAATGTTCGAAACCTGTTCGATCACGTTAACGTTTGATGTGATTTCTATGGAAATGGCACAGAGCTATCTTGTGTCACATACAGAAAACTGAATAGGAAAGTCAGATTTATTTAATTTTACTATAATGTAACGAGCGCCAAACCGATCGAACACAAGCGCGGCAACGTCTGTGATTGGCTAACTCAAGTATGTGTGTCAATGAGCTCGAATGTTTGCTCGACGCGTTCGGGCAACGTGACGTAAAAGTAATTCGATTTAATTTGCAAAACTCCCATTTGGCACTTTGTTATTCATTGTAATAGGCAAGATGACTAATATAATCGTCCAAGTACGAATCGGACTTGCGCACGGAGGGTTCCGTATTGTATGGGAACAAATATTTAAGGGGACCATACAACCACAAACGTAATTTTTAGGACTTTATTGCTCGCTATTAATAACGGCAAGAGGTACGGCTCCCATACGGTACGGAACCCTTCGTGCGCAAGTCTGACTAGCACTTGGCCGATTTTTGTTTATAATTTGTTTTCTACTATTACAGTAGCAAAACTAGAAGTGATCAAATTTATTATAATAGGTATGAGCCTATTATAATAAATTACGTTTGTTGTTGTATGGTCCCCAATATTTATTTTATTCTGTATTTAGTATTTGTTGTTATAGCGGCAACAGAAATACATCATCTGTGAAAATTTCAGCTGCCTAGCTATCACGGTTCATGAGATATAGCCTGGTGACAGACAGACAGATGGACATCGAAGTCTTAGTAATAGGGTCCCGTTTTTACCCTTTGGGTACGGAACCCTAAAAATAATTTACCTTTGTAATGAACACCTTTTGAGAATACAGTATATGCCATCAGGATGGGCCATGATGGTATTTTGTGTTGTAGCCGACATTCACTACCAGGGTTCCAGCAGTTTATAGCAGTGAAATGTACCTGCAATGAGTTGAAATCATTATTTAGATACCCTGTTACATTTTTGACCGAAAAGAAGGAGGAGGTACTTAATTCGACGCGTATTTTTTTTTTTTCATGTATAACTACTCATAACTTTTGACATGGTAGTCCGATTTCGATAATTCTTTTATTATTGGAAAGAATATACTTTGAAGTTGGTGCCATTTAAATTAAAAAAAGCCATTCTTTGATAAATCAACAATAATGTGAAAAATGCTTCTGTGATCCATGCAAAATAATCGCGAATTCTGTACAGGGTTGAAATCGGTCATGCCATTTTTTTAAAAAACAATTATTCTGAAGATCTATGATAAAATGCAGCGAAATTGAACCTTATATTCAAAACGGTAAAAAGATTGTATGAGTGATTTTGAGAACATTTTGCTTCAAATTATTATTTAGTAATTTGTCTGTTTTCTTGTGTTTCCTTATGGACTCATAATGCTCCTACTACAATTGATAGGTAGCTTATTGCTTTAAAAGTTAATTAGAAGTTATGATAAAGGCACAACATCCTGTTATGAATGTCCTAAATTAACAAATGTGCCATGTACCTAGCATAGATTTTGATAACATTTTGTTTATAGCACATAATAAGTAATTTATAAAGTAATGAATGATAAATTATAAATAGAACATATAAAAACTCAAGTCAATAATATTAGTGTCCTTGGCCATGCTAAGAGGTCACATGCAACTTGATCTGTGATCGAAGATAGCAAACAGAAAAATAATCATATTGTTTCGCTCCAAAACAATAACATTCAAACAATATCAATGCATATTGGCATATGAAGTGTTTTATGTGGTAGAAAATGAACAAGAAAATAGTAGATTGTCATCAAATAATGAAATGATAAATAATGTGCACAAAATACTTTTATAGATATTTGTTTGGTCACATTTCTTTATTTATTTTTGATGTGTATTTATGTAGTTACTAAATGCATGTAAGTGATTATTGTTCATAATTGTTTCATAAGAAGTAGTAACTGTATGCGATGCTTCCTTCAAAATGTGACGCATTTAGCTTAGTTCTATTTTGTAAGTTATATATTGTAAGTATTAATACAGTTATCAATGTGTAGCCTAAATAAATAAATGTAAAATATTACTCAAACTTTTACACATGGTCAAAATGATGCATTGTAGTACTTCTGTTACAAAATAAGCAAGTATTAATATTAGGTACATAATTATTTACTGTACAGTACCAATCTTTTTAACAGTCCACTGCTGAACATTTGCTTACCTACAAAGAGAGATTGGCTCATATCTACAAAGCTGGCCCGATGTGAGTTTGTGGATTTTCATACACCATTGGATCTAACATACAGCCAATCAATTTGTTATTAGACCTTATTTCTGGACATAACTGACATGTGTTAAGGTTATCTATGTATTATCTATGGTAGTATTTGAAAATTAACTGACACGGTCACCAAGCACCAAAGCAGCTTTCTCAAATTCTCCTCGCACATACTGTGACTCAGCATCCCACGGGGCATAATACATCACAAAGGAAACATCAGCAGTGTGCACATAAGCCAGCGCTTGGGTTAGCTCGCCTTGATACCAGTCCGTTACAACAGAATCCGGACTGAAAAACCTTACAGCTTGAGGGTGTTTTGATATTTTTGTTGGCCTGAAATGAAAGCAGAGTAAATATAATAGCACATGTTTACATTTTCAATCATCAGGTAACTTTTTATAATTTAAATTTTCATGTTTCTTACGTGTTATGAAGTGCCCCATAGGTAGTGAGGGCCAGGGCGATGCAAAACACCATTTCTTTGAGCAACATATTGAGTGTTAGCTCCCTGCTATTTTGTTGTGAAGCGTGAGTATTTTCAGACGAGTTGTGAGCATCGCTAGTAAGCTCGGAATGTTCTGTTAATGACGTGACCTGTGATAATTCTTCAGAGTCCGCCGTTGGAAACATTAGGTACACGTCATTCGAAAACAATGGTAATGTTGAACTTGAACTACGGATAAAGTGGCATTGCAATGTGTGGTAATGCAATTGTAAGATTTTTGGGCACTTCTACTATCTAAGAAATTACTTAGTAAATTCATAATAGACTTGCAGTGTTGGATTTTTCCTAATTTTCATTGAAAAATGAAAATAAAGTGTTTTGTAAATTACCAACAAATGACTATCAAAGGGTTGCCCAATGCTCGCGACTTAAATTTCCTTAAGGCGACACATCAGTCTCACGCTCACCACGAACCATTCAGTGATTGTGGTGAAGAACACGAAAGTGTTGATTTAAACTGAAATAAATCTGACTTCAAAGCAATAGCGCGCAATATTAGTTTTTTTTCCAAGGACCTAAACCAAAGTTTCTAGATTTTTTCCTATAATTCGCATGATGATGTTAGGTGTTTATATAAATGCATAATTCTGCACAATGGGAACACTTACAATGAATAAAAATAATATTAGTAGCGCTCGTAGCGTAGTTTGACTAGGTGTATGTCAGCGATCACCGAAATTAAGCAACGTTCCGCATGGTCAGTATTTGGATGGGTGACCGCGGGTGGCATTTTCCAACTGAGCGCTACCGTGGCTCGGATGACACATTAAATTGTAGGCCCCGGTTGTTTTAACCGTTTAGCCAAGTCAGAGGCCTTCAGGCGGCCTAAAAACTCTGAAACCAGGGCTAGCCACCCGGCCAATACGAACTTACTTACTTGCTTTTAGTAAAGCGTTAAAGAAGTAGTCCTGAGTCGATCATGATTGATCGGTCGTTTTGATTGGGTCGCGAGCCGCAGGTGGGTGATTCGATCGTTCATCCTGCGCCGAACCGATCACTAACTCGATCACTTACCGCAGGTCGGTCGCGCGGTTTGATTGGCTCACACCCGTTAAGATGAGTATTTAGCCAAACTAATTTGGACTTTAAGCCTAATGAAATAGGATAGGTGCCTTTATCTTTGTAAGTATGAAGTCGTCAAATAGAATCGGGTCGATCAAACGACACGAGCTGTACGGATGCACAATCGGGTCGATCAAATGACACGAACTTAATAGACGCGCAATTGGGTCGATCAAACGACACAAACTTGACGATCGCGCAGTCAGCTCGATCAATTGATCGAGTCGATCAAATGATCGGGTTGTTTCACCCAGGTCGTTTCAGTAGTGGGTCGGTCGCGACCCGGGTGGTGAAAAACGATTGATCGACACAGTACTATAAATATCATTTATTGTAATATTTAAAGTATTGAAAAATTCGCAAACGGTCTCCAGGACCGACGACGTCCAGTGGTAGTGTAACTGGAAAACACGTCAGGTGGTTAAGTGTGAATTAAGTTCTCACTTTGACTTGGAGACCCCATTTTTAACATTTTCGAGATTTGATGTTAGTCCTGCGTGACATCTCACTGCACCCGATATCGCTCGCACTCTTTATCTTACATAGTGAATTAATAATATAATTGATAATTTTGTTCACTTGGATGGATAGACTTCCTTGAATTTCCTTGACGTTTAGGAGTTATCCTGAAACTGGCAGCCCTTGTCATCGGTAACGTCTTTTCGTCAACCATTGACAGAACATTGACATTTTTTTTTTATAACTGGGTTTTGTTGTTTACTTCAGGTAGCCGCGACCAAAGAAAATCATGCTCATGAGGCCCTGACCACCCACGACCGCAGACCGCCTTGCGCAAAGAGATCCCCAGACAATCTGCAGTGTAAAGAGGATGCAAAACTACGTAAGACTGCAGTGGCATTTAACTATTTCGGTCATGATAATTGCTCGAAACTATCTAGGTCGCACTTTCGCCCGCGCCCGCTACTGTCTGTGGGACGCTTGAGTTGACCCTTGAGTTGGATAAATACAAAAGCGGTAAAGTTTTAATTTTAAAAAAGAACGTGTTTCGTCCAGTTTTGACGTTTGATTCAAATTGTGTCAAAAAATTAATGACAAATGTCGCCATTTTAATTTTACAAAATCGAAGAAAGAAAAACTTGTTTTGGATTTGTAACGACGAAGTTGTGTCACATTTTGTGTTTGAACAGCCGATTTAGTTATTATAAGTGTAGTATTGATCGCAACAACTTCAATTCACTTAATCAAGCTACTGACACATGTGTATCAGTTTGAACCATTCAAACAATTTGTTATGTTTCGATAAACATCCTTGGGATCTCGTTATTCGAAAGTCATTGAAATAATTTAATCATGGAATCTCATAATCAAGCAGATACTGAGTCAGTGGAGTACTGGAAGAAGCAGGCTAAATATTACGAGCAGAAGTAAGTATCTGGTGCCATGTCAATAGCCCCTTGCTGTGTTGTTATTGGGTTCACATGACAACCATGAATCATTATTGCAGGACTAACGACATTCAGCAAGAATTAGATGAGTACACTGAAAACTCAGCGCAACTGGAAAAAGAACTCGAAGCTTCATTGGTGCAAACTGAAAAACAGAACAGAGACTTGGAACATCAGAATCAGAGATTGAAAAATGAGATTGAAATGCTTAGAGTAAGTTTGTTGACAATGTTTTTCTTCACTGAATAGCCAGTGGTGTGAAATAGTGATTTAGAACACATGACGGACATTTTATGGGGCCATTGGTACGGGACAGGGATTTGAACCCACAACCTCACAATTGTAAGGCGGGTGTCATTACCACCACCACGGCCTAACAGCATTATAATGCGTACCTATTCTGTTTTAACATTTTCACATCATATGAATGGTGCATTTTGAGTCACTTATCATACAGGCATGACCCAACCATGGGGCATGAGTCTTAGAATAATATGATTGAATCACAATATCCAATTAAATAAATATTTATAAATTAAAAAGAGTGACAAAAATAAATTTAGGACCAGCTATGCAACATATGTTTATTTTCAGAATAAGTTGGAAAGGAGTCAACAAGAAACAAATGCATTGGAAGATGAACTACAGGCCTTAAAAAAAGATAAGGAGAAACAGGCCATCTATATTAGAGAATTAGAACAGAAGAATGATGATCTTGAAAGAGGTCAAAGGTAAATCACAACTCTTGATATTTATTGTTTTCGACACTGTCATTTCAGCTGTAGGGTGTACGTACAGCCTCCCTTATACTTTTCTAGTAAGACCAGTTGGAAGAGACTTGCATCCAGCGAGAACCTGGTCTAAATATTACCAGATCTTAATATCACCAGATTAAAATTATAAGCTGTACTGATGTGCCTGCCAGTTTTTGCCAGTTTATTTATGATTTCTAAATGTTTTTCATTAGTTACATCTCAATTTATATCGTTTATGCCTCCCATACACATTATTAATTTAATTTAGGTTTAAAAGTCTAAAAGTGTATATGTCATTCTTAGTTCATGCCATACTGTACCAGGCTTTTTAAAAATCCACTGCTGAATATACATACCTAATCATTGAATAGTTTCCTCTTTATTATGTTTACATTTTTAAGTGAAGGGGGAAATTCATGTGTACATATTAAATAGTTGTTTGTATGTACATTTAGTCCAGTATAATTTTCTTATAATGCGTACTTCTCAGGATTCCAAAACACATGTGCCCAGTAATTCAAAGAATTTTGATTGTAATAAAAATTAATTGGCACAACCCATAAAGGAGCTTATCTGTTCACAATACATAATATTATTTTATTCTGTATTCTGTAGTATCATAATCTGCATTTATAAATCAGTGCATTTAATTCACTTAATATTAAAAGCAACTAGAGACCATTAAAAAAAATAACTGTCCTATAGTTTGTTCCATAACCACTGAGATTGAACCAGTTAAATGTATTGAAGAATTTAGCACAAATCATAAAAATAATACATAATTACTTATTAGCCATTTTCAGCTTGTGTTTATTATCTTTTAAAAACTATCAAAATTTTCCTAGTGATATTTTTAAAGCAAACCTATTAGGTAATTTTATTTGTCAAAGGTCCTCGCAACCATAGTTCTCTGCGGTTATGGAACGGACTATAACAGTGCATGAATATTAGGTTTTTGATCAATATTATTTATTTATAATTTGATAACATTTTCAGAGTTATATCAGAATCAGTAGCATGCATAGAGTCCTTGTTAAATCAGGCATATGAAAGGAATGCTGTACTAGAGAGTGAGGTTGATGAGATTGAAAACTTGAGAGTCAGGCTGCAAAGAGCGACAGATGAAGCTAGAGGTTTGTATTTACAACATTACATCTTGGAGTCAATCTATTACATTTTATACAATATTTACTCACTATTCGTGTTTTATTGAATATTTTGTACAGGTTTGTGTGACTACATACTGCCTGATGTTAAGCAGATATGCAGTCTAGGATGTAGCACGCTTGTGTGTGCTTAACACAGGAATAAAGGCTGAGAATGATACACAAATTCAATTGTGATGTTTTAAAAAAATCATTAATTTTTGTACATTGTTTGTTAAAACAAGCTCTTCCTAATAAATATATGTGGCTCTGCAACCAAAATTGTATCAGACACTAAAATTCGCCATTCTTTTTCGTCTTGTGCAATTTCAAACTTGGAATAAATCATTCAAGCTCTATCTTAATATTGAGGGCTAAATTAAAAGAAAAATATGTTTAATTTTATCATCAGAAACTTACTTAAAAAGTGAAATAAAGTATAAGGTCAAAGCAAAGATTGTTGAGAGTGACTCATAGGTTACCTTACATGGACCTCCATTACATGACGAAATTGTGTCAAATATATTTGCTTTACATATATTTGCAACAGATTTTCCATAAATGGACCTTTGTTGTCAATTCGATTTTCATTGTGTCAATTTGGATAATGGGACATAACACACAAATGTAACATTAAAGTGGGAGCTCCAACGTCGAATGTCTCTGCGGCGTAAGACCGCAGGCTATGTCACATCTGACCAACTGTGCACCATGCTCTAAGTCCTGCACCACCCAGGACCTAAATGAGGCAACAGATAACGCCATTGAGGTGGCCAATTTTTGGTTAAAAGCTGGAATTTAAAATTTTTAGCACGCAAAATCGACTCGAAAAGAAGAACATTAAAGTTACAAAAACGACGACGGACGAAACATTGTCAACAACTGAAACAAAACAAACAGAAAACAAGCTTATAACCGAGCACTTTGGCATCGCGCGGCGTTGTAGTCGGCTTGCAATCGCCTTACAACCAACTAACAAGCATGCCCACTACATAGCTTGGGCAGAGTTTTGTTTCGCACACTTTTTTTGCACGATTGTGACTATAGATATTTGCTCGAAGCATAAAAACTTATTTTTCCTAGACAATTGTCTTTTTCCTTGAGGATAACAGTACTGCTAGTAAAAATAATATGTGACGAGGTCTGATTCACCTTTCAATTAATGGATATTGAACTAGTAGGCTACGAAAATTTCCTGAATGGAATCGTTGATTCAAATAACAGTACTATTTGAATAATTTATTTACCTGTTTGATTCTGTACCAAATTATAATGTGTTGTTGTGGCTTTCTTATCTTTAGCAGTTTTTGCATTATGTGGATCATTATTATCAGATATGAATTTTGGAACTTTATACTTTCAGATCTGAAACAAGAACTGAAAGTAATAGAGAAACCACACAAGAAAGAGGATGAGAGTGCAAACGAGACTCCGGCGGTCAACGGACACATTTCGACGTCTCGGACTGTGGAGATTGAGACACAAACGCCTCTGCTTTCACCACACAAACGTAAGATTTTCGTTGGTTTTTCTTTTTTAAATGCCGATTCACACAGAGGGGGAGGTGCGGGAAAGCGATCGCGATCTGGGACGGGATTTTTTTGTAATATTCGAATTTGTATGCAACCTGACACATAACAAGCGGGCGCGATCCGGCGCTATCGCTTTGCACTGGACCACTATCGGATCGCTTTCTCGCGGCTCCCGCCTCTGTGTGGTCCGGCTTTTTCACTTATGAAAATATAGTCCAACTACAAACTAAGACTAGCACAGGTAATTTGTTTAATGAGCCAAGAAGCAACTGCAGTGATGTCTCTTCGACTTTTATGACCCAATTAAATGGTTAATTGGCTCATAAAACTATAAATAGGAGAAGCAGTGAGTCAGTTACTAAACCATAGCTATAATAGTAGTTTATGCAACTGTCATATAATGAAGGGTATTAAAACACGAGTGTGAGTTTATGAAACGAGCGCAGCGAGTTTCATAATAGTAACGAGTGTTTTAATACCCGTGTTATATGCAGTTGCATACACTACTTTATCTTCACTAATAAAAATAAAAAAAAACATATTGCGAAACATTAAATTCACGCGTACGTGTATTGTCACAGTGAACTTGGCGCCATTAAAATCTAACCAATGATCTATGCTGCGCGCGCAGGGCTAATCAGGAGCGAGCGCGCGCTGTTCTTTTTTTATTTCATTGGCACAAGATCTTACCAAAGAGTTTTGTGTATGTAAGTTTAGTAGTTTCGACGAAGTTTTCACGTATAACCCAACTGTTTTCAAAAGCCAGCCTAATATCAAAATTTTATACAACTTGTATGAGGATTTTCACATAAGGCTCGCCAGGTTAATTGGTCGCGTTTTATTGATGTTATAATGAGATTTTACGATATCGATGTGGATATTATAACATCTAGTGAAATTGCTTAAATTGAGTGTTTTGTTGTCTGCGCTATAACAGTAGTCATTATAAGTCAAGTATTGGAAACATAAGTAGAATGTTACAACATAAGTGTAGATAAAAGAATATAAAACCGCGAAACGTAGCCAGTCCAGGAAATACTTACATAAAATTATGCTGCAATGCAGTATCGTTTGTCACAACTCTCACAGACCCACATTCATTTTGCAACGAAATGCAAATCATAGTCTTGAATTGCAAATAATAAAAATATAGAATAAAAATAATGTTTATATTCAAATGTTCTGATCTTTAAAATTATGACCAATTTCGGCAAGGAAGTAAGCCTTTCATAATAATTCTTATTTATAGAAAATACACGTTTATTATATTAAGTACTAATAAATAGTAGTCATAATTAATTCGTACATTTTAAGGGGATTTAATACGACGGGTTATATATTGTGCTTAAGAATGTGTAACAACAATACATACTGCGATTTTATGCAATTGAAAGGAGTGATGAAAAGGTTGCTAGTCTGGTTGTGAGTCAAAGTTGTCCATATATGGAGCGTAAAGATCTGAGACCGTATAGTAAACAAAAAGTTATATGGTATGCCTGACACAGACATTACTGTAGTTTTCATTTACATATAAAACCATGTATAAATTGCTCGACAGGTTTTGATATGCTCCCTTCCAGAGTATTCATTTCCCAAGACGTCTTGCAGAACATGTTGCAGTAGTAGCAACAGCAACTATTATATTGTGTACAATGTACAACAGGCATGATGACCATGATGACAAAAAAAATATAATGAGTCCGTCAGATAGACCATCAAAAAATATTAGACACGAATTTTTTCTTTTGTCAGTTAATGAAAAATTGATGAAGATATAGCCTATTAAAGTTCCGCGTGACGTCACAAGTGCCATACAAATATATAGACTTCTGGGAGAGTGATGACGTCACGACCCCCACTCCCAAACTGTGACAAGGTTTATCTTTGTCATGTGTTGTTTGATTGACAAAAGAAAAAATACGTGTCCAATATTTTTTGATAATCTAACTCACGGACTAATTTATAATAATTATGTTTTTACCCAGTCATCATGCCTGTTGAACACTGTACATCATCACGTGTTCGTTGCTCAGATTTCTTATTCTTATTCGATGTAGGGGCGATAAGTCCTGCACTGACGTCCCGCATGGGGTGTTTTGTGCATTTCCCCCTCCAGCGTCTACCCGAGCCAGCCCAGCTCCTTAAAATAACGGAGCGTGGCTCTGGGCCGCTGGCATAACTGCTCAGATTTGTACCCACCAGAAAGCTTCTGAGCGTGATCGGATTGAGCGACTGTCAACGGCTCAGATTGAGCGACTCGACTAGGGTCTTAGAAAATGCTTGACATGAGCAGATCTATATCAACATATGCGCGTGTCCGCAAGTCTGAATTTTAAATTTCAGCGAGCTCTTATTGTTTATATTGTATAAGAAACTAGCGACCCGCCCTGGCTTCGCACAGCTGTATTATACATATAAACCTTCCTCTTGAATCACTCTATCTATTAAAAAAACCGCATCAAAATCCGTTGCGTAGTTCATACATGGGGACAGACAGCGGGAAGCGACTTTGTTTTATACTTACTACGAGTATGTAGTGAAGTGATTATATAAATAAATCAATTTCTTCTATGTTATTTATTGCAGGCGAAATTAATGGTAACGCCATGACGCCATCCTCACGAGTATCAGCTATCAACTTGGTAGGCGATCTTCTACGGAAAGTCGGGGTAAGTCACATTATTCGTATTCTAGTTAAAATTATCTGTGTTGTCATCGCTGTAGTGTTCACTGTAGAATTGTACACTTTATGATATTTATTTATTCAAAGTAGAAAAAGTTGCAGATATTTAATGTATCGTATATCATTATTTATGTAATATCTCTTATTGCTTTGCTATATTTTTGTGCTTATTTTGTCATTGAAACTGGTTTCTTTTTTTATCTAAGTATTTTTATGTTATTTTTATTATTCATGCAAATTTATTGCTGCACTAATATATGCACATTAGTTTAAGAATAATAGATATTTAAATGTTTCATAAGCTTATTTAATTTTGTGCTGTGATATTAGCCCTTGTGAAAATCATTATTATTTTGTATGTTTTATCTTAGTTAAAAATGCGTAGATTACTGCAAGCCTTCGATAAGTCTGCGATGCGCGATACGACAAGATCTTATACACCCTTTTTATCGTTTGAAAGTACTCATATCTATATTTTGTCAAAAAAAATTACAATGGTACCTTATAGCAGCGCGCATGGCCGGCTTATATACAATACAAATATTATTTATATTCAAGTATGTATTATACAAGTTTCAATGAACATTTAAAACATTTGATATACTATGTGATTGTAAAAATAAATTGTGAGCAGAATTTGAAGGTGAAATATAATTTATTTTAGTAGAATATTTTTATTTCATTGTAGTTCTGTAGCCAAGTATGTAGTTGCATGGCGTGTCGTGTAGTATGCATGTTGTTTATTGCTTGCAGCTTGAAAGGTTTCTTTGCCGAGAGTGTGGTATGGTTAAATGTGACTGCAAAGCCTCGCCGGGGGCAGCGAGCCCGCCCGCCGAGCCCGCGCCCACGCCGAGCCCAACCTTCGCCGAAACAAACACTTACCACGACACCGTCACCAAATCCGACTCCATAGAATATAGGACTAAAGCCCCAAGGCTCACCCGACAGTTGTCGGGCCCCGAGACTAGCGAATATTCAAAAAAACCACCCATACCTTTGAGCAGAGCGTCAGAAACCCCATTCGTACGTTCACCTCAAGGAGAAAATGGGAAACTGCGGCGATCTTTCGCTGTGCGCTCCCGCGAAGGATTAGAAAACCTCTTGAGCTTTGCTTCGATAAGAAAGAGCCAAGATCATGGGAAAAACAAGCAGACACCTAGACAATGATTTCTTTTTGGACGTTTCTACCCTACCTTAGTGATGTTTGCATTTTTAGCTTTACTTTTTGATTGTGTTAGTTTTAGAATTGTATAATTTTGTAAATTTTATTTAATATTACGTTAGTATAGTACAAAATACGCACTTGTATATTAATTTATAATCCACACTGTTGCGAATGTGTGATGAACGAAATTGTCTGAAACATCATAATAAATGTAAACATAGTATTATATTTCATGATGTAACTAATACTCAGTGCCGCGTTCTTTTTTCTTATTTTCTGGCTGAATTGATACGAACGTTGGTTTGTTTTATATTGGGTGTAATTATTTATTAATGCTTCCTAGGTGTTGCATTTACAAATCAAATATAGTATACAGTGTGATATAAGTATGCACATCCGAAAATGGTAAATAAATACGACTTTATAAGACTAAGTATTTCATAGTCAGTAATTGACTGTCAAAAATATTAAATTAAATTGTTTTCGTTGGTTCTTAAAAACTAAAAGACCTCTAAACCCTCTCAAATAAAAGAGGCGTGACGATTTAAAGTCGCACAATAAGCACAGGGCTGGATTATTTTGCAGCTAATTGGGTAGTTCGAAAGAGAAAAAAGGCCTGTGCCCGGCAGTGGGACACAAAACTAATCACAAAGATGTAAAAAAAGCACTAGAAACTTTATCAACCAATTTCATTCCCTTTCAGATGTGCAATTTACGAGGATCACACTATACTGCACATCACAAGCTTCTACTAATATTTAGGCAGACGCTTACCCCATTCCACTGTACATACCACAATCTTTACTCGGTGACACTTGGTTACTGTCGGTGACGGTCATAACAGCACATACGTCCCAGCGTACTAATATTAACATCATTCATTTATCGTGTACTTTTCTTCATTGTAGGCTTTGGAATCGAAATTAGCTTCGTGTCGTGGTACGGTTAGACCTAAAGAGCATACGGCAAACTCATCGGATGTCACTAAGGACTACAGGTGTGTACTCAAGAACTAACCAGGTGTAAACGTCCAGTTACAGCCCCGCAGCCGGCAGCTCTAGCTTGTAATAGTGTGATACTATATCGAAAGAATCTACTCAACATAGCTTAAATTATTCTTGCTGATCATAAACTGTACTGTGATCTATATCACATTTTCCTATTTAAATAAAATCTGTGATCATAATAAAATATGTTAGAAGTTGGTATATATTTATGTTTTGGCCTACCCACCGGCATTTAGCACAAGACCCATTGTAGTCTCACGCATTTCACGTGTGCGTAACGTTCATTCTCATGTTTTTCTAAAGTGTGCAATTACGATCATAATCTCGAAATTTTCAACCATTCTTGCATAATGACTAAGCTTTATAGACTCACCTTTATATGAAGAATAATAAACTTTTGTATAATGGTGGATAAACATATTTTGGAATGATATTTATGTAAATATGTAGGGTAAAGAGGTATGAATTGTTAACATTAATAAATTTTATCAAAATAATTTGCATAGCGCATATGAATTTTGTCTGTGTAGTTAGATACTGTACTTATATTTTTGTAGATTAAATACAGTAAAAATGTGAGTAAAACGGCTCACTAGTATTTTGTAACGTTGTGAATCTTAGAATGATTTAAATATATTGAAACAGAAAAATTAGAACGGCTCAATAATTCCGAAATGACTCATGTTGTCTATTGAATTTTATAAATACTTTATTTCGTAGTTCTTTTCAGGTATTAGCAGTTTGTTTTGTGGCTAACCATTGTGTAAAGTTGTGCGTTCATTGCATGTTTGTTCATAACATCCAGCATGCACTAATTAAAACTATTGGCCTTCGTGTATCCGTGTATTTACAATAACGTACATTAAGGGCGTATCGGAACATAATTTGTATTACATGTAGAACTCTCTTAGACTTGAATTACAACATATTTTAATTAGAAAATAGTATAATAGTCATGACTAGTAACAAATGTAATAGAGCTAAAAAACCTAAGGCTTTTTATTCCTATTCAGTTAATTTCATGTTCATAGTACAAGTCTGAGGATTACATAGTTTAGTGAAAACTAATAGCCGAGCTGTCGCCATAATTTATCTTTGTAACAAGTTAGTCAACAACATAAGGCTAGCCTAATCAGGTTTTAAAGGTTAGTCTTCGTTTTATATCTAGTATTTTATATTAAAAATGTGCACTGTTCTAAATATATTCAAATTAACATCAACTTCAACTTGAGATGTGATTAAATTGAATGAACTATGAATAAAACCAGTTTGAATTAATGTTGAGAAAAGAGAAATTGATAACAGTGTGTACTTATCTTGCCAGTTAGAATATCACAAGTAGAATTATCATTGTTAAAACTGTATATGTACCTATTAGTAATACACTGGCACTATATCATTATAGCAATAATAATTGATAATTTCTGTTTCGGTACGTGTTATTCATTGATCCCTATATTGTTAGCATAAACACTGCTCTCAAGAAAGTGAGCTAAAGTGATTTGCAACTATTTTTTAATATAACTAGTAAGTAAATTGTTAATTGGTTAAAAATAACATACTATTGCCTTTTTAATTCGAATAAATTTTGTATTCACTTTTACTTTTCGCAACAAATCGAATGAGGCTACTAAAATACCTAAGTTCAAATTGCTTGTTGTCCAACCTGAATCGTTATGATGTTAGTATTAGAATGACTAGATTTTTGTCTGCACAACATTCAACAAACATGATACAGGCTAAACAACTGTAGCAATGAGGTGCATATTTTGAAAAGTTAGACGTGTACAAGAAGTTTCTCTAGACGACGGACATATTCTAAGATACGTATCATTGTACTTAGAACAGACTCTTACTAAGATACCAATTCCGAAATCACGAAAAAAAATCAGTCGTACCATACAAAAAGTTACAGACTTTCAGACTTACAGACAAATTGTAAACAGCTGATTTTTCTTTGCGATTTCAGGGTTGGGGGCTATAGTGAAAGTTGTTCATAAATATAATACAATAATGTCCTAGAATGTCCTTCATCTAGAAATATACATGCTGTATATTAAACACAACGAAGCTAATGTTTTTACAAAATGGTTCTAAGAGCGCTTTCATATAAGCGACAGCCGCGCGACTAGTGTCCATAATAATTTATTACAGTACCTATAGCTCATTCTATAGCTATTCTCTATGCTAAACATGATTGCATTGCAGCCCCGTGGTTGAGTAGCTTCTAGTATAAAACTGCCGCATTAAAGTGTCAAGTTCTATTAAGGCGCGCGGCTGAATCGCCTATGTACCATAATCTAAAACGAAATAAAAAAAAGTAGTTACGATAATAACCTCAAGCTTAGTTGAGAATTGCGGCTGAAATGTGTTTTATTAAAAGAATTTCATTATTTTTTTTCTAATAATTCCATTTTCCAAGCAATGTGGTCTTTCGGGCATTGCATACCTACACAAAGATCACATTCTTTCTATGATTACAGATTTTAAATATTTGCACGTATAAATTAGATGTATGGTAAATAGTACTATGTACTGGCAAATAACTACATTTATATTTTATGAACAGCGTGCTTTTGTCACATAAATAAATGTCACTTAACTATAATAAAGATATACATTATCAAAAAGTTAATAAAATAAATAACTTATACAGTATGTTATTTTTAGTTTGATATTAGAAAATATACAATAGTATTTATACTCAAATTGCCCTAAAAACGTAATTGCCTGATTTTCAGAAAACATTTTAAAACTTATTTGTATTCATTCACATGTGTGGTGACCAAACGTTTTTATTTTTCGCAATATGAAATATTGAACGATATTAAAATAAATCCAGACTATGTTGTTGTTTTATTACGATTTATTTCATAATATTTGGTTTCCTTTCAGTATATTTGATATTAGATTAGTCCATTCAACATGTTTAGGCACTTCAACTGGCGGTTTAAAGTTTTTTATCAGTTCAAAGATGGATTTGCTGAATAGTTTCACCTTCAGCACTATATGTGAAGACTCTTTTTCCCCGACTTCTATCAAAATGTTACCTGAAAGCAAAATTAAATATTAAATAAATAATCATTTCTTTATAGGCCGAATCAAACCCCTTGGCGTCTGTGAACACGAGGCGAGTGATTGCGCAGTAGCAAATTCGTTTTGTCAGCTGCACCAGAAGCGGGAATGTGCGCAGCCTGCAGCTAACTTCACAGTCGTCCAGAAGTTTGATTCGGCCTATACCTACTGACATATGCATTAATGTCGCTAAGGCCTTTGTCTGGGTATTTTTCTGCATTGATAACACTTAAGTTTTAGTCTCTTCGCCAAAGCACAGGTTACGACCTCTCGACCGCAGCTACAATCGCCGCCACCGATGTCTCATACAATTTCGTATAAATGTTGATGGCCGGTGGCGGCGTTCCCTACTGCAGCGGGTAGCCAAAGAGGTATTGATGGACGAGCGTGAGCTGCGGGCCGAGGCACACATACCTGAGTCTATCAATGCCTAGTTGTGGCCAAGGCTTGTATAGTAGGTACTTTTCTCAAATAATGAGCGGAAATTACTTACTAAAAAAAATCATAATTCAAAATCAACCAAAGGTTTTATTGATTGGTTAGGGTACCTCATTGGTTGCCATGTTTGGGACTAAAGGATTGCTGATTTTTTAAATTATACGACAGATATGAGTTTACATAGTAATTTATCTGGCCGCAAAACACGACAGATATGGATTTCCATACAACTTTTGCCGGCCGCTGCTTGCATGTAGGTATTTGGAAAGTACATCAATTTCAATTTATCTCGAAGAAGGTTGTCGAAATAATTTCCAAGCATGTTTACTACAGGAAAAATTGACGTTTTTTTGGTCAACTTTGCACTAAATTTCCGATCCAAATTTATTTTTTAATAAGGTCTAATCACTTTCTGAGCGTAAAATCACAAAATGCTGACAGATCCAGGTGGAGCTTGAAGCGCCATCTTGAAAAAACGTTTTTGGCTGATATCTGATCTTACCTGCTACTTTACACGACTTGGTGAGCCACAACGTGCCTACATACAGTGGTAATGTCTGCACCATGTATATCAGCTTGGCCAGGACGTGTTGAACGGCCAGTGAAACTACTCTGAACTGAAAACAAATAATACTTTTAACCGACTTCAAAAAAGGAGGTTCTCAATTCGTTTGAATGGTTTTTTTTGTACGTAACGCTATTACTCCGCCAATAAATTATGAACCGATTTTGATTTGATGGTTTTTTTGTTTGGTATTTCGTATCGAATGTACTTCAGAAGTGGTCATCAAATTTTATCGAAATTGGCGGAGTCGTTTTTGAAAAACCAACAATAATTTGTAAATTATAGGCCGCGCCACACAAGTTGGCGGATGTGTAGTTAGCTACAAGCTGCGCAATATCCAATCAACGTGCGGCTTTGTGTGAGCTTAAGTCAGGATTGGATATTGCTCAGCTTGTAGTTAACTTCACATCCGCCAACTTGTGTGTCGCGGCCTATACTACGTCGATGATACATTAATCCATTCGAACTATTCGAATTCTGTACACGGTTGAAGTCGGTTGCCATTTTTGACTAATAATAAAATTATTTAATCAACAGTTCTCTAGATATCAAGAAATGGGAATCGAACATGCTCATTATACTTACCACAGTGAAAACAATATAGTACATAGCAGTTGTAGGCAACAGCAGCAGTAGAATAGTGAATGCAACAGTGCCTACAAAGAGCTCCTGGTTGGTGTATTCACATGAATCTATACCACCTCGCAGGGGATTGTACTTTCTCCCAACAAACAGCCTCAGCAATGCTATTAATCCTGATATTTGGATGTTGAAAAGCCTGCAAATATATAAAGTGTGTAACTAAATAATTTCACATCTTTTTCCCTTGTGGCCAAATAGTGAAGCTTATGACAGATCGGCCATGCGATTGTGGCGACGCGTTCGTTTAGCTTTTTAGCGTAAGTTTTTAGCTGTGCTTTTTAGTAATGATGAACAAAACTTTTTTTTTTTTATTTGAACATCGCACTTTACTATGGACGATTTGGACCTTATACTTTAGTGCCTGTTTTGCTTACCTCGCTGCATATACATAAATGCAGTATGAATGAAAAGTAGCCAGACAAATCATGTCTGACAACACAGCTATTTGGAATGTAAATCCAAGATATCCAATGTAGCGATAAATATTTAATATTACATCTAGTTTTGTGCTGCATGTATCTGTAACAAAGGTATGCAACTTTAGATGCACAATTGAAGGACATATTTATAGTGATTCCACAACAATGTTCCACACTAACTTGGAATTTCACAAGAATACTCTTAAACAATTTGAAAAAAACTGTCTTGACTGACATGCCTAATTTCGCTAGAGCGTCAAAGACGTTAGTGTGATTTTATATGTGAACGAAAAATACAATAGATTCCATAAACTACAATAGGTATACTAAGCGCCACACAAATCGGCGGATGAGAAGTTAGCCGCAGATGACACTTTGCCGTGATTCGCTTCGCTTCGATTGTATCGTATCTCTGGCTCCCGCGTATACCTATATTTCGGCTTTTGCGCAGCGTTCTGCGCATAACTTCCCATCCGCCTATTTGTGTGGCGCTTAGTGTACACAGTTTCAATGTGCCCCCATACATTTTTGTAAAACGAAGAATAACTAATGTGCAGGACGACGTCACTTATTTAGCATAGATAGATATAGCATACGATAGTTACAGTTCATAATCAGTTATCAATAGTTTTTTGCCTATTTTGTTTAATACAATTCAATACTATATAGAGAACATTCTGGAAAGAAGTTCTAGAAGGGACCTACTTACCTACATACTTAGGTACCTACTCATGGCTCATAGAAAGAATGGAAACTTCTAGAACTCTATAGAACTATGTATAGAATATTCTGGAAAGGAGTTCTAGAAGGGACCTACTTATCTACATACTTAGGCACCTACTCATGGCTCATAGAAAGAATGGAAACTTCTAGAACTTTATAGAACTATGTAGAATATTCTGGAAAGAAGTTCTAGACGGAACCTACATACTACCTACCTAATCATGGCTCATAGAAAGAATGGAAACTTCTAGAACTTTATAGAACTATGTGTGGAATATTCTGGAAAGATGTTCTAGAAGGAACCTAGGTACATACTTCGACTCATAGAAAGAATAGAAACTTCTAGAACTTTCGACAAGCTCTAGAAGTTTCAGCTTTATAAGTACTTAGTTTAGTATAAAAGGGGACACGGTTTGCCCCATAGTACAGTTCACATTCTGACAGCGCGGAGTTAACATCAAACAGAAATACTACCGATCGACTTCACGGAGTTTACAGTTAACAGTAGTGCATTATTCGACCTCGTGGAGTTAATAGTGAACAGAAAGTGTATTATTCGATCTCGCCGAGTTAACCAACAGTGAACAGTGATATTACGGCTTGACTTCGACGAGTGAACAGTGATTTAATAATAGTTTATACAGTCCACTCTTTGTACAGTTTTTAGTGAAAATACAGCGTACCTACTTTCGACGTGATACTAATAGTAAAGAGCGTGTAATACGTGTAACAGAGTTGAAATAAAGGATCAACAGGTCAATAACTCTTTCTTTGAACATCATCTACCTTCCAATCCAGCACAGTTGGTGTGCGTCCTGCACATCGCATGGTCCTTCGAGCCGGATCTTTGAAGGTATACGCCGACAACAGAAGGTTATTGACACATTGTAATGCCGATTACGCGCTCAATTGGAAAAAGACGTCTCTTCACCGCAGAAAATCAAGAGCCACCATCATCAGGCAACACCACCACTAGTACGAGCGTGTGGACTGGGACAACTGCACAAACAACTATGAGTATGGAGACTACAACAACCGCCGCTATAAAAGCAGCATCATCATCAGCAGCATCAGGTGTACCCGTTGCTACACAGCCTTCTTTCACTTGCTCTACTGCGACGGAATCTACCGAAATAACAGTTAAACCTGTCAACAGACTAGGTACATCACAGATAGACGTCGTTCAACAGCCCGACCCGCCTATTGCCAGGCCGGAAGGTGTAACAGAAAATAGAACACAGAAGGCTAGTCTTACTGCCGTAAATAAGCAGACTACCTCGCACGCAGGTGGTAAGCTTGCGGGTTCTATCAGAACGACAAAATCACAGACCAAAGCACAGAAAATCGCGAAAGCAAAGGAAGAGCTTGCGCGTTTACAGGTGGAACTAGCAGCAGCAAGACTGGCTGCGCTAGAAACAGAAGATTCGGATGACGAAGACGATGTCTCCGAATACTCTAAAACAGAAGCAAAAGCACGTGTTGACACGTGGCTAACATCACAGGAACCCGAACAGTTTAATGAAGAACAAAATAGAATAGAGGACAGTAAATTTCTGCAGCAACAGCCAACACAGCCAACACCGGCGGGAGCCTGCCCTCAGCCAGACTTCTCGCAATTAGCATCAGCAATCACACTTGCTGTCAATGCAGCTCGTCAACCGAGATACATCGATTTGCCTATTTTTAACGGCAACCATCAGGATTGGTTAAGCTTTCGTACCGCCTACTATGAAACAGCAAATTCCTTCACAAATGTTGAAAATCTCAACCGTCTACGGAGGAACTTAAAAGGAAGAGCCAGGGAAGCCGTTGAAGGTCTACTCATTGCAAACGCTAACCCATCGGATGTCATGAAAACCTTGGAGTCCAGATTTGGTAGACCTGAGGCAATCGCAATGGCAGAAATAGAGACACTCAGAACACTGCCACGTCTGACTGAATCACCCAGAGATATTTGCATATTTTCCAGTAGGGTTACCAACGCTGTGTCTACTCTCCGGGCACTTAATTGCATATACTACCTTTATAATCCGGAAGCCGCCAAGACCATAGTGGAAAAGTTTACTCCTACGCTGCGCTACAGGTATTATGATTTCATAGCGACGCAACTAAAAGAAGATCCAGACCTGCTGAAATTAGAAAGGTTCCTGAAAAAAGAAGCTGATCTGTGCGCTCCCTTTGCACAGCCAGAACAGATGAGCGTACAGTCCAGTCAACAGAACAAACGCACGTACAATGTGCATGCAGTTACAGAAAAACAGTCTACAGTGAAATGTCTAGTATGTGACAATGAAAGTCACAGCACTATGAACTGCGAACAATTTAGAAAAGCAGACGTAAACGCCAGATGGGATATAGCAAAGAACAGAAACTTATGCTTCAGCTGTCTACAGAATAGAAGTAAAAACCACAGCTGCCGATCAAAAACCTGTAGTATCAACGATTGCAAGTTCTACCACAACCGGTTGCTTCATTTCGTAAAGGAAACAGAACAGACCGTCAACAGTGATGAAAGGGGATCAACAGAAATTATCAACTCTGCATGGACTGGCACACAGACACAGTCCTACCTAAAAATAATCCCGATCCAAGTGAAAGGACCAACAGCGGTAGTTGACACATATGCCCTGTTGGATGACGGATCAACAGTTACACTTATTGACAACAGTATCTGTAAGAAGATTGGTGTAACAGGACCAATCGACCCATTCAGCATCAAAGGTATCAACAATATGAAGACCATTGAAACACAGTCGAGGAGAGTAAACCTTATGCTCAAGGGGCTCAACAATCACGAGGAGCCAATTCAAGCGCGCACCGTACAGAACCTACAAGTCTCATCACAGAAGATTCATAGAAAACAGATCGAGGCATGCAACCATCTGCAAGATCTCAGCGATGTCCTCGCCTATAGATATGCGAAGCCACTCGTACTGATAGGCCAAGACAACTGGCATCTACTAATTACAGAAAAGGTCCGAAAAGGTAATAGGAGTCAACCTGTGGCTTCATTAACCCCATTGGGTTGGGTATTGCATGGGGGTCACAAGCAAACTCTCAACCGCACCGAGGACTTTGTGTCACACTTTACAGAACTACAAGAACAGTTTACAGATCCAGAACAGAGAGCCGTAACAGAAAGTAGATACAAAGCTGCTCCTTTCTGGAAGACAGAAAAGGCCATTCTTTCTAAGGACAAAAATAGTTGGAGAAATGAATTGTCATCACCAGTAGCAGAGTCATCAGAAAAAGAAAGATCGAATCACGTGGTCAACAGAAAACAACAGAAGTTATCCGAAGTTTCCAGAATTTCCAATTGGGATAAACTTCGCGACAGCACAGCCAAAGTCCAAAATAACCAAAACAGTAGCAAGACAGAAAAGAATCCAGCACGGACAAAAAACATAGGAGAAACAGCATCAAAACAGTCATCATGGAGGAAGACAAAAACGGAAGATAAACAGTCTCATCATGATACCGAAACGGTGAAGACGGAGAAGTTTCTCAAACGCTCCACAGAGGAGAAAATACAGAATAAACAGAAGGAACCGCAAAGGTCATCTTCGCCTGCTGAGCATCGAGTACCTCGATGGAAAATGGGGACTCGAGTATTGCCATGCACGAAGATAGAAAAAGTCTTGACAGGGACTCTTTACAAACAAGGCACAGATACAGCAAATAGTCAGCCACTGACTCATGTTTCAGTGAGTGCTGAAAAAGTTTCATCTTCTTCTACTTCAAAACCGGCGGGAGCCGTACAGTCCTGGACCCATAGCAAAAAGTGGAGATCTACTCCGACTAACAGATGCGAAACTACTTCGCAATACAGGGGTCCAAAGAAAAGACAACTTTCTATGGACAGTAGACAGCAGACAGAAACAGTTTTACAGAGATCCGAAAGAGGATGGCGATTTGCCGATAGAAGACGTCGATCCAGCACCGGTACAGGATGCGACTAAGTCGCACGGCGGGAGTAATGTGCAGGACGACGTCACTTATTTAGCATAGATAGATATAGCATACGATAGTTACAGTTCATAATCAGTTATCAATAGTTTTTTGCCTATTTTGTTTAATACAATTCAATACTATATAGAGAACATTCTGGAAAGAAGTTCTAGAAGGGACCTACTTACCTACATACTTAGGTACCTACTCATGGCTCATAGAAAGAATGGAAACTTCTAGAACTCTATAGAACTATGTATAGAATATTCTGGAAAGGAGTTCTAGAAGGGACCTACTTATCTACATACTTAGGCACCTACTCATGGCTCATAGAAAGAATGGAAACTTCTAGAACTTTATAGAACTATGTAGAATATTCTGGAAAGAAGTTCTAGACGGAACCTACATACTACCTACCTAATCATGGCTCATAGAAAGAATGGAAACTTCTAGAACTTTATAGAACTATGTGTGGAATATTCTGGAAAGATGTTCTAGAAGGAACCTAGGTACATACTTCGACTCATAGAAAGAATAGAAACTTCTAGAACTTTCGACAAGCTCTAGAAGTTTCAGCTTTATAAGTACTTAGTTTAGTATAAAAGGGGACACGGTTTGCCCCATAGTACAGTTCACATTCTGACAGCGCGGAGTTAACATCAAACAGAAATACTACCGATCGACTTCACGGAGTTTACAGTTAACAGTAGTGCATTATTCGACCTCGTGGAGTTAATAGTGAACAGAAAGTGTATTATTCGATCTCGCCGAGTTAACCAACAGTGAACAGTGATATTACGGCTTGACTTCGACGAGTGAACAGTGATTTAATAATAGTTTATACAGTCCACTCTTTGTACAGTTTTTAGTGAAAATACAGCGTACCTACTTTCGACGTGATACTAATAGTAAAGAGCGTGTAATACGTGTAACAGAGTTGAAATAAAGGATCAACAGGTCAATAACTCTTTCTTTGAACATCATCTACCTTCCAATCCAGCACAGTTGGTGTGCGTCCTGCACAACTAACAAAATGTTTGAAGCTACAGGAAACGATAATAGTTTTCGTTTATTCAGAGCCCTTGGAGGCTTAGAGTGTGCTTAGCTAGCTTATTTGAAACAATGGGATGGAAACCTTAACTGTGTAGCAGTTATGTGGGTTCAAATTCTGTGGGCTCAACAAAATTATTTTTGTACTGTACTGTAACAGCCTTTTTTTAATAGTTACTGCAGGACGTATGGCTACCCACGAGGGGTGATTGGGCCATGTTGACCACGCTGGTCCGGTGCGGGTTTGGTGGATTCACATTTGCATACATATATGCAGGTTGCCTCATGTTTTCCTGAAAAGCCAGTGGTGTGAAATTCCGATATATGTAAGTTCCAAAGAAGCTCATTGGTCATGATTATAGACCGGGTATTACTACCACTAGACCACCACGCCTTGAATTGTTTATTGCAAATAATTCTTCAAATTATTAAAATCGATAAATTAATTATTTACCCAAAAACAGCCACCACAGCTGGACATGGTATGAAAAATATTTCCCCAGCATCTTGTTGAATGCGTTGTTGAGTTTCAGCCCAACCGGGGCGCCCATCAACCATGTCAGTAATGAGTACAGCATGTTTATGAGTTTCTGAAATTATTCAAATATTAAATATTTATGCTATCATAAACTACTATACAGTGTCCCAAATCTCAATTTGACACCCTGTATATACTATACTTTTTTAAATGTAATGAAAAATTTACATTATCTAGGCCATAATTTCAAAGCCTAATAATATACTAACAGATGAGAAAAAGTTGATCATTGGTGATAAATTTATGATCACTTACACTAGGATTGGCCTGAAATAAGCTGATGATGATTTTATTTGATTTTTGTTAGTCTGAGAAACTCAAAATCAGTTTCATATCAATTATTAACTTTTAGTTATTCATCAGTTTAGTATATAATAATATATGTAGAATATTCATTAATTTTAGAAGCCTTACTTACCTCTAACATTTCCATAAGATTAGAATTAATATATTTGACATCTTGTGTAACAAGTTGTAAAAGAAAGTAGCCCAAGATAACATCTGTTAACACTGCCAAAATAAGGTTTCCTTGCTTTATTGATACCTGAAATGAAAATGGAACATTAGCACATTAACATATAACAGTAGTTCAAAGTCAAAGTCAAAGTCAAATTCTCTTTATTTCGTAGACACATTACATGTTCTTGAAAACGTCCGATAACAATGCTTTTAATTATATTATGTTTATAAAATTATTTCTTAAAAATTAAATTTTATTTCAAAACAACCTAAAAATTATCAAAATGCAACAAATTAAAAATATAACAAATTAAATATCAAATAAATACTATACAAGAAAAAAAATAAATGTCAGTGTCATTTGAAGTGACAATTTGAATGGTAACAGTATGCAATATGCCAGAAATTACTAATAATTATTTAAAAAATCATGTCAGAATTAGAATATAAAAATATATATCTGCAATAGCATCGTCAAGTACGTATAACAAAATTATTATATTTTATAAAATTAATTTACTTGGAAAATATCATGTCATATAGTTAAGTAGTTATAGTATGTCTAAGCCGAATCAAACATCTTAGTGGTAGTGAACACGAGATGAGTGGTTGTGCAATAGCAATACAATATTATATTCATAAAAAACTCAAACTCAAATCATTTATTGCAACATATGAAATTTACATGCAGTTCTTAATTAACATGTTTTGTATAGTTATACATATGACCCTGATAAGGGTATGACAATTTTATTATTATTTGTATTGGAACAATTTATTATTATGTTATCTAGATTATTGTTAAAATTTGTCTAATGTGTACTTAATAACATTTGGATAATAGACTAAATTTTAGTTGTTTTATCAAACAGTTTTCCTTTTTGATATCTTTTAGATTATTTGGCAGTTTACTAAATATTTTTATACCCATAGAATGTGTAAGGCATAATATGTTAGCAGAGCAAGAGAAGGGATTTGCTCAGCTTGTAGCTAACTTCAAACATCAAGAAGTTTGATACTTCTGTTGACTTGATGTTAGGTGTACCTAATATACAAAGGATAAATCGCAGTCCGTCTTCCGTCAGGCATAAAAATATTCTTAATTTGTTTGTATTAATTTATGGAATATACCGTGTATATAATACCGTGAATATATGTGTCAGTTAAAGTAAATCTTGTCAGTAATATATCATTATTATCTCACCTTCTTATCTCTTTTAACAGTGTCCACCAGCCATTTTAAGAGGTTCAGATAATTACAAATATGCTGCAAGAACATTGAAGATGCCAGCCAATAGGGTATTTCAATGCTTGGTATAAACTTTGCTTGTTTCTGGGACAACCCATTTTCTTCAAGTATTATACTTTGCAACTGTAAAATGCTGGCATCTGTGGTATCAGTAAATGTCTGCGAGTCTCTTATCTTGGAATAGTCATAGTGCATTATAATAGTGCCACTGGTATCTCTTGGCTGGCCATCAATAACTAATTGCTTCAGAAATGTTCTATGTTCATTGATAGTTAAGTTGTTTGGAAACTTTAGAAATCTCTTCTTAGGAGCTTTGTCTCCACAATAAGCGTAAATAGTATTTACAGACTTAGAACATTTTCTTGGAGTTAAAATCTCTGCTTCCGTACAAAACTTTGTAAGGAAAATTGTTGTTATATTGTATGTATGAACCACGGTACCAGCGAAATATCCTTCGTTGGAATTATTACATGAAGGAATTAATACTTTTGTTATTTTGGACATTATTAAGAGGTTATAATATTAAGATTCGTCTATGAAGTTGAAGAATGAAGTCATATTCTCTTATTATCAATAATTGTCACAAGTTAAGAGAAAGATATTATTATTTTCACAAAAATGGTCAAAACAACACAAAACATTTTCAAATAAGCAAAGAGTAAATAAACAAAACAACCACAGACTACTATAGATTGAAAAATTAATTTTTTTTTTAAATAATTTATTCATGACCATGGATACAGAGTCCTTCAGTCGAAGTCTTAAATAATAATTTACAAACATAGAAGAGAAATAACAAATTAAACTTAACTAAATCTTTTCAACAGTATTTAAAATATACTTATAAATAGGTTTGTAAAAAACTTCACTTTTTAGTAAATCCTCAATACGGCGGGGAACACTAATTGAGTTACGAGCTGCTATGTCACTAATGTCACTGGCTAAAATTAATCGTTGTAAATGGAAATGTGGACATTCAAATATTATATGGTTTATATCAGCATGCGGTCGGGAACAATACGTACAGTTATCTTCTGGGACTATATTAATTCTGTGTAAATGAGCTGGAACCAAGCAATGTCCAAAACGCAGGCGATTTATAACTGTTATAAACTTTCTGCCACAATATTCAAATTTGTTGTACCAAGGAGTAGTAGGTAAGTCTTTCTGTATTTCTGCATACCACCTTCCCTTATTTTCTGTTGTAACGTGCCAATATTCTTTCCAAATTTTGAGTAAATCCTTATTAATTGCACAATAGTAATCTGTGAAAGGTACTTTTAATATATCTGTGTGATCTAGATCATGCTCTTGCCGAGTAGCCAAATCTACTGTTTCATTGCCACGGATGCCACAATGTGAAGGAACCCATACCAATTCTACATGTTTTGATTTACTAATCATTTCTATAAGTTCTCTAATACTATATACAATATAATTTAACTTATATGAGAAATTACTGTTGTTCAAAACAGACAGAACACTTTTAGAATCACTTACTATTAATATATTTACATTTTTTACAGAGTTATTTACAAATGTTAAAGCGGTTAAAATTGCATACGCTTCTGCAGTAAACACACTGCAATTATTATCTAACTTTATACAGTGGGTTTTATTCATTTGTGGATCATAATATGCGGCTTTAACCCCTTCATCACTTTTAGAACCATCTGTATATAAAATATAAAAGTCTGGTTTACTCTCTATGAATTCTAGAAAATCAAATTTGTTATTTATTACATCTAAATGACAATCTATACTTAAGCAATTAATCAAGGCATTATATGGACATTTATATGTTGGCCAGATATCATGAGAACAAATGTTTTTACTGATATTTTTTAACAATGACATTATTGTTGTGATTTCAGGCAAAACTCCCGAAACAAGAGATGTGGCTGATAAGCTAGATGTTTCAACTGATTGTGATATCTGTGGATGACATAAAACATTATTCAGCATTATAACATTATTAGAAGTCAACTCTTTCAAACAGAATCTATCAGCCAAAAGTAAACGTCTCAGGATTAATGGAGGTATACAGTTTTCAATTTCCATAGAATTAATAGGAGTGGAACGCATAGCTCCGCTAATAATTCTTAAAGCCATATTTTGTATTACATCGAGTTTTCGTAATAAGGTGCTACTTGCATTCATATAGGCTAAACTACTATAATCAAAATGACTTCTTACTATACTTTTATACAGCATAATCAAGGTTTTAGGATCAGAGCCCCAAAAAGTACCAGCTAAACATCTTAAAACATTAATACTTTTCATTGCATTGCTGCAGATATACTTAATATGCTCTTCAAATTTTAACCTGTTATCTATTATTACTCCTAAAAATTTATGTTGATTACTTACAGGAATGATTTCATTATTGTATTTAATTTTAACAAAAGATTGTGCAAAAGGATCTTTACTAAAAACAATAACAGAACTTTTATCAGAACTAATATCTAATTTTAATACATTGTTGTAATAATGGTGTAGCTGCAGCAGTGCAGAATTCAAGTGATTTACAGCCATATTTAAATTTTGACTTTCAGAGTATAAAAGTAAGTCATCGGCAAATTGTAAAATGTTAACATGTGATGTGTTAACATACTTTAAAATTTGAGATGTATATAGAATATACAAGAGAAAAGATAAGATTGCCCCTTGCATAGTTCCTTTACTGACGGATTTTGGTCCATGTAGCTTATTATTAAATTTAACATACAAGGTTCTGTTATTCAGAAAATTAAATATCCATTTCAATAATTTAGTTGGCAGACCTAACTCATTCAAAACTAGAAGAAGGCTCTTAATGTTGACATTATCGAAAGCACCTTTTACATCAAGAAAGACGCAGATCACATTAGAGTGGCTGAGCTTTGCTTTTTTTAATATTGAGATTAATGATACAAAACTTTCAGAGCAACTTTTACCCTTTCTGAATCCAAATTGTGTGTTAGGTATTTTAGAGTTGGTTTCAACAAAATAATCTAAACGTAATTTTAACATGTTTTCAAAAAGTTTACCCAGACAGGATGACAAAGATATAGGTCTGTATGATGACGGATTATTTGCAGGCTTATTAGGTTTTAAAATTGGTATTACACATTGAGTCTTCCATGATTCAGGAATAACTGATGCATTCCAAAGTCTGTTATAAATTGCCAATAAAATGTTCAGAGCATTTGAATGTAAATTTTTAATAAGTTTATATGGAATGTTATCCATACCTGGTGTAGTATCCCTACGACTATCTAAAGAAATGCGAAGCTCATTCAGTGTATAAGGCTCATTTAAGAAGGACACGCTATTGTCAGACCTGTCTAAAATATTTAAAGTGGTAAAATCGGTTGATGTTGAATCTGCTAATTTTTCTAGAAAACTTGGTACCCATTCGTCATTTAGAGTTTTGTTACTACAATTACTGTTAATCCTTTTAAATTTTTTAACATAATTCCATATTCTAGTAACTGGTGTCATTCTGTTGAAAGAAGTACACAATTCATGCCATGATTTTCCCCGTTCCTCTATTAATATCTTTTTCTTTTTAGCATCAAGACGCTTGTAATTAATAAAATTAGACATTGTTGGAGAGTGATGATATATCTTAAGAGCTTCTTTCGACTTTTGAACTGCATCCTCACATAGTGTGTTCCACCATGGAGCTGGTTTTCTCAGAACTTTTGGAGTGAGATTAGATTTTTGCTTAGGAATACATTCATCTCTGATTTGATACAAGATATTTATAAAATTATTGTATAATTCAACTAAATCTGTATTTTCCAAATCTAATTGCGAAAAGTAGGTTTCAGATAAAGTCTTAAATTTGGACCAGTCTGCTTTATTGTACAAATATTTTTCTTCTACAGAACGAACATCATACACCGATGGCTTCACATTTACATCCAGTAGAGTCGGAAAATGATAACTACCCATTGCATCATCATGGACTTGCCATTCACAGAGCGGAGCTAACGAGCAACTTACTAAGGCTAAATCAATTGCTGAAGAATTCTTGTTTGGATATTTAATTGTAGTATGATTACCATCATTTAAAACACACAAGTCAAACTCATCTATGAGATTGTACAAAGAATTACCTCTACTATTATTTTTTAGACAACCAAATAATATGTGATGGGCATTGAAATCTCCCATTATGATACATGGCTTAGGAGTTTCTGTGAATACTTTTTTTAATTTATTAGTATTAAATTTAGTAAATTCGCTGTTTGGGGGACAATAAATACACAACACATGTAATTTACCTAATGATGTATCAAGTGCAATGCAAATGTTCTGAATTGGTTCGTAATATGAGATACGAACAACTTCATATTTAAAATTTTGTTTAATTAATATAGCTACCCCATTATGTTCGTTTACAGACAGTTTGTGAATCAAATTATAGGATGGAAAATTTGGAATTTTACTGTTTTTCTTAAGCCACGTTTCATTTAGTAAACATATATCTATATTTTGTTCAGTTAAAAACTTTAACAATAGCGTTTTTTTACTATGTAAACTTTGAATATTGAATTGTGCTATACGAATATATATGTCCATATAATGAAATTAAATTAAATTAAATTTGACAACAAAATTTCTTTAATTATTTTATTTGTAATGGGTTCATTCTTGCTATTTGCAAGGGCAACAACGGACTTCACAAGGGCATTTATAATTACATCGTTATCAACAATTTCTTTGGCATTGAGATCTTGGAGGGTTTTTTGTCTCGGCTTTGGTGTTAGAGCTGGGAAGGATGTTCTATCAGAGATTTGTGGCAGACTTACCGCATTGGCATAAGACATTTTTTGTTGTTTAATTTTCTTCTCTTCTATTTTTTTCTGCTTAACAGGGCAGTCTTTCGACACGGCAAGGTGAGGGCCAGAACAATTGACACACATTATCTCTTCTACATCACATTCCTTGTAGGAGTGCCGTCCTGCACAGGATGAACACATCTGCTCTGCTCTGCAGTTCTTAGCTGAGTGGTTGAATCGGAGGCAACGGTAGCATTGCATGAGTGGTGGAAAGTATTTATGTACCTGGTATCTGAATAGCTTGATGTATACATACTGAGGTAATGTGGTGGCTGCAAAAGTGACAGCCACTGTTCCAAGAGGAGTCAAATTTCCGTCTACTTTTCGCATAAAGCGTTTGATTGAGACAACATCAGCATCACAAGTAATATTTTTGTAAATTTCTTCATTAGACATTGTCAGCGGAATATGCCTGATGACTCCTATAACTTCAGTCATGTAAGCAGGAATGAAGGCTTTCAGCTTATATCTGTTCAGGAAGTTATCCATCTTTAAAAAATTGTTAGCTGGAGCTGGCTTTTTGAAAGTGACGCCAACCTTATAAGCATTTATTCGGTGGACACCTACAATGCCTTTAACATTTTCAATGAAAAGATTTGTCAATATTATGGGGTTTTTATTACCAACCTTTTCTTCTTCTGTGGATTCAACGTAAACCACGCAGTCCCCACTGTGATTTTCGGGGAATAGCCTCTTGTAAAGGGGCTTCTGAAATACTTTGTAGACATCATTGTTCGTGGAGGATTTTGCAAGTTTTCTCTTCTTTCTCTCTGCTGTAATGACGGGGTCCTCCCCGTCGCTAGCAACGCTCATGACGTTATTATTGCGCCGCAATACTCAACAAAAATATCAGAGAATTGCAAAATTAAAATTTATGAATTTTAAAACGCCCGCTTCTCTCGACTTCCCGCCAAAAAAAAAACCTTGAAAAATTAAAACACAGATAGTGTTGCCAACAATGAAGTAGGAACTGTATATTTAAATCGATCCGCATACAGAGGCGGTACGAGCGGTATAGGGCGGTACGCGCGGTACGGCAGTACCGTAGTACAGTAAAGTACACTTTGGAAACTAGTTTCCTATGCCAACCATTTCAATCTTAGCGTCACCTAAAACCAAGGAAGTTCGAAACGAGAACGTTCTCGCACGGTAATGATATCTACAGTATTCCGACTTCATACAAACATTCGGAACGCGAATCATACCTACGCTACGCGCCTCGAGTTTAATGTTATTGAGTATACCAGTCGGGTCCAGTCGTCGCGGCGCGGCCGTAGACGTGTAGGTTTGCAACTAATATCCTGATTTATTTTCATAATCAAATAAGTTATCAAGTGTTTGTCGAGACACACGTATTTTAATAGGCTTCCGTAGATGGTGATGATGATTATGATAATAATCGGCCAAGTACGAGTCGGACTCGCGCACGGATGGTTCCGTACTCTATGGGAGCCCCCCTTAAATATTTATATTATTATTACGCGGCGGAAGTCTATACGGTTCAGAAATGACCGACGCCGCAGCCAATAGCACGCCAGCCAGCCGCCAGCCGACACCATGAAGTTTTAGGTAAAGGTGGAGATTGCACTTCTAATACCTATTTGAGTCAAATACCTACACATTGCTATCTCACTCTCTGTGGTCGGAACTCTCTTTCTAGTGTGGTGTATGGTATTTCTATATAAACTCTAAAAACTCCCGAAAATGGGTAAATTTAGTTTCAAAGTTTCGAGTTTATCAACTTCATTCAACCCCAAACTATGATTTATATGTATTTACAGTGTTTGCAGTTTAAAAGGGGATAAAATGTGAATTATTGTAAAACTAATAATAAAAGTAGAATGCACAAACTGATTACAAAAGTGTTTTCCAGTAACTGTACCAGTATCAGATTCTTATAAAAACTTTAAGAAATAATAACGTTATTAATAAAAATAAAAATTAAGTGTGTGTTGTGTTAAAATGTAAGTACAGCTGTAATTTTCCAAATTACTAACACTGGAGAGAATTAAAAAAAAACCCTAATTTTGGGAGTTTCCTAATGCGGCAACACCCGTCACCAAAATACTAGCTGTCATGGCCGAATCATCAATGAAATCGTAAAAATGCAGTAGGGTAACCATAAAATATTTTTTGAGAATAATTTACTATTATTGTGTATGCAATGCCTAACTAAATATTATAGACTGTCGTACAGACAGTGTGTGTGTATTATTGAGCGCTGATATTTGTCACAATTAGTGCAATTCTTTAAACACAATTAAAATTAACAAGGACATTATGTGATTTACATCTGTAATCTATAGTTTTTAGGTACCTACTATATTTGAATCACTATTCATAAAAAAAAAAAAATTATGTTGACTCCTTGTCGTATCATATTATCATCTCGTTAAATTATTATCATATCTATAGTATCATTGTGTCCTTTTTTTAGGTTTCCCAAAGACAAATCTCAAAGAACTTCGTGCTTAGTAATTGTACCACTGAAATACCATTTTTAAAAGACTTCCAGAATTTGTAGCCTACACTTTAAGGCAACAGATTATTATACATCAAGAAAACGATTGAAGTCAACAGCACTGCAGGCCGAATTATTTGATTTCTTTTTGTAAATTATGTGTGTTTGTTAATAATCTATTATAATTTGAATTACATTGTTTTTGATTACCTTTTTAGGGTTCCGTACCCAAAGGGTAAAAACGGAACCCTATTACTAAGGCTCTGCTGCGCGCTGTCGAATTTCATATGCCATCAATAACAGGCGCAGTATTTCATCATAAAGCAGAGCGTAGCTAGTTGTACACATTTATTGACTTGCAAGATGGCATTCTTACACATTTATTGAAGAATTAGTTTTTGTATTATCTGCGATGCCCTATAGAACAAAGTACTTAAGTTTACTTTCATTGTTCATATACCAATTGTGTATTTTCATATAATGATTTACTCATCATTGTGATTAATATCTTTGCGTCCTAAATTTAGGCAAAAATGTAGGGTTACCCTATTAGAAAGATAGTTCCGACCACAGAAGAGTGAGATAGCAATGTGTAGGTATTTGACTCAAATAGGTATTAAGAGTGCATTCTCCACCTATACCTAAAACTTCGTGGCCGACACGCACCCTCCCGCGATGCCTCGCGTAGCTCTGCCCTGCCGCCTGCCTGAGAAGGGACGTGTATAAATGCCAGCCAGCCAGCCAGCAGACCTTATTATTGCTTGAAAAATAAAAGGATAAACTACCACTCTGAGTGTTTCGTATTTTATCTCGTTATATTATTTTAATTTTATTATTTATTATTGAAGGGAATATTAAACTAAATATTTTGTGAAAATTTCAAGCATCTACCTGTTAGCATTATTAATATAGAGTGAAAAACGTCTAAAAATTCAGGTTTGTTGTATGGGAGCCCCCCTTAAATATTTATTTTATTTTGTTTTTAGTATTTGTTGTTATAGCGGCAACCAAAATACATCATCTGTGAAAATTTCAGCTGCCTAGCTATCATGGTTCATGAGATACAGCCCGTTGACAGACGGACATCGAAGTCTTAGTAATAGGGTTCCGTTTTTCCCTTTGGGTACGGAACCCTAAAAAGCAATTTTAGAGAGAGATAATTGAGCGCTAGAAAAACAAAATTGCAAGAAATATGTTTGTACATAGTTGACATCTGAGCTACACACATAGATCAGAGGTCATTGACCACCACAGACTACTATAGATACTACGTATTTGACCACTGAGCAGGCACGTATCCAGCTTTGAGTTTCGGCATTTACAAAAAATCCGCCAAGTGCGAGTTTTACTCGTTTTACTCGCTTTTAGGTGGACAGCCTAAAGAAAGGTGATCTAATTAGGATCTAATTAGAACTTGGCACTTTTTGGAAAAAACAGTTATGTTTTCTACAATTTTACTATACCAACAACAGTGAAATTAATTAAAAATATTTTAATTTTTCATCCTTTTTACCTACATCCGAAAGTGTGTTTGTTAATTTTTTTGTTACTCTTTCATGCCGCAATGGAACAACATTTGTTAGAAAAAATACCTAAAAATACACCTAACCACAATTATATCTCACAAGCAAAACCGGTCCACTATGTCCGTACTATGTATGTACCACTAATCTATTTAATATATAATACCTACTAATTACTGAATGAAATGATATAAATGTAATTTTCTGATATAAATGTAATTTTCTTGCAAACATTGCTAGATTTTTGCTAGGCTAGGCTATATGAAGCCAAAAATTGCATGTCCGCTAGGACAGACTGTTGTTACTAAGAAAATTGTACCCACAACCATTCTACACAGTTTGAGCAACATTTACTTTTACTTTACTTTTACTAATCATTTTTTATAGCTGATCATGACTTTAGTTTTTCTAAAGTTTTCTAGTATCATTGATATTGATTGATCTTTTGCTTACGCACGTCTGGGGCACCTGCAGCCCGGGGTACGGCGGTAGCTATGCAACTGAAGTTAAACCTGTTATTAGTCAAATGAATGCAGTAAAAACTAAGCTACGCATTTGTTTGTCGGTAAAAACTATAAATACTAGTTTATTTATACCCACTTAACTCTATAGCTTGCCAAGCTATAGACTGTAGTTGTAGTTACAGTCTGAGCAATGAGGCTGACTTGTATTCAAACTCATTAGTTGTTGATGAATACAAAGATACTTATATTTCATTTGATAACTTAGTCGAAAAAAACATATATTTTGTTTATTAATAATCATTTTATAATTACATTACGTTTTATTTGAAATTGAAATATTTTAGCACAATTTTTAGCACATTTGTAGAGCAGTAATTGGCATAAGTTTTAACACCATTTTAGCTCTTTCTTTATAGTTCTTGTTGTCAACACTGACTTTAACTTTACTCACGCCAAAGGCGGTATGGCCTTAAAGGCTTTAGCCTGCCCAAAATGGCGAATAATAAAAAAAAAAAATTTACTTACGCCATTTTGAAAAGTAAAAAGTGAACGCGGTGGCTGCGTGTGTCTTTTTCGGAATAATAGAGAAATCTGTATTTTATGATACTATTTCATTAATTTTCTATTCAATTTTAGCGGAAGTCATTTCTACACTATTGATTTGACACTCGATCCGAGGCTCTAGGACTTCCATCACCATGTCCGCTCACGAGCAGATGAGGGCGATGTTGGATCAATTGATGGGGACTTCTCGAAATGGTAACTGCTTGCTTTATTACCTAAGATTCGGTTTCCTGTGAACAAGGTATTTTACAAGTGCCGCTCTAGATTCGTTGGCACATTGTATTTAGTGTAGTTGCATGGAATATTAAATTCTATTGATTATGACACTCAAATCTGTTATCTTTGGCGTAGCCATAGTACCGTACTATAATAAACAGGCTGCACCTTTCTATTTTATTCTAAGAATTGTGTAAATGTAGGATCTTCTCGATCACTAAGATTTACATACTTATTTTAATTATTCAAGCTCCTGTTGTATCAATTCAGATCATAGATCCCTATCACTTCACAGTGGAAGAATAGCATTAGGTAGGTACTACTACCTAATTCCATTTTTTTTTAAATAGGTACCTACCTAGAGAGTTTATGAAAAATCTATGATGGTTTAATTATTTTTTAGGTGAAGCCGATAGACATGGTGTTAAGTTTTATGATGATGCAGTGTGCAAATCATTCCTATTACAATGTTGTCCTCATGAAATTCTTTCATCAACGGTAAGATTTTGTTTTACTGTTATGTTCATTGGGATATCACATGTGCATTTATTTGAAGCACAACAATTGTATTATTTTTTTGTTCATTTTTTATTGGTTCCAATAGTTGATTTTTAAAACAGGTTTTTTTTTATTTCAAAGCTTAATATTACACAATCATATTTTAAATTTTGTTCATACTGCAAAAGTACACTTATTGTTGCTTCAAATATTTGCACCATTTTTTCTGAGATATCATTATCACCCATGAAAATGTTTTTTAAATGATATCTTGGCTATTAAAATTTTTTGGGAATTAAAGTGCTTACTTTTCCTCCCACATACATTGGGATATGAACTAGCGAAAGCACATTATTTTTGTGTCCATATTTATCTATCACTGCACCAAAAATACTGATATAAATGCTTCTCATGGAGAAAGCCATACATACCATCTGAACACTATCATATATCATACATTTATAGAAGATTTGAAATGCACATACCTTTAAACATAAGATATGACAATATTATGACTTAAAAGCAGTATATTTCAAAGACGCTTTAAAAATTTGCCTAAATACTATTTGCTTTTTTATGAATCAAGTCATTATCAATTTATTCAATCAACAAGTCAATGAAAATTAATATCCTGATGTATGTGGTCTCGTTTTCTGTCTACATGTATTGCCTTAAGTACTGTAGTATTGCTGGAACAATGTTACATCGGAGTGGCATTAACTGTGGTGAAATATGCTTTTCAGAAATTGCCCAACACTAGTCTTTATTGCTCATCACAATTAACAGATGAGGGATAGTTGTATGAGTTAGGCTGTTCTGTAAGTACCAATGATGTACGTATAAACATTTATAGATAGCTGATTGTATTTCTGCTGCTATGCAGTATTTAATTTTAATAAGATCCATAAATAAATTAATATTCAACGGTTGTAACGCTGCTTTGGTGAGTACAATGAGAAATTTTAGGAACATGAAAAAACTTGAGCCGGGTGTGAATATTGGTGTTATACGTTGTAACTACATTGGGTACGTACAGAGCTACTGAAACGGCTAGAACTCTGAAAAAAAATTGCATGTATATTCAGCACAATATCAGTTTTCAATTTTTAATACTATTGTAATGTTGTTAAAGTAGATAAACTCAATGTTAAAATTAATCAAAATACTAATTTTATTTAGGTATCAGACACTTGTGTTGCAGTATTACTAAATTATTCATGACAATTGTTATTCTATTTTGTCCTCAATGTTATTTATTCAGGTGGAAAACGAGTCAAGTTTTTATTTCATTGATTGAACATTAAAACTAACGAAATAGCAGAAATTTTTTGTGCAAGTACTTTGAGCAATCAGCTAGTAACAATAATTATAGGTTTTTAATAGATTTATTTTTATTTCACTATATGTAAGTTTGTTAAGCCAAGCCATTTGATTTTCTTATAATAGTGTCTCATGTAACAGGGTGGTTAGGCAGGGAGTATCACAAGGGTGTTTCCACTATGGTTTTGTAAGTATTTATAATGAACTATATAACTGGCGGGTGACTTGGGCCGTGTGAGTGAGCTGTTGGTGAATTAGTATGTATTTTGAATTATTTTCGAATAATATGACAATAATTGTCATTATTTGTGATCTTTATTTGTTGCACTGTGTATTTATTTATTGTTTATTATATGGTAAATGGAATGGTGATACTGGGTTGACTGGAACTCATAATGTACTTGTCATTACAAACAAATAACTTCATCCTGCAAAATCCTGTACAGGACTGCAGAACAAACCCTGACAATGCTAAAAAGAATTGGCTGTTTCATATAAAAATCTTTTTTGAGTAGCATTTTTCAATGTGACAGCAATTTTCGTAACTTCATGGTTTGTTTGATAAAAAAGCGTCTACTCCAATATGTTCAACGACCTGTTCAACAGTAAAACAAATTGAACAGATTTTGACCAATTTTTTCAACTTTTGACCATTTTTTTTTAACTTTTGAAACTACTTGGAAAAAAAGTTTATTTCAATTACGACATTTTTTAATGAAACAATCAAGCACATAATATTTAACTAACATTCTGTTAAGAATTGACCAACACTTTATTTTCTGTGTATTGGAGTAGACAATAAAAATGTTGTTTTTGTAATGACTGGTTTCTCATCAGTTTTACACATACATAGGCAGATGGAGCCAGCTATGGAGGTTGAGTTGGTTCAAGGTATTTAGATGAAGAAATGTTATACAACGGAAATTCCCATCCATCCATTCATATGATGTTCACTGCTGGACATAGACCTCCCCTAAAGATCTCTGATTAGACCGGTGGGTAGCAGTTTGCATCCAGCGCGATCGCGGATGGATGAACAGGATGAGGCCATCTGTCCATCTTGTGGGTGGACATCCTATGCTGCGCTTGCCGCTACATGGTCTCCATTCGAAAACTTTTCGACCCCATCAGTCTGGGCTATTGGTAACTTTGGTTCTTCTATGGATCTCCTGATTCCTGATTCAATATTGCAGAAAGACTCCAAGCATAGCCCTCTCCATAGCTTGTTGGAGCATCGTTGGAAATCCTTGTCCCCTCCTCAAACAAAACTTAGTTCTTTTTAACTTAGTATCATCATTGTATGTTACTCGGAACAAAAATAACAGGGTATATGATTAAAATTTTTTATCTAATTCCCTAAATCTGTTAAAACATAACGTTGTTGTAAACCCCTCTACTAGTCTTTAGAAACAGATGTTGTTTATTTGGTTTATTTGATTGCAGCGCATGGACTTAGGTGAGTGCCCCAAAATACATGATCTGGCTCTACGTGCGGATTTTGAGCTAGCATCCAAAACCAAAGACTATTTCTATGACATTGATGTAAGTATTTCAATATCTTCTTTATTTTACTTGTTCAATTTTATTCACTTTTTCTTGCTTCAATGCAACCATTGAATCATTAAACTCTTGCCAAATGAATGAATCTAACTTTATAACTGGTTTATTATTTGTCTTTTTGTTGAATTTTTCTTATTTCTTTAAATAGTTTATGTGCATATAATGCAATTATTATTTTGTTGCCATAAGCAGTGTCCATTGTCAAGAAAGTTACTGCTAGACTTGTCATTTGAATGTTTTTCAATAACTTTCAAAATCTTATACAGCCTTCATTATCCCACTGCAGGGGCCTCTCCTTTCTATGCTATCTACACACATATATTGATTATATTGAAATTATTGTATCCATATTATCTTTTGAAGTTTATAAATCACAGAATTTATTGATAATCCAGGCTACGGAACATTTAGAGGCGTTCATAGCAGACTGCGACAGACGCACAACTGCTGCCAAGCAGCGCTTGGCTGAAACCCAGGAAGAGCTATCAGCGGAAGTGACGGAGAAGGCAAATTCTGTCCACGAGTTGGCTGAACAGATTGGTCAGAAGTTGGCGCGGGCAGAGGCATTGGGGGAAGATGGGATGGTCGAAGAGAGTGTCAAACTTATGGGAGAAGTAAGTACCTATACAATGATAATAGTTTTATTGGTAGGAGAAATTCTTTCATTGATATTTAATGTTGTCTATTTAGTTAGAGTACCTAATGTGTGAAGTTACTTGTGGCTTTTGAAAGTCTTTAAAAAAAGTACAGAAAATTGGAATGTGTTGACTGTCTCATGATTATTCAAAACTATGTTATTAGGTGATTTATCGCGTAATAAGTATTTTGAGAAAAATACATACAATTTTTGCGATTACGATTTATGGCCCATTACCATTATATTATGGACCTTAAAACATTAAATGGTCCATAAATCGTAAACGGTAAGTTTAAAAAAAAAGTTTAATAGGAAGATGCGAATTTTTTTTTTTCTAAAATAATGATCTCAATTGTTTTTTGCCCTTAAGTACATAGTTTCCGAGAAATCGGCCAAAAAACATTTTTTGAAGATGACGTGTCAGGAACGCATTTTCTGAACGGCCGAACTATAGTACGCAACCATGTTAAGTAATAATTATAGGTATTTTATAACAAATAAAAATAAAATTATGTTGCAATGGGCGCACACGGACTATACGAGTATCTACTGTTTATCATCGAATCTATCTCTTCTTCAGACAATACAGCTGAGATATGATTTATTAAAGCTACGCCAAATCTGAGTTCGTGGCTTTAACTAGTTGCACCTTAATAAACACCAAATTGTATAACCTGAACAAATGTTGTTCCCGAATAGATCGACGAGCTTCGCAAGAAGAAGGCGGTGGCGGAGCAGGAGTATCGCAACTCCATGCCGGCGTCATCATACCAGCAACAGAAGCTGCGCGTGTGCGAGGTGTGCTCCGCCTACCTCGGCATACACGACAACGACCGCCGCTTGGCTGATCACTTCGGAGGGAAACTGCATCTCGGCTTCATCACGATTCGGGAGAAATTGGCGGATTTGAAGGTAACCAACACTGCACATCACATACTCTGTAATAGAGTTGTCTACAATTGGAATAGGTTGCCTGAGGATGTAATCTCAGCAAGAACTAGAAACACATTTAAGATTGGATAAAGAAGGAAAAAAATCTTTGACAGATAAACACTAATTTTATTTGACTCTGCTTGATATAGGCACATCAGTATACACTGCTCGCCTATGTACAAATAAATAATTAAGGGTACTGAGCATATTTTTTTTTATCGCGAACTAATAAGTCCTCGTTTGACCACCAACTCTCCTGATGGTAAGTGACGTGTGGTCGAAGATGGAGCTTACAGACAGATACGTATTCACTCTGACCTTGAAAAGCTTTACGGAAACCTGGCAGACTCTTCATTCCCTGGCGGTACGAATCAGAAATGTTGAGTCAAACCGCTTACAATACATAATCAGGGAATATCTTTACACACATACAGATAGCGCGCGAGTTGAATGCAGTCGGGGTCTGAGGTAAAGAGCGGGAGCATCTCCCCCCGCTATCCGCACGCCCCACCTCACGCGCCTGGGCGGGTTGGGCGTGCGGATAGCGGGGGGAGACATTCGCATTCCTAAGCTCTGCATTCAACTCGCGCGCCTACTGTAGATTACTCTCAAAAACAAATATAAATTGGTAGCTATATTTCGTAAGCAGCAGCTGTACAAAAAATCTTACGGCATCACATTGACTAAAAAATATAATTAGTCCGTCAGATATAACTACCAAAAATACTAGAGACTATCAAAAAATATTAGACGTATTTTTTTTTGTCAATTAAACAAGAAGATGACGTCACAAGTGCCATACAAGTGTAGTGTGAGAGAGATGACGTTACGACCCCCACTCCCATACTTTAACAAGCTTTATCTTTGTAATTTATTGTTTGATTAACAAAAGAAAAAATACGTGTCCAATATTGTTTGATAATCTAACTCACGGACTAATTATAATAATGAATTTTTTTACCCAGTCCTCATGCCTATTCTGACGAAGAATTTTAAATGGTCTTAGCAGAGTAGGTAATAAATAGGTACGGTATCAGACTCGCATCAAAGATTAACTTTGTTTCGAAGAAATTTGTAGTTTCTGTCTAACCGTGGGATGAAGGAAACTCTCAAAAAGAACTGAGACTAAAGAGTTTATTTCAAAGATAAATCTAACTTAAATTGGCTCTTTAATCGTCATAAAGTCTACCAACCGTAGCGTTACTTGCGTCGGGGCTGACCCGACTTTTCCACTGAAATCACGTAGGTACGTATCTATGCGGGCCGTTTACAGTATAGTTGATAGGGCTTGCTGCAGTTATTTAGAAATCTTCACTAAAATCACGTAGGTACGTCTATGCGGGCTGTTTATGGTATAGTTGATAGGGCTTGCTGCAGTTATTTAGAAATCTCCACTGAAATCACGTAGGTACGTCTATGCGGGCCGTTTACAGTGTAGTTGATAGGGCTTGCTGCAGTTATTTAGAAATCTCCACTGAAATCACGTAGGTACGTCTATGCGGGCCGTTTACAGTGTAGTTGATAGGGCTTGCTGCAGTTATTTAGAAATCTCCACTGAAATCACGTAGGTACGTCTATGCGGGCCGTTTACAGTGTAGTTGATAGGGCTTGCTGCAGTTATTAAGAAATCTCCACTGAAATCACGTAGGTACGTCTATGCGGGCCGTTTACAGTGTAGTTGATAGGGCTTGCTGCAGTTATTTAGAAATCTCCACTGATATCACGTAGGTACGTCTATGCGGGCCGTTTACAGTGTAGTTGATAGGGCTTGCTGCAGTTATTTAGAAATCTTCACTGAAATCACGTAGGTACGTCTATGCGGGCCGTTTACAGTGTAGTTGATAGGGCTTGCTGCAGTTATTTAGAAATCTCCACTGAAATCACGTAGGTACGTCTATGCGGGCCGTTTACAGTGTAGTTGATAGGGCTTGCTGCAGTTATTTAGAAATCTCCACTGAAATCACATAGGTACGTCTATGCGGGCTGTTTACAGTGTAGTTGATAGGGCTTGCTGCAGTTATTTAGAAATCTCCACTGAAATCACGTAGGTACGTCTATGCGGGCCGTTTACAGTGTAGTTGATAGGGCTTGCTGCAGTTATTTAGAAATCTCCACTGAAATCACGTAGGTACGTCTATGCGGGCCGTTTACAGTGTAGTTGATAGGGCTTGCTGCAGTTATTTAGAAATCTCCACTGAAATCACGTAGGTACGTCTATGCGGGCCGTTTACAGTGTAGTTGATAGGGCTTGCTGCAGTTATTTAGAAATCTCCACTGAAATCACGTAGGTACGTCTATGCGGGCCGTTTACGGTATAGTTGATGGGGCTTGCTGCAGTTATTTGGAAATCGGTACTCGATATCGACTATCGATAATTATCGATATCGAGGCATACATTGTTGCGGACACGGTGAAATCGAGGACGAGGACTCTATTGCAGGTAGTGGATGTGCCAGAATTATTGAAATAAGAATATTGTAGTAGGTACACGGTTTGTATATTTTTTATACATGAAAAATAAATTGAGAGAAAAAGTGCCCTAGAATTTGAAGGTTTCTCGCAAGGAAGAGTTCTCGCAAAACGGCCTATACAGGGTTATCCAGAACTGTTGTACAAAGCCGAAAGGGGGCGATTAAGACCATCATTATGTACAACTTTTACTACGAAACTACGAAGTCAACCCGAAATTAGAGAAACAAAATCACCTGTTTGACACTTTTTCAATTACATTACAATTCAATATTTTGAATGGAATAGCTGTTTTTTTTCTCCAGTACCCCTCTTTGGCTTAGGGTAAGCAGATAACCATGTAATAATGAATGTATTTTCAGAAAACGGTAGAGAAACGTCGGGAAGAGCGCGGCGCGTCGGAGCGCGAGCGCGGCAGCGGCGGGCGGCGGCACTACGTGGGCGGCCGCGAGCTCGACCGCCGCGCGCGCCGGCACCGCGAGACGCCGCGCGACCGCGACCGCGACCGCGCCGACCGCGTCGAACGCACCAACCGCGACGACCGTACCAACCGCGACCGAGAACGCCCGAAGTATGTACCGCCAGATACCGGCATCATCTCATGCCGAGTAGGACGACGTGTACATCCATCCATCCATAAGCCATATGACGTCCACTGCTAGACATAGACCTCCTATGGATCTCCAATAAGACCGGTTGGAAACGGCTTGCATCCAGCGCGATCCAGCGGTCTTAGTGAGGTCATCCGTCCGCCTTCTGAGTGGACGTCCTACGCTGCACTTGCTGGTACGTGGTCTCCTTTCGAGAACTTTTCGACCCCATCGGTCATCAGTCCTCCGTTCTATGCGCCCTGGCCACTGCCACTTCCCTCCCTATTTGATTTGCCATAAAACAGTTAGAAGCGGCTTCTTATTCGGTGTGGGGCGATAGGTCCTGCACCTGTACTGGAGTGCCGCATGGGGTGTTTTGTGCATTATTTGTTTTGTGGCTTTGCAATGCAGCGCGTCGCTTCGGTCTTTATCAGATATATATTATATTTGTTGGTGGACGTTCTACGCTTCGTTTGCCAGTGCGTGGCCTCCACCACCAGATACCTATGGAGGATTCCACGCGAAGCAGACAGGTAAAAAAATACCTACTTTACATACTGTATTGTTTTTCAAGTACTGCGTGCCCACCGGTTCGAAACAATTTCAAAGCCCCCTAATTCTTTAACCATTCATGGCATAAATTATATTACAAAAATATTTAGCACACGTATCAAGGACACGTATAGGTAGAACATACTAATATTACCGAAATCGAAAACATGGACTGTTCTTACCTGTTCGCTTCGCTTGGAATAAGAGTTCTCTAAACAACATACATGTTCGCCATTCCTGTCCTGCTAGCCTAGCATACGCTCCAGACTGAGTTTATGTTTCGTATTCTATTTTTAGAAAATCAATTTATTCGATAATCAAATAAAGCCTTGTGTTTTCGTGCGCAATAAAGAAAGTTGTAAAATATTTATGTAAGAAACCATAAACAGCCGTATCGGGCGCGCGTATCGATTCGACGTGGTTACCGTTTGCGTGCGCGATCTCAGGTATGGTTTTAATTAAAAAATATTGACGTTTGAAATGTAAATATTTTGTAATATCATTGTTTTGTACTTCTGATCATAATAATTTGGTTATGAAAGTTTCTTTGTTATATTATTCTTTGTATTGAAGGGCGTATTTAGACACGAGACACGACTGCTTTCGTCTGCATCGTCGGCTCAAGCTCGCTTGTGGTTCAAAGAGTTAAAATGTTGGATGAATGCTTATAACACATACATTACATTGTATGTAAGACGTCATTGCTGAATTTACAGTAGATATCACGATTAAATAGGAAATTACAGGGTGACAATGAGGATTATATGTGCGATCTTTTCCGCATTTTCATCAGGTTTTAAACACAGGTACAAGGTTACAATGATTCATGACCTGTCGTCTGCTGCACCAGCCACGCAGCAGCGCCGACCGAGTATCCCAGACCGCAGCACAGCAACAGCGCGTAACACTAATAACACTACAATGAAATATTGTACTGTACTGGCCTTTTTAATAGTCCACTGCTGAACATAGGCCGACCCACGTAGAATGTTTGGTCCATACCCACTATACTGGCCAGTTTCGCCTGGTGGAATGATTTCTATGATTAAGTGATAACTTGATAAGACAAAAGTGTCATGTACTGATACTAATTATTTCTATTCACGTATTTTCTATACCAGCAGAATAATTTCCGTGTTTTGCATCAACAGGCGAAGTCGGTCCCGCAGTCGCACCAAACGGGACGATTCCCGAGAACGCGATCGCGGCCGTGACCGCGACCGCGAACGCGACGCGCGCCGCAGCCGCTCGCATCGCTCCGGGTCGCGCGACCGCCGCCGCGAGTAACATCACCCAGCGATACGTAGGCCGCATTAGGACGTGCATAGTACATTACGCTTTTTGTATAACTGACGAGTCGAATAAGGACCTTCTTTTGGTGTCAGCGGTTCAATGTTGATATCACATTTAGTTCAACGTGAAAAGGACCAAGATTGTTACTCAGAGAGACGCCTCGTTTGGTTATCATCGATCTTGATTTTGCATGCTGTTCAATTTAGCAATAACTTTGTTATGCCAATCTGGAATAGATTCAAGTGACATCTGTACGACTAGCACAAAATTTTACGTGCTCTGTATACATGGTTATTTATAATCAATTAGCATCCTTTTAGAGATTTATTCTGTACACCAAAACTAACAACTTTTGTTCAACAACTTTTATAGCTTTTTATAAAGTATAAAATATTACTTTAATACTTTTATATGTACAGCATAGCGCTCGTAGCGTAGTTTGACTAGGTGATTGTCAGCGATCACCGAAATTAAGCAACGTTCCGCACGGTCAGTACTTGGATGGGTGACCGCGGGTGGCATTTTCCAACTGAGCGCTACCGTGGCTCGGATGACACGTTAAATTGTAGGCCCTGGTTGTTTTAACCGTTTAGCCATGTCAGAGGCCTTCAGGCGGCCTAAAAACTTTGACACCAGGGCTAGCCACCCGGCCTATACGAACTTACTTACTTACTTATGTACAGAATAAGCCCCTAAAAGGATGCTAATTGATTACCAATAACCCTGTATATCAAATGAATATAATTGATTGATTTAAATTTTAACTAATCTCCATTCATTTTGCCATCGTTACGCGACGGTTACGGAGCACTTAAAATTTGGTGCTAGACATAGACATACTTGTATGCTGATAGGATTGTTAGGTTCTAGTAGAGATTCTAATGCGGCCCTGTGGCTCGAAAATCGTGTTGAATGATCGCGGACCATGTTTGTAATGAAAGGGCAGGCAACTCCGAAAAATACTTGTGTACTTTACGTACGTATTAGGGAATGTACTCATACTACGTGGCCCGTTTAGGGGCGGAGGGGAGTCTTCATAGTACTACGCTAGGTCACGGGAACGGGCTGAGGTTTTCGTCACGTAATCGATATCCTGTAGGGATGTTTCGCGTATTAATAAAAACTATAACTGCCAGATTTAGGGGTAAAAGTAGTGAAAACAGGGTCACGTAGTGTGGGTTCTATTAGGTTGCCTAAGGCAGTCTTTTGATTTTTCAGAGTTGTATCTGTACCTCTCTAGTCTGTGTGTGCGACCTCATGTAGCTTGTCATTGAAATACAGCCCGATAAAAATCGGGAATTATATTTGTGACCATGACAGTGTCCCAGTCTCAATTCAATAATGGGATATTGTACTGTGTATTGTTATTTTTTTTTAGTTATTACCTACAGAGCGATTTTTAGGTATGTTTCCTATATTGCAATAGAAAGTATTCATCAAATCTTCCTGATCTTTGATTTTTTATTCTAGTTTATTATCTTCACATGTTTACAGTTCACAATTTTTCACATGTGAATTCTTTCAAACTGTTCGTTTTTTCATTGACTTTGAACTTTTATAAATGAAATAGCATGGACTATTAAAGCGTAATAATTTCTTATCGGACTGGATAGATGTCGACATCTGTATATTTTATGTTAGTTATCTAAAAGGTTTCTTACCATTTTTGGTCGAGGAATACTTAGAATTTTAGTGTAGGCAGGTTTAGGAATGTCACCTATTAGATATAATAAGGTTATTTTAAGAATAAAATAAAGTGGGTTCTACATTCGCGTTACACGCAGCATGAGTCACAAGAAGTCGAAGCCTCACATTTTTCCATTTCAACATTGCGAACCACAACTGCAAAGAACTCCAATTGGTGGCTTTCTTTAATATTCTATGAATGCTATCCTCATAAATTATGTGAGTGAGCTTTGGCCAATGTATGTGCCGCGAATGTAGATTCCGCTTGACTGTACAGGAGAGAGAGCATGTAGATAATTATATTTAAATTCATACTGTGAAAAACGCCACAACTACAAATGGTTAGTTAAGATGTGTATGAAATGAACTTGTGCGTTTAGTTTGTTAAGTTGTAATAAAATATGTTTTACGAATTTTATTGTTTTTATTTCAATTACTTGCATTTAGATAATAAAATTGTTCTCAAATCGCCTTAGACATGATAGTATACAGGGTTATTTCTAATCAATTAGCATCCTTTCAGGGGCTTATTCTGTACATCAAAACTAACACAACTTTTGTTCTACGACTTTTATCAATTCTCAAAAAAAAAAGTTGTTATTCCATAGAAAAATGACGTTCACCCTCGACAAAATGTATGGAACAGCCGATTTTTTTTTGAGTTTTAACAAAAGTCGTAGAACAAAAGTTGTTAGTTTTGATGTACATAATAAGCCCCTAAGAGGATGCTAATTGATTAGAAATAACCCTGTATAGGCCGAATCATACAAGTCGGCGGATGTGAACTTAGCTACACGCTGCACAATATCCAATCAAAGCGCAGCTTTATGTGAGCGTCAGTCAGGATTAGATATTGTGCAACTTGTAGCTAACTTCACATCCGCCGACTTGTATGATTCGGACAGATCCACTAAAAACCACGAAGCCAAAATTAGCCGATTATCTCTGTTCAAAATATGTCGATGTATAACATTCATGATCGCACAACTAGTGCGAAAGCAGTTAGTCCACGAGGAATTCCCCATGTTATTTAAATAAAACACGCCGATCACCCTATGATAGATAGCTTGCCTATCGAAAAGTGTGCATTAGGTACTTATTTATTTTTTTGTCAATGGTTTTTGATCTTCACTAACTACATAGCCGGTATTGTTTTATTCCAACTGATAGTTTTCAATGTAAAGAATATGCCTTGGTAGGTTTGCTTACTCATTTTTGTTCATGATGACTGGCAAGCAAGTTTGAACAAATATGTGAATATAAATACGACACGATCTGAGAACCAGTCAAAATTTGGTATCATGAAATATTTTTAATTCATTAAAAAATAGCAATGAACATTTTTCTATATATCTCTTTGTTTTTTTTTGACACTTTTTGATTTGATGACCTATTCATAGGCGGGTTTGTATATATGTAAATAATAATTAATAAAAAATGTCTCATCTGGTTATCACATCGGTGAAAGTCGATTTTCAGCGGCTAGAATACTAAAGACAGCTGCGGCCTGATGTTCGATCAATCATATCCCGAAATATTTAGATGAAGATCTGCGCGATGGGTCCGATCCACGATCATCCGTCACACCTGTCTGTGAACGCTTACGGGCCGCGCGTCCGGCTAACTGTAGCGGTCTGCCGTATGGCTGCAATGCGTATAGTTGCGGCTAGCCGAATTGCCAATAGCCATATTTTTCTAGTATGCGTTTCTATTCTCATACCATCAAAAGAGACTCTCAGAATAAAGTTATAGTAGATAGGTACTGTACTGTATCAGCCTATTTTTAATAGTCCACTGCAGGACGAAGGGCCTACCCATGAAGGGTGATTGGGCCATTTCCACCATGCTAGCCCAGTGATTTTTAATCAAAGACAAAAATAGTTTTAAGCTTTTTTATTGAATAGTTAGCTAACTATGCATTTCATGCTATGTACCTACAATAATGTTACTGATAAAACAAGATAAAAAATAAGCACCAAACATTTGTCTAAACATAATTTAGGAATCCAACAAATAGAGCCTTATTTTACTAAGAGTATGGCATGATCTTAAGAATCCGCTCCTTTATAATAGGCTATCTCTTTCACGTTTCACGCTATACATTATTTATTTACAAATTACTAAAATATTCATTATTTATTTAATTATTAATATTCATTAATTATTACGGATGGCCGATGGGGCAGTAAAGTTCTCGAATGGAGACCACGGACCAGCAAGCGCAGCGTAGGACGTCCACCGACCAGGTGGACTGACGATATAATAAATATCGCAGGAACGCGCTGGATGCAGGCCGCTTCCAACCGGCCTTATTGGAAATCCATTGGGGAGTCCTATGTCCAGCAGTGGACGTCTTACGGCTGATGGATGGATGATGACTAAAATATTCATGGCTAATCATTTTAGTAATTTGTTTCAAAAGATAAACCATCGTATCAGATGCATCCAATTTTGCTGTCTGTAAAAACGAAGAAAATTTGCGAAAGAGATAGCACTAGCCCGGAAACGGTATCTATAATTTAGCTGAAAGTTTTCTCTAGCTAAGATATTCTAGGAATTCGAAATTATTATTTCTAAATTTTAGAGACCTGCTTTACAAAATAGGTATTAAATTTATTATGAGATCAACATTAACTATACAATGTGAAAAAGTGAACAAGTTATAAACACTATCATTATTTTGTACCCAAAGAATAGCTTAGGCCTAGTAAAACTAGAACTGATTTATATTTTGTTAAATCAAGTTGGACTGTCGGGGATGAAACATACATCAGTATGTAAGGAAAAATTTCTTGATTAACATAATAATATAAAAAGTTAGTGTAAAATGTATTTTTATATGGGATTCTTTCAGCGCTATTTAATGAACGGATTCCTACTTAAAAGGCGCTGTGAAAATACCATAACAATCATAATATTTTTTCCGAACAACATGCAGTTTAAATATTTTAATATTATGATAAAATCTGGGCATTTATCATACACTAATCTAGTTTTACAGGGCTGTACGATGAAACTAATATTATCAAACACCAACATAATGACATCTTGATTTTTGGCACACGAGTTTTGATAAGCACTACAGACAGATATGAAAAGCTAAGCGGTTCGTCGAAAGTTTGTAGCGCGCTGAAAGAGTCGAACCGCGCCGGCTAATCGCAATCAGGCAGTGTGTAGTCAAACGCAAACCTATACGAAATAAAAAAGAAACGCCTTCAGTAGGTATTTGACAGAAATGCGGGTCCGGCTTGCTACACATATTATGTTAGGATCGGCACATTCGGTTGGCAGGATTTGTCGAACAGCAAAGGTGGCTCGAAACAGTGACTACACTGGTTATCGTTTTCTCGGCCTAGCGCACGCCGTTCGGTACGTTCGTTTTACAAAAAGTTCAGGCTCCGCTTGTCCACCTGTCTGTACGTACCATACTTTCATTTACAATTAAAATCATTTATATTATTTGTTGATAACTCTTCAATTTAAATCATCATTGATGTGTAATTCAAGTTTTGAAATTATGAAGTGCTTAGAGTCGCATGGTATGCTATCCTGTTCGCACTAACTTAGATTTGCAATGCTCGCTCCTGCTCACACTCGGTCGTAAGTTATGAAATCGAGTGAGAGCAGACGCTGGGCGAAAGAAAGATAGACCGCGTGAAAAGTAAATAGTTGACCAAATAAGCAGAATTGGACCCGGTTTTTGTGACTATATATAAATTCGTATAAAAGCTTCCTTTCCGCCTAAAATTGAAGTGGTTGCGACTGTATTGTCGACCAATCACTGCGGGAAATGTGGTTGAATAAAGACTGATTGGTTGTTTACTGGACAGAAAAACTCAAAGCCATTGCGAGCATGGAAAGATATTGAAAAGTTTTCATCACAATAATGTACTATTCCGTGTGCCATAATCAGCGTTTTAGGTCGAATCATACCAGTCGGCGGATGTGAAGTTAGTTACAAGCTGCTCAACATCCAATCAACGCGCAGATTTTGTGAGCTTCAGTCAGGATTAGATATTGCGCAGCTTGTAGCTAACGTCACATCCGCCGAGTTGTATGATTCGGCCTATAACAGAGGTATATCAAAATAGTTATCCAAGTACCCGTGATTAACATACGTACCCACCCATTCATACAAAAATATTGATGTCTTTTAATAAAGGTATATAGAAAAAACAGTCAAATGGAATTCTACTTATAATCTAGAGTCTACAAAGGCTTTAGTCAAGAGTTACCCTAGGAAGTTCCACTAAAGCTAATAAATAGCCACCTCGTTTTGCAGTTCTCAATTTTCTATAGCAATATTGTACAATTTTGTACGAGCGCCGTTTAAAACCTTTACAAAAACAGGTAGCATATTGATATAAGTTAACCAAGGATCATATCATATTCGTCCATGGTACAACATAGGAAATTTGATCTACTTATAGCTACTAAGTCTACCACAGTACCAGAGGAATAACGCTGTTGTTACTTGAGGCAATTATTAACCACAAAAATCACAATAAAAATAAAAATAAGGAAAATCTGGCCGCGAGTTGTCAAACCTGTCAAATTAATATGCCATATTGGAATTTGACAAAAAATGATGTTCCACGGCGAAAAAGCCCCAGAATAAAGATATTTTTCATGTCTCTTCCTAAAGCTGAGAAAACAAACTATCGGATGCGGCGGATAGTAGAAAAAAAAATAAAGCAAAATTGGCTGACGGTCGCGACTCGCGACTTAGCAGTGTTAAAATATCCGGCGTGCCCGATCTCTCTAGGACGTTCGAACGCTCAAGGTCAGCCCAAGGTGACGTCCGCGTCTCATGTCCGATAGTCTTGTGCTTAATCGGACTTCTTAGGGTTCGCACTGTATTAGTACAGTCGGCTAAGAGTACTAGTACACTATATTAGTACTATTAGTACCCAATATTTTTTATAATATTATGCGATTAGTCTCTTCTAGTAAACATACAGTAGACCTCTTATTAAGCGAAGTAGCGCTTTTCATGGAATTAGACATACCTACATTTGATTTTCCTACATTTGTTTTAACTTAAAAACAAAACAAAAAACCCGGAACAGTTTATTTTCGTTTTGTCAGAAAAACTGTTATTTAAAACCAAACTGTATTTTCTCTTTCGTGTTTAAAACGAAAAATCTACTGACAAAAAATCTAATCAAGCGCTAATTGAAATAAAGTAGAGATAGAACGCCTTACATTCTGAAAGCGCTTGAAGCGATGACGTTGTATTATGACATTCTCAATCGGTCGATTCGGGCTCTCTCGGGATTTGTCGGTAATTCCGTCTCTACTACGCATATGGTATTTTTATAGCCCTATTTTACCTCTCGCTGTGATTGTGTGATAGGTGAGCTTGTTGTTGCCCGAGTGAGAAAAAGAAACTGTAGTACTGTAGGTGTAGTACAGTAGTGTCCGAATAGTCCGATTAACGTTCGGCGTCGGGTAATGTTACCTTTAGTACAGTACCGAGTAACATAACCTATTAGTACCTAGTACATGTACTACACAAGACTAATGTCCGATAGTTTGCACGGCTCAGTGTACATTCATTATCTAGATACCTATCAGTCGCGTCCGTCAGCCGTGTCCGATAGTAAGTTTCCAGCTTAACTCGTGCCATATTCAATCAATACAATTATCTTAGATTTTCTCGACAGACCACATTATCCCTCTAGTATCTCTGTCCTTTTCTTACGTCTCGCTGCAAGTACTGCACTTTTCATTATATCTATCTCTGTCGCATTCGATGTTGTTCACTTGATTTTGATTTTGTGTAGTTTGAGTTTGAATCCTAGCATGTCGGACAGCACGCCGGACAATGCGGATAAGATGACGACCTTGGTGATGGTGTAGATGTAGTGGTTTGCCCAAAAACCGTTTATCTTGAATGGTGCGTCAAGTTCCTGCAAACAAAACAACAAAGAGAGATCAGCTAAGTTAACTTATCCATTAATTTGAAATCGGGCTGTTATTTGGTTGGTATCTCAGAATTATGACAAGTAATAGAAACCTTGCTAAATGTTACTCAAATGAAAACTACGTTACAGCTGTCTTATTCATATCTGGTTATACAGCATACGCGAGAGTGGAACAAAAAAAACGCATTGTCTGTCGTCAGAATGGTTGAAATTTGGTGTTCTTTGTCTTTTGCGATATGATCGGAAATTTGAACCCTCTAGTTCTATCAGAAGGTTCACATCTTTGATCATTTTACCTTCCTACTTTCTACCTTTTTGAATTTGGACAGCCGAGATAGCAATCAATGCTAGTTTGTGAAACCCTTCGAAATTACGTAAGTTCGGGTGTATGTGCATCTTTTTCTAACACCTTTTAATTATAATTTAAAATGAGACAACGTGATGCACATCTCTTGCTATTTTAGTACGGTTTCTATTACTTTAGGCCTTATTCCGAGGTTGGCTGCTGTGATGTTAGCTACAAGCTGCGGATGACAAAATCCAGACTGAAGCTCATTTAACAGCTGCGTGAGGATTGGGATATCCGCAGCTTATAGGTAACATCATAGCCGCCAAGTTGTTTCATTCGGCTTATAGCGCGCTCGACAGTTCCAGAGCTATCATCAGCTGTTTTTTTACACTCGCTCTAAATCGCGTCTCGCTTGATTAAACTATGAACCTTATTTCGGAAGTATTAGAGTGCAATTCACCTTGAGTAAATCAGCTGCCATTTTGAGCAAGTTGTTAGCGACAGTCAGTTGTGTTAGAGTACAATTTATCTTGAGAACAGTAGCTGCTAGTTCGAGAGCGATCCTAATCTGCTTTTTACACTCGCTCAAAATAGCGTTTCGCGTCATGAAACTATGAACTTTATTACCGAAGCATTAGACTATTATTTACCTTGAGTAAATCAGCTGCCAATTTTAGTACGTTGTTAGCGACAATCAGTTGTTCTTTGACCTCGGGCCATTGTTCTAAATCTATAGCGAGGTGCGAGGTTGATCTGTTCAGTGAAGATGGTTGGGAGACAGCCGGTATCTCGACTTATGAATCTTGTTTTCATACACTTAAAGTTGATTTTACCTTGAAAACATCAGCTATCAGTTTGAGAGCGATCGTCAGCTGTTTTTTACACTCGCTCAAAATCGCGTCTCGCGTCATGAAACTATCAACCTTATTCCCCAAAGCATTAGAGTACAATTTACCTTAAGTAAATCAGCTGCCAATTTTAGTACGTTGTTAGTCACAGTGAGCTGTTCCTTACACTCGGGCCGTTGTTCTATGGCGAGGTGTGCGATATGAGGTGCAAGTTGATCTGTTCCGTGATAATGGCTGAGAGGCAGCCGCTATCTCGACTTATGAACCTTGTTGTTACAAAATTAAATTTGATTTTACCTTGAGAACATCAGCTGCCAGTTCAAAACTATGAACCTTACTTCGTAAGTTTTAGAGTACATTTTACCTTGAGTAAATCAGCTGCCAATTTCAGTACGTTGTTAGCGACAGTCAGTTGTTCTTTACACTCGGGCCGTTGTTCTATAGCGAGATGCAAGTTGATCTGTTCCGTGATGATGGCGGAAAGACATCCGCGGTATTTTCTGTTGACGTCACTTCCGAGGGTCAGGAGGCGGAGGAGGTAGATCCCGAGACAGAGGGACCACACCATCGCTTCTAGCAGCCATAGACGGTCCAGGGTTAGAGTATCCTGGGTAAAGAAAGAATTAGACCTCAGTTCACCAAACCTTGTTCAAGTTACGTGATTACTGCATTTAAATAACTGTTAAACTTAGGTCTCAGACCAGAGTTCACCAACAGATGTTTAATTTATTAACCGTTGGTTAAATCTTAAACTGTTACCGAAATTTTAAATTTTGTTCATTAAGCTAAAATCGTTGTTTAAATATTATATTATAAATAGTACTAGCGACCCGCCCCGGCTTCGCACAGGTGTATTTTACATATAAACCTACTTCTTGAATCACTCTATCTAATAAAAAAAACCGCATCAAAATCCGTTGTGTAGTTTATAAGCATACACGGGGACAGACAGTGGGAAGCGACTTTGTTTTATACTATGTTTATAGTGATAGTGAAGCACACGTTTAACTTAAACAAGTGTTGGTGAGCCTTTGAATCAAAATCAATAGTCTCTAACCGACTTCAAAATGGAGGTTTTCAAATCGACTGCAAGGATATTTTGTATTTATGTTACGAGATTACTCCGCCACTTATGAACCAATTTTAATATTTCTTTGTTTGGCAGATCAAACTTCACAGGTCCATTTAAATTTTATAGAAATTGGGTGAGCTGTTTATGTGCAATATAAGCATAAGGGATTCGATGGCAAATGTGAATTCATCAACTAGCACACGGACAGTATGTTGGATATGGCCTAATCACCCTTCAAAGGTGACCTATGTGCGTATCGCGTCATGTAAAAAGAACGCTGGAGCTTCAAACTGGGAACAAGGAAATTTAATTTTTTTTTTAAATTTTTTATTCGACCAAAACAATGTTTACATAATACTTATCTTAGCTAAGCTAAAATAATTGATCACAAAATTGTAATCGGTTTCTGTTGCCGAACTAGGCCTGCTTAGTTGATAGGAGTTCAATCTCTAGAAGATTTATACACAGATTTTATTGCAGCAAGGAGATTTAACTCTTATTACGTGTGCAATAGGGTTTTCTTGTGCGCAGCTTGACACTCCAGCGTTATTTTTACGTGACGTATAGTGCTGAACAGTCCGAGTCTGATAGTATTTGTGACACTTACCGCCCTCAAGAGCTGAGCGCTGACGCACGCGACGAGTGTGATGGTGAGCATAAACGCCGCCGACACTATGACGTCCACCGAGCGCTGCGGCCCGCGGCGCTGAAATACAAACATGCACAGGTACAGTTTATCTAAACTACTAGCTGACCAAATGCACAGGTACAGTTTATCTAAATTACTACAGTCTTTTTCAAATAGCTAGTCACTTATGACACTTCCGAAATGTCAGCTGTCAAACATAAATTGATAATTGTAATGATGTACCGCACCTATATTCGATTTGTAATTACCGATTATTATCGATTTTACGTACTTATCGAAGTTATCGAACAATATACCCAGTGTTTTGTGAATTTATCTACAAGTCAGTAGGACTTACTTAGACGATAGGTTTAGAGGAATCAAAAAGAAATGACGATGAAATGAGATGACAGGTAAAAAAAAGATTTATTTGGAAAATAATGCCCTCGCCACTTCGTCATCGGAGCTATCATCATTGTCATCATTTGACGAATCTTCCAGATTTATAATCATTTGATTATCCATTATATTGTCTATGTGAACATCGGAGGTAAATGGAAACTAAGTTTTTCATACATTTTTGTATCGAATACGCACTACATATTTTATAATTTTTGTACTAGGGGTACAGATTAACGATAACCCTTGCTTATATCAAGTCGATATATGTTTTGTTTTCGATATTCTTCGATTTCAACAATAGTCGATTTCCCAGCCCTCTTATCATGACGTCACGATCGGCAATAGCACGTTACATAACAATTTAACGAATTTAATATTTTATTAAATTGAAAAGTGAACGCGAAAATGTATACGCGAATCAATAACCTTTATTCTATTTCTTGCGTCCTTTGTCGTTTATTTTAGTAGTTTTTCTTGTAAGTTTGCTTAATGTTTTCACTGATAAATAGAAATATTCAACTATTGGTGTGACGTCACATGACGTATTTACGTAATATTTTACGTTCTATGGACCTGTCATAAGTGACTTGCTATTTGAAAAAGACTGTAGCTGACCCGGTGAATTTTATATCACCTTGGCGTTTAGCACCACCGGCGATCAAATACGGCAATCACTGCAATCTACGAAGGTACCAAATTCGAAGAGATCGCTCGAATCGATTTCGAAGAATTCGAAGTCGAAAGATTTCAGCTCGAGATCTCAAGGTCTAATTACTCACCTGTAATCCTATAAATAAGACTTCGTAGTGCGGTAGCTCAGACAACATAGCACGGCGCGCTGACGGCAAATAGAAAAGCGAGTAATCTCTTACCCGTAGATAAGACCTCGTGGACAGCCAAGTCTTGATATTCCGCACCGTGTTGAGCCTAAAGTGCGGTAGTTCGGACTTCCTCGCGCGGCGCGCCGACGTCAGATGCGAGAATAGCTTGGCGTACAAGAACCGTTGCTTGTAGGCGCGCTCGGCCACTGACAGCAAGAAGAATACCAGCCCGCTCAGAGCGAAACGAAGCACGCACGATAGCACGTTCGTTAGTATTTCCCTGAAAAATAGGTGGAAATATACAGGTGTTGCTTTGCAAAGTTTACAAACTTACAGAGTTAATATTATAATAGGGATGTTTAATGGGTAAAAAATAATTATTATAATTAGTCCGTCAGTTAGATAATTGAAAAATATTGGACACATATTTTTTTCTTTTGTCAATCAAACAATAAGTGACAAAGATAAACCTTGTCAAAGTTTGAGAGTGAGGGCTCGTGACGGCACTAGCCGGTACAATTGATAGTGGTTAGTGATGTCACGCGAAACTTTAACGGACTATTTCTTCATCAATTTTTGTTAAATTGACAAAAGAAATAATCTATTATTATTTAAAATATTTATATTTTTTAACAATCTATTTGACGGACTAATTATATTTTTTTTGAGTAAACAAGCTTATTATGATCAACTTTATAATGGAGCAAATGTCGCAAAAAATTACCTCCATACGTTTTATCGATTGCATTTTTGTATAGTCAGCAACACCACGAAATTAGCTAGGATCAGTGGTTGAGTAATAGCACTAGATTTATTTTTAAACTATAACTATATTTGACAGAGTAAGAGAATAAGTATATTCTATAGATTTTTATTAACTTACCAGATATTATCACCGTAAGCGCCAGCAAGGAAGGTCACCACGGATCCCTGCGTGTAGTTGGCCACCGACGACGCCACATAGCCCACCGTTGAAAAAGCTTGTATTTCGTCTTCAGTCCTCGAATCTTGCTCAATGGATACCTGAATATAAGCTAACTTTAAATATACTTTTACATTATAGATTCACGAGTAAACAGGTCTACGCAGTTGGACATTTGATCTTACGAGTACATCACGTTTTAATTTTGTACTTAATTTTATTTTGACTATTGACTAAAGGCATGAAATTCAAGCTCCCATCCGACCTCAAAATTTACTAGAGCTGTAGGCCGAATCATACAAGTCTGCGGATGTGAAGTAAGCTACAAGCTGCGCGAAATCCAATCAATGAGCAGCTTTAACTGAGCTTCAGTCAGGATTTGATATTGCGCAGCTTGTAGCTAACTTCACGTCCGCCGACTTGTATGATTCGGCTTATAAAACTCACTTTTAATTACTCCATCATTTACTACCAATAACTAGATTTTACTTATTGGCGTATCATGGATTTCCGATGCCAGAGACCATCCACCGTATAAATCGATGCACTTACAAATAGACTTCACAAAGCGCGAGCGCAATTTTTTTATATTATCAGAAAAAAATCAAAGAGTGAGCAAAATAAATAATTTCTACTACGCCTAAGCGCAGCGAGTGTAAAAATATTGATGATTACGGCAGGCATAATCGAATTCAAGATGAGAAGTGAGTATAAGATAAAAAACTGTTTTTAACAGTGAAACAGTTTTATTATTTATAGACTAAACTTTTTAATTACTTTTTGAATTCGAGATGAAAAGTGAACAAACGAAACCATTTCACTTTTACCAAGCGCGAGCGTGGCGAGCGCGAGATTTGTTTGGAATAGGTTTTCCATCGCCAGATTTACCGGCAGTGCGGTAGATATATATAGACTGAGTGCAAATAATTGCGTAAACATTACCTGCAACAGACGTAAGTGCGGTGCGAACAGAGCGACGGCGGCGGCCATGCACAGCGCGGCCCACTGCGCGCCCGACGCCGCCATGGCTCGCTCGGCGCGCGCCACCACGTACCAGCTGATATCCACGGCCGACAGCTCCGCGCGGAGAGTGGACCCGCGCTCCCACATCGTGCATTTCACTGTGGATTTCCCCATACAGTAAGTTCGTAAAATAACTTAGGGTTTGTGGCAAAGACGTGCGAAATTCGTGTGCCGTCTGCATTTGACGAACCTATCTCGTGCAACCTACGCAAAGTTTCACGGAGCGAGCGAGCCGCACGCACTTGCATGACTGCTATATTTTGATTTTATTTTTTTGCTTACGGCAAAGAATATATAATAATACTACGTATAGAACGGCCACTCGTTACCCCCCACCCGTTTGAGTCTTCCTCACTTCCACCCCGCGCTACGTACCGCATCGTGTACTCTGCGCGCGGGCTGCACTGGCCGGTGGATTTTCTAATAAAAACTACCTAGACTGTGACAATAGGGAACACTTGTACTGTGTATGGTTGAATATCAATGATACGTAACAAAACAAGAAATTTTAATGTTTCCCTAAGGATAAATAATAGGAACTTATTTTACATTATTTGGTAACTTCCTCTTGATATTATCTTACAAAAGAAGTAGATCGGTTACTTTTTGTTAAAATGCTTCCAAATTAAGTAATTGTTATACTTTTTTAAGCACTAGATTAATATTCATTTTTGCAAATTAAGTACGCAACTGTCTCACTCACGCGGCATGTCGTCACGTTGTGGTGATCGCTGACAGCCATAGACGTTCCGCACACAAATGCGCGTGTAGCGGCCGTGCGTAAGTGTGTTGTCTGTGAGTAAGTACTGTGTAGGTGTGCGTAAGACAGCAGATTTTGTATGAAAAATCGCGGAGTGTCCGGGCTGTGCTTACGGTACGGGAGTCGCTCGCGTGTTATTTCTAATCAATTAGCATCCTTGCAGGGGTTTATTCTGTACATCAAAACTAACAACTTTTATTCTGCGATTTTTGTCAAAACTCACAAAAAAAAATTAGCTGTTCCATACATTTTGTCGAGGGTGAACGATATTTTTCTATGGAACAACAACTTTTTTTTTTGAGAATTAATAAAATCGTAGAACAAAAGTTGTTAGTTTCGATATACAGAATAAGCCCCTAAAAGGATGCTAATTGATTAGAAATAACCCTGTATATTATAACGCACGTTTTACTCGCATTATTTAGTGGCTAAAATAAACTATTGTAGATGATCGCAGTTTGTGTTCGAATGATTAAAATATAGCTAAAAGTTTAAACAATATTATCCATAAAGAACATAAATTAAAAAAAATATGTATTGATTTACCTGTATCACTCGTAGGATCAAGTATAGCGAACGGGTCCCAAGAGCTATCAGCCGCATAATGGAATCCAACATCAGAATTGCCGCCTTCACTCTGTGAGCAGTAACTGCTTTCTTCACCTACGCCAAGAGTAAGGAGGGCATTAGGAAGAATACAAGAACTTGTGTATTAGATAAGAAAAGCTTGTGCATTTGAGTTAGTAACTAAGTTACACGTGCGTCCGGTCTGTACTACAAAAGCAATTGCCTAAAAGAGAACCCAAGGAACGCGGTAAGTCCTAAAAGTGACTCGTTAAAAAGACTTGAAGAAATTCAGAATAATCTCACGTGTACAGTGACGTCGATTCTGTTGTACACAAAATTTTGAACTTTTGAATTTTAATGATTGTGTAGACAATTGTAATGTTAAAAAAATACCTAATATTTTTAAAGACATTTTTGACTTTTTTAAGAAACTTTGACCTTCACACAAGCAATATTTATAGTGTTACATTGTTTGCAATCTATTTATGCAATAATTTAGACATCAAATGGCCAAAACCGGGGCAGTGGCCACAATTGGTGACTACAACCTGCCTTAGTTTTCTTCTAAGTCCGGAAAAAGAAAGATTTTACAATTAGGTTTTTTATTCACTTGTCCTCATCTTCACCAATAACACTTCGGTTTGTCGATCACAGTATAGGAAATTTGACGACCTGCACGCTCGATCAAATGGATTCCCATATTTAGATTTTCAAGTACCACCGAAAAACGTTGGATAAGATATGCTAAATTTATTTCTCAAAACGCTTAATAGTTATTTGACGTTACTTTTTTGTCTAGAAAAGTATGTGAAAGTTCTAATTCAGTAAAGTCCACTTTTTCTACTTCACGTACTAGACTATAACTAAGAAATTGCAGAAAAACAAATGAGCAAATAGCGTGTACTAAATTCCGTATTGTAATTTAGTAAAACACGATACAACAGAATCGACACCATTCTGAACCATGCAAAACATTTTCTGATATCTATAATCAGGGCCGGATTTTTACGAGTATTTTGAAATGAAAATCAAATGGTCAGAATATTCCTGAACAGATTTTTAATACCAATACTAGGGTAAACTAACACATATTTATTTGGTATAACAGACTAAGCAGAACGATAACGTCTTTAATACGCATGCAAGACAAAATGAGAACCGAATAATAATTCGGTTCTCATTTCGTCTTGCACACATAAGCGCCACCAGATATGAGACTTGGAAAAACACTACATCGTTCGATCTGCGCAGTAGCAATTTTAGACGAATCCTCACAAATTTTATAAATTTGAAAGTGTGTTTGTTGGTTTGTTTGTCTATTACGCAACGACAGAGGATCGACTCAGAGACTGGCGCAGAGGAGGAAATGGGTATTTAGGCAGCAAAGAAGATGAGGCCTTAATGAAGGTTCCACAAAGCCAGGAGAGTCCATCTAAGCCTAGAGGGCCACCGTAGACCAGAACATGCCAAGACGGCGTTATAACCAGATTGGTTTAGAGGATTCATCCTCTCATACTGGTCCCTTGGTAGAGTCCCAGGGCGTCCAGCCCTAGTAAGAAGGGAAACCTTGATGCTGGTACCTGAATCCCACCAGGACAAGGGAACTTGATTTTTTTCCTTGTATAGTTGTACCTATTTACCTCTAGCTTTAAGGTTGGAAAGTGGCAGACTACGTTTTATTCCAGAATGAATTAATGAATGAAATGGCTCCAAAAAACAAGCAAATCTGCGAGCAAGATTTAGGTAGTTTACCAATAAATCGTCTACTGTCGAGTCGAATCACGAGGTTTGTCTAGTTTTATCTCTGGTGGCACGTATTGTACAAAGGAATAGCTAGCTCTCGACATGCTTACTGGCAAATCCGGCCCTGTCTATGCCGGAAACAGTACGTCCGCTATCTACCAGTAAAACAGAACAATGCTTACTGTTAGTAGTTTGCCCAACCCAATCTGACATGGTATGATGCGATGGTAGCGCGATGCTTGGCGCCGACGCCGAGCATTCGCCCTCAGACGACGACGTCTGGTACTCTACCTTCTACGGAAATTTCGACGAATTAGATATGTGGAGTGAACGGGGAAGCGTGTTCAGACATTGAAAACGGAAACAGACTGCTGGTATACGACGAAATGTGAGGATCACACATAGATGTTGGTAAATCTGAGCAATCACTTGTGACGGTATTTTGAAGGTCTCAACGGGTTTTAGTATTCAGGAACTGAAAATTTGAAAATTGGCTACTTATATTAAGTATACTAAAGCTTGCACATTTTTCACCTAAATAGATGTTGATTAATTAAACTGACCTGATGTTATTCGTATTCGACACGGTAGATGCACCGGTTGTGAACATCATTTTTGGCCACTTGTAATTTTAATGACAGTGTAAACAATTTAAATGTTAAAACAATATTAATTATCAAGACATTTTCAAACTTTGACATTCACACAAACAATATTTATGTTCTTCAATTGTTTATAATCTATTTATGCAATAATTTTGACATCAAATGGCCAAAGCTGGGGCAGTGCCCACAACTGGTGCACCTATTACATTTCTTAACCCAGCACCGAGGCAGATATTTTTTTCTCTCTATCGTATGTTGTTTAGATAAATAGGCCTCGGTCAAATAAATTGATTTCTATTGTTACGTTTACTGGTACTAACTAGTCATAGCTTATTATTCATATTCACTACATTTCTTACAAGTGAATGCTCAGATTTATTGCCATTTGAAACCAAGCTTCCTTGTTAGCCACAACAAATAAAGACACTTTTAGTTGTGCAAATTTTTAAGCGTGAATTTGTTTTGTCTTCACAGCAGAAAGTTTTCAGCTGGCTACACTAACAAATAATAATTATTCGAAATGTCCAAGTACCTATCTTACAAGCTTTGCACAAGAATACAGAAGCATTTTCGCCACGCCTGTGGCACGTATGATACCATGCGTTATACATGTCGTAGGTTAATCGGACAAATAGTGATTGTCGAAATTCTGAAACAATTTCAAAGGACTTCTACGAAACATCAGCTCTTTGTTTATAATAATTTAAGCTTCGGAAGCTGGCTTGGATTGTCAAGGAGACGATTTTGAGCATCATTATTCATGTTGTTTTTTTTAAGATGTTATAGATGATGTAACGAAAACAACGCTTTTTGCTAGCTGCGCACATTTTTCTATAATACTAATACAAATTCATCAGAGCCCACAAAGTAATAAATCATTAGCGATTTCTCTAAAATTACCCACTTTAATACAATTATGTATTCGAAAAATTGTCAATCTACGACGATTGCAAATCTCTTTATTACATTTTAACTATCCGGTCCCTTGTAATCGTCCTAGGATTTTCGCAATGTTTCGATTTGTCCGATTATTATCTTGCGACATACACGTCACAATGCTCGATAGCTACCTTGCTCGAAGTGCTGTAAATGCCTGCCATCTATCACCTAAGTTAAAAATTCGATTGTTAATAATGTGTTGAAACTTCATGTGCTGAATTATGATTCAATATAGTATATTATTACCTTTTTCTTCTTAATATTTCCGAAAATCTCGTCGCTGGACTCGTGTTGCGAGTCCTGAGACCATTTGCCCCTAAATCTAACGCCGATCCGTTTCCCAGAACTCGGACTGCTCATCGGAATGGCACCTTCTGAATCTTGATCAGACTTATCATCGTCGTCCTTTTTCAGATTTCCTTTAAGCTCGCCGACTTTCACATCACTAGCTTTTTCAGTCATCGGTTCATCTTTAGAAACTTTAACCGTTGCCTCTTCGTTTACCCTTTGTTGTTCAGTCTTAAATTTATTATCATTATCACTAGGATTAGAGTTGTTATCGTTGCCGTTTAGACTTTCGAAGCCATCGTCACCGTCCGCGAACATTGCTCTAGCTATATTGATCTGCTCGTTTTGTCTGACGTTGAAAGATTCTAGATGTTTCTTCGTTAGTACATTAGTTTTGTACCGAAGCGAGGAGCTCGGTGTAGCGTCGTCAGGAGGTGGGGTGAAAGTAACTATAGGAGCGATATCAGGCTTCTTCCAAGCCATGTAGTCTTCATCATCCGAATCTTTAGCCTTAACTTTAATCAATGGTTTGTTTATAGGAGCCTCTAGATTTTTTATCACATTTTCTTTAGTCGTATCCTTCTTCCGTTTTCTGGAAGAAAAATATGACCTAATATACAGCACGTAAAGCATTGAATGTTTGCAACACATAACTCCAAGACCTTAGGGCATGTAAAGTTTTTTTGTGGACAGTAACATAATGTAGAAATCAAGATAAAGTATATCATCTATATGAAGAATCGTCATCATCTTGCCTCTTACGTCGTGTCTGTACAGCACGTTTTCATTCGCCACTTCATCGTCATACGTCATCTCATCATCAACTCCTTTCACTCGCATGTCATCATCTACACTTTTTTGAAGAAGTTAAGGAAAATTCTTTGCTTGGACACTTAAAAGGTCTTTGAAGACCCAAAAAGAATGGAAGCAAGAAGTACCTCAGTCCATTGTCGACAGTGTCAGTGCGTGTTTGGCGACGCCTAAACTTGGATGGTTTTGTGGAAAGAGTCTTGCTTTGGCTGGAGGTGGCCCCGCTCTCGGCCGAGCCACCGCCGCTCCCGCCGTCACAATCCAAACGGCCACCACGCCTGCGCCATGAACAATATATATTTGTCTATTGTACCTACTCTGTCTATAGGTTTTCTCAGTATAAAATAGCTTCGAATAGCCTACATTAATATGTTTTTTTAAATCCTTTTTTAACCCCCGACGCTAAAACAACGAGGTGTAAGTTTGACTTGTGTAATTGTGTACAGGTATGTCTGTCTGGCTGTGGCATCGTATCTCCCGAACAGATGAATCCATTTTGGATTTGTTTTTTTTTTCGTTTGAAAGATGAATTAGTCGGAAGTGTTCTTAGGTAGGTTTCATCAAAATTGGTTCAGCCGTTTCAATGTTATTAGCGCTTTTGTTATCTGCGTTAAAATCTTATTACGTTGGAGAGTTTTTGAATTTCTAATTTAATTTTGCATCAAATTGACTGTTATTTAAACATTATTATGATTCAATCACAGAACTATATTCAGCTAACTCTTCCGAAAGAGTTAGCAGCTATGCAAGAGGGTAAGATTAATGACATCAATCAAAATTACTATCTCTGGCCGTAGAAATGCTTGGATTTGAAAACTGACTGGTTAGCTTAAAACTTTTTTGAAATTTCGTATTATTTGATGGCATACTGAAGATAAATGATTAATGTTCTACCAACGAGTTGGTTTTACCTCAAGTATCTTGGCAACTTCTTGCGATAGGTAGTCCGCGGCCGAACCCTCGCTAGCTCCAGCTCAGTGGTGCTCACTATCTGAGAGTGCACTACACTCAGCACCAACATCAGGCCGAGAGGCACGAGCCAACAATTAGGCTGAAATAACAAGTATAATTTACAATACGTTCTTTGAAGCTTTTTTAAAATGACTTGCAAAAAAATCGTACAGACTAAGAAGTCTGTCCGATTTTTTTGTTCCGATGTTACCTCATATCTCTCTAGTTTGTGAGCCGATTTACGAGATTATTTTTACAATTTGTAGAGGAATATCGCGAGATGGATAAAGATACAATTTTCTTTAGATCTGCAGTTTCCAAGCAATTTCAGGAAATTGCAGCACGCATAGAAATCAAATAGCATAAATCGGTACTTTTACTAGCTACTTTTAGCTTGAGGTTGATTGTATAAAGTCAATTATTACATTAAAACAAAAAACAATAATTCATCAAGAAGCAAAATATATTGATATCATTAGAAAGCACTTACATCGACATCCAAGCCATCAGGCGCAGCGAAGTAGATAGTGGTGTTGAGGAGTTGCATCAGCCACAGCGACAGGAGGAACTTGGCGCAAGTCGGGGACGTCTGCTGCGCCCACCATTGGAATAGTGCTGGTAAGAAGAATAGACGAACCAGAGCAAACCACACCACGCGGCGCATGCCCAGTGTCGGTTTCGCTTTGGGGAACGATGAACCTATACATTGGAGAAAACAAATACATGAGCAATAGCAAATCATTTACGACAGCAGGTAGACGCTTGAAATGGGGTTCCCATAGGGTACGGAACCCTTCGTGCGCGACTTCAACTCGCACTTGGCCAATTTTATTGTCGGTAACTTTGCTTTAGGGGGAGAAAGACCCTGCGCGCGCGTTAGGACAAAATGAAAAGAGTATTTTGGCGTAAAATGGGAACGTTTGCTAAGTCTGCCACTAGGATAGAGCGAAGAACCAGCAAAGGTCGGTTTCACTTTCTGGAATTTTGTATGTTAGGCTGCACGTTGATATTGTATCCGCTGGAGAGGAGGAATTTTGCGTTTGAATACAAACTGCCTGATGTTAAGCAGATATTAAGCCCGATTACAGAGGCTCCAGCGTAATTATATTAGCTAAATAGCATAGTTCCGTTTCTTTTTCACTTTAGGAATTCGATAGAGAGAACGCTTTTTACGTTGCTATTTAATTTACGCTGGCGCCTCTGTAATCGAACTTATTATGCGGTCTAGAGTGAAGCACGCTTACCTAGATACCTATTTACACGGGATTTGAAGACACCCACGTTGTACTTTAGCGCGAAAACAGACCCAGGCAAAGCAATCCACATTATTTTTTTGATGGCTATCTTAGTTTGATGGCGGCAGGTCCATTATTTAACCAACGCGAATAATACATGACGAATGTTTCAGCTGCACGTCTTAGAGAAACGACGAACTTAGATAATAAAAGAGAAATATTAAGTAAGTCGTCGCAAAGGGTGCTGGAATTAGGACTGCTTTTTAACCGACTTCCAAAAAGGAGGAGGTTCTATGTTCGTCTGTATGTATTTTTGTTTATGTTCATCGATAATTTCGCCAGTTTTGAACCGAATCGAAAAATTATTTTTTAAGAAATGGTCCCATTTAACAGAAATCGGCTAAACCATTTCTGATAAATCAACAATAATGTAAGCAATTCGAGCGAAATATTCAAATTTTGTATATGATGGAAGGCGTTTTTTTTTGCGAAAAATAATTATTATTGTTGGACTTGAGAGGTAAATCAGACAACTATAATTTTGTGTGAAGCCTAGTGTGATATACTTGCCTCTGACTAAATCAACATCAATGAGGTAAGAGCGGCCGTGCGCGGTGAAGTCGACGATCCGCCGCCGGTAGGTGCCGCGCATCAGTAGCTGCTCCACCATGGTCTCCCATTCCTCCTTGTCGTATGAGCTGATCTTTTTCTGATACCTATGGAACACCATATCATCATTGTTATTTTTTGGCTATCAAAATGTTTCATATCTGCCAGCAACTAATATTTTCGGAGAACCAACTAAAAATTTGTTAATGGAGAACGTCTTTTTGGCGAGAAAAGTTATCGAGAAAATTTTCACGAAACGTGTTTTCACAGCAAAAATACTTTGGCTTATATCCTGATGTGTCTAAATTTTGTTTATAAATTTTAATTAATTCGTCATTACTGAGAAATATCAACCAAAAAATCATTTTTTGGCAACGCGAATTCTTAAGTCTAAAAATGTTACTAGTAGTACTAGTAATAATTAATCTTGCTATTTTTAGTCGACGACATATAGGGAGTTTATAAAATTTTGTGCTAAGCATACAGATGACCTGATTAAAACAGCAAGAACAAATTTAAAGACAATGGTTACTTTAATAAGGCAGGAATGCACTGGAAGTAAGCTGCTGCCAATTTGAGATATAAGAGATATAAAAATAAAGACAGATACATTGCGGCAAAACAGCAAATGAAATATACCTATTTATTTCAATAATATATTCATCAATCACACAACTGCATAAAACCATATGACAGTGTTCAGATAAATTTAATGCGATTGCAGTTTCCTATTCTTAGATAGATAAGCTTATTACATAAATGCTTATTCATATGAAAAGATAAGGTAAAACATGCTCTATCTCTGAGAACTAGGTGTTAAATTTATAAAAACAGGAAGATAGTTACCATGCAGCCAGCTGCTTCATAGTGTGAGTGAATAAAGTTAGTGGTCGACAATAGTGTAGTTCTTGGGAGCTAAAACAGACAAAAATAAAAATGTTATTATAAACTTACAGCAACCACTGTTTGCCATGTAAAATGAATTTAGAGAGGGCTACCATTATAGTTCTTAGAATTTTATTCTCAGAACTTTCAAATGTACACAAATAACCGGCCCAGTACGAGTCCGACGCGCTCACGGAGGGTTCCGTACTGTAAGGAGCCCCCCTTAAATATTTATTTTATTTTTATTATTCGTTATTAAAGTGAATAAACAACTAAATATTCTGGGAATATTTCAAGCATCTACTTGTTACCATTTTTAAGATAGAGTGAACAACAGCTAAAAAATCAGGTTTGTTGTATGGGAGCCCCCCTTAATTATTAATTTTATTCTGTTTTTAGTATTTGTTGTTATAGCGGCTACAGAAATACATCATCTGTGCAAACTTCAGCTTTCTAGCTATAACGGTTCATGAGATACAGCCTGGAGACGGACAGACAGACAGCAAAGTCTTAGTAATAGGGTCCCGTTTTTGCCCTTTGGGTACGGAACCCTAAAAAGTGTTTATCAATTATAAGCCATCGTGTATAAGTAATGACAGCTGCCTTATTATTGTGGGGTCAAATCACGGTTCTGTACCAATGGACTCCTTGGAACTTATGTATAAAATTTCACACCACTTGCTTTTCAGTGAAGGAAACACACACATTGAGACTTTTTTTACAAATCAATGGGTCCATAATATAAATTGAATTTTAACTGTAGAAAATAGTTTTGATATGCGAAATATACCTATGTAATTTAAATATAAAATGCTTTATTAAAACTACACAATTATGGGATATTTTAAATCTACTGCTTCCATAAAGTTGCATGTAACAAATACCCAGTACAAAAATGATGAGTTTTGGTTTTAGTGAACTTCTTTAAACTGATAACAAAAGTAATATGTTTAGTAATAAGTAAAGTAATCAAGAAAAGATAACTTTTATTTGTGATGGAATTTTACCACTATTATACCAATATCATTGCTATGTCTTTAATTTATATGTAATATGCACAGCCTAAAATGTATGGTCCAGATATTTACACTGGAGAATGTTTTTTTAATACATGGACATATAAAACCTTTCTCCGGTTCTTTGTATCTAGAGAAAATATTAAATTGCACATGTCTCAAGAGTTTTTAAGAAGAGGAGGTTCCAGAATGAATTAACACAGTTAAGTGAGGCCCACGCTGACAAAAACAAGTAAGTTTGCATAGGCTGGGTGGCTAGCCCTAGTGTCTTTTTAGGCCACCTGAAGGCCTCTGGCATGGCTAAACAGTTATACAACCGGGACCTACAATTTAACTTGTCATCTGTATTTAGATTTTATGTTTCCTTTTACTATTCAATGTTTGTTTTCCATTGGAATTAAACTTCCTTGATGTAATTGAATTTTAATGTTACAAAATGTGTTGCTACTACAATAGTCAAAATTCTGTAACACAGTAGAAATTAAAATCATACATGGGTTGCAATATTTAGTAAAGTGATTACAAGGACACCACTCACCATTTGGCTTGATACAACAGCTGTGAAGATGTTAATGGAAGCTGAAAGTCACTGCAGTGATTGTATCATCTGTAAACACGAATATTTCCCAAACTTCACCAGTAAAACAAAGACGTTTGCATAAGAAAAGGTCAACAGGCGCACACAATATGAGCAAAGACAAGTTTCAAATTAGAATTTTACGATTTACGTCCATTGATGGTTTTGACCTACTGATGCTACAGATCGATAGTAAATTTCCAAAAAATAAACTCATTTAACACAAACAGATCGGCTTTATTTACCGTTATCATTATCCTTTCATACAAAAGATGATAGTTGAAATGAAGGTGAAGTTTGCGCCTTTCGTATCTAGATTTTCTTATTACCTACTCCTTTAAACTAAACTATACCACAAGATAAAGCTTTTGCTTATTAGTAGGTAATAAAATTGAAGAATTTTCAATGCACAAAATTATTTACGATCTCCAGGTTTTTGCAACAAAATCGCAGCAGTCGAGTCCGAGTTTCAAAAGCTCGCTGCGTGAATGATGGGTGACATTCAAGTGACATTCTGACATTTCGTTTCGTTTGACAATTGAAATGACATTGATGACAGAGACAGCTGAAACGTGACAGTTACATTTAGTATTACTAGAGCACTCAGAATAAGGAAAAACAGCTAGAGCATGATGACTAAAAAAACTAAATCTGAAGAATAGAGGATAAATAAAAATAGGAGGTAACTGACTCTCTGAAATCTGAAGGAGGAAGAAGTCATCCTTTCGAAACGACACTTTTTACTCAAGTTACTTGTGAATATGTTAAAAGTAAGTAAGTTCGTATAGGCCGGGTGGCTAGCCCTGGTGTCAGAGTTTTTAGGCCGCCTGAAGGCTTCTGACATGGCTAAACGGTTAAAACAACCGGGGCCTACAATTTAACGTGTCATCCGAGCCACGGTAGCTCTCGTTTGGAAAATGCCACCCGCGGTCACCCATCCAAGACTGACCGTGCGGAACGTTGCTTAATTTAGGTGATGGTAGCGTAGTTTGACTAGGTGATTGTCAGCGATCAGTGAATATGTTGAGGTGCCTTGATTACAACATTTTTATTGATTAACAAGATATTATGTTATGATTAACAAGATAATATGTATTTGTTATGAATTGACTGATTTTATTTACTTGCATTCAGTAAGTTTAGTGTATTTATATCAATTTCGTAGATTATCAGAATATCAACAATGGCATACCAATTCTCAGAAATATTCTAGTTGTTTTATAAATTTTGTCGATTCCGAGTTGCAATTTTGTTCTTCTATACACCTCCTTTCGGCTTAGTACAATACATCAGTTCTGAATAACCCTGTATAAACCAATATATATGTAGTGCTCAGTCTATGCGCAAGAGTGAAAGATGCGTATGAGTAAAATAAAGGTTAAAATCAATTTATGCCCTTTCGAGCATAGACTGACCACTAATTTGGTTTTTAGGAGTATTTACCTCGTAAACACTACAGGCTATGAGTTATTTAATGAGCTATTTTCGTAAAGCTTCACATGAAAATAGACTTATCCCACAAGTGGGGTCGGCACAGCACGTTTCCTTTCGCCTTTTACTCTATCATTCGTCATCTCATCATCAACTCCTTTCTCTCGCATGTCATCTTTCACACAATTCATCCACACTTTTCTTGGTCTTCCCCTCCTGCTTTTGCCACTTACCATCATATTAAGAGTTATTTTTGTGACATGACTATCCTCCCTTCTCATTATGTGCCCATACCAAGATAGCATACCACTCTTTCTGCCTGGAAGAAATCACTTTCAGTGATAAGGCCGCCGGTTGCTTCACATATTGTAGCATCTAATTTTCTCTATTTTTCTGTTTTATGTGTGTGTGAATCAATAAAGAGTTTATCTATCTATCTATAGATCTCTTTAATTTCTCAGTCACTGGTGCTACTTTCAGGCTTTCCCTAACATATTCATTTCTAATTTTATCCATACAAGTCACTCCGCACATCCATGTCAGCATCTCCGCTGCATGTAATTTCTTTTCATACTCCCCTTTGGTGACCCGAGACTCTGATCCATACAATACGACAGGTCTTATGATGCTTTTATAAATTTTCTCTTTTAATTTAAGGGGCATCCGCCGATCGCAAGTTGTTCCAGTAACCCAGTAACCTGTCGCCATTTCATCCAACCTGCGTTTATCCTGCTAGTAACATCCCGGTCGATGTCTCCCTCACTTTGAATGATATAATAGACTTGTCATTTAATAATTTGATGAAATATCCAAATAGGCTATTTGACAACATTGAAAATATACTTCGGGTTAAAGAACTTTATTTCTCAAAAGAAATTACAATTTCACTTACATGAGAAATTAATCTAGACTTATATATTATACCTACTTATTATTGTTTGTGGTAATCCTTAAAGATAACAGCCTAAAAAAGACATACCTATTTCACTTTATTTAAACTAAAATATGTCTAATTTTCGCAAATAGCACAAAATGAAATACCATTTTTTTTAAAAATAGTTTTTCATTTTGTGCCATCATAAAAATTTACTTTACTTTACTTTGATATTTTATCTGTGACGTGAACGCTCTAAGAAGGGCGGCAACTCTGGAGACGTCATATGATAGTAAACAAGAATTTCTCGATTGACCGTTGTTTGTGTAATTTTGTGTTTTGTGATTTCGGAGTAATATTATTGGATAATATATGTAAGTTACTTTTAAAGTATTTTTTTTTATCAATTTTTAGATATGAACTCGCTTCGGTCGCTAAGCCTGTTAGCAGCGCGGGCAAAGATCCAAGAGCCAAGCTGACCCGACACTTCACCGAAGATATCCCAGACATCAGCCTGTACGAGATTAGAATGGCCCTGAATCAGCTTAAGAACAACAAGGCGCCGGGTGATGACGGTATCACATCAGAGCTCCTGAGAGCGGGCGGAACACCGGTACTAAAAGTCCTCCAGAAGCTTTTTAACACCGTCGTCCTCGAGGGCATCACGCCAGAAGCATGGAACAGAAGCGTGGTGGTGTTGTTTTTCAAGAAAGGTGACAACACCTTATTGAAGAACTACAGACCCATCTCGCTTCTGAGCCATGTTTATAAGCTGTTTTCAAGGGTCATTACGAATCGTCTCGAGCGCAGGCTTGATGACTTCCAGCCTTCCGAACAAGCCGGTTTCCGAAAGGGCTTTAGTACCATGGACCACATTCATACGCTACGGCAGGTTATACAGAAGACCGAAGAGTATAACTTGCCACTTTGCTTAGCGTTTGTGGACTATGAGAAAGCCTTTGATTCGGTCGAGACTTGGGCTGTGCTCGAGTCTCTCCAACGATGCCGTATTGACTATCGGTACATCGAAGTGTTGAAGTGCTTGTATAATAACGCCACTATGTCGGTCCGAGTACAGGAAGAGAGCTCCAAGGCGATCCCTTTAAAAAGAGGCGTAAGACAGGGAGACGTAATTTCTCCAAAACTGTTTACGGCTACTTTGGAGAACGCCTTCAAGCTCCTGGAATGGAAAGGATTCGGCATCAATGTCAATGGCGAATACCTCACTCACCTTCGGTTTGCCGACGATATAGTAGTCATGGCAAAATCGATGGAAGAGCTCAGCACGATGCTCGAAGGCCTCAATCGGGTTTCCCAACAGGTGGGTCTTAAGATGAACATGGACAAGACGAAAGTCATGTGTAATTCCCATGTTGTACCCACCCCGATCTCTGTTGGGAACTCGGTTCTTGAAGTCGTCGACTCGTACGTCTACCTAGGACAAGTAGTACAGTTAGGTAGGTCCGACTTCAAGAAAGAGGCCAATCGCCGAAACCAACTCGGCTGGGCAGCGTTCGGAAAATTGCGTAGCGTCTTCTAGCGTCCGACATACCTCAGTGCCTCAAGTCGAAAGTTTTCGACCAGTGTGTGTTGCCAGTGATGACTTATGGCACAGAAACGTGGTCTCTCACTATGGGCCTTATTGGTAAGCTCCAAGTAGCCCAACGAGCTATGGAGAGGGCTATGCTCGGAGTATCTCTGCGAGATCGAATCAGAAATGAGGAGATCCGTAGAAGAACAAGAGTTACCGACATAGCCCAACGGATTGGCAAGTTGAAATGGCAATGGGCAGGTCACATAGCGCGGAGGACTGATGACCGATGGGGTCGAAAAGTTCTCGAGTGGAGACCACGTACCGGCAAGCGCAGCGTAGGACGTCCACCCACAAGGTGGACGGATGACCTCATTAAGACCGCAGGATCGCGCTGGATGCAAGCCGCTTCCAACCGGTTTTATTGGAGATCCATAGGGGAGGCCTATGTCCAGCAGTGGACTTCTTATGGCTGATGGATGGATGGATGGAGATATGAACTAGCGTATTTTACTAGTATTTACTAATGGTATTTTCTAGTGTGTTACTTCGAAGTCCAGCGCCATTACAGAATGCCATTTTAGCGGGATCTTGAATATCTATTCTTAAACACTGATTTTCATTGTTTATACAGTAGATCTCTTGGAAATATAAATGTAGTGTGCTTATTATGTACTAACGAATAATTTAAAACGAAATCCAAAAGCTAGTCAAATAGCCTATTACAATGTCTTTGCATAAAATGGTATTACTAAGACATTTTTTTTCTCTGCGGCTTAGTTCATTTTAGCATCGCATGTCTAATGCATTTGCCAGCGTTACGGTGAACGGTGAACTAACGGAGACGTCGGTTCCGCTGTCATAATTATTGTGGAGTTGGGCAGGAGGCAGGTGACGACGTGGCGAGGCGGTGTGACGACAGGTGGAGTAGGACAATGACGGAGTGGTGGTCTAGGTAAGGCAAGCGAAGCGTTGGTCGTCCGGCTGCAAGATGGGTCGACGATATTGTGAAAATCGCGGGTCGAACTTGGACACGATTAGCACAGGACCGAGACAAATGGCACCGTAAGAGAGAGGCCTATACTATATCAGTGGGATAGAGAAGGCTGCGGATGATGATGATGACGGTGAACTAACAATAAGATTTTAATCAGCAGCCAAGGTACCGACTATACTTGGTAAACGCGAGTAGGTACCTACTGATTAAAACCGAATCGGTGTCTACCAAGTGTCAAACCAGGGACGTTTTATCTCCGGACTAGAAACGCACTACGATTCGCGTTCACTACATTCTGTCAGCTTTACGTGAGGCGCGGGGAGGAGGTGTTTACTGAAGTACTTAAGTAGCTAAATCCTCCAAACACTTTTTGTTGTACTAGCAATGACAGAGCCAGAGCGGTGTTGTCAACGTAACAAAATTAGTAAAATGGCACACGGGCGACCTCACCTACGACGCTTCTCTTTTTGCACAAACTCTAATGAGAACGTTCAACTTCAGTGATGAGCACAGGTGATGAGTGTATCTTATAATTTGTTTATCATACGTTCGTCGTCGTTTTTTTAGACATTGGACTCCACTGCTGGACGTAGACCTCCCCAAAGAAGTTCCATACTAGAACGTATGGAACTTCCTTGGACCTCTCCTCTACATCTACAATATGACCGAATGGAAGCGGCTCACATCGATAAGTCGCGATCCTGTGGTCTTGATGGGGTCATCTGTCCACCTTGTAGGTGGACGCTCTACGCTGCGCGTACCGGCACGTGGTCTCCACTCGAGAACTTTAATCGATTCTACTAACGCGGAGATAATTAACTTTCGTTAGATATTTATAAGATTGTTATCGCTCTACTCTCATATTAGGTACCTATAATATGACGTCAACTAGTTTAGCTTACGCACTACGACAAAGTTTTTGTTGACGTGTGAAAAAGAGACATACATACATTCACCATAATTCTGTCTCGTTCTGTCACGTTGATAAAATTGTGTCGTGGTGTGTATGCTAGCCCGGCAGAAGTGCTCAGAATGGCTCCAAGACCTGCATTTAGCCCAGACAATTTAGGGAATTTGGAAGGTACCTAGTTGGCTAGGTGGTAATTTAAAGCCATAAGTAGTTAAAACATTTATTTTTCAGAGCGCATTTATCTGCTTATAGTGCTTACAGTAGGTGCAAAATCAAATTAGACTAGACAACTAGATTCTTACTAGCAATAACAATATATTAATTAGGTAAGTATATTATTTCTATACTTCTAAAATCTACTTTGGTATAATTATACTCTATTTTTTAACATAACTACATTTACATGCGAAGTCTTGTTTACAGAATGTGCGATGTAGATTTTGTAATTTACTCAGGTGAAATATTGTAACGTCGTAGTTTATTTTCAACGAAAATTCTACAATAATTTAGGTGGTGAGTGGCGAGACATAAGATGATAATAATAATACAGGGTTATCTGCTTAGTATGTACTAAGCCGAAAGCGGGTGAATAAGACCATCATAATGTACCTACAACTTTTAATTTAGAGCCAACTCAAAATTCAAAAAAAAAATACAAATCATACAAAACAAATGTTCCATACAAAATTGCAAATCAGAGTCGACATAAAGTATGTAACAGCTGTTTTTTCTCTCGAATTCCGGGTTGGCCCCATAGTAAAAGTTGTTAATAATGTTAATCTGAATCGCACCCTTTCGGCTTAGTACAATAGTTTTGGATAACCCTGTAGTTAGGATAGCATAGAGATATATAATGTATGGAATGCATATTATGCATGTAGAACTTAAATCTGGGACTTTGTATCAAATTAGACCAGAAGAAATAGTATGTAGTAGGCATTACTAGCATAGGTACATATGCATAATTATATTATTATGTAGGTATTTATTAAAATATTTTTGCAAAGGACTGAGAAAAGCACCACCAACTCCAGGAGTTAGGAAGAAAGACAAGTTTATAATATACATATATTCTATGCTTAAGAAATTATTTTTTTACATACACGTAATTATTTTGTACTTTTTATAAGTTAAGTATTATAATAACATTAGAACACTAACATTCGTTGCTATAATAGTCAGTTCGTTTCGTTTTCTCGAACACTTATTTTTTCTACAAAAATATTTTTCGACTCAAACATTTTTAAAGACATTTAAAATTAGAAGTTACACTTATCAGTTCAACCCGCGATCTTTATCAATAGATAGGTACCTACTAGCAGTGGAACAAAACTCAAAAAATCAATATCTGAAATCAGTGCATTGTTACCTACTTATCTAACTACCTGAATAAAGAACAGTAGGAAATGTTCTTTAATTTAATGCAAGCAAGAAATCGACGTGTCTACTTCATTTTATATGCCGAATCAAACTTCTTGGCGGCTGTGAAGTTAGCTACAAGCAGCGCACATTTCATCTCTTACACCGTTAGCATATGAATTCATATTGCTACTGCGCTACCACTATAACCCTTTGTCGTCTCCCCCGGCGCCTCTGTCCCGCGCAGGCGATGACTAAGTTAAGGGTTGGGATTATAGCCTCGTGTTCACACACGTCAAGAACTTTGACTTGGCATCAACTTGGCATATATATTGTTCTGAACTGACAAGCGTAAGCTCTCTCACTCGAACAACGGTCCATCTCTTCTCCACGTCCTGCTCGGTGGTCAAATCAAACGTAGGTAATTCGCAGTATACATTAAACTATGTTATTCATAGTTCGGTAGTCAGTTCGTCCTGCGGCCGCCTCGTCATTTCGAAGAGCTCGTCTTCCAACCAGACGCTCTCCCTCCTTACAATCGGTCTCCTCTCCCAAAGGTCTGAGAGGTCGATTGCTTCTATCTCCCTCTCTATTTGGGAGTAGCTGGGGGGTCTGACGTCATTCCACTCGCACCCCTCCTTTTCTAACGAGCTATCGTAGGACGTGGGGGAATAGGAGGGGGGTTTGAAGGTGGAGAATGACTGCTGAGTGGTTTCTGACCCGGAGCCGCGGCTGGGGGGAGCAGGGAGGAAATTGACCAGTTGGTTTTCTTGAGGCTGGTTCACGTTCATGCGGCTGAAGCGTTTCAGTATCCTGTAATTAGATAAATATATCTTTACTATTTTTAAGAGCAATTAGTAGGTACCTATTTATAGAATTAATACAAAACCATGAGAATATGTTACAAAGAGACAGACGTCTCACACTTTTCCTATTCCACACATTCCCTCTTTGTAAGTATTGGGTACAAATATCCACAAGAAAGAACAGCGCAGGCAATGTCGCATACTCAATTGCTATTGCCGGTTTTCGTCAATTGCTTAATTTAGTTACATTATTTAAACTTAATAGCTAGTGTATCGATATCTATCTATTATACCTATATGGGAAAATGTTACGTAGCTTCTAAGGCACTTGGTTAAAGCTAGTAGGTATACACTATGCAGCGGGTCATCGACAACTGGTGTACTAAGTCGCAAGGAGGTGAATCAGACCACAATGGGGCCAACCCGGAATTCGAGAAAAAAAGAAACAGTTGTTTCATACATTTTGTCGATTCCGAGTTGCAATTTTCTATGGAACAGCTGATTTTTCCACCTGTAATTTTGAGTTGGTAAAAGTTGTTTATAACGATGGTCTAAATCACCGCCTTTAGGCTTAGTACAGGGTATTTAAGCAGATAACCCTGGATACCTAAGTACCGTCAAATCCTGGTCCCGTACCTACCAAGGAGTTCGTTAGAAGTTATGTATGAAACACACCACTGGCTTTTTGGTGAAAGGAAACATCGTGAGGCAACCTTAATGCTCCCATGGAAGAAAATCTATGGCGTATTTGAATACGCCAACCCGCACTGGGCCAGCGTGGTGGATATGGCTCAATCACTCTTCTAGGGTAGTCCTGTTCTGTAGTGGACTATCAAAAAGGCCGGTACAGTAGGTACCTACGAACGGTAAAAGTACCTACTCGTAGTACCTAATCTAATTCGTAATATAAGGGTAATTTTCGAACGACTAAGTCCAGGTCTATAGGGGATCTATAAGGGAGGCCTATGTCCAGCATTGGACGTCCTATGACTGATGGATGGATGGATGGAAGTCCAGGTGTGTCACCTTTCAGCCCAGCTCGCGAGTCGCGGCCACTCGTCAGGTACCACCGGCACTTGCTGCTTGTTCAACAGTATCAGCAACTTTGCAAGGTCGCTCAAGATGCAACTGTAATAATAAAATAGTCATCATTAACACATGTAATTTTTGAAAAACCTCCGAATACTAACCCCTCACTGTAAACTAATTTTATCTTCGAACTCATTTCGAAACCTTCGCCAGGGAATTGCGTGCACCATCGACTTGGCATTTTTTCTGGCTTGCACACTTATTTTTTACAATGGCAGCCGCTAACGATAGTATAACATGGCGCTAAAGTGAACCTATCAAACAAGAATTTTATTAAAAAACCTTTTTTTTAAACAAGCTTTTACTGAACAAGTACCTACTCGCCAAGACGAATCAAAGGAACCGAAACTCAATGGGTCGCTCAAAGCGTCGCTTCATTACAGAGTTCCTATGACCACCTTCCAGCATCATCATGAGACCCTGGTTACCATTGAAGACAAACTACTCGCCAAGACGATTAAAATGAGCCCAAACTCGAAGAGGTTATGTCATTTCATTGCGAAGTCTCTTTGCCCATCTACCAGCTCCATCATTAGATCAGTACCAAGTCATCATAATGTTGCATTGCCATGCGATTCACACATGTACCTATGCAAAACAGCTCAATCGGTAACCGGGAACTCGATCAAATATAATTTACAAGATTTGATGACAGACATCGTACCTACAGGTGAAACTAAGGGCCCTCGCCCACGGCGACTTTTTGTAGCGATGCAGTCGCGATGCTGTTGCGCGTTTTCATCGCTACAGTCGCGATGCAGTCGCTAGAAGCTGTGTGCCCTTGCCCAGATAACCACGATTTAGTCGCGATGCAAACGCGCGATCTTCGCGCGTTAGGCCCCTCGACGTACAAAATAAAACCGCGGTTTTAAAGTTTTCTCTATGGTTATTCCGTCATACCGTCACAGAATAGCACAGACCTAGACCAACTAGAGAGACAGCGCTGTTGTCGCTTGAGGCAATTCTCAACCACAAAAATGTATCAAAAATCTGGCTCAGGGCTGTCAAAACTGTCAAATATGTATTGGAATTTGACACTACTGAGAGAATAACACGGCAACTAGACCACTGAATCGAGATATGTTTCATGTCTCTTTCTAACTGATGCCATATTTTTATCATTGCATCTCTTTCTTTCTTTTCTCGATCAACCACATTATCCCTCTGGAATCCCTGTGCAGTATAGAGAAAACTTTAAAACCGCGGTTTTATTTTGTACGTCTATCATCAGGGGCTTTAGTAGCGATGGAATCGAAATCGAAAGCTTGTTAAAATTGAAAAACGTTTAACAAGATTATTGCAATATGTCTAAGAATGATCTACATTACCTACCTACAATAGATTTTAAATAAAAAAGTGTCATTCAAAAGTCTATTTTATTGGAAGCTAGAATCCCACAGACAGACATATACCTACGACATAATTCATAATCATAGACACACAGATACACACCTCAGAGTTCCTTATCTCTTTTGACGGGGGGGTTTAAAGTGGATATCAAAGCAGCTGGACACCTAAACTGAAATTATCTTCAAATAATCTATTTTATTGATATTATAAGTTTAAAAAGTAACGTAAATAAACACGCATCGACGCCGATACGAGACAAAGTCAATATTCGTTTCGGATTTTTTGTGAGGAGGCAAAAACTGAACACACATGTTAGACGTTTTATCACGCTTGCCGACAAAAAACATCCACCGTAACTTGATTGGTTTCGTGGGATATTGGATGTTAATTAAAGAATTTTATACTTATCAGTCGAAGCGTTAACGGCTTTTATTTGAACCGTCAAATAATCAATATAACAACTTCATATTTTGGACATCACTATCACTACATACTTAGTACGAGTATATAGGTAAAACAAAGTCGCTTCCCGCTGTCTGTCCCCATGTAAGCTTACGAGTATATCTTTAAACTACATAACGGATATTGATGCGGTTTTTTTAAAATAGATTGAGTGATTCAAGAGGAAGGTTTATATGCATAATACACCTGTGCGAAGCCGGGGCGGGTCGCTAGTTAGAGATATTTTCAAATCTTCTTATACCTATACAGGGTTATGTGCTTGTCCTGTACTAAGGCCACAGAAGATATAAAAGAAGGTGATTAAGAACATCATTATGAATAACTTTAACTATGGGCCTGCATAAATTCGAAAAAAATTAGCTGTTCTTTACAAAATTGGGTTGGCCCAAATTAAAAGTTGTTCATTATCATGCTCTCTGAATCATTACTTTTTTATTTAATTTTTTATTTCATAAAGTAGTTGTTTTGTTTGACTACACACTGCCTGTTAAGCAGATATGCGATCTGGCGTGTAACACGCTTACCTAGAAGATACCTATTTACTCGGGATTTGAAGACACCTACATTGTACTTTACCGGGAAGACTGACTCAGGCAAAGCATTTCACATTCTTTTCGACTTAGTACACCAGTTCTGGATAACCCTGGTTTAGAAAACATCTCCTACCTACTATTATTTCTAATAAGACCGATTAATTTATTTATTACAAGCGACCTTATTGTTATTATTTCAGATTGCCAATGCATCTTGTTGGCGAGCTACCTATGGCATACTCGTACCTACGCTATGCCTTCGGACCTTGATCTCTACCTATACCTGCAAGAACTTTTCGGCTCCGTCGAATATCAGGTAAGCAAAAGCTCTATTAACCTTCGAAAATTTATTCGAAGTTTTATATTTTTTTTAGAGTGGATGAAAAAAATAGACTCCAACTTTAACTTTAGGACTAGGGTTCTAGCTAGATATAAGAATATTTACCTGTAAGCCATTGCAGCATCGTTATTCCCAAGCTGATAAAGCTCCCTGACTTGATGCCGCGTGTGGTTCAAAATCGCCAATAGCGTGTATGCATGGGGCTGAAATTGTAAAGGTTCATTGTTAATACAAAAGTACAAAAATGTCACAAGTTAATTAATAGCTTACCTAAGTCTTATAATAAGTTTATTTTTGATGTAGCTATGTTTGCTAAGAGGATCCCTCTATTCATTTCCGCGATTTATCCACGAGGGCAGACGCATATAGGCAAAAGTAACGAAGGAGACAGAAATTCCTGGATTACGGTCATCAAGCAGTGCATTCAGCCATTTTAAGATAGCGGTATAGGATTGAAAAAAAATTACCAACTAAGCTCTAAACTTCAATATTAAGATAGGCACCTGATGATGATGACCAGCCGCGAGACAAGACAAGGCACAATAACATTCCACACATTCCCGTTTTACCCAGATACATTGCAAATAGCGTCTTCATTTAGCAGGGCCACGGCTCGCATTGCCTCACGTACCAACCCACGGCCCAAAAGCGGTTTCCATAAATTTAGGTTCCACTATTACAGTGCAGATTGGATAACAGTTACTATGTATTATGCTGATGAGCCAGAATGCATGTGCGTGCCCAAAACTGGTTGGGAAGAGCATAACCGCCTAATGGAACTGCAAGATGTTGATGAAGATTGGAGTTGTGAGAATTTAGGAAAGGGTTTGAATTGCCGTGTCCAATTTCTAATCTTACGGTTATAAGTCGAGAGCCTCGGCCGTTGACGTCGATGTCTTTTTTGTGGAAGATTTTTGAAAAGCTTAATTTTCTTTTGAATTTGAAATTCGTTTTCGAATGAATGCATCCATGACCTTTCTTGGCGTAGGTAGTTAGGTATAGGTACAGTATGCAATGATAGATCAGTGGTTTGTAGCGCTTAGTCCTTGTCTAGCCTAAAGATTTTTCCAAATGACTGCATCCGTGCATGATCCGTCGTCCGTAGGTATTTAGGGACACTAAGCGATGAAAACTCGATAGGTAGGTATATGTACTTAGTTTCGTTGAATGCTAGTGGTCGCGTTCGAGTGCACATCGAGGTTCACCAACACACCGTGCACATCGTTCACTTGGTAGGTAGTAATTGTATATGTTGGTTTGAAAGCCTACGCACAACCCGTGAACCTACTCTGAACTTGCAGCAAAAAGTGTCATGCATGCAATGAAATTAAGCACTCCACTCTCACGTTCCACTTCCTGTATACAATATAAGCTTTTATCTACACTAATGTTGTAACATTCTACTTATGTTTCCAATACTTGACTTATAATGACTACTGTTATAGCGCAGACAACAAAACACTCAATTTAAGCAATTTCACATGATGTCATAATATCCACATCGATATCGTAAAATCTCATTATAACATCGCGCGCACGCTCCTGATTGGCCCTGCGCGCGTTACTCGTTACTATTATGAAACTCGCTGCGCTCGTTTCATAAACTCACACTCGTGTTTTAATACCCGTGTTATATGCAGTTGCATACACTACTTTATCTTCACTAATAAAAAAAAATTAAAAACATATTGCGAAACATTAAATTCACGCGTACGTGTATTGTCACAGTGAACTTGGCGCCATTAAAATCTAACCAATGAGAGCGCAGCTGCGCGCGCAGGGCCAATCAGGAGCGAGCGCGCGATGTTATAATGAGATTTTACGATATCGATGTGGATATTATAACATCATGTGAAATTGCTTAAATTGAGTGTTTTGTTGTCTGCGCTATAACAGTAGTCATTATAAGTCAAGTATTGGAAACATAAGTAGAAAGTTACAACATTAGTGTAGATAAACTACTATAGTACCTACTATGCTGGTCTTTTAATAGTCCACTATTGAATGTGATACGACTAACCACGAAGGGTGATTGGGCCTTATCCTGTATACTGGCTAGTGCAGGTTGGTGGATTTACAAAAGTATACCATGAAATATTTTCTTCAATGGACTCATGATGTAGTTACTTAGTAGTGTACCTAATTGTCATACTCGTAATCAATCGAGTTGTTGTGGCGTGGAGTGCGCCCGAGCGCGTGCATTGTGCAGACACCGCGCATACGCTGCGCCTGTTGCGATCAGCTCTATGTATGCTTGCTTTCACACTGTAAGCTTCACCTTACCATCTAGCTGCAATACCGTAATACTCATACTCGTGCGTACTCCGCACCTGCTGCGATCCGTGCTATGCATGCTTGCTTTCACACCGCAAGCGTCACCTTACTAGCTAGCTGCTAGACCTTCATACTCACTCGTAAGCAGTCTAGGTGTTTGTGGAACTCCCTCAGCTTGGTGTCTTCGTCCTGGCTGGGTTATGGCTGCAAGGGTTGCACCCGAGCAAGCGCAGCGTACCTACGCGCGCCACCAGAGCTATGCATGCTTTTACACCGCAAGCTTTCACTCCCTACTAGCTATGATTGTCATACTCACTCGTAAGCAGTCTAGTTGTTTGTGGAACTCCCTCAGCTTGGTGTCGTCGTCGTGGCTGGGTTGTGGTAAGGGCCGCGCCCTCGTGCGCGCGTTGTGCCGGCACCGCGCGTACGCCGCGCCTGCAGCGACCAGCGCTATGCACGCCACCACGCCACACGCTCCACCGACTATCAGCTGTTGGACAGATTTTTTCGACATTTGACCTGGTATGTTATTCATGCACGTTTAAAATGAGAGGACTCTCGCCTAGAACCAATCTCATACATCATAAGTTGTAGAGGATTTCTCTGGATCGAAATAAATTCTTAGATCGTAGGTTATATTATTATGTAGGTACCTGCCTACGTCCTTGGCTAAATGAATAGTTAAACGGCCAAAATATTTATTTTTGAAGCCAAAAAAAAACATTAAAGTTTCGAAAACAATACCTTAAACATTACAAAAATATTACAAAGATCCGTACGTAGATCTTGTTATCCTGAGATCCTCGAATAAAGTCACGCCCGAAAGCACTCGTTTCATGACTTATCATGAGGTTGTTCAACGTGACTCGTTGAAATCTAGGCTAGCTTAGTCTAGGTATGTAACTAACGTCAATTATAATGCAGTAACAAGCCGGACATTATGAAGTAGGAAAACTGATAAATGACTGACTTATGCCTTCGCAAACTACACTTTACTTGAGCAAGTGCGGGAAGTACCTACTACGGGAAGTTTGTTGGCGGAAATCGAAGAAAATCATGCTTATTGTAAAATATTTACTGCCATATTTAAATCTTTTTAATTAGGTTCGCTGTACACATGTCACGTAAATCATAGCACAGCTCTCGCAATGTTTCCACACCTGGACATAGGCCTTACATAAATCACACACCGGCAAGCGGAGCGTAGGACGTCCTCAATAGTCCACATGCAAGAATTCGCTAGCCACTACCAGGACAGAGTCTTGGGATTATTTTGAGGGTTCCGTGCCCAAAAGGTAAAAACGGGACCCTATTACTAATACTCCGCTGTCCGTCCATCTGTCTGTCTAATCTGACTGCCTGTCTATCACCAGGCTGTATCTCATGAACAGTGTTAGTTGGACAGTTGAAATTTTCACAGATGCTGTATTTCTCTTGCCGCTATAACAATAAATACTAAAAAATAAAATACGTATTTCTCCCATACAACAAACCTTTATTTTCCCTTTTTTCGCTCGATATTAATAATGGTATCAGGTAGACGCTTGAAATATTCATATAGGTAATATTTATTTGTACGTTCATGTCAATAGTTAAATTAAAATATAATAAATATTTAAGGAGGGCTCCCATACAAGAAACGTGATTTTTTGGCGTAATATTAATATCAGCAATAGGTAAATGATTAAAATATTCACATAATATTTAGTTGTACATATTATATATAAATAATTGAATTTAAACAAAATATAAGGGGGCTTCCATACAGTACGGAACCCTTCGTGCACGAGCTCTACTCGCATTTGGCCGTTTTTTTAAAATAACACACTATTCATGTTACCTACTATTTTAAAGACATGATCACATTGACAGATAGTAAGCCTCCGCCTTCTTCGACTTCACCGATCATCCTTAATTGGAGCCATTCTCCTTTAAATACAGTCTTTATTAACAAAACAAACAATTATCCTTATACTACGGGATTTATCATGCAATAAAACATGAGATATGTTATTAAATACCTCTTTTTCCCTGACGTTTCGACCAAGTTGCATTGGGTGTGGTCACGGGCACACTCAATAAAAATTATTAAAATAAATTACTTAAATTAAAATAAACGATCATAAGTATAGAATGTATGCAAGAGTCAAATGCACGGGTACCTATCTACCGCCAGCTACTCCTAACACTTGTAGCACGAGCTGAGATTTACGTTCTTTAATGACTCAGGTTGCCTCATCGCGCATCTAAAGTTGCGTCAGTTCCATCGGAACAAGGCATTGCACTTTGATGTGCTGGCACCGTTTCTAAGGTTCAGGGGACTGCCCTTAAAATAACTACGTGCATCTGGCGAACGGATAGGGAGCGGCGCCGCGCGCCGGTGCACTGTTCTTGATGCCGTTTCCTTTTACGATTTCTTAGATGAATTATAAAATTAGATTTATAAACTTTAGAATTAAGAGTAGGTATGGATATTAATTTTCATAGCTGCTGAAGACTATGATGTGATCGGAACAATAACAAAACGATATCTAGCAAGACATCATAAAATGGTGTCAATCATTAGTACTGGAAGTGTTTAGATAGACGACAATAACAATAAACAGTTTTGAAAACACATGTGTCATCTGTACAGATGAAAATGCAGCGATAGAAATACAGTTTGTATTTCTAGACGACGAAAATATTTTAGGATTTCGTTGTACTTACTTATCATTGTAACCAACTTCTACAACGAGATCAACCCTGAAATCATGTTTACATCAAGAAGATTTTTTCCCTATTTTAGATCCTATAGTAAAAGTCGGACATGACGATGGGCAAAATGATTTTATGGAACATGTCCGTAGTCTGAAGATAACTCCATAAAGAAGCACAATCAAAATTAAAGATGAATAAGATTGACGAGGAAATTAGAAAAATAGCGTATGCATCACGGTGATCTGTGGTATGCATAATATCACCAGAACTTACCTCGTTGAAAGAATGTGATGGGTAGCAAACCCTGCCCATGAGGTGGTCGTCATGTGCCCAGGACTCCCTCGTGCCCGACGGACAGTCGTGAGCGCAGGTGCCTTCCGGGAGCACCAGGAGACGTGCGCATTTCACGCAACCGTCGGCTGCGCACCGCACGCATTCTGTGCCACACCCTAAATAAATAAAAAGTAATTGTAAAGAGGGGATATGCGTATGATAAGGTGCCGTTGATGTTAATTACGATAATCATTATCGAGCTAAAATGTTTTAAGAGACTTTAATGTTCTTTATTTTACTAAAATCCTTAATACCGGTTCAAGTTTCTGGTTAAAAGATGAACTTCCGGTCACATTAGGAAAAAAAATAGGATCTTATTAATAGCTACATAGTAGTACATAGTAGGTATTCCTCACTTTATCTGTATAAACGCTACGCATAAGTTTTGACGGCGTATTTATAGCACTAGGTATAATGATAGATGAGCACAAAATTCAGAGTTGCAGTAACGAAATCCACTACACCACTATTTCCTAGGTTGCGTTCACTTTATGCTCTAATTGCAACTTAATGTCTACTAAATAAATAGTGCTTGCAGTCTATAACAAAGAGCAGTAGGCTGTAGGTACTGAGAGTTACGCACTTTCTATATCGGTTTCCATTCTGATCAGTGTGGTTATTGTGAATTATTACGTAGTTTTCTGCTGGTTTATATTGTTATAAAGTAGGTAGGCATTTAATCTATATCAATAATGTAACACGGTGCACGACTCTGACCTTTATGGAATCTGGCATGGCATTGCTTACTGTGGCAATATTTATTAACTTTATTAGGTACTTACCTATAAACTAAATCGTTTTATCTAATCCTGTCTAAGAACTAAATCCAAGTATGAAATTTTAGTGATTACAATAGAAACCATTATACATTGACCACTACAAAGAGTTGCACTCAGAGATAAGTACGCACTTTCTAAGTACCTATATCGTCAAGCTATGTGCGGTTGTTGTGAATTATGCGAAGCTTTCTAACCACCAATTTGTTTCTGTGTAAGTTTTATAACTTTAGTGTAAGATTTCAAAAAATATACCTAACTATTATCGTACGTGAATAGTACGCACGTAACTTAATTTATGAAAAAAATAAACACACACGGAAAATCCATTTTTGACCAGTCATATTCGGTAGTTTGCACAAGAGACACTTATTCAGTCTTTTTCAAACTTTGTTTTCCAAACTTGTTGCGGTGCTAAATCATCTTCCTAAAAGCTTTAGAGAACGTCGCGTTGCGTCGTTTGGGCGTAATGTATGTCAATGCATAAATGTTATTCGATAGCCCACAACTCAGAGTCGCATTCGTAAAATTTAACTACACCTACGCGAGTTTCTAACAATTTATGCTGATTGCACACATGATGAATATGAAAACTATAAGCCCGAGTCTGTTCGGTTTTCCATTGAGTCACAAAAGACGCAAAAAGACAAGTGCAATATATTGCACTTTTCATTGAGAAACTCACGTGTGCAATAGCGAAAGCAATCACATCGGCATATTGTTGCTCCACTGTTGTAACTAGGTTAGGTGAGATTAATTTCTTAGTTCTTACCCAGTTATTCATAAAGTTAGGAAGTAACTCGCTGTTGCGACACTGTGCTGCATATTTAGCTAAACAAATGAACGTATTTGTCTTGCACGGCTATTTCACGGCATAGCTAAACTTCTTCGAGTTAGAGCGTGTCTTGCCCACTTCTGGCTACCAGTTAGGAGAATGACTTGGTAAATCAATCAAGAAGCCAGTTCACCGTTCATTTGGCAGTAATTCGTTACTTTCCAAAGGGAAAGCTGCGCAATATGCGATTAGTGCGATGTCCGACGGTGTTCAATTAACGGGACCGGACCTAGCCGTGCTTTGTTTACGTAAATTGCCGCTGGGATATTCACTGAATGGAAATGAGATTGTTTATCGGGAGATTTATTACGTTGCTTCACTTTGCAGGCGTTACATATACTGGACGACGCGGACAGCTAGCGTCATGTCATCGTGGCATAGAGGTGATTGCAGTCACGCAAGCAATCACGAATGTGGTGGCGTGTGGAGGCTAATTTGAAAGCGGACCCCGACACTGGCTGTACGGAAACTCGCAAAGGTAGCTAATATAGTAGAATCACGATACTCATGACGAAATACGGAGCGGGGTGAGTATAAGTCGTTTAAATACCAATATGTAATCATCATAATGGATTACGATAACGCTATAGGTACTAGGTATAGACTGTAAACAGCTAATTTAGTAACAATAGCAATGGATTAGACATCTTCTGCTAAATACAGTTAGAATATGGTCGAAACAATACTTACTAAAATGTGAAATGAAGCGATGCCTTCATTCATTCTATAGGTACAACAGTAGGTTTGAAATTAGTGTGGTGTCGTAGATCGGATGCGGTGTGCTATTCGCGCCTGCCATAAACATCAGTGCCAGTGTCACCAGCGTTTCTGAAGACACTATCATCCCAAAAAGATTAATTACCTTTCATCATAAGGCCAAAGCGCAGTTCTTATCAACAGTAAGTACGTTAGTAAGAGGACTCACTCACGTGTGTCGTTGACTAGTTGTGGTGCACGACGGTATGTGAGACACGATCATCCTTAATAGAGATTACCTTTATAGCTTCACGGGTCCAAAGCGTATATTTTGTCATGAACAGTATCAAGGACTCACTCACGTGGGTCGTTTACCGGGAGTGGAGCGTCGGCAGGCGGCAGCTGCGCGCTCGCCGCGCCTGCCACCACCATCATCACCAGCGCCACTAGCGTGGCCTCAGACATGATCATCCATATCCATCCATCCATATAGACATATCCATCCATATAGACATTACCGATAGGCTTCATGGGTCCAAAGCGCATTTGTCATGAACAGTAAGTCAGTAAGGACTCACTCACGTGTATCGTTGACCGGGGGCGGAGCGTCGGCAGGCGGCAGCTGCGCGCTCGCCGCGCCTGCCGCCACCATCAGCGCCAGCGCCACCAGCGCGGCTCGCGTCATCGCACCGCGCTGCCCATCCTTCCGCTACTGGAATTAAAGAAAACATATGTTAGACAAGGCAACTGAATTGAAAGTGACAATTCTCGACAATAGAGACTATTGAAATATAAAAAAAAACATCTCTATGTTCAGTTTCCCTGAATGGACCATACCATACAGAGACATATGTACAAGTTCAGATATAGACACCTACACAAACACACGAGTACATAATTATGTAAGTAAAACTTACAATTTTGAATTCGAATTATGAAGATGAGGTTTTTTTTAACTCTACCAACGCCGTGTGTTAGCATTGACAAGATAGATTGATCAAGTGATACCCGTAATTGATATCATTTTGTTTAAAATTAGCTTATAATGACAAAAATATAACAAAATAATAGGGTTAAAATTATCTACCTAGTTCAGTTTTCATAGAATGTACGAAAGATTCATTTTAACTACTTACCGTAGAGGCGTTTTTACGTTTTGTTATTGTACCTATGCGTATGAAAATATTGTCGATATTTGTTAATTGTAAACAAACGTTCGTCCATCAGAACATCTCCAAACAATCAAAGAAACAGAGTTACGGCGCTCCACGCGGAGAAAAATTACAAATCCTAAGATGGCACAGCCAGCGCCTAGATTACTTACGTGTCTAGAATTTAAAACGAAACAATGATAGTAGTGGTGCCAACATTTTCCAAAGATGCTCCTCGAATATACGGGAACGAATTTTCAAAAGGAATATTTTCAGTTTTCTCAGAGATTGAGAGATATAAAACCATAGAAACTACCATATTTTTATAAATTTATTCTACCTACCAGGTTGAGTGAAATGGACCTTTCTAAAAACTCAACTTACCACTTAAAAAACTTTAATCTTTTAATAAGTATATCAGTAGGTCAATTTTCTAGTTGTACTTAAATGCAAAGCCAACGACACTTTGACCGTCAAACTTAAGCCACCCGTTGATTCTGTAAGTTACAGTAACATAATAAGCAAAAATACACCTGAGTTGATAAATTGTACCTACTGCCTTCTAAAAACATGAAACGTTTTGTCTTGAATAGTTGGGTAAAATAAACATTACACCTCAAAAGTAAAAGAGTACCTACCTATTTAGTAAAAATCTTGGTAAGAAACTTTTTACAGGTTGGCAGCATTAAAGCTGGTAACTCGTTCCTTGGCATCAGTAGCAATAGGTATGTTCCTGGCAGTAGGTGCTTGAGGCCGTATCTTTTTACTGCAACTGCTTACGTGTGCGGACCCATCCGGGACGACGCGGTGCATTCAGCACGTCAACTATGGTTTAATCTACTGCTTGATTGCGTCGGCGAAGCGTTTATGGAATTGAGCGTGGGAAAATTTATAGACCACCTATTGTGTCGCGTGTAGAGATTGCAACGAAAAATCTTTACTGATTGGAACATTGATTTGAAAATTGCTGGCGATTATAATTTGCTCAGGCAGAGGGCACCTAAATGTGTTACGAATCGTCTTGTAACTGAATACACAGAAGCTATAAAAGCTGTATAATAGCTGCTGCGGCAATAAGCTGTAGACTTTTTGAGTATTGCAAATAAAGCAAAGCAGCATTTGTGTGATGGACGTAGGTGTTTGTTCTGTGTCTGGGTGTTATTTAGATACTATCTATATAAGTATGTATTTAAAATATGTATATGTAGTATATCAGTCTCTGGCAGCTATATCACAAGCTATGCTTAGTTTGGGGTCAGAGACCGTGCGTAAGAAGTCCCCTAAGATATTTTTTTATTAGATATGGTATTTTGTAGAGACCGAAGACTGCGGTATGACCTTATCTAAGGCTTTGCATACCGCGTTCTCTACATTGTCTATTTTATTTTTCTATGTAAAACTCCTGTTGCGTACATTTCAGTATTACGAGTCGCTCAGAGCTCATCTATAGTCCTCATGCATAGTATAGTAACTCATTCTCTAAGACAACGTAAAGATCTTTGACCGGATATAGCAGTTTAATCGTAACCTAGAAATTAAAGAGTCATCCGACCTACAGAAGCTTTTAGAATATGGTCTGATCAGAACACAATTAATGATACAGACATCATAAATGCTAATCAGCCGTCACGAAGCCTACCCACTCTTTTAGCACAAGACACGCATAATGCATTAGATCGGAACGCTTTCTCCGTTGTATCTACATGTAATGTCCATTATGATTACGCATAAGATCAGCACGCTTCTGTTATGATGACGTAAGTATAGGATTAAATGGATTGTATCGTACAATACTAAGTAGTTTTAAATGTCGCGTTAGCCTCGTTTGGTGTCTGCGATTTCGGCTTTGTGTAATTCCTGAGCATAATCATTATTTCAACTATAGTTTACAGCTAGACCATTAGTTTATTATTGATTGAAGTACCCTATAGATTTTTTGTAATACCAATTCGAGGTTCACACAGTTTTACCGTTTTACTGTCCGTTTTATTGGATACGTTTTAGGTTATCGACGACAAACCATGTGTGAACCAGCCGTTGGTTAGCATTTTTCCATCTTTTGGGTAGACAGACGTCTTATGCTGCGCTTGTCGGTAAGTGCTATGTGCAATGTACTGTACTGTAGCAGCTTTTTTTCAATAGTCCACTGCAGGACGTAGTCCTACCAACGAAGGGTGATCGGGTCATATCCACCACGCTGGCCCAGTGCGGGTTGGTGGATTCACATACGCTATCGAATTTTTTCTAAGATCATAATAATATACAGGTTACCTCACGATGTTTTCCTTCACTAAAATGCAAGAGGTGTGAAATTCCGCACATAAATTTCAAAGAACTCATTGGTACAGGATTGGGTTTTGAACCCATGACCTCACGATTGTAAGGCGGGTGTACTACGTCTAGGCCGGCATTTGTGCTCTACCCACATCAATTTCAAATTGCCAATCTGTTATGCAATGTCGGTAACTTAGGTTCTTCTATTAAATTACTCAGCACGTTTAATTTATTTTATTCCTTAAAAATAGTCAAAATGTGACTTGAATTGAGTTTCAAATATATGTAGATTAAATACAAAAATGAAAATTCTTTATTTGGTACCACGAGTTTAAGTCAAGCAGCAATCGTAAAATGTTAACCGTGTTGTGGCGTAACCATATTAAAAATGGCATCATAAAAACTGCGATGGAACTCTATCTGGGTCAACTTATTTTAATTTCGCAATTATATTTCGAGGTCTAAGGTTATCTCGCTAAGTAATGGATTATTTCCGCAAACCAGTTCAACTTATTTTGCATAAGTTTGTAGCAGATTTTTGCTTTTAACAATAAAATGCTTTTAAACGATAATAAAAGATCCAGTAAACAAAATATTCCAGATACCTATAGTTCTTTTATTTTTTTTATTTGTATACATATTTTAATCCCACTTCGTGGGGTGCTCAAGAAGGAATGACCCATATTATAATTTAGGATATTTTGGTCTATTCTGATTAATACCTTTTGGTATACCTATACTCATTGATACGAAAATATTGATTGGCTAGATAAATCTTATAAAATATTGATTGGCTAGATATGGTTATATCTTTCCTTGTGATCTTTTGATATCAACTAATCGATTTTAAGGTTGGTTCCGTAGATATTTTTTTATGTTGACTTGTAACTTGTACTTTTTTATGTTGACTTTTCTTTAGTTGATTGTAATTTATTACATTATAAAAATACGTATAACAATCTGTTCCCAATACATAAATATTCGTTTATTTTATTTTTTACTATACCTAGGTAACTAAAGTAGTAAAGTCTATTTTAAGCTAATATTATTAAGGTACCTAATTTTAAGAGATTGCTTTTTATAACAAATTTAAAAGTTATTTGAGATAATAATTAATTATCTAAGTATGTCCTACTACAGAGAGCGCCCTGTATTTGCAATGCCCGGCAAGGGCAACTAAGTCTTATGAGAATAAGATAATTGTAAGACCTATTTGTACACTTAGTAGCAAATAAAGTATATGATGATATTAGTCTTTTGTGGGTGGTGAGTGGTAACCTACCTTATTATATACCTACCTTATTATATCTTCTAGTTGACATAATGGTTTGAAATTACCTAACGCTGTGTAGCATATAATGATTAATGACTTCAATCCTTTTCTGCACTCTTCCGCAAAAAAACAACAAAAGCCAACGTAAGAACCATTATGAGTAGGTATTGAACAATTTGCGTATTTCTGGCCTTCAATAGTTACATTCATAATGGATGATGTCAACGACCACGGTGAGCCACGAAAAAGGAGCGCCATAATGTGAAGCCTAGGGTGTCCCTTATATGGGTAAAAAAAATTTTTTTTCGGATATCGAAATGCATACCCCTTAATTCTTTTTAAACTACCTAAACTTAATCAAATACAAAATTTTACCTTTATATGTCAACATTAACCCGTGCCGACAGAGCCTTGAAGATTTTAAAAATCGTTAGCTTTAACGCTTATCGTTGTGTATGTGTAATAAAATTAAATAAAATGTTTAAATTGTATAAAAATAATAATCGAAGAGAACGTTAGAAAATAGGTGTATTTATTAATCAAAAGAACATCACAAATCAGCAAGGATATTTTTTTTTCAGGGTCTTTTTTACAGTCTGGATACAGATTAATATGCCCTTGTACACAGCGCAGCAAAAATTGTTTTTTTTTCTTCCTTTGCAGTGATTAAACCATGGAAATGTTGCATAAGTTTAACAGCTCTTTCAGCTGTATCATTCACGGCCCTAAAAGAAAGAACCCTTCTTTTTGCCTGCAAAAAGGTTACATCTTCTTGCCTCTTTGCTTCTTCTAGTTCGTAAACGTGATGGCGGCAAGCAAAGAGTAATAATTCCCTGTCTAGTTTTTGTTCCAAAAGTACACAAGCTCCTTTCAGACGACCTGTATTAGATGCAGTTGTGTCACAACACATCATTTGTACTTTGTCCTCAAGGTTCCAGTCATGAAGTGCATTTAAAACAGCTTTAGCTTGATCTTGACCGGAAAAGCTTTTCAGTTTGGGCACAGCTAAAAGTTATTCCTTTTCTCCAAATGAAATAAGAATTGGGAGGCGTTCTTCTTTAGAACTTCTTACGTCTAGTCCAGTAATAATTTAATTCAAGTAATAATTTCCCATCCCAGTGAACTTCAGGCAAATTATTCTGAAAATCGAATTTTATAGCTGCCGCTCTATCTTTTCTACTCTGTGTGCGAATGCGTTGAATAGACGATTTATTTATCGGGAACTCGTCACAGCTGAGATCTAGGGCTTCTACGACAGCCTGAAGTATATAGCTTATGCTTAATTGACATCTATCTAAAGCGGCTACTAACTTAGGAGTGATGAAGTCTTTCCTTCCTCTTTATTACAGAACTTAATTTGAGATGTCGATGGCAAAGGTTCCTCAATGCTTTCGTCAGAGCTGATAAGTTGATTGGGATTTTCTTGCGTTTCGATAAAATCTTCTGTAGTAGACGACGACAAACTTAAGGAACACACTTGTTCTTGTTTTTTTTTCTCTTCTTTTAATTTTCTCTGTCTTGTTCTTTCTTCTTTCTCGGCTAACTTTTTATCTACTCCCGCTATACATCCTGGACGCCCTGGCCCTTTGTTGTTGTAAAAGATTTTATCTTCTTCTATTTTTATCCATTCCAAAGCATTTGCGTGTGCTATATCGAATAATTTATCTAAATTGTTTTGAAAGTCCTCCTCACGGCACATGTAAACAGCTTGAGTTTTTTTTTTGAATTTTTTTGTAACTCTCTCCAAGCACGGTGAAGATCCACAAGTTTTTTTACACAGTTAGGCACAGCTCTGGTTGGGATTCTAGCTTTTTCCCAGAATGTAACACACTCTCGAACGGCAAGATTTGCGCTTTCATTAACAGTCAATTTAACTTCGCGAATGTTAAAAAATAGGACTGCAAGAACTTTACGATTAGTCGGTAATTTTGCTCCAGTTATTTGATGGTTCACGTCACCAACTAAGAAAATACTTTTTTTATTGCGTCTTAATTCCACTGCCATTTTTTTAACATTAAAACAATATGTTAATCACGACAGTTACTGTGAACAAATGATAAATACGACGGGTGTGCGACGCTAGTTCGGCGTTACTTGTATGAACAGGTTTCAATGCAAGTCGGCACGGGTTATCGTTGTCCAAATGAGGTAAAAATGTATTTTCGAGTGTTTTAGGAACATATGAACAAAACTAAGACGTATGCGTTAAAAAATAAAAACTTTGAAAAATAAGGGACACCCTAGTGAAGCCTTACTGATGTAATTGTGGTCATGATTATGGTCGATGTAGGTCATGCGGACTCGATAACAGTACCTATTCGAAATAGGGGTGCCAATACGGGAAATTATGTATGACATAGGCATGATCACTGGGTAAAAAAAACATTATTCTAATTAATCCGTGAGGTAGATAATCAAACAATATTGGTTACGAAATTTTTCTTTTGTCGATTAAACAACAAATGACAAAGATAAACCTTGTCAAAGTTTGGGAATGGGTATCGTGACGTCATGTCTCTCACAGAAGTCTATACATTTGTATGGCACTTGTGACGTCACGCGACACTTTAACAGGCTACATCTCCATCGTTTTTTATTTAATAGACAAAGGAAAAAATACGTGTCTAATATTTTTTGATAGTCCATCTGACGGACTAATTATATTTTTTTAGTCATCATGCCTATTGCAGGGTGTAAAAAGATTTATGAGTACCTACCACCTAATCTTTTATAGGCCGAATCAAACAACTTGGCGGCTGCGATGTTAGCACAGCTACCAAGTTTTTCGATTCGGACTATACAGTCAGTATACAGTGTTAGGTATATACAGTGTTGAGTAAAGTGTCGTGATGACGTCCTTTTTTGTGCTATTTTCTGGTACTAGAGGTATAGACCATTTAAGAATTCACATGTTATTTTTTTTTTGGTTTTTATGTTTCGTATCTTTTGACTGTAAGTAAGTATTTGTTATTTTTGTTGGTATATAATAAACTCACTATGCGTTATTCTGTCTTTCTAACCGCCTAGTTTTACTAAACTACTTATGCAACGGAGTTTCACTACCCTGCAGGTAGAACAAAAACCTGGAAGATATCTGTGAATGAAAAAATTAAATTTAACCAAATGCAAATTTGAGAAGGATCGCTATACATGGTATAAAACAAAGTCGCTTCCCTCTGTCTGTCCCTATGTATGCTTATATCTTTGAAACTACGCAACGGATTTTGATGCGGTTTTGTAAATAAATGGAGTGATTCTAGAGAAAGGTGTACAGGGTTATTTCTAATCAATTAGCATCCTTTTAGGAGCTTATTCTGTACATCAAAACTAACAACTTTTGTTCTGCGACTTTTGTCACAACTCAAAAAAAAAGTTTTTCCATAGAAAAATATTGTTCACTCGCGACAAAATGTATGGAACAGCTGATTTTTTTGAGTTCTGACAAAAGTCGCAGAACAAAGGTTGTTAGGAATAAGAATAAGAATACGTTTATTGTTAAGCCGTGTAAAAAGATGTTACAAAAAATTGGATTCAACAGCCTGCCCATTTCGAGCGTACAATAATCTTTAAAAAAATATTTATAAGTACATAGGTAGTTTTGATGTACAGAATAAGCCCCTAAAAGGATGCTAATAACCCTGTAAATGTATAATACACCTGTGCGAAGCCGGGGCGGGTCGCTAGTCTAACAAAGCTAAATCTTAGTTGTAGGTATTTGATGAATGCTTTACAGCATTTTATAATATCTTGTCTTGCAGGGTAATTTGCTGATAAATTAATTTTCCTATCTGCGGTTACAATTATTATGGAGCAATTATATTCAGGTTTTTAGATCATTTAAAGTAATAATGGGTGGCTGTGTTTGTCTTTAGTTTGTTTATTGAAAAGGAGGAACATATAACATTTTCAAATTCGGATACGTATTATTAGCGTAGTTTAGGTAGCCCATTCATAAGAGTCGCACTTCCAAGCAGCTTCCATACACAGTTCTTAGTACTAATAATAATCTATTAGAGAAGGTAGAGGAAGTCCTACGTCAGAAACAATATTGATGATAAAACATACAGGGTTATTCCTAATCCATTAGCATCCTTTAGGGGCTTATTCTGTACATCAAAACTAACAACTTTTGTTCTGCGACTTTTGTCAAACTCATAAATCACTGTACTTACATCAAAACTAACAACTTTTGTTCTGCGACTTTTGTCAAACTGTATAAGCCAATAAAAAAATAAAGAAGTTCCTACTGGCCAAACAAAAAAACACATTTACCTACGTTTGTCATATAGGTATCAGCCTTTTAAACATCACTACATAGTATAAAACAAAGTCGCTTTCTCTGTCCCTATATCCCTATGTATACTTAAATCTTTAAAACTACGTAACGGATTTTGATGCGGTTTTTTAAATAGATAGAGTGATTCAAGAAGAAGGTTTGTATGTGTGTGTCAGACAGACAGACACACACACACAAACACACACAACAACATTTACTACATACCTATATTATACATGGCAGCTGCCACCGGTTGTTCGGTGTTAATTTCCTTGTTTTCTATGTAAGTATTATATATGTGTACCTACTGTATATATAACAATCACATCTATCCAAAGTACACACCTAAATTCACAAAAACACTGGATTTCGCGACACAGGCTAGCCTAGTGCGAAATCCAGGGTGCATAAAATTTACATTGAAATACATTAACTTTACCTGTTTTGTTAAAATGATTATTATAACAATGTTCTGCTAATGTGTTAAATGGATAATAAATATGTTTATGTTTATGTATAATACACCTGCCTGTGCGAAGCCGGGCGGGTCGCTAGTTTAAAATAAATTAAAATTTCATAAACATTTTCATTTCATTTCATTTGCAGGACGTAGGCCACGAAGAATGATTGGGCCATATCCACCACGCTCGCGGTGGCCCAGTGTGGGTTGGTGGATTCACATATGCTTATCGAATTTCTTCTACGGACGTATGCAGAAATATCGTGAGGCAATCCTCACGATGTTTTCCTTCACCGAAAAGCCAGTGGTGTGAAACACATAAATTCCGAAGCACTCATTGTTACGGGACCGGGATTTGAACCCACGACCCACGATTGTAAGGTGAGTGTCACTACCACTAGATCAACCACGTAGCTAAAAAAATTCCTAATACATAGTTTAGATTTTTTTGGACCTACACGTTTCCATGCCAGCCCTAGTGAAAGAATAGCAAATTCTGATATTGGCATTCAATACGGACACGGTGCCACGCGTTTCGTTCAAATCTATTGTTTATGCAAAATTTAGATCGGCTTCGTTTAGTATCCTTGTTGACGACATGTTTATTTATTAGCACCCTTGCATACCAAATTACTAGCAAAAAGGGGGCGATAGAAGAAAGAATGGATAAGTTGTGAGAAATATGACATGACCGTGAAGGGAGCTCAGTTATGTCGCAAGATATAGATAAATCCCACTGGAGTAGAATAAATTAAAATCTGCCAAGTACGAGTCGGACTCGCGCACGAAGGGTTCCGTACTGTATGGGAGCCCCCTTAATTTTTTTTTATTTGAATTTAATGTAAGCATGCGCGACACAATTGCGCAAAAATCGCGACACAATTTTTAATAGTTTTAAAAGATTTGTCGTTTAAACATTTTGATGATATTTCATTTGCATGTCTGGGACACTCATAAATAAATAAACTGACACTCAATCCAATACCCATTTGGCTACGGAACCCTAAAATCAATTTGTTATTCCTAAAGCCTATAAAGATAAATAAACAAGTATTTGTAGATACAGTTGTAATAGAATGCAATTACCATACTTACAAATACAAACAGAATAAAAAATCCAATTACCTACCTTAATTAAAACGACATATAAACTGGTGCTAATGACTGAATGGGCTATTAATTCAAGTATTTTAAAAACGTGGCCAGATAGTTAAGGCAGTATTTATTCTATTTATTAACCATGCGGCTTGGATGTCAGCGGTGACCTAAAAGTCTAGTTGTATTCTGCGGTCAAAGAAAGCTAGGCTGGTGAGGATTTAACTTAATAATCATTATAGTCATACCAGAACAACTACATTAAGTCATATTTTTAAAGTTAATAACGTATTTTTTTCTTTTTTTTAGTTTTCACTTTTTTTACTTTTAATGTGTGGGGTATATGAAAGAACTTCATTAGCACAAACTAAAACAGATAAAACAAAAATCGGCCAAGTACAAGTAGGACTCGCGCACGCAGGGTTCCCCTAATATTTCAGGGGGGCTCCCATACAGTACGGAACCCTGCGTGCGCGAGTCCTACTCGTACTTAGCCGATTTTTGTTTTATCTGTTTTAGTTTGTGCTAATAAATATTTCAGGGGGGCTCCCATACAAGTAATGTGATTTTTTTGCTCGGTATTTATAACGGCAACAGGGAGATGCTTGAAATATTGAGTGGTAAATATTTCCTTTCAAAAATAATTACTTAGTAAATTAAAATAAAATATATTACTTAAGGGGGGCTTCCATACTATATAAAAATTGGTATTTGGTATATCTTATACCGATACCATAAGTATTGTATTAAAAAGGATTTACTTGTCGTTATTTCTGTAATTTCTGTTTATATTTCTACCTATCTATTTATCATTTATGTATATTTTTTGCCTCAGAAATGTTTATGAGGCAAAAAAATACATAAATGATAAATGGTAAATATACATAAGTAAACATTAAGAGGCAAAAATTATGCATGAACTAGCTGCTCATCCCGGCTTCGATCCAAGATTTAAAAGTTAAAAAAAAAAATGCGATTATAAATTGAGATATAAACTAACTTATCACTCAAGTTCATCGCACTCTCTATCAGCACTCTGTTAGCACATGGTATGGTTTTTTTTAAATTAAAATCGGTTAACTAGTTTAGGACTCCATCGCGAACAAACAACGTGAAGCGAATTTATATATATTAAGAATAAGAAGAAAATAAAATATTGTCAATTTAATGCCGACCATAGATCTAGACGCTATAGCCTAGATATCCCATTGAAATTAAATTTTAAATATAATGTGTACTTTATTCTATTTGAATTGTAAATTACGTCTGATATTGCTGAAAAATAGATCTCATTATAATATCTCACGTTTAAAGGATTTAGTTATAGCAATTTATGTTTATATTTTTAAATTTATGAGGTAAAATAATAATTTTTCGCAAAAATGGCACCACCGACCACCACCGTGTAATTACAGAATTCGAATAGTTTGCACGGATCGATGTTACGTTCTTGTACATTGTTGTTGATTTATCAAAAACAGCTGAGCTAATTTCGATGAAATTTAAATGGGACCACCTCGGGAGTATTTTCTTTCGAAATTAAAGATATGTTTTTAAATCGGTTCACGAATTGGCTAAAATATCGGGAAAATACACAAAAAAAACATACAGACGAACATAGTACCTTCTCCTTTTTGGAAGTCGGTAAAAACAGTCATAACATAAATACTCTTATTAGGTATCTGCCAATTAAATGCTGACCATTTGACTACCTAGATCTAAATGCATAATTCTTAGCGCATTTGCCTAGATATCTGCGAGCTCGCATGCGCAACATTCCTCGCAAATCGTCTGTTTATTTTAATTAGACAAACTATAAGTATAACAAGTTTATAAGTTCTTACATCATTTTCTATATCAAGGTTGCATAATTAGTATATATAAATAATTAGTAGTTACGTGCTTCTAACCAAGTTTTAACTGAGATTACTTAGATACTTAGCAGTACCAGTACAGTGAATATTGGCGTTAGACTTTACTACAGGTAACAGATATTCGTGAGGTTAAGATAATGATAGGTACTTAATAAAGAAAATTACAGCAATGGTAGCAAGTAAATTGAGTAGTAAGTACAGTGAATAGTTTAGGAAAACAAGCGGTACAATTTGGCTGATTATAAAAACCAAACCTACGAATAGATAAGAAACAAAACCAGCTTCCCTTAAAATAGCTCCGTCGTCAAATCAAATGAAAATTTTACAATACGAGTAAATAACTGCATTCATTATGCGACATTGTTTATTCTCACTATAATATACTTACCTCTATTATACTTAGTGTCTTTAACTTGGCATAGGCATTTAAGTTATCAAGAAACGTGATAGAATTAATAATTTACAGGTATTTATTGTATACAAGTTTTACTAATGGTTTCAACAGTTTGCGTTTAGCGTGATTTATTTGTTGTTATTAACCAATTATCCATAAAAATTATAAAATATTTTGCTAAGGGGAACGGGACGGCGCGCGGTTACCTCTGGCTGTGACGTATGCGGTGAAAGTTGCCGGTGACGCACTTTTGTATTCACTACTATACTCACGGGCGCGAGTAATTTACGCCACCACTTAAACGAGGCCCCCTCCCCCTTCCTACCAATTCTCACGCACTCCACAGAATGGGATCGGAATTGAATTCTGGCAGCTCACGTTATAGTTGTCGTTTTGTGAGATAAATCGGCGGTCATGGCCCGCAGCCTCTCGGGGAGACGTGCGGGCCCGAGCAGCGACTGCCATTACATCCGGGATGCCTGTTGTGGCTTAAATTCCATTTATTTAACAAAAATTGAATTGTGTCTCGCTAGAACACAGTAAAACAAGTATTTTATAAAATCTGATGAATATATTTAGGTACCTATTGGAGATAACTATTAGGCTTTAAATTTAGCAAGTTTGATTGTATCTGTTGACAAACGAGTAGCACTTGGTGTTAAGTTCTCCAAGATGCTTAATTCCTTGTTTACAATTTTAAAATATTCATCCTCCGCCGCTTGAATAGCCTCGTCTTCGTCGGGGGATTCTTCCGCTGCCGGATCATCTGTCATCGCACGGGCAGTCTCAGCTGCAGCTGCTGCTGCTTCTTCTTCAGCTCTAATTTTCAAACGTATTTCTTTCATGCGAACGTCCAAAATATGTTCCCGACGAGTCTGATGTTCATATATTTGAGACATACGTGATTTGTCATGGGCACCAGGATCTGTCATAGTCTCTGATAAGTTAATAAGATGTAACGATCCCATAACATCCCCTATCGCAACCGAATGCCCTTCCGCGTGTGAGGTAATCTTCGTAAGTCCATTTTTTGCTACCTGAAGTGTTACTAACGGTTCTTCAGATTTACGAAGGATATCCCAGTAATAAAAGTAGCCTCCTGCGCATATTGCCATATAACTGGAATAGCGCAACGGGGCCCATGTTGCGTCCGTCACTTCATAGCGATAAGGCTTTGTTACTATTATGGGTGCCGTGCGGACTTCCTCACTCCACACTCGGACTGTGCTATCTCCGCAACTGAGAAACATGCGTGAAGTACATGGACTTCGTCGAACGGAGCGCACTGGTCCAATATGAGCCTCCCAATATGACACCAGTTTATCATTGTGCTCTCTCCCCATCTTATTTACATTAAGAATCAATCCCGATTCAGTACCACATAAAAATTTCGTAGGCAAGAGGGCATTAAACTCCATAGAGCTGACTCCTTCGGCGTTACTAAAACTTGGAAGTTCAGTTGGAGGTTTTCGAATTGACATCATGAGTCTTTCTACGGGTTTTGTTAAGTTTCTACAGTCCCACCAAATACACTGACCGTCTGGAGAGCCAGTGAAAAATTCGGTGCTCGTCCGAGAATGACAATAAAGCAGAGAAGTTACAGGTTCACGATGAGAGGTAAATTCAGAACTGCTTTGCACGCATTTTTCGCCGTCTCTGATATCGAATACGCATACTATACCATTCTCAAGACCACCTATAAGTACTTCCGGATCTATTGGAGAGCACGCTAACTGCCAACACGAAAAATCGGGAATAATTGTAGTTGCTGGTTCAGTTTGACATGTCACATCCCACAAATAGCAATTGGTTGAATAATTATCATTGTCGAGTGGAATATCAAAAGGATATTTTTGGAAGCTGTATGCTACAGCAAGCTTGGGATTGGATTCGTTTGTCCATTGAACACAAGAAATTGGTCTCTGGAACTTATCCCGAAAGACATTAGCAATACGAACGTTAAATTTTTCTACAGGTTCTTCAGCTCCAAATTTTGAAAAGTAGGTTTCATATAGTTCGACTGCATTGTTTTGATTCAAGTAATGTTCAATCGATGGTTCAAGGTTCATAATCGTACGGACATAACTTTCGTCGTGCATGATACGACGGCGATACCGTGTCGTATGTTCCTCGCTCAGGACATGGATGTCTCGCGGCCACCCACCTTCAGTGTGGTCTACGCCTTCCTCATGAGTGACCAATACTTTTGTGTTAGAATCGTGACTTGATTGTGCTAAAGTGGCTTGAACGTCTCGGTTTACGGGGTTCCGTAATATATAATTCTTTTGTTCAGCTCTATTAGGCATGATAGAATCCAACATTTGAGCAGGAACATCTTGAAATAAAGGCTGTCTGCCAAATGTTTTCCGTACCTTGGAATATTGATACGACGATTTTACAAAAGGCATTATGATGATAGGTAAAATTGTCTTTCAATAATGACCGTGAATATTAAAACAATGTCAAAGGTAAATAATTGAATCTACAAGGCCGCGATGTATAAGAATATTGATGATGAAATTATAATATCACTTTGATGTGACTAAGCCGTCACGACCGTCTGGAAACATATGTGGCCTTGTTTGGCTTACAAGTAAAGTTGTTTTCAACAACTGTTCCATTACTTCATAAAATGCTCAAGTTATCGCATAAAGTAGAAATCATGCCACGGTTTTATAACTATTGCGGTACATTACTGAGCATTACAAAAGAATATGTCGTATGCGTTGTCTATTTTTCTTGGAAATGACTTCATACGTAATTGCCTATTTCGTTATGCTTTCCATAATGCAAATGAAACTTTCTTGGAGGCGTGATGAGTACCTAACAAAAGAACAACGTTGGTTGGCCTGGGTTTTGTTGTAGACACGTTTGCCGTGTTTCTCGTTTATATAGCGTACCAGGAAGTGTTGCAACCACATTGTGGAGGCAAGGAGTCGTTCTGCGGTTTGCATTAATATGCATCGAGAACGTAAACCTATATAGGTAATGCCAATTCATATCCATATGCGAATCTGTGACGGCTATTGGCCGATTTGGCTTTTTATTCGATTTTGGTATCCTTCCTTTATTCAGTCGAACAAAAGTCATTTCAACATCACATGGGCCATTATTTATTTTATACTTGCCCCAAATATAGCAATTAGTTTAGAAATTATAAATATGTTGTCGTAATACTTGAAATGTTGTTCCTACTTAACTATGCATAACTCCATGTTGCATAATGCATGAATGAATACGATGGTACCTACTTAATAGATTTATTAGGTACCTATTTGTGAATAGGAGATGCTAGGCACGAGCTAAATGTAGGTGATCATGTTAAATGCATTTGAATGTAGATATCCTTCTGTAGTGGTTGACATTGTTTACCTGCGATGCTACAGCGACCACAACCAGTAGGTATCAATTGCTCTGTGTAAGCACGCGTTACATTCATTACACGGTCCTTTGGCAAGTGAGCCAAAATTATTTTGTAAACAATGCTTATGTTGCGGTGTAGTGCCTGCTTGCTGCGATGCCCAAAATCAGTAAAAAAAATCTTACCATAAAAATGTAAAGTCCGTGATCCGAACAGTATCGCACTACTATTAAATTCACATGTTTCCACAACACTTTGATCACATCAATAAAACTCTATTTCGATATCTCGAGATGGTATCGATACTCCGTCACGACCGGGCACCACACTGACTCGAGTCACGTTTAGAAACTTTTTTGAATTCGAATTTCGAAGTGACATGCACGACGCGCGCGCAGCGATCGCACGCGCTGGCGTTTCACCGGTGACTGGCGCGTGACGACTGGCAGTACGCGGAAAGAGCACGAGCGCCGGCAGGCTCAGGTTGACGAGTATCTACAACTGGTTTGCTGTTTGTTCCCTACAATTGATGTGCTGAATGATGTCTGCGACTGCTGGATTAGGCGAGTTTACAGCTACGTCTCTATTGGGAGCCGAGCGTTTTGTCAAACGTGCCGCTGAATTGATTACGGTTAACCATTATTATATTCAAGTTTTTGCCCTCGAAACGGTCGTAAACAATGAACGAAAATGGAATGAACAGATGTTTTGAAATTGAACAATAATACTGTGAAAACAGATACTCGTACTATAGTTACTTACTTATTAGATACCCGTTAACACCATTTATAAAGTCAGATGGTCTATGTATTGATTTTCCCAAACCCCGACGAAAACTACGACGACAAACCCTAGCATATACAGGGTTATCTGCTTACCCTGTAATAAGCCGGAAGAGGTCTTCCGGCTTATTACAGGGCCAACTACTTTTTGCTACTACTAATTACTTATCAAGACCAAAATTATGATCGGCTTTTAATATGGAGCCAACTCAATATGTATTCGAAAAAAAAAATTGCAGTTCCATACAAAATTGCAATTCCATATCAACAAACAATATGAAACAGCTTATTTTTTTCGGATTCCGTTTTGGCTTCGTAGTCAGAGTTGTTTAAAATAGTGAATGATCTGAATCAAATCACCTGTCCTGTCACCTCTCGGCTTAGTACTCCAGTTCTGGATAACCCTGTACTTATATTGCAGCAATTAAGTTTAAAATATTAAATGACAGCATCCTGCACCCGCGATGACTCATTTATCAGAGATTTTTATTGCATACGACATCTATTGCTTTAATAATCTTCGACATCGAACAACATGAAGTAGCACAAGTTCCTAGTTAGCAACCATAACACCAGCAAAGTTCTCGACTGTAATGGCAAAATCTCATTACGTTGTGCAAAAGCAACAATAACGGAAATAACTGAGGCAACAGAGGTAAATGTGCAGGTTCCTACTAACCGTTGTAGGGAAAAGTGTACTTTGCAATGTGGGCTAGTCGTAATGACCAAGTCACGACAGTGCAAAGCACTCAACGAAAGCGAGGAGGCGAGTGCCCAAGTTGCTTCGTACGTGAGCACCAGTTTCTTCCGGTTTTTCTATTTACTTCACCAGATGCCAAAACGCTCATCGATCAAGTTTGGCATGAATAAAATCGAAAGTGTGAGTCACTGAGAGTAACGTACTGAGCGCAATGTGGTCATTGAAATGAAACGGTTGAGATCTGCAGACTGCAGAAGCGAAAGGATTGAACGAAATTATAATGGTCAAGAGCTTAATTGGCGTAATTGATGATTAGTCGGTCTGCCGGAGCAGCGTTTCTTGGGCTGAATTATCTACTAATTAACTGACCCGAGCGTGCCCTTGTGCTCCTAGTTATTATGATCTATCTGAATAGGTGAGTCTATTAAGGTCAGTTGTTGTTTCTTCTGCGTACTCACGTGTGTTATGTAACATCGTGTAGCGTAACTTTTTGACTTCACATTTGATGATGAAATCGTCATTTGTAGAATGGTGGTATTTAGGTAGAGGTTGGCATAATGTTTATTTTTTATGGTGTGGTTAGTTAGGTACTGGTCTCTTCAAGTTCAGTTAAAAAGCACCTGTATATTTTAAACTAAATAATGAGATAAAAGGAAGCAAAATCTTTGCAAGTTCTTTGTCTTAACCAAACTTTACTATGATTGTAATGTAGGTACGTTAGAATATTATTTTTTATACCTAGTATTTATACGTTTAATCGAGCAATTTTTGTATGTTAATTATTTGCTTGTATAAAATTTGGATATCAAAAAAGGCTGTAACAATTTTGGCCAAACTTGGTATTTAGATAGTTCTTTATTACTCTCTAAGTCTTGTATAGGTAGATATAGGTTTGTAAATAAATATTTCATAATGATTTTACACATTAATAGGTACTACTTATTTATACAGGGTTATTTCTAATCAATTAGCATCCTCTTAGGGGCTTATTCTGTACATCATAACTAACAACTTTTGTTCTACGACTTTTGTTAAAACTCAAAAAAAAAAAATCTGCTGTTCCATACATTTTGTCGAGGGTGAACGACATTTTTCTATGGAACAACAACTTCTTTTTGAGAAATAATAAAAGTCGTACCTAGAACAAAAGTTGTTGGTTTTGATGTACAGAATAAGCCCCTAAGAGGATGCTAATTGATTAGAAATAACCATGTATAGGCAGCATTGTGAATTTAAGAAAACGATTTTTTGTCGTAATCTTTGATTCGAGCGAAGCTTGGTCCATATTTAGTATATTTTAATTTCACAAATTGTTTTAAAATATTTTTTCTAAGTATCAATTTTTATAGTCCAAAGCTAAATGAGCTAGAAAAGCCGTAGAAGTGAAACAACGGCTAAAATGGTTTTTCTTAAACATTATTTACCTAGATTGCTTTTATAGTTATACAGCCTGCATCGTAACGTTCAATTAAGGTATTAATCGGAGTTGCGATGTATAATTAAACAGCCCTGGCTTTGATTGGTCACGTATAATTTGTTAGATTTATTGGATTGCATAACGCAGTGGACAAGTTGCAGCATAGGTATAAATATTTTGTAACTTGCTGTAAGATGATCAACAAAATATCTTTGTATACCTACTTAGGTAGGTATTTATTTTAAAGGAAGCAGGCAGCAAGATTTTGATCTTTCAAATTATAAATTAGTTATGTAAAGGGTTAAAGGGTATCGACTTGTAGATATATTTAGATTTCTTTACCGAATCAATCTTTATTTTGAAGAATTAGAAGTCCACGATGACTATAAAAAAATAATCGGCCAAGTACGAGTAGGACTCGCGCACGAAGGGTTCCGTACTGTATGGGAGCCCCCCTCAAATATTTATTTTATTTTAATTTTATTATTTATTATTGAAGTGAATATAAAACTAAATACTCTGTGAAAATTTCACTACCTATTACCATTATTAATATAGAGCGAAAAACGTCTAAAAATTCAGGTTTGTTGTATGGGAGGCCCCTCTTAAATATTTATTTTATTTTGTTTTTAGTATTTGTTGTTATAGCGGCAACAGAAATACATCATCTGTGAAAATTTCAGCTGCCTAGCTATCATGGTTCATGAGATACAGCCCGGTGACAGACGGACAGACAGACAGACGGACATCGAAGTCTTAGTAATAGGGTCCCGTTTTTCCCTTTGGGTACGGAACCCTAAAAACCAGCAATGTCATTCAAATATCGATTCCGGATGCCTATAATGTCGAAATAGAACTTATTGTATCAATATCGTTAATAGTAGTTTATGCAACTGTCATACCTATAATAAAGTGAAAACACTCGTTACTATTATGAAACTCGCTGCGCTCGTTTCATAAACTCACACTCGTGTTTTAATACCCGTGTTATATGCAGTTGCATACACTACTTTATCTTCACTAATAAAAAAAAAATATAGGGCCATTCTAAAATCTCGCGCAGGGCCAATCAGGAGCGAGCGCGCGATGTTATAATGAGATTTTACGATATCGATGTGGATATTATAACATCATGTGAAATTGCTTAAATGTTGTCTGCGCTATAACAGTAGTCATTATAAGTCAAGTATTGGAAACATAAGTAGAATGTTACAACATTAGTGTAGATAAAATATTATTACATGTGCAATACTTAGGTACATAAAATTATCTGTTTAGACACGTCTATTACAAAAAAATATTTCTATCATTTATAACATTTAAATGTTGTGGTTGAACTTGTATGGTCATTAGAGAGCTACTTTCAATAGACGTGGTACCATCATCGACCATACAGTCACATCAGATAAGCTATGAAACAACAACCAACAAACCATAAAAAAACTACATAGGGAGTTCTTTAGCCTTATTATTTACTCACTCCACGATTTTAAGCCTGAAAGCATTGTTAAGATAAATTCAACGCGAATTCCACAATGTTCTCTTTGCTATTTGTTAGGAAACAATAGTGATGATAAATCGACACATCGCGATCTTCATTTCACACAAATGAATGAGTTCTTCAGAGGAACAATGGACAATAGAGCCGGTCCGGTCCAGCATGAAAGAGCGTTTTGTTTGCGGGGCACTTGCTCCGCTACTCGACCGTGCAATATCTTGAAAATGCGCTTTATCTATATTGCTGGCACCCGCAATGTCCGTCCCTTGAACTTTTTGCGTTTTATTGTAAAAAGAGCGTCTGTTTTCATTCAGTAAATGTTATTGTATATTGTGCAAAATTAAGCAAGTGTTGGGGTTATGTACGGCATTTTAGTAAATAAATATCCTTACAAAATTATAAATCTGTAAATGTTATAGGCCCCATTCACCATCAGGCAAATGGATGATATCCATTCGATGTTACGAGTTTGCGGCTTCGTCGTTAGAAATGGCAACTTCTCGTTAGTGCAGCGAGCGCTTTAGCGTCAAAAATACTTAGTTTAGCAACTTGTCTGATTACCTTAAAACTAAATCATCTGTGGATATATCTTTATGTACATAGTATTTCTGGCTACTTCAATCTTCAAACAATGTTTCTGTAATAAATTAAGTCCAAACTTAAATACACTAAGTAAATTGGCAACTTTAGCCACATTCATTCGGATGTCATCCATGTGGCCTGATGGTGAATGGGGCCTATTATGTTGGTTTGCTTGTTACACTTTTAAGTAGCTACGGTGTGACTATTTAATAAAAGGGGACAAGACTAGCGGTCGGGTGTACATTATAATATCGAAATAAATAGAAAAATTACTATGTATAACAACACGCTTTACTTAAATAGGAACAATCAACCTCCTCAAAAGTAGTCGAGGAATCAGGAAACCCCATTATACTCGTAGTAACATTTGATGGATGTGGAGAATCTTGCAATGAAATTGATAATTTATGTAATTGGTCACGGATAAACACAAAATATTCTGCAATAAATTAGTTGTATTTTGTCAAATAATCTTGATTAAGCAATGCATATTCACTAGTTTTGCACCAGTTTTCTAGTCGAATATTTTTCATGGTAAGCAACTGGCAAAGCAACGGGATAGTAGGTAAATAAATCACCACTGTCTACTTTTTATCTTGCCTCTATACTTAATTTAGTAATATTTACGTTTAACTTTGATGGAACAGGGTCAGCAGATAGTGTAAATAAATACACGCGGAACACTAATGAGGGAAACTAGATTTAGTGTTAAGGGAAAATCACGCTGTACTAACTTAAGTATATTTTTTCTATCTGAAACATTAGTTTATTTTTTCATGTTTTTTGTGTTAAGTATTTCTTTTTACTCATTAATCTACTTGGCATTTCATTTAAGAACTCTTAAGAAGTGTTTCACCATGTCTTGCATCGTGAACATTACGATAGAAAAAAACTCACGCATAATCAGCAGAATTATCGGAAAGAATTTATGTTTTCACCTCGTTTTCTTCTTGGTAAATTTCTGTATCCACCAAACCTAACTGAAATATATTATATTTATCTTTATCCTAAGCTCATTGGTCACACATTGGTCGCCGACCTTGTAGTCCGTGCAATCTCAAGTACTTAATTGACTCTTTGTACTTGAATCAATCTAATAACACTGCCGCCTGTCCATAGTTCATGTGCCCCATTTGTCAACGATCAAAACATTGCCTAAGTACAACCCCTTTTCCCAACTTGCATTTTTTAAATGGAAAATCACTCTCTCTGCCCACCAAAACTAAGGCTCAGTGTCCACAGACGCGTAGCGTCAAAGACGCGTATTCGTCATTATACGCCTAGAGTAGAGTAGCTTGCAGCTTACATACAATACTGTGCTACTCTGTCGATGGAGCGACAACGTAGCGCTCGCGTCGCTGCATGCAGGCGTCAAGACGCATGTCATACGAGTACTTACGCCCGGCCGTACAGCGCGTGAACGCACGTGTTGTTTTTGTGAAAAAATGGCGAGAACGGCTGCGAAATTTTTTCAGATACTGGAAAAACATCCATGATTGTACAACAATAATCTTGCTGAATATGCTGGAAAAGATTTAACTGAAAAGTAATAACGCTACAAATAATCTACAGTTGATATTTTTATTCATAGGATGAGTCCAATATAAACTTTGTCTTAGGCTCCTTCGAATGTAGTGATAAGCCAAAATAACGTCTTCGTCGACCGACTCCATTCTCAAAAATGATTGAAAATGTACGCTTGTGGTACGCCTCGTGCACGTAAACCAGTAAGCTGGGCTGCTTAAGCTGTTCGGCGTATTTTGAAGAGTTTATGAAGCTACGCCTCCGTGGACAGTGAGCCTAAGTAAAATATTTATCTATTCATCTACCTCTATATTCCAGCCTAAGCTCTACACACATTGGTCGACGACCTTGTAGTCCGTGCCATCTCTAGTAATTGACCCTTTGTACTCGGATCAATCTAATAACACAACCGCCTGTCCAGAGTTCCTGTGCCCCATTTGTCAGCGATCGGAAACATTGCCTACAATTCCTAACAATGACTCGGGTGTTCGGTAACAAGTTCTGAAAGGTTCCGGAACAACAGCGTTGATTAAAGCTATCGGAGGATTTATTTCGGGTCTATTTTAGAGATTACGATCCTGTTACATAATCCTAGGGATGACGTGAGTATACGCAAGTTTGCGGCTTTTCAGCCGGCTTATAGAGAGAAAAGTGTTTAGTTTTAGTGACGGTTATCTCCGCCGTTTTGTTTTGGTACTTATCGAGTAGGTATCGAGAAAAGTGAGAGGTTTGTATAAAATCCAGCCAGTGAAAATTATAAAAAAATATTGTATTATTTGGCAAAAGGTTTTGGTGATTTGATTGATGATGGCAATTCTAATATTTCAGCTCCAACAGAGAACCATTGCACCACTATGAAATACAACAAGATGATTAAAAGTAAGCGTTAATTTACCTACTTAAAACCTTAATTTTCTTACTATCCTCGATATCCGCTTAGCGTAATTCTTAATAATTTATTTTTAGAACTTGAAAAACATTGAAATATAATTCTAAACTACCTAATGTATACATATGCAAAAAAATATGAATATATACAAATAAAATAAATAAATAAACAGAGGCTAAAAATCGAAACAAATACTGTGTCCGCGTGGTAGAGTGCCAAGAACGCTGGCTGCATTCCCAGGTTGAACGGCTAAAGAGATTCTCTGAGCGAGGAATGAGCCAGCTCTCTTGTCAACAGCAGCGTCAACAAGTTTTACCTAATATAAACGTAGCTGGATATAGGTAGTTATTTCGAATACCTACTCATTTCCCGTCTATTGGGACAAGTTCTGAGTAATGAGGCCGCTCGAACTGTTAAATTGTGACGGTCCCCTGCGGATTACTAAGGCCCAGGCTCCAGCAAAGCGTAATGAAGAAATGATGTGCGGAGATGGTACAGCGTTGTATTCCGTGAAACTACTGCATAATATTCTACAGGGTTATCTGCTTGCCTTGTACTAAGCCGAAAGAGGGTCATTAAGACTCGCCAAGAATTAAAATAAGCTGTTCGATACAAAATTGCATCTCGGAATGGATTAAAAAGTACCTATGAAGTAGCAGATTTTTCTCTCAACACAAAATCTGGAAGGGTTGGCCCCATAGTTAAATTGTTCATAATAATGGTAATCACCTTTTTTCGATATAGAACACTAGATTTGTATAATCCTGTATAAGGATGGCCGAACAAGTGTTATTCTTGAGTAGGAATTCCGTTTCGGAAATTTGAATTTACTGCTTACACACAAAACAAGTGGCACACAAAAAATAAAACGTGGGAACATTCAGGTTTCTGAATCAGTAAACTACATGTGTGCACTATAGGATTTACCTATAGAGAAATGAACGAAGTTTTTGTAGGTTTCTTCGCTAAGGGTAGAGCGATGCAAGCCCATGACAGAAATGTCAATAAATACATTTCTGTCATGGGCTTGCATCGCTCTGCTCCACACATGACCGATGTTTACCGATTGTTTTTAATTATTTTACTGTTTGTATCGACGTGTCCAAAGTGTTCCCATATGTGTTCCTACGGAAATAAATGTTTTTGACTATTGACTACATCTGCGCTCTACTTTAGTAGAGTATGGGCCTAATAGGTATCTAGGTACTTATGTACTGTATTTCAGCTCTGTATGGAAGTAATGATACGTTCAGAAAATGATAAATAAACCTATTACAGTGCCAGGTCCTTGGGAAGTTTGGGACGTAGGTAACAAATAATGCTTTCAGAAAAATGTGACCGAATTCTCCGGTGTCTATTGAATTTCATGCTTTTACTTTGCTTGTAATTTATAACAGTGACTTGGCCAATATGAGTGTAGGTATGGTATTAATATGACTTATAGAAAACCAGAGAAAATGCCACTCGGGTCTAAATCCTGGTCTAGCAAAATGTCTAAATCCTGGTCTAACAAAATTTTAAATAAATCGGTAGATTGGTATAGACTCGAGAAGTTTATGTAGGAAAGATGAAGTCTTTTTTTTTTTTTACAAGCTTTTATTTAGTTTCACCTGTCCCGTTGTCTGTCGTTCTGTAATCGAATCTTGCAAGTTAAATTTGATACATTTTTCGGTTACCGATTGAGCTGAAATTTTGCATACATCTGTAAATCGCGTGACAATGCAATATTATGATGACATGGTGCTGATCTGATCATAGATGCTGATCTGATGATGGAGCTGGAAGCTGGCCAAAGGAATTTAGCAATAAAACGACACAACCTCATCGAGTTTGGGTTCATTTGAATGGTCTTGGCGAGTAGTTTGTCTTTCAATGGTAACCAGGATCTGATGATGGAGCTGGAAGGTGGTCATAGGAACTCTGTAATGAAACGATGCAACCCTATCGAGTTTCGGCTCGTTTGATTCGTCTTAGCAAGTACTTGTTCAGTAAAAGATTGTCTTAGAAAAAAAAGGCTTTTTAAACATACTACCTTGTTTGTTTTGTTTTATGTTATGGGTAGTTACCTACAACATATTTAAAAAGTTAATGAACGCTGAACACACATGAGAAGTTTATGGTACTCAATTGAGTAGGAAAGACGAAAAGACTTTTTTTTGGATTTATGTAATAGAATTAAGTTACCAAACATTGCAATAATAAGTCGTTTAACTTTTGGCTTGTATAAACTTTTAATAATAAAATTACTCAAGTTATAAATATTTGAAACATTAACGTTGGCATGAGGTTAGAGAGATAAAATATATTCCAGCGATACCGAGAGAACTTTGATATTCTTTGCAGCAGTTCGCAGCAAATGGACCCCAGTTTTCCACTGGGGCTTCACAGCAGCAGCTGCGTACATCACGTTAGTATCCACAGAACATAACAGCATAAGGCTGCGTTTCCACCCACTGTTGCCTATGCTACGGCAATCACCATGTTCTACGGCTTTCAGGTCGAAAAATAAATAGACGGCCTAGGGCCGTGACCCCAGGGCCGTAGCACCAGTACCTATATAGAGCTATGGCTTTTTGTACATTTACTGCGGATAGGCTCGAGTCGAAATTGGTTAAATGCAAGGTTTCAATGCTCTAGGGGGACCGAACGAAACTTTTGGCGCAACCCTATTGTTAGGCCAAAATGGCCCAGCAATATCGCAATCCTAGGGAGAGCCCTAGGCTATTTTGGCCTAAAAATAGGGTTGCCTCAAAATTTTCGTTGCAACACCAGATATGTGCGAGGATGTGTCAAATCAAACGTCGTCCAAATCAAACTGAATGGTGTTTTTAAACACGAGGAGAGTCATTGTGCAGTGGCAATTTATTCATATATCAACGGCGCAAGGAGTAGGGACTTGCGCATAGCTTGTTGCTAATTTTTCAGACGATATTAACATTGATTCAGCCTACATCCCTATTTAACACCAATTTTGGCGCTCAATCAAGATTAGGGCTTCTACGTACTGAGGAACTACCTATGCGTTATTATTTCTCAATCGCATTCCAATGCTCCATAAATCATCAAAACACAATTATACCTCAGATATTCTTGCCTCAAATTCGATACCGCAACATCCTTGTGATTTATGCGAAGTTTCCAACATTAATCATTCGTTGTCAATTGGAGAGCGACCCATTTTCACGCGGAGGATGTTTGTGCGGTTTTCTTCGCAATTTACTGATGCGGTGACACTGTGAAAATAATATTTTATTTGCGACTGCTTTGTGATATTTGGGTTACGAATTGTTTTGTTCTGTGGTAGAAATTATAGTGTGACATTTACAGGCGAGGTACAGTGTGGTAGCGACACAGAAAACAAAAACGACCATAGATATATGTATCTATATGTATACAGGGTTATTTGCTTGCCCTGTACTAAACCGAAAGAGGTCACCCCCTTAAGACCATCAATATGACTTCTTATCTTCTTCTTATCAATTTGACAACTTTTACTGTGGGGCCAACCCAAGAATCAGCTGTTCCATATAAAATTGGTACTCTGATACGACAACATTTTTGACACAACTGTTATAATTGAATTGAATTGTTTCTCAAATTCCGGATTGTTTCCATAGTAAAAGTGGTTCATATTTGATGGTCTGAGTCACCTTCTTTCGACTTATTACGCCAGATCTGGATAACCCTGTATATTAATTATTTTTACCTACATATATTGTTTTACTTTAGATCTTATGGCTTCCTTCAGCTTTCAACGTACTAGATATTGTGGTCCAATCTCTTGCAAATGTACGAGTAAGATCGTTGTGGTTGTTATTAAGTTGATACAAACTATAAAAAGCTATGGAGAGTTCTTAACATCTTCACTTTTTGATCTATTTTATCTTCACAAACTTTTCAAAGGTTTCTAGGTAGAGGATACTACCAAATAAATTTGTAAACCAGGCTTTTAATTTCAATTATTACTGTTATTTCAAATTAAGTATGATGATGTAGAGACCTTGTCTGGAAGATATTTGATGAAAAATAACCACGTAGGTCAATAGATATTCACAATAAATACATAAATGGACCATGATTGAACAAATGTGTCACTCTTAAATACATATCGGTCGCAAAGGTTGGCATTTACTGCGTCATTTCATAGTAATGACGTAAATGCCACATCCATCAGGATAAATGTTGAATCCATTATAGGTTTTCTAGAAATACACGCTGTGGGTAGGTATACTATAGGTAGAATATGCTGTGACTTTATTTAGCCATTACAGCTATTACCTTCTTCTAAGCTTGATTGAATTTGACAGCTTTGAAACAGTACCTAGTTCAATAAACTTCGCCCAAATATCTATTTGCTCGAATTCAATAAATGATAAAAACAAAATATGTCACAGTCGGAACAGAGGGAACGCAAACCTATTCGGAATAAAAAAAAAGAAAGAGGGATAATGTGGTCGATCGAGAAAAGAAAGAAAGAGATGCATTGATTTAATTTGGCATGAGTTAGAAAGAGACATGAAAAATATCTCGATTCAGTTTGTTATTTGCTGTGTTTTTCTCTTAGTAGTGTCAAATTCCAATTCATATTTGACAGTTTTAACAGCTCTGGGCAAGATTTTCTATACATTTTAGCGGTTGAGAATAGACATGATGACTGGTTAAAAAAACATTATTATAATTAGTCCGTGAGTTAAATTATCAAAAAATATTGGACACGTAATTTTTCTTTTGTTAATCAAACAACAAATGACAAAGATATACCTTGTCAAAGTTTGGGTGTGAGGGGTCGTGACGTCACCTCTCTTACAAAAGTCTAAACATTTGTATGGCACTTGTGACGTCACGCGGAACTTTGACGGACTATATCTTCGTTAATTTTTGTTTAATTAACAAAAGAAAAAATAAGTGTCTAATATTTTTTGAAAGTCTATCTGACGGACTAATTATATTTTTTTAGTCATCATGCCTATTAGCGCTATCTCTCTGCTGGTGTTTATGTTAGGTGTTTGGAGATTTGTTTGCTGTGTGAATTGTTGGCCGAATCAAACAGCTTGGCAGCTGTGATGTTAGTCACAAGCTGCGGATAAACCAAGCCTGACTGGAGCTCACTTAACAGCTGCGCGAGCTATACAATAAGTATCTACTATACTTTATCGGCGTTTTGTAGTCCACTGCTGACCATAGACCGGCCCACGAAAAGCGATTGGGCCATATCCACCACGCTGGTACGGTGTGATTTGGTGGATTTAATTGGATTCTTATACGCTATTGAATTTCTTCTACATATAACTATGCTAATTAAGCGTTCTGTAATTCAGCAGCCATTTCGAAAGTTGACCAATCTGCATCTGCGTCTAACGTAGGCACCTATAATAAGCTATCCTTACTAACTAGTCTAACCCGTTTAGAATAGTCAACATCGTTATTATTATTGCATAGCATTCAGTCAGAGCAATTAGGAACGGAAACAGTGGAAAATGCTGTTCACGGAAATTAAACTGCAATCGAATTATATTTGACGATAATTTATGTTAGCGCCAGTTAACGGCTTATCTCAATATTGCCCTCTGTGGGATGAAAATTGTATCTACTTACCTACCAAATTAAAATCTGTGTTGATAGTTACCACTGGCTCAAGCTTATTATTAGCATATTTGAATGAAATCCTATAAACCGTGAAATGAAAACTAAAGCCCAGAACTTTATTCTCTCGAACAAAAACGTGATAAGCAAATTGATATAAAATACAATAAGTATACAACTTTTTAACTGTTCGTGGTTGTCATATTTCAGAAATAAGTATTCCATAGTTTTATTTTATTTAATAAAGGTTTGCGTTTGTTAACGTACTGCCTGATATTAAGCAGTTATGCGTTCTAGGGTGCATTTACCTACCTAGAAGATACATATTTATATGAGGAGCTTAGTACAATAAGTAACTATCCCGAAAACATTAGCTACATAATTTGATACTTTTTACGACTGATTATACCTACTAGGTCAATGCATAATAAAAAGTTTTCATCTAAATCCAATTTATAACCAGAATAAACATATTATTATTATGTATTATGGACTAATCGCGCACTCAATATACGAGATAAATAAATACCTCATCATCCCGACGTTTCAACCGAGTTGCATCGGTCGTGGTCACGGGTTGACTGGAATGTGAATCAGCTGGTACCACCAATTCAACTTGAACTTGCAAAATTTGCACTCCGACACACAACACTGACGGTATCTAATAGTGTCTTGCTACCTACACTACGCGATTTACATTTGTTGACAAACGCTTCACAAACTATTCTTGAAAAATAGTGTCGATCCATGGAGAGGACTTTTGGGTCGTGGAGCTCGATTCAATGACTAGTACCTCCGTCAAGCAAATGCTCAGCTATAGCAGACTTCTGTATCTGGCGGTTTTTGACTGCTGCAATATGTTCTTTGATCCGTTCAGCACTAGTACGCTTCGTTTGACCTATGTATAGTGCGCGATTAGTCCCGTAGTACATAATAATAATGTGTTTAAATCGCGAAAGTTTAAAAACAACAGAATAAACCTACGCATATAAATTACATGCCATAACATTTTTATCTGTAAAGAGTAGCCATTGAAATCGTGTATGTGATTGTGCATTTACAGCGCAAAACTGCACTATCGGAACTGTAGAAGCTCGGGCAGCTTACCGCCAAATTTATCGTCCTATCGAAGACCGTTTCTGCTCCAGCCATCCGTGAATTTTATTGTTTCCCCTTGCTCGATTCTCCGGTCTCCTCTCCACAAAGTTTCTTGTTCGCGCATTCGCTTGGCGAACTTTGTGACCCGGTGTTAATCTTGCGATTCAACTTATACCGCAACGAAGCTACATAAATATTCATTACACTTGTATCCGTCTTGTAACGGATTTTGAGTGAAATTTGTAGCGAGCAAATCGATATTATGTTTATTATTATTTATTTGAGTTATTTGACGTATCAGTAATGATATCACTTTTATTATTGTTACAACATCTTCTAAGTAATTGCGTTTGATTATTGCGACTACATTATATTATGTATTACCTAAAAACATATTGTACAATGTTTTTTTTTTTTTTTTTACATTAGAATATGCTTCACTACTCTACTCTATTTTACAGTAATATTTAATTTAGTCAAATTGAGATCTGCTAGATCTTTATTGCTTGTTAAAGCGAAGAAGTACATAGAGATAAACATGCATGTCATTAGCACTTAAAGCTTAAATTTCAGAAAATATATTCACATTAATTTCACCCAAAACAAATTAAAACCGAGTTGAAAGAGCATGATTCAAAGTTAACGCGATCTACCCAACAACCAGCCTAATTTATGATGTCTGGCGCAACGTTTGTTTTCTTTTCAAAAGGTTTATTCACATCGAGTTAGAGATTTCTATTATATTTTTATGGACATAATTGTATAAAAAAGTTGCGTCAACGAGTTTTCAGCGGCATTGTCTGAAAAGGGCGTAATATTATTATGATAATCGCGTTTATGTTATGTCAGGAGTTCGCACCTTCACCTTAGGGACCCGGAGGAGACCGTCTTCGTCTGAATTTTGTATAATGGACTTTGGATTTATAAAAGGGAATGATCGCAATTCCACGAGGGAGTGCAAACGTGATTTATTACGCTCATATGAATAATACATTACCTCTGTGGGAAGAGCGTATCCATCATATCTCATCTAGCGTTGTTTGTTGGAGCACTGCTGATCGCATCTCCGACAACATATTACGCTATTTTATTGACAAATAACAGATGTTTGATTCCCACTAAGTGTTTGTGGGATAATAGAACTGCTCAGGGGGATAATTGTTCCAAACAATAACGTTGACGTTATACCATGGTTTGTACCATGTAGTATAAGTACCTATTTACTTATCATAATACTGTCGTAGAGTTTTTTAAGACAGTAACTCTCTATGTTAGATTCTGAAAACTAAGCTACAGTTTTATGGCAGTTTTAAAGAAAGTAACTATCAACAGCAACATCGGAGGGTGGTTCTTCAGCCAGAACATTAGGCCTCTTACTAGTTGTCTCTGTATCGATGGACCATACACATTGACGAAGACTAGCAACACTCCGATCCAGAATTAAATCCATTACCCAAATATTTGCCTGTCCGGGAATCGAACCCGGAACCCTTCACATCAATCAACAGCTAAGATTATAATGGCAACCAAAACATCTTACTTTATATTTATATCGTCGCTCTAACATTACAAAGAAAGTGTTTGTGGGACGCATCGAATTATTTTTTACCGACTTCCAAAAAAGGAGGAAGTACTATGTTCGTCTGAAATAATTAATTCGAACATAGTACTGTATTGTACCAGCCTTTTTTTTAATAGTCCACTGCAGGACGTAGGCCTACCCACGAAGGGTGTTCGAACATAGTACCTCCTCCTTTATTGTGTAGGTATGTTCACCGATATTTTCACCAATTGCAAACCGATTTAAATAAATATTTTTTAGTTCAAAAGAATGTACATCCGAGGTGGACCCATTTAAATTTTATCGAAATCGGCTGAGCCGCTTTTGATAAATCAACAAAAATGCACATGGATGTCACATTCGTGCAAATTATTTGAATTCTGTACACGGTGGAACACGGTGCTGCAAGTTTTTGCGAAAATAAAGATATAGTTTAAAGATCGAAGAAAGTTATATAATATGCATCTAATATTTGTTGAAGCCTAAAGACTAGTTTGAGAATATAGGTGATGCATCCGCCTTCCGTACTCTGCTCCTACTTTCCAGTGAATTCAAACGTTCTCGGAGCAATGCGCTAAACTGCGCCCTGAATCCCGCCCGACACAGAACGCGTAATTAGCTTTCACCGCGGGTACTACACAAAACACGGCTAAATTGTTAGTAAACACAGCTCTTAGGAAATCCTACTGTTACACCTTAAACGGCAGCGGGCTTGCCTGTTTTAACCAAAACAGAATTTAAAATAAAACAGTAGAGAGATTAGAAAAGAAGGATAAGGTATTTGTGGTGTTTTATGGAACCGTGACTTGACTGATTATTTGGTATAATTGTACCGGGGCGTCCAAGCGACTATTTTATTATTAAATCGGAACTTAATAAACATGAACTGAACGTAATGGGATTACGTTGTTCTGGAACTGTTTTGTATTTTAATGGATCAAGAAAAAAATTGGCTCACAATCAGCGCGAAACATAGTTAAATATGACATTAAACTACTAGTTGTAGGCTGCAAATGGATATAATTGGTAAAGGAAAGAGATATATAAATGGCATTAGCTAAACTAAATTGTCCCCAGCAGTGGGTTATCAAAAGGTCATGATGATGATGATAGGTAAAAAGTGATAATTGATTGAACCTTGTAGAAATGTTTCTACTGATCTTGTTTCCTTTCTGATTCTTTGATTTCTAGTAAAGCCTTTTGAAAATCGGTGGAGATTAAAATACACACCTACTCATCCAACCATTGATTTAGTAAGTGTTCCTAAATTGATGATTTCCCAACCTACACAGAAAATGGAAATTCCTTCGCTATTGCGGGCACTGATAAAAATACAAACTAAGACGTGCCGGGGTAAAAATTGGCGCCGGTAAAAGCAATACTATGCATGTATTCCCGAAGGAAGGGCAGGCGACCAGGAAATTCAGGTGGCTGTCCAGCCCAGCTATATTTGTGAAGCGGGCCGTGCTGCGGCAAGTTTATCAGGGTGTATTGGACCGTGTTATTGTTTTTGAACACTGCCTGCCGCGGCGGAATGCAAAACTTGTGACGCTTGCTGTACTTGCTGCTCTATTTTGTTGGCGTTTTGTTTTAAATTAAAAGATGTAGTTACCTACCTACTTACTTTCTGGGTCAGCGTCTGTTTTGGGCAGAAAGGTGCATCGCATCTAAGGTACAATGATTAATGTTTTAGCTCTGGGAATTTTCCATGGCCTGGCTTTTTGCTGAAATTGTATTGTCATTTTGAAGTCAGGTGGATGTGTAAGTTACAACATAACTTAACCAATACGAAATTAAATTACAAAAACAAATATGTACTTAATAGATTAAAGTGAATAGGTAAAAAGATAAAAGTCACCATCAATTCTTGATGCGATGCCAAGATTACAGACGAAACTCTTTATTTATAACTACAAACAATATATTATAGAAAAAAATACGTGACAGAACACTCATAAAACATACTCTCTTGCATGGGCTATTGCACGAATTCTTCAAAACTGCACCGAACTGACAAAAATAACGACAGCAATGTAACAACAACATTATCACGCCACTTACCCTGGAAATCTTAACCCGTTCATTTCAACAAGTAATAAAAACCGAGTGACCTACATCAAAATCCCAACAAATACCTCCTGAACAATGGTTTCGCTGCGTTGGCGACCTTTCCTTATCGCTAGGTGCTTATCGGCACAGAATACCTAGACTGCAGAAGTTAATTTACCTACCAACACTGTGCGTTTTAGTAGCACACAAATTGGCCCTGTTAATGCAAAAATGGAGAAATGAAGCTAGTGCCTTGTAGTTGGTAAGTATAACAACTTGAAACTTAACAACAATTAAGTTTTTATTTACCTTCATTGCACACTAAACCAAGCTGCTTCAAAAGTACATACCTAGTTATTTTGCTATTAAATCTTTTAAGCGTTACTAAAATATTCATTTTTTGAATTGCTTCAAAACTACTATACCAAAGTAAAAAAGTTGACAAGTGCGTGTCGAGACACGCGTATGATAAGTTTCCGTAGATGATGATAAAAATCAATTTTTATGATATCATTAGTTGATGAAGATTTAGGAAAACATAATTGGCTAAGAAATACAATGTCCGTGAGGTTAATGACCACTAAGCTACATGTAAGTTTAAATAATTATTTTTCTTTTTACATAACTCAAAATGAAAATTTTAAGAACTTAATATTAACATCCATACTTAAACTACTATAATGTAAAATTTCGTGCAATTTGTTTTTATAAATGTGGAATTTATAAGTCTTTGTAACATTAAGACGGACGGACACAACGAAGTTATAAGGGTTCCTTGTTTTACTACGGAACCCTAAAAAAACGGTATGCGGTTCTCTTCATATTGTACGTGAACTGACTTAGAAATAGCAGCAAAACTGCGAAACGTACGCGCAAAATGAAAAAAAAAGTTATAGGCGAATTAGAAAATGTCTTTCAAAGTAAGTTGAAAAGTGAAGGACATACTCGTACACACCTAGGATTCTGTGCCCTTGATGTTGTGTTATCGGCGTATAAGGTCGCTAAGTCAGGAATTATCCTTGGCAATTTCTTGCCTAATGGCGCGATGGCGCAGCGAGCCACGCCTCGCCTCCACACCTTCGGCAGGGCCGGATTCAGGCACGGACTGATAATATTTTATCTTTGCTTTAACTGCAGCACGTGTTTCGTATTTTGTTTCAATTTTACTGAGCTTACGTGTTCGGAGCTAGATTTTTTGTATTAAATGTAATTATTTTTATTAGATTTACTTTATTCTTATTAGTGATTATTTTTATTAGATTTACTCAAGTTTTTCAAGGTAAGATTGATAGAGTCTATAGTTAGATGAATAGTATTTCTGGTTTCATTCATCATCAAGTCATTTACGCACTCGGCAGAACTATTCTTATAAAATTGTTACAGTCATCATTCTGCTGACTTCGAGTTGGCGTAATTTTAATTCCATTAAATTTCAGTTTACACTAACTCTATCGCTTGCGTAAAAATTTGACAAACACGTACTGATATTTTAAAACAATCCCTTAGATTAAGAAGTTAGAGATAAATGAGGAAGTGCATGATACCACGTAAATCAGTGGAAAAAGGGTAGACAGACAATAACTCTTTAATTAAGAAAACATAGTAGGTAATACTTAGTCCCGCAATGTGATAAAGGGTTATAAAAGTTATCCCAACCACGTTTTAAATTTTCATTTAGTACCTACCATCACTAACACGCTTGAAGTTACCTGTAATCAAACAGAACCTATGTATACCAAATTGTTCAGTCAATTAATTTAGGCTTCATAATTGCAAATTGAGAATTTTCACACATGTAAGAAGTGTTAATTGATACGTGTGTGTATCGTGATACGAAGACTTGAATTACCTATATTTTATTCTACTTAGTTTTGAGATGAGTGGTCTAAAAAAATGCAAGTGAAGTCCCTCCGCGCGTAAGAAACTTCGACGCAACAGTGCTTTCATAGCCCCTTCATGGTAGCGTTAAACGTTTAACGCAACCTTGTTGGAAGTAGCATTAGAAGTTTCACTTTAAAACAGTTTTAAAGTATACTTTGTATTTACCAAAAGGATAGTAGATAGACACAAGTTGACTCACAAGCCTATATAAATGTTTCATCCTCGAAATAAGTATTACAAACGATCTCAAGCACAGCATTCTTATGGTAAGTACGTAAAGAACCGCTTATAAATACCTATCACATATTTTATGTAGCAATAAATGATTTGAGTTTGAGGATTTCACATTCAGATACTTCCTCATACTTCCTCAGAAACACCTGGACTCGGACCAAATATTCCTGTATCGCCCTCTATCTGATACTAATTACATAAAATGTTTCAAAACTACGTAGAGTGTGTTCATGAATAACAGTTTTGATATTGCAATTCCAAATCAATCTCTGATTGTTTACAGGATTTCTATCACTTTAAAGCTGTGTTGTGTTTCATTTGACTAAATCAATATTGCCGTTCCTGTCTGAAAATAGGCGTACCTACATTACGAGCAAATAGGTCCAGAACTAACACGGCCGTTTGCTCATCCATTCCACGTTGCAATGTTTGTTTTACAGTATTTACCGTTAACGCTCAGTTAGTCCACTGAAAATAAAAGGATGCAGAATTTGTCGACTCTCGGTCATAAATATCCAAAAGCGACAGCGAGGTCCGCCATTTTCCTGTTGACAAAATCGCACCCACAATACATTCAAACTTGTCTAAAGTTTCCATTGTTTATAGCTCTCACGCAGATTGTTAAGTGGAGCTTTCCCGACACCCTTTTAAATTCAATTAGACACGCTCCTAATTAAACTAATGGACCTGACTGTGTTTTTGGATAGGTGTAGAGTACGAGTAAGTAGGTATTAGAAGATGAAATAAATTCAAGCGAATTTTACCGCTGGCTAAGTTTTATCTGTTAGAGCGAAACGGTTCTAGGACAAAATGGTTTCTAAGTTTCTTACGAGAATTGATAGCGTCCGCGACATCGAGAGCGTCTTGAAAGAAATAATCTTGATGAAACGTCGCGCTATAAAAAGAAAAACGTCTTCTCGTCCGTTCACGCCTTGGAATAAAGCGGGCCATCGCGAGAAACCTAAAAACTTTATTTTCATACCGAGCACCGCAACCGTTATTGTCTTTGTTAATAACCTTACTCGAGCACCCCATTCCATCTTACTAATGTCTTGTTTTTATTATGAAATGGAATTTCCTCTTTTTATACTTTACGTTTTACAGTTAAAGCCATTCGTTTCGTTTTAAATAATTTTATTACACAGAAATACAATGAAAGTAGGTTGTATTTTCTTGCTTGCAGAATTGAAACATTGAGGTCCGCAGAATACTTTGTGTAACGGAATTATGAGACAAGCAAGACGTCGGCCTAATGGTAAGCGTCACGCTTGCGGTCTTCAGCTTAGTGTCATTCAGAATTTTCTTTCCACCACCTCAGTCTCGCTCACGCTTCATTATTTTTCTGTACCGTAGCTTGACTAAGTGTTTCTTTTCGATCACTGATGTGAAGTATCCCTAGCTCGGGAAGTCTACACCCACACTGTGTGGATACACTTGATATTATGTGTGCCTATATACTACAAAATACAACTAGAAGTTATCCGAACAGATCTCACGACACATCTCTTTAACTGAATCTTCACAAGCCTATATCTTGACTCTCTCTTGACTGACTTGGTTCATACTCGCAAACCTTGTAAGAGTTTAGACACTTAACAATCTTGCCAAAGCTTATCAATATCGGTTGATAAATTGACAGAAAATTAAAAATAAAATAAAATTTTTGATAAAAACTATCAAAAATCGCAGACTACAGAAAAATTCTATTAATATTGTATATAACCTACCAAGTTTCGTCCAGATTGGTTGAAAAATGCGACCTAAGTATAAACGAAAACCAACATCTGGCCAGACGAAAGCAAAATCGCCGTGATCTTCGCTTACGCTCGATCGATAAAACTATATACATACTTAGTACTACGACATTAAAATTGATTGAATCAATCGCAGACCTCTGAAAGCCTAAAGATAATCTCAATGCTCACGCCCAATGAATTTAATCTCGATTTACAAAAAAATATACAAAGTAATATGTTCAATGGCTTTTGACATACCACCGGAGGAGGTACTCAATTCGACGCGTATATATTTTTGTATGTATAACCCCAGGCTTAACTTTTTAAAGTTGTCCTACTTCAATAATTCTTTTTTTTGTTGGAAAGAGTATACTTCGAAATTGGTTCCAATTAAATTTTATCGAAATCGGCTGAGCTATTTTTGATAAGTCAACAATAATGTGAAAAATGCTACATCAATCTGTGCGAAATTTTCGCAAATTCTGTACACGGGTGAAGTCGGTCACGCTATTTTTTGCAAAAAATAATTATGTATGGAACAACTTATTTTTTTTCATTTAGATTTCAGAGTTGGTATCATTATGAAAGTTACTCATAAATTCATAATGTTGATTATATTAACATCTCTATGTAAACATATCTAAACTATCTAAATCTTTAATGCTTTAAAAAAATCGTGGACTTACAGCATTTATAGCATAACCTTGCATGCAAAGAAAAGCGACTGGTATTAAACCATTTGGAAGTTTATAGAGAAAGCTCTAGCACTGGATGTACTGTGGTTGAAAATTCAAAAATACGCACTTACCTATGTTGCCTACGTAGACTACATTATACATTAAAATATTTTGGAAACATTTCGTAGAATGGAAATTTCAACGGGATTGCTTGATTGTTACATGAAGTTACAATACTGTTTTACGGAGACCTATGAAGTTACCTACTTCAGCAAGTTTTGTGATATTCATCTTTGACCTCCGGGTATAAGTTTACTGTTACAACTTCATATATCACTACATACTTTGGAGTGACTTTACCTAACATTACAGTCGAAAATGTAATTTGTAGACTTAATTTTAATGTCAGAAAAATATCATGAAATTGCGAAATTTAACATGTTGGGTAGGTATGCTATTTGTAACTTCACTTGCATGATTTAAGCAGTCACTGCATATTACATGTAATAGAATAATACATAATTAACACAATAATTCCGCTTCATTATAATAGCTTTTGTTGAGGTTGATTTGAACTCATCGTATGACACAATCACAGTTTTAAATAGTGAATTAGTACCAATATAATTATCGCTACAAAAATATGCAAACCACATCCCGTATTCGGCTACATGATGACATCAGTACCTATACAAGAACCTGTTAATTTTAAATAAAATAAATTTTAATTTCCGACTTCTATTTTTGTAGTCGTAGGTAAATTGTTAGAAATTTTAATTTTAAAACCTATGTAGTTATATACGAGCCCTCTCGTGCATGGAAAGATTAGAAGAGAAAAGGACGCTGTTATATTAAATGTCAAAAAATTTAAAAATTCTTAAACCAATTACGGTTGGTGTCATTTGGTAAATAAATATTTAATTTATGTGTTACTTCGCCGCCTTTCACACACAGTTCAATGAAAAAAGTTTATTACGATTGACTACAAGCTAAGCTATTTTAGATTTTACTACATACAAAAATCATCTTGGTCTGCCCCATACAGATAAAACGGTAAGCCCTTGTGATTTCCCCCTAATTTCCTCCTCTGTCACTATATCGTTTTAGCATAAAAACCATTTCAAAGGATTTCGCACACTTAGGTGTAATACGGACCACTGCATTTCCTATACTAAAGCCAAACTCGATGTGAAATAAATGTAAACAAACAAAAAAATGTCAATTTTAAGGGTTGTCACTTCAAGACAGTGTTACGGATATCAGAATTTCTACAGTTTGTCATATAAATCGTCCAGACTTTTCGTAATTTCAATCGAAAAGTCATATTTACTATATTTGTAGATCAATAGCAATAACAAATTGCCAAGAAGTGAGTTTTAAAAGAAATCAGAATATTCAGTAATTACTTACATTGAAATTTGCATCAACCCTAGCCATTCTTTCGTTTGAGTGCAGAAATCTCAAACAATTGGGAATTTTTTGTTCAATGTTGAAGTCGGTTAATAGTTTGAGTTATAGTACCTAGTAATGTTTTAATAGTTTATGTAAGTACCTACCTACTTACATGCCAGTACGGAAGCCTTGGAGTGCGAGCTTAACTAGTTTTTTATAATACAAAATCGCGTTAAATATAATCGAGATGCATATAGTCGATACGATTCGGCGCTCTTGTGTACGAGCCTTTAGATCCCTCTCTCATCTTTAGATCCCTCTCTCATTATAAACTTCAACAAAGCGAGTGAAGCCGCGGGCAGAAGCGTGAACAATTGAGCATTAGAAAAAAAAGTTCTCTACCCCTGATGTTAGTGGTTGCTAGGCAACGCTTTGTTGGTAAACATTTCACATCGAATTTGGCGGAAGTATAGATACGAATACTTTACGTCGTGTTAAAATGAGTTGGGAATCGGAAAATACATATACTTCAGCTTTATATTTTATCTAGAGGCAAATGTTGAAAGCTCGAAGCTGAGTAAGGTTAAGGTGAAATGTAGGAAACCACAAAAATATTAAATTCAGTAAAAGTGATTTTTATTACATGGTCAGGTTTTCATATTATTGTGATCTAAGAACTGAGTAAGTCATTTTAAACTAGAAAATGATCAGAAAATCATGGCATGGTATTTTATGCAGGTCTTGTTACTAGTAGTCTGCCCCGGACTTGGACCTCGCGCTATTCCTATTTTATATCATAAATACTGTGATTTCAAAAAAATAATAATAATGTTGGAATGAAAGTTATGCGACTTCTTTTTAGGGTTCCGTACCCAAAGGGTAAAAACGGGACCATAGGGTCCCGTTAGCTATAGCGGTTCATGAGATACAGCCTAGAGACAGACAGACAGACGGACAGCGGAGTCTTAGTAATAGAGTCCCCTTTATACCCTTTGGGTACGGAACCCTAAAAACTGAGCGTCTATCTACTCTATCTGAACGCTTTTGCACGGGTAGCATGACAAAGGGACAAATTGTCTTTCCACCATTATATCCCCACGAAGAGGAAATAACATAAAGTATGGGTTGACAATGACAACTGACATTAAAAGTGGACAAAATTGTTTTTTCCCTTTGCCATTCTACCCGTGCTGACGTGAGATGTGAATGAATTAATTACGAACAGTCGCGGAATCGGTCTAAAGCAAGCTATGAGTTTATTTCATACAAAGTGGCGACGGCATGCAATGCGGCCCAAACATAAATTATTCTGATATCGACCTGAGTAAAGAGTTACAAAAACAACCGCTAGGTAAAGTTTACACTTTGATAGCACTAGGTGGCGCTAGGCGTCCAAAACTGGCCTGATATTACATAAATATGATTACAAATTTAATATTTATCATGAAATTTGCCTGAACAATTACAAATAAAATATTATCCTGAATTTTGCGTGAACATGAGCGGTTATTCTTACAATTTTAAATAAAATGCTCGAGGGTGCAGTAGTATTACGTCTTCAGCAACTCCTGCAGAAAGTGGCACCGTTTTGCCTCTTTTTACCACGGTCCTGGTATCTTCGACACCACTTAACAGAAGGTGCTCAGATTCGTATATGCTTTTCATAGAGATTGGTTGAGAGGTACTTGAGTTATCGTCGAACAAAGGAACATACAAACATGCATTTGACAACACAAGTGCTGGCTCATCCCAGTAGACTCAGAGACCTCGCTTACGGTCGGCTCGGTCAACCAGGCAGGTAGGTACGCTACCTATAGGTATGGTAGGTAGGTACGCATTTTCTTTGATATTTAAATGAAACTAGCCGATCAGTTCAAAATCAAATTCTGATTATAATAAATACGTTTTCTTACTGAAGTGAACTTCACCTACATCCACATGAGACATCTTAAGGCGCAGTTCCACCGGAAAACATCTTCGCCACACTTATTGACAGCGAGCGGAAATTCCAACAGCGGGAAAATTTAAGTTGTAAATGTTTATTGTCCTTCTCCACCGAGAGAAGCATTTGTACTCAGAAATGTGCAACACAGTGGAAAACATTGGCATCTCCGAATATCTCTTCTCGAGGTTGAATAACCTATTAGTTACATCCACAAACACTAACCACAAACCCACGACAACAATACAATCACAAAACACGTAAAAAGACGTGTTCGTAACGTTTCTCACAAGCCGACGTTTAATTCTGATAAGGTTGGACAGAAAGTTGTGGTGTAGAGTACAGTGGCGGCGACTTCTCATAGAGCTACATGTATCCGCAGGTACGTACTACCTAGGTATTTCCTGTGGTAGCTGACAAGTTTGTAAACCAAATTCTAAGTATTATAACATCTAACTTATTAGTATGTAATCGTTAATAACGATAACATAACATGCTTTATATGCTACTAATTGTTTCTTACCGGTACCTGTTGACATCCAAATTGTCACATTAAATTAATGACACTGACATTAATTTTTTGCTTGTATAGTATTTATTTTGTTCTATTTTTAATTTTTAGGTGTGTTTTGAAATGAACTTTAATTTTTAAGAAATAATTCTATAATCATATTATTAAAAACATTGTTATCGGACGTTTTCAAGAACATGTAATGTGTCTACGAAATAAAGAGAATTTGACTTTGACTTATACTTATTCTTGCTGAGTTTCAACAACCTGCAAATTACACCCACATCCCACAACCCCACAACAACATCACACGTAAAAAGACGTGTTCGCAGTGTTTCTCACAAGCCGACGTTTAATTCTGATAAGGTTGGACATAAAGGTTGTGTAGAGAGCAGTGGCGGCGCGGTGACGACCTATTCGGCAGCGCGCCAAACACGTACACAATTTACTTAGCTGCGCCACCGACCGTGATTTGAATACTGTCTAAACTTTAAAATATGCCCATACATGCTGTACATTTGATTTGGAAATTCTTGACAGCATTTATACTCAGCTGATCTTCTTTTTATATGATTAAATAGTGATAAGATGAGCTGTGCTTTTGCATCATGATAAGTGGGTACCTACATAAATACATACTAACCATGTCCAATTGTCCATAACAGATCAAGACCACCTATAATTTTGAAATAAATATGCCATTGCTAAACCCTACACGGCAGACAGCACCGCGCTCGTCACTCTGACTTTAATGAAGATCACCATCTATCTCATGTTGCCCAGAAACTTAGTAATATTGCCTTTAATGCGGAAAGCAGTAGGTAACGCTTGCACGCTACTGGTTGGTGGTTATAACTGATCTATTTGCGTAATTGCGCTACCCATTTTCCTTTTCATTTCCCTCTATTAGGTTAAATATAAAATAAATGTAGACTTTAATTGAATAAACTTAGTTCGAAGAATGGATGGCCGACGGAGCCGTAAAGTTTTCGAACGGAAACCACGGACCTGCAAGCGCAGCGTAGGACGTCCACCGACTAGGTGGACTGACGATATAATAAATATCGCGGGAACGCGCTGGATGCAGGCCTCTTCCAACCGGCCTTATTGGAAATCCATGAGGGAGGCCTATGTCCAGCAGTGGACGTCCTACGGCTGATGGATGGATAGATGGAATTGAATAGACAATGTTATTATTTTAAGGTAAAAAGTGTGTAATAATTACATAAGAACTATTTTGAAATTTTAACCAAGAAAGTCTGTGAAGCGCTGCTTAGGTACCACAAAATTTTTGAACTGGAAACCGGCCGATCTTTGAAAACTTTTTTAATTTAGTAAAAATAACGGTTTTTGGCTATGATTCAAAATTAAGATACAAGAATCTTGATATAGATTTAGATAATAATGTTAGAATAAGAAATCTTTCGCCTTAACTTGCTGTTACCTAAGCCACAAAAATATTAACTTATTACGTAAGCTCTAAAATAAAACAAAAGAAACAACTTACATCGAATAAATAATACTAAACGATGAACCGAGTTATTTCCTGTCGAATCAGCAAAAAAGCAGTCGGCCTGGAGCTGGAATCATTTTAACAAGGCAAATATTTTACTTAAGCTTTCCAGAGTGCCTACCTAAGGGTGGAGTTATGCTAACGAACTGCTATTATGTTTCACCCTCGTGTCACTGTGTGAAGGTTTCGCACTCTCGACCGAGTTCCGACGAGGGTTGTTTCAGATCATGTGTTGCTTTCGGGAAAAGCTGGCAGTCAGGCACGGAGCGCCTACGAGAACGGACGTCTGCTCCTCCCGGGAACTTTCGGTAAATCGAACGTTCGAACTCACGTCAATCCCGCTTATCTAGTTCGATGAACAATAACGCGGGTGAGATAAATGGGCGAAAACAAACGAAAAGCGACACCAACGTGCAGTAACAGACGATAAATAGTGCCATCGGAAAAGTTGGGAAACAATTTTCCGATCTGTAAATGGATGATGTACTAATGAATACTGGAATGCGTGATATTAGTAAGTATTTAAATTATTTGAAATTAAGTTAGTAATGTAGTTTTATGGTATGGAACTTGTTATTTGTTTGGTAAAGTTTGTCATAGGTAACTTTAGAACCTGTTTTAATAAGTAAATATTTAAAACTCTAAATTTGTAAACTAATAGATGTTTATTGTTTAATTTAGTCATAGCAATAGTGTGAAAAAATGGTTAACACTAAACATTTTATACTGCGCCACATGTTATAGGTGTACACAACAGAACTCAACAATAAGAAAAAGAAATAAAACGTATGTTTAGAGATTTTCCAACCAAACACAGTTGTTTGAAGCTGTTTGTAACTATATTTCGTATCTTTTTCGAAATTTCTACAGTAATTTGTTTTTAATTTTGCACCTTTTATGCAATTTTTACAGGTGCTTTTTGTTAGCTTTGAGTAGGCATAATAGTAGATTATGTACCAAGATAACAAAGTCGTGTCTTACGTCACGGGCTACATATTGGACCCTGAGCGTAGCGAGGGACTCTATAGTTAACTCCCGAGCGTAGCGAGGGTGTCTTTAGTTAATTCCCGAGCGAAGCGAGCGAATTATTTAGAGCCCTGAGTGAAGCGAGGGGTTCAAGTCGCCCAAGATGAAGACAGACTTGGTTTTAGTGGTGTATACTCTACTTTTCATACCTCCTGCGAGAAAATAAAACCCCAGAAAAATAAGTAATACTTATGTCATAAACTCACTTAGCGTAGGTACTCACTAGGCAACTCGGTATTGTTCACAAGGGAGTTTCATACAACATTAATGCCCCGCCATAGCCCTCGAGATTGTGGTAAGATAATAATGACTTATTTTACGTTGAGATTGTACGACATATAATGAATCATTTTAGAGCAGGTGGTATGAAAAATGTATTTTTCACCTACTCGTTTTGCACCCACACAATGACATCTCATAAGTCAGGAAGAACATATGTTTTCCTGGATAACTGTGAAACAGGGATAAATAAATTTAACTTTTAGATAGGTACTAATTGGTTTTGTGTTCATTAGCCGCATAAAATACTAACATTAACTTTACCTATGTAACTTGTTTAGTTCACTACGTGCAAAACAATTTGGGCAACAGAGTGACAGCAATAAGTATAGGTACAATCAATAGCAATAAAAAACGTTCAATTTCCAACTCCTTGTATAACGACCGTAAAGATACAGAAACTACTACTAAAATAGCGATCAAATATGAAGGAATAAGTTGTTTACTAACAATATATTCAGCAGATACAATATCACCTATGTAGTACTTATAATTTTGCAAACAATGCATGCGAGGCAGTAGGCACATCTATACCAATAATTCCTTAAACTACGTCCATGTCTCCAATTTAGCCATTTAAATTTTCTTTTACGGTCTGAAAAAGGAAATAAAAATAGCCTTTTTTACTCACTGAATTCCACACGGATCCAGGTAAAGTAACAATATTCTCACTCATAGCATTATTTATCGTATCATCCACTAATGAACCCCAATATTGCAATGGAAAAAAACGAATAAATGTCAACTCGGCACACTTAACAACATTTTTTGAGCTTCGTTCTCTTAATTTCGCGGACTCATTTCAGTCGGCCGTGCTCGGGTGAGTTTCAAGTCTCAAGAAATTTCAGGTTTGCTAATTAAGACCCCCAAGCCGGATAGTTGCGCCAATTTGGCTCGCTCTTGGATCTGATACAGTTTGCTCGAGTTAAAATTCGTCGACAAGTCGGGGAAGGCAATCCGAGCGGTAAATCAGTTTAATTGCTACGAGAACTTGCTGATAACTACCTGGATTAGTTACACTTTGAGACTGATGAAGTATATATATCATATGGAGGTATAAGTTCCTGGTTACCTCTTAGCTAGAAACCTCGCCGAGGTAGATAGTTACCTACATCTATCTGTAGATACATATTTGTGTCAATACTCTTAGTTAGACAGCTTGTCGCTAGTTCAGAACTTGTTAGACTTGTCTAATACCTATGTGTACCTATGTGTAGATATACCTAGGTATATCTTTGGTCAGAGGCAATTAGCTAATAACATGTCGTGGCTACAACACATTTACGAGTAACAGCGTTTGGTCTACGAACTTAGACTATGAATTTTTAACCGACTTCCAAAAAGGAAGAGGTTCTATGTTCGTGTGTATATTTTTTGTGTATGTTCATCGATAATTTGGCCTATTGTAAACAGAATTGAAAAATTCTTTTTTAGTTCGGAAGGGTATATTCCCGAAGTGGTCCCATTTAAATTTTGCAGAAATCGGCTGAGCCGTTTTAAAAAAAAAACAACTATAACGTAAGCAATTCGAGCGAAATATCCGAATTTTGTACACAATGAACATTGATAATTTAGCCAATTGTGAACCGAATCGAAAAATGCTTTTTTAGTTCGAAAAGGTATACTCCTAAGATAGGCTCATTTAAATTTTACAGAAATCAGCTGAGCCGTTTTTGATAAATCAATAATAATGTAAACAATTCGAGCGAAATATTCGATTTATGTACACGATGGAAGGCGGTTTTTCCCATTTTTTGTGAAAAATAATTATTATCTTTTTCACAACTATACTTTTGAAAAATTTTGACACTTTGATTCTATCGCAAATTTTGTACCTACATTGTTAGAAAGTTTCCCTAGAGAGATTTTTTCTAGAAAATTACATAACTATAAATAAATATGTGACACTTCATACCCTATATTAATAATCTAAAGGATTAAGATAAAAATAGACTTAAAAGTGCTTAATTGGTTCATTGTTGGACACAGCTGAGCGTTAAATTAAGTTGTGATATTATTTTATGTATACATTTTGACATTTGGTTTAAAGACTCATTAGAAATATGTAGGTATCTATTTATGTACAGCTTTTGGTTCACTTATTTGTTGTGACTGCACAGCTTTGACACACGGTCTAATTGGTCTTTTTACTACCATAATTTCAAACCAAAGCTTACAAGTAGAACCAATCAGCCCACATACGAGTTTAAGCGTTTTACATGAACGATGACAGGAACACCTGAATGAGCAATCTGAGCGAACATATTGTGATTAGATCATACTGAACAGGTCACTGCCCATTTCTCGCGTTGCTTTTGATGGGATATTCAATGAACATGGATCGAAATCTGTTAGCTGACGTGTTATCGCATAAAGGTGAGATGTGGCGCGGACTATCCGCGCAATTGATCAGTGAGTGTGTAAATCAGTAAGGTTGAGAGGATATCGTGAGTATAAAATGTAAGTGTTTTTTTTATTTAAAAAAAAAAATTAGTTATTTTAATTATAATACTATTTATTATGTAGTGGCGGCTCTTTTGGTAGACCTGCCATTCCTTTGTCAAATATTCGACTGCTGGCAGTAGAGTGGCAGCACAGTATGCAAAAAATACTGTTATTGGATCAAAGAGCGTTTTCAGGGAAATTTTAGGTTAGGTGGGAATTCAATGTTTTAGTCTTAGATTATTTTGGTTAATTGGACTTTGTTTGGGATTGTTAGCATTCGACATTTTAAGTGCTATTCTGAGTAAATTCATCCGTTACGGGGAAGCAGAAGAGCAGCTAGCAATTTTCTTACATCGGTCTCTTAGGTGAATAACTAACATTATTTTGTGTGAAATAGTCTTGTCAATAAAAATCAGTTACAAGTCCAAAAGGGCAAACCTTTTCTGGTCCTTTTTTTAGTTCCAACTAGACCTGCGATGAATGAGTCTAGAATCTGCGATGAAGCCCCGTTCACAAGCGAATGAATGTTAAACGGGTCTCTCGAATCGGACCCTTGATCACGTTCCTAAATCACATGAATAAACGTCTTCCGATATGCGGATCCTGCGAGCCTCGAGTAGGACAACTCTGACAACGGACGGACGCAATCGCAATTAGAGAGGGCGGCCCTCTCGACACCATTTACATTTTAATTTAAATTTCTACGATCCTGACGAGATTCGAGATAAATTGGACTTCGTATTTAGCGCAATCATTTGAGACTGCGCGCCGCGTGGTCTCCAAATTAAGGGGTAGGATAATTGTTTGCGTTTTAATTAATAATTGACATTAATATTGTGAACTCGCTTCGAACTCGCGTGGTAATGCGAAAATACGGCTGTAATAATGGAACGAACTTTATTTACTGTGAATCACGCTCCGCCTTCGTTAACTTAATGAGGTATGTTAACGAAAATGTTTTGAAGGTTCGGTGCCGACTTATTTGGGTCACAATTTGTGATTTACTGTGTAATAACAAGTTATTTGTACAGAAAAGCGGCAAATGAGAAATTTTGATTTGATATTTTAATGTTTGTAGATTTTGTTGCTGATTAATTTTGTTGAAATGTTTTAGTAAATAAGTTTGGTATCAAATTAGACATCTAACTACTAAATATAATTAAATATATAGTTTAGGTTTTGTTACCGTGGCAGAAAATATGGTATGTTAATTTAATGTAGCACTGAAAATAGCTCTGATAAGCGGAACACTTACCATTAAGAGAGTGAAGTACTTACACTAACATAATTAAACTATATTTACCACCGATATTTCGTAGAAAATCAATGTACGTTTCATAAGGCTTGTTTTTGCTCACTACACTAAGATATAAACATTGAAAGAACCCTCTAACCTTTATTTTATAAGTTGCCTTGTTGAAATTCTTTCTGATATATGTCATTTATTTTTCTGAATCATCATCGTATTTTAGTACAATGATGATTACAATAAGATCCACCACCACCTAACCAAACATCCAGTGTAAACATCAAACGGTATTCAATGTTTTTATTTTTGTCTGGTAAAACGTTTGTCTGCTACGTCTACGTAGCACCTCTACATCAACAATCGACATTGAAATATCGCTGAAACATTCGATTCGTTAGTCGGAAAAGGGAATAATTCGAAATGCGGAGGATTGGAACAGAGGATGGATCTCATAGGCCAATAACAAAAGGAATGCAATGGGTATTGCGTTCGTTTGATGGCCGAACCGAGTCGTAGCCGGGGCCGACTACTATGACGCGCTTAGCCTGTTGTTTTGATTGCATGCCAGAGGCAGGGTTGTTAAGTTGCCTTAAAATTTATTATCAGGGAGATTTCCTGCATTTGACAGCTATTTACAAAGATGTCCAAAAAATAAAGTAGTAGTAGACTTTGACATAAAATATAACTCATTTGTATAATTGGATGCATTATTTAAGTTTTAACTAATTATTATTGTATTAATGTTACTGACATTGGTCTGACCGTTTTTTGTGTCCATTTGTGCCTTATTTTTCCTTGTGACATTTTATTGAAATTATTTTGACACTAGCAAATCATACCCCGGCTTTGCCCGGGTATGATTTGCTAAAGAAGACAGATTTTATAAATATCGTGCCTATAATACCTACCTCGTAATGTAGGTATGGGAGTTTTAGTAATGATCCCTAATTTTTTTGAAAATATAATAATGTAGCCTATGTCATCCGAAGATAGTGTAGCTTTCCAGCAGTAAAAGAATTTTTCAAATCGGTTCAGTAGTTTCGGAGCCTATTCAATGCAAACAAACAAACAATCAAATCTTTCCTCTTTATAATGTTGGTATAGTTTTACTTAGATTATTTTCAAATTTTATTTTGAAATGATGATATCTCTGTACTTAAATAAAATAAATGAAAATTGTAAAATACCTAATGACTTGTCATGCACCTTAGCGTTGCAAGAAGGATGTTGAGTAATTGAAATAAATGAAATGAAACAGTAGAATATATTATTATTGAAATTTGACAAAATACTTTATAGCAAACATTAGCTTACACATAAAACGTCATGAATAAGGGAGTTTTATAATACCTTTTGATATGTTTTTTTCATAAGTACACCCAAAATATCAATCTTCTAAACCATTTTTAAGTACCTTTATTACAACAAAATACAATACTACTTACATAGGCTAAAACGATACAAACTACTACTACAAAACAAAAACATTACTCCTTTCAGTTATGCTATTTTGAATACGTAGTTAGAGTTCAACTTACCAATTAGATTTAGAAACTAATACGATATGGTCGCCATACTCTTTTAAAAACTGTTTCAACGCGTCTCTCAATAAACACTAACATTGACACGCGTCTCTCAATTAACATTAACATCTCTCAATAAACACTAACATTCAATAAACACAAAAAAACAGGAGGGGAAGACCAAGAAAAGTGTGGATGATTTGTGTGAAAGATGACATGCGAGAGAAAGGAGTTGATGATGAGATGACGAATGATAGAGTGAAGTGGCGAAAGGAAACGTGCTGTGCCGACCCCACCTAGTGGGATAAGGGCAAGATGATGATGATTGAATTTAATGAACTCTACTGATCCTCACATAACTATACAAACTTGTTTACTTACCTAGATATTATAAATGCTCCCAATAATAATATTTTTGATGTGATTAAGATAAAACTGTTCATTTGGTTCAATTTTCAAATTATCTCTCCCTGGAAATCGGATTGTCTGCTTCATTAAATTGAGCTATGAATGCTTTCGTTAGAGTCACGTAGGAATAAAAAGAATTTATTCTATTGAAATATAAAATAGCGGAGCAAAATTTTATTATTCAATCGAAAAAAATGCTTTTTGTGTAGATTGATACAGAATGTGGTTATGTCTATAGGTTAGCGCAGAATACTCTTGTAGCGATTTATTGTGCTGTTTTTTTTGCTTATTTGACTCGCGCATGAAGGGTTCCGTAACTTATGGGACACGTACATTCCTCTTGCCGTTATTAATAGCGAGCAAAAAACTCTTAAAAATCAAGTTTGTGGTATGAGAGCCCCCCTTAAATATTTATTTTATTCTATTTTCAGTATTTGTGGTTATAGCCTCTACAGAAATATATCATCCAATAATAGTAGATTATGTATCAAGACAATCAAGTGGTATCTTTTGTCACGGGCGACAATTGGAGACAGAGCGTAGCGAGGGACTCTATTAATAGCTAACTCCCGAGCGCAGCGTAGGTGTCTCAAGTTAATTATTTAGAGTCCGAGTGAAGCGAGGGGTTCAAGTCGCCCAAGATGAAGACAAGAATTTTTTTTATTCTATAAAATCGAATTAATATGGGCATAAAAGAGGTTTCATTCTGTGAAGTCGAGTAGAAACTCCTTACAATGCCAGTTGCCGCGCAATGTAAATTGGTTATATTCGATTTTACAAAATGAAACCTCTTTACGATGTTCTTAAATGTTCTAATTTTCATACGAATTAGACGTTTCAAATTTAAATCACTTTAACCCCCAGGGAGTTTCATACAACATTATTGACCTGCCATAGCACTCGAGATTGTGTTAAGATAATAATGACTCGTTTTAAGATAAATAAAAATAAATAAATAAATAAATATTGGGGGACATCTTACACACGGTCTCTGACCCCAAACTAAGCAAAGCTTGTATTATGGCTGCCAGAGACTGATATATTACATAACATATTTTAAATACATACTTATATAGATAATACCTAAATAACACCCAGACGTAGAGCAAACACTTATGTTCATCACATAAATGCTTGCCCTGGGTGGGGATCGAACCCACGCCTCTGTGATCCAGAAGTCAGGTTCACTAACCACTGAGCCACCGAGGCAGTCATAATACAAGCTTTGCTGAGTTTAGATGAGATTCTATGGCATACAATGGCTCATTTTCGAGCAGGTGGTATGAAAAAACATTTTATGTGAAATAAAGCCAAGATACTTTCAAAAACTTGTCATATCTTACGTAGAGCCAAGCTTCTAACTCTACACACCTTAACTCTACAAGTCCTTACTCCACAAACTCCACAGCTTAGTCAATATATTATGTGACTTGGCCGTTTCGTTGCAACAAGAACTATTTGTATAGCAGAATTACTCTTTGAGATAAACCTAGTGTGGGATGCACTATAAAATTAAAAATCATTTCATGGATTTAGCAGTGCGTCATCTCTCGTCAATATTCAGAAGTTTTTATAACTTCAATTGAGTGATAACCTGTCTAAAACGGGTATCACAGGTGGCGCCGCCAACGCTATAAGTTGGTTAAAATGATAAACACTTCACAAAATTCGCCGCGGAGTCAGTATAGCGGGTTAGCTCAGTGGTCAGAGCGTCAAGCTAGTGATCCGAAGACGCAAGGTTCGAATCCTGCATCCGCGACGAATTTTTGAAATGTTTATCATAAAGAGTAACTCTTTGAGAATTAGTGTACAGTTAATAATTAATCTTCACTTTACGCCCATGTACAGTTAGCGAAACAGCCAAGCCTATATCGACTAAGGTGTAGAGTTTGTGAAGTAAGGACTTGTAGAGTTAGAAGCTTGGCTCTACATAAAAACTGACAACTTTTTGAAAGTGCGAACTGTGGTCTTGGCTATATTTCACATGAAAATATTTTTGTTGGATTTCACTTCTTTCTGTAGATTATTTTTTACATGAAGTATAGGTACTTTTATTCAGATCCGTAGCTTCAAAACTTGTGGAAATCTTATACCACCTTTCATTCCCCATTTTTAAGGTTTGGGGCTGATTTACTAAAAATCCTGAAGTACACGTTTCATTATTTATAACATAGAGAGGCTTAATCAATTTTCAGGCATCTGGCATCAAAATTTGCGAAAGTCTCATACAAACTTTCATCCTCCAGTTTTAGGATGAATTAGTTAAAAACCCTTAAATACGTGTTTTATTATTTATAACAAAGAGTCTTCATATCAAGTTTTAGACTTCTAGCATAAAAATTAGTGAAAGTCTCATACAAGCTTTCATCCCCTAGTTCATGGGGTTGGGGGGTAAAAGTTCAAAGTTTTAGATTTTTCCCTTTGTATTTGCATAATAGTCTACCTTGATGCCAAATATCAAGTTTCTAGGTCATCTGGAAGTGGGTTAGGTATTTGATCTATAAGTCAGTGAATCAGTCGATGAAACCCCGGTTTTTAAACTTTAATATATCATAAACTGTTGAAGCAAAATTAACGAAATTTTGTATTCTAGACTAACCAAAGTACTTTAATAAATAGGCTAAATTTCATATATTTAAGTTAAATTGTTTTTGAGTAATGAAGGGGTAAAAAGTGGCTCGAAATGGTTCGTGTAATATTACACACGTCGCGTCGCCAGTTCCTTTTTCTTGGTCTTGGCTGGACACGCTACCGCGTGTCTAGATCTGTGAAAATTTCAGCTGCCTAGCTATTACGGTTCATGAGATACAGCCCGGTGGCAGACAGACAGACAGACAGACGGATATCAAAGTCTTAGTATTAGAGACCCGTTTTTACCCTTTGGGTACGAAACCCTAAAAAGCAAAAAGTGCAATATACTGATACTGTTAGCGAAAATATTCAAACTTCAACAACGATTAAAGAATATTTCCATTTGACTTGTTTGTTTTTTGTATTGTGATTTAAAGAGTGTATATTTATGGCAGTTAAATAATTAAATTTTAATTGAAACGGATGCACAACGTAACAGAATCGGCGGGGGTCAGCCAATCTGCTTATCAAGCTAAGCTCTTGAAATAGACTGCTTTTGACGATAAAATATTTAAAATTACAGGAGTATATAAGTAAGTACCTGTGTTATGAAATATTCTCATACGCGTGAATATTACAACATGCAAAATTACAGAAGAGACAACAGCTGCAGCGGGGCTAAACATACCCTTTACACATCGGTGCTCGCGAGCCACGAATTCATGAATTTAATTTCAATTTGTACCTACGTTGAAAATATTTAAATGTTAATTGCGGGGAGTGCCCTTTCATCTCGTTTATCCAAACTTTGTAAGGGATTTGTTTACAATCCCCTAATGATGCCCGCGTTGAGATAAAAGCTTTCTCACCGTGCGATTAGTGATTCGCATGATTTTGCTGAATTTTTGGTCGCGTGGCAACATTTGCATTATCCTGCTGGCTCGTCAGCACATTTGGGTTATACCTACGCTTAGGTATTTCGATTTTACATATTAATTATGCTAATTAAAACAAACTTGATTTGATTATTTCTCGCGCGTTCTTTAATCTCTGTTTCGCTGAATTTTGTTGCTTATGAATATAGGCTTCTTTCTTTCAAATTTTGATTATGCTTGTGTTGTTTTTTTATCCAGAATATATATCTGGAAATAAACTTTCGTCAAGAAATGTCTTAATTCATCAACTACAAAAGTAATCAGTGCCTCCTTATTTTTACGTAGGTAGATATATTTTTAAACACTATGTAGGTATACATATATCGCAAGTTACTATATAGCAAAGTTGACCAGCAGAACTATGAATGAGACAGCATCTTCAGATTTCTATACACCGAGAGGTAGTAGGTAAAGTAAAGTATTTCGTTCAAGTTACCTAGATATTTGTATTTTCGTTGATATATTTGTCATTTCATCGTGAACTGCAATATAACAGAATTTAATTAACATATATTGAAATAAATTTTCAATCCAGTGATCGCTTTCATGAATTTCACTATCTACTGGATATAAAAACGAGTGTTTTAAGAACATTAAAGTTGCCTACTTGTTTTTTATTTTCCATCAAAACACAATTATTTATTTGCAAGTTATAAGTAGGTATAATACGAGTAGCTGTATTGAATTTGTATTTGTTTTACGTTTATTTCAGGTGTCATATACTTATGTATGTTTTGAAAGGACTTGCTCCTAGCAATAAGTCTGCCTTTTCTGCCGGTTTTACTTTAGTTCCTCTTTGAGATGCGAATAAAGTGTCGTGATTTTCATGAAAAACAGTTCTCTGTGGAAATTAATAATGAAGTAATCACTAAGTCATTTCAAAATTGCTTTGAATCTTAGTAGGTACCTAGGTTTGCAAAGTTATGCAATAAGTCTGCCTGGGGCCTGTCTTTATCGACAAAACGTAGCGTAACTCGTCAAGTTTCTGTTTTTATTTTCGTGAATTTTGTTTGTGTTTATGTTTATTAAATGTAAGAATACGTTAAAATTTTACAATAAGAGAAAAAAAATTTAGAAATATTAATATTTTTCTCATGAATTTCTTAAAAACGAATACCACGTAAGAGCGCGTTGTGCGCACGTTTTTATAGAGTATCACCCTGCAGTTGTCCCGTTTTTGCATATCTTTGAAATGCCAATAAAACGCTTTCGTTTTCACAAAAAAAGGTCTATGGAAATTAATCGTAAAGTGACCCATAAGGTAATTTCAAAATTGCTTTGAGCCCTGGTACCTAGGTTCACAATATTATTATCTTTACGAGAAGGGATTACCAATTCAAGGCTATGTCTATCCATAAAAGACAGAATCCTTTTACGTTTCTCATTTAACAGCTTTGCTCAACGTTATATTGGCTTCGCAAGGTATTCTCGCAAGGTTCATTTATTTCTTATCTCTGATGGAAAAGCAGCCAAAGAATTATGAAATATTATTGTCTTATTTGAAAACCTACTTCTCTATCTTTCCGACTTTATTTAATTTTCCATACAGTGAGTCATTTATAGAGGGTGTTGCTATGCAAATTCCAGGGATATTCAGAAGTGTACATTTATACTCATTATTATTAAACACTTTTTACAGCGTACTGTACTGTAAAAGCCTTTATACTAGTCTACTGCAGGACCCTTACCCATGAAGGGTGATTTGGCCAGATCCACCACGTTGGCCCAATGCGGGTTAGTGGATTTACATACGCCATCGAATATCTTCTACAGACATGTGCAGGTTTCTTTACGATGTTAAATGTGAAAGTACATAAATTCCAAAGAGCTCATTGGTACGGGACCGGGATTTAAACTCACCACCTCACGATTGTAAGGCGGGTGTCACTACCACTAGACCACCAAGGCTACTGCATTATTGCATTTACTGCGTGGTCAACCCCAATAATCACGGAAAAACAATTCCATACATTTTATCGAGAGGCAATTAAGTACTTAACTTTGTGTAAAAAAAGATTTTATTTGCGCGATTTCGGGATCTCATAAAAAAGTTGTTCATAATGACAACTAGACCTTGCACTTTTCAAAACAACAACAGCCTGAATTTGCCGTATCGTGGTGCCATGGTAGTTACTATACAGCGTTATTCAGAAATAGTGAGCTAAGGCCAAAGCGGATGCGCAAGGATTTGCTACTTTGTATAGGACAATTGTTTTTTCTGGAATCCTGGATTGGTCCCATTGTAAAGGTTTTTGATAGTGATGATCTGAATCAATCTCTTTGACTTAGTACCTACCCGCTTTTCGAATGACCCCCGTATATATCCTCACTTTCCTCTTATTTCAAAACCCGCAGAAACCAATTACGCACACAAAGTAAAGACGGCATAGAGCCCGTGATCCCTCGTGAATATTAAGTTTTCCCATTACGGCGACCGGTAATTCGAAAACGTTTACAGGCTGCCCGCGTCGAATTTATTACTTAATATCACTTTGACCCTATGCCTTCGATCTTCATGCTAATCACGAGAAAATTGTGAATTTTATTGGAAAACTTTTCTGGTTGGAGGAAAAATCAACGTTGGGGGATGGTGATAAGGCGCTTTTTAGTAGTTCGACGGATAGTTCAAGTTGAAAGGTTACCGCGTATAGATTTCAGTGTTTTCAGAATGTGGCATTGGTTTTACTGAATCGAGGATATCTGGGGTAGCTAGGGCAGGGTAGGATGGAGTAGAGCAGGATATTGTAGTGTAGGGAAGAATATGGCAGGATAAGGCAAGGTAGCGTAGGGCAAGTCAGAAGCAGGTAGGTGCGCCTATGTGCTGCACGAAACAATACATCAACTCAGTACAAAAAGTTGATTTTTTTAAGTGACAGAATAAATTACCAATCAAGAGTACGTAAGTAATGTTATCATATGATTAATTAGAGTTCTTATAAACTAGCCCGAGCATATAAATATTTCCAAAGGCAAAAATAAAAATATTTAACAAATACAACAAATACAAGGCTTGAATAAATAAATATAGTACAATCAAAAGAATCAATAAAATATCAACACAAAAAGTAATGTTCTCATTGATTTGAACTGTCTCGGTGGCTCAGTGGTTAGTGACCCTGACTTCTGGGTCAGAGGCGTGGGTTCGATCCCCACCCAGGGCAAACATTTGTGATGAACATAGGTGTTTGTTCTGTGTCTGGGTGTTATTTAGGTAGTATCTAGAAAAGTATATATTTAAAATATGTATATGTAGTAAGTATTTCAGTCTCCAGCAGCCATATCACAATTTGCTTAGCTTTGCTTAGTTTGGGGTCAGAGACCGTGTGTAAGATGTCCTTAAATATTATTGTTATATTCTTCATAATCGAAGATTATATTATACATAATTGACCACATCAAATACAAAGGAAAGAAAGAAAAACAAATGGCAACCGCCTCTTTCTTTTCTTTCTCTCTCCATCTTTCTGTAACCGCCCAAATCTTCTGCTAATGGCAAATGAAAAAATCTTCAAAGAAACAAACCGAGTAACTTAATGAACCAAAGAGCCATACAGCTACGACGTAATAAGTTTAAGCGGCCATATAATATGTCAGAACCGTTCAAGATGCTTCACCCCAAAGATTTTCCAGAAAATGCCATCTAACAAGCACACTTAATGATCAAGGGATACCTCGTACCCTGGTAGACGAAAACTCAAAAGACAAACGAAACTCGAACAAAGAAATCGTTCCCATTCTTTTTCCTTAAATATGTGCTATGTAATATAAAACGTGTTCATTCTTACTGAAGTCTTTGCAGAGCTTCGTAGGTAAATTATTTCCATGGCGTAAATTGCAAACGTGTTTAGGTGAGTAGGTCGCGTGAAAATAAGGGTTTCCGCGAAAGAGCACATTTTTTCTGTCAAATAGAAGTCAATATAAGTCACTCATATGATCGTATACTTGGGTTTAAGAGGATTCTGACCAGTGTTTTCGCGTTTTCATCGAGAAAAATCGCAGTACATTTTTGATAATATTTACGTTCCGGGAGAAAACTCTTTTCACCCTTTAAATTGAATTAAATGTTATGCTTTGGTGTCAATTGCTTGAGTAAGAAATATTGCACGCTCATACGTCTTATTTTTTTTCAGAAAAGTTTTTAATTTTTTTTATACTTTTCAACCAAAGTTTTGCGTAAAAATTTGAATTTTTGGAGGCTTTTGTGAAAATTAAGACGTATAAACCTAGCTATTGAAGTGATAACATGATAATCACTCAAATCGGATAATATTTAGAGGTAGATAACAGCTTATTGTTTATGTATGGCCAAGTTGGCACTTCACAGTGCGCGACGCGTTAACGTCAGGGCCTACCCTGACGTTCACAAAATATTACATTGTTGCATTTTAAAGTTTCTATCTACTTTACGTTACATTCCAAACGGCTATTTGAGTTAGTAGGTACTTAATGCTGTCAAATGCTATAAGCCGTTGGTGGCTAACACGTAAATGCTTTCTATCTCCCAAATGGCATTGGATAATGCACACACAATTAACAAAGGATCTAGCTGATAGAATGAACAAAATTTTTCGAAATTATGTCTCGGTAGATGATGATGAAATCGTATTAACTCATATTACTCGAAGTTTAGCGGATATGATGTTCAAGTTATCGTAATAGTCAACGCGTGAAAGCGCAGGTGAAGTATCATCATGAATACGCCATAGGCAGTCGTAATTTCGCCCCTAACTTTGTCAATAAAAAGTATTTTGGTGACAAACATTAAAGTTAGCGAGTCGGAGACCGCAGCGCTCATTCTTGGATTACGGCCGAGCCGCTGGGATTAACAACTCTAGTATAAATTGTACTGAAATCAGATTTAATTGCAATCACGCTCAGTGACCGTAATGACGAAATATCTGATGCCACCAGACCCTGGCTAACTTTGGTAAATTGCGGTTTTATCTGGGGAAAATGTTTTGGGTTTGATCTATGTAATGTGTATATTTGTTAGTTACGCGGTACGGTAGGATGGTGCTAGAGTTAATGTTACTTGAACGGATAAAAAACATTTCTACATTTATTTTACTAAGTTATTTTAGTTAGTGTAGTCACTTCTGGATAAGGAGTGGCGGATTTACCAGCAGGCTGTGTAGACTGAAGTCTAGAGCGGCAGATTTTAGGGGGCGACAAATTTTATATTATAAAGTTCACACCCAAAATTCTACAGCCTACTGGCGGCAAATACGTAATTCCGCTATTGTGGATAAGTAGTAGTAAATATCAATAATGAGAATAATGTGTAATAAGTTTACTTAGTTAAATTCGCGCTATATAATTTACTTGATTGAAGGGTTACTATGATAAAATAAAATTATTAGATTTTATTACAATTTTATAATTGAATCCATACCCTTTGGTGGGAATTTTCTGGTTGACTAGGTACTCGAATTACTTCGTGTATACAAATATTCACCTCCGAAATTCCAAAGTCAAAGTTAGTTCATTAATTAGCTATTCCAAATTGAGTTATATTTATTATCATAGCTCTCAAATGAAAGTTAGAACGAAACTCACCTAAAAGCTTGTTATTACAAAATTTATTCTACAACTTGCAAAGAAGCTACCGAGTCTCTGGCAAACAAGTAATTATATCAACATCAAATTGAATAAATTGACTGAAACATGAAACTTCTCCCAAGGCTGGAGTAGAACAATCATTTCGCGATCAATTATGTAAATATCGTTTGTACCTGAGTGCTTGTATGTACTCTGTGCTATATACTCTTACACGTGCCAACACTAATTAATAATGAAGTGTTATAGTGTAAAAGCGTGTAGGGATTTAACAGCTGCTAAGTGAAAGTAAGGATAGCAACACGGAAGCTTATGGCGCTATCTTTCTCGCCTATATGAAACAGGGCAAAGCCACAGTCCTTTAGAATCGCTCAAAATCGGCTAATTGAATTTTATCTTTCCAATGTGGAGGATAAATTTTATATACTTATACGTCATTTTATAGGTACGTTATGTAAAATCAAAAACTCCGTGCTCTGACTAACTCTACTTTTGGTGCAAAGAAATAGAATACACAGTAAAACAAAAACAATCAAACAGACCCATTAAATTAGTAATATCTACATTTTTCAATACTTGAGAAAAAAAGGAAATAAGGTATTTTCTTCATTTCTGTTTCCCGAAAATGTAACTCTTACTACAAGTTTCTTCTTCTAGGTCTACGGTTACACGTAGCCACGTAATCTAGTACATACTCGTAATCTAGAGTTTGGATGACCTAGCCTGGAGCCAGAGGTGCTGCTATAAGTGATAGGTACCTAGTTATTCATATTGACACTAATTTCAGGGTTTCATAGTAAAACGAGGAACCCTTATAACTTCGTCTGTCCGTCTGTTCGTCCTAATATTACAAAGCCTTATAACCAACACATTTATAAACCAAATTGCATGCATGTAATGTAAGATTATGATAATTTAAGGATAGTTCTCAATTTTCGATAAGTATACTTTTTAAAATACCCCCCTGTGTGGGGGGTATCGTGGAATAGGGTTTGTAAAATGAATTGGTTTGATTAAGTAATTTTTTGTCACGTGTACTATTTGTGCGAGCTAGGTCCCCAAAATTGAAATAATCTCTACTCGTGCACAAAGAGTTCGGTACCTTATGTAATTTTGGAATATATTGGACCATAATTAAAACTTTCTTTAAAATTATTTGAGCACTGTGGAATTATAAACTTTTGAGCAATAAAGGAAAATTGTAATCTTTAAATTTGCATACAGCTCAGACGTCATTGACCTCAGAAACATAATATAATATCTTAGCCAATTATATTTTTATAGCAGTCCACCATCTAACGGCATAGTAATCATAATTACCGTCACCATCTACGGAACCCTATCACACGCGTGTCGCGACACGCACTTAACAACTTATTTTAGTTTGTCTAGTTTTAGTTTGTTCTACTAAATACACTGATTCAGCAACTATTAGAGCATTAATTTAATTTGTCTACGTCTCGCGTCACGTTTGAAATGCGGCGATTAGCGCCTGAAAGCAGTGCGGTTGACGCAGAGACGCGGAGTAATCTACGCTTGCTTTCCATCAGTCACTGTGTGGAAGCGATCCAAATCGTTAACGTAAACGTTGCCAAACGCTGTTATAATTTGAACCAAGCATCGACTTTTTTAAATCGGCCAAGTGCGAGTTGGTCTCGCGCACGAGGGTTTCCGTACCGCATTGGAGCACCCTTAGCCCATTTCAAGCGTCTGTCTGTTGCCGTTATTAATATCGAGCAAAAAAACAACAAAAAAATACGTTTGTTGTATAAGAGCCCCTTTAAATATTTTTATTATTTTGTTATTAGTATTTAATATTATATATTATATATTTGTATGGTTCTAATTAGCTCTGACAGCGACTTAAATGCTGTTGGGGTAATTTGGACCGTACCATATATTGTGTGAAGAAAATGGATTGCCTCGTTGTATACATAAAGTTAACGCCTGATCGAAAATACTTATGTGACTCGGGACTGAGACGCTTGACAGGCCATCAATCGCTTGATGGATGAAATGTTTTAACTGTCGTAGTGGTCGCCGTTACAGTGTCACTATTCATTAGGAATTAATACGTGTGTAAATTATCTATCTACATACATAAGTGATGGTTTTAGTACAGATGCAAATTCCATTGGTAAAGTAGCTACGAGCAATAAGCTAACAAAAAGTTGTACCTACTTAAGAAAGTACAATTTGTAACCAAACTTTTACAAAATATGATAAAAAAGCTCATAAAGTGTATGCCTCTTATACATTGCCAATATCAAGTCAAAAAGAAACAAACAAAATCATTTGTTTGATTATGGCCAAGTTAGCAAACCGTCAGTAATACTCGTAACAAGTCTAATCCTAATTATTTAAAACATCTAATAAACTTCTAATTTTATCTTCAACTGTTCGTCATAATCGTTATCTCTTTACAAAACGTACATCCATGGCTAGACAATAGGCAACCTAAGTAGATCTCTACTATTGATTTCCAAAGAGGTATTTTTGAATTAACTCTACTATATTTTTAGCCCATGATAGTATGCTGTAAGGAAAACATTTCTCCACTCCAAACATTGTTCACAGAAAGCTAAATTCCATTTCGTAGTTAAAACAAACTTCCAGTGCTCTAGAAGCATTAATTTGCCGTAAAGCTGTTGGCAAAACACACAGACGACTAAACGGAATCAAACAATATCAGGAAATTTCGTCTGATCCCCTAACTAAATATTAAACCGTCGTTTCCCTTAGTTCAATCCTGGAAGCAAACATTTTAAGCATAATTCAGAGGCTCCACTTCATTTGAGCCGAACTAAGTCTGGGTTAAAATGTCTCGGGACTTGGTTTATTTTCGCGCTGGGTTTAAGTGCTCTATGTTTTTGGGAGAGTTGGACCGCGCGCTATTAGCAGTTTCCTGTTTAGGGTTCCATATCAGAGTGGTGTAAGAAATCCTTATGAGTCGAAGGCCGTATTGTGTACGCGTCTTGACGTTCGGTTTGCTTTTTCTACTGCTCGCGCCACTTACTGACTCCGCGAGAGCGAGCGGGAGGAAAAGCGAAGCCGAACTTCAGAACGCGTACTCAATACGGTCGCTGATTAATTATTATCCGATAATATCACTACCGAACTTCATGTCATTTTGTCAGGAACTGTACGTTTAGCAATTAGGTATGAATATAATATTACTAATTATGTTCGAATTTAGAGATATTTTAACTATCATATCTGACATTATTAGTTACATAGTACCTAAAATATCGTTCGTTTCGACTTGATACCGCAAACTTAAAAAAAAAATTTTTTCAGGAAGTAGAGCATGAACATAGAACATTGTAGATATATATTTGTTGTCTTTGTTGTTGATAACATATAGAAACATACTGCTCATTAAAAAAAATGATTGGATCTCAATCGCTCTTTAAATTTTCTTTAAACACCTATTATATTATGCAAACTGTTTAGTAGGTCTTGAAGGCTTAAATCGCTTCGACGGTAATTTTAATTTTACTTTAATTTATTTATTTAATTTTATAAATGCTTATAATACCGAGCATAAAGAATAACAATTGAACATAACAACTGCCCGTTTCAATCGATTACGATAATACCATAAAATAATACCGTAAAAATAAAACAAAAGAGTCGATAACTCAATTCGACGGAGCGCGCTTAATCTGTTCAGTGAATGAGTGCTTTTTACGTTTGCCAATAATCGTTTATGTATATCATTAGCGTGTTTTATACTCGTATCATTCAGTTCTTTTCTCAGGAAAATGGCCGTAAAACTGTTCGTACACAAAGCGAAGAAGTTATGGGAATGGCGCGGGCGTCACGACTTTCTTGACATCCAAGGTTCTTAAAGAATCATACGTTGTAAAATGCAGTGTTGTAGGAGCGAGTATAGATAAATTTATTTGTCGTGAAGAGCTCTCTTTATGATAAACAATTGATTCAAAAAAATTCCGCCACCGCATGATTTGAACCTGCATAAAGAAATTTTTGAAGTAAACCTAGTGTGAAAAGCACTATAAAGTCTATAGATAAAATAATTTCTTTGGCTTGTTGTGTGTCAAGGGTAATACTAATAAGTAATCGTATAATATTGGCGTTGTGGATAGATGTGGTAAAACCAAGCCGAAAGTTTCATACCAGATTAGATCCCAACTTTATTGAAACAATATAATTATACCGTTTCGGAATATGTGTATTTTTTCCGTACGATGAGTTTATTTTATTACAGTGTGCTCATGTACGATCAGCTTTACGCGTATAGGGCAACTACGGTGAGTGTCAGATTGGATAGCAGCGATCTATTTCTTACGGAAACGACTTCATGAATCATAAATAAACAAATTGACCCAAACAACATACAATAAAGAACAGACGTGGGTGCATAGTAAGAAGGCTATTTCGGGTGGGAACTTTGTGAATATATTTTTCTTTGATATGATATATAGTAAGACTTATTATGAAACATAAACAGGAGTGAGAGTAATTGTAGTAAATCACAGGAATGACTTTGTAAGTCAAAAATTGTAGTTGTTTCCTATTATGGCTAACATCAATTACTGTGAAAAAATACGTTGGTAAAAAGGTATTCGTAATCATGTTAACAAACCGGATATTACCATTCCGAGGCAGAATGATAAATAAAATTAATGGTAAATAAATTAATACTGGATTTGTCATTAGAAGTTAGTTTAATCGCAGAGTAGAACATTATAATAAATCTTGCGATCATGTTTTCCGGAGACATAACTATTTTACCGTCATCAATTATTTATAGGCACTTATATTAAGATCTAGATAGAACGTGAATCTATATGGTTAGCTGAGCTCATCTTTGATAGCACCATGCTCTACATCAGCCAGTTAATTTTAAATGAACTAAAAATATAATAAAAACGCTCTTTGTTATGTTAACAAAATAGACTCGAGAGGCTATTTAGATTTATTATAATTTTGTTTTTAGGCGACTATATATTACGTCTTACTGCTAGGCAAAGGCCTCCTTATCCTTCCACTCTTCACGTTCTAAAATTATGTGGGTTAAGGCGTTAGACAAACATTTAAAATTAATTCCACATTACAAAATACTGCAATCAGAATAAAAGTGGGCCAGCGAACAACAGAAAAGCTTTAATTAATACAATTATAATCACCGTTGCGTCCCTTAATTCATCTAACTCGTGCATAAAGAACGCATTGTCTGGTCCGCCGCAGTCCTGCTCGAACAATTAGAACTCCCCTGTAACACCCCTACCCTATTACACGAACCGACTGATAGAACAGTATGGGGAGTGCAAACAAATAGATGCGATAGAGTGGGGATTGAGATTCATAATACATTTAAGTTCGTATGTTCGTATAGGCCGGATAGCTAGCACTGCGTTAGAGTTTTAAGGCCGCTTGAAGGCCCCTGGTATGGCTAAACGGTAAAAACTATCGGAACCTACAAATTAACGTATCCTCCGAGCCAAGGTAGCGCTCATTTGTAAATGCCACCCACGATTACCCTTGTATAGTAAATAAGCTATCTGGCACATGATGGCATGATATTATAGCTTATAGAAAAGGCAAGTCGGGTATACTCTGGTTTTCGGCAAAGACTTTTATTCGTTTCATCATAGAAATGCATGTATGTGTGTTGCAGAAATGTATGGTATTGTAATAATATTATGAATTCATTATGAAACAGCTTTTCAAAAAAACTTTATCTGGCTGTGCTCCCTATCCAATAAAACCATTGATTGTTTTGGGATAAAAAGGTGGCTATAAATACATTTCAGTCTTATTTACCGTAAAACAGTAAGAATCATAAATTTTTCATACCATTTTCCAGATTTTACAGATTCTGCTTGATTTCCTCGTAAACTAAACTTTACTGCCAACTATCGCGTCTAAAACATATCCCCCGAGGGTAGTGCACTGCGTATGGGGTAATAAAGCGATGGAAAATTATAATTTCAGCGAGTAAGTTTAGCATTTATAACATCATATTATTATGAAAAAACTATAAGCTTGTTTAGTTTTATGTATTTTCTTGTAATAACGATGGGTTTGCATTTGTTAACACTTGACTTGGCATTTTTTTTACATTCCATATTGATGAGGAAATAGCACGCTTACCTTAAAAGTATTTTACTCTAGATTTGAAAATACCTAAACTGCACTGGGATGGAAAAACAGTTTCAGGCAAGGAGTTTCCATATCCTTGAAGTTCTTTGAAATGTTTATGCGAATTATTTTAACAGAAACAAATGTCTTCGTTGTAATTTTAACTTTAAAGGTACCTACTGTTAATACGATTCGTGTAAGGGGTGGATCGGGTAGAATTTTTTCGCACTGTTCATTAATTGCTCTGATTGGTGCGACGGATCGAAATAAAGTCTCATTTAGTATTAGGGTTTCTCTTTCCTCTTGGATTCGAAATGGCAGCAGCTTACATGTTTTATTTTCAAGCTTATTGATCTCTGATGGGGGAGTGTTAAATTCTAAAAGGGCCTTTATAAAGAACTCGATCGCTCAATAGCTGTAAGCGGATACTTGTTACTTCTCAAAAGCTTTCCTCTTTTGAGAATTTCTTTTGGAACGGATAAAAGATCGAGGTGTCAAAGTTGAAAACTGTAATAGGTTTAGCTACTTTGTGAAAGAAGCTAGTAATATTTTATTTTCAGAGTCATTTGGGAACGAATTACTTTTAGAGGTGATCTTGTACCGCCTACGTCATTGGGTAGCTAAGCCATTTCGCGGAGATATGTTTATAGTTAATGGAATTAGCTATACGCAATTATGTAAAGCTTCTGTATTATATGTGTGGGTAGGTAAGGTACAGCATGATGGTTAAAGTACATTCAAGTTTGTAACATGTTAACTACTACCACACTAACTATCTACTTTGCTTAGAGCCATGGCCAAAAATCTAATCTATTAGGTACGAGTAATTTTGAGAAATAGCAATTCTCTTATTATCGAGCTGGTAAGCCTAGCGAAGGGTGCTTACGTACAAAAATAGTATCTACAAATAATACGAATAGCAGAAACATATACATCGACTACTATATTGCCTTTATAACCGACGTTATGGAAGTCTTTAGGGCAAGATCTACATCCAAATGTCCAACGCCCTGGCAGAGATCGCTTTTAGCGATAAGGCCGCCTCTGTTACACGCTTTAGTTTTAAATGTTTTTGTTATCTGTGTTACTTGTGCTCTTTGTGTTATCAATAAAGAATTTTCATCTATCTATCGATCAACGCCCGAGATGTTGATAATAATGACAAGTAATGTAGCTATTTTTTTGCTTATAAGTTCTTCGGTTCCATTGGCGTACCTATTCAGAACAATATACTCGTAAGCTTCATTTAGTTTAGAAGCTCTACTTCGTACAATCCTGTTGTTATCTATATAGGTACGTAGCTAAGTTTCTACGCGTTAGTTATCTACACAATAGCTAAATTAATGGTTTGTTCCATTTAAATGGTTATTAGTCCCTTGGCCTGGAAATCAGAATTAATCTTCTGCAGGCGAGAACGCAAGAACAAGAACAGTAATCTATTGTTGGGAACTTGTTGGTATCTGAAACCACTGTCGCCGCATACCTACCCTGAACTATCTGTTTATAGGGTGTTGTGTAAACGGTGTTCGAACCACGAGGAGTAGATTCCGTTTCAACCGACATCCAAGAAGTAGGTTTTCTACTGGATTGTAAGTTTTTAGGGTTCCGTACCCAAAGGGTAAAAACGGGACCCTGTTACTAAGACTTCGGTGTCCGTCTGTCTGTCTGTCACTGGGCTGTATCTCACGAACCGTAATAGATAGGCAGCTGAAATTATCACAGATGATGTATTTCTGTTGCCGTTATAACAACAAATACTAAAAATAGAATAATATAAGTATTTAAGGAAGGCTTCCATACAACAAACGAGAGTTTCAGGAGTATTTTTTGCTCACTATTAATAACGGCAAGAGGAATGGTGCGGGGCTCCCATATGGTAAGGAACCCTTCGTACGCGAGTCCAACTCGCACTTGGCCAATTTTCTTACTTTTATTTTATGTTAGTAACTTTTTTAGGTAAGTATACTGTTTTTATGATATTTTTTTCTTTTGATAGTCGCTTTTCGTGTGGTCTCCTATAAATTTCATGAAGATCTGATGGATAGTTTTTGTATTATGAAATGTTATCTTAGGACATTTCATAATACAAAAAGTGTATTTAGTCAAAAAATAATTTTGTGTTCTGAAATAAGGCAACAAAATGAATTATTAGTAACGCAGTAAGTATATAAAATTAATAAGAAAAAATAAACCAGACTAAAGGTAGAATGGCATTTTTTTCTATATACTTAATGTAATTTTACTTATCCAGGACGACATATTTTAGATTTGCATCATACAAAGCTGATAAATAAATTGACATAGTCTAAGCACACTTCATCTGTCTTACAAATCGAACACAACTTGCACTGCACAACAACCTGTATACGATACAGAAGTCCCAAGTTTAGAATAGAATTCTAGATACCTTTTGTTAGTTTGGGCTTTGTATAGATAAGTCCTGGGTCCTACTACTAGAATTGTAGATAACTTTTGATAGTTTGGACTTTAATGGTCAGCAAAGTTAAAATTAAGTTTAATAGGTATTTCGTGTAAATTTTTCATGATAGTATGAATTCTCTACCCGCACGGGAAGCATGGCAAAGGACAAATACTGTCTCCACCATTTTATCCCTTCGAAGAGGAAATAAAGTATGGATTGACAATGACAGCTGACATTAAAAGTGGATAAAATGGTTTTCTCCGCTTGCCGTGCTACCCGGGCTGATGTTGTTCACTATACCTACGTATAGTGTTGATGTCTTCTAATCTTAGGTGTGGTTAGGTCTTAGGTGTGATTATGATTGATGTAAAAAATAAAGAATTAATCAAGTTAGCTGTGGTTAATCATCTCGTTGTCTTTCACAGAGGTGTGTTTTATAAAGTTTAGAAAGATTCTAAGTAAAAGCACTCAGCATTATTATTACGAGCTATGGCCTAATGGATAGGAAGTGGCCGTACCTGTAAAGTAACTTTGCTTCCTGAAACAATTTGAAGCCCATTTGTTGCCGGATGGAAGTCACTATTGGAAACGGAAATGATGTATAATGAACAGTTGAACATTTCGTAACTGCACGTCATAGAATTAAAAACTGAACATTTTGGCGGGTGTGCCTATGAATAAGTAGCAGTAAATATTTTTATAAAATAAGTAACAGTGAAATTTTATATGTAGATGAATGTAGGGCTAGGGGCTTAGTAGCGGTAAGTTATGGACGGCCACGGTGAACCACGGTAAAGCTAAGCGGAATTCGAGGTGGAGCCGCTTCTCTAGGTCTCTTCTTAGGCAGCTGAGAGGCTGGCACTCAAGGTCAGGCCACCTATCGGGGCTTTTTAATTAAAGCAGCTGGAAGGTGGGACGGTACTAGTGGCAGGCTCGAGGCCACTTTATTTGACCAGTTGCACTGGGGCTAGGGCGTTCGTATACGGGTGCTGTCCGACGCCCATTGCTGGTTGGGCCGGAGTGGTGGATGGCATCTGTCTGGTGTTCCGACACATAGTCATTGTGGCGGGGGCGCAAGCTCCGTGGAGGAGCCCGACCCCGGGTTAGCGCTGTCGGGTGCCGCGGATGAGTCCAAAAGCGTGCCTATAGCCCCGACACCAGGCGCAGTGGTGGAACACCCAGGGTTTTTAGTGGGTATATTCATATTTCTAATCAATTAACTCATAAAATATTTCATTCACATGTCAATACGACAGGTTTACATAATCACTATTTAGAAAAATATAGCCGTTTATTGAGGTCATAGCCAATAGTATCATTGTCATATACCGTCCATTGGAGATCCATAGGGGAGGTCTATGTCCAGCAGTGGACTTCTTATGGCTGATGGATGATACCGTCCAGTCAGAGGGGATTCCCACATAACCACTCGCCTGCTTTCGAGGTGTGGTAGTATTCATGAACGATTTACTGTGGTAAAAAACAAAAGAAGAAAAAAAGCTTCATAAACATGTTCAGTTAGGTAGTGAACTATTAAAAAAGCCGATACAGTTAAAGTTATCAAAATATATGTGATAACAATAATATTTTTGAAAATTGCTCACATAAGTTCAACTAACTAATTTTATACATAGGTAGTTTTCGTATCGTCTTTTACTTACTTGGACTGTGTAATATAAAATTATATAAGATACATTTTTCTAGTTTACCTTTTAAATTTTAGGAAAGCTACGTATCATGCCATTATTTTACGCTCAACAAAATGTTGCTTGTCATAAAAGCGATCTCGACAAAATTTTATTAAGGCTACATTGTCACCGAACATAACAGGAGATGACAATCTCGCACTTTTCTTCCCTAGGGCAGAAAGCCAGAAACATTGTTGGAAACGTTTTCTCGGTCTCAAGGTGTCGCAATAAAAGTCTCGACATCGCATCTAGCTTAGATACGGTAAAATCACAGATAAAAATTCAGAGAGACGCTAAACTAAGCGTCCGTAAGTGTTTCAATTCCAGTTTTATTCGAGCAAGGATGTGTGAGATTTTTTACTGGTGTCTTAACTTACTCATTTGGACCTTTGTAGTTTTTTAATCTAGCATACGAGTACCTAGAGCTAGATTTTGTGTTCAATGTAGTATAGTGGCTATAGTAATTACACCATTTGCAACAAACATCATCATTTTAGTTGTAGAACGTCCACTACTGGACATAATATGCCTTTTATAAATATTTTCAATAGAACCAATCGTAAGCAGTCTGTTTGGTCTTAGTCAAAAGTCATATCAATAAAATTAACAACAGTATCTGCTACTACTTAACCGAAAGAAAGCGAGGTTTGTGCTTCGACACGACGACTTTGCTGTCGTCTGTCCCGATGTTGATTTTTGTCTACAGGTCGCATTTTTCAAGGCATCTAGACGAAACTTAGTACGCAGGTTATTTTTGATTGGGGGAGTTATTTTCCTCCAAAAGGGGGAAATTTGCTGTCAAGCTATTTATCAGCCGATTTCGATTCGATTTTGGCAAGAAGGATCAGTATCTAAATAATAACTAGATTTGCAACTATGAACTAAATCGGTCAAAAGCGAGTCGAGATATAGGCATATGAAAATTCAGTTAAAGAGATGTGCCGTGAGGTCTACTGTTCGGAGAACTATTAGTAAATTGATAATCGTTTTATGAACTGTCGCCTCTGTTCGCAATTCTATGACGAATGGTTGTCGCATTTGAGACGGAATGTTGGCAAGCGATAGGCTACTATGTACGGGGCTTTGACAAGGAGCGGGAAGCTTTTAGATTGATTGTGTGAGCTATCAGGAAATACATTTGATCAAAGAGTAATGGTATCTGTAGGCCGCGCCAAAATGCGACGGTCACCGGAAACTGAGGGGAATTTCAGTTATGTTTTGATCGTTATGTTATTGAAGACTAGCAGCGTTTTAGAACTATACCTCCTATTTTGAATTTATTTGACAAAACGGTTGGAAAATATCTTATTCTATAATAATCTATCTTATTATAAACAAGGCACATGGATCGACCAGTACAGCAGAAATATATATATTAGGTATAACACACATCAGATGTTCTAATGACTTTTTGACCCATCGACTTGGCTTTTTTTTGTGTCATATTTATGTTTATAAGCCCCGCAAGTTGATATTGCGATGGATCCTTGTCACAATAACAGCTGCGTGACGTCATCCGTCGCAAAAAAGTAGGTACAGAAAACATTTTTTACATAACAACCTGGGTTAAATACAAATATCCCATAACCCTAGCTTATTTACTTTTTATTACATTTTTTTGTTTTCTGTACTTTTATGCGACGGATGACGTCACGCAGCTGTTATTGTGACAAGGTTCCATCGCAATATCAACTTGCGGGGCTAGTAGACAGAATCTTACAATTATGTTGTTTGAATTTGTTACACTGGTGAAGTCCCTTTGGAAATGTTCACGAGTATAAGACTGATAATATCATAATACCTAGTCTAGGTATACAAAGACTTTGTAACTGGACTTTGCCCATCCTAATCTATCTCTAGCGATTATATAGCGGCGCACAACGGCGGTAGATTTGAAAACCAAACAAGACATTTATACTTCATTAAAAATATCGGAGCAGTAAAGTCACTTATCCACGGAAGAGATTTCGTTCCATTCATCTCAACATTCGATGGCTATCAGCCGAGGCAGTGAATAGCTCCTCCGCCCGAGTCCGCCTGTCTCGGCACATCGCCGGAGATTTACGGGCAGATGCAATGAGTCGGCGGGCCGTTCCGTGCCCTGCCCGGCCTTCATTCCGCATCATATTAAACTGGGAAACATGAAAAACTTGCCAACTGCTAGTCAGCTGCGAGCACTGAGGGTTCCTGGTAAAAGTTGCCGGTAAATTATGTTGTGATCTTCTCTGTTCTTCTTCTTCTTCTTTTTATTTTGGCGTTGCAGTATTGTGCATTTGCCAGTGTCAAGTATTTTTAATAACTTTTGATATTTTATCAAAATAGTCGTAGTCATGTCATAGTTAGTCATAAAGTTGCAGTCAAGTCCAAACATAGTCCAAGTCATACCTCAGTAAAGCAGTGGAGACTTTACTAGAGGCGTCTTTGGAGTTTTGGTAACAACACGGAACAACATGATACGTCACATTATATCACTTGCCTACACTTATGCACGTAAATCAGCTCATAATCAACGAAATACCACAATTTTTCACGAATGATTACTGATAAAAACACAAGTTTAACAAAATAATACAATGCAGCGACATGATTTTTCCGCGTTCCCGCCAAAACTCATCTTCTCTGTTCGAAATTATTTGTAAAGACTTAATTACAATAATTTGCGTGATGGGTGACAGATGACAGAAATTGTGTTGCGGATTTTTTCTGCTCGAAATTATTTGTGTATGTTATGTACATACTCGTACTTGTGCTAAGGTTGTGATGTTTTAGTGCTTGCTAGTGTTATGTGTTTTTACTTGTTGGAAAACACTATTTTTGAATAAAAAAGTTTTTTATAGCAGTTTCTTCTGTACCTTCCTAATCCTTTTATGGAATTTACTTTATTAACTTGGACATGTTAAGTTACAGTTAAGCATGTCAACAAGATCCTCATTTCGAAGATAGTAGTAGAAAAGTAAGCTACGTGCAGGTAACCCGGCCAGTGTTGCAGTTCTTTGTCCATAATCGACGATGACAATTTACCATCAGGAGGCTTATCTGCCTATTTGCCGCTTTGTTACATAAAAAAGCCAAACGTACTCGCTGTGAGTTGTAGGTAGGCTTAGTAATTATACTCGTAGTCCTGTCCCATAAACATCATCCCTTGCAACGGGAACCCTAAAAAATTTGATATAAAGGAAAACTTGGCAGAATTACCATGAAAAACGAGAGGTGGTGCCCGGTGCCTAGGCAACTTTCGGTCTGTTTTATTAGTTTTTTTAGGTCATAAAAGCGCTTCTCATCTTTGGAGGTTTCTTTTGTTATTTTAATGGAGTTGACTGCGAGTTTCAGTAGTGATGAATTTTTTATGCAAAAGTTTTTTTAACGATCGTGAATCCAGTTTAAAATTTGGGGCGGTAAAGGGTCTTTGCAAAATTACTTGAATAAAAAATGGGCCAAGTGCGAGTCGGACTCGCCCACGAAGGTTTCCGTACCGTATGGGAGCACCATTCTTCTTGCCGTTGTTAATAGCGAGCAAAAAAAAACTCCTAAAAATCACGTTTGTTGTATGGGAGCCCCCCTTAAATATTTATTTTATTCAGTTTTTAGTATTTTTTGTTATAGCGGCAACAGAAATACACCATCTGTGAAAATTTCAGCTGCCTAGCTATCATGGTTTATGAGATACAGCCCGGTGACAGACAGACAGACGGACAGACGGACATCGAAGTCTTAGTAATAGGGTCCCGTTTTTCTCTTTGGGTACGGAAACCTAAAAAGTATGTACCTAGTATTGTAATTATCGTTCGCAATTTTTAGCGAATGATTTTAATTTGATTTTCTGTACTTGTGATTATTTAAGAATAACATGATTAGATAGGCACATTCATAGAGTATCGTAATTATTATTTGTATAGCTACTTTTTGGATACCTACTCAATTATTTACATGGCACAGTTAAATAAATCGACGCAACGTCTATTAGATAACAACTTCAATTTTTTATACAGTAAGGTTTAGTAGAGTATAAATATGTATACATCTGTATATTACTATAGTTAAAGAAAAAAATCGGCCAAGTGCGAGTCGGACTCGCGCACTAAGGGTTCCTTGCCGTATGGGAGCCTCATTCCTCTTGCCGTTATTAATAGCGAGCAAAAATTTCCTAAAATCACGTTTGTTGTATGGGAGCCCCCCTTAAACATTTATTTTATTCAGTTTTTAGTATTTGTTGTTATAGCGGCAACAGAAATACATCATCTGTGAAAATTTCAGCTGTCTAGCTGTCACGGTTCATGAGATATAGCCTGGTGACAAACAGACAGACAGACGTCAGAGTCTCAGTACTAGGGTCCCGTTTTTACCCCTTGGGTACGGTAACCCTAAAAAGATCGGTGATACTCAAAAAATATAAATGCACACAATTAATGATATTTTCATTTACATAAAGACGGCTAAGCTATTTTAATAATAGCAATACACTTTAATTTTACCTGCATTATTTCCCAGGGTATAAACGGTTTTCATCGCCATGCAGCAACGTAATCAATCAAGGGTACAGCAAAAGGAACGAGACCAGAATCTCGTTGTTGATGAACATTGTTTTGCTGCTGCTTTGTAGGTACATATCGGTATATTAATTCAAACTGTGTTGCTAGTCTGAAATACCATTAATCTTAAGGACACATAAATTATGAGGTATTGTTTCCATATTGCCATGTAGGAATGTCAGGGTATCAACAAAAAATCACAAAGAGTATATAATACAAAATAACATTAAATTTTTCATCACTTATGCTAAATTAAATTGAATATTATATACGCTACATTGAAGTTTAGCGTATAATAAAGGTGCATATTTATTCCTTGTTTTAAACTTTGTAGCAAATTTTACTATGAAACTTTTGCACACACATCTGAGTAGACAGACGTAGACAGTGAAACTCTATTATTTGATCGGTCCCATTTGTAGAATGAGGTGACTTTTATAAAATATAAAAAAACATAATAAACTTATTGACAACAAGTATTATATTAATAAGAAACTTTTTTTAAAACAAGCTTTTATTGAACAAGTATGTACTTACTCGCCAAGACGAATCAAACGAGCCGAAACTCGTTAGGCTTACGTCGTTTCATTACAGAGTTCTTATGACCACCTTCCAGTTGCATCATCAGACCCTGGTTACCATTGAAAAACAAACTACTCGCCAAGACCATTCAAATGAACCCAAACTCGATTGGTAACTGGGAAGGATCAAATTTAACTTGCAAGATTTGATTACAGACCGACATACAGACAACGGGACCGGCTTAAAAACTCTGACACCAGGGCTAGCTATCCGGCCAATACGAACTTACCTACTTTACCAAGTTATTGCACCATAATTAGGTCAGCTTGCGCCTGAAAATCATTAGCCTAGTTTCAGATTTTCCGATAAAAAATGGTTTTCGTTCATGGATAGCAATCAGTATTTACCAATCGTCCACTTGTCCCACAATGAATGGCGCGAGGGGACGCGATGGCCAAGCAAGTTGTTAGATAAAGGTACAATTCTGTCACCATGCGCACGCTACAGAAACAAACTACGATTGTACGCTGTTACAGCAACAAAACTTATGTGACTTCGCGACACCAGTGGTTTCTAAGTAAGTAGGTGTATCTGTTTGTTAATTTGTTTATTTTCTGCTGTTGTTTTAATTGCGGCGGTTCCATTCTAAAAAAAACGTTTCCTCAGTTATTAACTGTCCGCCTTACCACAAAAGATTTAAACACTGTTTAACCGTGCAATTTGTGCTGTTAAACATTGTCTAAAGCGTGCGTAAAACTTTTGTGGTAAGACGGTAGGTATATTTTTGCAGAAAGTCCAATAGCGGGCCAATTTGAGATGTTGATGTTTTTTAATCAAAGTCATAAACATTAATTTCCATAATCACACGTAAGAACACTTGAACACATCGATTAAAACAGAACACAGCAGGAGAGCACAAAAAATATTTTAATGTTAAATAGAAATAAGAAACTAGTAGTAGCTTAAAGACAAAAAGAACCGGTAGTTTTGCCTAGCAGTGGAACGTTACAGGCTCATAAACAACAACAACAATAAGCAACTGTAATGGAGCCTTGTTTTGTTCGTCTTGACTGAGAGAAACATTTGTTTTCAACTGTGGGTTACAGTTAGCGAGTCTGGAACCACACCTGAAGAAATCCATACCGTAGTTAGCGACACGTAATGCGGCAGCGGTGTCTGTATAAGTGTATATGTGTCGCCGGATGACACTGTTGTCTGTTGCTGTAGCATGCAGCTATGGAGTCGTACCTTCAAGTTACATTTATCAATCGCTGACGACTCGGCTATCCGTTTCAGTGCCACACTTTATGTGAGAACTGCCATTAGTCCGTTTTATCGATGTTCGTGGAGAACGAATAAAGGGAATAGTTTAAGGAAAAGAACTTTCCTTTTGTTATTTGGTGAAGATGTTTTCTCCGCGCGAATTGGGCACAACAATTTTAGAGTGCCGTGCTGTGGCTGGCAAACGATTTAGCAAAAATAAAATAAAAAATCTACAGGACTCACGATTGTGTTTTGTATTTTATTTACAAGCTTTAACTTAATTTGCAATGGATGTACCTATGTATAGTATGTTTATAAGTTCGGGTGAAAGCTTGCAAGTTAAATTTGACCAACTTTCCGGCTTCCGATCGAGCTGAAATTTTGCACGCTTATGAATATAATATTTGGGCTCGTTTTACTTGTCTTGGCTAGCATTCTGCTGCTACATGATATCCAAGATCTTAAAAGCCTGTATTTTAAAAAAATATATTTTTATATATAATTTATTTCGAGTGAATATGACATTTATGCTGTAGACTTACGAACTACAACTCTCTGCCCATCACAGCTCTGCTTCGCTTCAGTGGAGTCTAGATTTACAAGAAAGTTGTATAGATAATGACTTTGCCATGTTCTATTTAAATTTCTTATTATCACGGAACTGTAACGTTAAATCGGTTTAAAATAAAACAGGAAAATGATATGTACGAGAATAGGAAAGGTATTCCCTTGAATTTATTTGTTAATTATATTTTATAAATCGTGATTCTGATTATTTAATCAGGATTCGATTTAATCAATTCATTATCGTGCAAGCTTTTTAGCTGTGATTTCTACCTACAGTTATTAAATTACAGGTTTTTTAAAAAAGCTGTATTGAAATTGTAGCGTTTTCACATCAACGATAAATAGTCGTTTGTTACTTAAAGTTTATTTATACGTTAATATTAGAAATAAGATATAAGCATACGGAACCCCTAATTAACCTAGTACAACTCGCACTTGGTCAGCTTTCCTGTAGCCACAGTCTAGAAAAGAGTGCACGTTTAGTTTTATGTTTGTGTAGGTACTTTTGCGATTCTTTTTGGTCTACAAGATATAGATACTACCCCGAGTTAACCCGTGCATGTGGTGTAGTTGCTGAAACTTAATTTCATTTTCACTTTGTTTATCGAAAGACCGACCGAAAAGAAAACGACCATTTTTTTTAGATAGATATAACTCAGATTATACTGGGTTTGAACTACCTAATTTATTTGTAATGCCGAATTTGCTGCAAATTAGCAAACATGAGTTTTAGTACTCTCAGACAACCAAATTAATAGTTATACCAATCAATGGTTGCAACAAAATGGTACTAGCGACGTAGAGGATATAAATTCTACGTCGCCAATCAATGGTACTACTGACAAAAATCCCAAAAACCTACCTGAAGCATAGCCGTAGTAGCCACAGTAGACAGTTTATACTCTGAGGCTTATACGTATCACAACACATTATTATTCAGGGTTTAATTGTCTAAAATGTCTTAAAGTTTTCGAGTTCGCTCCGCTTGCGTTTAGTAAAGCTATTAATGTCCATCGTTTTGCCTTTTATCAAGGAAATATCGGAAAACTTTCAAGTCGGCGAAACTGAAACCTGGTTTCCTCGTGACCCATATTATTTAAGTTCTTTAAAAGATTAAACCTGAAAATCGCGTCCAGACCATTGTCTGACTAGAGTTTTGAAATATAAAGTTTCCTTTCAATCGTTTCCTTGGTTCACGGCCCGCGGTTCTCAGGCGTTAATCCTATAAGACCAAGTTTCAATGAAAGCCGTTTAGTTTAGAGCATCAAACTTTTATTAATCTTGAAGACGGTTAATGGTTCATCAATCAAAAGCCTGTCCAGGTCAATAGATTATTTAGAACTAGTCGATTGGAGACAATCGATTTGTCTGAAATTGAAGGCGAACCTGAAATTTCGCTTAACAACTGCATAGCTACCAGCATAGCTATACAGTTGGATGATAGCACCGACACCGCATTTCCAGATCAGAAACGAGAGTTGTTACTTGCGGATTACTTACTTCTGTAATTTTATTGTCTCCAGGTTGTAAATTGGCTGGTTAAAACCAGTTGAAATGTTGAATGCAAATTATATAACGCTACGTTAAAACTAGGATTGAATTGCACTGCGTTGAGACAGTGTTGACGTTTGGGCTTTGGTTTTTTTGTAGATACCTTGACACAGGTTGCACGGTAAGTTTCAAATACCTACCTAGTATACTACTCGCACCGACCTAGTCACACCCAGATGATGAAGTGGAGGCTATGTATGAGGACGTAAGTCGGGCCATACATACGTCTAAGACCCACTTCACGGTTGTTATGGGAGATTTCAACGCAAAGTTGGGCAAAAAAAGCGATGATGAGTTGAGAGTGGGGCAATTTGGATATGGGCAACGGAACCCCAGGGGCCAGAGGCTGGCAGATTTTCTGGAGAAAGAGGGACTCTTCATGATGAACTCTTTCTTTCAGAAGCCACCACACAGGAAATGGACCTGGATGAGCTCCGATGGTTCTACGAGAAATGAGATAGACTTCATCAAGACTAGCAAGAAACGGATATTCAACGATGTCTCCGTGATCCACAGGATAAAAACGATAAAAACGGTAGTGATCACAGAATTGTGCGAGGCAAACTGAATATTAACGTTAAACTCGAAAGGTCCCGCCTGATGAAGTCCACGCTCCGACCTACTCATGCTCATATACAAAACCCCGAGAACTTTCAGCTCGAGCTCTCAAATCGCTTTGCTTGCCTGGAGAACTTTGCGTCGGTGGACGAGATCAATAACGGGCTCGTAGAAACTGTCCAAACGGTGGGTTCTAAGTTCTTTAGACCCCGCCGTTCTGATAGACCTCAGAAATTTTCCGATCATACTTTAAATCTCATGGCCGAACGACGCTTGCTAAGACTGCAGTCTTCCGATGATGCAAAGTCATACAGGCGGCTCAATAGACAATTTTCAAAATCAGTGCGGTGCCACATTCGTCTCTTTAATACCAAACATATTAAGGAGACGATAGAGCGGAACAAAGGCTCCAAAGTGTTCGCAAGGCATTTGTCTATTGGGCAAAGCCAGTTGACAAAGCTGAAGAGAGAAGATGGCAGTACAGCGTCGACCAAGGCAGAGGTATTAGAGGAGATCGAAAAATTCTACGGGCAGCTATACGCCTCGGTAGCAAAGCCTGTAAACAGCGCGGCTAAAGACCCAAGAGCCAAGCTGACCCGACACTTCACCGAAGACATCCCGGACATCAGCCTGTACGAGATTAGAATGGCCCTGAACCAACTTAAGAACAACAAGGCGCCGGGTGACGACGGAATCACTTCAGAGCTTCTGAAAGCGGGTGGTAAACCGGTACTTAAAGTCCTTCAGAAGCTTTTCAACACCGTCGTCCTCGAGGGCATAACGCCAGAAGCATGGAACAGAAGCGTGGTGGTGCTATTCTTTAAAAAAGGTGACAACACCTTATTGAAGAATTACAGACCCATCTCGCTTCTGAGCCATGTTTATAAGTTGTTTTCAAGAGTCATTACGAATCGTCTCGAACGCAGGCTTGATGACTTCCAGCCTTCCGAACAAGCCGGATTCCGAAAAGGCTTTAGTACCATGGACCACATACATACGCTGCGGCAGGTTATACAGAAGACTGAGGAGTATAACCAGCCACTCTGCTTAGCGTTTGTGGACTATGAGAAAGCCTTTGATTCGGTCGAGACATGGGCTGTGCTCGAGTCTCTTCAACGATGCCGTATTGACTATCGGTATATCGAAGTGTTGAAGTGTTTGTATAATAACGCCACTATGTCGGTCCGAGTACAGGAAGAGAGCTCCAAGGCGATCCCTTTGAAGAGAGGCGTAAGACAGGGAGATGTTATATCTCCGAAACTGTTTACTGCTACTCTGGAGAACGCCTTTAAGCTCCTGGAATGGAAAGGATTCGGCATCAATATCAATGGCGAATACCTCACTCACCTTCGGTTTGCCGACGATATCGTAGTCATGGCAAAGTCGATTGAGGAACTCAGTACGATGCTCGAAGGCCTCAATCGAGTATCTCAACAGGTGGGTCTTAAAATGAACATGGACAAGACAAAGGTCATGTGTAATTCCCATGTTGTACCCACCCCTATTTCAGTTGGGAACTCGGTTCTTGAAGTCGTTGACTCGTACGTCTACCTAGGACAAGTGGTCCAGTTAGGTAGGTCCGACTTCAAGAAAGAGGCCAATCGCCGAATCCAACTCGGCTGGGCAGCGTTCGGAAAATTGCGTAACGTCTTCTCGTCCGACATACCTCAGTGCCTCAAGTCGAAAGTTTTCGACCAGTGTGTGTTGCCAGTGATGACTTACGGCACAGAAACGTGGTCTCTCACTATGGGCCTTATTAGTAAGCTTCAAGTAGCCCAACGAGCCATGGAGAGGGCTATGCTCGGAGTTTCTCTGCGCGATCGAATCAGATATGAGGAGATCCGTAGAAGAACCAAGGTTACCGACATAGCCCAGCGGATTGGCATGTTGAAGTGGCAATGGGCAGGGCACATAGCGCGGAGGACTGATGACCGATGGGGTCGAAAAGTCCTCGAGTGGAGACCACGTACCGGCAAGCGCAGCGTAGGACGTCCACCCACAAGGTGGACGGACGACCTCATTAAGACCGCAGGATCGCGCTGGATGCAAGCCGCTACCACCCGGTCTTATTGGAGATCTTTAGGGGAGGCCTATGTTCAGCAGTGGACGTCCTATGGCTGAAAGGAAGGAAGGAAGGATACTACTCGAGTTGTCGCTAAGTTTCAAACTCTCCAAGTTTTACTCACGGCCCTGCCAGCTTTTCCAGTAAGTAAATGTTTTTCTTATAGTAACTTTTACAACACTACATCATGATTATAATCATATTAGCCGTCCGCGGCATGACATACTCGTAAGCCTCTGCAATAGCTCTCTAGTGTCTAGTAAGATTGTTTGGAACTTGGACATGTGAATGTGATGAAGTTTTGTAAATGTTACTCTAAGATAAACATTTACTTACTGGAAAAGCTGGCAAGGACGTGAGTAAACTCGTTATCAGTTTTTCTATCTATGTACCATGTCCACTGTCATTCAACAGTTAACTACACTTTGCTTGTGAAAATTACGCTAAAAACACAAATAACTACTAAAATATTTTTTACCTTAGCTCTACAACAAACATCACCATTCATTTCCCATATTGTTCCACTCCAACCACTTGGTTATTGAATGACTAAACTCTTTTCACCACATCGCACCCTCGTCATTTTCCAACTATTAAAATGTTGTTAAACCGGACCCCATGGAATAAGGAAGGTATGTGTGGGTACCTTCGTTATATTCCCGGTTTGGGGAACGATGATATGTGATTATTTACAGAACATTTTGTGAAAAATTTATAACACTTTCGTTGGAAAAAATTACACCGGTCTAATGAACACTCCTTTGTCTCGTTAATTACGAGTACCTATTGGTAATTTCTTATTCAAGACATATACTCGTATATTACACATACACATTACTTTCGTTTCACCAATGATATAAAAATTAACATTTTCAAAAACCTGGACGTCAACGAAAGCATAAAATTCATTTGAAACTATATAAACACTCTTTGGAGAGTCATTTTATTTTCAAAACTTTCACAAAAGAAAACGAAATGCAATGCAGATAAAAGTTAGATGAATAGCGTCACTTTAAAATTTCTAGAAATGGCCCTATGGCGTAACCTCATCGTAATTTTGATTCTATGCCTGTAAAATTAAATATTTGGGTAACCACTTTCCTTTACGACATTGTTAAAATATAGCTAAAAACAACTCGTTTACATCTGCTTTACAGAAAACGCTTTGGTCCATTGTTCGGGAGCTACGACGCCACAAACATCCTTATACACACACACACCTCAAATTTATATCACTTCTCTTTTCTATTCGGGGTTAAAAGTAGGAATAATTTAATGTTGAAATACTAGTAGGTACATGTACAAGTACCAGGATGAAATCTCTATACTACGTGAGAACAATTACTAATTCACGATTCAAACTGGGCCAGACTTGGCACGTGAGCTCGCCAAAATTTGTAAGTCATGTCAGGTGCTAAAAACTCCGCTGGAGCGAAACGACACCAGGCAGTATCTGGGTAAATTCAATCTGGGAAAAGTTCGTCTCGGCTAGGTCTAACTTTTATGCTACGGATTTGTTCTTATTCAATTAATACTGCAGCACTAGTTAATCCATTTATCCGGTGCTTTGAAGGGATTGCATTTTTTCAGCTCGAAAAAGTTGTGGTGGCCTCGTTAGAAAACGCTTGCCTTGGAATCGTAAGGTCGTGGATTCAAATCCTCATTCTATACCAATGAGATGTTTGGAAGTTAGGTCTGGAATTTCACACCTTTGGCTTTTCAGTGAAAGATTAAATCGTGTGAAAACTGGCTTAGGTATGTATTTGCTTGTTGGGCCGTAGTAGACATTTGATGGGGTTTGAGGAGGATTCATCTACCGGCACTTGATCAGCAGGATGGATATGGATCATATAGCCCAATCGCTTTTCGTAGGTAGACCTACGTTCAATAGCAAACTAGTCGGTACAGTTCAGTAGAAGCCCGTATTTGGTCCGACTTATCTTCACCGCCAACTACTTACGAGTACCTAGTTATGGTGAGCGACGGTGATGCGGCCGTTGATGAACGTCGTAGTTCTATAAGATAGGGTTGTACGCTTAGGTATCCAATTTTTACATTTCATTTTTATTTATGTTTAGGTATCTCTATATTGATGTTGTGAAATACCTACCTACTTAGGTATTGATCTTAGAGCTCGTGACTATCTAGCCTTTCGCATTTGGAGACGTTCATTTGCTAAGGCTATCCAAGCCAGAGGTATAGTGGTAGCATAATAGGACATAATATTTTTGTCTGTATAGTTTGAGGACTTCAGGTTACAATATTCAAATGTTAGTTCGCATTGCTTGCTACTTCAGTGGCGTAACGCCTACGTATAGAGGCAGAGCAAAGTTCGTGCTCTGCGAATAGAGCTCACAGTTGTATGAGAGATTAGTTTAGCATCGACGCCCCATAAGAAATAAAGGAATTGGGGAGGAATTAGGAGAAATAAAATTAATTCCTCATTGAAATTAATACTTGAAATTTGTCGAAATCTATGTTTTATATATCATCCCTTTGCTTCTCAGCAAATAAGTATGTAGTAGGTATATAACTGAATTGTTTGACCGAACATGTCCTTAAGATTTTTAGGGTTCCGTACCTCACAAAGAAAAAAAAACGAACCATTATAGGATCACTTTGTTGTCCGTCTGTCCGTATATCACGACCTTTTATCTCAAGAACGCGTAAGGTTAACGAGTTGAAATTTAAACCATAAACGTATATCTATAGTATCTTACAGTTGTAAAAAAATCAATCTTCTCAGTTACGATAGCAAAAAAGTTAGAGCCGTTTATGTCGTAAAAATCGCATATTTTGACAATCACAAGGAACTCAAAACCTACAGGGTACTTCCACTTGACCTAGAACTATGAAATTTGGCAAGAAACATTATCAGAACACGTATAGGAATAAATCTGAAAACTGTAGGTACATTTTTAATTAAACCACAAAAAATAGGACCTAAATAGGTATAAAATTCAAAGTGAGTATATTGTATCCTGTAGGGTATCATAATATGAAAGAGCTTCATTAGCATATGCTAAAACAGGAGTGCAATGTGTAATTTTCGATGTACCTATGACGAGAAAAATAAAAAAAGTAAACCTTTTTTCGATGATTACTTATTTTTCCTACCTATAGAGATTTCAATAGTTTTACAATTTTGTAAAATTTCCAGGATTTGTGCGGAACCCTTGGTGAGCGAGCTTGACTCACACTTGCCTGGTTATGGCGGTTATTATTCTAAAAGATAGGTACAAAGTTAATTCAAGACTCCTAGTCGTACACTATTTCATATTTACTTATCTTCTATTGACATCACGTCACTAAATATTTTGAAGAGCTTAGTCCCTAGAGATTGCCTTCACGGGCGTGTATTTTAGCATTGACAGACAGATTTGGGTTTTACTTGAAGAGGGTTATGTAAACAACTCCAGTATTTCAAGATCATTTCGAGGTTTGCTTTATACAGATTTTAATATCACGAAATTCTCTTTATTTGTACTTACCTAAGGTTTTTTTTTACAAAGAAACTGAACGAGATTTACTAAAACTCAATATCAATATTTTCTTAAAATAAAATAAATGCATTTACTTTACATACATTGAATACCTAATTAAAAAAAAGATTTACTCATCATTATAATCTCAGCTATATGATGCTGGACATTATAGGTACCTACTCTAATAAACACTCTAAAAATATCAATTGTAGGCTTGTAACGCTATACATCTAAATTGCAATGCGCCAAAGATACGCTTACTTATTAGTTATATAAATTGTTATTGTATTATTCATTCAAATATATGTGTAAAAGAAAATGTACGATACAAGTAGATATCTACTGCCAATCTCTTGTTACATACAATACTTACCGTCTCGCAGAATCTCTCTGAAGTCTAAATATAAACATCCCTGTCCAAAACGACATTCGAACAAAAATGACTTGATATTTGATAATTCTGTTTCTTTGAAGTTTTTACCACAATGGCGTAGATAAAAATCAGCAGCCATTTATCGGAAAGGGGCTCGAGATCTGCCAAACCTTCGAAGGAAGTCGGTCGCTCGAGCGTAAACTCAGCCCTTTAGGTAATCTCAATTTGAGAAAATCTTATACCCTTTCAACTTATTCACTCTATAAATCTGGGCTCGTTTGGGAAAATACCATTTTTTGACCGACGAAACAGAGGAGGTACTCAATTCGACGCTTATACTCGTATGTATATTTTTCTATGTATAACCACGCATAACTTTTTACATAGTGGTTCGATTTTGATAATTCTTTTTAATTGGAAAGAATATACTTCGAAATTGGCCCTATTTAAATTTTATCGAAATCTTCTGAGCCGTTTTTGATAAATCAACAATAATATAATAAAAAAATAAATAAAAAAAAATGAAATATGATACATCGAGCCGTGCGAACTATTCGCGAATCCTGTACATGGTTGAAGTCGGTCGTGCCGTTTATTGCTAAAAATAATTATAACCACTTTGGAATTAAACCAATTAACCTATTTTTAACCGACTTATAAAAATTATGTTCCGATTTCAGCTTCACATTTGTTTTTATATGCATGTTACGCAATAACTCCGTCAATTATATTTAATGAACTATTTTTTTTTTAATTTTATTTTAATTTAGTAGATTATACTACAGAAGAACGTTTGGTTTTTGAAAAAATAACACTTACAGCCTTACCATAAAAGATTTAAATACGCTTTAAACTCTGTTTAACCGTGCAATTTGTATTGTTAAACATTTTCTAGTGTGCGTAAAACTTTTGTGGTAAGACGGTTAAAATCTAAACATAGCATTGGTACATCGATTTGAGCGAACCTATTCGATTTTTTGATAATGAAGTCGGTTGTGTCATTTGTGGTGAAAAATAAATATTTTTTTTTAATTATCATGTGTTAAATTCAGATTTGCCACACCTGTGAAAATCCAATGACAAAACATCACAGTAGTGAACTATGAATTACTTAAAGATAGGTCTAGTAAGTAGTTTTTATGAATATAATCCGCCCAATACGAGTCCGACTCGCGCATGAAGGGTTTCGTATTGTATAGGAGCCCCCGTTAAATATTTTTTTTTTATTTCAATTTTATTTTTTATCATCAAAGTGAATATACAACTACGAGTAAATATTCTGTGAGTTTTTCAAGCATGTACCTGTTAACATTATTAATATAGAGCGAAAAACGGCTAAAAAAGGCTAAAAAATCAGGTTTGTTGTATTCCGAGCCCCCTTAATTATGAATTTTATTCTGTTTTTTGTATTGTTATAGCGGAATTATTGTTAACAGAAATACGTCATCTGTGAAAATTTCAGCTTTCTAGCTATAACGGTTCATGAGATACAGCCTGGAGACGGACGGACAGACAGACAGACAGACAGACGGACAGCGGAGTCTTAGTAATAGGGTTCTTCAGAAAGTTTAGATTTTAGAACCTTTAGAACTAAACACAATACAAAATACATTACACAATTACACATCTCTCACACTCCACAAAAATTTGTCTAAAACATTATGAACATGTCTTTTGTTACTTAACTAAATAAAGTAAAGCTTTTTAGGTTTTTATTTGAATAAAACATTTAAGTATATCCTTTCCCTGACTTTTATAGTGTAAAAGAAGGATTAGAGTCCTTTGGGAGCGCGCGGTAATGGCGGTTGCAAATCCCCAATAGATTCGATTTTCTTCTTTTACGACGGAGAAGGTGTAAATCGTTGGTAATGCGTGAAACCCAAGCAATTGACAATTTGTTTAATAATTATTTTTCGCAAAAAAATCGCAACACTGTCTTCCACTTCGTATGTATACAGAATTCAAATAGTTTGCACGAATCGATGTGACGTCCATGTACATTACTGTTGATTTATCTCAGCGATTTCGATAAAATTTAAATGAGACCACCACCTCGGGATTATACTCTTTTGAACATAAAAAAAAACAGTTCACAGTTGGCGAAAATATCGATGATTTGCTGTAGATTTTTTTTTGTAAAAATGTAAATAGTGGTTAGAAAAATAAAAATTGAATCCCTTACTTAAATTCCAGAGCGATATCGATATTTTTTGGACTTAGGTATTATAGCTTACAAAAAATCATCATAAATAATTTTAGATCCAGTGTCCGAGCCCCTGTACGATGGAAGACCTGTACAAGGCTACACCCTGCGGGGTCGCAGTGGCCAAATACTGGGAGAAAATTGTACAAATAATCATTTTTGAACCATTGACTCGACGAAGAAGAAGAAGATTACAGATAAAACTTATATCCAACAATTGAAAATGAAAATGAAATCCTTGGGTAACTAATAGATTTGTCAACTTTAAAACAAATCTGTAAAACCAAACGAAACCATGTAAAATCAAAAACGATACTGGAATTCTCATTTTAGGAACTTACGAGATTTGCACTCATTGACGTCGAAATTTAAGCTGATTGATTGGTGCATAATACAGTTCCTGAAAACGGTTTTGCGAAATCCTGTGACAAGGAAGAAAAAATGGGAATTGCACTACTTTTATTTCATTAGTAAATTATTAATTATTCATAGGTACTCATTCCTATTCGTATTCTATCTACATTTGCTCCATATTATTTTAATGAGGAAAACTTTTGTTTGTTCAAATATGCAAAGCGACGCGGCCCGTCGCAGCTTCCTCGTAACAAAGTAATTTCTTGTAGCGTTGTTTTCTGTTTTCTCGTACTTATTACAGGTCCCCGAGTCCCCGAAATTATTTGTGAACGTAATTACCATTGCGCATTGTTGTCTGATCCGGGAGAATGGAAACGGAAACCCGTTTATAAAATGAAACGACTCCTAGACGCCTTTTGTTGGGATCTCCGGTTTGGAATTTAGACGTCGCGAAGCTGAGGCTTTATGCTATCTTCATGTGAGAAACATGAGATTACGTATCAACGACGTCGGTATACGTATAAGTTGTAGCTAAGTCTTCAAATAATGATTAAATTGGTTGTGCGATAGATTGTAGAGCTGATCGCAGGCATAGCTGGGATATCCCCCATCAGAGATATACAAATATGCGAGGTATTTCGGTCACTCTTACATTTATACTCCACTAAACGGGAGCGGAGCTGAAATGGACAGAGATGGCCGTTGTAGACCGTAAGACCAAAGCAAAAAAGCCATATTTACTAAATAAAAACATTCCACCTTCCACACTCACGGTGGTGTTTTTTAGATTCTTGCTAAAGAAATAAATTATGTAGTGGCCTCACGTATTACAACTCTCCGCTGAGCTCCATTACACTTTGGTGGAGTCTGGACTTTACTGACATCATGTCAGAACAGTGAGGTAAATAGGAAATATCTCAGATGATTTTTGTTTGTAGAAAGGTTATTGACAAATGCTAAGATTTTGATTAAAGGTATACCCAAGGCGAAGGCTAAAATATTTCTACCAAGATAGAAAATGTCGTACCAGAATTATTAAAGACCCATTTAAAATTGCACCAACGAGAAGATCTGTAAAGTTTTCGTTGTAATATTTTACTCTTAATGAAAACAGCCTACCTCTATAAATGAAACATCAAAGTAAAATGAAAATATCCGAGCTCAATCAATGCGGTTGTTATTCACCGTCCTCCTCGGACCGCGTTTGTCTTTATAAATGTTGGATGATATTGTTTGCATTTGTATCATTCATTCCACCACCCCTGTAGCCATTCATGGCTACAGGGGTAGCCAGTTCAATCACGAGTAATAATGGGACAGCGACAGCCATTGCCGTAGATATATGTAGAGATTTTCTCTTGGGGGGTAGCAGCCAACTTTTGCCCACTCTTCAGAAAGATAATGTATTGACTTTCAAGTTTTCTAATCTGGGCAAAGACGTTTCTAGGGTGGGCAAGGTCCACCCGAGCCCTCCTCTTCCCTAATTTAAAGCTTATCCCTTAAAATATATAAATTATTTTTAATTAAAGTTATTAATTAATTTAATTAAAAATAATTTTAAAATATTTTTTTTTTCCTATTTATCATTATTTTTTGACAAAACGTAATAATCGACAATCAATCTCAAGCAGACTGCGGAAGTAGTGGTTTTTGCTGTTCGATTTTTGTGTTTAGGCGCTGAAATAATCACCAACTTTCTGGAATTGCTTCGAAAGTCGAAGCTATAGAACCAAAGTAAAATTCATGTTATGGGATCATTTCGCCATATTTCGCCATGAATAAACAGCAAACCAAACAGGTAATTAGAAAAAAAAAACATGCAGACGAATTGAGATCCTCTAACTTTATGGAAGTTTTCTTTTTGAAAAGTAAAAATTAACGGTGCTACTGCCCGTTAAAAGTAGTTCCAATTACTACAGAAAAAAAGTGTTCCGTGAACAAACCTAGTATTTATTGTGGATGGATATGTAAAGGATACAGAAGTTCTAATAACAATATACATTAAATTTTCTTCGAAATACAAATCTCAACTTGCCATCAGTCTATAATTATATGCTTCACAGTGGTAGGTACTATCAGTATTGTAGTTGCTGTTACATGCCAAAATTCTTTCTAAATAATTTAAAAACCAGGTACAATACAACTGCTTGTTTATTAAAATGTTCATAATAATAAAAAGCTAACGGAATCTCTAAAGATACACGGTGCCAAAGTCGAGTTTATTCACCGACATTTTCGGTTTTACATTACCCAAGTGATAATTATTTTCTGGTGAAATCCTCCGGTACCTATCTCACAGGCGCTTTTATAGACCTATAGTGATTCTCTTTTATTCAAGGGAGAATGTAGAAGTGCTTGGAACGGGGCCAAAAATGTTTGGGGTTGAATGATATTAGAATTTATGAAACCGTATTTACGTATGGTTTCCTGAACTATAAATAAACGAAGAAAGCATATAAAAAATTGTTGTGATAAGAACGGTATACCTAACTTTATTGAAATTTGAAGATTGGGCGGCATTTAGTAAACATACTTTGGCTGGTGATAAAATCTTCATACGGAAAGGGTCAAGGGTTACGTAAGGGACGGTAAAGGTTTTAGCTCAATAAGTACCTACGTGGCACTTAATCATGATGGAGATAGGTACATAATTCTTATTATGAAATTGTTAACTCTGAAATCTAGAGCAAAATAAGCTGTTGCAGTATTTTAATGTTGATACAATTGAAAAACGATTGATTTGAATTGAATACTACTGCCATTGATTTAAAAAAAAATGTCAAGGTAAAATCTATTCACATAAGTAACGTTTGTTCGATACAAATTGAACAATATTCTTTTGTAATTTTTTGGTATTTTAAATGCTGTTAATTCGATACAAATTGAACAATATTTTTTTTGTAATTTTTTGGTATTTTAAATGCTGTTAATTGTATCAAAAATGTACCTATATAAAGACTTAAACTCTTTGAAACAATTTATGTGATTATGGATATTCTGATCATTTAGTTACTATAATCTGTGAGGAAATAACGATGACATTATTGGTATTAATCGTCTACTTAATTATTATCTACCCCCAATAGTATAATCTATTCAAATTGTATTTATTTTTACTTTTTTATTGTAAACTTAAACAACGTCGTAAATTAAAGAACGAACGGAACTGTTCATTTAAAATGGAAAACCTGGCTACCATGAATATTTGGATACACACAATTGGCACAATTTAATTTTAGTACAAACATATTGTTCTGCAAAAGCATTTTTTATTTCTGTGTAAAAATATTTTAGACCCGCGTTGTTTTAACCGTTTAGCAATAATTAAAGCAATAATCATCTGATGGTCATTAGGCTTCTTAGGCTAGAACTGTCCCCAAAATGTAGGTAGTTCGGCAACCCAGAAATATATATTCTTAATGTAATCAACTGAATGCTACCGTCATTTGGATGACACGCTCAATTGTGGGTTCCGGATGTTTTGACCGTTTAGTTTAGATTTATATCAGGCCCTCAGAAGGTTCAAAAACTCTGACACCCTATCCACCCGGACCACTTAAGACCATTAGAACTTACCAATGTAATGACGTTATTAGAAACTAAATGCTCTTCCGTAAAATGAGTAGATACCTAGAGCTCTAGTTGTACCTAAGTAGATATTACAGTCACCATAGGTAGGCATTGTTCACTTGAACTTTTTAATTCAATCACATACTCTGCCTAGGCCGAATATGTTAGGTGAATGAAAGAACAAACGGAACTGTCCGCACAATGTGGCGAGTCTGGCCACCCGGCTACTATCCGTTTAATATGATAATCCGGATGCAAACAACCGGCGGATTGGCTTCCCAAATTATTTATGCAGCCGGCTGGCCTGCGGGTGACGCCCAGACACGGTTTATCGGACCCCGGTGACTCCCGGTCAGGTGAACACGAACTTTTTCTGCCCATAATTCATGAAAATTCATAGTTTGTGGGTTACTTTACCCTCAATTTTGAGATGTGTTTCTCTATATCTAGGTATATCTGGAATACAGAGAGTATTTTACATTTACAATATTTTAAAGATCAGTTACCTACCTGATTTTAGGGTCTCGTACCCAAAGGGTAAAAACGGGACCCTAGTACTAAGACTCCGCTGTCCGTCTCTCTGTCTGTCTATCACCAGGCTGTATCTCATGGACCGTTATAGCTAGTAAACTGAAATTTTCACAGATGATGTATTTCTGTTGCCACTATAACAACAAATACTAAAAACCGAATAAAATGTATATTTCCCATACAACATACCTGAATTTTTAACCGTTTTTCGCTCGATTTTAATTATGGTAACAGGTAGATGCTTGAAATATTCACAGAATATTTAGCTGTAAATTCAATTCTATAATAAATAATTAAATTAGAATAAAGTAAATATCTAAGGCTCCCTTACAGTACGGGACTCTTCGTGCGCGAGTCCTACTCGTACTTGGACGGTTTTTATTTTTGTAATGAATAGGACTCAAAATTCGAATTCTGTTTGCAAGCCGGCGGAACGGGAGTTCGCGTACTTCTTTGTTTTCGTCCAAATAGGGAACTATAGGCAAATACGAATCACTTCAATTGCTGTATTTGGACCATCAATATACAATTTAAAACAGAGAAAATGCCAAGTCTATGGTTTGGACAAATAAGTCAAAGTGAAAAAAAACCAATATGCAGACCCTGGATTAGATTTTTCTTTCTACTTTTACCCCTGAACCCTGTGACTTCGGGTTAGGTGAGTTACGAACTTTTCTGACCATAGTTCATGAAAATTCATTATTTGTGGCCTACTTTACTTTCAATTTTGACGTGTTTCGGTATCGTATCCTGAATAAATGCGATGAGATGCACGATGTGTTTGTGTATTGGTTTATTCGTTTAACTTTTACGGATCCTTCAAACTTTCGGGATGAAGAGAGTTTTATGTTGATCTTTAATACGCTTTCTTCCGAATGCCATATATTTTTTGAAAGAATTTTGAATTTAGTTTGATTGTATCATTTATTTTTATTTGATTTATTGAGATTTAAATGCCAACTGACACTTTACAAAGATAACTTGTATTAATTTTTATATGTAAATCAAATACGAAGGTCCAGAGTTCCGGACTCCACCAGTAGCAAGCGGAATAGACTATGGAGATATGTAGAGATGAGAACAACGTATAATGTACATACTTACTCTGAACCAAGAAAACCCTCAGGGTTTTCTTACCGTTTCTTATGTTTTCCACCGCTTAAATATCACATTAATTTTAAGAGAAACAAAACACAATACCTACTTAGTGGAATGGAGTTTCCCTAATTCCGAATACTTATCTATAATATTTTATACGGACTATACAGAGTTATTGGTAATCAATTAGCATCCTTTTATCGGCTTATTCTGTACATCAAAACTAACAACTTTTGATCTGCGACTGTTATCAAATCTCAAAAATAAATATCGCTGTTCCATAGAAAAATATCGTTCACCCTCGACAAAATGCATGGAACAGCTGTTTTTTTAGTTTTGACAAAGGTCGCAGAATAAAAGTTGTTAGTTTTGATGTACAGAATAAGCCCCCTAAAACGATGCTAATTGATTACCAATAACCCTGTATACAATGTTCGGCTCAGCTTCTCATATCTCTACTTCACTCCGATTTGGTGAATCTGGGCCTTAGTGTCAACATAATAATTATAATACAAAGTATTTAAGTATCAGTAGGTAGTAGGTCCATGAAAAATATACACGAGAATACAAACACTAATTTTATTTATTATCTAAACTGGTTCTAGGTAAGGTCTTCCCGCTACATTTATCAAGTATAATTAATTGTTATTTTGATATCGAATAGATAAATTACAACCAGACATCTAAATCACTACTTGAATTAGAACCAAAGGATCATCTAACACTTTCTCGAGGGACCGCAATTCAAATTTGATTGTACAACTTTCGATAGTTTTGAATTTTTATAGTTATTAGCGGACTTTTAATGCTCATTAGCATATTTTATTTCATCTCTACTGCCGGGTTTCCTAACCTTTACAAAAATAGATATATGTATGTACCTAATATAGTAGCATAGACTTGATCTACTTTTGCTATGAGGCATATTTGACTGGTAATAGGAGACGTAATATTTAGGAAACCGTTACCTTCATTTGATCCGGTCATGCCTTATATTTTAACTGAGTCTCAGAGATAAGTAAATAAATACTAATTAGCAAAAAATTTAAATTTCATACATTTGACTAAAGTCGATGAAATTTTCGAAAGAAATTGCTTGGTTTTGCAAATTTCTCAAAGATTACGATATTCATAACAATTTTTTGTCTGCAATCGCAAAAAAGTTATGGTCCCGAAGTAAAAGTCATTCATAAAATCATAGTTTATGACCCTGTGTTCAAATCTGTTTTATATGCCAACAAAAACTAATTCTTACGATACTTTGTCATTTTCAATCTGTCTGAAAATAATTGTTTCATGTCCACAAAAATCCCATGTATTTTAATGCTTTCATATAAATATAAACAACATCGAAACCAATTTGCAAAACTGCACACGGCAGTGATTAATTGCTACAAACGTTTTTATTACAATTCAATTTCTGTTCAATATTTCGACATCAATCACTGCCTGTATTACCAATATATAATTAATTTTCCCCAGTTTTGAGGATCAAAAGCCTGATGAGTTTAGATTTAAAATATATGGGGCCATCGGATCGATGCGTCAAACTATTAAAGTTATATACTCTTAAAATGTGATTCGATCTTGATTCATCAAACCATGAAAATTGTTCTTTGCGGATAGATAGATAGATAGATAGATAGATAATTCTTTATTAGTACAATTACAATACAAAAACATACGAAAAATAAAAACATTACAAAGTTATACCAAATGGCGGCCTTATCGCTTCAAGCGATTTCTTCCAAGCAACCAAGAACGGACAGGAAATAGCAAATTAACAAAACAGCGGCCTTAACAAAAAGAATTTAAAAATAAACAATGAACACTTATAACAAACAAACCAATAAATAAATAATATTTATTGAAATAAGTTTAAATGCCTACCTAGACACATAAACATACATGTATTACATAATACAAAAATAAACTTACTTATATGATTACATACTATTATTACTTATACTTACTTAAATAAATAAATATATAAAGCGAGCAGAATCAATAATGTAAGTACCTAAGAAGACAGGTAATGCAATTTGACTCTTTGTTTGAACACATTCAGTGATGGGGCGCGTCTGATATCCACCGGTAACTCATTCCATAATCTAACAGATTCCACATCTCATTTGAGAGGCGCTGCAGTACTTGGAGTAAATATTTTCTTTGGTTTATGAACCGTAAAAATACACTTCTAGTCATTTTCTTTGTAATAATGTGCGTCGATATGCTGCAGTGTTCTTTGTTGCTGTTAAAAGAGTACTGTGACGCGCGGCGCAGTGCCGCGCAGCGCAGCTCAAATGTAGTTCGACCATAGGCCCAATTTTAGAAGCACCATTGTAAATTTAATAGCAACGTAAAATAGTGTTCTCTCTATCAGATGCATTTAGTGAAAAAGATAAAGGGCTACTCTAAATTACTATTATAATTACGATGTGTCTGCACATTTGATTTTAAAACCATGATATACCTACCTTCATTGATAGGTAAATGTAATTGTGGTTCGATTGTCACAGCGTAAATGAAATACGAACTGTCGAACCATAATTTCACAGGGTTCATTCTAGCCGCATTTGGTAGACACTAGATATAGATGAGACTCGCCTCAGTGAGATTGTGATCAGTTCGTGATAATTGAATCGGTCTGACCAACATAATTGGAAATCCTATCCAGACGACGGTAATGTAATAATATACTACAAGTCATTTAAGCTGTACACGTGTACAGTGACCATGTGGTATAGAGCAAATGGTTTCAATTGGACACAAGCACTGTTAGGTACCTATTGCTATTCAATTTATTGTAGAAAAGTAACTGAAAAAATAACTTGTATAAATATTTGAGACAATAACATCGATGACCTGCTTTTCAAAGCAAAGGGACTTTCAGAGGTGAATATGGCGGGATCACTATGCACCACGGTTACTATTGGACCAACAATCAAATTGCGAAACGAATTCGTTGCTCAATACATTGTTTTTTTTGTGTAAAGAAACGGATGACGCTGTGGGTTCAATAGTAGAAGTTGTTCATAATAATGAGTATAATAGGTAGGTACCTACGCCTGTGACAGTTTCTGCATTTTCCAGAGCTACAACCTGTAGATAAACCTAATTGTGAATGAGAGCCTTTCTACTAGTTTTCTTAATAAAAGTAGACACAAAGCCGAATTAGTAGCGATGTTGTTCAAAATATTTTAATGAACAAATAACTGGACGCAGATAGCTATATCACATTTAATTTAACTATAATTTATTAGTTCTATTAAGAACCTCACGGAATATCTTTCTATATCTTTATTACAGTGAAAACCGCATCTAAATTTGTTAGTAATTTAGGCGAGATAACAAAATTATTCTATTACAATAATTAATGTTGAGAGAACATTAAGATTAGAGCGAGAGATGCTTCATGGTTTTGAAACGATTGAAAACTATGAATATCGGAACTACAAAACCGTTACCGGCAAAGGTATAACAAATTGAAATGCATTGGGCACATATAGCACACAGAACTGTTGGGGATGCAAAGTTCTTGAATGTAAAGTACATCACTACATAGTACAAAACAAAGTCGCTTCCCGCTGTCTGTCCCCATGTATGCTTAGATCTTTAAAACTACGCAACGGATTTAGATGAGGTTTTTTTTAATAGATAGAGTGTTTCAAGAGGAAGGTATGTATAATACACCTGTGCGAAGCCGGGGCGAGTCGCTAGTATTACAAATATATGGTAAAATGTACCTATACCCACAAAAAGGACAAATGATAAAAGATAGAGCCTAGAATTGCACTGGGTGCAAGTCGCTTCTGACCAGTTTTATTAAATTTCTGTAAGTAGAAGAGGCCTATGCTAGATGATGACGAAATAGTGAAGTCATAGGTAAACCATGTTTATATGAAACTAAAGCTTTCACCCGCGTGATATCTGAATCAGTAACCTATAACATTCTCCGACCTTTGAACTATATCTACGTAAAAATGATTTCCGTCGTTGCTTTGTTGCTTGAAAAAATACCATCAAACACACTTTGAGATTTATCATAATAATAAGGATCTCATCATTATCAACGGTAGAAAATACCTACACCACTAGACTTAGGCCTACCCTATGGATACCTAATAAGACTGGTTAGAAGCGTCCTGCATCTAACGCGGTCCCCACCTTGTCGGTGGACATTCTACGCTACGCTTGCCGGTACGTGATCTCGTTTTGACCAACGCAACGGCTATCTGTTCTACGAACCATGTGCCTTGCCCACTGCCATATCAATTTGCTAATACACTGCGCTGCTAAGCTAAAGGATCCCACGTGCCTTGCTTAGCAATAAATAAGTCCAAGGGCGAAATGGGGAAAGCAATGACAGCTTATTTATAGCTCCAATGTTAAAGCAGAAAGCAGAAAAATATAAATCAAATCGGTCTGATGAGCCCATTAATGATGCGGTCGCTGATAGAGCTGAAGTCAATTACTATTATGCACTATTTGATGATTTGATGCGTGCTGCGGTTGGTATTGCGTATCTACCGCCGATTGCGACTGATTGGAGTTTAAAGTAACGGTATCGGGTACGGAAATAGTATATTGTATCATATGGGAGCAAAATTATATTTTACGGCAAGGGCGCTTTTTGAATCCAGAGCGAAGTGAGGGATTCAAAGTACGTCGCCCGAGCCAAAAATACACATATTTTGCGCCCGAGTGGTACACTCTACTTTTCATCACCTCTATGAGAAAATAAAAGGCGCCTCATATTTTATTGTTATATTATTATTTAATAAAACGTAGAGTAACAACTAAATTGAAATTAAATGGTATTTAATATTAAAACAAATGAAAACTTATATTTACATTCTTTTCATTAATTTTCTGGGCGCTGAACATTAACATTACAAATACTTCCAAATTCAAAAAGTGCGCGGCAAAAATAATTCCGGCGCACTTATAAAGTTTCTTATAGAAAACACCATCTTTGGGCGTACAGGCGAACCAAGTATTCCTTTTCGAATAGATGTGATGAAAAACATATTACAGATAGAAGATAATATACAGGGTTATTGGTAATTAATTAGCATCTTTTTAAGGGCAAATTCTGTACATCATAACAAACAACTTTTGTTCTATAACTTTTCCCAAATCTCAACAAATTACCCTATTTTTTTAGAGTGGATTCAGCATGCGTACACATAATTGTTTTTAGCATATCTAACTAAATTTTACACTTATTTCCATATTTACACAGTATTTCCTCTGAGGTCCAAGTATCATAGGTGCCAGTGCGCGTACTTTTTACATAGAGTTAATTATGTTTAGAACGGTCAAATTAATTTTTCAAATTTTTATGGAAGAAAACAAATACGAATTTTTCAAATCCGCAGAGCAAAAGATGTTTGTTTTGATGTACAGAATATGCTATTAAAAAGATATTAATTGATTACTGGTGGCCCTGTATAGATATAGTATTACAAATGTATAATGATAACACTCTGTAGTTAAGTGCACATATTTTAACGACCCCAAATATAAGGGTAGTTAGCCATTAGTCTTCATGAGAAGTCATGCTATAAAAAGCTTAAAATAACAAAACTCTTATTTTACTGCCATGAAACTGTCGTAAATAACTCTTTAGCAATAATCTATTGAAGACAAATAGGTATTTACTTACTAAAAATATTAATATCAATAGCTGTAAAGTTGCAACGTTAAATACAACAGCAACAGTGTACTTATTACAAAACTGTAATAAGACTTTCCGTCATCCAAATGAGGGACAATAGATAAAATAGAATTAAATACAAGACTTAAGGCAATCGTGAGGCGCCAACTTGACCATACAAATGCAATATGCTGTTCTACCTAAAATATTATCCGATATGAGTGTTTTTTTTTCATATAGGTAATCAGTACTTCAACCGCTATTATAGTATTATATATCTTAGTTTCTAAAGCTTTTTATATGACTTCAAAGCCTCCAAAAAGTCATATTTTTACGCTAAAACTTGGCTGAAAAGTTTACATAAACAAAACTTTTCTGAAAAAAAAAGACGTGCGATTCAAACTCAAACGATTGACACCAAATACATAACATTTTGTTACAATTTGAGGGGTGAAAAGAGTTTTCTCCCGGAACGTAAATTTTATCAAAAATGTACCGAAAATTCTCTTGATGTTCTACAGAAAACGCGAAAACAGTGGTCGATTCACGATCCTCATAAAAAAATCACAGTATTTCTTATTGTCGCCGTTTTGGCAAATAGTGTTACCGACGTCGTGTGACAACCGGGCAGTGCCAGCGTATGCTAATGAGTCCGCAACGCAGCGGCACAAAACAAGATTGTCGGCTTTATAAAATAACAGGCGAATCCACTTTCATTTTTATTCCGAGTTCCGGCGCCATTGTTGTCGGTGACTCCGCAAAGGGAGTGCATTCTGTTTTATTTCCCAACGCCGCTGCGTTTTGGAGAAAGCTTATGTAAACGCGAGTTGACACTTCTAGAGCACTGATCTTAATTCTTACTGTTATTTGACGGGCTATAAGAAACGTTGGCATTACGTCGAAAGGAGCTTGCTGCGTTAATATCTGTGACCATTCTATTTTTCGATGCTTCATTCTTTGATGTTGATTAAAACATATTCTTTCTAATTTATAAGTTAGAAAAGAAATTTGATGGACTTTTTGAGCTACTGTACAGTCTGGTCTCACTTTGCAAGATTCAATGATTTCTTTATGGGAAAATCAAATTACTCACAGATTTTTTTTTGTATAAATCTTTAAACACTTTCGTGTATATTAAATGAGTACCTAAGTAAATATAAAGAAAAATTGCGTACACTAGGACTCCTTTCGCTTAATTATATCGAACCCATGTAACCTTACGTACTTGTGAGTCTTACATCTTGGCCGTGAGATTGTCGAATCAACAGCTATGTTAAAAGGAGGTTATGTCTAACGTTTACCGATGCTTGTGCATAATTATGCTAATATGTGCTCGTTCAATTGTGTTATCTTTTACAGATTCTAGCAATGGTAGCAAATGAAAACAAATACTCGAAACTTTGTTAGTGATTATTGTTGGAAACTTTAAGTGGTTGTTGAGTCTAAGTTTTATAAAATTGGTAGAAAATTTGTATACTTCTATTTTTGTTTTTGGGGTACAACCTCTGATAAATTTTGTTATATGCTAAATATTTCAAGATAATATCAGAATTGTATGGTAAGGTGAATTTATTTTCTAGTAAATAATGACCTATGATTAGGTAAGATGGTATTTTTATACGCATCGCTTAATATGTATATTTCAAACATAAAAGGATAAAACTTAAAATTTTCAGCCATTTCATTTTGTTATTTCGACTACAATCTTACGAGTATTACAAAAAATCTAATAAAGAACAAAATCTAAGCCAGTTAAGACGAGACATCATTCCAATGGAGCATAAAAGAAACACCAAAATAACCGAAGTAAAACAACCGCAATCAGTTGTTATGAAAATGGATGGCTTCCACAGAAGTTCGCGAGTCTGCTTGATAAATTACTCCAAAATGCATTAACTTCAGTCGTGACAGCATCGTAACAAAGCGATTTTGTACTGAACATTGAATATGGATCCATATTTCACAATTTTATTTGCGTTTCGATACGTCCCGGCCGTCCGTCACAAGCGAATTCATGACAGGGCTTCATGGCCCGTTTGTCTTAATACATCCATGGTCGTAACTATAAAATGGTAGCCTGAAAATATGTATTATATCGTGATTTAAATTCAGTAAACAGATATTAATACTAGTAGTTCTCCGAACAGTAGACCTCGCGACATCGACAGCTGAATCTTCATAAGCCTATATCTGGACTTTCTCTTGACCGATTTGGTTCATACTCGCAAACCTTGTTAGGATGTAGATATTAAACGATCTTGCCAAATTAAATCGGGCTTTAAATAGCGTGACAGCAATTTGCCCCCCTTTTTGAGGGAAAAACTCTCGCAAACAAAAATCTCCGACGATAAAAATCCGTTAATCTATAAAATCTGTGTACCAAGTTTCATCCAGATTCCCTGAAAAACGCTACCTGTAGTGGAAAACCTACAACCCGGACAGATGAAAGCAAAATCGTCGAGTTAAAACGAAAACCTCTTTTACCACGTTCACTCGGATCAAAATGACGGAGGTATTTCTGTAATTAATAGCTCCTTTATCTGATTTCTCGATTTACAAAATGCCATAAAGTTACTGAAACACTTTATTCTTATGCTATGAGACTAAATAAATAAATACCTAACTATTTCGACGTTTCGACCGAGTTGCGTCCGATAGGTTGAGCCTGCCCGTGACCACGACCGATGCAACTTGGTCGATATGTTAGGATAATGAAGTAGGTATTTATTTACCACGTATTTTCAGTGCACCATGACTCTATAAAGAGGTAGGTTTTTTTTTTATATTTTTTGTAAATAAGGTAGCATATTACCAATAGTAAGGTAGGTTATTACCAGCCGAAAGTTTTCAGTTTTATAGAAGTCACATAAGTAAACGAAATTTATTTGGTACAACCAGTTGAACCAGATTGTGCTTCGAGCAATAAAAACATCGAAACAACTGTATATAAGTGGGCAATATTTTTTTGTGGGAAAGTATCTTAATTAAATTTTTATATGTAAACGTAGTTACAGGGAATGTCAATGAGATGATGAATAGTAATGAAGGGAACCAATAATATTTGGTCGAACTAACAACTCTCTAGCTAGCCAGATATACATATTATATTGAATTAACTACAAGCCGTTGACTATCGGTCCTACGAAAAATGTATTTGGCAGACATAATGATACTGATATATTGATCAGCGTAGAAATTATCTAAGCTCTCTCAGTTTTCTTGTGTATCATTTTGCTTGTTTTGAGATATAAATAATGCTTAAGCCAAAGATCAGTAACCATACAATTTGACTAAGCGTCTTAAGCATAAATATGCATAATCCTATTCAATTAGGTCGGGTGATTAATGTAGCGCGATGTCAACGTCAAATGAAAGTTTTGTACCATAATGGTATATGATATAACAGTATCCGCGTTTGTTTGTATACGATCGTAGGCGCCGAAGGTGTTGTGTAGGTCAGTACTGGAACTTCTGTAGAACGGTAAAATCGGCTTACGCACATTGCTACATCCATGGAGTTGTGGTTTTGGCAGTTTAAAAAATTATGTTATTACTAGGGTGTGAAACATATACTACATATTTCTCAGATACATATAAATATATAACTTACATTGGATGATGTCAGAGTTTTTTGTATATTTACGCCGTTTCATTATAATTATCTTAAAACCTGCCCATCAAACCTCACAAATATTAAACGTCGTCGGGTCGTTGAAAAAAGTACGTAAATAATACCTAATCGTACATTTCTTTTATGATTACGCAGACGGTCGTCAAATACGTGATTCGTCAAATAAGTAGTTTTATTGGGCTATCATTATAACTCAGGATGTAATTTATTCATTTGATGTTTGTGTTAAGAAATTAGAATTTACTGGCGCGCTGTCTCTATCGAATATTAAATAATTATGTACAGTAGTCAAATCGAGCCCTCATGAGAAAAAACATTTTTTTTAATCCAATGAACCGTAACCTGCCATACAGAGTAAGCTAAGGCACTGAATAGCGCGGTAGTCGGATGCAGTGCGGCGCCAGAGTAGCCTTGGAGAAAGTTCGCAGAGAAACCGCAGATCTGCTGCCCTGGCTGATCTCCCAGAGATATTACTCGCCTGATGTAACCGAGATATCTCCTTATACGACACCCGCGGTCACTCGCGGCCATTGAATTTTGAAAGAACTTACGCATCCGCAGAAATGTGTTTTTTGTCTTGCAGTAACAACACTTTTGCGTTGCAATCTTTCCAGAATATGTGATTATTACTAATTGCTCTTTTTTACCCCGAGAATAACTAGCCCGGCGTGATATGGGTATGTCATACCCGACGATATGCAAAACTGTAAATATTTCTAACTGTGCGATTCCTGGAACTCAACTGGTTTAGTAGCTGGAGAGGGTGATATGGGGAGTTATTGCGTCGGCAAGGAAGTAAAATACACGTGTTTATACATACGAGTAGATCGGGTACGTACTCGTAATACCTGACCTCATAGTCGGTGTATAACTATTTTGTATTTAGGTTATGTTTCAATTTAATGCGGATAATAATTAAATTTCCTGTTGTTAGGTATTTAAACTTCTAAATGTCTTATTATAAAAATCAGAAACGGCTTGTTCAATTTTTAATAGCATGTTCTAATACTGAAAGTTGCTAATTAGTAAGTTATAGAGAAACCGATTGAGTTTTATCAATGCACCCTCCAAATAAAGTAGAAAAGTATGTCATATGTTGGGATTTTATTGTAATTAAAATTCTTGCATCACATGTAAAAAGCCAATTTGTAGGCAGCATGATAGTCTTGTTGTGGAAAACTGCTTCAAAAAGAGTAGTTTTTTTTAGGTGGGAGGTAAAACAAGATATTAACATGTTTTATATATGTTTTTGATATGTCGAAGCTAAACTATATAAGACCAATTTATCCTTTACTTTTGTGTCAATAGCTGATCATAAAAATCACAAATTTGTAGATTTTACGTCTAAGTTTCTATACACTGTGGTTTTGTGCGTAAATAATACTGCTTTGTTTTTTAAACAAACAAATACTTTTATAATGATAGTAATGTGTTATTTTCTCACATTACCCTATTAAGCTTAATGTCAATTAATATATTTCAACAACATATATTATTTTAAGGTCATATCAGCAATCAAAATCGGCAATTTGTAACAATTTTTCACCTCATTCACGCCGGGTTAGTCATCTCGTACTTTCCATGTTTTATGCGTTTGCCAATGTCAAGTAGGTACTACTTACTGCTGATATTTATAACTTTAAGGTAGATATATATTTATAGTTATATCATAAATACCTAGTTTAGAAAAGTAGCTAAGCTACGAACTAAACCATTACTATAGTTCGGCCGTTCAGAGAATGCGTTCCTGACACGTCATCTTGAAAAAAATGTTTTTGGCCGATATCTCGGAAACTATGTACTTAATGGCAAAAAACGATCATTATTGTAGAAAATAAAATTTCGCATCTTTTGTTTCCATTAAACTTTTTTGTAAAACTTACCGTTTACGATTTAATGTTTTAGGGTCCATTTAATGAAATTTCATTAAATGGACCATAAATCGTAAAGTAAGTTTTACAAAAAAGTTTACTGAAAACAAAAGAAACGAAATTTTATTTTATTTTATATATACTTAAAATATTGTTTTAAATTATTGCACCGGCTTTGTTTTGTTTAAATTCAAAGTTTATTACAATTTAAACTCGTACAAACATTTAAAACCAGTGAGCTTAGAATCTGTCATTCGCAAGTTTTGCGCTTAGCAACATTTTATTTACGTCTATAGGAGTATAAAAGATTTTCTAATAGAAAACGAAAACATCATTAGCTGCACGTCATTATGCGATTTCCAAGCCACAGTACCGTATGTAGGTTAGAGTTGAAATACGATCATAGATGCTAAAGCTGCGAAGTAAAAATCCAGATATTCAATCACAGAGCCGATATTAAAATTTCATAAAGTTTCCGCAATGTAGGGCTTTCTTCTTACGTAAGAGCTCACCGCATAATATTAAGCTTCTCTGCGGTAAATCTCCATTCTTCTTTGAAGCTTTCTCACGAACGGATTAAAGAAATCTACGTGGATAGCGATTATTTTGCTTTTCGCAGCTCTTGAGAAAACGGTTTAGATATTTAGGTTACTGCGACGAATTTTCTCTACTTACTCAGTCAACTTTGCCGACTTTGTAGTGGTGTAAGTTGCTAAGACGGTCATTAAAATAGACTTAGTAATTTGTTGCCTTAAACTAGTCCTAACTATTGTACCTACTAAATACATAAAGCTACGCCATCGAAGTAGATTTTCATAAACAAGCATCTATAGTAGGTACCTATATTTTCTTTGTGGATGTATATTTGTACAATTTCTATTAGGTGCGTTGTGCTGGTACGTTTCTATGCTACACATTTTGTGAGAATGTTAGTATTTTTTTTTTATAGAAAAACATCGTTCACCCTCGACAAAATGTATGGGAATAGCTGATTTTTTTTTGAGTTTTGACAAAAGTCGCAGAGCACAAGTTGTTAGTTTTGATGTACAGAATAAGCCCCTAAAGGGATGCTAATTGATTAGAAATAACCCTGTATAATGTATTTTAGGTGACCTCCTAATTGCCACCTAAACATCTTCCCAAACCGTGTACTCATGAACGTTATATCAGCTGTTGGACATCCACAGCTGGACATAGGCCTCCCATATTGATTACCAATAAGACTGTGCCTAAAGCAATTAGGTTATACTCATACCGTAAGGTGACAGTAAGATCCTGTAATCCTAGTTGGTACTTATAGGAATGTGTTGTTGTGTGCAGGTGAGTGGAAGCAGGCGGGCGGCGGGCGGCGGAGGCGGGCGGCGGCGAGATGAGCGCGCCGCACGCGCCGCCGCCGCCGCCGTCCGCCGCCGAGGCGCTGTCCGCGCTGCTGTGGCAGCCGTACGAGTGCCGGTCGCCGCCGTTCGCGCGCTCGCGCACCGATGGCTGCCTGCGGGGGGCCGCGCCGCCCGCCGCACTCGCGCCCCAGTCGCCGAACGGCGGTCGTCATGCGCGCGCGTCGTACTGCGCCCACACATCGTGCGACGAGATGCGGCTGCCCGTGCCGGCGCCGGCCCCGCTGCGAAAGTCGGACTCGGTCTCGGTGCGCGTCCCGGGAGAGCCCAGCCGACTGAACGTGTCCAGTGTGAACGTGAACATAGTGCAGGTGCAGGATGCACCGCAACCTCAGAGTTGCAATGTGAACAGTGCCGTGCAGACGGAGCGCGAGCGCAGCGTCGCTAGCGCCGAGTGCCAGACCGAGGAGCCAGCGCGGCGGCGGCGCGTGCGACGCCCGCGGCCGCGCCCGCCGGAGCCCGAGCCGTGCCCGCCGCCGCCCTACAGCACGCTGCCGCCGGCGCCGCTGCCGCTGCCGCTGCCCGCGCCGCTGCCGGTACCGGTGCACCCACCACCGCCCGCGCCCATCATAGCTCCACATCCGCCGACGCATCGGTTCCCCTTCCAGCCGATTCCACTCAGGTTTGACTGATTTCTTCCTTATCACCCCTCTGTTCATATAAAAACTGTTACAATTCATTACACTCTCTCATAACAAAAATTACTCGTATGTACCGTCAATGCAATTCTAACAAACAATAACGCGCGTTTGTTAATCTTGGAACATTTTAGGTCACTCGCAACTCGTTAAGTAATACTGAATATATTAACTAAAATGCCTACTTATGCTACTTAAATTAACGAAATAAAACACAGCCTTGGGTCTCATTGCAATATGTGAATAAAATCTCGTAGATGTCTCTGAGAGATTTCGTAGAGGGGTGTGCGTTGATGTCTTTTGTACGCGCGCTAATCTGTCATTAAAATAAATTGACTCGACGTACTCGTATCAACTGGATATAAGCCAGATATATCAACGCTACCAATTTATCAAACGTTCCCTTCGCAACAGGGAAGGATTAGACTTCCTACTAATTCGAGTAGTGTTTGAGTCAATAATCCGTACAGGATTGGATAGATGAAGGTATCGAATCGTATTCAGACGTGAAACCGCCCACGTAGGTACTTACTAGCGAAACCGGAGTACCTTTGAACTGATGTGAAGTGATTAAGCTGTAACATCAAAGCTTTCTGTGAGTTAAATACCAAACAGAAAGTCAGGTAGCTCGAGGAGACAGTGGCTGTGAAAAGTGGAGCGCATCCGAGCGTCGACACTACTCGCTTTGGGAACGAAAGCTGCCGAACCGTCGCCGTCGCCTACTTTTACGTCAATAATGTCCACAACAATTTGTTTAACATAGCTCAGTCATCCCGCTGTTTGCATTTTTTTTCTACTTAGCGGCTTATATTTAGTAAGTAGAAAGGATGGTCATTGAGTTAAGAACAAAACCTTATAAATGAAATGAAATCATTTATTGTCAAAATAGTACATTGATAACAAAATATAATTAAATATTAGATATTCCTATTTATGGACTCGTCCAACATAAAATAAAACATAACATAATAATCAATTCGATCAATTAAAATTCAATAATTAAATAAAAACTAAATAAAACCATGTTCCAAAAACTATTTCGTATCTGCGTCAGAGAGCGATAAATATTTTGAATGTATTTAGGAGATTTTAAAATCTACCCGCAGATGTTCTGCACTTAAAAACATCGATCAACTGTACTGTCAAATCATACCTGAACAAAGTAAACAATAACGTTTTCAAAGCAATGTTTGTAATTTCAAATCCGCTGTATAGGGGCTTCGTTATTAAACAATATCAATAAATCACACATAAAACTAAATTTAAAATCACAATTAATTTAAAATAAAATATTCTAATTAAAAATCGAATTAATAAAATGTATTCAGCTTATAGATAGAATACTTATTTGTGAGCAAGTGACTTTTTTCAATCCGATATATTATATCTTTGATATTCGTTATTTTAGTGGTTTTGGTAAACTAAGCACTGTATTTTTTTATTACAGTTCACGATGTTGTATCTTATGACAAACTAGCAGCGCCCCGTGGTTTTACCCGCGTTGTGCCCGTATCCGTGGGAATTTCGGGAATTTTTATACATATAAACCTTCCTCTTGAATCACTCTATCCATTAAAAAAAACCGCATCAAAATCCATTGCGTAGTTTTAAAGATTTAAGCATACAGACAAACAAATAAATAAACAAACAAACAAACGAAAATAGCGACTTTATTTTATACTATGTAAGGATAAGGATGGACAGACATAAAAGAGCTTCAGTGTAAGGCAAGGAATTCTTATTCAACTTTTAGGAACTCCAAAATAAAATTTTACTACAAAACCGATGTTTCTAAACAATATGCATTCACTTTGCATAATAAATAAATGCTACAAATGTCAGTGGTGTCATATGAACTGAGTAAACGTGAATAAAAGAAAATTTCGCAATAGCAGGCATCAATTTTATTGTAATGCCTAGACAGAAATTTTAGTTAACTATCTGTTATTTCAAAACAGAAAGATATTGCAGTTTTACTGTTTACGTATTGACGCAACACGCGAACAGACATTGTGTTTATTGCCTTCGTAACTTTACTTTTATTTTTTCTCAGTTTGTCTTTTTTAATTTATTGATCAGTATTTAACTTTTTACAAATTAACAAATAGATTCTAAAACTAAAAAGTAATAAAGTATTTATTCGTTCTACAGTTTAAGAGTACCTATATACACATACATATAATTTGTAACACATAAATAATGTGATCAATATTAATGAATTATGGTCTGTTATTACCAATCTGTTTTGACTGGGATGTATAAAACAGGGCTATATTTTTGATGACATCTTTTTTATGCAATGAATATCTAAATTTTTTGATTGATAAAAACACACATACCTACACAAAACAAAAACAGTCGTATAAAAGTGTCTTCTATTTGAGAGACAAATTAAGGTCTGGATGATCCAATTGCTTGTTATGTAGTAGTAGTTTATGTAGTTTTAGATTATATAAGTCTTGAATTTAGTGGTAGTTAATAAAAGAACTAGCTCTGTAAAAAAAGTTTGACCAACTTTTGACATAAACATAGATTATGTGTTTAAATTTCCAAACCATGCTCTTCGTTTTACAAACACTGCGCAAAAAATCCGAGGACAACTACCTCGAAGCAGATAGGAAAATGATGTCCACGCTCTTGTATCACGCAATAGTTTTTTATTTCGGCCCGTAATTGTTTTGGTCATGCTACGTTTAGTAATAGGCTCTAACTAGTGCGGCCTCGTTATGTAACCAGATTGTTTACACATATAGGTATTCCTGCAAGGTCGCTGAGACTTAGGTAATTTAATTAGGAAAAGTCTAGTCAGCCTATCGAACCGACGAAACAATACGTACTATCTAATTGTATTAGCTAAATACTTAGCTAATTATGTAGTGAAGGATGCCGACACACAGGTCGGACAGATGGTTGTTAGAGACTAAAGACTGTACTAAATAAGAGTTGCAATTAGTTGCTGTCTTTAAGTATGTAACTGTACGTGTACTATTATTATTAGACGTCCAACGGGAGTAATGATTGCTAACGTTAGCATAAGTCATTAAATGACTTAATTTCGTTGCTGTTGCTAACAAAAATAAACTTAATTAGGTATTAATGGTAATGAGATACATATTGAGAACTAATGATTGAATCTTTTCTGCTGCCAGTAGTGTCTTTGCATAATATGTTCTATCGTTTTCTGATAGTGTTTTAAGAGTTAGGTGTCTGAAAAAATATATTATTGATTTAGTGTTTAATTTACATCCTAGACCGCATAACGGCTTAACATCAGGCAGTGTGTAGTCAAACGCAAACCTATACGAAATAATAATATAAAAAAACCTTCGTATTAAAACAAGTTGAAGGAACATGAGTTCAGTTTTTGGCCAGCCAGATCTTGAAATGAAAATGAAATGAAATATTTATTCCACTAAAATAGAGTGCATATACATGGCGTTATAGATTAATTACTTAGTTCCTTCTATTTGCCATTTACTAGCATGTGGAAAAAGCACTTGTAATAAATAACAAATTAAAATATCTATAATATCTCTATGTATCATGTCATTGTTTTTGTATTTATTCTATGGAAACGCGCATGGAATCCTAGTGGGGACTAGGAATCTATGAGTACGAAGAGTTATTTATTTACTTTTCTCCCTCGATTCCTTAGTTACCAAAACATTCCTTGTCTCAGGCCTTGTTTTATCGAGCATCTCTATCGTACCTACATGTGTTCGATCGTGAGCGGAGTGAGTTGTGTTACAATCGAAACTGGTTTGCGGCAAGCACATGGTGAAATGCGCCGAAGCGGCGTAGGCTGCATTGACTTACTTATACGTTTGAGTCGAGATCTAGGCGGCTTATTCCGCCGTAAAGAAAAGTAATAATTTCATTTTATGTTTAGTAACATTACATGTGTGGGAACTACCCCGTCAATACAACATTGAAAATAAATTAGTTTATAAAATTGAAATCTAAGCAAAAAATTCTTATAATATCTAATTTCATGCAATTCGGTGTTTAATGTAGGAGTTACGAGGCTTTGTGATACGGGGACAGACAGACGGACGGACAGACACAACGATCTGAAAAGGATTACTTATTTTACTACGAAACTAGAAAAATCTATATATTTTTTGCCATTTATCTTTTTCAAATGATATTGTGAATTCATTTCGTTTGATTGCTATAGGACGAGTCTGTACCCGATTTTAAAGATCATATTTTATTTCCTTGTATAAAATAATATATAATATAAATGGATCAAGATGTTTTATGTTGTATATTGTTGTTCAATTTTCGTTTTTGCATGAAAAATAACGTTATAATTTATCTTATCTATTATCTACATATAATATGTTGTGTCCTAACGTGGAAAAGACAGTGACTCTAGCATTTATGGTTGTATTGTATTATTCAATGTTCAGTTCGTGCATATATTTAATTTACATACTGAAATACTCTGCATATGAAACATGAATAGTAATGTCAATCAATCAGCTCTATAAAGAAACAATATTGATAGACACAATGACACGTATCAAAAATACAATATATGTTCGTATTCATAACTCGTCGTGCTTTTGTATAGTAATAAAGTTGTCAGTTCATCTCTTAGCCATAAGACGTCCACTGCTGGAGATAGGCTTCCCTTATGGATCTCCAATAAGAACGGTTGAAAGCGTATCCAGCGCGATCCTGCGGCATCCTTCCACCTTGTGGGTGGACGTCCTACGCTGCGCTTTCTGATACGTGGTCTCCACTCGAGAACTTTTCGACCCCATTTGTCATCAGTCCTCCGCGCTATGTGCCTTGTACCCTGCTTACTGCCATTTTAACTTGCCAATCCGTTGGGCTGTGTCGTTGCCAGTTCACATACATCTATTACCGAAAATAATAACTAAACTAGCTAAAATAATTGCAACAGATAAGTTCGTTTTAAAAGCCCTAATATGCATGTACAAATTTTAATATTGAAATCAATCTCCTCTTTCTTGGGTAATCTGTAGGTAATTCAAAATCACATTAAAAGTGAAGGATTTCACCAATTTACTATGCATTACTTTTATCTTTCAACCCACTCAAAGTAATTAAAGTGTATTCAAATATTCATAAAATAATGTGACTTTAGATGCTTAGGAACTACACAAGACATTATTGCTAGTATTAATTTAATAACTGTCGATAAGAAATCACTATCTCTAAGATTACGGTGTACTAATTTGAAGCTCCATTAGGTTTGAGAGTTATTGAGATATGTTCTAGAGTGCATACAATATAGATTACTAGTGACTTATTTTACTTAGAAGATAAATTCTAATTTGTAAACATTAGTTAGAAAGTGGTTGTACTTAACGGTGTCGCTGAAACATGAATAATTAAATAAATAATTATTGTTAATTAACAGTCTGAATCTTACTGATTTATTGATAAAATAGATATTTTCGATTTTAAATCGGAAGTCTTGCATCAAAACGGTGTAGTGTAGGTAATTACTGTCTACACTAAGAATGAATAATTGAGAAAATACATTGGAGTTATGACTAGTACAATGAGTAAGTAAACTGGTAAATAAATGCTGAAAAAATATGAAATATTTTTCTTAAAATATATGGATAAAAAAAATAAGGTTTTTATTTGACAGGTCTAAACTTACTAAAAAATATTGTTGCTGATGTCTTCTTCTTTGCAATCTCAAGACAAAGAGAGGAATACATACTCCATTATTGAATTTGTTGGTGATCTTTCTATGATCTTGTTTAACATACTTTTTACTCATAATTATCGAGTTGGTATTTTTTGGTTAATTTTCCGTAGTGATGCGTATAATTACAATTTATACTTATAAGAATATGAGCAGCATGTATCTATCTCTTGACAGATTTTAATTGACGATATCGCACCAACAAGCATAAAATTAAAATGTTCCATATTGATGTTGACAAACTGTTTCTGCACGACAGTTAAGCTGAATGCTTTAACTTAGGACTTTCTATTTTAACAGCTGCCTTACTTGAGCATAGTTTCGTGTTTTCTCATGATCAAAGTATCGATGTCACATAAGCCCTGCCTCACGTGGGTTGTAAAAAAGGGTCGCTTTTTCGATCATGTCTGTTCTGTTACGCTGAGATTCTTTTAAGAAATGCTTCGGAAACTAAGCTGGCTTTTGAAATAGGGTCGGGGTTTTGTTTTGAAAGTTTTTAGGTTTCCACGCAAAGTGTCTATCTATGTTATTATACCAACTCTAGACTAAATTGGCTCTAGACTAAAGTGCCACTGGATGTAATCTCAGAAGGGATTTTAGACATTTAACTCTAAAACATTTAAGAATAGACTGGACCTCTGGATGATGAAAAAGGAAAAATTTACCTGAACGATGAATACTAATTCTTATTCGCAACGCTTGACACAGGTATATCAGTAAACGCTGCTCGCCTATCACTACATAGTATAAAATAAAGTTGCTTCCCGCTGTCTGTCTGTCCTTATGTATGCTTATATCTTTAAAACGACGTAACGGATTTTGATGCGTTTTTTTATAGATAGAGTGATTCAAGAGAAAAGTTTAAAGTAGTAAATAAATAATACTACTATTTAACGTTAGTTTTGTTAGAAAATACTTAGCTAAACTTTATTAGGGGCAAAGGCTGTAAGATAATAAAAAGTGATTCATCGTTCAACTACGCACTTATATTGCATCGACCTCTCTCCGAACAATCTCCAATAATAATGTCACCTTGAACCTTCGAAAGTCATTGGCAAAATTGCAGCAACACTGTGAACCTTGAGGAATTATCGAACTTGAAAAATAATTGCCTACAAGATATTTACTTAACAATTGTGTATTATTCGAATCGTAAAACTGAAATAATGATGATAAGTCGTACCATCATTATAAGCAGCAACTGTACAATCGTAGGACGTTACTGTCGGACGTAGACCTCCATTCTAAAAAAAAAACGATTGTACAGTACGAGTATGTGGCTAACATCTAGCGCGATCCTGAGGTTCTAATCAGATCGTCTGTTTATCTTCTGTAACGAATATGCACTAGTTTACTAGTAATTTATAAATGTTAAATTCGTTGACGAAATATACGGAACAGCAGTAAATAAAAGTCACAAATAAATAATTATTTTTCGCAAAAAATGGTAAAACCGCCTTCCATCGTGTACAAAATTCGGATATTTCGCTCGAATTAAACGAAAAAAACGGCTCAGTCGATTTCTATAAAATTTAAATGGGACCTATTCGGGACTATACCACCCTTTAGAATTAAAAAATATTTTTTCGATTCGGTTCACAATAGGCGAAATTATCGATGAAATGATCGAACATAGAACCTCCTCCTCCTCATTTTTGAAAGTCGGTTAAAAATAGCCACAAAGAAAAAGAACTCCTATGGTTCACTATACTTTAATGTCAATTACGTATCATTTGGTATCATATACGCAGCGCACCAATGAGTGACGCAAGCGAAACCACCCTTTAGAATTAAAACATATTTTTTCGATTCGGTTCACAATAGGCGAAATTATCGATGAAATGATCGAACATAGAACCTCCTCCTCCTCATTTTTGAAAGTCGGTTAAAATAGCCACAAAGAAAAAGAACTCCTATGGTTCACTATACCTTAATGTCAATTACGTATCATTGGTATCATATACGCAGCGCACCAATCAGTGTCGCAAGCGAAAATTGTTTATACATGTGTGGTAAACAGTGTTGCCCTCCAAACGTGGTTTGTCGGTCAATACCGTGCGTTTGCGAAACCACGCAGCGTGCGTCGCGTCGCGGTGAGAATTGTGTTGCGCGGGCGCATCCGTAATGCGCACAGTTTACTAGTTCAGAGAAAGAGTTGGTAAGTGCGGGCCGAGACCGTGTGATAGGGTTCCTTTGGTGATGATGATTAGATGCCTGTTTCATAATCCCATTGCGCTCAGAAAATGTTCTAAAAAAGTTTTAAAATGATTAAAAAACTGAGAAAATAACAAGATCTTGGATACTTTAGAAATTAAGAAGTCGGGAACACTCTTTTGTAACATCGGCGACCTGTGATTTACCCTCAATTAGCATTTTTGGGGCCAAGTTTGAAAAATCTTAATTCATCGTGTTTGGAAACATTGCACTCTCTCATGTCTTTTTGCACTACATCTTTCAATCTTGTCTTGTAATATGAAATTTGATACAAAAATTTGAAAACGATGAGACTACGAATAGACAACGGTTTTATGAGGGTTCTTTGTTCTACTAAGGAACCCTAAAAAGTAACGTCTCTCGGAGCCAATTAATGGTGTTGGCTATGTGACGTTTTTTTTCCAAAGGAGGCTACAATGTTGAAGATAAAATATTGTGTAGCTGGCACACATTTCTTGTTCAAATGCTCATTTACTCTATCGTTGAATCCGTATTGGGCATAACCTACTTTCAGTAGTTAATTTATCGCTAAGAGTGCATGCATTGTTTATTATGAATTACATTTATAGCTTTATATAAATAATTTATTGGAATAAAAAGATTTCACAAATTATCCTATTAAGCGACCCAACGCAATGAATCGATTTTTGTTCGGATATTAAAATATATTTAGTACATAATTACATTAAATTACATCTATAAATCTCTGAAACATATGAACTGACCCATTTGTTTAATATTCTTCCTGGCAAAGGGCATAGTAACAAACCTTCTTTGAATAATTTTAGCGTCTTCTTTTTTCGGATCTGTAAAGTTATGACATACATATGAACGGACAACAGGATCTTTATTGTAAGGTTCTGTCGTTCACGCTATGAGTAGGTACTCAGGCTTCCAAAAATAAAACTAATTGATCCCAATTGAAACTGAAACATATGAACTGACCCATTTATCAAATTCCTGATTCTGATTCAACTTTCTAAAAATCACACAACTAATTTGTACCTTTCTTAACGAAGCTAATGACATCCGCAACCAGTAAATCCACTCAAGCAAATAACTCCACGCTATTTCAAGCGGGTCATCCATCCACGTGGCGTCTATTCCAAGATTCCTCACTTCCTTGAGTTGAACTTACAAATAAATGCTTGCACCTCGACTCCAGTATCGCTGGCAGAGAGCCAACGGCCTAATGGCTCAGACTAGGGCCAAATCCAGAAATCTTCTAATATTGGAAACTACTGACTGAAAGTGGATTGACTTAATCTTCACTTTAAGCGTCTTGGATAACGTCAATCTTGCTTTAATTATGAACTCGGATTATTTGGTTAAAGCTCTACTCTATCACTGTCCGATTTTCGTCGGATTGGTCTGGTTCTTAATCGGCGAATTACAATGTTTTGAAATATTTTTGATTTGATGTATGATTATAAGCTACTTAATTTTAATGACATTTTTATCTTTATTTTGGCTGTCGGGAAGTTTGTCAATTTATTTCTGATTTATCTGGTCTCACACAAAATTAAAAAGTTTCGTCAACTAAATAATACTAGCAACATCTGTAAGCAGATTGATAGATATCAGAAACAATACAGTTTGAGAAAGTTTTACGATGCCTAGCGAACAGCAAACGGAGCACAGCTAAAATAACAGTAGTGTTAGATTTTACTCGTTTACAACAACTTTACAGCCTAGTTCTGGAAAGCGACAATATCGTCGAGCTTGTATTAGATTTGAAGAATAAAAATCTGCAATTTCCTGCGTCTTCTATTTCAAACGAATATGAAAACGGCTGTTTCTTGGCTCCGGCTTATCGCAATCAAATAAAATCTTGTTCGAGGCATGTTTGGCACGCTCCAGTGCACGTTGCGATAGGCGAGTTTTTGCACACGTGTAGTGCCAGAGGCGTCCTTGCAAGTGAATGTGTCCGTACCGCTCTTTTCCTATCGGTTTTTATACATCCTCAAGAAACACGCTCATATCAGATGTGCTCCTTGTTAACTCATAAAAACACTAAGTTTTGTTTGTAGTTAATTAGACCATTTGGCGTATTCTTCCTGGCAAAGGTCATAGTAACAAACCCTCTGTGAATAATTTTAGCGTCTTCTTTTTTCGGATCTATAAAGTTATGACATACATATGAACGGACAACAGGATCTTTATTGTAAGGTTCTGTCGTTCACGCTATGAGTACTCAGAATCCCAAAAATAAAACTAATTGACACCAATTGAAACTGATAATTCAACACGGCTGATTTATTAGTTACGCGTAACCCTGGTTCACCATAATTAGAGAAACCATGGCGTTTTCAAGGTTTTATTGTGTAATACTTCGTGTTCATTCCGCGTTTACAATTTTCCTCTTCTAATTACAAAAGAAACCGATGATAGCGATGACAAAATTTTGGGGAAATTACGTAGCATTAACGAGACAAATTGGTAAGTAACTATAACTGCGTATGACTTCTCTCGTCTGATGTTGAGAGGCGACACAGTCTTACATTCTAACTGTAGGACACTTAAATAAAAGGTTTATATGACTCTAGAATTAAAGACGATTACGTTTATCTTTGAAGATCACAGTAATTTTTGTTTTTGTTAAAAACTAAAACCATCTTCCATGTAGTTACAACAGAATAATAATAATTTAAAAAAAATTAATACAAAACATTCAAAAAAGCTTCTGGATCGCAACGCAAGGCAGTTTGAATCTTGCATAGATATGTAATAAAAGTCTGTCATTATACCTATAGATAGCTACAACTTTGTCAATCCTAATATTTTCTCACCAAGAAAGTTTCCCACCGCAGAGGTAAAACGATGTACGCTGCACAATCATTTATATAACTCGGAAGAATCAGCGTAGAAACGTTTTCAAGATTCAGCGGACAGTGTTGTGCAAATTGGATTGCCCGACCTCTCGGGATAATAATTGGCTGAATGCGAACCGGTACCGGCGTACCGGCCAAGGAGAAGCCATGTCGGCAACCGCACTACGAAGGGGTCACGAAATTGAACAATAAACTGGCTATAAAACTATAACTAGAAAATGTTCGAGTTCACAACGTAGAGTTTTAAATTTCATGCTCTGTTGTTATGGTTTATTTGAAAATTCTTTTACTCGTGGTCCACTCTAACTTTAGGAATTAGTTAAAGAAATCATTCGACAGTGAAAGACATTTTCAAAAAAATGCATTACCTACTTGCTATTATGTAGACTGCCAGAAATTAAATAAATTAAGAAACATAAGCAAAAATGGCAAAGGACCGAAGCAGATGGCACTACAAGAGAAAGGCCTATACCCAGCAGTGGGATAAAGAAGGCTTTGGATGATGATGAAGAAGCTAATATGAATATTATTAAAAATATTAGGATAGGATTAGACAATCAGTTTCATCACTTAAAACAATTATTTATTTTTACCTATTTGTAAGATGTAGTGAAATCAATCAATGTGTTTCAATAAAGTGTAGTAAAATCTTTACTATAAAATTTAATCCGAATGTGTGTTTGTCAGTTTGTTTGTAGTTTTGTAACCTTTCACGCAGCATCGAAGCAATGGACCGAGAGTGCCATAGTTTACTTTTTGTGCCGGAAAAATTAAAGGATCCAGCGGGAGACCGCGGGTAAAAGCAAGTCTAGAATATTTCAGCTTCATAGCGGTGGATTATTATTTCTGTGGTGGATTTCTAGTTTACTCGTACACGGTCGATTTGGCAGACAAACGCACCGAAGAGAAAGTGTCAAGTGACGAAACTACTCAATAGCCAAGGCAAGTGAGTCGAGTTCATGCTTTGTCAAAAGTAATTGAATTCAGCTATGGATTTCAATGACTATATCACTTTTTATACTCATGCTGATAAGTAACAGTCGTTTTGTCGATAATTTAAGAAGAAGTCGTATGGTTTAATAAAAAATCGAGTACTTTTCTACTGTCCAACTTCCATGCACTCAGTGGTATTTAGCGGCTTCTAATTAAAAGAATTCCAATTATCAGAATAAACTAAAATGTTAATTTATTGAACTCAAAATATAAGTTTACCTAATAGATATCCATCCATCCACCCACCAGCCATAAAACGTCCACTGCCAGACAGGCCTTCCCTATAGATCTCCAATAAGACTGGTTGGTAGCGGCATGCATCCAGCGTCATCCTGCGGTCTTAATGAGGTCAACCGTACACCTTGAGGCTGGATGTCCTACGCTGCGCTTGCCGGTACGTGGTCTCCACTCGAGAACTTTTTGACTCCATCGGTCGTCAGTCATCGGTGCTATGTGCCTAGAATACTGTAAAACAGACATAATTGATTTATAGTTAAGTAAAAATAAAAATCAATTTTTTGTATGAGTATTTTATTAAACGCAGATGAGATACAATACAATGACCTAATTTAAAGATAGAGATGCGTGTTTATAAGCTTTGAACTGGTTGCAAACCATTTCAATGTGTAATTGAAACCATTGGCCTATTGGTTCTCGATAACTACTTACCCGTACCTCTTTGGAACTTTTGTTTCGATATTGTGCAAATTGCTTTCTACACTAAACTTTGTTCCGCCCCTATACCTGTAGAAAACAAAGTAAAAATACTGCCTGTGAAAAGAGTTCACAATATCTCATTTTCAAAAGAAAATTCAGAACACCTCTGTATTTTGCTGGCAAAGTGCAGAGTCGCTTGCAATTTGACTGTAGCGAACGATCTAATATATTCTGACTTTGCTTTTGTCGTCCAAGAATATTGTTTTTAAAAGAGAGCACTTGCGTTTTAATGGACCTGTCTTCAGTTTGACACTACTTCCGTTCGTGCTTATAAATTGCATCGAGTACGTCCTTACAAAGAATATGACTATTTTATTCTTACTTTTTGCTTCACTATTCTTGATACAAATACTAAGGACTGCTGGGAGTTGCTGATTTGTGAAGCCGTAGGAGGTTTTTTTCCAGTCGTAATAGGATAAAAACCTGAGAAATTATACGTAGAAAAAATACTGAAAAATACAAATACAAGTCGGTACATAGTGGCAATCATCGAAATGAAAAATCCTACATTGATAGTAGAAATTTCTTATTTTTTGTTTTCTGAAACTTTATGTACACTGTCTCTAGTATAATAGTAAACGAGCTTTTTTGTCGACTCTACAGAAATAATCAAACACGAATATTTATTTCAAATTAAATGCATAATTTAGGCGAATCTAAAACTGCAGCCATTTACTACAGTAGGGACAAGATAATAGGTCACTTTTGACAGATGTCAGTTTTATATTCATAGTGAGGTGACCTGCTTAAAAACATCGATTAAATGAATGAATCGAATGAATCGATACAGACTTGAAACATATGTGAATTTTAAAAATGATCATGCGAATCCCTGTCCCATGATTATTTTTTCTTTCATAAATTAAAGGAGCAAAATAAGACAAGTACCTACGTAATTTAACAAAAAAATTGCTTTTATTCACTTGAACTATCGGAACTGCTATCTTCATCACTGCTGTCAGCACTCAGAGATATTATTAATTCATTTTCAATAATATTGTCTATTCTCACATCTCGTTCAAAGTCTTGTAAAATTATTTTTGAATAATAAATATGTATAATTAATTAGGTTTTACTATAATCACAACGTGGTTATAAATTTATGGTGATTTTTCTTCACAAGTAATCATTGCATTCGATTCAACTTACAATCCTATCAGCTTTCGATTTTTAGAGTAACATCCCTAGTGTTTAAAAAGAAAAAGGGTTGACTGACGCAACATTGTAACGACGTTCAGTTCTTTAGATCAGAAATTGTTTATTATGTTTAGAATGGTTTATTAGTGAAAGCAAATCGTAAAATTACTCGTATCGGTCATTATTACAATAAATATGTAAACGTAATTGAAAAAAGTTAAGCAATTGTGCAGTTCTTATTTTATGCCCGCCGTTAGAAGGTCACGTTGTTGAATTTTGATGAAATGTCAAAAGTGACCTATTATCTTGTCCCTACTTTAGCACCCTATTTAAATAGAAATAATTTAGTTAAAACTTCCTTAATTATCCTATCACGGACTGAAACGGCTAATTAATTGCAACAAACTTGACAATGTTTAAGGAGGCCATTTTGAAAAGTTTCGTGCGCTGCGCTCTTCGACTCGACTCTCGAGAGTTTGTTCGCGAAACTAAACTGAAAATGCCTGGTATTTTAGTTTCATTCTCTAAGTTTTGAGAAGACTATCTGGCTTTGCGAATGTATACCTATCCAAGGAGTAGGTATGTTTTTAACTTATGCTTATTAGAGTTCCGTACCCAAAGGGTAGAAACGGGACCCAATTACTAAGACTTCGATGTCCGTCTGTCCGTCTGTCCGTCTGTCCGTCTGTCCGTCTGTCCATCTGTCTGTCTGTCACCGGGCTGTATCTCATGAACCATGATAGCTAGGCAGCTGAAATTTTTACAGATGATGTATTTCTGTTGCCGCTATAACAACAAATAAAAACAGAATAAAATAAATATTTAAGAGGAATGGGGCTCCCATACGGTACGGAACCCTCCGTGTGCGAGTCTGACTCGCACTTGGCCGATTTTTATATTTTCTACTTCTAATTTGTTTCATTTTCCGTTACTCAAGTAAGTATTCGTAATCGCTTGTAATGCAGGGGTTTGAGAGGTAGATATATTATTATTTACAACTTTTACTATTTAAAGTTGTTCATAATTACATAGAGTATATTGACTCTTTGATAAAAAATACTTAATCCTCGCGTTTTGCTAAGCAACACCTTGTATTTAAATCATTAGTTATTTTGTAAAAACTGTTTTCGGTTTTGCTTCAAAAATACTGTATACTAGTCTTATTTCGTTTCAGTACAATGAAAAGAGCCAGCAACACATTTTCTGTCGTTCATTGGTCACGTTTGTACTGGCATGTAGCTGCTATATCACACATATCGTATCGCATTTTCCGATGTGATCCCCCGGGTTTAATTATCGGGCGCGTTTATATCGTACTAATTGGATATGGGATATTAACTCCCTCGTACCTAAACAATCTAATTACAAGTGCGATCTCCACTCGAATGGTTATCACATTTCAACACATGTTTAGCATTCTGATTTTGTACAAAGCACTTATGTCTTGTGTTTAGTAAGGTATCCTTAGAAAGTAGCAGTAGTACACAGCACAGCAAATAAAAGACCATATAATTTTTAATCCGTTATTATGGTCTTGTTACTATAATCAGATCAGATTACTGTGATATATTCTAAATTCAATTCTTTTGATTCACAACACTTTTTGTACTACAAGAGAGTCACGTAAACGATGGCGAAATAAATGGCGATGGGTTAAAATTTAATAGATGTTATTTACCATTCATTATTGCTACATATCATTACGCAATGTTTGCGAAGTGAGTACGTAAAATTTTGTGCTAGGCATATCTAAGTACTGCTATTTATTTTACACTTTATGGTAGGTACAATACAACTCAACGTTTATTAAATGTGTATACGTATAATTATACATTTGATTTCTTGTCTCGCAAATGTATCTGAGTTAAACAAGATTTTAATAAAGATTTCACAATTTTATAGATTTTTTGAAACGTGATAAAAATAAAACTTCCCATTTTGTACACGAGCAAAAGCAGGCACGTTGGTGAAGTATTAAATCAATAATACAAGTGGACTGCCTTAAATTATACAATATTTACCTACTTATTGAAAAGTTTTTTGTTGTATTAAATAATGCAAACCAGTTTGTCTATTTAGATCAACATTGAGATTATGTATCTGGATCGAGTATGTAACAACGAGAATAATAATTATAATTTATTGATGGAAACAGTATTGGCACGGATGTATAATAAAACCAATAAAACATTGCTGGCAATATTTGGATTTATTATTTTTCGTGACCACGAAGTTCCGGTACGTATAAAAAGTATGCTTTCGGCCCACATTCTATACCGGTTTCCAGTCAAATGAGATTTTTATCATTTTGTTTCATGCTACATATATTTAAAAATATCTTGTTTTTTACTCTGGTACGTACATTATCTATTTTAAATTATACAAGATGTACTTAGTAAAATAGTGTTTTGTTTATTTATTTCTAAATAGTTTATACTTTACTAGCGTTTGCCCTCCACTTATTCTGCGTATTACTGTTAACATATGGCCTATGTGATCTATTCATTCAAAATAATCAGCCAAGTGCGAGTCGGGAATATATAACTTAATATTCTGTGAATATTTCAAGCATCTTCTTGTTGCCGTTATTAATATCGAGGTAAAAATCACGTTTCTTGTATGGGAGCCCTTAAATATTTATTTTATTTTAATTCAACTATTTATTTTCAAAGAATATATTTAACTACATATTGTGTGAATAATTCAAGCATATACCTGTCACCGTTATTAATATCGTGCGAAAAACGGCCAAAAAATTCAGGTTGGTTGTATTGGCCCAGCTTAAATTTGTATTTTATTTTTTTTGTATTTTTTGTGTAGCGGCAACAGAGTTACGACATTTGTGAACATTGCAACCTTCTAGCTATTACGATTCATGCCATACACCCTGGTGACAGATAGACGGACAGACGGACGGACGGACAGACGGACAGCGGAGTCTTAGTAATAGGGTCCCGTTTTTACCCTTTGGGTACGGAACCCTAAAATAAGTAGATCCGTCGATCCTACGCAGCATGAAAAAGTAACAAATAGATCAAAAACACACATTCGGATTCATACTATTAGTAAGGATAGCATGTACTGTACTATGCTCTACTTACTGTGGACAGTAATTATATCTTTTATAGTGTTGGGTACTATCCCGGCTCTGGTAAAGTAACTCGATATGCTATTGTATTTTGTTACATTTTCTGCTGCTCACTACTATCCTGTGAAACAATAGTATTTCCATGATCTTGAGATAAATTATATATCATCTATTCTAAGATTAGCTACATCAAAACCAACAATGTCCAGTTAACATCTGTATTTAGTAAATGGGCAGAATCAAACTGTGCCCACAGCTCGTGGCTCGTGTACTCAATGTTTTATATTAAAACAACAATACGGAAGGTCTCGTGTTCGTAATGAGATGTGGCAACAAATAAATTAATTATGCACTATTGTAATCAACCTTGTCGGCGAGCCCGTGCTGAAACCATGGATGTACGATAATAATGGATCAGAAGTAAAGTCACTCGTCTTTGGAAAATAAAGCACGCCTTGAAGCTACTGTCAGCCATTTTAGAAACACTGGAGTGGAATTATCGAGTAGTTAAAATGCTTCTATGTAAGAAAATCCATAATCGTTTAAAAAATTAGTTATTCTAGACCTTTTATCAAAAGTCAGTTAACGTTTTGAAGACTTGGTCGCAGTTTCAGAGGCGGTCTTGACCGTTTTGATAAGAGTTGGTCTTAATAAAATGAATATACATAGTTACAACTAACATCCTATGACATGTCCCTAGTCAAGAGATAGACCGTTGTCAGATAGATTGTATAGTGAGTGCACAGGTATAGAGGTTTCCATGCGCTGTAATCGGGGCCGACGTCATTTTAAGAAACGTCTACCGCCTACCTTACGTAACGTCTAGGCGTCTTGTATTTAACCCTGGTATCAAATCCGGTTCTTTCTTACATCAATGGCTGATACCCACCCGATGCATTATGCAAGAACTCTACTGGCTGTCTCGAATTGATAAGGGATAGGGCAAGAACTTGAACTTGACACTTTGGGAACATAAAGGTTTTATACCGAGTGAATAATAAAATAAGTTAAATTTTAAAGGTTAAGTTCAATCAAAAACCCAAAGTTTACCTTCTTGATATGTTAGGTTTTGTAGGGCCTGATGTTGCGTATTGTTGGAATCGCTTTGAATTTCCTTCAAGTAAATATCTTCAAGTAACTGTCATATATAAACTCACAATTTTATGCAATTTTTTAACCTATGCTCAGAATGGAGTTAATGTACAAGTACATGTGTACTTGGTTATGTTAACTACTTCCTAAAACTTACGCAGATTGATAGATTTCGTGTGTAGAAGCGAGATACTACACAGAATATGTTTGCATAGAAGTAAATGTGTTGTATCAGAAAACTTAGTTTGGTATACTTTAGGTTTCAGTGCTCTCTTTATCCCTAAGCCCTGAATAAGCTTTGACACGTAAATTATTTGAGTTGTATCTGTTTTAGATAGCTTTGTATAACGTAATATAAAATTATCCAAATTAAAGTAGTTTCATCTAATTTCGCCGCATTCTACATAAAAAATGTATCTAAAGTAGGTGAAATAAAATGGAATTAGATAACACATGTGGTATAACAGCACAACGTACGCTCATCACCATAGATGTAACATTCATTAGTTTTCCACTTTTACCGCAACGATTAGGTTAAAATTGTATTCAGAAAAATCATTGGTCTACTTAGAATGGTTATACTACGAACAAAGCAATCGCAAGTTACGCAAGAACCGAGCACCGTCGACCGAATAGAGATAGTAGGTACCACGTAACGTACAATACCTGCTTTTGCCTAAATCTGAATGCTACTTTCAGCTTTTTATTCTCGGACCGCAATATCACGCATTTGACCACAATTACGAAATGGAATCTCATGATCGATTTAAAATTCATAGAGTACATGTCTCTGAGAATGCCGTTGAAAATAAAGTACGAGATAGGTTGTGCTTTTCTCAATGTATTTGAAGTAAAAATGATACGAAATGATATAGCCCTCGCACATACATAAATTAATGTATATTATTAGGTATAGTAGAGCTAATCGTACCTAAATTAAATAATTCACTTGTATTGGTCAGCTTTGACTGCAGGGGTATAATAAAGACCTAGGCTACAATACATATAGTTTTATTGTAGAACAACTTAAATTTTATAGTTGCTACTTGATTGTAAGATTGACTTAGAACAAAAATTGCATTATTAACTGACTTCCAAAAAGGAGGGGGTTTTATGTTCGTCTGTATGTTTTTTGGGTATGTTTATCGATATTTTCGGCAATTGTGAACCGAAACAAAAAATCTTCTAGTTTAAAAGGGTATACTCTGGAGGTGGTCCCATTTAAATGTTACCAAAATCGGCTGAACCGTTTTTGAAAAATTACCAGTAATGTAAAAAGCGAACTATTTGAATATTGTTTACCATGAAAGTCGGTTTTGCCATTGTTTGCGAAAAATATGTATTATTTCGTAAAACCTTTCACGGATATACCAGTTCTGTGCAATGATAATACTTTGATTATAATTCATCAGGTCACGAATAATGAACTTGCACGTAACATTTTTCAATATTACCTCTATGTTGAAGAACCTTTACACAATACTCAAAGCTACTATTAACATAATAGCCTGGACAAAGAGCCGTATTACACAATGATACATTAAAACACTTTCGCGTGTTATCTAAGCGGTTTGTCACTGAAAACCCTAAGGGAGCGAGCGTGACACACTTACCAAGTGGTCGAGATTTGGAGATAGATTAAGTGTGAAGTAGTAGAACCACAGTTCTATCGAGATGGGGCATGTCTTTTCTACATAGCTAAGACTAGCTAATTTAGTACGAAAATAACTGTGCCAATATATATAAAAGTGTACACTTTTACTCACAGATCACAGCAACTAACTTATTTATATGCACTCACACAAACCTGTATCTTGCAATCATTTACGTAACTAAAAAAATCTTTGAGGGGGCAACTGCCCACTTTTGTTGCCCACTCTAGAATAATTTTTCGGAAAAAATGGCAAAACCGCCTTGCATTGTGTACAAAATTCGAATATTTCGCTCGAATTGTTTACATTATTGTTGATTTTTTTTAAATGGTATACCCGATTTATGTAAAATTTAAATGGGACCACCTCGGTAGTATATGAACGAAACCTAACCGATTCGGTTCAAATTGCATCACAAAATGAACATACACCCAAAAAAATACATACCCACGTACATAGAACCTCCTCCTTTTTGGAAGTCGGTTAAAATATAACATATTGAAAAGTTTTCTGTGGCGCATGGCGGCCAAAAATCTTTTTAGGGTGGGTGGGTTCTCCGAGTACCTATACGTGATCCCTTAGCTACGCACATGTTAATGTATGCAATTTTGTGCATTTTGTGGTGTTTGAGTATTTGCTACATATAAGTATCTCGAGCGTCGAATAAAGAGGTTTCTCTCTACATCTCTATGTGTAGGACCGATACAGTGATTCGAGACCTAAGAAGTTTAGAACTTGCACGTGAGAGCTTTGAAACACTTTCTGAAAGCACGAGTAAACAACAGTTACTGGAACTTTGAAGTAGTACTCTAAGTACTGGAACTCTTTGTAGAGTAATGTTGTCAAAAGAAAACTTGACTAAAAAGGTGTTCTGTAACACTCGAAATACAAGGACAAATCTAAAGTCTTTGTTATATTAAGACGGTAGCATTGCTCATAAATGTATATGTATAGATCTTATCAGATAAGTTCGGATCTATGTAGAGTATTGTAGAGACATTTAAATGCACTTACGAACAATATGTACCTATAACATAATTCATCACACCCACTAACAATAAATAAGTACAACGTTTGCCCCCTATTTGAGCCGTCGACTAAAAATAATACGTACTTTATGGCTAAATATTAAACTATAATTAATAAATAACAAACTGAACAGATTGCATTTACCTACAATACTCGTACTTCCACGTTGCTTTGTACATTTCTGGTATTCTGTTGCCCCAAAAATTAAATCAGACAAAACAACAAACGAAATCTTGACCCGGAGTTGAATAATTCGTGCTCGCGTGTACACAGGTACAGTTATTAATGTAAAAGCGGCCTTTCGTCTGGTATATTTTCACCGTCATTCTCTAAGGTCATTATGTAAACGGCTGTCCGTCATGACGGGTCAGTAATGACGGGTCAGCCGTCACGCGTCTCACAGTCGTCAGTGGACACCGAAATCACCGAATGAACTTTTGGCTCGTATTTACCACCAGTTTATCTTGACCGCACTTCGCGCCACATCCTCCAGCTTTTGTACGGAAATCTGCGATTTTCAGGTCAGATTTTTGTTAGTTATACAAAAGCCGACGGCCACAATAAAATGGTAACGTAATCTATTGAGTTCATTAGTTACGTTCCACGGAACGTTATGAATGATGCTTTTCATTTTGTTGTTCTCGAAACGGGGCATGTATTTGTGGTTTTTATGTGATAGTATTTGCTATTTTTAGCGGTTGTTACTGAATATTGGTTTTAGGTGGACACTATATTAGTGTTAAAAAAAAAGCTATGTTTTTGTCCAAAAAAAAAAAGAAATGTAAGTATGCTTGAGAAAAAAAAACCTAAATCCTTTGAGAAAACAGAAGAACTAGATGCTCCACTTCAAGATTAACTGAGATCCTGAGATCTTAAATTTAAATTACAGAAGCAGACATACTTACAAAGATACCTACCTACTTACCAAAAATATATTGTTCGCTTTGGACAAAAAGTTTAGTCAAGTCAAACTAGAACTACAAAACTCCATTCAATTAGAATGTAAAGAGTGAGATCTAAACTGAGCGACACTGAAACGGATTTGATTGCTTGGCATTTTAGCTTTGTGACCTCGGCGCCGCGACAGACCGTATGCTTACAGCTTGCATGCAGTTTTTCACTTGCAATCATCCCAGCCTTATTCTCTACACCACTAAGGTGAAGTTGCTATGTTTTCCGAACCAAAAGACCACACCTTGCGAGCGGCACCGTACCGCACAGCACTCGTGACCAATTTGTATCTATGATGCTATGACGAAACAAAATGGTGTTAGAAATAAGTACTTATCACTTTCAAAAGTAAAAAATTACTACATATTAACATCATTATTCTAATTATTCATCTATTTTATTACAATTTAATTGTATAGCCGTACAAATGAAAAATTCCGATTGCGAAAGCTGCCATACAAACTTTGTACGTGTATAATGCAACGTACGGGTTTGAAATCATTCGATCTGGAAGCTTTGATGAAAAATTTTATACCTTATAAAAGATACATCAAAGCTGATATGAAATGAAAGAGAATACGTCAGTAAACTGAGCAGCTGAAGCATAGTAAATAAATCGTAAAGGGGAAAATGTTCGGCTGCGAACGGGTCAAAAGACATTATTCAGTATTAAGCTACGGGTAAATTGAACGGAGTAAATGCTGCCTTTAAAACGATGTAAAACTTGGTTTTCATTTGCCAAATGTTGGCACCAATGTGCAAACTTCGAGATTGGTTATTTTACGAGAGTTATTGATAGGTTTATGCTCGAGTAACGTTCACGTAGAGATGTGGAGAAAATCCGGAATCGTTGCGTTAAATTTACGATTTATGTTTGACAAGTTTTTATGTTTTTTGCTAAGAATGGATTTAATTTCGTCGAGTGGATTGTTTAATAAAACGAAGAATAAAACTTACCAAAATACACGTATGCATCTATCTAAGTAATCAAAAACCACGCTTTGCTCTTTAAAAAACCACGTAATTAATACATAGTAAGCATCTACAAAAATAAAGTCTAGCTTACTTTCTTGTAGGCTTATAAATCTGGTATCACCATTCCTAACTAACTATCAATTACAGCAAGTCTTTACCGCACTTCCTGTAGCATTGAGCAGTATTGAGACTACAATATCGACATGAACTATCACATGAGAATGCAATCTTTCCACCGTCCCATTGTTCAGAAACCTTAGCGTTGGCCTATAATTTTACGATAAATACTGTATAGATGTGGGAATACAAATTAGACGAGTTTATTAAGGTTTCGCACATTTTATTTTTAATATAGCATATTGATTACTCACGCACATAAAACGTCGCTTACCATCAGGCGAGTTGGTAGTCAAGTGCGGATTAATAAAAAAAACAATATAGACCATAGGCTATAATTTTTTTTTTGGTCAAGGCCAGTTAATTTTACTAATTAATTTGACACTCTACGTTCCTACCCCAATAGCGAAATAGAAAGAGTCGCAACATTGTTTTCACTTTCTTAACCTAGTAGGTAATAAAAGTTTATTCCAATAATTTATACACTTACGTTTAGGTTTTAATATAAAAAATAACGACCACTTTGCAATTAAATATTATAAATACATATTGTACTCTATTTTTCCTCTTTAATAATTCATCAATTTTAGTTGGAATAATAATTAAATTGCTTGTTTTCCGCTCCAGAATTTTGATTAGTTAATTAACAGGAAAAATGATATCTACTTGGTACAGATACTCGTATTTATTTTAAAATGTTCCAGATTTAATTTTCCTGTAAATAAGGGACTGTACTGTGTGGGTAGGTAGATGTTCGATGTAATATTAAGTTTTTGTGCTTTGTTATTCTATTATAATACATTTTATGTTGTATCAAAATAGATTGTAAGATAGAAAATTTTATCAAGACTATAATAAAGATTTGTAGGAGTTAAACCATTGTACTCTGATTTCTGTCTATCCAAAGATAGCCGGGCGAGTTAGGATGCGCACCACGAAATATTTTTTTCGACGTGTCAGAACAAGACAGAGCTACGGTGAAGTATATCTCTATCACTTTTTCCCACGTCGAAAAGAGTACCTTTCGTGGCTTTTCGTGGTCGCATGCTAAGCTGGCTGGAAGAAATCGCTCAAGGCAATAAGGCCGCACTTGTACCTGCCACCTAATTTTAAGAATATGTATTGTCAATACTTTGTTATTTAAGTTGTTTTTTGGTGTACAATAAAGTTATATTGTATTGTATTGTTAACAAAAATAGGAGAATAAATTACTCGTACTGTTTATTTTTCATGGAACGGCTGATTTCGGTGTAGGTTTCGGACTCGTTCTGAAAACCTATTTATAAATATATTTTTACTATAACACTCAACATAATGATGACTTATATCATGTTGATTTTAGGTATGCTGTAGGTGATTTATAATTAAACGTGTCGATCGTCCAACCACAGATAAAAACTAACCTACGAGTATTAATCCAATTAACTTAATAAACATGTTGTCCCGTTGAATATAATTTATTTGAATTGCTTGGGCACAATAAATTAATGATCATTATTATTTGTGGGGCCAGAATTTTAGTTCGATATCAAATGTTTTCATTGTTCCTTGGTTCCCATTGTTTCTGTAATGGTTGTTCAAGGGGTGTCTATTGAATTTCCCATTATTTCCCATGGATATAATTACAATGCCCCATTATTTATGATTCACATACTTCCGATTAATAACTATTGTTGTAACACCCTCATGTTATTACCCTTAAAGCTTTAAGTCTGACAAAAAAGAAATATAGCTCAAAAGCTATCAAGCATAATCTAGGAAAATTCAATAAAATATTCCTAAACTCTGGAGAAAAGTTCTTCATTGTAGCCCACAGGCCGGTAAGCATACCGTAAGACATCTAGTCACAAAGTAGTCAAACGAGCTTTCCCGAGTTTTCTGATTATATAGGTCTTGTTCATGAGACGATGGTAGGTGACGTTGGTTACAAGCCGTCTCTAGCCAGTCTTAGATTGGAAAAGAAAGTCAATGTTCAGCCAAAGAAGATAAAGTTTAGCAATGTACGTTCACTACTTCTATAACTGGTATGATATTAATGATGGTGACTTATACCTTTACGCAAGCCATGCAAACCAAACTGAAATGAAAAAAAAATTACAACTTGTGCAAACAAGTATTAATCGCGAAAGTACTCGTACATTGAAAAAGAAAGGACGGGAATCAGTCAAGATCTAGATTAAAATGTAGTGAAGCGTAACCAAAAACGTCCAATCTTAAAAACGTAGTCACGTCACGTAATAGCTCCATCTCATTGTTCCCTTAGAGAAATCTTATCTTTTGTGTATCGCCTTACACATTTTCTCTTAGCAAGTTCCTCTGGAGATCCCAGACTACGTCAAACACAATTGTAGAATGTTGGATACTAATCCATTCACATGTGGAAATATATTAATTATTCACATAATTTAATGTGTGTTGCGATGTCATGATTTTGATTTATTGGTTCTCGAGACAATGGATTATTTTTGTGCACAGACTTGTTTGCCAAAATGACTCGTAAGATGAATGATAATAGATATTTCACGGAAGTTTGCATTTTTAGTAATGCCATTATCTATTCGTACCCCTACTGCAATTGTCTTATCTCCCCCGAAAACGTATCGGACCGAATTCCGCATTCGTGGTTAGTACGCTATTTTCAAACGCCCCACATACATTTCATCTCACGGGACTGCGTATCAATGGGTCCTAATGGCGTGGACAGACCCCATTGTACCCTCGCTCCCTTCGCTCTCGGCACCCAATTTCGTCAATGTCCGAATTAAGCAACCCTATTGAATTCACACCTCTACGTTTTTTATCGAGTGAAAAAAATTTGCTGACATCCGTCCTATTTCATCCTTTGAATTGAAATGGCTTGGCTCTAGTAAATTTGTAATACCAACCCATGTCCTGAAAATGGGTTTTTTTAAATTGAGTACATGTTCGTTGAAAGTTTCGTGCTAAATAATTTTATTTTTTGATTTTCGAATGTTTATGTAGGAAACCCATCTTGATATATGTTTCATGAAAAATATTTGCGTCAGCCATGTTCAATAATATTAAATATTTCAGCGTTTTCAAGGATGCAAGTTGCTTGTAATGTTTTTGCACTAATAATCATGACCAAATTGTTTTGTTTGAATTAAAAATATATCAAATGTTTTTTAGTTAGTATTGTATAAAGCATTACACACCTATGTATTTTTTGCAGTTTTGTGAGCATTCCTAACTGCATCCAATCATAAAATACGTCGAATAAAATTTGTTTATTTTTTAGTGCATCATAAGATTTATAATATAGAAATAGATGAAAAAATATATGACACTGGTAGTAAAATTGGCTGTTCGTTGATATCAGAACAATAGTACGCACAAACATAGCCTGCAAATAATGTCAATGTTGCAAATGCAAACATCGGCCTTGCTGATATCCAATAGCTTTCCAATGCAGTAAATGAAACCGAACACCCACCACTAGAGAGCATAGAACATGGCGATGAATATTATGATACATATTGATGACCGCAGAGAAATTCTAGATAAAGTCTAACTATAATTCTAGTAAAATAATCATATGTGTACTTAATTGACTAAAATGGAAACTATGTATAATCATGACGACTGCCTTTTAACAAGCTTTTATTTAACTTGCAATTGATGTACCTATGTGTGTATGTAAGTTCGGGTGTAATCTTGCAAGTTAATTTTTACCAACTTCCCGATTTCCGATTGAGCTGAAATTTTGCATGCATATGTATATTTCATGACAATGCAATAATATGGTACCATGGAGTTGATCTGATGATGAAGTCGAAAGGTGGCCATAGGAGCTCCTGTACTAAACAATATAGACCCGTTGTGTTTAGGCTCGTTTTATTTGTCTTGGCTAGCGATCTGCTACCACATAATATCCAGGATGACCAGGATCTCAAATCTGATTTATATGTATTTTTAAAAAGTTATATTTTTATAAATTAATTTATATCACAAAAAAACCATACTCATGAAAAGTCTCCTTTATGTACTTATACATTTATCATAAGTCTACAAGATAGTGTTAGATGCCGTATGCTCATCACCTTACATTTTGTTTTACAGTAGGTAGGTATATACTGGTGTTAATAACACATACTTTTCGCATAATCCAGCTGTTGCCATTAAAACTATATCTAAGTGTACATAACGTGTCTTCATAACTTTACTAATTAAAATGAACTTAGTCATATGACAGTTAATCCGATTACTCTAGCAGACACGGATTTAAAAAAATAGTATCGCACAATTTGGTAAACAGAGTGATCGCGTGGCCCGCTTGCAGCCGGTAGAAAGTAGCTTACCTCCTGAGCCACTCTTCATTCACTCACATTGAACAGGTTACGACTCGCTACACACACACAAACGTACAACTTAGAGCTTCGAAACCTACAAAACACTCACAGAAAAACCTCACACACACACGGATCTATAGTCAGAATTAAACTTGCTGGAGCGCGGGTCAGCAGAGCTTCTTTTTTAGGTAAACTGGTTCTGGACCGATAAAAAGATTATGACTCAGAGAAGCTCGGGATTGTATGCCTACTAGGACTTGTTTGTATACAAATTACATAACAGCGATTTGAATAAATTTGCTTCCGCAATGATGAATATGGGCAAATGTTAAGCGAAATTACGAAAATGCTCCGAACTGAACCAAACTCGAGGCGCAAATATCAATTTGGATGCTATTCATCTTCATCTAAATGTTACAAAAAAGTCGAATCAAAAGCACGAGCAAAACGTGTGACAGATTAGAATTCTCTGTAGCTACGCAATTGATGTCTTACCTCGGGTTTTCAGTCCAGGTACATTTGGCTTTCTAATTTAGGTTGTGTGGCTCGGTACAGAATAATATGTTGGTATTTACTCGACGCCATTGTGAACAGTGATTTATCGAATAAAGGCACACGTGTGGTTGGCTAGGAACGTGGAAACGTTCGTCATTTGACAAGGGATGCTTTACCTGCTATAGAAATGTGCTCTCCTCAGTAAACATGAATATACGATGTATCAGTAACCTTTATTCAACAGGATACGGTATTGATGGTGGGTTAGACCTTCGTATGCTTGATTAGTATCATGCCGAATACATTTTGGGATTTGTTCGGGTAGCTTTGGTCGAGTGAAGTATAGACGTAATTCGAAAACCCTTATCGGAAATTGGAGTACATATCCATAAGTAGTTTTTATTAAAATCAGATTTAAGTATAACGTTGAATACCTGGATTATAGGTTTAAAAAAAAAAACAAGGAAAACGTAGCTTTACCCAGAAACATTGAAAACGTCAATGTCTTTTTTGTCTTTTTTTGTTCAAAAATCAGTTCAGTGTTTTTTACTTTCGTCAACATTTCTCTACTAAAATTAGTTTGGCGTTACATGTCTAAATAATGTAAAGATAACAAGTACCAATGCCATTTTCGTTTATTATTAAATATCAGGCTTCAAATGTACATGTACCTACAATTGTACATAGGTATGGCAGGTGTATTTAGTAAGTCAGGAAGGCTTTAATCTTGCGAACTACACTTCGCATTACATAAAGTGCCAATATCAGTTAGAGCGGTTACCCCTTGGGAGTATTATTCGTATCTGTTGTACAGATTTGAGTTATGACAATAAACAGTAACTCTGACCCTCAGGGGCATTAGATGCGATACAATGGCTTTCTACCTGCTCTAAAGTCTTCTAACGTTTAGATACAATAGTACGATCCATTGTGAACAGCTTTGTCAAATAGCGGGACTCAAAAATTCGACGCAAGGATGGACAAGTCGTTGTCATTTATAAGCAAGGAAGATTTGCAATTGGACTGTTTTTTGTGTAAATATATTCGAGGGGTCGCAAAAAGACGTGTTTTTTTTTTTTTGCGTAATGGACATTCGTAAAATATATTAAACTTTTAGTATTGGACAGTTCGTATACAGGTTTGAGCTTTGGTGGCTTTGATTTTAGGAATATTGGATTTTGGATTGAAAAAAAAAACTCTTTTAAATTAAATTGACTTTTTCAATTAACCTGTGTAATAATTTGATCGTTTTGTTCTTACATCTACAATGTGTTGTCATCCAATAGGCCTTTTGAAATATACACGCTTTTCAAATCAACGTTCTTTCAAAGCAGTTAACTTTAACGTCCACTATCGAGAGAGCAATAAAATAATAAGTTCCGGAATGAATTTTGAACGCTTTTGAACACTTTCGTGTTCTTATTCTGAAGCAAAGCGAGTCGGCACCTTGACCTCGATAAACCTGCTCCTCCAGGATACGCTGTTCTTTCTTGTGACTTTATCAGGGCATCCCTTTTGGATGCTTAGAGTCTGAAAAGGACAGTGAATATTGCTTGGAACGTACGGAACTCGTATCGTGGGAAACCGATGGAAACAAGGTTTCTGTCCTTCCTTTCGCTTTACTCGCATTGCGGTCAATATGATTGGGTATTGTTTACTTGATGCGTAGGCAGTGCCTTTGCTCACGTTGTTTAGACGCAGGTGGCTTCTGCTGACTCTGCTGTACTAAAAACTGAAAAGAAATTATCATAAAATTGTCTATCTTGTACCTACAATGATAAAGTATGGTATTTGAGCGTGATTTGAAGTGACTATAAAACGAAATATTCTGTGAAAATTTCAAGCACCTGTTACCATTATTAATATAGAGCCAGAAACGTCTAAAAATTCAGGTTTGTTGTATGTGAGCCCCCCTTAAAAAATTATTTATTTTCTTTTTAATATTTGTTTTTATAGCGGCAACAGAAATACATCATCTGTGAAAATTTCAGCTGCCTAGCTATCATGGTTAATGAGATACAGCCCGGTGACAGACAGACATACAGACGGAAATCGAAGTCTTAGTAATAGGGTCCCGTTTTTCCTTTTGGGCACGGAACCCTAAAAAAGCTTATCAACGTAGGTGTACACTGACATGATTTATCTCGTATTCATGATTTCATTTTATATTTACTTGTGGTATTTATTATTAGTATGCAAATGCGTAAGCACATTTTATGAACATTACCTTTTTGGGCAATCTTGATCTTAAAGCTTAGGTAAATAGCAAATGAGCTCAAATTGTTACTTCCGATCTATAAACTGATAACATAATGTTACATGTGTACTTACTAGGTATTATTATGTAAAGTTTTCTCAGACGATGTCGTAACATCATAAATAAAATAGCTGTGAGCAACTGTGGAACGACCACGCGCTGGTAACCATGGAGATCATAACCACAGAATGATTCAAAGTTATTATGCGAACGCCACAGCATACTTGACAGTTAGTGCTTAAAATAGTAGTTTATTTTTTAGTCCATTTGAAATTACAGATTAGTATTGGCAGTGCGGCAAAACGGGCAAGTTGTGGTATATCCGGCCATTATTGTGGGTACTTATTTTTCCATCTGTTGTCGAGAGCTTTTTATGGTTGAGTGATGACTGTTATAGTTTGAATGGGATGCAGCTCCAATCCAACTGTGGTGTGCGATGAACTTTGAAATTATTTGAAACTACAAGCAAATGGAATTGCAATTGACTAATACCTACACATATTTTTACTTACTTTACACACACTGTCATGGTTGACACTTTGTCAACCACCAAAAGTAAGTAAAAAGTACATAGCTACTCATTCTAGAACGTTTGTAGGTTTACTGGACCTGAGTTATTCACAAACTAACTTTTACTTTAGTAAGAGTAGGTAGATACTATGTGGAGTTACCAGGGTTTAGTAGTTAGCGCGATTTTAGTAGGTACATTGTGACAAACTGCTTTTACTATCGGGACTCATCCTGAAATCGCAAAAAATCTATTACAGGACATATTTTATCTACAATGTATCGTCATATACCAGTTTTTAAGCTATAAATATAAAATAATAACTAAGTAACAACGTAATTTGTTTGTTTCAGGTAATTAAAACGTAACGAATAAATCTAATAATATGCGATACTGAAGTCCGAATAAGAGTACGAGTATATTACAGCGACCGAAGAGACCAACGAAAATCTTCAGGACACAAGGTTATTATTTTTTTACATTGTGCTACTTCTACGTATAGAGTTGGTACGTAGTTTTGGTTAGCATTACTTACGCTGTTGGTGTAATATGGAACAAATCCGTGATTTTTATTCTGATAATTGCTTCTGAATCTTACTTAAAAAGAGAAATGCAAAAATATATAAATATACATATGCTTTGGCCATTACCTTGTACAGTATATTATTTTTTTTCAAAACAATCTTCATTTAAAGGAATTTCATATTTTCGGATTTATCTTTTGACATTGCTTGTAAAATATGTCGGCGTGGCCTTAAACAAAAATCAAATTAGAAAATATGAAATTCCATTCAAATTAAGCATTCAATGCGGTTGTTTTACTCTGCGCATTTATTTACCATATTTGGATTTTTTGAGCTCCTTGACACAGTCCCGTCGCATTTTGCATTATCATATTTAATTTTTATATAAATATGGAGTGCTCCAGAGGTGTTATTCCGTCAATAGGGTGTAATGCGACATCTGGTACGAGCAACGACCTCGTGGTACCGGTTTAGTTAGGATCCGGCGTGTGCGCATTCACATAGAATCTCATAGTCAACCGCCGCTCTTGTGTTAGCTTAGGGCTGCTACAAGTAGCGGCACGCAAGTCTAGCGCTGAGGGTACTGTGGACGAGATGGCTGCACATGTTGACCGCCATACTAAACTCATGCGCAGCCACCCACTTCACACTTCGCTCAGCGCTAGACTTATATGCCGCGACCTGTAATAATGAGATCGTATCTTCGAACAAGTATTCTATAGAGACACAATCGTGCAAAAAAGTGTCTGCGCCAAAACCTTGCCCAAGCTACGTAGTGGGCAGACAATTTAGTTAGTTCAGAGGCAACCGCAATACAACAAGAATACTTGCTCAAATAATTGTTTAAATTGAAAGAAATTTAGAAGAGGGCCTGACACAAAAACATTTCACGCGTGCGCGCAAAAAAGGTTTGAACATTTAATCAAACTTAGCCAACCCTTCCTTAGTGGCGAATTTTTGGGGCTGTTTTTTTTGGAGCTGACTGTGAATTTTTACTGAAACTATATCGGTAGTTGTCAAGTAAAAAGAGCAGATAAATAGTAAATAAATTTAAAAAAGTCGATATGTGCTTGATGTGATCTGTGTTGTTAGTTGTTGCTAATGAATTTTGTTTTGGTTTTGTTGTCACGTTCTAATTTTTTTTTCGGAGCGCAACGCTTACTAAGTACATGTGATACATTACACATATTATATATCATTTCACCGATAAACTACATAGTAAGTTTACGCTGTAAATAATTATTTCAGTTTTCATTTTTTACACATCTGCACAATCGTAATGCATTTGTAACATTCTCGTAAGCAATTTCCTGATAAAAGAACCTGTGTTGTGAGGTCTAAAAATGGTGTCATATTTTCACCCATAAGCCACGTTGAACATAAGCCTCTCTTTTATTACTCCGATAATACCGGTTATAATTATAAATGGCATCCAGTGCGTATTCCGCGGTACAATGATTTAAGGCTTTTAAATTCAAATCATTATCAAGTAAAATCGCCGTACCGACTTCCACCGAGTACAAAATTCGAATAGTTTGCACGTATCAATGTAATACCCATGTACTTACATTATTGTAGATTTATCAAAAACAGCACCACCGCCTCAGAAGCATACTCGTTCGAACTAAAAAAGTTTTTTTTTTTTAAATCGGTTCACAATTGGCGAAAATATCGATCAACACACAGAAAAAAAAACACAGACGAACACAGTAACTCCTCCTTTTCGGAAGTCGGTAAAATAGTCTCGTACAGTAATCTCCACTGGAGTAGTATCTTCTCCAAAAGAGCGAGACATTTTTGTCTCGCTCTTTCGTTCGTGTTTCGTTCGCTCGTTTTGTTTGTGTTGAGCGAGTCAACCCTATGTACCTACGTTGCATGCTCTGGTTGTGTTGCGCATGTTTGCGGAAGTTTTACTGTCAATAAGTTGTGTGAGGTCCAGTCCAAATCGTATAAATAAAGGCCGCTGCATACGTGACGGGTTTTTTCACGGACGGGACGGAACGGGAAATTTTTAAATATCGTTTCATACAAAATGTATATTGAAGCGCATATGTCACGGAGACACGGACGGGACGGGAACGTGGCACTGACGGGGCGGGAAAAATATCGTCGCCAACGATGTTTAGCACGTCCCGTCCGTGTTTCCGCTACGTATGCACAGTCACTCCGTTCGTTCCGGAGAGAAAAGTAGTGTTGGACGTTTTTAACTACTTTGTCATATAGAACAATAGCAATTAAAGCCAATTTTCGAAATTAAAAATCCACCTTTCCTTCTTCACAACAATCCGAATCCGAATCACTATTAAGGTTCGCGCACATTATGCCGGGCCGCAGCGGAGCGGAGCGGGCCGCATCGCAATATTAGTATGGAAATTCGGAAAATGCGGCCCGCTGCGCCCCGGCACAGTGTGCGTTAGTTCATATAAAATACTTAAAAGCGATTACTAATATTGCGCTGCGGCCCGCTCCGCCCCGCTGCGGCCCGACATAATGTGCGCGAACCTTTACGGTACGTATGCATTAAAAACACGTTCCCGTCTCGAACGAGGCAGTCACGTCCCGTTCCCGTTCACGCCGCGTCCGAGGTATTATCTCGTTACGTATGCAGCGGCCTTAAGCTTATCTCTATTAATGGCAATTTTATTTCTGTAGAGCCTGTACTGAGTGCATAACGGTTCGTATTGTTTTATTAGTTTCGTTTATTACCGCTGCGTTAATTACTTATATAAGTTTATAGCAGCAGGTTACAAAATTACGTGTATTTTACTTACTTTTTTGTCATACTATTTTACTATTCGAGTACTTTCCTTCTTATTTATTGATACATTATATGTAATAAGTACGGCTAATAACGCCAATTAAACTTAAAGTAGAAATTACTATTACAGTCATATTATTCAAAAATTACACATTTCATAAAAAAACAATCATTCCATTTATAATTGAAATATGTCTGCAAGTCAATACAAAGTAAAATCATAATTTAAATGTCTTATTTAGGTACAATATTGCTCGGCAAAAGTCAGCAACAGTCCGCGAATACCAGGTAATTTGTCACAAAAAAAAAACGGAACAGTTTCCAAACGTTGTGATATCATGTTATCATAATCATGTTGTGATAACATGTAGATACGAGATGTTACTCGTATCATATATGTTACTGAAGGTACTGTGTCGGCCTCTATAATAGTCCACTCGTGAACATAGGCCTACCTGCGAATGGTGATTGAGCCAACCAACCACATAGGTGTGTTATTGCAGTATAACCACATGCCTGCAATGAAAGTTGCGGCGACTTGTGAATCGAACCTTCGACTATAATATACATATTAATAACTACTTACTCATAGATAATAATTGGATACATTATTTCAAATAAATACTATATAGGTATACTCAACATTTCCGATACGTACCGCCAGAAAATAGAACAGTCTTCCTGCTTTCCTGTTTCCTAAGAGATATTTATATAATCTAAAGCTTTAAAGGTCAGAGTGAATAGGCAGCTTCTAGGTCTGCGTGCTTCATCTTCGACCACAACGTCGCTTACCATCAGGCGAGTTGGTGGTTATTCGCGATAAAAAAAAGGCATTTTTATAATATTTATGCATATTGATGGCCAAAATATTGCCGATATGTACTTACATATACTTTTACATAGTAGAGGTAATATGCATAAAACAGTTAAGCTATGAATTACAATGAGGCTGCGTTTTTCAAAGAATAAGATCATTTTACGCTCGACTAAAACTTAAAAAAGTTCCTCACCACTCAAGCCAGTTTAATTTTATCTTCTTTGATAAAAAATCATTTTAAAATGGTAACTAAGCAGTTTCCGAAAGTGACATTTTATTTTTTTTTCGTTTAAATTCACCAAAGATTGGCCTGGCCTACTTTGTGTTATGTTTTTATTACCTAGCTGAAATGAAAACATTTAGTCTTTTAAATAATTTTTATTTGAAACAAGTCTCTTACGATTTTTTTTAAGTTGGGGTGACCGCGGGTGGCATTACATTGGAACGTGTAAGCTTGAGTTGTATTAAAATTAAAAAAAAAAAAAAAAACAATTGTAGACCTCTTATACTTATTTGCAAAAGGAAAAGGTTGTATTACGGCGTGATACGTTCGGCCGAGAAACCGTGAGGAGCTTCCATAAAAATGCCTTTGTCATGTCGAGAATACCGAATTCGAGGCAAAAGCGAGAGTATTCGATTCAATCACGTATCGGATAAATAAAAATCAATGACCTGCGACGAACGCTCCCACAAATTTAGAGTATTTGGAAGGTCCAAATCAAATGTGATTCAAAATCAGAGCAGCTGGTGGTGTCTACTCAAATACGTTCTTTAGTAGCAGATTGCTAAGTGCACAAACTTACAGAAGTATTAATTGTATTTACAAAACGTTATAAACAACTTTTATTACAACTATGTATAGTCAGCGAAAATTTCAGCAAATTTCGTCGAACTATACCTACCTATTAAACAACTGATTTAATTTGTTATTTCAGGGTTGGTCTAAAACCTTCATACTAACTAATGTTGTTTTTAAACTTTCGCGATTTGAACACATTATTATTATGCAATACATACTGGGCCAAGTCAGAACGCCGAAGGATGTCATTCCGTTTCAGATTCCTGCTAGCTTAGCATACAAGACTACGACAAGAGTTTATCGACATGTGCAAAGGTGACAGATATATGCTTCATCATAACTCTGTCACTTTCTGACACGTCGATACTATTATTTTATGGTCCGTATGCTAAGCCCGCTGGTGTATATAAGGTGGATTGCAGCTGCGGTTCCTACATAGGTCAAACGAAGCGTACTATGTATTGCTGAACGTATCAAAGAACATTGCGGCAGTCAATAACCGCTAGATAGCTGAGCATTTGCTTGACGGAGGTACTGGTCATTGGATCGACTTCCACGACCCAAAAGTCCTCTCCACGCATCGACACTATTTTTCAAGAATAGTTCGTGAAGCGGTGGTAATCAAAAAACATAACAATTTCAACCGGGAAGATGGATTTAAGTTATCAGCGTCATGGAATCCTGTTGTCAACAAATGTAAATCACGTAGTGTAGGTAGCAAGACATTATTAGATACCGTCAGTGTAGTGTGTCGGAGTGACAATTTTGCAAGTTTAAGTTGAATTGGCGGTACCAGCTGATTCACATTCCAGTCTACCCGTGACCACGACCGATGCAACTCGGTTGAAACGTCGGGATGATGAGGTATTTATTTATCTCGAAATTTGAGTGCGCGATTAGTCTCGTAGTAAATGATATTAATGAATTCATATTAACTCGTTGTATAATATAGTGTACATAGCTCTATCAACAGGAAAATTGCTTGCAGAAGTCAATACCAGATAACCAAATATGTTCTTACTATTGTTACTGTTTCCCTGATTAAAGGACAATGTTTCTAAATAGGTATTAGCTACCCTTTATCTTACTTTTTCATTCGCGGTCTGTGGTGTGGTGTGTATTTAACAAAATGAGTCATCTTTGAAAACATGCTTGTTTTACGCTTCCTTTTGCCATCGTAAATTTAACACATACAAAGATTGCACGGAATGCCTGCATTGTATCAAATCTTGGAATCGCTGAGATCAACCAGCAAATAATGTAAACGATGTATATGAAAAAATGTAAACAAAATTAAAAACCTATTAACGGCTATTCCAAGAAAAGCTACTCCAAACAAAAACAAATAAAGATTATATTTAGAGTTTCGTGAACGCAGCTGCAAATCCATATGGTTCCATACATGTCGTAAATTGTTATTTGTATGACGCATTCGTCTAAAAATGCATCACTGGCTATTCCTGTAATAGCTCGAAGTGTGTTTAGTTTTTCGTCAGAATTTACGTAAAATTGAGTATTTTTGCATTTGATTGATATACAGTTTTGTAAACAGTTAAGAATACCTAGCTTAGAAAATTCCTAAGTTTTGATAAGGTATTTACCACTATTGTTGGCTTAAGCAAATTACGCTTAATACCTTTTATACAAAACAACTTTAAAATATAAACAAAATCCGAAAGTTTGAACGTGGGTAGTAAACGCAAACAGTGTCCTAGTTAAAATATCTCAAAATTAGTGGTGATGCGTTTAAAAATCATTCAAGAGTCATTGAATAAAATCTACATCTTTATACTCATCAAAACTGCTAACATCGACCATTTTTTCATTGGATATGGTTGTTCAAATAAAGGAAACTATAACCCTTGATTAATTTATTGAAATAAGCTTCACTAAGCTTAAAAACTACTAGTCAGGTCGTAATAAAATAGGACTTTAAGCCACATCAAAACCATCAGCTTCCGAATAGAAGAAAAACATATCAAAATTGTTTCACACATAAAAGGATCTGGGTTACACAAAAAAGTCGAATTGAGAACCTCCTATTTTGAAATTGGTAAAAAATAAAATGTCTCGTCTTTACAATTTTATGGATCTTATGTCAATGATCGTGGATTGTGCCCAATCACTTCGTTCAGCGACCGTTCAAGCCATTATTCTATGGTACAAGCGGTGAGAGTATCTGCTCTATCGTCTTTTCTATCTACGAGCAACAATGGTTGTCGTTAGCATAGATTTTCCCTCGGATGGCGTGGCGACGCCGGCAAAAGCAGTACCTAAATGTAGCGCAACACTTGCGACAAAGACTGGCTGGCTGGAAAAAAAAAAGTTAGGTTTTTTCGTAAACTCTCTAAAGAGGTAAGGTTTGAGATAACTTTTTAATTATGTAGACTTTTACTGGTTATTTTTAGTGCATGTATAAACACTAAATTTTAATTTGATCAATACCTATTTGGTCTTCTGTTTCATAGCCATATTGTCGAGATATTTAGAATTTAGTAAATAAAGCTATTTACTTAGTTACGTACAATGTTCTAAAACAACATTTTGGAGCAACCTGAATCTAAACAGCGATTCGAGCTATTTTGACATTAGTCAAAATAGCGGGAATAACTACTTTAATTAGTCTTATGTCAAAATGGCATGTATGAATTCTTTTTAAAGCATGATGCCTAATTACTTCCATTAATTATTAATTATTTAATGTTTGCAAAATATTGTTTTTTTTTTTTCAATTTAAGGATTAGATTTTTTCTTATTGCTTTTATGATTACTGGTTACTAGTACTACTTGAACTTGTAGGTACATTATTAAATAAATAAATACATAATGACATTGCCAGCCAATAATAATAAAATATATATTCTAATCAAATATACGCTCTAAGAACAATTTAGTGTTCTATGTTTCCTGTAATAACAGGAAACCACACAGACGGATTGAAAATAGAACTTGAATCATTTATTTTATTACATTGTATTTTCTACCTATTTCATTATTACATTAGTACTAATCTAAGTTCATTCTAAATTGACGTTGTAGAAAAAAAACTTTACGTTGATTAAAAAAAACATGGATGTGTAACATAAAATACATTTTTCAGGAAATTGTGTAACTGTATTTGAAATGAACAACTTAAAAAGTGGACAAAGTTGACCAGAGGGACCTAGTAAAGCTAAGTTATTACGCTATGTAATAAGCTTTGATACTTTGATAATTTAGGTTACTCGGCTATGGTGGCCTAGTGAAAAAATATGCTCGCCTAACAAATGTGAAACGTGGATTCAAAGCCAGTTCAGTACCATTTATATTTATAATATGAGGGATTATATTTATAATAATTTTAGTTTATAAATTCATATAATTAGGGGACATCTTACACACGGTCTCTGACCCCAAACTAAGCAAAGCTTGTTATATGGCTGTCAGAGACTGATATACTACATATACATTGACTTCTATGATTTGAATTAATGTAACAATTTATACCCTATTGGCTTTTAGGTGAAGGAAAACATCGTAAAGTAACCTGCATACTACCTACTGGAACAGAAATTCGAAGGCGTCATGATTCACATGAATGGCATATTGGTATTAAGTTATGACCCAAACTAGGGCTATGTTCGGCAGTGGACTATTAAAAAACTGATACCGTACAATAATTTACTTAACTTGTCACTGGGATTGTTGCATTAGGTAATATTTCCTCCGTCTTTTATATTTTCTGAAAATCCTAACTAATATTATGAATTCGAAAATGTGTTTGTTGGTTTATTGGTTTGTTCCTCTTTCGCGCAGCAACGGAGCAACGGGTTAACTTGATTTTTGGCAAGGATATAGTGCGATCGACGGAAAGTAACATAGGCTACTTTTATCCCGAAAAAAGAAATCGTGGTTCCCGTAGGAAAGGCAAAACACTTTTTTATTAGAATACCAACTTATCCACATCCATGGCTAATATAGACATGCGAAACGTTAATGGATGATAGGTGAGATTGACTGCAGACTTTAAAAAGTCTGCAAGAGATATAGTATACTAAGCGCCACACAAGTCGGCGGATGTTATCTTTGGGAAGTTATACGCAGAACGCTGCGCAAGAGCCGAAATGTAGGTACATTTCGCCGGGGCACACCCGCCAACCTCATGCCTCCCGCGCGCTCCCTACGCCCGTGCTCAACACTACGCCACGGCGTTGGCATTGTGCACACATACGCAATAATTAACGAATCATGGCGAAGTGTCATCTACAGCTAACTTCTCATCCGTCGACTTGAGTGGCGCTTAGTATATCTTATAGGACAGTTTAAAAATCAAAATGTGACGCGGGAGAAGCCGTGGGTAAAGGCTAGTAAGCAATAAGGTTCAAATTTCTTTAACGTCAGTAATAAATGCATTTTGCTTGGGTAAAGCCTGAATTAACTACTACTTACTCGTATTATCTTAATCATTAGCATCAGTGTTTCTTGCCTCTAACTACAAGGAAGCGGAAAGAGTGTGCCGCAAGGAATTACGGATGTTCTTACGCTTTTAAACATAAAATCTTCATTTTCAAAGCATTTTAATATTAGGTAATTAGCATACGTAAATGTTTGTTTGGATTGGTCTTTAAATATTTGGTTTTGTAGTAAATCTTTCACAAACTTTTACATTTCCACAGTTTTGCTCTACTACTCTTGAACATTACTTTTCAAAGTGTCTGTATTCAGGTAATATAATCTTCTTAGTACTTTTTAAAATTTATTATTTGTGTGAAATTAACTTATTTTAAGATTCCTTTTGTCCTTTGACTACTATAAATTCCACTCTATTGGCTATCTTTGCAATTAGATTAATACTTGCTTGCAGAAAAAGTAACACATTTTCTTACTCTAACCTTTTAGCCAATTAGTAGACATTATTCGTCGACCGCTTATACCTGTCACCGGTTTATTGTAAGAACGGTTTGTTTACAAACTCTCGAGTTAAATTATAAACTATCGATAGATTGTGAACGGACACAACGATGTACAATTTAACGCTACACATTTTCGTTAGTTTGTAAACAAACAGTGTTCAAACGTGAAATTGTGAACTTGTGTGTAACGAAACTCGAAGTGTACAATGATTGGTTCAACGCATCATCCCTTTTACGGCCACTCCTCCTCCGCCGGGTGCAGCCATCCATTGTTCTTTTAACGCAAGATATCTTTTTTAAAATTGAATAATGGCGCAATCAGTATTGACTCTTTACACCGTTAAAATAATCTTTTTTAAAATTGAACAATGGCGCAGAATATAAGTAAAAAAATCGGACTGTTTTCGACTCGTGTAATTTTTTTTTATTCAATGATCACACAGTCATGATGGTTTTTTACAAACTTTTATTTACCTGTCTGGGGTTAGACAATCTTACAAATTAAATTTGATCCCCTTACCGGATACCGGTTGAGCTGAAATTTTACATACATGTGTAAATCGCACGACAATGAAATATTTTGATGACATGGTGCCAATCTGATGATGCTGGAAAGTGGCCAAAGGAACTTCGAAATGAAACAACACTATTTCATCGAGTTAGGACTCAATTGAATCGTCTTGACGACTAGTTTGTCTTTCATTGGTAACTAGGGTCTGTTGATAGAACTAGAAGGTTGTCACAGAAACTTTGTAATGAACCGACATTACCTCATCGAATTTCGACTCATTTGATTCGCTTTAGTTTGATCTGATGATGGAGATGTAAGGTGTTCAAATGAAATCAGTAAAGAAACAACGCAACCCCATCGTGTCTCGGTTCATTTAATTCATCTTGAATAAAAATTAAATATTCGAAGTTTGTCCGTAAGTAGATAGCTATGATTGAAGTAGATTGTACTATTTTTGGCGAAAACTAATAATTAATTTCGATTCTCACATGGTAAACAAAAACATATAGCGTACTTTCTGTTGACCTAGAATTATGATTGGCAAAAAAACCGTCTTATAAATTGATACATTTACCTATCTACTTAAAAAACCCCCTCACAACTAAAAAAATATCTACGTGCAGAGACGGCTTACTTTCCACTCGCACTTGTCCGGTATATTTTGCCACTAGTTTCAATACTATGTGAAAAGCCAAACATAAATAATAATATGGTATTGTACTGAGACTCCAAAATAACTGCACATCACTAGATTGGGTCTTTCCGTAAACTAACCCCGGAGAGCACAGATGTGCAATAATGTGCATGTCTTTTTGTTTGTCGAGAATTTTGAAGATCCGCAGGACAATAGCCCAACGGTCATTTTACGAGTCACTTTCATTTTTAGGGTCATGCATTACTATGTAGTAACAGCTTTCAACATACTTTTACCTTCTACTCAAATAATCTATTTTAGCTAGTGTATCATGCACTATAGAATTCTATAGAATATAATTCTATAGAGCAAACAACAAATGCTGTAGAATTATAATCATTGTTTCAATGGAATTTTGGGAGGGATTTGTTCCCCATGTGCCAACCTTGGATCCGTGAGCCGCCTTCGAGTCTGCATCTGAGTTCCGGAATAAAAAAGGAAAACAACAGTAATTTTAGTTTGTCACTAGTAGGTACATTTTGGTTATAGGTTGGATAATTTGTAAATTAGTTTGATCTTAGCAAAAATAATTTCGTATGTTTAAATCCTCACTTTCATCTCTGATTTCATTGTAAAAATAATAATTTTTCGCCAAAAACAGTACGATCGACTACAATCTTCAATCAAGACTTACAATATTCGGACAGTTCAATCAAATCGTTGTAAGTACTATTGATTTTTTAGAAACCAATTTTAATGAAATGTATATGGGTATGGAAATAACTTTAGGGTACACCTATCCAATGAAAAAAAACATCATGCGTGATCATACATAAAAAATTATACAGATTAAATGATAATAAAAGTCATCTTTACACCGTTTTAAAAGAACAATGGATGGCTGCACCCGGCGGAGGAGGAGTGGCCGTAAAAGGGATGATGCGTTGAACCAATCATTGTCCACTTCGAGTTTCGTTACACACAAGTTCACAATTTCACGTTTGAACACTGTTTGTTTACAAACTAACAAAAATTTAAAGCGTTAAATTGTACATCGTTGTGTCCGTTCACAATCTATCGATAGTTTATAATTTAACTCGAGAGTTTGTAAACAAACCGTTCTTACAATAAACCGGTGACATACCTACCACCATAAAATTTTACGTTTTAAGTAGTTACAAAATCACAGCAAACCAGCCATTTAAGGGTTAAACGTGTAATTGTAAAGTTCAATAAAACTCTCTAAACACGTAAAACCTTCGCAAAAGAGGTCAATAAAGCAAACAAAGCACGCAGTCTTACGTAAATCGAAACCGCGTTTGCAACGGCAACGATCACAATAAGAGGAAAGCATAAAAGTGGTTCCACGACGAGATGTGCAGACAACCGGAGTCACGTACGATTTGACGGTTTATTCCACTTTCCAGTCTTCAGCGAATGAATAATAAATGACAAAATACATTTTTGCTTGAACTCCGCTTCAGCGTGAATGCCTGCCTCGCATTCGCCTGAGCCTGTCAGGGTTGCCAACTTTTTTCAATAGATCAGTGCTAAAATGACTCTAACTAGTGCTGCATTAATAATGATAATGGGATATTTTGTAACCAGCAACTAGAGCCATTTGTTGTTTCTGTCCATAGTTGTTCCTTCCATGGAAAACATCTAGTATATATTAAACTAAGCTAACCTAGTAGTTGTGTATTTGAATATTTCGATACATTTGGCGGATGCCTCTACAATTAGCTTACCAATAAATTATTTTTAGAGATTTCTAGTTCAACCTAAGTAGTAGTAATTTGTTTGAATCTTAGTTATTTTACTATATCCATCTTTGATAGACCCATCAATAACAACAATTCTATACACCGTTCCATCTTCTACTGTATGTCAGTAAAACTGCTTACTTGTAATATTGGTTGCTTACTTAGAAGATATAAGTCCTCTGAAAATTTTATTATACAAGCGTAGTATATATTTTTTTATATAATATTTAAAACGCTCATGTTTTCTGTAATGATTTTATATATTATGTATCAAACAGTGCTAGATCTGGCATGTAAAGCTTTCAGCGGGTAATACTGGTGTAGTCAGCAAATGGGGCGCGTCGCATTCGCTGACGATCCACTTTACCGCTGGAAGCGAATTGCTCCTGAATGCACTCAACGAAGGCAATTTTGAAAATCAGGTCAACATGCAAAGACGCGCAGACAAATGACACGATAATGATTGGTTGGTTCGGAGCTGATAGGCTCAAAATATACATATTAATAGTGTCTGAGCAATGTAGAGAAAGATTTCAATGTAACACAAGCAAAGTTAACTTTTCATACCTACGTCAAGTAAGTAAATATTTAGCTAAAACTATACGACAAAAGATGGACAAAAGCATTGCCAATCACCCGTGTAAAATTACCCATTGTCATTTGTCTTTGGTCTTTTGTTTGTTTGTAAAGGGATTGAAATTACTTAACAACAAACTTCTAGTTCGGCACTTGCAGAAGGGTTTCAATCACTAAAAGCCTTAACGTTTTTAGACTTTTTTTCAAATTGACGAGCAAGAATGGCACAAAAAGCCTCAAACATGTGCGCCATTAAAGCAATCCGGGTCCACGTTAGGGATTTGAAATGGATGCCCTGCGGGGGACGGCCAATTACTAGTCCGTGTTCCGACGCCTCCCGCGCTCCGATACCCAAACACGAGATCCCTAAAATTAGAAGACATTTGCGTTACGAGACTCGTAAAATTACATTCCACATAATATTCCATAAATATGTATTAGTTGAATTATTTGTAGCTATAATCATCGCATATTCAAGTTGGGGTGCATTGTAATCAGAGTCATTTGTATGCTATAGAAGTCAATTGCGATAACAAGCCTGTAAGGGAAGTTCCTCACCCCCGTGATAGTAAATCATGATGTAGATCTTTGAGGACTAGGAACAGGATATTTGCATTCTGTGTTGGGTTTATAGAGATGTAAAATACATTCGACAGGGGCCGTGAATATTTCACACGCGGGCGTACACCGGCGAGGATGGGTTGGGTTTGCGTGAAGGCGTCTGTAAATCCCGAGGGATCCAATTTATCCCACCGACTTGTAAACGCTACGCCTACTGGCTAAGCTCGCACTACACGTTTTATGTCCCAAATTTTCCCTAAGTTTTCTGCGATAAGGAAACGGTGGAAAGATTCTGACGCGCCGCCGTAAGCAACGTTTTATCGGAAAATTATGGAGATTTTAGTCGAGTTTGATATTTGTGAAATATTCAGTATTTTTTGTTTATGTCTGAATTGAAAAAGCACTCTTTTAAAGTTTGTTTTATTTGGTTGTTCCATATGATTGAATTCAATTTCTCCGTATACAAGGAACAATAATACCTACTCTCTTTACTTCAAATGCGTCATGGTGTATCTGTAAAATTATTTTATAACTTTTTATTCTTTCATAAACAAAGAGCTTATCAAAAAGTACAAAAAAAAAACATGTAATAGTAATTGATGAATCATATAATATTTTGCTATTGATATGGTGCGCAAATTCAGGCACCTAAAACTCTAAAAAAACAACGATTTTGTTTCTACTTGACTATGTAATTCAGTAGAAAAGAGTGACACATACATACCTTCATCAGACTTTCCCTACTTCGTCCTTTTCAAAATATGCTTAGTTGAACCTTATAGGTCATGAGTCTGAATTCAATTCCATAGTTTCGATCCATAATAATCTCATAGTTTCGACATCAACAGCTGTCTGTATAACATCGGAAGCAACCTTTGTTGTGTCGAATTACCCATAAATGTGTTTGTATTCCGACCCTTATGCACAATAGTTTTACGGTCCACAATGTCAGTAATGCAACAATTTTCTTTGTACTTACCTGCCTACCGTGTTTGATTGAAATCTGAGCTCATTTATTCACTCTGTTGAGCAACGTTTTTTTTTTTTTTGCCAGATTATATCTGTGATACGTACTTAATTTATTGTAGTTAACGTACAATTGCCTATTAATAAGTTACCTACGTGTTTTTACCTAAGCTACATATTTATGTTAAGACGATCTCCTTGATCTAAAAGCCTGCGATTTATGAACAAGCGTACACTGAGTACATTGGAAGAAGTAATAAATTGCGATACCGGTGTTATTATATTAATCTTGATCATATGTAGTTAAAGTAATTATGATAAAAATATAAGCCCCTGCGGCAAAAGATTTTCGGCGTGGATATAAGAAATAATAATAAGTAAATGGATTCTGGTTAGTAATATAGAAACAAAAACTTGAATCAGCGGGAATGGGCTATTTCACCAGTAACAAATTTTTGCTTTCATTGTTTTTCCATGGAAAAATAGAAGTAGGTAGATACTTAACCAAAGAATATATAAACTTAACTAAGCTAATCTCGTTATGATCTTGAATATTTTGTTAAAAGACTTTACGACACAGACCGGTACACTTAGGTACCTACCTTACAACGTTTTGGTTTTCTTGTCATATAATTTTTCATGCCTTTTATATAAACTAAAAAAGCCTTAAGTTACTATTTATTTAAAAAAATCAAGTCATTCGAGGAATGCAATTTACAGCATTTGATTGTAAAGCGTTACGTTACATTCAAGAAATATCATTAACACAATATTTACAGTGTCTATTCTATCAGCTGCTGGTAATTTCCGGCCAGGTTGAACCGAACCCATTATATTCTTCAAATATTGCCCAGTTTACTCATTAAGCATGGTCCATTATGTACTCCACATAATGCCGCTTGCAGCTTTCCAGTAAGGTTCGAATTTCTTTGTATTAAATGTCCCATATACAAGCAAACTGTCTCGCGAATGGCCGAAAATAAAAAGCTCTTTGACGCAAATAACGTCTTTTGTAGAGTTTCGACACAGCTCCGGCTCGAAAATCGAATCCGGCCAAAGTTCTATCTTTTGACTGTTTAAATTTTTATTTCATAATATCAGTTAAAATTGACACAAGTAAAAACATGAATTTTCTCTCAAATAATAATATTGTAAGAAAAATATATATTGAAAATTATTGTAAAAATAAGTTATTAGTCCAGCCGAAAAATATTTTATACTACACCTTCTCGGAAAGTACCTTGATACTTTATCAAATTTACGGTAGAAAGTACGTCATTGCATATCGAACAAATATGCGGGGAGAAAACGGATCTGAGCGGGAGAGAAAAGTGTATGAAAATCCATTTCTTACGTGGTTTTTCTTTTTTAATTTTGGGTAAGACTATGCGCTGGTAACCTAAATATCAAAAGCCAAAAAGTTTTTAGGTACAGTGAGTTTTTATCTCCAAATTCGCAAAATGACACTGGCCACTAGCTGTGTGTTGGATGGTGTCAAACAATTTGAAAAAAGAACATGTGAAAATTGCAGACGCCATTGGCGCCATTTTCAAGTGTTACATTAAGCTTCACTAACTGCAACAATTTCAATATAAATTTCAATTAGTAAAGATTTAGTTTTTTATTTTCCTCGTAGGTGTAGTATAAAGCACTATGTATCACTCGAGAGAAAGTGCGATTCCCGATCTCGGGTGTTTTAAAGACACCCTCGACGGTAATCGGTCACTTTCTCCTCTCGGTGAACAATGTACTATTATTTATTACCAGCTGAGATTGTTTTCTACAAGTATCTACCTAATATTGAATTGAAAACCATTGTCAAGTAGAAGTTTGTCGAAAAATAAATCATTAAGCGTACTAAGACTACATCTCTGTTTAACATCATAAGTACTAGGCTCAATTGTAAAAGCGCCACCCTAAATTAATTAGCAATTTACGATGTTCTTCTCTCTTTCAAATGCGTACAGAGAAAAAGAAACAGCAATATTCTAAATTGCTATTTTGTTAGGATGGTGCTTTCATAATTGGGCCTATTGAATGAACATACACGTTTTACACACCTTTAAAACTTAGTACTCCATTTTTTGAGCAATCTTAATAAAACAGTAAAATAAAAATAGAAAATATTTTGGATAGGCTCAACATTGACCGAAACTCTATAGCAGTTACTCATACTTTACCGGCGAAAGCATTGTTCTTCAACACTAACTTTTTTACGAGTAGAAGCGTATTGCGTACCGGCATGAAAACACCAAAGTAGTGACAACTGAGAATGTCCACATAAACGAGTTACCGTCGTAAATGCGCGTGTTACTTTTCTATCTCCTCGTATATGGCTGCCAAAGAAATGTTTTATTGTGCCAATCAATTTTACGGAACACTGTGACTCAGTACTTTCGTTTATGGACTATTGAACTTTGAAAAAGTAAGATAAATAACTTCTTCTTGAATTGATTTAGGGTAAGGTAGAATGAAGTGCTAAGCCTAAAGAAGGTCAATATACTTATCACTATTAACGATTTTTATTGTAGTCAATTGTCACTGGGCCAGCGCAGTGCATATCATCCCTACATAGTATAAAACAAAGTCGCTCCCGCTGTCTGTCCCCATGTATACTTATATCTTTAAAATTACACAACGGTTTTTGCGATGCGGTTTTTTTAATAGATAGATTGATTCAAGAGGAAAGTTTATATGTATAATACACCTGTGCGAAGCCGGGGCGGGTCGCTAGTGGCCCAATAAACCTTCGTGAGTAGTAATATCTTCAGTGGATCATTAAAAATCCGGTACAGTAATGGGTAGAATGGCGATGCTACCTAAGCCTGAAAAAGGTTCACAAATTATTATTAAGAACTTTATTACATCTTAAAGGAAATGAATTTGAAAATAAATACCAAATTAATATAAATATGTTGTAATCCGACAAAAATAGCAGACTAAAACACTTTCGACCACAAGATGCTCCAAACAAAAACGTTCTATGAAATTAATTTTATAGATGAAAGCAAGTTACCGACAGTACTAATGCAGTAATTCAATGCTCACATGATGCACTAATTTCTTGAATGCAACTCAAACTTCAGACTATAAACTTGAGACCAGCGACCTGCCTGCAGTGCATATACTTACCTAACAACAATATTGCCAAGTGAAAGGCAAACCACTGCCCACGAAGTGAATAAGTTGCCTCTACGAATAATCTCATTGACTTCAGATTCTACCAAGTTAATCATAAAGTTCATTTTGGCTGGTTTCTAACAAATTTTGAACTTGAAGATGTTATTGTTTGATATTCTATTAGTATCCTGTAGTAGGTAGTTAGGTTTCGTGAAAAAAAAAACTTCTAAATGGATTTGTAACCTTTCAAGTAACTACGTACATATTTGTTATTTACTAAAGAACACGAGTCTAATCTTTGTTGGAATTCAAACAAATTATTCAAAGAATTTCAATGATAATAAAACATTTTGAGATCAAATACCGCGTATTCCAGAGATCCGCTGACGAAAAAAATCTTGCCTTTTGCATAACAGTTCGAAGACAATAGCTCGTGATATTGCCTCGGGCCAGTCTCGAATTGAATTAGAGGACTTTAAGTTAATAGCTTATTTGGGGACCAATCTTTTAATATTGGAAACAGAGGAATTACTTTGCGAAAATTCCGCAGTGAATCGCTATCGATCTTGTTTTGGAGTTGCCACTAATGAATAAAAAAAGTGCAAGTGGAGTCCCTCCGCGCGGAAGAAGTGAAACTTCGACGCAACAGTGCTTTTATACCCTCTCCATGGTAGCGTTAAACGTTTAACGCAACCTTGTTGAAAGTCGTATTAGAAATTTCACTTCAATAAGACATAAGCGCTAGAAAGAATTCAGGGAATACGATTTTTTTTTTAATTTTGTAAAGGTTTTAATTTCAAAGTATTACTTGGATTTTGACCAACCAAATGTACTTGCAGGAATTATCGTTAGAAGTGCATACTCTATAGCCCAACTATGACGATTACTAATTAATTAGACACAAATTGAAATCATAATAATGTATTGTTATGACTACTTAATGTATGTGCCTCAAGGTATGTGCTAAAGTCGTAAGAAATTAGGTAGAAGTCTATCAAAGGTTGTCGCAATATTTGAATCAAAAAGTAAGAAACAAATACATGGTGTGAATTTAAATAAAACCGTTCAAAATATAATTTGAATTCGAAAGAAACAAAACGAAATAATGAATTAATTTCTTCTTAAATTAATAAACTACAGAAACATAAATACAATAAATTAAAAATTTAAAAAGCCCCCGACACATTGACAACCATTTTGGGGACATTTGTAGAATTTTGGTTCTTCCATCCCCACTTTAACCCACCATAACTCTTAAACGGCTCAATCGATTTTTATAAAACATAGCTAAGAACACTCTCGATTAAGTCTCCTTTCATCCAAAAAAAAACTAAACTGAAATTGGTTCAGTGGTTCGGGCGCTATGATGCCACAGACAGACAGACAAACAGACACGTCAAACTTATAACACCCCTCTTTTGCGTCGGGGGTTAAAAATGCTACATTTCGAATTTCAAACCGCTACATTATTTTGCCCACAAATGTTTACCAATTTAATCCCGACAACATACAAAATATGTACAACAACATTTACTTATTTACAATATAACGTATCCGAGATATGGAGGCTATTGCAATAATGTCATAAGCCGCGGTACCAGAATCCTGTTGTTCCCGAATTCCTTCACGGTGGCTACGTCCAGAATGATTTGTTGGTTCGGCCGGCTTCACAATCCGCCATTCTTTTATAACTCGGTCCGTAAGTCACCGAAGTATTTCTCGACGAGCATTGCAGGGAAACTTTTAGCTGAAAATACGAGCCAAGTTTTCTCCTTTACCTTTGGCTGGTAAAAAATCCGTGTCGGTACTGTCGGTCCCGCGCGGCCTGGCTCCAGACACGATAAAATTTACATGTTTCGCTTTCGGCTTTTATTTTATTTTAAAGGGTGAAATAGGACGGCATTACGCAAAGAGAATATTCAATTAGAGACTGCTTTGGGATTTATCTTGTGGACTCCGAGTTTTTTGTTTCAGTTGCAGAACGCCGAAGTTAAATGAAAAAGTTAAGCAAAATAGTTCGTTTAAAAACTTATTTTGCAAAAAGTGGATAAAATGTTGCTTTGAATGTTGTGGCAATGTTATTATGGTTATTCGTGCGTTACGAAAGGTTTGCATTGTTGTAAGCCGTCACGTGTTATTGAGATCTTATTTATTATATTTTGATAGTGTGATAGACATCCATATTTTCATCTTTGATATTTTTTAAAATATTATTGCTTAAATCTTAGTGTAAATACCTACACACTTACTTTACTAATAGTTCAATTTACAAATGCGTGCAAACATGTCTTTATTCAACTCTCAGATAAAATTGTACATTAAAAAGTACAAAAACACATTACATTTTTATTTGTTCGAAAAATATTGATTACGTAATAAATCATATCACTCTGTATTGATGTATCGCTTATTTTCACATCGCAAAACACATCATACGCCTCAATTTTTATATTATTTTCTTTAATAAGTGAATGTCATTCAAAATGACAAATGGGATCCTATATTACGTTTATTTCTGTGAATTTTATTAGAAGCAGATGTGTCCCGCTCCAGCCCACTGTGAGTTTAATGAAATACAGAGGCTTTGATGTCTTCTAAAAGTATTTCGTTTTTCTTTTAATATTCATCGATTTCGATCTAGTGTTTCTAAATAGAATATATTGTGCATTTGGACTGTAACTTATTTTGATACGTACATGTCATGAAAGTAGTAGGGAGTAGTGGTGAATATATACTCACGATATTTTCCTTCACCGAAAAGCCAGTGATGCGTAAATCCGTAAGTACATATTTCATAGAACTGGTAGAACTCATTGGTACGGGAATGGACTGGGTTTCGACCCACGAATTACGTTAACTACTAGCTGTTACCTGTTTAATCTAGGATTATTCTTACACAATACCGTTTTTATTGCACAAAGTGTTGCAATATGCGGAAATGTAGAGTCCACTTAATTCTCTTTCTAAAACAAACTTATGAATAGACTTTTATTATCCCTCTTCGTCAGTAAATTAAAGTTGGGCCGTAAAATAAATAACTGCTAAAGATTTAAGTTCCCTAACACGCGAGAATGATTTATTATGAAAACATCTCTCTCCGGATCTAGAACGTATGTATCGGGGAGCGTATTCCTGATCCCTTCGCTTCGTATAAATATTATTATGATAGAATTAGATGAGTCTAAACATAGATATCCGTTGATATGAAATTATGTTAAGATTTTTAAAAATATTTAACGAGGGACTACACTTTGAGTTGCAGTGGGAACAGCTGTATGATAATATAATTTTTCGCTGATGACGAAGGTGTGACAATGGAATCGAAGTGTTCACTTACATTTTACAATGATTCTTCAACATCAACATTTTACTGCAAAATTTATTTAAAAATTTATGCCGCTAGTGTAATTAATGTCGGCCTTTTTCTCTTTCGTCGGTCGGTTAAAGATTTTGCCTCTAACTACATCATTTAAAAATAATAATTAGTCGCCTACTCATTCTTAGGCAACTAATTTTATTTTTTACAACTACATTAATTTAGTTTGCTGAATAAATAAGGATAAGCCGCTACTTTTAGGTTTTAATAATGTAATTTAATTTGCTGAACAAATAAGGGTTAAGTGACATAAGGGAGCTACAACCTACGTAGAAGTGTCCCGCATGTTAATGAAATAGCACTTAATCAAAAATAAAAGGGATTGATTTCTACTTTTAAACTAAATTTAATCTCCTCCTTAACTATATCCTAATCTGGTACATAAACTCAGACACCACCGCAAACGTAAACAAATTAACTGCAGAGTTTCTCAAACTTCACGTTTGCGTTAATTTATGTTTGTTTACAAATCAGTTTTAGTATTATCACATGCCTGAGTAAGCTTGTTACGTTAATAATTTGCCGCAGGTGTAGGTCAAAATTTTCATATGTATTCATATTTGAACCGGTTTTAAAGTAATCACCATCATCTCCGTTGGGCTTTGACTGAAATGAAATCGGCATTTCAAATGAGGAAACGTCTTTGCCATATATTCAACTGTGAACTGTGAAGCAACAGTAACTAAACACAAGATTCCAAATTAAAAGGCATTATGTCCTTAAAAAAGCATTGTTGCGTTGCATAAGCTTTTGTGCTCCTTGACATGTTTAAAACAGTCCTGGTTTTGTTCGAACTGAACAACATAACTTTAAGTCTTCGCTTTTTGCTGATGTAATATGCATGTCTTATACTATAAAAACTTTTTGAATCATTCTGTTTATCGATGATCTAGTCAACAATTATACGTAAACATAAACCTTACCATTGAACAATAAAAGCTATGGACAAAAGGAAACAAGACAGAAAACACAAAACACACAATTTTAAATAATTTTACTTATTGATGATGACGGTAGCCTGCAATAAGCAAACTTAAAGCTTACGAGTAAAAAAAACAAAACGCCATCTATAAAAAAACAACACAGAAAATACAAAGCACGTAATAAACGTAGCTCACATTGAGAACCTGCGGCCGGTAGTGTGAAGACGTTAAGGTGACGTCGCACATGTGGTTTTAATGGGGTGCACTCTAATGCAGCGATGCTCTATTTCTCTTCCGCAGCTCTGTTGAGCTAAGTACCCTGAGAAGTGGTTTTGACACGGGCGCAAAGTGAAATTTCAGGGAACATTTCGAGCGTACCTAGTGCACCGTGAGTGTTTGGTTTGGCACAAAATTTTGAGAGCACAAAGCTGGCTTTTGTACTTATACAAAGTTATAAATATCTAGTAATTCCTATAACAAATACTTTAATGTAAATTTATGAAACATTGAGTTGTCATTCTAGTAATTTAATTTATAGGTTTTATTTTAAAATTAAAAGGGTTTAGGTAAATATTTAGAAAAAACTTGTGACAAAATGGATGGTACAGCTATTTTTGAAATGTTTATCAAAAAGCTAACTTTTTGAGATAAACCTAGTGTGGGATGCACTATAAAATTAAAATCATTTTATGGTACAGCTGCTTTTTATCGCAAATTTGAGGTCAGCTTATTCATAGTAACAGTTGATCATAGTGATATCATAGAATTTGTATAATCATCTAAAGAAACACGCTGATATAAACGAATACAAAGTGTTGGTTTCGATTATTTTAAGTAATGATTTAAATGTTGATAAGTTACACAGTTTTTTGTAAATCATAATTTTTCTAGCTACATAATAACATATTAGTTTTTTGCATGGGAAAATCCGCTCGTACCATCACCGAAGATAACTCAAATCATTATACAATCAAAGCTTTAATTCTATTACGCAACCGCAATCCTGAGAACCAACCAATTACATACCGAAGCCATAACTCAAGGAATGCGACGTGACCAGCGACGGCTACACCTGACACACACTTTCGGACAAATCCCAAAATGCAAGACAAACGATCACGGCACGAACTAAAGCGGAAAAAACAGCCAGTGTCCGAAACTAATCCAGTCCCACGACCTGAACATTTCGTAGCCCGAATAGCTATTTTAATCAGACATTCCTAAATGGATTTTTTTATTCCGCCGGCAGACGCTCTTCGGAATTGCTTCTTTTAATTTTTTTATAAACTTGCCTACACTAGTATCTGCTACATCCAATCTATACTCGGAAACATGCACGGGCTTACGAGAATTTCTATTGATTGTGCAGTCTGTAAAGACTTATTTTCACGTGCTTTGAAACCATTGTTGTCTCTAATTAGTACATTTTGCATAGTAAATTTTTGCTCGTAAATACCAACGCTGTCTGGGGAGAAAATCTGAAAACAGATTTTTGTCCAAAAATACCCTAGAGCCTTTTGGAACGTCATTTAATTAATCAAGCATGCTACGAGTAATGTTTTTTTTGACATATTTAAAGCTTTAGTTCTTTATCATTTAATTTTAGTTACGGTTTCATTTGTACCTAGCGCCAAGACGACGTCTATCCATCTTTTTTTTTTTAACGCAAATAAGTCCGCGTTTGACCACCAACTCGCCTGATGGTAAGCCGTGTAATCACTTGTAGTAAGTTTGACTGTGTTGTGTCACTCCCATCTCTGGCTAATCACCTTAAATACTTAGTTTTCATCATGATTTGACCTAAAACGAGTAAAAGTCAATCACCTAGCTTGTAAATAACAAAAAATCAACCTCACGTCACTTTACGTGATCTGAACTACACGGTGAACTAGTTCTACAAATTCTACAAAGTCCTCACCTAAAAACGCAACTTGTTCTAAAATTATCTAAAAACCACTCTCTAAGTTCCTATCGCGGTTTCAGCTAGTAAAAGCTTATCTAACGCCGGTTCATTGCCTTGATTGCATGGCATTAAACGCTGTAATGAACAGGTAATGACAGCGAATCGCTCGCTCAAATACAACCATTGTTAACAATTATGCGGGATTTGGTAATTCGCGATTATTGCTTATTACTATGCACTTACTTTCAGTCGGAAAATTCAAGTGTTTTTTAGTGATTTGAATTGACTCAACAAGGAAAAGTTTTGTAATTTCACTACGAAGCCAGTAGAGTGAAACTTTGGAAGTTTTTCTTTAGAGCCTGGTCAAACACTTTACCTAAGATGTTTTAGACTGTAGATGTCATTGTATACTCATTATTTGTTAGGAACCACTTGTAAGTGACTGAATCATAAATCATAAGAAAAAAATTAAATCAGCTGCTCTTTACATTTTACTGACGGTGAAAGTGGTTTTTGTACAAAATAGCAGACGCTTTGCAATTTGCGACGGAAACCTTGAAATTACGAATAGAAAATCAATACTTAAGTAGACGATAAAAAAAATTCAAAAGTTCATAACATAATTTTTAAGTTCAATAAAATTATAAGACATCGAGTTAGCATTTATTCTATTTTAATCTTTGATGATTTTACAAAACTCATTTAAGTAGTTAAAAATATTTTCTATTACGATTATTATAATCTAGATACATAATAAAATAGTTTGTCTCTTTCCCGCTTATGTAATGTTAGGTCTGTCCTTGCCAAGGAATTTTCACTAAAACATTAGTAAGTTTTATTAGTTCTTCAGATCCAACTTGATTAGATCTGAGAGGAAACCGTAGTACACATAAAAATTAATTAGAGCAAGCTTAGTAACAAAGGAAGTCCTCATCCTCGTGCAACAAGACAAACTTTCGACTAATTTTAATCAAGAAATGGAGCGACTCGACTCGTCTAGAGTATTTTTAGTGGACGCCATTTTGACGCCACTAAAAAAATAAAATCGACCGTCCGTGCTCTCTTCGTAATTTATGGACACCCTGTTTTATCGGTTCACTGTATTACGAGCCCTTTAAATTAAGTTTTATTTTCGTGGTTGGTTAAGCTTATACGTTGATTTGTTTTACATTAAGTCTTGACGAAAAAAAGTGTTAGTGTATTAAAGTTGGTAATGTGCTACGGCTCAGATAAAATCCTGATAATGCTATGTAGTATCTGCTTAAAACAATTGTCCTACCCTGGCAATTATGTGGTACTTAAAAGCATACGTCGAGGATGAGGAGGGTCATAATAAACCTGTATTAAAAAAAAAAAACAAAAAATAATTGTGATACTTACTTTTTAACATTATAAAGCATGAATATAATATGTTACCAGAGTATTATTTTACAAGATTAATTATAAAAGTCACTTTTTAATGCAAATAAGAATTCGTTATGATATTTTTTACTTGATTTACCAAAAAATTAATTTTCGCTGTACAATAGGCATTAAACATCATAAAATCATCAAATCTCTATGTTCGATTCGTTTTTTCGGTAAAGCTATTCCTGATTGTTAAATATGTACTAGAACTAAGTCATTTATATAATACTGGTCTACAGCAAAAAATGTACTTGGGTGTTTTCTACTGATTTCTATGTACTATATAGGTATATTTTCAGAACACCTTGTTCTGAAAACTAAAATAAACCACTCGAAAAATTCCTGAACGTGGGTAATTTTTTTGAAAACGCATTAAGCTTTTTATCACTGGCACACGTATCGTTTGGTTAGTAGTTTTATAATTTACATGGTCACAAAAAAACTATATCTATCTACATATATTTAGCAGTCAAATTTATTTGGATTCGCTAGATTGTAATTGCAGTTTTGTACGAAATTCAAATAAATATGAAACATTTTCCCACCTGTTGTTTAAATTGTGTTGTTAATAACACAACGACACCACAAATGACACTTTAAAATTTTCCGCAGAATGTCCGCATCGTACTTTAATAATTAATTTGAATAAATAACCTTTAATTTGTATTGAATGCTCGGTGGCATCATTTATTTGAAATATGTTGTCATGAACGCAGGATTATCGGCAATATTAATACATTTAGATACGAGTATAGCAGGAAAATAATAACGAACAAGTATAACGCCGCTGATAATATAATAATAGAGTAAGTCAATACAAGAAATAACCATTGCACAATTAAAAGAAAAATAACAATTTATTTCATTTTATTTATTAATTGTCTATCCCGGCTTTGCTCGAATGTGACATTACTTACAAGTAATGTAGCTTTTTACTGCTATTTTCAAAATATATTCCGTAGTTTTATAGCCTATTGGTAACAAATCAAAAACTCCAACCGATAAAAACAAATACCCGTATGTAATATTTGTGTAGAATTAAAATAGTGCAAATAAATAAAAATATTGCAATAACGCATACGAAGAGTTCTTAGTACCAATAAATTAATTACATCTTCAGAAAATATAAAAAAAAAAACATTCATCAAACTTCTGAAACATTCCAATGATTACTGGCAAGTTTATTAGAAATGAAACAAATTAGTTTTTCTTACAAAGCAGTTATTTAGTACAGAACTGTTATATATCGAGTTAGCACTTCGTTAGTCGGGTACAAAGTAATTAGCTGAGAACCTTGTTTCTTACAGGCTACAATTTAGTTACTTTCTCTTTATTTTACTACGAAAAGTTACTAACTTTAGTAACACATTTTGAAATTTCTTTCTTCCTTCTTACTTTTAAAAGTATTGCGTAAGTACTAGTACAGATTCAGTAAGTAGTATTTATTAATTTTATTTTGTTACGAACGGTATAAAAAAAACATTTCCTTCCTTTTCAGCAGTAAAGTGAACCACACTCAAAAATGTGTTTATGTTTATCATTCGCGTCACAAAATATTCCGGTAATTTTAATACAAAGGAGGACAAATAAGTACGTGAGCGCTTTCCAATAACTTCAATAATATTAACCAAGTAATTAAAAATATATATGGGTAACCTACTTTGAACTGAAGTTAGGATCGTAACTTCGACCAATTTATAGCTTTTATTCTGTTCTGGTAAAAGAAAAACTAATAACTAAAACTAATTTAGCAAAGTTAAGGGATTAAACGACTACAGCTAAGTCAGCTGAACCTTTGAGCTTTAAGAAGAGAAGCAGTAAAATGGTGATACGTATTTCATTACACAAAGCCGTTTTACTCTACTGCTCCAGAAAAAGATTAATGTAATGGGCGAATATTGGGAGTGAACTCACTTGAACTTCAGCTCTATACGCTTTTATAAAGAAAATCTTTCAATGTACAGAGTAAATTTCTCGACAACCGGAATATTCTGGGATATAATTGTGCCCCTAAATATATTATCCAACTTTTACTATAGGATCAACCTGAAAATAGCAAATTAAGTTTAATTTTTTCATACAAAAAGTTCATTGACTTTCAGCTAAAGGTATTTAAAGTAGATATTTTTTTAAATTTATTTTATAATTTTAATTCTGGGAGCCCATAAGTGCCATGATATACTGGAATTCTGTTGGATTCCTTTGTATTTTTCGTCTAGATTATACTTATACACACCTTGAATAAAAAGTCACGTGTTAGACACTACGTTTTAGTTACTCGTTACATATTTATTTACCAACTGTTACTTTTATTTTAAATGCTGTAAGGTTGAGAATAAACGAAATAATCTCGAAAGTTCAGGAATACTTCCGCAATTCCGATCAAGCTGGAGGAGTTTTCCAGTAGTTACGTCACAACCTGGCGTTAAGCCGGCTTTCTTTCTTATTTTATTGAAACTTCACAATACTGCTTACGGGTGCCCCGAATTCTCTACTACATCTTTCATGAAAATAGGATTTGCACTTTTTGGTCGCAAGTTGGAGTTCCGACACAGTTGATAGTACCTCCGATTTCTGTGGCAGAGGTTCCGGAGTCGATTTCCGGTCGAGCAGATCATATTATTGCCCGTTACCTACTAGTGAGACTACACAGCACGTTTCGTTTTGCCACTTCACTGTATCATATGTCATCTCATCATCAATTCCGTTTACCATATCATCCATATCATTCAAATTTAATTCTGTTTTGGGTCTGAGTGTCAGTTATTCTTATCTATGTGTACTTAAATAACTTTGTGTACCACCCCCATTAATATGAAATGGAAGAAAAAATGCCAAATCGATGACCACATGACACACATGATATTCTAGTGAGGGGTATGAGTGTGAAGCGTTATATTTCATGTGACCAAAAAAACTTAAAAACTAACACAAAAATGTAGATAAGCTTTAAAAATGAGAACAAAAATTTCCTCAGCTTTTTCTACAAAAACATGTCAGATAAGTTAAACAAGTCTACAGAATAGAATAGAATAGAATAGAATATCGTTTATTGCTATAAACTGGTACATAAGTTGTTAAAAATGATAAGAAAAGTTTCACAGACCTTGAATTAAAAAAATAAAGCACTACAAACCCACTAACCAGTTAAAACAGATGGCCGCAAGCAATGTATTAAGAAACAATGCAATACATTAAAGAGCGAGCAAGATAACGAATGTTAGCTCTAAATGGCCACGACTAGTTCTTTGAGGAAAAATGTACAGATTAACAACTCTTTAGAAAAGGAAAAATGCTCATTGCTCATACAGCGCTACAATGTAATATTAATCAACTTGTTATTTGAAAATTAGATGTCTAAAATTAAAGCATACAATTTACCTGTAAACATAGCTATTGCTAAAATTATATCAACGCTACTTAAGAGGTGATACAACGCGAGATAATAAATAATTGATTCATATACTACATTCACGAGAAATTGTCTTGAGAATGTGTCAGAAAGACTTGTTTATATCATTCTATGCATTATATTTGAGAAAAAAATATTTTATAAAGATTGTATATGTGTCTTTGAATTCAGTCCGATATTAATCTGTCTCGTAAGTAGGTATATCATTGTGACTGAAAATGTGTCCCGACAAATACTACTCGATTTTTTCCTAGACTTTCTGGAATTACGTATCTGTCCTTTCTTATTTTCTATTACTTGACTAGGCAGTGCGGCTAGTCGGGTTCCGTACTAGGTATATGTGTCACGGCGATGCAGCGAAGACCAGTGTGTTTCAGATAGTAACCGTTTTTAGCTTACTTAGTTCTAGTTGTGGCAAAATGTACAACTAAACTACGTAGTGTAACACAATGCGGCTTTGTTGTTCAAATTGTGAAACATTGCGAAGAGTTTAGATGTTTTGGTCACTTTTTATATGAAAAAGTGGCAAACTATCAGGCGGGCTTTTTAATGTTGCCGGTTTTAATATAAACTAAAAAGTGTAAAAGAGCTTTGCTGGTGTGTTGTGTATTCTTTAGACAACTATTTCATATTAAATTTCTAATCATATAATTCTAAAAATATTTTTACTACAAACGGATCTTGAATAGGCACATCATTATAATCATCTATACTGTAAAATATAAATGTCTTCCGATCAATTACAGGAAGAACAAAAAAAGCGAAGTTTTAGTACTTTTTCTCGCTAGCAATCGTTACGGAGAGCTATAGTAAAACATTATGCTCATTTTGTCATATTTTATTGAAGATTCAATAAAATGACTGTGCTATGTATTTTATGTCTCAAAAAGCGGAATACATTACGTTTTCAGGTCTGTAGTCACGAACTTTGCAGCCCTATTATTACAACCATCAGTTCCGCGATTATTGCGCATGTTGCCCACTAAACAAAAGCCGGCCCGACAAATTATCATAAAGATTATCTTTGCGATTGAAATCAGAATTGCTGAATGAAGTCGTACAAACTATCAACACATGGTCTAACAATTGACCAATCAAAAAAACAATTGAATAGACTTTTATTAAACGTAATAAAACGTTTATTGTCAAACTCGTGTGACCACAACAATAGATATAGAAAGCGATTACGTATAGAACGTGTGGTGAGAGAGAGCAAATTATGAACATTGCTCTACCTACGCAGATGAACGTAGAGCTTGGAGCCTTAAGGGGACGCTTTGTTAAAGAATTAATTTTTCACCTCGCGCTTTGCTTTGGTATAATACATACTCATTTATAATACTACTCTTGATAGTTAAAACTTTCTTTCCCATCGCCCATGTTAAAATGTTTGATTATTATCTAACTAAAAATAACTTTCAGCGGTGTTATAAACTTGAAAACTTAGACAAGTGTCAGCAAATAATTATTTAGCTAAACTTAAACTCTAAAAGAGTAGCTAGTACATAAAGTATTCAAGCCTATTATTGTAGGGCGCTAAAATGGCCATGCTGACCAGTTGCGTGTCGTGAGTTGCGGGGTAAGCTTATGTTTTTTATTATTTTTTTATTCAAAATTTAGTAACCACTGACTCCAGGGTCTGTGCCCTTTGTTAACTAAAAACAATTTAAGCTTATGTTAAACAGTGGAACGTCAAATAATGCCTAGCAGTAGTATATTGAGAACAGAATATTTATTGATATAAGAAAAAAGTATTATAAAGATTATGTTCAAAGAAGTTTATACCTATATCCAGCAGTGGGCATTGTCCTATGGCTAAGATGATAATGATTGAGATGTTTTAAGACATGTTTAGAATGCGTCGTCTTAAGTCGGTGCTGTATACAGGCCGTTATCTTTGTGGATCTAATGGTCAGATCACGAATATGAACGTTGAGAATACCAACACGTACTCATGCCGTAGATGGGGGTCTTATGGCGGACTATTATGTACAAATGTATAGACACAATGCCGGACAATGATATTCAAATAGTTATTACTATAGAACATTGGTGGGCATATTAGGAAGTAAACTTTTAAAATCGAAAATACAAAATGTTTAAAAATTATTTTTAATGAGAATTAAAAAAAACATACTGTCTTACCACAAAAGTTTTACGCACGCTTTAAACAATGTTTGTTAGTACAAATTGCACGGTTGAACAGTGTTTAATGCGTGTTTAAATTATTAGTATAGCGGGTAATGTCAAAAAAATATTTGTGGTTGAGGCGTTTAGGTAATTGTGGATAAGAAAAATCTATTTATTTGAAAAATAAGGCAGTTAATAAACTAAACTTTCTGGAAAAAAAACACATGCTTTTAATTTGTCATTTTTCGAGGGCAGTTAGACTTTTTAACTGCTTTGCATCCAGTGATTATTTTCCAAGGTACGCGTTTAGCATTTGCATGTACTCGTATCTAGTTTGTCACTAAAAATAAAATAAACTACACTAATAAGTTTAGTACTGTACTAAAATAAAGTTAATTTCTTAAAATAGACATATTATACATCTAAAAGTTCATTTTTTTATTAGAGAGAGTTCATTAGAAAAAAAAATGCAAGTGGAGTCCCTCCGCGCGGAAGAAGTGAAACTTCGACGCAACAGTGCTTTCATATCCCCTCCATGGTAGCGGTAACGCAACCTTGTTGGAAGTCGCATTAGAAGTTTCACTTCAAAAACGGGAGTTAGCTGTTATAGACTAATGTGTTATGTTATGTCGTAGTCTTAGTCTAGCCTGTTCAAGTAACATAAAATAAATAAATAATATTCAAGAAAAGTTTTTATAGCAAAAATGCCAAACAACTATCGTAAGTGCGTATTTATGAACTAATGTATTTGGGCAAGTAACAAAGTTATAAACATTGTATAGTTTTCTTTTGTTATAAGTTAAGGCTGTATTGTTAGTGAAACTTTTCTTTTGAACTCGCTAACTACCAAAGTTCCATTGGCAAGATTTTACTAAAGACCTCTACATGATTAGTTACTTCGAAACTAGTGCAATAACGGGAATATTTACTGAAATAATTTGTTTATTTTGTTTGACATAAACTTACAAACTAGATATTTTATTAACTTAACTATTTGAAGAATTTTCAAAATATCATGGACAGGCAGAGTGTCGAATGAGAGAGTTTTGCAGATGGTCAGCAAGAACGTGGAAAATTTGAACATAATTAAAAAGCGCAAGCTGCAGTACCTTGGGCACATAATGCGTAATGGCAAATATGACCTGCTCCAGTTAATCATGCAAGGGAAGATCCAGGGAAAACGACCTCCCGGAAGAAGCCGAACTTCGTGGCTCAAAAATCTTCGTACGTGGTTGAATCTGAACACAAGATCACTATTCCACGCAGCAGTTTCCAAAGTCCACATAGCCCTAATGATAGCCGACCTCCGGTAGGAGCTGGCACCTTAAGAAGAAGAAGAAGAAAACTATTGAAAAATACATAAATCACTCTCACTTTGGATTCAACAAATTTTTAGAGTTTAGCAATACAATTTTGTTTAAATATCAAGTTTATTATTAGTAACTATAGAATTCCAAAGCTGTACATGGAATTTTATACCTACAAAGAAGAAAACAATACGAGAACATTATTCCCAAAAAACTATTTCTACATTTAATTAAACAACATTACTCTATGAAAAACTCTTTTTGATTATAATCCGATTTTAAGATTAATTTTATTGTAGAATGTTAATAGATCAGAAGTAGTAAAATTGTTTTCAAATATGTTCACGGCTACCCAATAAATTATATTGCTAAAGATTGTCTCCCTATACTAGCTATTCAACGAGAAAGTTTACTACAAATTGCTCTATCAATTTTTCGTCGCGAAAGGTCACGTGCGGAGGTCACGCGATGCACCACGTAGCTCTACCGAAATTGCTTTACTTTCGAAATATTTCACAAACCGGGCATGTTCAAGTTAGGTTCGCTCAACGAAGGTTCCGTACAAATCTTGGAAATCCTGCAAAACTGGTAAAACAACTTTCTTGAAGCTAGTCACTGGTAATGGGGTAATTTTATATTTTTTTTACATTTTACGTCTTAAAACGAAAATTTCTCATTTGTGCTAATGAAGCTCAATCATGTGATACCCCATATAACTCACGTAACTTATCCTCTTAAATTTGCCTATTTTAAGTAGATCCTTCTTATCCTAAGTCCCCACGTCGGGGCAGAGGGCTAATACAGTGCTTCGCCATTCTTGTCTGTTCTGGGCCTTGCGTTTCATTTCGCACCAAGTTAGTCCAATGCTTTTGGCTTCGGCAATGATCGAGCGCCGCCATTTTATGATTCTTTATGATTCTGACATGATATTTTTTAATAATTATTAGTAATTTCTGGCATATTGCATAGTAACATACTGATGCCGATAACGTAACTGCTATTAGTATGTTATCGTTGATAACGATAACATAACGTATTAAAATGCTACTTGTTTCCTACCGGTACCTGTTGACATCCAAATTGTCACCTCAAATGACACTGACATTTATTTTTTGCTTGTATAGTATTTATTTGGTATTTAATTTGTTCTATTTTGGACAGGGGACTGAGACAGGCGCGGGCAGCGGGTCCCCGGCGCCCGCACCTGTCTCAGTCCCCTGTGTCGTCTCCCCCGGCGCCCCTGTACCCGCGCAGGCGATGTCTGAGTTTAGCGGTTTGACTATAATTTGTTGTATTTTGATAATTTTTAGGTGTGTTTTAAAATGAATTTAAAATTTAAGAAATAATTCTATAATTATAATATAATTAAAAGTATTGTTATCGGACGTTTTCAAGAACATGTAATGTGTCTACGAAATAAAGAGAATTTGACTTTGACTTTGCCATGTCTGCTTTGGGCGGCCAGGTTTGCGTCTACCCTGCGGATTCCAGTCCAGGGCTTGCCTTGGAATGTGATCCGACTCTCTACGCAGCGTATTTTAAGTAGATATAGCTCAAAAAGTATGTACGTCGAAAGACAAACATTGTATGTAATCGCATTTAGTATTTTCTGTGAGCGCTGAACTCTAAAAATGGGCACAAAACAAAACTGAACTGGGATGGCCCGTAATGAACGGTTGATGCAAAAGAACGCCGACGGAAGGGCCGAGACCGTCACGCCGCGAGACAATGGCTCGACACGCTGTTGTGAAAAGTGAACCGTTTCGCGAACTGTATTGCGTTATTTGCTTCTCGATATGCATTTTCTGGCTTTTGTTTGTCTTCTATTATGCAATGTAAGAAAGGCGAGATGTAATGTTACTAAACATCGTTTATTAGATCTGTTTGACATTTTTTTTTTAAACCGACATACATGACACTGATTTGACGTATCGTAAAAGGACGTTACTAATTAACAGATGCTAACGTTATGCACATACGTAAATGAGTGCAGGTACCTATTTACTTAATTTAGCTTAAATTTTAAGTAAAATAGACTCAAGATATTATATCTTTGGCATTTACCATCTATCGTTATGCACAAACGTAAATGAGTACAGGTGCCTATTTTCTTAATTTAGTTTAAATTTTACGTGAAACAGACTCAGGTTTGTATATCTTCGACATTTACCATCTAGCTACTAAGTACTTAGGTACATGAAAATCAAGGATTTTAACTGTGATCTCTCCTATTTAAACCGAACAATATTAATACATCGAATTATTAAATACTCAACTCAAATTTCATCCTTCCATCAGCCATAGGACGTCCATTGCTGGACATGGACCTCCCCTATGGATCTCCGATAAGACTGGTTGGTAGCGGCTTGCATCCAGCGTGATCCTACGGTCTTAATGAGGTCGTCCGTCCACCTTGCGGGTGGACGTCCTACGCTGCGATTGCCGGTACGTGGTCTCCACTCGAAAACTTTTCGACCCCATCGGTCATTAGTCAGTTAACTCCAATTCAGCATATGGAAATTAATTCGTACAGTATAAAGCATTACGAAACCTCTACGTACAAAAAAGAGAGTAAAAATAAAAACAGAATCAAGCATAACTCTATTTCGTCCAGTTTGCGCAGTACTATCCCACTACAAAATGCATCCGAACCAGCGACCTAGTTCTCCATAATACCTATTACGACTGTGCCATTGCACCAGCGGCTTTGATTTACACAGGGACACAAATCTCACCTAGATTTGGGGGCCTTCGCTGGGATTTACTCCCGGAAACAATGGCTTCAAACGAAGCACGTAGTTGCCACGTCTTTGTTTTAATATGTCTGTGGCCATGTACTCGTAATAGTGCGAGCTCGTTTCGGGATTAATTTCTTGAAATTGCGAACATTCTGTTGCACCTTTGTTAATGTAGATATTTTGATACCTAACTATTATGTAAATACCTAGGAAATTAACATAAAGCTGTTTTATTAAAATACAGATAAAATACTTATTAGTAAACAGACATTGTCACAACGAATTCGATAAACATAATCGGAATCGTTTCGACAATGTCATACAACTAACTAATGTAAAAAAAACGCTTAAAATATTTAACTAGTAACCTAACCCAACAGAAGTATTTTTTTCTTATACGTATATTCATAAATATATATGTCCTTATTCTCTCAAAGTAGCAGTTTTTTTAAATATTGCTTACTTCTAAAGTGTAAAGATGTAAGTTCTAAATTGGTTCTTTACCGTATTCAGATCCGTGTCCATTCTAATGATAGCAAAAATGTACATGTCTTAGAGCTATAATAAACGTATTTATAATAAACATGATTAAGCGCTAGCTAAACATCAAAAATTAAAGAAGCAAAATAACATAAAAACTAAAATATAGAGGCTTGTATCAACACAGTGTTTTACTATCGACTGGGTACTTTATTCACAGGCTTTCAAGCACCGAAAGCTTTTAAGGAAAAAGTTCCCAGAATAAATACAGCTAGCTACGTACCTTTTAGTTCAGTGAAAACATAAACGATGAAGGTCAAAGTGTTTTGGCTATAAAATATCCGGGTCGTAATAAAGCATACATTGGGGTCAAATGCGCGGGCCTGCGCTTTATTTTCGCGATCTAAACGGTACACTGACATTACCTACGTAGCTACGTACAACTAGGTGTAAAAGTATAATCGGTCAAGTACGAGTCGGACTCGCGCACGGAGGGTTCCGTACTGTATGGGAGCCCTCCTTAAATATTTATTTCATTTTAATTTCATCATTTAGTATTGAATTAAATATAAAACTAAATATTCTGTGAAAATTTCAAGCATCTACCTGTTACCATTATTAATATAGAGCGAAAAACGTCTAAAAATTCAGGCTTGTTGTAAGGAAGCCCCCCTTAAATATTTATTTTATTTTGTTTTTAGTATTTGTTGTTATATTTATTTGTTGTTGGCTATCATGGTTCGTGAAATACAGCCCGGTGACAGACAAACGGACAGACGGACATCGAAGTCTTAGTAATAGGGTCCCGTTTTTCCCTTTGGGTACGGAACCCTAATAAAAAAGTGTCAGAATAAGAGTATAGATACCAACATATAGAACAAATAGAAGTATAACTGGCGTGTAGAACGAAAATTCAGTCATAACCATTGATAAAACCAACGAATCACTGAGATCATGTAAGTACACCTTACAACCTTTGTGTTCACGAGAAGTATGTTACAGATAAGATTTGGCTTTGATAGTTTTGTTTGCCTTGTTTTCCGTTAAGTCAATTTTGGCATTCTTTTAGAACTTTCACTCTTTGTCCTAGTGTGTATTTTCATACCTACCTACTCTTTGTATAAATAATGTTGCTGGTGGCGATCCCAGTTGAAACATTATTGTGAGGTAAAGTGACCGTCGGCTATGCTCGCGGTTTTTACAAACTATATACCAAAAATACACATATTAAACAGTTTATCACATAATAGAATAGATGACAATACGATACCAAATCAACTTTACAGAGTATACACCTGAAATTTACGAACATTTTACGATTGATTCCCTTCATAAATAATCGAACGGGGTGGCATAAAATTGTTACGGGCACTTAAAACAACAATAAAAACCAGCCAGCTGCGTTTCGGCCACAAAATGTACAGTTCGACCCTTAATTGCCTATAGATTGGTAAAAGCGCATTGCGTCACCAAGTATACAAACACCTATACTTAGGTACATAGGTGTCGCAGTTTGTTGCACATTTTGCCAATACACTGTCCAGTGTTCGGTCATCGATGACGAAGCCTTTTTTAGAATAATATTGTAAACTAAACTGGTTTTATTGATAAATCGGTGTATTACGTTTTTTTTTTCTGAATAAAAAGTCATTGTTAAAACATCGCAATTAAGTTTGAAATCAAACTGTTCAGAAACTCCTTGACTTTTGCATTTTTGCAGAGCTTCAAAATTCTTTGGAAATAACGGCGACCAATAGAACACCTGCGATGCCTCGCATAAAAATTGTCTTTTATTGATATAAATGACCTGAAACCTTAGCCTAAAAATAAAACCTAAAATTGTATGAAACTTCTAATCACTTTAAAGTACAATTCCGTAGCCAGCTGCAGACAGAAGCAGCGGACTACAGTATAAATAAATACATAAGTATTAGGGGACATCTTACGAGTATCATCGAGGGATTAATCTGTAATCTGCTGCTACTCCGCGCAGTCAGTTACCAATTGTACTTTAAATTTAAGCAGTTGCATACGTGTTTAATTGCTATGTTAAATTGCTATGGAGAGGCCTATGCTCGGCGTCTCTCTGCGAGATCGAATCAGAAATGAGGAGATCCGCAGACGAACCAAAGTTACCGACATAGCCGAGCGGATTAGCAAATTAAAGTGGCAATGGGCAGGGCACATGGTTCGGAGAACGGATGGCCGATGGGGCAGTAAAGTTCTCGAATGGAGACCACGGACCAGCAAGCGCAGCGTAGGACGTCCACCGACTAGGTGGACTGACGATATAATAAAGATCGTAGGAACGCGCTGGATGCAGGCCGCTTCCAACCGGCCTTATTGGAAATCCATTGGGGAGGCCTATGTCCAGCAGTGGACGTCTTACGGCTGATGGATGGATGGATGGATACGTGTTTAATACGTATTGAAATTTACAAAAGACAGCAACAGGCGATCTCAAGTCGTCAAATTGCGTGATGTGATGAAACCGCACATAACCAGTGGCGAATCAATAAACACATGATAATATGTTTGTTTATTACTCAATTACGGTACGCTGTCGATCCAGGCGATTGAGCTCACCGTAATGAGCAATGCATTTACATTATGTGACTATACTCATAATACAGAGATATCCTTGTATACGTGCTTGTATGCATAATTGCATATGCTGCCTATTATTGCACAGACTGGCTGCCTGAAATTTAAATAAAAACTTTTTATCTGGACTGTCGTTTGAAAAAGAACTTGGTAGGTACTACAAATAAATAAGTTCTATCTCGATCACATAATGTATTCTTAAACTAAAATTAGAGATAGTGCGCATCAACTTTGTAAATTATTTTCTACCGTTCGTGAGATATTTAAATTGATAATCCGTTAGGTAACTGGACGAATCGACACACAAGGAAGTTTCGATAACTGATTATGTGTATTATATTTTGCATGAGATATAAAAAAGTGCAAGTGTTTCTTACGTCTGAGTCGTGAGAACTCAGAAATTAACCTCTTACTTTTTACACTATTTCCCAAGAAACGAGGGTAATGTTTTATTTCAAAGTTAGCCAATAACTCACGGAATACGAACGGCGCAACACTTAAAATAATTTTAATTATTTTAATCACATAGACCTTTTCCTCATAATGCCCTCAGCATTATACATTATTTTAGTTAGCTTCCAATTATTGTAAAAAAAAATGTTAAAATAGATTTGATGTACCTGCATAAAAAATGAAAAAAGAATTACAAAGATCAATAATGAGATAGTCAAAGAAAATTCGTTGTTATTCATATCTTAAGCTAAACAAAATAAGTAACAAAATATTTATTAATTATGCAGCAATCTAGAAGCAATAAGGTACCTTTTATTTTTCCGAATAAGTAAGTTCATATAGGCCGGGTGGCTGGCCCAAGTGTCAGAGTTTTTAGGCCGCCTGAAGGCCTTTGACATGGCTAAACGATTAAAACAACTGGAACCTACAATTTAACGTGTCTGAATGATAGATTATCATAATAATGTAATTATACTAAATACCTATCATTATATCACCATTGCTTTTTTTTCATTAGATTACATTTCCAATAATCACAGGTAGCACTTTTTAGTATCTGCTATAGTTAGGTAACGTATAAGTAGAACGGTCATTAAATTTAAGCCCGCAATAAAAATAACTAGGTACGCATAAAAGTTACCACAAACCTACTTTTAGTGTAACTCATCTTATTTACTTTAATTGCGAACATAAACCCCAACTTTACTAGTTAACTCATAAACGCAGGCAAAAATAATAATACAACTTTAAGGTAAAACACCTAATGCCAGACACTGAACTAAAGGATGACACTTTCGAGAAAAATCCTTCCTCTTAAGAATAATATACCTTAAATCTATTTGACTACTGATCTTATAGACGCCTAGCATCATCTATGACACATGGTTAAAAACTTATAACACCTTTCCTAGCGAAATTTTAAAATTGCGTCAGTTGCCAGCTAACAACGCGGAAAAGTAGACACATGCTCTGTGATTCTTGAACATTTTCGTAAGGCGGTTGACATTGGGCAGGTAAGATTTTGTTATACATATTTACGATTTTTGTGGATTTAGTGTTGATTTTAGAAATACGAAAGATTTATTAGTAAACGAGGGCTATTGTTTTCATGTTTAGTTCAGTTTTTATAACAATTGTTGCTGTGTCTACTATTAGGTACCAAAATATGTGAAAACCTAAAAGATGACACAAGTGTCATCTAGTAGGTTGCATCAAAATGTTCAAAATTTGTACTAAAATAGCTTCTATTCCAAGTGTGTGAAATGCTGTATCAATTTTGTTACTTTTACTTTACTCTGCCCAATAGTAGACAGGATGTCAATTATTGGGTAAGGTATGTGTCAACTATTGGTTTCATCGATTTCAGATTTGGTCGAGCGTGATGCAGCCCATAAAAAGTCAGATGTTTAGATACAGTGAAGCTGATAATATAATATGGAAGCTGCCATAGCAGAATGCAGAAGAGGTGTCGCAACAGCTACTGTAGCAAGAAAATAAAAAGAGCCGAGAAAAAAAAAGAATTAGAAAAAGAATAGAAGAATAGAGGAAAGAAAGAAAAAGAAAGAGCAAATTGAAGAGGAACGTAAACTAAACTAACGTAAAGCCTGCTAAGAAATTGGCTAAGAATACCATTAAGACTGTAAAAATAGTGATAGTAGCGACTCAAGTTCTGAAGAATAGTGGCAAGATTCTGGAGATAGTTTAGATGATATATCTGACGAAATTGAAAACGATGTATTTGAAATGGGAAATGCAGAAGAAAATAACGTTGAGAAAAGCAAGATCAAGTAGGATGACCATGTGATTGTCAATTTTCCTGGTATAAAGAAATATCACAGGTATCTCTGTATTGTCCAAAATATTATCCAAGATGGTGAAATCGAAGTTATGGCAATGGTAAGCTGTGATCAAACCAAGACTAGTCAAGGAAAACGATAAAGATATTAGTATTATAACAGAATGTCAAATCGCTGAAAGGGTCGACGCGCCAAAAATGATAATTGCTGGTGATAGAATTAACTATAAATTTCATTTTGCACTGCAGGTTGATGGATAAGCATAAGTACCGATTAATAACTTCAACATAATTAAGTATATAAATGACGATTGTATTACAATAGGTGATAAGTAACTTTTGATAGATGGCCCAAAGACAGATTCTCTGTTTAAAGACAGAGTATTTCCTTAGTATTTTGATTTGAAAACCTACTTTAAATGTGATTTAAAGCCATGTCTAGTAATAGTTCTAAGTGCTGTCTATTATTAGTGGTAACGATTTTTTGAGATGTCATCTATTGGTTAATATGACAAAGTTTAAAAAAATACAAACTTATAATTGAAATATGTTAAAAATTGCAATGTTTTAAGTGAAATAATAGATCTAAGTATTGCTTTAGTAGATTAAAAAAGTTTCAACTGCAATGTGGTAACAAAATATATTAATATTGAATACTGAAACTTGTGTTGTCCTTAATGTGTCTAGCATTAGGTGTTTTACCTTATATCTGTTTCAGGTAATGCACATACGGTGTTATCGTGACACTTGGTGTAACGATCAGCTCGGATAATTTACTAACAAACCAGGTCTACACTACTATAAATATCAAAACATGTAAGTAAGGTTGTCTCAAATCCTATGTCCTAGGTGAGCTATAAAATGGAAGGGGACCTCTGGGCTCGTGGATGGTCAGAGATGGTTCTGTGGCCTTCCACTCAAACTGGCTCGGGGAGGACGACAGCGTGTGTGGCAACTCTGTCGTAGGTAGAGGACCGCACAAGCCTGGTTCTAGTACTAGGCGAGTAGTCGTACAAAGTTCTAGGAGCACCGGTGCGTTCCTTTGGAGATCTCGGAGCTCCTAAGAGCACAAAGCAGTCGGGCATCTTTCGAAGATTTCCCCCTCATTAAAAAAGGTACCGATTGGTAGTGATTGTAGGGGTTAATAGCGCTTAATCCGGAAAACGACTTCACTTTCTGAATAGGGGTTAACTCTCATAATAAATAGGTACGTATGTTATATTTTTCAACACAGGCTTTTAACAAAAATTATTTTAAAAAAAAAACCATTTCACATCTTTTCAGAAAAGTTTAGTTAAATGTCCGCTTAGCCGTTGAATATATCTATATCTATTTGTCAATCAACTTTTCGAGACAGTCTCCACAATAACGTTCAGCCTCTTCAATATTCCCAAAAACAAACCGAAAGCAAGTGGCATTGCGTGCAAATGCTATAGTCAGTCGTATATTTTTATGAAGTACTTATTTTTACGACGCCCTGTGATAATGACTGCGAATTGTAGCGGAATTATACACGTAGTCGGAACTACGTGTGTTTAAGTTCTTTTGTTATGATATCATCGGCACCTGCGTGAGTGTTGGTTTAAAGCACCATTATTTTGTGGCAAATGTTTTCAAACGTAAGAGACCTTAGCGAACGCTTTTGTTACCGCAATCATTAGGTTAGCAATAATGACGATTCTGTTCTACGACTCATCAAAACTGAACAATTTTGCCTAACTATTGCGTCTATACGCCAAACATGTATGGAATAAAAGTGTGTTTACACTTTGAGATACATTTAATAATCTATGAAATAAAATGTAGTACTTATTTTGGACAATGTAGAGTCAAATTAATAAAATTAAAGTAAATAGCCTATAAAGAACTTATCTATATATTCAGTATATATATACACCCCGTACTAGATATCTAGATAGGTTTCTTTAGATGGCTTTTTTCCCCACTCTATCCCATGCAATGCACCGGGCAGGTTGTCTAGTATTGCCTACCTCTGTACTGTCGTCCAACAAGAATGTTTAGATTGAAAAAGCTAGTCCCAGACCTAATTACCTATTTAGGCACTAAATCCAACAGGCACTGAAACGTATAAAAGACTTTCCTGTAAAGGATATAAAATATAACCTACCTATCGAAAACTTTCACGTAACTGTACTACTGTATACTTACGTGTTCAACTAATGGAACCAAAGTTGTATCTGTATTGCCATCAATAAACTAGGTAAACTAATAGGCACTTTGGCAATACTCGGCAAATGTAGGGATTTATGCCGACCGGATACAATAAATAGCCAACTTATAGTAAAGTATCGTACACACGCAATGCGTGATAGAGTGGGATATTTCATATAGAACCTTTGCCTTGCTTAGGAAATGAAGCGTCGAAGAACGGCCTAATATTATATGGTGAAAATTTACAAGAAATGGAGCTGATGCATATGCTGAAGTTTTTAAGATGTCATCAAACGGCAATTAATAATATAATCGGCCAAGTACGAGTCGGACTCACGCACGGAGGGTTCCGTACTGTATGGGAGCCTCCCTTAATTATTTATTTTAATTTAATTTAATTATTTATTATTGAAGTAAATATGAAACTAAATATTTTGTGAAAATTTCAAGCATCTACCTGTTACCATTATTAATATAGAGCGAAAAACGTCTAAAAAATCAGGTTTATTGTATGGGATCCCCCCTTAAATATTAGTATTTGTTGTTATATCGGCAATAGAAATACATCATCTGTGAAAATTTCAGCTGCCTAGCTATCATGGTTCATGAGATACAGCCCGGTGACAGACAGACGGACAGACGGACATCGAAGTCTTAGTAATAGGGTCCCGTTTTTACCTTTGGGCACAGCCCGGACACTCCGTGATTCTTCATACAAAATCCGCTGTCTTACGCACACTACACAATTTTGCTCACATACACTATACATACGCACGACCGCTACACGGGTATTTGTGTGCAGAACGTCTATGGTTGTCAACGACGACAACGACCGTACGAATCGAATTCTGACTTACCAAGAAGTTTTAAGCATGCCTAATACGATGTACTAGCCGCTGCAGGTCTCACATACAATCGTACATACACTTATTTTGACGAAATCACTCATTTACCTACGTAGAACATTATCTAAACACGGCACTGTTACGAAATTCACATAATTTACTCACATATTGCTGAAGTATCCAGTAATATGAACACGCACCACTTGAATATGTATATTTGTTAAAATCATCCCACAATATAAACAAAAGAAATAGTAATTAACGATTAAGTAAATCACGCGCGAAACGCACCGGTGGCGAACTGACTGAGGGAGGTGACCTACTCTGGGCCTCACTGGGTGGGGTAGCGGTAACGCGTTACGTTGCCGGTTTTTATAACTGTTTCTGGCTATGTTTGACGAATAATTGCAAAAAAATATTTTTAACCCTTGACGCAAAAAAGGAGGTTTTAAAGTTATCACAATGTTCATATTTGCCTAATCTGTAGCTTAAAATGTACCAAAGAATATAATTATAATAATACTACGTACAGTACATGTCTTGTACCAGTGTGATGAGAATCCAGTATTTTAAAAGGTATTTTTTCGGTATGCTCTATTGACTTTTTAGAATATAATTCACAATTTTAGTTGGCATATTTACAGTAGTCGTTTTTTAAATTATTGAGTAGGCATATTTTGGGAAAAGTCTAGTAAAAAGATTTTTTTGAGCATGCCTCGGAGATTTTTTTTGTTAAATGTCTATTTGGCTTGATGACAAAAAATGTAATTAGTCCGTCAGATAGATTGTTATCAAATAATGTTAGAATAAGAATTTTTTTTTTTCTTGTCAATTAAATAGCACTAAATATTATTCAAAACAAAGGTTTAAAAATTTATGATGACGGGCTATCCGTTGAGGGATGATTTATTTAGGACCGGGCGGGCGCAGGGCGGGTGCAGAACGGGTCCGGACGTGGGCCCGTACATCGCAGGTTCCAAACATTTTTAATAATTATACAAATGTTAACTTTTAATATTTATACAAATGTTCGTTTATTTACAGAAAATTTAAAAATACAAATTAACACCTATCTACTAGGTATGTGTTAGAGCAAAACAATAGCTCATATAATTAGGAATCAGTAATTATTATTTATTGTACATTCTAGTTAATTTGCGCCTCAAATACTGTTCCAAAAATGAACTTAAAATCGTCTACAATGCTCGCTATGAATATGTGAATATATTATGATACATAGTTTTAAAAAGTTTCACCACAGTTACAAAACATATCTTATCTCCACTAATGTTGTAACATTCTACTTATGTTTCCAATACTTGACTTATAATGACTACTGTTATAGCGCAGACAACAAAACACTCAATTTAAGCAATTTCACATGATGTTATAATATCCACATCGATATCGTAAAATCTCATTATAACATCGCGCGCTCGCTCCTGATTGTATCGTATTTATTACGTAAACAAATAGTTTGAAGCGTGTACGCTAAGAGCTTAATGATCTTGCAGTACAAACTACATATTATTCCATTTGATATGATGTTTAAGTATGTTTTCGCGCAAAAATGAAAACTGGTAGATATCTACATTATGTGCATTATGAATACTATTTTTATAACGACCTATTCCTTCTTTCGTTCTTTTTCTTCCTTCCTTCGACCTATTCTATTATTTAAAGAAAAATATTAAATTAAATTCCAGTTCAATTCTATTATTTATTGCAACTTAAACATAATAATGCATTGCATATCGATACCGATATCCTGCAACAGTTGCGTTACGATAACTAATGTTTTCACGCCCATGGTAACCCCCTGTGATTGTGAGCACGATGAGCGAACGAGAGATTTTGCGCGCGAGTAGCGTCGCCACGTACGTTATGTTGGTAGCATTTACAATTCTCTATCAGCATTGAATTAGTTCCCAATTTTGGCCGCGCGCAGAATTATCTTGGCGTACTCTACGACCGTTCCGCCATTATACTTTCATGCGGAAGTGAGATAGATGCGAAATAAATTTACAAATATGAATATCATTCTAGTGTTTATAAAGTATTATGAATTCATAATAATTTGAAAGCATTATAACTAAAAGTAAACGATTTATTTTATTTGAAACAAAATATCAAGAGGAAATATCTAAAGTTGAATGACATAATTTATAATTATAATTATCTTTAGGGAAAGAATGAAATTTTATCTTGTCACGTAATGTTGTCATACAACCATAAACAACACAAGTCCTCCCCATTGTGACGGTTTCTGTACTTATTTTATTTTGGAGAAATCACCAGCCTGAGTGTGCAGCCCGCGCGTAGTTCACAAATTCCGTTCGATTACCGCGGGGTGGAAGTGAGGAAGACAGAAACGGGTGGGGGGTAACGAGTGGCCGTTCTATACGTAGTATTATTATATATTCTTTGCTTTGGGTACGGAACCCTAAAAATGTATAAGCAACGGGAGCGCAAAACAATTGTTGTAAGTAGCTACTATTTGTTTGTGATGATTGTAACAACTTCTCAAAAATAGCGTAGGTTTATTTGTAGTTACCTACTCGTCGTACTTGCCAGGTGGTTACGCACTTAGGGAATAAGCAAAATATTAAACATTGTGTAAAGGGTTTGAGTTCTGTAAACCATATCAATCTTTAACGTATAAGGAATTGGGTCAAAATGTGCCTATATTTAGCTAAATCAAATTTCTAACAACCAATATAAGTATCACATACAAACACATTCCACAGCATTATTAACATCGCATCTGCCAACGCTAAAATGAAATATATTGACTTCTGTTTGCAAAAATACTGCGTGGTTAGAAAAGTAGAACAAAAAGCGCAAATTGGATCATTAGGTAGGTACAAAGGTTTCGTTCGGCTTACGTTCGACGTACGACTAGTAGTCGGAGAGCCCTAGTAGACGGGATTTTTAGGTTTACTCAAGAGTGGCAGATTAACATAAATGAGAAAACATTTTAAAATTTTACTTAATACCTCTTTTTAATTTCTGAGGCGCCGGGAATTTTTTTGTTTTATAGCAGTAGGCCGTTAAGACTTAGTAAGTCCAAGTAACCCCGCCCCACACCGTCTTAATACATACATAAGTTTTTTTTAACATAATTATATTAACACCAACCCGCACTGGGCTAACGTGGTGCATATAGCCCAGTCACTCTTTGTGAGTAGGCCTACGTCTTGCAGTGGACTATTAAAAAGGCTGATACAGTACAGTACAATCCAATATTCACAGAATCCAGTTAGTCTCCATGAAGCTGGAGTAAATCCTCATTTAACATGATGGGCTCCCGTACTATTGCTGGAGCCTTGCCCTGCATTTCCATGGATAAATAAATCACATTAGAATGCTGCCTACGTCCCCGGCCAATTAAGGACTGAGGACGGACTCATTGTTGGGTTAAGGTCGATCGATTTATTTGTAATATTACGATTAGTACTTCATAAGGTGTTGTTTTGATTTGAAATCGTTGTTGTGGCGCGATAAGGCACTAAGAATTTCATTTATAATTTTTTTTATTTCGTAACTGATGCCAAATTAAATTTTATTGAAAACACTACAAAACAATTTGTTGATTGTTTTAAGATTGTATATTTACTTATGTTTGTTTATTTTATGTTTTTTGCTGTCCGTGCATTATTTCGGGCGTAATGTCACTTGCTGGTTCCAACAGAATGTTCTGTTGTTTATGTATTGTACCTCTTATTTTTGTTGCAAATAAATTTCTGTATAATAAGTAGTAAATAAATGACAAATACTTACTTTTCACAAATTACCAATGTTTTATTTTACTGGTTTGTAATCTTTTGTATCTGATCGGTGTATCGGTGATCGGATAGATTTTACATTAGACAGAAGGGCTTATCGTGATCGTTGATTTGTTTTTTAATGGATAAATAACTTGAAAAAATATTAATGACTTAAAAAATATGACGGTTAATTGAAAGGGCATCACACTCACACATCACAATAAATTTAGAAGAGCCAGAAAAAATAACTATTGTAGCCTTCTAAATACGAAAAGTGAACATATTTACGAAAATCCAAAAACTACACCAATATAAGCCGTGGTGGTCTAGTGGTTGTAACGCTGGCCTGTCATTGTTGAGGTCGTGGGTTCAATCCCAGTCCCGTACCAATGAGTTTCTTTGGAACTTATGTGCGGAATTTCACACCACTGGCTTTTCGGTGAAGGAAAACATCGTGAGGCAACCTGCATACGTCCGTAGAAGAAATTCGATGGCGTATGTGAATCCACCAACCCGCATTGGGCCAGCGTGGTGGATATGGCCCAATCACCCTTCGTGGGTAGGCCTACGTCCTGCAGTGGACTATTAAAACAAGGCTGGTACAGTACAGTACACCAATATTGTTTTGTTTTAAATGCCTCAATCTTATTTTATCACTGCTTATACAAAGGTTAATTGATCATACCGCTTCAAACAATAAAATACGAGTAACATCTGCAATACATCATTTTCTGGTAAAACTTCCGCGTAATCAGGGTTGCCCCTTGTTAACGACCAATTCCCAAAAATTACAGATTTCAACTGGCCACTTTTAGTTTACATAACTATCACTATCGAAATTTTAATGATCGTCACCATAAATCTTATGTTACCAACTACTTTGACCTTTTCAAACTATGACAGCTGTTAAGTAAGTGATACGTTTGACATCACACTGGGAAGTTCTGTAAGATTCAAAATTACAAGAAGCGCTTAAAATCACGTTGGTACTTTAAACCTCAAAGCTATATTTTCATTTCACTTTCCTACAATCCTATTATCGCAAAAACAAATGACCTATTAATTAACATGTACGCGTGTACCAACATCCACAACAATCATTCAAAGAAATTAACATCCTCGACATATACACAAATTTTATTATATTAATAGAGTGCAATTAGAACGTTAGTACATTTTTAAGATTGTTTACTCAAAGGATTATAAGAACTTTGCCGTGATACTGCATGCATTTTGCCATAATATAAGGTACTTCCGAACACTAATCCATATAGAACTTTGCCTAAATTAGAATTAGTACACTGTATGTAGGAGTGTTGTCAACATTTCTAATCTAGATTTAATAATTATGAAGGTTTAATAGAAGCAACCCTATTCGTGTGTCAATTTAACAGCTTGTTCCGTTTGTATTACGCAAGTATCCGTCACTGATATATCTGTATCCGCAAACTAATATGCTCTACCTCCTTTCTACTTAGGTTCAACAGATTTACATCATGTTTAGGTCTTTTAGAAAGTCACGTACGGTCGTATTGTTTACGCTAGTTCCAATTAGACCGGTAATGACTGTAGAGGCGTGATTGTGACGTAAAAAATTGTAGGTTATTTACCGATTTGTAGAGTTCCGGGTTAGTTTTTTTGGTAAATATTTAGAACCGCATTATAAAGATTTTAAAATACATATTTATAAAATATATGTCAAATATTTTTATGTTATAACATTACAAATTAGATTTTTTTATTGTGGGATACGACGAAATGTAAGCATGAAAAGTGAAATATCTTCTCCATTTAGATTGAGAAATTACAATACAAAGGAATCGTGATGTTGGCACTGCGAAACTGTGACCGGTATTTTGAGGTAGTGTAGTGACAACTTACGTACGTACTCATTTGCTTCATTCACTTGAAGTACCAACACTTCAACCCAATTTGTTATAGTAGAGTATTTCATTTTTTTTTTCTATTTACCGTTTGAAATATTTCTCGAAAGTCCTTTACTCAATTATTTGTTAACTCAGTTGCAGTAGTGTTAACTATTAATTTTTGAAGTATTTTAAGGTTTTTTTTAAATATTTGATGAAATTATTATTAATGAAACAATAGGAAGATTTTTGATGCCGCTTTTATACCTTTGTAAAAAATTACAACCAAACATTGTTCAACAGAGCATTATGTAAATTCAGATTGAACCGACGATAATATTAGCTATACAATTTAGGTATCCCATTCGTATTTTAATAAAAATATTAAAATACGAATGGGAATTTCTCAAATAAATAAGTTTACCTTTTTAGGTAAACTTATTTATTTGAGAAATTATAAAAACAGAACGTTCTAGTTAACCCGTGAGAAGGCGCGCCTAATTTTCTTACACGAGTAGGCGCGCGCGAGCAAATTGCTCACACTATCATACATGTTAATATTTTTAGTGTTTCTATATTTATTGGCTTATAATGTATTTAAATAAATAACACACGGTTTAGTAAGTAAGAAAACAAGTATTTTAATCAAAACTATTAAACATAATAGCAACTTCTAACGCAAATAACAAAAGAACCTAGTATTCATTAAAATTTTTGGCACGTTTCATAAAAATCACAATAAGAACTGTTACATAACAAAAACTAAAAAGTGTTATTCATCCATTAAATCTACACTAATGTGCCTCTCGAAACATACTGAACACATGTATTTTACATGTGGCGCGTGATGAGCAAATTGCCGCACGTTGGTACACGGCCTCCACAAACGCCTTGCTGCGCGGTCGCAACGCCACTGAGCGGATCGAGAATTGCGCCAGGGGAGAGGGGGTGAATATTTAGGAAGGTACTTAAGTGCTTGAATTGGTGTGGCAAGGGAAAAACAAAAAATTTTTGAATTAAATTTTTGTGTGAGCAAATTGCTCATAGCGCGCCTTCTCACGGGTTAAAGAGTTACCTAAGTAAGTAGAGACGCATCTACATGCTACTGTAATTCTGGACCGGACCATATACATCCATAATGTAAAGTTTGTTCATATGTAACAGTCAGGTAATATTTGAAATTTCAATGAGCGCACATAATGTGGGTACAAATTATGCGCATTATTCCGCAGAATAAGCAGTTTTATTCCAGTAGCTTAGCCTCGCAATCGGCAGCCTTGTAACAATGCGTAATCTACGCACCATTGCCTATGCAGTCAAACTAAACCATAGAGATCTAGACTGATGCCTGCTTTTGACTCGGCGCGCGAGCCAGTCATATTATGTAGCAAATACTCATACACTGCAAAATTCATCGTAACGAAACAAGGTTATACAGGATTAACCAGAACTGGAGTAGGTACTAGGCCGAAAGGAGATGATTCAGACCATCATTATACGAACAACTTTTAATACGGGAAAAAAATGGAGATAAAAGCAAACGTAATTGGAGAAAAAAGCATCAGCAGTAAACGTAAACGTAATTGGAGAAAAAATCATCAGCAGCTTCATACATTTTGTCGCTTTTGAGTTGCAGTTTTGTATGGCACAGTTGATTTTTTTTCCTCGAATTTCAGGTTTGCTCCGTAGTAAAAGTTGTTCATAATGATGGTCTTAATCCAATCTTTTTGGGCTTAGTACAGGGCAAGCAGATAACTCTGTGTACGGATGTATTAAAAATACATAATTAAATAAATATGTACTTATCATATATCAGTCTCTGGCAGCCATATTACAAGCTGTGATTAGTTTGCCGTTTGGGGCCAGATATCATGTGTAAGATGTCCGTAATATATTTATTTTTACTTCACAAAATGCAGTTTTGTGTAAGGTCATATGGATAAGTGATTTGTTATGCAATGGTATGATTCGTAATGATTGTGTAATTGTTGCATTACGCGTAGTCATTATTTAAACTTGTTTCGGGTGAAATTACGTTTACGCTAGATAGAAACAACATGCCCTATCTCGCGAGATCTGTGAACTAAACACATCATTGCGTGTTGTAATTAAGGGCACTTACGTTAATGTGGTATTGTTGGCTACAGATTTGTCAACGCGGTCTCGGTCGACACTCGGTAGAGTAAGGTCCAGGTCAGACCAAGAAGGGATGCGACGCAACAATGCTTGAAATAGCTATAATGCCGTCAATCGTAAGAATCGTTACTCAGCCATTCATGATTTCTGTCTCGCTCACACTCTTTGCCTCAGTTCCCTTTAATTGTACAATAGTGCCAGTATAGCTGTTCCGCAATATTCAATGTAGAGCCGCTATAATAGATGGCATGCAAAGTTGCGAAGCGCTCTGTAGAGTAGTGCTTCACAACACACGAAAGTATTGAGTACTTGCAACGCCTTGCAAATTATTCTCGAATTCTCACTAAAAAGTGCAACTTGTAACATATCAATTTAAGTTTTATGCAGTAAAACACAATAATACAATCGTACCACTAAACCGGCCTTTAAAATAGCTCATTGATGAATATGGAGCTACTCACAAACCACACTCTGCTAATTACATGTATCGTCTCAATTCTAAAAAGTGCGCGCCGCGGTCATCTCGTAATTGTAAGGTCTGAACTGACCCTAACTGCGGTTTTACACTCAGCAATTGATTGACCAAACCTTTACTGCAGGGATCGGCAGCAATCTATTAGTGCCGCCACTAGTGATTAAAAGCAGTTCCGTGACAGTCAAATAGATAGCAATTTTGAATTTGATAGCGTCCAGATTGCTAAGTTCTAAATATGTATTGAAATAAAAGAACAGTGCTTGTAACAAGGGTTTTGTAGTGTTCACAGTAATTTTTGGGTAACTTCATTAGTAAGTAATCAGATCAAATAAAGAAATCAAGACAGAATGTTGTCAACAAACAATTGAGGTCGGAAAAACTACGCCTCGCCGTGTACAGACACAATTACACACACATACACGCACAACGAAACTACGCCCTGGCTTGTCAGTCGAACTATGGCGGCCCAACACCGACGCACTCACCACATGTATAAAAAACTGGCCTCACTTGTCTGTTCACGACGTTTTGTCTTGATTTTTTTATTTGGTCTGAGAGTAGGTAAGGCAAAAGTTAAGTTTTGTTCCTGACTAAACCATTACATTTTAAGTATTTTTGAGATAGAGCTCGTCATTGAAAAACAAATATGAACATTTTTGAAGAATTCTATTTTTATGTTTAAAACCCTAGAAATATGTTGTATCGCCATTCGCCACTATTAATGATAAAGTAGAAATTTTCATTATTATCATTAATATTATTGTATGTTTTCAAATAGTATACCACTTGAGTACATTAAGTTGGTAGACGTGCACACATTGACAAACACGGTTGTCGCTGATAGAGCTAATGGAGCTAACAGTCTGTTGAAATGTTTCACAACCATAACATCAAACTTAGGCAAGCAGTGTACCTATATACTACCCTAAGAAATCTTCCTTCCAGTTTGACCCAGCTCATTTTCCAAGCAATTATAAGTGCAATTACCATTTCCTATCGTACCCTTCTCGACATCTGTTTCCAGATCGATGGAATGATCTTGAAGTTGGCAGTGAGGTCACATCTTATGCTTGGGTCCCACGGGTGCGTGATTCTGCGGATCATCACGCACAGCCGACGACCACGGACGGCGACGGACACAGACAGGGCTGTTCCAACGGTCCGTGTCTGTCTGTGTAGATCTTTCGATAGCTTCATTTCAAAATGCAAAGTGAAAGAGAACGTATCGTCGCTGCAGCTGCGGCTTGGTATTAATAAACAATTTCCAAATTATGCGATCTAGTAAAAGTAAAAAGAAACCACGTCGCTGGCGGTTAATAATACGTACAATACTTACTACCAATACTACCATAACGATGAATAGTAAAATTACCAAATTGCATTACAATAATTATTTTTCGCAATAGATAGCAAAACCACCTTCCATCGTGTACAAAGTTAGAATATTTCGCGCGCTTCGGTCTCCCGTCGCGCCACGCACCTTTGAAGTTACCGACTCGCGACGGATACCGGCGCACCAGCACAGACGGTCTGTGCTACCACGGACGAGACCGGTCCCACGGTCCGTCGTGCGGGCTCGTCCGCGTCCGTCCGCAGAATCACGCACCGTGGGACCGGGGCATAATAAACAACTCCGAGGTTACTGCAGAACAAAAATCTGTAGAGATGACTTTTTGTACTTATTTCAAGTGTTATACGCAACAGAACAATTTGTTCTCAAGTATCGATATCAGGCAGGGTTTTGATTGTCTGGTAAACGGATTTGATCTGAAGGTATAAAATAAAAGTATAGTGTTAACAATGCTGAATATAAGTAACAAAAATATTACGGGTCGTATTAGTAAGTCAACAAATACTTAAAGAAGCTTCACTACAAATTACACACTTAGTGTAGAGGTAATTTCTATGAGAATTACCTTATTTACAAGGATATCTTATTGAATTTATTGTCAAAATTAATTAAATTAAAGAATTAAATGGTTATTAACTACAGTTACAATTCAAAATTACATACAAAAGAAAAAATACAAATTACAAAGCTACAGTAAGCCGATACGTGCAGTCAATCTCCTTTTAAAATATGAATTAGATATTATATCCATGGTGTATAATTCATGGGTACATACCTAATATGGTAGGTACTTCGTCCGAAAAATTAGTCCCGTAGTCCCCTGCGCGCCGAGCCAAATGTACCCAAAATACTCGCCGCGTTGCCCCGCTGAATGGCCAAGGAAATGCGCTGGACCAAATACCAGCCAGCCCGAGCGTCGTTTCCTTTATCTTTTAGGCGGCGACCCAGGTCAAGTACAAATTTTACCTTATTCACATTTTTTTTACTTTGTTACAATGTCTTAATTTTACTTATTTTGTTGTAAATACGCAAAAATGAAACTGGACCCGTATAAATCGATATATAGTGTAGAGTTAGTTGTTCGCAATGCTCAGAGCAATACTAATGGCGCATCTCTCTGTACGTTTCTATGAAATAGGTAGGTACACCGTTCGGTAACTTTGAATTAATTCGGATTTTAATGAAGCGCAGTGGTTTTGTCGAATTTTCGTAACCGATAAACCTTTCATCAAATTAATTGATTACCAATCACATTTCAGGTCGCTGTCCCAACAATTAGGAGATATATTCATGTTATCAATATAGTACCTAGATTTGACTATACATGTATATCTATAAGTTTATCAACTTTCTTTAATAATAGGTAGGTATACTTCTTACTAAGGAACAAACAGTTTGTCTGTGTTTGTTCCTCTTTGTGTGTAGATTTATATAATTATGTGTGTCCAGCTGTGCACTATTAATAAGCCGGCACAGTAGGCACAGAATGCTTAAATGTCATAAATTCATTATGCATCTATAAATAATTCAAAGAAATGTCAAACACGATAATGAGGCAGCTCATGAAGGATAGGTTTTTAAATAAATCAATCTCAATTACAAAGCATCGACTTGGCTTTTTTCATTTTACAAAGGCTATCAATATCAGTACAATAACGTAAAAGGCAAGCACGCGCAGCGGTCACGATCACCCGCGCCGTCAGTGTCGCAACGGTCCCATCGGGTGTTTCTCGCAATAGCTCGGCTAACCACGTTTGAAAACACCCAGTCTTCGCCGTCTTTGTTCCAATTCTGCTATTGGGAAACAGGCTCCGTGGCCGCGAGCACACCAAACGAAATACGCACTTACGAAATTAATTTTATCGGCGGCAACACGTAGCTATAAACTGCCAGCTGCTTTGAAGTTTTTCTCACTACAACGTTATAGGCATTTTGTAGAATTGACTTTTCTCTAGGCAGGACGAAAAGAGGTCACGTCAGGCAAGGCTTGGATCTTCTTTTTCGTTTATAGCCTTGCGGTAGAGCAAAGTAAATAATTCCAAAGTTCTGGAATCGAATTTTATGTAGTGGGCTTAATCCGGCCGGCACCTAGAGGGCATTTACGATGTCATGCGCAAGCATAAACTTTACGAGATTTTGGACGGGGTTTTAATAGGCTGTTCAGTTGATGACTGGCCAGTTGATGTGTGGGAATAAAACGTGGATTTAACTGTTCTTCAGCTGCTTACGTGCAAAATATTACAGTTCAAGGTCGTATGTTTAGCGTGCTCGCGTGAATTTAGTACATTGTTAGAGCGTGCGTGTGCAGGGTCAAAGTTAATGTTGGCTGGGCTGGTGCGGCCTATATAGACCGAATGTGTTCCATCAAACAATTATGAGCTGTTATCACGTATTGGGTTTCAAGAGCGCACTAAAGATGTTGAGTAGGTATATTTAGTAAGTGTGCATTTCCATTGTTTGTTATGGCGGATAGATAATAATTGGTTTTCTGCAGCTTTAAAGGTCGATCATTTATTATTAGGTAAGGATTAAAAGATGTTCACAATAAATAGCTAAGTAATCAAGTGCTCAGGCGAGGGCAAAATGCTCTAAGCAAGACAAACCTGTGTGATTTTCACAGAAAAAAAATAGAAGCATGAGATAAGAAAACATGCGGTCACCTGCGTTCAGTTTACGTCTCGCTCCTTTTTAATTAAAATGAGGCAGAAACCGTTAATTGCTGAGTGCGTAGACAATTTGCATAAGTACTTAGGACTTAGGTACTTACTTTCGTTTACTATCTCGCGTAAATCAAATAACAGTCCAACCCTAACAAACTTTGGGTTAAATACTTTTCTCAAACACTGGGCCAGTTGACCTAGAAACAACAAAAACGAATAAATACTAAGCGTGATTGAAAAATAAATGAACGATTTATTTGATGCCGTCGTAACGATAACTTAATTTCTGGCTTGTCAGACACAGCTTTTACCGGTAATTAATTTTTTAGAGCATTTCAGAAATAATCAGAGCCGCCATTTTGCAAAATCTTGAGAGAATAGTGATTAATTAATGGACGAACGCTTTTACTAAAATGTTGCGTAGGTATCCCGTTTTCTGAAAGGTTTTATCAGGCTTCGTTTATATTTGTAAACAACGCGATGTGGCTACAGGAAAATCGTGGTAAAAATAGTAGCATCCAGGGAAAAAATACAATGGAAATATTTCGAAAACCTTAAAATAGAAAGGTAATGCCCTTTTGGGAGCCACGTTATATGTCACTTAATTAATTTTGGCAATTGTTGGTCGTAAAACAGTTATAGCCAGAAGAGTAGGTGAATTTAAAATTGTTAATTTTATTTGGGACTTTGTGTAATGAATTTTAAATATATATTCTAAATCTTTATCTTGTTTTTTTTACTTCACTATAAATAGAGCAAAGTACCGCTTTAGTTTTTTAAATAGCTTTGCCAAAGATTTTAAACTCTTGCTATAATCGCGGAAAAATGGCCAAACTAAATAAGTATGTTTTTCTCGAAGGTAAGAATACAAACAAAACTGTTGGCTGCAACTAATTCTTACTTACATAATTCTTACCTCTAACTACCAATTGTGTTTTACCAGAATACATAATTACAGTAGTGAGTTTTATGACAGGAAAACGGTAGAAAAATAATATGTCAAGTGTCGTGACGCGACAAGGCCGGAACATTCGCACGGTTGCAGTCAAAAGCGACTAAACAAAACTAGACATTGACGGACCTTGTAGGGGACAGCTACTGTTCTCACGCTCTACGAGCCACAGTTTAGGAAAATATAAGGAAACTGAACAGTATTCGGAATCGTAACTCCAATAGTATCAAGAGTTATGCTTATTCGGCCTATTAGTAAAAGCAGAGTAACTTTGCATAAGCATATAGCAGTTAGTTCATGTTTTGAATGTTTCTTCTTTTGACAATTTTAATTAACTTGTAAAAGAAAAACCACGGCGTAACTAGGCACTTCATAGCAGCTCTGTATTTATTAATAAAGAAGATTTTATAAATTGTGTTTTTTTCTAGCTATGAGGTTGAAATGAAGTGAACAAATGCACTAAATTTACAGACACATATTTCTATGTGCTAATTATTAATACTAACTACATATTATACAAAAGTTAGTAGTATCTTTACAGTGATAGGCTTTAATAAAGTCTATGGACCTAGGACCGTAGGATATAACATTCATGCACAAGGTAGACAACCACAATAAAACCGCAAAAATTCGCTGAAAGCAAGCTACTGAAAACTGGCCCGAATAAATTGAAATGCTGTTGTTGAAAAACATTAGTTACTTAATGCTTAGTCGTGACCATACTACTTAGGTGGTAACGACACCGGTGAAATGTACATACCTAAACATCACAAATAGAACACATAGGTTGACAGGTAAAGTACTAAAAAGATAACAAAGTGACCTCGTAGGATAGCCACAATTCTCTATCTAAGATAAACACCATCATCCTTATTAAGGTATTACAAATTTCTCTTCAAACATAGTATATTAAGTTTTATTTATTCTGTGGCTTAGGTTAGGTTAGGCTGGTACTATAAATCGCAAGCCCAGAACCGATAACTGATGGGAGGAACGTGCCCCTGAGTGCGATCCGTGACTGGGTAAACGCAGAGTATAAGTAGGATACGCTCTTTACAGTGGGAATGGACCATCTGCATAAAGTGATTGGTAGGAAATTCAATACAGGGAACATGATTGGGCAGAATGAAAGTTATTTAAGAAAGAGGCTAATTTTCAACATAAACCGTCAGACAGAAAAAAATCAGATCGCACCATTGCACATTTACATTTAAATGCGCTACATAAAATTTGCATGCATATGCATGCATGCATGTAATATAAAATTTAAAAAAACGCTAATATTTTGAATTTTGGCCAAGATCTCCCTCGACTGCCTTTTATAAATTTTGCACTTTATTATTTTATTTTTCACGCTATTATAAGACAAAAACGCACAAACATGTATCTATGTATTACGTCAAACAACGTAAAAATTCTAAACATTATTCGGCGGTATAAACTACAAAACAAGCAAGTAAAACTAAGCACAAAATGGAGGGATTTGTATAAAATAATATTGGATACGAACGTAATAACAATGAATAGTTAAACTTAATATACTCGTAGTACAGTGAATATTTAATTTTCTCGTGCGTACACATCAAAACATACAGTTTATTTTATCGTCCATGATGTTTATTGTGTAAAATAATAAGCCACTTTCAATTTTCTCGACACAAAAGATAAAGAAAAGTTAAATGAAATTTCAGACATGCAAATATTGATCAACGCAAAATTGCTTTTTCATAATATCGCTCTAGCTCCGTAAAAATAAGCTCTTGAAATGGCGGGACCGTATTTTAAACAAATGGGCGTTCATAATTCATATTTTTTGTTGGAGAATCATTACGGTGTAACACAATAACGCTACCTCGCTTATTGCCTTTTTGCGGGTAGAAAAAATAGATATTTGTCAAAATGAGACTTGTAAAAAGGTAAAAAAAGATCAAGATCATTGTCAGTGAAGTGTGGAGTGGGCACTCCATGCGACCGTGGTAAAGGTCGATCTAGAGATGAAAATACGAGTACTTGAGGCGTTGTTTTTCACAAAAGGTATTTCCATATTTTCGTAGAGCAGCTACCGAGCCATCCGCGTCGATGTTTTCATTGAAACCATAATATTCATCTCTCGTTCATGTTTTTGTTTGGATGGAAATGGGGAGAGGTATTGAATATCGTTTGCATAATAATCGTCTGTTGTTCTGGGAATACTTACGTAAACTTCAACCCCATGGTTGATTTTATTGACTCTGTAATAGTTCGTATGATGATTGATTGAATGATTCGCAAATGATTACGATCATATTATAATAAGTTTCTTTATTTGATTGTTTAACATAAAAGGCATTGAAATCTATCTATTCATTCATCATTCAGACCTTCACTATTATGAGTTGCGATAAAAATAACTATCTCTCTGCAAGTTACCCAAAGCGTTATTACCAATTTATATCGTATAAAACCAATACACTTTAAGACGATCTCAGAACAGACATAGTTTTTAAGAATAGCAATTTAGCAATGCCATGATCCAATTTTATCCTTGCAAAATGATTATTTAGTTTAACCAAGTTGCATATGTAGCAATTTAGCTCCCACAAGCAGCACCCGTTCCGTTCCGTCCTATTACAAATAACTGCTTTCGTCAAGCATGTTTTAAAATTGCGAAAGTTACGTTCTAAAACACGCACGTATTAGAAACGTAAACATTTTCCCCCGAGTTCAAACCATTCCTCGAAGACCGAGACAAATGCGTTCAATCCATCAATACCGGCGAATTCGAGGCGCGGCCACCTTGCCCATTACGCCGACGTTTCGACGCGGACGTCTCCAAACAATAAATCTATGACGAACAATATCAAGCTCACAATGTGACAATAGATCCGTGTCAAGATCGTTACTCCGAGACGGCCTTTGTCTCCCTTCGAGGGCCAAACGTCGTACAAAACGGTCACTATAGATACCTGCGAAGGACAAATCAATCATATGGAAACTATTGAGAGCAATTGAATGGAAAAAAATCACAGCCAATTGTGGTCGGCAATTGATGCATTACGTGAAATTGGATGATATTTATAAGCATGATTCATTGGAAAAGTTAAACCGGAGATAGACAAAGAAGGGACGCCTACACCGTCGTTTATGTTTATTTGATCTCGTATATGGAACATGTTAGTTTCACTTATCTTTACTCGTATGTACCTATTTATTTTATTTACTATCTCCTTCAATTGTTGCTGAACAAATTGCTTTGTCACATTTGGGCTAGATATTTAATTGAGTAAACCTAAAGAAAGCAGGTAATACCAAGATTTAATTATGGAGAGAAAATACTTGTAAAATAGTTTTAATTACGTCGTACGAAGGTTGTACGTAGGCTTTGGGTGGGTGGTGGATTCGTATTATTATGATATCTTGGACACGTTTTCATAAAATCTAATAATGTTTTAGTATAACTGCAAATATTGTGGTAAATCAATAAAACAGTTAATTAAACCTTGGCTAAATTGTAAGCATTAGATTCGGACGTCCGTCGTCCAATCGGACATATCGTCGGTGGCACCCTTACACTCCTGAGGTTAGGACGGAGCGTCTCTCAGTCACATCCGTGCGGTCACAGTCGAGCAGCGAGGACGCCACTTCCCGACACCTGGCCACTGGTCACGGATGTACTTCCACTGCGACACCGCTAATATAGTATTACTGTATGGGAACACTCCCGGTATTGCGTTTGCCTAGCGCCGGATGGCACGGTTAATACTATAGAGATCTATCTGTGTTAATACCTACCATCCTAACGATTTGTTGTTAAAGACATTTACGCGTAATGCTTTGTAAAGCTTACTCAATATAGTATTGCTGTTTGTAAACAGTCCCGGTATTGCGTTTGTCTATCTTTTGCACTCTATAGTCATTATTGTAATAGTGCACTAATATGAAACATAATTACCTAGATAGATTATTAAAAAAAATTACCATCTCTATTTACATCTCCGGCAATTTATTTTGTATATTTTTTTTGTACTAATTACTACCTCTCTAAGTTTCTACTAGAAAAACGACACGACTTTTCTCAGAAACACTTTGTTAGATCTATTTACGTTACTTCTTTTTGCGATAAGAACGATAAGAATTATAAACAAGACATAACCTGCAGTACCTACATCGATAAAGCTATTATTTATTTTTTGTTATAAAGCGATTAATCAAGTAAAACCATAATGAAATTGCCCAACTAGCTGTTTTCATAAAACATTCAAATTATCAATTTTATTAAAAGAACGAAAATAATTTTCCAGCTGAAAGCTTAAAGTGTAGAACATAATTTACATAATATGTTTTATTTACGACCGACGCCTTTTCTTTAGTCGTCCATTTATTAAAACTAATAAGAATAAGAATTTTTGAAATATTACAAGAAAAAGGAATATTCAGCAAACATTTCACAATCATAATGGAAGAAAAACTTGCTATTATGAAACGCGACCTTGCTGTCTTCAGATAAGATTAAAAATTGGTCGCACCTTCATGTGCTCACACAAAACTGACTAGTAGAGATATACTAACTTGTGCAGTGTTTCAATACAGCTGTGCTGTTTGTAATGTCCCTAAAGACTGAGAAACAACATCACTTCAGCATTCTTGTTTTCGTTTTTCCTATCCACATTTGAACCAAAAATATAATAGTAAATTATTTTAAACTACATAACAATTATAAGTAGTAAGTATATATTAAGTGAATTCTGCTAAGTTTGCATTCTTTTTATAATATCTACTTAAATTAAATTCATTCTTTACCGTTTAAACATCACCTCGATCGTTCGTTTCAGTTATAATACGTCCACTGCCGGATAGAGGCCTTCCCTACAGATCTCCAATATAACCAGTTGGAAGTGGCTTGCATCCAGTGCGATACTGCGGTGTTAGGAAAGTCGTGAGTCCTTGTCCTTGTGGGTGGACCTCCCTACCCGGAACGTGGTTTCCACTGGAGAACTTTTCGACCCATATTTTTAGCGTTTCAATATACGAGTAACCTCGTTTGAAATATGCATCTTGATTTTAGGTTATCAGAAATATGAACATTTTTTCAGTATACGAGTATATAGACAGGTATGAGTGTACTTAACTTGGTGAAATGTTTTTTTATAAACCGTGCGCGATCGATCTGTTTACGTTGGCACGTACTGTACCCAGCCTTTTTAATAGTCCACTGCAGGACGTAGGCCTACCCACGAAAGGTGATTGGGCCATATCCACCACGCTGGCCTAGTGCGGATTGGTGGATTCACATATGCCGTCGAATTTCTTCTACGAACATATGCACGTTGCCTCACGATGTTTTCCTTCACCGAAAAACCAGTGGTGGAAAATTCCGTTCGTAAATTCCGAAAAACTCATTGGTACGGGACCGGGATTTGAACCCACGACCTCACGATTGTAAGGTCAGTGTCATTACCACTAGACCACCACGGCTTTTGTACGTAGATCGATGCAAACCGAGGGGTTTTAATCCAGGATTAACATATTAATAGGACAGTAAGCCGGGACTGCATCTGTTCGAGCCAGGACTACCAACAAGGAACTCTGGGCTTACTGCAAATCCGTACAGAGATTTAAAATAACGCGAATTTTAAAGCCCGCAATTAAATTGTTCTTCCATCACTTGCTTGAATGCTAATCATAACACAATAAGAATAAAGTTATCTTGCCAACTTTGTTGTTTTCTTAGCGAATTCTGTATGAAGTTACTCGATAGATAATTATTTTTCGCAAAAAATAGCATGACCGACTTCAACCGTGTACAGAATTCGCGAATATTTCGCACGGATCGATGTGGCATTTTTCACATTATTGTTGATATATCAAAAATGGCTCAGCCGGTTTCAATAAAATTTAAACAGGACCAATTTCAAAGTATACTCTTTTCAACAAAATTTTTTTTTCGAATTCAGACTACTATGTAAAAAGTTATACGTAAAGTTACGAGTAAATATACCATAAAGTTTTACGCACGCTTTAGACAATGTTTAGCAGTACAAATTGCACGGTTAAACAGTGTTTAAATATTTTGTGGTAAAGCGGTAAATCACTAAGGTTAGGGATTGAACTTTGTCAACGTGACTTTTTTCGTTGTTCCTTCTAAGATCATTCCTCCAACTTGTTAGACTGAACTTAGGTACTTATTACGTTAACTGTTTAAGTAGTTTTTGTAAATAAGGATAAGTATCAACATGACTGTAACTATACTTTTATGAGATATTGTATTTTAAGGTTGCCGTGCATTGCATTAAATATAGGCACTGTAATGGTCGAAAAATGGAAATAGCATAATGAAAAAAACAACAGCCAGATTCACCCAAATATGGCAACTCTTCACAGATTGATAATATAACTCGAACATAATGATGTAAAAATGTTATTTACGTACGTTTTATATTTATAAATATTTGCCATAAGAACCTCCATTTTTGACGACTAAAATTTGTTAGTAGTAACGATGAGATCTAGATTTTGTATGACCGTAATATAAAATCTAAATTGTATGTTGGTAGTTAACGTTGGAATACACCATCACATAACCACACGAACCTAAATGGAGCTCAGAAAATGTCGTCTCATTACAAACGCTAATGGCTCATTTAATTTGAGTTTGTTTGCTTTTTATATGAGTTTTGTTCGTGACTAAACACGTCTCATAATAACTGGTAATATCTCGCTTTAATGTCCACCTGTTTCTGGTCATAAATTAAGGGGACTTTATACGACAAACTCCATCTCGCTCGCACGTAAAATCATACTCGTATTGATATAGATAAAAATAAGAACATGTAAATTTCCAGAAGTTATATTTAGCATTTATCAAAATATTTTTTTTTGGTTTTTAAATCTCCTGCTAATAAAGTAAGTTCGAATTGGCCGGGTGGTTAACCCTGGTGTCAGAGTTTTTAAGCCGCCTGAAGGCCTTTGACGTAGGTAACCTCCTAATTTGACGGAGTAAGTAAATGAAATAAAATTAATATTAGCTTGTTTTTTATCATTTATTTTAGTATGTCAAAAGCAATATTTGACTACATTAGGCCCAATTATGAAGGCGCCATCGTAAATTTAATAGCAACGTAAAAAGTATGTCTCTATCGAATGCCTAAAGTGAAAAAGAAACAGAAATATGCTAATTATGTAGCTTTTATAATTACGATGGCGCCTTCATAATTGGACCTATTATACGTGTTATGATTGATAAATGCCCAATTAGAAATTTAGTTCCATGCGTATGTAGTCGAAACTTGCAAATTTGTGAGACATCTGTGGCCAGTTAAAAGGCCGTTAATAAGCTCATTTGCCGTGTGTAGCCTCCGTAATTATTTTGAATAAATTTTGCTCATGTAATATTCTCGCAATGTTTGGAAATGGTGCAAATTATTCACGTAATTTTGAGGGTCTGAAATTTCCAGCTTATGCCTGCAAAATTAGCTTACCTTGATAAAATATGGATGAAAGAAGGAAACAATTTGAAGACGAAAACTTGGTATTCCTGAATAAATTCTAGTCTGTCTTTTAATTCTATGAATTCTCTAAACGCTAGCATAATGTTTTCGATGGTACAGATCAAAATGAATAGGTTCGTTTTGATCTGTATCATATAGATGATATATCAGTATGAATTTCATTGAATTCAAGAATCTAAGTTAGTAAGAGAAATACTACCAAAGAAGAGGCACTTACTAGATCCAGAATTTCACTAACAACGAAAAATAAAATTAGTCAGAAGAAGAAGCTTGTTATGGTTTAATTAAAGTTCCTAAAAATAAGTTGAACTGTAACAAAACTCCACGTACACTTAATTAGGAGAAATCAAATTAGCTACGTTTGGACTAGTGCCACATGCTTGCCAAGCCTTGATTAACGCAATTCAGTTGAACCATGTTAAAGTAGATTATAAAGACGAGTTTAAGAGAATTACTGACCCACCATGTATGATAATCTAGAAAAACAGCTACACTGAAATCTTATTTTCAGACCGTCATTTTACTGTGTGATGAAAAACTCAGCAATAAAAGCTGTTTTATTTCTTTAACCTATAAGTATACAGAATGGAGAGTCAACGCCGACATTAAATGAAACTGCATAATTTTTTGGTTTTTAACTGTCTTGAAGTCTTCCACATATTATATTTTGAATTTAATAAATAAAGCTATTTGCGTTATATACAATTTTCTAAAACATCATTTTGGAGCAACCTGTATCTTCGAGAGCTATTTTGACATTAATTAAGATAACTCTAATACCTAACTACTTTGATTAATCTAATGTCATTATGGCATGAATGAGATCCTAAAGCATGGATGGTTTATTAATTCCTATATTTATTATTTAGTTTGTTTGAAAATTAAGGTTATTTTCTTATTGCTTTTACAATTACTTGTTACTAGTATTACTTGTGGATCAAATTAATGTCGGTGTCAGCTTTCTACCCCTACTTATGAGTAGTGTGGCAAAATATGGCAACTCTATCTATAAAATGTATTAAATTATGTAATATATTTATTGACTTGCCTATATTTTTAATTTGTTCTTAAACAATATCATAAATAATAATAATTTTACTTTTCATTATTTGTTAGTTGATAGTGAAAAAATAGTGTTGGTTACCATTTTTGCTTTGCTTTGTCCAGAAAAGCAGAGAAGCGACAAAATTGATCAAATCAGCTCACAAGGTCTCCTGGCGTTTAGCATCAAAATGAAAGTTAACAGTTCTACTCAACAGACAGCACATAATGTGAAACTTAAATGTCAAGTCGCTAAGTAGGAGTCGTCTTCATGATTTCCAATTTGGCAATGAATGAATGAATTCTCAAAGGTCTGTGGGCGGCAAATCCAGCTATTGAAACGAAAGCAAGCCAGACCCTGTAGGTAATCCAAAGGATTATAGACTCAGAACGTCTAATTTTGATAGCGAAGCATCCGTACCTCAGTGATTAATCGTATAGAGATAATCCCTCGACTCTATGGGTGTCTATCATTTAGCTCTATAGAAATATTGGTACTCTTCGATATCCTTATAGCGTATAATCCAGAGCAAATGTACAGCACCTGGGAATTACAACCCTATGCATCCAGAAATATGGCTCACCTATGCTCTAAACTTTGATGCAAAGCTGTACCTCGCTAGGTTAATAGGTAAGTTTGGTATTGAATGGTATTCAGGTCAGGTTCTCAAAACGTATCTGCGTATAATTTATGCGGTGTTTATTATTCATAGCCGTGTTCACTTTCTTCTGATTAGACTAACAGATTGGATGTAAACACTTTTTATATCTCATTCAGTTAAATGTTCGTACTGTGATGTTTTCTGTGGCTGTGTTGCTATATTTGGCAGAGGTCGTGTGGTCATGGTTGCTGAGATTTAGGCAGACTAAACAAACAATGTTCTTTTGTATGTATTAATCTAAAAAATTCAAAAGCGAAATCTTGATAAATTATTATAGAAATAAAACATTTTAAAATCACTTTCTTTTTAGATCCTGTGTATCATGTAGCAGCAGAGTGCTAGCGAAGACAAGTAAAACGAGCCCAAACACGACGGGTCTATTTTGTTTAGTACAGGAGTTCCTATGGCCACCTTCCGACTCGCTATTGCATTGTCACGCGATATAAATATGCGTGCAAAATTTCAGCTCAATCGGAAACCGGGAATATGGTCAAATGTAACTTGCAAGATTCCACCCGAACTTACATAGGTACATAAGTACGTCCATTGCAAGTTAAATAAAAGTTTGTAAAAATATGACTACTTATCTCAGATACTTATACATATAGCGTCCTTACACAAACAATTTGATTGAGATCAAGTAGGTATAAGACGAAAACTAACACGATCCGATTTTAGTTGGTCCTAAGAGCTCATGGTACAGCAGAGACCTTTTTTTTTCGAAGATTTCCCCCTCTAAAAAAAACAGCAGAGCTTTTAGTACTTACAGATTTTGCATAGTTTATATTGCATAGGTAGGTACTTAAACTTGCGCGTTTGCGTGTGCCTCCACACATTTTTGTTAGTTCTCCCTCGTTTCCGCCAGAGGCGCTGTACAAAAATGTATGGAGTCATACGGAAACTACGAGTACTGTAGTTTCAATTTACTTGTAAATTTGCACTTAGCACTCAGAGACCTGAGCACTTATTTATAAGGCAATATACCTAAATCCCTAAAATATACAACTGTGCTTCTCAAGTCAACGAACATATTAATTTCTATTCTACGGTGTCATTGTAAGTACTTATGAATGTAATAAACTTACTCGTATAGCACCTTGACTGCCTCGGTGGCTCTGTGGTTAGTGACCCTAACTACTTGGTCAAAGAGGCGTGGGTTCGATCCCCACCCAGGGCAAGTATTTGTGTGATGAACATAGGTGTTTGCTCTGTGTCTGGGTGTAATTTAGGTATTATCTATATAAGTATGTATTTAAAAATATGTGTATGTAGTATATCAGTCTCTGGCAGCCATATCACAAGCTTTGCTAAGTTTGGGGTCAGAGACAGTGTGTAAGATGTCCTCTAATATTTATTTATTTATTTACCTATAGAACCAATCTTAAAATCGCTAAAAAATCTGCTGTTTCATAAGTTTTAACAAAATGAATGGAACAGTTTTTTTTTTCTAATTTAGGTTTGGTCCCATCCCATATCTAATGAAAATTGGTCACTCTTAAATAACATTGTAGATATTCATATTCATATTTATTTATTGCTACTAAGTGTTACATTCGAGGTCTTAATTAAGATATTATGTGCTTACAACTTAGTCGCCCTTGTCGGGCATTGCAAAATTATAACTGGCTAGGGCGCTCTCTAAAAGTATTTTTCAAATAATTACATTTTATTCTTATGGTCTAAGTTTAAGAACAGTTACTTAGATGTTTAGTGGCAAGCAATTATAGAACTATTAAGAGATCGTCATACAAATAATATAAATCCCTACATGGCAATTAGCCTGTACCAGCCTTTTTAATAGTCCACTGCAGGACGTAGGCCTACCCACGAAGGGTGATTGGGCCATATCCACCACGCTGGCCCAGTGCGGGTTGGTGGATTCACATACGCCATCGAATTTCTTCTACGGACGTATGCAGGTTGCCTCACGATGTTTTCCTTCACCGAAAAGCCAGTGGTGTGAAATTCCGTACATAAATTACAAAGAACTCATTGGTACGGGACTGGGACTGAACCCACGACCTCAGATTGTAAGGCGGGTGTCACTACCTCTTGACCACCATGGCTTTAAAATAAATAATTGGCAATAAGCCTATTTATTACTTTTGTAGGTGGTAACTTCAAAATATTCATCTAAAGAATAAAAGCAATGCGAAACTAAAAATTGTTTTAGTTTATAATTAAATGATGTAATTTTTTGTAATTTTTAATTTTTTACTCATTGTGTGCAAATATCCATTGTCTAAAAACACTCTATACTTCGAGTTTTGGTATGCAAAACAAAACGCTCCACCTCAAGGTTCATTTTATCGATACGGTTCCATTAAGAAATACTCCAACCGATTGTAAACCGGGAGAGTCTCAGTGATTACCCACTCAGTGTATGGATCCCCGAGCCAGATGGTACAACGATTTGCAAAGGCTCAGCTGCCACGAGCCGGCCGAAGGTTGCCTCATTGTTGTTTACTGCGGGGCGGCTGCTGAGAAATGAATAAATGCGTATTTATGTACAGTAGACGCGTTTTATGTGAAGCGATCAACTTTCTGACACAGAATAAATAAAAGTGCACATACACACTCCCGAGATGACATTGAAGACTCAAAGGGTTGGTATTTTATACTGGATAAATATAGGTCACGGAAAAGTTTCCTGTTCTTTCCGGGTTGGTGTTTGCATGGATGTTAAGAAGAGACTCTAGAGTAAAGTTAGGCTATTATAGTACGCTTATCTAGAAGGTGCTATGTCGGTCTGAAGATATCTGCACGGCACCAACATAATTAATTAAAAATACAGTCCCAAGCAGATAGTTTCACATGCTAATTTTCCAAGTACTTATTCCTAAATTTTGTATTAGTTTCCTAGCACTTTTCTATCTGCAGATTTAAAATGTAGAGTGTTTTCCCATTCTTATAAAAATAATAAATAACCACCCAAGAATGAGAATGTGATGATGACGCGTGTGGTGGTGTGGTGTACACTTGTACAGGGTGTCTCCAGCTAGACGTAGTATAATTATATGTTTGGGATATCGTTTTATTCATCATTAAGACCAATTTTTCTACGGGACCAACCTGAAAATGGCGAAAATAACAGCTGTGCCATACATTGCGTCTAAAAGTTTTGAATATTTTATATGGAACACCATATTTACTCGTATCTTGTGATTTCCGATTGTGCCATAGTTAAAGTCGATCATACTGATGAGTACTATATATCAATCATCTAAAGTTCGAGCCCGAACACTAACCAACTACTCGGCCGTCGAATAAGCAACAATAGGCAGTACCTAATGTTAAAGAGGCCTGTCCGTGGTTTCATCAGTTTTGCACTAATGAAGCCGTTTGTCAGTGGGATATCTGCAGGCAGAGAATGGGAACTGTGTCAAACCAATCAGTCGTTCGTCAGGCATCGGCTTTGTGAACAATTTTCATCCTTCCTACCTTTACACTTTCAAAGTTTTATATGGATTTCAGATGATGTGTCAATTTTTAAACAAGATTATCATAAGTTGTTATCCTATCAATTTGAAATAAATATTTAAATGAACTTACAGCGATCTACTGGTATATGTATAGTAAGTAAGAGTTGGTATTGATGTTGAGTACAAAGATAACCTGGAATATTTCAGACGTCTCGAGGTTCCCAGTATTAAAAAACCTCAATAAAAATGCTTTCCAATTTACCGAATTCTGGCGTATTTAAAAAGTACATAGTATTTTGAAAAACTCTGCAATTTATTTGTCCTTGTCAACATCATCAGTTCACAACACCTAAACCGCAAAGCTATTATTTTTTCATTTTATTCAACCGCAGAAGCGTTGAAAACATCACGCAAACAAAATATTCACGCACAAATTAGAAAAAAGTACCTTACCACAAAAAGATAAAAATATTACAATATTTTTGTGCAAATTAGAAAAAAAAAGTATCTTTTACACCCACAGCACACCTGTTTGCCGCATCGACAGCTCCAAAATTAAACTTTCCTTATTAATTACGTGACTAGGCGCCTCCTAACGAATTTAATAAAGGCAGAAACAAAATTCTCCTTAATTAAATTGATGAAGCGCGTGACGGTGGTATCAAATTCATAATTTGAAAGGGAAATTTTTCATCACCCTGGAACGTAGTGCCAAATTCAATTGCGAGTAGAGCTACCATCTCAACGTGTGGGTTGGGGATAAAGTGGTTTTGGCAGAACTATGTTGTATAAATATAGTTAATATTTACTGGTATTATACACTGAAAATTGAATTAAGATTGAATATGTACCTATTTTAAGGTTACAGAGAGAAATTTAGGTGAAAAGATGAGACTTAACAAGCGTCAGTGGTGGGGGATCTTGCGCAGGTATAGTCGTATACAAACAAATTATCCAGAATTTGTATATCTATTACGAACCACGTGGTTTCTCAAGTCTCATCTTTGGTGGCACGTACTGTAACATCTATAGTCTCAATCTGTTATTGTCGTAATCGTTAGATATGAAATGATATTGAAAGTGACTACAATCATCTACAAAATATCAGAATTTCCTTCCAGAGAACGCAATCAAAATCATGCCCAGCGAGCCAATTCTGTCAACCAATCTCGTTATTAATGTGACACGTTCTTGAACCTGTCTCGTTTTTCTGACAGTTTTGAGCTGTCGGAACTGTCAGAAAAACGAGAGAGATTCAAGAACGTATCACTTCAGTGAAGAGAGTGGCTAACAGAATTGCCCCCCAGGTCAGATAGTGTGACAAAGTTAATAAAAGATGTCAGATTTCGGGATATTATTTTTATAAATTAGGATAGTCCTGCTCAATCTAAATATCATGTGGAGTTCCTACAAGAGCAACAAGGCTGAAACCAAGAAAAAGTCGAGGGAAACGCCGACGCCAAATATTATATATTTGACCATAGAGTTACACAAAATACGCGGCAATTCTAATTTCAGAGTCAACCTACTTCTAAACTACTGTCTTTTCTGAAATCAAGTGAATTAAAAAAGCTTTACAGTCGTAAAGCGTGAATTTCAAACGCGGTGAATTTTAAGTTAAAAATTTCGTACCAATAAGTTCATTGTAATTTATGTACGGTTTTTCACACCACTGCACTGGTTTATAATGTTCTCCCACTGGGCCACCACAGCTCATATATTTTACCATGGAGTGAATAACGCCATATGTATCACACTTGAACGTTGCCCTTGAGTGATCACCAAAGGATATTTTCGTTTGCCCTGTCCTCGCTAAGTTTAATAATAAGTCTATTATTCGAACAAAACACGATGTTCATTTATTCTGAAATGGAAAATAAGTGTCGGCGACAATTTTCCATTTAATTTTTATAAAAGAAAAACACTCTTCTTACAAATTAGGTTGGATAGGTAGCTCTTTGACGTAAACATAGGAGGGTCCATTTTTAATGCTATTGTGGATATAATTATATGAGAAATAATACTTCCCTATGTGTGGCAATAAAAGGAGAGTATTGATTTTTGAACGTGCCTTTATTTTGTTTTTAGTATTAAGACAATAATAAGTTTACTAACTTGGTGCTGAGTACTAATAAATAATAAATAAATATTGGGGGACATCTTACACACGGTCTCTGACCCTAAACTAAGCAAAGCTTGTGATATGGCTGCCAGAGACTGATATACTACATATTTTAAATACATACATATATAGATAGTACCTAAATAACACCCAGACACAGAGCAAGCTCCTATGTTCATCACATAAATGCTGCTGTACTATTTTTGCATAAAACTAACAGATCAATTTTATTAATAACATGTCAAATAGTTTAAAGCCCAACTAATGTTACGAGAATAAGAGGTTTAAAATCAACATTCTCCTAAGTATATTTTGTCTCACTGGAAACATTTACTTGCTATTTGCTTACTTTACTTACACTCTACTTGCTTGCTCTAAGTCTACTACACACGCTGCTACTACACAGTGATTAAATTAAACTACCTAGTGAGAAATTGTAATTTTGTTTAGGTTTTGTCAACCTCCTGTCACTTCAAATATATTTACGTGCCACAGCGGCATATTTTTTGACAAGCAAATTGATATTTCTAAATACAAAGCCACGAACGAATCCACCAAGTTGTTCCGCGAAAAACTTTTCAGCTGATTCTTTATTCATTCTCAGCGATTTCCATAGGAAACAGAGTGAAACACATTTGAATTTCTAACAGAAATATTTTCTATTGATACGAATATTTGTTTTCTGCTCAATTCACCGCTCGAATCGCTTGGGATGTATTTTACAAACAACTGTTCGAAGATTTATGAGCTAGTTCAACCCGTCTCGTATAGCGGATGCAATATTTGCATAGTTTAACTATGTTTACTGTAATGTGCAATATTGAGGATTAAAATTTTAACCAGGGTTACCGAAATAGTCTAGTGGATTAGCAAGTGTGCGGCAGAAGGTATGGCACATAGTGGTCACTGCAAATGGCTGATAAGGTCGTAAAGATATCAATGAAGTTGTAGTACTGAGATATAGTGTTAGGACTTTGTACACTCACCTACAAAACGACAAATGAACTGATACGAGTAAAGTACAGAATAGAAACACGATATGCAATATGCTTCCAACCGATCCTATTGGGAACAATGACCAACAATAGATGCTGTACAATAGAGATGGCGATAATAATCTAGTTACATAAAACGATGGCAATGTTACGTTATTTTTGTTTCTTCGTTGTAATTGTAACCCTCAGAATCATAGCATTTTTGAAAGTTTTGGATTGTACCTTATATACCTATCTGAGTACGCAAAATAGTGTTATTGTAATTTATGAATAAAGTCAAAGCAAGCTGTGTTCGCCTGCATTTGCAGACATTCAATGTTGATCAAGAAACTAATTACAGGACTTTGAGCTGTTGAAACATAATATACGTTGTACCATTACAGTATCTTGATTGCCACGTCCCTTAGTACTGTATTGTACTGGTCTTTTAATAATCCACTGCTGTACATAGTTCTATCTACTTAGATCAATTGGGCCATGTAATAAATTAGAAGGTACTCTAGTCAAGCAAAATATTTTCTTATTTGAAAATTACCCACCGAATTACCAATTGGAAAAATTACGCCTTCTATCGAAATCGAAATGCGTATTTGTAGGTTGTACAAAAAATGCTGCCTCTCTCGTTTGGTAATTCAAGCCCAAGGGTTTAAGTCGGATTCTTTAGGGTTGGGGTGTGGGCGGTTTTTATGCGATTATCCACGATACCAGCTGCAAAACGAACTCGACCATATGTGGGTGGAGATTCAGCGATTTAAATAAATAATTGACTTTTCATATATGCGGAAGCAAATAATAAAAATCTGTAGCGAAATAATGTTTTATATAAGTACTATGCAACTGACTGCTTAATATAGTTTGCACTGTAATTTGAAGCTTGGATTATTTCTACAACATGCCACATTACACAGAAAATCATTACCAAAAAAAATTTTCTGTACCAAAGTTATACCACAGTATAATTATTTACACTGCAAAAACGCGCAAATTAGTTCATAATAATAAATGAGGATATCGTATATTCTTTGAAATAAAATAAATTATTTATTGAAAATCAGCCGAAAAAAATGTGTTTACAAAATAAAAAGCTATTTTTATCAACCGGAAACGAAAGTCACAAGCTGTTTAAGTAAACACATAGATAAAGCGAAATTCGTGACTCTACAATTCATTTTGTAATCTTTGCAAACGAATGACCAAAAGAAAGATAAGCCAAAAAACGAATATTTTAGCTGCCCTATCAGTTTATCTGTTAGGCAAAAAGTCGGACACAGTTGAAAGTAAATTCGAAGTTATCTGGTCTGTCCTTCACTGTTTGTAAGCGATGTTTTTCATTCATGTTTCTAAAGAACTGTTGTGGAAACCGGCTTGTACTTATTCGTTGTCATGTAGATAGGTAGCTACAACTTATGTTGTGACATAATCTTGAAATTGATGAAACCGACAACGCTCTTTGTTTCAAAAATAAGCAATTTGAAAAGTTTGGATAGCTAAGATTTGAGAGTTTTGTTGGGATTTTGAGACGGTGCAATATCATCTTTTTGGACGTAGGACGTGCGTGGCAGAGGCCTCTTCTATAGATTTCCAATAGAACTCGTTGTAACCAGCTCTATTTTGCGTGATCTTCCAATTTTAATCTGGTTTATCCTTCTAGTTGACCAAGTTCAGGTGAATTGGTGACCAGATGTAGCCTTATTTTGCAGAAAAACTATTTTTAAAATTGTTATCAATGAACATTGCGTTTGCGGATATGTAGTTTTTAACCTACATCCAAGAGGAAGTTCTATGTTCGTCTGTATGTTTTTTTTTGTGTAGGTATGTTCATCGATAATTCAACCAATTTTGAACCGAATCGAAAAATTCTATTTTTGTTCGAAAGGGTATACTCCCGAGGGTATGGTCCCATTTAAATTTTACAGATCAGCTGAGCCGTTTTTGAAAAATCAACAATAATGTAAACAATGCGAGCGAAATATTCGAATTTTGTACACGATGGAAGACGGTTTTGCCATTTTTTTGCGAAAAAGAATTATTATTCCAAAACATTGCAATCACACCGGCCATACGCTCTGTTTGCTGTTGTTCTTTCCATCTGGCAATAAACGCATCTCAATTGAAAGTTGCTGTTGGGTTGTCGTCTTGGAAAAACTCGGACAGCATGGCTAGCGACCCAGCCAATACAAATTTACTTACCGTAATCCTTTCTAACTAATCAAATATTTTATCACATAAATCGCGTTAGCACGTGTGTGCAGTATAAACAAGTCAACACATAAACATCCCGTAACTAATTGTACCGAGTCTGTCACCGAGAGAAAACAGACGCGCTAGATTTATCTCCCAATGTTTACAAGATGTTTTACTAAGCCACTGCGAGGCTACGTTGATTTATTAGTGCGAAGACTAACAGTTACACAGGGAACTATTCTAACCATTTTGCTGTTAACTTCGGTTAAGTGCATAGCTGAAGTGAGAAGCTAAAATTAGGACCAGAACGCTTTGCTTCGTCGAGTTTATAAGCCCATAATATTGTAGCAATGAAGGAGAGTTCTAAATACGGCGCTATAGGGGATCAGTTTAGTAAACTGTATACTGCCTAATCGATATGTATACCTAAGTAGTTGGGTATCGGTTATTTTCTACATTTGGGAAGAAGTATTTAAAAATTACTAATTAAACGCAAACCTATACGAAATACTAAATAAATAAAAAATGACTAAGGGTCAACTCAATAAATATAAAATATAAATAAATATAAATATAAAAATGACTAAGGGTCAACTCACGGATACACTCTCGACTATCATCGGCGTTAGACGAGTCCTTGAGTATTTTGGCTACATAGCTAGGAAGGACGGAGACAACTTGGAAAAGCTCATGGTAACGGGGAAAGTCGACGGCAAAAGGTCACGTAGACGGAGCCCAATGGTGTTGGTTCTATCAGATCCGCACCACTCTGGACACGTCAGTTTACGAGGCGCTCCATGCGGTCCATGCCGCCGAGGATAGAGGACGATGGCGATATAGTTAAAGAGAAGCTTTTGAGAGATGGTGGTCACGACCCTAGACATGAGGAATTAGACTCGAGGAGGAGGAATAGAAATAACTATGATGTTTCTGAATCGGTAGAGGACAAACAATTACCAAATTATGGAATTAATCCCAGTTACATGGTAATTTTCTTTGGTGAAGTAAAACATACTAGCGATCTGTTAAACACGAATAGGATTTTGCAAGCTAAAAGAAGATAGTAGACAATAAAACTACGCACCAAATTACTAAAGCTTAACTTATACGGCACAGACTAGAAAAACAACCATGTTTTTCTGATCTGTCTTTCATAGTGATGACAAATGAAAGAAAATATGCAGTCAGTTCTCTTGTTTTCTACAAAAATAAGTTACGAATATAATCCTTTGTTTTTCAGCCATGCGTTGCGAAATTTGACACATGCCAGCATTCCCTCAAACATCCATCCTGAGCCTGGGATTTAGGCAAAAACGTACCGCCCGCCGCGATTTACCCGGCTTTGTATTTTTATTTACGTCTGACCCGAACGCAAAAAATCATTTTCAATGTGTGCTCAACACGCGAAACTTTTACTGCAGTCTCTTTGGTGATAAAAATGGACTTTTTATGATATTTTTAACTAACAAAAGCATCCGCTCTGGATATAGTTTGGCGTCCTAGTGCGTGTCAAACGCACGGGCCGTTTACAAAAACGAAGTGACAAAGGCAAACGCTATTGTCAAAGCCAAATAAATAATTTACAGATATCTGTGAAGCCAAATGTATAAGTCAGAGGTCGGTACTTTAAAGCAAAAATCTTGTACATTAATTTTGTTTAATGATAGTTTATGCATTATACCCTTTAAGTAACTATTTTTAGTTCACGCACTTTGGAACAGTCAGCGTGCGTGGGAATAACAGTGCCGTGACAAACTTACTGTAGTTTTACGGCTAATCGATTAATCGTTTTTTTTTGTATTAACTCAATACTAACTGTGTTGTGTTATAACTGTGTATTTCAATAATAAATAAAAAAAAAGTTTTATTCATGCATTTTTCTGATAGATTTTAGATAAAAAAATTACCTCAACATTGGGAACACAACATTGTTGACGGTGCTGATTAATAATTATTTTTAACAAAAAATGGTAAAACCGCCTTCCATTGTGTACAAAATTCGAATATATTTCGCTCGAATTGCTTACATTATTGTTGATTTTTAAAAAACGGCTCAGCCGATTTCTGTAAAATTTTACCACTTTACCACTTTAGGAGTAGGTATACCTTTTCGAACTAAGAAATAATTTTTCGATTCGGTTCACAATTGGCGAATTTATCGATGAACATATACAAAAAAAAACATACAGACGAACATAGAACCTCCTCCTTTTTGGAAGTCCGTTAAAAAGGAACGTTATGCTCGTTCTCAATCTTGTCTCAGCAAAGAATTTTTCTAGAATATTTAATTTCGCTGAAACAGAAAATTGAAATGAAATTGTAAATATTTGCCTAATTTCAGCTTACTACGACCATGGCTTAAACTTTCTGCAAAATACTTGTTAGCGTATAATTTTTTTTTTTTTTTTTTTTCTGGCCTGACCTAACCTTAGCCTAATTATAGTCGAACCATGATACAGTTTGATGATTAATTACTAATTTTGTTTGTGATTTAATTTGGATTTTGAATGGTACCCTTAACTTATATGACTACGACAGAGCGGAAATACACTAAATATTTATTCAAAACAAGAATTTGAAGATAAAGTAAGTAAGTTCGTATAGGCCGGGTGGCTAGCCCTGGTGTCAGAGATTTTAGGCCGCCTGAAGGCCTCTGACATGGCTATACGGTTAAAACAACCGGGGCCTACAATTTAACGTGTAATCTGTTAGCCGCATAATCGACTCTCCGAGTCGATTGGTATCGGCACATCCCTAACGCGCGCCAAGAAAGGGCACAACACTAGCGACGCTACAGATTTTAGAAAAGGAACGAGCAATGGCGCGCATTAGTATCTTTTGTAATATTGATAACGATTAGATTAAAAGTGTAATTGGTGCTATACCAGACTTTATAATACGCCCACGATCGACCACTAACAAAATAAGGGAAATCAGGCACATCTTTTATTACATCCGAGCCACGGTAGCGCTCAGTTGAAAAATGCCACCCGCGATCACCCATCCAAGTACTGACCGTGCGGAACGTTGCTTAATTTCGGTGATCGCTGACAATCACCTAGTCAAACTACGCTACGAGCGCTACAAAAAAAATTTGAAGATGAACTTCCGCAAAGTAACGCCTGATTCAATAAACTAGCGTATAATCATTATCATCAACAGCATATATGCGTACCAGTGCTGGGTATAAGTCTCCTCTCCTATACGTCATTGTTTCCTATTTTCGGCTAGTAGGTATCATCCAAGAAAGAAACGCAATGGATCTGATGTTATCGACCCATCGGGCCTACGAAAATATAAAACAACAAATATGTTAGAACGATGCACATTTCCAACCCCAATTTCGGCAATTCTACACATGTTGAGCTTGAGCAAATAGGTTCGTTTCTGGCGCGACAGCAAGTAATAGCTCAATATGATAGCGAGCGTGCTATAAAAATGGCAATTCTGTGAGTAAACAAGCGCGTCCCCCCGTGTCGTCGGCACGCTCCATCGACTTTACGTACAAATAGCATAAAACTCAATAATCGATGATGTCGTACGTGAAGCTGGAAGTGATTTGTAAAGAAAATGAGTATTTGTTAGGTTCAGATTTTCCTACTTGAAAGTCAATTGACTGTGAGAGGTTATACGAGAAAGTATGACATTTAACTTATCTAGATGATAAAAAAATTCTATTTGTCTAGAATCAAAAAAGGACCAATAAACATTTTGAACCCAGAAGCACGCTTGATGCGCTTTTATCCGATTTTTTTGGAAATTTATAAGGGAGTTAAAATGTATCTTCGCACATAATCTACACCTACATGTAATAATCTGCCAAGTACGAGTCGGACTCTCGCACGAAGGGTTCCGTACTGTATGGGAGCCCCCCTAAATATTTATTTTATTTTAATTTAATTATTTATTATTAAAGTAAGCATGCAGCTAAACATTCTGTGAATATTTCAAGCATCTACCTGTTACCTTTATTAATATCGAGCGAAAAACGGCAAAAAAATTAGATTTGTTGTATGGGAGCCCCCCTTAAATATTATTTTTATTCTATTTTTAGTACTTGTTGTTTTAGCGGCAACAGAAATACATCATTATTGAAAAAATCTGCGTTCTAGCTATAGCGGTTCATGAGATAAAGGCTGGAGACAGACAGACGGACAGACGGACAGCGGAGTCTTAGTAATAGGGTCCCGTTTTTACCCTTTGGGTACGGAACCCTAAAAATGAATCGTTGTTGTTAGTCTTGCTAAAACTCGAGAACGGCTGGACCGATTTGGCAAATTTTCATCTTGAAATATTAGTGGAAGCTAAGAAAAAAGTTGCAAGAAAATTAATAAAATCATTACTTTCCTTTTCCCATACAAAACGCTCCTGCATGTAAAAGTTGTCATTGACAGTTGGCAGATAATGGGACGAAGTTCACCGGGTCAGCTAGTAATATTTATAATAAATATATACACATACTCGTAATAACAAAATACACATCTAGCAGTGAACGGCTATAATAATAATATGATGTTATTGATGATTAGAATTACTACTCGTATTCTAATCATTACTTATGCTTACTTCTGTAAATTAGGTAGAGTCGAGTATGTATTACTACATCTAATGTCACCATATAAGCTTTGGTAAAGTGATTTACAGATGAATGCTTTACGCTGTGCTCGTTGATCCGCAACCTCATTAGATTTTATTACCCCAAGGGCCATCAACTCGGGGTGGTGTGTATGACTATATGTACTCGTACCTTATGTGTGTATCTGTATATATCTGTGAAGTAACCAGCCAATGTTATGTGAAAATCTGGGTGGGAATATAAACAAAAAATGGGTAACTACTTAGTATAATAGTTCAGTGATGAACACCAAACCACAATCAAGAGTGGTTGTTTCAACCGTTTCGCCATGTCAGAGGCCTTCAAATGGCTTAAAACTCTGACACCTGGCCCTTACGAATTTACTTTTAAGTGTTTTGAAGCTAATTTTTCACCAGAGATATGAGAGATATGTACTGTTTTTTGCACGACACATAGCCTTAGAATTAAAAGAAATAAAGGAAATGTTGTGAGCCAGGCCCCCATCGGCCGACGTCCGTCAGTTGTCCGCATCCTGTCGCTTTCGGCCGCGCCCTGAGGCAGAGCTTATTCCGCCTCGGGACTTCCATACGACATTTTATTTACCATGACTACGCCAATATTTTACAATAAATATTGTTACACTATTTCTGAAACGAATGAATTTATATTGCGGAAGTTTATCAAAATACGCTCACTGTATTTACGTAGAGCGTCGTAGTTAATATACATGTGTATTACTAGATATGGCGATTCAAACATTGTGTCTAAATTGTTGGCAGAGGAACTAATAGTACTAGTACGAGGAAGACTAGTTGTTTCTGTTGAAATATTTATGATCTATATCGTCTTGTCTAGAATATAATTATGTCCGAGTCTGTATGAATTAGTGCGAGTAGACGCGATGTCACAATCGTACCATATTTTAACCTTATGAATGACAATCTCAATAGAATACAATCTTAAAATAAACAGCAAATTTTTTCATCAAACCTACATAATAAATTACACCTGAAAAAATGTGTTCATAAACTTGACTTCAATCACATATCAGCAGGGATAGCTGGTCTTCTATGAACATCATAGAAATACAATAAGGAAAGGTACCCTACATTGAAATACCTATTACCCTCGATTCTGGATACTAAAACCCAGTGCAATAAGTACGTATTTATTTTACCAACCTCTGTCATTTTTTTTGACGAACAACCACAGAGATACCAGCGATCGTACTCTATTGCCGCCTTATGAATGACAATTTCAATGGAATACATTCATTCTTGAAATAAACAGCAGATTTTTTCATCACACAATATTATGAATGCAACACTTGAAAAAATGTATTCATAAACTTGATTTCAATGACATTTCACCAGATAATGTCCATCATAGAAAGAAAATAATTAATTTTCGCAAAAAAATACCGCCTTCTATCATGTACAAAATTCGAGTGTTTCGCTCTAATTGTTTGCATTACGGTTTATCCGATTTCTTTAAAATTTAAATGGGACCACCTCGGGAGTATTTCTTTTACCCTTTCGCACTAAAAAACAATGTTTCGATACGGTTCATAATTGGCGAAATTATCGATGAACATACACAAAAAAATACATACCTACAGACGAACATAGAACCTCCTCCTTTTTGGAAGTCGGTTAATAAAGAAAGGCATCCGATATTGAAATAGTTATACCACTCGATTCTAGATACTAAAACTCTGTGCACGTATTTAGCATTGTACCAATCTCTGTCATTATTGTTCAACACATTTTGCGCACATCTCAACTGTCATTTGCCGGATATGTCGCAGGAATGATTGCTATCAGTGTCGCTGACGTTGTGAATGGGTCCGATAGAAAGGAATGCAAACGCTGTTCATTGTTTAGGTAGTATTGTTGATGAATGGGTCACGAGGCACATCTGTTTGCAGTATTGCATATTCAAGATCGTTGGAATAATTAATGGAATTAATTGCAATAAACAAAGCTAAGCAAGATCAAGTCTTGTGAGTCTTGTGACGTACAGACTTCTAGGTAGCTGCTGCGAAAATTTACCTAAGTACGTAGCTAAGGACACAAGTTTTTGGTGGTTGTTCCAAAAGCAATATACGGTATTCCGTAGCTGAATGCACGCAGCAGCAGCAGAGTATAGTATCGTCGAGGCTCTTCTGGTTTCGACCCGTAGTCTGCCGCAGTCTATGTGTTGCCTGATGAGATTGCAGTTTCTTGCTGCATGCATTCGGCTTAACTTAACCTTTAAGATATAAATAAACCATAATATTATTACAAAATTGCGAGAAACCTGAAAAGTATCTACTTATCTCTTTTCTGAAAAACTAAACTTATAAAAGCTTTTATCAATCTAATCAATCAAACAGGGTTTGTGTATGCTCCCAATCTTTTAAGTTATTACAACAACTTCGAATATAACAGACGAAAATTTTGGCAAACACATGAACTGTGTCTGTCTTAAGAAATTGGGTATTCATTTGATGGTGGAATCAATAAAGTGGTGGACTATCAAATTAAGTTTTATGTTTGTATCTAACGCAGTAGCATCTGGACTAAGTAGCGCTCATACCGTAGTTTGACTAGGTTCGGCGCGGTGATCAGTGTCTGGATGGGTGACCGCAGATGGTATTTACAAATGCTCTCGTGGCTTGAATGACACGTTGAATTGTAGGTTGTTTTAACCCTTTTAGCCATATCAGAGTTTGAGGCGGCTTAAAAAATTTGGCAACAGGGCTATCTACCCGGTCTACACGAGCTTACTAACTACCTATTTAAAAAATCTTGTCAAACTCATTTCCTGTGTAACATAAAGCATACTAGTTGGATACTACCACACTCGGAGCGACCTATATTATATTTCCATCCATCAGCCATAAGAAGTCCACTGCTGGACATAGGCCTCCCCTATGGATCTCCAATAAGACCGGTTGGAAGCGGCTTGCATCCAGCGTGATCCTGCGGTCTTAATGAGGTCATCCGTCCACCTTATGGGTGGACGTCCTACGCTGCGCTTGCCGATACGTGGTCTCCACTCGAGAACTTTCCGACCCCATCGGTCATCAGTCCTCCGCGCTATGTGCCCTGCCCATTGCCATTTCAACTTGCCAATCCGTTGGGCTATGTCGGTAACTTTGGTTCTTCTACGGATCTCCTCATTTCTGATTCGATCTCGCAGAGAGACTCCGAGCATAGCCCTCTCCATAGCTCGTTGGGCTACTTGGAGCTTACTAATAAGGCCCATAGTGAGAGACCACGTTTCTGTGCCATAAGTCATCACTGGCAACACACACTGGTCGAAAACTTTCGACTTGAGGCACTGAGGTATGTCGGACGAGAAGACGCTACGCAATTTTCCGAACGCTGCCCAGCCGAGTTGGATTCGGCGATTGGCCTCTTTCTTGAAGTCGGACCTACCTAACTGGACTACTTGTCCTAGGTAGACGTACGAGTCAACGACTTCAAGAACCGAGTTCCCAACAGAGATCGGGGTGGGTACAACATGGGAATTACACATGACTTTCGTCTTGTCCATGTTCATCTTAAGACCCACCTGTTGAGAAACCCGATTGAGGCCTTCGAGCATCGTGCTGAGCTCTTCCATCGATTTTGCCATGACTACTATATCGTCGGCAAACCGAAGGTGAGTGAGGTATTCGCCATTGACATTGATGCCGAATCCTTTCCATTCCAGGAGCTTGAAGGCGTTCTCCAAAGTAGCCGTAAACAGTTTCGGAGAAATTACGTCTCCCTGTCTTACGCCTCTTTTTAAAGGGATCGCCTTGGAGCTCTCTTCCTGTACTCGGACCGACATAGTGGCGTTATTATACAAGCACTTCAACACTTCGATGTACCGATAGTCAATACGGCATCGTTGGAGAGACTCGAGCACAGCCCAAGTCTCGACCGAATCAAAGGCTTTCTCATAGTCCACAAACGCTAAGCAAAGAGGCAAGTTATACTCTTCGGTCTTCTGTATAACCTGCCGCAGCGTATGAATGTGGTCCATGGTGCTAAAGCCCTTTCGGAAACCGATATTATATTTATTTTATTAATTTCTTAAAAAAATCTCCTGATAAAGCGACTTTACAAAAGTCGAGATTTAATAAAATTTCACTGAGTTTGCCTCTTACCGCTTTAAATGTTTGTAAATACTATTGAGAAGGCTCGATAGGTACTCGAAAGCTCAAGTTAATAGGAAAAGCGGTACTTTTATTACAGAGTAATTAAATTAGAGTTTATTAGGACGGCAGATCTACGGTTTTACAACGTTGATGTCGTTAATATATTCTTGTTTGTATAACTCTTTAGTATTAGAGAAATCTTTTCTAATTTTTTTTCTTTTCTTGGTGATTTCTTTGTCTGAGTCTATGTACTCATATGGGCACAAATTAAGGGTTAACAGGAAATTCTAGGAAAGCGTGATAATTCTTAGATCACGTCTCTTTTTAAAATCAGGCCATCTTGCACGATGTGGTCATACGCGTAACTACCTGATATTAAAAAATATAACACCTCTGAAAGTGCCCGCACTTTGCACAGCAACACCTGGCACAGGTACATAGCACAAAGCAAAGCCTAATAATCTAATCTAGCTTACGGTAGCCTTTATGGGGGCCCATTTACTCGATGGCAAGTCACCACCCACCTAAATATTCTGAGATGAGGCATTACTTGGCGGGTGTCGCACCTCATTCCATATACCAGCATACAATCACATAATAATTCATTTCAATAGCCCAGAACTGTACAAATTCCCCGTCTTTACAATAGTTATCCTCTTCCTACCCCCCAAAAACTGTATTTCTGTATGATTTAATGCTTGTAAAAGGGCCTCTTGGTATTGGTTTCGGTCCCACCAAAGCGTTTCAAAGATCCGGGGCAACCCGTGAGTTGTGAAATGAGATCTAATTCTACGTATATATATGGAAACAAAGAACTTAAAATAAATTTATTCCTACGCACAACTTACTGTGAACACCTTGGCCACAACTACAGCTCGCAAATATACCTTGAAAATTCTACCTAAATATAAGCGTATATCGTACTAATCTACATACAACAATTCGTCACACATGAAGGGCACTTTTTGTCGTAATCAGTAGGCGTCATAATAACAGATTGTAGTTATTTCTATAACACTAGGAAGAGGAAGACCACGCGTTTGAAAGATGTACATATATATTGCGTGAGCGCACTATTAGCCACACACATTTGTCGAGGCATTGAACCTCAAGCTCTAATGCGTTATTGTCACACTACATTAGCATATACTATAACAGTTATGTTTTGAATGTATTCGTGATCATATTTTGTACCATCTTATTACTCTATATTTGGTAAATCGTGGACTTTGTTCTAAAGATAGTAATGGTGCATAGTTTGAGTACTTACAGTATGGTGGTGCTAAGTTTCCGTTAGAAATAATAAACGGCTCATATAAAATTATATGTAATATGAGACGTGCTGTACCTAACCAATGACGTGATTAAACTGAAGCCTCTTAAGTTCAAAATGTTGCATACTGTGAAATTGTTTGTACGATCAAAACGAGTCAAATCATTCAATACACGGATCTTTGACTATGTATCTGTCTAGATGGTCATTGTGTATATGTATAACCTGTCAAAATGTGTATGCATGGGCACCATATACTTAAACCAAATTTTTCGGGCCGTTTTGCTCAGCCAATTCGATATCTAGACAAATACATAATCAAAGACACGGATAGACGGTACGTACCTACCTGGAGATTCACTCATTTAAAACAGTGATCTACCATCTCGGACCTAGGTATTTGATAAGAGCTGTACTTACCTACATATTTTAAGGTATTTGTAATTATGTCAATTAACTTCTGTTATGATTAATGTTATCTAATTTAGTTTTTCGGCAAACTTTGTGTTACGATCCGTAACTTCAAAAAAAATCGTAGTACGGTAAATACACTCGAATAGTAAAAACTCCATAAAACCCAGCGAATGTAGACGTTCGATTTGGTTAGTTCACAAAAAGTTTACCACGCTTAGTTAGCAATTTTTCAATTAACTTTTTGTCTGTGAATTCCAGTAGCACAGTTTATTACCGTAATAATAAAATGATCCTTTAATATGTATAATTATTATGATACCACTGTTGACAGCATAATTAATTTATTCACGTGTAACACCTGTTATTTGATTCACAAAAGAACTATGCGTCTTGTGAGTAGTTTTGACTATGTATGGTAGGGAAATATTTGCATGATTAGGTGGAATTTAAAGGAATTTGCGTTATTACAATATGTGTAAACACTTAACCTACATCTTCAATTTTTGAAACAAAAGCCTGTATGGCCCAAACCAAGCCTGGACGCGATTGCAACAGGACCTAGACAGATGGCACGATTACGAGAGAGGTCTTTCATATTCAGCAGTAGGATGAAGAAGGCTGAGGATGATGATGGTGATAATGATGATCAGAACATGGATATTTTTCATAGGTCATAGCCTCTCTCTTCCTTTTATAAAATTTAAAAGTCACGAAGACAATATTAAAAAGGGTAATTCAAGCGCGAAAAGCAGACTATACGCTATCTAAAATGACAAACGACTTTGAAGGACAAAAGCAATGGTTTTTACATGCAGATGAAATCACCTATGACTATGGAACGGCGCACGAAAATCCCTCTGAAATAAATTGAGGGATACGATAAGCGCTCTCTTTGACGAGCTGCGTCTGCGGATTAGGACCTGAAAAATGATGGCTTACAGTGTCACCAGTCTATGCTTGCTGTTGGATGCGAGCGCCACTAGCAAACATCCCATATGAAGTTTATTAAATATTTTTAGTTCCATCGATTCAACGGACGCTTGAAATAAGTTGGCGGGCGCTTAAACGCGGCGTCATGTAAGCAGTGTTTTGTTACACGTCCCAAAGGACGCGATAACGGCTCGGTGACATCTCTATTCTAAATAGCCTCTTTTTATCTCACACATCACTGCCTGCCAGCAAAAAACCCTCTATTAATCATGGCAAAACCTCGGTTAGCGGCATAGACTTGCTTCATTACAAGGACAAGTCAAGTAACAATTATTTCTTGCAAAAAATGGCATGACCGACTTAAACCGTGTACAGAATTCGCGAATATTTTGCACAGATTGATGTAGCATTTTTCACATTATTGTTGATTTATCAAAAATGGCTCAGCCGACTTCGATACAATTTAAATGGAACCAATTTCGAAGTATACTCTTTCCAATAAAAAAAAGAATTATCTAAATCGGACCGCTATGTAAAAGTTGTACGTGGTTACACATAAAAAAACCTCCTCCGTTTCGTCGGTCAAAAACTAACATTTCCAATAATTCCAATTTGTTCAGTAATCTACACGTCACACTGACATTAGTGGTGACATAACACACTAACACAACTATACTAGACATAACATGTTAAGCCGGCATGTCAAATGATCTGATCAAGACGGCAGAAACACGCGAGATGCAAATCGCTTCCAACCACTCTCATTAATTGATATTCATAAGGGAGGCCTACATTTATAGCCAGTAATGGATGATACTGCAACTGATATGACGATGATGAAGAATAATATTTATAATGTACGTATTAGAGCCAATTAAGCACTAAACAATGTTATAACGATGGCAGCATTGAAGAGGATAACAAATGCTACTCAATTTATTGAAATGTGTAACATCGCCTCTACTTATTTTGCTCTATGGTTAAAAAATATTTTTTCTGTAGAAGACCAAGCGACAAGGTTAGTGAACTTGGGTTTGTTACTGAATTTAAATTCAATTTGGAGTTTAGTAACTTTATTTCCGCGACTTGTGTATTTTTTTAGGTGCACCAATCAATGTAACCTACCTTCTACAAGCAGATCTTTTTTGAAGTAAATCTCATGTAGATACTACATACATATGAAACTAAAATTATTACTACTTATGCTTTTTATGCATATTATGTATAGGTATGTATGTATCATTGTGTATAAATGTAGTCTGAGATTATAGACCACATTAAAAACTTTTTCGCAAAATTGTTTTGAGCACTGTGGGATATTAACTTTTTGAATTATAAAGAAAAATTGAAATTCTTAATCTTGCACATAGCTCAGAGGTCATTGACCTCACAAATATGTTTTAAGCCAGTTATATTTTTCTAGCACTAAACCATTTTATGAAATTATAAAATCGGTTATTATCATTATCATAATCATCGTCACCATCTACGGAAGCCTATGATACGAGTGTCTCGCTACTTATTTGATTGCATAAGTCTCTCTAAAATACTTTCAATAATTATTATCTATGCCCCCAGTAAAAATGGCAAACACCGTTTATGTAATTTTGTACAATCTATTGTATAACGTTTCAAAAATAATCGATGACAAATTAAATTGGTAGACTGCAAACAAACATTTTTGATTGTAAAAGTTATGAAGCACTATAAAATTTCACAATTGAGCTGGCCATTTACCCGCCGTCGGTCGTCCGGCGGCGATCATTCGTCACACGTCGGAAACATCTTCGCTTTCATCATAACCAACGGGCACGCACCGTGTCGACCCGTAGTCGTAAGAGACCATTAAACTGTCAATGGCACGGGGCCATAATACCACACGCCACAATATGGCCAACATAAATCAGCTAATTAACCCCTAGCCCTTATTAACGACATAAATTTCGCGCTCTGAAGCACACCACTCGAGATGTGATGTGGGTTTAATATGCGCATAACACTCAACGCCCGTCTGGGGAGGCCTATCTGCGGCCCACGGCCTAAATGTCAATGTTAATCTGCACAGTCTTTATAGCTTCTACGTTACACCGGAACCATTATGAGAGGGCTGTAAGAACGGTATATGACTCCCTTAATTACACACTAAAGTACGCAGCCGCAATCTCGAGGTCCTTAATACTTAGAAAGCGTTAAAGTAACAGTTGCTTTAATATTTTGAGTCGTAACTCAAAACCAATTTCAATAACTCTTATTCTGTTTCCCTTCCCTTCTGGGCCATTACGTTGATCATAAAAATGGTGACTCATCTCCCGGTATCGATCCGATCGCAGTCGCATCTGGCCACGAACGCATCGCACTTTATTTGTATTGCCATTGCCACATTCAAAGTCCTATCTCTCGATCTTGCACGCGATGGTACTTTATCTGTAATTACAGTAATTGCAATTTCCATATTTTGTATTTATAGCCCCTATCATAGATCTCGCAATAGTAAGGATTTGACAGCATAAAGCGGTACGGTGCCAACTCGAAAACTTTTATGAAAGACGCGATGCGGAAGAAACGAAAAATGTGTTTTCCACCAAACTCTTGGCGCTGAGGTCGACGATGACTGGTCAAATTAAAAACAGAAGAGCCGAGAAACGAAATGAATGTTATTGTACCGATAGTAATTTATCAAAATGTCCGACGTCGGACAACTATCGGGCCGCGCCAGCTTTACGTTCATCCGACGAAAGCTCCGGAGTCTTATTGCTTTTTTACGCTCAAGATACAATTCTAATTCAATACTTCGCTGGCGCACTGAAAAGATAAAATGTTTCGCCATTGACGGCACGGTTTTATTTCTACGGCTATGCCTCGGCCGGAATACTAATGGCGACTTAGATACTGATTGTCTCAGATCAATGGAGTGATGCTCTGAACAAAGAAAGTCGAATATGTAATTATGAGCCGATGAATAGTTTCAATAGATCGTGGAGCGTGACAGAGATAAAAAGGGGCCGAGTTTTATCTAGTTGCGATACTAAACGGAATAGGAACCCTCTTCCTTTAGGGGTCATGCGATACGGGGTCGACAAACCCGCGTGCATTCAGTCGTACGATAGAGAATACAAAAGACGGATTTAAAGTTCAAATGTAAACCGTACAAAGAGTCGAGAGTGCATTCGAATAAAATACGATTACCATAAGCAAATTAAATAACCATTTCGAGAGAAGAGCACGGAAATACGACTGAGCGGAATCGTTCCCTGAATTAATTTCGGATGTAAAATAGGATGTTAGGGAAAAATAAAAGTGGTTTGATGCGGGAGGAGCAGTGACGTATACAGAAAAGTTCCATTAGAAACGGTTCGTCTATTTTGTTTTTATATTAGCAACCCGCATTAGTATTGCACGCCCTGTGCATTAGCTACAACAAACTATACTTAGAACATGGCAAGATATGCCGACATCCGTTTAGAATACGTAGGAAATTGTGTTATGATTATTTCTGACAGTGTTTGTATTTAAAATATTGAGGAGTAAAATACTTTCAGGTTGAAAGCTTCCTGCCTTCTTTGTGTTTCGGGAATTATAAATTTATCCGTTTTCAAGGCTTCAGTGGATGGATTTGTTCTAGACCAAAATGGATGTTTATATGCTAGTTCACACCTTCACGCAAATTATTCGACTATTCTCTCTAACCTCGCGAACTTAACCCCACTTGAGAGCATTTGGGAATTCCCTTCCCATTTGTCCCCAAATTCAAGAATGGGGACAGCAATATGTAATACGGGTTATAAAGTTTTACATTGCCAGTAAAAAGTGGAGCATTCAAAAAGTTATATGCTATCATAGTATTTTATAGCCACTCCAAAAAGAAATATCTGATTAAAGTATTGCCTAACAATTAAGTTTTGGTCCATTTTGAAAGTGTAAAATGTTTAATTTTAAACTTTAAAGTAAACCGATAATATTGATTAACTGTTTGAACTATTTATTTGAAAATTATTTCTATAGCAATGGAACTTTAAAATATAAACTGCAAACATTTAAAAAAAGTAAATTCCCCTCAAATTCTACTAGATAGCCCGATAGAGCAAAAACTATTTTGCAATTTTATATCCATAAAATGTAGGGTGGAGAGTACAAAGGAAGATGTAGGTTACAATAGTTTTGATCTGCGTAATATCGATCTATAAGTACATGCATACATTGAAACAAGTTGAAATTTTGAAACATATAAACAGAAGAAAAATAAGCCCGTTTTGCAAAGTAACCTATTGAATGATGCTTTGAATGAAAAAGAAAAACACAACCTTGCAATGCTAATATAATAAGTTTACAAAAAAAAATTCATTTCACACAATCGAGCTAAAAGAAATCGTCCTAATCTATTAGAAAATACGAAATAGTAATAGAAAACCGGTATGCTCTGGAATATTTCATGGCCAAGTTTTCAGTTACAAATGGGATTTTCATTTCGACTTTGTACAATACAATACAACTTTATTGTACACCAAAAAAACAGCTTAAATAACAAAGCACATAATATTCTTAAAATTAGGTGGTACAAGGGCGGCCTTATCGCCTTGAGCGATTTCTTCCAGGCTACCTTTGGATGGACAGAAATTAGAGTACAAAAATGTGGTTGGTGGTGTATAATAAACAAATGTGGAAAAATAATAATAATTATTATCACAAACTAAATACCCTTATAATTTGTACCCGAATTCTGCCTAAGATTTATCTATTGAAGTAGGTTAATATTAAATTTACCTAGAAATACCAATTACATACTCTAATATAAATTAAACTGGATAATTAGTCAACAAATAGCTGTCATAAGTGGCAACAAGTAAAACGAAACCGAATTATTTGAAATCCGATTTATATGAAAAGTCATCACCTAAGTGAGATCTCACAGGCTCAGGGCTGCCATCTCGTGGAAACTTGGTCGCTGTTAGCTGCATACATAATGTACCGGGCGGTAACTGCGTCCACACTCACTCGCAGCTGCGATAGGGATGTACCCACATTTCCAACCACATAAAAAAGTTCTTATGCGCAATCCTGGGGTCTTGATTAGATCGTCCGTCCACTTTGTGGGTGGACGTCATATGCTGCGATTGCCGGTACGTGGTCTCCACTTGAGAAATTTTTGACTTTATCGGTCATCAGTCCTGCGTGATATGTGCCCTACCCACTGACATTTCAATATGTTGTATATGTCGGTAGTTTGCTTGGTTATTCTGCGGAACTTCTCATTTCTGATTCGATCTCGCTGAGAGACTTCGAGCATAGAGTTCTCAAAAGATCCCAAGCTATGTCATTCCTCTCGCACAAGCACAGATTTTCAATGCTCGCTTCCGCTCCCACTTGTGTGAATATGAGAGCATAGCATGCACTCCTCTGCGGACGTTAGAAATGGTTCTAAAATTGAGCTCCAGGCTATAAAACATGCGACCACGAAAAGCGACGAAAACAACTAATTTCGACGTGTGAAAAAGTGACAGTTATATACTTTGCCATAACACTGTCTCGTTCTGACACTACGAACGAAATAATTCGTGGCGCGCATACTAGCCCGGCTGGAGCCCAATTTTAGATGAATTTGCTTGCGCTCCCACTCGGTCCTAGACCATTTAAGCACACGTTCAGCCGTTCTAATGATTCAGTTATAGAGCTTGTGGAACGGAGTCTATCAGGCATGGAAGTCACATCACTACGGACATTGCATGAATGGCACTTTTCCGCGTTAACGAGCAGATAAAGGCACGCGAACGTCGAATGAGCTAATACGAATAATTCAGGACTCTATGAATACGTGAGGGGAAACTATTTTATTTACGCGTAGCGTAGGGGTTATGTGATTTTGTGCGGTTCTAAGAAGATGCTTCGTCATTATTATCGTAACTGCTCGTTTATTTCAGTGCAGCTCATTTTATGTCAATATTTTAGTGTAGTTATCTGTTATGTTAGAGCATTCTTCATGAAGTTGGATTATTTATAAATATTTTTAGGAGGTACGTATCATATTCATCAACATTGCATTATGTACCATATAAGGACACTTTGCTCATACTTTTTTTCCGAATACTTAAAAGTGACCGATGTTTCCGAGTAAGTAATTGAGTTTTGACAAAAAATCTTCAGTAAATAATCTATAGGTAAGAATTTCTTGGGAGAAAGTTAAATTATGAAACGGAAACTGGTGAATTAATCAAATTTCCTACAGAGTCTTCTCTCAAAAGATAATCAAACTCTCGCAAGCCGTAGAAGAGATCCGGCAAAATGTTAACAACTCGTGTTTATATTCAAACTCCTTTGTGAATACAGAAAGGTGACACCAATATTATACTGAACACTTTATTTACGGGAAAATATTTGTTTGCGCTCGCAATTTCCTCGCTTTTGCAATATATTCGCAGATTTTGACGAATTCATTGAATGAAAATGTAAAATGTTTCGTGTGTAGGTTACGGTAACTTTCATTAAAAATAATAACACTTTTGGTACCATACTATTTTGAATATTTTAAGCTGTTTTTTTTCAAAAACATTTTCTTCTCACTAAGTACTTTTATAACATACTATAATGACAAGCATACCTACCTAATTTTCGGTATAGCAGGTTAAAAATGTTATTGATGTAAAATACCTTTTTCAAAAAATTAAAATCTATACTTATAGATAATTATTGGGCTCTAACTTAGACCCCAAAAGCTACCTATTGCTATTCGTTTTGTGCTTCGTTTTTTCTGACTTTTAAGTCAATACGGATTTAAGGAATTACTTACAAGATTTTTTTAATTTTAAAATAACACTTAGGTAAATGTAGAGACATATAATAAACTATACAGTTAACATAGTTTGTAAATGTATTTTCAGACTATACTAATATGGCGTTGTTTTGAAACCTTGACTCGATGAGTTTGTTTGTCTGTTCGTCCTTCCTTCACGTTTTAATGACTTATAATAAAACAGATGTAAAGTAGCTATTAGCATGTGAAAGATCTGGGAAGGCCATAAAATAACATATAAGATAGATTTGTGTTCGTAATTTCCTTATTTCTAGGTAAGGGTATGTATTTTTTAAAGTTAGGGCAACGATATAAAATAACATGAGATGACATTACAAATACGCAAGATACCTATTATACCTATAATGATATTTGTCCAAATGAAATAGAAATAAGTACACATAAGTCAATAGAAAAAGTGATAATAGTAGTAGTAACCTACTGGACACACTTGAAATACTCGTACCTAAGCATTAAAGGTTGTAAGTGGAGTTGTGATAGTGACATCAGACCTTCATCGGTTTTTAGGCATGTGTTATAAATAGTATTTTGTGCGTTATGTGCACAGATGGTTAGTACTTTGTTTACTATAGATGAGAGGTTTTTTTTTTGGAAACCACCAACAACCAAATGTGGCGTGAAATTTTTTTTCAATGCAGCGATCCTTGTTGAGTTAAATGAATATTAGTTTAAACTTTTCTGTATCTATTTATGATAAACTTAATCTCTATTTAGCATACATAAAATACAATAGGAAGGGATTGATTTTTAAAATACAGTTGTATATATCTAGTATAAGAACCAGATGACTATGAATTCTTACGCTAACGTTTATCTGAAACACTATGGTGAAAAGTTAATTAATTGTAAATGTAATACTGTGTTTTGTTTAAGTTTTTCTTTTGTTGCCCATACATAATACAGTTTCCATTCATTTCAGATCTGGAAGAGGAGCGGCATACGCGTGTTCAGAAGGCGATGGCAACGCTCCGAAGTCGTGCTGTGGTAGGCCACCGCTCCGGCTGTGCGTTTTATTCCTGGGGGTGGTCGGTGCGTGCCTGGTTGCCGCCGGCGCAGTACTGGGAGCTCTACGGCCGCACCCTAGAGCTCCTCTCACATTACTGCTACTTATGATAGGTGAGTTTACGCGCTTTCTTTTTAATTTAAACTAGCGGTCCCCTTCATAACAAAACAATCCGAAGTCAAACGAAAACTCTACGAAATGTTACGAAACTGTACTAGATCGGCCACCACTTTGGTTGTGTGTACTAATTGTTAGGTAAGGGTAGTGAAAGTGCGTGCCACGTAGCCACCGGCCATCAGTATAAAAAAAGCCAAGTCGATGCCACCGGCGCAATCCTACACATTTGCTAAAATTAACATTCCATATTCTCTCATAGGCCCGATTACAGAGGAGCCAGCCTAAATTTACTAGCAACGTCAAAAGCGTTCTCTCTATCGAATGCCTAAAGTAAAAAATTATCAGCCAAGTACGAGTCGGACTCGCGCACGGAGGGTTCCGTACTGTATGGGAACCCCCCTTAAATATTTATTTCATTTATTATTAAAGTGAATATATAACTAAATAGTCTGTGAAAATTTCAAGCATCTACCTGTTACCATTATTAATATAAAGCGAAAAACGGCTAAATAATCTCAAAGAGTTACTTTTTAAAGAGTTACTTTTTATGATATACATTTCAAAAATTCGTCGCGGATGCAGGATTCGAACCTTGCGTCTTCGGATCACTAGCCCGACGCTCTAGACCACTGAGCTAACCCGCTATACTGGACTCGCGACGAATTTTGTGAAGTGTTTATCATTTTTAACCAACTTATAGCGTTGGCGGCTAAAAAATCGTTGTATGAGATGTGTGAGATGAATCATTAATTATATTCTGTTTTTAGTATCTTTTGTTATAGCGGCAACAGAAATACATTATCTGTAAAAATTTCAGCTTTCTAGCTATAACGGTATGAGATACAGCCTGGAGACGGACAGACAGACAGACGGACAGACGGACAGTGGAGCCTTAGTAATAGGGTCCCGTTTTTACCCTTTGGGTACGGAACCCTAAAAAGGAACAGAACTATGCTATTTAGCTATTATAATTGCGATGGCGCCTCTGTAATCGGGCTTAACTTCGGTGGAGCAACTTCCACGTCCAGCGGGCTTAGCATAAGGACCATAAAATAACTCTATCGACGTGTCAGAGCGTGACAGAGTTATGATGAAGTATATATCTGTCACCTTTGCACACGTCCGTAAACTCTTGTCGTGGTCTTGTATGCTAAGCTAGCTGGAGTCAACCGACGCATTATAGCAGTGGTAAAAAAATGTCTAAAATAGCTTACGGTGCGTTTATGAACAAAGGGATTAGACTACCAAAAAATAATAAGGACCGATCAAGCAATACGATAGAAATTGAATGATTTTATCATTTAAAATTTTCTTTTGACCTCCATTTTCCGTGGCCATAATTGGATCTGTTTAATCTTCACAAAATTCAATTTCCTTGATCCCAAATAGGCTTACCTGTAAAAATTCAAACGCTTACTTCATGAGTCGCTGTCGTTGTGTGTAATTTTGATTTTGAAAAAATACTTTTTTATAAAAATTGAATATAACAATGTACACTTAGTTTAAACTGACAACTATACCGATTGGTAGTAAAATTATAACTTTTATACTTAAGTTACATCATTACATCGACTGGCGACGACGCCTTTTGAAACTATAAGGAACTTTGTTAGAAAACAAGCTAAAAGAAAAATTGTAGATTATTCGTAAATTTATCAAGGCATGAAAAAGTACATGTTACTGCGTGTAAAAAAGTATTCAGCCAAAGAAAAATTGTCCCTCTCCTTGTCTCTAGAGAAAATTGTGATGGATGTTCTCTGTGTATCGTAAACCATGTGTCCGCTTAGAAAAAAGTACCCAAACTATTTTATAAACTTATAAAACAACGAATTGTTGGGCGTCCGTCATCGCTTCGCTTATATTGTTCAATCTTCTTACTTTTATTATTTTTCGCAAAAAATAGCATGACCGACTTCACCCGTGTACAGAATTCGCGAATATTTCGCACGAATCGATGTTACATTTTTCACATTAGTGTTGATTTTTTAAAAATGGCTCAGCCGATTTCAAAAAAATTTTAATGGCATTAATTTTTAATTTCTAATAAAAAAAGAGTTATTAAAATCGGACTACTACGAAAAAAGTTATGCGTGGTTATCCATCCGGTTTGGTTCGTCGGTCAAAAACAGAAAACGTCCTACGTAGATACTTACCTATATATTGTACTTTTGGTTTTTGACCCTTAACATTCAAGCTACAAAACGACCTTTTCTATCTCTAAACACCAAGTACTAAGTAAGTACTTTCACATGAACATTCACATTTCACACCTCTATTTACCTCTTTAAGGGATGTCTAAGTACCTTTTTCTCTGAATAGTTATACTGAAAGATGTATGTATATTATGTGGGAGTCCCGCCGACTGGATGGTATACCCACCAAAACCCCTGGGTGTTCCACCACTGCGCTTGATGTCGGGTCTACGGGCACTCCTCCGCGGCATTCGACAGCGCTGGCCCGACCACGGAGCTTGCGCTCCCGCCAGAATGACGATGTGTCGAACACCAGACACATCGTCATCCACCACCTGGGACCAACCAGCACTGGGCGTCGGACAGCACCCGTATCCGACAGCCCTGGTCCCGATGCAACGGGTCAATTAAAGTGACCCCGCGCCTGCCAACTACGGCTGCAGAGGATAGGGAGAGCGGCCATCGCGATACCGACACTCCTCCTCCCCTGCAGCCCCACCGCCTCCAATTGCATACCCCTACTGTCCTCTACGGCGAAATATCATTTTTATAGGTCCAGTCCGAAAGACTACGCGCTATCATTACTCATTATAATATCATAATAGCTTGGTGTAGATAATAATCGGCTTATGCAGTTCACGTAGCCTAGCCAACTTATCCGTTCACAGGAAAAAAACTCTTTGATCATTTACCAGTTCGCGTCTCATTTCACGCCTAGCCATTTTTTCTCGCTAGCTGATTAAAGTTACACGGTCCACTGAGCCAGATGACAAAACGAGCGAGAACGCTTCAAAACCGTACATAACTGCGGCAAATGTTGGTTTAGGCGCAGAATGGCTAGTTATACAAATGTGTTGTATGTATTTTGACAAAAATGTCTCAAAATCATCTGCATCTACAACACATATGACAATACTCGTGACAAGATGCGCCGAAATCTCATTCCATCACTTACACAGCGCTCTTCATCATCTAAGTATCTAATTAAGAATTATATTTGATTTCATTCTGAAAACTAACCAAGAAGCATATTATTATAGCCATTATTGACTGCCTCGGTGGCTCAGGTTAGTGATCCTAACTTCTGGGTCAAAGAGGCGTGGGTTCGATCCCCACCCAGGGCAAATATTTATGTGATGAACAAAAGTGTTTGCTCTGTGTCTGGGTGTTATTTAGTTACTATCTATATAAGTATGTATTTAAAAATAAGTATATGTAGTATATCAGTCTCTGGCAGCCATATCACAAGCTTTGCTTAGTTTGGAGTCAGAGACCGTGTGTAAGATGTCCCTTAATATTTAATGTTAAGTATTAATTATGAAAACTAAATCTTTCTCTCTTAAAGAGTACCTATCGGATGATTCATCCGAATTGGTTAAATTGTCATATTGAGAATTGGCCATTTACCATTATACGGCCAAGTCCAAACATATCGATCTAAAATAGACGATCTAAAATTCATAAGTCGAATGAAACGGGTCCCGGTAGCTGTTTCGTGGACGTAATTAACCGAAACATACCTACTATTAATTCATTACATCTGCTATTCGTTGTGCATATTACAATAACAAGTTGCGCCGAAATCTCGTAACATGTCGTCGTCAGACTCGAGGAAAATCCTCTTTTCTGAGGCAAGGCGCCACCGAAACCGTAAGAGATCAGAAGGTGCGAGTGCCCGCCCGCAAGGGCGAACGTCGTCTCAGCACCCTCATAACCGGTTGGCTGGATGGCTGTCCTAACTTTGTGGAGCTTTCTTCTTTATCTCTCTTTCGTGGGTCTCATGCTGGGTCACTTACTTCCTTTTCGCCTCCATCCACCGCACAGTTCATCCAGGAGATCTCGAGGGACTAACGCAGCACACTAACTATAGGTATCTATTAACAAAATAAGTCATTAAGTACTAGGTATCCAATTTGGAAACTAAATCTTTCTCTCTTAAAGAGTATCAGATGATCCATCATTGTCATAGATAGATAGATAGTCATTTATTTTCAGTAAGGAAAAATACGTACATAAGTACCCATACAAAAATATACTACGAGCAACACGACCCTACGATTCGTCAAAATAACAATTATTAATTATATACTCAACAGAATTATTACGCATAATATTGAGAACTAGCCATTTATGAGGCCAAATATTTCGATCTAAAATTCATAAGTCGAATGGAACGGGCCCCGGTAGCCGTCCGGTGGACGTAATTAACCTAAACATGCTCATCTGCTATTCGGTGTGCATATGACAATAACAAGTTGCGCCGAAATCTCATTACATCACTCACATAGCGCCCTTCATCGACGAAGTTTTCAATTAAACTTCAAATGAGTTTGGGAGCGGAATTAATTGGATTTTCATTAGCGTTAGGGACAGATGATATTGTTACAGGCGAGCGATCTATTGTTGCGTGGATGGGTAATTTGTAAGCGTCACTCACTTGCTAACTTCACGCTTCTGCGCTGTTTCGCCATATGAGCGCGCTGTCTGCTGTGTAATTAAGGATTTGCTTGTTTTATTGATCGCATAATTGCGGGAATAAAAACTTAACCTTTTATCTTTTGAAATTTTTATTCTTTACAAGTTGAGTCTAGCCTAACATCAGGCTAGACTTGGTTTGTCACGAGTTTATCGTGAATGTTGAAGTGATTAAAGCATTCACTTTCATTGGAATTTTTTGCATTTTGAGCTGCAATCATTTTTGCCTAAAGATAAAAGAAAATATTCTTCTTTTTACTTAACATAATTTCGCAAAGTTCTGCTGTTTTCAAGGTTAATGTATTTGTTTTGTGTTCTTTGTCATCGTTACGAATGTTATTTTTGGATTAAACATTATTTTTAAAACTAGAAAATAGTAGTGTTTTGTCAAATAATACACCTACAGTATTTTGATGTAGGTATCTACTTTTCCAATATATCAGATAAATATCTCTACCACTATACTTAGCAAAAATTTGATAAATATATTTTATAAGAAGATGTATTCTGCTGGTTAACAGACATACTCGTATGCATAATATTATACATAAAAACGATTTTTGACATAAGTGTGTCAAAATGGTATTTATGAAATGTGAATTGAAATTACGACTTATTATTCTAAGGGGCAGCACTAACACAGTTTCGCCTTTCATTCGCTTTAATTCTACCATATAAAGATCCGAGAGGTACTTCTCTATTAGCGTTATTAACGTTGTCTTGCATAACCAAAAATACTGTCACTGAGACCCAGTTCTGGCAAACAAATTCTAATTTAATTTTTGACGGAGTTTTAATAAAACATCAGTATAGCAATTAAGGCGGGTGCACACAGGAGGATTATGCGGAAAGCATTGTTCGTGATCGCGAGCACGAAAATAATTAACAACAGTTGCTAAATAGCCGGCCTGTTATCTGTGTTATATTAAAATTTGTTGTCAGTAAACCCATTATGCTCCATTGTTGCGAGTTTTTGCTTCGCGGAAAAAGGTAATTTCATATTTAGGTACGTATTTAAGACAAAGCTAGATGGATGAAGTGATTTTAATTCTAAAGAAAAAGCACTTAACGACGACCTTTTTTGGTAAATGTCTTTGTTAATATATTTTGTGTCGCGAAGTACCATCACAGTTGACTCATTTTATTTCATTGCCTTGATATATCAAACTTCACATAGAACTTATTAAAAGTACATACAGCGTCGAGGCAAAACCACTTTCTATAGCTGCACCATCACGCGCTATATACGCTACAAAAGTTTGAACGTCGACACTTCCTTGCCGAGACCAATTCTCAAATGAACTCAAGCTCAAAATCAAATCAAATGCTCTGTGCCTACCATCTATACACTATTTTTCAATCCTTTATTACTAGTGTTACTACGAATCTTACTACCAAGAACGGTAAATGAGTTGCCTTTGTTACTACTGCAGTTGAAAGTTGTTAGAACATCAATAAAAAAAAATACCCCTGCTACCACTGTAAATCTAAAATAACAAAACGAAACAAAATAGGTATATTGTACTAGCAGTAGTACGTACCATGGGTAAAATTTTCTTCCTGTAGGTATTTTTTTATTGCTGTTCTAACAACTTTCAACTGAATGCAGTTGAAAGTTGTTAGAACAGCAATAAAAATTAACAACACTATGGTGTTGTTAATCTTTATTGCTGTTACACACTATGGTGTTGTTAATCTTTATTGCTGTTACTGAGTTGTTGTCGTTGTGACAACAGCAACAACTCAGTAGTGCTTACTACTGAGTAAGAACGGTAATTCATTGACCATTCTAGAAAGATTAGTAGGTAGTAACACTGGTATAGGCCGCGCCACACAAGTTTGCGGATGTGAGGTTAGCAACAAGGTGCGCAATATCCTATCCTGACTGAAGCTCAAATAAAGCCTTACGTTGACTGGCTATTGCGCAGCTGCAAGCTAACTTCACGTCCGCCAACTTGTGTGGCGCGGCCTATAAACGTTTTCAACTTTACTTCATCATTATTTTGATGTGTTTATGATGTATTATTCCAGGTATAGGCGTGGTGCTAGTAACAGCGGCGGGTCTGGCGTGGCGGCTGGGCGCCCGCGATGCTCCGTGCGCGCTGCTGGGGCTCCGGCGCGCGTCGTGCCGCCGCCTCGTGCCGCGCCTGCCTCCGAGCTACGCGCGTCCACACCATCCGTATGCAGCCATGCTGTACCCCGAGTTCCACTACCGCCCGCCGCCGCCCACCTACCAGGCTTCCATGCAGGAGTACAGGCTTAGGTCAGTACCATCTTCTTCTGTGAAACCGTGTTGTTGCCCCGTGTAGGCTGCTGCTGTAACTGCTCTCTTTGTTCGTGTTGTGGTTCACTGACGCCCGCTACCGCCCACCTACTATACACGAGCAGAGCTTCCATGCAGGAGCACCTATAGGTTTAGGGCAGTGTTTCATCTAATTAGCAAAATGTGTTGTGCCCGAGCCGCATCTACTACTACTACTCACTCCACTGTAACCGAGGTTACGGTTTACTCAAGTAGCGCTCGTAGCGTAGTTTGATTAGGTGTTTGTCAGCGAGTACCAAAATCAAGCAACGTTCCGCACGGTCAGTATTTGTATGGGTGACCACGGGTGGCATTTTTCAACTGAGCGCTACCGTAACTCAGATGACATGTTAAATTGTACCCGGACTATACGAACTTACTTACCTACTTTACCCAAGTTCTTCCATGCCAGAGTACTTACAGGGTTAGGTCAGTACATAACAAATAGGTACCTAATTAGTATAATTATTCTTCTCTACGCCTCTTGTTGTACCTGCTTATTTAGGTAAGAACTCCATGTTTTACAAACACGTCCTGTGCTACCGATGCTACGCATTAGTCCTACCGCTGATTTTTGATTCTGATATTATCTAGTCTTTCCCCCTACTAAACTTTTTCGATTTCGATTACGCTGTAATAATGCTAAAATTTTTTACATTACGCTGTTGCTATTTCTAGGTTACTTCTGTTGGACAGAAGTGCGCCCGCGGTGTCACCGCCGCCGACCTACAGATCTAACTCCGCCAGTCTAGTCAGGTGAGAAATTGAGAATATAATAATAATAATAAAGCTTTATTTAATTCCATACATACAATGAAATACATTGCTTAATTGACATAGTATTGACTAGCTAAATGAGATGATGCAAAAACATATCGAGATTAGGCCATTACCTTGTACAGTATCCAATTGTTGGCTTTATTTATTTGGAAAATGATTTTCCTATTATTTTCTTTCATAACAATCTTCATTTAAAGGAATTTCACATTATTTTACATTTCCGGATCTTATTATCTTTTGACATTGCTTGTAAAATATGGCGGCGTGATTGCAACCTTGAGCAAAAATCAAATTAGAAAATATGAAATTTCATTCAAATGAAGCACTCAATGCGGTTGTTTTACGCTGCGCATTTATGTAATTACAATATTTAAATTGATTTTTTGAGCTACTGTACACAGTCTGGTCCCACTTTGCAAGATCTTCTTTTTATTACAATTTAATCAATAGTTAAAATACATTGCTTAATCTACATAGTATTGACCAAATATTTTTTTTTAAACAATTTAATTCAATAATTATGCACTAAAATAAAATTTCAAATGGTTTTGTCTCCTAACAATAATAATAAATAATTAGTTATTCATTACAAAGTTGAGTAACAAATTAATATTTTTTTTTATAAATTTAATACAATCAATGGAATAATATTATTTTTTAATAATACTAATAATTTATTAACAATGCATGCTAGTAAGTTAAGTAAGCAAAAATTGATTTATGATTTGTGATAATTAATTGTAATGATGATTCTGATGCAACAAATGAATTAAATTGAGAAATTACTTTTATTTTAAAATTTGAATGCACCAGTGAGATATAGTCAGTCTTATAACTGTATGGACCCCTTTAGGGTAAAAGCCTCCTCCGAAGAATACAAAAGCTGTCTGTCTGTGGCTGTATCCAACCAGTTTTTGCCTCGGAAGGGAGAAATTGAGAATACTATCACAAAATCATTACCATCAATTAAAAATACTAAAGGCCCATCCTTAAGTATTTTTAATTGGTCGGTAGTCTCGATCAGCGCGCGAATTTTTTTTTTTTTTGGGTTTTTTGCTTTTTACAGACAATATATTCATTTTAAGTTTACGAAAATTCATTTAGCGTTCAAGAATAGGTACTTAGTGTTTATAAGTGACATACACCTAAAAACCAAATTAATGGTCAGTTTATACACGAAAGTGTATTAACTGATTTTCACCTTAGTTTTTTGTAACTGGACTCTTGTACTTAGATTGGCCGCTATTTTAGTTTCTAGGTGTAGGTACTTTTATACCTCGTTAGCACTGTCTATTCAAGGTCGCTAAATGAGTTTTTAACTTACAACGAGCAGCTTATTTGTACCAAAAGACCCAAAAATTTATTTTTGCAAAGGAAATTAACTAAGCAAAGAACCGTAATTATAATATGTTAGCCCTTTTAAACAATGCTAACTTGCTAACATTTAAAATATCTACGTTATTACATAACAAATAAAAAAATTAAAGTTGTCACCCAACCTTAGGTCAGGAGCTGCGGAATAATCTTTTCACATTAGATTCTCTAGCTTCCAAGAGAAGTTTATAGAACTTCTGCTATACAAAATAACATGATGCAATAATTTGGAATCATGCATGTAGGTAATTTTAATGAACTAACAGAACTTTTTTTCTACAGAGGGACAACGGGTGCCACGTGGTGTGGCTCCGAGTACAGCGGGCCACCCTCGTACCGCGCTCCCCGCGCCGACCCCCCCACCACCGTCGCCGACGCCCTCCCCACCATCACTCCCCTCGAACTCAAGTACACCGACAACATCGAACCCGCGACCGAGGAGAAGGACCCGGACGAACATTTGGTCACAATCGTTCACACCGACTCGCAGCCCGTCATAGTGACGGTCTCTGGATCGACGGCGCTCAACGAAACTCATACGCAGATGCCTTCAGAAATAGATATATTAGCGCACTTATAACAAATAAATCTCGAGTTAGTTTCTTCTTATTTAAAAAATATTTTTTGCTTAGAAAAATAATAGGTACCTACGTGATAAATCTGAACAGGTCATTATTGTGACAAAAAAATAACTACAACAATATACAATACTACTTACTAAACCTACAACTGAATAAACTACTACGACATAAAAAGCAATTGGATCATCCACAGAACCTTGAAGGTCTAAATATAATCGAAATTCTCAAGCCCACTGCTAGTTGGCAGCGTGCTCAGCATGCTGGCAGCATAAATTGTCAAAAAATGTATTAAAACGTTCCAAAACTTACCAAGTAGGACTAACTACTAGACTAATAGAAAACTGTACAAAAAGGAGACACTAATAAAATTCTCAACTTATGAAGAAATAATCTAGTTCAATTTCAAATACTTACAGTGGTGCTGAACGAATCTAAATATTACTTAAAAGCTCAAAATCGTCTGAATCAACGAACAGTCAAGAAGATCACATATAAAACACAAATTAAAATTCAATTTCAAAAATAGTCTAAAATGTCCACTTGTAAACATTTAATCGATCGATAACAAAAGTGATATAGATTCAGGATTACATTTAAAAATAAAATTTCACATTGGTATAATATTTTTGCTTACGATGTAGATCTTGCCCATCCAAAAGAAATTTTCTGTAGCAAGATTCTTCTACTGTAGGATTATCTGTTAGTTCTTGAGGAAACTTTTACCTAAATAAAAAAATCTTTGTACATTTTTGACCTTTGGGTAATTCGTTTACTTTGGGGTTTTTGCGACGGATAAACGACTTTAGCACTATTGATTTGAAAAAAAGTAAAACTTATCCTTATTGCTATATTTATGATGAAAGAAATATAAAATAGTAGGAATATTGATTATGATAATTACTGAATCAGAATGTTATCATGAGATAATAATTAACTACAGAAGAAAATTGATTAGCTATTACCATAACTAAAACTTATGTAATAGTGTTGGCTCTAGGAGTCTAGCTATGCTAAGCTAAAAACAAAATGTTAAGTTCAATATTTTCAAAAGTTAATGTACCTTTATCTTTAGGATTATAATTGTGTAAATATTAAAAGAGCACTGACATATATTATTTCTCATATATGTTTAGATAGTATTTAGTTTAACAAAATGTGCCGTGTATATAGGTATTACGAAAAAATACAAATATATTTTAGTTATATGAATGAAGTACCTACTAGGTTTTTTAGATTGGTGAAATATTAATCCAAGCATATCTGCTATTTAAATAAGTATTTGACAACAGTTCAAGCAGTCAAATTTCACTACTGTAAAAAACCACAAGAGTAGGTAAATATTACGTGTTAGTAGCATTAATTAAACCAAATCATTACCGTAATGTACAACACTCTGAAAATTGTTGATTAATGTATAGATTAGTGCCAATATTTTATTTTGATTATTTTGTAAATAGTAACAAAACGAATGTTGCATGCTTCATCTCCTTAGCTTGGTTTTTAGTTTGTCAGTCATACTTTAAATCTACATTTCGACAGAAAATCTTGAAACCTCGCCATTTATTTCATTTCTATTTTAGGGACAAAGTTGTTAATTAATGACATTTTCACAATTTTTAATTTATTTTTATGTTGAGAACAAAATTGACAGTCGTATCCTATACTACATTGACTTTTTTTATATCGGCTCGTGAAACAATTACCTTTGGAAAATGGGACTTTATGTACTAATAATATTAAGTTAATAAGTATTTCAAATAGGTTTTGTGAAATATCACTACACAACAGAGTGATAATTCTGTAAAAATATTAATACCTACCTAATTTTAAGTTGATAGCAATTATAAAATGTAATTATCATTGTTGTACATAACGTTATTATTTGTATTATAATAAAAACGAATAAAGATCTTTAGTGAAATCATTTTGTTTCTTTATACTCTGTGTATGCATAAATAGGTAGCATAAGCCTAAGTGCATAAGTAAGTGAATCATTTTTTTTCAAAACAGTGCTAATACACGCTGAGAACATTGCTATAAAGTTATCTATGAGTAGAATAATTACATCAATTTGATAACCTACGAGGGTAAAATCCTCAAATGGAAACTACTTAATTACCTGCCAGCACAGCATAAGTGACCCACTAAGTTTGTAGAGGCTGAGTGGCTAACCCTGGTGTCAGAGGTTTTAAAGCCGCCTGAAGGCCTCTGACATAGCTAAATGGTTGAAACAACCGCAGGACCCACAATTTAAAGTGCCATTCGAGCCACGGTAGCGCTCAATTATAAATGCCACCCAGACGCCCACTTAAAACCACAGAACGACAATTTACATGTCTAATTGTCATTTGTCAAATACAATGTCTAATTATCCGTGTTTTTGCAAAAAAAACTGTGATTTTTGCAAAAAAACGGATTATCAAATGTTCCTACGACATTATAGGTAAATGCAAGCTACTTTCAAACAATCTTATTAGAGATCCATGAATATGGAAAGTATTGTCTAACTAAGGAGGTTGGGTGATAAAATAACGATAAAAACAACACGAATACCACGTAAGTATAAACAAACAATACAGAACTAATTAATAACTGAAAAGAGCTATCTAATTTCGTACTTATCTGTTGTATCCTGCAAGGTAGGTACCTACTCTATAATTTATCGAATATTCTGATCAAATGTACGAACAGAAAGCCACAAAACGCTTTCATCGTCACGTAAAGGCATAAAATCGATTCCCCACCTACCCAGTAACCGCTTAAGTTTAAATGCATCTATAATTTTGCATTTATACGCTCATTGCTTTCGACCATTATGTCTATCGGTTAATATTCTGTCTCAAAAGACGATCGACGGACGTTCTGAACAAGAATGTGGCTGCGATTCAGTTCGGAGAATGATATGTACCTATATAAACTTTTTCCCCAACCTATTATAAAGGAGAGTGGCACATTTTGCTTCTAAATTAGATCTTATGTTATGACTTTTTACTATGTAGTTGGATTGAAATATATTTTTCATACCACCTGCTTGAAAATGACCCATTATATGTCAAAGAATCTCAACGGAAAACGAGTAATTATTATCTTAACACAATCTCGAGGGCTATTGCAGGTCAATAATGTTGTATGAAACTCCCTAGGGGTTAAAGTGATTTAAATTTGGAACGTCTAATTCGTATGAAAATTTCTCAACTTAGAACATAGGACATCGTAAAGAGGTTTCATTTTGCAAAATCAAATTTAACCTCTTTACATTATACGGCAACTGGCATTGTAAGGAGGTTCTACTCGACTTAACAGAATAAAACCTCTTTGGTGCCCGTATCAGTTCGATTTTATAGAATAAAACCTTTTTTTGCAATGCCCGTTTAGGCTATGATAATCGAGCTGGGCCCTATTTTATAAAACTACAAGTAACAGGCTACAGGTAAATTACTGGTAACATTGACGGAATCCGCATTCGTGATTGGTCGAGACTGCGTCATTAATGTCAATTTGCCTGTATAATTGTAACTTGTAGCTTTATAAAATTGGACCCAGGCCATGGTCTTATTTTTTTTTCATGTAGTATTTTCATTCTCTTTTTTTATTATACATTGTGTGCGATTCTATGAAAATTAGTAGGTACATTCTATCCATCCATCCATCATCCAACCAAATTTGTCTTCGTCTTGGGCGACTTGAACCCCTCGCTTCACTCAGGACTCTAAATAAAATAATTAACTTAAAACACCCTCGCTGCGCTTGGGAGTTAACTATAGAGTCACTCTCTACGCTCAGGGTCCAATTGTCGCCCGTGACATAAGACACCACTTGGTTCTCTTGGTAGATAGTCTACTATTTTTTTTTGTATTGTATTGTATCAGCGTTTTTTATAGTCCACTGCAGGACGTAGGCCTACCCATGAAGGTATATATGCAGGATGCCTCACGATGTTTTCCTTCACCGAAAAGCCAGTGGTGTGAAATTCCGTACATAAATTCCAAAGAACTCATTGGTACGGAACTGGGATTGAACCCACGACCTCACGATTGTAAGGCGGGCGTCACTACCTCTAGACCACCACGGCTTATTCTACTACTATTTACCTTAATGATGGTCTACTATTTACCTTAATGATATACCTACCTTCTTTCCAGATTCTGTTATGGAAAAACTGCAATGTAAACGTATAATCATTAATATGTCGTCAAATATCTTTTTTGAGCAAGTGCTTTTACTAAATACAACAAAATTCAATACTATATATTTTGTACTTAAGCTAAAACTACATGCTGAAGCCTAATACTATTTAAAAAGCAATTTGATCATTCACAGGGATGATTCAATTGCTTTTTATGTAGTAGTAGCATGTACCCTTGAAGGCTTTAAGATAAATCCAAATGCTCAAGCCCACAGCCAGTTGGCTGCGTGCCCAGCATGCTGGGAGCATTACGACGCTAAATGGCAATGCTTATACGTAAGCTTCATAAACACCAGAATTGCCTCTTTATTGTATAGGTACTTTTAAATAGAATTTTCATTCTCAACCTCAGAAAACTAAAATGGAATTAATGTCAATTCACATCTGTATTTTGTACGTACCACTTTTTGCATTTCAGTCAGTAAGTAGATAAAGATAGATATTCTGTGTGCCTTTGTACCTACAACATGCTTGCATTTTGGCCTCCTATTGAAATGATCACTAGATCTTTTGTTACGATACAATAAGTATGATTAAAAAATAGAATTAGTCCGTCAGAGAGATTATCAAAAAATATTATTGACAAGGTTTATCTTTGTCATTCGTTGTTTGATTGACAGAAGAAAAAAATCGTGTCCAAAATTTTTTGATAATCTAACTCACGGTCTAATTATAATAATGTTTTTTTTTTTACCCAGTCATCATGCTTATCTATACCATGAATTGGCTAGTAAATTTAGGAATAACTCTTTTGGTATCAAGCTTTTGTACTTATTAAAGCTCCCAGTCCCAAGTACCAAAATTGCGTTTGTACCCAAAGAAATTAGTTCCAGCTCCTTTGGTGACCCTGGTTCTGTTCTGCGACAGACATTAATATAACTTCTACCAATTTTCATATCAGAGCGTTCGGCGCGTTGCGACAAAATTGCTTTACAATATAATTACGGAAGACCATTGTTCGGAATCCGCGGCGGAGCTTCGATTTACATCTGATATATTCGGAACTGTAACCTATTTCAATTATTATAATAGCTACTTAATATGGAGGGAGCTTCATATGGATATCTACCTGTATATTTTATATTTGTGGGACAATTTTTTTTATCGAAATTCATCAAGATAATATAATTAGCGTAGTTTAACTAGGTGTTTGTCAGCAACCACCGAAGCTAAGCAACGTTCGGCATGATCAATCTTCAGTGAGTGACCGCGGGTGGTATTTACAACTGAGCGCTACCGTGGCACGAATGAAACGTTAAATTATAGGCCCCGGTTGATTTAACCATATACCCATGTCAGAGGCCTTCAAGCGGCTTAAAAACTCTGACACCAGGGCTAGCCAACCGGCCTATATACGAACTTACTAAGATAATGGGTAGGTACTTATCAAGATACTCACTGGAGTTTATTCTGGCAAGCAGAACCTAAGACTAGTCATCTTGACCTTGACATACCCAGAACTAGATAACACTAATGTTGTGTATACAAGTGAAACCACCAAGTGCGAGACAACAACTGGTTTATTGAACTACCTCCTAATACTATTAACTATACTACATCTCCCCCAATTAGTGGGATTTCTATGCACATAATCAAGTTAACAATGACATTTAAGTTAATTAGTAAGTATTAGGTTTTACACAAACTAATTTATACCTAAGCACACCTATTTATCCTTTCTTGTTTTAAAAGAATACAAATGCAATCATAAACAATTGAGAAGAATAATAGGTATTTATTTATATCTAAAAAACTAAACTTAATTTAATCTATCTATAAATACTACTATGAAAAAAAAACTTATCTATTGCGCATACAAAACAGATGTAAACAGTAATACATAAACATAATATTGAACTATGTAGACTTGTTTAGGGAAACGCCCTTTGTATTTTTAAAAACTAATTTTAATTATAATTCAATTAATTATAAAAGGCGAGTGTGTCACGCAGTGACCGAATACAGAATGACGAAAATAAAATGTTATTTAAATCTAGAGCTTAGTCTAACTTATTGGGTGGTCGTAAGTCGCTGTGTCAGCATCCGGTGGTCTCATGATCACGCCATTTCCCGTGGGTGTCCAGACGTAAACATGATATGCTTACGAGACAAATATGCCATGACCGGTGGCTGGCGACATGACTCCTCCCTCCTCAAGTTCGGGATTATCCACAGGGTGGGGATGATCCCGAATAGTTTTACATAAAAACTTAATTTTACGCTTAAATGCTACTAATACAAGGCCGATTACAAGGATTACACAAAATATAAGGTTTCCTATGCTAACACTCCTATGATCTAATGCACTATAATGGCTTTCACTATCACTAAATTCACTTCCACTTTTCTGCAATAAATAATTCAGGAACTGCGTATCCGAAAGATCGACTCCGTTAAGGTTGACAGGTCTCATCCCATGCGTACAGTCTGACTCGTTCCGCAGTGTCGCAGGTAATTGAATGAGCTTGCTGTCAATAACGTTCTTTCCCTGATCTTGGTGTTTTTTGAGCTTCAATTCTTTTATCTTTACTTCACAGTCGTCGTCCATAGTTAACAGGTACGTTCCGGCTATGGTGTCTTGGGTGGTTTCTTCTTCGCAATATTTAGTAAGGAGTGTGTCGGAATTTGCGTAAATGATCCAGCGATTGGGTTGTATTAAATCGGCTCTTACGTCTTTGATGATTACGGGAACCGGGTGACAACTTGAAATATTCATGGAAAATTTCATTAGATCGGTGACGCACTTGTCTTCAATTAGTGGTGATGCGTCATTTTCGAAACACAGGAAACGGGCTTCGTCAACCTCACGGCATGGCTGGGAGAGCGGCTTAGCTTTCAACCCTTTCACAAGGATATAGGGATGCCTAGGGATGATTAGAGAGGTAAGGCCGGTGTCTGGATTACGAACAGGTAAGGGAATCAATTTTATGTAGTTAAAAACCTCGTTTCGTATTAAAGGAATATGCATAATAAATTTTATCTGATTTTGTTTTATGTACGCTTTCATCTCTATACACTGCTCTATTTTAACAATGTTTTCCATGTTTACCGTAAATACAAGTTTTTCAGTTTTCTCAATTTTCTTTAACAATGCGATTAGTTCATCTGTGTCTATAACTGATTGGTGTAATAGTTTAACTTTAGCAAAAGCAATAGCTGTTTCAATCTCGTTTAGTTTTAAGTAGAGGGTTTGGAAATTATGTATATATGCATTATAGATGTGAACAACTCTGTTATTGGTTTGTATTAATTTGGAGTCGTTGAGATTTCGATTGATATCTTGAATGCTTTCCTCAATGAGGTCAAAATTGCTTTTGGTAGAGTTAGCCATTTTCGTAAATGTACCCAACATTTCGGCAACTATCGTCATTTTAGTATCAAGATGATTTTGTTTTGACTTTACTTCCTGAATCAATTTTTCGTATTCTATAGCATCGTCATTGTCAAGATTACCAGTTATAGCTTTAATAAGTGAACCGAGGGGATTGATTAAGCCACGCTTATATCTTATTGACGGAATCAGTTCTTTATACTTTTCTATAGTTATATTCATAGTATAATCGGTTTGCTTCTCTATTTCGGTAAAGTCTATTTCAACGGTGTTGCCCTTAAAATAGTTCTTTACCTGGTTTTTTAAACTTTTGTAATTGTTAATATTAGATTCTAGTTCCTCATATAAAGATTTTAAGTCTAGGATCTTAATGACAGTCCAGGTGTCATGACTTACGACTGCTTGACCTTCTTTTATGGGTAACAGTCCAGGGTTCTTGTCAATCCGTTGCAGCTGGAGAGCTCCCGCTTGAGCCACCAGGAGGATTAACCTGTGGAGGGCGCTTGATGTCTTTAATAGGAACTTTGGTAGCTCGATTTTGAGTAGTAACTGGTACGACGTTCCTATGTATGGCTCCAGTTATTTGAGCTTTTTGGTATCGCGGTTTGTCTTTACCTCGCCTAACGTTTACCCCTTTGATAAATACCGTATCGCCTACATCTATGTCAAAATCTGTATCTCCCCCACGTTTCTTAATTTCGGCTTTTTTCGTATCAATAATTTTGTCGGTTAAGTATTCGTACAGATGTTTCGTTCGCCTCACGTGTTCTTTTACTAATTGTTGCGTAAATTGTTTGTTAAAGTCTACATGGAATGCCGTGTTTGCCTCAGTGTGTCCAAAAACTACCTCAAACGGAGTGAGGCCTGTGGTAGAGTGAATTGTGTGGTTATATGACATAATTGCATAACTCATAACAGACGCAGCGTCCGTCACCTTTTGTTCGTACTTAGCAATTCGATATATCTCTATAATTGTTGAATGGAATCGCTCTACAACCCCCATAGAGTTAGGATTATGGGGTGTGCCGATGTGTAAATCTATTTTATGGTATGATAGCATTTCTTTCATCAATGCATTATTGAATTCAGTGCCTGGGTCTGCGCTGATTCTATTCGGTGTTCCGTACAAGGAGAAATACTTTATAAGGGCTCTAACCACTTCAGGGGTGCTTTTTGTGCTGATTTCAAAGGCTTGGCCCAGCTTGCTGAAGGCATCTACTATTGTCAGATATGATTTTCCATCAATTGTGAAAGTATCGATAAATAATTCTTGGAATGGTCTGATTTGTGTTTGCGTTAATTGTAGTTCCGGTTTAAGTGGCTTTCGGTCATATTTCATTTTTTTACATAATTCACATGCATTTATGATGCATGACACTGTTTCGCTCATATTGTTCCAGTAATATGTGCGTCTGAGGTGTACCAGAGTTTCCTTAATTCCTCTATGGCTATTTTTTCCTACATGATATTTAAGTACAATTTGGCGCTGTTCTTCCTCATCTTCTACATAAACTACACGCCTGGTACACTCGTAAAACTTTACTGTTCCTTTTTGGAAAAGAAATCTACTGGTTTCCGAAAACTGACTGCGATGTATTGGGTCTTCAAAATAGAAAAAGTATTTAATTTTGGGCCTGATATAATTTTTCAGGAATCGCTTAATCAGTTCTGTGTTATTTAGGGGTAGGTGGACTTCTAATACTTTTTGTTTATCTCTAGACAAATCTTTGACTGACAATTCGTTCCTATTCCATGTGTGTATGAGTATCTGATTAGGCTTGGTGTCTATAGCCTCCTGTAATATAAGGATACCATCGGTGTCTAAGTTGTCGGCTGAGTGGATTGTACCTATAGTATCTGTTTCGTCTTGGCCTTCAGAGGCAGTTGCAGTGACGCTGCCTTCGGATGGAATCGAGTAGGGAGATCTTCTACCTGAGCTACATATGGATATTACCTCTTCAGAGTCAGTTGACGGTTCTATTATGGATGTAGGTTGTTCTCGTGACGTAGAGGGGACAGGTTCGATTTCGCCTCTAGGTTGCTGTCGTTTAATTTTTTTCTCTTTTTTATCTATATTGACTTTCATCGAAACGTTGTCGCTTTCTCCTAGTGCGTTTACCTTAATTCTGGATAAAGCGTCGGCGTTACAGTTTTGTTTTCCCTGTTTATGTATTATATCGTAATCAAATTCCGCTAAGCGCAATTTCCATCTTGTTAGTTTACTATTAGGTTCAGTTATGGATTTTGCCCAAACTAGCGGCCTGTGATCTGTATAAATGGTAAATTTCTTTCCGTATAAGTAAGGTCTGAAATGTTTGGTTGCCCATACTATGGCAAGCAACTCTTTTTCTATTGTACTGTATCGTGTTTCTGCATCGTTTAGCGTGCGACTCGCATAGGCTACGGGCTTGTCGCTTCCTATAGGTCCTTGTGAAAGGACTGCGCCTATGGCAAAATTTGACGCATCGGTTGTAAGGACGAATGGTTTAGAGAAATCCGGGAATTGCAAGAGCGGTGCGTTTGTTAAAAGCTCTTTGCATTTTTCGAATGCGTCTATATATTCTTGTTTGGTACAGTCTATTTTATTTCTTTTTTTCAAACACGCGGTCATGGGTTGAGTGAGTTTGGCGAAATCTTTGATAAATTTTCTGTAGTAACCAACTAAGCCGAGGAAGCTCTTAATTTCCGTAGCAGTTCGCGGGAGTGGGAAATTTAATACTGCCTTTATTTTATCATCGTTTGGCATGAGGCCGTCCTTGGTGATCGTATGTCCAAGGTAAAGGACCTCTTTCCTGAGAAATTCGCATTTATCCAGGGTTACCTTTAGGTTTGTCTTTCTAAGCCTATCAAATACCTTTCGAAGTTTCTCGACGTGCTCTTCCAGGCTGTTAGAGAATACTATTATGTCGTCAAGATATACCAGGCAATGCATACCCTGTAGGCCTCGTAGTACATTGTCCATGGCTCTTTGAAAGGTTGCCGGTGCTGTTTTCAGGCCAAATGGCATTCTTTTAAACTCAAAATGTCCTGCTTGTGTTGTAAACGCGGTTTTTGCCCTATCACGTTCATTTACTTCAATTTGATGGTAGCCACTGGCGAGATCTATTGTTGTAAAGTATTGGGATTTGCCTATTTTATCGAAAAGATCCGTTATGTTAGGTAGAGGGTATTTATCGTCTACCGTTATCTCATTAAGACGTCGGTAATCTATGACCATCCTATACTTTTTTTCGCCTGATGCATCTAATTTTTTGGGCACTAAATGCACAGGTGCACTCCAGGGTGAGTGAGACTCTTCTATCACATTGTCTGTCAAAAGCTTATCTACTTGTTTTTGAATTTCTTCATTTATAACCGGTGGGTGTCTATATGGTCTGATATATATCGGGTCTTCGTTGGTTGTTCTAATTTGGTGCTTTACTTGGTTTGTAAAAGTCAGTGGTAGTTGGTCGCAATAGAATATATCTCGGTACTCGTAGCATAGTTTGGCAATAGCGTCACGTTCCTGTTTATTTGTATGATCTAGGCGTAATTTTTTTAAATTTTCTTTCAGTAAATCATCAATCACACAGTCATCTTTCACGACGTTTACCTTACATTCCTCGTTTTCAAAAACCGTTACTTGGAAAGGCTCTTTGAACGTGATAATGGTCTTAGTCTCTGTTGTATTTTGTATAATTGTTTCCGCAAAATAATTCTCACACTTGACGAGTGCGGTTGGCATGCGGACGCCTTCCTGAAATTGTAAAAAATCTAAGATTGCTTCGCCGTGTTGTAAGTCCGTGGGAATTTTTACTTTCATTTCAGATCGCGGTGGAATCTCAACCTCGTAGGGTGGATTGTAGATAATTGGGATTTTCGCGTTGTGCGTCACCAACATTTGGTTACGCATATCAATATTTGCTCCTAGTCTCGACAGAAGGTCGGACCCTATCAAGCCGTCATAACGTTTGTCTACGTCATAGACGTAAAATTTTTGACGAAGTGTGCTTTTAAATGTTTTCAGCAAGGGTATATATATTACTTCGTCGTGCGTGCTTTGCGCGTGTGTACTAATCACCTTAAATGGTTCATAGTACCTAAAATCATTGAAAAACTCTTGCGCTTTGGCGGGGCTAATAAAAGATCGGCTACTTCCGGTATCGATTAAGAATTTTGAGTTTATTTCGGGGATTACCACGTGTGGTAATTTAAGGATACTATCGCAATAATTCAAATTAATTATTTCACCACATTCTGCGAGGCTGTTGCCTGAAAATTTTCCGCGTGGGCGGCTGTATCGGTATCGTTACTATCGTTTTCAATTACAGGGTACGAATAGTCGAACTCGTTAACGTTTTCAGTATAATTACAATCATTCATAGCGTATTCTACGTTATCTTCGTAACCATAACCATACTCAGCTTGTTCTTGACTGGGCTCGTCGTAGAACAGTTCGTTAACCATAAGGTTTTGCCTAACAGGTGCCGTACGCATCGTGACGTCTGACTCCTGAAGTCTAGGTGGTTGTATCTGCTGGTTGGGTATGCCGAACTTGAACTGATTGGCATTCGGGTGATGTTGGTTCGGGATGCCGAATTTAAAATTTTGTTGTTGGGGAATACCAAATCTGTAGCCACCGTACTGGAACGGTGCGCGTTGTGGGGGCGTTTGGCCGAAATTACGTTGGGGTAAACCTTGTGGTTGTCCAAATTTATGAAGATTTTGCATGGGTGGCATGAAACGTGGTTGTTGTGGTAAATTTGGTCTAAAACCTTGGTTCTGGGGAATGCCGAATTTAAATGTCGGCATTGGCGTCGGATTGATATTTTGCCTAAAAACTGGAGGTGCGCTGAACGGTTTTGGTGTAGCTTGTGAGCTCATCGTAGGTAGCTGTACTGAGGCTTGTTTAAGTAATTTATTTTTGGCGTCATATTGGAACTTAAAGTTAACTTCCTCAGTTACGATACTCAGTGCAGCTTCCAATGAAGGGGCTCCTTTTAACCTCACAATGCGAATCATATCTTCTGGGAGGTTATATAAAAATACATTTAAAGCTGTATTATTATAAACTATCATTTTTGCGGCTTTAATGCCTTCGTCAGCGAGTCTGTTAACTTTGGCAAATAGTGAGCTTCTAACGTTTTGTATGCGATGGCAAAACTGTATGTATGTTTCCCCGGTTTTTAATTTAAGGGTCTCTAATTCGATAGCAATGCACTCTTCTGAGCGCGGGTCGCCAAAATGTTGAGTAAGTAACTCTTTGAGAGCTTCATAATTGGTTATATTTGGGTGATCGCTAAGTATAGTTGCGGCTCTACCAGTTAACCGACTGGTAATTGAATGGAATATATATAGCTCTTGGGCTATGTTTCCCGCAATTCTACTTCCGTTGACCACATAATCACATTTTGAAAGGTATAAATTTAATTGCTGTTCATCTCCGTCATACTTCGGAATTATACCTAAAATTTCTTTGGGAATTACTCTATATTCCATTTTTATAAGTTACTTTACTTACTTAAATTACACTGAATTTTTACCGATACAAGTGTAAAACAAATCAGTTACTTAACTTACTTAAAATTATTTCACACAATAATTTTAATTGCGGAAAGTTTACTTAATTAATATTTTAATTCACTTAATAATTGTGATTAAGAGAATTAACCTAAAACTAATCTGATTAATTACCTATTTGCGTGTAAAACAAAATCAGATAATCTTACTGCTATTCCACTCAATAATGTAAATCGAGGGGAAAATTGGGAAAAGTCACGGGAAAATAAGAGCAGGATGTGAAAAGGTTTACTCACATTAGGCTGCTCGATCCCATGTCCTCCTGATTCTGTGCCGGTCACTGGTCCACGCGTTTCCCAGGGAGTCGTATTTGTTTGGTTCGTAGTTTTCCGTCTTCGCGAAATCACCGTATCGCGTACCGATTTAGGGGCGCTGCAACACCGTAACTCGCGAAAATTGTGGAAAATCCACAAGGCTGCGCCAGACTTGTTTAGGGAAACGCCCTTTGTATTTTTAAAAACTAATTTTAATTATAATTCAATTAATTATAAAAGGCGAGTGTGTCACGCAGTGACCGAATACAGAATGACGAAAATAAAATGTTATTTAAATCTAGAGCTTAGTCTAACTTATTGGGTGGTCGTAAGTCGCTGTGTCAGCATCCGGTGGTCTCATGATCACGCCATTTCCCGTGGGTGTCCAGACGTAAACATGATATGCTTACGAGACAAATATGCCATGACCGGTGGCTGGCGACATGACTATGTATTATTTAGTTTTTGCAAGCCTCTGCTGAGCAGCGATTTTCGCTTTACGAACGGGTGCTGTGATTTTTTGTGAGGAATTGGATTGTTCAGAAGAAGTATGTTCATCTTCAGAGTTGTAAGTGTCATTCTCTTCCTTATAATCCACATCCTCGCATGCATCACTGAACTCGTCGTTATCGCGCAATGCGCCGTCATTGTCTGGCGACGCGTTATCACCTGCAGCACATTTTATCAGGTGGCGTCTATTCCGTCTGTACCTAGCGCCTATATTTGTTTGTACTATGTATGAACGTGGAGTATTCGCGCGGCCGATGACTGTGGCCCTTCCCCTATTTTTACCATCAATGTATATGACGGAATCACCTGTTTTTAAATCAGGTAAACCTTTACAGTGTTTATCGTAACTTGCTTTCGATTTATTTTGCTTTTCAAGCATAGTTTTATATTCCATTGGGTTAATGGGTCGAGGCTCTAAAAGTTTATGATGAACTGGTAATTGACAACGCAGCCTACGGCCCATTAACAGTTGTGCAGGAGAACTCAAACCGTCCCTAGGAGTGTTACGAAAATTCAAGAGCGCCATATTAAAATCTCCGTTACTTTTTAATGATTTTAATAATAACCGCTTCACTGTTTGTACTGTACGTTCACTTTTACCGTTAGACTGGGGATAGTTTGGTGAAGAGGTCACGTGATCGAATCCCCATTCTTGTGCAAATTTCTTGAATTTACGACTTGTATACTGGGTTGCATTGTCACTTATGAAGGTTTTTGGGATTCCGTGACGTGAGAAAACCTCTTTAGTCTTTTCTATGACTGTCTCTGTAGTTATGTTGCTCAGTTTACAAACCTCAACATAATTGGAATAATAATCCACTAATATTAAAAAATATTTTTTCTTATGTTCAAAGATATCGGACCCTACTTTGTACCACGGAAGTTGTGGAATCTCAATAGGTAGCATAGGTTCTCTCGTTGGTGCGTTTGAGTGCTCCTGACAAACTTTACATCTTTTTACATAAAGCTCAATATCACGCGACATATGTGGCCAAAACATTACCTGTCTCGCTCGCCGCTTGCACCGATCTATACCTAAATGACCTTCATGCACAATGCCTAACATTGTGTCGCGCAAATTTCTCGGAATTACAACGTATTTATCTTTAAAAATAACATCATCGACAACAAATAATTCATCCTTTATTGACCAATACTCTTTAACGTTATTCGCGACTTCATATTTATTTTCTGGCCATCCTGCCGCTATGTACTCCCTTAAAATCATTAAATCTTCGTCTTTTTTAGTTGCTTTTTTGACCATTGTTAATTTATCATTTGAGATAGGAACATTCTGTACGATCATTTGGACTTGGTATAGAATGTTTTTACTCACTTCGTCATCGTATAAGTCGGGCAAGGGCGACCGAGATAATAAACATGTACTTGCCGGGCACATAATTAACTATTAAATCGTAACCTTGAATTCTAAGCATCATGCGTTGTAGTCGAGCCGGGACAGACATCAGCGGTTTTTTAAAAATACTTTGTAATGGTTTGTGGTCAGAGTCTACTATAACGCCTTGTTGACCATAAATATACTGGTGGAACCTTTCACAAGCGAATACTATGGCTAACAACTCTTTTTCAATTTGCGCGTATCTTTTTTGTGTATCAGTAAGCGTCCGCGATGCGTACTCCACTGGGCGTCCGTCTTGTAGAAGGACCGCTCCCAGGGCCGCCCCGGACGCGTCCACCGCGAGTTTGACCGGACGCCGCGGGTCGTACAGCGCCAGCACGCCGGCTCCAGTCACACACTCTTTCAACTTCTCAAACGCTCTGCGCTCACTTTCTTCCCAGCGCCACTCATTATCCTTTTTTAATAAATTGGTTAGTGGAATCGCTATTTCCGAGTAACTAGGTATGAATTTAGACAAATAATTCACAGCCCCCAAGAATCTCTCTAAACTCTTTTTATCATCGGGTGGAGAAATTTCTTTAATAGCTTTTATTTTATTGTAGTCCGGCCTCATACCGTCGGCATCGAATACATGCCCCAAATATGTAACCTCTTGTACTCCAATTTTACATTTATTTTTGTTAAATTTCAGATTAATTTCTCTAGCCCTATCTAAAAGATTTTTTAATCTCCTATCATGAATTTCCTTGGTAGGCCCCCAAACTATGATATCATCAATATAGTTTTCCACACCCTCTAGATCTTCGAGCAGCTGATTAACTTTCGCATGAAACACCTCCGACGCGCAGTTTATACCGAATGGCAGTCTTAAAAATTGAAACCTACCAAAAGGCGTCGCGAACGTGCACAGGTCGGCGCTCTCGTCGTCCAGCTGCACGGCCCAGAAGCCCGAGTTGGCGTCCAGCACCGAGAAGTACCGCGCGCCGTGCAGCCGCGCCGCCAGCTCCGCCAGCGTCGGCAGGTGGAAGTGCGCGCGCTGCACCGCGCGGTTCAGCTCGCGCGGGTCCAGGCACACTCGGATCCCTTTGTCTCTCTTAGCGACCAGAACTAGAGGATGAACCCATTGGGTCGGGTGACTTACCTTCCTGATGATTCCCATCTGCTCCATGGCCTTCAACTCGTCGTGCAGTTGGTCGCGCTGCCCGTGTGGCACTTTTCTAGAAGCGCATACGACCGGCGGGACCGACTTGTCGATCACGATGTGATATTTGCCAGGCAGACATCCGACCCCTCTAAATAAGTCTTTATAGTTTGACATTTCCATTGACCTAACACGTCTAACTAAGCCCATAGTTTCGCATGATTTCCGACCTAGCACACTACTACAACGCATATCCGCTATGGCAAACTTAAGTTCATATACGGTTCCTTTATACGACCACGGCAAAATACAGGTTCCTTTTATAGGTATTACATCGTGTGTGTACGACAATAATGGTACATTTTGTTTTGTTATCATACTATCGGTGAAGCCCAACTCTAAAAATCTTTTATAACCTAACACGTTACAGTCCGCACCCGTGTCTAACTTAAATTTTTCACTTCCGTTTTCACAAAATAACACCTGAAACCAGTTTTCCGAACTACTTATTTTTCCATCGATGGTCGAAATATAAAATTCATCGCCTACGTCGGAATCACTATCGTACATATATTCGCGATCAACTTCGTATACGCGACGCACTTTATCACGGGACCGGTTATTATTAACAGATTGAAATGACTTACAAACTCGCGCAAAGTGTCCTTTACCCCCACAAGCGAAGCAGTCGGCCAACAGCGCCGGGCACCGGCCCTCGGCGCATCTCCCGTGGCCGCATCCACGGCACGGCTGCATGCGCGGCGGTTGCGCTGACGGCGGCGCCGGGCGGCGCGCCGGCGCGCGGCCCCGTGCCGTGCCGCCGCCCGCGCCGCCTGCCGGCCGGCCGCCCACGCCGGGAGCGCGCCCGCCGCGACCCGTCACGCCGTCCACGTGCACCACTTCCGTACTCGTGCTCGCACCGTTGTTTATTTGTCGGCCGCTTTCTTGTGACACCTCCTCTGCTTGGCACAATTTGATAGCTTTGTCAAGCGTTAGGTCGTCGGTTCGCAACAGCCGGTCCCTGACCGCGGCTTGACAAATGCCACACACGATTCCATCCCTTATTAGATCGTCTTCCAACGACGAAAACTCGCAGCATTTACTCAATAAACGCAAAGCCGTAACATATTGTAGAATCGACTCGCCGTCCTCTTGGCTTCGCGTGAAAAACTTATATCTCGATAGTGTGACGTTTGATTTAGTTGCAAAGTAGGCATCAAATTTTTTCAACAATACTTTTACGTCATCACGTTCTTCCTCGGTGTCGAAGCTAAATGTTTGGTAAATGTCGAAGCCATCAGACCCGATGAGGTTAACAAGTAAACTTGCTTGCACACTGGAAGGCTCCGAATGCACCCCTGAAGCCTTCACAAACAAAAGGAATTGCTGTCTCCACCTCTTCCAAGCATCGGCGCGACCCACCGGCCCGCCGGTGGCGTCCATGTTTAATTCTGCGGGTGGCCGAGCGTGTTCCATTGTAAATCCTCGATTTACTTAATGTTTCGCGCCCGAAACAATCACAAACACAACACTTGCAACAAATAGTAACTGTTGATAATGTTTTTTACACTTTTTAAACAGTATTTACGCCACTATTAATTTTACCGCTGCCACCATGTTGTGTATACAAGTGAAACCACCAAGTGCGAGACAACAACTGGTTTATTGAACTACCTCCTAATACTATTAACTATACTACAACTAACATACCTAACTGCTAAGGGACCCCTGCATAACAGCTATAGGAAACCCGTTTCATTCACTTATATTACCCGAATGAAAAATGTAGAGAAGAAAACCCGTTATGAAGACAAAAATCATAATGGCGCATAAACATCAAATAATGTTGTAATATATGAGCATTTACCTAAAATAAATTGTTGGACAAATAAGTTGCAAGGACTAGGTATAAGATCTGCAACGTCTCTATTAAAAAAACCCTTTAAAATTTCATTTCTAATACTCACATCATTCTCATAAATTTTTTACTTACCAGGCTAAGCTTGCTAGTTTCTAGTACTACACTACCAACATTATAACAAGACGTACCTAAGTAAGAGCTATCTTGTACAAATTTTATTCAAGATTTCTCCGACTCTATCCCAAGAGCCTGATCTGGCGGATTTAAGAATACGAAATGTTACGCATAGTGAACTCAAAATTTTGTGAACCAAAATTCAAATGATAAAAATAAACTGAAATCCTTTCATGTCTAGGTACTTAGTTCGAAGTTAGCAAGAAAGAAAAACTTACCAACAGTAGGTAATTTTAAAATCAGCAATTTAATTTCTAGGTTAGGTTTTAATTTCTCATTCGAGTGCTAATTTAGATTCATTTTGCAGATCAACCACAGTCAGAAATAAATATTACAGTTCAAAAATTACTAATTATAAATGACAGATCAAAAAAAATTGGTTGCCTGTAAAGTCGGTATACGGGCGAAAGTTTTACGTGACAACGACTTTGAGACGAATGAGACGAATGAGAGCGAGTGCACGTAAGTGCCTCTCACTCGCTCTCATTGACACATTGTCTCATTGTGAGCGCATGAAGTGTGAGCGGGGAGCGTAACGCAGTTTCTTGAAGTGTCACCCGGCAAACCAATTTATAAGACGTTGTCACGTCAAAATTCCAAAAGTTATTTTTCATTTAATTTTGTTTTTGGAAAATTCACGTCAACTATATTTTTTCCATAAATTACTTAAGCACGTTACGTCCATTTATGTCGATAAAAAATCAGGATTCTGTAGACGTCATACATATTTTTCTCAGCGTCGCTACTGCAGATTTACGTATTGCTTTTAAAACCACATAAATCATAAACCTTATACATTATGTACCTACCTACATAAAATTACGAAACGCTGCCTATCCATCCACGTATTTACAGCACAATACTCAACAAGATTACGAGCGATATTTTACTCGTATTTCCAAACGTATTAAGTGCTTAAAGCCTACTTTTGAAAAGCGGCGATTAAGCATCCGACGAATAAATCTCTATTGAATAGAATCGATAAGATGCCGATGCCAAGATGATTTATTGACTTGTCGGCTGGAAGCCTCAGAGCTCGCTAATGGTGGCTGAATAAGCGTTTTGCTAGTATTTTTTTGTTTCCATCCCGCGGACTTGGATAAATAAAAGAAATTATGCCTGATTGCAAAACGGTTCTCGGCCAATTTGCAATTTAGTGGAGTTGTACTGTAAATATTTACTTCGATTGATTGTTATTGAATTATGCACCGGCAAGCGCAGTGTCCACCGACAAAGTAAAAATGACCAGATTAAGACCACTGGGGAACACTGGATGTAAGCGAATTCAAGGTCAGCTTGTAATCTATAGAAGGGGCCTGTGTCCATCAGTTGGCGTTCTACGCCTGATATTATACGCCTGTTAGGGAGGAAGAATAGTTATGACTGTTCTTTCTAACCTCTGAATTGAACGATATATAAATTGAAACACTAGATACTTATGTATTTTTATATTTATGATATCGAGGAATGCGCATTCGAGGACTGGTTTCGTTGGTGGTGGTTGGTTAGTGGCTCAGTTAATCAGATTTGCACCACTCTAGTTTGTTCAGCAATGTAGCAAAATAATCATGTCGATAATTGTCACAAAGGATGGAAGGTAATGGTGGAAGGTCTCTTTAAGTTATTATCTTGCGATAGAGATTGGAAGAAAATCGGCATAGAATTCCTCATAAACTAATAAAGTACTAGGCCCAATTTTAAAGGCGCCATCTTAATTATAATAGCTAATTAGCGTATTTCTGTTTCTTTTTCACTTTAGGCATTCGATAGAGAGAAAACTATTTACGATTGCGCCTTTAAAATTGGGCCTATTATCTACCTAGATGCTCTTGGTAGTTTCATCAAAGTTCCACTATGGAAACTAACGTGGTTTTCGTTCATTTTAATTAAGTAAAACACAGGTGTTACTCACGTTTGATTTTAGTAGGATACTACTATAGTTTCGATCGCATTTGGCGATCGTTCTCAAGGTTGGAGTACTAGCACGCGGACTCGTCTCGCATAGCACTGCGAGCCGCGACGCGCAGCGCTCGCGATGACAGTGGTTGCGGTGCGGGGGCAGGGGCGGCAGCGAGCAGAGTGTGTTGTAGCGTCGGCGCGCACTGAAGATCTTCCTCGTCGGTATCCCGGCATGCCTCGGGAATACTCCAGCACGCCGAACTCACTACGTCTCCACCAGCCCAGCGGTCAAGCTCCTTGGTTACTGGCAAACACGGCTTCCAAGTCGGTGGTAGATTCCATCCCCCGTCTCTATTGAAGTTAGAGCGTCTACTAATTTCAATGGCCTCTCTAACTTTTCGGGGAACGAAAAACTTTTCCCTTGCTAACACTTTCGCTCTATCGAACCTAATATAGTGTTGCATGTCAGAGTTCAACGCATGTTCCGCCACCGCAGAACCGTGACTGTCCAAGGTTTTCATAGACCGTATATGCTCTGTGAGCCTGGTGGATACGTTTCAAAATAAAAACGTTAAAATTCATCAAGTTTATTACATTTGTACCTAATTAAAATACAAAAATTCTAAGATCTAAATGTGAATTCATTTGTATTAAACAGTTGCTCGCATTGCGGAGAGCTATGTTTGCAATTTTTCATCTGATATACCTAGAGTCTCTGCAAAGTTTTTATGAAGACTACTCAGACATTCATACCAAAAAAATGTTGCCATTTTTTCATTCGAGACAGGTGCTTCTGTATATTTTATTACGAGAAAGAAGTTTACTGATAAAATTACTAGGATCTATATTTATAACTCAAACGTAATCAATGTTACAGTACTGTATCACTAATACTAAAAGACATAGAATGAATAATTAGGTAGACGATTGAATATTACTTACTTGTCAGATCGAATCAGTAAATAGGAGATCCATAAAAACTCAAAGTTATTGACATACCTAACCCAATCAATGGGATAGAAAGTTGAAGTGGTAGTGAATAGAGCACTTAGATAGATACATAGATAAACTTTTTCTTGCACACCAAGAAATTAACAAAAATAAGAAACAGAGATACATGCATACTAAGAGCACTTAGTGTATAGAAATAAAGGCTGATAGCTTAAAGTTCTGGAACGGAAACCACGTACCGGCAAGCACATCAACTACCAACATCAGACTATAAAATAGAGGTACTTAATTATGACCGTTGACAATGTGGACCGACGATCTAAGCCCGACCTCAGGAGCACGCTGGGTACCAACCGCTCCCAACTGATCTCATATACACAGGGTTATCTGCTTTCCCTGTGCTAAGTCAAACTGAGGTGATTTAGAGCATCATTTTGAACAACTTTTACTATGGGCCAACCTAGAAAGTTAGATAACATTCAGCTGTACAAAACGTATGAAACAGCAGATTTTTTAGCACGCCAGTTCTGGATAACCCTGTATAGATTAGAAATCCAATGGGAATATAGAATATAAAAGATAATTTCCAATATCTCTAAGCTTTAAAAAATATTATATTTGACTGTATTCGGTTTGAATTTTGTATTGTTCACTCGTCACATGCCTGGCGTTATTGTGCCAAGAAACGGAATGTAAACAATATAAATAAAATACCTAAATTGAAGAAGTTTTAGGTATGTTTACCAGTGGACACCCTACGTCTGCATATCATCTATATCTAAATTACGTCTAGTGAGTTAGTATTATAATACTTTAAAAGCAATCTTCGAGCTATTTTTGTATTTCTCTCAAGAAATAATTCCTATTCCACACATAGATACATATATCTTTTTCTTCCGCACTCTCGCATAAGTACAAAATAATAGAGCGAATAATATTCTAAGTGGAGTTAAAAGAGCACTTCCATCCAAATCTGCTGGTTGAATATAAAATGAACGAAGGTTACGTCACTTATGGAAATGGGAAAAGTTGTAGAGCTCCGTTTGATATACTTACTGGTACGCGCACTTTGATAGTTGAAATAGAATAAAATATGAGCGTTTAATACCATTTGAATGTACCATAGGTTTCACAGGTTGCACTGGTAATTCCCGGACCCGGAAGTTGTACTTTAGATAAGTTTGTATTTATTTAGGCTATGTAAACGTACGCGCTGTATTTTAACGGTAAAGTTTACCCATGCCCTATGTTTGTCGCTGATTTAGGCCTACAAACCTATAGGCCTAAATCAGAATTTTGTATATTTTCGAATTTAGACCTACAAATTAATTTTTCAACTCTACAACAATACCTCTTTTTATATATAAATTTCTTGATGGGTCAGCTTTTTGGAATGAAATAAAACCTGAATTAGTAAGGAGGAAAAAAAGTTATAGTTAAAGCTTGTATCCGCCACTATTGTACTTACCTAACTATTCCCTGGGTCGGGAGTGCTACGGAACACACACAAAGTTCCAGTACTTATAGTAGTCTATCGAAGGGATATGTGAATGCACAAACCCACACTGGACGAGCTTGGTGAATTTACCAATAGGTAACCCTATCTTCTGCACTGGACAGTTAAAAACGGCCTTCTAAAGTACGACCAAGAATCATTTTCTTCACAAAAATGGAATCGTAACATCATGTAATATTTAAAACCAACATAAACCCCTTTGTTCCAATCTGTCTACGGTTAAAATAGTCAATCAAACAATTAAGGGAATCCAAACAAGTCTCTCAAACGTAGAGATCAACATCAACAACTCAAACTCGAGTTGAATTTTGTTAGTTCACGTTCGCATACAATATGAAGGAACAAATAAACTTTGTACGCCATTCGAGTTGACTTTTATGAGACAGTTGAGCTGGCATTAAATGGAACGGAGCGATATGGAATTTCATTTCAGTTTCAGATGGAATGGGATATTATGTAAGGAACCATTACCTATTTAGTAATAACGAGTGTACCGAGCTTGTCAGAGATCGCTTCCAGCGATAAGGTCGCCGATTGCTGCACTGCTAAACATTTAGTTGTTCCAAACTGTTATTTCGTTTGTGGCGTGAACAATATAGATATTTTTGATATCTTATAATTTTCTTATATTATCTTATTCTTCATAGTCATTAGAACCACTGCTACCTATAAATATTTCCTATAAAAATCTTGTTGCTAAGCGGTCTTGTTTGGTTTGGTATTGTACCTCTGATGTGCTATCGTAAAGACTGTCATCTACTGCGGCGTTCCGCTCCGCAAGCGGATCGCACCGCGGGGCAAACGCCCAAGACTCTTTTTGAAGGTCGATTCACCCCATGGGGCGAAACGTCAAGGACGATGTAGGAATAGGTAGTTTCGGACCACGCTGATAAGTGGTTTTACACTGCGTCATTAGGTAACAGCTAATATTCTTTAGTATTTTATAAAACTAGCAATACATTTTACTGAGAACGCTAAATATCTATAGTTCCAACCGGCAAATTAGATAGTTATCTACTGTGGTATTAATCATAACTATTAGTTTGGGTAGAGTATAGAAGTGCAGAGTATCTAACTAATCAATGTATGTAAGCATCTACTATTTTTTTCTGTAGAGTACCTACTTACCTACGTAATACTTGCTGGATGTAGGTACTATATAATATGCTAAAATAAAAGTAGTTATGACAAAATGACCCATTCTCATCTTATGGTCTAATAGCAAAATGTACTCCAAAGCTTTTTCATAATAATATGAGAACCATAAAACCTCAAGTAAAAAAATATAGAGTGCACATTACTCAACTTTATGAAACAGTAAGTACCACGCGAGCCGCTGGCATAATTTTAACAGCATTTCGCACTGAAAAACGCGAGAAACGCCACAACACGACAAGCCTATAACGAAATTGGAACACATGAGGCACCTGTTCAGAGATATTTAAAGAGAGATGGGCCAACAGCATTGATCTTGAAAAACTCCCTCTCCCCCTCTAAGTATCGTAAGTAATTGCTTTGTTCAGTGTCTTGAAAAACTCTCTCTCCCCTCTAAGTATCATAAGCAGTGGCTTTGTTCCATCCATCCATCAGCCATAAGAAGTCCACTGCTGGACTTAGGCCTCCCCTATGGATCTCCAATAAGACAGGTTGGAAGCGGCTTGCATCCAGCGCGATCTTGCGGCTTTGTTCAGTGTCTTGAAAAACTCCCTCTCCCCCTCTAAGTATCATAAGCAGTGGCTTTGTTCAGTGTCTTGAAAAACTCCCTCTCCCCCTCTAAGTATCATAAGCAGTGACTATGTTCAGTGTCTTGAAAAACTCCCTTTCCCCCTCTAAGTATCATAAGTAATGGCTTAATTCAGTGTCTTGAAAAACTCCCTCTCCCCCTCTAAGTATCATAAGTAATGGCTTTGTTCAGTGTCTTGATAAACTCCCTCTCCCCTCTAAGTATCATAAGCAGTGGCTTTGTTCAGTGTCTTGAAAAACTCCCTCTCCCCCTCTAAGTATCATAAGCAGTGGCTTTGTTCAGTGTCTTGAAAAACTCCCTTTCCCCCTCTAAGTATCATAAGTAATGGCTTAATTCAGTGTCTTGAAAAACCCCCTTTCCCCCTCTAAGTATCATAAGTAATGGCTTTGTTCAGTGTCTTAATAAACTCCCTCTCCTCCTCTAAGTATCATAAGCAGTGGCTTTGTTCAGTGTCTTGAAAAACTCCCTCTCCCCCTCTAAATATCATAAGTAGTTACGTATACTTAAGTTTTAATTATTTAAGTTTTAACTATTGCTAATTTATCTCTCTTTCTTATTAGAGATATACCAATAGACGAGGGTGAAAAAGATACAATATTCGGATGTCTACCGGCAAGTAAGTCTTTTGGCTGATGTAATATATTAGCCTCTTTAAATTTTCACTGCTGAATATAGGTCTACCCACGTAGTCGCTGGTCCAGTGCGGGTAGGTGGATTCATATACGCCATCGAATTTTTCTGCGGGTTTATGTAGGTTGTCTCACACCAAAAAGCCGGTGGTGTGAAATTCTGAAAAATGGTGTGAGACTTTAAAACATTGTGTTCTGTTTGCGAAATTGCACAGATGCTATATCTGGACATATTTGCTTAATTAACTCACATCAAGTCATAATACTCGACAACATAATTCTAGCAATTAACGATGTCATTCGCAGGGCTTTTGCCACCGCCAATATCGCAGCCGTACTCGAACCGAGTGGGCTCGCGCGTGGTGATGGCAAAAGGCCTGACGGCATGACGCTGGTCCCATGGAAGTGTGGACGGCCCTTAGTATGGGACGCAACTTGTGTCGATAATTTGGCACCGTCACATCTTTCTGAGACTCAGAGTAGGGCTGGAGCTGCGGCCAATTCGGCGGAGCAGCACAAGCGGCGCAAATATGCTAACCTCGGTAGTGGTTACATATTTGAGCCATTTGGAGTTGAGACATTGGGTCCGTGGGGGCCGGGAGCTCATATCATTTTCAAAAGTCTTTCTGGGCGTCTGGTGGACGCGACGCGTGACCAAAATGCTGGTGTTTATTTGGCTCAACGCATAAGCATTGCCATTCAGCGTGGCAATGCAGCCAGCATGCTGGGCACGCTGCCAACTGGCAGTGGGCTTGAGCATTTGGATTATCTTTAGACCTTCAAAGGTCTGAGGGTGATCCAATGCTTTTTGTGTAATAGTAGTGTAGTTTTGTTGTAGTTAATAAAGGCACTTTTGCCCACTTTTTTCTATTCTAGCAATCTCCATCTATCACTATCCGACAAGAAGCTTTGAGCAAATCGTTCTTGTTTACATATCGCGCGAAATTAGACAGATTCTACTTCTGGACATATTTGCTTTATGACTCAGATTAAGTCACAATACTCGACAACATAATTCTGGCAATATCTATCTATTTATCCGACAAGCTTTAATTTAGAACACTACGTTCTTGTTCGTACAGCACGCGGAATTACATATACACCACCGCTTCTTAGAGTATTTGCTTTATTGGCTCACATGAGGTCATAATACTCGACAACATAATCCTGGCAATCTCTATCTATCACTATCCGACAAGCTTTATTTAGAACACTGCGTTCTTGTTGGCATAGCACGCGGAATTACATAGACACCGCTTCTTAGAGTATTTGCTTTATTGGCTCACATGAGGTCATAATACTCGACAACATAATTCTGGCAATCTCTGTAGCGAGCACAGCGCAGCGAAGGTGCGTGAAATATAAATCACTGGCCGTGATTTAGGTGAAACCTCCCGGAAACTTTTAATTCTGTTTGGCCCGGCTCTCGGCCATTTAATTTGTCTATTATTTATTGCACGCCGGCAGACTTAGACAGTTTGTTTATTAGCCATCCAATTAGGTTAGTTGATACCTTCATTGGAGGTGTTTGCCTGTTTGTTGCGGGAAACTTTGAAGACTCGGTTGAAGGAAGAATTAAGTTCCTGTTTTGATTAACCGTTATTTGGAGTCTTTATTTGCTGTTGCCAGCCTACTTCTGAGTTTCGTTAATGTTAATTTGCAATTTAATACTAAGATGTCATAAACACAGCATTGTGGGATTTTTTCATGAAAATATGAAGCCAATGATGACTGGCTTCATATTAGAAATTCAAAAATGTCTTCTGTTTACCTGGCTGGTATACGTATACGCGAGACAGTTTTATGTATTCTTAGGTAGGTACTGCTACTGAGTAGGTATACACTCCAAAATGTAGGTATATTTACGAAACACACATTGCAAAATGCAGTGTTGTGCTAGCACATATTAATATTAATAAGTAATTAGTTGTGTTGTGAGTAGTAATTAGGCATGTAATTGGTATTTCGTGCGCAATTAGACCTCCTTTAGATAGCGACGACATGTCCTATCTCGCGTGATGTATGCGGGAATGTGCCTTTTCTTTACCAATGACTTGACTTCTGGAGTCCAATTTTTGAAACATATCCTCCCGCTTGCACAAACATAGATTTACAATGCTCGCTCCCGCTCCCGTTCGGTCTCGTAACCATCTACGCATACCTACGTTCCTGTTCTAATGATTCAATTATAGAGCCGCAGAGGCCCCTATTTTTCAACTTAGCACGGCTTGGTCGTATACAGAACTTGTATATGGAGTATTTGGAACTTCCATAGACAACACAGAGATTGTCCATACAATCTGTCAAAGTTCCGAAGGTATCCAGGCGTTCGAAATTGAAAAATAGGGCCCCAGATCCAGAGTAACAAGTCTCTAGAGCTGCAGCGTAACCTTACAATGAGAATTAAGCATTGATTAAGACCAGAACTTCCCAGTCGCTTGCATTCGGAAAGTGTAATTAGTTTTAGTTTACGCTCTGCTTCGAGTCTAGCGGACCGCAAAACGTTTGTTACCAACTTTGTGCATGCTATGCGCGAGTGCCCGGCGTATTTTTAGGCTACCTACCCTCATTTAGGTTTCCCTATGCACGTTACTACTGCACCCAGTTGCTAAGTGTGTTTAATGTTCATAGGTTGTATCATCAGGTATAAAAGTGTAAGAGCGGATTGAGATGTACCTTTTGTATCAAATACGATATTTTTATTTTTGTTTTGTATTGTATTCATGATTTCAGAACATTCCATAGAACTTACATACTAAACATCTTCGCAAAAATCTCATAGAAAGGAATGGAAATATAGGTAATATTGTGCGGTAGAATATAATTCACATCCACAGGTAGATCAGAAGCTATTTGTTTTTATGTAGGTACAGAATATGCCCTTAAAAGAATGCTAATTGATGGTAGTAATCAATTAGAATTATTTGATGGTAATCAATTAGCATTCTTTTAAGGGCATATTCTATATAAACGGTTATTGGTAATAACCCTTTAAAAATTACAGCGTTTTTCTATCAGGTTTAGGGACTTTCAGATCTACTAGGTAGGTACAACTATGTAGGTAGTAGGCTAATTTATGAGTAGATACCCACCTAATCTACTCATAAATTATAAAAAAAACTTTTACTATATTATCAACTCTGAAATCGTAAAAAAAAAACAGTTATTCCATCTAAAAAGTTAATTTACCCACTATCGAGAAAATGTGTTTCATAATTTACCTATATGTCAAGCTGAACTGGAGCTGAAATTGCTCAATCAGTGACTCAAACATTCAATATTATTTAAAAGCTGCTGCTTTTGACCCAAATGTACCACAGAGTGCGGTTTGGGAGAGTGCGGCCAACAGGGAGATGTGTGTTAAATTAGCATAGTTTGACGGCGCCCGGCCGCGGCTGCGCTTAACGAGACTTTACAGCCTTTATGTGGCTGTTGCACGATATATAAACGGGTCAACGATGGTACGGGCTGATTATAACATCAACTTGTTATTGGGAAGCTTGGTTTTGTTACCTTGCATTGCACTAATATCTACAGGGTTATTTCAAATCAATTAGCATCCTTTCAGGGGCTTATTCTGTACATCAAAACTAACAACTTTTGTTTTACGACTTTTATTAATTCTAAAAAAAAAAAGTTGTTGTTCCATAGAAAAATATCGTTCACTCTCGACATTTTGTCGAACGCTGTATGTTTTTTGAGTTTTGACAACAGTTGTAGAACTAAAGTTGTTAGTTTTGATTAAGTATATTTGTTAGGTACCTAAGTTTATATTTGTTAAGTTTGTAAAGTTTTTATATTTGACTTATAATGTATAGTGAGGCCATCGTTAATAGCAACGGAAAAAGTGTTCTCTCTATCGAATGCCTAAAGTGAAAAAGAAACAGAAATATTCTAAATAGATTTTATAATTACGATGGCGCCTTCATAATTAGGCCTATTGTAACTATACTTACCAACGTTCTTAAAAAATCGCGTTGCGTAGGCAGAGAATACCACGCAGCAATAGAGGGACAGCACGCCTTGATTTAATGCATTGCATGGTTATACCTACTTAGTTTAAAAATCGGAGTGTCTCCTAGCTACTTTTTATCCCAGAAACAATATTTTCTTATGGGATAGCAGAAACACCAAAAACTCAGGGCAAAAACTAGTAGGTAAGTAGGTTATAGTTTGTTTATCTATCTCATAATTCTCAAAAAGATCAAGACTTAGGTCTTTGATTAGAATGCATTATAATTATGTACCTACGAGCGGCGTCTAACCAGTATTTACATAAGGGAGACTTACATAGGTACCTACCTACTTAGGTATGTGACATGTCCATCAGTGGACCCCCTACGGTGAATATGATGATGAATGCTGTAATAACTTTTGACGGCGCTATCGTAAAACACCAATCGAAGTAGATAGAAACACAATACGTATATTGAAACAGTTTTGTCTAAAACATACGAAAATGCCTCAAAACGTATCGCTTACGAGATACCATCCTAGATTCGCGAGCACATCTATCAACCTTTGTCCGAGCCTATCCGCCTCTCCTCTTATCGGCCGAGCAATTTGAACCCACGTCGGTTACGAAATTGCTTGTATCATTGCGACAGGCGTTTTCGGTTGTAATTTCAGAGTTGATGAAGTGTCACCTCTTTTGCACGGAGAGAAATCAGTGGGGTTTTGGAATAAACAAACATACTTACCTACAAATCATAGATGAAAAATCTTGGCGATGTCTATCCTCTATGGAGCTTAGACCATGGAATCCAAATGATGTTGATGAAAACAATGGCCTGCCAACATTAATCTAAGTCGAACTTTTTAGGGTTCCGTACCCAGAGGGAAAAACGGGACCCTATTACTAAGACTTCGATGTCCGTCTGTCTGTCTGTCACCGGGCTGTATCTCATGAACCATGATAGCTAGGCAGCTGAAATTTTCACAGATGATGTATTTCTGTTGCCGCTATAACAACAAATACTATAAAGTAAATAAAATAAATATTTAAGGGGGGCTCCCATACAACAAACCTGATTTTTCAGACGTTTTTCGCTTTATATTAATAATGGTAACAGGTAAATGCTTGAAATTTTCACAGAATATTTAGTTTTATATTCACTTCAATAATAAATAATAAAATTGAAATAAAATAAATATTTAAGGGGGGCTCCCATACAGTACGGAACCCTCTGTGCGCGAGTCCGACTCGTACTTGGCCGATTATTTCTTTTGGCAGCTTAACATAAGGTTCAAAACCCTGCCACCCTACGATCAGACACTCTATTGTGTCAGAACTTTGGAGTAGGTCTATATCAGTCTATATCCTATGAACTATCCAGTCTCAATGCTCTTAACAGTTTTGACAATACAATAATGTTATACCTAAGGCATTGTAGTAGGTACCTAAATAGTATAGTAGGTTGGTTTACAAAACGCAGTCTTCTGAGCCCACCTTTCACGAGACGCTTCATGCATGCGCATATTAAATACGCGCCACCTCTCGTGGAAACCTGCGGGAACTATGTCGGGCACAATTTATGATGTTAATATGAGGCTTAGATTACGGACAAGCTCTCCAGCCGTGATAATGCAAACCCGGGGGGCTCGTTGTGTGGGAATGAGGTGAACTTGTATTTTATACTTATGGTTTGTGGAAAGGAACTGCGTAGGAACCTATTACGAGTAGGTAGGCATATCTACGTTGGTATGATTATTACTACATAGTATATAATAAAGTCGCTTCCCGCTGTCTGTCTGCATGTACCTATGCTTATATCTTTAAAACTACGCAATGGATTTTGATGCGTTTTTTTAAAAAAATAGTGATTCAAGAGGAAGGTTTATATGTATAATACACCTGTGCGAAGCCGGGCGGGTGGCTAGTAATGTATAAACAAATGTCGAAACTGTTTGACAGGGTCGTAGCTAGAGTTACATTTTAAGTAGGGCAGAAAAATGTCTCATAGCTTATAGGGTCATAGCTAGATTGACATTTAAAGTAAGTAGGACATCTTTGATTACAGATAGGGTGGAAGCATAAGCGCAGCCCGGCTTAATCGGGGCGGACGAGGTAAGGTAGGGCATTGGCTATTTTAAGGTAAGACGTTTCTCATCAATGCCCCTCCCCCTGGCTACGGCCCTGCTGTGGGGTCCAGTAAAACCTGAAAAGTGCCAGAGACTATAACGTCATGAAGTGAATGTTTTTCCTTTAAACTAAAATGAGTTCGCTAATTTAAGTTAGCGGAATTCATAACTCAATAACGGTGCAATTCTTTTTAAAGAACTTTGATTTTGATTTCCTTTGCCATCTTCCTTTCGATGATTTGACTAACTCTGTAATAATAAATTCATAATTTCCCCCATCACCGTAACTTTGGATAAATAGAATAGGTAGGGGAAGATGGGTGACAGTGGATCATGGGGTACAGTGAATTATGTCTTATAGCCTTGCATGTGAACCACTTACGCACACAATCAAGCTGTCAAATACCGCTCTCGTAGACTCCCTTCTGCCTATTCAGTGATCGGCACGCTATCGAGGCGGGAAGCTGCGCTGTGATGACCCCACCAACAGAATCCAGAAATTTGACCACGCGGACTTTTTTTAACTCCCGACGCAAAAGAGGGGTGTTATAAGTTTGACGTGTCTGTTTGTCTGTCTGTCTGTCTGTGGCATCATAGCGCCCGAACCACTGAACCGATTTCAGTTTAGTTTTTTTTGGATGAAAGGTGACTTAATCGAGAGTGTTCTTAGCTATGTTTTATAAAAATCGATTGAGCCGTTTAAGAGTTATGGTGGGTTAAAGTGGGGATGGAAGAACCAAATTTCGTACTTTTTTTAGGTAGGTTTTTGTGTCGGGGGTTTTTTAAATTTTTAATTTAAGTTTTATTCCTATTGGACAAATCAGTTTGACTATCAAGTTTTTGAAGACCCCAAATTAGTACCAAACTATTTATTCGGTTGTTTTGTAATTTTTATTTATTTTGAAATCGTTTTAAGATTTTAATCTTAATGTTTAACCATATTGTGATGTTGGATACTTATTTAATTACTATGAAATCATGTTTTTTATGTCTAGAACCGATATTTTTTTGTGATTTTGTTTTTTAATTATTAACCGTCTTTGGGTGACATTGAATCATTTCATTTTGGGTTATCTACAGTGAATCAGCGATTCTCTATGACCAGAATTAGTCTACTGACTGGTTCAGTCCGTTTCGTTGCAAACTAACTTCTATTTTTATAGGTAAAGATGCCTCGCAACAGAAAATGGAAAACCAGCATTGACCTTCAGTTCGAAGAAAAAATGCGTAATAATCGAAAAACAAAATTCGATGGCCAGAAAATAGAGATTTTTTGTTACGACGCTATACAGATATCACTAAAAACTCTAAAGACCCCTGATCTGGAGAAACTAGTCAGGCTTACATCAAATTACGCAGTCTGAGCCATGAACGAGAAACGAGCATCACCCAGTTGGTTCACAGTAACCCATGCATTGATCCAAAGTGACCCAGGGACGGGTCACAGTGGATCGTATTTCTATATTTTTTTAAATGATTTCAAAAAAATACAAATAGGTGTACAAACAAATAAAACATACACTCATATGTATTTGATAACAAGAACTACTCGTTTAAATGTATAAGATTACCTATAATTATTATTTACCTTTTTAAAAGTCAAAGGCAAATTAACCTTGGCTTAACCTAAAAATGTAAAATGTTTCAGGTGACCTATTTGCTGTATCGTAAGACGAGCCATTACTCCCGCCAGAAGATAATGAAGCGTGAAGCGCCAACTTCATATTAAGCTACATCTTGGAGGGAAACACCAAACGACTTTTCCTGCGTGATATTTAAAAGCAGTTTAGCCTTTTTATCATTGACCGATGCGAACGAAGTGAGAAAGGTCTTCGCTGTAAATCGACCATTTAGCCTTCGTCTGTCCGGATGTTGATTTTTCTCTACAAGTCGCATTTTTCAACAAATCTCGTTGAAACTTGATAGGTACACTGGTTCTATATTCTAAGTAGATTTTTTTGTCGTTGGCAATTTTTGATTGGTATAATTCTCTCAAAAAGGGGGAAATCTTCTGTCGCGCCATATCAGCCGATTTCGATAATATTTGGCAAGAACGTTTAGTATCTAAAACTTAACAATACGTATTATTTACGAGTACGAACCAAATCGGTCAAGAGCGAGTCGAGATCTAGGCTTATCTACTCATACTTTTTTTACTAATAACAATTAGAGGGCATATAAATATTACAATATTTCACTTTCAATTTAAAACATTAAAATTCACTCAACAACATAAATTCTTTTAGAATAAATACAATCAATAACTTACCTTAGTAAAGTTATTCAATCATCTCAATGAAAAAATCAAATCATAACAATAAATACCTATCTCAATTTAAAAACAATCCCATGGCTAAATTATATTAGTGAAATTATTTTGTCAATTCAACAACACACAGAGAACTTACAGTTCGGAGAACTACTATAGGCAGACCATTTAACTTACGGCGGTCTCCGCCGCGCCGCCCACACGTCTCAGTTGTCGTCATACTCCCGCGCCCCTGTACCGCGCAGGCGAGGACTAAGGTTAACTATAGTTTTACGATTTTTAGGGTTCCGTACCCAAAGAGAAAAACGGGACCCTATCACTAAGACTTCGATGTCCGTCTGTCTGTCACCGGGCTGTATCTCATGAACCATGATAGCTAGGTAGCTGAAATTTTCACAGATGATGTTTTAGGTTGTATCTTATTTTTAATATACATCAACGATCTACCAAAAGCGTTCGATAAAAACGAGTTGCCTATATTGTTTGCAGATGATGTATCTATTTTAGTAAAGTGTGAAAAAAACGAAAATCCGAGCCAAAAACTACTACAAACATTAGAAAAGGTTTCCAATTGGCTTTACCAACATAATCTCCAAATCAACTACGATAAAACCAAAATAATGCAATTTAGTTCATTTCAAAATACGTCCCCGCTTAATTTAAAATTAAACTTCCAAAACCATTTACTAGAACAAGTAGATTCACTCAGTTTACTAGGAATAAATATAGACTCTCACATAAATTGGAAAACACACATAGATAACATTAAAACTAAAATATCCAAATTTACTTATGCGCTATTTGAAATTAAATCCAGCACCAATACAAAAACAGCAATATCGGCATACTATGGATACGCATATTCATGGCTAAAATATGGGATAATGTTATGGGGAAACAGCGTCAATGCCGATCAATTATTCATTATGCAGAAAAAATGTTTAAGAATCATAGCACAAATAGATAACACTGTCAGTTGTAGACCTTACTTCATTAAATATAACATACTCACACTACCTTTGTACATACAAGAACTTTGCATGTTTGTACACAAAAACAGTAACATGTTTCCCAAAACTAAAGACACCCATAATGTGAACACCCGGTATAAAGATAACCTGAGACTACCATACTCAAGAATTAAAATGTTAAATGAAAGCCCTAACTATATGGCAATAAAAGTATTTAATAAACTACCAACAAATATTAAAAACGAACCTAAATTTGCGTCATTTAACACAAAATTAAGAAACTTCTTGTCCATGAATTGCTTTTATTCTCTCAATGAATACATAGAAGCAACCAGCTACAAAAAATGATTACTTATATAAACAAAACTAGTATTTTGGGGCGGTGCGCGGGCCGCAAGCGGCCCGCGAGGCACTCTTTTGTTATTTTGAAAGAAAAAAAAAATTTGTCATTTCTAATAGTTTCATCAAAACTACTTTCGAACCAATGTATGGCGAAAGTAAAAAAAAAAAAAATCCGCCATCTTGAATTTTCATCGACCCCACCAGGTAGCTCTCTCGATTCCCTATGACATTTGGTCAAACACTCTTCATCCAAGTTGTACCGTTCCCGAGCTATTGAAGATCCAATTTTGTATGGCGGCCATGTTTTTTTGTTCGGAAGCCATCTTTTTTTTCAATTCTCCAAAGAGGTCCCAGGGTTTCTTCAATTTTTAGTTCAAGTGCTTTGGCAAAATTGTTTACCGTTTTCGAGATACGAGGGCATCTCACCATCAGGGTACGACTTTCTTCCAATTTCGGATTTTTCCCAGGGGTTGTGAACCACCCCCAACACGACCCTATATTCACTTTTCCCCCCACACACCTCCTTATACCCTTTAGGTTTCTCTATGTCAGTCAGTCAGTGAGTCAGTGAGTGAGTCAGTGGTAATTTAGCTTTATATAGTATAAAATCTTTAGTTGATTACATCAAAAAAAAAAAAAAGTAAAGTTATCTATGAGAGATAATAATTAATTATCTAAGCATGTCCTACTACAAAGTAATAAATAGGCCTATTGCCAAGTAGGTATTTAAATTTATATTATTTGTATATTTGTACGACGATCTCTTAATAGCTGATTGCTTGATAGCTGATTGATAAATACTGTTAGAGAGCGCCCTAGCCAACTATAAGTTTGCAATGCCCGACAAGGGCGACTAAGTTGTAAGCACATAATATCTTAATTAAGACCTCGAATGTAACACTTAGTAGCAATAAATAAATATGAATATGAATATGAATATTTCTGTTGCCGCTATAACAACTAATACATACTAAAAAGAGAATAAAATAAATATTTAAGGCTCCCATACAACGAACCTGAATTTTTAGACGTTTTTCGCTCTATATTAATAATGGTAACAGGTAGATGCTTGAAATTTTCATAGAATATTTAGTTTTACATCCACTTTAACAATAAATAATAAAATTAAAATAAATATTTAAGGGGGGCTCCCATACAGTACGGAACCCTCCGTGCGCGAGTCTGACTCGTACTTGGCCGATTATTAGGTCCGTAGCGCTTGATGTCGTCAGTCCACCTTGTGGATAGACGTCCTACACTGCGCTTTCCTGTTCGTCGTCCCTATTCGCGAAGATTTCTACTCTATCGGTCATCATCCGTGCTGTGTCATTCTTACTGTATTTTTAACTAGCCAATCCGATTGGTTATGTCGGTAACTTTAATTTTTCTATGGATCTCCGCATGTGTGATCCGATCTAGCAGTGACCCCGAGCATAGCCCTCTCCATAGCTCATTGGACTACTTGGAGCTCACATACCTACATAAAATTATTTCTTACTTACGCCGCATTCTGCAATGTGTTTTATAATAGTAGTTCATGCAACTGTCATATAATGAAGTAATGAACTCGGTACTATTATGATAAACTCACACTCGTGTTTTAATACCCGTGTTATATGCAGTTGCATACACTACTTTATCTTCACTAATAAAAAAAAAAAAAACATATTGCGAAACATTAAATTCACGCGTACGTGTATTGTCACAGTGAACTTGGCGCCATTAAAATCTAACCAATGAGAGCGCAGCTGCGCGCGCAGTGCCAATCAGGAGCGAGCGCGCGATGTTATAATGAGAATTTACGATATCGATGTGGATATTATAACATCATGTGAAATTGCTTAAATTGAGTGTTTTGTTGTTTGCGCTATAACAGTAGTCATTATAAGTCAAGTATTGGAAACATAAGTAGAATGTTACAACATTAGTGTAGATAAACATACATTAGGCTCAATTATGAGGGCGCCATCGTAATTATAATAGCAATTTAGAATATTCGTTTCTTTTTCGCTATATGCATTCGATAGAGAGAACACTTTACGTTGCTATTCGATGGCGCCTTTATAATTGAGCCTATTTACTTACCTATCGTGAAAGGTCAACGTAAAAACAAGTGTACCCTTCATAAAATTTTATTCATAATATAATAATATTTAAATTTACACCGTACATTGCTATTTCGTGTTACATTTTATTGGTAAATTGATATTCTTTCGTACATGATACTGAATAATTTCGTATAATACGAGGGGCATTTCAATTTTTAAAATACAAGACAATAGTAGATAAATATTTTATGGCAAAGATAAAGTATATAATAAACATGGTCATTATCGGTCACACTATCTGTGTGTGTATAGAAAAAATCTATATCTCAGTACTTAATATACACACTTTGAAATTGTCCTATTATGTACATAACAGTGAGTGTGTGACATTATCGCACTGTCGGTAAAACAAGGGCATGTTTGTCAAGGCAAGGCAAGGACAAAATAGATGCCCTTGATTTGCCGAAGGTGCTTATAACAAAGTAAGATATTGATGCGACGGTTCTCACTTAAAAATTTAATCTAACACACATAATTACCGAAAACATGTAAAATACTCATCACTTCAGCACAATTGGGAAAAATTGTAAAACATTTCATTTGAGTCAGTGATTAACCATATAAAAATTATAATTATAATATTCCGATTCAGGGTTATAGAGAGTTAGTCATTGAGAATAAGGTACAAATTACAGTAATAATTTCTTACATTGAGAAAGTCGTAGCTAGGAAACTATAAAAATTAATTGGCGTCAGAAAATATTATTGTATTTATTAATTATGGATCTATTACGCTTCATTCACATCGATAGACAATTCCGTACGCACAAAATGTAACAAGTATAAGGCCACCGCATATTGACGATTACATTTTTTTATTTATGGGACTGAGTTGGCTCTGAGGTCAACATAACTTTACGACTTTTTTTTAAAATACCATCAGATAGTTGTCTTTGGAGCGAAATAGTAGGGAACAACAATGTTTGTTAGTAAAAATTGAAAATTACCCGACAATGATAAAATATAACGTTACTTTATCTGTCACTACTAGAAAATATAGAGGTAGGATAGTTGTCAATTTTTACTAAAAACATGTGCTCAATAATAATGTTTTCAATCATTTTTTTGCGTCATCACTCATTTCAATTCGATAAGCACTGATCGCCAATACGCGGGGACCCTAATATCAATTGACTATAAGAACTGAGATTTTAGATTTTAAGCCCTAGCTTGACAATGAGCATGCGAATAGCAAAAAGTTGAAATATTTCCATAGCAGCCTGTGTCATACCTATCATCTACCTGAAACAAAACAAGTAACAATTATAACAGAGTCATGAGATAAAATATGAGTCGATTAATTTTGTGATTTTTGTATGCGATTAAACTGAAATTAGGCGACTCGAGCAAAGTAATAATTTTTTAAAACTTTAACTAAACGGCAAGATCATTGATGTAATGTATTGAGGATAACACAAAAAATACTAGTCAGACAATGTGATTGATCTATGAGCCGACATGAAAAGCAAACCAAAAAAAAACGTTATCAAAATTGATTCTTCTAGATAATAAAAACCGGCCAAGTGCGAGTCGGACTCGCGCACCGAGGGTTCCGTACAAACCTGCAAGGTTTACAAAGTTCTAAGTTCAAAGTTCTTCAAAAAAAGTAATAAGTTTATAGTTATTAAAAAATACAGTGAAACCTGGATAAGAGAGAGTTGAAGGGACCGCCATCTCATTCTCGCTTATAGAGGTTTTTCACTTATCCAGGTTTCTCACTTATCCAGTTTCGGAAGTGGCTACTCTCTCTTATAGAGGTTAAAAAATACGTCTAATTTGTATGTAGGTACGAGTATCTTCATTCGTGAAGAATGATAAATATGTTTATAAATAGTACATAGGTACTAATTGTTTGGGTTGTGTTGATTAGAATTGAACATAGATGATAGTTTGTTTTATTCAGTCTAAAAGACATATTCAAATATAGGTAAAATCGAAAAACGACTTTTTTTAATATTTCCATGCCCTTTAGAGCACTGAGACCTTATAGGGACCGTATATCTTTTGATTTTATAATTTTATAAAAGTAATTCTATTAAGTCCAATTCATTGCGTATTTCATTTCGAGATTTTCCACCTTTGAACGCATACAATACCTAGCTATCTTAAGCTTATCGCTTAACGACTTATTTATTTATTCCTAAAGATTTATATACTAACACCGAACCTTTTTCCCTAATAATACTTATCAACTGGAGTATGTTTGACCAATTAAATAGTGTAAACGCACGTGTAGCTATTCCAAAAGAATATGATACAAATATAATGTTAGGTAGATTAAAGAAAACCACAAAATAATTTTAAACAGAATACTATTTCAACAAACAGGATAGTTTAGTTTAGACGCACGTGTGGCCATTCCAAAATAAAAATGCTGTACAAAAACAATGTTACTTATTTCCACAAAATACAAAAAAAAAATGTTTGAATAGAACACGATCCGAAAGCAACGGTAGTTAGTTCCACGAAATTTAAGAATGGATCATAAAGTGCAGATGTTTCATTACCCTCAACTCTCGCTTATAGAGGTTCAGACAAGTAGTACTCTCAGTTATAGAGGTCCATGAGGGAAAAACGACTCTCTCTTATAGAGGTTTTGGTCTCTCACTTATAGAGGTATTTGAGGGGTAAAATGACGGGACCTGGCAATTACTCTCACTTATAGAGGTTTCTCACTTATCCAGTTCTCAGTTAGCCAGGTTTGACTGTATATATTTTGTAATGTAACTAAAAATTTAAGGTTTTCGGAATTTTTCCTTTATGTGTGCTATAAAACGTTGCTTCATGCCAAATTTCAAGATTCTAGGTCGACTGGAAGTACCCTTTAGGTTTTGATTCCCTTGCGAGTACTTGCGAGTTTCAAAATATGCAGCTTAAATTGCTGTTTCTTTTGATTGCGTTGACATAGAAGTTTGATTTTGTTACAGCTTAAAGGTATTATAGACCTGAGTATTTGGTATGAATTTCAATTTAATACCTCTACGCGTTTATGAGGAAATGGGTAGTAAGGTTAAAATTATAAAAAAAAAATATATTATGTGATGTAACTAAAAATTTATGGTTTTCGTAATTTTTCCTTTATCTATCTATGCTATAAGACGTTGCTTCGTACCAAATTTCAAGATTCTGAGTTCACGGGAAGCACCCTGTAGGTTTTGATTCCCTTGCAAGTGTCGAAAATTTGCGGCATAAACGGCTGTATCTTTTGATTGCGTTGGCTTAGAAGTTTGATTTTTTCACAGCTTCAAGGGACAGTAGACCTGAGTAATTGATATAAATTTCAGCTTCATACCTCCACGCGTTCCTGAGAAAAAGGGTCTTGACAGACGGACAGACGGACAACAAAGTGATCCTATAAGGGTTCCGTTTTTTCCTTTTGAGGTACGGAACCCTAAAAACAACGGGTTGCACTCCGGGAGTGCCGGAAGAAGTGAAAACTTGAATGTCTTACGAATTTTCGATCAGATCACGTGTCCTGACGCGAGTTTAACATTTTTTACGCATCCCAAAAACTGCAAACGCCGCTAAAGAAGTTTTTACTTCAAAAAGCTACAAACAAATTACCTAGTTGGAACTTCAGTCTTCTGTCAACTTCTCCATTTTGGAAGTCAGACGAATATTCCGCTCGTTCAGTCTCAACCTAATCGGTCGGCCACGACCTCGCCGCTATGAGCGGTAGCGGGGCGCGGGGCGCGGGGCGGCGAGCGGTAAAGAACCGGTGTAGTAAAATGTTCGAAGGACGCCAGGACGTCCCGCTCCGAGCGCTCGTAGACCCCGTCACCGACGCTACTGCGATGTCGCTTAAATCCAAACTCGTGACCGAGCGAGAGGGTTTGTTTATCTCAGTTACCTCTTTTTAGTGGTAGACTCCTCCTTGGCCTTCTTTTCAGCCTCCCGACGCTAGACGGATGATGGCAAGCCGCGCGAGGACGGCGCGCGCATGTTCTCTCTTAGGGTGTTTTTAATATCGTGCGGATTTGATCACGCACGCGGGATTGCCCCGCATGCGGATAATTTCACGCAGCGTGAGACACGCTAGCCTACGTTCTAGTTTTCTGCGGGCTGCTATACGTGTGGTTGTGTACAATGAACGATATATTCAGAAAAGTATTGATCTTGTACTTAATAAACAAAAGACTGAAGAAGAAATGATCACAGTGTGGCCTGTTATTTGAAAAAAGGATTCTTGCTGGAACATTTGTCACACACTATGGCAAAAAACGAATGAGAACGCCAACTTGGCCATACAAAAACAATAAGCTGTTATCTAACTCTAAATATTATTTATCAAAAATGTACCGAACATTTTCTAGATGTTCTACAGAAAACGCGAAAACAGTGGTCGATTCACGATCATCTTAAGAGTTATTTTCGAATGTCCATTGGTACTTTTGATGCTGTCTGTACTACGCGCGCGTGCACCCCGCATGACAGTAAAATGCACACTGGATTTCATAGAAGTGCAAGGTCCCCGCGCGGAGCATCTCACCCCGCGTCCCGCGTGCGTATTCTACGCATTATAATAAATACTTGGATGAAAAAGACATTTGTGGGTGTCAAACCCGTACGATATTAAAAACACCCTTATTACCTTTGTAGCGACTAACTTCGCTACATGTGGCGCCACCACACGCGCCTCGAGGAACTAACGTCAGCCAATCACAAGCCGAGGGCTGCATTGCACAAACGAAATATTCAAACGGCCGAACCATATTAAGACCTGAGCTATCCCCGGGCACAACACCTCGCCCGGTGGAGTACTCCTTTGCGATCCTATCATCATCATCTCGACACGATAATAGCAAGGCGCGCGAGGTCGGCGCGCGCTTGTTCCGTTATACCTTCAACTTGCGCCTTCTGGTACTTCCGCTACATTTTGCGAGGTCTTTCAGGTCACCTACCTCTTCTTAGTGGTGGACTCCTCCTTGGACTTCTTATCTGCCTCCCGGCGCTTGGCGGCCTCCTCCCGCTGCTGGCGGATGATGGCGAGCCTGGCGAGGTCGGCGCGCGCCTGCTCCGTCTTGCCTTCAGCGTGCGCCTTTTGGTACGCCGCCGCCGCGCGCTGCCGCTCTATCTCTTCACGCTCGCGTCTGGAATATTGTTGACAGTCAACATGTAGTGAAGAACTGTTCTAGTCATTTGTTACCTATATCCCTAAACTGATGACGGACAAACCACTATTAAAGTTGGTTGGGTCATTTCTTCATTACAGACAACTGCATAAAAAATCCGAATTGTTCACTCAAATCGATTTATACAATTTTTAGATTAATTTAACAAAAACACTACAAAGCCTACTACTTATAATAAAGAACAATACTTGCATCCTTTGAGTTTGGTTACAGTGTTTTTAAATGTACCAGAATTACTCCCAAACTAATGTTGAATATGCATGAAGTAACCTGATACAAAGAGGTCATAGCAATTTATATTAAGGTTTTAATACCTCACGATAAACAACAGCTATTTCTTAAACTACTTATGAAATAAAATGAGTCATCACCATTTTTCCCATTTTGCTGCTGGACACAGACCTTCTCTATAGATCTCCGATAACACCGGTTAGGTTAGAAGCGGCCTGCATCCAGCTCCATCTTTACAGATTTTGTTGCATTAGATGGCCAGATATTCAGCCAAATTTCGTTTCATCTCTAGTATTTACCCTAGTAGAGCATCTCAATCTGAGCCAATCGCCCTGTTCAAACTAGCAAGCTGATACACAGTAGGTATAGAAGCAAAGAGCACAAAAGAAAACATACTTTGCATGCACAGATCAGAGTTAGTAGGTATCAGTTTACACATAAACTGACATTATAGTAGTTTTGTATGGCTCTATAGATTGTTATATACAGCTGAAATGAAGGACAACTAATGAAAAGGAATGGAGATAATAATAATAGCAACGAAAATGATATTTACTATGCAAACTTATACTAAGGCTTGCAAAGACTTTGAATTAAAGATGAAAGAGATAGTGGTTTGGCCGGGTGGGTACCAGATATTGGGCCAGCCATGAGACCGGAGCGCCGGATATTCCGCCAAAGTAAAACAAACATTTCAAAAGCCAATGCAGTTTCTAAGCTGTTAATTCTGACATTCGGACCTGCCAGCATAATAATTCTAGCTTCTCGAGTGTCACATCCTATTGGCTGTCTCCGAAATTTCAGCTGCAACATGTTTGAGTTCTTGCTATGAAACCATTTTTAGGATCACACACTGGAGAAAATGTAGCAAAGTCCCATCGAGCTGGGATATTGTAAGAAATAAAATTCACTTTCTAATCTATGATAGTAACAGTAATATTGTGAAAGGAGATTGAGTTGCAATGTACGATTCTGCTAGATGTTTTATACATGCACTTCAGCAAGTTGTTGATAAGTTAATGAAGGTCTAAGCTGAAGTAGTAAACATGATTGCTACTGGAAGACGTCTAATAACTCATTTCAATAATATGATTTATTTATTTATAGGCGAGCAGTATAAACTGATGTGGAGTCAAGTCAATCAAGCAGAGTCGAATAAAATTAGTATTTATCTGTCAAGGAATTTTTTTCCTTCTTTATCCAAAGATCCAGTCTATTCATAAATTTGTTTATAGTCTTTGCTGAGATTACATCCTCAGGCAACCTGTTCCAGTTGTAAACCTGTTGCAGAGGATGTGGTTTGCAGTGTTGGTTTGTAATAGTGTAGGCTGCAAGAGGAAATTATGGCGTCTGCTGTTGCGTATGTTTTCCTTCAAGGTGCACATTTAGCCCGAGAAAATACTTGCAATTTGGTTATTCATTCACCGACATTTGGTATCTACTTGTTAATCATGAGTGTTGTTGAGTGCAATTATAAAAATACCTAAACAGTGCCCATCACCTATTGTGGCATGATTGAAATAATGAGACTTTTTAAATTTTACTATCCAGTATCCAGCCGGCTAGTCAACTAATATCCGGTGTCCGGCCTGATAGTCAATTTACGCTGCATCGGCCAGATACCAGATAGTTACCGGATATCCATTTCAGCTCTATACTGAAAGTCTAAAGTGCTTTTAAACTATAATATCAACCTTGTTTTTGACAGCTGGTTATAAATAAAAATATACCTTGAAAGTTGAGGTTTCTCTCCTTCGCCTAAGTTATCGAGGTTAGATAATTTCTTATTTTTCTTGACTACACGGTTTGGGTTCTCTACTTCAATGAGGCCAGACACGCCCTTCGCCTTTGTTGGTGCCTGTAACATAAAAATTAACATTTTTAATAAGTGTCACAACTCTTGACAGCTCACTTTGCTGTGGCTGTTTGCAAGAGAACGAAACTGTAGAGCATGTTCTGTGAAGACATTAGAATAGCTAACAGATTGCATGATGCTTCTGCACTATCATCAGCTTTGTCATCTACATCGCCATCATCTCATTCACCATCTAAGCTAATGGAGTGGTCATGCTAGCGGCCTAGAGCCACACTCCGTTACCTTAAGGAGCTGGGCTGGCTCAAGTAGACACTGGAGGGGGAAATTCACAAAACACCCTGACCAATAATTAATACAATATGCTTACATTAATAAATACAATTAACCTCAAATTCAGCGAAGTTGGTATCTTGAGATCAACAGTTGAATTAGTACAGGATCGAGTTTCAAAAGAAAACTTGCCTAGCCTATAGATATCTAGGAAGAGTAGTTATTCTAGTAAGATTAATTGATAGCTAACATTTAGGTGAAGTTATATGGTCTTTATCAGGTCATGCAGCTACCTTATAGCTAGTAGGTACATCAATATCTCATTTTGTTCTTACCAACCTTACCATTTAGGCATAGAATAATAAAAGGTCTTAGTGCCGGATTATAACCTTACACAGTGCTAAATACTAACATCATCGTCTGAGTCACTTTCATCACTGCTACCGGAACCAGATTTGGCATCGCCAGATTCCTCTTCACTAGAACTTTCTCCTCCATGCTCTTTTCTCCACCTGAAAATTGTTACATATACTTTCTGTAGGAATCTAATCTCATAGAAATTTTAATTATGGTATAGGCCGAATCATTCTAGTCTCCGGATGTGAAGTTAGCGAAAAGCTGTGCAATATCCAATCGTGACTGAAGCTCACATAATGCTGTTGATTGGATATTACGCAACTTGGAGCTGACTTCTCATCCGCCGACTTGTACGATTCAGCCTATAAGGTGTTTGCTTTGGACCATGACTCACATGTAAAATTTTAATAATTATTGATGAAAATATTTTAATGAAATTGATTTTGTGAGTATAAACATTGGGTACATTACATGAACAAAGAAACCTTTTAGAAAGGCGGGAACATTATAACCATGAAACAAGATGCTGGTTATTGTGCATAACAGAAACCTTATTTGCTCAGTAAGACTTCACGCAAACTGGTATCTTATTAGAATACTTACTTCTTTTTCAGCTCTTCTTGTTTCCGTTGTTCTTCCAACTCCTCGGGGCTGGTGAACTTACGGTTCCGGCCTTTGTGGTTCGTATATTTGCCTACAAAAATCGTAAGAGGTTATTTTTGTAGAACACTTTCCTAAGTTTAAATCTAGTACGGCATATTTATTGCACATAGCGTATGCATAAACAATTTTGCTATTACCGAATGCATTGTCAAGATATTGCAATAAATCAACAAAAAGCACATTCTCATAACATTGGACGACATTGAAAAAAAATAATAGTAAAACGTGCAACAGCTGATTCTCACCTCGTGGCATGTTGAAATAAGTTTATTGTTAGATTATAAGAAATTAAAACTGTAATTATTAGGAAAAATTACTGGATATTTGCAGGAAAACTACAAAATTGTAAGAGAAATTCTTAAATTTAGCGTTGACGTATTGATATTTATTTGACATTGACAATTGGACTTATTAGACCCTATTCTGACATTACTGACAGTAATTTCGAACAGCACAGATAACATAGGTAGCCCCGGAAACCGAAACACGAATAAAAACTACTAGAATACTAAAGCTTCTAACAGACAGTTGCGGTCAAAATGCGGACGCGGCTGCGGCTTATAATTCGACCAAGGCCCGGTTTTTTAAATCAAAATTTGTGATTGGAGGACTAAGTTGAAGCCGCGCCCACAGCTGTATGGAAACATAACGCGAGTACTAGTTGAGAGCTCTTCTAACTTCAAAAAATAAATATTTTTTGGCCTATGCCTAGTTGTCAAAATTGACTTAGGTCTTCCTATGGAATTATGTATTTCAAACTCAGTCGCGTAACATAATATCTAGGGACGCTATTTGATTCATTCAAAAAATAAGTAGGTACACGAACCTCTATCCTCCCTTTCGCTCGCACTACAATAATATTTTTTTAAGCACGCTCCCGATCCAATTCAGCGACGGATGTGACCATTTACGTATTAGTTCAGCCTTTCGAATGGTTTAATTATAGCTTTCTAAGATACCTCACTCCATAACTCATTGTGCGACTCACATTTTGTGCTCAGTTTCCTTGGCGAGAGTCCACGTTTCGGCACCATGTGGGCCAAACTCAAGCACCACCTAAGTCGTAGCCGCAGATTGTTACAGTATAAAAGGCCCTTAACCTGTACATACGGACGTGCGAAGAAGAAGTCTATGGTACTGAAAAAAATATCTGTGGTAACTTGTCATTGGTGTTTAAATTTGAGCGCGGGAAATCGAAAAAGCCGGGAAATACGAAATGTTTATTTGGATTCTTTTCAAATATTTTTTGGCCTACTTTACTTGGAACCTTGAAACAGAAATATTCTTTTTGTGATAAATATTTCAATAATTTGCCGTGATCGCAGGATTTGAACCTGCATCTTTTGTGAGTCCGGCCCTGACGCTTTATCCAACACAAAAAGAACATTTCTTTGATATAAAATTATAAACTTAGTGTGAGAAGTACTATGTATGTAATTAAATCATTTCATTGAAACAGATATCGTGATTCGAGTAGAAGTACCGAAGTACCTATCTAATTTATACTCAGAGTATAAACTAAAAGAGAAGTAAAAGAGAGTATTAACTACAGCTACAAATGGGTAAGTAAGCACTTGACAGCCTCACGGAGTAAATCATCTCTTATGTGTTATTATATACTTAGGTAGTTGCACCGGTTGTGGCCATCTTAGTGTCATTTGTGGCCACTTTGAATTTTAAGGATTAATACTACGATTTTATGTTAAAAAACAATATTGTTAAAGAAATTTTCAAACATTTAGGTTCACACAAAGCATATTTACGGTATAAGTATTACATTGTTTATAATTATCATTAATTATAATAAGTAGTCAAAATTATTGCAATTTTGACACCAAATGGCCACAACCGGTGCAGTGGCCACAACCGGTACACCCACTATAGTAAAAAAAAGCACCAAGACCGAGCAAGTAGGTATCAGTAATTTTCAGTGCATTAATCGTCTATAAAACGATGCACAGGGAAAAACACCAATTAGGTACCTAGGTACTTAAGTATACATATTAGTTTTCAATGATATCAATGTTTAGATACCTACCTATATTCCGTAAAAAAATTGGTTGTTTGTAAAGTCGGTTTACTGACGATAGTTGAACGTGACAACGTATGTCGAACGCTGCCGAACGCAAAGGCCAATTGTGCTTCTTTGCCAATTCTTGGCCAATTGTGTCTCGCTCGTTCCGCGCTCTCGCTTGCACTTCAAGCCTTACATGGAACGCCTCAGAGCGAGGTAACGCCGCATGAGTCATGTTTTTTAGTGCGTGGCAGCCGGCTCTATCGAATTATAAGACGTCGTCACGTCAAAAAACATACCTAGGTGTAGCAGTTCGAAATAAAATAATTTCAACATTAACATCACTCATATAAATTATCACTTTATTTAAACGTCAAGTCCGAGAAAGTCCACGGATTAAGAAGTTATGGCAGCGGGTAGGATACAGCTCGCAGCACTGATGACGGATGGGATGAAAAGATCACCACGCACCGACAAGCGCAGCAAAGGATCTCCACCCAAAAGGTGGACAAGTCTTTAATTGTAATGCCTACGACAAAAATATTTTAATTCGATTCTCTATTTTTATTATAACTAAAAATTAAGATAAGAATCTAAAAAACATACCTGTTACTAAGTTTTTTTTTCGAATAAACTTAGATATATAGATAAACTCTTTATTGCTCACCAAGAAATAAACAACAAGAAGAAACAAAGATACATCAACAGTGTAGGTAACAATGGGCGGCCTTATCGCTGATATCTGCCGGGCAACCTTAGGATGGAGAGGACAGAAAGCGGATTATACATCATAAACATTGAGTATATATATATCAATTTTATTAGTATGTACTAATAAAATTAAAATACCTAAAAATAAAAACTTAAAAAATATAAAAATTAAGGAACCTATGACTAAATAATAAACTAATACAAATAAAATACAATATACTACTTACATAAAACAACATAAATAACAACAACTGAGAAATCCGACTAAAATTTATATTTTTGCGGTAAGTACAATTGGTACCTACTTGTCTTAATATTAGTATGTATACCCACTTAGGTATCTACTTAGGTACTTACAATGCAAAGTTAGATACTGCAACTTTTACAACAGTTTGAATATTAATACTGATCAAATTGATTTAATCTGTAGATACTTACAAGTAATTTATTCAAATCGTGAGCATCACCATGACTCATATAATAGCCGGTTTCGATAAATACCTACCGATCTATAATTATCTGTTCAAAATACCTACCTTGCCAGGTCAATGACGCTTGCGCGGCGAAGCCTTATCACCACGATATATTATGAGGCCTGTTTTTACAGTTTTGTCGTGACAACCATATATTTAGTAAGATGACAATGTGGGTCAGTAAGACAATTTTGTGTGTATTTTATGTTTGTACTTAAAATATTTTAAATACAAATATACATAAGTCAATTGGCATCCGTTTAGGGGCTTATTCTGTACATCAAAATTAGGAACTTTTGTTCAACGACTTTTGTCAAAGCTCAAAATAATCCAAGTGGAGTCCCTCCGCGCGGAAGAAGTGAAACTTCGACGCAACAGTGCTTTCATGGTAGCGTTAAACGTTTAACGCAACGTTTAGCTTCTAAAGTTGTTGTTCCATTGCATAATATCGTTCACCCTCGACAAAATGTATGGAACAGCATTTTTTTTAGTTATGACAAAAGTCGCAGAACAAAAAATACAGAATAAGCCCCTAAAAGGATGCTAATTGATTAGAAGTGACCCCGTATAGTGACTACTTCGGTATGCTATATGCGCTATGATTGCAATGATTCTTGGAAAATAAGCCTCTCTTTTATACTCGTAACATTAAATGTCGGGAAAATATTGCAGCGCTTAAAGAGACCTTGGACCAGAATAAAGACGTGCCACGTTTCGAATAGTTTTCATAAACGTGGCAGAAATGCATCCTTCCAAACGTAGTACTAGTAAAAATCGGCCAAGTGCGAGTCGGACTCGCGCAGGAAGGGTTCCGTACCATATGGGAGCCCTTAATTTATTTTAATTTAAGTAGGTATTTATTTTTGAAATAAACATACCTGTAAAATATGAAATGATTGTATATTCTGTGAATATTTCAAGCATCTACCTGTCTCCCCTATCGAGCAATTAAAATCGCGTTTGTTATATGACAGCCTCCTTGAATATTGTAGCGCCATTTATCAACCGATTTTGACAAAAGTCTTTCTGAGCGTCTGGTGGACGCGACGCGTGACCAAAATGCTGGTGTTTATTTGGCTCAACGTATAAGCATTGCCATTCACCGTGGCAATGCAGCCAGCATGCTGGGCACGCTGCCAACTGGCAGTGGGCTTGAGCATTTGGATTATCTTTAGACCTTCAAAGGTCCGTGGATGATCCAATTGCTTGTTATGTAGTAGTAAGTAGTTTATGTTAGTTTTAGATTATATAAATCTTATATTTCGTGGTAGTTAATAAAGGCACTTGCCCTATAAAAAATTTGATAATATTTGGATGCCTAATCAGTAAATTTACTAATAGGCATCCTTTTCAATAATATATATATTTTAATTTCTAACTCATTTAAAAATAATATATTTATACCTAATTATAATATGAATAGATTTTGCAAGTTGGGAGATATGTCGTTTCGATCTATTGGATTGGAAGTTACTCACGTACTGTTTTAAATCACAACTACTCAAAACTTTAATACTACTCAATAGGTAATTAGGTATCGCACAATTATTACTCACCAAGCACAATAATTAACTTATTCATATGCATTCTGAGATAATATTGCATTCTGCAAGCATCTTTGTATAGTGCTTTTTGCGGCGCATGAAGATTTTCCTAATAATATTTTGCCGAATAATATATTAAGAAAATTTCAAATTTCGTGTGCTGGGTAAAAGAAAGCCCTATAACTAATAAAGGTATTATGACAATAATATAGCCAGAGATTGAATATCCGTAAGAGTACAATCCATTTCGATATTGTACTCCCTGAAACATTGAAAACAATCCTTAAACGGTACAAAATGTAAACGTAAAAAATGATTAAAACAATAAGACGTAATGTTTAAGGCAGTATACGTAAACATGTTATTGACCAATATTATAAACACCTGAGTAAGTAGAGGCGGTCAAAACTGCCTCAAATTGCATACGGTACTTGAGATTTCAGTGTAACTCATCGTAAGACAGGTCTTGTTGGTATTCAAAAGGTACTTATCATAACATTTTATGGAGTATCTTTAACAAGGATGAAATGAAGACGCTCTGCACAAACAACAAAATATGCGTCTAAATTGTAGGTACACTGTCTGGACCTTCAGCTTATTACAATTATTATTCTTGGATCTGCATCGTCTACTTTTAGATACGAATTTTTTTAAGTCACTGTAATGTACCTACTATACCGGTAATTTTAATAGTCCACTGCTAAACATGAAGGGTATGTATTTGAATAAAATATTATAGATTAGGCTTTTTTTTATTAAAAAATGTATGTTTCTCTCACGAAAACACCAAAGCTTGGTTGCTGAGATATTGTTTTTTTTTTATCACAGGAAAAATCTTTTACGGATAGATATTAGATACCAGCCACCCTGCCCCGGGGGAGCCAAGGTGGTTATGTGGGAGTCCCGTGGCTGGTGTTTCTTCCTGACGCCTATGTGCTGGAGCTGCGGAAACGCTTTCGCACTCGTCCGCGGCTCCAGCGGCGCTGATCCATAAGACCCAGTCCTGTTTAGCGTTGGAGCTCCTCCACCCTACTTTCCTTGAGAGGCGCGCAGAAACACAGCGCGCGCCTCCTTGGGGGCTACGCTTGTCGCGCGACGGACTCCCCCGAGCCCGTCCGGAGTAACAAGCCCCGTGTTATGGAAGTTGGAGAAGAGCGTGGAAGACCTTCCTCCGACGCCCAGTTCTTCGGCAGCGCATTGGAAGTTTCAAAAGGATCTCCCGTTCGCGCTCCGCCGTCTGCTTGTGAAATTTCGTAGGAGTACCTAAATACGAAATTATCCCTACAATATAGCCAAATATGGAACCTTTCGATTTGGATTTAAACTAGTATCCACACTAATATTATAAATCCGAATGTGTGTTTGTTGGTTTGTTCCTCTTTCACGCAGCAACAGAGCAATAGATTGACTTCAGTGACGGATTTACCAGCACTGACCAGCAGGTTGAGTAGGCTGGAGCTTGCAGCTATATGCAGACTTTAGGGGCGGCAAATTTCGGAACATCTAATTTTATTATTGTCAAAAAAAATAATTGTCAAAAGTAAAAATATAAAAGCCTACTGGCGGCAAATATGTAAACCCGTCACTTGATTTTTGACATAGTATGCTAAATTTAATTCCGTAAAAAATTGTAGTTCCCGCAGGATAGGCACAACACTTTTTTAATTATGAATTATTTAGTTATCGATATATAATAATATATATATAAGTAAACAGGCGAAACGTTAATGTATGATACGTAGGTGCCATTAGCTGTAGACTTCCATGCATATACATACGCAGAATTTATCGCATTATTTGTAGACTAACTTTTACTCGCGGCTTTGCCCGCGTCATATTTTGATTTTTAAGTTATCCCATAGGAAATTTCTCTTGTTTATAATAAAATAATCAGTTTCTATGAATTTTTAACGTCTTTTTGTGGTGATCATGTTGTAGTGTGTTTACCTTTTTTCCTTCTTAATTAAGAAGGCTTAAATATCAAAACATGACGCGGGCGAAGCTGCGGGCAAAAGCTAGTCTAAAAATAATGCGATAAATTCTGCGTGTGTCTTGATAGGTAATATATTAAGTATGTCTGGCTGGTTACCATGCCATTTTGTTAGTAAATAGTGTCATGGGGTAGTGTGGTAGATAAATTAATAACATGTAGGTATTGACTGCACTAATACCAAATACAATACTCTAGGCTAGGACTCTATTATACTTATCAATTTACACATATCCTGAAATTGTGAAAAATATTAGGTTCATATACTTTACGTCTTGCTCCAGATTAATGACATTTTACTATGAAGAAGCGGTTTTCAAGGCTTTCAACTGTTTTTCATCTCATAGTAAAGTTTTTAATTATGTTGAGTCTTTGTATAATCGCCCTTCGTTATAATTTTTTGTTCCATTTTGTTATGCAATTAAGTACCTAGTTACTTACCTATGTATATAGCAAAGTTAACTTAGTTATATCAAGGCTAAATATTAAGAAGGGAAAAGATCTAGGGGGCGTAGCCCAATACGGTGGTCCGACCAAGTGGGCAAAGAACTGGGCATAACCATATCTGATACCATACACCAAGCGGAAGACCGTCTGAGATGGAAACACATATTATGCCATGAAGTAATACAGGGGCGGAACATCACAACGTTTAGCAGTGACCAAATGACCTGAGGAAGTGGAGGCTAAATATTTATAATAATCTATGGAAAAAGCGATAGATATTTTTATTTATGTCCAAAAAAATAAACGACTGTTTTAATAATATTACTTGTGATGATTATTTTGTGTCTTGTATACAGTTGTACGATATTTTTTTATCGTACAACTGTATACAAGACACAAAAAGGCACTGGTACTGTCTGAGAAAATAGGTCGTCGGCTAGCTTTTAAATATAAAGAAAGAAAGAAAGAAAGAAAGCATTTATTTACAGAGCAATGAATTTGTTACAGATTGTTTGCAGAACATGATTAACGTGAGAATTTAAATAAAACTAGTTGGATTAACTGCGGGCCCCAAACTCGGCTAGGCCGGTCTCTTGGTGGCCCTTTTCAAATTGATTACCAAGAGCAGAATTTGCGCTTTCCTGGACTAAATATATATTTTTGAAATTATTAAACATTTTGACAACTTTGAGAAAAGACAAAAAACAAATGAATTTTAGAAATTTTAAATAAACAAACAAAAAATAAATATGACAAAATTATGTATCAATATCAGCAAAAAAAATTTAAAATAGTAGGTTGAAAACATTGCTTTGTATTAAACGAAATGACATTATATTAAGTTGAATAAATTCTGTTAGTATTAAAGTTATCTACCATCATCGTCATAAGCAAACAATTTAGAATCTTAGGAATTACTGCGAAGCTGTGCGTGTAGATGGGTGGATGGGAAAGTGTGTGTGTGTGTGTGACACTGCAATACACGAGATCTCATGAGAGCCAAGGTTTGCAGCGTCACGTGAGTGTGTGTGTGTGTGAGTGTTTGTGTAGGAATTATTTGTTGGTGTCGTATACCTTGACGAGCAGTTCAGTTGCTTTGTAATCGAGATTAAGCATCCATGTTTTCACTTTATGTTTGGCTTTCCTGTGTGGCATCTCTTTGATGTCGCAATGCTTACACACTGCATTATAGGCGAAAGTGTGAATGTAATGACAAGCAAACACTGTCTTAACTTTAGGGAGAGGCACGACGACATGACGAGCCTTTCTTTTGGAGGCTTGGGAGTTCGTAGAATGGGTTTTTACTACTGCGCTCAATATGAAAAGTTGTCTGACAGTGAGGACTTCTGCCTCCTTGTAAAGTTCCTCGGTGGGATATCTGCGCGGTTTTCCCAGCATTACTTTTAAGACTGCCCGTTGCGCCCTTTCTACTGCAATCATGTTACTCGTGGCAGCACCGCCCCACACACCAATGCAGTATTGGATCACGGATTGGCTTAGCGATGTGTATACAAGCTTTGTAACGTCACTGCTTGCGGCCCCACGGAGTTTTTTCATGATATGGATAGTTTTCCGAACTCTTTTTGAGAGATAAGCAATGTGTTGTTCAAAAGAGAGTCTTTGATCTACTTGAACACCTAAATACTTAGTATATGCTACTATTTTAACAACACTGTTTGAAGTAGAATTTTCATGTCGAAAATTGAGACTATCAAAATTAGGCTCCGTGGCACGGGTTATATGAAAGCCAACAAAGTTGGTTTTTTGAACGTTAAGGGTTAGTAGGTTATCATCGAGCAAACCAGCAATAATTGACATTCCTCGTTGAGCAGCTAGTCGAGCACTAGACCAATCCTTGCCGTGAAATGTAGCTGCTGTGTCATCGGCGTAGCAGATTAAGGTCGCGTTCGGGATATTTAAGCTCAGCAGGTCGTTCATATACACGACAAAGAGTGTTGGCGATAAGATTCCTCTTTGGGGTACTCCGAAGGATACATCAGTCTCTTCGCTAATAAAGTTTCCAATTTTCAGTCTCTGTTTTCAGTTAGCAAGGTAACTGGCAAACCAGGCAAGGCGATTCCGCGTACGCCGACAGCTTCTAGTTTCCTGAGCAAAATAGCAACCGAAACGGTATCAAATGCACGCGCTAAGTCGAGGAACACAGCCAAGCTTCGATGGCCACTATCTAAGTGTGCCGATACAGTCTCAGTTAAGAGCTGCACGGCACTTTCAGTGGACTTCCCACGCCTAAAAAGCCAAACTGATTAGCAGACAATAGTTCGTTTCTTTCTAAGAAATCTACCAGCCGCTTGTTCACTATTTTCTCTAGTAGCTTGGAGAGAATACATAGCAAAGGAATAGGGCGGTAATTGTCCACGCAGTCCGATGCCTGGAAAACCGCTGTGGTTTCTCCCATACATAAAGGTGGCTCCAACACCTTTATGTATGGGAGAAACCACAGCGGTTTTCCAGGCATCGGGGAAAATACCCGTTGTTATGCTCAGATTGCAAATATGGACTAGTGGGAACATTATAATTTTTTTTATCCTTTTCAGTAGTGCGGCAGAAAAGGAGTCTCCAGATGAACAGTCAGATTTAAGGGACCTGACTTCGCGGATATCAGTAGGGCCAAGAAATAGAGAGCTAGAACAATGACTGTCGTGCCCAAGTTTGCTACAGAGCTCTAAAGCAAGTAAAAGAAAAAAATATTTTTCTTTTTCTTCTTATAATATTTAAAAGCTCAGAAATCTACGCAAGCAAGACAAAATTTTATTGTTCTGTAGATACCGTTACAGGTACATTAGATAATTTCTAATATACCTACTACCTACTTCAATTTATTTAGGAATTTCTTCTTACAACACGTAAGAATGATTCAACATCAAATTGCGATAGAAAAAAGAACTAAAACAAAATTCATGTTATTCCAAATGAGTAGGTAGGTAGGTATCTATGGCCTACCTATTGTATTATAATTCCTAACTGTTTTCACTCATACACGTAACTAAAAACTTTAAAAAGTTCCATCAAATGATAAGAAAAATTGCTGCTCATAAAGCAATTTGTCAACCTTTTAATAACACGATAAACTTTCATACACCGTTTCGTCCTTAGAGGCTAAAAAAATTGATAAATCACAAGAATCGTGAAAAATTGCGTTAACTCACGTAGGGATATTTTAAGATGATATTTAACTGTTTTTGTCACATAACAAGACCCGTTATTGGTATTGAATGTTAATCTTTGTATGCGTCGTGGAGTACTCGAACTGCTATCTGTTTTGGTCACTGTTAAACGATTTTTATCGCAAAACGCTTACAGATTGACAGGTCGTGCAACCGCGGACTTAAAGATAGTGTTGAAAAATTGGAAGGACATTTTAAATATATAGGTCACATATTTTATCGAATAACGGAGAGTTGGTTCAGATCAATTCATCAATTTGTGACACACTTAAGGAAAACATTTTTCCCCACATATTGTGGTTTACCTACTGGTTGGTTTAAGCACATATTTTGTAGTTTGTAATTGTAACCACAGCTGACTTGATTTTAAATGGTGTTATTGAAAGTAGTTAGCAATTGTTTAACATAATTATTATTTTTTAAAATAATTAATTAACAAATGTAACATTATTATAACAAAGAACATGGACCCTGTAGTTTGTGGAGTAATAACGTAAATGTAAAAAAAAGTAGTTAGCTAAAATAATTATAAATAACTTATGAGAAAAAAAACTCTCAACAGTTATTTATACAAGTTATTTATGTCTTACAAGGGTTCCTTTTCTTACTAGGAACTCTAAAAAGTATTTTCTGTTTAAATTATGTGATTATTTTGCTAAAGTACTAGTTGATCAATGATAATCACAGGTCCACAATTTTTTTTAATGTGTATTTTCATATCCACAGTTTTCGAATAATATTCTTGGAAGTTCTGAATTGGCTCTGGTTTTTAAGATTTTGTTTTTTTTTTTATACTTGTAAAGTTCACTTTCTTAACAGTTTTATTCAGTCATCTGGAAAGATTTTTTTTTAAATTTAGGGTAATTATAGTGTGGAACAGAGAGAACGCATCCACCAGGATCTAAAAGAGATGAAAGAAAAGTATCAGGGTAGATGGGAGGGCAGAGTATGGCTGGTCTTTAAAAAGAGATTACGCCCTAAGAAAATATTGCAAGAAAGCTACAAACTACTACAACTACTACCAAAAGGCGGTTTTCTGAAGATTAAAACAAAATTGATGCACTTTTTATTCTGTTCTATTTCAATACATATTAAGTAGGTATGAAAGCACAGAAGAGAGAAGGAAACAGCTGTTCTGTGGTATGAAAGCATAAATCTTACATAGAAAAATATTTTAGTACATACCTACCTCCTTGGTATGTTTTCCCCATTTGTACTGAATGTATTCCTGATCGAAGTACTGAACAGAAAAAAATCAAAAAAGATTTTAAAAAAATAGAGCCAATCTTTTCGTAAATGGTAAGCATAGAGCTACTCAAAACTATTTTTACATCTAGGGCAACAAGACACTGTAGGTCAATATAATGATACAATTAATCATAGTTTTGTCGAGCTCGTCATCAAGATTGCACTGGATGAAATAGATAATTTTTCACACGATTAGTTTGTTCATGCCATTTAATTATTAGTTTTATTTATCTTCTAATGTATAAAAATCTTGCATCACAGTGTTTGCTATCGAACTTGACCAATTTTTATGTTTTTTTTTTGTGTTCATTTGGTAGGTCTGAGAAAATAGATCGTCGGAATTTTTATATAAGTACCCTCAGATGATAATGGCTCTCCAAAATATTTTTATACGGCAAAATAGCGTTTCAATTGTATTAAAAGTTATTAATTGTAAAAATAAATGTGTATCGCAGTATAATTCTAAAAGAAAATTAAAAATTTGTCTTACGATCATAGCCACGTCATAGGAAAAATTAACGTCAAACAAATACTTATTGCATTTGCAATCAATTATTTGCCGCTACAGTTCTATTTGTATCTACCGTAAGAGAATATTACCAATGTTATAGGACGTAAAAATGGTTATATAATAGGTACTCGTTGACTTGTATTGTACTACCTATACCAATACCAACCCTATTTTAGAGTAGGTAAACTGCCAGTAAAACCTGTACTTATAAGTACTCTCAAAATAGGTTCCAGCTTTGTACAAAAAATAGTAAGCAAATTGGATCGCCAAGATAGCAACATACAAGTAGTTGGCGCTATAACTCAAGTGCACAAATACAGATTAAATTGAACGACTCGAACACAAGATCACAAATAGCACGTCCAGGCGTTTAATCCTGAATTTATTTATAGGCCGCGTTCGCAGGCTACGTTAACCTCTGCCTCTTAGGCTAGTATCGTCGAGAGCTAAACGTTACGATGACTAGGTATAAAGGCGAAACAGCCAAGCCGCGCGACCACATAGCTCTTTGCCAAGACCTTGTCCACTTCGCAAGGACGCGCATCGCAGCCCCCACGAAAAACCGCCCGCCATTTTCGAACGAGCGAGCCCGCGGGAAAGTTCTCTTTTTGAAATGTTCTAGTTTTAAAAATTTGAATTTTCGGCCAGTTATTTTAAACTGGCAGTTTTATTGCATTGTTAGACAGAATAAGTGTTGTGATTATTATCTGCGGTAAAAAAGTACTTGCACGAGATAATTAATAGAGGTGAGTTTGGAATTACATACTTTAACATACATTTTTACTTTAAAATCAAAGAAGTGTAATGTAGAAAAATCTAATATTTTTGTAAGCTATTTTGAAATTCAGGAACAGAAAAAGGTCGAACGCGTTGATGTCTTTTACAGGGATAGGTACTTACTTTGTTCTTTAATATTGCTAAATCTCTGTAATAATATCTTAATTTATTAAAATTCTATTAACAAAACTGCAGTTCTAGAGTTATTGATAACATAATAATAAACGAAACAAATTTAATAGAAAGCTAAAAAATCTTTACTACAGCTTTTGCAAAACAAAAAGAAATGCATCGTGAGGTCCAAGTGCAATTTCTCAAAGCCTGTGTCTTGTAAGCTAAGCTCATTAATATACAATCGTGAGTACTTTGTAATGAAGTCGATGAGGCCTGCCGATACACCCGTGTCACATTACTCAAACCAAACCACAGAATTATGAAGTTTCTTTTTCTTTTTTGATATTGGAGATGTGGAAATAGGTTCATTTATTTTATCAATACGCGACGAAGATGTTTTCATCCCAGTATACAAGTGTTGTACGCGTTTTTGACCGACGAACCGGAGGAGGTACTCAATTCGACGCGTAAAGTTACATTTATATATATTTTATAAATATAGATATTAGATATATATTTTTTTATGTATAACCACGCATAACTTTTTTCATAGTAGTTTAATTTAACTAACTCTTTTTTTTATTGAAAAGAGTATATTTTAACATTTTTTAATGTAGTTTATTTACATTTTACTAAAGTATGTAGGTACCATTTTATTTGATAACTTTTTGCTATCTTGTAGGTAGGGACATGCTCCCATTGCTATAGAAATTTTGGGACTTCTGATCAAAATACCGCGACAAGTGGTTTTGGCAACCTGACACTACCTAAAGAATTCTGAAGAGACCGAAACAGGTGGAAATCTGAAGGTGCAAGGTCAGGACTATACGGCGGATGCATTAATACCTCCCAGACAAACTCTATTAATTTTTGCTGAGTGGCTAAAGATGTGTGTGGTTTAGCGTTATCATGAGGTTAGTTAGGTTTCTTTCAGTGAGCTCGTGAAGTACCTACCCAAATATTGAGCTTTTTTGAGTACCCAATTTTTTTCAAATGCGCAAAAACTGTTTTGTGGTAAATTCCCAGTTCTTCAGCTACCGCTACTATGCCGATCTTGCTCCACTTTTTCAAAAATGGCATCCATTTTATCCGTAATAGGGCGACCAGAGCGACGTGCGTTGAAAACGCTTATACCAAATTTGTACTACTCTCACAGACACTGCACTAGGACGTCTAGGACCATAAACATCGCAAATTTTTTTCGCGGCTTGCGTTGAATTTTTACCTTTTTTGTAGTAAAATTTTAAAATGTATCGAATTTTTTCATTAGATTCACTCATCTTTACAGTAGGAAAAACAAATGAAAATCACGCATATTCCTTTTTTGAATTTGGAATTATGTTCTTTGAAATTTAAACTTTCAATGATACCAAAACCAGCCAGATACAAATAGTATAGCAAAAGAGATTTTATTACAAGTTCAAACATACTATAATGCGAAAAGACTTTTTCCTCGAGCTAATAGTATGAATGTAGATTATAATTTATAAAAACTCAAAAATAAATAGAAGTGCAATATGAAAAATGAAACATTTTATAATTCGTTTGATCAATATAAAAATGAAATTACATTTTTTTTAGTATTTACAATATTTTGATTTAATATACCTATTTTGAAGGACTTGCCTGCATATTTATATTAAATATATGTTATAATAAATGTAACTACACACCCTATTTCAAACACGATATTATATAATTTTAATCGACAAAATAATAATGTAATTAATTAGCTATTGCTGCTCTAAGAAGTTTAATTTTTTGGAAGCAGTTTTTAAACCTAAATCTTTCCTGGACTTTGGTACAGGAATGCAAATAAAAAAAACCTTCAACTGTGCATATTTATTTTATACTATTGAGTACCAGATTGGAGTATTAAGTTTTTAAAGTACTTCAATAACATAACAATTTCATTGCAAAATTCCTATCTCTATACACTGCGATAAAAACTTCTTTAGAAATAAAAGACACACCAAGCCTATTTTGCTTTACAAGATTTAACAATATTTTCGACCACACCTTATTAACATATATACTAGTTTGTAGACAGGTGCGATTGCAAGAGTTGCATAAAGTATCTGACATGGGATACTTTTTGCACTATTTGGTTTCTTACACTGGTTACCACAATAATCTGTCCAGCAACCAGTTTGTTCTGAACAAAGTTTTTGCAAGGTAATGGAGAACAAGCCACTTGCCAGGATATTTTTTAAAGTCTAAGAACCCAAGTGCTATAACTTTTAATATATCCACTGTAAAAGACAAATAGCTTTTAACACTTTAGATGCAAAGATAATAATGTACTTATGTAACTATAAGAATTATTATATCTATGTTCTATAATAAACAAACAGATATTAATATTTTAGCAGCAAATACAAATTTTCAGTTTAAAATTGTTGATACAAGGATTAAGATTTGATACAAAACTTAATTAAACAGGTAAAAGGTATGTTTTTGATTACATTTTTCAATACATTACTGAAATCCTTATATAGTATAGTTTCATCTGTTTTATACAAACAGTTGAAGTAGGTACAGATGCTTAAAAGAGTGCTAGGATATGAGTGAACATTAAGTGCACTAATTACGTATTCACCTCTTACTCCACTGATTATAAAACTAGAAAACACCTATTAATTATCACAATTTACATTCATATAAACTAGTTAAAAATCGATAAATCAAAGTCTCCTCGGACAGCCTCAGCCTCAGACAGCCTCGGTGGCTCAGTGGTTAGTGACCCTAACTTCTGGGTCAAAGAGGCGTGGGTTCGATCCCCACCCAGGGCAAGTATTTATGTGATGAACATAGGTGTTTGCTCTGTGTCTGGGTGTTATTTAGTTACTATCTATATAAGTATGTATTTAAAAATATGTATAAGTAGTATATCAGTATCTGTCAGCCATATCACAAGCTTTGCTTAGTTTGGGGTCAGAGGCCGTGTGTAAGATGTTCCCAAATATTTTTATTTATTGTATTTTTATTTTAAAGTACCATCTATAACATACGAGTACAATAAAATAATTGGTTACAAATAACCACGTGCTTATATCTGAAAGAAAAAATTCAAATCGATTACCTAAACCAATAATCCCGATGAAGATTTCCCGTACCGGGAATCGAATTCAAGCCTGCTAGGTGAAAGCCAAGTGTATCCACTACACCATACGCATAACCCTTCATGTATGAATGTACAACAAATAACAAAGTTAACTTCCAAAAATATAAGAAACTAGGTGTGGCTACAACATCGTTGAACAAGGAAAATTACGAAAATCAGGCCTATTTTTTAGGGTTCCGTACCCAAATGGTAAAAACGGGACCCTAGTACTAAGACTCCGATGTCCGTCTGTCTGTCACCAGGCTGTATCTCATGAACCAGAATAGCTATAACGTTGAAATTTTTACAGATGACGTATTTCTGCTGATGCCATAACAACAAATACTAAAAACGGAAAAAAATAATTAAGGGGGCTCCCATACAACAAACCTGAATTTTTAGTCGTTTTTCGCTCGATATTAATAACAGTGACAGGTAGATACTGGAAATATTCATAGAATATTTAGTTCAATATTTATTTTAAAAATTAATTATTGAATTGAAATAAAAAAAATATTAAAGGGGACGACTCGTACGAGAAACGTTTTTATTCTCGATATTAATAAAGGCAACAGCAAGATGCTTGAAATATTCACAGAAAATTAAGTTGTATTATCATTTCAAAAATAAATAACTAAAATAAAATATAAATAGGGGGACTTTCGTACGGTACGGAACCCTTCGTGCGCGAGTATGACTCGCACTTGGCCGATTTTTTTTTTTTTCAAGTCAATATGGTTTTGCCAGACAGTGTATCTGCTTAGTAGCACTGCACTTACTGGATAAATACTGGTTCATTGACATAGTATCAAGATGAACAGGTAGCTAGGTGCCATACTTTTATAACTGTCTATGCAAACATGGTTCCAGCGTGCAAATTCTTAGATTAAACTAGACTCTACTTACAATCGGATTAGGCAAATAGATAAATACTGGATATCTGTGATACCAATAACTTTACGTGATTTAACGGTGCATAAATACATATTTTGCTTTTGAGATCATCAGTAAGTCACAATCTATGGTTAAAATACAAACTAGAGTCAATTTTGAAATAGTTCAATTTTACAACATAGGTATTATTATGAGCCCAAAATGCTATATTTAATTTATTTTTAACTATTTGATCTGTCAAACTCTGGATCGCTTTAGAAATAATAAAACATATGCGGAAATTTATTTAACATATTTTTGGGAATTTCTCGATGCTTTTTGGATAATTTTCCATCAAATGTAGAATAAATTCATAAGCTCTAGAAATTGCCTCAGTCGACCTTGAGTTAAAGTTCCTGTGCCTAATACTATTTTGTTTCATGTAAATAAAGATTATAATATGTGTTACAATAATGCACAGGCATCTACAGTATTACTACCACTACTTACTTACTTAAATACGAGACTAAAAATCAATACTAATAAAATTTTATATTTCCAAAAATATAAAACAATGAGATCTATTTTCACATACTTAACTAAATAACTGTTAATGTTATTATTACAAGAATTTATTACAAACACTGAAAATAAATAATTAGATTCAACAGTGCTCACACGCGAAAGGATATTTTTTGCTCAGCAAAATATCATTCAAAGCAGAATAAAGACTGAATTCCCCCGCACAGCTAAACATGCTTTTTGCTTAACCGAAACCTATTATTATCATGCTAATTTGCTATTCAAAAGAAGCGCTGATGATCCAAATATTATCAGAGCGATCTTAACAACGTCATTGAAATCTGTGAAATAACAGACCATGTTCAGTAAAAGAGCTCTACCACAAGAATTGTACAGTACATACTTACCTATACTACATTTTTGTTTTATTCATTTCAACTTAGATTTTTAGTCGAAAGGGAGCACACCAGTTTTTTTTATGTAAGAACGATAAAAGCCCAATTACAGAGACGCCAGCGTAAATTTAATAGCAACGTAAAAAGCGTTCTCTCTATCGAATGCCTAAAGTGAAAAAGAAACAGAACTATGCTATTTTGATAATATATAATTACGATGGCGCCTCTGTAATCGGGCTTGATGAGTATTTTTTTTTTAATACACAGTTAATACAAAAAAAAATAGTAGTTAGCATCTAATTGAGTAATAGAGGTTTAAACCTCTGAGTTACGAACGCATCAGGCTGTATAACTAATATTGAATATTGATAGTAGCTGATATAATATTATGACTGCAATGATGATGACCAGCCATTTTGAAGGTACATTTACCACATTTAATCGAGTCATTTGGCACTGACGCCAACTAGGTTATTTCGTTTCAAGTTCAATGCCAAAGAATCTGCTTCCTTAACAATGCAAAAGTTTATTCCGAACATATCTTGTTTTGTAACACTTTGTACTTATTCAGGTTACCTGTTTGGCACGGGTTATCTTAATTCACTATTGTTTGAGGTTTAAGGCCAAGATCCACTCTAGTTAAGGCAATTTCACTCTATGTGAATAGTTAAGTATAATATATTATGAAAACAGACATGAGTGATTTTATGGCCTCAGCTGGCTTAGCATACGACCTGACGAAAGTATTACGTCCGAAATACCAATTCGTGTGAAGTAAATTCTTGTCATAAAATCGTGATCTATGGTCACGAAAAACTAGTGTCGCCCTGTGAAAACCTACTTTGGATAAATCATTTTGCAATTAAGCAACACTGATTTAGTTCATTCAAAACACAGAGGTTCCAAAAGGCATAGTGTGGTCTCTCGAGATAATCTGAAAGAGATCCATTGATTTTAATACAGAAAACAAAATATCTCGATTCCCAATGGCTTTTGCCAGATTTTTGTTCAACTCAAAAAGAAAACAAAATATCTCGATTCCCAATGGCTTTTGCCAGATTTTTGTTTGAAAAAAATTCAATTGATCAACAAGGTAAAGAAGAAAAACTATTATATTATTTTGGTGAGAATTATCACCAAAATAAGAATTTTAATGTCAAATCAAATTAAAATAATATAAGAGAGGTCCTTAAATGGCAACATTTCAACGCGCTGATGCTATTTTTTTTTTTTTTGTCCCGAACTTGGGGAATTTGTCTTTCATTTTTGGGGAGTTATGGACATGAGCACAATTCCCCAAAAATTAAACTCAAATTCCCCAAGTTGGTGACTTAAAATATTCCGATTCCCCACTCAGAGTTTATATGACTGAAACAGGTGAAACAACTTTAAGCACATTTAACGCAAGTTTTGCTTTTCGCGACGCTGAAATCGTAATCTTATGGTCCTAGGGGGCGTCCCAGCGTGGGAATTCTGTCACTGCGCGTGTGTTTTTTTTCTTTGGATTTTTCGTAATCCCCACATTCAATCAATCCTTACACCAATCCCAAATGGAGGCAGGATTCCCCACATGGGCAGCGGACGCGGCTGCCACAGTGGATTCTAGTAATTTTGAATCTGTGATTCAAAATATAGTTTTGAAACGTAACTACAGTTCGTTCACAGTTATTTTACCTCTGACATTTGTGCTATCTCTATCTAACCTGTGATGGTTCATAATGACTAAACAGAGACAGTAAAATGCAGTTAGATATGTTAGAGATAAAATAACTGTGAACGGACTGAACGTGAACAGTCAATAAGCCAATGTTAACAGACCTAATTATGTATTTATTGATTACGGATTAAGTAACTCAAACGTCCTCTTTAATAAATAAAAATACCACTGATTTCAATTAACCATACCTCTATTGCCCTCTTTTACTATCGAAAATACAAAAAAGAAGTACATGCGATATAATGCAAACAAAATAAGCTGGATCTTAGTTATTGCATATTTTATCTGAATCACGTTTTTATGGGTTTTCTCAAATTGTCATAACTATAATGTCATGTAATTTTTTTAAAAGTAAATGAAAGTAAAAAAATATCCTTATTAAAAAGAAGCTTTCATTTAAATCGTCTAAAAAAAAGATGGACTTCAATAAACTAAGTAAAATTCTCCATATTAGGTCAAAAATTATCCCGATCACCCATCCAAATTGATACTTTACTAAATTGCATTTGAAATCTAGGGATATTCTTCGCATGGAGCCTGGCTTTACCAAAACTACCTCGCAAAATCGGTACAACAAAATATCTACTTATCTCTACAACAATCTCTAATGGATATAACTCCCCGCAATTTGGCTAATCCTTCACAATTCAGCAACGCTAATTGTTAATTTAAGTTTCTTTTACCTATTTCGTAGTATTTCGTCCTCAAAAAGTTTGACGAGAAAATAATCGTGGTGAAATGTCAAAACTCGGCTAATTTCGCATGCACATGTTAGAGTTTGTCGACAAAAGTGCCACAAGTACATAAATCGTTCGCGAGGATTCTTCATCACAGAGTAAAAATAGACGAATTAAGTACGTTGTCATGTTAGAGGAGGTAGACAAAACGAAATATTGCTATTTTACCCGAAATAAAATCGTTCTCGTGGGTCGCATCTTAGACGGCCTGGTCTATGAAGTATAACATTGCGACGTCACGCGCTCGTTCGGCTACAGTCGGCTCAATTTTAACTATAGTATAATTTTGTAATTACCTATAACGAAATAATTATTTTTCGCAACAAATGGCAAAACCGCCTTCCATCGTGTACAAAATTCTAATGTTTCGCTAAATTAGTTTACATTATTGTTGTTTTTTTCAAAAACAGCTCAGCCGATTTCTGTAAAATTTAAATGGCACCATTTCGGGAGTATAACCTTTCGAACTAAAAAAGATTTTTTTCGATTCGGTTCACGATTGGCGGAACTATCGATGAACATACACAAAATGTGTATATATATATGTATACTTATATATATATATACAGACGAACATAGAACCTCCTCCTTTACCTCCTTTTTGGAAGTCGGAAAAAAAATAGTTTTCCATGGAAACTTTTATACGATCTTTTCATTTGTTGAATCGTTGAACACTGGATACTACAGTGTCATCAATTTATAAGAATTAAAAAATAGTAAAGATTTATGTATATTGATTTCAAGTACCTAATTCCATTTCAAATGAAAATTTTTGTTAGGTGAACTGTCTAGACTTTGATTATAGAGGTATGTATGTATTTGTCTCTTGTAATCAACAGCGTTACACTAAAATTTTATTGAGATAATATCGAAAGCTATCATAATGCATCACAATGCGACCGTTCATACTGTCAACATAGATTTATCATAATTATATTACCTTCTAATCCATCAGATCCTGAACTCTGATAGGTAAAGGCGGGGCCATAAGAGTAACATCATGCGATCTCACAGCATATCTCATTATAATTCCTGCTGTCTTAAAATCAATAGAGGTAACATGTTGTGCATAATATTTTTGTTATGTGTAAGGTCTCCGGGTTAAAATAAACATTTTTCTGAATTATAAAATTCAAAACTATCTCCATCTCGGTTCTTCTCAGTAAATATAACATAAGAATGATAGTGACTGAGATAATCTAGATCGCAGAGATTCCAATGAATTAAAACTTGCAAGATCGGTCAGTAAGTCATGAACCGTTAAGCTATTTTTTATTAATCGCCTGTAACAATATCTTCAAAGCAATGACTCATTAAAATACAGTTCCAAACATTCATTTGGCTGTCAGCTGTTTCCTATACAAGTTTTTTTTTCTATAATTTGTCTCTTCATAGTCTCATAGAACTAATCAGGTGTCAAAAGTGAAGACAAATTATTAGTAATTGGTTTATCCGAAACTACTGTTAAAGGCCTGGTACCACTATGTTTAATCAACTGTTTACTTTTAACTGTTTATCAACTTGGGTACGCAACTACTTCCTATTTTTTTCTGCTTTTTTTACAATAATTTATCGTATTTTTCATTCAAGGGTATATTTATTTAAAAAAAATTGATAATACATTAAAATCACTTATAAGTGTTTTCAATACATTTATTTTGTATTTAGATATAAATTTTGACAATTAACATTGCAATGATATTTATAGACAGTTAGTTGAGCCTAAAATGCAAAAATAATCAATCAAAATAGAAAATCAAATAGTAACTCTCCTTACGATGTCTCTAATTTTTTGGTAGTTAAAGGCATCAATCGATTAAAAATGTTAGGTATGTCTTTCTTAAAGAATTTTTGAGACAATCAAAAGATTTAGAGCTTATCCGTAATGCAACAAGGATTAAAATTTCAAATTCTAACAGTACCTACCCACAAATTGATACGAGTACAAACGGTACAGGGTGATGAGTCCAACATTGAGTTCAACACAATGTCGAAGGTGCGGCGAACGTGGTGACTTGTCTTGTCATATCTCACTCGTCAGGAATATTTTATCCGTCATTGTACTTAACTACTTACTAACTGCCTATCAAATCGCTTAGTTTTTTCTGATAAAATATTTGTATTCATGAGTTTTTTAGCCTCACAAATTTGAAATATAGAACTGACGTTCGTAATATTTGTAGCGCATGCATAATAATTTTTAAAGTAGGTAAATGTAGTTTTTAGGAATACATATATAATAAATGTTCAGAAATATGTTAAACACGTATTTTCTTTGACCTTTATTACAACCATAGTATAAAATATAGCAGTAATGAATTAAGTTATAAATAGCAAATTTTACAAAATAAATAACCAAAGAGCATTAATAATTTTGTTCACACAACTCTGTGATCAGAAAGTGTCGTCTGGGGGCTTCCATTGCAGTGCCAATGCTAGGTATAGGCATCTTCTCTTTTTCGCTATTATTTCCGGGCAAGCATCATCCATTGCCTTTCAACATGTTTGACAATGTCACCTCACCATCGGGCTGGATGCGTGTCTCTGTATCCTGCATACGTCGTCCATTTTTCGAGTACTAAGTTCGGTGACTGCCTTATTCCACCTGTTACACTTGACATTCCTTCTAGCCAAGTGTCCCCCCTATCTTCATTTTAGTTTGGCGCCACTCGAACCTAGAGGAGACTTCTATAAGTCGTTCATTTAAAATTATCATCAGGGGTGAACCACTGACAAAATGAACGACGTCATTCAATGTTTCCAAATTAGTGACTTATTTAGTACCTATTAGCCGAAATTGGCGATGTTTTCTTTGTCTTAGCGCACAAATAAACGTTTTGACAATAAAAATAGTTTAGCAACTTATAAGCTCTAGATTTTTCAGTTCAATAGTTGGAACTGAAACATCAATGGATTTATCTATAAGTAGTTAAATTGTACTCGTATTGGTTAGCTATATCTTCAAACAATGGTTTTGTAAAATATGGTGCCAAAGTTTTACTTCACTACATTGGCAACACTGACGACATCTATCCTGACGTCCTCCACTCGGAAGCATCGTTACCATAACATTCACAGTCCTGCTAGTCCAGCATGCGACCACGAAAAGCCACAAAAAGAACTCTTTTCGACGTGTGAAAAAATTACATATATACTTTACGATATCGCTGTCTCGTTCTGACACGTCGAAAGAAATATTTCGTGGTGCGCATCCAAGCCCAACTGGACTAATCATATCCACGTTTGTCCTAAGATAATAATCATGCCATTCAGCGTGGCTAAGCTACCAGCACTGGGCACATTGCGATCAGGCAGTGGGCTTAAGTATTTGGATTATCTTTAGACCTTCAAGGATTTGTGGATGATCCAATTACTTTTTCTGTAGTAATCGTTTATGTATGTAGTAACTTAAGTAAGTTGTATTATATGTAGTTGTAGTAAATAAAGGTACTTCCCCAATTGAAAAAAAAATCTTGCTTAAATACCGCAAAATACCTACTTTCCATGAACATATCTTTGTTTTCCCCAGCAGTCAATGAACCCACATGCTTATAAGTAATCCAGAAATGTAATTAGGGTCCGTTGAGATCGCTATCGGCCACCACGTATTTAATGAGATGTTTTGTTTCATGTTCGTGTGTGATGATTCAACGTCTAACATTCATCTTTTTTGTGCTGAGTCGTACCTATTAGTATTTGTGAGACTAGGAATGCGTTACTATGATATTATTATATTGGTGGATAATGATATTGTTACATCACGCAATTTCTATTGCAATCTACAGTACCTACCACGTACTAGACGGTAGGTACGTTACTGTTTCCCGTTGTATTTTTTGACTAGGAATATTGCAGATGAGTAGTACTTATGTAGGTATACATAGGCTTAATAGTAGATTATGTACCAAGAGAACCAAGTGGTGTCTTATGTCACGGACGATAATTGGACCCTGGGCGTAGCGAGGGACTCTATAGTTAACTCCCGAGCGCAGCGAGGGCCGACCACGCGGCGTGGCGCGGCGCAGTGCGGCGAGCGCGACGACGACGGAGCACGGACGGCACACGCCCGTGCCCGGCCCGTTCTAATATAAATCATCCCTTATTGTGGCATAATCTTATTTTAAAAGGCTTTGCCAATACCATTTCTCATTACAACATCTTTAAAAACAAAGATATTTTCATAGAAAGTTTCATCCTCAATTTCACCCCCTTAAGTCAAAATTTCAAAAAAAAAAAAAACATTGAACACGTCATTTTTAATTTAAAAAGAACTATTTAAATACTAATTTTCAAAACCGTAGTTTAAAAAACAAAAGTCTTTCACATAAACGTGTTCACCCCTTTTTACCCCCTTGGGGGTTGAATTTCAAAAACCCTTCCTTGATACACCCTTACGCATCCAAAACAAATACATCCTCCAAATTTCAAGGGTCTGCAACTAGCGGTTTAGGCTCTGCGTTGTAGGTCAGTCAGTGTGTCAGGACTTCAGTTTTTATATATATAAGAAGAATATAGAAGAAAGATAGATTGTTTATTGAGATACACGAGTTACATATATGTATCTGTGTAGGTACTATATCTCACAAAATAATTTTATCAGAAACAAATTGAAAACAATATTTTATGTGTCAACAGGGTCCGTATAGGCCGGGGGCTAGCCCTGGTGTCAGAATTATTTAAGCCGCCTGTAGGCCTCTGACATGGCTAAAGAGTGAATAGGGCACTTCACGGCCACCATAAAATTTCACACGTATTTTAGACATTTTACGTTTAAAGGAAGAGTTTTAACACATCACTATGAAACTGCGTTCGGCGTTTATGGATCACGAATAATTTGCAGGACCATTTTGAGCTATTTACATAAAATGTACCGTAAAATGATATCAACCTGTACGTCTACGCTGTGATACATAAAATTATTTAACTTTTGTAAACAAATATAGTCTCTACGACTATATGAATACTTTCTATTATTCTTACCGGGACTGAATAGTGAGGTTTATGAATAAATTCATATTATTTTATATTGTGAAGATTATAAAATCTTATGACCAAAAATGTAACAGCAGTGGATGTGGATGTTCTATGGTCCACACCACAGATCTTAAGAAATAGGCCATGACGTCTTGATCAAGCAGGTAGATTATTTTTCAGGAAATTCCCTACAAAAGACACAATTACGCGGGAACGTCAATTGAACAATTACCAAATCACCTGTTCATAAGCGCAAACACAACAGTGCCTTCTACAATGCTTCTACAAGGTATGCAGCACAAGCATACATTTTGTAGCGAATGCGCGGTATTGCGTTGTCCAGTACTGAATCTCTCTGTAGCGAGCTCTATGGTTAAAATGTTGATGAACTTTGGAATATTTTGTAATTCTAATATGTAGTGTAGGTAATATTTATACATAATAATTGGCATTAGCAACATTTACTTTACAGTAAAAAGCTACATGTTGACGGGGATGTACCACATCCCGACTCCTAATTTACAGAAAACCAATTTTACAGGAGTTATAGTTATACCAGTAGACGCGCAATTTATAGGTAATTCTCTAACGAATTGCATTCATAAGTCGTTTTCGTAAAAAAATTACGTTAGGAGTTGTTAGCACGTCCTCGTCGATATGCATAATTAAACGAACAACCTCTAATATAACAAGATAAGAAAATAAGAATGGCTCTTTAGTCGACTACAAAACGGTATTTTAGTCATGTTTATCCTAATATCATTATTACGACAGTGCATGGAGCTAATGTTTTATGCAAAACATGCAAATTGATAAATTGACGAATAAATCAACGACATTCTTTTTCAAGTTTTATACCTACAACAACATGATTAAGTACAATAAAACGTGGTGATAACTGGAAGGTGGGTTTTATGACTCTCTTTATATTTGTTTTGTAGAGATTTGATTGACAAAAGGTCGATTATATTGATGCGTTTATATTTTATGAATAAAATGTATTAATGACTCAATGGTACCTACTTACATAAAATAAGTAGAGTAAGGACAAAAAAGAAATGAAATTAGGTATGTGAGAGTTCCGTAGACATAATATTATTTTGTCATTACATTAAGTCTCATCTCATATGTGATTTTTCGAGATTTTTCATAATACCCGATCATATTACTGTTGATATAACTTTTTTAGGTCAATAAACTGCGTACATACCTATCGTGTATCTAGTGATTTTATTTAAATTACAGTTCGTAACTAAGTAGATTTAAAATTTCTACTTCGTTGAAACAATTTTAAGAGACAGATTTCACTAATGTACGACCATCAATTACAGTTCTATATCTTACTCTAAATATAAGTAAATGGTAGTGGGTAATTTAATTGTACTGATTCGCGCCATTTTTTTTTTTTATAATTTTGTAGCGTTAATGCCCTGAGAGTATAAAATATTACTACATTTTCCCGAAGAATGTATCCATATTAGCTATTTGATAGCCATATTTAAACTAATTATTTACTTCGGTCTTGTGACTGACACATTTAATACTTTAACGTAAGAACTAACCTGAAACGACCTTTAAATTTGAGTTTAATAAACTTCATTTTTCATACAATTTATGAATTTATGATTGGTACTTATCCATTGTTTACAAATTTTGTTTTGAACAACATCACCAAGGTGATCGGAACAGTGACTTCTCGAATTGAAACAACTTCTTAAAAACATTTTTTTTTATTAGAGGTCTTTGCACTGCAATTATAAATGCCGGCATGACCCTATTATAAAGATTGGCATCATCGAAATTAAAAATTAACTTAAGTGTGCCTTCGTCAGTCAGATTCAGTACTAACTAGGTATAATTCTATTTCTAACGGAGTTTTTACTCCTATATTTTGTTTGATTGAATAATTTATTCTGATGCTAAATAAGATAGCTGTTTTAAAACCTTGAATGATTACTTTCTTGTAGTTTTTAGACGTTTATAGATTTCTTTATGATACGCTACATAGTTACATTACATTAGCCTTACTTTAGATACATTTTGCCCACGCCTTACTCGATAAAATGGTACACTTGGTATAAGTACGATTATTCAAAATACTTATCTACATTTTCAAATTATGTTTCTTTGACACATTCACTGAACAATTAATGGATAATAAATTATATGTTCTACAAAATATATTGACAAATGATATAGAACATAATTATTTTTCGCAAAAAATAGCACGAACGACTTCACCCGTGTACAGAATTCGCGAATATTTCGCACGGATCGATGTAGCATTTTCCACATTATTGTTGATTTATCATAAACAGCACAGCCGATTTCGATAAAATTTAAATGGGACCAATTTCGAAGTAAACTCCATCCAATAAAGTCTAAAAATAAAATCTAAGAATTATTGAAATCGGACTACTAGGAAAAAAGTTATGCGTGGTTATACATTAAAAAAATATATAAATATAAGCGTCGAATTGAGTACCTCCTCCGGTAGTTCGTCGGTCAAAAAGGTAAGTTATGTGACTGAAATTGTAAACATTTACAGAGAAATAAATTTGACTAAAAGACAAAAGGTCTATCTTGCAAGTGATGTTTCTTTGACACATACATGGTAAAAAAATGCTTTACAAAAACCATTGATATTAATGATACTTATAAGAAAAAACTTTGACACATTCATTTCACCATTAACAATATAAGAGATTATATATTATGCTCTACAATACCTATTGACAGTAAATATGCAGGAAAAATGAGTTCTATCTTAAATTTAACAGATCTTTAAATACCAACCTAGTCGTAACCATATTTTGAAAACAATTATTTTGTTACAGTTATTTGACAAAAGACAGTTTTACAGCGTAGCCAGCACATTATAATTACACGTATCTACAATTAATTTTTAAATTTGATTGTGTTGTGCTGTTTTATAAATACACTAGACGACCCGCCCCGGCTTCGCGCAGGTGTATTATACATGATAAACCTTCCTCTTGAATCACTCTATCCATTAAAAAAACCGCATCAAATCCGTTGCGTAGTTTTAAAGATTTAAGCATACAGACAAACAAACAGACAAAAATAGCGACTTTATTTTATACTATGTAATAAGGAAGCCGCAAGTATCCTCATATTATTTGTTGTAAGTTTTACTAAAAACCGTACCAACCCGTCAATCTCTATGACCTTTAACAATTAGGCGTTTTAAGAACACTACCTATATATTCTAGGTCTGACCTCTACCCCGACAAGTAACATTGATCTAAATCCACGTTAGATCTGCATCCTATGTAATTAAGTCGAAACAATAAGAAAGTAGCCAGATGGTAGATATCGGTTGCACAAGTTTTGGTACAGAATCGCCGGATGATTGAGATACCATCTTCAAAATACTTAAAGAACTCCAATTGCTTGAGTAAATGGGTTTTGAATTGATTTATCAGGACTTTGATTGTTAATTTTAGAGGTAGGTACATAAGTAGGTGCACCAATTGTGACCATGTTAGTGTCATTTTAGGCCACTTTAATGATTGCTCAGATAATTTTAAGGATCATATAAAGAAAAGATAATACCAAAGAAATTTTCAAAATTTTACATAGACACTATTCATGGTGGTTCATAATTTGTAATCTATTTATAGAATAATTTTGATAACAAATGCCCAAACTAGGGGCAGTGGCCACTACCTGTGCATCTACTAAATACCTAAGCTAAGTACTTATTGTAGCGTAAGAGAAATCTCTAACATCTCCAGCTATAAATTTTTACCTGCTTTGGTTCCAAATTTGACTGTCGATCTTTTTACCAGAATTCTCATACTTACATAGGTGTACTTATACGAATATTGTAAAAGTATGGACATAGAATCATTACAATACAAATACCCGTGTCAGTAATAAGTGTTTTTTTCCGGTAGGTAATATCCATATAACTATCCATGTCCTATGAGGTATTCTATGGCATTAATTATTCTAAAGAATCTTTGGCCCGCAGTGAAGTCATCTCATAGCTACGGCGTGAATGAAAATCGTGATCTTATGGGAAATTGACTTACTCCTCGATTATGCTATCCTGGCTACTTTGATGGGCTTGCTTTGTTGGTCAAGGGTATTGATAATCATTTGATGAATTTAATAGCTGGTAAGTAGGTACTTAGGTATTCAAATCTACCGTATATTTTGGCGTAATAAATAGATTTCATATTTTGATCAAAAACCACAGCTTATTTATTCCAACCAAAAACTACCCAAAATAATTAATAGAATATATAGGTTGTGAACAAGCAATCACGTGATGCAGTAACAGTGATCTGCTGCACAAGTGCACCTACCTAGTGTAGGTACATAATATCTACCTACCCTAGTGACTTGTACATCTTCGTACGGAAACCTCGTACCAAACAGAAACGACTGTTGAGATCATACAATTTTCGACAGGCGATAAGAGCGGTGAGTTAAGCATAGAACGTCCACTTAACACCAAAATAATAGATGCTAAGCATCTCCTTGGCATTTTTTAATGCTAAGCTAAAATGCTGCGCCTTTATTCCCAAAAAATGTGTTAGGCGCTAGACGCTTTAAACAGTTCTTATTCAAAATGACAACTGTTTATAAAAGCGTTTATGACTTATTCGACGGCTGATGAACAACAAAAATATTAGTGCTGGTAGAGTATAGTATATTTGCTATTATAAAGTTACTTTGCAACAGTAAACTTGGTCGACGATTAAGTATAATGCGACAAACTTATTCCTACGCATGGCTAAGTAGATAAAGAAACCAAAAAATACAGTAGACTAATTCAATAATATCGATCGTCGAGCCATCATTCAAATGTACAGACAGCTTTGTCGCACTTACGTCGAAATAATATCCAAGTTTTTCAATACAATCTAATAGGTAATATCCTGTTAATTGTTTCAGTAGTTCTACAAAAACTACATGAATATCTGCGTCGTAAGACAATGTACATAACACAGGAAACTTTTTTGAAGATCCATAAAATCTTTTAGAGGCTTCCTCTTTAAAGTTATAATTTGGTTTTTATCCATACGAGTCGAGGTGTCAAAAAAATTAAGATGCTCTAATACTCTACATATCAGGGCCAAGATCTTTTGTTATGCATATTTTTCGAGCATTGCGATGATATGTTACAATTTGTATTTAAATTGGTCATGTTTATGTGCATACAAAATTAACATAATTCTTGGTGTATTAGATCATACTTAATTACTTTAGAGTATCATTGCGTCTTCAAATGGCATCTACAATAAAGCAATAAAATATGAATCATTCATAACATACTTAGGTACGAGTAATTAACATTTTTTACAAGCACATAGTCAGTGTCTTACGTTGGAATTTTGTTAAATAGGGATAAAATAGGAAATATAAAAAAATTAGTTCACTTTTTTAGGGTTCCCAAAAGGTACCCAAAGGGTAAAAACGGGGCCCTATTACTAAGACTCCACTGTCCGTCTGTCTGTCACCAGGCTGTATCTCATGAGCCGTGATAGCTAGAACGTTTAAATTGTCACATATGACGTTTTTCTGTTGCCGTTATAACAACAAAAACCTACTTAAAACAGAAAATTGTATTATGATATTCACAGAATATTTAGTTAAATATTCACTTAAAATATTAATAATTAAATTAAAATATTATAAATAATCAAGAGGGGTTCCCATACAAGAAACGTGATTTTTTGCTCGATATTAATAGAGACAACAGGAATATGCTTGAAATATTCACAGAAAATTAAGTTGTAAATTCACTTCAAAAATGTATTTGAAGATAATATATATAAGGGGGCTTCCATGCGGTACGGAACCCTACGTGCGTGAGTCCGCCTTGCACTTAGCCGATTATTTATTTCTCTACGATCATTACTTTTTGTGGTATTTAGTATAAGATTCATCAATATGCGTCAGAATATCCGTTACTTAATTTGAATACATGTACCTATAGTCTTTTTCAAATAGCTAGTCACTTATGACACTTCCGAAATGTCAGTTGTCAAACATACATTGACAATTTTAATGATGTACCGTACCTATATTCGATTTGTAATTACCGATTATTATCGATTTTACGTACTTATCGAAGTTATCGAACAATATACCTAAAACTGTTTTGGTGAATTTATCTTCAAGTCAGTAGGACTTAGACGATAAGTTTAGAGGAATCAAAAAGAAATAAAAAAAGTGACAGGGAAAAAAAGATTTATTTGGGAAGTAATGTCCTCGTCACTTCGTCATCTATCATCATTTAACGAATCTTCCAGATTTGTAATAATTTGATTGTCCGTTATATTGTCTATGTGAACATCGGAGGTAAATGGAAACTAAGTTTTTCATATATTTTTGTATTGAATACGCACTACATATTTTATAATTTTTGTACTAGGCTTGCTTAAATCAAGTCGATTTATAACATATTATGTTTTGTTTTCGATATTCTTCGATTTCAACAATAGTCGATTTCCCAGCCCTCTTATCATGACGTCACGATCGGCAATAGCACGTAACATAACAATTTAACGAATTCAATATTTTATTAAATTGAAAAGTGAATGCGAATATGTTTACGCGAATCAATAACCTTTATTCTATTTCTTGCGTCCTTTGTCGTTTATTTTAGTAGTTTTTCTTGTAAGTTTGCTTAATGTTTTCACTGATAAATAGAAATATTCAACTATTGGTGTGACGTCACATGATGTATTTACGTAATATTTTACGTTCTATGGATCTGTCATAAGTGACTTCCTATTTGAAAAAGACTATAATTGTAACGGGTGTCCCAAAATTAACGCAAGATTTGAATTTGCCGCCATTTGTGCAGTGAAGTGTTGGCAACCCTGAAAAAAAAAGCAATTTGACAGCTAACAGTATAGGGTTATTAAAAATGGAGCGTTACACGATAGAACAACGTGTCTTCATTATTAAAGTATATTAGTGAAAGCTTGGCGGCTGTAGTTCGAAAATTTCATACAAAATATGGTCGAACAAAGCCATCAAGATGAAAATGTGCTCGAAATTTTGCTCGAAAAATCAGGGTCCATTTGTTGATGTTCAATAATCCATTCAACGAACTCTCTTCTCTGTACATGGTCATTAGGCTTCAATTGTTGTGTAAATTGAAATTCAATAGTTAAAAAAAAAAAAAAACGCCACCTTGAATTTTCATCGACCCTACTAGGTAGCTCTCTCGATTCCCTATGACATTTGGTCAAACACTCCCCATCCAAGTTGTACCGTTCCCGAGCTATTGACGATTCAATTTTGTATGGCGGCCATGGTTTTTTGTTCGGGAGCCATCTTTTTTTTCATTTCTCTAAATACTATTGCTCCATTTTTAATAACCCTATACTGTTAGCTGTCAAATTGCTTTTTTTTCAGGGTTGCCAACACTTCACTGCACAAATGGCGGCAAATTCAAATCTTGCGTTAATTTTGGGACACCCTTTATATCTTTTTTTCGATTTCCGGCATAATAGTGATCATAGTAGGTATCTACGTAGTTTCCATATTCGTAGTTGATTATAATAATATTGGTTATGATCTTAGGTGTCTTTAATAAAATACACAGCACCGCCAGCACCTCTATATTTCGCATGCCGTACAGGCGTACACGCATCTCGAAAATATTAGCACATTTATTTTCTATACAAGCCAAAAAAAAAACAAGTTAATGTGTACAAGCTATCAAACAAGTTGATGTGTATAAGCCTCCATCGCTGGCTTATTGAGCACTCCTTTTACGATGTGAGTGAATTCTTAAATGATAATTTTTGATTAATTTATTTATTTTATGTAAATAATGAAATTATTTCTAGTGATTGTTTTTGAATCGTTAATTTTTTTTTGTCATTGTTTTTTGACCTGTAAATTATTTTTTAACATCATCATAGAGACCAAAATTTTGTCAACTATGTAGAAGGAGGTCTACTGTTGGACAAATAATATAATAGAGATATTATCTCTATGGATTTCCAATACGATCGGTTGCATTCAACGCGTTCTTATGGTCATCACCTGTCCACTTTATCGTTGGACGTCTTACGCTGCGCTTTCCGACACAGCTATATTTGACTGCCTTATTAATAAACACAGGCAGAACCAAACTTCTTGACTGCTGCGATGTTAAGCTACAAGCTGTGGATGACCCAATCCCAACTGAAGTTCTCTTAACAAAAAATTATCGGCCAAGTACGAGTCGGACTCGCGCACGGAGGGTTCCGTACTGTATGGGAGCCCCCCTTAAATATTTATTTTATTTTAATTTTATTATTTATTATTGAAATGAATATAAAATTAAATATTCTGTGAAAATTTCAAGCATCAACCTGTTACCCTTATTAATATAGAGCGAAAAACGTCTAAAAATCAGGTTTGTTGTATGGGAGCCCCTCTTAAATATTTATTGTATTTTATTTTTAGTATTTGTTGTTATAGCGGCAACAGAAGTACATCGTCTGTGAAAATTTCAGCTGCCTAGCTATCATGGTTCATGAGATTCAGCCCGGTGACAGACAGACAGACGGACATCGAAGTCTTAGTAATAGGGTCCCGTTTTTCCTTTTGGGTACGGAACCCTAAAAAGCAGCTGCGCGAGGATTGGGTTATCCGCAGCTTGTAGCTAACATCACAGCCGCCAAGAAGTTTGATTCGGGCTATAATGTATATACTTTTGAGGAGTTAGTCCGTATTTTGTCTTTTACAAAGGAATTCCAATCCTCGAAGAAAGAAAGAGACAAAAAATGGAGTAATTACTGCAAATTAGTTTATTAATGAGGCGGGTTATATAAGTATTGTAGGTACCTACATTTTATTTTGTTTGACTTGGTGCTCAAAGTTATGACTAATATGAAGAAACTTCTTTTAAATCAAAGAAATCGCATGGGAAAACCTCAGGTACAAGTTACAAGAAATAACAAAGGTAATTATTTCATCTATTATATAAAAGGCTTCGCTGAGTGACTGACTGACAGACAGCCTACAGCCCAAACCGCTATAGATACGAACATGAAATTTGGAACAAAGATACATTGGACCACGTAATGGAGCACTAAGAACGGAATTTTGAAAAATCGACCTCTAAAGGGGTAAAACGGGCCCTTTTCGTTTGTATGTAACTTTTTATTCCCTTTACCGATTGACTTGAAACTTTGTATACATGCTACTCAAACAAAATAAAAGTTACGTTTGTTCCTGTTTTTCTGAATATTGCTTATCTAAGGGGTCAAATAGGGTCCCAAAGTTGGTGAAAAGAGCATCAAATACATCCAACGAGCTGAACGGTTATGCATGAAATCTGGTATGGAGGAAGCCACACAACATGTTTCAATACAGAAACTATTATTATCCCGGAAAATCTAAAGGTTTCCTTAGGGATAGCCAAAATTAATCAATTTAGGCTGCCGCCCAAACCGCTAAAGATATAAACTTAAAATTTGGAATATAGGTTTATTGTATAACGTGATGGAGCACTAACGACGAAAACTTTGAACTTTTGACCTTTGACGGGGTAAAACGGGCCCTTTTCGTTTGTAAGTATATATTTTATTCCTGAACCGATTAACTTTAAACTTTGTATACGTGCTACTCAGACAAAATAAAAAATACGATTTTTCCTGTTTTTCCGGATTTTCTTTGTCTAAGGGGTCAAATCGGGTCCCAAAGTTGATGAAAAAGCAACAATTACATCCAACAAGCTGAACGGTTATGGATGAAATCTGGTATGGAGGAAGCACACAGCATGTTTAAATACAGGAACTGTTCTTATCTTGGGAAATCTATTGGGTTCTTTAGGGATATCCAAAATAAATCAATTTATGCTACAGCCCAAACCGCTGATGACATAAACTTGAAATTTGGAATATAGGTACATTGTACGACATAATGTTGCACAAAAGACGAAAATGTTGAATTTTCGACCTCTAACGGGGTAAAACGGGCCCTTTTCATTTGTTGGAAACGTCTTATTTCCTGTTCCAATTGACTTTAAACTTTATACACATGCTATTTAGACAGAATAATAAATATGTTTGGTACTGCTTTCCAAATTTTCCTTATGGGATCAGATAAGGACCCAAATTTGGTGAAAAAAGCTTCAATTACATCTAACGAGCTAAACGTTTATGGATGAAATCCGGTATCTATGTAGGAAGCACACACCATGTTTCAATACAAAAACAATTACTATCCCGAAAAAATTTAGAGAAATTTTAGGGATATCCAAAATATACCAGTTTAGGCTACAGACCGAACCGCTGAAGGTATAAACTTGGAATTTGGAATATATTATATATGTTGTACATCGTTATGGGGCACTAAAGAAGAAAATTTTGAACGACCTCAAACGGGGTAAAACGGGCCCTTTTCGTTCGTACGTAACTTCTTATTTTCTGTACCAGTTGACTTGAAACATTGTGTACATGCTACAAGTAGACCAAATAAAAAATTCGTTTGTTTATGTTTTACCAAATTTTTCTTATCCAAGGTATCACAGATAAGGTTACAAAGTTGGTGAACTAAACATCAATTACAGTTTAACGAGTTGAACGGTTATGCATTGAATCTGGGAGGGAGCACACATTATCTTTCATTAAGGGAACTATTATTATCCCGGAAAATCTAGATAAGGTTCTTAGGGATAGCCAACATTTTTCAGATAGCTATTAAGTTTAGAGAGAACGGGTAAATGACTTCTTATGAAATTTGGTATTAAGCTAGAAAACAGTCCAAATACTACATAGGGTACTGCTTTCCCGGAAAATGTGAGTGGGTCCTGGGTCCTTCAGGATATCACTTTTTTTTTATCACAAAAATACTGAAATTCACTACTATTTTGTTCGGAAATAGCCCACCACTTCTAAGACATGGACTGTGGATGGCCTGGAAAACAATTCCGGTCAAGCTCAGAAGAAACATACATAAGTTCATGACGGATTTTTAATACGACAATGAATTCGTGTCACTATAGGTATAGGAGTAAGGAACAACATGGATTAACGTATTTTTATCCACTATTCCGAAAAACATAGACGATTCCCTCAGAAACGAATAAAAAAATGTTTTACACATTGTTAAAACACTGATTATATTTCTATAACACTTTGTATGAGATTTCATTACAGAAATAACAAGAAAATTAGATATTTACGTCTCCGGAAAATTGTACACAGTTCCTTCAGGAAAAAACTTAAAAACCATCGTAACAGTTTGCTAAAACGATACTAGATTTGTTTTATAATTTTAAGTATGGGAGTAGGCAACAATATGTCTTAGCGTATCGCTTTCTCTCATCCCGAATAAATTATTAATGTAGGTACGGTTCCGGTGAAAAATATTAAATTATCGTAAAAAATACTATTGTATAATATTTTATAAGTGTAATCGATAAAACATATATATATGATAAAAGTGTGTAATCGTATAAGTGGTAAACTTAGAAAATAAAATTGATGATTCATTCTTAACCTTTAAAGATGAATCATCAACATTTTATAATGGGCTTTTATTAGCTTACAATTTTTTTTATTTTGTGAGCCAATAGACTTCATCTTGGGTCAATATAGGTGTTTACTTTACCATGGGATAAACTGAAATAGCGAAAATTAGTTATATACACATTTTGTCGCGGGTCGATGAACTTTTTGTGTACTAGCCGATTAATTATATTTTCGCTATTTCGGGGTTGGTCTCATTGTAAAAGTTAGTCAAATAATGAGTATGGTACACTAGAACATGCCTGTTGTCTAGAGATACGCTATATATTTATCAAATAAAATAAAACATACTTGTGTGCTACTTTTTCATCTGTCTTGGGTCAGATGACGCCTGAATGTCCTACAACTACCTCGATCACTTTCAGCTGGCTGAACGGTTTTGGGTAATATTGTCTTATTGTTCCGGGAAAAATATGGGTTCCTTCAGTCAGGAAATTCGAAATGACTGATGGCTTAATCAAACATGCCGTATGCTGTACCGATCTTTTTAATAGTCCACTACTGGACGTAGGCCTACCCAGGAAGGGTGATTGGGCCATATTCAGCACGCTACCTCATTGCGGGTTGGTGTGTTCACATATGCCATTTTTTTTTTTCTACGGACGTACTTATGTAACCTCAATGTTTTCCTTCACTGAAAAGCCAGTAGCGTAAAATCCCGTACATAAGTTTCAAAGAGTTTACTGTTACGGCACCAGAATTTGAGCCCAGGACCTCACGATTGTAAAGCGGGTGTTATAATACCACTAGACCAGTGGTCGTCAAAACGCGGCCCGCGGGCCGCATGCGGCAACGCGGCCTTTATTAGTGCGGCCCGCGCTACATTCTTTGGTTAAAATCTGAAAAATGTTCATATTTGTTTTCAAATAACTAAAAATTAACGGAAAAACATTCACGCTCGCGGCACTCGCGCATATAAGTAGTAACGTGGTCTGCTTTGTTCATGCCAGGATTAAAATGACTGAGAATAACAAACAAAACAAAATTGGGGCTCACCGCAGTCGCGCATGAGTCGTTAGTCTGCTTAGCTCATAATATATCTGTTTTGAAATCACTGTAAAAAACCGATTTTTTTTGTTTTTTTGCTATGGTTCGTTCAGTGGACAGCGCGGTAACCTAAAACAACTCGGGCTGGTATGTTATAATTAAGTTCATCAGTGTGCGGCCCGCAGTGTTGCTTCGCACTGTCGTATGTGGCCCTTGAGCTCATATTAAATCTGTTTTGAAATCACTGTAAAAAACTTTTTTGCAAAAAAAGCAGTTGATTGGTATATTACACAACAATTACTGAAAAACCCTAAAAAATTACGCGCTTGCTTCGCTCGCGCATGTTTTTTTGCCATGGTTTGTTCAGTGGACAGCGCGGTAACTTAAAACAACTCGGGCTGGTATGTTATAATCAAGTTCATCAGTGTGCGGAAGAAAAGTGTGACGACCACTGCACTAGATCATGGCATGAGAATGCATTTGATTAAAATTTGATATACAAGATACAAGTGTGAAACGACATGGGTCATGTGTGAGTATACTGAAAAATATTCTTTCACGACATAAAAAAACAGTATTTTAAAATGTGCTGATGAACTTGGTTTGATTTTAGTGAGTTTCTGGAAAACTATTTATCACATTGCTAACTATTTATGTTATTTATTTATTAACTATGTAAGATAGATATGTGAGTAGGCAATTACATGGATTAGTTTTCCATAATCACGTAAAGTATATTAATATTCAATTAATTCATAAAATATTACATTTACATGTTAATACGATAGGTTTACATACTCACTATCTAGATATAAACAGTTCCCACAGGAGTAAAAGAGTTAAGTCAAATGTCTGATTTGGCGGGGCACCGCCCGCCGTGCTCTCAGATTAATCAAGAGGGTGCTAAAATGGTGCGGCCCAAACTGCGGCCATTATTATTTGAAGCAAGTACTAAGATAATATGGACCAAAGCGCAGGCCACAAAATATCATCTTAAGCAAGTACTATGACAACGCGGCCCAAACCGCGGGATATATAATATCATCCTAGGCATAAATATCTACTAAGAGAGCTCGGATCAAACTGCAAGTTCTTATAATTTTAAGAATGTAATAAGACAACGCGGCCAATCTATGGGCTATTATCATTTTAAGAAAGCAATACAACAACGCGGGCGAAATAGTGGCTTATTATCATTATAAGCAATCCATCATATTTATCATTTTAACTAAAATGTAAATTTTTGGCTTCTTATAAATCAGTATTATTCTTAATATACAATTATATTATTTTAAAATTCTGCTTTATAATGTTTTTAAAGTGTAAATATGCCTTTTATATTTGTACGCCACAATGGGAAAGAGCATGCATTTTCTACTCTCTGAAAATCTGTATATGTACTACTTTGTATGAGGTTTACGATACCATGTTTCTGACAAATAAAGTATCTTGAATCTTGAAACAAGTGCTACGAGTAAGACAACAAGTGCCAAATCGCGGGCTATTATAATTTTAAGCAAGTACTAGGACAACGCGGGCGAAGCCGCGGGTTTTAAGCTAGTTTGAGATAATGTAGCAGTCTTGGGTACAAAACCGTCCATATCCGTTATATGCCATCAATTATAAGAATTATTACGATGTCAGTAAATTATTACACAAACATTTTAATAACTTGTAAGTCATACCTACATACCTGCCTACTGGTAGATGTAATTGTATAGTTGCATAAATAAAAACACCTAAGCAAGTAAATAATAAACACCGATTTCTGTCATACCAATACATTATACATCTTCTTCGTTGGCCTAAGTTTTAAACTAAGTATACCTACCTATTTTAATTATTGCTATCCTGACATTAGATCCTAAACAAAGATGACACGGAGGAAAATGTTAAGACAATTTTAAGAATTGTTAATTTAGGTATTTCTTATGTTAATGTATGTATTAACATTTCTATACAGTACATTTTTTTAAAGTATTAACATAATTCAGAATTTATTATTCATCATTAGTTATTATCTGCGTTTAATAGGTTTATTTGAGATTTCAGGTAGTAACTAACCTAGATTCCTGTTTCGGCTTTGCCCGGCCATGAAATCATATCTATAAACTTTTCAGAAGAAACGTAATAGATAGTGAAAACCGCATTCCAATCTGTTACAATGCTTTGTAATTATAATATGTAGTGAAAGTGAAATTATACACTTGCATTTGGATTTTGTTAAAATATTTAAGGGGGTAATTAAGGCTACTGAGGATGAGCCGTGGTGGTCTAGTGGTAGTGACACCCGCCTTACAATCGTGAGGTTGTTGTGGGTTCAAATACCGGTCCCGTGCCAATGAGTTCTTCGGGATTTACGTATATACGGAATTTAACACCATTGGCTTATTGGTGAAGGAAAACATCGTGAGGCAACTTGCATACGTCCGTAGAAGAAATTCGATGGCGTAAGTGAACCCACTAGGCCAGCGTGGTGGATATGGCCCAATCACCCTTCGTGGGTAGCCCTACGTTCTGTAGTGGATTATTAAAAGACTGATACATTTACAGTTATTTAGATTACAGTTCAGTAAGGCTACCATTATAAACAGCATTTACTACGGGGCCAACCCAGAATTCGAGAAAAAAAATCAGCTGCTCCATATAAAATTGCAACTCAGAATCAACAAAATGTATGAAACAGCTAATTTTTTTTTAAATTCCGGGTTGGCTTCACAGTTTGTTTTCATGTTGGCCATAATAGTCACCTCCTTTCGGCTTAGTTCTGGATAACCATGTACATTTTGATGAGTACCTATACATGCCTTTAAAAGTCCATGCACTTTGTAGGTAATGCAACAGCCTCTATACCTGCGATGCTAGTCAGTCCGGTTCGTTCATAAATTGCGCAAGGCAGCTCGTAGCTAGCGTGCGTACTGCGTAGCCTTGGCCCTGAACCTGATGAAACCAGCTCTGTGTCAAGCACCTGGCCGCCCCACTTATTACCTTAATCGATAATGATGACGTTGGACATGCAAGCTTAATGATAATACTCGGTAAAATACACAGATCCCACATGGATTAATTGAGTTATCTGATAGCTTTGTCAGAAAACTCACATGACTCGTTGACTCTAGCTATATAACTATAAGTAGTTGATAATTTATGTGTGGTAGGTATCTAAAGCAGTTCAATAGTTTCACAAATTGAAATTCGTTTCGTAAAGGTGAGCATTTTTGACAAAAAATATGTATTTTTAACAGAGCGATAATTTGTTGATTTTTTAACATTGTATACGTGCAGATTATGTTCATTTAAAGAATCTTAGGACAAAATACAGGTTAATTTTACTCTAATTTTGTAACAGTATGTGGTATTTTACTTGGATATAATAATATTTAGACTAGTATTTAACTCAAATTTAAATTAGAGTTTTCATAGTGTCAATCAAATTTAGATAAGTAATATTAGGAACCATAAGTAAATTGACATAATTTGTCGTTAAAATAGGAGAAGACGCTGGTTCCCGTAGTATAGCCCCTGGCAAGTTCGGGAATCCGAGGCTTCATTATTTTTCATGTAGCTTATTTTGTGTCAATAAAAATTTTTGATTGATCCTGCAACACTTTATCCGTGTCACATGGTATATTAATCCATAGTAATCGATAAAAACATAACACAAATCAAAGGTACACTTGGTTAGTTTTTTTCCTTTAAAACTTTTTGAAAATCATAATAATGTTGAACTGGCGGAATAAAATAAAAAGCTAATTTTTTTCATTTTATAATATCTGTTTTTTTTCCAAAATAATGTAGGTAGGTACAGGACAGAATGCACTTTAACATTGTATGTTACCTTTCGATAACCATACGCGACGCGACCTACTTTTTGAGAATCCGCCGCGCGTGATTTTGTATCGTTAATAAAATGGTAATTTGCGAGCTAAAGAGAAATTCTGAAGGCTATAATCCTTTGACAGGATTTTTTTCATTAATTTGGCATATACTACATCATTTCAAATTGTGAAATTTGATTTGAATTAAGTCGTTAAAAAAGTCTGGAGAATTTAGCTGTATAGAGCGCAGCAATCGATTTTTTGGGTCCAGACTCGTGGTTACACCGCTTTGTTACACCAGTGTGACCACGAGTAAACTTTTTTACTCGTGGTTACACCGAGTGGTGTAACCACAAGTAAACTAATAAAACGTAGGACTCGTGGTAACACTGCTAGTGTGGGGAAATAAAACAAATCTGTACTATTTATAAGATGACCTTGTAAACCCAGAGACTAAAATGTATATTGCTCAGAATATATACTAGTACCACACTATATTTTCTTTGCTAGTACATACTACGTGTTTAACTAAATTCTAAGAATTTCCGATCCCTACTCAGCAATAAAAAAATTATGTCATTTTTTAAGTAACAAAAATAAAATTGCGAAATATGAATAACCCGTATCCACCGGTGCGCCGGCCATTTTCGTCATTATTATAAATTCTATAGAAAAGTAACTATAATAGGAATGCATTTAATTCGTTTTGTATAAATGTTAGAGTAACATATATATATTTTAATTATTAAAAACAAAACAAACAATATTATATTATTTTTTTAATAAAATTGAAATTAAAAAGACACCTTTGTGCAAAAAATAAAAACTTAACTACGTAACCGCGCACTGCTTAAGGGATCGCCAATCAGCTGCGGATCGCCGAGTCGCCTCTCCCCCGCTTCATCGTTCTTTAAATGAATCGCTTATGTGTGTGTAGTTAAATAATGCAGATACATATTGAAACATACGCCGATAATGGCACAGCGTCGTAATTTTAACGAACGTTATGAAAGCGTTAATTTTATTGTAGTTTAAAAGAGCGCATTGTGAAAGAGCAGTGCACAAACCTACTATTTGGCGATGAAGTTTTGTCTTTATGCCTATAAATTTTGTTTTTCGCCACAAACTATTTGTGAAGTAACTAGTGGCATTTTTTTATTTCGATGTTTAGGAAAATTATTTTGATAGCTTTGGTGATTGCTAGTTCAAAATCTAGATGGATCTTTTCCGGTTTCCATCCGAAATTTTTTAATTATTTTTACCATTTGTTGTTTCACTTGGTTTTCTTTGAAAAGAAGCTAAAACACTAAAAACTCTATGATACAATGTTAGTGGATACATTTTATTTACCATGACATTACTAAACAGTTTGCGACAGCATAACATCTTGACCTTAAAAAGATTTTCAACTATCAGGCACATCACTACCTACCTAATATATTGTTTGGTCAAGCGCGATCCTTTTAGAGTAGTGTAACCACGAGTAAAAAAGTTTACTCGTAGTCACACTGGTGTAACAAAGCGGTGTAACCACGAGTCTGTACCCGATTTTTTTTGGAACAAATTATAAAATAGGTACCTATGACATATCTCGACCTTGTAATAATTCGACTATTACCTATCTCAATTTATCTCTAAATTGTAAAAATATGTAATAGGAAGGAAGTAAATGTTAAAATACGTACACAGTGGTCGCGGTCGCGGTTTTTGCAGTTTATTTGATAACCATCGATAAATAATATAATTAGGCTTAGTTTATTTATTACAACGAACTTCTCAATCGATTTCTGCGTATTCGTAAGTGCGTTTTGCACATGCATCAATTAAAAATGCAGCCAAGGTCGTCTGATATATGTAAATAACTTACCATAGAACTAACAATAAAACAATTCATCAATAGGAACTATTTTTTATGCGCTAATTGCTACTAACCAATCAAAGATAATTTGATTAATTTCCCTTGATGTTTAATTAGAGTTACTCTTGAATGATGACCGCTAAATGTTGAATTTCCTTTACGATTAAGTAGATTTTAGTAACGGCTATTAACCGGTAATTCTACCTATCACACAAACAACTTCACAGTTTGTTAGATCATGCACATGGAAACACGGAAATAATCAAGAAGCTGCGATGCGTGCGCCGCGCGTATCGTTTTTGCTTTTTGTGACCACAGTAATCTGCCTAGGGGGTATCTTGTGGTTGAAAAATAAAAACTGAGATTTGATACAAATCGTGCCTTCTCACTGCTGATCTGAACTGCATTTGTTAATTTTCTATTTATACATTGTAGTTAGTGTAGGTATAGTGATGTTCCAAGCTACTCTCTAGAATACTCTAGATGAAAATATCAGACAAGTATTTCAGAGTAGGTATTTGTACTTACTTCAAATTAAGTAGCTAACTTGAAAATCAATGAACACACTGGAGGTAAGAAGCTATCAACCGTTGCTATATTGGAAGACGAGTCTACTTACTTTTTGGAAATATTTAAAACGGAGGCTTAAGGATTCAAACCGTCGTGCTGCTGAGATGGTCTGATAAAAAAGTTCATTCTTGTCTGACGGTAAGAGAAAGAGCATGTGAAATTGGTGAATTGAACTGATTGGATAAAGTTGTGGAAAATATATTAGTTAAAATCGGCGAACGATTAAATAATGGGACAAGTGCGAGTCGAACTCGCACACGAAGGAGTCCGTACTTTACAGGAGCCACCCTTGAGATACTTTATGTACTTAAATTTAACTATTGATTTTCCAAGTGAATATACAAATAAATATTCGGTGAATATTTCAAGCATCTTCTTGTTGCCGATATTAATATCGCGTCAAAAATTACGTTTCTTGTATGGGAGCCCCCCTTTAATATTAATTTTATTTTAATTTATTTATTGAAGTGAATAGTCTATTTTTAGTACCTATAATTTGTTGTTATAGCAGCAACAGAAATACACTATCCATAAAATTTCAACTGTTTAGCTATCACGGTTCATGAGATACAGCCTGGTGATAGACACACATATTATACAGACAGAAGGACGGACGGACGGACAGCGGAGTCTTAGCAATATGGTCTCGTTTCCCGTTTGTACCCTTTGGGTATGGAACCCTAACAAATGAGGATAAAAAAACACTTTTTCATCCTCATTTGTAAGAGAGTAGTGAATCTCTAGGATCTCTAGAATCCTCTAGGAGTGAATAGACACCCGTGCTAAAACAAGATGATTAAAAAAACTATTTATCATAAGTACTATTCATTTACGTCACTAGTAGGTATATTAGAAAAACTAGATACATAATACATTTTCGCGAAACAGTCAAATTACTGCTCAATTTGTATCTTATTACTGTTACTGCACAAAATGTCTATGATCACAATCAAAACACTAAATTTAACACTGTTATTACAAAAAATAAAATTCGGTAAATTTGTAGGCACCTTGAAACAATAATACCATTAGTACCCCATCCCTAACAGGTAGCCTCGCTGCATGGGTATTGAATGCTTTCAATTTATTCGAAGCTATCAGGAGTCAATCGACAGTGGGGAATGCAGACTTGACCACAACACCTGGAATTATGGGAACCTGTTCTGTCCATGTGCTTATGTGAACGTATTCTATAACTCTGAAATATTCGTTACAATGTTAGATCAGCGCGAATAATAGTCATTTTTTGCAAAAAATAGCACAACCGACTTCAATCGTGTACAAAATTAAAATAGTCCGCTCGAATCGTTGTTTACAATATTATATTATTGTTGATTTTTTCAAAAACAGCTCAGCCGAATCGGTAAAATATACGATAAAATATATAACGGACCACCTCGGGAGTATATATATACCTACGTTCGAATTAAAAAAGATTTTTTTTAATCGGTTTACAATCGGCGAAAATATCGATGAACATACACAAAAAAATTACAAACAGACGAACATAGAACCTCCTCCTTTTCGGATGTCGGTTAAAATCATCAATCATCATCAAGGTATCTAGTTGACTTCAGTAGTTCACGTAATGAGAAAAAAAAACATTATTAAGTGCTTATGTAGGTACTACTTGTGCGTGGGTACATACATGTAAAATGTCTATATACTCACACTTTTTTTCTTAACCTACCTTTCTATGAATAACTTATTAGTTATTCGTAGAAAAAAATGGGGTTACATGGTAGGACTGTTTTTACTTTACACGAAAATAAAAATTCTTGATAGAAATAAGAGTGATGATTAATAATGTTGTCAAATATGTATGATACACATTTGACAACATATAAAGTATATAACTCTAATCTGTATGGATACGTGTTTATATTTCATTTTATCAAATGACAGTAAGTAGGCACTATTTTTCTAGCAGAAAACATTACTATAGTCTGACCGTTTAACTGAGTCCTCGCCTGCGCGGTACAGAGGCGCGGGGGTAGACGACAAAGGGGACTGAGACAGGTGCGAGCGGCGGGGACTATAGTAGAGTAGGTAATAGGGCAATGACTTCTAACACATGTATACGAGTACTTGCATAGCCTACCTGAAACACCTATTCAAGGCAACCTAATAAGGTAAACAATAAAGTATTTAGAAAGCCTCTGAAACCCTAAAAATAATTCACATGCCCTACCTACGACTGACATACGCACCACGACATAATTTTATCGACTTACAATATACTAGCTCCGCTTTTTTGTGTTATCCTATCCCATAGGAACCTTTTACTTTTCCGAGATAAAAAGTAGCCAATCTGTAGCCACCTTCCGACCTTTGAACTATATCCAATATGCCAAAAATCAAGTCAAGCCGTTGCTCTGTTATTGCGTAAAAAGTAACAAACAAACACACTTTTAAATTTAAAATATTACTTAGTAAAGAAGGTAAAGTTACGTTTTGGTGCGTATGCCAGCCAAGCAAACAGCTGCGTAGCAGCGCATTGACTCAGCTTACTGAACTGACTGCGTTACCACGCAAAATCGCAAAGTCAATTCGTTTTGAGTAATTCGGCAGCACCACAGTAATTAAAACGATATTTAACATTTTTTGCACACCTGTGGCTAACCCCTCCATCCTTTCAATTCAAGCAGCAAATTTAAATATTGATATAAGCCGTATCTACCCAATCAGCTTCATTTGTACTTGCACCTATCTCATAATAGAGACGAGTAACCCAAGGAGCAGGTAAGCCAGCAATAACAGACCACATTCCAGAAAAAGAAACAGCCTTCGACTCGTTTCGTACTATTTGCAACATCTTCATGTAATTATTTCATGCAACTATCGGGTTCAATGTTAATTTTGTTCATGTTTTTGATATGCTGTCTCTCGTAAGTTAAGGTAATTTATAGTAATAGTATTCGCAGTGGAAACTAAGTATTTTTACCACGCATATAATACAAGCGTTGTAAAATTACTTTGTTCCTATTACACGTATTCTGATATAAAAAATTTATCTTTAAAGACTCAATCGTATCGTTAAAGGCACTTGACTTATTATTGAGAAGTTTTAAATTGTCGAGACCATAAGCAATATACACTAAAAATTAAACACACCTACATGTTGCATTACTGCCCATTTATGCAGATTCGTTTCATTGGATGGCTACTGGACAGTTTAAATTACTTCATTTCATTCCCTCGAATTAATTCGCAAGCGATACATCATCAATCTACTATGTGTCATAAGATGCTCTACATTACATTAATGGCGATAAAATATTTAAGCGTGAAACGTCACCCATGCCAACATAATTAGTGCGCATATTATGTTATAATTCTCAAACTCTATTGAATTTTGATTAAAAAGAATCTCCAAAACTGGCATAACCGACCGTAAGTAGGTACATAGTTCGGAAGAATCAATGTATCATATCATCGATGTAGTAATTTTTACATTATTGTTGATTTTTCAAAAACTAATTTGGACGATTTCGATAAAATTAAAATGGGACCACCTCTAAAGTATCATCTACCAAACAAATAAAGAACTGTCAAAATCGGTTCAAAATTGGCGGAGTAATCGCGTAATATACATACAAAAAAAAGTTGAATTGAGAACCTCCTATTTTGAAGTCGGTTAAAAAGCGTGGCCATCCTAGACTGAACTATTATTGGAATATGCTCCAATAATAATAATATATAAGTATTACTAACTGACTCGGCGAACTTTGTTTCACTGCCGGGCTAATTTGTGAATCTAACTATCCAGGGCGTCACCCAAACGCATAAAAATAAAAATCATTGAAATCGGTCCAGCCGTTCAGGAGGAGTAGTGACATACACACGTACCTAAAGTAAAATTATATTTATAAAGATAAGCTTAGATACATAAATTTTAGATCTAGCATATACTTTTGGCGTCGAAAAAATTCTATTAGAAAATGTATGGTGTACCCAAAATCGATTTTCAAACCAATCCGACTGCTATCGCTATGCTTATGAAGAACCAAAATGGATTACGAAGTATGATGCTAGCCCAGTAGCCACATCCCAGAGAGTCACAAGTCACAACTCAGTACGATCTCTAAAGAGAATCGAACCCCGTGAAGGTTGCATCGCCTGGTTGTTGACACATAACCTTTAGAAAATTGCCAGAGTCGTTTGGGATTCTCAAGGAATGAGCAAGCGCCAAGTGCCACTCATTTTCTTTTTCTAAAGTTGAGTAATCGCCGCCTCATTAAATCTCTACATGAGATCATAATATTCCTAATTATGGTAAAAAACTGTTAACGCAAATGACATTATAAATCTATAAAAGTTTTTGTACGAAAAAGACAGGCGAAAAAATATTTATTACAAGCATGGTGAATTTAATTTAATTTTAATGTTGTGGAAAAAACATTGTTGATGGGGATGTCTATTAGGGTGCTGACTGCATGCAAAAAGTAGCATAAAACTCTAGCTATGAAGATAATAATATTACGACTATGAGATTTATTTCGAAGTCTTCAATGACAACGTACTTACACACTTTTTGAATGATTCTTTGTTATTGATTTCAAATTTTATAGACTAGTTATTTACTCCAAAAAAAAAGTTTTGTGCTTTTAGATAATAATGCCTTATTACAGTTTTAAGTTTTAGACAGGATAAGTAAAACATATAAATATAAGATATAATGCATATTTACGGCTGATTTCTTTTTCTCGAATTCAAGGTTGGCCCCATAGTAAAAGTTGATCATAATAATGGTCTGAATCACTCGGTTTCGGCTTAGCGATACTATACGAATAACCGTATTTATCTTCAATTTTTTTATGTAAGTAATATTCAAAATGTCGATTTTCTGGGCCAGTCCGATAAAATGGTAGAGTGGTCCACTTTTAAATTATTTAACCGTACTCAACTGCCGTACAGATGTTTACTTTTTGCAAAATCAGAACAAGGGAAAAGAATAACTGTACGTTTGATAAACACAACCGTTATTCCCTTAAATGGTTATCAAGGTACAAGTACAAATACGAATTTTTGCCAAATAAAATAATACCATATCGTAAATCGCAATTTACAAAAAATACTAACGGTGAATTCGGGACGTTTCGATTGGAACGATGCGGACGAAACTCGTTCCCAATTAAACTCGAAGAAATAATTGACGAATTCAGTTGTAAGTAGTGTTGCCAAAATGAGATTCTTATTAAGGGCATACTTCTTTCATGGGATAAACCGTTCGTTGGTGCATAATAATTATATTCAATAATTTTTTTGAAAATTAAACATTATTCGCCACTTGTGAATAACCTACAGCTAAAAATAAAGCTACCTATGTGTAACTGATGTGTCCTACGAACGATTAAAAACGAATAATTTAAATAATAACCTACTAGAAAGCAATTTTATACATGCATGGGTAATTTTTATGTGCTTTTTTTAATTTTTGGGAGCTGGTGTAATGTTTAAATATTTTAAAAAAATGGGAATAGTGCAAATTAAATCAAAATCGGTTTAGGGATGATTTATATTAGGACGGGGCAGGCGCGGGATGGGCCACGACAAAAATGTATGGAACGTGCATCGTACGGGTCCCGTCCGGCCCGTCCCGCGCCCGCCCCGCCCTAATATAAATCATCCCTTATCCGATAGTATTCCAGGCTTAGACAATTAAGAAATATGTAGGTACCTTCATCTAGGAATATACGATGTGCACCACATTGAAGTTAGTTAGAAAGCTTTGTTTTACCCTTTACCTACCTATTTTCTGTACCACCTTTTTTGAACGTAGGTCTATCCACATCACAGTTGCAATAGCTCTGTGATCCACATGGTTTGCTTGTTGCTAAGTAATTTACTGTACCAACCTTTTTAATAGTCCACTGCAGGATGTAGGCCTACCCACAAAGGGTGACTGGGCCATATCCACCACGGCAGCTCTGTGCGGGTTGGTGGATCGAATTTCTTCTATGGAAGTATGCAGGTTGCCTCACGATGTTTTCCTTCACCGAAAAGCCATTGGTGTGAAATTCCGTACACCTTCAAGTACAGCTTCCAAAGAACTCATTGGTACGGGACCGGGATTTGGACCTACGACCTCACGATTGCAAGGCTGGTGTCACTACCACTAGACCACCACGGCGTTTTTAATAAGTAATTTAGAATTTTCAAAAATGTATAATACCTCAATAATTTGCTCTGTGGTAGCGCCGTTTTAAAAGAAGCAACACAATTACCATAATCTTCAATTTACATTTTGTTAAACGCATACCAACTGCCAACTGCAGTCATTATTCGAAGCCCAGGAGGCTTAGGTTAAAAATGAGATGGTTATTGAATTGAAGAAATTGCATGTTTTTAGTATTATTGAACGATTTCGATTCTCTTTCCCGTTTTTGCCGAAGTTGGCCTCATTTTGCACATTTATATTTTTGCTGTGTTTTATAGTCATGTTTGTGGTGGCGATGATTGCATAATATTACCAAAAAGATTAGGTATCATGCATTTTCGAAAAAAAATGAAAGTACCTATTTGCAATACTTTAGAACATCTGACAGAGTGCAGAGTCATATTGTACGAGTATACTCAGGGACTGTACTGGATTTTTGAGTAAGGTAATACGAGGTATATTAGATTTATTAGATACTAAAGCTGGCCGCACACCAGTCCACGCTGCAAGAGCCGCACGCAGCGCAGTCATCTTTATAATAATACATATATACAAATTGTGAAATCGCTTGTAACCTCGCGCACCACTATATTTCCGATAAATAAATAACGCGTGCCGAGCCGCACGACCTATATTTACGATAAATATGTACAGTAATTTGACGTTTTTGCTACGTTCGTCTCCAACGGTGCGGACTGGTGAGCGTTCAGCCTAATACTTCAGATACCTTCTTTTTGAGAAACAAAAAAAATCGTTGATTAATAAAGTACCTACTCAACCTTAAAGTAAACCTACCCAAGTTATCTTTATACTCGTAGCTACGTACATTCCAGACAGATTTTATAGCATAGAATAAAAAGTGAAATAAACTACATATTTCGTTATAAATACGGGCCACGATTGGTACTAAAATTTAAAGTTTAAAACCTTTCTACATACTTACCTACCTACATTTGAGTTATCCCTGTATTGTACCAAGCTTTTAAATAGTCCACTGCAGGACGTAGCCTTACCCACGAAGGGTGATTCTGCCATACCCACCGCGCTGGGCCAGTTCGGGTTGGTACCTGAAATTATCAACAGCCGACAAAGACAAATCTTACTCAGGGTAGTGCAATTAATGCCTACGATGAGTAATATGGCTCGCGAGCTACTCGTGCCGTTAAATTCCACCGCGATTTGTACCGGAAGTTGCCAGATTAAGGCGCCGTGAATTTCCACGGAGTAAAGTACCGAAGAAGTATACATAATAATTCGCTTAGGTCTTAAAAGCCTGAAAAACTACCCTAAAGTGTATTGTTTGGTTTTTGGGAGTAAGTAGAAGTTATTGCTGCTCTATATACCTACGAATCTAAACTCCTAACTCTTTACTTTATACAGGATCATTCAGAAAAGATGATCGAACATGGGTGGATTATTATGAACTACTTATATCTACTACGAATTCAGGAACCCGAGAAAAAATAGCTGTCCCAATCCAAATTTCAATTCGTTAAAAATTTTAAATTTTTACTACATCCTTTCTGAATTTTCTTGTATATTCCATTAAACTCCAACTTACACTTACGGAGTAGCGGGTTGAACACTTCACTAGGACATCATTTTAAACAAATATAGATAGAATAATAATAGATCCAGTTCTGAAACCACGAAAACAATCTGCTGTTCTATCAAAAAATTAATTCCCTTTTGTCAAAACGAAACTAGGTACTGTTGTTTGGGTTTTACTGCGATGTTGATGTTGGTTGTTTCAATGATTACTATGTTATTCTAGCCTACAAGTACATATATATACAAAGTTATTAATCATTCAGCTACAGTATAGTTGTAAGTACACGTAGGTAGATATAAAGATAATATTTTGTTTGTCAACCACATTAACTACAAAAAACAAACAAATTACAGGGACAAAACATTACAAATTGATTGTAACTATTTATACTAAACGGTGGCCTTATCGCTTCAAGCGATTTCTTCCAGGGGACCAAGTGTATTTGTTTTATGTACAAATATGTAGGTAAATCTGAAAAATATAGGCACTTAAAAAGATGCGACAATATTAATTTTATAATTTAAATGATAAATTCTAAACGTACTCAGTCGGTACAGGATGCACGCCAATTAAAATACGGACTGTACGGAGTTGCCCCATGCAACGACCACATTTAAAATTGTTTACGACCAGGCGACTGATAAATCGTCGAGTTTATTTTTTGTGTAGTTGCGTGTGCAACAAGTTGAAATAAATTGTTGGGATATTTTCTCAATAATCTTTTTATAGTCAAACCGCTAAACTCAGACTTCGCCTGCGCGGGTACGGGGGCGCGGGGGTAGACGACAAAGAGGACTGAGACAGGTGCGGGCGCCGGGGACCCGCTGCCCGCGCCTGTCTCAGTCCCCTGTGTCGTCTCCCCCGGCGCCCCTGTACCGCGCAGGCGAAGTCTGAGTTTAGCGGTTTGACTATAGAGATGAATTTGATTTTATTACGCAAATAGGTACGTATTTGTATGTAGGGCATAGTGTCTTCAAAGACTTCCCTAGACCACATATCTGCATAACATCATTGCAGTATGTACCTATGCTGTCAAACGCAAATCTAATTGAAGTAAAATAATCGGCCAAGTACGAATCGGACTCGCTCACGGAGGGTTCCGTACTGTATCGGAGCCCCCCGTGAAATATTTATTTTATTTTAATTTTATTATTTACTATTGAAGTAAATATAAAACTAAATATTCTGTGAAAATTTCAAACGACTACCTGTTACCATTATTAATATAGAGCGAAAAACGTCTAAAAATTCAGGTTTGTTGTATGGGGCTCCCCTTAAATATTTATTTTATTTTGTTTTTAGCTGCCTAGTTATCCTGGTTCATGAGATACAGCCCAGTGACAGACAGACGGACAGACGGACATCGAAGTCTTAGTAATAGGGTCCCGTTTTTCCCTTTGGGTACGGAACCCTAAAAAGAGTCGGTTTTATTGTAAAAATAATATATAATACTATGAAATTTATGAATATAGTATGAAATTTATTTTAGCAAACTTTTCATAACATCATAATTATACTTACCTAGTTCATAAATAAGCTAAACCATAGGTAGGTACAGGAAAATTACGATTTTTAAGTGTTACCATTTTTTTGTCAGCAAAGGTTTTTGCAAGACTGGTTCGACCAGTTTAAGTGGGGTTGAATTTACTGAAACTTCTCCTACCTTCTCCTACTAGACCTCTAATTCTATTCAAAATAAAACATTTTCAACCATTCTACCATTTCCACCACCACTTTTACGATCTATTCCATCTACCAGAGTGACTGTATCTATTAATGTGATGTTATTCATACCAAGCTTTTGTAATTTAATTTATAAAGTATGACCTGTAATTCAATCTGACATATTACCAATAAAAATGATTATGATTACCATTAGAACACCATCGTCATCAGGTTGAGATCATTACCTACTTACATGCTTGAGAAGAAATGTGCGTAATTTTCAATACAAATACATTATCTCGTTTTCTCGCTGAAAAATGCATGCAATCACTTTTTGTTATAAATCTAGTTTAGCTGTAGGTATACTACCCTGTCATTTCTATTTTGTAAGAAACTATTCAATTGTTAAGAATAATCAGCCAAGTGCGAGCCGGACTCGCGCACGAAGGGAACGTCGGGATCGCGTACAGTATGGAAGCCCCCCTTAATATATTTTATTTTAATTATTTATTTTTGTAGGGAAATACAACTTAATATTCTGTGTATATTTCAAGCATCTTCCTGTTGTCGCTATTAATATCAAGCAAAAAAAAAAATGTTTCTTGTGTGGAAGCCCCCTTTAAACATTTATTTTATTTTTATTCAATTATTTATTTGTGAAGTGATTATTTAACTAAATATTCAATATTCTGTGAATACTCCAAGCATCTACCTGTCACCGTTATTAATATCGATCGAAAAACGACTAAAAATTCAGGTTTGTTGTATGGGAGCCTTAAATATTTATTTATTTCGGTTTTTAGTATTTTTTGGTATAGCGGCAACAGAAATACATCAACTGAGAAAATTTCAGCTGTCTAGCTATCATGGTTCATGAGATACAGCCTGGTGACAGACAGACAGACGGACATCGGAGTCTTAGTAATATGGTCCCGTTTTTACCCCTTGGTTACGGAACCCTAAAAATGATTATGACTGCAGGATTACGTTGTGTGCAAGTCACTTCTAACCGGTATTATTCTGAAACGATGATGTACCTAATAGTGACGAGATAAAAACTAAAATTTATTTTTTGTTTCAGAATAATTTTCTGCGAAAATAATGTTGGAGTAGAAGACTACATTTCAAACATGGAGACCTTAATCCCGAGATACTGTTTATCTCTACTGCTGTTCATTTCGATAGCGACGAGCTCTGTGAGCAACGGTGAGTGAAAAATCTTAACTAATATAGTAGATGCACCGGTTGTGGCCATCTTAGTGTTATTTCTAGCTACTTTGAATTTTACTAATTGTGTGGACAAAATTAATGTTAAAATAATATTTTTAAAGAATTTTTCTAACTTTGACATTCACAGAAACAATATTTATGGTGTTACGTTGCTTATAACTGATTTATGCAATCATTTTACATCAAATGGCCAAAACCGGGACAGTGGCCACAACAGGTGTATCTATTATTAATCCGAAAGAGTGCCGCAACGGAGCAATGGTCCAACTTGACTTATTGCATGGAAAGTGTTTAAAGATCGGAGAGTGTCGTTTTGACAACAACTGTTTTTCTTTCGAGATTTCGGAGTTGGATTCAACGTAAAAGTTGTTAACAATGATGAGTACACAAACCTCTGAAGTTCCTGCTTTTTCCAAAGCTATAACCCGTATAACATCAGTAAATTAATAGCCATAGATACGTAGAATACGTATAGCTTGATATAAAATATTTTCACTTTTTTGCTCTTTAAAAGCAAAAGATAAAAGAATGTGATTTATCTTATCTCAACAGTTTTAAAAGCATCCTAAATTTGATTAACATTATAGTGTAAGAATTAGGTAGTTGTATTTATGTGTGATCGGTCCATGTCGTATCATTCATTTCTAACACCTTTCAGAAACAAACGATGAGGAGCCTCGAGAACCACGAGTGAGCGGCAGGATAGTGAAACTTTACTCAGGCGTTAAATCCAACCCTTTCCTCTGCACTGCCGAAGGATTCCAAGCAGACCCGAACAACTGTGCCTCTTTTTACCGATGTGTTAGAGAAAGAAGCGGAAAGTTCACCGTATTCAGGGTAAACTTCATTATTTTAACATGAAAATAAACCTGAGTATGTATTACTATTTACATATTCAAAGTCTCAAAATAGCATTTAAAGTTTTGGCAACTGTTTGTAGCTTTTTCTTACATTTTTACCTAGTCACTTAAAGAAATAGTTTTGGGATAGTGTTCCATAAGTCTACTCGGATACCTACCTACATTGCTAGATTTACAGACTAGTTTGTTAGCAGGTACATGATTTAATCACGAATACTCACAAGCAAATGAGGGATGTTTTGTTCACACCATATTTTAAAGAACGATTTTCTCTGTTTTCCAGTACCAATGCGCCCCAGGGACAGTCTACGATCCAGACTTAGAGACATGCAATCATGCACGCAGTACGAGACGGGTAGAATGTGGAGGGACACTAGCGCCAACAGTGACTGCTGAGCCTCACCACGCTCCTAACATCAATGAAATAGACGGAACCCAATCAGAACTACATCGACCCGCTGAACCTCACCGTACTCCTAACATCAATGAAATAGCCGGGGCCCAATCAGAACTACCTCGACCAATCAGTACGAAAGTACCCATATATACTGAACAAACTACAGCAAAAAATCCTACAACTCCTTCCTGGATCTTTTCTCCAGACCGTCAAAATTTCACCAAAATGCCCTGGAGTACCAAAAAAGTCCCTGACTCTACAACTGCACAAACAAATAACCAGTGGTTATATACAACACAGAATCAGTGGGAATCGCAATACACTTCCAAAAAAAACACGCAATCGTCAAGTACCAAAAATAACGACCCGTGCACTTCGGATGGATTCATGGGAGATAGCGAAAATTGTCGAAAGTTTTATCGATGTGTTGGTAATCAAAGAGGTGGATATGTTAAATATGAATTTTCATGCAGTGAATCTACCGTTTGGGACGATGAAATACAAGGATGTAACCACCCTTGGGCGGTTAAAAAAAGTAAATGTGGTAGAAGTTTGTCCCATGACGACAGATCGTTCCAAAAACAAGAACCCAGTTCCACTGAAGGATTGTCTATTCTACTAAGCACAACTGTGGACATAGGAGAATACGGTAAGAGATCTAATAAAACGATTCAGCAGCAACTGCAAATTAGTCATGGATCAAAAGTTACTCAGACTCAGACACAAATAAGTCACAGTACGGATGTTATTCAAAATCAAACTCAGATTAACTATGGAGAGAGACTGCAAAATAGCAAAAACTCTAAGTCTAAACAAAATCAGACTCAAATTGGTTACGAAACCGCTGTTAGTCAATCACAGACACAAATTGATTATGGAAATAAAGGAATTCAAACACAACTTCAAATAAATCATTCCAAAGATTCAAGCCAATCTCAAATTCAAATAATAGATTCTACAACTCAATCTACAGCGGGAACTGCAATAAACAATAATGGTAAAAATGAATGTTCTGAAAGTGGTTTTATGGGAGATTCTAATGACTGTAAGAAGTTCTATAGATGTGTAAATAACGGCAGAGGTTACACAAAATACGAATATTCGTGTGGTGACGGCACTGTATGGGATCCAGAAATAGAAGCTTGCAATCATGCATGGGCAGTCAAAGAATGTGGTGGAAAGCACCCTGACGTTTCTTCAGCAACGGAGACACATACCACTACTACAGAAAAATCAACAGAGTATCACACAGCTAGCACTAAGACAACGCAAAGCTACACCACTAGCCAAACTCCTGAAATAGATGATACAAATGATGTTGGTTACGGAAATCAAAACAATCAGGATATTATAACAATTTCCACGACTTCTACAGAAGCAACAACAACTACTTCAAAGTCCACCGCCCAAAAACCCAATGAATCTACTACAAAGTGTACGACAAATGGTTTTATGGGCGATGTGAATGACTGCAAAGTATTTTATAGATGTGTGGATAATGGCAATGGTGGTTACACTAAATATGAATTTAAATGTGGAGAAGGTACCGTTTGGGATCCAGAAATTGAAGCTTGCAATCATGCATGGGCTGTAAAAAATTGTGGCGGAAGTACGACAAGTGAGATTTACAAAGAAGAAACCACTACTCCAGAAAATTTACATACTACGGTATCTCTTGTTCATATTTCGACTCAAGCGCCAACTCAAAGTGATGATTATGATACAGGATACGGATCTCAAAACCACGAGTCATCAACAGTAAGCTCTACCAGCAGCACTACTTCTAAGCCTCCAACACAAGAACAAGAAAATAATAACAACAGTGTTTGCAAATCTAGTGGATTTATGGGTGATGAAAACGATTGCAAAAAGTTTTACCGCTGCGTTGATAGTGGAAACGGGAACTACATCAAATACGAGTTTACATGTGGGCAAGGCACGGTGTGGGATTCAAAAATCAATGCATGCAATCATGCTTGGGCCGTAGAAAAATGTGGAGGAAGTAATAACATATCTGAAATTACTGACTTAGAATCCACCTCTCAATCATCATCCACTACGAGTTCTCAAGCAACAACTATTCAAACAACACAAGTTACTAAAGAGACCGACACATCAACGACTGCAGGTACGAGTAGCAGCTCAAGCACAGACTCTGCCACAAGCGACAAATGTTTAGCTAGTGGTTTTATCGGTGATAGTACCGATTGTAAGAAATTTTATAGATGCGTAGATAACGGTGATGGTACTTTTACTCGCTATGAATTTACTTGTGGTCAAGGCACTGTCTGGGATGCCAAGATTGAAGCATGCAATCATGCTTGGGCAGTAGAGAAATGTGGAGGTGGAAGCAGTGTGTCTTCACACCAACCCCAGCAAACAACTTCACAACATCCAGTTATGTGGGACGAAGGACAAGATAATGGATATGGTACTCCGAATTACGACCCATCTGAAACTACTCAAAGTACAACTACTAGCACTAGTACAAGTACTACATTATCAAATTCGAACGAAATGAGCCACTGTACTGATAGTGGCTTTATGGGAGATAAAAATGATTGTAAAAAGTTTTATAGATGCGTAGATAATGGCAAAGGTGGTTATGATCGATACGAATTTCATTGTGGCGAAGGGACAGTTTGGGATAAACAAATTGAAGCTTGCAATCATGATTGGGCCGTTAAAGATTGTGGAAAAAGTGGATCTAGCACAACATCTTCCCAACATGAAAGTACTACACAACATAGTTCAAGTTCTAATGGTTACGAAACTGAACAAACGCACCAGTTAACTGAAAAAACTACCACAACTTCTGAAGCACAACATGAATCTACAACACATGATAAATGTACGCAAGAAGGATTTTATGGGAACAAATATGACTGCAAAAAGTTTTACAGATGTGTGGATAACGGGAGTGGAGGATTAACCAAATATGAGTTTACTTGTGGTGAAGGTACATCTTGGAATCAAGATATACAAGGTTGTGATCATATCAGTCCAAACAGACCTTGTAGTAGTAATAGTGCCACCCAACAGCCAACTCATTTGCATGACGATATGGATGCTCAAACCTCCCCTACAAGTAAAACTACGACATCAACAGAGAGTTATGAAAGTCAAAGTATTCATACTACAAAACCACCAACAGATTCTCAAAGTAAATGTGATTCAGAAGGATTTTATGCAAACCCCACAAATTGTAAGAAATTTTATCGTTGTGTTGATAATGGTAACGGTGGTTATACGAAATATGATTTTAGTTGTGGTGATGGAACAGTTTGGAACCAAGATATGCAGGCATGTGATCATGAATCAACGGATAAACCATGCTCTAGTGGTTCTTCAACTCAGACTCAGACATCTGAATCACAATCAGAAAGTACAAGTTCTTCAACAACTACAAAGAAAGAAGAAACTGCTGATAACACTGAGACATCGGAAAATATTGGAAGTCAGTGCACGTCCGAAGGATTCTTTTCTCATCCTCATAACTGCAAAAAGTTTATTCGTTGCGTAAACAATGGCAACGGAGGATATACAATGTACGAATTTTCTTGCGGCGATGGCACTGTTTGGGTACAAGAGATACAAGCCTGTGATCATGACAACGATGTTAATAGTTGTAGTTCCCAAGTAGGTTCCACATCTCAATCATCTAATAAGGAAGATAATACGTCTAGTACAACTAGTTCAAGCGCGTCTAGCACTCATGGTACACCAAATGACGAATACAATAATACTCAAATGTCTGAAAACCCATCCCGTGACGAAACTGATGATTGCACATCAGAAGGATATTTTGCCAACAAACAAGACTGCAGAAAGTTTTACAGATGTGTAGATAATGGAAAAGGTGGATATACAAAGTATGATTTCAATTGTGGTGATGGTACTGCTTGGAATTCTGATCTTCAGACATGTGATCATATAGATAAAGTTCAGAGTTGTTCAGGTGCTTCTTCCGACGGAAACGAGCACCACGAAACTACAACTAATAAAAACCAAGGTGAAACTGAAAATTCATCTAGTACTACAAAAGCTACAACTTCTTCAGAGTCATCAAGTAGTTCAAACGATCAAGATAAGTGTGAGAGTGAAGGATACTTTGGAAACAGCAAAGATTGTAAAAAATTCTACAGATGTGTAGATAATGGGAAAGGAGGTTACACGAAATACGATTACACTTGTGGAGATGGCACGATTTGGGATCAAGACATAACAACTTGTAATCACCCTCAAGATGTTTCTAATCCATCTTGTGGTAGTAATCAAGGAAGTAGCGATCAAGGGGCAACTAGTTCATCAACAAGTTTTCAATCAACATCAAGCACGACCGAAGGACAAAGTAGCAGCAGCCAAGGTACATCCGATTGCTCTCAAGATTCATCAAAAAAGCCGTCAAACAGCAACGTAAAATGCGACAAAGCAGGATATTATGCTAACCCTAACGATTGTAAAAAGTTTTACAGATGCGTGGACTGGGATGGTGATGGTAAAAGATTTTCAGTATTCCATTTCGAATGTGGTGAAGGTACTATTTGGGACCCAGCGCTAGATACTTGTAATCATGAAGATTCTGTCTACCCACAACGAGATTGTAGTCAAACACAGTCTCAAAATGTAGTAGGAGAAACTTCTACAACAACAGAAAGTACAACAAGCGAGCAAACTACTCAAGAATCTACAAGAGAACCTACGACAACAACAACTGAGCAAACAACGACTGATAATAATACAACAGAACAGTCTAATGAACCAACTACCACCCAAGAAAATACAACAAGCGAAAAAACCACCACACAGGAATCTACAACGAGTGAACAAACTACTACACAACAAGCCACCACAAGTGAACAAACTACCACTCAACAAACAACTACTAGTGAAACAGCAACAACTACTGAACAAACTACTACAAGCGAACAAACCACGACTCAACAGTCTACTACAAGTGAGCAAAACACGACCCAAGAACCTTCTACAACTGGTGAACCTACTACTACTACAGAACAAACTACAACAAGCGAACGCACCACTACTGAACAAACTACAACCAGTGAACAAACTACCACGGAGCAATCCACAGGTGAACAAACTACTACACAGCAGTCCACCACAAGTGATCAAACCACTACACAACAGTCGACAACAGAAGAACAAACTACAACTCAGCAGTCTACTACTGAACAATCTACTACGCAAGAATCAACAACAAATGAAAGTACCACCTCACAACAATCCACAACTACTGAACCAACTACAACTCAGCAAACTACAACTCAAGAATCGACTACTAATGAATCAACAACAAGCGAGCAAACAACTACTGAACAGTCAACAACAAGTGAACAAACTACAACTGAACAGTCAAATGAATCAACTACAGACCAATTAACAACTACAACAGAGCAAACTACAGATGGAACAACAGATAGTACAACTACCACCGACAGTACAACTACTACCGATAGTACAACTACTGAAGAGACAACTGATCAAAGCACGACACAAACGTCAAGTACTGAGTCTGATTCCACGGAATCATCGACTACTGAAGCATCATCTTCAGATAAAGAATGCCCCGAAACAGAAGACGATCAATATTTATTAGTTTGCCCAACTTCATTCCGAAGACATCCTAAATATTGTAACATGTTTTATCAATGCACTGAAGATGATGAGACATCTGAAGCTAAAGTAGCTATGTTTAAATGTCCAAATGACACGATTTATGACGAAAGTCAAACACAATGTGTGACAGAGGACAAAGCTGACAAGAAATGTGACGGTGAAATTGCAAACAAACGCAGAGTCAAAAGCTTAGGCGCAAATTATAAAGAAATGGCAAGTATTTATTCTACTGCCATACGTACTACGTTATATATGCTATAATGCTCTTTGTAAGAACAATTTTTAAAACTAATTTTATCTTCCAGATTGTGGCTGATAAAGGCAAGCAGTCATGTTCCAGCACCGGATACTTCTCGTTCGAAAAACACAGTGAATGCGCCAAAGGATTTTTGAAATGTGAAAAAAGTAAAAGCGGTGATATTAGAGGTTACGTTTATCAATGTCCAGATGGTTACATCTACTGGTCAATCAGTAAAAGATGTGAGCGAATAGAGAGTGTAAGAGACTGTAAAAGATCTAGTAATGATTGGACAGGGCGATGGAATATTCCAGTGGAAAGGAAAAACGTCGCAAGTAGTTAAAATACTATACCGTGAATAAAACTTTAATTTTGTGATAACTTTACTTTTGTGATGTAAGTACTTGAAATGGCTACTAAGCATCTATTGCTGGAGTCACACTATTTTGAGAAAATCACTTTTGCACTATAAAGTGTAAAAAAATATCTTTCGACTCTCCATATCCTTTGTTTGTAATTTTTGTGTTATCTTGGAATTCCTGGATATGAATGGCATAGTGCATAGTGTATTGCATTGCTATTTTTCATACATAAATAATGAATTGTACAAGTTTATGCAAAAAGGCAAAGATTGTGATCTGAAAGGAAAAATCTGATTGGAAAACTTATTAAAGAAATACCTAGCCGTTCCGAAGTCGATAGGAACACTTTTAAATTTTATTATGCTTAATGAAAAAGCAAAATAAGCTTTGGAAATTGCCTTATCTATTTAGAATGTATTTTAGTTATAAAATCTAGTCGACATAAGACAAACCAATTCCCGTTAGATTAAGATATGCTGCCATGAGGTTTAACTTAGGAAATAAGGGTAACTTGTGGTCGAAATATTGCGAATACAACAATATTTTGAACACGACTTTGTAGTATTAAGGTGCATTCCAAATAAATTATTATTTTACACTACAAGCGACTTTCATTAAAATATCAAATAGTAGGTAAACTGATGTTATAAGAGTATTTAGCAATACTTTTTACAGTAACAATAAGTGTTAAAATAGAAATAAAAGCTTAGTCAGAATTTTATATAACTTTAATAACACAACTTAAAAATACATTTAGAACAAAATAACATCAATACCTACGCATGACGAGAATAACCCTTTACAAAAAATCGATAACTCTTTAATAATAAACTCAGATACAGTTTCAATATGGTCATGGTGGATAGCATTGCTAAACATACCCCCAATAAATGCATGGCAAGCCGTATCTGTTGCAATAATGTTACCTTTTAAATCAATAGTTATTTCAAATAAATCGTCTACTTCTTTTTCAGTAACATCTGCAACATTTAATTGGTTGTCAGGATTCTCAACTATTCCTTTGACATTGATTGTAGTAGGGTTACGGTGGTTTCGAACGGTAAATGCATCCCAAAAATCTCTTTCTAGTTCGGTTCTATTTTCAATAGGGATTACTTTGTTTGGGAGATTATCTGCATGTTTAATAGGTTCCGAGATAGATGTTGTGCCATCTGGATATTTTATCTCTTTGTCACGGAAAAGATATTTTAAAAACATGGGCAACAAATTGAATTTTGGTGCACCTTCAGATGTTTTACCTTGTGTCTGGTCCTCTTCTGTTTTCTTTCCAGCCTCTATATTTTGCTGCTCTTTTAATTTAACTTGTTTTGATACATTTTTTGCTTCAATAATTTCGGCAACAGAGCGTGGTTTGCGTACTGCGACAGTTGTTTTATCTTTAGTTTCAACTTCATCAAGTGGATCTTGTAATGATTTTTCAGTTCCTTTATCATTTTCTAAAGCATTTATAACATCACGAATATTATTAGGTAAATGTTTATGCCCTTTATTAATTTTTTTGACAGATTTATAAGGTTTCGGAAGAACTTTTGCTTTTTTTAAATTGTACTTCTTGAGAAGGCGATATATTTTGTCAATATAAATTGAATTTGGTGACTGTGGGGTTAATGTTATAGGATCAAAAGCTATGCCTCCCTTTTCCCAAACAGAAACAGCTCGGACAAGAAACTTGAGAAACTGTTGTGGTAAATTTTTCCAAAATTTTTCCAATGGCGAATCATAAAAGCAATTACTAAGGGTCGTATATTTAATATGCAGGTTATTATAGCTGTTTGTGTTCTTGTTATTCTCAGAGCCGTACCAAAGTGAATTTAAAGCTAGTTTATTACTTTCTTGAAAGCTCAAATTTTTTGTCTCCGAATTTGTGTCGTTAGCAACTATTATTAGTTGATATTTAAAGTTTTTGTATTTTTTTGTTATTATATCTATGTAAGGCAAATAATTGTTCAGATCCACTTCTTGTTTATCTTCAACGAAAATATGCATGAACACTTTAGGAGGTAGTGAAGGCTTTATGGGTGGACCAAGCCTTAATTTTGTATTGTAGGGTCTGGGATATGTTTGGTTGGTTGTCTCAAGCATTACGTATGAAAATAGACAACTGTAGAGAAGGTATGTTGTTATGGCGAGCATACCGATTCCTATCCACCAGTAATTCAGCAAAGATGTCCACTGTTCTGTAAGAATTAAAGTTTTGCTATAAAAGCATTTTGTAGTGGTAGGTAACAGCGAAACTATGATAGATATGAAGTTTTCTAATGGAGACTATGTACCGGCAAGCGCTGCGTAGGACCGACCGACGATATAATTAAGACTGCAGGAACACGCTGAATGCAAGCTGCTTTCAATCAGGCTCGTTGGAAATCTATTAGGGAGGCCTAAGCGAGCCTCCAGCCAGTAGACGTCCTACGGCTGTGGGATGAATGGACAGAAGCGGCAAGTAAGCAAAAAGGAATATACAAGCTAGAGATCACGTAAAATTTCAGAAAAGCAATACAATATCATGGCCAAATATACCTGGCCACCGCGCGATGATTGCCGCTGCCCCTTTCACTTGGTTCTTGGCTCGAGCCCTGCTCATACGCAGCTGCCGGTAGCGCGGGCTGAACCGCTCCTCCTCAGTTACCTCGTCGCACAACAGCGGGTACTGCTCACTCATTGGGCCATCGGTTCCAGTGCTACTGAGGAAAAGAAACAGTAAAGTACTGATATGACTGACACTCCTTAATTATCAACCGTAGGAAGATTATTGCTGAGCATAAGCCTGCCCTAAGAATTTCCAATAAAATCGGAGTCTAATATAGGATTAAAACCAAGGTTTTAAGCGACTTGCATTAAGTTTATTTCTTCGTGGGTCCACAATGTCAGTGGAAGACCTACGCTGCGTTTTTGGTACGTAGTCTCCATTAGAAAACTTCAGGGCTCCATTGGTCCGGCATCAGTTCTACGAACCATGTGTCCTGGCACAAACACCTAAAAGTAAATATCTTTGATCGTCTTCTTCATTTCGTCATCATCATCACCGCAACGCGAATAGAAATACAAATATGTTGCCAACGAGATTTTTTGGAAGCGTCTTGTCTCGCGTTTATAAGTTTTTCTGCCTAAACAGTAGATATTAACATCTAGTATTGCTTTGGCATTACTCTATAATATCAACCTACTCTGCACATTTTCTTCCGTAGTTTAATTTAGCAAGCCTACTACCAATCGTGTTTCAGTTCGGTGGGCCATGTCTTGTCATGTGATTTAATCTCGAAGAAGTATTCCGATAAATATTTTTAAATGACTTTGCTACTTTGAAAGTCTACAGTAAGACCCCACGATTCATAGCTATGAGCTATGAGAACGAGATTTAAAATATCATGCATTGTTCAAAATCATATTTAAATGAAAATGAACTCGATGAGAAGTGCTATGATGCAATAAGTAATGGCGGTGATAAGAAATCATAATAAAAGAAAGAAACTAGAAAAGTAATTAAAAACGGAATTGGGCCAAACAACGAAGTACGAGTAATAAGCGGAATAGAGCTGACAAATTTTTACCACTTTTATAAAATTAAAGTTCCACATAGAGGTCGCAATACTAGGTAATATAACATTTTGGCGAGCGGGTTTGTGCACCATTTGCTAACATCTCACCCACAGAAAAGAGAAAGAAACCTAAAACTTTTATAGTACATTGTTTTATAGTCTTCAGATCTTTGGTCCAACCCATGCAATTATTATATTGTCAATATATTTAACAAGTTTATTAGGTACTGCATGGAAACATTGTTTCTTTGGATGAAGCATATGCGATCAGTATAACGAAAATCAGAAAAGAGATCCATAAGGGAGGCCTATGTCCAGCAGTCGTCCTATGGCTGATGGATGGATGGATGGATGATAACGACAAAACTGTATAGAATTTGTAAGTTGTAAGCGTGTGAAGTCTAGATCTGATGCAGGATCAGGGAATTGTGGGATGACACGTAAAGTAGCGATTCACTTTGAACAGTTGTTGAGATACCTACGATAAGTAGGTACTGGCTTTTTACAATATTTTACATATAAACCACTATTGAATTTAGACCCACCCTTGAAGGTTGAAGAGAGATTGTTTATGTTTAATTTATTGTACACGGATTTACACACAACTGGCTCTTCAGTGAATGAAAAACTCGTGAGGCAACCTGCATACGTTCTTAGAAGAAATTAAACTGCATAGTATGTGAATATTGTGAATGCCTGGCACCAACACGCACTGGACTGGTAGATATGACCCAAAACGTAAGTAGCTAAATACTACGACGCTCTATAAAGTTCAGAGTACCTGGAGTATTGTAGCAAACGGGATGCTAAAAAAATATGTTTAAACCTACATTTTAATACAAAATGCGTACCTTTAAAAAGTTATAAATGTTTACAAAACTTAAATATTTCAGGTTTTTATTTTATAAATGTCAAGTTGTCAACTCGATTGAAATGTAAATAGACTGTAAGATAGAAAAGAGTATGAGTACCTAAGTTATACTCTGCAGTAAGTTCCTTTAAATAAAAACGATTCATTTTGCATTTCAAGAGAAAATTAAAATGACCATCAAGCGCGTGCGCGATGTTGAACACAATGTTTCTTTCGGTAGAAACGGACATACAACATCTGCAACTCAAGTTCGACCACTGTTGGAGATCTGCACAACTTGTTCTTCAACAAATAATTGCGAACATGTTTTCGGTGGAACCGCACCTTTATCATATAGGTATTGTGTTTCAAGCAACCGTACAGTAAGAGTACCGCGATAGTTTGGTAAAAAGGGGTAATGCATTACCATAAGAAACCATGGTTTCTTATGGTTCAAGCTGGAAAGCATTGACTTTAAAAAAATACTAAGGTTTCGTGCCGTGCGTACCTTCGAATTCGATGCCTGGAACTCCAATTTGTTACTCTATTAGAAATGATGTATTTAATTAAATAACGATTATTTCTTACATATATAAATAGAAAGATTTTGGCATATTACCTGAAACTTCCTCGTAGGAATAAATCCCAACTTCGCTCGTAATTTCTAGTACACTTAAAATAAAATAACTTGATTACTCGGTCTAAGCCCTCTAGTTCGTTGTGGATATGAAAAATGCAGTTTCTTTTATTATTACTATACCTTTCATTACAATAGACTACATCTGTTCAAATAGGTGGGTACAATTCAATACATACTAAATAGTTACACTAGTATATGCATAGGTACTTATTTCAATTCCAGACATCTGTCCACCTTTTAGAATAGGTTTCTATTTCTTTTTATCCGATTTCCAAAAAAGAGAAGGTTCTCAATGCGCCTGTTTGTTCTTTTTGTCCCGATCTTACCTAATTTCACCGTTGTTTGTTGCTGACTCGCGTTCTGCGCTAAATAGCGAGATGTATCAAAATTTAATTCACTTTGAATTCAATTAATAAATAATGCAGCGCCTACAAAAATCGAGCAGCAAAATAAACACTTCCGCTTGCTTCTTTCTACTTTCGATCTATTGTATGATGTCGGTTGTTATAACTGTGGAAATAAATAAATAAAATGAAATGAAATAATTTTCGACAAAAACAAAAAAAAATCATTTCGGAGAATGGACATCTGAGCTACACTACCTATACATGTTTATCCTTCCATTCCTTTTCTACTCTATTCCTTTTCTCCTCTTCTATTCCTTTTCTACAAAGGACGCCTCACCCATCCCTACACTGTCGATTTTCCTTTTATACGTATGAAGCGGTTTAACTCAACATTTCTGATTCGTACCGCCAGGGAATGTAACAGTCTGCCAGCTTTCCTGTTGCCTAAGACATAATCTTAAACTTTTCAAAGTCAGAGTGAATAGGTATCGTCTAAGTCTGCGTGCTTTATCTTCGATGAAATGTCGCTTACCATCAGGCGAGTTGGTAGTCAAGTGCGGACATATTCGCATTTAGTTTGACTCTACGTAGATAAATACGCGTTTAACTGGATCTAAATTCGTTCAACCATTACATGTACCTACAAACATACATGCATATCTCCACTCATATTCATTTTAGTGTGATTGCTGCGGTTATTTTGAAGTACCTAAGTGCGGTATTAAATAATTTTAGTTTTTTCAAATCGCAAATTTGCCTAAAATGATGTAAGGTAGAGCGAGGCTACACAACAGTTGACTACCTACTGGTAGTTGAAACTATATAATTGAAATAAATAGGCTGGATGTATCAAATGTTAGCCTTTTCAGTAATATCTTGTCCCTAGATTTAGATGGATATAAATCATCCTTCATACAAAAACTTACTACATTACACCTACATCACTACATAGTATAAAACAAAGTCGCTTCCCGTCTGTAGGTCTGTCTGTCACCAGGCTGCATCTCATGAACCGTAATAGCTAAAGAGTTATATAAATATTTAAGAAGGGCTCCCATACAACTAACGTGATTTTTTTGCCGTGGAGCTCCCAAACGGTACGGAACCTTTCATGCGCGAGTCCAACTCGTACTTGGCAGATTTTATTTAATACATAAAGTGATTCAAGGGGAAGGTTTATATGACTGTGTAATACATGTACCAGTGCAAAGCCGGGGCGGGTCGCTAGTTTATATTAAATTCCCAGGTGTTACAAATTAAGATAATGTTCTGAGTATTAAGTCGGCAGCGATAATTATTTTTTGACAAAAACGTAACAGCCGACTACATAAATCGACCCAAAGGCAAAAGCAGCGAGCTAAAGTAGAGATTTTGCTATTCGATTTTTGTAGGTGCTGCAATTTTCAACCATTACGTTTAATTTCTTCAAAACTACTGAAACAAAGTGTATAATCGCGAATCAGCCTACAAGCAAGATATATATATATGAATTATATTGTGAACCCCCTTGGTTTTAAGAGTAAGCTGAAAAATTGTATACAATTAAATTATAATGGTAAGTATGGATACTTAACTCAACAACAAATGTTGCGATCGAAATCTGGCTTCTTTCCAAAAAACAAAATATTATGTTATGTTTCTAACACCCCAATTGGACAACGCGATATTATGATAAGAAAGGTGGGTGTTGTCCAGTCCCTAAATCTTAGGTACTATCCAGCCATGTTCAGATATAGGGTCCCTGGATTTAATGCAGTGTAATACACCTTTTGTCCGAGTCATAATATTAATTGACTCACTCTTTTGTGTAACGTAACAATACTCGAATGTCTTTGTTGATACTTACATTAGACTGCCGAATTTTAACACACTTTCTTCATACAAAATCGAAAGAAGAATGAAACACCAGTCTCAATCCCTGGATCCAGTACAATGCTATTACCGACAGCTAATTATTTAGTTTTAAATAAACACGTCACAAAGATGAACAGGCGACGACCTTCTGCTCCATGTAAAACATTATAACTGATATTTACTGTCATTATGCAGTTCCTGTGCAAAAACGTATAAATGTATCAATTCGCACGTTTCCACTTCACGTCCTAATATTGTTGAATCAACATCGATTAGTCTCACGTACAGACGCATTTCATTATTGAAAAGATTTGATGACTCAGTAACGTGTCAAGGCGAGAGAAGCTGATATGATGAGATTGATGTTGCGTAATTAACTTTAAGTAAAAGTGAGATAAGGTTCGCAATACGGAAATCCAAAAATCCAATAAAGTTCGGGACATTGGTACCGTGGTAATGAAACTAAGGTAGAGATGTTCAGGGCATTTATTTACCTAGCTGATTCTGATCCTAGGCTAGGGAATGGCACAGACTGTCAGCTTTCCTGTTTCCTTAGATACATACCTACTTAATCTGAAGCTTTTCAATGTCAACGTGAATAGATATCTTCAGGTCTACGTTCTTCATCTTCGACCACAACGTCACTTATCACAAGGCGAGATGATGGTCAGTTGCGGATTTATTCGCAATGAAAATAATCGGCCAAGTGCTAGTCGGACTCGCGCATGAGGGGTTCCGTACCGTATGGAAACCCCCCTTAATATGTTTTATTTCAATTTAATTATTTATTTCAGTAAGGAATACACTACTTAATATTCTGTGAATATTTCAGGCATCTTCCTGATGCTTTTATTAATATTGAGCAAAAATTTCACTCTTTTTTTTGTATGGGAGCCCCCTTTGAATATTTATTTCATTTTAATTTTATTATTTATTTTTGAAAAAGATACCTTTTAACTAAATATTATGTGAATATTGCAAGCACCTGTCACCGTTATTAATATCGAATGAAAAAATGTTTTTAGTATTTATTGTTATAGCGGCTACAGAAATACATCATCTGTGACCATTTTAACGTTCTAGCTATCGCGGTTCATGAGATACAGCCCGATGACAGACGGATGAACAGACGGACAGCGGAGTCTTAGTGATAGGGTCCCGTTTTTACCTTTTGGGTACGGAACCCTAAGAATGGCTGTCCAAGAATGGTGGCCGCGGCAAGGATAAATGAAATTGCAGATCGAGCCTGGACACGATTGGCACAAGAGACCGTTAACACGGTAAGAGAGAAGTCTATAACCAGTAGTGGGATAAAGAAGGCTGCAGATAATGATGATGAAAATTTAAAAGTAAAGACATGAAAATTAAAATTAAAAAACTAACATTGGATACATACGATATCTAGAGAGAACTACTTTTAACTGGTGTGCGCACTTATATGTATGTAGCAAACTAGCATACATGTAGAGCATGCAGCAAAATGTATGCTTGCTTACAAAACATACCTGGCAGAAGTCAGTGTTGTATAAGCGCAAATGAATAAGAACTTGTTATGTACTGCCAGTAAAAATTGTGTAGTTTTCATAATACGCTAGGTCGAAACGACATGTCCTGTCTCACGAAATCTGTGGTGGCAACAAGAAATTAGCCGTTGGTAGGACTTATAAGTATACTAAGTATTCTTATCATCTTAGATCTGTGTCTTAGATGTTAGCTTATAATTTTTCTACCTACATTTGCATGCGATATAAAGTTTATTACAAAGAAAATGTAAACAATTAGGTTCACACATAAAACCTACTTTTAATCAGTAAAATGTTAATTAATCATACTTTTGAATTTCGAATGACATGAACATTCATTCATTGTGATTAATTGCAAATGTCTTGTGTCTACTTTTTCTTAAAATCAATATTGTTTTAAATTCAGACATAAAATCCAAAAATAAGTGTTTGCGTATAGGTGAGTAATAGTATGGCTGTTTCCAGTTTATTTGGTAGTAATAAATGGACGTAACCAACCCAATCGCAAATTGTAGGTAGGTAGGCATATCGACAGCAGTGGATTAATAAAAAGCCTAGTGCAAAGTGAGCTAAGCATCCAGCACAATTCTGGTGCCTTCATAATTGTCAATACACCTTAAGTATTGATGGTCTACGCCGCGCTTGCCGGTACGTATCTTCACTCATTAACATAATACCTATAGGTTCATTCTTAATTAATATAGGTAGGTACCTACCAGATTTACCCGAGTGATATTAGTAGCCTATAGATCTTTTGAATCTTTAACCTTTTCATCGCCAATAACGGATACATCCGTACATTAGGTAGACCGCCAACGACGGATTAATCCGTCATATAAATGATATCAGTAATATGAAATTATATAAGAGCGTGGCATGGAAAGCTTATTACTATTGAATTCGCGGCGGTGGTGATTAGACTAAACTATATGCATGATAAACCAAATAAAAAAATCAAGACGTGATGCTGAGATACAAACAAGTGAGGCCGGCAAAACTACGCCTCGCCGTGTACAGACACAATTACACACACAAACACGTACAACGAAACTACTAGGTATCTTCTGGGTCTGCGTGCTTCATCTTCGACCACAACGCCGCTTACCATCTAGCGAGTTGGTGGTCAAACGCGGACCTATTTGCGTTAAAAAAACGCCTTGGCTCGTCAGTCGAACTATGGCAGCGCAAAACCGACGCACTTACCACATGTATAAAAAAACTGGCCTCACTTGTCTGTTCACGACATTGTCTTGATTTTTTTCTTTGGTCCGAGTATGCACGCAAAAAATTAGATCCGTTGCTGTGTAAAAGAGTAACAAAAACGAACAAACACAATTCTTGATTATAATAATTATTTTTTGCAAAAAATAGCATGACCGACTTCACCCGTGTACAGAATTCGCGAATACATTTGCAAGGATCGATGTAGCATTTTTCACACTATTGTTGATTTATCAAAAATGGCTTAGCCGATTTCGACAAAATTTAAATGCGACCAATTTCGAAGTATGCTCTTTCTAATAAAAAAATAATTATTGAAATCGGACTACTATGAAAAAAGTTATGCGTCGTTATACATTAAAAAAAAATATACGCGTCGCATTGAGTACCTCCTGTGGTGGTTCGTCGGTCAAAAATAATGTTAGTAAAGGTAAATATTGAATTCGCCCAATATGCTTAGGTGTACCTTGTAATGGAGGACCGCAATCCTCCCTTGAAGCCCGACGAGCAGTACCCCCTGCTGAAGGTGGAGGGCGGCGACGGCAGCCACGCCGCGCCCACTCACGCGGCGGCCCCGGAATGGGGAGTCACTTGCAAGAAGTCTTCCAGATTCTCTCGATGGCCCGGTAAATTTTCCTTTGAAGAATCTGTAAAAGTAGCTCTTATTAAAAAATAATCTGCCAAGTACGAGTAGACTCGCGCATGGAGGGTTCCATACTCCACGGAAAATAAAAATATTTATTTTAGTTTTATTATTTATTATTGACTAGCAGCGCCCCGCGGTTTTACCCGCGTTGTGCCCGTTCCCTTGGGAATTTCGGGAATTTTTATACATATAAACCTTCCTCTTGAATCACTCTATCCATTAAAAAAACCGCATCAAAATCCGTTGCGTAGTTTTAAAGATTTAAGCATACAGACAAACAAACAAACAAACAAACAAACGAGAATAGCGACTTTATTTTATACTAGGAAGTGAATTTACAACTAAATATTCTATGAAAAGTTCAAGCATCTACCTGTTACTATTATTAATATAGAGCGAAAAACAGCTAAAAAAATATGTTTGTTGTATGAGAGCCCCCCTTAATTATTAATTTTATTCCGTTTTTCGTATTTGTTGTTAGGTATAGCGGCAACAGAAATACATCATCTGTGAAAATTTCAGCTTTCTAGCTATAACGGTTCATGAGATACAGCCTGGAGACAGACGGACAGCGGAGTCTTAGTAATAGGGTCCCGTTTTTACCCTTTGGGTACGGAACCCTAAAAATGAGATTGCGTACCGCCTACAGCATTTGATAGAAATGCGGGCAGTGCGGCGCGGATAGGAATGCGATGTTTGCATATAAGTATTTCATGTAAAGATGGATGACTGCTCCACGTGAAGAAATAGAAAACGAATCATACAGCTCCTAATGAATTCAAACATCTCGGAAGTTAAACCTACTTACTTACTGTATGGGAAAATACAAATGAATTAACCTACTTCATTAATTTGTTTGTATATTGTTTCAGAATTTATATCAGCCGTGTGGTTAACTCTCATCCTTTGCGGAATATCGTTTCTAATATTCCATATTTTGGGAATGGGCATACATCAACGTCAGCAGTTCATTCTCATGAATAACAACGATTTCAAACCAGCCAGCAACGTGTATTACCATCAAATAATCCCACGAGGAAACCAAGTCCCTTTTATTTTATACACAGAATATCTAGCCAACATGGCCACCAAGTATCCCCTTCTAAAGTTCAATGTGATTTTTCTCGTTGAAGATATTTACCCGGATCCTATGCAAGGCATAAAACGAAAGTCAGCCATCTACAACTCTTGGTTTTACAATAACATGCTAGATGACATCAGCAAAGATGCTTTTAATGAATTCAAAAGAAGATATCAGAACGTTAATGTGACGATTATTCCTCTAAGCAAATTCATGACAAAAACTCCACTGAAGTATAAGTGGAGAGTAATCCCGCAGGAATACCTAATGTTCTACGCTCGAGTTTACACAATTTGGCAAAACGGAGGCATCGGAATGGACTTGAGAGCGTTTAACAATGACTATCACAATCGTATTGTAAAAGACCGTCGTGTAGACGCTATTTTGAGTCAACATAACGATGGCATCAATGCTGTAACTTACAAGGCAGCTCTTAATAAAATTGAACAAGATGAAACCAATGCTATATTTGGTATGTTTTCTAGTATAATCGACCAATTTCTGAAGCACACCAGATCTTTCTTCAACGAAACTCTACCATTTCCTAAGATGTCTTTCGAAAAACCTTCTCCAGTACATCATAGAGGTAAACGAAGTGAAGTTAATGATAATTTTCAGTCTGAAATTATCGTAGCGGATACCAATAACGATTCCAAAAATTATTACAAGGTTGATAGTACAGTGACAGTAGTAACTACAAACTATACAAATGACATAAATGGAAGCGCCGAAGTTCTAACGACAACCACTGACGAGACCGAGAAGCAATTGAATATAACAGATAAGAAAACCCCAAAGTCTAATGAATCTGAAGCTCATCAAGTGGTATTATTTTATGATTTTCCGTTTATGACTCCTTATCATGGTATCGCTGATACTTTTTCGTCTTTAGTGAAAAATAAACCTTCATCTTCTCCAAAAACGGTGCCCCACCTTCTTTCTATAGATACTGATGGTATATTTATAGCAGCGTCTTTGAAGTACCACCCATTTTTGGGTCATTTAACTTCGGCTGGATGTTTCGGGATGCATCCAAAGTTTGCGATTCAGGATACGTTTATGACTCAATGTTCTGGTGCTTTTAGGGAACCTGCATATTGTAACAACATTCATGTTTTATAATGGTCGTGTACTTTTTTTTAGAATTAATTTGTTTTCCTAGTCTATAATTTAGTAGAGATATGTAAACAAAACAACGAACACACGTTGTAAGATGCGTTTGTGGCTTGTGGTACTACCAGTATTTCTATCGGTTACCAGTATTACTAAGTAAAAGGGACAGGTGTCAGTAACGTGTCAAGTTATGCATCGACTGAGTAGCACTGGTAACTTACCCGTGCAAAAACATTGCTAGTGCTACGCCATGATAAGTACTACTGCCATAACAACAACAACAAATTGCTGCGGGCAACAAACTGCAAAATATTCAAGTCTATCAATCTACATGTTTGTAAACTAGTGTTCTCTTCAGTATAGTTACCTATATTTATAGATTTCTTATGATTGTACATTTCTTTATAGATTGTGATTGGAATTAATAAACTGTGTTGAAAATGCAGGCTGTATATTATTTAAATTCGGCTGGTACACTTATCCTTACCGAGCAATCCCCTCTGGTAGGGATATGGCTGAACTACTTTTGATGCGCTGTGATACACTGGATCACTACCGACTCGTAGTCACACCAGATTATCACACCAGTATGACAAACAGGATTTATTTTCTCGTTTGTCACACTACCTACTGATTTTTCAACTGTTTTTCCTTATTCTGAGTTTTTCAACAACATGTATACAATAAGTGCTAGTGCTGTACCTACATAAAGTCGGTTTGCTGACTTTCGTTTTTGCCGACTATTTTTTACTTTTAGTTATATTTCTGCCGAATTTTTCACAATTTGGTAGGTATAACCCGGTTCATTAAAGAAAGGAATCTAAAATGGCGGCGCTTATCATGTTCTCTCGCTCGCACACTAGTGCCGTCTATACTCACTCTCGCGCGTACCGCAAGCAGAAAAAATATTAGTCTTGATTTGCTTATGGCCACGGGATTACCAGTTGGCACAATAGTAAAGATAAAAAAAGAAGGTGTGTTTGTATGATGCAACTTTTTAGGTACTTAATATAATGTCTGAATCTCCTTTTTTGCAATTTTACGTTCTTTTTATGATATTGTATAACGTTTAAGTTTGTTAAAGTACCTTACAATTGCGATTTAAATCCTATAGAGCACGTTTGGAATCTTATAAAACAAAGGGTTGCCGACAAAAACGTGGAACAGCACGAAAATAAAATTGAACAATTGACCAAAGAAGCAATTGCATCCATTACTTCGGGTGACTGGAAAAAAACAAATTAATCACATCAGACGGGTTGAGGAGACGTACTGGACAAGATATGTGATCAGGGAAAAAGAAATGGAGGATTTTATTATTAATTTAGGACCAGAAAGCAGATGATTCTGAAACAGATGCCGAGAAGTCACCGGACCATAATGAAAACGAGGACTCTTGGGATGAAGAAATGTTGGGAGTAGAACCCTTACCCTTTGATGATCCTGGTGAAGGACCGTTACATAGACCTAATAAATGAGTTAAAAATAATATTAGTTCTTTATTTTAACCAACATCGTCATAATAAGGATCCTGCTGAAATTTTGTTATATACGTTGTCAGGTGCAGAAACGGAGATAGAGTCCTTTCATCCCGAAAAAAAGGAGGCACTCTTTCCGATGAAAACAACAATAACGTTCTAATGATAATAGATGGCGCCACGTGTCTTTCAAATTTTCAACTTTCACGCGGGCGAAGCCGCTGGTTGAAGCTAGTTTGAAATTAATACGACCCGGTCTTGTTTTTATTATTTATAATTTGAAAAAAAAAAAACTGACTTGTAATTTTTTATGCTAACTGTACTATCTGTCAACGCAAGTACAAGCCGCCATTTTAGATTCCTTTCTTTAATGAACCGGGTTATAGGTATTTTCAGAAAATTTTCTTTTCTCAATAAAAATAAAATAAAACTAGTACAAATGGAACAATATGTTATATTTGTAGTAAGTAGTGCAAGCTATACTATACATAAATACAGAATCTAACGAATTGAGTGGGGAAAAAATTGAACAGTTCACACCATACATGGCCCGACAATGGCTAAATGATGAACAATATGTCGCCGACTGGAATGTAGTTGGTCAAAGGCACAGAACCAACAATGTATGTGAAAGTTGCCCAATTAAATAAAAAGATAAATAATAAAATCGGCCAAGTGCGAGTCGGACTCGCGCACAAAGGGTTCCGTACCGTATGGGAGCCCCATTCCTCTTGCCGTTATTAATAGCGAGCAAAAAAGTCCTAAAAATCACGTTTGTTGTATGGGAGCCCCCCTTAAATATTTATTTTATTCAGTTTTTAGTATTTGTTGTTATAGTGGCAACAGAAATACATCTGTGAAAATTTCAGCTAAAGTAAGTAAGTTCGTATAGGCCGGGTGGCTAGCCCTGGTGTCAGAGTTATTAGGCCGCCTGAAGGCCTCTGACATGGCTAAACGGTTCAAACAACCGGGGCCTACAATTTAACGTGTCATCCGAGCCACGTATAATTTCAGCTGCTTAGCTATCATGGTTTATGAGATACAGCCCGGTGACAGACAGACGGACATCGAAGTCTTAGTAATAGGGTCCCGTTTTTACCCTTTGGGTACGGAACTCTAAAAACTAGGTAACCATACTAAAATTATTAACAGTATTATTCAATCAAAGGGAAATAATTATACAAAAAAAGAAGGGTCGACCAAACTGATAAAGATATTTTTTTAATTTCCTGCCAACTAAAACTCTTAAATGGTGAAATAACATTGGTACATTTCCTTGAAACATGCGATAAATAAATAAGCTAATACATAACTTGAAGGTTTTTTTACAAACTAAGTATTATAACTAGGACAGCACTAGTTAGGATAAAGGGTGCGGAAAAATCAGTAGTGTGACAAACGAGAAAAAAAATCCTGTTTGTCATACTGGTGTGATAATCTGGTGTGACTACGAGTCGGTACTGCACTGGATTAAGTTGGGCCAAAGACAGTACCTATACCTCGGCTTGGAAATGCGTTGTTGGGATAATAGTTCGATAGTTGATAGTAATACACTATCGATAGTACTAACGAAAATAGCGAATCTAACCAATACCATCGATAGTAGGTATCGATACTACCGAAACTTATGCTATCGATAGTATCAATATTATCGATAGCACTATCGATAGTATATCTGATTTTCAAGGCCACGATAGTATTACGATACTATCGATAGACTATCACTATCGCAACAACACTACTTGGAAACTTAGTCACGGAATCTCATAGAGTTAAGAGTATGTCACACACGCCTTCTTCCTAATTCATGAACAACGGGTGAACGACAACAGATGTAGACTTTTCTCTTTACTCATTTTAAAATTCATAAAAAAAAACTATGTGGGTCCTACTTTGTAGGGATCTTGTAAACTTATGCAAGACAGAAAAAAATATGACATTGATTGTTGTGATAATATCTGTGGATAATATCATAGCCATAGGTATGTATACAACATAAGATATTTTAGTGACTTTCAAGTAAGCTTAATATTAATACATTTCTATTAATATTACAAACTTAAAATGTTCTCGTCCCATACATTTTTTCATTTTTAGGGTTCCGTACCTCAAAAGGAAAAAACGGAACCCTTATAGGATCACTTTGTTGTCCGTCTGTCCGTCTGTCAAGACCCTTTTTCTCAGGAACGCGTGGAGGTATGAAGCTGAAATTTATATCAATTACTTAGGTCTACTGTCCCTTGAAGCTGTGAAAAAATCAAACTTCTAAGCCAACGCAATCAAAAGATACAGCCGTTTATGCCGCAAATTTTGAAACTCGCAAGTACTCGCAAGGGAATCAAAACCTAAAGGGTACTTCCAGTCGACCTAGAATCTTGAAATTTGGCATGAAGCAACGTTTTATAGCACACATAAAGGAAAAATTCCGAAAACCTTAAATTTTTAGTTACATTACAAAATATATATTTTTTAATAAATATAAACTTATTACTTTTTTTGTCGTAATGAACGAACTTTGTAAACCTTGCAGGTTTGTACGGAACCCTCGGTGCGCGAGTCCGACTCGCACTTGGCCGGTTTTTTCTTTTATTACATAAATGCAGTGGCCATTATGCATAGAATAGCTATTATGGAAATATATAAACATTTGTACAATAATAAATAGAAACGTAAACAAAAGCTGTAAAGAGGCTTTGACAAGACAACCATTTTTACAATAAATTTTAGAATAAGTTAATAATTTGTGTGATAATTAATATAAGTCAACCATTACAATAAATAAAAATTAATAAGTAGACCACACATTAGTATTACATAGACCATAGTACAGATTTGAAATACGCATCTGCAAGTTAGGAATCCTGCATGTACTTACCACACGATAGTTATCTCACAATATATCTTGCAATTATTAAGTTAACTTAAAAATCATCGATAAGCACTTATCATGCACTTAAAATGTAGGTAATATCTGCACTTCTTTACAGACGAAATCACTTCAAAATCAATTAAATTTTTCAGATTTACACAATACAAATTCTGAATTTAGCACCGACCATTCTTAGCTCGGGAACAAAATATGAAGAAAGTGGTTTGCGACAAGTGTCAAATAATATGAGTGGAGCTTCTCTGTATTTTTTACCTCATTGGATAATATTATGTCATGAGATACGTAGTATCTATTAGTAGTCTGTGGTTCTGAGCTTGTGAATGTGATCAAATTGTAATAATGTTAAATACATTAAAAATTACCAATGTTTTTGCCCAGTAATCATACATTTTATATTTGTAGTTTGATCTAAAACAATAAATAAACGACGTTTCATGTCTAAATTAAATACTTACTGAGAAGGATTTGCGTTAAAATTCGAGATGAAACTTCCTTTGAACATGTTTTTAAATCCAGTGATAAAGCCCTATTTTGGGGAGTCCAGACAACTCTGCCTGCATCCTGCGTTTGGACTGAGCGTCATTTATGTGTATATGTATGGAACATTTGGCTTAGTATGTTATTCTTTTACTTTCCAGTCCTAGACTTAGGCTTCAGGACATAGGCATCCCCTATTGATTTCCTACTATTATAGTTAGGAGTGGCTAGCATCTAGCGCGCTCCTCAAATCGTCTATAAATATTGCTGGTAGGTACTCGTACAAGTTCAATGCTGTGGTTATAATCATTTGTGTTGGCTACTTATCCTTCGTGTGAGCCCAACGCTCATCTTCTATACAGAAATTTGGCCAAGGCTTTGGCCAAAACCACGAAATAAATCTATCGACGTTACCGAACGAGACAGAGTTATGGTGACGTATATATATTATGTCACTTTTTTACACGTTGACAAAACTCTTTTCGTGGTCGTATGCTAAGCTAGCAGATACAGACCATCCTAGGTCTATTTTGGCCAAAAACTGAACAGAACCATTCACTGAACACAGTCAGACAGCGTCTTTATTCTTCAACTTCTCGTAACTTTTGTCCAATAACATGTTCTAAATGTTTCAGCTTTTAAATTTCAATAGCATAAGAAAAAATCTTGCAAAAATTCCTATGAACGTAAACTATACCGTAACCGAGGATATAATGCTGACTCATGACCTGAAGATTATAGGATATTCTATGGGTGTATTCCAATATGCTTGTCTTTTGATTGGGTGCATTACTGTAAGTTTCATATTTTTCTTACTACTATTTAGGTGCCTACTACAGCATATTTGACCGATATATTTGTATTTATACGAATAGCTACGAAACTGATTTAGTGACTTGGTCGCTAGAAACTAGGACTTTTCTTTTTTGTGGTCTTAGAGAGTAAATAAAGGTTCTGGATTTGTGGGGACAATACTATCTTAAGTAGTACGTGGATATGTGCCAATACTCGTCTGTGTAAAATGTGGATAAAACCAGACATCACCCAGTTGATGCTGTCCGTTCGAACGTATCATCAGTAGTACAATTCATTTTGGGTGGTGTTGATTTGTTATGGGAAAGATGATCCCTAACATCAGAAGACCAACTTGTTCGACTTGCCATTCAAAATCTTCGTCATAAACATTTTATCAATTGTGTTTTCCCTTTTTTTCAGAAAAACCCAGCTATGTTCCTGCCTCATCTTCTAAGTCAAGTGATAAAGTTCGCCATAACATTCTCCGAAATTTTCATACTGTTGATTCAGTTGAATTTAAAGAGCCTGAAAGAAGTTCCGGGTGTATTTGCTATCTTGATTATGATGGTTTTCAACTGGCTTCAAGAATTCTGCGTATTCAGACAAATACTGTGTATTTGCGATTTGTAAAATTATGTAATAAAACTTTTTTAATTTGAATCGAGTCTTTTGTAACCTACTATCTTAGAATAAGTATATCTTTTTTAAGATATTTCAGGCCATAGACTTGACCAAGAATTGTCAAATTGACAGGGTAATTTTTAATTAGATATCTGCTTGGATATCTCTGTTTTTAACAGTTTTTAATTTTTGGTCTCTTTGTTTTTGTTTAGGTGATTTTAAATGCCCTAAAATGTAATAGCATTTCAGAGAAATTAGTTTAATGTCGTGAGGCATGGATTAGCACAGTTTAGATTTCCCGTTTTGTTGACTGTTGACATGAAAATACTTAGCGTATGACGCCCGAAATATTACTGGTATAACTGATGACACCATGGAGACCGAAAGCTACAATATTTTGAATCAGCTCCGGCAAAAACAAGAGAATCAAGCGATTTTGGTAAGATATTTCGTATGGCCAATAGAAAGGTTTCACTCTACTCTAGGTACACGTAGAAATGGGGCTTAGCTGAGTTCCAGGTAAAAAGGAAACTGCGGTGCCAATTCTCAGACTATGGAGCGTCTACTTGATTGCCCACTGAGGCCCAGTATTCTCACACGAGAAGACCCTCTGTGAGGCTTGCGCTGTTGCTGTATCTGTAGCGTCAGTAGGAGGCTACAAACGGGAGGCTGCAAACGTATAGCCAGAACTACTTTATACCATTGACCGAAATGCTGTCTCTAAAGCAAAAAGCAGTGGTCAATGTATTTATTTAAAGGCCGTTACAGTATGGTATAGTAAAGGTAGGTAGTGTAGTTCGGTGTTCTAAAGGCAGCCGCGACCCATCCCTTCACGAGGACCACCAATGTTTAAAGATACTTGGAAAATTTGTGTTTTCTATATATACAACAATACATACAAGCAAACTGCGCAACTCGCAATTTTCTTTCTAGGGCACCGCTTCATAGCCAGCCTGTATTGTATGCCAGAGCTTTATCATTGTTTCCAGCTGAACGAAGCGAAATCCGAGAGCCCAGAAGGTGTCCGCGTGAGACTTCGCACGCTGCTAGTTGCTTTGCTCGGCGTGTCCATGTCTGCGTGCGCTTTTGCCTCCCAACCTGTAGAGCTGGAACTCGATGACGAGGACGTCTCGCAAAGGCTTAGCAACGTCAGCTTTGCTCGAAGGTAGGCCTGGCAAGGACTTGATTACATGTGGTGATTGATGGCAGGTGGGGTAAGTCCCGGACAAGTTCGCTAGGCGTGGTTGCCACCTACATAGCGATGGCATCACGATATCCACTTTTGAGGCCACAATCGAGAATAGCCCAAAATAGGGCTTATTGCCGGCAGTTGGCTAACACAGGCTGCCAATGATGATGATGAGGCATCGCATGTTAGATTTAATTTAGCGAAGTAAGCTTATTAGAAGCCCATTTTGAATATTCCACTGCAAGGACTCCAAGATCAGCATACACATTCGGAGAACTGTGTGTGTGTTACCGACATTGGTGTGTAGAGCCATAAACAACGTCTTTAACTTTAATGGGACTCTGTACAATCAATCGATATATGATAATACCTAGGTGGAACACAACACGTTTAACCCTCGAACCGGGGCTATCTTCTTAAGTTTCAATTACACGAAATCAAAAGCGAATTCAAAAGCCTATATTTCCATATATTCTGCTAGATGCTATCAAGCTTGCATAGAAATATTTTTGTGCGTATCTACTAGAAATATACCTTTGGGAAAAAAGTCCATATGACCTGTCAGTACCTACGTTAAACATAATTATTATCATCACTTTTCAGAATAACAAAACCGACGATTCGCCTCGTTATGGGCTATGGGAAGCTCAGCGCTTTTATTACCGCCGGTTCTTCTCTTCTACTACTAATAGCTGTTATGTCGAAGGTATTAAGAAATAATCTATAGTGATATCGATTTATACATACCTTGAATGGGTAGCATGAGTAGCATCTCACAGGTTTATTGAAGTAGCTTCATTGAACACCTGGATCAGAAGCCCTGGATACATCGCTGGCGGCACGTGGGTGATCATAGCGTGTGGTATCCCCTGTAAATATATGGAGCAGATGAATAATGCAGGCACATTAAGCATGTTCTAGGTGAAGTTGCCCTTAATATATTTTTGACCGACGAACCAAACCGGAGGAGGTACTCAATTCGACGCGTATATATTTTTTTTATGTGTAACCACGCATAACTTTTTTCGTAGTCCGATTTCAATATTTCTTTTTTTATTGGAAAGAGTATCGACTTCGAAATTGGTCCCATTTAAATTTTATTGAATTCGGCTGAGCCATTTTTGATAAATCAACAATAATGTGAAAAATGTAACATCGATTTGTGCGAAATATTCGCGTTTCTGATTATATTTTGTGATTATTTCAAACATCTACCTGCCACCGTTAGTAATATCGAATGATTTGTTGTTATAACGGCAACAAACATACGTCATCTGTGAAAATTGCAACGTTCTAGCTATCACCGTTCATGAGATACAGCCTGGTGACAGACAGACGGACAGCGGAGTCTTAGTAATAGGGTCCCGTTTTTACCCTTTGGGTACGGAACCCTAAAAATGACGGGTCCAAGCTGAATACAATACAATATTTTTATTAATAACACCATTGTTACATGTCACATTATTCATACGATGATTTCAATTACATTAGCTATAAATTATACAATCGATTTTCAATTGCTACATTACATAAAATAGGATACCTACAATTGGTACCTTAGAGAAATAACGTACTAGAGGGAGTACTAAATTTTGCATTATGTGTTTATGTGCATCTTTTTCTAACACCTTTTAAATTTAATAATTAAAATGAGACAAAGAGATGTATACTCTTGCTATTTTAGTACTCCCTCTAGTACGTTATTTCTCTAAGATTGGTACCTACAATTCAATACAAATTATAAAAAAGGATTCAATAATTAAATGGCAATGCTAAATAGTAATAACTTAAATAAGTCAATGTCATTCGTGTTGATCGAATTAAAAACGGATATTAATTGATTAAATACAATATTAAACAATTATAATTTCAGGCAATTTTAAAAAGTCATTGAAATCGTAAAATAGCTCGTTTTGTAGCCATTTTTTCAACTTCATTTTAAAAGACGCGGCAGAAGTTGCATCGCGCACGTGTTCGGGTATTCGGTTGTACGTCGCAGGGCCCGATATATAGATAGACCGACCCCTCCGACGTCGCGAGCTTATGAGAAGGCGTCACCAGTTGGTTGCGCCTTTTGTTGCTCCTTAAGTCACGCGTCGTGTTAACTCCTCTAGGATAGAATAGGATAGGATAGGATAGAATAGGATTGGCATAGAGCGATATGTGGTTTACAAGAAGATAGTCCTACGCTCAACAGTAATATAATGTCTGATACGAGTAGTACCTACCTTTTTACCATAGCAATCGTGGTGGCGTCGCGGTGTGCGTTGGCTGGCCGCGCCTGCTTTACTGGTGACGGCGCTAGAAGCTGCTTCGGACGCCGGTGACGCCATGCTGGCGGCGGCACTACGCGGCGCGTCCGAGCCGGCGCGGGTGGCCGCACAGACCGCGGCCGCGGGGCTGCTTGTCACTGTCGAGATTCTAGTCTGGTACGAACTAGAGCAACTACTTTGTATGGACTACTGATGTAAGTATTGTCAGCGCTAAAAGCTGCTTCGGAAGCTGTAGACGCCATGCTAGCTGCGGCACTACGCGGCGCTTCAGAAACGGTGGCCACGTAGACAGCGGCAGCGGATCTGCTTCTCACTGTCGAAATATCTGGTAGGAAAACTATATACATAATAATCACGTTATAATGGATGAGCTACGAAGCTCTAAAGATAAGTCAGGTTCATACCTGTGGCACCACATTGCTAAACGTGTGCGAGAGCAGATTTAGGTACGTGGGTCTTTGGACAGTGCGCAGTAGCGAATACACACGGCCTCTACTGTTCGTCGTCATTATTCAGTACCTACCTAGCTGCAAATTTAGACGGCTCGTTTTTGTTCCAATATAACACATTTTTCGGTTCGAATCTTTAGATAATAAAATTAACCACAAAAATAGATGTTCACTATGCCTGGATCTACGAAATACGATAAGCCATCGATGTTGTCTTTGTAACAATAAATAGTCATTTTATTGTACCTATCTTTAATCCACAGGTATTTCATCGCGAAATTTTTCGAGTATGCTCCACCGCTGTCCGCTGCAGAAAACGAAAGAGAACATCCGGTCCGCGCTCTTCCTCAATAGTTTTTGTGCCTACTTTCAACATATGTACTTTCAAAAATAAATGCCATAAAAGCGCTTTTGTACCCTTTCTATAGTTTTAATAGTCGGGGGCAGCGATGTAAAAAAAATCGAAGACTAATTGCTGTACCTACCCCTAGGATGTAAAGATTAACCTTTCGACCACCAAAGTCACTGTACCTAACCAATATTACCGGGCGCCACCAATATTTGAGTCGCCAAAATATAGGGCCTCATTAGGCCCAATTATGAAGGCGCCATCGTAATTATAATAGCTATTTAAACTATTTGTTTCTTTTTCAGTTTAGGCATTCGATAGAAAGAACACTTTTTACGTTGCTATTAAATTTACGATGGCGCCTTTATAATTGGGCCTATAGTATAATATTTAAAACATAAATAGAAGGCGTGGCGGTCAAAAGGTTAATACTTACTCGGTAAAGTGAGGGTACTAACTTAAACTACCTACCATTATTTATTGTAGTAGTACCGACTGCTTAAAACAGTCCCTTTATGGCACACAGACTTTTAAATGACAACAAGCAGAATAAAATAAATATGTTTAATTTAATAACCTAAATACAATACAATTTGGTGAATGCTCTATCTTATAATACTTAAGTACTACAGATTATAAATATAAAATGAATATAAATTTTGAGTAAATCAGATTCTTGACGAGTATAAATAACAATAAAACATTAATGAATTAGACATTTAGTACATACAACGATACAAAGCTATTTGTATATTCGTAAATGAAATATTATAAGGTAGGTATAAGAACATGAAACTTGGTGCCTACCGCAACCCTTAGGGGTAGGTCCCATTTGTTCTATGGAACATGACGTAATAGAACAATTTGAGAAAATATTGTCCCTATTTGTACTATAGAACAGTTTGTAATTTTTGTCTCAAATTGTTCCATAGAACAAACTAAGTACATAGGTATATAAACTTCTTGAAGTTGATATGTAAACTGGCCACTCGAGAATGATTTGCTACCACTTGTCTTAGTGACATTTTTGATTAGATGGTTACTCCCTAACAAAAATTATAATGCCGTAACGCACCATAACGGATTTTGAGAGAGCTGCAGTCGCAGGGTTCTCACTTATTTATTGTTGATTGTTTACAATGATTGGATTGGATCTTTGTTTATCGTAATGGATATAAACGTAAATTTTGATAGTTTGAATTTTCTGCAACGGGGTCGTGGAAAAGTTTTACAGCATGGTGATAAAGAATATTACCTACAGACAAATTATACTAGAGGAATGTCATTATGGCGATGTATAAATTATCGGAAACTGAAATGTGTCGGAAGTATGAAGATTTCTATGGTGAGTTAATTATGTAAATAATATTTTTTTTCAATTTTCAGCTTTAAAAAGCTTTTTTATAAAATTTATATTTATTATATTTTTAGACGGAGAAATTAATAATGAAAAATAAACCACATCACATAAATTGTGTGAAAGACGAAACAAAAGAAATTACAAAAAACGTGATAGCAACGTGTGTCGAAGAAGCGGGTCTAGGGCAAGATACTGTGCCGAATGTGTACAAAAAAGTGGTGTCAACATTTCACGACAAAGGTATACATTTTATACAAAATATACCTTCATATAAACAAGTCAAATCTACGATTTATCGTAAAAGGAATGAACACTTTCAAGTTCCTTTGCTGTCTTGTAATGATGCATGTGTGTTAGAAATTCCCACTCAGTATACCGATATGCTACTTGCCGATTTTAACGATGAAGACAACCGCATTTTGCTGTTTTGTTCAAAAGAAGCCAGACGAATAATACCAAATATTAAAATAATACTACTTGATGGCACTTTCGAAGTTTGTCCTGCACCATTTACAGAACTTTACACCATGCATGGGGATTTAGGGAGTTCTGATGAGTTGACTAATATAATTCCACTCGTATATGTTCTGATTACCAAAAAAACAAAAGAAATGTATGTGCGTATGCTAGAATTGATAAAATCTACTATTCCGGGATTTTCACCGACAGAAATTATAACAGATTTTGAGAGGGCTGCAATCGCTGCTGTTCAGGAAGTTTTCCCAAATGCAAATTACCATGGCTGTTACTTTCATTTTACGCGAGCTTTACGACGAAAGGCGAAAAAACTGCATTTATCAAATGATATATTCTTGCAAAGAATTGTGTCACTTTGTACAGTATTGCCGTTTTTACCTCTATCTGAGCTAGACAATGGTTGGGTATATATAAAAGCGGAAGTGGCTTCTATTTCAAACGATAACTTACTAAAATTTGTAAAATACATGGAATCGTTCTGGTTAAAAAATGATTTTCGTAAGTCTTGGTGCTGTTTTGGAATTAAACATAGGACCACTAACAGTGTGGAGAGTTGGCATCACAATTTTGTGGGCCATTTTAAAAGAACTCCGCCATCGTTTATAATATTTTTGACAAAAATGGCTGAGGATGCAATTTTCAATAAAATTAAAGCAATAAAAGTGTTAAATAAACCTAAATCGTTAACTAAACGCGAAAAAAAAAACATTAACAGGGACAGGTACATATTAGAAAACCAGCTACAGTTAACTGTTGGAGAAATTAGCGTAGAAATGTTTTTGAACAAAACTATTTACTTGTCGACTCATTAAAGAGCACACTGGCCGGTTTTCCAAAGAGACCGACTCGATCTTTTTTGTATAAACTATCTTTCACGAGTAAATCAAAATTGACACAACATAGTATTTTGTCTTTAAAGCCCGAAAATATCAATACTTGTTTTGAACAAAATTAAAAGAAACTAATGAACAGGCTTGAAGTAATCCGTAAATTGTTCTCTAAACAACCTAAGACTTTATATGAAATGGCTTTGACAAGTTTGTTTAAGTACATGAAATCAAATATTGATTGTTGTCTCAATAACCCGGCGTCAATATTTGAAAATATTGAAAATATGTACATTATGTTAAAACAGTTGCAGTTACCAAAAACCATCTTGATAGATCTATTTTTTTACTATCTGCAAGATTACAGAGTAATTATGAGTGAAGAGGGTATGTCATCCACGGGCCGTTGCCAGGACTGCCTACATCTTCGGTACCCGATGCATAATGACTATGAACCCATCAAAATTTATGATTTATATTGTAAAATTTGTGCTGGAGAACTCTTTCTACAAAATAAGTATTTTTCGGAGACTATTTAATATAAGAACGTTTTAGTTAAAAGAAGGAATGGTTTTAGTTAGTTTTTATCGCGGACTGTTTAATATAAGAATATATTAGCGGTAAGAAAACTTGTTTTTAGTTTGTAAGTAGTTAAAGAAATAAGTATTGTTAAAGTGCTGTTTTGTTTTTATTTTGCAAAATAAAAATATTATTTAGGTAGCGAGTAGTTTCTTTTTTTATAGTGAACTGTACCTGGTATTAACGTCAGTGTTTAATGTCATTCACGTCTTATACATCATGGAAGGTTTTGGGAAAAACTGATTCTCATTTTGTTCTATGACATGAAACTCGGGTGAGAAGGTAGTATGTAGTTCTATGGAAAAAATAGGGACGAAAATGTTTCATTTTGTACTATGACGTCATGTTCCATAGAACAAATGGGACCTACCCACCCTTAGTACTACAATATGGAACAATTCTAAAAAACAGAAATATGTAACCCCTAACAGTGTGCGTATTTCCTAAGGAATATAAGATAAATAAGAAATTAAATGGGAAGTAACTTCCAAAAGGATATCCAGAATTTTAACCATTTTAAAATATACCACCGTAAATTTACCGCCCAAGTCCAGTGTTAAATATCTTACTATAAGGCACTAGAGCTGTGTTACCAAGTACAAAATCAGCCTTTTAAGCGCTACATTGACTATAAGTGTAATATAATAGTGTTATCAAATTGCTCGGATATGAGTGAACTAAATATTCTGTGAAAATTTCAATGGTAACAGGTAAATACCTGTTACCATTATTAATATGGAGCGAAAAACGTCTAAAATTTCAGGTTTGTTGTATGGGAGCCCCCCTTAAATATTTATTTTATTTTTAGTATTTGTTGTTATAGTGGCAACAGAAATACATCATCTGTGAAAATTTCAGCTGCCTAGCTATCATGGTTCATGAGATAAAGCCCGGTGACAGACAGACAGACAGACAGACGGACAGGCGGACATCGAAGTCTTAGCAATAGGGTCCCGTTTTTCCCTTTGGGTACGGAACCCTAAAAAACGACCGTGAACAAGCACTCACAGACAGTAATGGTGTTTTATGTATACATTTAAGTTGCATATTTCTAGGGTCGGCAGACTAAAGCACTTAAGTCAAAAAAAATGTTTTTTTTTTAATACACTAACAAAATTCTTTTAAATTAATTCATCGACCAACTAAAGCACATAAGTCAAAGCCATCTATTTCAATTTGAACTCTAATGGCGTACCTTTTCAACCTTATCATCTTCTCCACATCTTGTAGCGTTATAAACAACATAAATTTACTTAGGTCAAAAGGAACATGTAAAGTTTGTGCACTTTGCGGAATAATAGTATGACAAATGTCATTAGGATCGTTAAATGCGTCACCTTATCACTTTGTTTAACTTGAGGGTAGGCACTTGAACGTGTAATTTATGGAACAAAAAAATGAAGTGCCCGTTTCGTGTGAAACGCAAGATGTTAAGCTAGTCAGTAATGCTCTAATCATTGACAGCTTTGGTTTTGTGTTGATTTAGTTTAATGATATTATAATATTTTTGCTACTCATTATGGATTCTCAGCGTGGAAAGAAATTAGTTGAGATGGCGTTAAGATCCGTAACTACTGAAAGTAAGTCTGATCATTTTATTCTTTAAAATACCATACATTTTGGTAGTGAATAAGACTCTTCAATTAATGTTAATCTGCTTTTATCATCAGTTTTACTACAGTGCACTTTTGGTGCCGTACATTTCAGCCTTGTGAATTCGTACATCGTTTAAAATACGTCGTTTTTTTTAGGCGAGCGGAATGACCAGCAACTAGGAAGCATAACGGCGGAAGAGGAGCCCGTGCTTTCCACATCATCGGGGTTTACTGATAACATGCGTGTTAGTCAAGAAATTGAATTTTCAAGTGATGACTCAGTCCAAGATCCACATTATGTGTTATCAACAGACGCAGCAGTCTCGTCAAGTTCAAGTAATGGATCCACTCATCAAGATACACCCCTAAGCCCTAGTTCAACGTCTACTATCAGAGCAACTAAAAAAAAAAGCATTCAAGTCAGAAAACTCGAAAAAAAAGTGAAACGCAACACAGGTCAGTCTTATCAAACATTAAAAGGAAAAGTAATTGGTAGTAGAAAAATGACAGAACTTACAACATGTCGTATGAAATGCAAAGAGCGCATATTATTTTGCGATAGACAGGCTATTTTTAAAGAATATTGGCAAATGGGGACATTCCTCAAAAGATCTACTTACATGGCTTCATTAATGGAGATTCAAGACAAAGCTACTCAAAGGCAGCGGACACTTGATCCTGACCGGCAAAAATGTAGAACAAAGACATACAAATATTTTTTATTAATTAACGGAAAGCGTGAACCCATCTGCAGGGGATGTTTACTAAAAACGTTAGGCGAAAGTGATAACTTCATAAAAACAGTTGGCTTGAAAAAACGATCATCAGTAGGTGGTACTCAAGTGGACGATAGCCGTGGGAGAAGTATACCCAAGCACAAAATCTCCGATGAAAAAAGGAAAGAAATAAAAGAACACATTTTATCATTTCCATCTTTTGAAAGCCATTACACGAGAAAAAGCACATCTAAGAAGTATTTACCTTCTCATCTAACCATCAATAAAATGTACAATTTATTCTGTGAAAACCGAGACAATCCACCGTCAATAAAAATTTACAGCCAAGAGTTCCATAAATTAGGATTATCATTCAAAAAGCCCCGTGTCGACACATGTTATACATGTGATAAATACAAAATGCAAGTTCAGCTTTGTCAGGAAATACAACGAAAGGCTGAAATTATCGCTCAGCATGATCAGCACAAGGCAGATGCGGATCAAGCGTACGAAAGAAAGAAAAGTGACACACAGGTATACAAAAGTAACAACACTGTGCAAGTGTACACTTTTGATTTGCAGCAATGCTTACCCACTCCAGCACTAAGCTCTTCTGTAGCATTTTACAAACGTCAGTTGTGGACGTTTAATTTGACTGTTCATGACAACAAAACTGGAAAAGCTGTGTGCTACATATGGCATGAAACAATAGCTGCAAGAGGAGCTAATCAAATAGCCTCTTGTCTTTTCAAACACCTCCAAACATACCTACCTGAGAACACAAAACATGTAATATTTTATTCCGATGCATGTGGAGGCCAGAATAGAAATTCTCATGTAAGTTCAATGTTTACTTGGGCTTTGCAAAAATTAGATTTGGAATTTATTGAGCACAAGTTTATGATTCCCGGCCATAGCCATATGGAAGTAGATACTGATCACGGGATTATAGAAAAGAAAAAGAAAAAAACAGAATTGCAAATCTATCACCCGCACGATTGGATACAACTGATAAAATCAAGCAGTAAAAAATTTCAAGTGGTTGAAATGCGCAATACTGACTTTTTGGACTTCTCTTCGCTTTTAAAGGGTCCGTTAGTATTAAGAACTAAAGATGTGGATGGACGACAGTTTAAATGGCTCGATAAAAGATGGTTACGCTATGATTCTGACTTTGGCGTTATTTCTTACAAGGATAATCTAGAAGAGGAATCTCCATTTTTCAAATTAAACTTGAAACGAAGAGGTTCTACCGCACCTGACAATATCCCTGTCATATCGTTACAGCTTTTGCCTATATGTAAAGAGAAAAAAGAAGATTTGATTTCTTTACTAAATTTAATACCTGACGTTTTCCATAAATTTTATATTGATTTACCTACTGCAAACGATTTACGAAACACTGACCCTGATATTATAGATAGTGAGGATGATGATTAAATTAAGTATCGTAACATAACAATATAACATAAGAAATTATTTCTGATTATCTTATAACTTAAGTCATAAGTAAGATTTAAATTTAAGGATAAAGTAAGTGTTCTTATTGACATAAGTCACATAAAAAGCCTTCTGCTATTATGATTTAAGATGACATATAAATGCATGTTAGCAATAATTTAATACATCCCAATAAATCAAACAAAATAAAAAAAGAATAAAGAGTTTTTTTTTTATTTAGTTTTTTTTAGTTTCTGGAAACTATGACATTTTGACTTATGTACTTTAGTCTGCCAGCCCTAGATTTGTATTATGTATAGTAATCTGACAGAGAAGAAATGCCCTAAGGTAGAACGAACGATGATCACAGAAAGTCGATTTCATGTAGAGACATAACTTGATACAAGTGACACTTGAACTACTGATCAAACGACACATTGGCGTCTCAGCAATATGGCGGACAAACTACAAATCCATAAGGCAGAGCTTACAATTTCAACTTATAACAATAGCAATAACTACCATCTAATTTGAGACATCAGCGGGGCAATTCTGTTAACCGATCTCTTTACTTGAAGTGATACGTTCTTGAACCTCTCTCGTTTTTCTGACAGGTCTGACAGCTCAAAACTGTCATAAAAACGAGAGAGGTTCTAGAACGTATCACCTCAGCAACGAGATCGGTCTGATTCGATTCTGTAGAATTGCCCCGCAGGTCCATTATGTAGCTTATTCATGGTATTATGTTATAGTGCTGGTTTTATAATGGTTGTTTGCCTTTGTGTAGTCTGATAGCTACGTACTTACTATTTATAGATTTCTACATTTATCACAGTGTAATATTGCAATCTATCACAAATATTTGCTTCTCTAAATAGGTACATGCCCATAAAATATTTGCAAATGTCACTATTATTTTTTTTTGGTTAGTAAAAATTTATACTAAGACACATTTTGATATGAAACTTTTTTAAATAAGCTCCGTGCAGTGCTTGAATTTTCTTAATCATAAATTACAAAATAGTATTTTAGCCTTTGCTATGTTTGCGCGTGTCACTTCCATTATTATCAAAACCGTTACTTTGTCGGCGATAAGTGGACAAGATATACAATACATAATCTATAATATGACTAAATATGGAAGTGTAATTATCTAGGGTCTAAAAGTGTCTAATACTATCATAAGAATATTAAAAATCCCGACTACAAAAGGTGCTTTGATAATTCACGCACAAAAAAAATCCGAATCTAATGACATAAGAATCCAACTAAAAAGTCCTAGGTCTAGCCATTTAGGCAAAAGATCATGTAGGAACACACATTCAAAATCATTTAAACCCGAAAAACATTAAGCTCCGTTTTAGGCGATTGGGTAACATGTACAGGCCAAACCAACTTCTCGATGGCTGTGATGTTAGCTACAAGCTGCGCAAACCCCAATCCTGACTGAAGCTCACTTAACAGCTGCGCGAGGATTGGGTTTTGTGCAGATTATAGAAATTCACAGCCGCCAAAAAGTTTGGTTCGGCCATTCATATCCCATCAAGGCACGCACAAAGCAATGCCCTAACTTTAGATCATTGAGCGTAACGCACTCCACGGCACTTCTCACAAACAATAAGATTTTTGTGAGGGAACAAACGACGCCTACGATCGCTTTCTTCATTCACCCACCCAAGCAAACGATCCTTCAAATACAGAATAGTATCTTGACGAACCACTCCCTCTTGAAAGAACTCTTTCAAAACCACAACTATCCCATTATCGGAATCCCTACAAGGCTCCCCCAAAGGCCTCTTATGTTTCATATAATTGAAAACGAACTTTACAATCTGTACAATCAAATCTTCTTCGGGACTAAGGAGTCTCAGTCTAGCAATATCTTCCGGCAGCAAATGAGATAACACGTTAAAAGACACAGTCATAAGATTCGCGTAAATATCTTGGCTAAGATTTTCTAACATAAGAGCTACGTTTTCGGCGCCAGACGCGCTAACGCGGACTAATAAAGTGCCTATGCGCAAAATTTCGCCCGGATGTATTCCTACTAATACAGAATTGTTATTAGTTTCTTCTTCGTCGTAGTGATTACCGTAGTCGTCGTACCTATTGATAGCTGTGGGAGGCATAATACGAGTCGGCACGTTGCTAGAGTTGACATCTGCAGGTCCTAAAGTGCTGAAAAGTTGCGACCTACCCTCTTTTCCTAGGCCGGACAATTCGGAAGGATTAAACCTGTGTTGTGCATTCAAGTTGACTTGTCCGTCGGGTGCCATAGAGATGCGCAGTTTGTGTTGGTTCAAGTCCTTGTTAATTCGTAGTACGTCGGCAAAGTATTGGTCTTTGTCGATGATGTTTTTGATGCCTCTGATGACTTCGGTGTTGCCTTGGACCGTGCCTTGGACACGTCGCGACTCGGCGCTGATTTTGTCGAACATTTTTCTGCGAAAAAAAGATAAAAGTTTCAGTTTTATCATTACACTAGCTGAACGGTGAACTCCACATCACCTTCGTTTTTCACACTAATTTCAATTTCTGTCTTTCATTTTTTCTGTCTTTAGTTGCGTTTACCGCCACTTAAGACCAGGTGCAGCAACTTTTACATGGGATACTATGGGAAAAATAAATTGATGTCAACTTTTTCTATATTTTCTCACCGTCTAAACCTTCAGTTAGCTTTTAAGAATAATCGGCCAAGTACGAGTCGGACTCCGTACTGTATGGGAGCCCCCCTTAAATATTTTTTTTTTTTTTTTTTTATAATTTAAATTATTGATCCACAGACTCCAGGGTCTGTGCCCTTTGTTGAGTAGTTACATTTTAAAGAATTCGACTGTACAATAGAGAGAGGTTAGTTTAAATCTTAGTCTAAGTTAGTAGTTCCAGTGCTTTGCGTGAATGCCGCGAGCAAACCGGCGACCCGCATGCAGCACCCGATCACGAGTGTGACGCATGTGCCAGCCATTGTAGCCAGAGTATTCCGATATTTGTTTTATTTTAATTTTATTATTTATTATTGAAGTAAATATAAAACTAAATATTCTGTGAAAATTTCAAGCATCTACCTGTTACCATTATTAATGTATAGCGAAAAACGTCTCAAAATTCAGGTTTGTTGTATGGGAGCCCCCCTTAAATATTTAATTCTCTTTTTAGTATTTGTTTTTATAGTGGCAACAGAAATACATCATCTGTGAAAATTTCAGCTGCCTAGCTATCATGGTTCATGAGATACAGCCCGGTGACAGACGGACAGACAGACAGACAGACGGACAGACGGATATCGAAGTCTTAGTAATAGGGTCCCGTTTTTCCCTTTGGGTACGGAAGCCCTAAAAATCAAAAACCAAAATTAGCAAATCAGTCCAGGTAAAATGACAATAACTCCTTACCTATGTCGGTTACTTCGCAGAGTATTCCGATACTCGTTGATAGTTTTAGCCTGGGCGTCTTCTATGATATTCTGAGCGGTGCGGTTGGTAACCACGTCGTTACAGAAGAGTATAAGATAACTCCTTACCTATGTCGGTTGCTTCGCAGAGTATTCCGATATTCGTTGATAGTGTTGGCCTGCGCGTCTTCGATGATATTCTGCGCGGTGCGGTTGGAAACCACGGCGTTACAGAAGAATAGTGTAGCGGCGGTGAACTGGAACAACTCCAGTTTGGTCGGAGTCTCGCCGTGCTCGCGATACTGAAAAACAAATGAAAGAAATTAATTATACTTTAAAAATTAAAAATAAAACACGCCTTATTTATTGAGCGATAGAGCAAAACGTCTTCTTCTTAGTTTTGGCGTCGCATACATGTGCATTTGCCAATGTCAAGTAATTTTAATTTTTTTTTATGTCAAAATAGTCACTGTCGTAGTCACGTCATAGTCCAATAAAGTAGCGGTCAAGTTCAAACATAGTCTATACCTCAGTAAAGCAGTGGAGACGTTATTATAGGCGTCTATGGAGTTTTGGTAACAACATGGAACAACATGATACAACACATTATATCACTTGCCTACACTCATGCACATAAATCAGCTCATAATCAACCACAATTACCACAATTTTTCACTAATTTTCACTGATAAAACACAAGTTTAACAAAATAATACAATGAGGCGACATGATTTTTCTGCGTTCCCGCCAAAACTCCAAACCGTCGTCGTTTCGAGATGCAAATTCTAGTCAAAGTCCGCATGTTAATTCCCCACGTATTTAACGTATTTTTCAACGAATCTTAGCGAAATTCGGTACACAGGTTTTATTATATCTTTAATTTCATTTTGTCTATTGTGTTAACTTAGAAGAAGAAGCCTAAAATTTTGCCTCCAAGATGTTTCCTTCTTGCCTCCTCATGATCCATGATACCACCACTGGTTGTAAGAACAAGGTATCCGAACTGTCGTGATGGCAGAAGGTTAGTCCATCTTTCAATGTCGTTAATTGGAACATCAAAACGAGATGAAATTACTCCACACTTGTTAAATCTGCCGGTGAGATTAACGACTATCTTGCCCGCTCTTTGGTCATCGACGATCTCAAATTCTCCAATGTAACTGTGCTTCATCATCACAGTCAAGAACTTGACGATCACTTTGGAGCAAGGCCTGATGAGCACTTGCCTTTTACCACGCTTTTCGGCATTGTGAATTGATTTCAGCGCATCACCTGCCCCAAAGAACCGAAATGACATGAACGGTCTAAAAGCCAACGGCGTCGTCGTCGTCGATGTCGTCGGCGATTTTTGATTAAAAAAGGGAAAAGGTACGGAAACGAAGCGCTTTGACTCAACATATCTGATTCGTACCGCCAGTGAATGGAACAGTCTTCCTGCTTTCCTGTTTCTTAAGAGATATAATCTAAAGCTTTTCAAGATTAGAGTGAATAGGTATCTTCTAGGTCTGCGTGCTTCACCTTCGACCACAATGTCGCTTACCATCAAGCGAGTTGGTGGTCAAGCGCGGACTTATTCGCATTAAAAAAGGAAATTTGTTGTAGCAATATTTTTCAATCAATTTCGATATTTGGTATAGAACAAATCATACAAGTCGGCGGATCTAAAGTTAGCTACAAGCAATATCTAAATGATGACTGAAGCTAATCCTGACTGAAGCTTCTAGAAAGCTGCGCATTGATTGGATATTGCGCAGCGTGTAGCTGATTTCACATCCCCCAACTTGTATGATTCGGCCTAAAAAATCGTTTAGTATTTAAGGCTTGAGAAGATTTGCGAGCATGAATGAAATAAACGGTCGAGAGCTATTTCCAATATAGGCTTATGAAGATTCAATTAAACAGAAGCGAAGTCTACTGTTCTAGAATTACTAAGTGCAAAGGATTACCTTAGAAATGATGTGCACAAGACTGTTGACGACGCCAGCGCCTCCTGTGACCAAGTTGGCGTGACGCAGAACTTCCACCGATACGGCTAGGGCTTGCCCAGTCTGGAAGAACAATGAATATCGATTAATATTGGAGTACAGTACTATTCAAAATGAATGGCGTCTGGTATGACCAGCCGAGTCGTTGCGCAGTAGCAGATGCATATGTCAGCGGGACGGGGCGCAGCTCGTAGATAATTTCACAGACGTCAGTAGCCAGACTAAAGACCGAAAGGCGTCTTTTAGTATCGGAGGCCAAGATCCACTTTGATCCACTTTCGACAGCAGTTGACTGGCGGCACCGGCGGCGAGCCCCACGCTAGAAGCCGCGATGTTCAGCCAGCTGCCGCGCGCTTCGGCGTCAGTTGGGCTGATCGTCTGTTAGTATTAATACCTTGGTGAGATTGGTCCCGGCGGCTGCAGATTTCGACAGCAGCTGGCTGGCGGCGCCGGCGGCGAGCCCCACGCTAGAAGCCGCGATGTTCAGCCAGCTGCCGCGCGCTTCGGCGTCAGTTGGGCTGATCGTCTGGCAAAATATTGCACATTTTACTGTAGCAAGCAAGCTTATTTAGGATCAAAAGTCAAATTCATTTATTTCATTAATAGGATCAACAGCATCAATATCAAATATATAAATGTAACAAAGACAGAACGCTAATATTACAGATCCTCACATTTAGAACTATTCTAGCGACAATGTGTATCATCTAAGAGGTGTTTTATCTATGAAAATTAGAGTTGTATTCGCATATTTAGAGTGTAACACAGACTTTCCTCACGTGATGTTTTAATCTGTTTTAGGCCGCAGTCACCACTGGCCAAAACAAGCGGCCTCACCGGTGTGATTACAGCCACGCAGAGCACACCAATAGCTTCTAAACCTAAATTTAACCTACCTGCTCATGACGGCTTCTGTCATGCAAATGCAAAGATTGTCATCTTTGCATTTGCACAAGGCCATAAACCCCAGTGGCCACGGTCACTACTGCCGCGCCGGCTAAAACAGCCGGCCCTGCTGGTGTAAAGGCAGCTACGCCAAGCACTCCCAAAAAAGCCTTAATAAAACCCGCCTGTTCATGGCTACTCCAGTAGAATGGGCGGTTTGGCTGTTTATTTGCTTGTCTATAAGTCTAGTGTTGCGTGCCAAACCCAACACAAGTAAAACCTAGTAAGGTAGAAAAAGTTATAAAAACCTACCTGTTTATGACTGCTCCTGTCATGCAAATGCAACGAAGATCGAACAAGACCATAAACCCCAGTGGCCACGGTCACTACCGCCGCGCCGGCCAAAACCGCCGGCCCCACCGGTGTGAAGGCAGCAACGCCTAGCACACCTAAAGCTCCTAGAGAAGCCACTGTGCTAGTCGTGTCAGCTGTACATTTATAGCTCCCCCTAGGCATAAAAAAATATAAAACCCACCTGTTCGTGACTGCTCCTGTCATGCAAATGCAAAGATGACCGCACAAGGCCATAAACCCCAGTGGCCACGGTCACTACCGCCGCGCCGGCCAAAACAGCCGGCCCCACCGGTGTGAAGGCAGCAACGCCTAGCACACCTAAAGCTCCTAGAGAAGCCACTGTGCTAGTCGTGTCAGCTGTGCTTAGCACTCGCGCTTTCAGCCCTAAGGATGGCGATGGTACGACGGATAGCTTCACGGCGAACGATTCTTCTCCCTGAAATAAAAACACACAGAACTAAGTTGACCACGAAAACCAAATCAAACACAATATTGTGACTTGTCCCGAATATCTCAATGTTGTAATATGATACAAAAACTAATCTACATACTCGTAATAATATTATCTCAACACAACATGTTATGATTGTGAGTATATATTGTTCCTTCGCGATGTTTGCTTTATAGTGATTTATCATTGTTCTATAGCTTTAATCCATGGTCTAGTTATTTTCAAATTCCTTATGTTCTATTCGAGCTTTACTAGAGGGCATTCGCAACTATCATTCAACTGACAACTCATATTTTATTTTGGGTGTCTAAACTCTTCAGTCCATGGGGCGTAAGTCACGACATGCAACAGTTATCAGAAAGTATAGGCTGAATCATACAAGTCGGCGGATGTGAAGTTATCTAAAGAAACTCCTAAAGAAACCTAAGTACAAGATGCGCAATATCCAATAAACGCGCAGCTTTATATGAGCTTCAGTCAGCATTGGATATTGCGTAGCTTGCTAGAACTAACTTCACATGCGCCGACTTGTATTCCGCCTATAGTAGGCTGGTAAATATGGAACGGCGTATATAATAGAAGGCATAATCTAGTAAAACTAAATAGGCATAGCAAAGTATCATTCGAGCACTGACTATATCGCGTAAACAGACCATAATAGGTATAAATAAACATAAAATGGGTATACAAAATGTAAATACATTATTCAGAGAACGTCAGTCCCACATTATCATTCTAGAAATGATTCATAACATAACATACATGACATAATTACCACAAAGAAACCATTTTAAGACTGCATGACATAAGTATAAGTTCTAAACAAGTGTAGAGTAATGCCGGGGCCACACATTGGCTATATTGGCTACAAATAATAGTCTTGCTTCCAACACTCCAATGTGTAGATAGGTATTGGACTGATTTTGGACACATACCGAACAATAATAATAATTGGCTATTCAATTCGTAGCCAAGCTTGGACTCATGTTATCCAGTGGTCCAATTTATGGCCCAGGCATAAAATATGAAATACAGTAATACCTCTAACAAAGTGCCATTGTATTCTCCGTATTGAGGCACGATAAGAACACATTTAGGTAGCGTATTGTTTAACAAATACGAGTTCCAGTCTTGGTAAACTCGGGCGTTTTCGTCGATGTAGACTTTGCAGGTGGAAGCTGAAAAATTAAAGTTTAAGGTATTAATGGTTGAATTTAAAGGGTATAGGTGAATCTCGGTAGTTTCTTCTTACCGACGAAGGATCAGGGATCAGATTAACTTAGACGCAAAGCGACGCAGAATAGCCATAGAAGGCATAGCTAGGATTAAAGTTCAAATATATTTATTTCAATTAAATACCTACGATACACTTTTGAAACGTCATGAATGTAAGTACATTTCAAATCATTAACAATAAAGTTAAAAACAATAAATAACCTTAGATTAATGATTGGTCGCGCGACCAATCATTACAAACTAACCAATCATTAATCCAAGAATACCACGAAAAATAAATGAACTATAACAATAAAAGTAAAATTAACCTCATCTAAAATCACAACACAATGTTGCCATATGACAGTTATGGCACGGTAATGATAGATATCATTACCGTGGTTATGGAAACCCACCAGCTGGTTTGGTTGGTTGGTTTACACCACTCAAATAATAACGATGAACTAACGACAAACAATAAAGATTTTTCACTCAACGTCCCTTGCTAATGCTCAAGGATCGCATCGTGTCTTAAGCTGACTTTACCCTTAGATTTATTAAGGCGCGGGTGGCATTTCCAACTGAGCGCTACCGTGGCTCAGATGACACGTTAAATTGTAGCACTCGGTTGTATTAACCGTTAAGCCATATCAGAGGCCATCAGGCGGCTTAAAAACTCTGACACCAACACTTACTTACTTACTAATGGGCAAGCTGGTTCTACGCATTTCTCTTTTTTGGAAATGTAAATAAGACAAAGTCTATCTCGCTAGATAATGCGCAAAGCTAAGGGATTTTCAGAGGTCTGTTCCAGACATTTTGCCGAGAGTAGGTAAATGAACTTTTTTATATGAAACAGTTGATGTTTTATTCGCTTAATCGGAGTTAATTCCATTGTAAAAGTTGATCATTATGATAAGCATATACGCCCTTAAAATCCTTGCGCTCTGTAAGCCAACACCTTATATTTAATATAAAAATCTTTAATCGAATGTAACCATTTCCATTAAAATGTTTTGTGCAAGGATATTCTGCTCTGAACACAAATATAGATTTCTGTATTTGCATTAATGTTTTATTTTATTTCAGTGCAAAGAAACGAGACAGCAACATTTTTTTCAGCTATTGGCCAGGAGTAAATAACATTAAACTTACCACCAACTGTGGTAGGAATACATTTCCTGACACGAAATACAGCAGAACACCAAATGTCTGTATCATTCCTTTCGTGCAGGTCCAACCAATAGTCATTAGGTTGCCGTTGGAAGAACTTTAAGGGCTTTGGTCGGGCGCACACTACTAGCAGCACTGACATCACTATATCGTCGTCGTTGAATGAATATTTGCCTGAAACATGATGATACGAAATAAAAATATATCTGTAGGCTCAGCATTGTACCACGCTTCAAAATATAATCTTCGAGCAAATATCTACAGAGCCACTGTCAACCACAAGTGAAAGTAGTAAAAAAATGTGTGAGCGCCGTCACATACCGACTTACTTAGATATTACATTAAATAATTCACAATGACCCGTTTTCTCAAATCTCGACGTGATATCACATAATTTAGTGCTTGTAACCGAGCACTTTGTCATCCCGCGGCGTTGTAGTCGGCTTGCAATCGCCTTACGTGTAACTAAAAAGCCTGCCCAATACGTAGCTTGGGCAGTGTTTTGGCTCGGACACTTTTTTTGCACGATTGTGACTATAGGTATTTGCTCGAAGAATATGATACAACTTTTTTCATTTATTGACCGACTTCTAAGAAGGAGGAGGTTCTATGTTGTATGTATTTATTTTGTGTATGTTCATCGATTATTTCTCCAATTGTGAACCGAATCGAAAAAATATTTTTTACTTCGAAAGGGTATACTCCCGAGGTGGTCCCATTTAAATTTTACAGATATCGAATGAGCCGTTTTTTAAAAATCAACAATAATGTAAACAATTCGAGCGAAAGAATTTTGTACACGATGGAAGGCGGTTTTGCCATTTCATGCGAAAAATTTGGCAGTCATATTTTTCAAGCAATGTCATAATAATACGCTCGGAAGTCATGATAATTATGTTACCTTTTTCCCATAAAACTAGTAGTTTTCCGAACAGTAGATCTCGCGACGCAGCTCTTTAAATGAATCTTTATAAGCCTATTAATTATCAACTCGCTTTCGACCAATTTGTTTCACACATTGCTGATAAATAGCGCTTTAGCAAAATTTTCCCTCCTTTTGGGAGAAATACCTCCTAATCAAAAATCACCGACGACAAAAATCAAAGAAAAATAGTACCTGTGTAGGTACTAAGTTTCGTCAAGATTCGTAGAAAAAAGCGATTTGCAGAGAAAACCCAATGTCGGGACCGACAAATTTTGCCAGTCAGTTTATATTTAAAGGGTTATTTTTTTTTACTGATTGATCAATTTATTATTTATCGCTGCTTTCGGGTTGTTGTTCTTGTTACGTTTATGTCAAGTAAATTATATGATTTTAGTGTGCATCGTTTTGGATGTCACGGCAATCAATATGTAATACTACGTAGTCACGGGTCGAAAAGTTCTCGAGTGGAGACCATGTACCGGCAAGCGCAGCGTAGGATGTCCACCCAAGAGGTGGACGGATGACCTCATTAAGACCGCAGGATTGCGCTGGATGCACGCCGCTTCCAACCGGTATTATTGGAGATCCCTAGGGGAAGCCTATGTCCAGCAGTAGACGTCCTACGGCTGATGGAGGGATGGATGGAACTGAATAGTTTTAGATTAAACTTACTCTGTTCACACAGCTTCTCGTACACTTTCATGACTTGTTCTTTTTGTCTAGACGAGTAGCCTTCAAGGTATGCATTTTGGTCCCCAATAAAATCAGACAAGTCTCCTTCAGTCAATGGACTGCCAAATAAGGCGAAAGCTACATTTTGCATCAGATATTTTCTATTTTTCTTGTCATATCTGGAAATAAAGTAAGCAATATTCAATTAGTCAGACATTCAGCTATTCAGAAAGGATATAATAAGCTGAAAGGTTTAATACGAACAACTTTTACTATGGGGCCAATAGCCCAATATAGAAATCGGAGAAAATAATCGGCCAAGTACGAGTCGGACTCGCGCACAAAGGGTTCCGTACTGTATGGGAGCCCCCCTTAAAGTGAATATTTCAAACATCTACCTGTTACCATTATTAATATCGAGCGAAAAACGGCTAAGAATTCAGGTTTGTTGTATGGGAGCCCCCCTTAAATATTAATTTACAGACAGCGGAGTCTTAGTACCTACCCTAAAAATGTTGTCCCATACAAAATCGCAACTCAGAATTTAAAAAAATGTGAATCAGTTAATATTTTTTCTCGAGTTCTGTGTTGACCCCAAGGCAAAAGTTGTTTATAATGATGGTCTGAATCACCCCTTTTCGGCTAAAAAGGGTCATATATAGATTTTCACACCACTGGATTTTTACCCACGACGGAACGGAGCAGTATATGCGTTTAGGGTGAGAGATGTGTGTGCGTTTGTGCAAAGTAATGTTTCCACCTATCTTCTAAACTAATGATCCGATTTTGATGCGGTTTTCAATAACGGGTTTGTATTTGATGAGTTCATGTTTTTAGACAGGTGTCATGGCTGTAACTCACTAGGGGGCGCCACAATATTAGTGCAAAATAATGTTACAATATAATCAAAACGAAATGTCCGATTACAATTCTGTTTTCAGCAATGTGTACGTGGTAGCTTAATGCATGGTCCCAAATAATAAAAATTACGTCTTTCGTCGTCGTGTGACGACACACAATTTTTCGATGAGATTTTTACCGTCGTGGGTTTTTTTCAAAATTTTTAATTTTGCTTAATCTTATTGATGAAGGAAAACATAGTGAGGCAATCCTGCACTAGACCACGGTAATGATATCTAACAGTATTCCGTATTCATACAAACGGTCGGAACGCGAATCATAGCTACGCGCCTCGGAGTTTGGTATGCTCTCGGTATGCTAGTCAGTCGTGGTGCGCCGTAGTGACGAACGAACGTGTGGATGTGTAACTAGTAAGCATTCGATTTATGTTTTTAGGGTTCGTCGTTATAATACGGAACTCTAAAAACATCAAAAAAACCCATTGCATGTATTTTATTGAATATTTTCGTTTTCATTCACAACGAATTTCATTTTTGTAATAGGTAATTATAATAATTTTACATCATAATAGATAGAAACTAGAAAGAAACTCAAGTAGGAAAAAGTATATGAAATTAAAATAATGAAGGCGGGCAGCTCTAGCGCGCGATACGTTCTGCGTGACCACGTGGCGCTGTAGGTATATTAGATCGCTTCTGTTGCGCCACCAACATTATGAATATTATTGCTACTGCGCAACCACAAACGCCAAATTGTTTGATTCGGCTTACATAAACAGTACTGTAGATTTTATTCTACATCCATGCAAACAAAACGCTGAATCAATCGGAGTGATGTTAAAAATAACTAAGTGTTGTTTAGATATGGGAATGTTCTAGACTAGTGTTCAGGGATTTAGCTCAATGTCATGAGTCATGCGTTATGACGTGATTATATATAATAATTAGCAATGAAGAGTATAACAAATTAATAAGTACCACTCCAAATTCATAGCTGCCTCCTGGACGTGGTACATTAATTACAGGATGTTTTTAGCAATTTCTAAAAAATAGAGTGGTCCAATACAGTAATGATACATGAAAATAATGTTGTCTAAAAACCAAGATTTGGTTTATCTTGACAATTTGTTCTCATAAATATATGTACAAACTTTCATGTTTGTAATATTAGAAATTATAAAATTCATTGGACAATTTGGATACAACATTGATGTGTTACAAACACATCAAAGTTGTATCCAAATTAATAAGAAAATTATTAATAATAGATAAAACATTGATGTGTTACAAACACATCAATGTTGTATCCAAATTCCTATGAATTTTATAATTTCTAATATTATAAACGTGAAAGTTTGTAAGGAAGGATGGATGGATGTTTGTTACTCTTTCATGCAAAAACTACTGAATGGATTGGGATGAAACTATGCAGTAATATAGCTTAAGTATATATCTGAATTTCCGTTTCCGGCTGTCAAACAGTGAGCTGCGTATGAAGGACCTCTCGCGTTTTTAATTTCGATTTAGTGTTTAAAGTGCACCATAATAACTGGAAAATCACAAATCAAATCCGGAAATCGTGTGGAAATAAATTAGCTATTTAACACAGCTAAAAAACAAGATCGGAAACTGCAAATTACGTGAGAAAACTGCGACGTGTTTTTGGAATTGTCATCCATTTTGTTTGTGCTTGATCCGATTGTTTACTTCAATCAATCAATCAACCAATCAGCGACTGGGAGGATCTGACAACGACAACTTGTTGACACCTGACTGTCAGAATAAGTGTTACCATTACATAAAAAATAAGTTGCTTTGGTAGATTTTCGACAAGAATGGATCCCCAATTCCAATTATTATGGATGAAAATGAAGGAGGAGATGAATCAACAAACAGCTCTTATAAACCAAAACATGGTTGCAACAATGGACGAAAAACTTAAACCACTAGTGGACGACATGAACAAACTAAAGATAGAGACAGAAAGGCTGAAATCAAAAACTGAATACTTGGAAAAACAATCCAAGAAAAATAATTTTATAATACACGGTGTTCAGGAATCCGAAGCTACTCACTCAGATTTTCTAAATCGCATTATCATAATCTTAAATGTCGTCAGTGAGAAAGCTAGTCTAGAACCATGGGATAAATGGGAGATCAGTAACGCATACAGAATCGGTAAGAAAAATGAAGGTAAGACGCGACCTATCTGCATAACTCTCACCCTGTATTGGAGAAAAATGGAGCTGCTAAAAAACAAAAAACACCTACCAGAACCGATCTATGTTACAGAGGACTATCCTAAGGAAATACTTTTAAAGAGAAAAGAACTGAAAAACAAACTCCAGGAGGAGTTAGATAAAGGCAAAGAGGGGTTCATATCCTATGACCGCTTGGTGATCAAAGAAAAGACAGATAAGAGGAAGCGATCACCCTCAGAATCACCAAACAGTGTTGCTGTCATTAAAACTAATAACAAACCTAAGATGAGCAAAGCAAACTTTTTCGATAAGTCAAGGTCATTGTCATTCAGCGGGACTAGCAGCAAGCAATAGCAATTGAAATTCAACAACAACGGCAGCGAACGGGAAACTAACAAATCACAAAACAAACATAACAAAACAACAACAAAAGGTCCCAACCAGGCTGGTCACCTTGGGACGTCAGACCATCACCCTCTAGAAGATGATCAACAAACAGATCATCATCATACCAAGAAAATAAAAGGAAATAACAAAGTATCATAGCAACTCTAAATTCAAGAACGGATTTCAAGAAGAATTTTAAACGGATGACAGACTAGCAGAACTAGAATATGAATTAGAAGAAATCAACTTGGACATCTTAGGAATGAGCGAAATACGCCGATTAGGTGAAGAAGTGAGAGAATATAAAAATTGTATCTTCGACTTTAAAGGAGAGACGAAAGGGTTGCATGAATTTATGGTCAAAAAGCGCCTAAAAAAGTCTATCGTACAATTTAGAAGCAAATCAGAAAGATATTCCATTTTAGACTCGATTATAGAAGAACAAAGTGAACCATGGTCAATAATACCAGTATATGTACCCACGGAGCAAGCAAATGAAGAGGAGAAAAACCTTATTTTACACATCCTTGCAGGAAGCTATTGCCAGAGATAGAAAGATCTGGCAAATTCTAGAGGAGGCCTCTGTCCAGGATGGACAACCTAGTATTTAAGAAATAGAAGTAAGAATAATGTTTAGTAAGGTATACTAGTGAATAAAGGCTATTTTTATTTTATTTTATTTTATTTATATATCTGAATAACACATAGGTTATAAATTATAATGATATTGCGTAAATTTTCCATAATATAACGATAAGTGTTAAGTAGGAAAAAATCTGCTTTCTGCAAGCTATTCTTGAGTGTGCTTCAAGAAATGTAAAAAGAAACAACTGTCGAATCGTACAACCTTCAAATCATTTTCAATTTTTCACCTCTTTTATTAAGGGTGGTAAAGTAGAGCCTCGGGGTTGAAAGACGGAATGTAACATACTTAGTCTACTTTTTATCCCAGATAAATAAAGGGTTCCCATGGGATAGCACAAAAATCAAAAAATCATGCGGGCGAAGCCGCGGGTAAAAACTAGTTCAACAATATAATTTAAATAAAGTTGTTTTAAAAGAAACATAAGTAACTGAATCTTTAAAAGCTGCTCTGCCCAATTTGATTCATACTTGCAAATCTTCGTAGGATTTGGATATTAAATGATCTTGCCAAATATTATGGATATCAGCTGATAAATAAATAGCACTACAGCAAATTTCCCTCTTTTTGAGGGAAATACATTGGAAGTTTGTTGAAAATGCGACGTATTACTCGTCAGGCATATTATAACAAATTATTAGCTTACAGCTGACGCAAGGTCATAGATTACCTCAAACAGATAATTCAAATGCGTGAAAACTTCATTGCAATCTATATCCCAAAAATTCCACTCCAATCCATCATAAATACTTAGCATATACTTGGTGGCCCAGTGGTTAGTTACCCTGATTCCTGGGCCAAAGAGGCATCAATTCCCATACCCAGGGCAAATATTTATATGATGAGCATAGGTGTTTGCTCTGTGCCTGAATGATATTATCTGTATAATAAGTACATGTTTAAAAGTATGTATATTATTATGTAGTATATCACTCTCTGGCAGCCATATCACAAGCTTTGCTTTGTTTGGGGTCAGAGACCATGTGTAAAGCGGCGTTTAAACGGCGCGCAAACACGCGAGCCGAGCCTGGCTCCGCTCGTGGTTCGCAGCGCCACGCGCTGTGTAAACAACTGCGCTCGGCGCGGCTCGGCAAAGTTCGCACGATCCATCACTTGTCGGTTTTTTTGACACAGATCAAAGGCGCGCGCGCCATCTGCGGCTCGGCTTGTGTTAATACGCGCCGTCTAAACAGATGTCACAGACACAGAGCGAGACAGCTTTTATCCATATTGAAGAACGAACAAGCGGACAGCTCGGTTCAACAGCACGATGTGTAGCCGCCACGGACGGCTCGGCTGGCGTAGGATCGTGCTACCCCGCGTCGTTTAAACGAGCAGGCTTGCGTCTGTATTTAGCCGAGCCGCATCTCCACGGACGGCTCGGCTCGCGTAGGATCGTGCTCCCCCGCGTCGTCGCGCCTTAAGATGTCCCCTAATATTTATTATTTTTATGTAATATGATTGGAGTGGAGTATCAGTCATAATTATTTCGATCAATACTTTCTAGTCTATAATAAAATTGGACATAGTTTATATCGCAAGAGACTTGTTATGTTTTGATTTTGCCAGCCATGTTGTCTTTTCTGCTAAACCATGACTGTGAAATCTACAGAAGATAATCTGTGGAATTAATCAACAGCTTATCTTTTCACATAAAAAGATTAATTGATAAGAGATAAAAGGCATACTCGGTAGCACTTACTTAACCCAATCACCGTCACCCAGGTTTTCAAAGTACTCCTGTTGAATTTGCACGGGAGATAAACCAATTGGCATACAATCTATGCCATTATTACCGGAACTTTCATTAGCAATCAAATTTTGCTTTGATTGATTTGTGGGCGATACTCCTTCAAACTCCATGTTCATGTTCTGCTGTAAGGCAAAGAAAAATAAATTAAATTTGTTGCATAGTCGAATTTAAAATAAAATTCGTATCAAACAAGGAAGTGCATTATGCCTTTTACCTAGCAGTTTCACTAGCTAAAACTCTTAAGAGACTTACTCAAATGAAGTATCTTGCTAATAAACTACCTGATCAATGATTGTTAAATCTACTATAAAAGTCAAGTAAAAGTAATTTCATGTAGGCCAGGGGCTAGGCCTGGTGTCAATTTTGTAAGCCGTCTTAAGGCCCAATTATAAAGACGCCATCGTAATTATAATAACTACTTACTTAACTAGCATAAATATCTGTTTCTTTTTTACTTTAGGCATTCGATAGAGAACACTTTTTATTTTGCTATTAAATTTACTGTGGCGCCTTCATAATTGGGCCTTTATGGCCTCTGACATGGCTAAATAGTTAAAACAACTGGGACATGCAATTTAACGTGTCATCTGAGCCATGGTAGCGCTCAGTTGGAAAATGCCACAAACAGTCACCTATCCAAAGACTGTGCAGAACAATGCTTAACTTTGGTGATCGCTGACAAACACAAACACCTATTCAATATACGCTATAAGTGCTATTAAATCTACTATTTCAGAGAATTTTCCTTGCATGCTTATTTTTAATATATTTAAAGGCGAGCAGAATAATATGCTGATTTGCCTATATCAAACAATTTCAAACAATTACCACTTTACCATAAAAGATTTAAACACTATTTAACCGTGCAATTTGTGTTGCAAAACATTGTCTAAAGCATGTGTAAAACTTTTGTGGTAAGACGTTTAATATTTATCTATCAAGGCTATCTCAATCATTACTCTGGGATGTACTAATAAGATGTCTGATTTTTTTACACGTCGCAGACTTACAGCTTGCTGTACCTACTACATCAGCAAGATTTTTCCATATGTATTGTAAGCAATGGCCTTATCTTTTGCTTGAACAGCTGTAGGTAGTTATGTTCTCACAGAGTAGTAACATAAATAGAAATGATAAAGTCTAAATGATCATCTGACAATCATAATTTCCTCTTGCAGCCTACACCATCACAAACTAACACTGCTCACTACATCCTCTGCAACAGAGTGGTTTACAACTGGAACAGGTTGCCTGAGGATGTAATCTCAGCAAAGACTATAAACACATTTAAGAATAGACTGGATCTTTGGATAAAGGAGGAAAAATTTCCTTGACATAAATACTAATTTTATTCGACTCTGCTTGATATAGGCACATCAGTTTATACTGCTCGCCTATAAACAAATAAATAAATAATTAATTCTCAAACACTAGTGTGTTTGAGAATGTTGATCAATATCGCCAGATATTTCAGTAGGTAGGTATGTACATAATTCACTTATTCATATGACTATGTTGCATTGCAAGAACCAAGATGTGGCATTATGGATACAGAAATGTAAGTATGATGTAACTTCTCACTACTTTGAATCAATACCTCCAAGCAACTTTGTTTATTGGATACAATTGAAAGTTTGGCAGGGTTTTTAATCAATAAACTAGGTATTAAATAAATAAGTAAATAAAGTACCTGCAGGCTCAATGATGTACTAAGATGGAATATTAAAACAGGTTTATTAGCAGATAACTTAAAAGAAATTGTAAATACGACTTGAGACTTACTTATTGAGTACCTACGTAAATTGTGATTCACAACAAAACAACGGCGTCCAATTTATGTAATTTTAATTGAAAAAATGCACTCCAGTATCACTTTGATAAACACGTAGGACGTAGGTACCTACCCACAGTGAGCACTTCTAATAGAAAATATAACTAAGTATTGAAAGTTATTACACAAGCAATAAGAACATTAAAATAAACATAATTTCAGCAAATTCCGCAGGATGCTTTAACTAACACATTTGATATGGTAGGTTTTAGGGTTTTACTTTTCAGAATTTTCCATTACCAAATTCAGCACAAACCAAACAAAACAAGCAAGGAAAGAAAACAATTCCGGAAAGTACCGATCAGTCAGTGTGACCACCTTAGAAATGGCGAATATGCCAGAAAAGCTAAAAATTGCCAAAATCTGGCATACTATCTTAGCGTCAAAAATATGCTTTCATGGAAATGGAAAAAATACTTCCTTATCAAATTCAATGGAAATCCTTTACTAAACAAAAATTTTACATTTTTTGACGTGAAATCGTCTATCGATGAATTCCGCGCGCTGGCTGAACGCACTGACGCGTACAGCATGATTCATTGTTCCGCTTGAGCCGAGCGTGCAAATGGGAGTGTGGAACAAGCTCCAAGCAAGGGAACAAGCAATAGAGTGGCACTATCAGCCTAACGTTCTGCTAGTTTCACTTGTTTATTCAACATTGTTATCTGACGTTATCACGTAAAATTATGGCTGGTAAACTTTACAGACAGCTAACATCTTTTTTGCGTTATCTATATTAATAAAAGGCTTCGACGTGAGTGACTGACCAACAGATGGTCTACAACCCAAACCGCTTAACCTTACCTCCAACTGGCTGAATTCATAGGGGTAATATTTTATATTGCAGAAGCTAAAATTATGTATCAATACTGGAGTCATAGATATGCTAAAAAAATTGTCCTATTTTTTCAGAATATTTGCCATAATCACAAAAAAAAATGTTTTGACGAAATAAAAGGACGGATTCAAATGAGATTTGGTATAATATAAGTATACCATTGCACAAATTAGTACATGGGCTGCTGTTATATCGAAAAGTATAAATAACGAACGTTAGGAAATTAAACATTGAACTAATTACAAAAGAGTACTTACAGAATTTAATGGGAAAAATATGGGAATAGAATGGTTTTAAAATAGCCTACATATTAACTAGGACATAGGCTTCCAAGGTCCTGCAAAGCATCAGGGATCCTCAAGAAAAAAATGTTCATATGTAGCTTTTCAAAATTTTGTTTCCAATATAGCAACTATTATTATCATCGTGAAGGAAGGTAGGAACCAAAGAGAAAAGAGAAAGCAGTTTTTTTCACGATTTGAGGTTGTGTTTCTATTATGTTCGTATTGACGCGTAGTGCGCCGGTGCTCGTCGTTAAGGAAAATAACAATAAATAAATAATAATAAAAACGTTTATTTCAGGCACACAATCCATTTGAAAAAACATACTACATAATTTAAAATAATAAACATTACAATATTACAAAATTTTCGCAGTCTAAAAATAAATTAAAATATCGTGTAAAGTCAAACCTATGTTTGACGTCATACTACTTCCGATTCCCGCTCTGGTGGACAGAGATCCAATGTCGAAATATTGGACAACACAAATGTTCAGACAGGCACTGTAGTATGCTGTTATTCGATCCTCGTATCCTATGTCAAAAGAACGCGATACGAGATCGAACAACCGCAAAGAAATCAGGAACCCGCGCATCAGAGAACATACCCGACGCACTGCAGAATCTGGGCTTCTTCATAAGGTGACACCCTAATGGTACTGTAGGCCGCTCTAGTATACCTTATCCATAGCTGGCACGTGTACAGACACACGCAATACGCCTTGAATAAGGTAATCCTGATCTCATCCGAGCATTTAGCAAATCTGCGCGTGAGCATGTTGCATCTGATGGACAGGTTTCTCCTTTCTCTCTCCATGTCCAAGTTGTCCGTCATGGTTTCAGTTAAAATGTGCCCCAAATACCTGAACGATTTTACAATCCTTACCGGTGAGTTCCTTAAAAATACATCCGGTACAGTTTCCGGACCTTTCCCAGCACGAAATACGAGCATTTCGGTTTTGAAAACGTTGTACTTTAATCCATGCTTAAGTGCATACCTCTCGCATATCTTTAAAAGCTTCCGCAGCCCGCTGATTGAAGGGCTGAGAAGCACCATATCATCTGCATAACTAAGGTTGTTAACACACACATCTCCAATATGGCATCCGATTTTGGTGCTTCTCAGCTCCTCAATCAAGTCATTTATGTAGAAATTAAAAAAGTCCGGAGAGGTCAAACCCCCTTGACGGACTCCGCATTCCAGTCTAAATTATTTATTTATTTATTTAATTCACGAGGTCAAATGCACGACTAAGGTCCAGGAAGTAGGCATAAACAGACGTCTCACGTGACAAATAATAATTTACTGTATGTTTCAGACTGAAAATGGCCAAATCGGTTGATAATTCTGGTCGGAAACCAAACTGCGCGTCATTTACAGCTATCTTATTCGTTAGTAAAGGTTGTAAAAGTCGTTTAAAAATCTTCCCTATAACAGTTCCCAAAGAGATAGGCCTATAGTTAGCAGAACTGCCTAAGTGAAGAATGTTAACTAATTTCGATTATTAGCACTCCATATTCTTTGTCAAAAATAAAAAATACTAGTGAAAAAATTACTTCATACGTCAATTAGTTTCCGATTTAGAAGTAAAACAAGTTGTAAACGCCCAGTGACGGTGTGACGTCACACCACAACACGCGCAAGCTATTACACCTACTACAGCGCTGCCGACTTGATACTAAGCGCGGGGGCGCGGCCGCGCGGCCTGCGCGGCGCTTTGTGACGTGACGTCACAAGCGGTCACGTGACCATAGCGGGACTCGATATTTTTCGAAACTTTGAATGCGTATAAAATCAAAACTACTTGGTATTTTTGACTACGACAAAAACTAGTGTATTTGTATACATACAGGCTTTACTGAGACACAATTTCAAGGGATTTGGCATACCCAGTAACATTCTTCATTGCCAGTTTTATTTTTAACCATTGGCACTAAAACTGTTCTCATGAGGCTGTAAGGCAGGAACGCATATTTAAGGCATAGATTATATAACTCGCTTGATTTGGTGTAAATCATATCCCCCGCGCAGAGAATATGTTCGAGACTTAAACCGTCATGCCCTGGCGATTTGCCGCGTTTCACGTTTTGCACAGCTTTGGCTATATCTTTCGCATTGAATTGAACACAATTCAAGCCAGAGATACAGCGATCCGGTGAAACCTCGATCACACTCTCCCGCGACTCTGGTTGTATCTTAAATCTAGTTGAGAATAAATCAGCTATCTGTTTAGGGCCCTGCAAGCCAACGACTTTCACGGGCAGCGCTTTTTTTAAAATATACAATATCTCTAAATATCCCTGCCTGTCGCAAAACAATACTTATTTGCCTCCGCCTCAATTTTTCGTAAACAGTATTTTTGAACGCAGTTTTTAAAGAATCATGAATCACTACTTTTTTACTTTATGTCACTTCTACTGTTCTTCCTTATTCTGAGGTTCATCGTCATTGGGCGAACGCGTGGAGCGAAAATAGGTACTTTCGTCAAGGACGAAGGCGATGTTCCTAGCTACACTAGCGGCGAAGATTCATGTCGGGTTGGCGCGCCCTTAGAAAAATAACTAAAGTAATAGAAACTGTACTAAAATAGCAAGAGTGTGTTTACATCACTCTGTCCCATTTTAAATACGAAATTCAAAAAGTTTTAGATAAAGACATAGAATAATAACGCCGAGAATGATAATTTCATGTCAAAAAAAATCTCGAGAGTGAAGCATCAACACGATTGATGTATGCGCGAGTCATACGTATTTACGCGCGGCAACACGCACACTACGAAACAAGTAATGTTACTATCAGAATCAGATTACCCCAAAAAGTTGGGAAATTTGATCAGAGCCTTTAGTACAGATTTTGCATAACTTATACATGTGCCTTTGAGTGTGGCTCCAAACATTTCTGTTAATAACTTTTTTTTTAAATTCCATTAGTATGGGTATTATATGAAAGAGCTTTTCGTGTGGAACACAGTTTGTGAAATTGGTATTTTTTTAACTAAACGGTTTTAAGTACTAAAAGATAAAAAATAATAATTCTATAATAAAATCGTGGGGCGCATCATACATAATGAAATCTTTCAGGCGAAGACCTCACGATTTTATAGTTGAGATATTATTTTTTATCTTTTAGTACATAAAACCGTTTAATTGAAATAAAATTTTGACCAATTTAATTATTGTGTTTTTAGTTTTACTTTGTTACTACGAACTGTTTTCCACACGAAAAGCCCTTTCATGTAATACCCAGTTTAATTTAAAAAAAAGTTGTGGTGTACTAAGCCGAAAAGAGGTGATTCAGGTCATCATTTTGAACAAAATGTACTATGAGGCCAACCAGGGATTCGCGAAATTCAATTCAATTCAATTAAATTATCAATTGCAACATATGTAATTTTTACATGCGGTTATTAGATTACATGTCATAATAATGTCAAATACATATGACCCTTTAAGGGTATGACAAATTATTAATTACATTGCTCTAACTTTTTCGGTCCAAAGAGCAGCAATAACTGGATCAGTAGGAAACCTAGAACGATAAACCTTACATTTCATACATACTCGTAGTCCATTGACATGTTACATTTAGCCTTTGTTCTAGTGGTGTCTATTCTACTTTTCATACCTCCTGCAAGACTATTAAGACCCAGGAATGTGAACAATACTAAAAACAGTACGTTACTAAGGAGAAGGTACTCACTAGGCAACACAGTATTGTTCACAATAAAATCAACCTGACAAATGTTCGTAGAAATACAAAGCAAATCCGGAATGCACCCCCAAGTACACCTGGAAGTCATTGACCTTGACTACAATATCATCGACCTTGATGGACCTTAAGTGATCTTGGACTCAAGGTCAATGATTTTGGAGTCAATATCAGTCATTTATACTTCCACATCCCACTGGATAAAATAATAAATGCAGCCAATCACCCGAAACTTGTAGCCTTACTTTTCAGATGGGCTAGTCGTCATTTTTGTCGCTTGCCTCCTGGACTATAATGGCCTACTTGATTATCGTATGATATCTCTTTACGATAACCGCATCTGTTCCATGTAAAGAAGTGACGTATTATGACGTTCCAAATCAAGACACTGTCGCTCTGTCATAACCTAAGGTCATAACCATCTAATTATGATGATAATGTCTCGCTTTGGTACTTATCAAGTAGGATGTATGAAAACATAATAATATGTACTGATAATCCCGTGTCAAGGCAATGGAAGTAAATTTCATTACTAATTTCAATATCAAAATGTGGGGGAAAAGTTTTACCCTTTACTTGCAACTTTTAGTCCTTATGGCGTCTGTCGAAATTGTGTGAATTTATATTTACATTGGAAGGCGTTTTACATCAAATTATTAGATAATTTGTAATACTTACATGTGGAATGTGATGTTGCATTGTTTGTTTGGTTTTGCCGATTCACTGTGGCACCCGTTTACCACACAAACCGTCATTTTAAAATATAAATTACCGGAGCTGTTTTTATCACGGTACGACTGCGAGTACTGCCGCGCGCCGTTCGCGTACCAAGCTATTCAAGCTTCGTATTTCTTGCTTCACTTAGCGTGCTTGTTCTCGGTTTCTCGGTTTCTCGGTTTATTATTCTATGGATAAAGATGTTAAAAGGAAGTTAAAAAATTATCAGAGATTTGAACCTGCTGATGGAGCTAGAGAGTTCAAAGAAGGATTCCGGCAGCTGTTACATACGGTGACCAGCGGGGCAATTCTGTTAGCCGATCTCTTCACTGAAGTAATACGTTCTTGAGCCTCTCTCGTTTTTCTGACAGTTCCGACAGCTCAAAAATGTCAGAAAAACGAAACAGGTTCGTGTGTTTGTGTCCGTCCTATGAGTTTATATATTATACTGTGTTTGTTCCAGTGGTGAATGGTATAAAATCCAAAAACTGTTGCCTATCCAATACAGGTCCATGTTAATCAAACATCGTACAAATTCTCTACGTTTGATGGCAGTACCTCACAAGACATTGGCAAAATTGTGAAACACCTTCGCAGAAGCCACAAAATAATCAAGAATTGATTGATCGAAACAGGTTCAAGAACGTGTCATCTTAGTAACGAGATCGGTTGACAGAACTGCCCCGCTGTTGTATAAGAATACACTCATTTTCTCCCAAGTTTGTTTCTGAGAAAGTTTTGTTCACAAAAGCAATCTCTGACGCTTCTAAACCTGTTCAAATGATATGTACAATTTGGTTAAAAATGAAGATAAAATAAGAAAAACCGAAAACAATTTTCAAGCCATATACTGATATAGCAAAATACCTGTACGTAGTACGTATGACTTGTACGTACGTAGTACGTACGTACAAGTCATTTGTTCTACCAGCATTATTTTGCAATAAGGTGCTAAATTGGCTGAAAAATATCTAGATCATGAACTTCAGACAGCGCTAGATCATTCATTTAATTTCCCCTGTTATTTACAATCCCCTGTTATTTAGTTATAAGAAACGAGGTTGCGTTACAGAATGTTCAAAACATGAACTCCTAGTGAAGAATCAAAATACCTATATCATAAAACTTAAATTAAAAATTTAAAAAACCCCCGACAGACTAGACAGAGTCCTACCACTGATCAAATATCTTATCTTTCATTTGACAACCATTTTGGGCACATATTTTGTAGAGTTTTGGTTCTTCCATCCCCACTTTAACCCACCATAACTCTTAAACGGCTCAATCGATTTTTATAAAACATAGCTAAGATTTCTCGATTAAGTCTCCTTTCATCCAAAAAAAAACTAAACTGAAATTGGTTCAGTGGTTCGGGCGCTATGATGCCACAGACAGACAGACAGACACACAGACAGACAAACAGACACGTCAAACTTACCTCTTTTGGGTCGGGGGTTTAAAATACGTACTATGTCAAGGAAAAGTAGCTTTGTATAAAGCTAAGTGCAAAGCGCCTATTACGGCTATGCGGTACGGTAGCAGTTAAAAATTAAAGTAGTTTGTTTGATATAATTCAAAAATTGCTAAATCTGGCTCTGGAACCCCGTTAATGTTAACACGACTAAACTTGATGTGACATTAAAATTTAATTTCTACTGACATTGACAGTGACATTTGGATTAAAAATATTTATGCAGTCAATTTGGCTTCGCAGTCCAATGACATTTGTTTAACACAACTTTACTGGTTAACTGTAATGGAAATCATGGTCAAGTATAACGGAGAAATCGTAAAAATTCATTTTCTTTTAATCAATCCGCTTGAATTGAATTTTGGTTAGTGATTATGAAAATAACAAAGAAGCAGCAATTTTTTAAAGCACTGTTTTTTAAAAGCAATGGACCAAAAAAATATGTATAATCATAAATATACTAAGCCCGATTACAGAGGCGCCAGCGTAATTATATTAGCTAAATAGCATAGTTCTGTTTCTTTTTCACTTAAGGCGTCTTAAGGCATTCGATAGAGAGAACGCTTCTTACATTGCTATTAAACTTACGCTGGCGTCTCTGTAATCGGGCTTACTGTTAGGATATATGTAGGTATAGGTACTACAGAGAAAGAGAACGGATGGCCGCTGAGGCTGTACAGTTCTCGAATGGAAAACACGCACCGGCGCGTGGTGGCAGGGACCGTGAGCTTAGAGGGCCCTGGGCTAGTACTATTACTTAGGGTTCCACTTTATTACTCAAAGTACTTATAGGATAAAGAAATAATCGGCCAAGTACGAGTCGGACTCGCGCACGGAGGGTTCCGTACTGTATGGGAGCCCTTAAATATTAATTTTATTTTAATTTTATTATTTATTATTGAAGTGAATATAAAACTAAATAGTCTATGAAAATTTCAAGCAACTTCGTTTTTCACTCTATATTAATAATGGTCTAACAGATAAATGCTTGAAATTTTCACAGAATATTTAGTTGTAGGTATATTCACTTCAATAATAAATAATAAAATTAAAATAAAATAAAAAATTAAGGGGGGCTCCCATACAGTACGGAACCCTCCGTGCGCGAGTATAACTTGTACTGGGCCGATTATTTATTGGTGGATAGGTACATGGATAGACGCTGGATGCAAAATTCTTGCAATGGTTTTATTCGGTGTTATTCAAGACCCCTATGTTAAGCAGTGGGTGTTCTATTGGTACGGCTACATCTACGCCCAACGGCGAAGTTATCGTCACTGGGGGCTCATTCAACTAATTCAAACGGTAGTAATTGGTTGTTCACGATTTGAACTACTACCTGAAGCAGGGAACACACGATGCGATGATCGCATCAATTCATCAGATCAGTCCAGCGAGGGCTTAATATACTTATTTGCATTGCCGGTAGGTAGTTATTGAGGAAATAAAATGACACCCCTATTTTATTCGAAAAATATTGATTTAACAAAAAGAAGACAGGCATCAAAGTTGCAGAAAATCAAATTTTAAACAATTTTGATCCCGATGATTTCTCATGAAAAATTGAAATAACACAAGTTATTGAAGAAACAAAATGACACACCTATCTAATTCAAAAAAATATCGTTTCTACAAAAAGTTGATGAGACTCAAAGTTGTAGGAAATTAAATTTCAAACAACTTTTGTTCCGATAACTTCTGATGAAAATTGATGTAGGTAACACAAGTTACCTATTGAAGAAACAAAATGGTACAACTATCTATTTAAAAAAAAATATCGATCATACAAAAAGTTGTTGGAATCAAAGTTGTAGAAAATCAAATCTCAAACAACTTTTGTTCCGACAATTTCTGATGAAAATTGAACAATCAATTCCTACCATTGAATTTAATGAATGAGCTCCAATTGACGATTATTTTCTGTTGAGCGTAGATGTAGCCGGACGAGTACTTCCACTCTGCCCCACCAAAGCGCCCCACTGGTGGGGCACTCCTGCATTTTTTGGAGTGGAATCTGCCCCACTCGTCTCATCTTGGTGGGTCAGATTCCACTCACTTTTTAGACCAGTGGAATCTGCCCCACCAGGGGTGTCGCGCGATTCTAAATTAAATTGGTAGTGCCATGAAGACTGCAAAATTCTAATCATTATAACGCCCCACCAAAAAAACAGATAAATGAAGACATTGAATCCAAAATATTAAAAAGATTGTACACTAAAAGCACAATTATCTAAAGTAAAAAATTACGGATTGTATGTAGTTATAGTATTTATGTCGTAAATATTTTCGAAGTCATCGTAAAGTAAAAGAAAATTACTAATTGAATATTAATTATCATCCAATTTATAATAATCCATTCATTGTAATGATCTTTAGTAATCTATTCGAGATTTAATCTCAGTCAGTAAGTTACTACCTTTACGGCGCAAGAGCATTAATTTTCGTATTTTTAATACGTTATGCTACGTGGTGTATAGTAACAGGAAAAGTAATAAAAAAATCCTATGTGAAGAAAAGTATTTTTTACTATATTTTTAACACGTTGTAGAAATACAAAACCGCGTAAAAGCTAGATAATTTTTTAAAAAGCATCATAGATATGAGAAATGAAACATTTTGAAACCATTATTATGCTTATTAACACAGTGCAGCTCCACATTTTTCATAGGTCGTTTGCGTGTATGTCTTGCATCCAGGAAATTTGCTTCTGGCTTGTTTGCCAGCTAGATAGGCTAGAGACCAGTTTGGTCTAGTCTAACATCCTTTTCATTAGGTTTGCAGTTTTATATAAGCTTAAGGATTCAACAATAATAAGTCTGAAGTCTGCTGAATTCAGACTTTTGCTAGGTCCTCCGGTTTCAGCATTTATTTTTCTGTAGAGAAACTTCTTTTCTTTTTCTTACGTTGTTTACTGGATGGAGAACTGACGCCAGCATTAAATAAAATTACATATTTGGCTTTCTAAATATAAAGCCTTCGACATATTTTGAATTTAATAATTAAACATATTTACTTAGTTATTTACAATTTAATTTTCTCAAACAATATTTTGGTGCAACCTGTAACTAAACTAAAATTAAAATGATTTTGACATTAGTCAAAAATGTCATGATAGTTTGAATACCTAACTATTTAGATTAGTCCAATGTCAAAATATCTTGAATGAGTTTCTTATAATTGTGTGATGTCTAATTACTTTTTTCTTATATTACTGGTTACTAGTACTACTTATGGGTCAAATTAATATCGGTGGCAGCTCTCCAACCTATATTACATACATAAGTTGTGATAACGTATTAATGCAGAAAATATAATTATACACATAAGAAAGACGGTTACAATTAAAATGGAAATGTTTATCATTTGTAATAGGAGCATATTTTAATTACCATTTAAGTAACTTGCTGACTGAGTTAAATCTCGAATAGATTATTAAAGATCATTACAATTAATGGATTATTTTAATTGAATGATAATATTCAATTTATAATTTTCTTTTACTTTACGATGACTTTGAAAACATTTGCGACATAAATACTATAACTACATACGTAATTTTTTCGTATCCGTAATTTTTTACTTCAGATAATTGTGCATTTAGTTTGCAATCTTCTTAATATTTTGCATTCAATGTCTTAACTTATCTGTTCTTTTGGTGGGGCGCTATAATGATTAAAACTGTGCAGTCAAGTTTCACACTTCATGGCACTACAAATTTAATTTAAAATCGTGTGACACTCCTGGTGGGGCAGAATCCACTGGTCTAAAAAGTAGTGGAATCTGCCCCACCAAGATGAGGTGAGTGGGGCAGATTCCACTCCAAAAAATGAAGGAGTGGAATCTGCCCCACCAGAGAGGGGCGCTTCGGTGGGGCAGAGTGGAAGTACTCAGCCAGACCATATGACAAACATATTTACTTAAATGATACTAAGCCCGATTACAGAGGCGCCATCGTAATTATATTAGCTAAATAGCTAAGTTCTGTTTCTTTTTCACTTTAGACATTCGACACAGAGAACGCTTTTTACGTTGCTATTAAATTTACGCTGGCACCTCTGTAATCGGGCTTATTGTAATATGAAAACGCGCTTAAATAACTGTGTTCATATGAGTGACATAATCTAGAGGTACATTACGTGGTAGGTAAATAGGAACAGTACTCATAAAATCTGTCTTCTTTAACCAATCGTAGGTACCCGGGCGAAGCCGGGGCGGGCCAGCTAGTTATGAAATAAGATGTTAAGAGTGCTTATAAAGTAGGTATTACAGTAGGTATAACTCAAAACCTCTGGATTACATTATCTGGCTCTAGGCTCTAGCTATCTGGCTCCGTTATTTTAAAACGTGAACGAATAAACATACTTACATATAGGTACCTACCTACTTACTAAGTCGTAATTTGGAAACGATTTGCATTTTAATTGTATTATTATATTGTACCTAATTTACCAATTACTAGGTTTTGCCCGTGACTTCGCCTGCGTAGGTACCTAATGACGGTCTATGCCATTAATACGACTATTAGATATTCTGTGCAAAAAAATAAGTAGGTAGTTCCGCCCGTTTATCCCCCGTGGCTCAACTGCTTGGATCAACTAGTAGAGCAAAGGGAAATTTTAGGTACTTTCCCGTGACACTACTAGTAGTGCTACGGGTAAAAGTATTTTGCTCATGACACTACTCTGTTTCCAGTAGTGTCACGGGCAATATTAATTCCTGCGACACGACTGGGCCAGGTACCTAATAAAGAATTTCATTTGTTATATAAAACCATACAATACTACTTACTTTTTAGCCATTTTTACCCGTAATCAATCTTTACATAAAATCCAGTGAAAAAACAATTTGTATCACTTAATATCGGCAAAGGTGCATTTATTATCTACAATAAGATGCAATACTAATTTATATGCTAAGACTACCTACGCCATTACGACATAGAAAGCAATTGGATCATCCACAGACCCTTTAAGGTCTAAAGATAATCCAAATGCTCAAGCCTACTGACAGTTGGCAGCGTGCCCAGCATGCTAGCAGCAATGCCACGCTGAATAGCAATGCTTAACGTTGAGCCAAATAAACACCAGTATTTTGGTCCGGCGTCGCGTCCACCAGACGCTCAGAAAGACTTTTGAAAACAAGATGAGCTCCCGGCATCCACGGACCCAATGTCTCAACTCCAAACGACTCAAATATTAACCACTACCGAGGTTACTATATTTGCGCCGCTTGTGCTGCTCCGCCGAATTGGCTGTCGCTCCAGCCCTACTCACAGAAAGATGTGCTGCGCCAAAGTGTTGACGCCAGTTGCGTCCCATACTAAGGGCCGTCAACACTTCCATGGGACCAGCGTCATGCCGCCAGACCTTTTTGCCATCGCCACGCGCGAGCCCACTCGGTTCGAATACGGCTGCGATAATGGCGGTGGCAAAACAAAAGCCCTGCGTATGATATCGTTAAGGCTATCGTGGCGGCCAATCTGACCAGCGCCTCTTGAGCAAGAGAGACCGTAGTGAAGCAATAGGTGTATCACATTTTGAATTCTAGAATATGACAGCTGTTACATTTACACCTGTCATGCGACTCTCGTATGAATTCTAGATAATAACTGCTGTTACTTTAATACCTGTAATGAAACTCTCATACGAATTTTTGAATGACAGCTGTCATTTTGACATCTGTCATTTTTTCCATAATTTCAGTAGTGCCACGGCTAATGACGAAGTTCACGGGTAATAATTAGATTATTTAGACTAAGCAGCAATAGAAAATTGGTCGTGCCACGGGAGATATAAATTTCTTTTAGCACTTCTAGTTGAGTCAAGCGGTAGAGCCATGGGGGATAAACTGTTCGTCGCTCCATTGCTACGTGAGAAAGTAACAAACACACTTTCGGATTATCATTTTCAGTAGGAATAAGAAGTGAGGAACTATAAACACGGGAAACGTCATTAAAACATACGTCGTTTTTCAACCAGTTGAACCAGTTGTGTAAACAACTGAGTGCCTTGAGTGATAAAATGCTCCCAAATAAAAGTTTTTTCAGACTAAAGTTACGTGTGCCAAGACCGGTAACAGTAATAATAATATGTTTATTACTTGTGATTTTTGGCAGTTATTTAGTAAAAAATAATTTGTATGTAAGGAGTGAGGATTATATTAAGCTTTTTCACCATCATAATTATATCGTAGATCAATACTATCGGAATCGTAATGTAAGTACTTAGAGCAATCAGTGTCAAAATTAAATATATTTTTTTAATCTATGGGAAATAAACGCTTTTTTTGGACGAAGGCCTACTTAGAGGTTTATCTACCAACATTTTTAATTTTAGCTGGTTCAAAGTAGGTATTGGGTAGATACTAATATCTAACTTAAAAATATGATTTTCATAAACGAGAACGGAGAATCAAGTCGGACAAAATAACTGTCCTGAACAATACCCCATCGACAGTTTTCTTCATAAACAATTATGTTGCTTTAAGAAAGCTATAATATATACCTACTTAGTATTTTTTTCAGGCTTGGAATCTATCGAGGTTAGGGGAAGTGTTGTATCAAAACAAACAATACTCTGAAATCAGGAAAGAAAGAAATAACAAAACATTTGTAATTTGGAAGGCACGTTACAAATCTGGGTGCGTACTGGCTTTAACATACTTACCTACCTATCTTAGATCATATAAAATTTGTCTAAGCTACTTATAAAGTCAAAGAATCTAGTAAGTAGTACCTATAGATATTGTACGTTTGTACAGAGCTAAAAGAACTCAATGGCGTCTTTGAAGTTAGCTACATGTTGCACAAATCCCCACTTCTTGTATCGCTGGCATATGAATAAATTGCTATTGCGCAACTACTCGCATCGCGTTCATAGACGCCACTAAGTTTGGACCTATACTACCATTTATACTTGCTGGCGCGGACAGTACTTAGCTGCGTAGAGTCGCCAATAAGTAAGTAAGTAGAGTCTGTCTAATATGAATACTGAAAAAGCGCGGCAAATAAAAAAAAACAGTATGGCAGCCCTAAACTGAGAGGGAAACACTTTCTCTCACTCACACGATGTAGCATTGTTATTGTTACTATACTGCGATTCTGATTCTTCCAAATCTTTGGGGGAATCGGAATAAAAAGTTTTTCGTTTCAAACTTTAGGTGTTTTAATTACGTTAATTACACCAACTTTTATAGATACTACGTATGTTAATTATTTTCTGTTCTGTGACTTAATTATTATATCAAACTGAGGCTTTGCACTGCACTTCAAATGATCCAAATGATTTCAAGGCCTACCTACTCGTATCTACTTCATTACGATGAAGACTATGATTATTATTAATCATTTTGTTCAGTTTAGTACATGACGTATGTTTAAAATGTGTTTAATACAAGGTTAAATACCCCAATTTAAAGGTAAATCCGCGATGGTGGTTGTCATTTAAAAAGTATGCGGAAAATTCGAGTACGTTACATAGACTCTACCTTAGTACTAACTAAGGTATCTACTGTAAAATATTTGCTGATTTTTTTTTCAGAGCTAATCTGACCGATTGCAGTGTAAACAATTGTGTATTCACTGGCGAAGAAAAAGACCTCCAATCAGCTGATGCAGTCATCGTCCGCATCCAACTTGGAAAAATCCCATCGATAGAGCATCGTAATCCGAATCAAATACCTATGGATGTTTTTGAATGACGAGTCGCCAAGGAACGTATTTGGTCTCTCTAAACGTAATATACCTCTGTCAGAACTACACAATGTTTTTAATTGGTCACTGACTTACAGGTTAGTACGATAAACGTGCATTTAGGCAGAATCAAACAACTTGGCGACTGAGATGTTACAAACTGCGAATAACCCAATCCTCACGCAGCTGTTTATTTATTTATTTTTATTTTATTTACAACATTAATAGGTGGGCAGTTTCAGGTCGGCCCCAATGCGCCCGCCTATTTTACACGCCTGTTAAGTGAGCTTCAGCCAGGATTGAGTTATCCACAGCTTGTAAGCTAACATTACGGCCGCCGAGTTGTTTGACCTTTATTTTAATTTCCCGATGAGGTCGAGAGTTCTCGAATGGAGACTATGTATCGGTAAGCGTAACCCAGGTCATCGACCAACATGATGAACATATGATTTAATCTAGACAGCATAATCACGTTGGTTGCAAGCTGCTTCCAAATAGTGTCATGGTTTATATCATAGGGGAAGGCTGTGTTCATTTTTCAGCAATTTTATGGCATAACCGACTTCTACCGTGTACAGAATTCGAATATTTCGCATCGATACGATGTAGTAATTTACACATTATTATTTTCATACACGCTTTATTATAGGACATTACCTACTGATACTTCAGTTTCGATCATATTTGGCGATCTTTTTAAAGATTGGAGTAATAGCACGCAAGCTCGTAATGGTAATATCCAATCAACGCGCGGCTTTGTGTGAGCTTCAGTCAGGATTGGATATTGCGCAGCTTGTAGCTATCTTCATTTCCGCCAACTTGTGTGACGCGGCCTATGCCTAGAAGATTTGAATCGTTATAAGTGCTTGTATGATTTTTTTTAATTCCAGAAGCGAAGCCGACGTTCCTGTTCCTTATGGTCGCACAGTGGCTTTAAAGCTCCCGAAAATTTCATCTTTAGACCCAAATGCGATTTCGAATTTGGTCCCAAATTGGAAAGATAAGAAACGAGATACTTTAGTAGCCATTTTAATTTCAAATTGTGGGGTGTCCTATAGGATGTCGCTAATCAAAAATTTAAAACAATACATTGCTGTGGATGTACATGGAAAATGTGGTGATAAGGACTTAAGAAACAGGTAGGTTTTGACATTGGCTGTGGATACTGGTTTGTAGGGTTCCGTACCCAAAGGGTAAAAACGGGACCCTATTACTAAGACTCCGCTGTCCGTCTGTCTGTCTGTCTGTCTGTCACCAGGCTGTATCAAACAACAAACAACATCAAACAAATAACTCTTTATTGTATACACACAAAATGAAACTTACAAAAAAAAATACTTAAGTGAAATTCTTAAGGTAGTGCAACACTAGGCGGCCTTATCGCTGGAAGCGATCTCTTCCAGGCAACCCATGTATCTCATGAACCGTACCGAATTACGGTTCAAGAGATACAGCCTGGTGACAACGTTCTGGCTATTGCTAGAACGTTGAAATTTTCACAGATTACGTATTTCTGTTGCCGCTATAACAACAAATAGAAATAACTAAACATTTATGGGGGCTCCCATACAACAAACCTGAATTTTTAGACGTTTTTCGCTTGCTTTTATTTAATAACGGTGACAGGTAGATGCTTGAAACATTCAGAGAATAATTAGCTATAAATGCACCTTATAAATAAATTAAATAAATATTCAAGAGGCTCCCATACGGTGCGGAACCCTTCGTACGCAAGTATGACTCGCACTTAGCCAATTATTTTAATTTGCTTGTTGCTTGTTTGTCGCGACAATTGATAAGGATTGTAAGTAATTAAGTATGGTCCTACCAAATGCTCAAATTATGCGAAGTGGAATACTACATAGAAGTACAAAACCTGTTACTGAATTTATTTCATTTTATAAATTAAGTTAAAGAGATCCGTAGAACAGCCTGAGTTACTAAGCGACATTGCGACATATTGTAATAGTAATAATTATTGTATTCATTTTAATTTAATTCTTAAATACTATTCCTGATAATTATTTTGTATGTCAGATATATGTATATGGTGTTATTCGTTTATATCTCAATAATCAAATTAAACAATAGCCCAGTAGATTGGCAAGTAGAATTGACATTGGGCATAGCATACAGGTCGCGGCATATAAGTTTAGCTCTGAGCGAAGTGTGGAGGGGCTGACTGCGCATGGGTTTAGTCACCATGCGCAGCTATCCCCTCCACACTACCCTCAGCGCTAGACTTACGTGCCGCTACCTGTACAACGCGGAGGACCGATGACCAATGGGTCCAAAAATTTCTCGAGTAGACACGATGTATCGGAAAACGTTGCATTTCACAAAATGCACAGAATATGACCTCATTAAGACCGCAGGAGCGCTAAATGCAAACCGTTTCCTTGTCAATTGTAAACTGGTCATATTGGAGATCTATATTAGAGGAGACCTCTTTATAGCAGTTTTCTATATATGGCTTTGAAAAAGAAGAAATAATTAAAGATAGTGTCATCTTAGTAGGTTGTAGTATCCAATCCAAAAAGATATGTCGTTATCCAAGGGTTACGTACCTACGAGTACTTCTCTTTTCTCGTCGGGGGTCAAGAATTTTCATTTGTATAACGGTCTGATGTTCATGATTTCGTATTTTAATACGAAGTCATGTTTATCAGACAAGTTAGTCGAAGACGCACACGTATAGCTAGGCTAAAGTAGAGATGGACAGGAGTCGGGACACTAGCTAGATGGGAAGTATAGTGGTTCTCGAGAGAATCAAGAGATAGACCAAGAAAGAGGCAGACTACCAGTGTCAGATTGTAAGACCCGGCTGATTAGATAGATTCTTAAAGCTAACAGCTCATATTACAGTCGCATAGATTAGCACTTGTGTGAAACTCACCAGATTTTTATCTAATTTCCAGTTGCCCAGGTCACTTCAGAGCCGACTGCAAGATACTTTCTCAATATTTATTTTACCTCGTCTTGGAAAATTCAAAATGCAAAGAGTATATGACAGAGAAGTTATTTTACAACGCGTATTTCAAGGGTGCCATACCTATCATACAAGGTCCTTCAAAAGAAGAATGCAAACAGTTTTTACCTCCTAAATCGTATATTCATGTTGACGATTACGCTACTATTGAAGATTTAGCCAATGATGTTGAAAGAATAAGTAATGATGATGAAGAACTGCTATCCTATCATAAGTGGAGGAACCATTTTGAAATTTCGAACGAACACGGGTACTTTGGAGTAAACCCACTTCGCTTGTGTCGAGTATGTGAAGCATTAAACTATAATGATAATACAGAATCTGTGTACAGTGAACAAAAGCTAAGAGAGTTTTTGGATCCGTCGAAGTTGTGTCGAAACTGATGACGGCATTTTAAAAACTTGAGCAGTGACGGATTTACCAGCAAGCTGAGTAGGCGAAAGCCTAGAGCGTCAGATTTTAGGGTGCGGCAAACGAAACATTTATTTTACTATAGACAAAAATAAAAGATTAATTTGTTTACCTTAATATTAAAAAGTCTACAGAAAAAAACAACACATGATTCGTTTTATTGCTTAGAATCAAAGTCTGAGGGGGGGAGGTGGCGGCGAAATTCAACGTAAATCCGCCACCGAATTTGAGAGGATAAAACAGCGTCTAGTTTTTATCAGTACTTTACTGATTCTTACTAAAAAAATATAGTAAATTGTAAAATTTGTTGTATTTGCTAAGTAACTAGTATATCTAATTATTTTACATATAAATCGAAATTTAAAAAAAATAATGGGTTCACAAAACCATAGAAAAAATGTATTTCATTATGTGCCTTATTATATACAAAAAAAAATTATTATTAGGCCATGGGGTGTCAGAGTGGCAGAGTAGAATAGCACTCTCTTCTTTTATCAGGTGTCGTAAGAGCCGACTGAGTTACTACGGAACCGACAGATGGCGATCTATCAAGTCATATAGGCGGCTTAATAAACAGATCTCGAAATCCACGCGAAACAACGTTTGTCTCTTTAATACCAAGCATAATAAGGAAACGATTGAGCGGAATAAAATATGAGATGTATCTCATCCAGGCTGTAGCCTGGTGACAGACAAACAAACAGACAGACAGACGGACAGCGGAGTCTTGGTAATAGGGTCCCGTTTTTAACAATTGGGTACGTAACCCTAAATATTACAGACCCATATCGGTTCTGAGCCATGTCTTTAAGCTGTTTTCAAGAGTCATTCTCATCACGAACTGTCTGGAGCGCAGGCTTGATGACTTCCAACCTTCCGAACAAGCCGGATTCCAAAAAGGCTTTAGCACCATAGACCACATCTATATACGCTACGCTGCGCCAAATTATACAGAAGATATAATTTGCCACTTTGCTTAGCGTTTGTGGACTATGAGAAAGCCTTTGATTCGGTCGAGACATGGGCTGTTGAGTCTCCCCAGTAAGGTTCAGAACCCTACCGGTTCTGACCGGTACCGAAAATACCGGGATATCCCGGTATTTTTGATGTGGTAAGAGCTGGGAATTGAAAATTAATTCCCGGGATTTTCGGTACTTTCGATACTCCTATATTTTCAATATAAAATGTCATTTTTATCGCACTTCTGACGAATGTCGCACAGCATGGATTTCTAAATTTGTCTATTGACCTGCCTAAATGACTCTGCATCACCGAAAGACTGCAGTCTCAGCGAGCGTCGTTTGGCCATGAAGACTGTTTGAACAGTGGGGCTTAAAGAACTTAGAAGTCACCATTTGTACAGTTTAAAAATTCTACGAGCCGAACACCAACCGATGGTATCATTAAAACCGCAGGAACGTGCCGGATCCAACCGGGCTTATTGGAAATCCATAGAGGAGGCATATGTCCAGCAGTGGACGTCCTACGGCTCATCATAATCATCATTATCAGCCGTAGGACTAGCCTACTTCAAAATTAAGATCGGTCGGGTGTCAGTAGGCAACAATTTTCAGATTCAGATTTCGTTCGTTATTTTCAGCCATAGTACGTCCACTGCTGGAAATAGGTCTCCTATAAGACCGATTGGAAGCGGCTTGATTCAGCGTGATCCTGCGGATTGTTTAACTATGTACTAACTATGTAATAATACAAATATCTTATTGTATCAACAGTTTTTGTAGCTAACTTAACAATGCTTTAAAAACTCGTAGCAACGATAAAAAAAACTTGTAACGGCCGATTAATTTTATTATTTGTTTTAAAAATGTTATAAGCCCAAAATAATAGCATTTTGACAGTTTGATAAAACAATCGACAGTTATTATTCATATTATAGAGGCACACGACGGTAAAGCCAGAAGCACAATAAGACTCACCGAAAGAGACGTCCACAAATGGTAAGTATATTATTCAGAGAAAAATCATAATATAGGTTCATCATTTGAAAGCTTGTTTTATGGGCGCTTCAAAAATATTTAATAAAAAAAATTAGTTCCTCTATTTTTCTTAAATAGTAAAAATAAATTGTATGAAAATGGAAATATAGCTTACTATTGTTTTTTGCTAATTTATAGAATCCAATAGAAACTAATAGTAGGTACGCACAGTTAGAACAATGTTTCAATAAAATTATTAAGAGTTGTGTACCAATTGATAAAATAATTTTATTATTTGAAAGTTGCATAACCAGAGATGAGAATTAAACTACGAGTATCTATTGTGTCAAATATATTTATTTATCGTAAGGTACGTAGGGTACCGTACAGTATGGGAGCCCCCCTTAAATATTAATTTTATTTTAATTTAATTATTTATTATTAAAGTAAGCCTGCAGCTAAATATTCTGTGAATGTTTCAAGCATCTACCTGTTACCATTATTAATATCGAGCGAAAAACGGCCAAAAATGCAGGTTTGTTGTATGGGAGCCCCCCTTAAACATTATATTTATTCTATATTTAGTATTTGCAGTTCTAGCGGCAATAGAAATACATCATCTGTGAAAATTTCAGCTTTCTAGCTTAACGATTCATGAGAAACAGCCTGGTGACAGAGAGACAGACGGACAGTGGAGTCTTAGTAATAGGATCCCGTTTTTATCCTTTGGGTACGGAACCCTAAAAACGGGACCCTATTACTAAGACTCCGCTGTCCGTCTGTTTTTCACCAGGCTGTACTAGTCCACCTACGAACGAAAAACGTTCTATGCTTGCCAGTATGTGAGATCAATTCGAGAAAACAGCCCTATCGGCTATGCGTTCAATGAACTATGTGCCTTGCCCTCTGTCATTTTAACTTGCCAATGCGCTGAGTTATGCTTTAAATTAGAAGTGCTTTAAATGCTATAATCAGTTCATATCATACTATTACTTTGTGGACGTTCTATCCTGTATTACTATGGTGTGTGCCCTACGCACTGCTGCTTTAATTTGCTAATAGTTTCAATTATTTGTTTAAAGTAGAACCAAAGTAGGTATGACAAGCAGTTCTCTAAACAGTAAACCTCGCATCTGTTTGAATCCTCAATTATTTTTACACTACGGGACTAATTACGGAATGAAAATACGGCAATAGGTACAAAATAAAAGGCAAGAAGTTTTTGATGTGCAGATATACAGTAATATAACGCGGCCCTATTACTTAAGACTCCCCTGTCCGTCTGTCTGTTGGTCACTAGGCTGTATCTCATGAACCGTAATAGCTAGAGAGCTGAAATTTTCACAGATGTATTTTGATTGCCGCTATAACTACAAATACTAAAAACAGAATAATATAAATATTTAAAGGGGCCCGGCTTTCATACAACAAACGTGATTTTTTTGCCGATACGGTATAGAACTCTTCATGCGCGAATCCAACTCGTACTTGGCCGATTTGTTATTTTTAACATTTTAACGCATGTCCTCGTAATAGACTCAGGATAAAATGTACTTTTTGAGGTATAACGAGCGGTGTGGTTAGATTTCTTGATAATTATTATACCAGCCTCCATAGGTAGGTACATTTTGTGGACGTCTCCTTTCAGATTAGTATAGCTAAATATATGTATGCCGTTTTACCCGTTGGCAGGTAGGTAAATGGGTCAGGCCGTAGATTTTGCCACATTTTAGGTCCCCTAACTCTCCGCCTCTTTTTTCTTATAGTAAATTAATTTTAATTTGTTTCTAAATGTCATCATCGTGTGTCGTAAGGATTGGTTAATAACGACCAGTAAAAATAATGGAATAAATTCATAAACTGTGAAAGTTATAGGATGTTTATCTGCGAAAAATGACGAAATTTTCATAAAAACGCAAATCCGCTTCGGTAGAAGTGAACTTTGCACATCGATAAAATAAAAACTTTAACAGTTTTTGATAATCCGTTTGATTTGACGTTATAAAGTGACAGTCAATTATCCACGGTTTTAATATCTTTACGTGTTGTTTAAGAAAAAACACATTAATACGTAGACTTTTTAAAAACTTTCGAGAACTGATAATTTACGTTTTTTTTTTCGTAACCATTATCTTCTTGTTTAATTATTCTTAAAGCACAGTGAGATTTAAATCAAGTCCTGACAACACCTAAGTAATGTACTCTCAGTTTTGTCAGTTCGCTGTCATAACCCGTGCGAAGTAGAAAGTGTCACGTGTTTTACGAAGTGATTTTTTGAGGTTAAAAGAAAAGTTTTTATTTGAAATCTATTATTGTTTTTGTGCATGATTAAGTTAGTTGTACGTGATCTTCCAACGTCAAAGTGGCATGATAATATGCCTTATTTATTGAGTTATGATCGATTTTCTATACCTCCTTCGCTATGAAACATGGTCGTTCGCTATTTCTTCGCTATCAATTATTATTCACCACAAATAATACTGAGTACACACTAGGTGCAGTAATTTTTTACTGTTGACATGTTTTGCAAAACTTGGATGAGATCAAATGTCTGTACTGAAAGAAAAACAAAATAGATAGGTATAATGTTCGTTTTTGTAACTTTCAACAAATGGTAAGGTAAACGTACGTAATTGCGGACGAGTCCCAGAACGCGGACGTTACTCGGTTTTTTAATTTTTGCAATTTTTAACGAAAGTTTAACTTAATCTTATGAATGACAATAAATTCTTGGTTATATTTCAAAGTATTATACAAGAAAAACTGTACACGTAGTGTAATGGTGTCCAAACCAAATGATCTCAAAAGTGCGGTGTCGTAAAATTTTCGTTAATCTGTTAATTCAGTAGCTGAATTTGGTGTCTACCCTGTCATAAACTTCAGATCATTTCTTAGTTGTGTAATGTGATACGGTAAGTGTGCTATTTTATTACGATACTTAGATAAATTACCTAATATTATAACCTTTAATCTAGACGTAATCTTGTTGATTATTTATAATATTTGCGTATCCGCCTAATGGTACTCACAAAACCCGTACTTGTCCCAATGTACGGACAATAATCACATTTTTCGTCCGAGAAGTGGGACACACATCAGTTCTTTAAAACCCGTTGTACCAAAGGTTGGATCTCGACCTTATTGCCTTGAAATAAGTCTCATTTTTCCTTGCATGTAAGAACGTCGTTTTCAAAACCGTGAAAAAGCAATTATTATAATTCGGTTGCGTCTCATTCAAAGGAATTAAGAATTGTTTTGGACTGGTTCAAACAATAGTCGTGTCCAATTTGCTTTAGTATTGTTTAAACTGTTTTTTGTGCATGACAAAAACAATTGTTTTTGATCGATTTACAACATATATTTTAAACAATATTACATGGTGTTTAAAAGATTATCTTAAGTAAGATTTATTGTTCTCAGATTTTGATATTATGTTTTTTTTTATGATATACTAAACTTTTGATGTTTCATAGAAAATAATAAACATTTGATTTTTCATAAATAAGTACTAAAAAGTAAATAAAGACGTTCGTATGGGCCGCGTGGCTAGTCCTGGTATCAGAGTAAACATCTGTCTCTTGATTGAGCCATTTTTTTGTAAAAGTTTATTATTGTATCGGTATAATAATCAACTATAGTACTAAAAAATTGGGATTAAGATTATATGATTAAGATTATAATATTATAAAACAATTTGATTTTCTAAGTAACGACTGAATCTTCTCTCTTTGGAAAGCGTGTCTGCTATGTTGTTGCCTGAACATGATCTGTGACTCTTTTTCCATCGCACTGTTCATTTGATAGAGTTTGGAATGTTGCATGACGCGCAGCGATTAATTTTGACCTTGTTATAGGTCTTCTGAGTTTATAGATAGTAGCAGCACTGTCAACTGTGAACATGATCACTTCTTTGGCCTCACTGTTTCCAGTAGCTGTTAGAAGCTCAGTTCATATAAAAGTTTAAGTTTTTTTGCGGCTAGCAAAAGGCCCATGGCTTCCGCTTGCAAAGTTTATGTTGTTTTACTCAGGGCAAGGGCAAGGGAGTCTCTTAGTCCAAGCTTGTTTTTTGCACTATCCGCGTATATGTTCCAAGATAGCAATATATCGTCAGATACATCGTTCTCTATAGTCATAGACTCGAGAGAGAAAAGCATGGGCTGACTAGCTCATGCTTTTTTCTCTCGAGTCTCGAGTCTCGAGTCTTAGTTGTTTTCTATCTATTGTAAAGGTTCCCTCTTTATAGCTATTTTGAGTTTATTTCTAAAAGTTGCTATATCGGTATGCTTCACGCTCGAGCTTCGGAATCAGAGTATTCATCAGTTACCACACGCCACTCATTGATTGTTTTAGAGATATTACTCGTAGCAGGTATGATGTCGATAATTGATTCCTAAGACGTTACGAAAATAAACTCAGAGCCATGGTTTAGTAGATTTGAATAATGCCTGAAGGTGGAGTCAAGTACGTCATTTCTCCTCTCATTTGTATTGGGACATTCCCAGACAACACAGTGGGCGTTTGAGTCACACCCTACTTTAGTTTCTTGTTTTTTTCTTGTACTGAAAGCATTAATTCTTCGACTGCCAGATGTTGCGTCACTTCTACGATATCCAGGTACGCCGTGCTTTAAAGGTAAATATACTACTGAGGTTGCCTTAGAGACTGGTATCCAATTTAACTACCGTGAAATCATCATTATGCAAAGGTGTCACCTAAGGTGCCTTATACGGACCCACATCACATCACATTATATCCCACAATAATTATAAAAAAGAATACATCTTATTTTGCATGGGAAGACTGAACACATTACCTTGGGGATCATTTAAGCCGATTATCTTGCCACGGACTAAATACGGTTCCTATACCAATGCTATTGTGCTAACTACCTATCGTTTCAGCATTTTTTTTTCATAATGTGATTATTGTTTTGTTTGAAATATAATTTATTGCATGTAAACCATTGTTTCTTTGATTTAAGACACCATGAATGGCTTTAAATAAAATATTCTTTAATAATAGTAAGAAATAATACAATGTAAAGGCAATTTTAATTCTAATGTAAAGCAAATAGAGTTCTAATTCGCATAGCGTCCGTGAATTAGGACGATTTGTAATAGATTTGGGTCGATTTTAAAGTTCATACAAATAATAATACGGTAGAAAGGCTATTTAAACTCTAACTTAAAACAAATAGAGTTCAATTTCGTATAGCGTCCAGGAATTGGGACGACATTCCGCGCATTAGGACAAATCGTCCGCGGTTTGGTACATTTGGGTATTTTTTTATATTTTGGGTATTCATTCCCATTGCAGCTCAAACAAATTAGATGAAATTTAATTATTATAAAACTCAGATAAATGCCCTATATGGTCATATTCACTTTGTTGTTGTAAGTCTGTTAGTATCAGCGTAGTATTACTGCAAAGTCAGCGAAGTTCAAAAACGTCCGTACATTGGTACGTTTACCTTACGTGTAACACATTTTACTTAAATTACCATTTATCTTCGCGAGAGTTATAATTATTACTTAGTAGTGTCCGAATAGTAGATAGATTTCGCAAGTATAAAGGACATCATTGATTTTGGGCCAAACCTGAAAGTGCTGGCCAAAGGAATAATGATGAAATATTATACTTATATATAATATTCTGAGCATTTCATACTATGGAACCAACCCTCTAGGATCACTTAGTGAGTAGTCATGAACTAATATTGAAGTTGTTTTTCGAGTTAGATCTAATTAGATCTCTCATTTAATTAATAATAGGAAATAATAAAAACACAATTTTATTTTATTTTTAACGCTATGTACGCGACACTAACTAACTATCCATGGGACATGAACTTCAGAGGTAATCATTTGCAAATAATGTCATATCGTACATCAATTGTGTACTTATCATCATCCTAACTATTGTTCATCATTATCGTTCGCCAATGTTCGCGACAGAATAGCGAAGAATTCTGCACTATCTTTTCGCTATTTGTGGCAAAATCTATGGCCTGACCCATATGCCATTTTGTACGAACTTCTCCGACTATTTGCTTGGCTAGTTATAATTTAGTTGTTCGATTATGACTAAGTGTATTTTGGTACCTACGAATACACTTTATCCGACTTATTAAATAAACGCAAAAATATCTTTTTTCTAATGAAGCAAAATACTTAGTCAAAGAAAGAAAATTGGGTACGACTCGGACTAAGTACACTACGTTTATTATTAATGCCGTAAATGTATTACTAGGGCCGGATGAACCCTATCTGGGGAAGTTAGGCAATGAAATTCTCGGGGCCCTATTACAGAACCTTTTCTAGGGTTTGAGGGGTTTCAATAGTTTTTCAATACCATCTTAGTGATTTGCCGTGATTGTTTTAATTGTACAGAGTACCTACACGTAATTTTACGACCTCTCACATTAATATTCTAATTCTCAGTAAAAAGTGCAAAATAGTGCTAAAAAGTTATTTCTACTTCACCACCAGACATTAGTGTACAAGGTATGATAATAGACTTATCAATTAACTAGTGTTATTAAAGACAATCACAAGATTTAGTATCCGAAGAACAGCTGTTTACTGTTTATTTACTCACTAGAGGGTAGCGACCGGACGGCTCGTCTACTACCGCGCTGTGTCCCTGTCGCACCGAGGAATAGTTCGATTGCTTGCTCTCGCTCGCACTATCACCGTCAGCTGATAACGCAGTTTGTTGTTCACTGATTGCAAAAATCTCTCACCATTAAATACAAAAACAACAATGAGGCCTATCTGCGGGACTAGTGCGAAAGAGGTTTCGAAAGCAGACCAGATCTGCTGTGTGACTTGCAAAACTATTCACCATCGCATATGTGTTAAACTCGCGTCCACTGATTTAACCAAGTATTTTAACTGGATTTGTACGACATGCCGAGTGAAAACACAAAAAGATACATCATCGGCGACTGCGACCGCGACCACCTCGGCGGGCTCCTTATCTTCAACTGCTGGCTCAACCTCCCGCGCCTCCAAGCGCCCAGCCATTGGTTCCCCGTCCGCAGACGTCCTTGAATCTCATAGTGATGGCAGTTTGGTGGCGGAGATCGAACTGTTGCTGGACGCCAAATTAAATGAACTGAAGGATTCGCTAACTACGGAGTTCAGGAAAGAATTGAAGACTGTCTCAGATAAGTTTGATCGTCTGGAGCGTTCGCATACGAAGCTGGCGGAGGAGCATAATATATTAAGAAAAGATTTCGACGCGCTTAAGAAAAAATCTGAAGCTGATGATGAAAAAATTTTGGATCTCCAATCTTTGATTAACAAGCAACAGCAGGTGGCACGCTTGTCCAACATAGAAATAGTAGGCCTACCTGAGACACCGCACGAGTCTGCCGTCGAGTTGGTCATCAGGATTGCTGCGCACGCCGGGATCCAGCTGCAACCTTCGGAAGTCGAGTCAGCACACCGAGTTCAACCGATGCGGAAAGTGGAAGGCCGACCGAGACCTATCGTCGCGAAACTTCAAACGAGATTGCTCAAAGATAAAATTATTTCCGGTCTCCGTAAATCTAAAGGCATCTCCACACGTAACCTTGGCCTGGGCGGTGCGGATAAGAGATTTTTCGTCAACGAACATCTGACACCACAAAACAAACAACTTTTAAATTTAACTAAATCACGCGCTACAGGTAAATCCTACAAATTTGTGTGGGTCAGAAACTGTAATATTTTTTTAAGAAAAAACGAAGAATCTCCTGTCATCTCCATAGGCTCACTAAAAGACCTGCAAAAAATTGTGTAATTTTCCGGAATAGTCCAAAATTACGATATCATTTCAATAATTACAATTTAAAATATAAATGTATCACATGTTATGCTCTGTTTATCCTCTGTGTGTACCTACCAAGCTTTTTAATAGCAATCTTATTTATAAATATTATGCGAACTGACTACCACAAGTTTTATGTGACACTGTTATTATTTTTAAAAGTGCAGCTAGCTCATAACATGTTTATAAACGAAAGCATTCCTCACACAGAAAACGAGCACACACAATTTGTTAATTTATTAATTTCATATCCTCAAATAACTTTAAGATTGTCTTTATCGTATAAAAAACTTAACGTTCTTAACTTTTCTATGCTAAGAAAATATTATTATCTTAAAACACGCAGTACACACGTATCATTTACACATTCACTTTCAAACAAGCACACATCACACTCTAAATCAAGGTATCATTTAATTACTGTTGCAAGTTACCTACCTCACTGTATATTTAAAAAATTAAATGTTTTCCGTATGCATGGAAAATGCGAGTTATTTACTATTACTAACATCTCAGTCAGTACAAAAATAGTCCGCTTTGACATTTATGCTATTGAACTGTCGAGCTTATCTACCTCTTCATTTATTCTTAAAACCTATAATAATTACCATTATTTAAACTTCTGTCTACATTGCCATACACATATAAACCGCCATAATGCTCCCTAGCAAAATAAATCTTTTCTACCAAAATGTTCGCGGGCTTCGCACTAAAACACTTGAATTAAGACAAAGCATTCTGACACATAACTATGACGCCATTCTAATAACCGAATCCTGGTTACCTGACAGCGTTTATAATGGTGAGTTGTGTGACGATCGCTACGATGTATTTCGCTGCGACCGAAATAGCGGTACTTCTACCAAAACAACCGGTGGCGGAGCTGTCATATGCATACGGCGCTCGCTGCACGCGCAGGAGAGGCCGGAGTGGACGTGCGACGGCCTCGAGTGCGTCTGGGTGAGTGTGCCGGCGCGCTCGCTCGGTGCAGGCGACAATAAGAACCTACATATATGCACGACCTATATAGTGGGCAATGATGGTCATGCGTCTCGACTTATCGCTTTTACTAACCTTCTAAATAAAATATATCTATTATGCCCTAACGATCACTTAAAATAACAGGGGACTTTAACCTGTCAGGTGCGGGCGTGTCCTGGGTTGCGTCTGGGCCGAAGTATGCGAGGCGTGGTTCCATTGAATTACAAGAGGCGGCAACAAGTTTTATCAATGCATGTAGTCTTTACGGGTTAACACAATATAATTTACACAAGAATGCAAGTAATAATATCTTAGATTTAATATTTAGCGACACACAAATAGAAGTAAAACGCTCTCATTTCTCTTTAGTTAAAAAAGAAGACAAATTTCACCCCTGCTTAGAACTAGATGCCTCCGATTTAATGGTGCCCTGTCTGAAACGATCACCTATAACAAAACTATGCTATTACAAAGCAGACTATGAGAATATCAATAATGATCTAGCTAATGTAGACTGGGATACTACTTTGAAGGGAGACTCAATGGACATGGTTATCCATCAATTTTATTCTCAGCTTCGTAGCATAATAGATATTCATGTTCCAAAAAAACTAATTTCTAAATCAAGTAATTATCCAATCTGGTACTCGCGATCGCTTATACATATAATCAGAGACAAAACAAAGGCGCACTCGCGATGGAAGGCACGTGGCAACCCTAGAGATTATGATGAATTTTCCCTGCTGCGGGCTAGGCAAAAAAAGTTACAAAAAAAATGTTTTGAATCCTACAAAGAACTCATGCAACAATGCCTTAAAAAGGATCCAAAACACTTATGGTCCTATCTAAAATCCTTGCGAGCAGGAAATTCGGGCTACCCTAATGCTTTAACGTGGGGCGATAGAACACTCAATAGTGAGTCTGATATATGCACGGGCTTCAACAACTTCTTCGAAAGTGTATTCCAGAAACCTGCTCCGTCATACGATGACTGCTTGCTCGCCTATCCGGAGCCACAAGATACAGTTCACACGTGTGCTATACCAGAAAGTACAATCTTCAATTTATTAAAAACATTAGACGATAAAAAAGGTCCAGGTACAGATGGCATCCCTCCTGTTTTTATAAAAAAGTGTGCTAAAACTCTTTCGAAACCATTGTGTGCTATATTTAAACTGTCAATCAACGTCTTTGGCGAGTTCCCTGCGATATGGAAGGAAGCTAGAATTGTACCAATACATAAGAGTGGTTCTCGAACTCGTGTTGAAAACTATCGTCCTATATCAATTTTAAATACGTTTAGCAAAATATTCGAAAAGGCTATCTACAAAACTATCAGCTCAATAATATTTAAAGCTATCCCCATAGAACAACACGGTTTCATGAATAAACGCTCTACTGTTACCAATCTGGCTGCTTTCACAAACTACGTCTACCATGGTATGGACGACGGGTCCCAGGTTGATGTAATATATACCGATTTTGAAAAAGCCTTCGATAAAGTAGATCACATCATCCTATTACATAAGCTTTATAAGCTCGGTATACGTGGAGATCTTCACAGATGGCTTACCTCATACACTACCAAACGAAGACAAGCAGTTGTAATCGGCAGTGCTCGAAGTGACTTCGTTGCTATCGGCTCAGGAGTTCCCCAGGGCTCAATTCTAGGCCCATTGCTATATATAGCGTATCTTTTCGACTTACAAAACATTCTCGTAAATTCCAAATATCTTATGTTCGCTGATGATAAAAAAGTTTTTCTTAAAATTAATTCTATCGACGATTGCAGGAAGATCCAAAGTGACTTAAACAATCTAGCTTCATATTACTCAAGAAATAGAATCTCTGTCAATGCAGCTAAATGCTTACAAATATCATTCACTAGAAAAGTAAAGCCTACTAATTACACCTATCACATTAAAAATATCCCGATTACAAAGGTTGACTCAGTTCGAGACTTAGGTATTATATTAGACTCAAGAATGTCTATGATTGAGCACATTGACACTGTAGTGAATAAAGCTTACAAGCAGCTAGGTTTCATTAAGCGAGTATGTAGCACCTTCAAAAGCATCGACTGCATCAAGGTATTATATTTCACTTATGTTAGAAGTATCTTAGAATACGCGTGCAGTATCTGGTCACCTTGTTACAAAGTGCACATACAGAAATTGGAGTCAATTCAAAAACAGTTCTTAAAGTTCTTATGTTTTAAAGAATTCAAGAGTTTCGACTCTTATGTTGAATCTTGTAAATATTATAATATGAGTACACTGGAGCAGAGGCGTGAGCAATATGACATTGTACTCCTGCATGACATATTCTCCGGGAAAATAGATTGCAGTGAACTCTTAGCAAACATACTGATAAGGGTACCTATCCGTCGCACAAGAATCAACGCGCCCCTGTTTCATGTCCCCTTTGCAAACACTAATTACGCTCGAAACTCAGTGTTATGTCGTGCTGCCCGAACTTACAACGTACACTACTCTAAATTAGATATTTTTCATTTAACAAAAAATGACCTAAAAATTGAAATAAAGCATGCTCATAAAATCGGTAGGTAGATCTGCAACAAACTCTCTTCGCTCTCTCGATCAAATAAACACTAACATAACATATTTTGTACCCTACACACTCCTGGCGACATCGTCTCTGCGAACCCTGACTCTCATGAGGACTTGAGTATCGCGGAGACGATTCAATTGAACATAGACATACACACACACACACACATACACACGCTGCGTAATTTGTAAATCCTGTAAAATACCTGCGTAGTTAAGTCGTATTTGTTGTAAAATTACTCGTATACTTTAATAATTTATACTAAATTACTGTAATCTGTTTTGGCCTTATTTTTAATTACTGTAGTTGTATTTAAATATTATATTGTTGCTGTTGATTACATGAAATAAATAAAAAAAAAAAAAAAAAAAAATTCTAAGGAACAATTGGTAGGCGAGCCTGACTCGCACTTATCCAGTTCTTTTTCTTTAAGCGTTCACGGGGCCCCGTGCCAGTGCCTAGGGGCCCCTAGTCGATGCGGCACCCCTAAGCAATTGCCTATTTTGTCTTAAGGATAATCCAGCACTGTGCGTAACAATTTCGCACGTTTTATACCTAGCTGAAAACAGACATGTGATACTAGACAGCTGCCACTCAAATACAAATCCAGCGTGAGAACAAAACATTCTAACATTTCCAAATCCAATAATAATATTTTGTTGGTTGAAGATTTGTTTTCAAAATATTGCGATTTTTCCTTCAGAATACCTATTATTTTTCAGCTACGCCGGTCGTTACGAAGTAGACTGCGAGATCAAATCTCAATATATTTTATATTGTATCTGGTATTGGAAAACTCAACTGAGTATGTTGTGACAGAGAAGCTATTTCACAACGCCTATGCTATAATAGAGGCGCTATACTTATAGTTCTAGGTTTGTCTAAAAAGAAATTTTCAAACCAATTTCATTTTATTAAAGTCTTTCTGAGCGTCTGGTGGTCGCGACGCGTGACCAAAATGCTGGTGTTTATTTGGCTCAACGCCTATGCATTGCCATTCAGCGTGGCAATCCAGCCAGCATGCTTGGCACACTGCCAACTGGCAGTGGGCTTAAGCATTTGGATTATCTTTAGACCTTTAAGGGTCTGTGGATGATCCAATGCTTTTTATGTAGTAGTCGTAGTGTAGGTAGTTTTAGCATGTATAGTAGTACCCATTTTATTTACTTATTACTTACATGCAAAATGCATTGGAAAAATAAGTCAATATGAAAATGAGCTCCTCTCTTATCATGAATGGAGAAACCATTTTGAAATTACAAATGAACACAGTTACTTCGGTACAAAACGTATCATTTGTGTCGAGTGTTTGAAGCGATGAATTATAAGTAATGACGACTCAGACTCAGTGTATGGAGGAGAAAGATTATGGAATTTTTGGGAACCATTCAATTGATACCTAAACGATTAATACTTAATTAATTTTGGTTAACATCTTCAGTATTGTACCTACATAGTAAATCATCAATCTATATTTTTAATTCAATATTAATTAAAATAGAGGCCTTTGCCTTGCAGTGGGACGATAACTGCTAAAAAAAAACTCAATTATTAAAAAGTGTGCTATTTTCAATCTACTAATATATTAAACATATGTATAAACACTAAATTATTACTACACTCACTTTAGGTAAATACCTAATTGCTAAATTATGAAATGTTTAAAATGGGAAAATTTATGGCCATAGTAACAATTTAAAAATAGACAACAGAAATGCCTGTTAGCTCCTTTACTTTGTGAAGAAATCTGTTCAGCTGTCTGTATTTAAGCCACAAAAAAAAAAAAAAAATTAATGCTCTGTATAAAATAATTAAAATCTGCTCCTAAAAACGAAAATGCAAACATTGAAGTGAAGCCATATTTTTCTTCTTCGGTGTCGTCGTGTACTGTAATTGTAAAAACACAATATTCGATAATATATCTGGTATTTTCTGACATTTGTGACATTATTTTGTCCAATGTCATTTGTTTTGTCGTTGTTTATGTATAGTACCTCTTATTTTTGTTGCAAATAAAAATTTCTGTATTTCTGTATGCAAATAATGTTGTTTTTATCAACATTATTTGCATAAGAATTAAACCGTTTCCACTACCAATGTCAGAAAACATTTAAGTGCAATACATTTATTCACATCTATATAATTATAATGATAGAGTACATTATTATTTTTCTCAAAAAATGGCAAAACCGCCTTCCATCGTTACAAAATTCGGATATTTCGCTCGAATTGCTTGCATTTTTGTTAGTTTTTTCAAAAACAGCTCAGCCGATTTCGGTAAAATTTAAATAGGACCACCTCGAGATAATACCCTTTCAAACTAAAAAAAATATTTCGATTCGGTTCACAATTGGCAAAATTATCGATGAACATACACAAAAAAATACAACCACACGAACATAGAACCTCCTCCTTTTTGGAAGTCGGTTAAAAATATACTTGACTTTATACAGATGGATGTACCTATATAAATGCACACATTGCCCGCGCCACACTATGCACTAGTTTCAGTTTTTCGGTTGTATTTGAGCAGTGATGATATTATACTACCGGTGGTATACTTCCTTTATCATTACTAGGTATTGATAAGTCTACTACATTCAAGAGATAAAGTGACCAGTTATCAACGCTTAGTCGAGTAACAAATCCGAAGGCGTGCGATCGCATGGACCTAGTCATAATATTTTTTAATTATGTTGAATAATTGGCATTTACCGTTTACACTCCGTGTTAATAGGACTGTGATTGTAGCATTATGTGTATCGCTCGTGTTAATTTATAATATCTACAAAATCGAATTGGACAGTCAAATTCATGAAAAAAGTGAGGACAGTTATACGATACATGATTTTATTGTGGATGAGTTTTATGAAAATCGCAAAGTGAGTTAAAAGCCAATAAAATAATTATCACCGTGTTGTGATTAGATTGGAAGATAACAAAATATCGTTAACTGTGGCTGCCCTTTATTCCGTACAGTTTGAATGTACCTATCTAAGAGTAAATATGAATTTGAAAGTGTATCTTAAGATTTCTTGTAGAAAAACCTTTTTTAATTTTCCTGTGAAGAAAAATACGTAACGAATAATAATTTATGCATTATTTTTTTTTACGCATAATAAATATGCGTCAAGTTCATATTTATAAAAGTATAATAAAATTGCTAAAAATATTTACCGGATACTTCCGATATAATATTGATATCTATGGGTATCAAAATAGCTAAAATATACCATCACATTAATTTTTTTTTACATTTGTTTTATGGTTTAGGTGATTTTTTCCTTGTTTCCTAGTTAAACATTACATGAAATTTTAGCTACGGATTTTTTCCTCAAATGTGGTTATGCTTAGCTCCTGATATTTTAGCACAATAGCTTTTGCCATGACAAAACAAGGATAAATTCACCTAACTTAATACACTAATGTAAAAAAAACTTGTCGCTATATTTTACCACTTTTGATATCGGCACATAATTATAAGTAAGTATTCATGTTTGTTTTTTAAAGTAAGTATATGCAAGATGTTCTAGAACTCAACGCCAAGCCGGAAATACGCGAACACCATGTATGCATGAGCTCTAAAACTGCAAAGATCGGAATCCCCACCCTCTTGATTTTTAAATATTGTTAATTTTAGAAAATTGACTATAAATTCCTCTTCGCGGCACTCCAGTTATAGTCGTGCCTTGAGTTTACAACATGATTTGATTTTTATGATTAAATTGAAACAGTCTTGAATATTAAGTAATTTATTTTGATAGGGATTAATACTAAGCCACAAACTAAGAGCCGTTTCTTGCGGCGGCATTTCAATTAACTTTTTAAAATAAAATAACACTTATAGTGGCTTAACTATAATAGTTAGACATAATTATGCTGGCGCGACATTTTTTGTAAATAATGATGTGTTCTGCACGCGCACGCGGTGTAAAGAATATTTCAGGTATTTTGTTTACACCTTGGGTTACATTATTGGAGTTTTAGTAAGGATCCCTATTTTTTTGTAAACATAATATAGCCTAAGTATGTTCACCAGAGATAACGTAGCTTCCTAACAGTGAAACATTTTTTCAAATCGGTTCAGTTGTTTCGGAGCCTATTCGATGCAAACAAACAAATAAATAATCAAATCTTTCCTCTTTATAATATTGGTATAGATTGTAGATAAATGCGCTACAAGTCACAATCAAAAATACAACCGGGAGTCACATAACATTTTCTAAAACAAAGATTTTTGCCAGATTTACAAACATTAACGTATGCGTAAATGTTCAAGAGACCAAGTAATAGCAAGAGCGAGCATTGAACATCTATGATTGTGAGAACGGGAGAGCATAGCATGCGATTCTAAACGAACGTTAGAAAAGATTCTAACGTTTAAAAAATTGGGCTTCTGATATTGCAATTAGTTTTTCTCGCTCTAATCAATCCATCATAGGTAAGTAAGTATGTAATCTAGAAACGGCATTAGGTACTATTTATGAGTAAGCGTTTAGATTGAGATAGATTGGTCATTACACTTACCTACTCTTGCTTTCTAATTAGTACCAGGCATAGTATAGGTCTCATAATAGCTCATTGCAAATCTAACAATGTTCATTACTTTAGCGCTTACAGAGTAGGTACTTTGACTAGTTCTTATGTGTCTGTCAGCAATCACCAAAGATTACCTACGTTCGGCACCGCCAGTCTTCGGATGGGTGACCGCGGGTGGCATTTACAACTGAGCGCTAACGTGGCTCGGATGACATGTTAAATTGTGGGCTCCGGTTGTATTAAACATTAAGTCAAGTCCGAAGTGTGCAGGTGGCTTAAATACTCTGACACCAGAGTTTTTTTCATGAGTTCTGGGTTAGTCCCATGATAAAAGTTGCTACAAATGATGAGTAAATTGTGTCCCTCCAAAAACACATTGATGTAAAATGTTGCAAAAACGGAACCATTCATGGCTCGAACTCGTCTATCGGGTCTTATATCGAGTCGAGCTTTTAACTCTACACATTCTATCTAACGACGACAAAGCCACTTCACAACTCTACACTTTAGTCAAAATAAGGCTTATTAATAATGTGTTGTAGTAATAATAATTTTTTATAGTGATTCCACAGTTGGTGAAGATTTCTGAGATACCTATATTTATTGACCGAGCTTTAGCGAGGTCTCTGAGTCTACTGGGACGAGCCGGCACTCGAGCTGTCAAATGTATGTTTGTATGTTTTTTGTTCGACGATAACTCAAGTACCGCTCAGCTGATCTCCATGAAATTTAGCATGCACGTAGTTTATATACATAGAATTTTTAAGTTCGAATATGAGCATCTTCTGTTCAGTGGTGTGGAAGATACCAGGACCGGTGGTAAAAAGAGGCAAAACGGCGCCACTTTCTGCATGAGTTGCGGAGTAATATAACTGCACGCTCGAGTTTTTTATTTAAAATTGTAAGAATAACCGCTCATGTTCACGCAAAATTTAGAATAAAATTTTGTTTGTAATTGTTCAGGCAAATTTCATGATAATATTTAATTTGTAACAATATTAATGTAATATCAAGCAAATTTTGGACGCCTAGCGCCACCTAGTGCTATCAAACTGTAAACTTCACTTAGCGGTTGTTTTTGTAACTCTTTACTCAGGTCGATGTCAGAATAATTCATGTTTGGGCAGTATTGCATGGTGTCGCCACTTTGTATGAAATAAACTCATAGCTTGCTTTAGACCGATTCCGCGACTGTTCGGAATTAATTCATACTCATCTCACGTCAGCACGGGTAGCATGGCAAAGGGAACAAACAATTTATCCACTTTTAATGTCAGTTGTCATTGTCAATCCATACTTTATTTCCGCTTCGAGGGGATATAATGGTGGAAAGACAATTTGACCCTTTGCCATGCTACCCGTGCAGGAGCATTCAGATAGAGTAGGAGTTGTCGCAAACATTATTGTTCTATGAAGCCCGATATGCTACATTATGCGACTTCTGTGAATGTTAGATTCCATTCAGTATGACCAGTGTAGCATAATTCAAACATTGTAGCAGAGCAATAGCAATTTTAGGCAGAAACTTATATTTTAAATATTTCACCTAATGTAATCTATTTCATTTAAAATTGTTTAAATTATCGACCAAGTACGAGTACGACTCGCGCACGAACCCCCTTAAATATTTATTTTATTTAATTTAATTATTTATTGTTAAAGTGAATATACAACTAAATATGCTGTGAATATTTCAAGCATTTACCAATTACCATTATTAATATCGAGCGAGAAACGGCTAAAAAAATCGGGTTTGTTGTATGGGAAAATAAATATAAATTTTCAGCTTTCTAGCTATAACGGTTCATGAGATACAGCTTGGTGACAGACAGACGGACAGCGGAGTTGTGGATATGTGGTGGTGCGTCGGCGGTAGGTTGCGTCGTCGAATAACAACTCACTATACGAATATTACGTATTTATTGTCTCCGCATAGGCTTAACACACCATACAAATAATTGTAAATAATAGGAGTATGATGAGTGACAGAAGGCCCCAGTGGTGTCTCGGAGAGATGGCCCGTCCATCACAGGAGAGCCACCGGATCCCACCCTGTAGCAGTAGATACCACAGGAACTGGAAAGGTCACTGCAGGAGACCCCAGTGATAGTAGAAGCGTTTGAGATCTGACCGTCGACAAAATGAGGTGCGTTGATTTGCACTCGATGCTCAGTTAAAGTGGGGTCGTGCCGATATTCAAACAAATTATACCAATGACAATCACATTTTTACGAGCACTTTCAATGTTCTGTTGAAAAGAAACCATTAAAATCTTCATAGGTTTTGCAGTTGCATCTATGTATATGAAATCCGAGAAAATTTTGATGTTTTGATAAGTTGTCAGAAATGTCAGAGTTTTAATAAAATTATTAGGGTTCTTTTTTCTTTATTCAGAGGTTTTGAATAATGAGGTACTATTTATTGCCAGTCGGATAAGAGAGAAGTAGTCATTTAAAGTAGGATACAATTATATGAAACTGTATTTGTGTATTTTCATGGAAATTAAACTAAGCGGATCAAATATCAATTACTAGATTTGACCCAAAAAACAGACGGGTGAAGTTAAATAAAACAGTTTAACATTTTGATAATAAATAATTAATAAACTTTTTTTGTAAGCAAAACCTTATTAGTTGCAATTGAACATTAATCTCAGAAAAAGAAGCAATAACGCAAGCACACATTAAATAAATGTTGCTTTTGACTAGCGTTGTTGCGATAGGCGATAGTTTCGCTATCGATAGTCTGACAAATTCAGTTTGTCGATATATAGTAGATAGTTCTATCGAAAATATCGAAGTTCAGCGGTTTACTATCGATAATAAAAATCATGCAATAGTTTTGAATATTAGCAATGCTATCGATAGTATCGAATACCTACTGTACTAGCCTTTTTAATAGTTCACTGCAGGACGTAGGCCTACCCACGAAGGGTGATCGGGCCATATTTACCACGCTGGCACAGTGCGGGTTGATGGATTCACATACGCCATCGAATTTCTTCTACGGACGTATGCAGGTTGCCTCACGACGTTTTCCTTCACCGAAAAGCCAGTGCTAAAAAGAAGTCGCCTAACTTTCATACCAATATTATTAAATTTTTTTGAAATCACAGTATTTATGATATAAAATAGGAATAGCGCGAGGTCCACGTCCGGGGCGGACTACTAGTTATACTATGCTTTTATTTTTTCAGCATTGGATATTGTCAAAATTAGGGGACGTGATGTACAAAAATGAACAATATCCCGTAATCGACGAAGAAAAAAGGAACAAAACATTTCTCATACTTATTTGGAAACACTGGGGATTTCTCCAGAAGAGGCACCTTTATTACTTTGGTAAAGTTCGGTATGTGTCTATGGATTTATTATGAAGAAAAACCTACATTTTACTTTTTAAATATTTTTTTGCTGTGTTCACACAAGTGTCAAGAGCAATGTCAATGTCGAATTACGTGTAAAAATTTTTATATTCATCTATCGGGCTTTGGTATGAACAACTATAAAGCCTATGATTTATAAAAAGATCAAAAAATATTTTAAAAATAAATACTATAGTAAAAAGAAAACTAAAAAATACATGTCCAATATTTTTTAGTAATCTATCAATTAAACCAATAAAAATGGATAGTAAAAAAAATGAAATGTTGTCCATTCTTTCCATCCCTTTTGTTACCGACGAAAAAACGGAGAAGGTTATTAATTCGACACGTTTTTTTATATCGACGGTATCGGATTGGAAAAATACCGAGGCAGATGGCAATACAAGAGCCTCTCTTGTAGTGCCATCTGCCTATACCCAGCAGTGGAATAAAGAAGGCTGTGGATGATGATGATTATGTATGCAAACGTAAAACTTTCATAGAGTAGTCCGATTTCCATGATGCTTTTTATGTTTGGTAGACCATTCTTTAAAGATAGATAGATCGATAAATAGAAAAACTCTTTATTGCACACCAAAAAATAAACAAAAAGGTGGTCCCTCTTAAATTTTATTGAAATCGGCTAAACCATTTTTGATAAATCAACAATAGTGTGAATATTACTCAATCGATCCGTGCGAACTATTCAAATTCTGAACACGGTTGAAGTTGTTTATGCCATTTTTTGCGAAAAATAATTATAGTTTTTTTTTGACAATATATTATTTCTATGGGATATTACTTACTAGTGAGCAGATAAAACCTGGTATTCAGATTTAGCTGAAAAATAATTGGTATTGCGATAAAAACATCTGAAAAGTGGAACAGTGGCCGATGTGCACCATGGGGGCACTGTGCATAAAAGCGAAATAAACTACATTTTTCATCTAATACGGGATAAATATATTTGACATGTAAATATACCTATATATTAGGCATTTTTTCGGAAACATACTGATAATGATATAAAAAAGTAAGTAAGTTCGTATAGGCCGGGTGGCTAGCCCTGGTGTCAGAGTTTTTAGGCCGCCTAAAAGGCTTCTAACTTGGCTAAATGGTTAAAATAACCGGGACCTACAATTTAACGTGTCATCCGAGCCACGGTGGCACTCAGTTAAAAATGCCACCTGCGGCCACCCATCCAAATACTGACCGTACGGAACGTTGCGTAATGTCGGTGATCGCTGACAAATGTTATATTATGTTGCCGATAAAATTGTGTTGTTATAATACACACTAAATTTGACCATGGCAACTAGCGTGGTTTTAACACATTTTTACTAAAGTATGACACAGTTCTTAGATAAATGATTGGTCTCGCTTCGCGGAGCGAGACCAATCATTTATCTATGGACACAGGTATAACTCACATTTTACTATAATAGACGTTCTACTATAGCTTCGACCACATCTGGCGATCTTTTTCAAGGTTGGAGTAGGTACTAGAACGCGGGCTCGCTCGCATAGCACATGATCGCCTAATGCGGTTAAAACTAAGTAGAACGTCCATCTGTTAAGTAAAGTGTGAGTAATAGGTGTTAAATATCTCATCAAAAACACAAATATAAATAAGAGCTAAAGTTCAATTACCTATTAAAAAATATGCGTCGTTGTCGACATCGCCGACAAAAGTATTGAGATCTTTATGAGTGTCAACTTCTACGTAGAGAATTATGCATTTATTTCACCTGGAATGTACCTAATTCAATCTCAATACATATTTGATTTACAATATTTTTGAAGTTGCAGTTTTGTATGAGGCAGTTGATTTTTTTCTCAAATTTCGGGTTGCGCTCATAGTAAAAGTTGGTCAAAATGATGATTAGATCAAAATTATAGGTAACTTTTTTTAGCTTACTTGGCTTAGTAATTGTCTTATTGGAATAAATCTGTACATATTATACTCATTTATCATTATGAACAATGGGATCAGAACGGAAATAGTGAAAAAAAAATCATCTGTACCACATTTTGTTATTTTGTACGGAACATTCGATATTTTTTTCGCCTTTTCTAGCTTGGTTGGATAAAAACTATTTAAAATGACAAGATGTAAATATACACTTTTAAATCCCTTTGCAAACGAACACATTGTGTAAACAAACGATTGTTTTTCAGGCAAGATCCATTCGAGGAATGCAGTGTAAACAACTGCGAGTTTACTGGTGACAGTGATAAGTTGGCATCAGCTGATGCGGTCATCGTCCACCTCCACAGAGGTGACATACCTCCAACGAACCACAGACGCCCCAGCCAAAGATGGATATTCCTGAACGATGAATCTCCTAACAACGTATTCGCTCTATCTCCTCATAAAGTAAAACTCTCGAGTCTATATAACGTGTTCAATTGGAGTATGACTTTTAGGTACGAACAAGTGGGTATATAATATATTGTATGTATAAAATAAGACAGGATCTATAGAGAAGTCCATGTTGAACAGTGGATGTCCTATGGCTGATGGATGGATGAAAGATACAGGTATAGGCTTACATACGCCAAGCCCAAGCCTATTTTCAACAGTTCATTAATAAAAGACCGGTACAGTACAGTAAGAGACATGTTCAAAATTCAACGAGACAAAATAAACAGTTTCCTAGAATATAGAGTTCAGTTGCTCTAATATAATTTAAACGTTTAGTATAAGAATACCAGCGACCCGCCCCGGCTTCGCACAGATGTATTATCCACATGAACCTTTCTCTTGAATCACTCTATCTATTAAAAAAACGCATCAAAATCTGTAGCGCAGTTTTTAAAAATATAAGCATACATAGGGACAGACAGCGGGAAGCGACTTTGTTTTAACACTATGTAGTGATTGATAACGGTAACGGTTGTTGTAATGAATAAAATACGTGTATTATACCTAAGGGTTGAAGGGCTTGACCAAGTTTTGCTACTAATCATGACTTATCATCTAAAGCGTCCTACATCAATTACTTAACTTTTGTAAGAAATATTAATGGAATGTATCTTTTTAGAAGTGATTCTGATGTCCCAGTTCCTTATGGTAGAACAGTAGGCCTGAAATCTACAAGACTGTCATCTTCAGGTCAAATCCAAGATTTAATTCCCAACTGGGACCGTAAGAGGCGAGATGTGCTTCTGGCAATTTTAATATCCAACTGCGGCGTGTCCTACAGAACAAATGTCATAAACGGCTTGAAGAATCATATGCAGGTCGACGTGCATGGCAAATGTGGAGATAACGAGCTGAAAAACAGGTATTGTACCTTAGTCACGTACTGTTTCTGAATTGCGTGTACGCAGTGTGTGACCAAGGCTGCGTTTCTATGCAATTAATAATTTACAATTTCTAAGTATGATTATGTTTTTTAATCGACTTTCAAAAAGGAGGAGGTTCTATGTTCGTCTGTATGTATTTTTTTTCTGTATGTTCACATACAATTCCACCAATTGTGAACGAATCGAAATATTATTTTTTAGTTTGAAAGGGTATACTCACGAGGTGGTCCCATTAAAGTTTTACAGAAATCAGCTGACCCGTTTTTTAAAAATCAACAGTAATGTAAAAATCGAATTCAAATTTTTTACATGATGGACGGCGGATTCTGCGAAAAATAATTATAATGTAACAGCTCACTACAATTGTTACCAATGATTTTAGCGCTCTATACAAACAACTTACGAGTATGTACCTACAAACAGATAGTAATAATAATTATATAGTTTGTTCTTTCAAAAATGTACAAGTGACACAGACTATCTGTCTACCTGTACTAAGTTGTCTTTTCTGTCTACGACAAGTGATGACAACAATAAGTTGACTTAAAGTACTTAAGTACTACAGGAAAACAGACGTTATTTTTGCCACTCTGATTGAGATACGAGTAGTACAGGAAAAAAGGAATTTAACTTTGCACTAAATTTCCGATCAAAATCATTTTTTTTAATAAGTTTTAGGATCACTTACTGATCATAAAATCACAAAATGCTGACAGATCTAGGTGGAGCTTCAAGCGCCATCTTGAAAAAACGTTTTTGGACGATTTCTCGGAAACTAATCACTTAAAGGCAAAAATCATAGTGATTAGTATTGTAGAAAATAAAATTTCGCATCTTTTATTTTCAGTTATTTTTTTTTGTAAAACTTACCGTTTACGATTTATGGCTCATTTAATGAAAAGTTTGCTGGTAACAAAAGATGCTAAATTTTATTTACTACAATTATAATCCCCGTTACTTTTGCCCTAAAGTTTCCAAGATATCGACCAAAAACTTTTTTTCAAGATGGCGCTTGAAGGTCCACCTGGATCTGTCAGCATTTTGTGATTTTATGCCCAGTAAGTGATCCTAAACCTTATCAAGAAAAACTTGGATCGGAAATTTAGTGCAAAGTTAAATTCCTTTTTTCCTGTACTACTCGCACCCCAATCAGAGTGGCAAAAGTGCTATGAAAATTAGTTTTTACGTATGCAAAAGTGCATCGATCATCATGGCGAATATTTTGAAAAGCCATACATAATAACAGATATTTGTTACTTTTTGTTATTCCGGATACTTAAATAGCAGCCCTCGTAATACCTAAATGTAGAGAGATGTCAATCATTCCAAGTGATTTGCTTACAATTATTGACTTTGCAATTTTTTTGGTTCCATACTGATGTTTACAACGCTTAGCAAAATTATGTATGGAACTGAAATAATTTACCACTTGAATTTTGCACAATTCCTTATGGTGAAACTAGTTGGCGGCACGAATTCAGATTTGGCGTAGCTTAAATAAATCATATCTCAGCTGTATTGTCTGACAAAGAGATAAATTCAATGATAAACATTAGATATAGGCAGTGCTTGTGAACCCATTGCAATATAATTTTGTTTTTATTTGTTTTAAATACCTATAATTATTACCTAAGACGGCTGCGTACTAAGTGCGCATAAGTTTTTCTCCATAGTAAATTATGAAAAAAAAAACTGCTGAATTGATTTATTTAAATAACAGTTATTTGAACTAACGAACATGTAAAATAAGCCGCTATTTTCATAAATGATGACTCAGTTTAGTTCTTCTGTGTGTTTTTTGCGTTCAGTTTCCTAAAGATTTGAGTCAAAATTCAATTGTTCCAAGGCTTATAATATATCATTTGACTAGCTTAAAACCCAAGGCATCGCCCGCGCTGTCTAAGTACTTGTTTAAAATTATGGTTGTCCGCGGTTTAACCCGTATTTTCTTTGTATCTACTTGCCTTAAGATACTTTATTTGTCAGAAACATGGTAATGTAAATAACATACAAAATCGCATACAGATTTTCGGAGAGTAGATAACGCATGTTCTAGCCCGTGTGGTGTACAAATATAAAAAAAAAATAGTAACATGTTAGGAACAACATAAGCAAAATATAAAATAAATTGTAAAAATGAAAATTAAGAACATTTAAAGTTACATTTGAAGTTGTTATTGTCATTGGTTAAAATGATAAACAGCTCATAACGATTAATGGATTAAAATGATAATAACCCAAAATTTGGCCCATGTTGTCCAAAACTTGCTTAAAATATTAATAGCCCGCGGTTTAATGTAACTTGCTTAAAACGATGCAGCCCGCAGGCCCACTTTGTCTAAGTACTTTCTTAAATGATAATGACTTGCAGTATAGTCCGAGCTCTCTTAGTACTTGCTTAATATGATACCAGACTCTAATAGTCGGCGGCTTAGCCCGCATTGTCTTAGTACTTGCTTAAAATGATAATGACCTGCAGTTTGGCCCGCGTTCTCTTAGTACTTAATTAAGATGATATCTATGCAGCAACTCCTCATAATTTTTGCTTTTTCAGGATTTATCCCATGGCAAAGTAAGTATCTATATTGATCTGTATAATATACCCCAAGTTCAAGTCTATTGGCTCACAAAATAAAAACTTTCGTAAACTAATAGGGGACCATTTTACCCCATATAAGAATAAATAATTAAAATTGTCTTCTTAGTATATCATCAAATTATTTTAAAAAGCCTATTTAGGTTATTTTTTACGATTAAATATTTTTATTTTATTCAGAGGGAACCGAGATAAATTCATCAATCTAGATGAGACAACTATATCAACGCTAAGACATATTGTTGCCTACTCCTAAACTTATCATTTTAAAAAACAAATCCAAAATCGTTTTAGTGAACTGTTACGAAGGTATTTAGGTTTTTTCTTGAAGGAACTGTACACTCTTCCCGAGACGTAAATATCTCATTTTCTATTTATTTCTGTAGTGAATTGTCATACAAAATATTATTATCATAGAATTCAGTGTTTAACGATGTGTGAAATAAAGTTTATTCTTTTTATTCATTCCTGAGGGAATCGTGATTGATTTTTGGGATCATGGATAAAAATATGCTTATAGGTACATGTTGTTCCTTACTCCTGTACCTAATTTGAAACGAATTCGTGTTTATTTCTTTTGAATGAATCCGGAAATGTTTTCCAGGACGTCCACAGTGTACGTAGTTAAAGTAGTGGGCTATTTTCAAACAGATTACTTCTTCGGATTACTTAGATTAAAAAGTTACATACAAACAAAAAGGGCCCGCTCTATACCGTTAGAGGACGGTTTTTCAAAATTTTTGTCCTTAGTGTTGCATCACGTTGTACAATGTGCCTATATTCCAAATTTCAAGTTTACATCTTTACCGGTTTAGGCTGTAAGCAGTCTGTCAGTCAGCCAGACAGGGAAGCCTTTTTACATTATAGATTGGAGATTTTTTTTCAAACAGTTTTGTTAGCAAGAAGCATATATTTTGTAAAACAAATTGATACACATCTTAGTTAATATTCAACAGCAAACACTGGTGTGATTACCTTCTGACGTTTGTATGGAGTGACGAGCGACTTGTTTTTACTCTTAACATATTTTGTTGTTTATCTTTTGCAGTTGCCCGGGTCATTTTCGAGCTGATTGCGAAGAGATGTCTCATTACCTATTCTACCTTGTCCTAGAAAATTCAAAATGCAGTGAATACATGACAGAGAAGTTATTCCACAACGCCTACTCCAGAGGAGCCATACCAGTAATACAAGGCCCTTCGTTAGAAGAATGTAGAAAATTTCTTCCACCAAATTCCTACTTACATATTGACAACTACGCGAATCTCGCAGAGCTAGCCAAAGATATTATAAGAATAAGTGAGAATGAGAAAGAATTACTTTTACATCATGAATGGAGAAACGATTTCGAGGTTTTGAATGAACACGGGTTTTTTGGTACTAAATCTTTCCATCTTTGTCGAGTATGTGAAGCTATGAACTATAATGACGATGCATTATCTGTTTATAATAAAGAGCGGATTTCTGCATTTTTAGATAAATCAATGTTATGCAGAAAATAGTTTTAGGTAGAGTTTTTTTTTTTGTGATAAATATGTCGTGACCGCAGGATTGAACCTGCGTAACTGACTCGCTGATCGGGTTACCGTCCCGGTGCTTTACCAGTTAAGCTAGGTACACACTCTTACAATTACGCCAAATTAATTGAAGTGATTAGATATAGTCCCTAATAGTGAGGTATCACTATAAATTGACTAAGTAGATGATTTTCTGTGTTGAATAAGTGCGAAAGAGAAAATCTTATACCTGCATTTTTGGGGTTTTATCTTTGGAGTATTTTATTATATTATTCAAGTTACATTGGCTGTGATTTTGTTATAATTTTGACACTTTAGCTTAAGATTTTAAACTAAAAACCATGGCATTATTATATGGCTAACATTTATATTATGTATGTCTGAAACTTTAAAAACACTAAAACACAGTGAAACACAGGCTTGAAAAACCGTGGTGGTCTAGTAGCAGTGACACGCGCCTGGCAATCGTGAGGTAGTGGGTTCAACTCCCGGTCCGGTACAAATGAGTTCTTTGGAATTTATGTACCTACCTACGGAATTACACACCACTGGCTTTTCGGCGAAGGAAAACATCGCAAGGCACGCTGCATACGCCCGTAAAAGAAATTCGGTGGAATCGACCAACCCGCACTGGGCCAGCGTGGTGGTTATGACCCAATCACCCCTCGTGAGTAGGCTTACGTCCTGCAGTGAGATATAAAAAAAAGGGGCTGGTACACATAGTACACGGAATTGCACTTGGAATACTTCCGGTATTTTTATATTTTAAGATTTTTCGAATAATTAGCAGGTTTTGTGAGCAGAATTTGTATTTGTTTAAATAAATAAGCAAAAGCATCATTTGTTTTAATATGGAACCGTTTTAAAATCACCGTGTCAGTTCGTCCGTCTGTCTGTCTAACCGTCCCTGAGTTCTATTTTCGCAAAGCCTTAGAATTTTCACATCTACCTATTTTCAATTTGCATGAATTTTTACTTTCTAGTAGTGTTACACAGCTACATTATCTAAAACCTTCTATTAACAATTTTCCAGAACATTTTCTTTCCTTTTAAAACTCAAAAACTGTTAAAGGGCCATTCCAGCAAACACGACATCTGAGGTCAAAAAAAAAAAAATTACATAACCTGAATCTGTGACTATAGTAAAGCCAATACAATAATTCAACAGGAATCGACCATTTATTTTCATAGTTTTTCGATTTTTGTAATTTTTACTGTTTATTAATATTTTTATTATACTTTTTGATTTCGAGTCCAAAATTGTCATCGCCGTTAAAGTCATACAAATTGTTTAGGAACGCTGCGCAAGATTGATTTCTAATATAATCAGTTGGAATCGCCTTCCATCTTGCTTATTTTGACAATATATGTATACCATAATATTGTCTGTCCATTTTGTCAGAGAATGACCTATATAAATATACCTACGCTGTGCTTGTTGATGCGTGCATGGTCTCTATTCAAGAACTTCATCATCATCAGCCTGTATCGACCCACTGCTGGGTATAGGCCTCCTCTCCCTTGTGCCAGTTTTCCCTGTCTCGGGCTGATCTTATCCACGCGTGTCCCACGATGGATCTGATGTCGTCGACCCATCGGGCTGGTGGTCTGCCTACGGAACGCCTGTCTGCTATTGGAAGCCACTCAGTCAGAGATGTACTCCACCTTCCATCATCACGTCTGGCCACGTGTCCTGCCCAACCTTTGTCCGTCGTCGGATTTCCGTATTACGGACTCGATCTCTTAAGCTAAGAACTTCATAATAGATGTTTATTAATTTTAAAATGTGATACCTAAGCATTGACCAAGCGTTAGTATAATTTTGATGTAACTGTTGATATTTTACTTTTATATAGGTACCAATATTTTTGGTATGATTTCACCCTAAGTTGTAAATTTGGTCGCATTATTATTCCGAATGGTTCCGTGAATTATGGCACAAGTTTGTTTTTATTACGAGTGTTGCTCAGAGGTGTTAAAAGTTGCTTTCGAGTTCCTCGGAGGATTTCAATATTACGTACAGACTGTTATTGGTAGGTATATTTATATTTGTTTAGACTTATATTTGATAGGAATAGCTACATGATCAGCTCATCAAATCTGAATTTACTTCAGTTTTTTTTTGTAAATCTCTAGATCGGCGTACAGGGTTTTAATGGCAACTCGACATCTCTACGCGTTTTTGAGTCTTGAACTCTTGACAGACGGACGGATAGACGGACAAAAAAAGAGAAGAGAAGTACCTACTGTACTATAGATCCTATAAGGGTTCCGTTTCTCCCTTCTGAGGTACAAAGCCCTAAAAATAACAGTAAGTAATAATGAAGTGTGTTAAGCCTTGACCCATTGTTTTCCTCTGTTACCCAGTCAGAAATAGTAACAATGTCCCCAAAACATCCTGTTATCACTAATTATAGCGCGCAAACAACTTACCAGTAACGGAAGGCCGGATTTTCCGTTCTCGCGTTTACATTTAATTATGTTGTTCCCTTGTTTCGCAGCTTACGACGACGAGCATTACTGTAGTGGCACTAACAAAGTAGTTTAGCTAATCCCCGAGAGGAACGACGGCCTAAGCCGCCGAGAAAACTTCTCAGCCAATTATGTAGACGTGCGGGAAACTAATTGTTTTCAGTATGACGCGCATGAAAGGGAACGGTTTTAGTGGCGAGTTTCATCATCATTTCAGCCATAGAATACGTTGGTAGACAAAATACAGTCTACTAATACACAAAGGCCTATTGGACAAAGTTATTCAGAAATCGTCCATGTCCACCTACGAGATGGACAGATGATCTCATCAAGACCGCAGGATCACGCTGAATGCAAACCGCTTCCAACTGGTCTTATTAGAGATTTTTTTTTTTTTTTTTTTTTTTTTTTTTTTTTCATTTATTCCATTGACATATTACATGCGCTTAGAAACGTCATCACAAAATAAATATCATTAAAAAAATAATTGAACACGTAGAATTCAATAAAAAAATAATAATAGGTACTTAATAAAAAATATCAGCAATAGCATCGTCAAGAACAATATCATCAATTAAAATTACAAGGAAAACAAAATAATAGGTACTTAATTAAAAATATCAGCAATAGCATCGTCAAGAACAATATCATCAATTAAAATTACAAGGAAAACAAAATAATAGGTACTTAATAAAAAATATCAGCAATAGCATCGTCAAGAACAATATCACCAATTAAAATTACAAATAAATAAATTAACAATAAATTATACGCTCAAAAACAAGGTTTTGTCAGAAATAGCTTCAGCTAAAGTATAATAGCTTTTCTCCAAAAGATGTGTTTTTACGTAACTTAAAATGTCATTTTTTGGGCTAACCTTAATACATTCCGGCAGTTTATTATAAAATTCGATCCCCAAACAATAGAAACTATTTGTTGTCTTACTTAATCGACGTTGGGGCCGCGCTATATGATTCTTATATCTGCTATTACGACCATTGACGCCAATTTTATTCATTTTATCAATGTTTTCAATGACATACAAAACATTTTGGTACACAACTTCTCCTATCATTGTCATAATACCTAGCTTATTAAATGCATTCTTACACGAGTCTAATCTCTTGAGGCCTAGAATGTATCGCACTGCTCGCTTCTGCAAAATAAATACTCTGTTGGTATGTCGTGCAGCAGCGGAGCCCCAAAAGAGGATCCCGTAAGTTAGGAGCGAGTGGAAATAAGCAAAATATACTGTTCTTGCCGCTGCAGGCCCTGCTAGCTCCTTGATCTTTTTAATGGCATAAGTTGCGGAACTAAGTTTTTTAGTTAAGTTGCCGATGTGAGTACTCCACATTAATTTTTTGTCAAGCCAAACCCCAAGAAATTTCACTTCATTAGACAGAGACAGTTTGAGTTCATCTAGAATTTCTCGTACCCCAGGATTTATATGCGATTTTGGGTTCGTCGCTAAATTGAAGTTAATTATGTGTGTTTTTTCAACATTTAACAACATGTTATTAGCTGAAAACCAATGTTTCATATTTTCAAGTGAATGTTTTATTTTCGTTCCAGCTAAGTCATCACTTCTATCTTTAACTACTAAGCTAGTATCGTCTGCGAACAGAACCATATCTATGTCCTCGGTTACTGCTGACAGGTCGTTTATATATATAATAAACAGCAGAGGTCCCAAAATGGATCCTTGAGGAACACCCAGTTTAAGTGAAGACATATTCGACCTACACCCATTCACCTCAGTAACTTGTTGTCTATTGTTCAGGTACGATTTCAGTAAATTAGCTTCTGTGAAGCGTACACCATAGTGATTAAGCTTAGCCAACAAAATTTCATGGGACACGCAGTCAAACGCTTTTGAGAGATCGCAAAAAACTCCAAAGGTTTTCTGCCCTCTCTCAAGTCCCTTAAGAACGTCTACAATAAGCTGTGTTATCGCATGCTTACATGATTTTGCTTTTTGGAACCCAAATTGACGCACATTTAAGAGATTTTCATCTATCATATATGACATTAGTTCTTCTGCAATGTATTTCTCAAATATCTTACTTACGCTAGGAAGAACAGATACAGGGCGATAATTATTGCAATCAGTAACAGCTCCTTTTTTAAATACAGGGACAACTTTGGCTACCTTCATATCATCAGGAAAGTATCCTCCGCAAATGCAATCATTGATGATAGATGTTATAGGATCTACAATTACGTTCTCCAGTTTTTTGACCAAGTATGGCGAGATGTGCCAAAAGTCGTTGGATTTCTTCGGTTTCATTTCTCTAATTATTTTAGTTACGCGATTAGCAGTAATAGGTCTTAGAATAAAATTGGATTGATGGCAAGGTATAAAATTGTCTAAGTATGTCAGAGAATCTTCAATTGAACAATCTAAATGTTTAGTGAGGTTATTGGCTATATTTACAAAATAATTATTAAAAATATCACAAATTACATTTTGATCATGAATTAAGTCACCATTATTATTATATATTTTATCACAGTCTATATCACTATTACCGCCTTTCCCAGTTTCTTCTTTTATAATTTGCCATACACATTTAATTTTGTTGTTGGCATTTTCAACTTTACGTTTCAAATAGAGCTTTTTGGCCGCGTGGCATACTAATTTAAATATTTTACTATATGTATTCAAGTAGGTTCGTGAAACAATATTACCATTGTTACACAGATCATACAGTTCAAAAAGTCTCTGTCTAGATTTATAGATTCCCTTTGTTGCCCAATCACAGAATTTAGGACTTTTATTAGGCAACTTAGTGACAGGCATAATCTTATCTAAAGTATCCACGAAAGTTTTGAAAAATTTAGAATAGTCATTGGGAGAGCTAGAGTTATTCCATGCCAGATGTAAGGAAAGTTCAAGCTGACCAATTTTTGCATCTGTAGTTCTTCTTGCTAGTCGTTTATTGGTAGAAACATAATCGATTGCAATTTCAAAGTTAACTATTTGTGCATAGTGGTCAGATTTAACCCCCGGAAGAACTTTTGTAATCGGGGTGCCCCCTGAGTCTGTGAATACATTGTCTATACAAGTTTTTGATTTAGTAGCAATTCTGGTGTATTCGTTTATCAATTTTCTTAGACAAAAACTATCAAGAACATCGGACAGGATATGCTTCAATTCCATATCAAGAGCAAAGTCGACATTGAAATCCCCACATAGTATGATTGTTTTATTATTATACTCAGTTACTTTATCTAGACATTCTTCTAATTTCACAGAGAACATATCCAAGTCTCCCGAGGGAGATCTATATGTAACTAGGATAATACATTTTTCCGTCTCAATACAACTGACCTCAAAATGTTTTTCGATCGACATTTTATTGATGTCCTCCCTTGATTTGCATTTTATTTCTTTTCTAACTAATATCATACAGCCACCTTGACTGTGTTTTGTTCTACAATATGAGGATGCTACTTTATAACCTTCTACATTAATGACATTTGATTTTGCTTCATTAAGAAAAGTTTCAGACATACACATTATGTCAATTTTTTCACATTTTAAAAACAAACTTAAACTATCAGTTTTTCTAAATATACCTTGTACGTTTTGATGACACAGTTTCATTTTACGCACGCCTGTGGCCTTTCTATTTGAAAATTTACTGCAGGTCTTGAAACTGTATCATCAGTCAGCACAATCAAGTTACTGTTATTTAACCCGTGAGCGCAGGCTACAGCTACTCTGCGACCAATATTATCACGGCTCTTTCTTATTTCATCGTCATTAAGTTCTAATCACGATCATTAGGGGAGGTCTATATCCAGCAGTGGACGTCAAATTATGGCTGATGGATGGATGGACGGATTCAGAAACCGTGTACTAAGCCGAAAAGTATCAAAAAAAAGGGGGGTCAGCAAAATATTTAACGGAAAATATGTATTTATATAAACTGCCATGATTTTAAACCAAATTTAAGGAAAACGGATTATCTCGTAAATACCTATGTAACATGAAACAATAACATACCATACGGTTACTCATTACCAATTAAACATACAAGTATATACTTAGAATACCTACGTAACACGCATGAAGTATTTAGGTATGTAATAGATTTCTTAGAAAGGCTTTTATCGACAAATGTTTTATTCCACATTGTTATGGAATTTTATCGAATCTTTGATAAAGTAACATTGATCTAATGAAGCGATGACTAGATAGAAAATTTAGGTAATATCAAAAGGTCAATTAAAAATGTGTAATTTTTTTTTGATATTATTACAAAGTGAGAATGATACTTAAATACTTAGATCAAATCAAATAAAAGAAACCATTTAGGTTTTGTGTAAAACAGGCGAACGTCAAGGAAACATTATTGAAAAGCCATAGTCGTACATTTTACCTACCTAATGAATAATAATGATTTTTATCAGTGAAATAAGCGAGGTTATCGGAGAGTCCATGAGTTATGGTTCCATGCACATGACATCATAACATGGTGTCGAAAATGTTGTTTTCAGGGTCATTTTATGGTTGTACAAATAAACGTTACTGCTTATTTGTTGTAGCTGGTGAGACAATACATTAAGGAGGATAAGATCATATTGAAATCGGTATAAAATAAGAATTAGTCCAAATACTAGATCAGGAACGGGTAAACGCTACCCGCCATCAATGATAATCACATGAGGATTATAAGGATTTCGAAATTCAGTTTTGATTATGATATTAAAGAAAGGATGGAGTAATGAGATAGTGGAGACTGTAAATAGAATTAAACCTACTCCGTAGCTGGTGTGATGGGTTATTTCGGGCGTAAAAGCTGAGCTACAATTCGCATAGTAAGTGACCACGTTTCAGTAGGTACCATATAAGTCATAACTGTTTATAGGTACACTCTCTGATCAAAAACATCTAGAAAAAGACAGGTATATTACTTGAATGAGATAACGTTGTGCAGTTTTCCACAATTAATATCTAGGTAGGTAGGTACCTACCCAGCCAAATTAGATTGCGGTCCTCTCTAAGTTTAATAACTTATCTTTCGTCTAATTAAATAACTACCTTTTATACTCCAACATTTCAGGTTTCCGACAATACTAAGTTTTCAATTTGGCCGGCTATGTGTAATGCTTTAGTCGTTTATCACATATCTACAAATCGATTCTAGGGATATGATATGATACGAATTTGAATGAAAAGATTGTTATCACAACTACGTCAAGCGAGATAACAGTAATTTCACTTTGGGTTACTTTACTGATATTATATCTAGGTGCAATACTTTTAGTTAGTTATTTATTTATTTATGCAAAACACATGTCCATAGAAACACAAATAGTACTTAAAGCTACGGACTAATTTTAATACTATAACATGTATACCCTGTTTGATAGGGTGTAGCATAATTTTATACTAATTGTACCAGACAGTGTAAACAGGAAAAAAAGTCTACAATATCGGAGACAGAATCAAAGCCATACAACAAAAGCCGTTTTTCGCTTGATATTAATAAAGGTGACAGGTAAATGCTTAAAATATTCACATAATATTTCGTTAAATTTATAAAAATAAATAGTTCAATTAAAATAAAACAAATGTTTGAAGGGGCTCCCATACAAAAAACGTGTTTCACAATAACGGCAATAGCAAGCTGCTGATATTCCCTTAAACATAAATAATTAAGTTAAAATAAAAAATATAAGGGGAGGCTTCCATATGGTACTGAACCCTTCGTGCACAAGTTCGGCTCGCATTTATACGACTATTAATTTAAAAAAAAACAGCGTTTCTACGGGATTTGTCGAAAGTGCACGCATTTTTATATTGTTGTCTCTTTGTGAATTTCAAGGTTGGTTCTGTAGTAAAAAAAATGTTCACAATTGATGAATACAAAGTAGTTTTATCTAAATACTTTTTAACTTTCAACCGGTGTTATTAGTGATTGTAAGAGAGGCCTATGTCATATGTAAAACTGAAACGATTATGATGACGTTGTAAAGAAAAGGCGAAATTCTAGTTTTTCGTTCAGTATGCGGCGCAGCATTCAAAACAATGCCTTTTATATTATTTAGTATTGGTGCTACTTATGTCGTTCATTCCATAAAATGGGAAGTGTATGCTTAAAACTTCGTAATAGAAACGCATGGCGATCAATTTCCTGCCGGCAGCGCATTGAACAGGCATTCGTACTTTTCCCAAGTTCCTGACGCACAGGGCCACCATGCTTCTAGAATTTTTCTTTTGATCACGAAACTGTTTATTTTCTCTTCTATCAATGGTGATCCTATTGGCAAATTTAGAAACTTTGTCAAAGGGAAGCAACTGCCTGCTATTGCCTACCCCAGAAATAATGTTGTCAACTTTCAAGTTTTCCAGGATAGACAAAGCAGTTTTTAGGGTAGGCACTGTATAAGCACGTGCACTGTTGGGCATAGGCGTCCCCTGTAGATCAATGTTCTCTCGGAGTCGTCAGTTTACTTATTGGTAGACATTTCACGCTGCGTTTACCGGTACGCGGTCTCTAATCGAAAACTGCACGACCTCATTACCTAATATATAAATAATCGGCCAAGTACGAGTAGGACACGCCCACGAAGAGTTCCGTACTGTATTGGAGCCCCCCTTAAATATTTATTTTATTATAGTTAAATTATTCTTAATGAATCGAATATACAATTAAATATTCTGTGAATTTTTCAAGCATTAATTTACTTGTTACCATTATTAATATCGAGCCAAACACGGTTAAAAATTAAGGTTTGTTGTATAGTAGCCTCTCCTTGAATTATAAATTTTTTTTTGTTGTTATAGCGGAAACAGAAATCCATCATCTCTGAAAATTTCAGCTTTCTAGCTATAACGGTTCATGAGATACAGCCTGGTGACAGACAGACAGACGACGGCGGAGTCTTAGTAATAGGGTCTCGTTTGTACCCTTTGGGTACGGAACCTTAAAAAGTAAGTGATATTCAAGTCCCCTCAAGATCAAGTCAGGTGGCCAGCCTTGGTGTCAAAGTTTTTAAGCCGCCTGAAAGAATTGCTAAACGGTTAAACCTCGTGGATGATAATGATCAAAATTTGTGAAATTGTACTGTAAATTACAGGCTGCTCCAATATTATGGCCACCCTAACAAACAATGCGTACCCGGTGGAGCGAGTCGGAAAATTGCTCTCACCCGTTCGAAGTTCCTGCAGGATACCTGCCCAACTCCGCTTGTTATGCTCAAGAATAATGCTCGATGTTTAGTTCTATTTTTAGAAATATAAGCATGGAGAATCTATTCAAGAACCCACAGCATGAAAACGAAAAAATAAGATTTTGTGCTATCTAACGATATGGAAACCCTAATAAACAGTGTGTACCCAGAAGCGCGAGTTGGGAAGTTGCTCTCACTCGCTGGAAGTTCCCGTGGGATACCTGCCCAACTCCGCTTGTTATGCTAAAGAATAATGCTCGATATTTACAGTTTTATGAGCAGTTCACGATTCGCGTCCGCCTCGCTGTTTGCTGGGACTAAGGCGCAAATTGCTAAAGTTGAAGACGTCTGGCAAGTATGGAAGGTACCTAAACTTGTTCCTTGATCTGAGGTAAATTAAATAGCATATGAAATAAGGTTTTTTAGGTTAAAGGTAAATCATCATCATATTGCCCTTATCCCACTAGGTGGGGTCGGCACAGCACGTTTTCTTTTCGTTTCCTAGGTTGAAGGTAAATGTTTTTCGTAATTTTAATAAGAAACATCGTACGTACAAAGACTAAAATAATTGTATCGTTTCTTGTAGTTGTTCTATGTAGCTTTCTAAGTTTTTACAAAAGATTTTATTTGTAATGCTCCTGGTCAAAGCGTAATTTAGCGTGCCAATTAATTCCGTACGCCGTTACGTAGCTGTAACGCGTTAAAACGGTTGACCAGGAGCATAAGTAGAATATTTTGTAAAAATAGGTGCCATTAGAATAGTATCTAAATCCCTTTGGTTTGGTGCTTACCGAATTTTTGTACTTCTACATTAAGGGCTACATTTGGTCACCAATTCGCCTGATGGAAAGCGAGGTTGTAGCCGCATGATATATTGTTGCTAATATATCTACTAGTGAATAAGTTTATTTTTCATTATCTATGTAAGTAAATACAGGTATTGTGTACTCTATTATATTTTCAGTCAATTAAATAGTTGCACATAGATGTTTAGCTACTAGCTCTATTAAAAATAACTAAAAAGTTCTCAATAAAATCAAGTTACATCCAAAAGTACTTTGATAGTTACTGTTACAGTAATAAGTAGGTATTAAAACATCCTAGTTGTCTATTCATACTCGTAGTAATTTGTGGCCCGGCCACTTTACGACCCCCGCTTTAAAACGGATTTTCACGAATGGTTTTGAAAAATAAAGTAGGTACCTAACCCGTTAATTTGTCGTCAGATACCTACATTTTAGATTTTTTGCGATGACTTGAGTAATTTAAATAATCGGCCAAGTACGAGTCGGACTCGCGCACGGAGGGTTCCGTACTGTATGGGAGCCCCCCTTAAATATTTATTTTAATTTTATTATTTATTATTGAAGTGAATATAAAACTAAGTATTCTGTGAAAATTTCAAGCATCTACCTGTTACTATTATTAATTTGGAGCGAAAAACGTCTAAAAATTCAGGTTTGTTGTATGGAAGCTCCCCTTAAATATTTATTTAATTCTCTTTTTAGTATTTGTTGTTGTAGCGGCAACAGAAATACATCATATGTGAAAATTTCACCTGCCTAGCTATCATAGTTCATGAGATACAGCCCGGTGACAGACGGACAGACGGACATCGAAGTCTTAGTAATAGGATCCCGTTTTCCCATTTGGGTACGGAACCCTAAAAAGGACAATGCAAAGTGATTACTTTCTCGTAGAGCTTACAATCATCCTGAAAATTATCAATATTTTAATAGTTTTTACCGATTTCTAAAAAGTAGGAGGTACTAAGTTCGTCTGTATGTATTATATTTGTGTATGTTCATCGATATATTGACCAATTGAGAACCGATTTAAAGCGAAAATTCTTAAGGTGGTCCCGAGGTCCCATATAAATTTTATGGAAATCGGCTGAACCGTTTTTGATAAATCAACCATATAAGCACATGAACCTCACTTCGATTCGTGCAAACTATTCGAATTCTGTACACGGTGGAACTCGGTGGTGCGTTCATAAGATAGTACATAGCAGCTTTACCATGTTAATTTAAAATTTTAATCAGTAATCGATTACAACAGTGGAAATTGTTTTGGTTTGAAATAAACTTTATCTTTGTTACCAAAATTTAACAGCGCCCGGTACGGTGTTAATAATTATTCCTAATTCTCCATACCTCGAGCCATTTCCAAAGTTTTAGTTAAGCAGTATGCTATATAAGCTCCATGCTAATTTTGTAGTATAATCTGGTAGTGCTAAATCCTGTACGTCGAGTGCATAGATAGGGCTGCGGCGTTCAGGTATCTGCAATGCAAATGCACCGTCAGGATTCCGCACGTACGTCCTCGTCACGGACGAACCCAGAATAATCAGAAGTACAGTTCTCGACAAATAACTAAAACAAAGATGGCAAGTACTGCTCATTTGTAGTAAAACGCAACCCTATTGATCATATAAATTAAATTTAGTACTAGTAGACTTGATATCTGTCTTAAAACGCCTTGTGAGTAATAGGTATACACTTAAACCTACGTAAATCTACTCATATACGTACTTGTGTTATGTTCTAAGATCACGCTAGTATCCATAATATACAGGGTAATTCCTAATTAATTAGCGTCCTCTTAAGGGATTATTCCGTACATCAAAACTAACAACTTTTGTTCTGCGACTTTTATCAAATTTAAAAAAAAATGTTGTTCCCTAGAAAAATATCATTCACCCACGACAAAATGTATGGAACAGGTGATTTTTATTTTGAGTTACGACAAAAGTCGCAGAACAAAAGTTTTTAGTTTTTATTAAGTGAAAAGCCCCTAAAATGATGCTAATTGATAAGGAATAACCCTGTATGATTAATCGGAGAACGAATGTGCAGTCGCTACTAGGCAGTGAAATAATTTTAAATAAAATAAATTTCAGGTGCTGGTATGAAGCACCACCTGGGTAAAATACAAGTAGACATAGGCCGAAATATACAAGTCGGCGGATGTGAAGTGAGTTACAAGCTGCGCGAAACCCAATCAACGCGCAGCTTTATGTGAGCTTCAGTCAGGATTGGATATTGCGCCGCTTGTAGCTAACTTCACGTCCACCGACTTGTATGATACGATACGAACCAATAAACAGATTTTTGTTGTTCCCTATACATTTTTTTGTTACTTCTTCCTCGTTTCAGCAAAGTCCGCTGAATAAAATTGTATGGAGCCATTCGAAAACTGCTGCAGTTTCCGTTTACCTATAAACTCATACTAATTAATCTCTTTGAGATAAATTTCTGATGTCACATGTTAGGTTTCTGCTAATTTTTGTTCAGATCTGACAAAAATGGCTTCAGGTTGAAAGAGAAAAGAGAAATTGCCACACTGTTGCATAAACTGTTTTGACTGGAGAACTCTGCTTAAACTAGAGATCTACCTATGCTAGTTCAACCTTTTTGCATAAAATGATCCAAACATACAAAGTATCCACATATTAGTTATTCAGCCAAAAGAAGGAAAACTATTTTCGGCTTTTTAAATAATTTTAAAAACTAAAACAACGTTTTCAGGATTTGAAGGCCTTAGTAAGTAGCCTAGGAATCATTTGTTTAAAATTACATAGGTACCTAATATCAGCTTATCATTTTATGTACTAAATGGTCTTTACTTAGACACCATAGACTTTATACTACTACGCTGCCAGCGTAGTTTGACTAGGCGTTTCTCAGTGATCATCGAAGTTAAGCAACGTTCGGCATGATGAGTCTTCGGATGGGTGACCAGGGTGACCACGGTGACATTTTGAATTATTTTAGGTATTTTTTAAATTTTTGCGTTGTAACGTTGAGCAATCTATTCGTTGACGGTATTTCAATCGACCACAGCTTTCTCAACCCCACATTTTTTTTTTGCAAATTCAAGGTATAAATAGTTATTTCTAATCAATTAGCATCCTTTTAGGGGCTATTCTGTACATCAAAACTAACAACTTATGTTCTACGACTTTTAATTCTTTAAAAAAATGCTGTTCCGTAGAAAAATATCGTTCACCCGCGACAAAATATGCTAAACAGCTGTTTTTTTTTTTAGTTTTGACAAAAGTCGTAGAACAAATGTTGTTAGTTTTGATGTACAGAATAAGCCCCTAAAAGGATGCTAATTAATTAGAAATAACCCTGTATAGGCATATAAAATTTATGCTGCGACTGCGTTGAGAAAATTAAATCCCATATCTATCTGTCTGTTGAGTGTATATAATCCCCTTAATAAAATTAAATTGTGCTTACAATACCCTTTCTATGCTCAAGGCCCGATGTAAAATTATTACACAATTACTTCCCCTGTGTTCCGCGATTGCCGCACAATAAGCTTCAATTTTATTTGCACTGAAATCGGTTTCAGCAAACTTTTATATAATTAAAATTCAAGATTTACGAACTCCAGCTTGCAAAAGCGAATAATTCATAAGAAGGTTAATTAAATTCGTTCTTCGAGGTCGGAAGTGTTATAAAATTGAATTAGGGATATAAATCTAATCCTGCAATTCGAGCTCGTCCGTACTAATATTATAAATGAGGAATTGTGTTTTTTGGTTTGTGCAACATGGCTAGAATGAAACAGAATTATTATTAATATTTTCTGTGTATGTTAACTCGTCTTACTTACGTTTTCTCATAAGGAAAAAAGTTAAACAGGAAAAAATCGGTGTAGTGGTATAGATCAAGAAATAAAAAATTAAACACATTTCCTAAAATATAGAAAAAAAAAATCCATAAAATTAAACAAGCACAATGTAGAGGTGTAATGTAATTTAATGTAACACAATGCTTAGGTACCTTTTTAGTTGGCTATTGATTATTTATTTTTTACATCACCTTAGACTTTACTACTTTCGACTGCATAAGTATTCGACATCGGTCACTTTGTAAGAAAGCTTGAATGAAAAAATGAAAATAAATCAACCCATAATTTGGATGAAAACATTGCATGTATTTCAACATAGCCGAACAACAGTTTTCACATATATTTGTTTCGTCGGTCAACTGGACTGCTGGTCGCATAAATAGTGCCGCAACGGCTCTACATGACACTGTAGTGTGTTGCTGCTGAGTGTAATCGGCTTCAGATTTGTAGGTACCTTTAGTCAAACTTATGGGTCGCAGCGCAGCAGTGCACAAGTTTTTATCCCTGAATAATGGATTTCTGAAGCATTTTCATCATGTTCGTAATGATGATGTTATATTTTCGTCGTCTAGAATAGTCAAGATTGTTAGTATGTAACAAAATAACTAAATACTATCTATGTAAATAATAGTGTAGGCAACACTGAGAAATAAAAGTCAGTCTATTGAAAACTAACTTCCGTGTTTTAATAGGTTATGTGCTCAGCGCGCTAAAAATCTTTCTTTAATGTTTAAAGTGTAAAATAGTTGTTCAGTTTTTAAATAAAATGATGGCGAACTATATAGCTAACATTCCAAAGTTACGTGGTCGTGAAAATTACGATGAATGGTGTTTCGCGGCACGAAATGTGTTGGTGCTGGAAGGAACGGCGGCCGCCATTGAACGAAAATTATCAGACAAGGCGACTGCAGACGAGAAGGCAGAAGACGCAAAAGCCAAAGCAAAACTGATATTAACAATCGACCCATCGCTTTACGTACATATAAAAACGGCGCCTACAACTTTTGATTTATGGTGTAAATTAAAGAATATGTTCGACGATTCTGGATATACGAGAAAAATCAGTTTGCTTAGAAAGCTCATCAATATTCGACTTGATAACTGTGAGTCCATGACGCAGTTTGTAACCCAGATAACTGAAACGGGTCAGCGTCTTCAAGGGACAGGTTTCCAGTTAACAGACGAGTGGATTGGTGCTTTAATGTTAGCAGGATTACCCGAAAAGTATACGCCTATGATAATGGCCATTGAACATTCGGGAATGGATATTAGTGCCGACGTCATTAAAACCAAATTGATGGATATATGTGTTAGTGAGATTAGTTCCGATTCCGTTTCCGGTCCGGAGAGTGCATTTGTAGCAAACGCGAACAAAACGCAACGCTCAAAATATGGCAACCCTAAAACCAGCCATAGACAACAGCAGCAAACGTCAGTGTCAAAACCAGAAAAAGTTATCAAGTGCTACAAATGTAAACAAATCGGACACTACAAAAATCAATGCCCAAACGCAGAATGCAAAAGAAAGCAAACAAATGCATTCAGTGCCATTTTTCTGACAGGAAAATTCAGTCAGAATCAATGGTACATTGATAGTGGGGCGAGTAAACACATGACGGCGAGACAAGACTTCATCGTGAATCCGTCCCATCAACACGAAACAAAGGAAATTATTATCGCGGACCAGACAAGTGTTCCTGTGCTGTGTTCTGGTGATGTCAACATCGTTACTGTTGCGAATGGTGTTGAATATGACGTCACAGTTTCAGACGTATTGTGCATACCAAACCTGACAACAAACTTGCTTTCGGTGAGTCAGTTGATTGCGAATGGCAATAGTGTCATCTTCAAAGAAAATGTTTGCCACATATACAATCGACAGAAGGAGCTCGTCGGCGAAGCAGAATTAGTAGAAGGTGTGTACAGATTATACACGAAAACAGAACAGTTACTAGCAGCAACTGCAATAGCATCGAGTGAGACTTGGCATCGACGCTTGGGACACATCAATAGTACTAGCTTAACGAAAATGAAAAACGGTGCTGTAGAAGGTATTTCATACCCAGATGTAGCAAACATAGATAAGTCAACATGCACTATTTGCTGTGAAGGCAAACAAGCCAGGCTACCATTCCAACAGAGTTCTACAAAAACTGATAATGTTTTGGAGGTAATTCACGCAGATGTATGTGGGCCCATGGAAACTTCGTCAATCGGAGGGGCCAGATATTATGTTTTGTTCGTGGATGACTACAGCAAGATGGCGTTTGTTTATTTTTTAAAAACCAAAAACGAAGTGTTTGTAAACTTCAAGGAATTCAAGTCCATGGTTGAAAAGCAGCAGAATGCTAAAATGAAGATTTTACGAACAGATAATGGTGGCGAGTTTTGTTCGAAGATGATGGAAGAGTTTCTAAGGCTCGCCTTTTGAAACGTACCAATGGCTTTTGTATTGTTTCTGTTTTTAAGTGGTAAAATACTTTATTACAATCGATTTTCACAAAGTTTAGAACTGCGAAGACGAATAGTTTTCGAGAAATTAATTTTTGAAAATACACTTTTTTGGTTAGAATTTTGTTTACACTGCGTATTTTCGAAGGTTTTTTTATCATAGACTAGAATGGCAGAAACAGGGCCGCCAACATCTACTTCCAAATTCCCCAAAAAAAGTAAGTAAAATTCCCTATTTTTCATAAAAAAAATCTAATAATAGTCCTGTGGGATTTTCTTCCTATGTTATGTATGCCTGGTCAAATAAAATTAGTCACAGATCCGCCGAGGTACATTTAGGTTCGAAATGAGTCACAGATCCGAATCGGGGCACCCCGACTCCACGTAGTCTTGTGGCTACGACTCTAGAGTGTTTTTTAAAATCGCGGGAGCCAGAAACTCAAAGGAGGTCCTGAGTGGAGCAAGCCAAGTCGAGGCCGAGTGCAGCGAAGGGGAGAGGTGGCGAGCGAAGCGAGCCGGCGACCTCCGTAGCGTAACGAAGGCCGAGGCTGGCGCAGCGACACTCAGGGACGACTGCAGAGTTTCTGGCGGGAGCCCACTCGGAAGTCTCACAGCACAAATCCGACACGGATCATTTAGGTTCGAAATCAGTTACAAATCCGACGAGGTACATTTAGGTTCGAAATGAGTCACATATCCGAATCGGGGCACCCCGACCCCACGTAATTAGATTAGGTGTGATACAAAAAATAGGTTAGGTTATGTTAGAACATGACAAAACAACGCACGAGCCGAGCGAGCGAAGCGAGCGTGCCGCGGCAGCGGCCGGCGAAGTGCCAGAAGCGAATCGCCTTTATAGATTAGGTGTGAAACAAAAAATAGGTTAGGTTGCAACATTTGGTAAGTCGATAATTTTTAGATCAAATTTCCAAAAGAGGGGGAGCGCTTCTACATCCCTCCCCCTCTTTTGAAGGTACTATGTTCTTGCTACCATCTTCCCTATAGCTTAGTACTTGTTTTTGCCACAGTAGAAAAAAAAAATAAAAAAAATCATATCTCCGAGAGGGGGGGGATTCAATCCCCCCCTCTTCTCAGGAGAGGTGTGGACTCAGATACTACCTCGGATACTTTCTTTGATTCAACTTCAGACTTAAGTTGGAACAGACCAAAGCGAGACAAAAAAATACCTGAACGTTTTGGCTTCAACAATTTATGTGTAGCAGAAAGTGATGACAAAGAGATCACTCTGCAGGAGGCCTTGTATGGGCCAGAAAGCAACTTTTGGAGAGCAAGCATGAAAGAGGAGTTGAATTCTTTTCATGAGAGTGATGCGTGGGAAATAGTTGATCATCCTCAAGACAGTACAGTGGTTCAGTGTAAGTAGCTTTTTTAAAAGAAGCTGGACAGTTCTAATAAAGTGCGTTACCGGGCTAGACTTGTGGCAAAAGGCTTTAGTCAAAAAGCTGGTGTAGATTACCATGAAACTTTTTCACCAGTGGTTCGCTATTCTACTCTAAGATTGCTATTTGCTCTGGCAGCTAAATTAAACTTAGAAATAAGTCATTTAGACGTAACAACAGCTTTTTTAAATGGATTTTTGGATGAAACTGTATATATGAAAAAACCTGTCACTTTTGAACCAAATAATGATGATAATACTGTGTTAAAATTAAAACGAGCTATATATGGTCTCAAACAGTCCTCTAGGGCTTGGTATCAGAGAGTTAATGATTATTTGATAGACTTAGGATATCATAAGTCAAAATATGAACCATGCTTGTTTACTAAATTTAAAGGAAATGTTAAAATAATCATAGCGCTGTTCGTTGATGATTTTTTTGTATTTTCAAACAATGTAACTGCTACAGATCAATTAGTAAATGAATTAAGCTGCAAATTTAAGATTAAAAACTTAGGTCAGCTACGACAATGTCCAGGCTTAAGAGTAAATATAAGTAGTGACAAAATAACTGTAGATCAAGAACAATATGTCGAAAATTTACTAAAACGATTCAATATGTCACATTGTAAAACTGCCCAAACTCCTATGGAGACTAACTTAAAGCTAGCAAAATCTCAGACTGATTGTAATGCTAAAACTAATGATTATCCATTTAGGCAACTGATAGGAAGTTTGATGTACCTAGCAGTTTTAACTAGGCCTGACATAGCATACTGTGTAAGTTTTCTCAGTCAGTTCAACAACTGTTATGATGAAACTCACTGGCAGCATGCTAAAAGGGTTTTAAAATATTTAAAGAAAACCAAACATTATGGTCTTGTGTTTTGTAAAGATGACTCATGCATTGAGGGATTTGTAGATGCAGACTGGGGTTCTGATGTAAATGATAGAAAATCTTTTTCAGGATTTTGTTTTAAATTGTTAAATGCTGTAATTTCATTTGAATGTAGGAAGCAGAGAAATGTAGCTTTATCCTCAACCGAAGCTGAATACATTTCTATGTCTGAAGCAAGTAAAGAGGCAATTTATTTGAAAAATTTACTGCATGAGATTGTGGGAAGTTCAGAATCAATAATCTTATTTAATGATAGTCAGAGTGCACAAAAATTAATTTTAAATCCAACCTTACATCGCAAATCAAAACACATAGATAAAAGATATCATTTTGTTAGAGAGGCAGTTACAAACAATTTTGTTAAAATAGAGTATTTAGAAACAGCTGAGATGCCAGCAGACATTTTAACAAAGAGTTTAGGATCTGTAAAGCATTATTATTTTATGGAAAAGCTGGGTATTTCACCTGTTTCATAATATGTATGTTAATTTTGTTAAGCGGAGGTGTTAGTATGTAACAAAATAACTAAATAATAATAATAAAAATAAATAATATAAATAATAATAATATCTATGTAAATAATAGTGTAGGCAACACTGAGAAATAAAAGTCAGTCTATTGAAAACTAACTTCCGTGTTTTAATAAAGATACCTATATAGGGTTATTTCTAATCAATTAGCATCCTTTTAGGGGCTTCTGTACATCAAAACTAACAACTTTTGTTCAGCAACTTTTGTCAAAACTGAAAAAAAAAATTGTTGTTCTATAGAAAAATGTCGTTCACTCGCGACAAAATGTATAGAACAGCTGATTTTTTTTTTGAGTTCTGACTAATGTCGCAGAACAAAAGTTGTTAGATTTGATGTACAGAATAGAAGATGCTAATTGATTAGAAATAACCCTGTTTACTCCGAATAATGCACAGTTGGTACCTATCTATATCGTGCGGATAAAACCGTGCGTAGCAACTAGTTAGATCTAAATTCCACAGCCACGGTCACGGGAGTGCCACTAAACCTCTTTAGGCGTCATTAGGTTAGGAAGGGTACTAAGTTACGATGTGAGTGCATTTGCTACTGGAATGCTGCGAACCTAATTTACGAGGCATACGGGTTTGTTGGTACCCATACTGAACTTGCAGGGGTAATTAGATTACGTTCTAAATTCTTACGTGTTGAAAACTCGGTTTGTGTTAAATCGAGACTTTTTGTTAATATTTTAAGTCATGGCTACGTTTTAATTTTAATTCATGTAATAGCACGCTCCAAAACGTTCTCAGGTCTTCTATAGTACCAGATTTTGTTACTTGGTTTGTTTCTGTTTTCCTTATTTCACGGGATATGCCTATCGCTTAATTTCTAAAAAAATGTAGGTAAACACTTCAAAATATAATTTGTCGTGGCAATCGCTAAGTGAATAACTCTTAAGACGCTAAATTAATATTAAATAATAATAGGTAAGTACGATTCTTTTGGCAAATTTTGTTTTTAAATTATAGAGACAGAGATATTATATCTGACAAATTAACTAAAATTTAAGAGCGGTGAAAATACAAAATTGTTCATAAGGTACGACTGACAATGCAATCAGAGAAATTAAATTAAAAAGAGACAAAGCCCAAAAGGACCATGCTGGAATCTTATTAAGGTGGTGAGGAACATTGACTGTCTCTGACAAGTGCCAAGAATTTTCTCATAAGGTGAAGCCATCTTGATTCTTGCTGGAAAAATTTATGAAACCGAATTACATGGCGGTTCCCGCACGTATGAATTTTGATGAGAATTTATTTTTAGGCACTTCTTTAAGGCACTCAGCAGCATTCTTTATGAAAACAAGCGGGTTGCGTTCTTTAAGTCAAGTTATGTTTTCAAGAATTTATTGTTAAATATCATATTATACCTTCTTAGCTATAATAATTGATATACCTAATACTCGGTAGGTATTTATTTAATTTGAAAGTCATAATTGAAGTGAAAAATAAAAATAATACTTTATAAAGTTACTTTCCTTTGCACCTTAGGTACCTGAAGAAATAGTTTGGATGATTAGCCTTGGTGACAATATTTCCAATCCACCTGAACGCCTCTGAAACTGATAAACGGTTGAAATAAACAGAGCCTGTACCTACCTATTTTAATGCGTCATGTAAAGGTAGTGCTAAGTTGTAAATGTCACCTGAGGTCATCATCCATCCGAAGACTGACCGCGTTTTATAGCTCAACTTCGATGATCGCTACAAATACCTATTAGTTTAATCAAATATAAATCATATACCGTATCTTTACGTGAAAAATAGGTACTTGGAGTAAAAAAAGTTTCATGCATCAAACCTAAATGCAAACGTACACGTACTATCTGTTTGTTATGGCATATTTTGTTTATCAAAAACAAATATAGTCAAATTCTCCCAAAAATGTTTAAAACTAGATAGCACTTTGCTTTAGATTTGCATAATACAAATAAAAATCTATCTCCTCGCTCAAACTCCAAGAGTTTCCAACAATTAATTCGCTTCTCAAGAACTTCAGTAGAAAGGGGTTCATTTCACAAATAGTATTCAATTAAAACTACTTCCAATAGACTTTGTTAAAGCGAAGACTCATTTACGGAACGCCGAGCTGTGGAATTTTTAAACAGGCCTGGGAGCTTTTAAACATACTAATAAATTAGGTACTTATACCTCTCCAGGCGAAAAGTTTATTATTATTCCTAGGTATATTCGCTTTCTCTGAACATGTTACTTAGCGAAGCTTCCTTTCCTGTAGCAAAGTATTCAGTCTTTCAGAGCAAAATTGAAGAGATTAGACACATAAAGTTAATATAAAGAGATAAAATAAAATCAACGTAATAGAAGATGTACTATGTTTTAATAGTGTTTATACCTTCTTAGTTACAAGCATCATAAATTTAAATAAAAATTATATACAAAGTATACGACATCTTTCCAGAATTATACTAGTGCAAAGATTCCTAGTACATTTTATTTGTCTAATTACATTGAACAAACAACGCTTGCTTATTCCTGGTTTTCCCAATTTTAGGATTTAGCTAATTGTAGAAACGCGATCAACCCTCGTCTAAAGACCCTTGACCAGCTATTTTCAACGCATAGGTATTTGCCCTTCTACACAGCTTAAAGCATAGACATAATAAAAATATAGATGTAAAACACCTACAAGTGAGAATCTGCATGTATCGTTAATCAAATGTCTCACAATATGGCTGTCATCACATAGTTAACCTGAAACATCGATACTTTCCGATCTTCCTTAGCGCAAAATAGTCCCTCTCCCCGATATCCAGTCACTTCTTAACCAAATTGATTTTTTAGGGTTCCGTACTCAAAGGGTTAAACGGGACCCTATTACTAAGACTCCGCTGTCCGTCTGTCTGTCTGTCCCCAGGCTGTATCTCATGAACCGTTGTAGCTAGAAAGCTGAAATTGTATGAATGATGTATTTCTGTTGCTGTAACAACAAATACTAAAAATAAAATAAATATTTAAGAGGGGCTCCCATACAACAAATCTGAATTTTTAACCGTTTTCACTCGATATTAAAGTGGTAACAGGTAGATGCTTGTAACATTCACAGAATATTTATTTGTATACCTATTCAATTCAATACTAAATATTTAAATTAAAATACTATAAATATTTAAGGGATACAGTACGGAGTACTTATTGCGCAAGTCCTACTCGTACTTGGCCGATTATTATGATTTAGGTAAAAATTAAGATTGATTGTTTTGACAGAAAATTTATTTATTCTTGGGAACAAATTATGAAGGAACCGGCAGGCAACCAAATATCAAACAATGTATTAGGTAACCAAATTGTGGGCGGCTCTTCTTTTTCCTTTGCCCGCTGGCTTAAAGTGACCATCCCGAAAATAATTCCAAATTGTCGGCTTTTAATGTGACCCTAATCTGGGAACATCCTGCCCATTGTCCGTTTGGTTTTATAACCTCTGATTGATGGCCACCGAGTCCAGTAACGCCCCAAATCTGGAACTTGAAACCAGTGCTTAAGCTCGGAAAATCGTTGATCTCTATTTTACCTATTTAGAACATTACGACTCCAAAGGTCTTACAAATTGTTTGTTTTACACATCTTTACGTCTCGTACTTTTGGTATTTAGTCTCGTACTTATACTAGGTGTAAGTTTTGTATCGATAAGAAATAAAATTAAAGTTGAACTCAAACGATAATAATTATTTTTCGAAAAATAAAATGGTAAAACCGCCTTCCATCGTGTACGAAATTCGAAAATTTCGCCCGAATCGTTAACTTTTTTGTTAATTTTCAAAAAAAAAAGGTTTCCCGATTTCTTTAAAATTTAAATGACCACCTCGGGAGTATATTCTTCTGAACCAAGAAAGATTTTTTTGATTCGGTTCACAATTGGCGAAATTATCGATGAACATACACAAAAAATACATTCAGACAAACATAAAACGTCCTCCTTTTTAGAAGTCGGTTAAATATGGAAAAGCAAAAATATTTAATTTTTTTAACATATAATACATTTTACGTGTCAAAGAAATATCAAATGTTCTATGAAGATTTTATTAGGCATGCCATTATTACAAGATCTAGACAAATGACTTACTGTCTGCAATACTATATCGCCACTAACGGGTAGACCACAAACTCCGAGCCATTCAGGATAATTTATTCCATCCGAACCTGGGTGGATATTTTCAAATTTTCATATTTTCGCCTATAAAGGTGTTCCGAGCCAATTTAATAGGTCATAAATTTTGAATATTTGCCAATGGCTCTTTTGTTTTGACTCAGTGGATCATTGAGAGTGAATTGATGATAAATGCAGAGCATTCAAGTAAATTGATGGTAATTTATTTGTTATTCAATTGTTTCAATTTAATGATTCTCCGTTAATTTAAACTCGGAGAATATATGGACTGGAATCCTAAGTAGCTGAACGGGGAAAATACAAATTTCTAGGAATTGACCAGCATGTTTGGTTTCAAGCATACTCGTCGAATGTATGTTATTTTAATGATATGAGTTAAAAAAACAGCTCAGAATATGAGAACGTTTTTTAAATATTCAACGATATGTTGTATTAAAATTATACCGTAAAAACAAGCGCTGTTTTAACTTTTAATCGAGTATTTTTAAGAATTGATTATTGAGTTCTCTTTAGTTAATATTTCGTACCCTAAATCAGCATTCGACGATTTTTTCTGTAACAGAGTAGTCTAATTAAGAAGCACAAAAACTCACTTAGCATTGAAAAGACACAAAGAAGCTACTACATGCTTATGTTGAAATTATGCTAAAGTAATAAGATCTCGTTGCATATTGATATAAATATTCTCAATATTTTTTTTTTGAATATAAACAATTGGTAAATAATCGGCCAAGTGCGCGGACAAAGAGTTCCGTATCATAAGGAAGCCCTCCTTAATATTTTTAATTTAAATATTTATTTTTGAAAGGAATATCTTAATATTTTGTGATCACATCATCCATCTTCCTGTTGCCTTTAAAAATATCAGGCAAAACAATCACGTTTCTTATATGGGACTCTCATCACTTATTTTTAAAGTCAATATTACATTCAATATTCTGTGAATATTTCAAGCGTCTACCTGTCACCGTTATTAATGTCGAGCGAAAAACGTCCAAAATATCAGGTTTGTTGCTTTCTGGCTATCGCCGTTCATGAGTTTACAGCCTGGTGACATATAGACGGACAAACGGACGGCGGAGTCCTAGTCATAGGGTCCCGTTTTTACCCTTTGGGTATGGAACCCTAAAAAGTACGTACAAAGTAGGCTACATGTAATTTATCAAAAATCTAATGCCCGTTGCATCCCATTCATTATTTATGATAATAGAGCACCGACATAATTTCCAGCAGGTTCATATTTATAGCGTCTATCTTCGCTCCAGACTCCATACATTACCACCTATTCACGCCTTCAGTTCGCGCTCCCCGCTATTATAATAATGTAATATTTCAGCCAGAAGTTATTTTCACCCTTCTGCTAAATAACGAAACGAATCAAGACGTTATCATGTAATAAACGTAAAGAAGGCAGCGTCATTTTCTGAAGAAACTCTCACTCTTATCGGGATATCTGTGAATGATTCGCTGAAATTTTTTGGTAAGCAAAAATAGTACATGGAATATTAAAATGAACAGATCGTTTTTGGAAGATATGCTACGATGTGTCTCTCAGATACCCAACGTATACCTGATACCTAATGTAGGTACGGTACCCAATGTTTAGTTTGTTTCAGTACCGCCAAGTATTTAACAGAAACTGTATATTAGAATCATAAACACCAACGTATCAATCTTTTCTATGAAAAATGTTACCATTATTATACTTTTTTTAACCACAGCTGTGCTTTATAATTAATTGTCTAGTTAGTTTTTTTTAAATGTAAAATGACTTCAGTTCCTACATTTGTTTAAGTTACTACGATTTCGTTTTAGTGTTCCGTACCTCAAAGGGAACCCTTAGAGCGCTAGTTCACGGCCGTTTTTTTCACTGGACAACGGTCCGTGATTTTCACCGGATTCGCGGTGGTGTATGCTTTATGATGAGCGTGTGTTGACGCACCGGACATCCATCCGGCAAAAAACGTATGCATTTGTTTAAAGACTGTCCGTTGTCCGCTGAAAAAAAACGGCCGTGAACAGACGCTTTTATAGGATCACTTTGTCATTGTCAGGATTACGCAGACGGTCGTCAAATACTTGATTCGTCAATTTCTAAACGTAGTCTGCGCGTCGTCGGTCCGTCTGTCCGTCTGTCTGACTCGCACTTGACCGTTTTTTTTTTAAAATGCATACCTATTTATATATTAGCATTTGACCACATTCTACTGCATGAAGTTTAGGTGGAAATGGCGTCTAGCACGCTCACCTAGAATTTACTTAATAACTCTACCTTTCAAGACCAAAGACTAAATAATTTTCCTGACCAAAAGAGAAAAATATTTTGCCAAGAGCTGAAGTTACAGTCATTATTGCTGATCACTTAAACTATAACGCTTCTTATCTTGTCTGGAGCGTTTCCCTTGCTTTCAAATCGGCGGTCCAATTTGGGCCGCTCAACATTTTGTAATGCTCCAGAGTCTGTTGAGCTTAGAATTTCACTTTGTTTCAAAAGCATTTTGCAGGAAGTAATTCTTTTTTGTAAAAGACTATCTTTTAGGAAATGAAAACAAGACATTTTTCTTTGCTTTTGTGATTAGAATAATATTGTTTTTGGGACCATTCAAAAGTAAGTAAGTAGGTACGTACTCATACACTTGCCTAGTATTTTACCCAACGTCCTTAAAAGGTTACATAGCTGTTAATGTTTTGGAGTGCTTTTCATATTTTGTCAATTTAGAGTTGCATTTTTTGATGTACCAGTTGTTTTTATTTCTAGAATAATAGGTAACTCTCCTGTTGGTTCTACTTAAAAAGTTGTTGGTGAAAAAAGTGTATGAATTGACAAATAAACAACTTTACTGTAAATTATTTAACAGATTAATTAAATCATCAATCCTGCTTTGACTTAGTAATAAACGTTTCAAAAACAGGAATAAATACCTACATTACCTACAGTTATCTAGTTTCCAACTCGATTTTTTAAACATTTTACCTAATAAATTGCTACGGCAGCACGTGGTACAAATTGCACTTTTTATGCTAGCCTCAGCATTTTCCCACTGCAACACTAATTACAAACCAAATTACAAAATAACAGATGCGCAAAAGGCTCGGTATTTTTAGAGTTCCGTACCCAAAGGGTAAAAACGGGACCCTATTACTAAGACTTCGATGTCCGTCTGTCCGTCTGTCTGTCTGTCACCGGGCTGTATCTCATGAACCATGATAGCTAGGCAGCTGAAATTTTCACAGATGATGTACTTCTGTTGCCGCTATAACAACAAATACTAAAAACAGAATAATATAAATATTTAAGGGGGGCTCCCATACAACAAACGTGATTTTAGGAGTTTTTTGCTCGCTATTAATAATGACAAGAGAAATGGGGCTCATATACGGTACGGAACCCTTCGAGCGCGAGTCCGACTCGCACTTGGCCGATTTTTTTGCATTAATTGTCATTGTTTTTTTAAGACTACTGACGATCTGCATTTTCGACCAACGTTGTCGACTATAGTATTACTTATGTACTATCGAGTGTACGAGTTTACAATCGAGTACCTACTGCAGACGGTGCGAGATGCTTCCTCTAGAGAATTGTTCACGCAAAAACTAAAAATCTTGCTTATCGAACAGGCATTCTACAAGTTTGACGATCTGCTGGCATTGAAATTTTCCAATTGACATAATAGATTTAGTTATTAGATCACTATTATTTACGATTTTTGTGATTTATTACAGTTATTTAATTTTTATTTGAAAATTTGGTTGTTTTTCCATAATTAATGTAATGCTTGACGTGTAACATATTATAATATCTGTTATTGAATATACTGAAACTTATTAAGTACTAGCTGACCCGGCGAACAATGTTTCACGCTATGTCTTTATAAATTATAGCCTATTTGTTATTCTGATGAACCTACTATAAGCATTACCATTGCAAAGTTTCATCTCAACCTGTTCAATAGTTTTTGAGTGAAAGAGGAACAAACATCATAGAAACTTTCGCGTTTATAATAATTACTAGCTGTCCGTCCCGGCTTCGCCTGGGTACAATTGTTTAAAAAAGGCAAACATAAAGAGCCCTAAATTAAAAAAAAATAAGATAGCCTATGTTCACAGGGGATAGTGTAGCTTTCTAACATTTAAAGAATTTTTCAAATCGGTTCAGTAATTTCAGAGCCTATTCGATGTAAACAAACAAACATTCAAATCTTTCCTCTTTATAATATTGGTATAGATTAGTAGCTTAATTTTTTGTTGTGCTGAAAAGCACAATAAGTTTCATTTGCTCTGAAACTAAGTATCTAATTCTTGTATATCTGCAAATATGTAACTACCAACTCATTTTTGGTATAAAAATTAAAAAGGGTGGATCTATATGAAGTTAACTATCTGTGCTAGATTTTCTCAGTACAAAATTTGAAACACTGCCTGCCCATTATCGTCCAGAAGAATAATTATTATGCATACAGTGATTTACACGCATTGCAGTAGTATTAATATTGGTTTTAAAGCAATTAAAATTATGAAGCGATGCACTTAGCGCTCACTGTGGTGCAGTTTTAATGGCCCCGTAAATATTTGTAGGAAATACGTTTGCTAAATGCTTTACTTCGGTAGGTTCTTAATAAAAGTCAAGAAACAAAGCATTTCCATAACATTTGGAATTTAACAGCTGGTAGAAAAATAAAGATACTGTACAATCAATCACAGAGTCAACAAGAGATACTATAAAGAGATACTTTTAATTTAGCAATGATTCGCCTTAACACGTTTTAAACACTGTTTAACTGTACAATTTGTACTGTTAAACATTATCTAAAGCGTGCATAAAACTTTTGTTGTAAGACGGTATGTACGAGTTTCTACTTATTAATATGGCTCTCAGGAAAATACCACGTTTTGACTTTCAATTTTTGGTTATCACTACTACTAAGATACATTATTCGGATCTTTTTAACATATTTAACGCTGTTACTGAAGAAAAAATGTTTAACCTTAAATGCTTCGCAATTTTCCGATCACTGCGCAGCCGAGTTGAATTCGACGCTTGACCTCTTTCGTGGAGTTCGATTTAACCTACATATTAAAAAGAAAATATGTGGGACTGTACGTACTGAACTTATTTTTCTAAATTGCTAAAGTACTTCATCATCAGCAGCCCGTTGATCCACTTCTTCTTTAGGCCTCCCTCTCTCTCCCTTGTACCATTGTTATCTATTTTGGGCTAGTCTCATCTACAAATGAGAAGCAATAGGTCTGACGTCGCCAACACATTGGGCAGGTGATCTGCCCGAGCAGCGTTAGTCCGCTCTTGAAAACTACTCAGTCAGAGATTCTACCTGACGTAACCACGCATTGTCATGTGTCTTGCCCAGTACTTATTGAGTTTCTTAATACGGTCTCCAACATCAGTGACTTTTGTACTTAGTTTATTCTATTTCTCTACCTCTAAGATTAGTTTGCCGTAAACGGATCGCCATTTCATTAGCCGCTGGTGTAGTTTAATTGACTTTGCAGTTTGAAAAGAAACCCCATTCATTAAATCAGATTGCTTTAGAGAATTCCAACTAACTTACTATGCTGTCACTGAACGTTCTTTGAAGTAGGGATATTCTATAGACCCCTACTATCAGCTTTGTAATTATGTGGAAAACTATTTTAAGTTCAGCAACAGCGTATTAGCATGATAGGTGCTGACTGATGAATAATAAATTCAATACAAAACCATACAAAATGCAAAAATATTATTATTCGGCTTTACGTTATGCTTAAATATCCGACGATCGTTTGGTTTGCTTTGTCACGCCTTTCTTTTTCATAACTAAGTAAAATTAAGAGCCATGTTTATTTAATGGTCGTAACCTATGCTTTCGTTGTTCGGTCGTTGGTTCAAATCCCGCTCCTGTCTCAATGAGTTTTTTGGAACTTAAAATATTAATTTTCACACTACTGGATTTTAGTGAATGAAAACATCGTGAGGCAACCAGCATAATAAGTCTCTAGAAGAAATTAAATAGCGTACTTATGTGAATTCACCAACCCGCTCTAAGCCAACGTGGCGAATATAACTCCATCACCCTTCGTGAGTAAACCCATGTTCAGCAGTAGACAGATTAGATGATTACGCCACAAAAATTAAATACTAGGACAGCAAAGTCGAATAAAACTTTCAAAATCGAGCCCATTATGACCTCAGAAGTGTCGTTATATAGTAGGGGTTCCGATGTTAATGAAACCTTTTGCCTGATTTAGTTAATTGGAAAAGCTGCGACTTCGCAAAGTCGCAATCAGACTGAACTTTTACAGTTAACCCTCTAATGCAATTATTTAGCGGTACGTTTAAGGGGGTATCGGATTGGGTAGATATCTCACTCGTGTATAATAACTACACTGTACCAGCCTTTTTAATAGTTCGTTGCAGTAAGTAGGCCTATACCCAAAAAAAGGTGATAGGGCCATAGCCGCCACGCTGGCCCAGTGCGGTTTGGTTGATTCATTTACACCATCGAATTTCTACTACGGACGAATAGCCAGTTGTGTGTAATTCCGTATATATATTAGTTCCAAGAACTGCAATGTTTAGTAAGGTACCGGGATTTAAACCCACGACCTCAAATACAATACAATATAACTTTACTGCATACCAAAAACTTGTAAGTAAAATACAAAGTACCTACCTGTTTCCAAGTGGTAGGAAAATATTAGACAAATAATCGGCCAAATACGAGTGGGACTCGCGTACGAAGGTTTCCGTACCGGATGGAAGCCCCACTTAATATATTTATTTTAATTTAATTGTTAATATTCTATGAATATTTCAAGCATCTTCCTGTTGCCGATTTATATCGAGCAAAAATATAACGTTTCTTATATAGTCAGCCTCAAATATTTATTTTATTGTTATTTAACTATTCATTTTCAAAGTAAATATTTAACTAAATATTCTGTGAATATTTCAAGCATCTACCTGTCACAGTTATTAATATTGAGCAAAAAACGGCTAAAAATTCAGGTTTCTTGTATGGGAGCCCCCCTGAAATATATGTTTTATTCTATTTTTGTGTTTGTTGTTATAACGGCAACAGAAATAGATCATCTGTAAAAATTTCAACGTTCTAACTATCACCGTTCATGAAATACAGCCAGGTGACAGACAGACGGACAGCGGAGTCTTAATAATAGGGTCCCGATTTTACTCTTTAGGTACGTAACTCTGAAAATAAATAGATTTGTTGTAAAATACTTTCGGGTAATTTTATATCGAGCAAAATGTGCGAATGTGTAAGTGAGTTACCTGCCAAACTCTTAACTCCCCCTTAACCCTAATGCAATTATATAGTGCCGCGTTAAAAAGATCTACTTGTATTAATTTGACTTCAGAGCAGCGAGACAGCAGCGAGGCGATAGGGGTTCACATAAATGGATAAAATTCGATAAAAGAGGTAGGAAGGCGAGCGGGGCTAATGTAACTAATGTAACTAATGCTATTTTTAAACTTTCGCGATTCGAGCAGATTATCCTACTGTCAATACGGGACTTATCGCGCAATAACAGACGAGAAAATACATCTATTTCTTTTTCTCCTGACTTTTCGACCAAGTTGTATTGGTCGTGGTCACGGGCCTCAGAATAAGGAAAAACAGTCACGGGCTGACTAAATGCGACGCCGTATCACTCAAATTGACATTGTCACCGCGACACACCACACTGACAGGATCTGTAAAGGTTTTAATGGCTGTAACTAATCAGATTTAGATATTTCTGTGTGAATAAACCATCAACGTGGCATTTTTTCTCCATACTGATGGAATAAGCTTATCAACAGGGAGAGCTAACCTTGCCACTTAATAACTTGAGCATAGATTGGTTTTGATGATGTTGATGTCTTACAACTAAGCTAATATTAGATCATCTATTACTAACCTGACCTAATATTTCATCACAATATGGTTATCTATGGGTAAGTAAGTTCGTTCAGGCCGGGTGGCTAGCCCTGGTGTCAGAGTTTTTAAGCCGTCCAAAGGCTCTGACTTGTCCAAACGGTTAAAACAACCGGGGCCTAAAATTAAACTTGTCACCCAAGCCACGGTAGCGCACAGTTGTAAATGCTAGCCACGGTCACCCATCCAAACACTACGTGCCGAACGTTACTTAATTTCGATGATCGCTAACGAACAGCTAGTCAAACTACAAGTTACTACAAGTACTACAACTACAAGTTAATAAATAAACTACAACAAAGTACAATAATAACACATAAGCAACTTACTACTGCATAAAGAGCAAATGAATTGTCCATATTATACTTTCAGTCTATAGAGATATTTGAAACTTATATGATAGATAAGTACATATGTTTTTGTTTTTATATCAGCAGAAGTTACACCAAAAATACGGTCTACAATAACATACTTGACAAAACTATGTATCTAGACAATAAATAGATAATAATTTAGCATTTGGATTATCTTTAGACCTTCAAGGGTCTTTGGATGATCCAATTGCTTTTTTATGTAGTAGTAGTGTGTTATTTTGTTGTAGGTAGTTAATAAAGGTGATTTTGCCTGTTAAAAATTATAAATAGGCCATCTTCAGATATAAAGAAAACCAAATATAGAATTTTCCATCATCCATTTTATTACCTACTTGATCTTTATATTCTAGCTCGATTACGTAGTCCCATTTCTTACAAAGAAACATCTTATTCCAAAACGTGTCAAAAGAGACATGCACGCAAATCTCACTGTTTGATATTCCAGTCATATATTTTAGAGCTTGTATCCAACCCGAGTTTGCGAAAGCACAATGATTGGCGTTTCAATTTGGGTCGGTCAGATATCCAGCGGTCGGGTAATGCGTCAATTTGCTCCACGACCAAGGAATACCCGGAGAATCGTTTATCTCGACGACCAGAAATCGTTTCTATTTTTTTCTGAACCTCGTAAATTACAATCTGATCCAATTTAGTACAGATGTTCGCGGAGTGATAGAGCGCATCTGTGTATGGTGTTATTGGAATCCACTTTTCCATAAGACGGGGGATTAAATTGGGTCATTGATGAATCATTGCATTATTAATGTCATGTACAATGTACATATATGACAACACAATATAACACTAGATAATATTTGTGTAATAAAATTGTTATCATTTGTTTCTTTGCATGACACGTAGACTTGATTTTAACCGACTACCAAAAAGGAGGAGGTTCCATGTTCGTGTGTGTGTTTCTGTGTTTTTGTGATAATTTCGCCAATTGTGAACCGAATCGAAAATTTTTCTTTAGTTCCAAAGCTTACACTTGAGGTGGTTCCATTTAAATTTTAAAGAAATCGGTTGAGCCGTTTTGGAAAAATTAACAATAATGTTAACTTCCGAATACTTGAGCAAAAAATTTGAATTTTGTACACAATGGAAGGCGGTTTTGCCACTTTTAGCGAAAAATAATTATTAGTTGTCTTCTAAACGGTTCCGTACTTAGTCATTTGTTTATCTTCCATAAGTACTCATCATTCCAGAGTATTCTAACGTACAAACATATTTACACATAGGTTTTTTTTTTCAGAAAAAGTCGTTCATATTATCAAGTATAATGAAACTAAAAATATTTATAAGAAAACACGAACACGTAGGTAACCTTATCTGCAAAAATTAATCCAAAAATATTCATTTCCACGAACGAAATCTTGCGTTATGTACTTACTTGATATACAAGAGAGTAAATATTTGTCGCAACGGATCTGTAAATTTATTGCACCTTCCGAGTATGCCAACCTTAGCCAGAAACAAGGGCTCCGGCGCGAACTTATTACAAACATTTGTTTTGGGATGCTACTTGCATTAATCGCTCATCTAAATCCAAATTTTATGCACTAATGATGATAATAATTAAATAAGTACGACAAAAATATTACAGATTTTATTTTCTGGTTAATGAAAAAAACCCTTGAAATTTAAAGATTTTAAAGTTTTTCTTCGTTTCTTAAAAAAAATTTGTTAGGTTGGAGGTATCTAATTAGACGACATTTTTCATTCGAAATTTCATTTTTTTCATTGTCTAGCTAATTTTTGTTACAATTGACTATAAACTTCCGGCTTAACTTCAAAATGTCATGATCTATAATGTTATATAATTAATATCACATGCTAAATCGTCGTTTCTTCTTTCTTTTACTCATGTCGTATAATTACAGAGAGAACAAGCCGGAGTCGCATAAATACCATCCCTACATCGTTGACGTACCGCCTGCTCGTACTAAACGATCCGCTTCTTCCTTCTTAATGCGGACTGCCAGGGATTGAAATGCCCTGCCTCCGTCATTATTTCCTGACAGTTACAATTTGGATGTCTTCAAGTCTAGAGTGCATAGGTGTCTTCTAGATCTACATACTCCATCTTCGGCTACAACTTCGCTTTTATCAGGCGAGTTGGTGACCAAATATAGCTGTATTTTGAATAAAAAAACCAAAAGAAAACTCAAAAAAGTACGATAGATAAATTTTGGTGCGCGCTTTTTATATTTGAAGTGCACTTCATTCTATCTATTTGTTTTCCCCAAAACCGGGGACTGGGACCACGTAAACAACATCGGTATCTTTCGAAGCAAAAACATAATTAATGTGGCGTTGTTTTGTAATCAGAGAGCTAAGTAAGCAACAAGCGCCAGATGCTTGTCTGTTGGTATTGACACTAGTTCGTGCCGATGGGTACACTTTTGTACGTTGAATACACAGGGTAGCAAGCATGTATTTATTTATTTGGATGAGTCCACTGTTGAAAATAGACTAACCCACGAAGAGTGATTGGATCTTATTCACCATTCTAGTTCAGTGCGGGTTGGTGGATTCACGTACGCCTTCAAATTTATTTTACGGACGGAGGTTGCATCACGATGATTACAGTTTACAACAAAGTTAATCTGGATTTTGATTTAATTGATATTGCCCCAGGAACAATTAGGGGTGGGTTGTTTGACTAGGTTTATTTTTGGACATAATTATTTTGACTTTTAGTTATGTACTTAATAATTATTTTGTTAGTAATAAGATAAATCTATATAAACATAAATAACAAACAATAAAAACATTAGATCCTGTTGGCAAAGATTAGACGAAAATAAAACTAGGTACTTACTAAATAATTGAAATATATCCCAAAATATCAATCTAAAGTATCTCAATGGAAGGAGTATTCTTGCAAAGTGAAATAAAATGTTGGTGAAAAAAGCTGATTTATTTCAACAACAATTTACCATCATGTACTATCAGGGGTATTTTTTGGTGTTCTTATTAGGTTCTTTTACTGACAGGGGTGTAATGACCAGCACTGTTCCTACCTACTGGTCGACAGTTAAATAACTGAAGAAGTTATAACATATTTCTTGTTTTCTTTCGAAAACAATGCCAGTCTAACGCAAGCTTACAAACCGACATAAAAATGAAACATTTCGCATTACATGTAAAGATGTTATTACACCCTACTACGCTGTATCCTTGTTCTAAATGAATTGGGTTTCTTGGGTTTCTTACACGTAGCGTTATCTCATTTGGAGGAAAATGAAATATTGTTTTCGTATGTTACCAGACCGAAACAATTTCGTTCCTACAGAACTGAGGCAAGTAATTACTTCGTTTCGTTTTGTGCATGGGATAATTACGTCGCTTTGAACTGTCTAAAGCTTGTAACTACTGGAATTCCCTGTTGAAAAGGAGCTTGATGGTGTATTCAGGTGTTGCCAAAAGATGGCGAAGCGGTTCACTCGTTTTAACAGATGTATGTACCTACATTGAACTCTTTTACCTCTGAGATGTTTTTAATGGCTGTGTTTGTAAAAACGTACCATTGCGTAGTAGGTAAGTACTATTTTAGAAAACGCCCAAGAAAAGGTGCAGGTTGTTACATAAAATCTTCAGAAAATTTGTGTCCTATGGGGGCAAACTTATGAAGCAGTATGTCATACAGAGCGAAGATTACGAATTGCTACCGACAGTAAACGTATCATAATAAAATTATCTTAACTTTGATCACCAACCTGGGACCTACAATTTAACGTGTCATCCGAGCCACGGTAGCGCCCAGTTGGTAAATGCCATCCGCGGTCACCCATCCAAATACTGACCGTGCGGAACGTTGCTTAATTTTATTTTGCTTGATATTGTCGCGGTCGCGGTTGTTTTTTAGCCATGTCAGAGGCATTCAGGCGGCCTAAAAACTCTGACACCAAGGCTAGCCACCTGGCCTATACGAACTTATTTACCTACTTACCAACCTGGGCATATGCTTCTCTTTCTCTTTTAATCACTCACCTGCCCCTGAATAAAGAGGCTCACCAGAATACCAGCGTTGAGTGTTGGGTCCTCCCAGCACTCAGCATTTCATAGCTGAGGTGAGTCCCTTTCGACACTTTTGTTTTTTCACTATTTTATAAGTTTTTTTTGTAGCAAATATAGGTATTATCTACAGAATTAACACGGAATCCTTTAGAAAAATAACATATTCAAGGTAAGGCACAAGTCGGCACAACATAGACCTTAGCTAAACACACCTTCTAAAAAGGAGATAACCATATACCTAAGGACGAGAACAGACACTCGAAAGGTAAGTTTTCCAGTTGATATCGTTCCAATAAGTCTATCGTGTTCAATATGCCGCCATGCGACATAACGTACGAACGGCGCGGGGTTATTGAAAATACGTCGGAGTCGGACGTTCATATACAATTCAAGCTGTCTCTTTGATATCTTGCTGTCTGTTGATACAAGTAAGGAAGTTTTACTGAGATGACTGATAAATATGGAATAGTATAAGAACTGTATGAAAAACTCTATCATAAATACTTATTTACTTGTTATTATATTATTTCATTCATCATCATCAGTCAACAACAAATGTTTGTGCCATTCGCTTCTATCTTTTGCATCATCTATCAAGTCTCTTATTTAAGACGAGATGGGTTTCAAATTAGTCGATTTGTTGTTACGAATATTTAAAACTTAACCCTTAAAAACGCAATTAAAATGTTCAATTTTATTTAATTTTATTGACCAACGAAACGGAGAAGGTACTCAATTCGACGCGTATATATATATATATAGGTATATTTTTTTTTTAAATGTAAAACTACGCATAACTTTTTACTTAGTGGTCCGATTTTGAAAATTCTTTTTTTATTGGAAAGTGAAACGTCACGTTATACGTCGAAATTGGTCCCATTTAAATTTTATCGAAATCGGCTGAACCATTTTCGATAAATCAACAATAATGTGAAAAATGTTACATCGACCCGAGCGAAATATTGCGAATTCTGTACACGGTTGTAGTCGGTCATGCTATTTTTTGCAAAAAATAATTATTTTTTGCAAATCACTTGTTAAGTCTGGTCTTTTGCGTACTGAGCAAAACTCGCACTCTAGTCTGGGAGCCGCTTTGTCAGTCAACTGGTATCAGAATTGCACCAACTCGGATTTTAACCGACTTCCAAAAAGAAGGAGGTTCTATGTTCGGCTGTATGTATTTTTTTTGTGGATAATCATCGATATTTTCGCCAATTGGGAACCGAATCAAAAAAATCTTCTTTAGTTCGAAGTCATTTAAATTTTATCGAAATCGGCTGAGCGAATTTTTGGATATCGAATTTTGTACACGATGGAAGTCGGTTTTGAGTTTATACGAAATATAATTACATAAGAATAATATCCGCCTTGCCACAAAAAAATTAAACAGTTTGCACTATTAAACATTGTCTAAAGCGTGCGTAAAACTTTTATGGTAAAACGGTATGTAACTAATAGACGACCAGCACTAGGCACTACAACCCACCAAATGGAAAAGCCTGCCATTACACATTTGACCATCTGAGTATCTTCTACATATGCCTATTAGCGAACTTGAAGAACCCTCAATTTACATTTTTCTTCGTGGAGTCTTCGCCGTTTTAATTTACCGGCGAGTAGGTAACAATACACACACACACACACATAACTTTTTAAAGTGTATATCTTAATGGGATTCGAATCCATGACTCCCGGTGTCAAAAATTCAACTGTTTTTGAGTTAGGGTCCCGTAACTACAGGTAACTCATTGATATCACTTACTCTAGTTATAAATTAAACGTAAATACATCTACATTGATGACTGGGTAAAAAATCATTATTATAATTAGTCACTGAGTTAGACCCGAGATCACCAACGCTTGTTTAAGTTAAAAGTCTAATTACTCTATTTAAACCACGGTTTTTGCTTAGTGAACACTACATTTCGTTAAAACGCCGTTTAAGATTTAACCAACGGTTAGTAAATTAAATACATGTTGGGAACTTGGGTCTAAGACCAGAGTTTATCCGTTGTTTAGATACAGGGTCATGTCATGACGTGACATAATGAAGGTCATGACCTTCCTTCTCTGACATTTTTCCATACATTTGTAAGTGACGTGTGACGTCACGCAGAACTTTAAAGGGCAGATGTAGCCCGTTAAAGATCATCAATTTTTATTTAGGTAATTGACAAAAGAAAAAATACGTATCTAATATTTTTTTGATGTAATTTACTATCTGACGGACGGACACTATGATTATAGTGTTTTACCGACTTCAAAAAGGAGAAGGTATTATGTTCGTCTGTATGTTTTTTTTTGTGTATTTTCATCTATATTTTAAAAATATTTTTAGTTCAAAAGGGTACACTTCCGAGGTAGTTCCATTTAAGTTATCGGCTCAGCCGTTTTTGATAAATCAAAAATAAAGTACATGGATGTCACATCTATTCGTACAAACTATTCGAATTCTGTACAAGTGGTATAAGTCGGTGTTGCGATTTTTTGCGAACAATAATTATAGTCACTATGCGTATTATAATGCAACAGATCAGGTTTGTTTCTAGGTACGGTACAAGTCGCGGCATTTAAGTCTATCGCTGAGCGAAGTGTGGAGGGGATGGCTGCGCATGAGTTTAGTATGGCGGTCACCATGCGCAGCCAACCCCTCTTTAGTATTCTCAGCGCTAGACTTACGTGTCGCTACCTGTACCAATCTATAAACATATCTCTAAAACGCTTACAGAACTAAGTAAGACGCATAAAGTATCTAGCTATCCAGGTCAGAGAAATAAGCTCTAAAATGAGATGAAAGTTCAAGTTATTGAAATTGGATTCCTAACGACTTCATACGAGATCTGATCACTCAGGTGAGTGGGTACTCGTCTTTATTTCTACCCAGAATTGGATCTCAGATATTGCAGTAGTTTAGAGGGATAAGCACCGCCATATTTCACTGGTTGTACAAAAAAGTCAGTAAACCAACTTCCCATTTTGAAGGTATGTCAAAAGAATAAATCAATCCTTTTTAGAGTTCCGATCCCAAAGGGAAAAACGGGACCCTATTACTAAGACTTCGATGTCCGCCTGTGCGTCTGTCTGTCTGTCTGTCACCGGGCTGTATCTTATGAACCATGATAGCTAGGCAGCTGAAATTTTCACAGATGATGTATTTCTGTTGCCGTTATAACAACAAATACTAAAAAGAGAATAAAATAAATATTCAAGAGGGGCTCTTATACAACAAACCTGATTTTTAGACGTTTTTCGCTCTATATTAATAATGGTAACAGGTAGATGCTTGCAATTTTCGTTATTAGTTTTATATTCACTTCAATAATAAATAATAAAATTAAAATAAAATAAATATTTAAGGGGGGCTCCCATACAGTACGGAACCCTCCGTGCGCGAGTCCGACTCGTACTTGGCCGATTATTAGACTCACTTGAGAGTTTGTTATTTATCTGTAACAACTACTGTTCCAATCCCACTAAATTCAGGTACCTATATCTCAAAATGCTTACAATTATACATGACTTTTTTGCAACCTAAATAATGCAACTTAAGTAAAGAGTCTCTCGTTGGGCTTAAGGTCCAATGTGCTGCCCGTAACAGACGCTGCTTTACTATTAATAGTAGTTTATGCAACTGTCATATAATGAAGGGTATTAAAACACGAGTGTGAGTTTATGAAACGAGTGTTTTAATACCCGTGTTATATGCAGTTGCATACACTACTTTATCTTCACTAATAAAAATAAAATAAAAAACATATTGCGAAACATTAAATTCACGCGTATGTGTATTGTCACAGTGAACTTGGCGCCATTAAAATCTAACCAATGAGAGCGCAGCTGCGCGCGCAGGGCCAATCAGGAGCGAGCACGCGATGTTATAATGAGATTTTACGATATCGATGTGGATATTATAACATCATGTGAAATTGCTTAAATTGAGTGTTTTGTTGTCTGCGCTATAACAGTAGTCATTATAAGTCAAGTATTGGAAACATAAGTAGAATGTTACAACATTAGTGTAGATTAACACTTTTTTATTACATACGGGTAAATGTATTTTGACTGCCTCGGTGGCTCATCTGGATCAAAAAAGGCGTGGGTTCGATCCCCACCCAGGGCAAACATTTATGTGATGAACACAGGTGTTTGCTCTGTGTCTGGAAGTTATTTAAGTACAATCTATATAAGTATGTATTTAACAGTTATTTGTTATACAAGAGTGCAAATTTGCTTTTTAACCGCATGCTCAATTTTGATGACCGAGCAAGCGAAGGATTCTAAAATTGAATCAGGGGCGCTGCGAGTGATTCAAAAATTAGAATCCTGAGCGTTAGCAAGGTAATCAAAAGAGCACAAGGTCAAAAATCTTTGCATTCGAGTGCAACACGCAACTTTTGATTCCACCTCAGCGAGGAAATAACTAAAGTCGTCTAAATATCGTACTGTTTTAAATACTTCTCACGTGATTGTGGAGAGAGAATGCTCATTTGCGTATTATTTAACAGTTTCGGTCAATTCTGTTTGTTTCATGTCAAATATACTTCCTCGTCGCTAGAATCACGGTCTTCCACTTATTTGCAAGTTTCTTGTTTTTAGCATAAGGCAAAGAGTATGATAATATTGCGCATTATTGACAGTTTCAGTCAATTCTGTTGGTGTCAAACAAACTTCCTTGTCACTAGAATCACTAATTTTAGGTTATTAACTTATTTTCAAGTTTCTTGTTTTTAACATAAGTAAGGCAAAGAGATAACAATATAACATAAGGTTTGAACCACTATTACAACTAGAGAGATAAAATCTATGTGGTTTGAACAATATGGCGCGCGCAAAACAAATTTAAAAAAGTACACCAAGACGGTTTGGGTTCCGAGTCTAAATTTTCAAGAAATTATAGAAGGTTGTATGATAAATTCGGCACCATGGAGATAGAAGTAAATAGGTTTAATGATGTTTTGAATTCACAAACTTAGTGCACACGATGTTCTAAATTCAATTTCACTTTCCACTCTAGCGGATAAAAACGACTTTTGCACTCAGATATCGAAGAGCAAAAATAGTCTTTCCGAGATGGGGGGTTGAAAAAATATGTTTATATATACTATTATATCAGTCTCTGGCAGCCATATCACAAGCTTTGCTTTGTTTGGGGTCAGAGACCGTGTGTAAGATGTCGCTAATATTTATTTTATTAAATTGGTTAGATCGTTTCAGCACACCAAGTAAATACCTACTTTCGTGCAAAAATTAAGGTAATGACGAAATATAATCGGCCTTACTTTGATCTACTGTTCCTCGGGCGTATAAAAACAAAGTGTTGTCGTAGAAAAACACCTACACTGAAGTACCTACTTATGTTTTGTCCCCTTGGTTGCCATGGAAGAGTTCAACTTCAATACTCGTAGCAGCCTATACTTAACAGGAATCTTTCTAATGTGTTCTATTGCTACAATATTTTAATTTAACAAAAAATGTAGATAAAAATATGCCCCTTTCGCATTAGTTACCTATTGCCCACTGCACATAACAATCTATTGTTCTTATTTTTTATCAAAAATGTTTTATTTACTCAAACGCTTAGCATTTAGGTGCCAAAAAATTAGAGATGAAAATTTTAAAAATACCCACAAAGTGTTTATAACAAAACCTATAACGGCAATATTTTTCTAGAAAGAATTTTTATGTGGCCATATTTTCATGCAACTGAAAAGGTTCAAGTGGGCTGGCATTCACAAAAACGCGATTTCCCTAAAGCTCGGGCGACATTGTGTATTTCAAATGGATTTTATTTTTTGCGGGCTTAGCTCAGGAACACAGGGTTAAGCTCATGGATGTACTATAGAGTGGACTGGGTTTTAGAAATGAGATAACATGCATCATCATTATCAGCCGCAGAACTTCTGCTGGTCATAGGCCTCCCTATAGATATCCAATAAGCATGAAGCGGCTTGAATATAGCGCTTTCCTACAGTTTTAATTGTATCGTCGGTCGAATCGAATCCTACAATGCGCTTCCCGGTACGTGGTCTCCATTCAACAACTTTGTAGCTTCATAGGCCATCCGTTTTACAAACTATGCGCCCTGCCCACTGCCATTTCAACTTACTAATCTGCTGGCTTATGTCAGTGACTTTGTTCGTCTGCGGATCTCCTCGTTGAAGTCGTCCGTCGAAGATGTCGAAAACATGACTATTTCTATGCATTTTCGACGCCATTTTGCTGTGATCATTTTTTACAATTTCTTTACTCTAAGGCATTTCCATCTGTTTCATTATTCTTGAGGTTGAGCTAGAAAATATCATTGCCATGGTATATTTTGCACGAAGTTGTTTGTATGTCCCACTAGAGATTTATTAGTTTTATTTACAATAGGTTGTTGTGAAAATAGCGGGACTCGTGAGACTGAATTTTGGATGCTTATAAAAAGTTGCCGAGATCGTAACGAGACACGCATTGTAATAGATATTCCAAATTAAGGTTTTTGGAATATCAGGAATAAAATATGGTTCGAAAAATACGTTGAAGAAAAATATATTACTACGTTGGTGCTATTTAGCATTTTTTTCAAAAAGTCTTACGAAAATTTTCAAAAAATATTATGAATCGAGAAATAGATGCCTATTATAGGTAATATCAGGTATATTTTGTAAGACTTAAGTTTGAGAGTGGTATATGTAGAATTTTAATGTATAGGTTGTACCTTTCTAATAGGTATAATTATATGTCTTTTTAATTCCATACAATTTGGTAAATTCTTTTTTGAACATATTTTACATAAAGTTAAACAATTACAAAAGTGAGCCGGGGCAAAAATCATATGTTAAGCTACATTTATAAATTATTTATTATCTGTGAATATTACCACCTACATTACACAAAACAAATTTTAGTATTCACTCTATTTAAGTGATCGTTGAGAAATCAATTTGATATTGGCACTTTTATTTTACGACGTATCCTTGTTACTAACTACTAAACTTTAGACATCTTTCCACGTTGTTTGATCCTTTTCCGAATGCTCCAAAATATTCGACAACAATTTTGCTCATCACATCTTGCAACGAACTTGAGAATAACTCAGCTACTTTCACTCCCATATAATTTTCAATGAGCAAAACAGAGCCAGAAATAAGCACCAAACTGTTTCACTTAAACTCTGTAAAATAACTAAGAGTTACTCGTAAAGTTTCTCAAGTGGGGCAATACGTCTTTGAAACGAAGATAGAAGAAAAATACGTGACCGAAAGTAGACGATTTCTTTTACGTAAGTTCCACCTGCTCAAAATAAATTCAATCGAGGCCTTCGAAGTGCTTGTTTCAACCTTCTAGTAAATAACATATAATAAGGTATTATACCTGCAGAATTTTGATTGTGAAATGTAAAGAGAATATTGAAATAGATCAGTACTTTACACTGGTTTTTTATTTTAGATCCAGATGCTCTCGAGGTATGGAGTAATCGCAGGACAGTAAGCCCGATTACAGAGCCGCCATCGTAATTATATTAGCTAAATAGCATAGTTCCGTTTCTTTTTCACTTTAGGCATTCGATAGAGATAACGCTTTTTACGTTGCTATTAAATTTAAGCTGGCGCCTCTGTGATCGGGCTTAGTGTAACACTTCTATATTGATAATGTGAGGTCTACTCTTCGAGCAAATATCTATGGGGTGATTGCCCGGGGTGTGATAATAAATAGTCACTTAAGTCACTTTTACTGATTGTTTATTGTTTAACAATAAGTACAAACAATGTCTTTAGCCACACAATAATTTAGCACTAATGAGATGACTTAACGTCGAGTTTCGAGAAAACGGGGCATTGTGGATTATTGAATGTAAATATCTAAGTCGGTATGTATGACGGAGCTCGGACATTGTTTACTACTTTCACTTAGGGACTGTAGCTCTGTAGATATTTGCTCGAAGGGTCTACTGAAGTTTTTATATAAACGGCTTCGATCTTTAGTTTTCTATGGTTTACCTTTCTTCTAAGATTTTTTAAATCAATGCCTTGTATTTATAAGTACATATCTTATGTTTGGCCTAGCGTTTTGTCTACTTGTTTTTATTCTGTATCTACCACTTGTTGTGTTTTTAGTGAAATATAATGTACCTACGTATAACATTTCACAATTATTGTCATACTATTTACCTGCGGCTTTTCAAGGGATCCTTAATTTTTTTCTTTAGGTATAAATAAAAGTAATCTATGACACGCTCCGAACTTTTAACTATACTATACCATAAATAAATTTGAATGTACTAGCGACGTAGATAATATAATTATACCTACGTCCAAGTAGGTATACATGCGTGATGCATTGTACCATCAATGGTATTGCTGACGTTTAATCAATCTGTTGCTATGTCACTGCGTGAAAGAGTAATAAACGATCCAATGTACCAACATAAAAGATCCAGATTTATAATATTACGAAAGATGAGGATATAGGACACCGTATGATAATTATATTTTTGTCAAATCACGTCCCGGAGACCGGAACCAACTCTAAAGTTTTCTTGTCGTAAAAGTATGAGTATAATCATGTAATTAGCGATACCTACCTTGTTAATGAGACAAGTTATCCAGAACGCCTCCTTTCTCACATTTCCCGAGGGCATTATTACACCTGTTAGGAAGTATTGATGTGAAGAAATAACGTATCGACAACAATTTGGAGGGCGCGTGTGCCGTACGTGGGGCAGAAAAACTTTGAAATAGATACTTTTATTTGTAGGTATTTCGTATAAGTTGGATATAAGTACTTAACGGAATGTTTTTGTTATAGAATGGGTCAGATGTATGCAATTGAGTATGTAGGGAACCTTTAAGTGTTAGGTATAACTCGCATTCTATAGTAGAGGCGATGGGTTACACTGGCATCACATGGGGTGTTTTTGCATATAGGTACACCTATCTTCTTCTTCTTTCTATTACATAAAAATGAATCGTGGTTGTTAGTCTCGCTAAAACTCGAGAACGGCTGGACCGATTGGGCTAATGTTGGTCTTGAAATATCCGTGGAAGCTAAGGGAAGGTTAAAACGGTGAGAAAATATAAAAATATAGTGAGTAAAATAATAGAGACATTCATTGAATTTTCCCATACAAAATGTTCCTGCATGTAAAATTTGTCTTTGATTGTTGACAGATGGTGAGATTAAGTTCACCGGGGCAGCTAGTTAGAAAAAAATAAATATGTGTTCACAAATTTAAAGTTAAGTAATTTAGAAAAGTAGTTTTAACAACGCTACTAACAGCTTTCAACGGGAAAATACACCGAAACCTACGAACATAGTACCTAAAAACATATAAGTATTGGGCTGGTAAGTAACGGCATTATTACAATGCTAATGTTATGAGTTGTCCTAAGCCCGAAATGTAATGTCAAAGTCCAGGTAGTCAACGCGCTGCGCACGTAGACCTATGCTTATGTTGATTGGGGTATTATTATCTACTGCATTGAAAATACTGAATAACTAACTAGTTAAATTGCCCCTGAAGTTATTATTGCTCAGTGTGCACAACACAACAGTAGCACAGCGCCTGTGAACTAAAGCACATCAAAGACATCAACGAGTGCCCTTCGTGTAAAACATTCCTGGTTTCTGATAGCATAAAATCAATCAATGCGTCCGCTTTCTCACACTCTACTGCTTTGATTCCAACATCAAAGTCCCCAGTTTGTCCCATTTCCCCATTTCCTTTCACCGAGTTCCCACAAACGTATTTGTAATGACGCCTTAAGGTGGCGATATTACCCACAGTACCGAACCATCCCCAGGTGTAACAAATGTTTTTGAGAAAAGCCAAAAAAGAGCACCTAAAGATGTGACGTCTTAAATATTTAAAGCGGCGTGCAAACATGAACACAGTGTTCTACATTTCGAAATCCTTGAACTCGTTTTGTAAGTTGATGTGCAATGTTTATTTGTCCCCTTTTGTTGTGCTTTTTCTTCGTTTCAATGTTAACAAATGTACATAATAAAACAATAATTCAAATTAGGTGGATCATTTTAAGCTCTTTTGCTCGGACATTTAGCTATGAAGAGCTCTGACGATGAACTAAAGTCACCGACACAGATGCCCAGCGGATTAGCATATTCAGTATGCAGTGGATAGTACATAATAATATTGATAGTTTATAGAAGGATTGATCAACAGGGTCGAAAATTTCTCAAATAGAGACCTCAAGACTGCCAGCGATCTATTTTGGTGATGGTACTATTGAATTATTTTGTACTAGCGACCCGCCTCGGCTTCGCACAGGCAGGTGTATTATACATACAAACCTTTCTCTTAAATCACTCTATCTATTTAAAAAAATTCGCATCAAAATCCGTTGCGTATGTAGTGATTTTGTTTCGTGGTACTTCATCGCTTAGGGCGAAACAAAGGGATGATTTATATTAGGACAGGGCGGAACGTGCGTCGTACGGGCGTCGTACGGGCCCTGACGTACCGTGTCCGTCCCGCGCTCGTTCCGTCCTGTAAATATGATAAAAATGATAAATCATCCCTAATGACGCATCTCTCCAAAGGTGTCAAAGTGACGGTATTACCCACTGTACCGCATCATCCCCAGAGGTAACAAATGTTGCCGTGTTTCGTGATAAATAGCGGCCGAAAAACAAGCATAAGTAGAGTCGGGAAAAAACACGAAGGTCTCGAAGGGTCTCGAAGGTTCTCCCGGTTGGTATAATTTACAAAGCTTCATTATTATGTCATGGAGCGTGCCTTCCTGCCGCAGAAAAAATGTTTCAGGTACTTAAGTTAGTGGCTAGCCCTATCAGAGTTTTTTTATAGCTGCCTGAAGGCCTCCGACATGGCTAAACGGTTAATACAACTGGGTCCTACAATTTAACGTGTCATCCAAGCCACGGCAGCGTTCAGTTGTAAATGCCACCCGCGGTCACCCGGATAGGATTATTCCAGTCTTTCCCCCGGATCTGTCCCCTGGGGGACAGGTGCCGAACGTTGCTTAACTTTGGTGATTGCTGAAAGACACTGACAGACACCTAGTCAAACTACGCTATAGTGTCATGTGGGTAGTAGTTCAACTTATTGGAGCTCAATGTTAATTGGAAGACCAAAGTTGAAGGATTCAAAATTATTTACCGTAGGTATAACCTAATAAAGAGAGTAAAAAACGCCGACAAATTTAGATCAAAATCGACTAATTTTGACTTTTTCAGTGATTCGCTCGAGAGATACTCGCTCACGCGAGCGAGTTACCACCAGCCGATTTTACCTATTTTTTGTGTCGTTAACTCGATCGACGTTGATTTTATGTACAAAATCTACAAAAAGCTACAAAAACGTTTTAGTGAATTTAAATAGGGGCCTACCAAGTCAGATGGCTTTATAATAGAGGCCTATATCCAACAGTGGGATAGAGAAGACTGTGGATGATGATGACCTAGTTGATTTGAATGTACAATATTTTTTACAATTCGTGTTTGAAATAAAAGAAAACCGAGTTTCAGATAAATTATGTTAATAAATCAATAATACCAAAAAAGCATAATTATATAGCGTTACAGCGAATTTGCCCATTTGAAAATTGTCAATCAAGTACAATAATAAAAAGCGAGAAATAAACTGAGAAGCCGAAGTAGGTAGGTAGCATGTTCGAAAAAAAAATCGACCTAAAACTGTGTGGTCATGACTTAAAATGACGGTCCCGATCAATTACTTATGATAGTTTTTGATTTTAGTAAAAGAAACCACCAGACCACCACCTGTGAAACTTGCTTTTTAATACTTTAAGTACTTAAACATAATAAAAATATTTTCTATCTGCAATGATATCCTAGAATATATCAGTCGTTAAAATACACCCAGTACCTACTGGTTTCGTCACACTATGCCACATACCTTGGGCACATGCCACTGCGTCCGGCGTGGGTCCAGGCTCTCCCTAGGCGCCTTATTTAGATACTTGGCAAAGGGCTATCACGCCAACACTTTTGTTTTTTTGCAATACATCAACCTTCCCTATTCTCCTTAGTCTATTGTGTATTAGCACACCTCGTCGTATTTTCTTTTGTACCTATCTCTCTCCATCCTAAGGTAGCCTGGAAGAAATCACTTTCAGTGATAAAACTGCCGGTTGTTTCACATCTATTTTGCTGTTTTATGTGTGTGTGAGAATGTGAATCGATAACGAGTATAATTATCTATCTATATAGTAAAGTGTTTACCTATCTTCCTTTCCTACCCTTCGTATTGTTTTAAACGTTGGGGATAAAACTGGCTGCACATCTTAGTACGTATTTTTTTTTGTCGAAATAAGAAATCTATGTACGAAATTCGACGAGTTCACTTGAATCATCATTTATGCCATTTTTACCTGACTTCCAAAAAGGCGGATGTTGTAGGTTTGTTTATATTATTAAAAACGGCTAAATCGATTTCGATAAAATTTAAATGGAACCACCCCGGGAGTACTCCTTTTCGAACTAAAAATGTTTTTTTGATTCGGTTCACAAGTGGCGAAAATATCAATGAACATACACAAAAAATACACACATACATACGAACATAAAACCTCCTCCTTTTTGGAAGTCGGTTAAAAATGGCATACATCGATTCGAGTACCTATTTGAAATTGTGCAAATACGAACAATTTCAGCAAAGTTGTTCATCAGACTTAAAACTCGTGAATCGTACCCATAAACTTGAAAATTAATGTAACATTTAAACAAAAATCAAACATACAGACAAATTGAGAACTTCCACCTTTCTTAAAGTCGGTTGAATTAATTTAAATAAGTTTATGTTTACCTTCTGAAGTAGGTACATTATTTAAATAATTTACTTACGAAGACAACATTTTAATAGCAATAAAGGTGAAGTCGATCAATTGAGTTTAAAAATAAACGCTATAATTTTTCAAATATTAACTTAACAACCTTAGAGACGGTGACACCGGGTGGTTCTCAGATAACTCGCAACTTTCGTCACATTAAGAAGCCAAAACTATCTCTGATGGCACCATCTGTCTTGCTCCGGTGACTTGGATAACGATCTTAGTTTGTTTGACATCGGGTCACACTGAGACCCAAACTCAGACAACATTTTTAAGTCTTTATCGAAATAAAAGTTTGAAAACTTTCCGACTACAATGTAAAAATAGGAGGTTGAAAGGAGTACTCCTTTAACACATTTTTCAAAAAATTTATTTAAGTATGTAAAAACCCAAGATATAGACAATCTTAGGTTTTTTCTTTTTAACCGACTTCCAAAAAGGAGGAAGAGGTTCTACTCGTATGTTCGTCTGTACGTATTTTTTTGTGTATGTTCATCGATATTTTCGCTAATTGTGAACCGAATCAAAACTTTCTTTTTTAGTTCAAAAGGGTTTAGTCCCGATTTAAATTTCACCGAAATCGGCCGAACCGTTTTTGAAAAATAAACAATAATATAAAAATAGTATATTCGATTCGAATCGATTCGAAATTTGTACATTATGGAATTCGGTTTTGCCATTTTTTGTGAAAAATAATTATATCTTCAGATACTATTTGAGACGATTCCACAAAAATGCCATCAAGTTTAATAGTGATAAAATAAATAAAGCGAAAATGCTTTCCTTTTTAGGTTAGAGACGATTTTCTCCACTCGCCAAAAATATTCAAGTTTATTGCTTTCGAGCTCTTCGCAAAGGTTGGTTTAGGTTCATTAAGCATCAAAGAAACGTCATTTTAAATCAACACGAATAAAATATTCTTTAAAGGAAAAAACATTAAGGATTCCTTTTCAGAGGCGCCGCGTTTTTCACATCAATGACTCGTTTAATTGATTGGCATCCACCCTTCGGCCAATTATAGAGAAGAAAAAAAACAGGCCGTTTTCGCAAGTCAGGAAATTATGTTAAATTCCTCTGTATTTTAATCGCAGTCAAAAATATTATAAACGGAAACCTTTGAAATTCTGTAAGCGTCGCCCAGAGGCAATTACGCAGATCGTTTCCGTACTGAGATTTCATGTAATTTTCATCAATGCTCTCAGAAATTGTACATTGATACTGAATTGAATGGTAGGATCCGAGCAATTTTCGTAAATAAGACTGCAAAATAAATAATCAATTTTAATAATGTTGAACTCGGAAATATTCGAGTTTCTTTAAAGATATCCCGGTTTGGGTTGTCAGTGGATTTTAACGATCACTGTAAAGTATGACACGAAGTCTATGTAAGTATAATTATTATACTGTAGGATTACATTGTTTGTTTGGTACTACGTATATACCTATATATATGAATGTTTTTGTGTTATTTTGAGACGGAACTGATAACGAAGCCAAAATTTATCTTTTTACATAAAAATAATAATATGTTTAATACGAAGCTAAATTTTCTAACTTAAAATTAATACATTTTCTATTTGAATACTTAACTTCCTCTGAAAGTGTGATTGATAACAGTACGAGAGAAAAAACATATCAAGGTTGTTTCAATTTATTAATTTGCAAAATCCTTCTATAAGTATCCAAATACGTAATCAAATACCCAAAAGGAAATTTGTTGTAATTTCGGGGTAAAACAATTTTATGCCCGAATTCTTAATTGATCCAATCAGGCTCAGATTTAATAAATTGTTCAATATTTATTGGGATGGAGGGTCTTAAAACTCTATTGTTATTCAGATTACGGCGTATCTCGTTTAAGCATTCAGTGCGAAGCTGCAAAATAATTATTGAAGAAGATAATCGATTGGAACCCTTTTGACTTTCCATTATGTGATTACAAATGAATCAATTTGGCATAAACTTTGGTTAAAGGCAAGGTTTGCTTGGATTCGGTTTATGGAGTCTAAAATCACTTATAAGTATAATAAAGGCCAATAAATGGCGTCTGTTATAACTGTTATAAGTGGTAGCCCAGGTATTTGTGTACCGGATATCGTAAAGATTTTCAGAAGCTTAAAGATTTACAGGTATGTACATAGTTATGTACTTGCAGCGTACACAACCGCCTCTAGTACTCTAGGCAATATGTTCCCGCGTAATTTAATACTATAGATAAGCGGTCGGTTCCCAGTAACAAAACCGAGCAGTGGTCTTATCAGTAGAGCTGACTCTGACGTCTGCGAATAAGACCACCTAGATGCCTAAGTTAGCTTGTAAGATATCTCAATGTATTTTAATTCATTAATTATAGTGCCTTTGCATCGGCAACACGTTTGTTTAATTTCTAGTTTTTAAAAACATCTTCACGCGCTCCAGGAAGTTAACTGGCGCAGCCGGTAGGATAGTCGGCTGCTGTCAGCGCGAAAAGTTCGCTCTTAAATTCGGTGAATTTCCCCCGCGCTGTGCAGCATTAAGTAAACGGTGTAAATACTGAATTCAGTGATATCCGTTCCGGCTATCCTCACGAACCAAAAAAATAAGTTTTCTACGGGCGCAGAAGATGCAGGTCGGTTGGTGAGTAAGCCTTTTTCGCCATCCTTGACCTTCCACCCCATCTTCCTCGAATTTTGTAAATTTAGACCTTGGTTATCGGTCAGATTTGCTTGTGTTAATTGTAATTTTGGAAAATTTGGTCTTAAATTGATTAAATTGTGTTAATTAAGAATATTTAATATTAAGTAATAGGATTGGTATTAACTCTACCCAGACTTTAATTTAGGAGTGAATAATTTTAGTATAGTTGTGTTAAATTAAAATTAATTAAAATGGCGCAAGAACATAGAGTTGGCGCTCTTGCGCAAACGGAAATTCCAAAGGAAATGCTAGGGTTAATTCCTGTCTTCAATGGGGAAACTAAATTACTAAATTTGTTCATGAGAAAGTGTGAATATGTCCTCCGACAACTACAGGGCACCCCCACACGAAACGAATTTCTTATGCAATGCATCACAAGCAAGTTAACCGGGAAGGCCGCCGCCGTTATTAGTGAGCGAAGCGACTTCACTACTTACAACGAGTTAAAAGAGGTCCTAGTGCAACATTTTGGTGACCCTCGGAGTGAGGAGTGCGTTGCTATAGAGTTAGAAACCCTAAAAATAAAAAATCACGAATCATATTTAGACTTCTGCAGCAGAATACAAGATGTTAAGGCCATTCTAATATCAAAAGTTTTTCAGTCAAATTCAGAAGAAATGAGAGTCGCGAAGAAGATCATCTATGATCATACCGCCCTAAACGTCTTCCTTTATAATTTGCCCGAGCAAATGGTTCGGTTGGTTAGGTTGAAAAACCCAACCTCACTGGAAGACGCTCTAAAAATTGTACTGGAAGAAGTAAACTTCCAGGAACAATATAACATGAAGTCAAAATTGCTTAGATCCCAGTTTTCGATGCCTAGTAGCCAGAATACTATGAGACCCGCGATTCCCGCGCCTCAATTCCAGTTCGGCATACCTGGGAACCAAAATTTAAATCGACCACCGGTTCCAAGGTTCGGACAGCCCCAATTTGGCTACCGCCCTCAGCTAGGCTCCGCGCCTCAGTTCGGTTATCGCCCGCAATTAGGCCAACAATCAACACCGCAGCAAGGGTTCAGACCCCAGTTAGGGACGACCCCTCAGCTAGGTTATAGGCCACCCCAATTCGGGTACAAACCGCCCCAATTCGGGTACAAGCCACCCCAATTCGGATATAAGCCACCTCAATTTGGCTACAAGCCACCCTATCAACCACCTCAACAAATTAACCCGCCGCACTTGCAATCTGGCGACGTATCCATGAGGACCGCCCGTCCCACTGGATTCAAGCTCAACGAGATAACCGGTCACGACGACGAACAAAATTATTACCATGACGATGCTTATCCCTACGACCATGAAAACGACATGTACGGACAATATGAATGTGACCCTACAAACGCCTTTGAATACGACGTATACAACAACGACTTGACATACGAGACCCCACTGACAGATTCAGCTCAGGAACAGCTGGCTGAAAATTTTACAGCACAGGCCTCCATAGAGGACAAGAAGTGATAGAGCTAAACTGTGACCCCACACTAAAACTACCCCACATTTACATCCCTGAAATAGACGCGAAATTAATGATAGATACGGGTAGTACTAGATCATTTTTGAAACCCCAGAAAGCATACGAATTCTTCTACGAAAGCGTTAGGAACGAACCTTTCGAGGTAGTTAGTACGCACGCATCTAGCAGGCATAGCGAAGTAGTTGAAATTCCGCTTCTGCCCACATTCCGAACAGACGACAGCCACAAGTTTTACTTGTATAACGTTGACTCAAGATATGACGGACTGATAGGAAATGACTTACTAAGACAACTTGGTGCCATAATAGACTTAAAGCATTCCGTGCTTAGAACAAAAACGACCCATATTCCAATTATCAATACAAATTTGGACTATGAAATAGAGTTGCAACCCCGGTCGGAACAACGTGTCAGAATACCAATAGACCAACACTCCGGTGAGGCTATATTAGACTACCGAAATTTTGGTCCTGGTGTACGAATGCCCAGTGCCCTAGTAAACTGCATTAACGGATACGCAAGCACCGTAATACAAAACACATCAGAGGAAATAGTGACTCTTACAGTAAAACGACCCTTACAAGTGACGAAATATGAGACCACCAAATGCGACCTCAATGCGACTAATGTGACTACTACAGACCCGCAAACAGACAGAATACTGACTGAAAATTTAGACAAGTTAAAACTAGAACACACTAACCCCGAAGAACATGAGAAAATTTATAGGCTTTGCAATGAGTACAAAGACATCTTTCATTGCGACGAATTGCCCCTGACCTTTTCCAACGCAGTAAAACATAAGATTAGGACAAAGAATGAAGACCCAATTTATGTAAAACCCTACAGGCAGGCACCCGCTCAAGCTCAAGAAATAAATCATCAAGTAAATAAAATGCTACAGGACAACATAGTCCAGGAGTCACACTCCCCCTGGAACGCCCCAGTGCATTTAGTGCCGAAAAAGAGGGACGCGTCCGGGGAACAAAAATGGCGACTAGTAATCGACTTTAGGCGCCTAAATGAGATAACAATAGACGACAAATATCCATTACCGAACATCAGCGATCTTTTTGACAAATTGGGTAAAAGCATGTACTTTAGTACGATAGATTTAGCTAGTGGATTCCACCAGGTCGAGGTAGAAGAGCGAGATAGACAGAAAACAGCTTTCAGTACTCAAAACGGCCATTTTGAGTTTTTAAGAATGCCGTTCGGGCTGAAAACAGCCCCCGCGACCTTCCAGCGTACAATGGACCATATCCTTCGAGGACTGCAAGGACTACACTGTATGGTGTACCTTGATGACGTAATCATCTTTTCGTCTAGCCTAGAAGAGCATATCCAAAAACTAAGACTAGTTTTTGACCGACTTAGGGAAACCAATTTAAAGGTACAGTTAGGGAAGTCTGAATTTCTGCGCAGGGAAGTGCTATACCTGGGACACATCATCACCAAGGATGGCCTAAAACCAAATGACGACAAAATTAAAGCTGTAATGAACTTTCCAATCCCACGGACTACGACGGAAATCAAAAGTTTCCTCGGACTTGTAGGTTACTACAGACGCTTCATCCCCAACTTTGCGAAAATTACCCAACCACTGACTTCGTGCTTAAAAAAACGCAACAAGGTTATAGTAGACCAAAATTACATCGACGCGTTTAATAAATGCAAAGAACTCTTGACACATGCACCCCTCTTACAGTACCCCGACTATGACAAACCTTTCATCTTAACAACAGATGCTTCGAACGTAGCCCTGGGGGCAGTTCTCTCCCAAGGACAAGTAGGCAGTGATAAACCTGTTGCGTACGCGAGCCGTACCTTAAGCGACACAGAATCTCGTTACAGCACCATAGAGCGAGAGTTGCTCGCTATTATCTGGGCGACAAAACATTTTCGCCCCTACCTGTATGGACGAAAATTCTTCATCTATACAGACCATCGACCCTTAGCTTGGTTAAACTCCCTGAAAGACCCCAATAGTAAATTGACACGATGGAGGTTACGCCTCCAGGACTTTGACTTTGAAATAATTTACAAAAAGGGAAAACAAAACACAAACGCTGACGCCCTAAGCAGAGTTAAAGTTAACGCCTTGACCGACGATGACTCAATGGTAGTGAACATAGGTGACCAAGAACCTAAACCACAGACGAGTAGGCAGACACGACAAAATCCGACAACCGTGGAATTATCTGAAGAAAGTGACGCAATTTCCATTGTGACCCTCTCAGACTCTGACGAATCCACCATATCGCTACCCGAGCTAGAGATAGAGAGGCCGGTTATTCCGTCCCCATCGGCAAGTAGTAGGACGCAGACAGTGCACTCTGCTGAAGATATGGACTCCACCGGGATACCAATCCTTCACGAGGCCATTGATACCAAACCCAATCAAATCCTGGTATACTCATGGCTAAAAAATGAACTTCATGTCAAAGACATTTCCATAGGGAAACACAAAATTTTGGAAGTTTTCTTGCCCATTAACAACCCCGAATTAATCAAAAACTTTCTGAAGGAATACGCTAAACCAAAAGCAAAACTCTTCATCTATTTCGAGAACGCAGAACACCGCAAACAATTTAGTACAACCGTTATAGAAATCTTTAGAAAAGGGACAATAAATCTAGTCGAGTGTACAGAGCGAGTAGTTTACGTAGACGACGAGAATGAACAGAAGGCAATAATAATAAAATATCATGAAGGAAAGACCTGCCACCGTGGTATTAAAGAAACGTTAGTTAGGCTTCGTAGGACTTACTACTGGGACAAAATGCAGGAAACAGTTTCAGCCGTGATAAATAATTGTGACGCATGTAGAAAGACCAAATATGATCGAAAACCGATAAAACCCGTATTGCAGCTTACTCAGACCCAAGATGCACCCTTTCAGGAAATTTTCATCGACCTTTTCAGCATCGAGGGAAAGTATTACCTCACCCTCGTAGATGCATTCAGTAAGCTAGGCCAAGCATTCGAAATCTCAAACAAATCCACACCTGAAGTTGTAAGAGCCCTAATGAAATACTTTTCATTCTACGGGATACCAAAGAAAATCAGTTCAGACCCCGGTACGGAGTTCAATAACGAGCTCATGAAAGAATTCCTCAGCCTACACAAAATACAGAGACACATAGGGACTGTCAACAACCCCAACTCCATGGGACTTGTAGAACGGTTCCACTCGACCTTAATAGAAATTTATAGGTTAGCTAAGTACGAACAGAAATGCACAGACGCCGCGTCTGTCATGACTTATTCCATCATGGCTTACAACCACACCATACATACTGCAACGGGCCTAACGCCCTTCGAAGTTGTCTTTGGGCATACCGACACAGACAACCCGTTTAACTTAGAAGTTGAAAAAACTTATACACAGCAGTTAGTAAAAGACCACAGTAAACGAACAAAACACCTGTACACACACATATCAGAAAAACTTAAGGCGGACAAGGAAAAAGTTAGGTCGAAACGAGGTGGGGAAACCGACGTGGAACTCCCAGAAGTAGTGTTCGTAAAGGACATAAATAAGAGGAAAAGTAAAGAAAAACCCCGTTATAAGAAGGCCAAAGTAATAGGCCCTGTTGAGAAAAACGTTGTCCCTGTCAAGGTAGAAACCGAAAGGAAAAATAGTAAAGCACCCATTAAAAATATAAAACGACCTCCACAGGTGGTGCAGCGCGATGCTAGCAACAGCAGCAGTCGCCCTTCATCTGCAAAATCTTGATGGAAATCCGGGACTTCTGCCAGTAAAGAAAGGCCAAGCTCACATGCAAACCGACAGTTGGACAATTCTAAAAACTATTAAGTTAGACAATATTTGGACCGATCTCAACTTAGTCATTTCAAAATTAGCAGAATTTCAGCAATTAATTTCATCTAATAAAACATTTCCGCACGAATTCATAGGAATGTTTATGCACGCAGAATATATGCGCGACATAACCATAGACAAGTATCACCAACTAATTCCTCAACGATTCAAGCGTGGGATACTTAACCCATTAGGATCCATTATTAAGATTGTAACAGGCAACCTAGACCACGAGGACGCCCTTAAATACGATCGGTTGACCTCAGAATCGAGTCATAACCAAGTTATTTTGTCAAAGAAAATCACGATTGTTACTAAAATGCTAGACAGCCTAGTAAACGCCACAGAGTTAATTCAGCAAAACTCACTAACGATGGATTCCCGTCTAAGAAGGGTTGAAACTACCCTTAAAGAGACTGTAATCCGAGAAAATAATTTAAGTATATCATCTTACGCGTTAGGACTATATAATCTATTCATAAGTAGTTTTAGGACTATATTCATTAGATTAAGTGAAATCGAAACCGCTCTAGCTCTAAGCAAGAGCTCCATACTACACCAGTCTATAATTAATTCCACCGAACTGCTATACCATTTGAACTTGATAGCAGAATCTAGGAACCTGGTATATGTACCCAATGAATTTAATTTAATTAAAATTGAGGAAACTATTGATGTTAAATCTTTTATCAAAAAGGACCAAATTACCTTTATATTGGAAATCCCTCTGACCGATAATGTTACGTATAACTATTTTAAATTGTACACATTACCCATCCTCCTCAAACCTGAAAACCTAACCGTTGCCATATTTCCTAAATACCCATTCATATTGGCGAAAGGGCTGAAGTATCAGCCGATCGTAAAGCCGTGCCGCTCACTCGCTGCTGGAGACGAGTTTCTCTGCGACGATGACAACCGCGCCCCATACAGCGGACCCTCATGCGAGGAAAAACTAATGAGGTACGAGGACGTCACTGGCATCTGCAAGCAACACCCCATTCACGTCGAGGACGTGAAGCTGCAGAAAATAGATAAAAACAACTGGATACTATACACCAGATCGGAAACAACCCTCACAGAGACCTGCGGCGAAGAGGCTTCGAAGCAGCAGATATGCGGAACACACGTTGTGACCCTGAACAGACCCTGTGATGTCACTATCAACGGGACGACCATCCGGTACCACCGTCTTTACACCGAAGCGGACCCAGGGACCCCACTACCCATCATCAACCTTCCGAAATTACGCGCAACCGAGAACCTATCCAGTGCACATGCACTCAACATGCGAGAGATTGCACTGGACGAAGTTAAATACATGGCCTTTGCTTTGAAGAACAGTGAAGTTTTTAGTGAAACCTATAACAGAGAAAATGACTCTACAATTAGTGTCATAGCATTAGGATTAGTAGTCTTAAGTATAGTTTCGATTATTTCATATGTTTCTTACACTAAAATTATCCCTTTTATACAAAATTATCGGAATCCCTCTCAAATCGAGCGCTCCGATAATTTTTCGCTTAGGGAGGGAGGAGTTATGTACTTGCAGCGTACACAACCGCCTCTAGTACTCTAGGCAATATGTTCCCGCGTAATTTAATACTATAGATAAGCGGTCGGTTCCCAGTAACAAAACCGAGCAGTGGTCTTATCAGTAGAGCTGACTCTGACGTCTGCGAATAAGACCACCTAGATGCCTAAGTTAGCTTGTAAGATATCTCAATGTATTTTAATTCATTAATTATAGTGCCTTTGCATCGGCAACACGTTTGTTTAATTTCTAGTTTTTAAAAACATCTTCACGCGCTCCAGGAAGTTAACTACATACTAATATGAAAATCTTAACATAAACGAATGATTAATTAAATTTGTCCATGTAAAACATCGACGTGGATCAAGAAAAAATATTTAATTCGTTTAATTTCTACTGCAAAATCTCTACATTGTATCGTATTGATATTTCTGTAACTTAGGGATATAAGTTATTCAACATATCGTTATCGTTCTAGCCAAAGAACGTCGTCGGCTTCCCTTAAAGACCCTCAGTAAAAAGATTAGGTAAAATTAGTACTCGTAGGTTGACGCGCTACGATGTGCTTGCTGGTATCTTGGTTTTACTCGTTTAAAAAAAGGTATTCCCTATCGGTTATTAATTACACCCAAATTGACCAATTTCTAGTTATTTAGGCCAATTTAGAGTTAGTACATTCAGTTGGATAAAATGATATAACTTTTTCACACAGATATCTGTAAAAAACTGATTGACAAAATGCTTTTGTCACTTGAGGCAATTCTCAACCACAGAAATGCATGGAAAATCATTCCAAACTGCTGCCAAAACTGACAAATATGAATTGCCCAATTGGGTAACATTTTTCATACATTTTTGTGGTTGATAATTGCTTCAAGCGTCAACAGCGCTAGTTGTAATAGCTTTGTGCATTCAATCAAAAAATGATCCTGCAAATAAATCCAAAACAAAATACTTCTATTCAGTGAAGAAATACCTTATACTTATAATTTATAACAACAATGCTCAACTCGTTAGGATTGTGTCTGCCGCAGACCTTATTCATTTTCTAGGCAATTTATTCTGATTAATTGCGGTGTATATCTACTTTATTTTCATTTCTCTGGAGATCCCCTGTTTGGAATTGTCTTGCAGGAATTAATTTATCTTAATTAGATGTTTGCGTCACCATCTTTGCGGTCCTAAATGAAAATTGTATTATTTTTAACTCTCGTCCTGGACAAAATCCTCATTTAACCTTGTAATCTTGAGCTGAATTATGGGCTTTCCGAATACATTTCTGTAACCCTTTACAACCGGCTCAATATGGGTATGAAATCGACAAAAAAATATGCGAAAACCATATTGTTTTTGTCAACGCAACCGGTCTCATAAGATCGTGCGGGATAAGCAGATAACCGCACGATTGTATGAGACCAGTTGCGTTTACAAAATCAACATGGTATTTGCGCCATTTTTTTGTCGTTCCTCACGATTGTATTGAGCCAGTTGTAAAGGGGTAAGTTAAGTTCGATTGGAAATAGTTATCTATAGGTATCTAGTGTGTATGTTTGCAATTTTAATCAAGTCCTTAGTTCACTTCGTTGTCTACGTTATCTTGCCGTCGAGCGGTCTTCATTCAAGCCTTTTGCAACCCCCATCCATCCATCCATCCATCAGCTATAGGACGTCCAATGCTGGTCAAAGGCCTCTCTTATGGATCTCCAATAAGACCGGTTAGTATCGGCTTGTACCCAGCGCGACGCTGCGGTCTTAATGAGGTTATCCATTGCAGCCCCCATCGAACATCATTTTGCGTGCTGTGTGTTCAGCCTATTGCCACTTTAACTTGCCACTTTAATCAACTAACCAGTCAGACAGTTATGGGAGCATGAGGTAACTAATATTGCAAATATCCTCCTTCTCAGAGATGTCTGTGAGGGATGTGCTCCGAGTGTCTATGCGAGAACGAAAATTAAAATATTCACGCAAAGCACTGAAACTACTAACTTAGACTAAGATTTAAACTAACCTCTCTCTATAGTACAGTCGAATTCTTTAAAATGTAACTACTCAACAAACAAACAAAAACTAATTAGAGCTGTTAACGTACATGCATCTATGTACAGATTAAATTCTCACTTATTTGCACTGTATTACATTAATAAATAAATAAATATTAGGGGACATCTTACACACGATCTCTGACCCCAAACTAAGCATAGCTTGTTGTATGGCTGCCAAAGACTGAGCTAAATATACATATTTTAAATACTTACTTATATAGATAGTACCTAAATAACACCCAGACACAGAGCAAACACCTATGTTCATCACACAATTGTTTGCCCTGGGTGGGGATCGAACCCACGCCTCTTTGGCCCAGAAGTCAGGGTCACTAACCACTGAGCCAGCGAGGCAGTCAATATTAGATGTGATCAATTATGGAGTTGTGATAAAAGTTATCCCGAGTAAATAGGTATATGCTAGGTAGATGGCATGGCTGTTTTTTATAAAGCTGGCTGGAATCAAACGCAAACCTATCCTATTTGTGAAACACACATATCCATCTACTTATTTTCTATAGACAATACGTTAAAACAACGTCATGAAAGCCTTAGCTTCCAAATTCAGAAATTAACAAAGATTTAAACCGTATTATTCCACCTTAATGTATTTTACAAACTTTGTATTTCACACGCGCATAATCAACCGCCATCTTTTTCTGTCGGTGACGAGTACTGGACTGATGCTCGTCACATCAGATTACGAATATTTTAGGTTTCATGGCAAGGTTTTAACAACATTTAGTATGAATTATGCCTGTAATCTTACAGTCAATACTCGTATCGTAAAATGTTCTTCACTTAACAAACAAAAGCAATAAGGAATTCAAGTCTCAAATAACAATATAGATACTACTGTTATCTGAGCCCATATCCAATTAACTTTAATGGCGACACTCAAAGTGAAATTCATTCTTAACGTGTTCGGTTAAACGAGCTCTATTCACATTAGTGGTTTACCAGAACGTTAAAATGCGGGCGGCGGCCATTGAAACTTTGTAACTGCTGCAAGTTGGACATGAACGCCGATGTCGTTACAACGTATAGACTTCTGTAGGTATTTTAGAAAAAAAATGTGCGTTTAATTCTGGTTACGGTGGCCTCGCTTGGAGATTTATCGTCATTGGGCTGCCTGCTCATTATCATCTGCTCGTTGTGAGTTACTTGGAGTTTGCTAAATATTTTTTGGGGGTTATTTAAGACCAGGGTCTTAAATAACCAAGGTCAACGCAGGGTCCTCACAACTCACAGATCAGGATGTGAGTCACAACTCACATCCTGATCTGACCCTGTGAAGATCCCGAGTTCACACTTATAAAAACAAGCTATATATTTTCGAAATGGTACCTTTTCAGCAGAAAAATACAATATTGAACATTCAAGTAATTTGGTCTCTAAATATTGTACATACTCGTAAAATATGTAATGCGTTTATTTCAGGTTACAAACAACCCGTATTAGTTTAAACCAATATCAATTTAGTCATCAATTAAAAAATAATTTTAAAACCATTTACTTAAAAATCTTTTTTTTAATGTAAATGACAAAATTAGAATAGTTAAATCAGAGTCCAACTTTCCAACAAAAAATACGTCTGATAAGAAATTAAATGGTAAAAATGGAATCACTGGCTCATTGGTGACACTGGGTTAGACGTCCCCTAATATTAAAAAAAAGTACCCTTGTTTTGAATTTGTATTCTCTATCCTAGAACGTTCAAATCAAAACATCCACTACGGCACTAGATTTGGATTGAAAAACAATAAGTGGATTACGAATGCCGTGATTGAATTCCATCATACCGTCGACGTTTCTCGTTACGGAGCTGTCGCTTCAAATCATTTCAACGATTCGGGATCGCCGCCACGTCAATCCGTGATAGGAGCAGAGCAACCGTCCTATAAAGTTTGGGACGAATACAAAATTGACCTAAAACTGAAACAATATCATTTCGCTCATGGCGTAAATTGACTAGGTGTTTGTCGGCGATCACTAAAGTAAACCAACGTTCGGCATGGTCAGTCTTCGGATGGGTGGCCGTGGGTAGCAATTACAACTGCTCGGATGACATGTTATATTGTAGGTCCCGGTTGTTTTAACTATTTAGCCATCTCAAAAGCCTTCAGACGACTTAAAAACTGTGACACCAGGGCTAGCCACCCTGTTTATACAAAAGTTATTTTCTTTATTTGTCCTATGAGATTCAAACTTAGTTTTATATTCAAAATTATAGTCAAAATATTCCTAAGCGAAAATACAAGTGTCACGTCTATTTTGGAAGCCATTGTTAAATCATTTATGTTTTTTATATACGAGTATATATACTCGTACCTACCTATTTTGTAAAAAAATGTGCAATGATATTTATCTAGCAAAATTTATTCATTTCCATTTATGCTTTCTGTAACTAAGCAATATGTTTCAAATCATTACTAAACACAGTGCTTTTTTATATAGCTTACTTACACACTTTTGCAATATCTAGATTAAATATTATTTATATGATGAATTTAAGATATTTCAGTATGATTCCAAATTAATCTAAAACACTTATTTAGTTTTAAAATACAAATAAACAATAAACACAGAAGCTATTTCGTTCGTTCCTATTATAGCTATGATATTTTATATCCTACAAATTTAGATATTGATGTCAAATATCAAACAAATCATAATATTTGGACATTGCTTTTAACCTATAATGCAGCCGCAGGTAAAGGTATAGTAAAATAAACCAAAACTGCGGCTTTGCATCAAGCGTACACTGTGCTTATTGTATTTCAGTTTCACGGGTTTACCAAGGAATAGGTACATAAGCTACAAACAAAAAAATCCACCTGCAAACTTTTTTGGTACTACAGTCAAATTCAGATGTTGAAAAAAATCTAAGAAGAAAGAGGGAGAAAGGGAACAAAGTTTAAAGTAAATTAAAAATAAATTTTAATTCAGCAGTATTTTTTAACGATGACTAACAATGAAAACATTTAATTTTTCATGTGCTCTACAAGTTAGCTTCGTTCGATTAGTGTCTAATTACTAATAAAAATAAATATTAGCAAAATTAAATAACTGTTTTTCAAGAGAATAATAGATTATTATCATCATCATCATTGGCTTTTTCAGTCCACTGCTGGGCATAAAGGAGATAATGCAAAATTGACTCAGACTAGGTACAGTAGCTCAAAAAATCCGTTAAACTATGATAAATAAATGCGCAGAGTAAAACAACCGCATATAATGCTTAATTTATGAGTAATTTCACACTTTCCAATTTGATTTTTGTTCAGTCATTGAATTACTGTCATTTTGGTCACATGTAACCTTAATACCCGAATACACGAAATTACTTTTAATGGACACTGTTATTGTAAAAAATACCGGGAAAATCATTTTCCGAAAGAAACAAAGCAAATTATGAAATACTGTACCCTTTAGTGGCCCAATTTCTATGCATACTTGCAATATCTCCTTTGATATAAGTATACTTTCTAACGTAACAACTCTTTCATGATCCGTATTTTTTGAGCAAATATAATTTCAATTTCATAAGAAAAATAGTGGCAAAATAATATCAAGTTCAACTAAAAGTACTTACCAGAAGTTTGTCATTTGCGGAGAATAATTTACCCTAACAGATTTTATCGCCTCGCCACTTGATAAAAAGGCAGTAAAAGCGAAGTTATTCTACTTTTACAGTTTCGTAATTTTATATTCTTACCAAAATGTAGCAAAAGGGATGTTATAAATCTTCGGCAGGGATTCAGTAGCCGTAAAATTAATATTAGTTAAGTCTTCAAATTTTATGCTTTAACTTGGTACAAGTTAGTTTAGTTTCTTTAATCTTCTAAAATTTCGTAATTATAACGAGTCGGGTTTTCGAAATTAATAATAAGTTTGTAATAAATTACGTGATAGTCTTAGTTTATGTTCAGATTAATTAATTCAAATTTTGTGCTAAGTTATTTTATTAGTTTAGTTTTGGCGGTTCAATTTAATTTTAAATCTGATTGAGTGTGTAAAAAAACTTGTTTACTAGGTATCTAAGTAAATAATGTCGCTTAGGCTAGATGGCTAAGGTTAATGAAAATCATACATAGCACCAGAACCAGGTACTTGTGAATGTAATTGTATTAACGTTGTTTTAAGAATACAGATTGATACTTAGCACAGTGGATGATATTCTAGATATTTTTACATTTCCCATTGTGAACAACGTCTACTTCGGGGCTATACTCGAAATCGTTAAAAAAAATCTGCCGTTCCATTTTGTTGACAGTCTATGAACTTGTGTGATTTGTGCTCTTGTCCTACACCATATCTACACCAATCTCAATCGATGAATGTTTAAAAAAGAGTAGTTCAAATTTTCAAATATCTTTAATATTACTGCATTTGGAAAGCCTCGATCAAAATGCGCAAAAGACTCAGCCAAATTCGACAGCTTTGTCATAGCTAAAATATTCTAAAAATATTGTACTTATTTCAATCTTGAATTTTTCTCAGTGATATATTCGAAGCATCTGTTGGAACAAACGAGGTTTGCTAAGATAAGGTGGACCCATAATTCTTTGTTCTCGTTTTCTTCCTTCCAGCTGGATAAATGCTCGTTAATATTTCATCTTCGAACTAATCTACGCCGCGTAGCGCTCGCCTAGCTTATAACAGAGATTTAGAGAGAGAATTTCACTGTTTAGGATGTTGTTTTGTAATGTCCAGTGATTTTCAGATACCTATTACGAATATAGTCGAAATTTGGTCACCGACTGGCCTGATGGAAAGCGATGATGTGGCTGAAGATGGAGTACTTATGTAGACCTAGATGATACCTATTCACTCTTGCCTTAAAGATATGAAAATTAAAGTTCTTTTGTACACATCATTATGAACCATTTTTACTATGGGATCAATACCGAAATCGCGACAAAAGTCAATCATTCCATTTAAAAGGTTCATTGCTTTCGACAAAATGTACTCAATGAACGGATTATTCCAGTCTGTCCCCCGGATCTGTCCCCCGGGAGACAAAATGGAAGACAAAATTCTTGTCTGTCCCCCGGTTGATCATCGGGGGACAGACCGACATTATTTCACTCCTTAACAGTGGAGTCTGTCCCCCGACTAAATGAATTATTATTTTTCCTATTATTTTCTTTAATAAAGATCACCATATAAAGGAATATCATATTTTCAGATCTTATTATAGCTGTTTCTTTTTCGCATTTTCAGGGTTGATCTCATTCTAAAAGTTGTTCATAGCGTTTAGTGTATTACACAATTACTTACCTCTAAAAATCCCTGCTGACCTTGTATGTAACAACAATTATCGACTGCAAAATAAATATACATGTATGAGCGCATATTAATAAGTGATTTGTGAGTAATAGTAATGTCGTTAATTTACTAGCGTTATACGTATATGTGATTTATAAGCAAAGATATACGATGTCCCATCTCGCGAAGTCTGTGCTTATAACAAATCTGGCGAGTTTGTTCCATACATTCTTTATTTAATGAAGCAATAAGGAACGAAATAGATTTTCCTATCTTTCCACCTGGATTATTATATACCTCCAGTTCTGTACATGTAATATTTAATTACTCTTTGTTGATATTACTTTCTTCATTGCTTCTATTTTGTGTCGGCCCAATTCTGGTTTCTTTGTGTGCCCTGTTTGATGTTTGTAGCATGAAACTTATAGCAGATAATGTTTATGATATTATCTATTAGTTGAGTCGATTTAAAAAATAATCTTCTATTTTTTCTTAGATGAAAGTTAGGAAAAAACAGATTTCTTAAGATTACAATAAAATACTATATAGGTTTATTACTTGAAGCAAACAACAACAACAGGAAGGTTAATCAAAACAATTGTTAAAATATCCTTCGAACCATCAACCCTATCCCGTCTTCTCCCTGTCAATTTGGCCAAAAGGTAAACCCCTGGATCACTTAGTTATTATCAAATCTCGACTATGCATTAGCTGTTCAAACATTACAGCTGTCAATCGAACTGCTTGCTAAGTGGATCCTTGAATAGGATGTCAATTATCAAATACCTAGCTGAAACTGACGGCTTAAGTGCTCAGATATCCCATCAAGTTTGGCTTTTATTAGATATAGCTATGCGTAACCTAACTGTATTATTATGTTTATGTTGCAACTGTGTTATAAATGCGAAAATCAGCTTGTCTTTTAGCTCTGTAAAGGTGATAGAAATATTTTCTTCATCGATGCAGAATGATTCATTTTTGCGTTTATTTTAAGTACTTTGGTAGAGTTTCTCTACGAAAGGCAAAACTGAGACTATTGCAACATGTCAAAAATATCACAAAACACTGATTTTAAAATAATAATATAGTAAAGTGCTTACTTGAATGTTCTACTTAACATGCATCCCTTAACTTGTCAAGCCATTTCAATGTTACTTTTGTATAGCATACTAAGGTACGTAGACTAGAGTCACGGTAATGATTACCGTGCTAGAGACATATAAATGTTTGTAGAATGATTTCTCATTTGTTAGAATTGATTGTATGAATAATCAACTAAACTATCTCATCCATGATCTATCCATGATAAAATTTGATGTAAATAAAGTACAAAAACTTAGGTATAACCTAAACTTAACATATTGATAACATTCTTATGAACTTTAACTATATCTACTTGACCGTAAATATCACAAAAATTTAGCGAAAACAAACGCTTACATAGCGAGAATACCAAAAACGTTTTCTTTCGAAAAGTTCTTGGTACTCACGACAAAAAATAGCTTACGTCAAAATATTTTATTCACATGGGCTTCCACTCCAATAGGCCTTTCGTGAGGCTCAATTATTCAAGGTGACCTTTTTCAGTTGTACCGTATCTACAAAAAATTCAGAGGCTTTGCTCATATCAATAAACTTTTACAAAATCAATTTTACTACTGTCGACTTAAGGGATTGTAAGCCTACTACTACCTACTAATAGATACTATTTAATAGAAAAATTACGAAAAAAAAATTTTTATTTAACTTTAGCCTGGTTATTGAAGTATAGATATAATTAGATAGTCTATTTTATTTAAAGTGTTACAAACTTGATAAACCTGATTTTTGATGTTCGTGTAACTTGTCATTTTTATTTTGATGTTTATTGTATTTTATGGGTGGAATGCGTGCCGGTATTTCGCCGAGATATTTCGTCTTAGTCTTCGGTTTCGGCTTCGGCTTCGACTTCGGCGTCGGCGTCGGCGTCGGTGTCAGTAGTGGCGTTGGCTTCGGCTCCAGCTTCGGCTTCGAATTTTGCTTCGGCTTCGGCTTCAGCTCTGACCACTAAATTCAAATCAGAGAGATCAGAATCAGAAGGTTATTTCATTTGATGACCGCTTAGTTTTTGATAAACCTTACCTTTTTATCAGCAGGGCTGTATTATTCCTAAGCAACTCTCTAAGGGCCCCAGATCGACTAGGGGCCCCTAGACAGGGGCACAGGGCCTCGTGCACGCTTCAAAAAAAAAAACCAGATAAGTGCGAGACAGGCTCGCCTACCGAGGGTTCCGTACAAATCTCGAAAATTGTACGAAACCGAGAACTATGTTGTTAAAACTTAAGAGGGCGAAGCTACTCATCCTTAAAAGGGGAAAACATTTTTTTACGTTGCTAGTCATAAACCGAAAATTACACACTTCGAAAATAATTTAAAACCTATTTTAGCTTGTGCAGTTCTTTCATATGATATCCCACATAATTCATGTCGAAGGCTTGAAAACAGAAGGCTGAATATTTAATGTTGGCGTTAGGCCCCACCCTTTAAACCTACATTATATGTCATATACGTGTAGGCCTAGATGGTGTGCGGAGTGGACACATGCCAAACCACATCCTTGTCAGCTCCAAGTAAGTTTGTAGAACAATTAATTACTTGTTTTATGTAAGACGGTACTTGACAGTGCTTGAGGTAAAATGATTACTTGTTATTTTGATATTATTGTATATTATTAATTTATATCGCTGAAGCTTACTTCAATTTATCATTTATTTCTAAATAGCGAATGTATCATTACTAATATTTTAATTCGAAATTGTGTTTGTTGGTTTGGTGGTTGCTCTTTCACGCTGCAACGGAGAGGCGGATTCACTTGTTTTTAGGGTTCCGTACCCAAAGGGAAAAACGGGACCCTATTACTAAGACTTCGATGTCCGTCTGTCCGTCTGTCTGTCACCGGGCTGTACCTCATGAACCATGATAGCTAGGCAGCTGAAATTTTCACAGATGATGTATTTTGGTTGCCGCTATAACAAAAAATACTAAAAACAAAATAAAATAAATATTCAAAGGGGGCTCCCATACAACAAACCTGAATTTTTAGACGTTTTTCGCTCTATATTAATAATGGTACCAGGTAGATGCTTGAAATGTTCACAGAATATTTAGTTTTATATTTCCTTCAATAATAAATAATAAAATTAAAATAAAATAAATATTTAAGGGGGGCTCCCATACAGTACGGAACCCTCCGTGCGCGAGTCCGACTCGTACTTGGCCGATTATTGTTTATTATAGTATAGTATAGTAGTATAGCCATAGTAAATCAGGTTACGGCAAACCTAGACTCCAAGAAGAAGTGCATAGGAATATTCTTAGATATGGCCAAGGCATTTGATACAGTGTCTTGGCCTATCTTACTGAGGAAACTAGAGCTTCTTGGAGTTCGTGGAACTTCACTAGACTGGTTTAAGTCGTATTTATGTGACAGAAAGCAACGAGTCCGTATCTCAAACAAGCACAGTAACTACTCGTTCCTAACCTGTGGCATTCCGCAGGGAAGTGTGCTCGGGCCGACGCTGTTTTTGGCGTACATCAACGACCTTTGCCAGTTGAAATTGAGCAAAGCAAACATCTACACTTTCGCAGACGATACTGCCATAATTTTTCACGGAAATAGTTGGGATGAGGTGATTCACTCAGCTCAACACGGCCTTGGACAAGTGGCGAACTGGCTACAAAATAATTTGCTCACACTGAATGCCAGCAAAACTAAATATATGGCATTTCGGATAACGAATAAGTCGCGACCGAATCCCTTCTCACTAAAACTCCACTATTGTGAATCTTACAGCAACTCGAAATGTGATTGCCCTGAACTTGAAGCTGTCGACTGTTTAAAATATCTGGGTGTCACGATTGATCATAAGCTCTCTTTTGACAATCACATTACTGCTTTGCGTGGACGACTTCGAAAAATGCTACACATCTTCAAAAAGCTTAGCTCCATTGCCGACCCAAAAACTCTGAGAGTAGTCTACACAGCACTATGCCAGTCAGTAATTAACTATTGTATAGTTTGTTGGGGTTCTGCCGCGGAATTTCGTTTGATGAAAATAGAGAGAGCCCAGAGAGCTCTATTGAAAGTCAGCTATAAGAAGCCATACAGATATCCTTCTGATAAATTATACGAAGACACCAATTATCTTTCTGTCCGTCAACTCTACATCCTCGCTGTAGCTCTGCGTTTTCACAAAACTGCATTAAACAAGTTGGTGCGTACTAAGAGTAAGTCCGACCGTCGCAACACTTGGGCACTTCCAAAGACTAGAACAGTGCTTGCACAAAACTGTTTTGAATTCAAAGGTCCATTTTTATATCAATTTCTAGACAAAAAACTTAATATTCTTAAAACTTCCCGATACATCTGCAAAAAAAAGTTAATCTCTTGGCTCTCTACCCAGAGTTATGCAGAAACCTTAAGAATTATTACTGTAATAAAATAACACAAAAGGGCCTGATCCTTGGCAAATCTACACATTCACAACTTTGCAATCTGAACACAGACATTTGTGGTCCAACCAGACATCAGGCCCTCCTTGCTTAGCCAGGTCATAGCCTTCCAGCCCCGATTTTTTTTCCCGATGTCATTTAGTGCGTAAATCGTAATACAACTTTGAGGTAAATTTAAAAATTATCTGGATACTTATTTATTACTCATACAATGTAATCTGATGTACTATTTATGTAGAGCTATTATGCCTTATATATCTATCTATAACAATTTGGTATTTATTTTTGTTCTCAAATTCGTATTCATATACATATCTATCTATCCACTTAATTTATATTCATATTATAATATACATATATACACACGCGTTAAATTCAATCATTCTCTCACTTACTCACCCACTTTCACGTTCACTCACAAATAATCTTAGTATGTAACCATAAGCTAGCTTAAGTGAAAGAGCCTGCAGCCCACGACACAGGTCACCCTAGTGTGGGCTGCAGTGCATAAAATATTTGTACGTTAATTTAGGATAATTATAATTACTTACATACTTATTAATGTACATTTTGCTAATAACCAATATGTACATAGATCATAAGTTTTTGGAAAAATAAACTTTCAAAACCGTAAGCTAGCTTAAGCGGAAGAGCCTGCAGCCCACGACACAGGTCACCCTAGTGTGGGTTGCAGTGCACATAACATATTGTACGTTTTCTAGAATATATTTACTTGTATTTTTTTATCTTTACCAATATGTACATAGTTCATAAGTTTTTGAAAATAAACAATTTCAATTTCAATTTCAATTTATTAATATAATTTAGCTGAGGGTGGGGAAATTTGGATATGGGCAACGGAACCCTAGGGGCCAGAGGCTGGCTGACTTTCTGGAGAGAGAGGAGCTCTTTATGATGAACTCTTTCTTCCAGAAGCCGCCTCACAGGAAATGGACCTGGATGAGCCCTGATGGTTCCACGAGAAACGAGATAGACTTCATCATGACGACCGAGAGACGAATATTTAATGATGTCTCCGTGATCCACAGGGTGAAAACCGGCAGCGATCACAGAATTGTACGAGGCACATTAGATATTAATGTTAAGCTCGAAAGGTCCCGCCTGATGAAGTCCACGCTCCGACCTACTCGTGAACATATCCAAAACCCCGAGGACTTTCAGCTCGAGCTCTCGAATCGTTTTGCTTGCCTAGAGAACCTTGCGTCGGTGGAGGAGATCAACAACGGGCTCGTAGAAACTGTCCAAACGGTGGGTGCTAAGTTCTTTAGACCCCGCCGTTCAAAAAAACCGCAGAAATTCTCCGATCACACTGTAAATCTCATGGCCGAACGACGCTCTCTAAGATTGCAGTCTTCCGATGATGCAAAGTCTTATAGGCGTCTCAATAGACAAATTTCGAAATCCTTGCGGCACGACATCCGTCTTTTTAATACTGAACACATTAAAAAGACAATAGAGCGAAACAAAGGCTCCAAAGTGTTCGCAAGAGATTTGTCTATTGGGCAAAGCCAATTGACAAAGCTGAAGAGAGAAGATGGAAGTATAGCGTCGACCAAGGCAGAGGTATTAGAGGAGATTGAAAGGTTCTATGGACAGCTATACGCTTCGGTCGCTAAGCCTGTTAGCAGCGCGGCCAAAGATCCAAGAGCCAAGCTGACCCGACACTTCACCGAAGATATCCCGGACATCAGCCTGTACGAGATTAGAATGGCCCTGAATCAGCTTAAGAACAACAAGGCGCCGGGTGATGACGGTATCACATCAGAGCTTCTGAGAGCGGGTGGAACACCGGTACTAAAAGTCCTCCAGAAGCTTTTCAACACCGTCGTCCTCGAGGGCATCACGCCAGAAGCATGGAACAGAAGCGTGGTGGTGTTGTTTTTCAAGAAAGGTGACAACACCTTATTGAAGAACTACAGACCCATCTCGCTTCTGAGCCATGTATATAAGCTGTTTTCAAGGGTCATTACGAACCGTCTCGAGCGCAGGCTTGATGACTTCCAGCCTTCCGAACAAGCCGGTTTCCGAAAGGGCTTTAGCACCATGGACCATATTCATACGCTGCAGCAGGTTATACAGAAGACCGAAGAGTATAACTTGCCACTTTGCTTAGCGTTTGTGGACTATGAGAAAGCCTTTGATTCGGTCGAGACTTGGGCTGTGCTCGAGTCTCTCCAACGATGCCGTATTGACTATCGGTACATCGAAGTGTTGAAGTGCTTGTATAATAACGCCACTATGTCGGTCCGAGTACAGGAAGAGAGCTCCAAGGCGATCCCTTTAAAAAGAGGCGTAAGACAGGGAGACGTCATTTCTCCGAAACTGTTTACGGCTACTTTGGAGAACGCCTTCAAGCTCCTGGAATGGAAAGGATTCGGCATCAATGTCAATGGCGAATACCTCACTCACCTTCGGTTTGCCGACGATATAGTAGTCATGGCAAAATCGATGGAAGAGCTCAGCACGATGCTCGAAGGCCTCAATCGGGTTTCCCAACAGGTGGGTCTTAAGATGAACATGGACAAGACGAAAGTCATGTGTAATTCCCATGTTGTACCCACCCCGATCTCTGTTGGGAGCTCGGTTCTTGAAGTCGTTGACTCGTACGTCTACCTAGGACAAGTAGTACAGTTGGGTAGGTCCGACTTCAAGAAAGAGGCCAATCGCCGAATCCAACTCGGCTGGGCAGCGTTCGGAAAATTGCGTAGCGTCTTCTCGTCCGACATACCTCAGTGCCTCAAGTCGAAAGTTTTCGACCAGTGTGTGTTGCCAGTGATGACTTATGGCACAGAAACGTGGTCTCTCACTATGGGCCTTATTAGTAAGCTCCAAGTAGCCCAACGAGCTATGGAGAGGGCTATGCTCGGAGTCTCTCTGCGAGAACGAATCAGAAATGAGGAGATCCGTAGAAGAACCAAAGTTACCGACATAGCCCAACGGATTGGCAAGTTGAAATGGCAATGGGCAGGGCACATAGCGCGGAGGACTGATGACCGATGGGGTCGGAAAGTTCTCGAGTGGAGACCACGTACCGGCAAGCGCAGCGTAGGACGTCCACCCACAAGGTGGACGGATGACCTCATTAAGACCGCAGGATCGCGCTGGATGCAAGCCGCTTCCAACCGGTCTTATTGGAGATCCATAGGGGAGGCCTATGTCCAGCAGTGGACTTCTTATGGCTGATGGATGGATGGATGAATATAATTTAAAGAAAACATAATTCCTACTATTAGAGGCCACTTTTAATATCAAAAGCCGCCGATTAAAGCTTAGAATATAATAATTGCACAATTTGACCTTATTTTGTTATTCGCAAAAAAAGTTTTCCTTGTGCAATTATTCATTAAAAAGTGTTCCATGTCTTTTTTCTATTGTGCCCTCAGAAGAATTACATTAGTTCTTATTCTATGATTGTGACATAAATATAATTTATTTTAATCACAGACAAATATGTAAGTACTCATGCAAAATCAAGAAAATGTAGGTAATAGAAATCATTGCCGTACTTCATCGTGCGCAAAATTCCCGCAAACAGAAAGCCTCATTTGAAAATTTACTCTTTGTGCTCGAAGTTTTTTCATCTTCGACTCGAGTTTAATTCAATTCCCTAAATTAACTTTACCCGGGGCTTATCTCTGGGTCCAAACAAAATTAATGTCTTTGTTAAAGTAAATCTACAACACTTTCTATTGTACCAAAGTTAATTAGTAAGGAAACAGACTTTTATCCTCCGGGTGACGTGAGATTAGCATAAGTAAATTCGATACTTCGCCGGAAATCCCGAAATCCTTTAGGGCCTCTTTCTAATTCGCATCGCGTCGGAATATTTACCGAATCGTGTTACATTTTTATCCTTTTAGAATAAAATTGCAGACTGCCATTTGAATAATTGGCAAATATAACCCTTTTTATTCGTTTCGTGTACCCGTGGAAAGTGTAAAACACTTATTTAAATCGTTCCGAGGACCGATTTTCAATAAGTTCGCTGCTCGAGTCTTTTCTTTCCGATTTCGTGTTGCCTTCATTGCAAACTAAATGAAGAGCACTTGTTTTAAAGTTCTCGATATCGGTTCCGGAGTCGGTATCGGAATTCCGAATGGAATGAGGGCTGTAATGACGCCGTGGCAGAACTTCCCGACTTTTTCACTGCGACTTGGGTTTTAATTAAAACCGTGGCTTTTATTTGAAGTGAACCGACGAGCCCGCATTGATACGGCTTGCTTTAAACCGTGGTTACGTGGATACCCATCTGCAGTATAGCGTGTTCGTTAAAGTTTATTTCGATTCGTACAATTTCAATGGATGTTTTTTCTACCTTTTTAATTTGGAAATGTACTTGGAATTTAGAATTAATTGGAATTGTATTCTCAAACAGCTAACGGTAGTAAGGAAGATGTTTGAGAATACGTTTAAAATGGAAGGCATTTAAGAAAGTATTTATATTTGGTTTTATAAATAATGGTGGTTAAGGTATTTCTGGACTTCAACATCAATAGTGTTCAAAATTGACAATGTTATCTTTATAAACGACTTAGTCATTTTGTTTTACCGAGACACAGCGCGTTGCGCTACAAGTTGCGTAGTACCAATTGATATCATCAAGTCTTAGTAAGTGTCTGCATTACCATCATTATCGTCTAGCTACTTCAACTTGCCAATCTACTATGCTAAGTCGGTTACTTTCGTTCGTTTTCAAACCTCTTCATTTCTGATTCGATCTCACAGCAAAATATAGCTCTATCTATAGAAGGTTCATACACGTTCTCAAACAAAGCCACTATAAGTTACCAAGTAACATCAGTAGGTAGTATCAAACGGCGAGAAACGCGTTGCGCCGACAAAAGACGCTAACGCAACAATGTACAGAGATTACCATCTAAATTTAATAAAAAACACTACAGTTGTTTATTGTTTTCATGTCGCAGCCTATTGTGACTCCAGTCACGAAATTGTAAAGCTTGTTCCTTCAAAATTATGCGTCAAGTGGGTGCTGTAACGTCGCGAGCCATTTACTTTACTCGAAGGGAGTGAGCACAAAGGTTAAAAGTTTTTCTCAGTATAAAAGTTGTAAAATTCCAGTGCTGTCATTGGAATATTAATGTTCATGGGTAATATTTTCTGAAAAATTAAAGGGTGAAATTTTAAAGTTATCCTTGCTCTCAGTGATTTGTCTATTTTTCAGTAACTTCTTTTTATCTTTGTAGAATCTGGACTAAAAGTGTTTAGGTATGTAGCGACACATTATAGCAGGTATTACATTCTGCTGATCTAGCGGGATGCAATGCATAGCCCGAGTGCGCCGCTCCAGTCACCACCCGCCGGGCACGTTGTACGCACATAGTGCATGTATCTAGCACCTTAATAGTAGCAATTCCCGTGAGTAATAAAACCACTTGTTTAATAATCGAATCGTTTAATTTACTATCTTGTAGGCAAGCGATATAAGATCAGTGACGAAGTGGTAAAGGTAAGTAATTGGTCACTTGACGTACAATGATAGAATAGGTACGTCCTTTGTTTAGATATGTGTAAGTACACGGCGTATTACAATAATTTAAACCAGCATTCATTAAATGTATATAAAGTTTTTTTTTTCAAGATTCAATAAAACTACACTTAAAGATCTTTTCGTAGCATAATTAAATGTAAATTAGGCCATTTTACTTCTACTTACAACATAACATGCCTTCAGCTTGAAGAAGCTGCCTAAAACTCGGCTATCAAAGATAAGCTTATTTGGCCCATACGAAGTTAAATAAAATGTATCACTGAACTCTCTTATCCCATATAGTTCTAAAGAAAATCGATCACTCAACCACTCTTAAGTGACTATAAAATTGACCCATAAATCTCAAAACACTCAAGAGATCGAAGGTAAAAAACTCAGCACTAAAGTTTCGTAATAGCTTACAGGTTACCCATACAAAATGGGAAGATTAAATGGATCCTATGCCTGGCAATAAAGGCAAATATACGGGCAGAGTAAGCAATACATCACTGGGACATACATTGCGACGATCTTCGCCCTTTCTACCATTTGGCTGGTGACATCGACCGAATATTTTGATGGACACGTCATTGTGTTAGAAGCTACCCATGTTTTTACGTTACGTATGAGTATGACGCTATATTAGTGCTTACGGCGACGACTCATCTAATTAATGCTTTTCAGTCATATGACGTCCACTGCTGGACATACACCTATTCTCTAGATCTTCGACAAGACCGACTGAAAGCGAGCACCGAACTTTGGTCATAGCCACCTTCATAGCTCTTTGAGCTACTTGAAGCCTACCAATAAAAGATTACGTTTCTGTGCCATAAATTATCACTTGTCAAACACTTTCAAAAAATACATAGTCACTGAGATAGTAATAATATGTAAATATGTACGAGTAGAGAAAGAACAATGAAATACCTACATAAAAACACAATAAAATATATTATGTAGATAAGTATTTGTCATCACAATATATGTATAAGAGTTGCAGCAATTTTATTCTCGTCTTCAGTTTACTTCATCCACGCAACTTTGCGACCAGACAGTCAATATCAATTTGCTGCCAAAATGTTGGTCAAGGAATTATGCGATGTCTATAGCGCTAGTCTTCGTCTGAAGGTCAAAGAAAGAATCACCATTAAGTTAATTGGCGAGAGGTCCGCCTTATCAGTTTTCCGCACGAGCGACTGATTAACGATTTACGAAAATAGCTTCGGGCAGCTCGTATTGGCTAATATTTGTTGACCTCGTGGAGCTATGGATGGAAATTTTAACATTATTTAACAGATTGCTTGGAGAATTTCTGTGAGTTCTGTAATGTGGTAGTCACTGTGGAACACACGTATCTATATAATCGTGTACACTTCACTGATGAATACAGGCCTACATAAAGAGTGATCGGGTCACATAACAACACTTTATTAGACAAATACATTACATGAAAAACAAATTACAGGGACAAAACAATACAATTTCTATGTTTTTTACAGGCGGCCTTATTGTTTTAAGCGATATCTTCCATTAACTCACTGACTGGTCGGTATACCCACTAAAAAGCCTGGAGTGTTCACCCCAAAGACGTTAGTGTTGGGGCTGCGGGCAAGCTTTCGCATTCTTCTGCGGCCCCAACCGCACCAGCCCGTTCGGGCTCCACCGCGGATATTCCACTACGCTCCGCGCCGATGACGATATGTCGGAGCACATGACACACCGTCATCCTCCACTCGGGACCGAACCAGCAACTAAGCGTCGGATATCACCCGTATCCGAACTCCTTTGTCCAGTGCAACGGGTCAATTAAAGACACCACGCTGGCCTAATGAAAGTGGTGGTAACGAAACGTTTGGAAAAATGTAAATATATTATTTTCTACTGTTGCATGTAATTCAATGTTACCAGAATATAAGTGAAAGTAAGTTAGCTTATTAATAAGCTCCAAGTAGTCCAACGAGTTATGGAGACGGCTATGCTCGGAGTCTCTCTGCGAGATCGAATCAGGAATGAGAAGATTCGTAGAAGAACCAAAGTTACCGACATAGCCCAGAAGATTGGCAAGTTGTAATGGCAAAGGGCAGGGCACATAGCGCGGAGGACTGATGACCGATGGGGTCGAAAAGTTCTCGAGTGAAGACCACGTACCGGCAAGCGCAGCGTAGGGCGTCCACCCTCAAGGTGGACGGATGACCTCGTTAAGACCGCAGGATCACGCTAGATGCAAGCCGCTACCAACCGGTCTAATTGGAGATCCATAGGGGAGGCCTATTCATATTCATATACTTTATTTGCTACTAAGTGTACAAATAGGTCTTATAATTATCTTAAAGCTCTTAAGACTTAGTTGCCCTTGCCGGGCATTGCAAATACAGGCCTATGTCCAGTAGTGGATGTCCTATCGCTGATGGATGGATGGATGAAAGTAAAAGTAATAGATAGTAAGTCAGTACTGACGACTCTGCACCCTCTTTACCCAAACGGATGGTCCCTTACAACTTCTCCCCACTTATAAGATATCAAATATTAAAAGGGCACTGAAAGAAAATGAATGCACGAGATAAATAGAAACAAATCCCTCCCTAAGATCTCAGTGTGTACTTATTTATGAGGCTACAATTGTGTTCGCACAAAGAAACGAGGCACATAAGCTGGCAACCCCTAAAATGAAAAGAGCGGCACAAAAATAACGGAAAAGACAAAGCTACGGGCTTAGATAGAATTTGAAGAGGGTAACATTAATGGACATTTTTGTAAACGAAACGGCTTTAACGATTTCTGCTTAACCCGTGCACACAAAAGGTCAGTATAATAAAGCCCTTTGCTAAAGTATGAATGTTTCTTTAAGCCAAATTGAAGTAATTAAACCGTGTTTAGTGCCGGTTGCGAAGGCGGTCTCTTTGAAATTATAATTGTGTTTTTTGTCGGAGATATGGAAATATATTTTCAATTAATAGGTAATCTTTTTCGTGTCTAGACTGTAAAAGTTAAATGTTATTATCGTCTAGACTCGACAAAGAGATTAACTTACCAAAGACGTAATTAAAACCTGAATTTTGTAATAAACAGAAAATTTATCAAAATAAATTCAATAAATTTTTCATTACCAAAATGAAAAGAATAAATCTTGCAGAAGACGTAACTAGAAGCTGAGTCTGACCAAGAAATCTTTTTAGGGAACACTAAAAAGAAGGAAACAAAGGGTTTTAAAAATGGGACCCTATTACTAAGACTCCGCTGTCCGTCTGTCTGTCTGTCTGTCTCCAGGCTGTATCTCATGAACCGTTAAAGCTAGAAAGCTGAAATTTTCAGAGATGATGTATTTCTGTTGCCACTAGAACAAAAAATACTGAAAACAGAATAAAAAAATATTTAAGGGGCTCCCATAAAACAAACATGAATTTTTAGACATTATTCGCTCTATATTAATTACGGTGACAGATAAATGCTTGAAATACTCACAGAAAATTTGGCAATATTTGCACTTTAAAAATTAATAAATTAATTAAAATAAAATAAATATTCAAGGGTGGCTCCCATACAAGTAACCTGATTTTTTTGCTCGATGCTTCAAATGTTAAGTGGTACGAGTATAATAATATTCCTTTTAAAACTAATTAATAAATTAAAATATAGCTTCCACACGGTGAAGAACCTTTCGTGCGCGAGTCCAACTCGCACTTGACAAATCATTTTAAAAAATACTAGCTGCCCGTCCCGGCTTCGCCCGGGGGTGAACAACCCTTATCACTAAGGGGTATGAAAAATATATAGTAGCCGATTCTCAGACCTACTGAATATGCGTATAAAATTTGGTAAAAATCAGTAAAGCCGTTTCGGAGGAGTAAGCTAACTAACATTGTGACACAAGAATTTTATATACTCGTATAAGAAGAACATCAAGCGTGCGTGTAAATGTATTCAAAGCAAATTAGACGAATATTTTTGTTGTTTCTTGATGTCTCTTAATTTAAACAAGTAAATACCTATTTTGATTTACTAAATTGTGATTAAATTAATTCATTTATTTGATTTTATTAGTCAAATTTATTAATACTGATTACGTTTAGGTAGTGTAAATTCCATACCTACACATTTTCTTATTCAAATACAATAATTACCTCTGAGTAGGTACTAAACTATTTTGCAAATTAGAAACTATCTACGTTAGAAATCCACTAAGTCTAGCATCGACTTGGTATTTTTTCTGTAAGTCTAGCCTGTGGTCTCCACTAGGCGTTTAGCCAAGTCAGAGGCCTTCAGGCGGCCTAAACCCTCTGACACCAGGTCTAGCCACCGGCTTATACGAACTTATTTACTTACTAGGCTCTAAGCCCGTGTTGTGTGAACTTTTAAAAAAATATTTATACGGTTTTGAGATCAAACTACTTTTAATGTTTTCGCTTTATCTATTTCAATCAAGGGTCAGTATCGTTCACTGCGTGCAAAAACAAACATTTTAGTGAAAAATTAAGGAACAAAAAAAGACAAACGGAAATTGAACAAGCAGGAAAAGTCAAAGGAAACTAGGGCGAAACGTCGTAAGTTAAATTCCTTTGAAATTCACAAGTAACTGTATACGCTACTTAGTTGATGAAATAGGTCCAAATTTACACAATGAACGCAAACTTGGTGCTGAGGCCCAATTATTACCAAAACGGTGCGGAGATGGCCAGAACGCTGTAGACCACTGTATAAAAGCCATATTTTTTTTTATCGAAAAATAAAACATCATCGTGAGCAAGCAGAACTTTTCTTTTGTTTTTTTGCCAAGCAGATACGGCATTTGTACAATAGATTTACAGCCTGTAATCTATGCCTCCGACTTGTGCGAGCTCTGCTGGGCAATTCTGTCAACCGATCTCGTTACTAAGGTGACACTTTTTTGAACCTGTCTCGTTTTTCTGACAGTTTTGAGTTGTCAGAACTGTCAGAAAACGAGAGAGGTTCAAGAACGTATCACTTCAGTAAAGAGATAAGCTAACAGAATTGTCCCCCAGGTGTCAGAGGCCAAGACTCATTTTGGGTCGTTGCGGCAGTGAAGTAGGTACGAGTAAGTAATGCTCTGCCTAGCCGCTGAAATCTCCGCTCCAGATTTTTTATTTAAATTTCTGTTCCACAGACCCCTGGAGTCTGTGCCCTTTGTGTAATTTACCTACATTAAATTGAAAACAACTGCACAATAGAGATTAGGATTAGCTTAAATTTTAGGTTAAGTTAGTAGTTTTGGTGCATTGCACGAATGCTACGAGCAAACCGGCGACCCGCAAGCAGCATCCAATAACGAGTGTGACGCATGTGCCAACCATCGCTCTCTCTCTGCTCCGATTTTGTGCGCTCTGATACTAATACGGGTTTTCCTGGTAAGGGACAATGGCCATTAGCATTGACCTATTTTGAGGGTACCTTCCCAGTCACTGTTTACAGATCCGAGATGGACCGTGAGGATCGTCGTTTTGTGGCTCTCTGGGGTAACCTTTCCGCTAAGTTTTTTGTTATATAGAATATGTGGTGAAAAAGCAATGACATTTTAAGTAGGTACCTTACATATTTAAAAATGCCAGAAAACGCAGCGTGGGACGTCGAACAAACTAGGTAGGCATATACATTAATTAAGGTGGCATGAATATGCAAAGTAAATGCAAGATGCTTATGATTAGTCCTACAGGAAATCTGTAGGGTAGGTCTATGTCCAGCGGTGCACATTTTACGGTTTGATGACAAATGACGATTAAAATGATAAGTTAAAATCTTATAACTAAACAATTAATTTGTAGGGGCTTCTTGCTTTGTTAAAATCCGAAAGTAAAACTTTATAGGTAGGTATATGTAAGAACTCGTAATAAAAAGAAAAAGCACTTGGAATCAAAAAGTTCACCTTGTAGACGTGCTACATAAACGGAATAATTATATTTTTTGCAAAAAATAGCATGACCAACTTCACCAGTGTACAGAATTGGCGAATATTTCGCACGGATCGATGTAGCATATTTCACATTATTGTTGATTTATCGGAAATGGCTCAGCTGAATTCAATAAAATTTAGGTGAGATCAATTTTGAAGTATACTCTTTCCAATAAAAAAGAACTATTCAAATCGGATTAAACTATGAAAAACGTTATGCGTGGTTATACATAAAAAAAAACACAAATATACGCGTCGCATTGAGTACCTCCTCCGGTTCGTCGGTCAAAAATACATGGTTGGCGGCAGAAAACTGAAGCTGCTATCTAGTATTCAAATTAAAAATGCAAAAACTTTATGTTTTAAATTTTACATAAATTAACAAACCATTACTGGTTTACTCCACCTTGTTTCTCGATTCACGCGAACAAAAGGAGCATTGTAATCAATGATTGCGATAGGAACAGCAAATTGGCAATGAAAGAGTACGCAGAAGGGGGTAGCGGCCAACGAGTCAGTCGAGCTCTGAAATTCAGGTGGGACGGTCGTGTGTTTATCTTGACAAAATAATAAGTTCGTAAATCTGAAATAAGTTTCGTGATTGAGAAGTTTGGTTTATTTTGAGTTCGTCGTCAAATAAAGAAAGATTTGATGTGCGCCACGTTCTTGCTGTAAGAAAGGTTTGTGAGACTGTTTTTCTCCGGTAGTATTGCGGTAGTTTTACAAAGTACGCCTTAGGGAAGTACCGTGCCTTTGTAAGTTATGGTACCGCAGGGCAGTAATGCAAACATTATCTTTTTTCGGATCAAAAGGCCTAGCATTGTGTACAAAGAGATTTAACATCCTTACTCGCAGGGGGAAAGCACACAGTTGCAAGTTTATAAGTTATATTGAGACAAACCGTGGACACAATTACATGTATATTTGCATTACATGTTGTAACTACTTTTAGTTTCCTGAAAAAATAATTAAACGACACATTATTTTATTCTATGAAAGATCAAAGTTTAAATTATTGCTGAATATTAAAGCTTACATCGTGACTAACAAGCATTGTCGTGCCTTTTAAGATTTTAAAAGCTGTCGCAGAAAAAATATGTGAAATACTAAAATCTTCAACAACAATATTTAAAAAATCGGCCAAGTACGTGTAGGACTCGCACGCAGGGTTCTGTTCTGTATACTGCCCCCTTAAATATTTATTTTCATTAAATTATTTATTATGAACGTGTACATAATAAAAATAAAGTAAACATTCTGTGAATATTTCAAGCATCTACCTGTTACCATTATCAATATCGAGCGAAAAATGTTTAAAAATTCATGTTTGTTGTATGGGAGCCCCCCTTAAATATTAATTTTATTTTGTTTTTAGTATTTGTTGTTATAGCGGCAACCGAAATACATCATCAGCTTTCTAGCTATAACGGCTTATGAGATACAGCCTGGTGATAGACAGACAGACGGACAGCGGAGTCTTAGTAATAGGGTCCCGTTTTTACCCTTTGGGTACGGAACCATAAAAAATGTTAATTTCTGTTCTTGATTGATGATCTTGTTTAACAGGTGTATTTTATTTTCCCGCGGCGATACTAGAACCATACTATATAAATAATATTATAGTAGAACTTCCATTGCTATGCATATTTGAATTTGATTCCTAGGGTAGAGTAAATTATATTCATAACATGTAAAAACCTTTATATTTGAACATTAAAAAACAATGTTAATGTAACATTTTCGCTATAGTTTCTAACTTAAAACCAATATTTACAATTCTATCTTACTTTTTTCTCATGGTAGATACAATGAAAAATATACGACAAGACAAATATAGATGTAGGCAGATATGGTGACAGAGTTATTAAAATTAGGAATGGTATAAAAGTTTCTCATAATAGTGAAAATAAGGCTAATCTACGTACATTTGTTAGGTATAGTGATATTTACGATCATATGAATACCTGTCACGAACGAATATCCATCTGATCGGACTTTTTTTAACACGAATTTAGAATTACTTCTTATTCTTAGCTCTATAAATGTAAATAAATTGTTCCTAGTTACAGGAACATACATAGGTGTATACAACATTTTGAATTATTTGTGAATTTATACTGTCGTATTGTTTTTGTTACTAATACCACAAAAAATATATTTTACAATTAAGAGCAAAATTCTGTCATTTAAATTTACATGAGCATTTACTACGTTTTTTTTTACGGTGGAGTCGCACACACCGGGTTGGGCGGTTAAAATCATCGTGAGTGCCGATTTTGGTATAAATTTAAGTAGTAGTTAATCTGTTCCCACAGATTTTTTATCCAAAGGGGTTAGTTAGTATGAGGTTATGCACAATCGAAAATTACAGTAGATTCAGCGATGGCTTAGTAATTTTTTACACAGCACCCCTGAGAGAAACGAGAAAGCATTAACAAATATTTATAGTCACACGTGAAAGAGTAACAAACAAACCAACAAACACACCTTCGAATTTATAATTACAGTCACCTTATTTAAATATAGCAAAAATGCAAAACATTAAATTTTATCGAAATCAGATGAGCCGTTTTTGAAATATCAACAACAATGTAAAAAATGTATACATTAATTTGAGCGAACTTATATGGAAGTCAATTTTGCCATTTTTTGCGAAAACTAATTATAGTAATTAATTGGAGAAGATATGTAATTTTTTGTAGAATGTATTGTGTGACTTTCTACTGGGATTAGGATATTTTATTATCATGTTATTTGGACTTCGAAATACATCGCATTATATTGCAAAACGATTGAAATAAGCAGTTACCTATACAAGATGGAGATCTGAGGCCGGCTTGAATTTGGCCCACAAGTTTAATTAGTTCTGCAATACTACTTGTAACCATGAATCATATATAATAAATATTCAATAGAACATTAAGTAAGTTCGTATAGGCCGAGTGGCTAGCCCTAGTGTCAGAGTTTTTAGGCCGCCTGAAGGCCTCTGATTTTGGCTAAATGGTTAAAATAACCAATAAAACTTTAATAAATATTCATTAATCATTAAAAAATAATAATAATCAATAAGAAAAACTTATAATAAAAATTAAAATTTTCAAGCACACTAAGTAATAAATAAAGGAAGTAATTACGCATTATACTGTCTAAGGAAATTATTTATGCTATTTAGACATTTAGGTAACTCTTACTACGCTGCAGTACCTACGCCGCAACTCCGAGAGCTGGCAACGTGTTTTGATGATTTAGAAAAGTGTGCATAAATAACTTTATTTATTAAATTGAAAATATGTCGAAAAGTTTAAAACGGAAGGCCAAATACCTATATATGATTTCATTGAATGTCGGCGCCAGCTCTCCACCCCGTAAAAGTTCATTTATGCAGGGTGGCTAGTTAAAAGTTTTGGTAACAGAGTTTATAAGCCGCCCGAAAGCCTTAGTATAGGTATAGTAAAACGGTTAAACAACTGGGGCCTACAATTTAACGTGTTACCAGAGCCACGATAGCGCAAAACAAAATAAAATGTTACTATTCCAAACTTCCATCACTCATGTTATTAACTTGTCTGTGCTATAATTATTTTGGTTATTGTTATTACTTACTTTATCACAATTTTTTGATTTCTTTTATCTCTTAATTTAAAAATATAATTGCAATCTTACTAGTTCAGACTTTATGCACACAAATATTTCAAAATGTGCTAACTGCTACGTTTCAATTCCGTGATATTACAGTCATCAATCAGTGTTATTCACCCCAAATACGTTCCAACTCAGTATTATGCTAAACGTGGCGGTGATACATTATTCTATGTCCCATTTAGAATAATGCGCAGGCAAAATTAAAAATTAAAGCGACAGGTGTGTGAAACGGCTACCTAATGGAACTGGGCCCTTTAAAAAGAGGGAAAACATGAAAAAAACTTGAATAAATAATTAAAAAGTCGCCACATCGTTCAACCTTCCCTTTGGACTTTCAAAACGAGGGAAATTTTCATAAATCCAATTTTAACAGTCTTGCCGCGACAAACGTCGGAAAAATTGCGAAAGTTAAAAATATCACTAACTTCGGCGTTTTCGAACAGGGAATGCATGGACCTGAACTTTGTGCTTTATTTTTAACTTTGCTTTTAGTATTTTTTTCTGAGATGTGAGTATCGATGGAAGGAAAAGGAAAACAATTTTCAAACATTCTCAATTTTGCATAAGCGTAGGAACAATATATCGAGTCTCGAGTATTCTGTTGTTTTTATGACTAGTCTGCTAACGCACTTACACTGTATTGTATTTTTGTTTACATTAGAGCTCTAAGCGTTGATCGTCAAAAAAAAATTAAACTAAATTATTTATGCTGTACCAATTTATCAAGAAACCAACGTAAACTACATAAATAAGTGCCGGGACTGAATTTTGGATTTATTTATTGTAATTTCTATTAGTTAGTACTTATTTAGCAGATACACTTTTTCTTTTTCACACTAAGATAAATAATCGACCCAGTACTAGTCCGACTCGCGCACGGAGAGTTCCGTACTGCATAGGAGCTCCCCTTAAATATTTATTTTATTTCAAATTTATTATTTATTATTATAGTGAATATACAACAAAATATTCTGTGAATACTTCAAGCATCTACCTGTTACCATTGTTAATATAGAGCGCAAAACAGCTAAAATATCAGGTTTGTTGTATGGGAGCCACCCTTAATTATTAATTTTATTGTGTTTCTAGTATTTGATGTTATAGCGGTAACAGAAATAAATTATCTGTGAAAATTTCAGCTTTCTAGCTATAACGGTTCATGAGATACAGCCTGGAAACGGACAGACAGACAGAAGGACATATGGACAGCGGAGTCTTAGTAATAGGGTACCATTTTTACGCTTTGGATACGGAACCCTAAAAAGCATATTAATAAAACACAAATAAACAACATTATAACTGACACCGTTGTCGTTTATAGCAATTTCTTTCAGACAACCTCGGTTTCTTTTTACGTTATATAAAAAAAAACAATCACGTATGTATTTTACTAATATCAAAGACTATAGTATCTGGCAGGTTTTCTCAAGCTGATGAGTGCTAGCCAAGGACGTAATCCTCCAAGGTGCTAGCGCTCGGACCCGTCTCGCAAAGCACTGAAAAGATAAAAACGTAAAGTAAAAAAAAAAAACCTTGCCAAAATCATTCTAGCGACTTTAAACTTCTCAGCTACTCGTAGCTACTTTTATTCGTCTCTATCGACTCATTGGCTATGTTTCCCGCCCAAAGAAGTTTTAACATGGTTCTTGCAAATGAGTAAACCTTTTACGGGATTGTTAAAATTGTCACCCCCAGGATACCTCAATGCCAGGGTTGGCACAACTTCGTTTTTTTTATTAACAACACTGACATAGAAATTATGCAATAGTAATTGTATTACTTATTTATGCTTAATTACATTGGAAACATAGGTAGCATATACATAGGTAGTAAGTAGGCATTGTGAATAAAAACTGCTATAACTTTGTAGTTGTAGAGCGTGTAAATTCAGTCTCGTTTTTAGGATTCCGTACCCAAAGGGTAAAAACGGGACCCTATTACTAAGACTCCGATGTCCGTCTGTCTGTCTGTCACCAGGCTGTATCTCATAAACCATGGTAGCTAAAAAGCTGAAATTTTCACAGATGATGCATTTCTGTTGCTGCTAGAACAACAAATACTAAAAACAGAATAAAATTAATATTAAAGGGGGGCTCCCATAAAAGAAACGTGATTTTTAGGAGTTTTTTTGCTCGCTATTAATAACAGCAAGAGGCTTAAGGAGCTACAACATGGTACGGAACCCTCCGTGCGCGAGTTCGACTCGCACTTGGCTGATAATTATTTTGTAAATATTATTGAAGATTCGGCTCTTGCTACCAAAATATCAATGAGTATCTTTGAATTTATAAGAGGAAAAAGTAAAAGGGTGAGGGAGACTTTCATGCAAGCTTTTTTTTGCAGATGTAGAGTTAATTAAAATTATTATTTGCCGTGTTTAACAATAAAAGGGAGATTTTCTAATCTATTTCTAAAGGGGGATAATCTAAGTATGTACCTAAAATGCCTTATTAAATGTCTTTTTAGGGTTCCGTACCCAAAGGGTAAAAACGGGACCCTATTACTAAGACTCCGCTATCCGTCTGTCTGTCATCAGGCTGTATCTCATGAACCGTTATAGCTAGAAAGCTGTTTTTTTAAAAGAAATACTAAAATAGAATAAAATTAAAATTTTAAAGGGGCTACGGAATACAACAAACCTGAATTTTTAGACTTTTTTTGCTCGATATTAATAACGGTGACAGGTAGATGCTTGAAATATGCACAGAATATTATGTTAAATATAGATTACAAAAATAAGATAATTAATTAAAATAAAATTAATATTTCTGGCGGCTTCTATACAAGTAAGATGATTTTTTTTGCTCGATATTAATAACGGCAATAGGAAGATGCTAAAATAGTTGATAAATTAAAATAAAATAATATTAAGGGGGCTTCCACACGGTGCGGAACCCTTCGTGCGCGAGTCCGACTCGCACTTGGCCGATTATTGTTAATCATTTGAGCAAACAGATTCTATATTACAGGGCTTGGCTAAAATAAAATAAATTATATTCTTATCGCGTAGTTTTGAGACTAACTAGTTTGATTCAATATTTTGACAAAGCATGCCACGTTCATATTATGTTTCTAAGCCCTTCTCTAATTGATTTGACGTCAGCACAGCCTTATTTATTGGTAACCAAATTTAGAATTCATTTGTTAGTAGTTGGAAACCGCGTATTAGTAGTTATATTATATCCAACTTGTTAAAGTTACCTACTAGAAGTTATGATTGCTTTTACAATTAAACGAAAGTTACACTTTATATTGTTACGTAAATTAATTACATTTCGAATATAAATTGGGGCAACCCTTATCACAATCTGCGGAAGCGGTGTTTATGGTTCCGAATGTATTTTAATTTCGTTATTTACCTTGCGACCCTAATGAAACTTTTTGGTCACGTTTTGAAAATTTGCCGAAATATGATAAAGGTTCGAAATTTAATTTTGCGGGTAGGTAACAAAGGAAAGCCCGATGGCACCTTGCAGATAAAGTTACACACGTGAAATAATAATATTTGGGAAACAAACAATTTCGTTTTCCCTAACTGTTTCTTTGTTCTAGTTTTTAAGGTCGTTTCAACCGACTGCCAAAAAAGGAGGTTATCGTCTGATTGTAAAACACAATCTTAGACAAAACTTGCGCATAGTAGCGTTTTTGGTTCCATTTATTTGCGTTCAATTTGAAATTACTAAACTCTTAATCTTAAAATACTTCACGAAAATTTCGATTTTTTTGTGTGTATTGTAGAGTTTTGTAGAGCTTATTGTAGAGCTTAAGTTGACGGAAGACTAATGAAGATTGCAAAAAGTCTTTGGATGTAAGCGCTTTAAATTTGTCTGATTTAAAAATCATATGGGAAGCCTGCATGTAGACACAGAGTATCTCTGTGCCTGTAAATATCTATTATTGGACGTTATATGACTGCGATGACGATAGTAATAGTGAAAGCTAAATAACGACCACTTTTAGCTAAAATTTTGGTTCCTAACAAACTCATGTTATTTTTAAACTTTCGCGATTTGAGAACATCATTCTTATACTTGTAATTAGTGTAACCGGCGTATGCCGTTCTAATGAATAAACAAATACAAACAATACGACGAGACAAATCTGTATAATTAAATACGTTATTGTCCTGACTATTCGACATTTGTATCTATTTGTGCGTATTTTGTCCTGTAGTATAATAATAATGGCAGCAAACTGGGTTGACAACTTTTTCATTTAATTTTCCAATGAGCAGTATTTTTAACTTCGCGCTACTGGCAAATAGATTGTACTATACCTACCATGAATTTAAAAAAAAATATATATTGTTCCAGAATATCACCGCGCTTCTAGTCGTAAGCGGCCACGAACATGGCAAGAAACAACAGTCTGATACAGTGTGCTAACTGCCTTATTATACTCAGCGTGTGCATAGGTAAGCCACATAAAACATAATAGCCGACTGCACGCAGCGCAGCAGCAGACTTTAGTGTCGTCAGGCGTCATGCAAATGGACGCTGCGACAGACTACACATCGCTAGCTACGGAATATATTTTACAGAAACTAGTAGTCTACTGTTGCTACTGTATGCAAGCTGGCTACGATACTTTACCATTATGGCTAATCCACAAAATATTGTTCACAACAAAACACAACAAAGTATTGTTCCTTGAGTAGGAACTAGTTTCCAAAACACGGGTCCCTACACCCAGTTTGGAAGCTAGAGCCTCCGTAAACTTGATAAGCTTTCATAAATAAATACTTTTTGAATTTTGAATTTGAAAGTTATTACACAAATTACTATAAAAAGAGAGACGTCCACAAATGGTATATTATTCAGAGAAAAATGTAACCAAGATGAAATATCTCAAAGAGTTATTTTTATGATAAACATTTCAAAAACTCGTCGCGGATGCAGGACTCGAATCTTGCGTCTTCGGATCACTACCCCGCCGCTCTGACCACTGAGCTAATCCGCAGTATACTGCGGCAAGAAACAACAGTGATATGCAACGTTTAAAAGCTTGCTTTATGGGTTTTTTTTAAAAATATTTAATTTATATTTTTTTCATGCTTCCATTTTTTTAAATGATAAAAATAAATTGTATGGAAAATGGAAATACAGCTCACATTTTTTTCTGTTTTAGCCATATTAATGTGCTTCTATCGTTTTTTTACTTGTATTATTATCTGATTCGTCCATATTTAAGCCATATTTTGCTAAAATTATAGAATTCATAAAAAGTTGGTTGATTATAAACATTTAGAATTGGGTTTAACTGTTAAAATGCTTTTATTTTAGCTGTTTCAAGGTTGCTTAATCAGAGTTACTAGAAATAATCTACTTATTCTGTCAAATATTTATTTATCCTAAGAAATTCAAAATTAATTTTGAAAATCACAGGGCTCTTTTTATTTTAACTGATGTAATAGACTCAGAAAAATATATTCTTTTTCGAGATGTAACGCATGTTGTCGTTAGATTATTGATTATAATTTTACCAGCCTGCATACATTTTGTGGACGTATCCTTTGATATCAACAGAAAATTTCAAGAAAGCTTTTTTCTATTTTTTTAACCCCCGACGCAAAAGAGGGGTGTTATAAGTTTGACGTGTCTGTTTGTCTGTCTGTGTGTCTGTCTGTCTGTGGCATCATAGCGCCCGAACCACTGAACCGATTTCAGTTTAGTTTTTTTTGGATGAAAGGAGACTTAGTCGAGAGTGTTCTTAGCTATGTTTTATAAAAATCGATGGAGCCGTTTAAGAGTTATGGTGGATTAAAGTGGGGATGGAAGAACCAAAATTCTACAAATGTGCATTTCGTACTTTTTTTAGGTAGGTTTTTGTGTCAGGGGTTTTTTTAAATTTTTTATTTAAGTTTTTATTTATTTTATAAAGTGTAGGTGCAGAATAAAAAGGCGTCCGACTCTTTGCTATGTAATACGAAAATATACATTATATACCTACGTGTGTAGTCTTTTGAATGTTATGGAGAAATATAAATTAAGTTGTATTGATATATGTCTATCACCACACATCTCAAAAATATAAGGTAGGTAGGTAATATACCTATCTGACCACGGCATGGGTTGTCGTTAGTTAGGTACCTACTGTAGGTAATGCCACTATAGATCTACCAAACATAGGTACACTACTTATAGCTAAATGTGAAATGATTTTAAGGTTAACTAGATCAGCGTGCGACATTCAAATAATTTTGTGTTTTTTGCCATTTACAGCTGCACTTTAGTGCCTAAATTCCCCACTATTTTGGAATTTAGATGTGTGTACCTCGTAAACAGTACCTAGGCATGGCTGCTAAATGAGTTTTAATAAACGCAGAATAAGTAGTTTATATCTAAAAGGCAAAAAAATGCGCGCCTAACTAGGCGGATTTTAAAAATTCACAGTAAGTACAGTAATTTTGATGGGCTTACTAAAATTTTCTTTTTGTAAAATTCTTCATTTTAAATTACACATAATGATTTTCTTAGATATCTACTCATAAATTAGTGGGGCCAAACGGTCGGTTCACACCATTTTTGGCACGCCACTTTACAATACTATATACATTTCTGACTTAGTGTTATAAAGTAAAGTATGTGTAGTTTCCAGTAAAACTCTTTCTTTTTCTACACTAAAACACGTCGGAAACACGGCGAAAAAATATTGCTCTAGAGGCACAAAATCAATCGACATAAATTTACCTCGTTCAATGGAAAAGAAATCCTTGCGATTTGACCTCAAACAAAACAGTATGGACGGACTACACACCTATTTAAAATTATTGCTCAAGTAGTTAAATCACTTAAATTATGGTTACAATGAACTTTTAAGTTAGAGCGCTAGAGACAGTACGCAAAATTCATTTTTTTTTAGGTTTTTAGCTTCGAGCAAGCGCCACAGTCCGTGAAAGTAGTAAAAAAATGTCCAAGCGCCGTCACACATACCGACTTAGATATTTACACCCGTTTTCTCTAATCTCGACAATATGTCACCTATAAGTGCATAAAACCGAGCCACTTTGGCATCGCGCGGCGTTGTAGTTGGCTTGCAATCGCCTTAAAATTAACTAAAAAGCCTGCCCACTCCGTAACTTGGGCAGAGATTTGGCTCGGACACTTTTTTGTATGATTGTGACTTTATAAATCTACCTCTAGCGCCTGTTTTCACTAAACTAAACTTACCTAGTACTATTGTTCTCCTTTATTATAAAAAAACTATAGAAATGTATTTGTCTGATGAAAATGTAGTTGTAAAACCGTAAAAAAAACGGGTTGCACTCCGGGAGTGCCGGCAGAAGCGAAAACTTGTTCCCTTAATCTTACAAATTTTCTATCAGGTTAAAAACTATCAGAAACACAAGAAAGTCATATGATAGTGCGCACTAAAAACCCAATTAATTAATTAAAGTACAGACAAGCCTGTTTATTTTTGATTACTAAAATACTTATGTGAAGAAAAAGTCTATGCGATCGTACATACAAAAAAATTGTGTAAAAAGTGCCCATAATTATGATAAACCCATTTCCAACTTTTTACCTCAGAAACGTAAAGTTACGTAAAATAAATGAACTCTATTTCATGGAATTTAGTACTCATTTGTGACGTGGAGTAAATTTACCCTGTACAAAGTACGAGTATGTAGATCGTAGACTGAATAGTACAGTAATGGATATTTGATTACACGTCGGACATCATTTAATTTTGACATCACTGTTAACTACTACAAACTTATTTTATACCTAACAAAAGTTACGTTCTAAAACAGATAGAGAAAGAGAGATAAGTCTTTGAATAAATAAATTATTATAAATATAAAACTATTCAAAAATACAAGCTTTTGAGATCCTGGATATCATGTAGCAGCAGAGTGCTAGCCAAGACAAGTAAAACAAGCCCAAACACGACGGGTCTATCTTGTTTAGTACAGTAGTTCCTATAGCCACCTTCCAACTCCATCATCAGATCAGCTCCATGGTACCATATTATTGCATTGTCACGCGATATACATATGCGTGCAAAATTTCAGCTCAATCGGAAACCGGGTAGTTGGTCAAATTTAACATGCATGATTCCACCCGAACTTACAAACATAGGTTAAAGCAACCATTGCAAGTTAAATAAAAGCTTGTAAAATGCACTTTAACCAAGTTGTATGGCACATTTTAATAGATCTACCTAATAAAAGTGCAAGATAGATCAAGTTGTTGTCACATTAATATGTTAACTTATACATTGTAACAACTACAATTTATTGTATTTTGTAACTTTTGTATAGTCGTTAATCACACTACTGAATCACTAAATATTCAAAAATTTGTTAGATAAGGCGATAGTGGTATAATCCACTATCGCCTTATCTATTAATTTTAAATTAAGGCGATAGTGGTATAATCCACTATCGCCTTATCTAAAAAATATATTTCCAAACACTGCAGGTATCTTTAAAATTGATCAAAATAAAAATCAGACATAAACCACACTTTTCAAAAAAATTACAATGTATCGAAAATCAAATCAAACAATTTTCACCACAATTCCGCCCTTACTGCAATTATCTCAGTCTTATTCACGTTGAGAAGATTTGTGTGAGAAAATATAAGGATTTTAATTTATTCCCAACAGATCAAGGGGATGGACGGTGGAAAGAAAGGGACAAAGAAAACCTTCGGCACGATATAATGGTCTACAAGAAAATGGCAGGTAGGTTTTTCTTTTACATCGACCTGTAGTCTACTTATAGCTTTACCGCTTTGCCTCTGGTAAGTTATTTTTATAACACACGATACTTAGAAGTTTTATGTGTAGGTATAGTTGGAACTATTTTGTGAATGTTTCAGACTTTTGCGGTGGTTTGAAATAAGACTTATAAATTCTTTATCGTGATTCGACTTTTGAATTTCGAATGTTTCGAGGTAAACGACTGCATTGTAGTGTAACTATTAAGGATTGTAAGTCTAGTCATTCTAGAATATCTTGGTCCACGATCTTGGTACTTATCATATGACCAACGTTTTTATGGGTTGGTTATGGGATTAACCCCAATTTTTTTTTTCAAAATTATGAGCACAATGTTATTCTAGAATATCTGTCCTCTAGATTTACACTCTGACCTGCTTAGATCTATAGGTACCTAATGACAATTATTTAAAAAAAAAACACATATTGTTGTTAAGCGAAACGTTTTTTAGATGTTTAGAATGAGTAATAGTAGAGCGAAATATTTCAATTAGCAGCTTTATGTTCGCAAACTATAACGCTAACATAATCAAATCGAGAATCTCTTCCTCTTTGGCAATAGCCATGATGACTGGGCAAAAAAGTCATTATTAGTCCGATAGTTAGATTATCAAAAAATATTGGACATTTTTTTTTTTTTGTCAATCAACCAACAAATTTCAAAGATAAACCTTCTCAAAGTTCGGGAGTGGGGGTCGTGAAGTCACCTCTCTTATAGAAGTTTATACATTTATATGGCACTTGTGACGTCACACGGAACTTTGATCATTTTTTTAATTGACAAAAGAAAAAATATGTGTCTAATATATTTTAATAGTCTATCTGACGGACTAATTATATTTTAAGTCATCATGCCTATTTGTTAATAACTAGTTATGTCTTGCAATATATTTCAAGTATTGCTCTATTAAAATAAATATGTTTTTTTAATAAGCTTTTGGTATTTTCAAATTGCCCACACGCAGCTCTACTCGCTATTATTTTTCAATACAAAGGTGCAAACACACATTTTTATCACATTACGCCACGACGTAATATTTGCTGGCATATTTTTCCTGTTCATGCCGAGTTAAGCTTAATGGGGAGCGAAGTTATAGGAAAAACAGAATTTGCCCAAAAGCGTTTTTTTTCTGAATTACGACTTTATACACGTGTTTCAAGTTAGATTTTCCTTTTTACTTCTTACAAATTTTTCGAGATCAATATGACTTGTCTCGAAATGACAGCACGATTTACGTCCTGTCTGAGAAAGTCACAAAAAATATTCTTTTCGATTGAAGAAATAATACTCTATATAAGGTAATATATAAGGTAATTCTATTAAAGGTATCTCTATTCATGTCGCATGTCTTTTACAGAAAAGCTCGAGCATGAAATTGAAGCCTTCTATGAAGAATATCCAGACGAATGGCCGAGCGAAGAAAATATCGACAGAATACACTACAAATATTTGACAAACTTATTGAATCGTAATACAGAAACAACAAAGGGAAGCGAGAATAAAGATAAGGAAAAATACAACTTTTCTTTCGTTACTGGAGCTTCTGTTCACAGAGAAAGTTCCAAAGAAAAATCTAATAAACCTAATGTATTAAGTCAACATTTTACAATTAATGAATCAAATATACAGTCGAACGAAAATTCAGACTGGCCGAAGTTTGAAGACATCTTGTTAGCAATGGGGAGGAAATACGACTGGAGAAACGATAGATGGATCAAAGTCAAAATAAAATCGAATACAATCAGAAATGATAATGTGATAGAAGCAAGGGCCGATAAAGAAGATTTTTACGAAAAACACAAATTTAGTTATAGGCTTGTAAAACTGAGTAGAAGTAAAACAAGAAGAAATGTCGTCGTGGCTGTTACTGCGGTGAGATAGTTGAAATATTTGATGACGCTTTGACATGAAGATTATCAAAGATATTTTTGGTAGAATAATCGGGACCAACAAGGGAGGGTCGTATTAATTGTTTCAATAAAACAATACCCGCAGCGATGAAAGAATGTAACATGATTAATGGTTTTCCACCCTCTTTGCTAATGTCCGCAATAAGATCGTTAAGGTTTGTTTAACATACATAAATAGGTCTAAGTATTGTTCTTTTGTTAACATCATTATTGGATCGATTTTTATTGAGTTTTCAGTCACGTAAGCTTCACTTACACGTACATGTATGTCTGTTCAAGAGTTTAAATGATTAACTGTTACAATAAATTATTAAATTTGATGGCATTGTTTTATTAACATTACAATAATAAGTACCTACTTTATAACAAAGCAATTATGTAATATAAACTGCCGAATATGTCGTGTCATATTTTGAATAAACTAAAATAAAATCGAAGACTTTTTAATATGATTGATAGTACACACTAGAAAAATAAAAACTCGTGTGATACAAAATAATTATCGTAAAACATTTTGCTATGCTTTTTAAATTTATACATATTTGGAAAATAATTTTAGACCAATACTCCGCAGTGAGGAACTGTTGAATGGAGGGCTTTAAAAGAGCGGGAGCAGCTGATAGAAAAAAATATATATTTATTTGCCTCAGCGCTCCAAGAGTCCGTCTGCTAAACAAAAGTACCGTATATTGTTTCAAAGTGAGCATTTTTCAAACAAACAGCTCGCTGTCCGCAGGCTACTAGCCCATAAACAATTCTCCAAGTGATTTGTTACCTAGCATATTGTGTTTTCCCACGTCGACGTATAGGAAATGACGAATGACTGCTGTTTACCGCAGAACTTGAATATAAAAAGGCTTTTATTGCCAACCGCCGCAAGACTCCAAAACTGTACTGTACAATAAGCTGTAAGTTCTTAAGTACTTGTCTTGTATTCGTAAAAGTTTCGTTGTACTTTGGTGGACACCAACTTGATGTAAAATTCAGGTGGTTTTGTTTAAGTTCCAAATAAAGCAGTCTTAAAGTTTTAATATAAAGCTATTTGATAGTAGCGGAACTCTATTTTTTACACCAGTGGTTTTAGTGAAGGGATAAATTGACAAAAACCTAGATAAGTACGGAAAATAAATGTGAATCCACGGTAGTAGAACTTACTTATAGTTACTCTAGTGGATACTCACTACACTTACAGGTGTTCGTTTGTTTTATTGTACACACGGGAAATATTAGGTATTGATTTAAATCTCTACTAGAGCGCAAAGAATTTATTATTATCATTATACGCATGTACTCGTATGCGTAGAGCTAGTAGCTTTAGATTACCAAATTTTAGCCATAATAAGCTTAAGTAAGACTCGAGTCACTTACCTACCACCCACGTCCCACATACTTCCCATTCTCAATCATTTCATATTAACCTTCCTCCACTAGGCAATTTACTCGCAGTCCTTTTAAATTTTAATATCAAAGCGTTGCTGCTTACGATTCGGCGAATTCTCGTGTCACTTTGCAAAGTGCTTAGAGATGATAAATTATCATTACACCTAAGTGACACGATGATCGATTGAGTCGTTTAGCTTACGCCGCCGGTGTTTTGTTTGAAATTTCGCTGAAAAAGTGTACTGAACTTGAACCTCGAGGCCGCGGATTCCATAAATTACCTGCTGAAGTTCAGTTGACACGCAATTTTTCGGGCCAGATAAGGCGACGCAGTGGATTTGTGATTGATCTATGTAAGTATGGTTAAAGTCTATAAATACAGTCTATAAATCCTTCAAGAAGGAAAGGCGTTACACTAAAAGAAGTGTACTTTACTTAATAGTATTTTTACTGAAAATAGGATCACGTTTGATCTCCATTTTGCCTGATAGTAGATAAGTAAGTAATGTAAGTATGTTATGATGTAGCCAAATAAGACGCATACAGATTTAAAAGAGATATCTAATACATATATATAATCAAAGTACCTAATGAATGTTTTGATGTATTTATTTGTAGCGTTGACACCTAATAGTTTATTTACTTATCCTGCCTCGTCGGCTTATGCCCTGCTACATTTAGCTGTATTAAACTGATGACGACTATCTATGGATAAAACAAATAATATAGTAGACGTTGTGATACTAGCAATTTTTGTTTCTGTGTATTTTTTCTTTAATATTGAAGACTAAATCTCTTTAATAAGGACAGATTTTTATAAAAGTTTAATACAATAATGGACTTTTCAAATCAGTGGCGCTTATGTTATCCCCACTAACACATAAAAACAACGTCTATTTTAAGCTTCACGGCGTTTCAGTCAGTGTTTATTTTTCATCATTCAGGATAAACTGAAACTGTTGTTTTTAAATTTGATCCAAAAAGAAAAGGTTTTGTTCAGAACAACAATATTTTGCGGAAAAAAACATTTGTGTTTTTGACGACAATGCTGCGATACACGTGCAAATTATTCCAGTTCAATACCTACGTACAGTTCTTGAAAAGTATCATAATACAGTTGATTGAACAAGGCGTTACTTTGCACAAGTTCATCTCTAAATCTATAGTATAGTTTTATTTTTTTTTTGAAAAAAAAATCCTTTGCTACCAATTTTTTTTACTCATAACCATTATTTATATTAGGTAAGTATAAAGGCAAGTAGTTTCATTTATTTCAGTTCAGGACAATGCTTAAATAAAAATTAGCTCTATTAGGCAAATGCACCATAGACTTGAATTTCTTAAAAAGTTTGACTAGAAATAATTAGGTATATCGTTCTTAAATTTTAGTGAAAAATAACTTTATTTCGAATTACTTAAACGTAATTTAAATTTGGTTTATAAATTTTAACGTAGTTTTACCTACATTAATAATGTGTCTCATAACATTATTCGCGGAAATGAAAAATGCTTAACGCGTTTTGTCGACAGAGAATCAGGCACCAGGTGAAATATGGCGCATGCAACTGTGCCAAAATATAGGGACCTCGAAAACCATCTCGGTAAAATATCTGTAAGTGTTGGGTTTCAAATTGCTTCAAACTGTCCCAATCGGACACGGTCGAACTTTACCGTAAAGCAAAATCATCCCGCTGTATCTACATCGAAATCCGGCAAAGTGATCTTGAAGACCCAAGGATATTACTATTTGCTCAGGCCCAATGACTCGGGCATGCAAACACGGTTGTTTGCCGAAGGTGCTGAGTCGCCGCGCGCCGAGTGGCCGACACAACCTTACACCCTGCTGGATAAACACGAACTGAGCTGGAGTGCTGATGGAGATTAAGGTGAGAGGATCCCCTTTATTTTTGTTACTTATACTTACCTATATTTTGCCGTGCTACTGGGGTTATTGGACCTTTGTTGTAATGTTGATTATTATTTATCAAAGATCAGCGCGGTCAGTCTTTGGGTGACCGCGGGTGGAACTTACATGTGAGTGCTACCGTGGCTGCATCCATGCAGAGACTGGCACTTTAAATAACTTTGCTTTGACGATATGAAAACGGGAAAAATTGACGCAGTTTAAAAATAACATAGCGCAACTCATTCTAATCATGCAGGGCAATAAAAACTTGAACCTATTGTAGATAAGAATAAATCCACAGTGATATAGAAGCGGAACGCATGCCTACGACTAATAAAACCGCAAAAATATAGAGGAAAAACATGAACTTGTTTGTAGAAAGAACGACAAATAACTAAACTAGGAACATTTATAACCTACGACAGCTTTACTGCCTTGTATATCTTTTTAACAGGGCACATTATCTGGACGAGAAAAAAATATAAATTCCCTCAATGCCTCACCACTCACATTCAAACATCAATTTTTCATAGACATGTTTTAGCCCCTCGAGAACGGGGCAATTTATCAAGCCCATATGTGGCGGGAGTACAAAAAATAAACGGCGATGTTACCGCTGTGCGAAGGGTAAATTTCCGGGGTTTGATAAAGAAATGATCAAATCAACATAGCATTATTTTTAACGTATATTTTCGGGGTCACAAACATTGAGAACAAATGCTTTCGAAGCTGAACTTCAGAGAATCGTAACTTTTGAAAGTTTTTGATGTGCTAACGTTCTTATAAATCGATGGACGCCGAAATAGTGTCACGTTCCATCTGAGCTGAGCGTGCAAACGAGAGCGCAGAACAAGAACGGCCCAAGCGTTCGGCTTGTTTCAATTGCTGATTCAACAATGTTTTTAGGTTTCCGCACCCAAAGGGTAATAACGGGATCCTATTACTAAGACTCCGCTGTCCGTCTGTCTGTCTGTCTCCAGACTGTATCTCATGAACCGTGATAGCTAGACAGCTGAAATTTTCACAGATGATGTATTTATGTTGCCGCTATAATAACAAATACTAATACAGAATAAAATAGGCTATTATCGCTATCGCTATTAATAACGGCAAGAAGAATGGGGGGGGGGAAATGGGGCTAAGGAGGCTCCAACACCGTACGGAACCCTTCGTGCGCGAGTCCGACTCGCACTTATCCGATTTTATTTTATGACGTTACCACGTAAAATAATCGTCCGTAAACGGACTTTACCGTGACAACCAATTTTTGTAAGATAATTAAGTTCAGGATAAAACTCTGAAAGAGCGGAAAGAATTTGTAGAGTCTGCTATCTAAGTTATGAGTAATAATGATAAGCTTATTGAAAATAAATATTTTATTATGACCATCGATCAAAATAAAATGAAAGGACTTTAATTGCTCTCAAGAAGCGCACTTTTTAAAACGATGAAGTAGGCTACATGCTCTCAGTATGAATATAGTGAATTAGGTATAAATAAAGTGAGAGCATGTCACCATTTACGAATACATATATGTAAAAAGATCTCAGGACGAAAGAAGAGTGACACGCTTTTACACGCATTCGAATAATAGGAACCTTTTTTTGACTATGTACCTATATAGAAAAAATACCTGATTGAATGATTTTGACTCGATTTCCCTTAACATAAATAACGGGCTTGGCACGTGTTTTTATTTTGTTAGCTAATGATCTACCAAGCCTTCAGCCAGGATTAGCGCGCATAGCGTAGTTTGACTAAGTGTTCGTTAGCGATCATCGAAGTTTACCAACATTTAGCACGGTCAGTCTTCGGATGGGTGACCGCAGGTGGCATTTATAACTGAGCGCTACCGTAGCTCGGTTGACACGTTAAATTGTTGGCCTTGGTGGTTTTAACCGAACTTACTTAGTTCGGATTGAGTTGTGCGCAACTTATAGCTGACATCACGGCCGCCAAGAAGATTGATTCGGCCTATGTACCATAGAACACTTACATAAAATTTACATAGGTACACATAACACGAGTAACAGAAAATCTGTCAAATCAACCCTAGATAGATAAAATACTATTTATTCTTATATTACGGAACTTATCGCGCAATAAACACGGACTACATACTATTATCGTAATAAATAATCGGCCAAGTACGAGTCGGACTCGCGCACGGAGGGTTCCGTACTGTATGGGAGCCCCCTCTAAATATTTATTTTATTTTAATTTTATTATATATTATTGAAGGGAATATAAAACTAAATATTCTGTGAAAATTTTAAGCATCTACCTGGTACCATTATAAATATAGAGCGAAAAACGTCTAAAAATTCAGGTTTGTTGTATGGGAGCCCCCCTTAAATATTTATTTTATTTTGTTTTTAGTATTTGTTGTTATAGCGGCAACTTAAATACATCATCTGTGAAAATTTCAGCTGCCTAGCTATCATGGTTCATGAGATACAGCCCGGTGACAGACCTGCCTTTAAAAGGTTTTGCGTTTAATACATTTGACCCTGTATAGATAATGTGCTCAAATCAATAAGGTTTCAAAACAGAGCAGACTCTTGTTGAAAACTTGAAATCTACCAATAATTTCAGATCTTAGATTAGGTTCTCTCAGAACAGAAACAAAGGACGTGATCTATCCCGTGCCTAGCCGTGACAAGAATCGTTAAGTACTGCACGCACAGTGAGACAAAGTTACAGACCGAGTGTCTATTAAAACTTTCTGTTTAACTATCACTCTGAGCTGACACCTATTAAATGAGTTATTAACTTAGCAATACGAATTTTAATGATTCGAATAAATGTATTTTTGACGTGACAACGTCTTATAAATTGGTTTGCCGGGTGACACTTCAAGAAACTGCGTTACGCTCCGCTCACACTTTTCTCGAACTACCCCCTACTTAAGATTTAATCAGTTATTGTCAATAATAATTACTAACACCTAAGTAGCCTAAGTAAGTTATGGAACAAATAAAATTATTATTTATTTTATTTTTATTTATTATTATGATGTAACTTTTAAAAGGCGACTTTAGCCTGCAATACGAATTATTATTATTAAGATAAATTGTTATTTACTCACTCTGTTTTGACGTGACAACGTCTAATAAATTGGTTTGCCGGGTGACACTTCAAGAAACTGCGTTACGTTCCGCTCACACTTCATGCGCTCTCATTCGTCTCAAAGTCGTTGTCACGTAAAACTTTCGCCCGTATACCGACTTTACAGGCAACAGTTTTTTTTTTTTTAATTTAAATTAATGATCCACAGACTCCAGGGTCTGTGCCGATAAATGTGCGAATAAATGTTAACATCTGCAATGTAAAATATTATCTGTAGTTGTCTAGGTAGTAAAATTTTTAATACCAATTAAGTATAATTTAATAAGTATGTACTTACTTTTAAAATTAGACGTATATTTTGTTATGCAAGACCCAATGAAATATTTTTCGACAAAATAAATGAACCAAAATATAGCTTTATTTTCTTCTGCAGGTCAAGAATAAAGTTTAGAATTCAAATAGAACAGCAAAACCAAATTAAAAAAAACGCCGAATTAAAAACCATTGAAATTATGAATACCTATGTATATTCTAAATAGATTTCTACGACGCTAGGTTGAAAGACTCTAAGCTTATGTTAACTACAAATTAGTTTGTTTATGATTTTTCATTGCTATAAAAATTAACAGATACACAGCTTTAAACAATTTAATAATTATACGGCAAGTAACACGATAACAATTAGCCTAAAGTGTAATTAATGGACGCCTTCTGGCTAAAGGCTGAAGGAAAGGTTTCAAACTATGTAAATAGGTTATTTCAAGTTTCCAACTTAAATAGTTTAACTTCTACAAAGCGTTACTTCGTTTACTCACTAAACTGTATTCAGATAGGTATCTAAGGGTGAACGCGCACCTGTACGTTCCGTAAAGACAACTCACACTGCCGCAGTCATCATTTAAATGAAATCGTACTTTAGCAACGGCAACATTGCACACCTGACCGCGCTGTATGGCCCGCATTTTAACTAAATTCTGTAGGCGTAGACAGAATTTGAGTGCAGCTGCGGTGTGCACAGGTGCGCGTTCACCCTAAAACGGAACCAACTTAAGTTTGTAATAATAGATTGGAATCGCTTGGATTTGGGAATTCGTATGAGTAAAGTTTAACGAATCATTAGAATGGAAGGAGGGATGCTTTACTTGAGTAATTACTTTCATGTAGAGTTTCATTACGTTGTGGTCGAATTAAAGTTTCATTCTAACGTATTAAATAATATGGTGGAATAAATGAAAATAAAGGTTTCGAAATTTTGAACACTTTTTAACAGTTTGTATTTAGTGAAAATTAAGCAAATAAGAACAAAGAAGGCAAGTTATAGGCAATGTCCTTATCCCGATCATTAAATCCAAGTTACTAAGTTGTCTGTTATTGGCATCAAATCCAGAATAAGTAGGTATGTCCTAGATAAGCAGCCTACATCTTGAACCGCATAGGCAAGATGTACCGTGTTTAAAGGCATGTTAATAGTAAGTAAAAAAAAAGTTTCAAAAGTTTTACAGTACCTAATAGCAGGTTATAGATGTCATATTATTAATGATAAAATGAGGGCTATGGCGTAGTTTGCTAAACACTAGTAAAAAAGTTACGTTGTTGAATAAAATCAATCAATAAAACCAATAAGTACTTAGTGAAATTCCAAACGTCTTGAAATGTTAGGTATACCCAATTACTAATTCGCTCTAATGGATATAGCCTAGGTATATTTCGGAATTCTTAAAAGCCAAAAACATTCGGTAATCTGATTCTAGGTCCCCTGCCTACCCTTGTTCACTTCTCTCATTTAAAATTTCAATCGATGTTTTTCCCGGCCATAAGTATCTAGGAGAGAGGCTTTCTCTTTACTTGGCGCGAGAGACTCTGTTTTTTTGGGCAATCGACCTAATGTATGATATCTTTGTACGCATTATCATAACCAAATTTCACTATGCGACCAACCTAAAAGACGCAAAATAAAATCCATCCAATTCGAACGCCTGTGAACTTCATGTACAGAACAGCTTATTTCGGGGTTGATCTTATAGTAAACGTTAGTCATATGAATAATTACAAAGTTGTCGTCTAAAGAGTCATCTAAAAAGTGCCCATTGTCTTAAAAATGCCAAGTAAAATACGTACAGTTCCGAAACATACACTGCAGAATGCAATATTGTCGGCGTATGAATAAATTATTTGCAGCGCTTTGGCTTTTTGGTGAAGGAAAACATCGTGAGACAACCTGCATGCGTCCGTAGAAGAAATTCGATGGTGTGGCATACTTGCCGATGCCCCATTACTTATTTCTTATTATATATAACTTAAATCTATCCTATACTAAACTTACAGTAATCACTAAACAATATTAAACTTAATTATTCTAAATTAAAATACTTTATAAAACTTGGCATTATATAAAGTAGAAACATAACTATTATTATACTAAAATCTACTATATAACTTACCTTCCGACATAAATGTCGGGTCGCGGTCGTCGCTTGTAACCTTTGCACGGCTTCGACGGCCGGCGCGATGTGCGCAAGCGCAACGCGCAGCGATCGCCCTCAGTTAGAAAAACTACGAAAACTATTTATAAGACAGTTCGTGAATCTTTTTTTTTTTTGCAATCGGCATTCCTTTATAATATTGTGTTTTCATAATCGATGTAAAAGATCGTTCTTTCCGCCGTTTTATATTTATTTGTTAACAGTGGACTTTCCAGATATATTACCTACATTGATTATTTGGAAGTGTTAAAAAACAAAACTTTTTGTGGAACAAATGTTAATGAGATTGCCTGGATTTCCGAATATCATAGCAAAGAAGCATCCATGTATTTACGGTGCATCATCACACACCCCCTACACCACAATGACGTACGTGAATCCACCATCCGCACTGGGCCAGCGGGGTAAATAAGGAATAAGAATAAGAATATATTTTATTTACCAAAAGAAACCTTAACAAAATTCGCGCAAATGATACATAAAAGTTACTTAAAATTACATTCAAAATGTTGCCTCTGAAGGTAGCTAGGTACATTGATGACAATACATATTTTGGGTTGTAACACATAATAAAAGTAGTAAAACGAAATAATTAGGTACAACAGGGAAAATAAATCATTATGTTGAGTAGATACATGATTAATAATTAAATTTAGTTCATCTACCCTTCTTTGGCGAGCAAATTCAAGATAACTAGGAAGGTATATATTTTGCAAAAAGATTGGTACTACTAATAAAATATATCGTAAACATTTGCCGATGTTGCGCAGTGCCGGTGGGCCCCAAACTAGGCGATGCCTGTATCTTGGCGGCCCGGTGAAATACAATTACTATGGAAGAATTTGCGCGGCTTCGTCATTGATATAATTTAAATTGCTTGTTCTCGTAAAATGCCCAATCACCTTTAGTGGGTGTGGGTAGGCTTATGTTCAGCAGTGGACTATTATAAAGGCAGGTACATTACAGTGTTCTGTGAGTGTTTGGAACTTTTGATGTGTAAACATAGTTGAGATTTTAAATAGTTTCGTGAGAAATTAGGCCCACTAACTAGATTAAGGCGACAAATCACATCTCGCGAGACCTGTGCTCCCAACACACAATATCCTGTAAATGTTTGTCGATAAAAAGGTCGGAATCAAGTGGGCTCTCTTCGCGTACGATCCCACTGGATCGGGTACTTGTATCTAACTACTTATGGGTGTAGGTATATTTGGTGTTTTCGTAGATTTGACTTAAGTAGAATGATCACTTTTGGCTTACCATACATATGTACTCGTAGGTACTAGTTTCTCTAAACGAAGAACATACCTAACTATCCCAGAATAGCTATATGGTGCTCATCACACTTAATGACCAACTCTTTAGATTTTTAATGAAGTGTGAGCATTCTGTACGGAACAGTTGAATGTGAATGTGTATCAATGATGACAATACATGAATGCATGAATCTTATTAAATATAGGTACTGTATTGAAACTGTTATTTTACATGTGTGAGTAGGAGAACGTTTGTTTTACGAGTATATTTGTGAATCCATGGTTTCGAATTTCGGTGTCGTACTAATGAGTTCTTTAGAATTCCCGTAGAAACCTACGAAATTTCATACCACTGGATTTCCGACGAAGTAAAATATAAAGGAGGAAACTCAAATCCTGAGAAAAATCGATGGCGGGTGGAATCTAAGAACTCACAATAGGTAATGGTCCAGTTGCCGTTTGAGGATAAGCCTATGTTCGACAGTGAACTATCAAAAATTAGCCTGACAGTCATAAGACATCTGAACAAAATAATTGATGGATCACTAAATATCTTTAAACATTACTATAGGCCGCCGCGCCACTCATATTGGCGGATGTGAAGTTAGCTGCAAGCTGTGCAATAGCCAATCAACGTGAGGCTTTATGTGAGCTTCAGTCAGGATTGGATATTGCGCAGCTTGTAGCTAACTTCACATCCGCCAATTTGTGTGGCGCGGCTTATTCTAGGTACATATTTCAATAAGTAAGTTCGTATAGCCCGGGTGGCTAGCCCTGGTGTTAGAGTTTTTAAGCCGCCTGAAAGCCTCTGACATCGCTAAACAGTTAGAACAGTCGAGACTTACAATTTAACGTGTCATCTGAGCCACGGTAGCCCAGTTCTAAATGCAACCTGCGGTCATCCATCCGATGATTGACAATGCTAAATGTTCGATGATATGATCGCTAACGTACACATATTATGATAGTCAAACTATGCTATGAGCGCTTCCTCACTCATGTAACAAAATGTAGAGCATTCTTAACCGACTTCCAAAAAGGAGGAGGTTTTATGTTCGTGTGTATGTATTTTTTTTTGTGTATGTTCATCGATAACTTCGCCAATTAAGAACCGAATTGAAAAAGTATTTCTTAGTTCGAAAGTGTATACTCCCGAGGTGGTCCCATTTAAATTTTACAGAAATCGGCTGAGCCATTTTTTGGGAAAAATAATTATCTACTACCCCTTTATCTCTAGGTTCATCAATTCTATCTAAATATAATTCTGCGACTGTCATCCCATTTCGTATGGCGGTCGGTCGGTTTGTTTTTGTACATTCGTTTCAATTTATGTTTACACAGTTCCAATCTCGGCCGAACATTTGCAGATTGGGTCCAAACAGATAAGAAAATATAAATGCAAACTACATATCAAACTTATTTATTCGGCTGAAAATTGTAGGACATAGACAGGACATAAATTATTGTGATACTTTCACTCTTTGTATATCTTGTAAATTACTGACATAGAAATTGATAAATTTGAAAAAAAAATAATGTTATGCACAATCTGAGTACTTATTTTGTGACGCAATAAACGATTAAATTATTATTTGCCTTGTTTCTGGTACAACGATGTGTAAATTTACATATGTATATTTTGAGATAAACCCAGTATGCCAAGCAATATAAAATTAAATAATAATTTCAACCTAAGTGGGTACTTATTTTGTGACATAATAATAGATTTAATTGTTTGTTATTTGCCTTTTTACCGGTACAATGAAGTGTGAATTTATATTTACTTTGAGATAAACCTAGGTAGTAAGCGAAGCATTATAAAATTAAAAACCATGTCACGATGTATAAAATTGCAAAACAAAATACTTACTTGTTTTGTAAACCCACGATGATTTACCGAGTTTATTTTATTTTACACTGATTTGTATATGTGTAGTAGCTGGTGGTGACAAGATAGTTATTATCATCGTCTTTCTACAAAGTCTTTATAATGAGTGCTCAACGCCATTAAAATGCGTGCATAAACTCGACGTTGCTCCCAAGTCACTTTAAGTACATAAGTAGGTACCTACTGTGTGAATCTATATAACAGAACTAAAGTAAATAAAAAGTAAATAAAACGTAATATTTAATCACTTTGCAAGGATAGGTAGGTCTATGATCATTAGTTATGGACTCGACTTATATAAATTCACAATGAACCAGGTGCTAGAAGAATGCTCCCCAAGCCTAAAAACTGTCACTCGCTAGCGTTACTTACTATAATACCAACTTTAAAATGACCAAAACATAATATTCTGTCGCTGACAATGAAGAACTTTTCATGAGGAATTGTCAGTTTTTAGGCTAGCAGATTTTTTTTTCTTGATTTTGCGGTTAGTTTAATGGTGAAAAGAATAATACTTATTTGGAGCGTTTCGGAGATTTCGTTTCATTTCGGAAACTTTCCCCTTACATCCAGTGTACTGAATCAACCATCTTGGCGTCTGTGAAGTTACCTACTTAGCTATATGCGCACATCCACCCTCTTGCGACGCTAACATAATTTTGAATAAGTATTTTGCTAATTTGCTACTGCATAACCACTCGTCTTTTGTTTACAGACGGATGGATGTGATATAAAATAGGAATCGCAGAATCAGCTTAATATTAAGCTATTGACTATTTGTTCTATTGAGTCGCCGCTAATTTGCTAAAGCATATTATTCCGGATCAATCAGCATTATGGCGTCCCAAAGTCAATTATAATTAGGTATACAAAGACTTGATTACGCTTAGCTGCGGATCAATTAGATAAGCAACAGATCAATTACTAAATCGCAATTATCATTGTTTATAGGTTATTAAGATTAACTACTAGCATATCGTAGGTTCCCTCTGCAGCTGAGGTGGCATTTTTGTAATCATTCTAATGAGGTGCGGTACTAGTATGTCAGACCTCTATTTATTTTTCATTATTTTTATTAATTATACTTTTTTGTGGATATAAGTTCGTAAACATTATTTTGTAGTGTTTTATAAATGTAAAAAATCTGAAATGGATGAAATTAAACTAAAAAATCAGTTGAATATTCAATTTTGTTTATAAATTTAGTAATTTTGGGAACTTTTGACACTGTCGTTTTTATAGTCTGTCTGTCTGTCTGGCGGGTCCCCACCGCCCGCACCTGTCTCAGTCCCCCTTTGTCGTCTACCCCGCGCCCCTGTACCCGCGCAGGCGTGGACTCAGTTAAACGGTCAGACTATAGAAAATTTTAACAAATTTCTTATCATCATATCAACAGTTATATTTGAAATATGCCTTTTTCTAGCATTCACTCGACAAAAAATTAATTTTAAAAAAATTTTTTTTTTTAAATCAGCCCCAAACTTTACTCTTATTTTTTCTCACATTTTCACCGTACTCTTGATTTTGCACAAATATAACACGCAGATTTTGTTAGCTGATTCAATTTATACAGACATACATGATACACCTTTCTTGCAGAAAATGATTCAGGCTCGTATGAAGTTGGTAGATGTGGTAAATCACGAAATACACACGACAGAACGCATCATTAATTTTCGTGGCAACTTTGCAAACTTTGGCATGAACAAAATAATTGCCTTCTGGCAAGAACAAAAAAGTAGGTACTACCTGCTTATCGATAAAATGTATGGAACGGCTGACTTATCTCGATTTCTTAGATGGCTCCATAGTAAAAGGTTTTCGTAATGATGAATGTACCTATACGCCTCCATACGTCCATGCACTTTGCAAAGCAACGCCTTGTTTAACAATGTAAACTTTCTTGTCCTAATCCTAATATCAATGTTATACTTACCTAAAACTTAAAATTTATTTGACAAAATCCTGAGGTTTAAATGCGAAAAAAATCCTATTATCAAGTTGAAAATTAAGTACGTACGGTTTAAATTTTAGGTTACTTATAAAAATACACGGAATTAATAAAAACTTTACCTAGTATTTTATCAACTTAAATTCGTGCTTACTTACAATTCTGAGAATTTGCTAATTGAATACCAATTCTAAGAACGAGTTAAACTAATGGAATACCTAATCTAGACACGCGGCAGCGTGTCCAGCCAAAGTGTTCAAAGAAAACTGGTGACGCAGCGGCCGTGTGTAATATTACACGAACCATTTGGAGCTACTTTTGACCCTCTCACAACTCAAAAACTATTTAGCCTACATACATGAAATTGGGCATATTTACTAAAGTCTTTTAGCTTATCAAGAATCCAAAATTTCATAAATTTTGTTCAATCAGTTATTGATATATTAACGTTTAAAAACTCGTGTTTCATTGACTGATTCACTCACTGTTTCACTCACTGACTCACTGACTTATAGATCAAAAACCTAACCCACTTCCAGATGACCTAGAATCTTGATATTTGTCTATCGGGCATAAATAAAGGAAAAAATCTAAAAACTGAAAATTATTGATAATTAGTACTATTAACAAAGTAATTATAAAATTTACCTAACCAATACTACAATAAATAGCGGTAGCGTCGCGAGGCACTGAGATTTTCGATAGATGAACCATGCCATTTGTGATAGTAATATAATAAATACTAGATAACTTTTTCAAAGATAAGTGTACTATGATAATCATGATGTAACTAATAATTATTTCTGAACAAAAAGTTATGAAATCTCATCAAAAACATAAATGTGAAATGGGAGCCAAAGTGTCGCCACCAAAAAAATTGAGATCTAACACGGGGGCCAAGTGTTCTGTAGAAAATCCTAAAGTTTAAGCTACAAGAATATACCTACAACATTTAAAAGAAATTTACTTATGTAATTCAAGCTCAAGATTTGATTTGGCTAGTTTACACGTACAGACAAATGCTTATTTGCACTGTACTTATTCTTAAACTAGCCAAGTCCCGTTTTCAGTTTATATAAATTAGGGCCATTATAGTTATTTTATTCTAGGACATGTCTGTTTCTGCTTGAAAATGCGGTTTTTACCCGACTGCGCGACGCAAAGGAGTGGTAATGTGTTTATCCAGCCTATGTATGTATGTATATATGTTTGTATGTTCCTTTGAAGCACTATACAGACCAAACGCCTGTACCGATTTTTATGATTTACACGTCAATCGATTCCTCCTAGTCCGGCGAGTGTCACTAAAGACATGACTTTAGTGAAAATTCAATATGGCGACTACTGGACGCCACCTTGTGAAAATAAAAAAAATGAAAGTCAACAAACTATGTCAAGTAGGATGTCGTTGAATAGGTATTTAAAAGTCATTTTTAGTTTTCTCTCAACATTTTTCGATTCGACTGACCGTTTAGGATCTATATCGATTTAAAATTGCGTAACAACCATAATTTAATCATCCCTGGAGCCTTACATTACGACAACATAAATTCCAATGCAATTATGATGTAGTACTGATGCTGATAGGAAATCCAGTCTGGCAAATAACTAGCTAGGTACTCAAGACCAAAAAGTATAAAATAAAAATAATAATTTAAAAAATCCAAAAACCCGACTGCGTAAAAAGTGAACTAAATTACGCATACCTAACAAAAAAACTAAAAGAAAATAACAAGCACTTGGACAATGGAACATAACAACTGAACAGTCGGGATCCATTGAACAATTAGATTGGCTGTCGAATAATGGGTCCCGACTGTTCAGTTGTTATGTTCCATTGTCAAAGTGCTTGTTATTTTCTTTACAGTTTTTTTGTTAGGCATGCGTAATTTAGTTCACTTTTTACGCAGTCGGGTTTTTGGATTTTTTAAATTATTATTTTTGTTGATGATTAATTTGCATGTTTTAGAACCAATTTTGATCGCTAATTTCTTCAGGAATTTATAGTCGGGTACACTAAGAAACCGAAAATGCAAAAACAAAAACATTGTGGACAATATCCGCCTTTGTTTGCTAGCTCCTCATTTCGGCTTACACGGGAAGGCTCGGTGGCTCAGTGGTTAGTGACCCTGACTGCTGGATCAAATTGGCGTGGGTTCGAATTCCACCCAGGGCAAATATTTATGAGTTAGACAGGCCGTCTTACCACAAAAGTTTTACGCACGCTTTAGGAAATGTTTAACAGTACAAATTGCACCGGAAAACAGAGTTTAAAGCGTGCTTAAATCTTTTGTGGTTAGGCCAAAGTTTTTTTGTGTCTGGTTGTTATTGGTAATTATCTATCTTAGTATGTATATAAAAATATGTAAAATATGTACCTTATTTGTTCGCCGCCGCTGTCACTGCCGCTAAAGCTCGAACATAATTATGGCCGAGCGGTTAGGTATGTATGCGGCGTCGCACCGCACCGCACTGTCTGAACCTTCTCTTACCATCTTGCTGTATTCGTATTCCTTTTAGTTTATTTATGCAGGTTTGACTTAGGAAGCTACTACCGTTATATTTATACCTGTATTGCTGAAACGTAATAAGCCAGAACTTAAAAGACATCTCGAGAAATTCCTAAGCAATAGAGACAATTCCCGTCACCGTTTCTGCCACTTGAAAATTACATGAATAAGAGTGACTTACATAATCTTGAATGTTCTATAATAGCCTCAGGAAGTTTTATGGTCTTGTTTGTGGCAAAAACATATTTGCGAATCGTACAGGTATAATATGAAAAGCTTTTACCTGAAATGGAAGCAAAGAAATATTTGACACGCCTTATTTACTCGTCGCTTCCTCAATACGAATATCAGCTTTAACAATCTGAGAACAGAGATAACAATTCCGTGAAGAAGTATAAATAGGTAGGTACGATATATTTCGTGTAAAAATGCTTTGATATTTTGTCACGGCTTTCATGTTAATTATTGTGTACATATTGGACTCGAATTCTGTATATTGTGTCATGATCAATAATATTCTGTCTAGGGAAATCACGACGCGTAGAGGGCGCTGCCCTGTAAACAACAATTTCGATGCAGTGAAATTTAATTAATTCAATAAAATACTTTCCGTCGTCCAATTGACTGTGAATACGTTTAATTATAAAGACAAAGTGCCAAATAATCATATAATAGTATATTCAAATCCAAACTAAGCCGAAACAAGTGAAAACAAACAATTTTTCAAAACGACCGGTAAAAATTTTTGAATTCCGTACCAAACTGTGACTTCTATTTTCAAATTTCGTGAAGATCCTTGGGTTACGATTTATGTGATAAGCAATGATATTATTTATGAACAAATAGTGACTAGTAAATTAGAACACCTATGCGAAATGTGTGTACATTGTGTAATGTGTTAGGTACAAAATAAAACAGCGTTCCATACTTAGCTCCAAAACGTGAAGTGTTGTGTTGTGTTCCAAACTTCCCGCCGAATATTGTAAGTACTCTTATTACATGAATTTTCGAGCGTGGATATTGTGAAGTGGCTATTAAAAATAACAGTAATTTACAAAGACTGTTGAATATTTTAATCTCCGTTATTCAACAATTCTACTGCTAGCGACATCTTTGTTTTGTTTGCGTACATCTACGGCTACCTACAGTGCCTACGTCCACCTACGTCATTTTGAAGTTCCATAAAGTAATCTAAGATGTCACTTTCTTCAAATCAGAAAATTATTGATTTAAATTGTGATGGATGCCCGAATAAAATCACGGATAGGTATTATATGACATGTGCAACATGTAATTGCAATTATGATTTGATCTGCGCCAATGTGTCCGACACGCGATTTCACATAATGGAACCTGAGAAAAAGAAGTCTTGGAAGTGTTTAACGTGTGTTAGTAAGAGGCCGAAAGGAAACAATATGAATACGCCAGTGGGCACTCACAATTTATTAGATGACCATGCAAATATTACCCTGAGAAAACCAAGACAACTGAAATGTCTTTCGTTAGAAAACTTATCGCTAAATGATGATACTTTCTACGACAGTTTTAAAAACGCTCAAGAAAGCACACCAACCTGTAACCAAACACAGTTGAAAAAAGAAGTAGAAGAATTAACAAATCACCTGACTCGAGCACGAGAAGAAATAAATAAACTTCTGTCAGAAAACTGTAAACTAAAAGCAACTATAGAAAAATTCCGTGATCAGGATAAAATTAAAAATCTCCCTGAAAGACCAGAGCCAACAGTTATGGCAAAAACACCACGTAAACCTGGAAGAAAATCACCCAACTTACCTGCTTCTTTACCTTTATTTTCTTCATCAGCCACACCCTCCAGACTGCCAAGTGATCTATCCATAAATGAACAGCAAACAAGCCCTTCTGCTAGACAAGATCATGGAGAAAATCCGAAGCTAAGTTATTGTGATATTTTGATGATTCCTTCTGGAAACACTCACGACAAATCTCCAAGAGCGACCTTAAGAAATACGTCCCCGAAAACCAGCTCTAATCAAATGAAACTAGCGGTCACGAATAATTTTAATGAACCACTGTCCCCGCAAAAAGAATCTCTAAAATTTGAGATAGCTGCTGATGTTAAAGAAAACAAGTTACCAAAAATAATGATTATTGGTGATCAAAATTGTAAAGATGCATCCTTGGTTTTAGGAAAAATACGAGAAAAGCATACCAACGCAATAAATTATCAAATTAATAACTATACATATCCAGGTGCACCTACAGAATATATACTTAATTCAGCTCGAACAGATTTAAAATCACTGAATGAAAATGATTGGGTCATCTTACGCGTCGGTTCAAATGATACTAACCCGACTAAGCTTCAAATAGAAATGTCTTCAATTTTAAAAACTATTAGTAAACCAAAAATTATTGTATGTGGTGTTTCTTACAACCCATACTTAAACGAGGATAAAATAAACCGCAACTTCAAAACTATCGTGCATAACCAAAAAAACTGCAATTTCGTAGACGTCACACCCAAAACTAATACTATGATTAATGTTGCAAATTTTTGCAGGCGCATAAACAATGAAATAAACACACACGATTATGAAGCATGCTACATTGGGAAAAATATAACAAAAATGATGAACTCAAAAAGGCATGAAAAAAGAGAAAATCTCCAAAAGTTGAGTGCTTTGCCCAAATCTGGAACAATCCCTTTTTATTTTAACAAAATCACAACAACTGACATTACCAAAATTAAAACGCCTGTGATAGCACGCCAAAACATAAACATTAATAGTGCTTTGCCCAAACTTGGAACAATCCCTTTTTATTTTAAAAAAATCACAACAACTCAGACTTCCAAAACGCCCGTGATAGTACACCAGAACACCAACCAAAATAACGACTGTCAACAGTTTTTTCGAGTCTGACTCTGCTGAAAACTGTTTCAAAATTATGCATTTAAACGCGAGAAGCCTAAGAAAAAAGATCGATGAATTAGAAATAATAGTTAATGACATGAAGTTCGATGTCTGTTGTTTTAGCGAGACTTTTTTCAAAGAAGACGAGATTAGCGTTCTACAAATTGAAGGTTACAAAAATGCATCTCATTATTGCAGGAAAAACAAATTACGAGGAGGCGTTAGTATTTACATTAAAGATTCGATTAATTTTTCAAAACTTGACTGGATGACAGACATGTCTGTACTGTACTGTACTGTATCAGCCTTTTTAATAGTCCACTGCAGGACGTAGGCCTACCCACGAAGGGTGATTGGGCCATATCCACCACGCTGGCCCAGTGCGGGTTGGTGGATTCACATACGCCATCGAATTTCTTCTACGGACATATGCAGGTTGCCTCACGATGTTTTCCTTCACCGAAAAGCCAGTGGTGTGAAATAGACAGACATGTCTATTGAAACTCATTTTGAGTGTTGCGGAATAAACATACCAGAGTTAAACTCCATTGTGATTTGTTTGTATAGAACGCCAAAAGGTAACTTTAATCTTTTCATTGAATGCCTAGAAACTCTTTTACACAAGATATCTATTAGATCCAGATACAACAAAAAAAAGGTATTTATTCTTGGGGATTTTAACATAAATTTGCTTACAAACGACAACCGTACCAAAACATTTAAGGACACACTAGCTGCTTTTAACTTACAGGCATCAATTTCTGAAGCTACCAGATCAACATCTCATTCCCAGACTTGCATAGACAATATCCTTACTAACACAAAAAAATATAAATCTAAAGTCTTAGATTTAGGGCTAATTGTTGGGGTCTGATCATACAGCTCAACAAATAGAAATACCAACCAGTCTAAGCTTCAAATAGAAATTTTGGTACGTGGAAAAACGATACATAAATGAGTACATGGAAGTTTTTCTAAAATACATAGGTCAAGTAAATTTTAGTGAAGTGTACAAACAAAACGAGTCAAACCAAGCGTACAAAACGTTTATCGAACTATTTTCTCTAATACATGATTTATGCTTTCCGATAAAGAAAATAAAAATGTTCCATCTAAAAAAACCAAATTGGAAGACAAAAGGCATAAAATTAGCCAGTAAAAATAAAAGGCGCATTTATCATGAAATTCAAAAAGATAAATGCCAAAAAAACTTGGATAAATATAATAAATATTGTAAGACATTTAAAAAAGTAATCAAGCATTCAAAGAAAGCTTCGAATATACGATATATTAATAAAAGCACGAATAAAACGAAGGCTATTTGGGGCGTAATAAAACAAAATACTACATGCACAAATAACATACGTACTGATATACAAACACTAAAAATCAATAATCAAGATATTGTAAATCCTTCGATTATTACCGAAGCCTTCAATAGTCATTTTGTTGATGCTAGTCAAAAAAAATCAACTACAAATATACATTCAACCATAAATCATCTCACAAACCCAAATTGCAATTCACTTTTTGTTGCACCTGTTGACAGAGAAGAAGTAATTAAGATTGTAAAAGGCCTAAAAAATAAGAAAACATCAGGTCACGATAAAATATCAATGCAAGTCATCAAAGAAAGCATAAATGTTATAGCTGACCCACTTGTTCATATAATAAATCTATCTCTATCAACTGGTTATTTCCCGGACGATCTAAAAAACGCAATAATTAAACCCATACATAAAAAAGGCCACAAAGACGATTTAAATAATTACCGCCCGATAGCAATCCTACCAAGTTTCTCAAAAATTTTAGAAAAAGTAATATACAACAGGCTAATTTCATTCTTTGACTTGCACAACATTATAAGCAATAATCAGTTTGCATTTTTAAAAGGAAAAAATACAACAAAAGCAATATTTAAAATGTTGAATCGAGTGTGGGAGCAAATAAATCAAAAAAAGACAGGCGTGGCTTTGATGTTAGACATGTCTAAAGCATTTGATTGCGTTGTATACCCTATACTGCTAGCAAAGCTAGAACGTGTTGGAATACGGGGGCTTGCACTTAAACTACTAAAATCGTATTTACAAAATAGAACGCAGGCAACTATGATAGAAACCTACAATAAAAATACTAAAACAGTTGAAAATGTCTATTCCATATTTAAAAATATTGTGCTTGGTATTCCACAAGGAAGCATTCTCGGCCCTTTATTATTTCTCATATACATCAATGAGCTTCCTCTTATTACTGATGAGCTATGTGTTATGTTTGCTGACGATGCAACTATATACATACCAAAAGAAAATGACAGTGATGAGCTTTTTGAGAAAAAAATAACAGATACGCTAGAAAAGGTTACAAGTTGGCTAGAACACTTAAATTTAACAGTAAATATTCATAAAACTAAATTAATAGAATTTAGGAATCACAAAAGAAAACCGTTACAGTTAAATATAATAAATAAAAGCACAGAGGTAGAGATAGTAAATAAAACAAATTTCCTTGGTGTGACAATAGATGAAAATTTAAACTGGAAAGCTCAAATTAGTAAAATAAACAGTAGAATCAATAAATATATTCACTCATTGTACATATTAACAAATGTGTCATCTAAAAAAATTGCGATAAACGCTTATCATGGCTACATTTATCCTCTTTTAAGTTATGGGGTTATATTTTGGGGAAACTCCGCAGAAGTGGAATCAACATTTTTATTACAAAAAAAATGCCTCCGTGCAATATTCAATCTAAGAAACGTTGATTCTCTTCGTAAAATATTTGTAGAATATCAATTTATGACGCTAACTAGTATATTTATTTACGAAACTTGTGTATTCGTTAAAAACAATCGTAATGATTTTTTCTGCTCTTCAAATAGAGCTAACATTCTACGGTCTAAATACTGTAGTAACATTTATATTCCTCAAGCAAATAACGCTCTGTACCACAGAAATGCATATTTTACTGCTATAAAAGTCTATAATAATTTACCCACTGGTCTGAAATCTTTAAATGGTCAAATTTTTAACAAAAATCTTAGGAAATGGTTACTCTCTAAAGCTTTTTATAATTTGAAAGAGTATTTCAACGATGGTGAAGATATATATTTAATGTATTTCTGATAACTCTTTCAATGTATTCTATTGTAAATACTTAGTAGTTTAAATATTATTAAAATTAATCTTATGAGCTATCTTTTTAAGCACTTAGGTAATTTGAAAAAATGAATATTGTATGTTTTTTGTTATAAATTAATTAAGGTAGGTACATTAAAGTATATTAATAATGTAGAATTTCTTATATAAGTAATTTAAACAATTTTGTGAAAAATCTCATGTAGGAATTCGAGAAACAGAGTTCTACTTATGTCTAGCTAAGACATCTTTTAATATTGCACGCCCGTTAGGGTCCACTATTGGAACTATTTTATTTATTACTAAGAACATTGTACATAGTGATGCAATAAACGATTTCTGATTTCTGATTTCTGATTTCACTACCATATCTACAGGGATTTGGACGTATTATCATTTCCATGTAGATAGAATGGATTTTAATATTTCATATACATTTTGATGAATGCTTTCTCTTTTCTCTTTATTAATAACGTAAGTTAAAAAATTAAGCTTTAAAGACTTTCTGTTACACTCATAATATTTTTGTGCATAAATTATGCTGCTCATTTTATATTTACCTACTAATAAATAAGTAAGTCCGTATAGGCTGGGTTAGCCTTGGTGTTAGAGTTAATTTACTGAAAAATCAATCAAATAAATAAAAAAATAAATTAATTTACCATCGTTATAAAAAGGCTGGGTTAGCCCTGGTGTTAGAGTTAATTTACTGAAAAATCAATCAAATAAATAAAAAATTAAATTAATTCACCATAGTTATAAAATTCAGAAATATAAAGAGACGTAAAAAAATACTTAAATGACAATGAGCTCTTTTTTGAAGCAAAAGAAGATGATAAGGAGGCAAATATGCTAACTTTGGCAGTGGTTACATATTAGAGCCGTTTGGAGTTGAGCCATTGGGTTCTTGGGGGCCAAGAGGTGTTTTCAAAAGTCTTTCTGAGCATCTGGTGAACGCGACGCGTGACCAAAATGCTGGTGTTCATTTGGCTCAACGTAGTAAGCATTGCCATTCAGCGTGGTACGCTGCCAACTGGCAGTGGGCTTGAGCATTTGGATTATCTTTAGACCTTCAAGGGTCTGTGGATGATCCAATTGCTTGTTATGTAGGTAGCAGTAGTTTATGTAGTTTTAGATTATGTAAATAAAAAGTCATAAGTATGTCAATCCTAGCTGTCGATTAGAAAAAGTTTCAAGCAATCTGTTATACTTATGGTTGCAATTCCACCAAAGTTACCAACTGTGGCCCACTGTGTTACGCACTGTTTATAAAAATATTCCTATTGGAGGAGCCGGACATAACCATTTACTACTCGTATGTACTCAAATTCGCCCACTGTCAGAGTTTCTACAGAAATGTTTTCAACAACTATATCAAATTATAAGTTATCAACAACGACAGTTTTGGTGTAACGCGCCTATAAGTTAAATATAACTAGCGACCCGCCCCGGCTTTGCACAGGTTTATTTTACATATAAACCTTCCTCTTGAGTCACTCTATCTATTAAAAAAACCGCATCAAAATCCGTTGTGTAGTTTTAAAGATATATGCATACATGGGGACATGGGGACAGCGGAAGCGACTTTATTTTATACTATGTAGTTATGTATACTACATTTTACTACTCCTGTCAATATGTCCTAGATAAGCAGCACATCAACTCAAAGAGAAAGCTGTCTTTATTCTCTAGTCGCAACGTTTTGAACGCAAAAGTTATTAGGTTATAAAGATTTTAATGCATACGTCGTTTCACATCCTAGTTCTAACGCCACTTTCAGAGAAGGTTTTACTAGTTTGAAACGTATGTTACCTACTTTCTACTTTATGTCCGTCTTATTTTGACAATCAAATAAAAATAAAAGTATTATATGACGGGAAGGGTCAACAAACGTGTATTATTGTCTCGATAACCTCCTTGATCATAGTGCTAGTTATTGAAATATGAACACCAGCGAATTTCCGATATCAACTTTATTCTGCTTACAGAGTTCAAAAATTACAGTAATAATTACTGTTTGATTCGAAGACAATTATTGTCTTCGAATCAAACAATTGAACACTCCGATGATTTTCCAACATCTTCTTGTATTTTCCGTCAAAACAAAAAGTGACTCAAGCCACGCCTTTTCCCGCCAATGTGTACGTCAGTGTGACGTGGGCACGACATTGAAGTTGACAGAAAAGTCATCTGTCAAATGCATCTCGAAATATTATCTGTCTGTGTATTGCCAGTAATTAAATAAAGCAAATCAGCTCAAGGGGCTGCTCCCCGACAATTTATTACTGCAGCAGCATGGTGGGTACAAAATACACCGAACACACAAACATTGCACTTTTTTTTCATAGTTTCATACAATAAATGTCGAGCAAGAAACTCGCAGCAAATTATAGTTGCTGGTTGGCATTAAAATTAGATATTTTTAAAATAAGAAAATGTTTGTACTTCCTGCAAAAGAAAAGATAAAGTAGGTTTTATTTATGTATTATATTAATAAATGAACTCATTTGAGTGTAAATTTTGCTGTTCATTTTTTTTAAACTCAGCGTGTTCATTTCTCGTAAGATCGGTTTCCAGAAACGTAATCTCTGACTATGGGCCTTCCAAGTAACAACTAAAATGGTAAAGTAACAGTTGAAATTGGTAATGGGCCGGGCCCATAGCACAAAGAACTGATGACCTATGGGCTCGAAAAGTTATTGAGTGGGGACCACGTACCGGCAAGCTCAGTGTAGGATGTTCACCCACAAAGTGTACTGATAACCTCATCAAGACCGCAGGTTTGCGCTGGATGCAAGCCGCTACCAACCGGTTTTATTAGAGATCTGTAGGGGAGGCCTATGTCCAGCAGTAGACATCTAATTACTGAAACGACGAAGATCGGTTTACGCAAGAGTAGCAAATTTTTACGCATCCAAGCATAAATAACGTTTCCGACATACTTAGCCTAGTACATTAGCAAGTTGAAATAGCAGGAGGCAGGACATAAGGCATGGAAGACTGTTGACCAATGGGGTTGAAAATTTCTTGAGTGGAGATCACGAAACGGCAAGCTCAGCAGCGTAAGACGTCCTCCTACATAGACTGACCATCACATAAGGATCGCGTTGGACGCAAGTCGATTCTAGTCAGTTTTATCGGAGATCTAAATTGGAGGCCTACACAGTGTTGCCAATCCCATAAAACTAAAAAATAGCAGTTCACTTGTAAAAAAACAGGAAAAAACGGTAGATTAAGTGGAATGAGGCAGATTTCTAACGTTTATCTTATGATTAAAACAATATCTACTTTTATTAATTAGTTGGACTCGCGAACATTGTTAGATTAGCTATAACTAACAATTATTAAGAAGGTTGTAATTTTTCCTATATTTCTTAGTGGAATTAGGTGGCGCTGAACGCTAATTGAAAAATAGTAAATATTAGGAGTGAAACAGAAAACAGGGTCATCAATGTGAAAACAGAAAATCTACTTTTAAAATAGTAGGGTTGGCAACACAGAGCTTACCCATATCCAGTGGTGGACGTCTTACTGCTACGATAATGATGATGATGAAGTATATCAAAGATTCGAAAGCCTCGCTAATAAAGTTTGGTTTGTGATGTCCATTCTGTTTGTCTCGTAAACAGAGAGAAGCTAAGCGTCAATAAAAGCTCTGGCCAGACGTACCTACTCGTTGAAATAACTCAATCATTTTCTACACACTGGATTTAAGTATGTGTCTACAGTTCTACACAGTACTTATAAGCTAGTTATGTCACCACCTAACTATGTAACTATCGAGAGTGTGATAATTATAAATATTAGTAAGGATTATGTGATACATAATTTCCTAGAAACTCGTGTGGAAATACTGCAAATTACTGGTCTCATTTATAAATGTATGTACATAGTTCGTACCGTAATGTGAAAACCATGTGAAGACAGAGAGAATTCCATATAACATACATCTAGAAACATTGCGTAGTCGTGTGGCACGTGTTCAAGATAATTAGGTACTGGTAGTGATGTCCTTTTCATTAGCTATCGATGTCTTAGATCATATAATATATTTTGGAAAACTTAGGCCCTTCGCACACGAGTCGTAACTTCGTAAGCGTAGGTATTCGTATCGTAAGCGTATTGTTACGACGCAACGCGTACGAGATCTGCAGAGTTCTACACACGAATCGTTGTGTAGATGTATCGTTTTGAGATCTCTGTTGAAATCATGGCCAAGTTCTACCAGTTTTATGAAATAATTAACTTTTTCAGTATTATTAAAATTAGAAGTCGTAAGTTACAAAAATCAAATTTATTCACATTTTTAAAGAAATTAATAAACAGTTTAATTAATACGCTTGCTTTCTTACGCCTGTCGTAATGACACGTAAGAAACATCTCCTATGATTCGCTGCAGCACCGCTTTGTGTGCGGACGTTTTTGAACGTGTACTCGTACGCGCTCGTTTTGCTCTCGGCCTGCGTGTGTATAACGATACGATGACGTATGCTAAGGGGGCTATTCTTTGGCGCAGTAACATCGGTAAAAACAAAACAGTCGTTACGGGCGTGAGTATTTTTATTTGAATTATAGGTCGAATTAAACTTAAAAAGTGTAGACGTCTGTAAAGTTAGGTACAAGCTGTACAAATCCCATCGTGATACCTTTTTTTTTGTTTTAAAGCAAATTCCCACTCCTCACGGCGCGGCGGTTGACATATGAATTTGCTACGATATACCTACCTAACGACATGCCACGTCTTCGTAAACGTCATAACGAGTACGTTTGAATCAGCCTATAAATATATAGTAGGTATTACAGTGAGCTTACTGTAAGTTATCAAGTTTGGTAGTAGTAGGTAGCTATAAGACTGTGCAGTAAGTGTTCCACTCTTTGTGCTTAGGCCTATTGTCAATATTGGACTATTTAAAAGATTGCTACTGTACATACCATCCCTATGTCACTATCAATCAAGCACTTAGTATTCGGTACCTAAGCCTTAAAATATCTTTACTATAATAACATGGAAAACTTAATAGGTATAAGTAGATATCGACACGTGGTCGTCCCATCCTTATTGATAAATGGACAAAAAGCAGAAGCGGATAATGAAATATTTTCATTAGGACCCAATGAACAGCTAGTGCCGGCCGCTCTCAGATATGGCTTCTTACTTCCATGATAACTCTCTAATCGTGTTTTGCTGTAAATGAATTACGAACAGTGTTCTTTTTGTCCAATAAATAATAATTTATAGGAAGTAATTAAACAAATAAATAAATATTAGGGGACATCTTACACACGGTCTCTGACCCAAAACTAAGCAAAGCTTGTGGTATGGCTGCCAGAGACTTATATACTACATATACATATATATTTTAAATACACACTTATAAATATAGTACCTAAATAACACCCAGACACAGAGCAAACACCTATGTTCATCACACAAATATTTGCCCTGGGTGGGGATCGAACCCACGCCTCTTTGACTCAGAAGTCAGGGTCACTAACCACTGAGCCACCGAAGCAGACAATTACATCTCATTTCCGCACGCATATTTGTACACTATGCTGTATCCAAAATTATTTGGATGCAAATGTTCTCTACAAAATTTTAAGGAGACATTTTTTTTTTAACTTTACTCGTTTTCAGGTCTGTCGGGTAGAAACCAAATCTGTAGCCTAAGAGACTTTCCCATATTTACTGAGGTTGTCTAACGAGAATGCTAGGTGTTATTTAACTGAAATATATAATATTAGAAAGTCTGCAGTGTCAGCATTAAGAGTTGTAATAGAACGTAACGCTCTTCAGCGTTTTTATCATAATATCTGCGAAAATGTCATGTTGATGGTTTTAATCTATTATGGTTCCAAATTTTGGAGGATATTGTAATCTGTTTGGGCTTAGATACGATAGGTACTTACTATGCTTAACATCAGGTGCTTTGTTTCTCTTACTACTAAATTGCATAAAATAATTTATCACATATCACTTTACTTTAAAAAAATCACGCTTATAATCTAAATTAAACCTAGGGCCTACTTTTTAACTGACTTCCAAAAACGAGCAGGTTCTACCTATGTTTTTCTGTATGAATTGTTTTTTGTATGTTCATCGATAATTTCGCCAATTATGAACCGAATCGAACAATCTTATTGTAGTTCGAAAGGCAATACTCCCGAGATGGTTCCATTTCATTTCATTTGGTGGTTAGGTACTATCTATATAAGTATGTATTTAAAATTTGTATTTGTAGTATATCAGTCTCTGGCAGCCATATCACAAGATTTGCCTAGTTTGGGGTCAGAGACCATGTTTAGGATGTCCCCTAATATTTATTTATTTTATTTATTTAAATTTTATACAAATCGGCTGATCTGTTTTTGAAAAATCAACAATAATGTAAACAATTCGATTGAAATTTTCGAATTTTGTACACTATGGGAGGCGGTTTTGTCATTTTTTGCGAAAAATAATTATTACTTTACAATTTTCTATAAAATGTTATCAAGGTAGATTAAATTAGTTCAATAATGATTATACACGTCTTGGTTGGTGGACTTGGTAGTATTTTGAAGAGTATTTTTCAACCTGTGTCACCTCCGCGTTTTGTCACCGTATCTAGAACCTTTTTACAGATACAAGGATACCTTTCCGTGCTCGTCAAGGTCTAACTAACTTTTGTACCCACGACAAATTTCCCAAGGGTCACATTCTTTAGAATACGTTTAATTCTGTTTCTTAGAGCGTAGCGCAGGCTAATTTACTTATTTTACTTTATAAAATGAGTTTAAATCCTATCTTCGTATAAAAACGGTCGTACTATTTACTTAAATACTATAATGGTATAACAAAACGACAAAAAAGAGACAGACAAAACGAGTGTGTATTGAACCTTGACTCTACGCTACTCAAAACGCGGATGATAAATCCCAGAAATAGTCGTAGATACAACGCTTATCAAATCACGTTTTAAGACCAAACAGCGCCAATAGTTATGGCGTTACATTTATAATTTTACCCTAGAAAATTTGATCCTCTTACACTTTGCATGGAGCACGTAAGTAGAAATGAAGGTCTTACTCAATCTTTTAAGCTCGTTATTGTTAAAAGCTTTTTAACATTAATTTCAATTTAAAATTACATTTGTTGACACTCTGGCGTCGTCTCATCTTGCTGGCACAACAAAGAAGGCTAGCGCTGCTGCAGCTAAAGCTGAAAATCTCAAACGGCACAAATATGAGTCGTTGGACAGAATGTACCATTTTGTGCCGTTTGGGGTTGAGACTTTAGGTCCGTGGGGGCCGGACGCTCACTTATTAGGCGTCTGGTAGAGGAGACACGTGACCAGAATGCTGGCATCTACTTTGGCCAAAAAACTTGTTTAGCATTTCAGCCAGCATTCTGGCCACGTTACTCTCTGCCCCGCGTGTTTTAGATTAGTTTTATTTTTAATTTAGTATAAGTTTTACTGTAAGTTTTTTAGTATAAGTTTTTATTTTAAGTAGGTTAATTTTAATAGTCATAATTTATGAAATGTTTTTTTAAGTTTTGTTGGAATTATAAAATAATTATACTTAAAATGTACACATTTCTGTAAAAAATCTTTGACCTTACAGACAATAGACATACAGACAAACAGACGAGAGAGCGATTCTAAAAAAGATATTTTTATCTTTCAATTCACGGAATCCTAAAATTAGAACATGTTTATAGATGTCGTCAGAAAATGATGATAAATATAAAATGAAAAATGATTCATCTTTTGCTAGCTTTTTGGTAGCTCAATGTTTACAGCAGATGTTGTCAGTCATTTTAGTAACCTATTTCTTTGCCTTTGATCGTGGGTTTCTCCTAATTTATGCAATTACGACTTATTCAGCAAGTTGGCTCTACATTAATAAAGTGTGGCGAATAAGCATTTGCTTGAAATTCTAATTAAACGGCGCGTTTTACTTTGAATATAATGTAAGCAAAACGATTATCTACTTTGATGAAGATAGGATTATTTTATGCTTAAATAAAGTAGTTTACTTCTACTGAAATTACATGGACAAAATTCATGGAATCTTTCGCTCAAATTGTTTACATTATTGTTGATTTTTCTTAGGTCAGCCGATTCCTGTAAAATTTAACTGGGACTCCCTAGGACTAAAATTTAACTGGGATACCCTTTAGAACTAATATTCTAAATATTTTTTTGATTCGGTTCACAATTGGCGAAATTATCGATGAACATACAAAAAAAATACATACAGACGAACATATAGAACCTCCTCCTTTTTGGAAGTCGGTTAACAAAATATAGGCGTCGACTTGTAAACTACTTACTGCCTACACGTTTATACAGATTTGAATGAAAATCTAAATATATGTAGGTCATTGTAGCTATAAAAAATCATCCATACATTATGGTTTCGAACCCTAAAGCATTTTTTTCTATTTATTAATTAAGATAATAAACCATTTTTTATGTATTGTTTTTCTTTCTTTTAATTTTGTATCAAACAACAGTTATTTATTTGCTTTAAATTTATCTTGTCTTCCCCTTTAAAATTATTAGGGTTTCAAAATACTGATTGTACCTTTGTTCAGCTTTACACTAATGTCACTCACCCTTTTCGCAAAATCAAATTAAAATCAATCAACATAGGTAGCACTCTGTATCTATTCAAAACAAACTTTCAAAAGCGTACCTGTATATGTATAAGTACAGATTGTTTCTATTAGCAAAATCATTCTAAGCCATAGTGGGAAAGTTCGAACACAAATATAGTCGTGGCTTAATTCAACCAGAGGTAAAGTGTCAGCCCTATTTGACTTTGTTTAGTGTTGCCCACTCCTACGAATTAGAATCGCCAGAGTCAATATAGAAATTGGCCAGAAAATCGCTAAAACTGGATTCGGGGTGAATTACAGCACAGTGGTCGGTTCTGCAATTAGGTTGGATGGTGTAAAAGTACCTACCTATCTATCTAGTATAGATAATCATCTGAGTGAATGAAATCACTAAATTAACTAAACTATATGAATTACATTTAAAATCCTTTAGAAAAATGTAAGTTGATGTTCATTTTAACAATAAGCAATGGGAAGCTGAATCGTATGACGTACGGGAAGACGATAAACTCGTAATAAACCTGAAGACTGATTAGAAAACGTTTTCAGATAGCCGCAAAATCATTATGGCTTTAAATCTTTGTTTTTTGGTTGCTAGCCAAGATACAAATCGCCATATCTAGCGAAAGCGAAGTTACAAAGCGAAATTGGCAACACCGTTTGTTTGTAGCAAAAGACGCAAAGTAAACAAATACCGTAGTTACTTCAGAGCTCGTTAGGGGCTCACTTTATGTTCAACCAATAGCACCCTTTTCACGCCGGCCGGACAAATGCTCCCCATTTAGTCGTACCTTTTCAGCCCTCCGAGACTTTAGTTAGGTATACTCAAAGGGCTTTAAGATAGAATACACAAGTCTTATACAAATGTAGCAACATGCGTAAGCTCGAACCTAATGGGTTTTGGAATGGCGGCCAAGGTACTACTCAAGGGTTGGTACTGATAGGTATGAGTGCGATATTTGTGATACATACTTTAGTCGATGTACAGTATTATAGAGATGTCTCATAAGTTTCATCGGTATGTAATAAGGTACTTACCATAACCAACGAACCAATTCTGTTTTTTTTAGGGTTCCGTACCCAAAGGGTAAAAACGGGAACCGTATTGCTAATACTTCGATGTCCGTCTGTCCGTCTGTCTGTCTGTCTGTCACCGGGCTGTATCTCATAAACAATGATAGCTAGGAAGCTGAAATTTTCACAGAAAATGTATTTCTGTTGCCGCTATAACAACAAATACTAAAAATAAAATAAATACTTATCTGAATTTTTAGACGTTTTTCGCTCTTTATCAATAATGGTAACAGGTAGATGCTTGAAATTTTCACAGAATATTTAGTTTTATGTTAACTTTAATAATAAATAATAAAATTAAATAAATGTTTAAGGGGCGGTTCCCATACAGTACGGAACCCTCCGTGCGCGAGTCCGACTCGTGCTTGGCCGATTATTTTACAAAAGGTGACTTGCAAGGAAATTGACTATTAGGTGGGCACATTGACAGAGTTTTAGGCTACTAGCTTTTGCGGTAGCTTGCAAAGCGGGGCTTTGCCTGTATGATATTTTGACTTTCGTTCAATGCTATAAGGCCTTTAATTTTTCCGAGATACAAAGACATTTGAACAATGTGCATGCAAAAGTTAAGTTAATCCGTTGCTCTGTTGCTACGTGAAAAAGTGCCAGAACCAACAAACACACTTCCGAATTTGTGTAATATTATTAGTAAGTAGTAATTTATTTCAGGAAAAAATATTGACAATAGTTTTTTTTTTTAATTTTGTTCTTTTTTATTATCAGCGCCTCGAGAGAACTGTTGCACTTCGAAAATAGTCATCCCTTGGCGTTCCAGGTCCTTGGAACTTATTTCAGGTGGCTGGTCAAATTTCTCTAGGTTGAAGTGTGTAGTGGTGACCAGAGGCAGGGTATGTTAGCATATGCCATTTGAACACTACGTTTCTAATATCAGCTGAGACATGGTATCGCCGTATTATGTGTGCCAGTGTGATTTTCATTGACATCATTGCGTAAGCTTTGCCTGAAAATGAGATAATAGGTAAGTAAGTATATTCTAACAATTCGACGTAGTTGTTTCAGCTATAGGACGTCCACTGCTAGATATAGGCTTCTCAATAGATCTCAAATAAGACCGGTTAAAGGCAGCTTACATCCATCGCGATCCTGCGGTCTTAATGATGTCATATGGCCACCAATGCCTCAAATTTTTATTTGAGTCAGTCAAAAAGTTCAATTAAGTTAAAAATAGGTTTCAGTTGCTTATAGCTTAAAACGTTCGTTTTAAGCACATATTAAAATGTACATTGTATTTAATACGGAGCGATATTGTAATCATAGCAGCAATACTGTAATAACTACGAATTTATTGTACACTACACAAATGTTCGTAATGGTTACCTACTATTCGTTTGTTTCAGTTTACTACTTAGAATATGCATTAACTAAAACTGGATAGTTCTATTAGTTATTTGTTCAGTATCTCATATTTCTCGTTGCTTGTAACAAGTTCTCGTGTCCTTAACCTTGTTTTTTTAACTAACTATTCTGGTTGTATTGTAGAATATCTTTATTTCCGTGGGTGAAGGAAAACATTGAGAGGATATATAAACTGTCTCACATTACGCTACGCACATACGATTTTAGTTTTGGAGACTATTTAGTCGCCGCGGAGTATCCACATCTACGTTTATCGTAGTGTCAGAGTCACCTTAATAATCGTCCAAGTGCGAGTCGGACTCGCGCCCGAAGGGTTCCGTACCGCATAGAACAAAATTTATTTTAACTATTTATTTTTGAAAGGAAGATACATACAACTTAATATTCTTTGAAGCATCATTCTACCGAGCAAAAAATTACGCTTCTTGTTTGGGAGCTCCCCTAAAATATGTATTTTATTTCAATTTAATTATTTATTTTTGAAGTTCATATTTAACTAAATATTCTATGAATATTTAAAGCAATTACTTGTCACCGTTATTAATAGCGAACAAAAACGGCTGAAAATTCAGGTTTGTTGTATAGGAGCCCACCTTAAATATTGTTTTCTAAAGTATTTTTGCTGCAACAGAAATACTTCATCTGTGAAAATTTAACATTTTAGCTATCACGGATCATGAAACAGACAGACACACGGACAGACGGACGGACAGCGGAGTCTTAGTAATAGGGTCCCGTTTTTACCCTTCGGGTACAGAACCCTAAAAAATATATATGAAATACTCAGCAGTAGTTTTTCGAGGCCAAGAGTTGTATGTGTGTTTGTATCGTAATGAGATACGAGCCAAAGAGATATTTATGTGCTCCAAAATATTATGTACCTAAATCTGCCAACCCACATTTGGCAAGTGTGATGAACGGTGACCCGACCTTTCTCCTAATTAGAAATGGCCCTTGTTCAACAACTAGGTACCAGTACCTAGCTTAATATTGGGCCGAATCAGAATAGACACGATACTGTAATAAAAGCAAACTTTTAGGAGAAATTGGAACTGTAACTGGCTTGTTACAGGTCACGGCATATAAGTCTAGCACTGAGCAAAGTGTGGAGGGGGTGGCTGCGCATGAGTTTAGTATGGCGGTCAACATGCGCAGCCATCCCCTCCACACTACCCTCAGCGCTAGACTTACGTGCCGCTACTTGTACTAAGCTCCACGATGCTAGAACCTTGAAGACCATAATAACATTGCAATCTCGATCTAATTTTTTACCCCTAATCAAAAAGAGTTACTTCATTTTAACTGTGAGTATTGTACGTACTAAAACGCAGTAATTGTCAAGTGCTAAAAATAGGCCTGCCTGTAGTGATTGCTGACTGAGCCTTATCTACCACGTTGGACTAGTGCGGGTCGGTGGATGTGACTAAGTCGTCGGGGTATTCTTTTTTATGGTTCCGTAGTAAAACGAGGAACCTCGTTGTGTTCGTCCGTCCGTCCGTTCGTCCGTCCTAATGTTACAAAGCCTTATAACTTCCACATTGAACCAAATTGCATGCAATTTTACACTATGATAGTTTTTGCATTAATCTCAATTTTACATTCTTGAAAATTTCAAAGCTGTATATCAGAGGGGTAGCTCAGTAATTGTAAAGCTCAGCTCATACATATAAAGTGAGGATGAAATTTTTATTCATTTGTAACGTTGAATAAGCACTGTGGAAACATAACATTTTTAGGGATATAGGAAAATTCAAATTCTTAAATTTGCACATAGCTTAGTGGTCATTGACCTCAAAAATATATTTCTTTGTTGATTATGTTTTTCTAGCTAATGACATAAAAATTAGTTTTTATCATCATCATAATCATCGTCACCATCTACGGGAGCCTATTAGGCGCGACGCGCGTGTACTTTACAGCTCATTTATTTATGTCTTAGTCTATTTGGTATAAAAATGCCGTTACGCTTTGTTGACAGTCAACGTTAATGAGAAAAAAAGTTGCTTAAGTACTTACCAATACAATTACGTTTTCCTATGGAAAAAGATCCAAAATGGTTTCTTCCAGGGAGCTCAGATTCATCAAGCCATCTTTCTGGTCTGAACTGGTTAGCATCAGGTCCCCAATCGGAGTGACGATTAAGACCATAAAACATGAAAAAACAGGCCGAGTTTGCTTTTAGAGTGTAATTTTCTGAAATTATATCGAATATTAAAACTCTTTTAGAAGATTGCAATGCATAATAAAAGTTGTTAAGCAGATAAGCGGTCTAGGTTGTAGGTTGTTGTTGTACCGTATACCGCCTATAGGCAAAAAAATCACGTTTGTTCTATGGGAGCCCCCCTTAAATATTTACATTATTCTGTTTTTAGTATTTTGTAATCGAAATACATCATTTGTGAAAAGAAGGATGCAGCGAATGGACCTGTCGTTTTTTTTTTTTTGCAAGTAGGTAGAAAACAAAACATCATTTATAATAATGACATGTGCTTCAAAAATTTAATGATTTTTTGCTGTTTTCATATCACTAATTAAAATTAATATTAGACCACCAGAAAAATTACAATGATTTTTTATTGTTTTAACATTATAGATTACATACATAAGAAGTGGCGGTATGAGCTTAAAGGCTTTAGCCTGTCCAAAAATGGGCACATTATTTAAAAAAATCACTATTTTATTACTGTTGCTGTCAAAAAAAAAGGAAATGTCAAATTCAGTCGTTCAGATGATGTATTCAGTATTGCCAGATTTCGTTTTCGGTATTCCGACTTAGCAATTTTTTGGAGGGGTTGATATAATTATTTTCTTTTTCAACAGTTGGTACATGCTCCTTCCTTAACTCGTTTTAAGTGTTTCAACTAGTAATTTTACGAACTGAGGTGTCTTTTTACATATTTTATAGAAACATACATTTTTGTACACTAAAAGATTATCAAAAAGAAAGAATACTTATATTTTTAGGTTTCACTCACTTTACTACTAACAAAAAGCTGCAGTTGAAATTATCCGAGATATTCCTGATTATTTTGATATTGCTCGTAATAATCCTTAAAGGTGCTATTCGAATCTCGGCAGCAGACTACAGCTACAAACAGCACTTGCAGCAGCTGCGCGAAGCCGGCTGTGGCTGCACAACTGAGGGGTTACACTGAGGGAACTACAGCTGTTTCGGTATGGCCCTATACATTTTTGTACAGCGCCCCTAGCAGAAACGAGGAAGAACTAACCAAAATCTATGGAGCCACACGCGAACGCGAAAGTTTGAGTAAACTTCGCAAAGCCTGGACTACGAGTAAGGGCTCTGGTTATCTATGTAGTAGTATGAATTTCTGCAAAAAAGATTCCGATTGCGGCTCCGGCAGCACGTGCTACCGAGCCTCAGCTGCGAGTGTTGTTCACCTGTTTAGACAAGTCCGACGTGCTGCCTGTCGCAGCACGTGTAGCCAACCTCGGAATCACTCTCGACTGCGGAAGCAGGCAGTGGCTGCATTTCAGATGTGTGTTACCTGCAATCGCAACCTGCATCCGCAGGCTGCGGCCGAAGTTCGAATAGCAGCAAGTTGTGGTTCTTATACTATTGCTAATGAAGTGGATGAATACCGAAATTCATTATCATTCATTTCGTAGTACCAGTCGTCGTAGTTACCATTTAGCGCTTCTGGCGCGTTTTTGACGTGCTGATAGCGAATTTTTGCCAAAAGGAGTTGGCAGCACTGCTATGTTCTATAATTCTATAAATCAAAGTAGGTACCTATAGCTTGAAAATTGTTTTCGGTTTTTCTTATTTTAACTTCATTTTAAACAAACTTGTACATATCAGAACAGTTTTAGAAGCGTCATAAATTACTCTGGTGAAGATAACATTTTTATAAATGAGTTTGGGAGAAACTGAGTGTATTCGTACACAACAGGTATTCGTATGTATGAGCTGTCGACATCCTTCTTTCAATTCCCTAGCTATTACGGGTCATGAGATACAGCCTGGTGAGAGACAGACAGTCCGGTTTTTACTCACTGGGTACGGAGCCCTAATTATTTTGAAGATTCAATACAAAAGCAATCTCTTACTAAGCTTAATATCTTTGTCAATATATCTTGCAACGACAGGCACTGGTGGATACAAACGCAACGTTTCTTTCAGTACTGCTTCTGTATACACTAATTTTGTAAGGTCCTCTTTGTCTATATTTCTGCCTGAATGTCCTAAAACTTGCAGTACTCTGAAACAAAAATACTTTTCTTTTCAAATCACAAAGAAATAATAAAATGCTAGCTTTTCAATCGATTGGAAAAAAGAAAAGATCTACACTCTACTCTATTAAAATGTATTGCATTTTTTGACGCCATATTACGTGATATCTCCAATGTCTATCGATATTTTTACTGTTCATGTAGATAAAGAAAATAATTCTATAATGATAATACGCCAGTATTAATCATTACCTTTGTTTAATATGTTTCTAATTGACCCCATTAAAAATAATGGTTTCGATATCACTCAGGGCACCTATTATTTCCTGTTGTCAGAACCCACACCGTACAGGTTGGTCAGAAATAACCTAAGATCGATTATTTATTATACAGAACATCAGAACTAGAGCTTCTGTGATTATTGTGTCTACTTCATTTTCTTCTATTTTGGCTTTGCATGGTTTATACTTTTGCCAGTTTCAATATTATACTTACTCATCGTAAACTTTTTTCTGCATCTCAGGGTAAGAACCCAATATGATCAAAGCCAAATTAAGCACAGTCGCGGATGTTTCATGAGCTGCTCCTATTATTGTGTCAGTCTCGTGTCTAATTTGTTCATCAGTGAAGCATTTCCTTTTATTTGTAATATCCAATATGAGCTCCAGGAACGGTTTAACTCTCTCTACAAAAAAAAGCAATTAAGGTAAAATTCAAAATATCTTACTATTAAAATTTAATCATACAAAAATGTCTGGTCAGCTATGTTCCATACTTTTACACAAGATAAAGTTAAGTTGTTTTTAAATGACTTCGTATAACGATATCTACCTGGTTTTGATTTACCGTACGTTTCACTGGTCTTCTGCATTTCTTCTCTTTTACATTGAATAATCTGCTTTGATAAATGTGCACAAGCATTCACAACTCTGTCTTCTTCTTTTTTAAGCGAAGAAAAGTAATAAATTAAATTACTATGAAACCACAATCGCTTAAATCTCTCATACAAAATCATTTGGAATTTAGGTATATGCTGAAGATACTTCTGCTGTAAAATGCTATAATCGTCTCCTCCGACTCCAGTTGCTGTTACTGAAACAGGAACATACCTTTTCCTCTGATAAATGCACGATAATAATGACCGGTTTATATTGTTCCAGTCCAGTAATCGAATCCAGCGCTAGATTTCAATTAGAATATAGTAAACTGACACTTTTGCCGGTTGTTGTTTTTGTTGTTTTCGCTGGAGTGAAATAATATAAACTGGCTATAATCCCAAAAAAAAAAAAAACATTTCAATGGACTATTAGGTATCCGTATTAAAATAAATGCTTACAGCATATCGACTCCAGGTTGTTTTGTTTTAATATTCTTTCATGATCGCATGGTTTTCCCACGTTAAAGTCAAGCTGATCAACCAAACGTATAGTTTGATTGTTAAAACACTGAATAAAACTATTAAGCACTGACTGGCTGAAAGCTGGAGTCAAAATTTTCCGATGTTTCTTCCAGAGTGTAGCTGAAAAAAATACGATGAAGGTGAAGAGAAGCGTACAGATTTCTGGTTAAACTCCTTATTCTCAGGTAGAAAACGTTTTATTTACCTACCATTTCCAGTAATTAATCCATCTCCGACGAATGCTTTTGCAAATGTATAAATATATTCCTTTTCTAAGCATACGTTTGAAATGGTTAGTAATGCTTCTGGATCAGTTACACCTAAAACATTATTATTTTTTCATTGGATTCAATTTTGAACGGCTGAAGTAATATTATTTCAAAATTTTGCTTCTTATGTTTGATGCAAAGACAGATATTAAAATTGGTAAGTAAGTAAGTAAGTTTCAAAATTCAGGCTAAGCCTAAATTGAGAAAAATGATTTCATATCAGTTGCTCATCATTAGTCAAATGCATAGTATTGCAAAACTCAATCAATTGAATAAAAAATAAGAAGATACAACACTTACAATATGCCTTCCTAAAGCCTAGATAGCCAGACAGTATACCACCTTTCTTTAGACACTCGTCCGATATCCAAGTAATGTTGTTATAACTTTCTGGAAATATGTTTAGAATGTTAAATAACCTAAAATTAAATGTTATTTTGTGTATAAATTATAAAATTTTGCGCGTATTTATTGCTTTTGTTCATGCTCTATTTATTGGCTAATATACAAGGTTATTCCCAATCAATGAGCATCCTTGTAGGGGCTTATTGTGTACATCAAAACTAAAAACTTTTGTTCTGCGACTTTTGTCAAAAAAAAAACAAAGCAGCTTTTCCATACATTTTGTCGCTGGTTAATTATTTTTCTATGGGACGACATTTTTTTTCAGTTTTGACAAAAGTCGCAGAACAAAAGTTGTTAGTTTTGATGTACAGAATAAGCCCCTACAAGAATGTTAATTGATTAGGAATGACCCTGTATATAAATAATAATATTTAAAAATAAAAATTGATACATACTTTTACTATCTCCAACAAAAAGTAAACCATGACCAATAAAAGGTAACCCTCCCGGCAGTCCAGGAGGTTCAAGCGGCGTTTTCTTTCTCACACACAAAAAACAGATAACGCACAGGAAACCAATAAATAATAATAAATAAAACATGTTCACTGCTATGATGAACAAACAATGTTAATGACTAAATAAACTCTAAGAGTTTGATTCATATCAAACTCAATTAACCTTACAAATCTGGTGTGGACTTTAGTAGATTTGAATCAGGGGCAAATATGCGAGGCAAAACAAAACATATAGGGGCAAATTAGCAGAGAAAGATATTCTTTAGCTCAAAGCCATATTTTCAAATTAGCGGAGAAAGATATTCTTTAGCTCAAAGCCACATTTTCAAATTAGCAGAGAAAGATATTCTTTAGCTCAAAGCCACATTTTCAAATTAGCAGAGAAGGATATTCTTTAGCTCAAAGCCACATTTTTGTGGCAAAGATTTGCGGTAAGTACCTGGGTAGCCTTTAACCTACCTAAGTTTTAGGTAAGTAAGTACAAACTACATTTTAAAACTTCAATAAACATGTTTGTATTAAAATTAAACGTGACTGGTTAAACTGAAATGCTCTAGAAAATACATAAAAAAATAGTTCAATAGATTATTTCGTTTTTGGTTATTTTTCCTTAACTATTTGTATCTGTATCTAGAAGGTTTACAATATCAACTACTTCTAAGAGGTAAATACAATCGATCTTAAAATCCAGTTATTTAAAAACATAATATCTACTATCTATTGGTAGTTACTGTACTGCTATACCAGACTTTTAATAGTCTACTGCAAGACCCTAGGACCCCTACCTAGTAGGCCTACCCACGAAGGGTGATTGGGCCAAACACCACGCTAACACAGTGGGGGTTGGTGGATTCACATATGCCTTCGAATTTCTTCTGCGGACGTATGCGGGTTGCCTTACGATGTTTTCCTTCACCGAAAAGCCTGTGGTGTGAAATTCCCTTATAAATTCCAAATAATTCTTTGGTACAGGACCGGGATTTGAACCTACGACCTCAGGATTGTAAGGCGGTATCATTACAACTAGACCACCACGTTACTATCTAGTACTATCTATTTACGGTCGGACTGAAATGTCAATTTTTTTTTGAAGTTGTCGCCCGGCTAGTTCATCCTTGTTTTAATCACACACACAGTCTCTTTAACTAATGATTGTCATCAAATATGCATTAATGAGAAATAAGGTTTTCACTGAAAAAGTAGGTTACTGCAATCGAAGATGCAATAAGTTATGTTAAATTATCGTTTAGGTAAGCGATGCAATCGTCATGTAGGTATTTCGAAATGGAGACATAAATAGGTAGGTAGACACATATGCTATAAAATGCTGAGTAAGTACTTACTTACTACTTACTTACTAACAGGCAAGTGTGGGGCTATAAATAACGATGACTAACATTTGTTTTATTTTAATTACATTCAATCATAATTGTTTTACATATCTATCTACTTTGTAAACTTGAAACAATGAACTTGAAACGATCGAAGAAATAAATAAAATTGGTCAGATCAAACACTTTCAAATCAAAGTTTTTCAAATGATGAGAAAATTGTGGAAAGGATTTTATCGAAATTGGTTTTACCGAATACATATAAACATTCATAAAAAAACACTTCCGCGACGCGTATCAAATCCCTAAATTATTATGCCTATATTATATCAATTCTATTCTCGATCAATTGTTATTAGAGATGAAACAATAATAGAGTATGACACAATTATTAATACCTCGAAGAAATTGTGCCTCCTCCCACGCTTATCTCAATGATAAATTGATATTAGAAAGGGCAGTAATAACTCATTGAGATAACAACCACAGATATTAAAATTAGGCAAAAATTATCGATGGAGATAGTAAAATAAAGTGACTTGGTTTAATGAGCTAGTGCTAGTTGGAACCGCGCTGCCGACTGAAACTGCCGACAGCACGTGCTGCGGCTGACACAAACTAGTAGTGCATCTGTGGACAACTTCAAATATTTTTCCACAGCTGTTGTATCACCAGCTGCATCTTGTACCTTTAAACGAGCAAATCTCGTATATTTACAGACGCGACCAAAGCGCCACCCTTTAATGGTGGACATCCCGCGCATTAGAGCCAAGCGTTTCGAGTCCACATTCCTCATACGAACTGCCAGAATGTGGAACGCTTTGCCTGAGTGTGTCTTTCCGCTAAAGTACAATGTAGGTGACTTCAAATCCCTTGTGTCTTTAAATAGCTATCTTCTAGGTACGCGTGTTACGTACTAGACCGCATCTGCTTAACATCAGGCAGTGTGTAGTCAAACGCAAACCTATAGGGAAAAAAAATGTTTGAATGTACATAAACAGTATTAAGACATTTTTTCAATGCGTTTCTTGATTGAACGTTTTTATAGAAGTATTTACATGACAAATAATCACTAGTAGGTAACTAAATGATTATTATTAACTATTTGGAAATTAGTAATCGGAAACGGCTCTAACGATTATGATTTCATTTAAAGTTTTATTCTGAGAAAACGTGTTTACTTATGGCTCTTTGTAAATAAAAAAATGAGATAGTTTTTTTTAATTTTTGGTAATTTGGTTTCCAAGCCTCAAATAATAGGTATGATGTCAATAGCGTGTTGCTGTTGACTGTTGAGACCCGCGGTATTTAAGGTTCCTTCAAAGAGTTCCATAAATAATATAATCATTATTAAGAAATTTGATCTCTCTACTTATTCTCGAAATTAAAAAAAAATAAGCCTATTAAATATTTTATCTACACTAATGTTGTAACATTCTACTTATGTTTCCAATACTTGACTTATAATGACTACTGTTATAGCGCAGATAACAAAACACTCAATTTAAGCAATTTCACATGATGTTATAATATCCTCATCGATATCGTAAAATCTCATTATAACATCGCGCGCTCGCTCCTGATTGGCCCTGCGCGCGCAGCTGCGCTCTCATTGGTTAGATTTTAATGGCGCCAAGTTCACTGTGACAATACACGTACGCGTGAATTTAATGTTTCGCAATATGTTTTTATTTTTATTTTTATTAGTGAAGATAAAGTAGTGTATGCAACTGCATATAACACGGGTATTAAAACACTCGTTACTATCATGAAACTCGCTGCGCTCGTTTCATAAACTCACGCTCGTGTTTTAATACCCTTCATTATATGACAGTTGCATAAACTACTATAACGTTCTAAATATTTGATTTCTATATTAGAACTATAGTCTGACCGTTTAACTGAGTCCTCGCCTGCGCGGTACAGAGGCGCGGGGGTAGACGACAAAGGGGACTGAGACAGGTGCGAGCGGCGGGTCCCCGCCGCCCGCACCTGTCTCGACCCGCCGCTTGCACCTGTCTCAGTCCCCTTTGTCGTCTACCCCCGCGCCTCTGTACCGCGCAGGCGAGGACTCAGTTAAACGGTCATACTATAGTTTATTATATTATTTGATTTCCAATTGAAAGAAAAATTTACGCCTGGTCGAATTTTTCATCTCCAATTTAGTTCATTAGCAAAGATTGAATCCCTTTGATTTGTTTGAGAATCCAATTGTTCAATTAAGCCTTGACAAAATTTAGTATTCTCTCCGTTCTTTGTTCTAGATAAAATTGTATAGAAACTAGGAAAACGTTCATCCTTACTAATATTATAAATCCGAAAAGTTTGTTGGTTTGTTGGTTTGTTACTCTTTCACGCACCAACGGAGCAACGGATTGACTTGATTTTTGGCATGGACATAGTTTAAAAGGCGGAAGGAGCTTTAGGATACTTTTTATCCCGAAAAATTGCATAGTTCCTGTAGGACAGGACAAAAACCATCGAAAGCGAAACTGTCGCCACTGTCACAAAGACGCTAAGTGATTAATTCCTCTATGACGCTAATATGGACTAACGAAACGTCACAGCCAAACGTAATTAGATGACAGGTGACATTGTCTGCAGACTTTTATAAATCACAAGTAGCATGGCAAGGGGACAAATTGTTTTTCCACCATTATATCCCCTTGAAGAGGAAATAAAGTATGGATTGAAAATGACAACTGACATTAAAATTGGATAAAATGTTATTTTCCCTCTCCATGCTACATGTTACTATGATGTTTAATACCAGGCCGTCATTTTGTCTGACATTAAAAATATTTTTAAATCTTCTATCATTAGAGGTTTAACCTGTTTCTTTATTCTATCTTTATGGTACAGAATCATCATACTTTAATATTATCAATCCGAAAAGTTTGTTGGTATGTTCCTCTTTGACGCAGCAACGGAGCAAAAGATTGACCTGATTTTTGGTATGGATACCTATGGTTTAAAAGACAGAAAGTGATAATAGGATACTTTTTTATCTCGAGAAAATTCGTGATTACCATGGGATAGGACAATAACTGTTTCTCAGCAATGGAGCAACGGATTGACTTGATATTTGGGGTGGGCATACGAGTTGTTTGGAAGACTGAAAGTGATATAGGATACTTTCCATGCCAAAAAAATGTGGTTCCCATAGGACTAAACAATAAATTTTTCTCAGCAACGGAGCAACTTGCCTTGACTTATTGCATGAATATAGTTTAAAAGACGAAAAGTGACATAAGCCACTTTTTATCGCAAAAACTTTAACAGTTCCCGTAGGATAGGATAAAAACTAAGTGAGCGGGCTGCGGTAGCAGCCGTCTAAGCGCCAGAAATAACCTGTCATGGCAAGTTTAGGACGTTCCTACATTTTTCGCACTCCTTCGCGGCACTCAACAGCGCTAGCCCAGACTCGGGCTCCATAACGGAGCTTGCGCTCTCGCCATAATGACGGAGTGTTTCGGAGCACAAGACACATCGTCATCTACCAATCGGGACCAACCAGTACTGAACGTCAGACAGCATTCCAACGCCCTGGTCCCAGTGCAGCGGGTCAGTCTAAGTAGCCCAGCGCCTGCCTCTTCAACTACAGAGGGCAGTGAGAACGGCAATCGCGATACCGACACCTCTCTTCCCCTGCAGCCCCACTGCGTCTGCCAACAGGTTGACGGCCTAGCGGAAGGTAGGGTAGGTGGCGGCACCCACACCACCAGTTCCATATATCCCACCGCGGCCCTGTCATATCAGAGTCCAGGAAGCAGCCTTGCTTTATGAAACTAAGAAAGGTTATTCCCAGCAAATAACTGGAGATAGAGAGACAGAAAAGAAGCCACACCCAGCGCAGCAGGAGGAGCTGGAGTTCATATGCCTGGCAGACGGAGCAGCACTAGAGCAAAATCTTAACCGAGAAATTAACATATTTACAGACGGCAGCAAAATTAAAGGGAAAGTTGGGGCGGCATAATCCATTTAGGATGATGCCGCTGAGATCAGTACCCGCAAGCTGAAATTGGCCGAGTTATTAGCACTTCTTGAGGCTATCGAAAAAGCAAAAATCTTTTGTGACTCCAGGTCTGCACTGGAAACGGTAGTTGGCGTATCTTCCCTCCATCCCTTAACAGTAAATTCAAAGCTAACATAAAGTTACTACACGCACAAAATAAAATAGTGAAACTTTATTGGATTAAAGCACACGCGGGGATGGAGGGAAATGAGAGAGCGGACCAGCTAGCAAAGGAAGCAGCACTGCACTCGAAGTGCAGACCTATTTACGATAACTGCCCCGTTTCATTCGTCAAGCGAGAAATCCGAAAGGACTCTCTTGACGAGTGGAACCGGCGGTATCAGGATGGACACACAGCGGCGGTAACCAAAACATATTTTCCGGATGCAAGGGCGGCATACAAGATCGTAAGAGAAATAGCACCAGTGGGAATCATAACTCAAGTGCTGACGGGGCATGGTGAGTTTTCCCAATACTTACATCGATTTAAGTTGAGGGAAAGCCCATCGTGTATCTGTGAACCCACAAAAGAGGAGACTCATGTGCAGTGGCACATAATCTTGGAATGCCCAGTTTATGGAAAGCAGAGATTTGATTTAGAACAAAAAATTGGAATTAATCTAACACGTAAAAACCTTAGAAACAATTTTATCGAATTTTTGCACAAATATTTGTAAAAAAGCAATAATTAAAAACAAGTAGGTATAAACTTTGCTGTACCATTGTAAGTTGTATATACACTCCAACCGTAACTTAACCAACAAAAGCATTCCTCTAAGGTATTTTGATATTTGTCGGTTAGGTTAGGTTTCGCAGCCGACATAAACATAAGCCAAAATCATAATATAACGCGGGCGAAGCCGCGGGTAAAAGCTAGTATTTACATAAAATCGTGATTTCATTTTCAATTTCTTATTCTTGAGTTAGAAATAATATATGTATTATTGAATTAGAATTAGAATATATGTATTAAAAAAATAAACAAATTTTTTGATGAAATTCAAACAGTTCGTAAAATATTTTCACTTCACGTTAATCAACACATTTTTAATTTGACCAAAACTTTATCTATTAAACCGAAAAAGTGGCCGTTTAAAGTAACATTTTATTGGGATTTAAATAACTCCCCTCTCTTTTTATTTAAAAGAGGTTCCACGGATTCATATAAAATCGAAAAAGATATTGCAAAAATACGGATTTTACTACGAAAAACTAACGTCGTTTAAGCCCATTTTTATACTTAGTTAAAAAATCACTGACGTTGTATTATGTACTAAGGATGTTGCTATCATCAAATAAAGTGGTATTGTTGATTAGTTACCTACACGCGGCACCCCCGGGAGAGAATGAGAAGGGTTGCCAGATAGCGGTTCCAGATTACAGTCCTTCGACCGTCCGATAAAGGCTCCATAATAAGAGAGGTTGGACTATACTGACAGTATGGACCTTCCCTAAAATATGATAAATAATAAACGAACGAAATTAAAAACTGTATTAAACTCCAAAAGATTTTGTATAATGTTGAACAACACCAAAGTTAAGCAACGTTCGGCACGGTCAGTCTACGGATTGGTGACCGAGAGTAGCATTTACTACCGTAGCTCGGATGACACGTTAATCTGGTACTTGTTTCATACAAATATTGCTGGACTATGAACATTTCTATGAAATAGTTATGTTTTCGATCGATTTCAGAGTTAGTCCCATAGTAATACTATTTTTTATTTTTTTATTTTCGCCGGTATCGCCCCACTGCAGGCCAAAGACCTCCTTTCCCAAAGTAATAATAAATAGGAAAAATTTGAGGTGTTTTGTCCATCTTAGGTAGTTATTTATTACGAGGCTAACTTGTTACAAAAACAATATAACTGTCCCATGTAAAATATTCAGTACAAATATTCAAAGTAAGATATAGGTGATATTTTTCTATACATTTCTGAAGAATTTCTTTCGGGAGGAACATGTAAGACAAATGTTATAATGTATTTTCATAACCATGTGTTCCTTCGGCGTTTCAAGAGAGACCCTTACTGGGGCATTACTTTAGTGAGAGGACAGCGTTGACCACACGCTGCGCTGTACTAATTTTGTTTGGTGTACAAGTAGGGATTCGTCAATACCCGATGTTAATGTAATGAAACTGGGCCCAGGAAGTGGCTCGTCTTTTATATCTTTGTGAAAATTACTTTCGCAATGTGTATACAAGCTAAGCTCTGTGTAGAGTTTCAGGGATTCATTATTTAGTTCTCACTAAAGGTGTGTTCTAAAGGAAATTAATTTCGTTCACGTTCACAAAAGTTGCTGTAACGCAAATATAGCTGAAGGTTATTCCTACCTAGTACCGATATTGCTATACTATTTTATATACCTACCCACTTTTTGAAAAAAGGCCTATTTTTGCAAAAATAAGTAAATAGTTACTTCGTATTTTAATCCATGCACTATGTAAGTCATTATACTATAGTCACTTTTATCGATTTGCTTGATTATTCGATGATATCATACTTACTTTGAAACATGGGTGGATGAAATAGGTTACTAGACAAAAATAAATAATAATAGCTCGAAAAAGAAGAATCGATGAATTTTGAATGGATAATTTTCTATTTTACAGTTGCGCGCGAGTAGCTGCGGTAAAAATAGGATATATGGTAAGGTGCCGATTCTCGTGCGTGAGTTGGTGGAAAAATTCAATAGGGTACCGCGCGCTCCGTCATAAGTCAACGATAAAACAAATATTATTTTAATAGTCACACTTAATTTTCACTTAGCACTACCATTTCTCTATCTTATTATACATTTTACCTTAACTGAACCTGTTTCAGCTATTAGTTAGACAACAACTCCAACAATCTCTAAGTTAATTTGATCAGCAACTGCACCCAAGTATCGGAATCCTGTACTTAAGCTTAAATTGTGACATCGACTCGGCTACTAACAAACTGTTGGCGAAGTGTACTCCTGCTAACTTTCGAGGATGTTGTCTGTAACGTTAAAGTTAGTTTAGATTTTCCAGCACAGATTGATGTTACTGATCAAGTTTCATAGCAAAATATGTTAATTTTTAATTCGAATTTAACACGTATTTTGATGCTGTTGTTGGTGGTGTGTTTATTGGTCTTGTTAAATTGTTCCATGACATGATTTATATATTTAGGCGTAGATTACACGGATCGATTTTTAAAAACGTGTGTTTTTTATTTCTTTAGTAACTTGAATGTAAATAAGGAATTGCATTTTAAACGTATAGGTAACTATTTTGATTTGAAGATTGAGAATTTGAGAGTCAAGTGTAGAAAAGGGACGCGATTCTTTTCATTCCAATAAATCCACGATAAACTTTACATACCACAGATTTTTGCTACACTTCTAAAATTAAAGTTGATGTATAATTTACTCGTATACTCGACAGTGTGCCCAGCCAAGTTTGTATTTTCTTAACGAAGATATCTTTACAATAAGTTTTTGTTTTAACAGCGTTAATCGTGCGCATTACGATTGATTAAGTATGTCATAACATAATATATCTAGACACGCGGAAGCGTGTCCAGCCAAGACTAAGAAAAAGGAACTGGCGACGCGACGTGTGTCATATTACACGAACCATTTCGAGCCACTTATTACCCCTTCATAACTCGAAAACCATTTACACCTATAAATATGAAATTTAGCAAATTTATTAAAGTTCTTTGGCTTATCTACAATACAAAACGGCCAAGTCACATATATTGACTAAGCTGTAGAGTTTGTGAAGTAAGAACTTGTAGAGTAAGGCGTGCAGAGCTAGAAGCTTTGCTTTACGTGAGATCTGACAACTTCTTGATAGTGTGAACCGTGATTCAGTCTTGGCTAAATTTCACATGAAAATGTTTTTGTTGGATTTATATTTTCTAGAAACGGGTCTAGACTAAATAGGGACAACAAGCAGATAGAACATTGAAAGATAGTATAGTCACCAAATAATAAGTAAGTAAGTTCGTATAGGCCGGGTGGCTAGCCCTGGTGTCAGAGTTTTTAGGCAAATAATTACAAAATGCATTATAACTGGCCAGTTATGATCACGTAATAGCAGTTAATCAACTAACTGGAATCCTCTAATTGAAGCATAAATCCCAAGCACAGTTTTGGATAGTTTGGCGAAATTGCCTTGTTTCGTATTTAGCTAATAAACAACAGTGTGTGACAAGTATTATTTACGTATGTAGTATTTATAAATATGTATATGTAGTATATCAGTCTCTGACAGCCATATCACAAGCTTTGCTTAGTTTGGGGTCAGAGACCGTGTGTAAGATATCTCCTAATATTTATTATTTAATTAATTATTATTTAAGTTTGACTTTATGTTTTTGCAATAGTAATAAATTGTAATTTATTATAATTATGGTTTTGTCAAAATGGTTTTATGAGAATTAATTACGGATTATAATAAACCGGGTGAAAAATATCATAGGTGGGCGACTATTAAATCAAGTGTGTGACTATTTGCAGGTTTGGGTTGAGCTACGGTAATAATAATTATTGCTGCGGCAGCGACCGGCTAAGTGCCAGAAGCAAATCTCTCTTGTAGATCCTATCCTATCCTTATCTACAACTTTTGTTTCACACCTATGTGAAACAAAAAGTTATCATCATTATTATCAGCAATAGGACGTGGCGCTGTTCATAGACCTCTCCTATAGATTTCCAATAAGACCGATAGGAAGCGGTTTGCATCTAACGTGACCCTGCAGTCACAACAAAACAAGTGCAAAACTTAGTATCTCAAATATTAAGATCCTACGTTAAATACTACGTTTATTAATTTAAAGGTAAGAATTAAAAAAAAAAAACTATTGAAATAAGCAGGAGAACCTAAACAAGCTACCAGAATTTAATTCCTTCTTCTGGTCATTACTAATAACTATTTACATAAAGTAAGTCAAACTCGCTACAAAATGTTGCGTTCAATATCCTCAAAACAATTACCAACTTGCACTTAAGAATATTAAAGTGCTTTTCAAATGGAGTCTCTATAGTTGTGCAACTTCGAAGTGGCACTGAAAGAGCTTTAATATCGCCGAAGCCTTGTTTTGCTGTAGAATATTTTCTATAACACTATGTACCTATATGAAAAAGAAATGTTTGCAAAATAAGTAAAAAAAAAATAGGTACAGGGTTATCAGCTTAACCTGTGTACTAGGCCGAAAACGTGTGATTAAGATCATCATTATGAACAAACTTATAAGTACGAGTAGGTGTATAAGTTCATATAGGCCAGGCGGCTAGCTTTGGTGTCAGAGTTAACCGTTAAGAGGCATCCGAGCCACGGTAGCGCTCAGTAGGAAAATGCTACCCACGGTCACCCATCCAAATACTGAACGTGCGGAACGTTGCTTAATTTCGGTGATCGCTGACAAACACCGAGTCAAAGAATATATAATAATGACCGAGTCAAACTACGCTATGAGCGCTGCAACTAACAAACTAATATACTTTGGCGCTAGCCTGGGATTTAAAAAATTAGAGATACGAGTATGTGTAACATTTGTTTTACTTTTTGACATTTTTGACAACATATTTTAATTAAATGAAGCTATAATCGTCTTGGTTAGAAAAGAAAGGTTATAATTTGAAAAAAGCTAATTTTTGTTTCAGATTTACAATAAACCCGATTACAGAGCAGAGGCGCCATCGTAATTATAATAGCCAAATAGCATAGTTCTATTTCTTTTTCACTTTTGGCATTCGATAGAGAGGACGCTTTTTACGTTGCTATTAAATTTATGCTGGTGCCTCTGTAATCGGGCTTATTACCACTGAAAGACGCAATCTATGTATACTATACACATGTTATACACCATAATAAATACATTATACATACTAAAACAGTCTAATTTTTGTGCTGGGACTATTATTTGGGTCAAAAAGTAAACTATGCTTAGTTTGCGGTATAACATTCCATTTTATTTTGTGAACAATCAGAATCTGCTCTACATATCTTATAACTTCCATGCTCACTAATACTTTCACCAACATAATATGATGATAGTCTCCAGTGGATGTCCAACAGCAATAACAATTACCAATATCTAATTCAAGCTATCTAATCTTACCCTATTATTCAAGCATGTAAAGCAACTGAATCCATTAACAATCTCATACAAGCATTAATTACTACGTCACCAACGTACGTAACATATAGTAATTTTATACTGCCATCTACAAATCTAGGCCAACTAGATTGCATCCCGAATTACAACAGTCACGTAGCGACGTAGGTACCGAGTAATAGTCACTAACAGAGACAAAGGGAAAATGGTGAAGAAGAATGTGCTAGAGGAAAGACCCATATGTAATGCGGTAAATGTGTTCCGGGAACGAGGGTGAGTCTGTAGCATTTAGTGAAAATATTGAATGAATGAAAATGAAAAGACTAAATGGTAGCGATTCAAATAATTGCCATAATCTTACAGGGCTACAAATGTAACCATACAAAATGTGACTGTTAATTCAGTATTGCATTATTATTCTACCATACACGACTCGAGTTAAACGATTAAGTTACCGGTTACTGAGAACATAGATTACATAGATAAGCAGGGCTAGCCAACCGGCCTATACGAACTTACTATATACCTAGAAATGCAAAATCTAGATCCTTTGAAATAGAAGATAGAGCTATTCCTAGAAAAAATCCTGTCTTATAGGTACCTAACAACGTTTCGTCACCATATGATTTTTGCTAGTTGTTGAGCTTGATGCGTTGGGTAAGTGGAGGACAGGAGCTTATTTCCTTTTAAAAAAATATGTGATCACTCTAGGAAGTGGAGGATGTACCTGTGTCCAATATGCTAGTCTTGGCGTCAACCTGATAATTACTAAGACAGTATAAGTAGGTATACATGGCCTACATGTAGGTTTACTAGAATCACTGTAGATTGATGGTCAGCAAATGTACATTTTTGCACACTTTTCTTTAAAATTTTATGATATCCATTGCCCACATGCTTAGTATATATTCTTACCAACCTTAATTGTACCTACGAGTTTTCTAACCTTAAAATCTCAGACAGAACGAAATGAGTTGGCGAAATGAAAACCACGTCTTCATTTTAACTTGTCCCCAAAGTGTCTTATATATTAAAACACAAAAACCTTTACTTCAGTATAATTCAAAAACAAATAATCTCCTCAGAACGAATGTTACCCAAGGCGCTTACACAAGATTACTTTTTCCATTCCATTCTCAATTTAAATGTCTTTTCGGGGGAAACTTTAAGAAAAGTCCCCGATATACTAGAGCGTCCGCAATTGTTAAGATTGCTCGAAAATTGTACAGTTATTTTCGAGTAGTTACCCGTTTGAATGCGTCTGGATCTTTGTAGACCTTGGCTGTAACTGCTGTAAAATTCACTCGATATCGCGCGTTGTAGCTTTTTTTATAACGCAAATCAGTCCGCGTTTGACCACCAACTCGCCTGATGGTAAGCGACGTTTTGGTTGAAGATGACGCACCCAGACCTAGAAGTAGGTATCATCTATAAATCGGAAATAGGTATCTTCACTCTGACCTTGAAAAGCTTTAGGTTATATCTCTTAGGAAAAAGGAAAGCAGGAAGACTGTTCCATTCCCTGGCGGTACGAATCAGAAATGTTGAGTCAAACCGCTCCGTACGTATCGAAGGAAAATCGACAGTGTAGGGGAAGGGGTGTAGTTTGATGATTTTTGCCAATTGCCAATACTTTCAGTAGCTTCTCAGAATAATCAAAGCATCGAAATCGTGCATATTATATGGTGTGCGCCATTAATTTTCATCTAGATAATATTAAATAGTTATAACATCTGCAGATTGCTACCTAGAGCTAGAGACCCTGAAATTATCGAATGGCGTGCGGGGAAGTTAAATAGTTGGGACTAGTTTGGCTATCACACCGTTAAATTCTTTTTAACCGACTTCAAAAAAAAAGGAAGTTAAATATTATGTTCGTCAGTGAATTTCTTTGTTAGTTCAAAAGGGTATACTTCTGAAGCGATCATATTTAAATTTAATCAAAATCGGCTGTCATTTTAGAAAAATCTAAAATAATGTAAAAATTGAAGCGAACTATTCGAATTTGTACATGATTGAAGTCAGTTGTGCCATTTTTTGCGAAAAATAATTATAAAAATACATTTTGGGGAGGAACTCAAGAATTGTGGAATTGCATCTGTTTTATCAAACAGCTAGACTATTGCTACTAACGCAATGCGTGTCAGTGATTAACATTCCCCGAGTACAATGCTTAGATTTTGTATTACTCGTAAAGTACAATGTAGATGTTCTCAAATATATACGAGTACAATACTAGCGACCCGCCCTGGCGTCACACAAGTGAATTATCCATGTAAACCTTCCTCTAGAATCATTCTATCTATTAAAAAAAAAACAGCATCAAAATCCGTTGCGTTGCAGACGGACAGGGAAGCTCCTTTGTTTTAAACTATGTACTGATACAACATATACTCGTAAGTGTAAAAAGATAAACGTGCTGGTTTCTAAACCGTATCTCTGGTTACCTAATGCATATTGAATAATTCATGATTCAAAATCAACTATAGCGCAATATGGAGTACCTAAGTATTTATAGTGTGAAATTACTCTTTATCTAATAGAAATAGTAGCAGCTCGATGCATTTGCAAGTTGAGTTGGTGTCTCCAGTGCTCCATAAGTTACTTTATTTTCAGAAATTACTTACAAAGGCTGGAACAGTTTGAGAAGGCTATACAGGCGTACAACGAAGCTCTGAAATGGAACGTGAGTACCGATTGTTGCACTAAACTCTATTACACTACGTGAATTTCATGATTTATTGTAATCGATACGAAAAGCTTTGTAAAACTAGTGTAAAATTTCAAGTACCTTTATTTTGTTTAAGTCAAAATACGATTCATTAATACACTTACGAACTGCGATAAATAATTTCATTTTATTATTGCTATTAGTCATGTACCTACTATGTACACATGACCCATTTCTCATTCGGTGAGTGATGCGATACTGTGTTTGCGAATTTGAATGTATTTCTGGACTAACATATTATTATGTCTGCTATAATATTTTTTTGTAAATTTATCTTTTATTTACTTTATCATAACGCTACTAGTAGGTAAATGTTACAATGAAATCAAGACATCAGCAGGATAATGTAACTGGCGAGAGACTACGGCGAATAGAATTATTTAAAGGGAGGCATATACTGAGCAAAGGGTCATCAAAATCTGTTAGGTAATTAGGTATAAGTACGTAATCATGGTTTTATTTCTTAACAAAAGGATTTGTCTGTGTAAGAAATAATATCATTAATCTACTATTTTACCTATCTAATAAATAGCGTTTGCAATAATTCAATCATCAATAGGCATGATGACTAAAAAAATGTAGGTAATTAGTCCGTCAGATAAGTAAACTAGAAAAAATTTTAGACACATATTTTACTATTGTCAATTAAACAAAAATTTATGAAGATATAGTTCGTCAAAGTTCCACGTGACGTCACAAGTTTCATACAAATGTATAGACTTATGTAAGAGAGGTGACGTCACGACCCCCACTCCCAAACTTTGACAAGGTCAATTTTCGTCATTTTATTAGTCATTTCAACGGGGTATTGCGGCCAGTGTTTTGGGGACCTTTGCTCCGGGAACAATTAGGGGCGGGTTGTTTGACTAATTTTATTTATAGACATTATTGTATTGACTTTTTGAATAAATTTTATTAGTTATTTGAATGACAAATGAAAAAAATCATGTCCAACATTTTTTAATAATCTAACTCACGGACTTATTATATTAATGATTTTTTTACCCAATCATCATTCCTATTCTAAGTAGAAACAGATGATCACGATTCCGTTCTATTTTGAGTACTGACATAACTTAGCTATACTGTTCGCCTGAATATCTTTGAAATATGTAGTGCATAACAAACAGCTTGAGTTTCCATTTCCCGCTGCAAACATGCAATTAGACTCAGCGTACTAGAGCTTATAATATTTAAACTGGTGTTGGCGTCTGTGTGGGAAGTAGTCAACGGACTCCATAAGTTGTATTTATAGGTAATACTTCTTAATAGAGCGAAAACGGAAAAAAGCTAAAAATTGGGCGTCCACCAGCTCGCAGGATCGACGATATTGCTGGACATACCTGGACAAGATTGGCATAAGACCGAGATGAGTGACGTACAAGAAAAGAGGTCTATACTCAGCAGTGGGCAGTAACAGACTGAAAATGATATCTAATAGGTAATGATGATTTTTAGGGTTCCGTACCCAAAGGGTAAAAAACGGGACCCTATTACTAAGACTCCGCTGTCTGTCTGTCCGTCCGTCTGTCCGTCTGTCTCCAGGCTGTATCTCATGAACCGTTATAGCTAGAAATCTAACATTTTCACAGATGATGTATTTATGTTGCCGCTATAAGGACAAATACTAAAAACATAATAAAACTAATAATTAAGGGGAGCTCCCATACAACAAACCTGATGTTAAAGCCGTTTTTAGCTCCATACCAATAATGGTAACAGGTTGATGCTTGAAATTTTCACAGAACATTTAGTTATATATTCACTTCAATAGTAAAATTAAAATAAATATTTAAGGGGTACGGAACCCATAAAATACGGAACCCTCCGTGCGCGAGTCAGACTTGGCCGATTATTTTAATATGTAAGAAAAGGCTAAGCGGGGTAGTTATTTTTATTCCAAAAGTTAGTAATACCTAGTAAAAAAAATATTATAAATGCATAATAGTTTTAAACTGTTTTGCATTGGAAATATTTTTTAATTAATATTTTTTTAGTAATTCATTTATGAAAGGGAAAATGGTGAATTATTATACCTACAGTAGGTATAATTATTCACCATTTTTCAGATAGGTACATTTTTATAACTAATTCAGTTTAGCTTGTGATGTCATTTTTTTAATTCTATTTTATTGTATAGGAGTTGTCAAACAGTTTCCGGAAAATGCAAAACGCTTTTTCAAGATGGTTTATTACCCGCAATAGAACGAAAGCAAAATTATTCCGACCACCTTTGACTTCGATTCCGATTCATTCCTCATTTCACTGCTTGATTGCCGAGCGGAAAGGGGACGTATCTACATAGACATTAGGTACGCTTACAGATATCTATAGAAGAGTCTTCTTCTCCTACTTGCCGCGCGAGGAATTTATTTGCACTGGACGCTCATACGTCACATAAATGTGTGTTTACGATGCACTTAAAGAACCACGTATAGACTTGCGAGCCGCGCGTCTTGATTGGGCTTAGCTTGCCCGACATATGCTCGTTTGAGAGTCTTCCATTAACTTAGCAAAACCGCTCGATTTGAGCCGCTGACAGCCGCTATCCTAGCGCATGCTCACAATACGTCGGCCTTACAGAATGCACTAAATACTCTATTTAAGTTTTGTTTATTTAAGACTTGCGAAAAATAATCCAACTAGTTCCTAGTTGATGATTAACACTCGGTTTTTACGGTTTAAAGCTGATTTTTGCAAAATCACACCTTAGGGACAATAGTTCCCATCGACGTTTGAGGCAATTTTATTTTTGGGACAAAAGTTCTCATCGACGTTTGAGGCTATTTTTTCTTTTAGATTAATATTCCCATCGACGTTCAAGAGGCTATTAAAACAGCGTACAGCACTTATAAATATGTGATTTGTTAATCAAAGAGACTTATTATTTTAAATAATATAATGAGTAATAATTCTGTAATTTATTGGCGTTACGAGCAGTTTTTAATAATCAGGAGTGTCGTAGGAAATTAGATTCCAGCCAGACGGAAGCGGGAACGACCCATTTATTCAATAGAGATCTGTGGGTGCGCTATATCTAGATACGTATAGACTGAATTCCGCTTCTGTGAAAGTTTCCGCTTTGGCCTATCAAGTGATCAACACGGGGAATCTAGGTTATCTTGTTATCTTTGTGCTTCGTTAATGCTGAATTGGAATTTACGGCTTTTGGAATAACTAGAAGGGTTTTTACAAAGGAAATTAGATTGGATTAAGATAGGAATGTACTACAAGATATCTAGTACCATTTATACTTATTAGTCAATTGCAAGTTACAGCAGTAGTTTGAAAAAAGAAACAAAATTTTAATATTTCAATACTATGTGGGATACATAGCCAGGAAGAGAGAGAGAATACTATTAGACTGAGGATAAATTGATCTAAAGAGCGTTGTAAAGTTGTTTAAATAAACTTGTTAATTTGGAAAAAAACATATAAAATTATTTAGGTTATCATTTACCTAACAGACACTTTGTTTTTGATGGTTTGAGGGTGTAATATAATGTTTCAATACCTACTAAAAGACTAACGCTTGCTATTTCAAAAAGGGTTCTTCTTCAAAATACTGCTCTTTCTGGTCAGGACCATAACATACATTATTATCAAGCAATCACTTCTAACTATAAAATTATTTCTACAGTTTAATCGATCGCACCTTGTAATTGGCAGTTCAATGCGCTTTATTTTTGTAAAATAACCCTAAGCACTCAGACCAAATAAAAAAATCAAGACAAAATATTGTGAACAAAACAAGTGAGGCCGGCGAAACTAAGCCTCGCCGTGTACAGACCCAATTACACACACATACACGTACAAGGAAACAAAGCCTTGGCTCGTCAGTCGAACTATGGCGGCGCAACACTAACGCACTCACCACATGTAGGTATAAAAAAACCGGCCTCACTTGTCTGTTCACGACGTTCTGTCTTGTTTTTTTATTTGGTCTGAGTCTAAGCAATGATTTATCAAAGTTAATTTTCGTACAGTTTTCTCGTTCTCAAAAATAGCGAGGAGAGGTAATCATTTATGCATTGCTATTTTAAGAAAACAATATGATAAACAGTCCGTGAATTTGTCGTGACCGCAGAATTTAAACCTGATTCGCAGTAAGGCTTTCGACACAATATTAACCAATTGATCTATTTAACTAATGTCTGCGTAATTTCTGACGCTCTCGCCAAATCAGTTGAAGTACTTATCAATAATGTCCAACCATTAGTGAATCAGTATAAATAACATAATTTTAATCTAAGTATCTAATTTTCAGAGTTCCGATGTGAAATCGCTGTTGGGTCGGAGCCTAGCCAGAGCGAAGGCTACACATTACACAGGCGCTTTGGCAGACGCAGCTCGGGCGGCCGGTATACTATTACTGGGGGACGTAGCGAGGACTTATACAGGGGCCAACACAAATATCATATCTATTAAGGGGCGCAAACACGTAAACGAGTATCCTACCTACATACATTTGAAGATTGCATTTAGGCATTCATTTACCTAATAAATTCGAAACCGCTACATACATGTTCGTAGCTCTGTGCTTGAATTACTTTAGTAAGGTTACAATAGAGGAAGGTTACATACGTATAAATATGTATTTTCTAGCTCTAGATATCTGGTTGTACAACTAGCTACCCAAAACCAGAACATACTTAACAATTTAACATGTACATGTTTTATTTCATAATTTAAATCCAGGAAAATTACGAAATCTAACCGACTGTCAGTAACTTACTACTCCAGCGTGTTCTTTAAGTCTGTCAACTTTTAGGCTAAAATTGGACGTCCTTATCAATGCTTACAGACATAAATAAGTATTTGAGTGAAGCTTAAGGGGAGCACGGGTGAGCAGAGCCTACCCTGGAAACTTTTCTGCCCACCTCAAAAAACTTGAAAGTCAATATAGGCTCTATTTTTTTGCGGGTAGACGAAAACAGGCAGTTGCTCGCCGAAAAAAAAATTTAACTACGCAAATAAATTGCTGGCTTGTGGTCTCTTTGAGAAGAACTATATGAACTAATCATGTATTACTTTCGCAATCTGTTTCATGTCACCATCCACTTCAGCATACTAATTCACTACTGCTGTGTAACTTTACCACACTAATAGACTCCACAACAAAATTAGGACTTATTTACACTGACACACACCCCAACCCTTGTCACTAAATCCTATCTACGTCCCAGCAATTTACACATGTTAATTATGTACCCACATTAGCACTTCCCTGCATCGTAACTGACACCAGGCTCTACCACGTTCTGAAACGAGCTGTACAATCTTTGATATATCGTTATGGTAAAGAGAATAGTTTACGTGAAGTAAGTAACAAGCTGATAAAAAAAAAATATTTCTCGCAAAAAATGGCTAAATCGCCTTCCATCGTGTGCAAAATTCGAATATTTCACTCGAATTGTTAAACTAATTGATGATTTATCAATCGTTTTTGACAAACCGATTTCTGTAAAAAATAAATGGGACTAACTCGGGAGTATATCCTTTCGAACTAAAAAAAAATCCGATTCGGTTCACAATTGGCGAAATTATCTTTTTGGAAGTCGGTTAAAAATAATTTCTTGTCAATAGTTTCATTTCACCTACATTGGTAGAGAGTAGTACCGTCAAGCGCAGCGTAGGATATCAAGGTGAACAGATCGTCTCATCAAGACCGCAGGATCGTGCTGGTTACAGGTCTTTTTCAACCGGTCTTATTGGAAAATCTTAGGGGAAGACTATATCCAAAAGTGGACGTCCTATGGCTGATGGATGTGCAGAGGGTACCTGCACCCCTATAATGGCAAAGAGATTAAACCTTTTATCCACTTTTAATGTACGAGTATGTTGTCTATGTCAATCCATACTATGTTCCTCTTATAAGCAATATTCAATATGAAAATGCCGAATACAGCAATCACTACCTACGCAGATGACACGCCTCTCATCTTTAAATGAAAAACGTGGGATGAAGTCAAAGTAGCAGCAGGATTGGGGCTTGCATCCGTGGCTGATTGGCTAAAGGTTACCATATTGAATCTGAATATATCTAGAACAAAATAAATTTCATTTACTATAATTTCAAAAACAAATCCGTCACCTGACTTTCATATAAAAATACATTTTTGTCGTGATTTCACTAATGAAACTATATATGCGACTGTCCTAAACTACTATCTACGAATGATATTAAATATTTAGGAATATTCTTAGATAGCTCAGCAGACACATGAGACGGGACTGTCATATTAAGAACCTATCAAATAAAATCAGAAAACTAATCTACATTTAAAAACATGATGCAGAATTCTTCTTCCTTTTTAAGACAAGGAAAGTTAGACTAGGCGTGGAATTAATTCATACAATTTCCATTCCAAAGTGCCAAAACCTAAATTAATTAAGGCCAAAGCCTTATCTAGGCAAATTTTGTTGTCAGAAATACAAAACTATTAACAGGCCACATTTAAAAAGGCTTTAAAATATTGATAGCTCTGGAAAGATTATCTGGTAAAAATTTGTTTTTACCGACTTCAAAAAAAGAGAAGGAAGAGACCTACCTACTGTGTTCGTCTGTATGTATTTATTTTTGGTGTACCTATGCACATCGATATTTCCGCCAATCGTGAACCGATTTAAAAATTTATTTCAAGAGGATAATACTCCATTTAAATTTTATTTAAATCGGTTGAGCTGTTTTTGATAAATCAACAATAATGTACATGGATTTCACATAAATTCGTGCAGCCTATTTGGTTTCTGTACACGGTGGAAGTCGGTGATTTAATGTATTGCACAAAATAATTATTTTATTCTAGTTTCAAACGCTATTTTTATAGTAATTAAATTAGCTGGAAATCTCTTGCAAATATTTTCTTTGGTAAGGCATGTATTTTGTTTTCCAGCTAAACTTTCGTTTTAAATAGTGAAATTTTTGAAAGATCTTACACTTGGCATACCGTATAACAGAATATATTGACGACGCATATACCTATTCTATAATTTAACTATTACGTACTCATTTTTATAAACAACAATTTTATTACTACTAATACTGATTGGCTCAATCATGATTTATCAGCTGTTCCATTTCAAAGTTTATCGGTCCTTTTGATTTATTCATTAGGTGGGTAAAATATGCAAAGATTTTAATATTTCAGCAAAATTCATCAGACTCGGAAGCTTAAAAACGAACATTAAAGAGACATATGTAAAATAATTCTACGAATTTGACTCGTAAAAATAACCGTCGTATGCCCATCGTGGAAACACCCGAATATATATTTTAAATATTCGATCACCGCCTTATCGTCTTCAGAATTGGAGCCCGAGAACCTGACCGCATTGCAAATCAAGGCTCAAACGGAGTATGAAAAGTGTGAATTTGAGCGAGCGCTCGTCCTGTCGCACCGAGGCCGCCGTATCAGGCGGTATCCGCCCGACTTCGACCAGTGTGCCCGCTGCGCCGAGGAAACGGTATATTTTCAATATTTGATCGAAGTTTCTAGTTTGTCATTGCAGTAAATAATTGTTTTTCGCATAAATGGTAAAACTGCCGTCAAATTCGGATACTTCGCTCGAATTGTTTACATTATTGTTACTTTTTCAAAAACAGCTCTGCCGATTTCTGTAAAATTTAAATGGGACCACAACGGCAGTATACCTTTTAAACGAAATAATATTTTTTCGATTCGGTTCACAATTGGTGAAATTATCGATGAACATACACCAAAAAAATACATAAAGACGAACATAGAACCTCCTCCTTTTTGGAAGTCAGTTAAAAAAGTAAGCAAGTTCGTATAAGCCGGATGGCTAGCCCTGGTGTCAGCGTTCGCAGTGATAAATTTTATTTTATTTGTAAGTAATTGTAATGTAAGATTTTTTGCGATCACATTCATCAAAATACTGCTTAGTAATAATTTTGTATCACTTGCTTTTGTGTTAGTAAGCACCTATCTGCTATGTGTATTTGGGTAATTTCATATTTTCATCAAAGGTACTAGTTTGTCATTGCAGTAAAAAAAGTAAATAAGTTCGTATAAGCCGGATGGCTAGCTCTGGTGTCAGAGTTCGCAGTGATAAATTTTATTTTATCCTATTGCCCGGAATGTTAGTATTTTCTTGAGTGCATTCCAATGCCGGTTTACTCTATTATCCTACTTCAAAAACGGAGGTTCTCAATTCGGCTGCATGTTTATAGGTACCTCAGAAGGAACCCTTATAGGGTCACTTTGTTGTCCGTCTGTTCGTCGGTCCGTCTGTCCTTCTGTCTGTCCGTCTGTGTGTCAATACCTTCTATCTCGAGAACGCGTTAAGATATCACGTTGAAAATGTTAAACCATTTACGCAGATTTGTGGCCTTTTGCAGTTTTGAAAAAATCAAACTTCTCAAAAAAAGATAATGGCGCTTATGTCACAAAAAACCGCATATTTTGACACTCACAAGGGAATCAAAACCTATGGGGTACTTCCCGTTGACCTATAGGGTACTTATTTTTACATGTGACTTTCGATATACTTATAGCGAGAAATGTAAAATCATATTAATGTTTCCAATTTTGTGAGCCTTCAAGGACAGCTAACGCCACCGCGTGAACAATCGATGCCCAGCTTCACCCTAACGTTACTAACTAAACTTTGATCCTGGTTTGTTTGCGATTTTCAGGATTTGTACGGACCCCTCGGGCGAGCGAGTTGGACTCGCCTTAGTCAGGTTTTTTTAATTTTAAACCGTATGATTATTATGCCTTCTACGCGCTACGCTATAAACATCAAAACTAAATACAACCCAATTTGAAACCATTTCTTCACAAACCCACTAGACCATAAATAAATTTAGAATTAAATAAAACCAATTTCATTTCTACTATCAGATTTATCTTCCCAGATTCGCGAGTGCGTCGGGAAGACGTCGAAGAAAGTTTTCTCGTCTGCAGTCTCAATTTTACGCTTCGTGGACGTTAAAAGGCAGTCGGTGGACTCGAACGCTCCGACGATACCTCAGAGGAAAAGCAGGATGCAACCGCAGCCGACGCATCAAGTAATTTTATTTTCAAATTTAAAATAAATACGAGTTTCAGCAGTTCCTTGAAAGCCAGTTTTTTAGGGTTCCGTACCCAAAGGGTTAAAACGGGACCCTATTACTAAGACTCCACTGTCCGTCTGTACGTCTGTCCGTCTGTCTGTCACAAGGCTGTATCTCATGAACCATTATAGCTAGAAAGCTAAAATTTTCACAGATGATGTATTTCTGTTGCCGCTATAACAACAAATACTATAAACAGAATAAAATTAGTATTTAAGGGGGGCTCCCATACAACAAACCTGATTTTTTGCCGTTTCCCGCTCGATATTTATAAAGGTAAAAGGTAGATGCTTGAAATATTCCCAGAATGTTTAGTTGTTTATGCAATTCAATTTCAAAAGTAAATAATTAAATTAAAATAAATAAATATTTAAGGGGGGCTTCCATACAGTACGGAACCCTCCGTGCGCGAGTCCGACTCGTACTTGGCCGATAATTTATTTACAGCTGAAAGTCGCTAATAAACTCAATGTATTCAACATTATGATTTTTTCTATGAGATTAAGCCGGATATCGCGAATAATTTAGCTATTCCAGCATATACTTTCTCATAAGTCAACCATACGGGTTTGGTTTATTGGTGGGTTGATATCACGGTAAAGTTGTTCATTATTTTTTTTCTTTGACCATTTTAATTCACCTGGAAAAGACAACATACGGACAAATTATTCCGAAGTAACTTGGCGATTATCAATAAGGCGGTAAAAGATTACACGCCTACTTATAATTCTATAGTCGTATCTATACACTTAGGCCCACATCAAACCCAAAATAAACTACCAATATCACGCCCCAGTAAAAATAACTCAAACTATATTGAAACTTTATTATTCCAGAGAAGAACAACATAAAAGCGCCCGAACCGAGCAAACAAGACCTAGTTTTCGAACGTGTGTGTTAACAAAAGATATAAAAATATGTCACCAATAACCATAATTTGTAGGTTCAAGAAATATCTCGTGCGGAAAAACAGAGGGCCGAGCAAATCTCTCGACTAATGGCCTCGAAGTATTTGGAGCGAATGGCTCATGACAAATATTTCTTAACGGCTCTACGAAAGGACGAGAGACTGGTCTCGGCTAATAAACAAGGATCGAAGAAACTTCAGGAGTTGGCGGAAAAGGCGCTGGCTGATGTCGAGAAGCGCCAAGTAAGTTGGTCTTTGTGAACTGGGGCTCAAAACACTGCTGGCAACTTGTCGTCATTCATAGTGGTAGAGTACACGCAATCTAATTAACTAAAACAATCTATTATACCAACTACTTAACAAAAACTTTGACTCACTGCAAATGTTATTATGAATGTACTTAGTAAGTTAAGTTATTTTTATAATGAACATAGTACCTACTTCTAACATTCACCAAGCAACTAACTTATATCCATATCAAAATATTGAAAATTGTATTTAAAAATCTTGTAACATTCTCCAATATCACACGTGCCATATATCTCACATGTACATGAGAGGTAAAATTGAAATTTATGACCCTTATAAACGTTGGAGCTTAAAATTTTTACCGCACCGGTTCAGATACCGTAACCGGATTTCCGTTATTGCTATTAGGCTTATCTATACCGCAGCAGTTTAACCGCTTTTTTCGCTACGGTAGAAAAATATTTTTTGTAGTAGAAGAGCAGAATTCTGCGTATTTTGTATTCCACATGCCCGCAAGCATTTTTCCTGGTGACCGTTTTTGCCTAGACTATTTTTATCACTATCTAAGCTACACATTACCATTTAAATTGCTTTGATACGAGTGGAGTGAAAACTTATTTTTACTAGAATTGTTGCGGAAATAACAAAAGTGTATTGTGCCGTTTTCGATATTTGGACATTTGTGGAATAGTTTTTTTTTTGAAAGTTTCCGTAAAACCTTTTTCAATACAGTATTGCAGCAAATTTAGAGGTAAAGTCAATTCAAGTCAAAGTTCCTGAATTTCGTAAACATTACAATTGCACTTGGAATCGTCAAAAAACAATGTTTGAAAAATAATTTAAATCTTAACACAAATAGGTATGTTAGGTACGTTTCAAGTTTCACAAAATAAAGCATGTGAATTTACATTTCTACAACTCAAAATAATTTGTCAGTCTCATCCACAGGTCATTCGAATTAGTTAAATTAATTACCAATTACAAAAAATCAAATAACAAAATCAAGGTAAATTTCAATAAACTAACTAATGTCAACAAAAACAGACATCAAATATAGAACATAAATGATCATCATAGATAAAAAATAAATAGCTTATTACGTTATTCAACAAAAACGGTTGTTAACACCACAGTTAGGGAACAAATAGCAAACTAGTGTTATTAGGTTATTTGATTTACCTAACAAAATACACCCTTAAAACAAACAAGCAGGAAAACTTTGATTACTGAATTTTTATGGAATAAAATAGTAAGATCTAGCTCATAACAAAATAAAACATGTCAAAGAAAGATAAATTAAGGCATGACTTTACCTAGATGGTAATACGACAAAATAACAAATATCTTGTCATTTTGTCTCCCTTAGATTACGGATCAATGATGAACGTAAAGCTGATGCATTACGATTTCAATTGAAGTTTTAAATCTATATTTCATTCATATTTTTACAGGTGGTGCTACGTGAAAGACGTCCGCTGTACGCAGCGAGAGCGGGAGAAGCCGCAGCCAGAGCTCGTCTCAGCCAAACCCGCAAGGTCCAGGTCAAACGAGCCCAGAAGCAGCACATCACCGACGCCCAGCGCCTCATCAGAGCCGCCCAAGCTGCCTTCGAAGAACGGGCCACTGCAAAATGCTTGGAAGCAGCCGAGTTTGGAATGGGACAGATTTCGAGGAAACCGAATAACTTACTCCCAGGAAAAGAGAAATTCCTTAATCAGCTGTACGATATTGTTGCTGAAGCTTTCGTGGACCAAGTAAGTTGAGATCAATAAATAATTATTTTTCGCAAAAAATAGCATGACCGACTTCAACCGACCTACAGAATTCGCGAATATTTCGCACGGATTGATGCAGCATTTTTCACATTATTGTTGATTTATCAAAATGGCTTGGCCAATTTAGAAAAAAATAAAAAGGACCAATTTCGCGAAGTATACTCTTTCCAATAAAAAAAAAATTACTTAAATGTTTACTAGAAATAAATAACTAAATTGACATAAAATAAAACTTAGGACCTAATAGGGTCCCGTTTTTACCCTAAGGGTACGGAATCCTAAAAAGGGTGGCTCCCATTCGGTACGGAACCATTCGTGCGCGAGTCTGACTCGTACCTGTCTTAAATTAGTTTTATCTTATTTGCGGCTTCTATATTACCTATCTGTAATTCTAAACATTGTGAAGACAATAATTCCATATTGGCTACTGTAACTAGCAAGGGATAAGCCAGATGAGTGCCCATTGTTAAAGCAAAACACATCAGAGTTATAGACGGTAGGTAATACCTAATAGATTACATCCTTTAAGTATGTATACCTCTGGTTAAATTGGATTGATCGTACTGTTACCTACGTAAATATAATTTTGTCCATGAATAGGCCTAAAACCTGTAAGTAAGCTTACTTATTATAGTAGTTGATGAAAAACTATGACGAAAATATCAATGCCATCATTTTCATTCTTTTTTAGTATTCTATTTGGTAGAATTCATAATTTTGAAAATGAAATTTGATCCAGCCTTTTAGGTTGTAGAAAGAACAGACAAACACGTCTTATTATTTTATGAGTAAGGTGAAAATAAAGTAAAATGAGCTATGAAATGTATGTTTATTTTTAAGTTAATTAACACCTATCATAATCTACTATTCCTAGACAGAAAATAATTATGTGATGAAGCGTGAAGTTTGTAGGTATTATCTACAATCTTCTGTCCTTTACGCTTTCAGATAAAGCTTTCCCTAAACACGTTTCATTGTAAATCAGATGTAAGTTGTATAAACGTTTATAACAATTTCTAACTAAATAACAGAAAACAAGATTAATTAAAAGAAATAACTAAGCCTAAATTAAATTTCCAGAATTCCAAATCAATTGTTACTGAGAGTTCTATATCTTGGTACCTAGCTTACGAGAATTAGTTTTGTAACTATTAGTAGGTAGTGTTAACGAAGTAGATGACTGTACTAATATGGGTCAACTGATTTTCACCTTGGTTTTTAGTTGATGTAGGTACTTATGAACTTAGACTGACCACTCTTTTGGTATTAGTAGGTACATACATTAACACTAACTTCTTATTCATGGTCACAAAACAAGTTGCTAGCAATTGTTCTTATAAGAGTTGTATACCTAAGGGATGATTTTATCTAGAAGTTTCATTTCATTTCAATTATTTTTCATTTCAAGAAGTGTTAGGTTGTCGTATAGCCAGAAAATGCTGAAAAGGCTGAAATGTTATTAATATTAAAAAGACTAGTAGAGAATTTATAACCTGGCATAGGCTCCTATGAGACCTTGTGCGTGGTTCAAATATTTTGATGGTAGATTGTTGACACTCTTATTCAGCCCATAGTTAGTTAATTTGATGTTGGAAAACTTTGTTTTACCATTTGACGGTTGGTAGGTTTCTGTGTATTACTAATTCTATGCCGATTCTTATATCACGTACACGACAAAGATAGCAGTATATTTTATTTACAGAAACGTGTCCGGGAGACCATGAGCGAGTCGGATCGCGAGAAGCGAGCGTTTATTCTATTGGGCATGGCGTTATCCAGGGAGCCAAGTCGCGACTCAGTGCTTCGAGTTCGACCGACTGCTCCGCCGAGGGATGCCAAGTGCGTATTAAAAGTGTTACAGCTATATTGTAATAGCTATTAACGCTGTTAAACTATTTGCTGACCCGGAAAAAGTCGTTCTGGCATACCTATAAATAAAACAAAAATCTGGAGAGTATCGCCCTTGGCGCCATTACCACTAAGGGGTAAAAAGTTTTTTTTTTTTAAAAACATAACTTTTTAAAATGCAAGCTTTTAAAATCATGGATATCACGTAGCAGCAGAGTGCTAGCCAAGACAAGTAACACAAGCCCAAACACGACAGGTCTATCCAGTTTAGTACAGGAGTTGCTATGGCCGCCTTCTGACTCCATCACCAGATCAGCTCCATAGTTCCATATTATTGTCACGCAATATACATACGCGTGCAAAATTTCAACTGAATCGGAAACCGGAAAGTTGGTCAAATTTAACTTGCAAGATTCCACCCGAACTCACATACATACTTAGACTTACATGCATAGGTACATCCATAGCAAGTTAAATAAAAGTTTGTAAAAAAATAGCCAACGACCTATTCTCAAACCAAAATACAATAAATCACAAAAATCGGTCCAGCCGTTTCGGAGGAGTTTGATAACAAACACTGTGTTGGAAGCGGCTAGCATCCAGCGAGATCCTGCTGTCATTGTCCACATTGCGGGTGGACGTCCTACATCGCGCTTGCTAGTTTTCAGTCTCCACGTCTTGAGAACTATCTGACTCCAACATTCATAGCCCTTCGGGTTTCCGTGCCCACTACCCATTCAACCAACCATTTCAACCATTATGTCGGTAACTTTAGCTCTCTTAAGGATATTTCTCATTTCTTTTTCGATCTCGCAAAGAGATGCGAACAAAAAACTCTCAATATTACCTACCGAACCAACTACCAAATTTGGCCTCACCTTTTATATAAAAATTTGCATTTTAGGCATCGTCTCCGTACTTTGGAAAGGGTGCTTGCGACGAGCACACGTGCGGCGGAGCGCTGCTATTTGTTGCATGAGCTGGCGCGTCTCCATGTTGACACTAAACAAGCTTTGAAAGCGCGCTACTTCGCCGTCAAGTGCCAGTCTGGTAAGCTTAATTAATTTTACTATATAGGTATTCCTCAGTGATTACCGCTGTTAAGCAACGTTCAGCGCAGTCATTTTTCGGATGGGTGACCGCGTGTGGCATTCACACCTAAGCGCTGCCGTACCTGAGATAACACGTTTAATTGTGGGTCCCGGTTGTATTAACCGCTTGGTTAAGCTTAAAAATGTACCTGAAAGACCACGTGACTACGTAACTCCTGTTATACTTAGACGTAGTGGTTGTGCCTCCATATTGTAGAAATGATGCTTGATCTATCATTGCTATTTACCATAAGAGCTGAGACACATTCATATTGATATTATGCTGGCTATGAAAGCGCGCTAGTCGACATCAAATTCGGTAAAGTTAGAATAATGTATGCGTAATTATTAGATAGGTACTAGCTTTTGCTCGCAGCGCCACCCGCGTAATATATTGATTTTTGTGTTATCAGTGGACTATTAAAAAGGCTGGTACAGTACTAAGGAAGGATACCTATTAACAACTGTAATGAATAGAATAGAATAGAAAACACTTTATTGCACACAGTAAAAATAAGACAACAGTAATACATGAAAAACTTATTAGTGTAGCTCAAGGCGGCCTTATCGCTGGAAGCGATCTCTTCCAGGCAACCCATATCGTAATGTATATCGTAAAATAAAATACGACTATAGGTACCAGCATAGATCGATAAACCAGATCACAAATGCATAGAGCACTTTAGTAACCTACAACCCAATTCAAACCTCATCTGCGAACACGATTGTTACATTGTGCAACTTGGGCCATTTCTAATCGAACTTCGCCTGTTCGATAGCTTAGGAAATCGTTAGGGCAATTTCACGCACACATTTGGTCCAGTCCAGACTCTACCGAAACGGAGCGGATCCCGAGATGATCGCGGAGAGAGATGGAGCTGGCCAGAATATTTGTTGACCGCAAATGTAATTAACTGAGATTAGCTACAGAAAAATGTCAATTCGATGGACTAGGTCTAGTTTGTTTTTGGTATATATATGCAATACATACATATTAAATATCAAAACAAAAGCTCGCGCACGTTTGTGTTTTGTTTATAGCTAAAACCGATCCGGTGCGAAGCTTATTAAACCTATATCGCACCTATTTGACGACCGGACGTACGGTTACGGTGCACGGTTTAAAACCGTGTATAGCTCCGTCTGAAAAACCGTCTCTTTAACAAGGGCTCTACCAGTCTACTTTCTAACTAATATTGTATACTTGTCCACGTAACATGACTCGCATTTCTGTCAAATGATCCATCAAAAAAAAAAACAAGTCCATGTGCAGTGCGCACGGGTCCGCGTTCACCAATAGCACCATACTGTACTCTACTGCACCAGCTTTTTTAATAATCCACTGCAGGACGTAGGCCTACCCACAAATCAGCATTACGCTGAGTGTTGTGACTAATTTTGTGACAAGGATACTAGAAATAATATTGTTGTTTTTTTGTGTTTTATTATTTGTTTTGTCGTTGTTTATGTATTGTACCTCTTATTTTTGTTGCAAATAAAAATTCTGTATTCTGTAAATCCACCACGCTAGCCCAATGAGGGTAGATGGTTTCAATACGCCATCGAATTTCTTCCACGGACATTTTGTAGGTTGCCTCACGATGTTTTCCTTCACCGAAAAGCCAGTGGTGTGATATTCCGTATTTAAATTGCAAAGAACTCATTGCAATAATAGCACCATAAGCAAAATATATAGTTATACTCTCGGACTGCAAGACTTCGTCTGTTTCCGCTTCACCCCGCTTTGTTGGAGTTTGTGCCGTAGCATGTGCCAGCCAAGATCCGAGTTTATAGCTGGTGAACGTGTCCTACTCTGGAAGGTTTACCAACTTTACGGGGACTTGGGAGACTGCGTGTAATTCAAACAAATTCAAAGCTACGCTCGCTCACTGAGATCGCTAAATGGTAGTTTCTGGTATGATGATAACACGTTCAATTTGTATTTTACTTTAAAAGTAACAAAGAAAATCAGTCATACATTTTTTTTGTGTCGTACCTTGTAAATCGAAGTACTAAAGCAGTAGGTAGGTAAGTCGACTTACCTACTGCTTTAGTACTTCTAACTACATAATTATATACATACTTACTATGCGTAAACCACATTACTTTTAGTTAAACAAACTCTAAATCAGTTTAGTAACCAGGTCATGAAAAGTATGAACGAGTCATTGCTACGACCTAACGTAGAGATAGTTTAGTCCCAGTTTACAAATTAGGAACCAACATGGATAATTACTTTTACAAAAAACAATTCTAGATCAGGAAAAGCATGAATGAGTCATTGCTACGACCTAACGTAGAGATGGTTTGGTCTCAGTTTATAAATTAGGAACCAACATGGATAATTACTTTTACAAAAAACAATTCTAGATCAGGAAAAGTATGAATGAGTCATTGCTACGACCTAACGTAGAGATGGTTTGGTCTCAGTTTATAAATTAGGAACCAACATGGATAATTACTTTTACAAAAAACAATTCTAGATCAGGAAAAGTATGAATGAGTCATTGCTACGACCTAACGTAGAGATGGTTTGGTCTCAGTTTATAAATTAAGAAACCAACATGGATAATACTTTTACAAAAAACTATTCTAGATCAGGAAAAGTATGAATGAGTCATTGCTACGACCTAACGTAGAGATGGTTTAGTCTCAGTTTATAAATTAGGAACCAACATGGATAATTACTTTTACAAAAAACAATTCTAAGTCAGAAAAAGTATGAACGAGTCATTGCTACGACCTAACGTAGATATAGTTTAGTCCCAGTTTATGTATAAGGAACCAACATGGATAATGACTTTTTACAAAAAAACAATTCTAATAGGTATATTAGCTCTTGTGTTCGTGTTCTAAACTAAACTATCAGCAAGTGATGGTCGCCTATGGCAGCCAATTCAATGTCCCACCAGTTGTGTGATTGCCCTCCTAATTTGAGCCACGAGCGACGGATGACTCAAACGACAAGTGTCAGTGAATTAAGAACCTCGTTTTTATCGGTTTGTCTTAGCTTAAAACAATTAATATATCAATTGAAAAATATGACATGTTTTTTTTTTTATTATGGTTATCAAATACACTTTTATTCAGACCTCAATTATTTATTCACCTCTGCAAAAAAATCAATTATGCCTGGAAAGTCCTCATGTAATGGTCTAAGTTTATAAAATAGTTACTGAAATTGATTTTAACATCAAGTATAAAACTATTCTAATCTAAGCATATTTTCTTAACTTAAATTAAGTACCACTATATTACTACAGTAAAGGCGGCTAATAGCAGCCAATTTAATGTCCCCGTTCTCGTATGTATTCAGAAAAAATCAGTAAGTACTTGCCAGCAATGCCCTTGTTTTAATGTAGAGAGAAGTTTGGTCTCAGTTTATAAAATAGGTTCCGACATTGATTTTAACATCAATACACTTTTTAAGCATGTTTTCTAAACCTGAACAACATACTACTACAGCAATGGCCGCCAGTAGCAGGCGATTTAATGTCCCCGCCAGTTGTTTGACTGGCCTCGTAAATCGAGCATCGAGTGACGCGTAACTCGAAGCCGAGCTGGTGAGTTACGCACCTCGTAGGTACCTACTGGGAAAAGTAATGCCTTTAAGCTTTCACTCACAGGGCCCGATCCTTTTTGCTAATTATTTATGACGATTAAATTTAAAGATACGAGTATAGTCTCTATAAAATTGTAGTGCCCCGAACAGTATACCTCGCATCTGTTAAACTGACATCTTCATAATTAAACCAAAAGCAAAATTACGCAAATCTTGAAACGATTTAGATGTTTCAATATTTTATGAAATTATTAAATTATTTTTATAGTCATTGCCTAAGTTGTACTAATACAACTATAGTTTCGATACACAGAGATACCAGAGGGATAAAGTGGTCGATCGAGATGCAATGATTTAAGATGGCATGAGTTAGAAAGAGACATGAAAAATATCTCGATTGAGTGGCTAGTTGCCGTGTTTTTCTCTCAGCAGTGTCAAATTCCAGTACAAATATTTTGACAGTTTTGACAGCTCTGAGACAGATTTTCCTTACATTTTTGTAGATGAGAATTGCCTCAAGCGACAACAGCGCCATCTCTCTAGTTGTAATAGCTCTGTGTTTCCATAACACGCGGAGGGTCGTGCCCGAAAGTTCTACTATCAGAACTACCGGGACAAAATTTTCCCGGTAGTCCTACCATAGAACTACCGGGACAAAATTTTCCCGGTAGTTCTACTGTAGAACATTTCGTTAGCCGTCTTGTAATGCACAGTGCATTGCGGCTCCGCGTGCTAGCACTCGACTTGAGAATGATCGCCGAATGCGATCGAATCTAAAGTCGTACTATGTAATGACTATGAAAATAAACGTGAATTGCATTCCAGTTACATAAAATGTGTGAAAACCACGTTAATATCTACACATTTTTATAATTTATAAGATTTAGATGTTAAACAACCTTGTCAATTTTGTTTTGTTTTAAATGTTTGCCAAGATTTATTATTTATTTCTTATCGTTTGATAAACAGCGTTACAGAATTTTTTTTCTTTTTCTTATTTTCTCTCTCCCTCCCAATAAAAATCGCTAACGACGTATAAATCCAAAAATATATTACCTAGAATCTGTGTACTACGTTTCGTCAAGATTCGTTGAAAACTTTTAGGAGAATGATTAGGAGAATCAACATCCGAAAGCAATATTGTGTAAAGTAGTCAAAAAGGAGATTTTCTCTCGCTCTGTTCTCTAGGATAATCAATATGCGCTCGAATATTAATTATATTATATTATAATATAATTATATATACTATTTTTGCATTAAACATTGTTTTTTTCTAGTAGAGACCAATTTCTATCGGACTGTATGATCAGTATTGCATTAAAAATATGCAAATCTTCTCATTTGGTATTTATTTCCCACTTCAGGTTAATATTTGTTAAAGCTTATTTTTTATTTTTCAGGGTTCCGTGCCCGAAAAGAAAAACGGAATCCTATTACTAAGTCTCCGTTGTCCGTCCGTCCGTCTGTCTGTCACTAGGCTGTATCTCATAAACCGTGATAGATATACACCAACAATTTTCACAGATGATGTATTTTTGATGCCGCTGTAACAACATAATAATTATACTAAAAACATAATAAAATAAAATTATATCGAGATTATTTTTAATAATATTTCGAGTTATTTTGCTCGATATTAATAACGGCTACAGGTAGACTCTTAAAATGAGGCTAAAGGCGCTCCCATACACTGCGGAACTCTTCGTACGTGATTCCAACTCGCACTTGGCCGATTTTTTTACTAATCCATTTAAAATAAAGAAGAATGTACCTATACCAGTTTAGTTACATAGAGCGTTTAACTGCTCTTTTATCCCATGTGATCATCCCAAGCGCAATTTTAAAGTATAAAGCATAAGCATGCAAACCAATTTGCATCCAAAGTCCTTTTTGATTCAATTCAAATCCTTTCTAAAGACGTGTTTCCAGTATAGCATTGACGGTACGGTTCGGACGCTGTGGGTAAATAGAACCTTTAACGGTACAGCATAACAAATTTATAGATTCGTGCGGCAAAAATACTTAAATAATATTTTTAAGGAAGTCTATCTATGTCGTTTGAAAATGCAGCAGTGGCTTACTGTCCAACCGTTAAGAAAAGTTTGTCTCAAATTATAAGGTACCAACATAGATCTCAACCCGATAGAAAGTCAATAAAACACGCGCGCCGGCTGCGTTGTTTTGAGGTGGTTGTAATATGGCAATTTTCGAAGTCACTTGAAAATATGCGTGTTCAATTTAAATTAGAAAAAATGTTTTACTATATTTAGTAACTATTTGACCACAATTGCAGGAACAAGCTGAAAACAACCCACTTCCCTATATCCTGGAGTAGTGGATGTTCTACGGCTGATATGTTGATGATGAGTATTGGATACGCTTTGCGATATCCGTGTGATGTTTTACTCGTGTTCGTGTTTGTTGTCATTTTTTTTTCCATTTAAATATCTTCACTATCTCTGTCTGTGCATTAAGTGTACAATTAATTGAATCTAAGTATGGGTATACCTACAAAGAGGTTAGTTTAAATTATTAGTTTCGGTGCATTGCGTGAATGCCACGGATTCAGCAAGTAACTACAGATTTTAAAGTTTTAAAAAAAGTATTGCCAAGAAAATATTTCCGAGCTAGTCAAAATCTACATCACTAATAGTTCGTAAAAAGTTTCCTTTGAAAGTTTCTTGTAACATTCCCGAACTTTTACCAGTACGCAAACTATACTGAAACTCTATTAGGCTTACAAAGGCTTTTAAAAATTCACGTTCTGCGCCAAAATTATATTAAAAGTGCTTTAACGGCTTTTCAACCGGCCATTGCTGTCTCGCTCGCACATTTGTAAGTTTGATTACAAAGACATAAAAAAATCATCATCATCTTGCCCTTATCCGACTAGGTGGGGTCGGCACAGCACGTTTCCTTTCGCTACTTCACTTTATCATTCGTCACAGACATTTATTAAGTAGCATTTTTTCATCAATCGTTACATGTACCTACCTGTTATGTTTTGATGAAAAGTTGGTTTTGATATCTGACAATTTATATTTTTCGAAAAACTAGTTTATTGAAAAAAATATGTTGGTTTCGTTGTTTTAGATCTATTCCAACAAATTAAGTAATTTTAAAACAAAATATATACTGCAAAATAGTATTAAAAATTCACGTGTTGTAATTTTTATATAATATGTATTAAAACATTTTACCAAGAAAGTCTTCAAAACCTATAAAAGTAGCTTAGATATATTTAGACAGATCTAAAGCTTCTACCACAGTTTCTTTATTACAGAAATAATTCGGCCTTCAATACCTACATTACCATGTATTAACACATTATTAGGTAGCATGTTATTATTTCCGAGCGAGATGAAATTTGTCGTATAAAATTCCCTTAAAAATGCTTTAAAAGCAGCTGGACAAAGGAAAGGAGGAATAATTCGAGGATGTCCGATTGTGTCATATTTCCTGGCTGGGCGCCATTTTGCCTCGGAGCCAGATTTAAATTCGTGCGGCGGTTTTTAACTGACTGATTTTGCTCGCTCTTATTGGTTTTAATCGAAGCTTAACTTTATGTTTAAGTGTTGACTGCTGGTTTATGTCATTGTAACATGCAAATATTAGTAAAAGTTAGAATGTAGGTTGCGCTGTTGTTTCTGAAAACTTCTTTTTGTATCATTTATAATTCGAAAAGTATACTACAACATTAATTGACTGAGCGTAAAATAAACCTGCGTTTTTGTTTTATAACAAAAACGCAGGTTTATTTTACGCTCAGTCAATAGCGAGTTTTATTTGTATTGACCAATTACATAGTGCCAAGTTGGTTTTAAGGTCTGATAAGTATAGTTAAGAGTAAAACCAACCGCACACAGTACCACCCATCTTCAATATGTAGCAAATAGCATCAATGTAGAGCACTAACACGCAGTTTCGTATCGTGAAAAGAAATGAAATGTACTTAATTTTGTATGCATCTGGCTAGGCCAAGTGTCAAAATTTTTAAACGCTCTCAATTTTCTAATAGTTCTACAAATAAAACAACTGGGCTTACTTACAATAGGCATATTTGCTAGGTATAAAAATCATAATTATAATTAGTTCGTTATTTGGATTATTAAAAAATGTTGGACACGTATTTTTTCTTTTGTCAATCAAACAATTAATTAAAAAGGTAAACCTTGTCAAATTTAAGAGTGGGAGCTTGTGACGTCTTTTTCCGGTACCGGAACTGGTACATTTGTAGTAGGTGAGTGACATCACGCGGAACTTTAACGTGCTATATATTCATCATTTTTTGTTAAATTGACTTAAGATAAAGACGTGTCCTTTATTTTTTGATGATAGTCTATTTGACGGACTTATTATATTTTTATAGTAAACTAGCCTATTTTATGTATGCATACGAGTATACAGGCTATTTACGGTATCTCTCACTTGTAAACCCCACCAAAAGATCAGCATCCAAAGACTCCCCGACCGAGAGTTATTAATTGGTGCCAGAGTAATGTATCACTTTCCATACCCTTGTTTTCAGAGGCTCGTGTATCTGGCCATCGATTCTGGCTGCTGAATGCCTCCTTCTTGCTGGCACGTTGTCACCTTCTTCAGAATAACCGGCCTGAGGCGCGGGCTGTGCTCATTGAAGGCGCAAGCCTAGCCAAATCTTACGGGTTCTATGATATAGCTTCCTTTTATGATACGGTAGGTAATGAATATTATTTTAACAGGTTCCATATTCACCGTTCAAAACACTAATGTCAAAATATTGTAAATATCTCTCTAGGTATTTGCCGTAGTTGTAACTCACAGAGTTTTTTTTTTTTTTGGTTTTTACAAATTTGAAATTATAAAACACTCAAAAAATACTTTGGTTGAAATATTATCACCTTGAATCAGCGATTTCCTGAATTTCTTCACCACATTTAAAATATCTACCTACTTAATTTTATCTCATTGAACCGTAATCCAGACTTTTTGACAATTTTGCAAAGCAGAGAGAATCCACGAATAAGAAATAAATAAGTTAATCAATAAGTGTGTAGGTACTGTGCGCTAAATAATATACGAACCATTCAGCGTCCAGTAGGCATTTGATTAATACTATTAGTATTGTGTCTGGCTCACTCAGTGGTCATCAATCCTTGCACTAACTCAGTCAGCTCCGTTCAATGACTGGTTCCAGTGGAATGCAATATCGATAATATAATTCAATATATGGACTGTATTTGTAGTCTGCGATGAACTAAATTGAAATAAAGGATATTAGCTTGTACTAGAGGGCGATACTTAAATAGAACTTTCAGTACATAGCGACAAAAAATAAAACACAACAAACGACGTACTTAAGTACTCGTGCTATAATACTGGGTCATAGGTATTAAACGCAAAACCTTTTAAGGGCGGGTTTAGTACATCTAAACAAACAACTTTTGTTCTAGGACAAAAAAATCACAAAGATAAATTCAGCTTTTTTCAAAAAGTTCATCAACACGCGGCAAAATGTATGGAGAAGCGAATTTTTTTTTGCTAATTTTCAAAAGTCGTGGTGCAAAAGCTGTTTTTCTAGATGTACTAAACCCATCTTAAAAGGTTTGCGTTTAATACCTATGACCCTGTATCCATTTTTTTCTATTTATTATACAGGGACATTCAGAAAGAGCCTATTGACACAAAAAGAGGTGATTTATATCATCATTATGAAGAACTTTTAAACTGAAGCCGAAAAATGAGCTCCCAAAATTACAACTCGGAATCGACATTCTATTATTATCATTCACAGTATGAAATAGCTTTACTATAATCTTCTCTTTTCCCTCAAATTCCGGGTTGGCTTTGTAAAAGTTGTTCATTACGATCTCTTGAATTGCCATTCATCGGCTTAGTCCACCTTTCTGAATAACCTTGTGTACTAATATATTTTTCGAAAGGTGTAGTAAAATATTGATACCACACATCTGCCTGTAGTAGGTACAGCGCGGTTGTTAAACCGTATAACTGGACGATCAAACATAGTTTACCTGTAAGCGTAGTTTTTTTTTTTTTTTTTTTTTTTTTTATTCTGAATAGGTTTGCGTTTGACCACATACTGCCTGATGTTAAGCAGATATGCGGTCTAGGTTGTAGCACGCTTACCTAGAAGATACCTATTTACTCGGGATTTGAAGACGCCCACATTGTACTTTAGCGGGAAGACAGACCCAGGCAAAGCGTTCCACATTCTGGCTGTTCGTATGAGGAATGAGGATTCGAAACGCTTGGTTCTAATGCGCGGTATGTCCACCATAAAAGGGTGGCGCTTTAGTCGCGTCTGTCTAGCCGTACGATAGAAGAAAGGGGCAGGTGGGACCAGATTGTGCAACTCCTGGGCGCACTCTCCGAAGTGGATCCGGTAAAAGGCCGATAAACACGCTACCTTACGTCGATGCTCGAGACTTTGCAGCTGCGACATAGTCAGAGTGTCGTTGTCGATCAGCCTCTTGGCTCGCCTCTCAATCGACTCCAGAGCCTCCAGTTGATACTTGGCATGCACGATCTGACTTGAGCTTTATACAGACTAAGCAGTTGCTCAGGTGTGAAATACCGTCTCACCCTAGAAAGAACACCAAGTTTTTTGGAAGCTAATTGGGCCTTTGACTCTATGTAAGAGCCAAAGTTAAGAGTCGATGAGAGTGAAACGCCTAATAGTTCCAAGCTGTCAGTTACCGGAACGGAGACACCACGGAAAGCGGGAGACAATCGGAAGGGTCTCTTTTTGGCCGAAAACAGACAGGCTTGAGTCTTCGTGGCATTAAACTTGACCAGGTTAGCATCACCCCAGTCAGAAACCGCCTCCAGACTCAAGTTGAGCCGCTCGACCATAGCCTCTCTGTGAGACTCGATCTGTGGCCCGCTGGTTCTTGCATCGGATGTGTAGCTCTCCACGACTGTACTGTCGTCTGCGTACCCAAAGATTCCGGGCTTTAGCAGATCGTTGATATGCAGTAGGAAGAGGGTCGCAGAGAGCACTGACCCCTGAGGAACCCCGGCATTGATAGCCATATGATCTGACGAGCAGCCATCTACGACCACTCGTATTGACCGATTCCTCAAGAAATCTGATATCCATGCGCAGAAATCAGCAGGCAGGCCGTAAGATGGAAGCTTGCCAATCAGGCTCTCATGCCAGACCCTGTCAAAAGCTTTGGAGATGTCCAAGGAGACAGCCAGCGCCTCCCCGTGCTTTTCGATGACCTCACTCCAGATGTGTGTGGCGTACGCCAGAAGGTCCCCAGTAGACCGGTTTCGGCGAAAGCCGTACTGATGGTCACTGAGTAGGTCGTTCGCTTCCAGGTACGCCAGGAGCCTGTTGTTAAGGACACGTTCCATACTCTTGCAAAGTATGGACGTGATCGAAATCGGTCTGTAATTGGCAGGGTCGGCACGGCTACCTTTTTTGGGTACAGGCTGCACGTTAGCAAGCTTCCAAGATTTGGGCACTTGACCAGTCTTCAGAGATAGGCGAAAGAGGCGAGTCAGCACAGGCGACAACTCAGGCGCACAAGTTCTCAATACAATGGCCGGAATACCATCAGGGCCACTGGCCTTGTTCACATCAAGACTGCGGAGAACCTTGAGAACCTCCTTTTGCCGGATATGTATATCACTCATTACAGAGCCACAATTTGGCAAGGTTGGAGGTCTCGCACTACCGGGGTCCAGACGCGAAGACTCAGCAAATTGAGATGCAAATAAATTTGCTTTCTCAACCGCGGTATGGGCCAGCGAACCATTGGGTTTCAGCAACGGAGGCAGTGAGGGGCGGCAGAAGTTCGCTTCAACCGATTTAGCTAGGGACCAGAATGCCTTACTACCCGCAGGGTAAGAAGCAAGCTTATTGCCTATTCGACTAATGTGATCAAAGCGAGCCCTCCGCATAACCTTTTTACAGGACTTAGCAGCCCTATTGTATGCCTTCTTCCTCAGACGAATGTCCCTCGACTTACGGTTTCGAGCATCGGCCCAAGCCAGGTATGCCTGATGCTTTTGCGCTTCGGCGCGTCCACATTCAGGTCCAAACCAGGGCCGAGCTTTGCTAGACAGAGGCACGTCCGAAAATGGGATGAAGTATTCCATGGCGGTACGAAGCACATCTGTCACGGCATCCGCGCACGTAGAAGGATCATCGGAAGAGAAGCAAACAGACTGCCAAGGGTAAGATGCAAAGAAACACCGCATCTCATCCCAATCCGCTAACTTGTACCGCCACACTCGCCGTGACCCTTTGGGGCTGGGGTCTGATGGGGAGTAGACGGATACAGATTTCACCAGACAGTGGTCAGATGAACCTAACGGTGAGGAAATCGCCACTGAATAACGGTCTGGATCGGTGGTTAGCAGAAGGTCCAAGCAGTAGGCTGTGTGCGTGTCAACGTCAGGTACCCGTGTGGCGCCTTGAACCAGCTGGGTAAGATCTAGTGTCAAGGCAAGCTTGCGCGTCCCAAGCCCAGCATGGTTAGTGTCTAGGTATGGGTGTAGCCACTCCTTGTGGTGGCCATTAAAGTCTCCCAGGATCACTAATTGGGCCGAAGGGTAGCTGAGTTGAGCAGCATCCGCCGCCTCACTGAGGTATTCAGTGAGTCTGGTTGTCTCCTGGTCCCCGCTATGTGATCGGTATACACAAGCGTAGATAATTTTCTCTAGGCCAGTGTCCGCCAAAGCCCAGAGCACTGAGAAAGAGGGGTCTTCAAACCTACGAAGGCGCAGAAAGCAAATGTCATCCCGGGCGTACACGCATACACCCGCACGTGGTTTGAAACGGTGCTCCAGGGAATACCCTGGGTAGGAAAGATACGACACGTCGGATGGACCAGCAATCTGCGTCTCCGTGAGAAACAATAGGTGGGGTCGATCTGTCTCAAGATGATGATGGACAGGTGTGAGATTGGAGTGCAGGCCCCGAATATTGCACAGGTGCACTTTAAGTGAGAGGGAGTGCTGCCGCTGTGTACACGTTCTTTTGCTTCTACTGTTTCTCATGGTTATTTGCGGAGTAAAGTAGGTAGAAGGTCGGTAGTGGAACGAGACGTCACTCTGCAGATCCAGTGGTACAACGCACAAACCACACACATCCATGGTAGACTAGCCTGGAGACCGCGGGGACGCCCGAGCCCCCCCAAGGATGTCCATCGGGCCCTCTCGTCCGGTCGCCAACCGGCACGATGGAGCATCCCTGGGATTTTTCGACAGATGGCGGGGCAGCCTTTCATGAGTGGCTAGCTCACTACTTGGGCCCCCTACTATCTGCGGTCGGCCAGCGACAAACCGTGCCTCAGATCCCGCTGCCCTCCACGACTAGTCGGCCGATGCGGCAATCGATGCGTGCACCGTATTCGATCCACCAGAGGACGCTACTGTTCCGACCCGACTTTCAGATTGGCGTCACCAGACTTCGCGCCGGAACACGAGCTCAAGAGAGTCGTTTGGCGGCGCGGCTTAGTCTGGTGGGTGGTCTCTCGCCGCGGCCATAGCCTACCAAAAAGTTCGATCCTTATTTATCATAGAGCTATTACAAAAAAAAGGATAGCGTTGTTGTCGCTTGAGGCAATTCTCAACCGCAAAAATGTATGGACAATCACTATCGTTGTCAACTGTCAAATATATTTGTATTGAAATTTGACACTATCGACACAATTAAGGTGCGCTTACACGAGGGCAATAATTGCTCGGCCACACAAATGGACCGATATGGAGCATTTAATGGAGCAATTTCAATAAATTGCGGCAATTATTTCGGCGGAATTGCTTCTAATTGCTCCAGATATTTCATATCGCTCAATGTCGCAGATACGAATTGACGAATATCCATTGGGCTTGGAAATTCCTAGCAATTTTTGTATATATCTCATTCGCTTTTGTTTGTTTTGCGGCTTGCCGTCTTGCTTCCGCGAGGAGAGCGAGAGGTCGGGTGGAAGTAGGATAGCGCGAAGTTGATAAAGTTGCGCCATATCGCTCAATATTGTATTGCGCAGTATTGATGCTTGTTGCCGTTGCCGTAAATTGCTTGATGTAGTCGTGACGTCATAGTAGAGGAGTATTGACTGGAATTGAGCAATTTTAGTTGCCCGTATAAGCCCACCTTAAAACGGCAACTAGCCACTGAATCGAGATATTTTCATGTCTCTTTCTAACTCATGCCATATTAAATCAATGCATCTCTTTCTTTCATTTCTCAATCGACCAAATTATCCCTCTGGTAACTCTGGTAACTATTCTTTACAGATGACAGGTGACTGTAGAAGAGAATGCCATTTATTTTTCTTTATGGTTCTAAACTGTGTACAAGTGAAATGAGATGCGTGCCGATTACTACAAGTAATAAACCTCGCAAGGAAGTCTGTAGTACTTATATTTTTCGCCAAAAATGACATATAACCAGCACCAACTGAGTACAGAATTCGAATAGCTCGCACAGATCAATGTATCTTCGATGTAACAATTTTCAAATTTATTTTAATTTTTCAAATACGGCCAATGCAATTACGATAAAATTTAAAATTGAAACTACCTCTGAAATAGGTATGATCTACAGAAAAATAAACAATAAAAACACTATAAAATCAGTTCAGAATTGGCGGAGTCATCGGGTAACAGACATACAAAAAACATACAGTCGATTTGAGAAATCTCCTTTTATGAAGTCGGTTAAAAAAAGGTCCCTCCCATACAAAATATTTACTCATAGCGGAGGTTCCTCTGCGCGGAAGAAGTGAAACTTCGACGCAATAGTGCTTTCATACCCCCTCCATGGTAGCGTTAAACGTTTAACGCAACTTTGTTGGAAGTCGCATTAGAAGTTTCACTTCAATAAATTCGCTGTCCCATATATTTTGTGATATTGTTGAAGCCTTTTTGAATAACATTGTAAATTTCCCATAGTGCGTGGACGTCTCCCTAGAAGGCGACGTGGCTGCGGCCGAAGCTCCCATCGAGAAGCGTGAGAAGGCCATGCTCGGCCTCATGCAGGACGACGACCTTCGCTCGAAGGCTGAGCACCTCTTCAGAAAAATGTCTGTCATACCGGCTGCCAGGTAATGTTAAGTAAAATTTAAAGTTATGTCAAAGTTAACAGTACAAATCGTACAGATACGTTCCTAGCGCGGTCATGGCATGGTACACGTTATATTGGGTATTATATTGATACCATACTCTGCAGTCCAATAGGTACTACATGTACGTGTTTAATTATTTAAATTATTGATGTGCAATGGAGCGTTTCCTATTGATTTCAGACGGTTCTCAATAATGCCCGGTACGAAGGTAGAGGAAACGCAGCCGATATCCAACCGGAGAGCTTCCATTGTCCCGAACATGCAGCGGCCCACAAGGATCGGGCGTAAGAGCCAGCAACCGTTGGGGCTCCAGGAGTTCGATATTTAGAGTAAAAAGTGCTCTAAAACCATTGTGTGAGCCCACAGTTTTGAAAGACAACTATGAGCTTATTAAACTTTTATTGCTGATCGTGTGGTTACATGCCTAAAAAATAATTAGTCTGTCAATTAGATTACCAAACATATTGAACAGGTGCGTACGTTACTCCATTTGATATGATTGTATTTACTCTAAATTCTTTATTTACCTTTGTTTTATAATAAATTACGTATTTTTTTTAAAACTTTGATGTTTGATTACAATATAACTTAAAAACTACACTTAAATCAAAGAATATATAATAATACCACGTATAAAACGGTCACTCGTTACCCCACCCGTTTGAGTCTTCCTCACTTCCACCCCGCATTTCACGTACCGAGCCGTGTACACTGCGCGCGGGCTGCACAGGCCGGTGGATTTTCTAGTAAAAAGTACCTAGATTGTGACAATAGGGAAGACTTGTACTGTGTATGGTTGAATATGAATGATACGTAACAAAACAAGAAATTTTAATGTTTCCCTAAGGATAAGTAATAGGAACTTATTTTACATTATTTGGTTACTTCCTCTTTTTTTGATGATATTTTCTTTCAAATGAAGTAGATCGGTTACTTTTTGTTAAAATGCTTCCAAATTAAGTAATTGTTATACTTTTTAAGTATTAGATTTATATTCATTTTGCGAACTGAATACGCAACTGTCTCACTCACTCAGCATGTCGTTACGTTGCCGTTGTGGTGATCGCTGACAGCCATAGACGTTCCGCACACAGACGCACGTGAAGCGACCGTGCGTATGTGTGTTGTATGTAAGTAAGTACTGTGTAGTGTGCGTAAGACAGCAGAGTTTGTATGAAAAATCGCGGAGTGTCCGGGCTGTGCTTAAATATAACCTACGTTAACGTGCATAGGTATAACTGTATTGGGTATATATAAATAAATAAATTAGAATATACCTTCTTGCTGCATCTTCGGCTTTACTTAGTCACTTTTCCCCAAATTATGTTATAGCCATCGCGAGCCCAGTTTATAATAATTATTTTTCACAGTAAATGGCAAAACCGCCTTCCATCGTGTACAATTGATGAACATACACGAAAAAAATACATACACACGAACATAGAACCTCCTCCTTTTTGGAAGTCGGTTAAAAATAGATGCAGATTACACTTCCTAATGTCCATAACTTCTTTTTATTGTTATTACAAGCTCTAAATCAATTTTGACGTAGTATATACTTACATTACTTATGAATACCTACTATAACACTTCTTGTTTTAATAAGCTACATAGTTTCATAGGATGTATTGCTTAGTGCAGGAGTTCCTATGGCCACCTTCCGACTCCATAATCAGATCAGCTCCATAGTCCCATATTATTAAATTGTCACGCGATATACATTTTTATGCGTGCTAAATTTCAGCTCATTCAGGAACCGGGAAGTTGGTCAAATTTAATTTGCAAGATTCCACCCGAACTTACATACATAGGTATATTCATCCATTGCCCGTTAAATAAAAGCTTGTATAATTATTTTTCGCAAAAAATGGCAATACCCGCCTTCCACCGTGTACAAAATTCGAATATTTCGCTCAAATTGTTTACATTATTGTTGATTTATTGAAAACGGCTCAGCCGATTTCTGTAAAATTTAAATGGGACCACCTTGGGAGTATACCATTTCGAAATAAAAAAGAATTTTTCGATTCGGTTTACAATTCGCAAATTGTCGATGTTCATCGTGTACAAAATTCGGATATTTCGCTCGAATTGCTTACATTATTGTTGGTTTTTGCAAAAACGGCTGAACCGATTTCTGTAAAATTTGAATGGGACCACCTCGGCAGTATAGGTATCCTTTCGAACTAAAAAAAATTTTGATGTGGTTCACAATTGGCGAAATTATCGATGAACATTCACAAAAAAAATACATACACACGAACATAGAACCTCCTCCTTTTTGGAAGTCGGTTAGAAATAGATACTAAAGACGATTACTGTGTCAATCAAAGCAAAGTCGTCAATCAATCAAGCCAAAATCTGTCAAAAATGCCATGTCTAATAGAAATTTTCGTTTGATTCACCATCAAACAAAAATCAAATACCTTAAACTCGCACCAGAAGCACCTATCTAAGAGAAACTGTACACAAATTACTTCAAAGTAAGTATCAAAACGTTGGGTCTCAATGCCACGTCCGAGTCAAAACATTTCAAGCCCAACACGAATTCGTAGTTAACTCAATTAGCGGGCTCCGTGGCCATTAGCTTAACTTTAATAAGCTGAACACCGTCCGTGACGTGAGAGGGAAGGCCCTTAAATCATCCGCAATCCGGCCCTTGACAAGGAACACCCAATTAACGGGCTCGCTGTGGTGGCGTAGCTGTCCTATTCGCTCATTTATTCTGTTTTTGTAGCGTCTAAATTATTTTATCTAGATCATAATCATACTGTGATCACCTTTGAAATGAAATATTTTTATTAGACAAATACATAACAGGTAGGTACAAAGAACTTATGAAAAACAAAAAACGTCGAAAGGGATATATAATATTAGACTCCTACCAAGAATCAACATATTATGTTGAGTCTTGGGAGGACCTAACATTCAACGCTGGTATTTTGGTGAGCCCCTATATTGAAGGGTGGGTTTAACTATATAAAGCATGTAAACATTTACCTTTGACGAAGTTTTCAGTTGTAAAAACAAATTAACATACTAAAATTGGTGGTTTAAACATAAAATCTTCTTATTACAACTTTAAATAAAAAAGTGTCCTTGTTGTGTAAACGATGTAAAAATTTCTTTGATTTAAATTGAATTTAAATAACATTTATAATTTTAATTAAAACGGTTTATGAGAGTGAGAAAGATTTAAGTCAAACTGTAACCGTGTGCTGTTCTAGTCGCATGTCTCCGTGTTAGTAGATATTCCAAAAAATACTTACATCAATTGGTTTTGATATAGCGACCTGTCTTGTCTTGTCCGGATTCAAGAACATATTCTTTTTTTATTTATAATGTGGACAGCTTACATTTATAAGCTTTCTCTTGTTACTTTTGATCTCTGTCAATTACAAGCCTGATGATGGAGCTGAGAGGTGGTCATAGGAACTCTGTAAAGAAACAACGCAACCTTATCGAGCTTCTACTCGTTTGATTGGTCTTGGCGGGTACATGTTCAGTAAAAGCTTGTTTTTAAAAAAGAATGGTATTTTTAAGTATAACACTTGTTTATAAAAATTGAATTTAACTCTTTTCAGTAGAACATTTAGCTACCTCCAGGGATAGCCACTCGGCCTATACGAACTTACTTACTTACTCGAGTAGAACATCAAACGATTCGTCACCAGTAGTCTCCAGTATGATTCAGAGGGTTGAAAGATCTATGCCCAAAGGTAACGAGAGTGACTTTGTTTTATTCAATGTAGAGATAGAGATAAATTGCATTCAGTTATTACTTTCGTAACAATAAAAATATGCGTAAAGAGACAGCCTATCAAAGTAGAAGGCCCTTAAATCATCCGCAGTCAGGCCTTGACAAGGAAAAGGCAATTAACTTCCGGATGCCGTAGCAATAATGTCGCCAGCCAGCTTTCGCTCAAGAGATATTGTTATTGGTACAAATGCGTATAGGAAACAGAATGGCAATAAAATTAGGTGAAATGGGCAAGACACAGTGTCTGGGGAGAGTCGGCGACGGCGTTACAGCAGGAACACGTGACTGATTATGTAGATATGCTTTGATATTTTTTTTCTATATATAGGTAGTGTCACATTATTGACCTCAATGTGTAGTGTCATATACATAATTATTCATATTTTTATTTGCAAGAATGTAGGGTAAGTACATGGTACTGGTCTTAAAACTACAAAGCATAACGCCTAATTACCTACTTCAATTATACTTATTGTTTAGTTAGGTTGAAAACTTTACGTTTTCAATTTAAGGATTAATTTTTTTCTTATTACTTTCATGATTAGGTACTGCTTGTCACTATTACTACTAGTGGGTCAAACTAATGTTGGTGTCATCTAACCAGAACCGATAATTAAACTGATTTTAATCTATTCACAAACTGCTTGTTCATGAAGGGATAGGTATGTGGCATTCTTAATCTAAGTTCTATCTGATTTATCCCTTTTTTCATACAATATTAATGAAAAGTACAGAAATAAATACACACATCACTGTAATACTCTTTAATGTTTTGAATACGAATTTGTTCCAGAAACGTGCACGAAAGTCACAGTTGGGTTGTTTTCTTATCCCATGCTTATATGAGAACTGAAGTTATACTTTGCCGCTGTAATAATAAGGATAGTTTTTGAATGGAACAATATGATGGATTTGCAGAGACCACAGAAGTTTGTTTCATGCGGCGCGTAGATACGGCTTAATCCAGTGCTGGCTAGCTGTGGCAGGGTTTCCATGTAAAAATCATAAAAATATATATTATACTGAAAATCCTGACAGCTCAAATTTCTGAGCACTTCTTAGAAATCCAGACAGACACTGACATTTAAAAAAACCTCAGGATTCTTAGAACAGACAATCTGGAACAATTTAGGCTTATTTTACATCATCAGGATTCCATTATCCAATCTATTTATACATTCAATAACTGGCAGTGGGCTTGAGCATTCGGATTATCTTTAGACCTTCAAGGGTCTGTGGATTGATCTAATGCTTGTTATGTAGCTAATTTTAGCATATAAAGGTAGTATCGATTGTAGTTTGTTGTAGTTAATAAAGGCACATAAAAAAATACAATATACGTTAGAGTTTATTTTCTCACGGTCGATTGCCTTTGCCTTCTTTTCAAGGAATTAACGTCTACAGCATCTACGAAGTTGAACGTCTACATCATTTTACGTAAATTTGGCACAGACATTTGTTGTTTATTATATGAAAATTAATGACCGTTGCTCGGGCGGCTGATAATAGTGACAACTGGTTTCCGTTCAGCTTGAATCACATCAGCTAGGTTTTTTTTCAAATCCAAATTTTTCAACGAAAATTAAATAACAAATTTTCCATCTTGCAACCCTATACAGATAGGGGATGTCGACACAGGCAAAGCTTGGTTTTACGCAGAGTACAGACGGATTATACGTGTCATTGTGATTGTATGTGCTTGGGACAACATTAAACTTTGTAAAATTACATAAAATGAGCTACATTTATGGTACTACGCTTTTTTATCAATACAAAAATCATTTCTGTTCGTTAGGATCCATACAATAAGTTTATTTACTGTCAGCAAAATTACAGTAACCTTATTCTTGTTTCGCTATTTTGTGGTTGGCCTCATAGTTTAAGTTGATTACTTCTAAACATGCTTTCAGAAGTAATCATTGTCATCAAACATCATTAAACATTGTGTACATTTTTAAAAGCAAACACGCGGGAGTAAGGCTACTACTTACGTAAATACACCAAGCAGTCCTCCTCCTGTGTGCTTGCTTTGAAAAGTATTAGTATAACTATTTAGTATTTTTTAGATTGGCGACACACAATGCTGTCTTCATAATGCCGCTTCGTCATGACACCTGAATAAAAGTACTGATATCTTATTACTATGCCGCCGCTGCTTTGCAAAAGACTGTGGACAAAATCGGGGTAGCAAAGAGATCCATGGAGCCATGATGCTCGGCATCAAGCAACAAGATCGTATCCGAAACACTGAAATACGACGTCACACCAGAGTGGTCGATATTGTGGAGCGACGATGGATCTTAAATGGAGCGGGGCAGGACATGTGCCAAGGCTGGTAGCCCCGACTGGGTCGGCAAAATCCGGGTAGAACAAGAATGAGATGGGTCGATTACATTAAGCGATTAGTTGGCATCAAATGGATGGAATTGGCAAGGGATAGAGGTGAGTGGCAAAAACAAAGGGAGGCCTATGCCCAGAAGTGCGTTATTAAATGCTGCTGATGATGATGCTGCCGTGAAATAATTAAATTACATTTCACCGTTCACGTAAATAGATTTTCATAACTTAAAATACGGAACGTTTTGAATTTCGGCTGATTGACAATAATAATGTAAATGAACGGGCAATAAAAATGTCGTGTCTGTAACAGGCATGGTTCCGACGTTAATTGGACCCCTTGACATATGCTTTTCATTTCAGTTCATTGCTGTAATGCAGTGGAAAAGAATAATATATTAAGGTGGGTCTATTTTTAACCGACTTCCAAAAAGGAGGAGGTTCTATGTTCGTGTGGATGTATTTTTTTTGTGTATGTTCATCGATAATTTTGCCAATTGTGAACTGAATCGAAAAATTCTTTTTTTATTTCGAAAGGGTATACTCCCGAGGTGGTCCCATTTAAATTTTATATGAATCGGCTGTGAAGTTTTTGAAAAAACCAACAATAATGTAAGCGACTCGAGCGAAATTTCCGAATTTCGTACACGATGAACATCGATAATTTCGCGAACATGAGTGAACAAAACAGAGTGAAATTTTTTTAACACTTATTCTAAGAAGAAATATGTACGTGTAAGTATTTAGTTTGCTAGGTAGGTATTTAACAAAACTTGATAATGTTGTAATTAAAAGATTGACAGTTACCTGTCATGATCATCAACGATATCTCTAACTATGTATTCATATTCGTACAAAATATTGTAAAAATTCGAATAAGACATCTAAAAATTCATTATCTGCGCGAATTAACTATTTCTTAACACGTATGTAGCATCAGCTATACGAGAAGAGAGCTGTAGTTAAGAGCCTTGCTGATATGATTTTGTAAAAAAATCTAAAACTTAATGAGTACTTCTCTTTCAGCTATGTTATCAGTGTCCCAACATCTAATTAATGCATTCATCAACAAAATTCATTGGCACGAACCCTATAAACATTACGTAGTAGCAGTATATCGTTCAGCCAATCGCGACTGGTGTCAAATTTTAATTTGAGAGAGAGGTTCACCTCTATTTATATAAAATGGCAAAACAGTTATACTCTGAAGTATGATCTAACAAACAACCATCAAAATCGGTTCTGTACCAGCTTTTTTAATAATCCACTGCAGGACGAAACCACGAAGCGTGTTTGGGCCAACGTGGTAGGTTAGCCCAGAGCGGGATGGTGGATTCACATACGCCTTCGAATTTCATCTACGGATATATGCATATTTCCTTACGATGTTTTCCTTCACCGAAAAGCCAGTGGTGTGAAAATCCGTACATAAATTCCAAAGAACTCATTAATACCGGAGGTCGTGAGTTGAAATCCCGGATTTCAACTCACGACCTCGCGATTGTAACGTGGGTGTCACTGCCACCACCATGACTTTGCAAAATCGTTTTTTTAACGGAATCATTGCATAACATACTTCCATACAAAATAACATACAATAAAAAATGACATACGAATCGAGAACCTCCTTTGTTGTAGTCGGTTGAAAAGTTGAGTTTAATATCTACCTATATAGTGGTAAACATATTATTTAGACAGGAACAAAAATTTCCTCGAGTTTTAATAGATAAGCTGATATTATTTAAGGTACTCGTAAAGCTAATAAGTCTGTATTAGTCCGTCGTCTTTGTAATAATAATAGTTAAGTAGGTTTCTACTTTTCTAACGAAATTTCTTTCAGATAAAATAATGACCTAAGAAAGTTGAATTGGTAATAAATGTTTTTCTTCAATATTTATGTTGAAAGTTCCACAGAAAAGTTAATAACATTCCGAATATGTCTGTAAAAGATATTTTTGATATTTTTGCGATCTTTGTATAACTAATGGAGTCTTTCATTCTTTTATAACTTTATATTGCTAGCAAAAATTGGCACACTTGGAGCTTTTGGCAGAGAAACAAAATATGACAATGAGTTTTCATCTCGTCATGGTATTTTGGCAGTGTGATCGTTTGTTTATGCAAATAACCGTATTTACAAGACAAAACAGATTGACTTCAATATTTTAGATTTAATCTACTCATTGTCGTTTGTTGAACTTGGAATTCTCAATTGGAGAATGAAGTACACATTGCACTTGTACTAAAATTAACTAACTGATTTTGAGTTGTGTGGCAGAGAAAGTAAATATTCATTGAAAAAGTAACAAATAAAATTGGATCCCTAATTACGCATATTATCATCGAGTACAAAATATTCATTTTTTTTAACGGATTTACAAGAAACTTTTAAACGTTGTTGTTGATTTCACGAAATTTTAATCACGATGGTTTATAATCGCGAAATCTTAATCTTAAATGTATCAGTTTCTTGACATAAAATAGAATGTTGAAAATGAACTACCTAGGTACCAAAAGCAGATTCATTTCAAAAACAAAATAGGTACTACGTGTACTACATACGAGTATGCTCAACTCAATCACTGTTGCATACGAAGACATATGAATAGATACGAACTGGAGATCCATTTCCATCTTTGCAAGATCTCACAATTCATCTCAAACCTAAAATAGACGTACAACGGTGGTACAATAGACAAGGGACGTTATTTCACGCCTGCAGCCTGCAATACAAACCGGCGTTGTATATCGCAAGCTGTCAAACGCTGCACTACTGCGGAAGATGCAAATAAGCTTGTGTAGTGCAGACTTCAGTCCATATGCTGGCTTGTTTAGATGAAATCAATTCTCCTTTGAAGATATTTCAATCAAAACTAGAAGAGTTTTTTTTTTGTTTCAAATGCTTAACTTACGATAAAGTGTAACCACTATAGCACTCAGTCCTCAATTCAACAGTAATTTATCAATAGCTAAAAGGCTATACAATACCTAAGTATATATTTTCACAGTTTGACATCTTTAACTTTCTCTTTTCGTATTTATTTTTCTCTTCTTTCGAGAGAAATTGAATAAAGAATTTCACCTTATTCGCGTACGACTTAAAGCTGCCGATTTAGTTAAAAACATCTTTAGACAAATTAAAGTTTGCGATATAGTCAGAAAGCCTATGAGGCGACATACTGTATTAACAAATTAAAAATTTCAGTTGACAAATAGCTTGCAGAGATGATGACGTTTTGACAGATACCACACTTGAATGCAGGATCACGCTGAATGAAGAGCACTTTGAACCAATCCATTTGCAAAATTGGTTGACAACTAAATTTCAACAGTTCTGTACTCGTAGTTGTAAGAAATAGTGTAGTACATCTGTGGAAGTACCACACTATTGCCAATTATTCAACCACCAAGCAGTGGTGTGCAAGCACAAGGATGCAAAGAATTGAAGGGTTATGTTGTTTGTTGTAATTCTGTTTGAACATGAGATTAACATCTTCATGACAAGCGCAGTGCTGTGCCGACAAAACAGAGTTTTGCATGCTAGATCAAAATTCTGGTATTATGAACGTGTTAGATAGGATATTTTATTATAATATTCTATATCACTTAAAATAGCCGCTGTGCTTCATTAATTGGTCTAAATCTATATAATTACCTTCTATTCTTACAAATAGACAAATCAAGATAACATATCCGCCATTCCTTGTTGTGCTTGTAATATTGTTTATCAACGTGTGATCACAATCACTTTGATTACATAATAACACGTTGATCTATCAACTATTCCCTAATAGTTGATAGGATAATATTTAATAACGATTACAAGATGTATTAAGTAATATAAGACTTATTGGTAGCTAATTAGAACTGAGAAATATCATGACGTCCGAATGTCGGCCATTGTTGTTTACGTACACCATTTATTTAGTACTGTGATCTCAAAATGTTTTAGATGACTTGAAACGTATCAATAATTGTTCTAATAATTCTAATAAGTATGAAATACAGTTAAAGATGATTTTATGCTTAACAATTGTTGGTTGTCGGTAATGTTTACATCGAGCATGGTAAGGCATGGTGGGAGCTTGTGAAATCAGTTTAAAACAGTCTGTTGGCGCGGCTTCGCTCTCTAAGTATCATTGAGTCTCTCTTAGTATTCGCCCTAATAATAACGTTGGACAAATTTTTGTCGCTCTGAGTCTCACCTAACTAGTTATGCTGAGTGTCGGTACTTTTATATTCGAAGCCAAGCCGAGTGGACGTCGCCATGTTGCTAAAGTTAAGTACTTTGTGTAATATCTAAATTATGTGACAGATCATTGTACATTGTAACAAAAGATTAGATTGATGACTTCTGAGTTTCTTGCCACTTCTTCTCAGACGTCTAGGGTCTTACGAACGTGGCTTAGAGTCTTTGCAATACATGGAGGTACCCTCTCGGGGCCCATGAGTTATAAGAATAAACAAAGATTACTTACTTACTTGTTTCCATTACTAATTTAGAAACCTCAAGTTAGGTAACTGCCCTCGCAAACGTTTGGAGGATCAGACTGATGAGTTTTTAATTGTTATGTTAGATTCAGGGTTGCTGTATTATTTAAGAGTAAGATTTCCATCCTGACAATGATATTTTGATAGATAACAATATAGATAAAGCAACCGCCTTTTTAACCCTGATCTAACAAATGCATAGCAATCATATCACACCATTTCAGTGGTAGGAAATGATGATGACCTACATACAAAAACCAGATGACACATTTTTCAACCACCATAAAAAATTGCAAAGCGAGTGAAACGCGGAGGGTCATCCTTAAAATATAAAATGATGCTCCAAACTCCATTGACCGTGGCCTTAATTACCCATTCTGAAGTATTATAGGTAGGTCCATTAATTATTACGCAGTGCCAGACCCCCTCAATGTGGCCCAATAAAATGTTTAGTCAGTTGTAAACCTCTAATCATATCATATGAGCATTATTTTTAATGGATATGAGTAAAAATGTATCCAACAAAAATATTTTCATGTGAAATGAAGCCAAGTCTAAATCACAGTTGCCTCTATCAAAAAGTTGTCAGATCTCACGTAAAGCCAAGCTTTTAACTCTACACGCCTTACTCTACAAGCCCTTACTGCACAAACTCTACAGCTTAGTCAATATATGTGACTTGGCCGTTTTGTTGCTACAAGAACTGTTTGTATAACAGAATTAATGAATTAATCTTCACTTTACGCCTGGGAACTGTGACTTGGCTTCATTTCACATGAAAATGTTTTTGTTGGATTTCACTTCTTTTTGTAGTTTACTACAAGGAGTAATTTTATCGATTTTCACATCTCTAGCTTCAAAACTTGCGGAAGTCTCATACCAACTTTTAACCCCTGGTTTTAAAGGTTAAAAGGTTAGGGGGAGATTTACTAAAAATTTTGAATTACGTGTTTGACTATATTTGTAATAAAGAGTCCCTTTATCAATTTTTGGACATCTAGCATCAAACTTTGCAATAGTGTAATACAAACTTTCATCGCCCAGTTTTAGGGTTTGGGGGGTGGTTTATAAAGAATCCTGATATTGTGTTTTATTATCTATTACAACGAGTTCGTATATCCATTTTCTGACTTCTGCCATCAAAAGTTTCGAAAGTGACATACAAATTTTCATCCCCCAATTTTAGGGGTTGAGGGCTGATTTATTAAAAACCCTGAAATACGTGTTTAATTATTTCTAACAGGGAGTATTCATATCAATTTTTAGACTTATAGCATGAAAATTTGTGGAAGTCTCATACAAGATTTCATCCCCTATTATATAGGGTTGGGGGGTAAAAGTTCAAAGTTTTAGATTTTTTCCTTTGTATATGCCTAATAACCTACCTTGATGCCAAATATCAAGTTTCTAGGTCATCTGGAAGTGGGTTAGATTTTTGATCTATAAGTCAGTGAATCAGTGAGCCAGTGAGTGAATCAGTCAATGAAACCCCGGTTTTTAAACGTTAATATTTCATAACCGTCAGAGCAAAGTTAATGAAATTTTGTATTGTAGATAAGCTAAAGAACGGGTTGGGTATTAAAACGAGGAGCACAAACCTAAGGATTGCGACACTATGGGGGAGTCACGGGGGTGTTTTTCAATCGTTCCTATGCATTCTGGCTGCCGGAGTTGCGCCGAAGTATATTTAGTTAATTTTACAAAATGTTGAAAAATTCGATTTAGAGGTTAACAAAACACTTCGCTAATTACTTCTCAACCCGTAAAACGAAACGTATATTTAGCAAAATTCTTACACTTTTCATGTTGGGTCTTTCAAAATACTACTCAACGCGTAAAACGGAACGTATATTTAGCAAAATTCTTACATTTTTAAGTTGGGTCTATCAAAATGAAACGTCATTTTATTGACATCGACAGCTAATCTGTCATTTGATTGACAGATATCTGGTCGCTCGCTAGATGATTCATTCCGTTGCTCTCGAGTTTTCGTGAATGTGTTTTCGTGTTTTTCTCCTGCTTCTTGCTTTACGACGACTTCGCTACCCATTTGGACACCGATTCGATTGCTTTTCTGGACGACCTGGCTTTTATTTTGGACACCGATTGGATTGCTACTGTGAACGACTTGGCTTTTCCTTTGGACTCGACATGGCAGAACAAAATTGTGAATCCGTGCCGTCTACGAGCTCGGCGTTACCCGTGCCGTCTACGAGCTTGGCGTTACCCGTGCCGTCTACGAGCTCGGCGCCCGACCCGGCTATTCCTGGCGACCAAGATTTATTTACCGATGACGGGCCGTACGACGAACGGCGTTTGAATTCAAATGAAAATGTTAAAATATGGAATCTGATAAACGTATATAATACTTTTGGCACCAATGAGCAGTGTGTCACATTTGCCGAAACTAATGGCATGGTGTATAATAACAAAGTTTGCTCCAAACACCGCACACCCATGCGACTGGATCAAACAACCAACAAATCGTTTGGTTCATGGTACTGCTCTAAAGGTCAGTGCAGACAGAAATCCAATCTCAAGGACCACCGGAACATTTTTCGAAAATGTGAAAATAGATCTCACACATGTATTTTATTTAATATATGCCTTTGCACACAAATGGAGCTATGATACAACAATAAACGAGGATCCATACAAAGTAGTAAAGCAGCGATCATTGAGCCGAGTTACAGTAAGTGACTGGTACAGTTATTGTCAAATTGATGAATCAAAATTTGGAAAACGATAGTACAATAAAGGTAATTGTAAGAGATCGACGCGCGTGACTGATCTTAACCAACTGTAAGAAGAGTGTGTGATTCTCGAGTTTTATTTGTCAAAGGTAACAGGCGAGGTGCGCGTGGAGACGAATTTGTAAGCCCATAGGTGGGAGTACATTGAGTCGTCGCTGCGCTCCTCCAAGCGCACGACGCGCGTTGCCTGCGTAATATTTTTTGTTACTGTAACTTAACGGATCGCGAATAAAGCCCTAGTTTTGTGTTTTCGTATTTTAAAGTTTTATTCCGAAGTAATCATCATCCCAGCAGCTACATCCGCTGGTCTTCGAGCCCGATAATGTTCAGCACACCGCCGCCGCGAAAGCCGGTCATGATGACTACCCGCAGTACAAAAAAGCTGAAAGGAAAACAGGCAAAGCCACAATCGGTTGGAGAACCTTCACCACAGGAATTACCTTCGCCAAAAGTGATTGATGACAGCAAGATGGCAAAGTCATGCACAACCAGTGTGATGAGGCTAATGAAGGCGGAACTAACGGTACCTAATCCGTCACGAACGTGCCCCTCTGACGCTGACTCAAAGAAAACGTCATCATCAAAAAATGCTTCTCGTCGTCGAAAGTTAGAATTAGAAGCAGCGAAGGCGAAGGCGCTCATCGAGAAGGACCTGATTGACAAACAATTAGCGGCGGACCTTGCCGACCTCGACGAAGAAAATTACAGTCCACCATCAGTTTTATCGAACGAAAGTCGCGGTAGTGAAATTAAAAAGTGGGTAGAGCGAAGTCAACACGAGCTGGAATTGCAGCATGCCACTATGATTGGAAACCACAACGGCATGCCGCAATCGTCAGGTCACACTGACACAGATGGTCCAGTTCAGCAGCTCGCCAGCGCACTTCAGAACTTGGTCACTTCCTCGACTCTTCAGCAAAATACTCACCTGCTCAGTCGTCTCAGCACGCCTAAAGAGCTCCCATTATACCACGGGAACCCACTGGAATGGCTGCAGTTCAAACATGCTTACCAGGATTCCACTGAAGCGTGCATGTTCACCGATAAGGAAAACCTGTGGCGGCTAAGAAAGTGTCTCCGTGGTGCAGCTCAGGAAGCAGTGTCAGCGCTGCTGATAAGTGGGACCTCGCCTGCAGCTGTGATGTCTACATTAGAGCTACAATTTGGAAACGCTGACGTCATTCTGTCCCACATTAAGACAGATATACAAAAGATAAATAATTTATCAGCTGACTACCTGCGAGAATTAGTACCATTTTCAGTCAAAATACAAAACTACGTAGCAGCGGTACGTGCCCTTGGCCGTGAAGAGTACCTACGAGGCGTCGAAGTAGCTACAGTCGTGTTATCTAAGCTACCTACTACTCTGCTATCCAAGTGGACCGACTACAGTTATCCGCTAATCACCGCAAGCTCGCCTAAGTCTAGATTGGAGATGGTATCTGAATTTCTCACTGAAGAATCTGTGAAGATATCTACGTGTAGTGCCACATTAATTCAGCCTACGTACAAACGTAAACAGTTTAACGAAAAAGTGAACAATGTATCAGTGCTAAATACAAATAAACAAAATGGACAAAGTGAACTAAAGTGCCGTTATTGTCGTACGCAAATTCATAAACTAACCGAGTGTAAAAAGTTTAAAAAATCGTTACGAAAGGACAGATGGGCGCACGTGAAACGTTACGGCATTTGTTACAAGTGTTTAATAACGCATCATAACCGGGAAACGTGTCCCGCTGCTGCTTGCGACGTGAACAATTGTGGTGCATCTCATCACCGCTTGTTGCACTATGAACCGCGAAAAGACAATAGTGAATCTGCGCCAGCGCAAGTGTTAGAAACTGAAAGTGTGAACCACAACATAAACATTAATAGTTCGGCGTTCCTGAAAGTGCTACCTGTAAATATTCACGGACTAAATGGCATAGTAACAACCGCTGCATTACTCGACGATGGTTCTACAGTGTCCTTGATAAGCGCCTCCCTCGCTAAGCGGGTGGGGATGACCGGCCGCCGGGAACGTCTACGTGTACGTGGCGCCTGGGAAAATACTGAGCTAGTGTGCGACGCTCAGCTGACTAACCTGTCGTTGTCCGGTGCCGATAACAAACTATTTACAATTAGTGCGCGCATTGTTGATGAACTTAATTTACCTAAACAGAACTTAATTACAGTGAATGTGAATAACTATGAACACTTACGTACTGTGAGTCGTGAATTATGTACAGAGCGACTCGAACCGCAAATTTTAATCGGCCAAGATAATTATCACTTACTTTTACCTCTCGAGACGAAGATGGGTCTACCGAACCAGCCCTGTGCCACCCGGACGCCTCTGGGCTGGTGCCTGCATGGAAGGGTACCTACCGACTCACCTGGTCCTGTGCGTCACTCCACGTTGTTCGTCACCAGTCAAGGAGATGATGACGCCACGAAAGCTGAAGATACTTTACGAGAGGTCCAGGAAGAAGTACGAAGGTCGTACTCCATCGAGTCCACGAGCATCTTTTCTAAGCCTAATCAAAACTCAGAAGATTTACGCGCTGTGAAAATTCTGAAAGAAACATTCAAAACAAAGATCAGCTGGGATGAACCTGTATCCGACGCAATATATACATTAATAACAATGTTACAATCGATACGTCACGTAAGCCTGCCCAGGTATTATCAGGATGCAACAGCCTACGCGAGCGTGAGCGAGACGGAAGCAAAACCTGTTCCCAGTCAGCCGGCGCTCGGGCAAGCGCATGCAGCTCCGCCGTCGGCCAGCTATACATGCCTACAGCTGCATATGTTTTGCGACGCCAGCACTCAAGCAATGTCTGCCGTCGGTTATTTTCACTGGAAAAATTATGATGATAACGTACACGTTGCGTTTATAACTAGTCGCTGCCGTGTTACGCCTATCAAACCAGTTACCGTACCGCGCCTAGAACTACAGGCGGCACTGATGGCTGCTAGACTCGCTGAAACAATAATTAAAGAACATAGAATAAAACCGGAAAGAAAATTCTTTTGGAGTGATTCTAGTACGGTACTCAGTTGGATAAGAAATACTGCGCGTAACTATAAACAATACGTCGCGCACCGACTCGGTGAAATAGACGAGTTAACAGATATAAATGAATGGAAATATATCAATAAAAAATTGAACGTAGCTGACGCTGCCACCAGGCCATGCTACGATAGTTCAATGCTTGAAAAAGAATGGATGCACGGACCTACTTTTCTCCGCAGTGAGGAAGACCAGTGGCCTCGCGACTTTTCACTTTTGGAACCTGAAAGAAAACAAACGAGATTAGATCCGGAATGCATAAATATTCTAGTGAAAGAAAATGAAAAAATTAACTTACCTGTTCCTGAAGCGACGCGTTCTCTTCATGGCTGCGTTTGCAACGAGCTACTGCTATAATCCTGAAATTTCTAAATGAATTAAAAAATGTACCTACTTACCATTTGATGACACCATGGAACGAGCTGAAGTACTGTTTCTGAAACAATCTCAATCGCAAATATTTTGAAAAGGAAATAAATAGAAATTAAAAACAATAGATGTACCTAAGACAAATAAACTACTTACCCTGACGCCGATGAGTCACACGTGTTGGCGGCCGCATTAATTCTGCTCCTGGAATTTGGTCTGAAATGAAAGATCCTACAATATTGGACGGGCACAGTCACGTGACTGAATTGAATCATTATCATCATCGTTTTACTTAATGGAAACCAATAGACGGTGGTGAACGAAGTGATACAAATATACTGGACTACAAGATTGAAACCAGTAACTAAGACTGTGACGTCTCAATGCATGTTGTGCAGAATACCAAAATGCAAACCAGAAGTACCCAGAATGGGTGACCTGCCCATTGCCTCGACGGCCCATCATCAGCGTCTCTTAACCAAAAGAGGCACCCTTTTAAGATCAGCCACTCGTGTCGCACGGATACCTGTTTTAAATGAGTGATGCAGACACATCACTAAGGTGGGAGAATGTAAGAGATCGACGCGCGTGACTGATCTTAACCAACTGTAAGAAGAGTGTGTGATTCTCGAGTTTTATTTGTCAAAGGTAACAGGCGAGGTGCGCGTGGAGACGAATTTGTAAGCCCATAGGTGGGAGTACATTCAGTCGTCGCTGCGCTCCTCCACGCGCACGACGCGCGTTGCCTGTGCTAATATTTTTGCTACTGTAACTTAACGGATCGCGAATAAAGCCCTAGATTTGTGTTCTCGAATTTTCACGTTTTATTCCGACGTAATCATCATCCCAGCAGCTACAGTAATTATGAGCAATAAAGGTAATTAAATGCTAACAGTGTGTATTGCTAAACCGGCGAGAGCTAGACTTTGCTACACTCTGCCTCCTCTGGCTTGCTTCATTCAGGGCCTCTTTCATCTCGCTTTATATATAACTCTTTATGTTTATTTGTTGCAGGAAGGCACATTGAAGGCCATTGGGTTCTAGGCATGATTGAAGATGGGTCTGAGGATCTCCGACTAGAGGTGTGCCCAGACAATTTACGTTCCACCAAGGTTTTGTTGCCATTAATACAAAAACATGTGGAATTGGGCACTACAATCCATACAGATTTTTGTAGAGCCTATGATTGCCTCGAAGAACAGTGGTTAACTTTCTTGTGAATGTACCCGACATTCACAAGAAAGTTAACCACTCAGACCCTGAGAACCCATTTGTTGCCAAAGACGGGACTCACACACAGAGGATTGAATCCCAATGGAGAGCAGTGAAACGATTTTTTAAAAAAGACAATTATAATAATCCCGAAAATTTTGCAGATGCAATAGTCGAGTATTTATGGCGACGAAACGTGCAAAAATACAAAAAAGATCCATTTTTAAAAATGTTGGACGTTATTAAATTATGTGTACAAATTAAAGTAATAATTGTTAGTTTGGTGTTTAATTTGATAGTATTTTAAAAATAAAAATTATGTAACAAAGTGTAATTGTGACTGGCGAGAGCTAGAAACTCAAAGGAGGATCTGAGTGTCGCTGCGCCAGAGGAGGCCGAGTGTAGCGAAGGAGGGAGCCGGCGAGCGAAGCGAGCCGGCGACCTCCGTAGCGTACCGCCCCAAACCGCCAAAAGCAAACCGCCTTGATAGATTAGGTGTGAAACAAAAAATAGGTTAGGTTAGGTTAGAACATGACAAACAACGCACGAGCCGAGCGAGCGAAGTGAGCGTGCCGCGGCAGCGGCCGGCGAATTGCCAGAAGTAAACTGCCTTGATAGATTAGGTGTGAAACAAAAAACAGGTTAAAAATTCTGATATAGCCGAAAGTGAGGTTAAGTACTAAAAAAAATATTACTCAAAAACTAAGGGCCTGCGGCTGGGGGGAGTTGCAGGGAGGGGCTTCCCCCCTCCCCCCAACCCTTCCCCCTTCACCCCTCCCCGCGGGTACCGGGCGGCTATAGTTTAACCGTTAAAATTTCATAAATTTTAAAAATTAATTTAAAAAAAACTACGCTTCGCCGGGGGGGGGGGTTGACTCCCCTTCCCCCTACCCTCCCCCTCAATTATTATTGAAGGGAATGTAAAACTAAATATTCTGTGAAAATTTCAAGCATCTACCTGGTACCATTTTTAATATAGAGCGAAAAACGTCTAAAAATTCAGGTTTGTTGTATGGGAGCCTCCCTTAAATATTTATTTTATTTTGTGTTTAGTATTTTTTATATTGAAATACATCATCTGTGAAAATTTCAGCTGCCTAGCTATCATGGTTCATGAGATACAGCCCGGTGACAGACAGACAGACAGACGGACAGACGGACTTCGAAGTCTTAGTAACAGGGTCCCGTTTTTCCCATTGGGTACGGAACCCTAAAAATGAATTCATGATTCAAAATTCATCAATTTCATCGTTTTCGATTTCAAATCGTAATCGCCATCTACTATACATAGGTATAGTTTAGCTCTTCTTGTGGCAATGATGTTACGTTACAATAAAAATAGTTTTTTTTAAGGATACTCCCATCGTCAACATGTCCAGTTCCAAGCATGGGCTGGAGGAATATCTATATCACCATACCTTATTAATACACTTTAGTACTCTACAGTACCTGCTTGCTTTTTGATATGCTAAAAACATTATCTACTAGATAAAGTTCTTAACTTGTTCTCTTAACTCTTAACTCTCTTAACTTCTCGTTGATACAGTGATATTTATATCACTGTGATATTTATATCACTGTATGAACGAGAACAAGTTAAGAACTTTATCTCGTTCGACTGTTATTCTTAATATCTACCTCGTAACTCAATTTCTCAAGCATACTCGCTTGTGTATTTGTAGGGACTTTTCCCAATGCTTCGCATCTGCTACTCAGCGAAGAGATTGCATAGGTCCTAGAGAGTACAGGTACACTGTGCGCTCCCTGCATAATACTGCATATCCCCATTTCACCAGGTCCCTTGCAGTTTATTGTTGAAAGTCTAACATTCTGCTACAAAAATGAAGACTTTAGTTACTGCTGATAGCTAGTCCCCTGTACATCAAGCTGACAAATTTGTAATGTTCCCCTGTGTGATTAATGTGCTATTTGAAATTTCCGTTATTGTTGTCCCACAATACGAAATAACATCGAGTGCTGCTGGCGACAAATAATCCATTTCAGTGGTATAATTTTTGGGTAGGTATCTGCTACACAATATTGCTTTGCGAATTTCGAATCATATTTGTTCATTTAATTAATGCGAAAACCTGTTAGATAGCCCTTGAGCGAGAGAAGGTTTAGCTTTTTATGTAATTTGAAATTATTTCTGGTATTCTGGTATAGGTAGTGCTAGAACTACAGAAATAATTTCAAATAAAATGTACTTTAATTTTTATCCTCTAGAGGATTTCAATGTTATCTGACTGATAGTTGTAGCTACGTTTGGCGCGTAGGAGAAACAACTTTACTTCACTATTCTTGAAAAGAAAAACTATTTATTTGTAAGTTTGTTTCTGATTCTTTAGGGAAATACAATTGCTATTAAATTTATTAACAAATGCCTAAAAACTCTAGTGTCTTAATCATTTATTGATTTTAGTACACAAAATATTGATAAATTTAATAAGACCTATTAGTTAGTATAATATACAATTTAAAAATGATATTAAAATAATGTAAAACGGCACTATGATTTTTTCTCTTGTGAAATAAATTGTAGCTGGCTTTTTTTTGAAATGCGGTATCATTATTTGTACAATAGCAGACTTTAATCAACTTTATTAAATAAACTAACGGCTTAATACTCCCGCCTCTGCTATTGCAATTTTCTTTCCAAGAATTATGTGGTAGGTACATTTTTTCATTAAACTTTTATGCTTCGATCCGACAAACATTATTAGATTGCTATATTTTATATGAAAGTTGCAACATTCAAAGATTTTAGGTAGTTGTCCTACAGCATGCGCTGAAACAAGTTTGCATACAATGCTGTTATTATAATTATTATGATTGCGATGCCAAATTCTATGTCATAACATAATTATCACGTATACGTTCGAGTAAAATATAATTATGATTCAGCTGTTCTCATTTGGTTTCTAAATCCCGTTGCCCAACACCTTCGTTCACACTTTACATTTCAAAAATGTTTTATAGAAGTATAACTTTTGTCTATGAGAAACAAAAATGTTACATTTTATTTTTTACGGTTCTTACCCTGATGCGTTCAACGCGACAACACTGGACGACAGAATGAATAACTATTTTTAGCAAAAAATAGCATCACCGACTTCCACCGTGTACAGAATTTGAATAGTTAGCACGAATGTGACATTCATGTACATTACCTATTGTTGATTTATGAAAAACGGTTCAGCCAATTACAATAAAATTTAAATAGGACCACCTCAGAAGTATTCGCATTCAAAATAAAATAAAAATTAAATTGTTTGACAATTGACGAAAATATCTATGAACATACACAAAAAAATACATACAGACGAACATCCCTAACCTCCTCTTTTTTGGAAGTCGCTGTAAATGATACCAGCGTAGTACTCGTTTTTACTGTTTTATTGGCACACATGTTTGAATGTTGTTACATGTTTCTAAATGAAAATATACAAAAACTAAATTAAATTATACACAAAGTTTGTTAAGTTGGCACTTAATATCACAAAGTTGTTAGTCCATTCAGTCAAATCTTCCCAAAAGAACATTTTTTTCTTCTATTTGAATGGCAAAAATACCTATTCACACTATCCGAAGATATCGTTAATTCTTTAATAGTCATTCATCGTAATCACGAACAATTGATAATAGATAAAATATTTTCATGTTTCATATGTTAGCTGCGCTTATTAAAGAGGGTACCTACACATAGTCGCAACACACTTAGGACATGGACATATGTGTTTGCTCTGAGTTTGGTTGTAATTAGTAATTTTATTTGTGTAGTTATGTTTGTATTAGAATATGTATAGGTATAGGTTTGTAGTATATCAGTCTCTGGCAGCCATATGACAAGCTTTGCTTAGTTTGGGATCGGTTACCGTGTGTAGGATGTCCCCCAATATAATTAAATTTATAATAATTACGCGCTAAGACGCAGGTAGCATTATGTTTATCGACATATTATATATTTTATACGCTACCACCGTGTGGACGGACAAAAAAAATTAAAAATACCCGTTGAAAATACAAAGTACATAATACATACATTTAGAAAAAAAATAGAACTAAAACAGAAGCAAACAAAGCGTTGAATCCGATGCTGACACAATCACCCGTAACTCTCGCTATCTTTATGTGAAACGGATATTTTAATGGCGTTTACTGCGACAAAGTTTTATAATATTTTCCAATGTTTTGTTTAACTCAGGTTAAATTGTCCGCCCTAGTTTGGTTTACTATTTTTGTAGCAGATATCGGTTTCAACGAGTCGCCAAATGTAGGGAACGCACATTTATTTACGATAACTATAAAGAGTCAATTAATTTATGTTTATTTTATTATTTTGTTGTAATTTTACCGATAACCATTAAAATAATAATGGTCTCTCCTAAAATATACGTATTAGTACTATTGTGGGTCAATTTATATCATCCATATCCAAATTATTAATCAACAATTAGTTGATTTATTATTTGATTTCGCATCTTTTGTTTCCAGTAAACTTTTTTGTAAAACTTACCGTTTACGATTTATGGCCCATTTAATGAAATTTCATTAAATGGACCTTAAAACATTAAATGGTCCATAAATCGTAAACGGTAAGTTTTACAATTACAAATACAGTTTGACATATTATTTCATTGAATTATATATCTACACCAAAAGATATGCACCGCCTTGAAATTTCAAACTATGCGTCCAACTACCGCAAACCAAAGAAAAATTTCAAGTATGCGACTGGCATACATTGTTGGTCCAATTAGAATAAGCTAGAGACACACTTGACTTTTATGAAGTCCTATTGAAAATATGAGAAAAGAAGAATAGATATTGGAATGGCTATTGTAGTAGTATGAAGGAGGAAGATTTGTTAGATGCGGGCACAATAGCAAAGTCTCCAATACCGGACGCTGTTATTGGCATTTCTAACGTAAATATTCAGGATATACCGAATACAACTTCGCATTCAGAGAAATCCTTTGTGTCGTTGAATGCGGAGTATCAGAAACAAAACCTGAGGTACGTTAGAAGTAGCTATTTATTGTTTCTATAAGATCTTTAAATGGTTTTGAAATTGATATCAATTATTGAAACACGTATCATTTTCATTAAAACAAGTTGGAATTATTGCGATTAATACCGAAGAGTAAAAATGAGTATACAACGAATAATCACAAAAATGTACATACTATTTACCTATTTTTAATTTAAAAAAATATAATTTACTGAACACCAAAACTACAGCAAAAATTATTTTAAAGTATTTTTTTTTTCGAAATACAAAGGTCATAAAATGAGAGCCGACCCCACCTAACGTGGGAATGAGCAAAGAAGAAGAAGAAGAAAGGTCATAAAATGTAGAAGATATAAATATTTCAAAATACAAACTAAAACTTTCAAGAAAATATAACTACAGGAAGCTGTCAAAAGCTAAATAATAATCGGCCAAGTACGAGTCGGACTCGCGCACTAAGTTCCGTACAGTATGGGAGTCTCCCTTAAATATTTGTTTTATTTCAATTTAATTATTTATTAGTAAAGTGAATAAACAACTTAAAATTCTGTGAATATTTCAAGCATCTACCTGTAACCATTGTTAAAATCGAACGAAAAACGACTAAAAATTCAGATTTGTTGTATGGGATAAATTTTTACATATTTATTAAATTCTGTTTTAGTATTTGTTATAGCGGCAATAGAAATGCATCATCGGTGAAAATTTAAGTTTTCTAGCTATAACGGTTCATGAGATACAACCTGGAGACAGACAGACAGACCGACAGCGGAGTTTTAGTAATAGGGTCCCGTTTTAACCCTTTGGGTACGGAACCCTAAAAACTGAATTGCTGAAAAACTGTTGGTAACTACTTTTTCGACCGTTTCCGGAGGCTAATTTTTCGGACGTTAATTCCGATCACGGTACGTAAGAATAAATTATTGAATTTCTATGTTTCCTAAACGCGTTTTTTTCCATTTATACTGTACCAGCCTTTTTGAGGTTCCGTACCCAAAAGGGTGAAAACGGGACCCTATTACTAAGACTCCGCTATGCGTTTGTTTGTCTGTCTCCAGGCTGTATCTCATGAACCGTTAAGAAAGATGAAATTTTCACAGATGATGTATATCTGTTGCCGCTATAATAACTAATACTAAAAACAGAATAAAATTAATAATTAAGGGGGGCTTCCATACAACAAACCTGATTTTTTAAGCCGTTTTTCGCTCTATATTAATAATGGTAACAGGTAGATGATTGAAATTTTCACAGAACATTTAGTTGTATATTCTCTTCTAAATAATAAAATGAAAATAAAATAAATATTTAAGGGGGGCTTCCATACAGTACGGAACCCTTCGTGCGCGAGTCCGACTCGTACTTGGCCGATTATTTAAAATAGTTCACTGCTGAACAAAGAGCTTCCCTTACAGGGCGGACGGGTGGTTACAGTCAGCGATGGGATTGGATAATTTAAACAGCGCTAGCCCAATGAGGGTTGGTGGATTCACGTACTTACAAATTACACCATCGGATTTCTTCTATAGACGTATCGTTTGTTTGTTGGTTGCGTTATGAAGTTATGATGTTTTCTGTACCAAAAAGCCAGTAGTAAATTCGTACCTATATTTTAAATTTCGAAGATGGTGGGAAAACGTTTTCCTATTTACTCATACATTTCCCTTTCCATTTATAGGATTGCTATAAAAAAGAATAAAACAGTTACAAAATGAAGCGTGCATGCATGGGCGTTCCGCCAACTCAGTTGATTAACTATAAACCTACGAAGCGCCCTATCTTTTATATTTGATAGGAAAGTACAGACAAGAAACCGGGTGGAATACTGCCAAATAGAGTCGCGCCCAAGCGATTACAGATAGAATAAATTGTGACTCAGATTCAAACCTATACGAACATTGTACACGTATCTATAGTTTATTATCCTACTATATTAATACGATTCCTTTAAATGAAGATTGTTTTGAAAGAAAATAATAGGAAAATCATTTTCCAAAGCAAATAATTGAAAACTGTACAAGTTATGGCCTAATCTTGATATATTTTTGCATCATCTCATTTAGTTAGTCAAAACTATGTTAATTAAGCAATGTATATTATTTATTGTATGTATGGAATTAAATAAAGCTTTATTATTATTATATTAATACGGGACTTATCGCGTAATAAAACATGAGATGTGTATGTATTAATTAAATACCTCTTTTTCTGCCGACGTTTCAACCAAGTTGCATCGGTCGTGGTCACGGGCAGACTAAATGCGACGCCGCCGTATCGTGAAAGTTTAAAATAACATATCTAAAGTTTACCTATTTTTTTAATCATATATTTTTACAGCTCCATAAAATAGCTATGAAAACTATCTATTTAAGGAAATCGTCTTGCAGCATACCTATGCCATAGAGAAAATTAAAACATTAATTCAAGTTGTCTCTTGATTTTGCATTTATTTGTGTGTCTTTTCAGCCTATTCCATCCATGACATCGCTACTGGGCTGTGCCACTAAATATATGCCTCTTCTCCTTCTTGCCATTTTTCGGGTCCTGCGCAAGCCTCATACATTTGCCTTCTTGAGAGGTAATGTAAGTGTAGTGGTATATTATTTATGTATAAAATATCACGGATAAACTCTAAGTATTCCTGCAGAAACAGCACTGGACTCCAGCCACTAACCTCGCGTTTTGAACTCAAAAGTATAAGTATAAGTTTTGTATTGGCCGGGAGCTAATCCAGGTCTCGGAGTTTTTAAGCCGCCTGAAGGCTCTGATTTGTTAAGGCAGCGTTTCTGGCCGGTGGCGATATTTTTTGTCACGTCTGTAGTTCGTGTGCGCTGATATTAAGTAATATGGATAGAGTGTAGTAAGCGCATGTATAAGCACTTTGTTCGACTAAATCGCTTCAGTTGGCACGATGTAAGGTTTTCGTAGTATTTACGAGCTGATATCCAATGTATGAAATGATTCGTGCATACTGAATCGTGTTTGTTTGTAACTTTGGCGTAGTACATTTGTTTTCAGCAAAATATATTTTATATTCTGTTTTATAGTTAATCAATAGATTGTCGTCAGTTTATTTCATTGAATTTTACACGATTAGAGAGTATATTGATTTCGAAATCTCATAAAGTAAGTTGTTCATAATGATGACTATTTTGATTTCTTTTCAGGTTGGCCCTTATCATTATCATCATCCCTAGCCTATATTTGTCTAAAACAGCTACTGCTGAGCATAAGCTGCTTCTTTGCCACTTTTCTCAGTCTTATGTCCATTTAGTTTAGACTCTAGCTTAAGCCCGTGTTTCTCATGATTTATTTATTTTTCAGTGAATTAAATCATCGTGAAAAAACCTGCAGACAGAAGAAATTCGATGGTAATTGTGAATCCAATAAAGCTCACTGGGCAAGCGTGGTTTAAATGGCCCAATAGATATCACACGGCCACTACGATGCAGTAGGTAAGTCTTGAAATAATGTTGTTATGTTCAGATTAGATCACGGTATAATTATGATTGAGGATTTGTTTTAAGAAATTTTCATCTTCATCATGTTGTTTACATTGTTCCAGCCTGCTTACATGGCGGTACATCCATCCATCTATCCAACGCGGCATATTGCGGGAACCAAGCCAAAAGCATATTTACCACGGAACTGGAAAAACCGACCGGTGATGCCGCTCTAACACGAGGTGACGGCTTCGCATTTTAAACTGAATGGAAATAGTCTCCTGAGTAAAGGTGAACGCTTGTTCATTGCCGTTTTTTCACCGGATAACAGACCATCAATAAACAAATGCCTACATTTTTCGCCGGATGTCCGGTGCGTCAACACACGTTCATTATAACCCATTTACCACCGCGAATCTGGTGAAAAAAAAACGATCCGCTGTCCGGTAAAACAAATTGCCTCGAACAAGCGATCTAAATCTTGACGCGCTGCAAGAACTACTTGACTGAATAACTACTTATTTATTGATTCTCACACATAAACCATACCGAGAATCTTAAAGCTTAAAATTTGTAAAACTGATATTTTCGGGGCAACCTTAGGATGCAAGGAGATCTGGTACCGTAAAGATCAATTTTTCATACCGCTGCGCTGCGTTGATATTGAGAACAGTTTTTTTTTTCTGGTTGCCTCGTGTGAGATCAGCCTTAGTAAACACAGGTCTAGCGGGCAATGTAAGCCACTCTTCTTAATTATAGTGGATATGTGTGTACTTTGAAAAAATGGAATGTACTCCAGTACTCCGCTATGAGTCTACGTTGAATAAATAAGCTTCAAACAGCGAAAGGAATATCACGACGAAACTTGCATGTCTGAGTGTTTTTCTTAGTAAGCTTTTACTTCGATATGTAAAAAATGTACTAGTCAGACTTTTGAAATGGCTACTGCGTAAAATCAACCAGAGCCTACAGTTCAACGTACCTATTATCCAAGCTACTTTGATTTAATTGTTTAAACAACATGCGTCCGAAAAACTACAAAACAAATCAATATGCCTACTTACCCAGTCTAATAACGTGGAAAACAAACAAAAACAATTGTCTTTCTTTTCAACTTCGTCCCGATGATAAATAGTTATCGAATTCCATAAACATTTCCAATACAAAAAACATTTATTTTACCGTACAATATAACGTAATAAGCGTGGAAGTAAATCATAAAAATGCTTTATTGTGAACAGAAAACATTTTCCTTATTCCTTATGCAGCGTTTTTCTACCGTTCTTATTTGTTCTGCGTACAATAAATACGATATGAGAATTTTATGACGAATAATAATAGGTACTATTTATACATTTAATTTTCTTCCTCAACCCAACTCTGAATTCATATTCATTACAACAGAAAGTATAGAAATACTCTTAACATTTTTAATTCATTACGAAAATAACACTAACTTAGAAAATAACGTATATCTGAAAAGAAAATGAAATTAAAACATCTAGCACTGCAACCATTTTAGAGAAAAAAGTTTACAGATACGGCTTCAGTGCCACGAGCGCTACAAAGTGCTACAAAGTTGCTACGCGGCTCGAATCTACGAGGCTACAGGTATTTGGAAAAAGTCCAGGTGGCGCGTAACGTAGCTAAATGAGATTTTTTTATTTTACCGCCGGGTATACTAGATGGAACACTTTTGTAGGCGTATTTGTTGCATTCACAGGCAGCGCTGTTCGTATTCTCCTTTACAGACGAAATTTTTGTTACTTCCATGAGATGGTTTTTAGGGTTCCGTACCCAAAGAGTAAAAACGGGACCCTAGTACTAAGACTTCGATGTCCGTCTGTCCGTCTATCCGTGTGTCCGTCTGTCTGTCTGTCACCGGGCTGTATCTAATGAACCGTGATAGCTAGGCATCTGAAATTTTTACATATGTATTTCTGTTGCCGCTATAACACCAAATACTTAAAATATAATAAAATGAATATTTATGGGGGGCTCCCATACAACAAAAGTGATTTTTAGGAGTTTTTTGCTCGCTTTTAATAACGGCAAGAGGAATGGGGCTCCCATAAGGTACGGAACCCTTCGTGCGCGAGTCTGACTCGCACTTGGCCAAATATTAGATTTAGTTTGCTGTTCAGGTTTTTAGTAATTGTGTTTTTTGGCAGTTTCCGTATACAAAGCAAATATTTTAAAAAAATCCCGAAAGATAAAAAAACTGAAAATACTTTTAACAACCAAACTGAAGGCCTTCAATCCGGAACATAATTACGTCCGCACACAGCAACAATCTTGGCAGTTAATTTTTTTTAGCTTGGTAGTTGAATACCTACTTACCTTACAAAAACGTGAGGGCTACATTCCCAATTGGTTAATGATAAAACCATAATTACAAAAATTTAATCAACACGCTGTATAACCTCATACAACGAAGAATATCAGTGCGTTGTTAAAGTTTACGAGGAAATCCCTAGGGATGTTATAGAGAGGTTTCCCTGTGTTCAGCGAGTCGTTGTTCCGGGCAGGCACGGTATCTCGGTCAAATGACAATGTGCGCACCTATAGGCTTCTATTCAGTCTTTTTAATACTTACATGTTGCAAAAACTGTACAGCATATTATTAAACTATGAATTTACCTACGCAAATCCTTACTAATATTATAAATCCGAAAAGTTTGTTGGTTTGTTGGTTTGTTACTCCATCACGCGCCAACGGAGCAACGGATTGACTTGATTTTTGGCATGGATATAGTATAAAAGGCGGAAGGAGCTTTAGGATACTTTTTATCCCGAAAAATTTCATAGTTCCTGTAGGACAGGACAAAAACCCTCGAAAGCGAAACTGTCGCCACTATCACAAAGACGCTAAGTGATTAATTCCTCTATGACGCTAATATGGACTAACGAAACGTCACAGCCAAACGTAATTAGATGACAGGTGACATTGTCTGCAGACTTTTATAAATCACAAGTAGCGTGGCAAGGCGACAAATAGTTTTTCTACCATTATATCCCCTTGAAGAGGAAATAAAGTATGGATTGAAAATGACAACTGACATTAAAATTGGATAAAATGTTATTTTCCCTCTGCATGCTACATGTTACTATGACGTTTAATACCAGGCCGTCATTTTGTCTGACATTAAAAATATTTTTAAACATTCTATCATTAGAGGTTCAACATGTTTTTTTATTCTACCTTTATGGTAAAGAATCATCACACTTTAATATTTTCAATCCGAAAAGTTTGTTGGTTTGTTTCTTTTTGACGCAGCAACGGAGCAAAAGATTGACCTGATTTTTGGTATGGATACCTATGGTTTAATAGACAGAAAGTGATAATAGGATACTTTTTATATCTCGAGAAAATTCGTGATTCCCATGGGATAGGACAACAACTGTTTCTCAGCAATGGAGCAACGGATCGACTTGATATTTGGGGTGGGCATAGTTTGGAAGACGGAAAGTGACATGGGATACTTTCCATCCCGAAAAAATTGTGGTTCCCGTAGGACTTAACGATAAATTTTTCTCAGCAACGGAGCAACTTGCCTTGGCATATTGCATGAATATAGTTTGAAAGACGAAAAGTGACATAGGTCACTTTTTATCGCAAAAACTTTAACAGTTCCCGTAGGATAGGATAAAAACTAAGTGAGTGGGCTGCGGTAGCAGCCGTCTAAGCGCCAGAAATAACCTGTCATGGCAAGTTTAGGACGTTCCCACATATTTCGCACTCCTTCGCGGCACTCAACAGCACTAGCCCAGACTCGGGCTCCATAAGGGAGCTTGCGCTCTCGCCATAGTGACGGAGTGTTTCGGAGCACAAGACACATCGTCATCCACCACTCGGGACTAACCAGTACTGAACGTCAGACAGCATTCCAACGCCCTGGTCCCAGTGCAGTGGGTCAGTCATAGTAGCCCAGCGCCTGCCTCTTCAACTGCAGAGGGCAGTGAGAACGGCAATCGCGATACCGACACCTCTCATCCCCTGCAGCCCCACTGCGTCTGCCAACATGTTGACGGCCTAGCGGAAGGTAGGGTAGGTGGCGGCACCCACACCACCAGTTCCATATATCCCACCGCGGCCCCTTATCCTCGGCTGTCATATCAGAGTCCAAGAAGCAGCCTTGCTTTATGAAACTAAGAAAGGTTATTCCCAGCAAGTAACTGGAGATAGAGAGACAGAAAAGAAGCCACACCCAGCGCAGCAGGAGGAGCTGGAGTTCATATGCCTGGTAGACGGAGCAGCACTAGAGCAAAATCTTAACCGAGAAATTAACATATTTACAGACGGCAGTAAAATTAAAGGGAAAGTTGGGGCGGCATTATCCATTTGGGATGATGCCGCTGAGATCAGTACCCGCAAGCTGAAATTGGCCGATTGGTGCTCTGTGTAACAGGTCGAGTTATTGGCACTTCTTGAGGCTACCGAAAAAGCAAAAATCTTTTGTGACTCCAGGTCTGCACTGGAAACGGTAGTTGGCGTATCTTCCCTCCATCCCTTAGCAGTAAATTCAAAGCTAACATAAAGTTACTAGGTACACGCACAAAATAAAATAGTGAAACTTTATTGGATTAAAGCGCACGCGGGGATGGAGAGAAATGAGAGAGCGGACCAGCTAGCAAAGGAAGCAGCACTGCACTCGAAGTGCAGACCTATTTAGGATAACTGCCCCGTTTAATTCGTCAAGCGAGAAATCCGAAAGGACTCTCTTGACGAGTGGAACCGGCGGTATCAGGATGGACACACAGCGGCGGTAACCAAAACATATTTTCCGGATGCAAGGGCGGCATACAAGATCGTAAGAGAAATAGCACCAGTGGGAATCATAACTCAAGTGCTGACGGGGCATGGTGAGTTTTCCCAATACTTACATCGATTTAAGTTGAGGGAAAGCCCATCGTGCATCTGTGAACCCACAAAAGAGGAGACTCCACTGCACATAATCTTGGAATGCCCAGTTTATGGAAAGCAGAGATTTGATTTAGAACAAAAAATTGGAATTAATCTAACACGAAAAAACCTTAGAAACAATTTTATCGAATTTTTGCACAAATATTTGTAAAAAAGCAATACTCAATTAGGAACAAGTAGGTATAAACTTTGCTGTACCATTGTAATGTTTATTATAACTGCAAACAGCCAAAAACATTGAAATATAGGTATATATACACTTAGTTTTTATTCATTTGTAATTAAGACCCCTGATCATGTCAGGGATATTTCGCGATATAATAAAAAAAAATCCTCGGATGCAGCGTCGCAAGAGCGGCACTGCAGCCCGCCTAAGTTGCGACACTCTTCATAAGGCATGCAACCTACCGGCCATCCTCTCAGCTGCTTTAGCGGCTGAAACTCGAGTGCCAGCCTCTAAGCTTCCTTGGGGGAAAAGACCCAAAGAAGAGGGAGGTTTGGAGTGCCGCCTTTTCAGCTGCCTCAGACCTCCCCCACGACAAGGCGGGAATACACGGGGGGGTTGTATATACACTCCAACCGTAACTTAACCAACAAAAGCATTCCTCTAAGGTATTTTGATATTTGTCAGTTAGGTTAGGTTTCGCAGCCGACATAAACATAAGCCAAAATCAAAATACAACGCGGGCGAAGCCGCGGGTAAAAGCTAGTAATTTATATATGAATATCAAGTAATTTCAGTGTTATAAAAAAAAAAACTACAAAAAAACTCCATCATCAATGTATCAACTGTACGGCATCCACTGTTGGGCATAGGTTTTCTCTGTAGATCTCTAAATGTCTTCTAACTCTAAGAAAGCCTTGCATTCAGTGCAAGCGGTCTAAATTTGTAGAGATGGTTTAAACAATGGATATCCCTATATTACTGGGGTAATTAAAATGGGTATTCGTATTTACAGAAAGATTTGAATAGCAATACTACGAGTTATTGACACTAACACACATAATTATTCACATAATTCCTTAAAGCGTAACAGTCTATAAAGATTTAAACATTTTATATCACGCACACTTATCAAGTAACAGCGAAAAATATCAGTACGTTGTTCAACTCTGGGAAAAAACCGTACTGTACTGGGCACTGCAGAGATATCCTTTTAAAGGGTGTATTTTCCTGGACAGGTACGTATCTCGGTCATATGTGACAATGTACTCAAACTCATGCCTACGATCACTTGCTGAATGCAGCCTTGCAATATTCCCAATGGATAAGTGCAGGTAAATTCAATCTTTTTGGATTTTGGTTATAATAGTTGAAAAATGTACTTAAATCAATTACTGTGATTATTTAGCAAGGTTGCAATTACTTTTGTTTTTTTTTATTTCGGATAGGTTTACATTTGACCACACACTGCCTGATGTTAAGCAGATATGCGGTCTAGGATGTAACACGCTTACCTAGAACTATACTTATGTAATACAATGTAATTGCAACCTTGCACTTATCCATTGGGAATATTGCAAGGCTGAATGCGAATGAGCGTAGGCATGAGTAGAGTGTAATTGTCACATATTATATGACCGACATACCTACTTGTCCGGGAAGATATATACTTTCTATATCTTATAAGGCTATTTCTATAGGATCAAGTACAGTACGGGTACGTATATAGGTATGCGTAAGCTTTTAATAGTTCATTGCTGAACAACATTGGCCATATTCCGCACATTAGCGCTATTTCTAAGTAGTAAACTGATATACACCATCAAATTTCTCCTCCGGATGAAAGCAGGTTTCCTTACGATGTAACGATGTAGTAAAAAAATTTCTAAAACTGGTATGAAAATCAGTCCTCATTAGGTTAGTGTTGTTAGTCGATTGTTATTAAGAGTTCGAATCGTAACTAATTTATGGTTGATCGTGATTTCTTAATACCTTATTTGTACCTTATTTTTTGTGCCTTAATTCAGAGTTCAGTACACACCCGTTCCATGGGAAACGCGCGCGGTATATGAGTAGTCATATAGTCTTATAGGTATACTATCTGCCCGTCCTGGCTTTACCCGTTTACGGCTGAATTATAGCTATACATTCTAGAAGAAATTTTCTAAAAAAAAGTGAAAACCGCATTGCAAGCTGTTGTCTAGTTTCGAAGATATAAGCGGATACACAGACAGACACACAAAAATAGCGGTTTTGATTTATACTATGTAGTGATAAAAATATCAAAGTTATCTTTCTACATAGTATGCGCTACCTACGTATCTGCAACAGCAGCAGTGTGCGAATGGAAGCACGAACGCCAAAGTTTTTGAGAGCGAGCTTTGTCTTAGCTCAGTGACTATGACAAAACTGGGGCTGCAGTGTGTTCTGACGAGATCTCCGTAAAGCTTGGCACATATCGCCTGCGGCGGTACATTAACATGGAAATAGCTTAAAAAAGAGCGGGCGACCGTAAATTTCCGCCACATTTGTCAATGTTTGTACGGAACAGCTGTGTTTAGGATTTTGTACCCAAAGGGTAAAAACGGGACCCTTTGTACATTTTTATTTTATCAGATAAAAATTTCGACAAACTGCATTAGCGCATTGACATTCGTCGTTTTTCTCATTATGCTACTTATACTCTTATGTTTAAGTTTGTTACTTATGCTTAGTAGTTCAGTACGACTTAACTTCGGCATAAGGATACACTCAGTTGTCAACTCAAATCTCCACCTCTAAAGACCAGAGTCTAGTCTGCAGCGCGAGTACCGTTCTTATACGATCGTTAATTTGACATTTAAATCGCTAAAATTCGCTAAAAATCGGTATTTTCTATCACTGCAAGTACGGAACTATCTATATCGATCGGTTGTCAAATTTCGCTAAGGATCGTAAAAATTTAACGAATTATCACGAATATGCAAGTACGAAATCGCTAAAGCGACATTTGAAATTGGCAAGGGGTGTCATTATAACGATTGCTTTATCGGGTTTTAAAACGAGCTCGGTATAACGCGCCGGCGAGATATAAAATTGGCAAAAATGGATTTTAGCATTGTTTTGTTGCTCGAAGAAGTCACAATGTTTAATAGTACAAATTGCACGGTAAAACAGTGTTTAAAGCATGATTAAATCTTTTGTGGTAAGGCGGTATAAGTTTCTGACTACACAACTCCCGCCTTACCACAAAAGTTTTACGCACGCTTTAGACATTGTTTAGCAGACCAAAATGCATTGTTAAACAATGTTCAAAACGTGTTTAAACGAAAGATTTAAATATTTTGTGGCAAGGCGGCTTGTATCTAATATCGTTTACAAATCATAAAAAAGACACTCAAAACGAACGAACGAATAATCGATATGTTTAGTCTGTAGTAGCGATCGCCAGCCGTCGCTAAACTATATCGATGCAAGTCCCGTACTTGCAAAAGCTATAGCGATTCGATAAATAAATCAGCAACATCGACACGTCATTTAAGCGATCGCTAAGAACGGTACTCGCGCTGCTGGTCACCAGACAACTTATGTCAATGGCTGGATTCAAAGTGAAGAAATACCACAACTATCGAGTAACGTCACACTAAGCTTCACTTGCACAGCCCAGCTGTATCTATTTTATTTGCCCATTTTTTTATTTCGAATCTGTATATAAACTCAATTTCATTGGCAAATGGAAACATACAATATACGCGTGAACCCATAATAATTAATGGCTCTTAAATAATACATTTGAAAAATAACTCGTAAAAGCGAATCAGCACTGTTGAATTTCGCTAATTGAATTGATTTTATTGAAATTATCATTTCGGCTACTGTGAAATATGTTTTAATAGCTTATTTTCAGTTGTATTTTATAAATTTGCGTATAAAATACGAAAGCAAAGTCTACAAAAATTGTAACATTGTCACTGTAGAAACTAAAGAAATAAAACATCAAGTTATAGGTATCTTTAGTTACCTACTTGACAAAAAGAGACTATGAACATAATTGTTTCTCGCAAAAAATCGCAACACCGACTTCCACCGAGTACAGAAATCGAATATTTTGCAAGAATTGATGTACATTGTTGAGTTATCAGGAACGTTTCAGCCGATTACGATTTACATGGAATCACTTTAAAAGTAAATTCTTTACAAAAAAAGGTTTTTTTTAATCGGTTAACAATTGGCTCTCAAATGTCGATGAACATGCACAAAAAAAAACATACAAACGAACATAAATAAAGTACCTCCTTATTAGATGTAGGTAAAAAACACATACAGACGACCATAGTACATCCTCCTTCTTGGAAGTCGGTAAAAATATATAAATAACTGCCTCGGCAAATGCTGTTTGCCATACTTTTAAATAAATCGATCTAGCCGTTTCAGGGGAGTTTGATTACAAATACTGGCACGAGATTTTAATATACATTTGTATTGAGACCATTTCTTTCAAAAAACGGCTTATTGGGAGTTAAATATTTAATAAAAAACAAATGTTAAATACATACAGGGTTATTTTTAATCAATTAGCATTCTTTTAGGGGATTATTTTGTACATCAAAACGAATAACTTTTGTTCAACGACTTTTGTCAAATCTTAAAAAAAGTTGTTGTTCCATAGAAAAAATATCGTTCACCCTTTATGAAATGTATGGGCTAGTTGTTTTTTTTTGGAGTTTTCACAAAAGTCGCAGAACAAAGTTATTAGTTTTGATGTACAGAATAAGCCTATGAAAGGATGCTAATTGCTTAGGAATAACCCTGTATAAAAGATAACATAATATTTTTACCGGGTTGCCATACATTTAAAGCGACATTCACCCGTCGATCCGAAATGATTTGTATACTGAATATAATAATTTTGTGAAACTGAGTGAGAAAGAACATAAAATATTTATGACTTCTTCCATTTCACAGGTGTAACGAAAAGTTTATGACAGATATAGTTACAGTTACGATTTGAATTTATTTTCGATCAAAAGTTGATTGTGTCATGGTAAAAGAAGGAAGTTTGGAATAGTATCGCTGAGAAATAAATCGTGATTACTTTTGAATCTTGATCATAACAACAAGTAGGCGTAGACTTAAAAAAAAATTGTCCGTCAGATAGATTATTAAAACAAAATAAGACACATATTTTTTCTTTTGTCCATTAAACAAAAATTAATGAAGCTATAGCCCGTATAAGTTCCGCGTGACGTCACGACTGTCATACAAATGTTCGAAAATAGACTTTCGTAACAGACGTGATGTCACGACCCCACTCCCAAACTTTGACAAGGTTTATCCTTGCCATTTGTTGTTTTATTGACAAAAGAAAAAATACGCGTCTAATATTTTTTGGTAATCTAACTCACGGACTTGTTATAATAATGATTTTTCATTGACGATTCATCATGATCATGCCTATTGTTATAATACAAGATATTTACAGTCAGTTTTAAAAACGGTCTATAAAATATGTCACTATAGGTAGCAATGAATTGGCTGTTTTATTGAAAGTTTCAAAAATTTTGTGTCCACATGCATAAAATGGCGATTCAAATTAGGCACAGTTTTAATGTCATTTTGTTTGAGACAGTGACTCATTTTATAATATATCCTAAAAGCAAAAATGCCCTTTTACTTTAATTCTTTATACAATACCTACCAACCTACCTCGAAGTAAAAATGACATATCAGCTTATGTAGGTACTTCTTTTATAAATTAAGTTAGTTTAGCAAAAACAGAACTCTAGAAAAAGAAAGAAGAAAAAGTTAGAAGCAAAAAATAAGGAAGGTAGAAGAATAAAATACTTAAACCCCTCATAACAGTGTTTTGTTTCTAGCTAAGCAAACATGCAATGCAGTACATGTGTAATCTGATGTTTTAAACACACGGACAACGACGCTCCGACTATCTCTACATTGTTGGAGTCTGAGCCTTAACCATTAACTGATTAAAAAGCATCGATTTTCATGCATTTTTTTGAAAGTGCCTTGCCAACCAGCTATTCCCGTGAATTAAATTTGTTCGTTTAACGTTATAGATTACAAAGCTAATCTAATAACAAACTTTATTATGTGATATTTTCAAGGAATATCAAGCGTAGCAATCAATTTATCTTGAAAACATTCCAAAACTAAAATCTCTTTTCCCAACCTAAACAAACTTTATTGAAGGGGTCTAAGGTGAAAGAAAGATTACAGTAATTTATTTTATACTGAAACTTTTAATCGTTTCCAAACGATTTTCCTCCGCAAACACTTTTTAACTTGAATTAATTTCCTGAAGTACGACTTTGAGGTGAAAGTATTTTGAATTTTTTAAGGCGCCCTATTAATTTTCTCTATGGGCTGCAGATTTATACGTTTAAATGTTAATTATTTTGTGTCATACCGTTGTTTTTGTTTGTCATAATTTAATGTCCGTAACCTTCTGAGATCTTTTGTTTTTGTAGATGATTTTTTTCGGACTTCAACATAAATTCCCTTCCGATATCTTCACCAAAAGACGTTAAAAATAAGTTTACTGAAAATTTTTACAAAATTCTAGAGTCTTAAATCGTCTAATATTTTTCAGACCGTCTAATAACTAGATGGTCAGGACGATGTGTAATTCCATGAACCATATTTAATATTCTTTTCATTAAATGCATACTTTTTCCTTATTGGTAATTTACCGTAATTTATCACTTACAAATATTATAAACTATAATTTTAAATACGTAACATTGATTAATTTATTTTTAGTGACCTTGACCACCTTACCATTATGATGCGACTACATCCTAAAATATTATTTTAAGTCGCGTGTGTGTAGTAAATATTAGGCATAACTCTTTGACTGCATCTTTAACTTGATCATATTCAAACCTAACAACAAAAAAACCGTGAAACATGGATGCCAGCAAAATTTGTTACTAACATAATTGGTAAATTTTAAAATTAACACTGGTTAGTTAAGTCTTATAAAAGAAAATAAAAAGAGCTCATTGTATTCGTAAAGCTCTGCTAAATAAAAGAGTATCCTCACGTAACTAAGTAGTCCCCTACAAGTGCCGGACGTCTTAGATGGATTTTATATCAGGTCAAAGTACCGCAGCGAAGGCAAATTTGCACAACTATTGAATGCGTCTAGATAGTGCAACTCATCTCGGTTCTGAAGCCGGGTTTTCACTTAGTGAACGTTTTCCTAGCTCTTGGCCGAGTATTAAATCAAACCGACCGGTATGAGTGTACTTACTGAAGTTTACAAAAGTTAATGTTTGTGGGAAAAATTGTATTTTATCTAGTATTTGCCTTTAAGACCTTACCCCTTAATTGGGATCATTTCTGAACAGAGGTCTTGAAATAGTTATTGGATATAATTAGCAAACCTACATTCCAACTAAACATTTAAGGGAAATTTTATTTTTATCTGGTATTTGCCTTTGCATCAAGCCTTAATTGGTATCACTGCATCTGAGTAGAGTTCTTGGATTAGTTATTGGATATAATAGTAGCAAAAAAACATCATTGCATTTAAACATTGAAAAAGATTCTGGTTGTACCTTTTTCTCCACATTTTCTCAAAATACGCCAAATAAAAAGCTTTCATGTTCTTTAATTATATATTATTTTCAATTTAAAACTAAGGATAAAAATGTTACTCTTACTTCATTTATAGTTTAAGTGGAGGTCGTGTACAAAATGTCTAACCAGAATCAAGAATTTAGAACCAAAAACAATTATTTTTAAAGGAAAACAATATATGTTTTTCTGAAGCATATCTTCTGTTGACAAACCATATCTGATAACTTCGATCAAATAACTTCGAAAGAATAACATCGATCGATAAAAATCCAAACTCACCTCTGTTTTGAACAACGAAGATCTTATTTCTTGACGAGTTTATTATAAGTAGTATTTTTTTTAATTTATGTTAACTGTATCAAGAGTAGCTAAGGTATTGGCAAATTACATAAAACAGTTAAAAAGTTTACTTACTTTTTACTAATTTTGTTTGTTAATTTTACCATGCGAAGACGCGCTCTCTTCGTTTAATAAGCAAAACTGTTACATAGTAAGATGATAATCACAGGATAGGTACATTGAAAAACTGAATGTTCACATCGAATTACTAAAACAGCATGTATGCACAGCTCAAATCGAACCAAAATTGTAGCGTATGTATATTTTACGTTATTGTTAGCACCATCCATTATACTTGTGGAACAATCAAGTTCAATTAGGTTTAGCTAAACCCTACTATTACACAGCTAAGTATAAGCCATGTCCCGGATTCAGATTTCAATGGGGTCTTATGTTATTTGGGGCATCGGAAATCTCTTGGCAATGTCCGTAATTGTACAAGCATTTATGTTGGTCTGTATTGTACGGCACTTTTAATGTCCACTGCTGAACATAGGCCTACTCACGAGAGCGGTGTTGGTCTAAACTACTTACTGTAATTGTACTCAGTAGTGTGGGTCACACTAATATTTACATTGCCAGAAAAATTGGTTCGATTTAGTATATTTTTTTGGATATTATCTACCTAAAACATAAATAAATATAAATTTTGTTGGTATTCCTTAGCAAAATTTAATATAAACGGTAAATTAATTTTTGGTCACTGCCGAATATACCCTTGACGGGCGAGTTTGTGTCATCATGACGCTTAAGCTAATCTTTTTAAACAATATCTCTAACCAAAATCTAGACCAACCTATTGTAATAGAATTGCATGTAGGTACTAAGTCCTTTGCATTGATCTCAGAAACATGGCAGCGAAAACGCATAAAAACTGCTATGTAATCTTGACACAAATGACCAAATGTCAAGATCGGTTTCACAATAATGGTGGACAAACTTCAAACGTCTCCTAGGCTGAGCTTATATTTTGAGCTCTAATTACATAGTAATGATGCCATGGCAATTCAAGCACCGCCCCTAGAATATTACACTTTTATCGCACATCAGCTTAACGTGTTTCGTTTTACACTGCTTCTTCCAAACCTGAATTTGTTTAAATTTTTACTTACAATTTTAATTTCACTACAGTGATTTCTAAATACAGTAACTGTGTTAATAAACTACATAATAGCACAACACCCATTACATTTTTTCAAGGCTTACCTCCCAATAAAAATATTATCATGTCCTTTCTCATTACATCATCAAAAATGAAGTTATGCTATGAAGACTACAAAGGTACTTCAAAGGTACTACAAAGCTTCAATCGCACAAAGTTTTCAATCGACCATTTGTAAGGATAATCACCCAAAATTATGCCTTCAATATTTCCAAATTGAAACAGCTCTTCCGTACTAAATCTCTTTGATTCCAATCTTGAACAATTGGATCGCGCATTATGGCGCGATTCCGCTGAAATTTCTTTGGATCAGCTGACGCGGCAAGGAATTGTTGTTTGGTTCAAAATATCTACTTTTACGACGCGAGTTTTGATAGAATTTGGAGTATTGAACAAGTTTACATTTAATAGGGTTACATTTTTGTCTATATTGGTGCGCGCAACTGTCCGCCAATCTATCTATAATTATACTACTAGATTATTAATTGTGTCCACAATAGCACTTCCATCCCATTCAACGAAATAAAAGTACCACCATAAATAATACCGTGGTAAAGGTTAACACAAATAACATTTAAACTTCGATAAACCACTCGTGGTTTAAAGACAAACTAAAAAAAGTAAAACAAAGTTAGGTAAATCTCTATCCTTTTTTTTTCTAATAACAAGACCCACCATTCACAATATATCTAGATTGTAGAGATAGGGACGCCTTTGCCAAACAGTGAATCGATACAGGCTCATGAAAAAAAATACTCCAATTTTTTTAGTAATACTAAAGCGAGATTAATATTAAGACTCTAATAATAAGTTACGTATTATTTGATGACTCTGATCGACATCATTTGAACAGTATTATTGTACAATTTTGTAACTCACTCTTACTCGTACCAAAGTACCACAATATGGCGTCCCTGTGTACAAATATTACAAATTGAAAAAAAAAAACCTTTTATGATGGACATTTTCTGAAATTAAGTGCTCGCAGCAGGTTAATTTCACAGAACTCATTCAATTTAACGATGCTCCGGAGAGGAATGATAGGCAAGAAGGTAATTTCATTTGATTACCAATTTATTTAATGAGTTCCAACCTATTCTTATCCTTGTTTGTCTGAGTTTTGTATTAATATTAATTACATTACATTAATATTTTAATGTATTGTAAATTTTGTAAGCAAGTCAGAACCCACAAGAAACACAGGCCTTAACGCCTAGTTCAGGGATCACTATAATTGTAAAAGTTTGTACAAGTTTTTTGGTTTTATTTTTGTATCTGTTTTTTTTTTCGACAGAAGAAGTCTGATACAAGTTAAGCATACACATCTAAGGAGCTTTTTGCTGATTATAAGTCTTTACCTACCTATTTCCATTTTTCTAAAGTATTCATGAACATTATCTCACATATAATTGAAATAAATAAATAAATAATTTACTACAGTAATTATTTTAGAGCTAGTGCTAGCGGCTACAAATAAATTCGAACATTTCTGTAATAAATTCGCTACCAAAATTACTTATTGATACATGCAAAAAGCATTTGGGTTCGAACTCTGCAGTAATTATTAATACCGCGTGGTTAATTTCGCACATCAAGTTAGTAATTAAAGCTGTGGGCGTACTATAAATTGTATTATTTATTAATTTTAAGCCAACGAATGGAAAATCGTAAGCAAGGCTTACACCTGCCGAGTACAGTGGCGAGTCAGTGCTCTCGACCGAGCGCTCGCTATAATATGTATGTAAACACATAAGCGAGTGTTTGGCCGAGCGCTCGGCCGAGCAACTAGGCGAGACGGTCACTGGGACCCTGTTCTACTTATTGGGACGAGTAACCTCCCAAGGCTTTTCCTCGCTGACTCACTCGCTCACTCGGTGCAAACAACGGAAAAATCGGTTTTTTTGTTGTATGTGTCCCAATTGTGTTTGTGGAATTTGTCATCAACGGATTACAGAAATATTAAGAAACGAGATGCAGCTTTTTTGTAGCAGCTAACTGGGGTCTTTAAAATTCATGGTCTCACCCAAATGCGAGATTTATCTTCTGCCAACATTGCAGTTAATTCTTCATTTTTGCAGTTAATTCTTCTTTCATTTTTAATTTTTTTAGCTATTTTTCCTGCCCATAACAACGTTTAAACTGAAGAACTGACTGACTGTCTCGCCGCTACCACAAAAATATGGTGTAAACAGGCACTCGTCCGTATCACTGTCTCGGCCCAGTGACGTTTTTCTGTCTCGCTACTTTACTCGGTAGGTGTAATCGGGCTATTATACTTTACATTTTAGTCGTAATTTATTTTAAATGAAAGTTTTGCCTTTTTAACATCAATTTTATCCATGTCTCTTAATAACCTATCCCGAATAACCGCGTTTAGATAAATATGCCAATGTTTTTCGTAATTCGCGTTTGCAAACATTCAATTTTGAACCGGCTTCCAAAAAGGAGGAGGTTTTATGTTCGTCTGTATGTATTTTTTTGTGTATGTTCGTCGATATTTTCGCCAATTGTGAACCGAATGAATCACAATATGTTTTTTGTTCAAAAGGGTATATTCCCGAGGTAGACCCATTTCAATTTTATCGAAATTGTCTGAGCCGTTTTTGAAAAATCAACAATAATGTAAAAATTGTATACATCAATTCGAACGAACTATTTGAATTTTGTACACGATAGAAGTCGGTTTTTGCCATTTTTAGCGAAAATTAGTTATTTAACAAACGTTCACCGCACTGTTACAATGTACCTAGAATTTATTTTTGTATTGTATCTACCCCATCATTATGAATTCAAACATTACAAAAATAATATCAATAACTGAACATGTACTTGTGACCAGTATTTTAGGTAGGTACAACATTATTTTCATTGGGTAAATATTTTTTCCATCTGGGTTCCGTCAAGGAAATTTAAAATTCCACGCATAAATCTCTTCTACGAACACATTCCGGTTTGTGAAGCAATTTTCTTTAAGAACATCTGTGTCGTGCACAGAAATTCTTCTTCATAATAACCTCGAGCTTTGTGTTTACTTTCAGTGAGATTTTTTAATAAATTCTTTGGTTAGAAGCGAGGAAGTCATATTAGACGTATATTTTTAGCAAAGAAGCTGCGGTTACTCACAGATCTCCCATTATGGGACATGTCGCTTTTACTCGTATGTAGCGGAGGTCTAATTTCACACGGAACTCTTTATATTTAAAATCACAATTGTATAGTTGTGAATGTAACGCTAGTAAGTAAGTAAGTTCGTATAGGCCGGGTGGCTAGCCCTGGTATCAGAGTTTTTAGGCCTGAAGTGACTTGGCTAAACGGTTAAAACAACCGGGACCTACAATTTAACGTGTCATCCGAGCCACGGTAGCGCTCAGATGGAAAATACCACCCACGGTCACCCAATCAAATACTGACCAAACGTAATGTAACGCTAACAACTACACAATTACCTACTACTCACAGATCACAACAAATCGCTTTGGTATCCATAATTATTGTAGACACTCACACAACACTGCGTTATGTAATGTATAGGTAGATACATTTCATAAACTTGCATTTTGCGGCATATGAACGAATAAGGAAAGATTACAGAAATGGGGGATTATTAAATAAAAGATGTTACTTAAGGCGCTCCACCAATTTGCTACACATAAAGGTCGCGCCTCGTAAAAGCAAGGCTACTCTCTAGATATCTATGGGAAAACCTCTTGTCGCGACCTGGATTTTCTTGACACACATTTGATTCATAAAGAAAAGCTTTAGGCACTTACTTGAAGTATTTTTGGATAAGTGCTTATCTTTCTTACGGCTGTGTCAAATACGTATTACTTATACAGAAATAATAAATGATATGGAAAGACACCGTACCTAGCGCTCATAGCGTAGTTAGACTAGATGTTTGTTAGCGCAACGTTCGATACGGTCTTTCTTCGATTGGGTGACCGCGGGTGGCGTTTACAACTGAGCGCTACCGTGGCTCGGATGACACGTTAAATTGTAGCTCCGTGTTTTGCCCGCTTAGCCATGTCAGGGGCCTTCGGCTGGCTTAAAAACTCTGACACCAGGGATAGCCACCCGGCTTCTACGAACTTACTTAGGTATTGTAAAACATTTTTCGGTGGTAGTAGTGAGTAGTATCTCCATCACGCGGGAGACTGAGGTTCGAGTCCCCATTGGAAATAAATTTATTGTTTTGTTCCGCAATCATTAGTAGCCAAGTAGATTTCTAGTTACTAGTACTGTGTTACTTGGGGAGCTACTACGGTGCAACTGTAGTAGCTTCGGGTTCGAAACGTCATGGCGGCATAGTATCGTAGATTGTAATGTATCGTTTTGTCGCAGTCACAAGCCATAGACGTACTTACCGGCAAGAGCATCCACCGACATGGTGTACCGACGGCGATCTAAAATCACAATTAATCGCGATCGGCGATCTAAGAAAGACAGAAACACGCTAGCAGCAAGCCTTATCCATACAATGCTATGTTTAACAGTGAAAGCCGGCTGAGATGATGATAATGATGAAGAATTCGAATAGTTCGCTAGAATTGAGGTATGCCATTATTAGGTTTTATTGTTGATTTTTCAAAAAGTAACTGAACAGTTTTGATAAAATTATATGAACAAATTTCCTTTCGTTCGGGGTAAAATTATTTTCTTAAAAAAAACAAATTTAGAACTACTCAGTACTCCTTTCCTGATTTTTTGGTTAAAAATTCGTTCAAAAATAACGAATATAAAGTTTTCATGACACAAATTTTCTTGCAAAAACACTGGATTTACTAAATACGAATATTTTTGAACACGAACAAAAACTGCGCTTACGGTCCCCGTAACCCATCAGCTAACGTACTTTTTCACTGAAAAGCGCTGTAAAATTACTTTATTGAACTCTGAAAGGGTGATAATGGCTATTCGATTAAAGCAGCATGTGACAGCTTTCACGGTAAATTACCCATAAAATGTATCGAAACAGCTATTTTAAACAACATGCGACGAGCGATAACCCTAGACTCCAACAAAGCAAGGTGTAGCGGAAATATGCAGATATGTAGAGACATAGGTATCTACATATTTCCGCTACACCTTGCTAATGCTTCTTAATTAAGGGTAATTTTCACTATCATCACTACATAGTATAAAGCAAAGTCGCTTTCCGCTGTCTGTCCCCATGTATACTTATATCTTTAAAACTACACAAAGGATTTTGATGCGGTTGTTTTTAATAGATAGAGTAATTCAAGAGAAATGTTAACACCTATGTATAATACACCTGTGCAAACCCGGGGCGGGTAGCTAGTTTAATTATATATCTGGAGCCCATTTTTCGTAACGTCTAAAGCTAACACGCAGACTCAATCAGGCAGTCTCCATTGCATAAATTTAATATTTGCTAAGCAAATAACAAAAAACAATCGTGATGGAGGGAAGCCAGGTTTTTTTCTTGAATAACATACGAAAACGCTCTCCACAACACCACTCCCTTACGCTTTGGTAGGTAGAATAATATGTACTTTGGTACACTGCGAGGGTGTGAACTCTTCATTGTAGCATTGCAGTTATAGATCGGTCGTTCGAAACTGTGTCGCTGGGTCATAAATCTTTTATGTTTATGCCTAGCTCGCCATCGTTAGGCTTAGGTAACGCTCTAGTATTGTCTCATTTGGACTTAAAGAGTCAGTTCAAAAGTGACCGTGCTTCTCTGCGAACCTAACGTGAAACCCGGTTAAATTAGCAAAAATATATAAATTACTGTTTTAAATCAACGGTCATATTATTTTACTTAAAGCAATAAGTTGTAGCTAATTAAGAAATAAGAATTTGTGTAAATCATGGTACTTTCAGTGTAATGTCATTAAATATAAGACACACAAATCCAAAAAATCCTGTACTTGGCCACCGAGGACGTAATAGAGGTTGCCAGATTCTGGTCCTAAAATATCTAGTAAATCCATGTACCTATTATAATATATACCTACGCTCAAAACTAACTTAGCATATGTAAAAACGCAAAAAAGCTTTTATACAAATTTAAAAAAAAACTAGCCATTAACACGAGTAGAATGAATTAAAAATCGTCTAAACTGTGCTCTATCTACTTGTTCAAAAACAGAATTAGTATCATACCACATAAGAATACGAAAATGAATATTTGAGCATTTCTTTTTTAACAGCAAAAACGAAAATAATATAAAATTTTTGTAGGGTTTTTATGTTTTGTAGGTTCTGTTCAGAGATTCAATGTAAAGTTTCTGATAAACTTGAATCCTAATCCGACACATTTTGTAGAATCTGTAGTAAATTCTTATAATGCCTATTTAGTCTACAAAGTTTCATTTACATCAGTTCATGTTGACACGACTATGAGTACGAGTTGTTTTAGTGAATCTTCATAAGCCTGTATGTCTACTCGCTTTTGACCAAATTAATTCATACTCGCAAATATTGTTAGGTTAGGTTATCAATTGCCCTAATGCCGGGGCACTAGAATAAGGCATCGGCATCCTCTGCCTGTAGTAAGAGCCTACTAAAAGGGGACCCCTGGGCTCGTGGGTAGTCAGAGTTAGGGATCTGGCGTCCACCCAAACGGGCCCAAAGGACGACGGCAGCGTGTGTGGCAACGCTGTCGTAGAGGACCGCACAACCAGGCAAGTAGACACACAAGCTCCCAAGAAGGCACAAAGGCTGGCCACCGAGGGGGTTTTAGTGGGTACAATCCCACATAACCCGACTGCTCAAAGCAGTCGAGCATCTTTCAAAGATTTCCTGCTCGTAAAAAAAAGATTAGGTTATCAAAAATATGAAGTCAAAACTGAGCCTTTCTCTCACTTCGTTAGCTCGGTAAATTAACTATGATAAACACGACAACGAATTGATTTGTTTTCAAAACCACAATAAACACTAAATATTCCCACAGTAAAACAAAGTGCTTGTAAACCTGCAATTGCAAAAAACTGCCTCTATAAATATCAGTTAGACTGCAGTTTCGAAGCCATAATTCAGTAAAGTTTGACTACGGTACCTAGTTATTGAATTTCTGGACTAGACTCGATCGACCAATTTGCGGTGCTAGAATTTTAAATTAAGCATACTGCTCCACATACGTTTATAAAAGGTTTTTTTCTATTAGGTATCGCATTTTATTATATTTCATTAGTCAAATCTCCAATCTTGTAGAAGGAGAGTGAGTGGGTAATCATTTTCACTTAGTTTCGTAAATCTTTGTTCTAACTTTAGCAGCTTACAGTGGAATTGCAAAACAAAAAAAATGAACTTATTCATCTTATGCGAGACGTATTTTTCCTTTTTATCCGTCGTGATTTCAAAAATTGTATTTAAAAAAAATGTATGTACCTTGCATTACATCAAAATTTAAACTAATTAATATAAACCAGATCCCCAACTTTTATATTTTAAATTAAAACTAATTAATAACTTAGATAATTATTATTTTGTTTTAGTTCGGTATAGGTAAATCAGTTACTGATTCTATTCCAAAAAGTTATTTGCAACGATGTAGTGGTAGTAGGTAAATAGTAAAGAGTAAGTGTACACATGTTTATTTTACATTTATATCTCTACGTGAGTCTGTATGTAAATTCACAAACAAAACTGCAATTTGCAGTCCATTTCTATCTTCTCTGGCGGTACCTACTCTACCTTTCCACCCATACAATCACATTAAATCAGTAGCATACACACAAATAATATTGCAAACTTAGTGTTTAAATATGTAGTTCTGATTAGGTAGATATATACCTACATGTCCTACACTTAAGTAGTTCTAAATACCGGCTAATTTTTTAGATGCCGAATATGTTACTGAATGTCATTGTTTTCTTCTTACTTAAAATTTGGTCATTGTCAAAACAAACATCTAGACAAATTTCTTTTAATTTTAGTTAGTGAAAATGATATCGATTATATTAAAATGTTGACTCAAAAAACACGTCATTAGAATAAAGACTTCAAAGCTGAAATCACTTAATAACCAGTAAAAATAATAAGTAGGTACCTAGGCTTATAAGTACTACATAAAAAGCTCACAAAGAATTCTAATGAAGGACGCTTGATGTTTCTTTTAATCAATCTAGGAAAGTAAACGAAAAAAACGTCTAGGTTTGTCTCTGGAAGAAATTCGTTGTCTCTCTTTGATGTAAGAATATGAATTTTTGGTACGTAGAAGTACCGTACTTTTAGATTAACTGGAAACTAGTATGGCTTATTATTTATAACTCTTTGCAAGCCAAACAGTTAAAAAAAAGATAGGTTGGATAAGTAGTAACCACTCTCACTCTCCGAATATGCGGTGCCCGACATGGTCTATAGATATTGATTTTTGTACCTAAACTTTGATACTAACATCTTGTACTGATTCTACATTAAATGAAATGAATTTTACCAGAACGCTTGCCGTTAAGCATTTTTACTTCCACTCTAAATTTTTAATCACTATAAGTACCTACAAACTATCTAACCACAAATCAATAATCAAACAAATAATAAAAAAACACCCACGAAAAGATACATAACAAAATCATTCTCTAATGCAAAATGTTGTTTTAATCGTTTTACCATGTCAGAGGTTTTCAAAACTGCTCTGACACCAAAGAGCGTGACATATTATGCACACGGCCTATACGAACTTACACCTTACACCTTTTTGCACTTTACACATAATATTATTACTTATGCATATGTACTTATGCAATAAGGTGCAATCCAAAACGCGTCCAGTACTTAAAGGTACAAACAGAAACTATTTTCCTAAAAATCTCAAGAAAATATTGCTACCCTATCAAGTTCTACCAGCATGTATAGTAAGAGAAGGTGTGTCGTGTCACCCACTCGATAGGTGACACGGGATATGAAGACGTAGTGTCTCGAGATATTTCCAATCACACTCGGCAGCCTGAGAGGCTCTCAATATGTCGATCAACCAGCCCACTTGGCTTAACACCTTGGAGCATTCTAATATGAGCACAGATTAAAGATTTGTACGGACATTTAGTGCCATTTGGTTTTTCTGTCATTTCATAGTTTCTTCAGTTAGCACAAATGCAAAGAAAGTATTGCAAAATAAAACAATTGAATTGAAAACAAATAATTTTAAATTGAAACATACTTAATGGTGTAAATAAAAATAGACATTAAGCCCGATTACAGAGGCGCCAGCGTAAATTTAATAGCAACGTCAAAAGCGTTCTCTCTATCGAATGCCTAAAGTGAAAAAGAAACAGAACTATGATATTTATTTATTTGTTACGGTGGCTTATTGAGTAAGAAAGTTTGAATAGGCCGGGTAGCTAGCCCCGGAGTAAGAAGCTTTCAGCCGCCCGAAGGCCTCTGACATGGCTAAACAGTTAAAACAACCAAAATATTAATTATTTTGAACAACTTGACGACTTGCATCTTTTATTGTCGGAGGCCAACACCCAATTAGGGGTCACAGAGCCAACCAGTGTCCTTATTGATACGACAATTCTAGTTGTTAATATACTGAAATTACAGACTGTCGTAGCACCTTTGATTTGCAATTTTGGCGAGCGCATAGATACAGTAGGTAATTTGAATGTGGAGAAACGGCAGCCCAGAATGTTTTGATAATAACGCCAGTGTTATTATCAAAACATTCTGGTCCAACGCAGTAAGTTCAATAATTAACTTCTAAAAAGGTTCGCAATGGGGATCAGTTAGGAACCGAATTTTGTGTTCATAATTTTATATCCTAGATTTTCATGTACACAATTTATCATTCAGAAAGCTAACCGCAAATAGATAATTTAATCGTAGTTTAAAATCGTATTTAAAGAGAAAGAATATTAGATTTAGATTTATTTTAGTGTCCTCTTGTAAAGCCTTTAGTTATAAGCAATATTGTTCAAATGTCATTTAAAAAAAAAATGTAAATCTTAAAAAGCACAGACCCTGGAGTCTGTGGAGTGTAACATTCAAATAAAAAAAAAATAAAAAAAATAAAAAACTAACCGCAAAAGCAAAAAGGAGGAAATAATTTCAAATTTATAACACAAATACTTACCATTCTTTCCACACAAGGCTTTGGGAACAATAGGTACTAATCATGCTATCTAATCAAAAACTGAAATCAGTTCTTTTATATCATAAATATCAGCAAAATAAATAAGAATCATTCGATTCATCGAAAATACTTGTTAAAAATAACAAGCATCTTGTTCAATATATGTTCAGACATAATATTGCCAAGATAATAATACTCGTATCTATTATGTCTAATAAATAAATATAATATTATGTCTGAACATATTTTTGCATTACCTACTGTTACATAGAAGATCATTAGTTTTTCAGGTACTATTATTGATTTTGGGTATAAAGAAAATATTTTAAAAATTCTGGAGCTATTTTAACGGTACTTATACAAAAAAAAAAATGCAAAAAATGGTTGTTTGTTTAGCTCTACCTAGTGTCCGACTGTATTTCAATAAGTGGCATCTAGTTTGTAAACAGTATAACGGTATAAGGTACTTAAAAGTAAATTGTTAGCAAAACAATATTTTATTATTCTTACTACCTGCCAGCCCCGACTTCGCCCAGGTACGATTGGCTAAAGCAGACAAAAAGTAAGGATTGCTAATTTTTTTGAAAATATAATATAGCTTATGTTCACTGGGGATAGTGTAGCTTTCCAACAATAATTTTTCAAATCCGTTTAGTAGTTTCGGATCTTATTCGATGCAAACAAACAATCAAATCTTTGCTCTTTATAATATTGGTATGGTATAGATACTACGTGACGAATCGCCTTCTAATTGCACACAAATACATTGTCTTGACGTTTCGATCGATTTGCGTCGAAAAGTTACAGGCAGAACCCACAAAGTTCGGATAGTACAAAGATAGTATAGAGATTATTATTATTATAGTAGTAGATTATAAGCAAGTGGAGTCCCTCCACGCGGAAGAAACTTCGACGCAATAGTGCTTTCAATCCCCCTCCATGGTAGCGTTAAACGTTTAACGCAACCTTGTTGGAAGTTGTATTAGAAGTTTCACTTCAAAAAGAAAAATTGCGAATGTTTAAAAATAGCAAAGTTAATAGAACCACAAAGGTCTTACTCGCATGCTGGACTGATGTTGCAGATACTTATTTTTAATGAAATATTCTTTGCTGTTTTGCTGTTTCTCCAGCTGCTAAGTAATTGCTGAGTTTCGATTTTTTTTCCAAAAATATGTAGATCCAACGTTCTACATTCTGTGCTCTAGAATTTTTTTTTCTATGAGAATTCAAGATTCATACAAAATTTCTTAAGTTCTCAAAATAATTGTGAGAAAGTTATTTTTCTACCTTAATTTTGACACAAAACGGAGACTTTTGTGTAATATGACTTGGTTTCTTACATATGAACGGTTGATATTAATTTCTAGTTATTGCCACACTGAACAAACAGATACCGACAGTACCAAAATATCTTGTCATGTATCGCTTCAGGACACACAATGTTATAGGGATCGATTAAGCCCAATAATTATGATATATTTCATTTAATTATTTTGCTTCACAATATTTTTAACCCCCGACGCAAAAGAGGGGTGTCATAAGTTTGACGTGTCTGTTTGTCTGTGTGTCTGTCTGTCTGTCTGTCTGTGGCATCATAGCGCCCGAACCACTGAACCGATTTCAGTTTAGTTTTTTTTTTGGATGAAAGGAGACTTAGTCGAGAGTGTTCTTAGCTATGTTTTATAAAAATCGATTGAGCCGTTTAAGAGTTATAGTGGGTTAAAGTGGGTATGGAAGAACCAAAATTCTACAAATGTGCCCAAAATGGTTGTCAAGTGTCGGGGGGTTTTTTAAATTTTAAATTTAATTAAGATTATACAGTATTTAACATAGCTGAATTTTATGTTCTACTTAATATTATAAACGCGAAAGTTTGTTAGTATTTGCGGATGCTTGTTACTCTTTCACGCACAAACGGCTGATCCGATTTGGACGAAATTCGGTATGAAGGTAACTTAGACCTTGGATCAACACATAGGCATTGGTGATATTGTTCTTGACGATGCTATTGCTGATATTTTTTATTAAGTACCTATTATTTTGTGCTATTGAATAATTCTATGTATTCAATTATTTTGTAATTTTGCAATGATATTTATTTTGTAATGACATTTCTAAGCGTATGTGATATGTCAATGGAATAAATAAATTTTGAATTTGAATTTGAATGAGGCTACTTTTTAACTCGGGCTAATACGGGTGCAGCTACTCGTGAATAAGTTCTCGCTTGACTACCAACTCCCCTGATGGTAGGTGACGTTGTGGTCGAAGGTAAAGCACCGTCCAAAACCACTTTTTGTAGGTACTCGTTTAGTTTAGACAAAATAATTCTTACTCATTAAAGTTTTGCATATTATTAAAATATGTAGGTACCTACTATCTTAAAAATTGTAGACAATAGTAAAAAATTATTGTTATTTTAATCAATGTTGTATTACGCAAAGCATTGTTGTTTTCTTTTTTGTTTATGAGTTATCATTGGCGACTAAATACCGATATTTATTTCCCAGTAACCGGGAAATATCTACCAATATCAGTCCTTTCCGTAAATCAAAGCTTGAATCAAAGATATTCGTAATAATTAACAATGTCTGCCTGATCGGTAGCCGACAATGCTTCGCTTTAATTACATTAGCAATTGTAATGTAAGGACTCAATTAAACGTAGCTCTATTCGGACAATAAACAAATGTTATTGTGATAGTTTCATTTCAAGATAGAAATGGAACATAATTTTTTCACCAATAATATTTTAGTAGACACGCATGCAATATACTTTTAATCTAATAGTTATATCAGTTAGGCTTAACGATATGGTAGATCCAAGTGAAGCGAAGGTATTTGCTTCAACTCAACGATTTTGTCCGGAAGTTGATTTTTGTCTAGGGGTATTTCCCTCAAAAAAGGGAGAAATTTACTGTTGCGCTATTTTAGCCGATTTAAATAATACATGGCAAGATTTAGACTTGTTTGAAATTTATTTAAATTTGCGAGTATGAACTAAATCGGTCAAGAACGAGTCAAGATATAGGTTTATAGCTTTTATGAAGATTCCGTTAAAGAGATAGGTATATCGCGATATCTACTGTACACAGTACCTTTGGGATTACCATTACCTTTGGGATGGCTCTGCCAAATACCAGCTGGAGGCTTTGGAATCCATTGAAAGGCGAGCCAGGAGGCTGATAGGCAACGAAACTTTGACTGAGTCGAAGCTGCAGAGTCTCGAGCATCGACGTTGCGTAGCGTGTCTATCAGCCTTCTATCGGATACACTTCGGTGAGGGCGCCCAGGAGTTGCACAATCTGGTCCCACCTGCCTCTTTCTTCTATCGTACGGCTACGACCAAAGCGCCACCCTTTTATGGTGGACATCCCACGGATTAGAACCAAGCGTTTCGAGTCCACATTCCTCATACGAACTGCCAGAATGTGGAACGCTTTGCCAGGGTCTGTCTTCCCGCTAGAGTACAATGTAGGTGTCTTCAAATCCCGAGTGAATAGGTATCTTCTAGGTAAGCGTGTTACATCCTAGACCGCATATCTGCTTAACATCAGGCAGTGTGTAGTCAAACGCAAACCTATTCGAAATAAAAAAAAAAAAAACACAGAACATGCAAGCTACTGTTAGAAGACCAATATTCATTGGCTTAAATTAAATGGCTCAATTTAATTCAATTATATGGCTTGTCTGACAGCTTTTGTCGTGCTTAAAAACTTTAATACTTTTTTGTAACGTTTTTTAAATAAGACATTCTGCAACATTTTAAACAATCTCGTGTCACTTTGTACAAAGTCAGCGATGGAGATCGGCATTTACGATCTCGAACATGCCAGGGACAGCACCCGCCCATAAATTACATTCCTTCCTATCTCATAACATTGTCAGTATTTGTGACGTTTTTATTAAAATGCCCCTTTCTGCTCTACCGCATCACGAATGAGCTTTTATTTGAATAACTCTTTCTAATATACTTGTGCCTTAGGAGGAAAAATGTATGTTGATATAAAGGTTGTTAGATTTCGTTGCATGGCGCAAATATATTACTTTTCAAGTAGGTAATAAGCTCAAAATATCTCAACGAGCTATGGAGATAGCCTTCTTTAGCTGTGTATTCTGATGTACAAAGATAACTTAGAATTTCTCTGCGATATCGATTCTGAAATGAAAATATTTGTAGATGAACCAAAGTTACCGAAATATTCCAGAAAATTAGCAAATTGAAATGGCAGTGGAGAACAATAGGTACATAGTATGCAAGACTGGTGGTCGTTGGGATCGTGAATTTCGTAGTGGAAATCATGTACCAGTAAGCACAATGCAGGAGTTCAGTTCATAAGCCAAATTATCTACGATAGCGCTGAAAGCATGCAAGAGGTTCTAAAAGAGGATGCCTATGTTGAGCGGTGCAATATGTCTTACAACTGAAATGACGTTGATAAACTAGGTAAATTATCTCGTGTGAACGCTCGCGCACTAGATACGAGATGGTAAAATTGTGCAACGCAACGTTGACTTCGACGAAGGAGTACACACCTTCGTCATTACATTAACATTAGTATTACAATAACACAAACAAGAGAGATCGGTTTCATCTCCTTTTTTTTAATACCATACAATATTTTAATATTTTGCAAAAGAAGCTGATAGGATCTTCCAAGTCTCCAAGTTTAGTAACAAGGGCGAATACCTCACTGAGTTTTGATGTATTAAAGGTAAATTTTAACGAGCCGTACTCCTCATATAAATTATAATTATTTTGTGTATCTTACAAAGTAATTTTTATAAAAAGATTTTAGTTTTATTTACTTTTTTTATTTTATTTTATTTTTTGTGCATTGCACTTTATAGCAAAATACTGTACCTGACTATAATTTAAATACCTATTTGAAACCATATTTTTTAAAAATTTTATGTATGGTATTATAGGTACTCGACTACTCACTAAAAACAGTTTAAATGCTGGTGGGTATAGTGTGCCAGTGGTTGTGGTTTTGCTAGTTTTTTTTTTTTATTTGCAAAAGTCTGCAATTCTTTGTTCCAGTTCCACTTAAAAACAATAACAAAAAAAGAATCAGAACTGTTCCAAGCCGTGGCGAGCAAAATTTAACTTTATGCTTGGAACCCTCGTCCTATTGCAAAAATAGATGCCATAACATGCAACCACAGAGCAACATTTACAGAAGCAAAGTGTGCATACATTTCGCGTTGTTAAAGTCAGTACACGTTAAACCATAGTCTCCTATGGAAATGTGCAGTGATTATCAATTGTTCACAAAATACCTATAATGTGTAAAAACATGTTTTATTCATTTTTTTACCGACGAAACATGGAGGCAGCAAGTACTCAAATCAACGCGTAGATACATTTTTTATTTATAATGTTTTTAAATATTGCAAAGGATTATACTTGGAATATAATTTTTTTCAAAATTGGTTAATTTAATTTTGAATAATCAACAATATAATCTTTATAAAACTTGCATTAAAAATGGCACACAAACTTGCATGAAAAGTGAACAATTCAAATTTCGCAAGATTGCATTGTTGTAATTGAATGTGCTGTTTTTTGTAAAAAGTAATTATTCACATTCAAGTAACAAAATTTAAATATGTACACTTACGAATTATTCTTATCGTTTTATCTCTTTTAAGATAATTTGTGTTTATTTTAATAAAAATATCAATTATAAAAATAATCAATTACTTACTCAGTGATCCAATTCGTATAAGTCAGAGACTTCAAGAGTTGCTAAAGCCGTATCTACTCGTACTCGTATCTACGCTTCCCTACTATTCAAACAGGAAATAAAATAAAAGATTTACTTACTTCGAAAAAATTCCGTTGCGTTGGATCCGTGCTCAACTTTTGTTCCATGCATGCATGCTCTAGTTGGGTGCAAACAAACTATGAGTTCTTTTGAAACGGAGCGGCAATGGCATCGCATTCAGACTCGGAAACTGAAACTTTATCCGAATTAATCCTATTGAATCTCGTTGTTTATATTACTGGCTATTGTGTTTTTCAAATTGGATGGAAAGACTGAGGAGCTAGATGAATGTAATAACTAGATTTAGCTAGTACTATTTATGTTCCAAAGTGAAAATAGGGCTGTAGGGTATCTTGTTGTTAAGAAACCACTCGCTTATTTATATTATGGACAGTTACAACACCGGAAGCGTAACCTTGGTTTGGTTATTCTTACGGAGTTAGCAATTCAATAAAACTCTGTCATTGGTAAAAAATAATTTTATTCAGAATTTTTATCAGTAATAAATAAGGAGAATAAACGAGGGTTGTCTGTTACCTCTATTAATTTAATAATACTATAGTAGCTTCATAACTGTCATAGTTATGATCTATGAATGAACGTTAAAACCACAAATAGTTCCGTTCCCCTTTGTATTGTCATCCAATTAGACACATTTAATTAATTAATATCTTACTCAAATGGAGAAAACGTTCAAGTGCTAAAAATCCAGTGAATAAGATCTTGCCATTTGTTTCCGTAGTAAAAAGAAAATACTGTAAAACGTCTCATTTATTAAATATTTTATTTAAGTACCCTTTTCATGTTATAACTTGTGTATGTATAAAAGAAATACAGTGAACACTTATTCATCTAAAAAAACCGGCCAAGTGCGAGTCGGACTCGCGCACCGAGGGTTCCGTACAAACCTGCAAGGTTTACAAAGTTCTAAGTTCAAAGTTCTTCAAAAAAAGTAATAAGTTTATATTTATTAAAAAATATATATTTTGTAATGTAACTAAAAATTTAAGGTTTTCGGAATTTTTCCTTTATGTGTGCTATAAAACGTTGCTTCATGCCAAATTTCAAGATTCTAGGTCGACTGGAAGTACCCTTTAGGTTTTGATTCCCTTGCGAGTACTTGCGAGTTTCAAAATATGCAGCTTAAATTGCTGTTTCTTTTGATTGCGTTGACATAGAAGTTTGATTTTGTTACAGCTTAAAGGTATTATAGACCTGAGTATTTGGTATGAATTTCAATTTAATACCTCTACGCGTTTATGAGGAAATGGGTAGTAAGGTTAAAATTATTAAAAAAAAAAATATTATGTGATGTAACTAAAAATTTATGGTTTTCGTAATTTTTCCTTTATCTATGCTATAAGACGTTGCTTCGTACCAAATTTCAAGATTCTGAGTTCACGGGAAGCACCCTGTAGGTTTTGATTCCCTTGCAAGTGTCGAAAATTTGCGGCATAAACGGCTGTATCTTTTGATTGCGTTGGCTTAGAAGTTTGATTTTCACAGCATCAAGGGACAGTAGACCTGAGTAATTGATATAAATTTCAGCTTCATACCTCCACGCGTTCCTGAGAAAAAGGGTCTTGACAGACGGACGGACGGACAGACGGACAACAAAGGGATCCTATAAGGGTTCCGTTTTTTCCTTTTGAGGTACGGAACCCTAAAATATGATATGTAAAATATATCTTAAACATAAACGCTTAAAATGGAGCTGAAGACGCCCATACGTCATACCATGCGGTACGGAACCCTTCGTGCGCGAGTCCAACTCGCACTTGGCAGATTTTAAGAGACATTTTTGAATAGGTAACTGCTCGGGTCTCGCCCATTTCACGAAAACAAAACATTTCCACGCTAATGTACTAACTCTATTTCTACGTGCCACATTACGCTTCATGTAGCTATTAGATTAGTGACATAATTAAATAATGATACCAACCGTCGTGTACTCGTAACATTTTCTATGTTAATTCTCTGAGTAGTTAAGCAGATTACGTTGTAGCTGTACTACTGTTTCTGATATTAAGTGCTAGTGCCACTAGTAAAGTTTTCGGGGAAATTAAAACTCAACTTTTAATCCACGCTATGTTTTGTAATAAGAAATACAGGCACAACATGAAAACCGGTTTTGGCGAGGAATGCTTAATTCTAACAATGGCATATTTTATGGTTCTAAGAATGCCCAATTGTATTGATGCCTAATTCTACGAATGCCTAATTATCACAATGGCTGATTCTATAAATGCCCAATTCTTAAAATGGCAAAATAATTTAAATTGGAATACATAATTATTTTTCGCAAAAAATGACAAAACTGCCTTCCATCGTGTACAAAATTCGAATATTTTGCTCGAATTGTTTACATTATTGTTGATTTATCAAAAACGGTTCAGCCGATTTCTGTAAAATTTAAATGGAACTATCATGGGAGTATACCCCTTCGAACTAAAAAATAATTTTTCGATTCGGTTCACAATTGGCGATATTATCGATGTTCATCGTGTACAAAATTCGGATATTTCGCTCGAATTGCTTACATTATTGTTGGTTTTTTCAAAAACGGCTCAGACGATTTCTGTAAAATTTGAACGGGACCAGTTCGGGACCCTTTCGAACTAAAAAAATAATTTATCGATTCGGTTCACAATTGGCGAAATTATCGATGAACATACACAAAAAAATACATACACACGAACACAGAACCTCCTCCTTTTTGGAAGTCGGTTAAAAAGGAAGCTTGCTCTTGCTCTTTTTTGATTATAGATTGTACGACACCAGAATTAGCTTTTTAACTCAAATAGTTCCTGAAAGGTGTTTTTTAAATTACCTACATAAATTATTGATCACTCAAGAAACTTTTAAAAGATATTACTCGTATGCCGAAAGATATGCTCGACTATTCTCTACTGTTCTTTTATATCTTTCGACGTAATTATCTAACACGACAGGTGAGTGGAGCCGAGACCTTAGAGTCTGTGTGTTTGACATGTTTAATTTAGGTTTAGGCGGTTTACATCAGACCTACGCATTTGAATTATAATTCTGTGAATTCCCGCAGGATACAACGCAAATTACTATATAGGCGATTCATTAATGAAATTCATTAACAATAAACTCGTAAAACTTTCCTACAATGCAACTTTTTTTAAATTTCAGTACCTATATCGTTTACACTGTTGTTTATTTCTTTAAAAAAAAACTCTTTTAATTATGAAGATTGACTGAACTAAATGTTTATTTAAGTGGTTTTCCTAGAATATAGATTTAGCTTCAATTGTAACTATTCTAAATGCAAGGTGAAGGTGTAATTATTTAAAAAAAAAACACGTTCTGGCGCAATTTGGCTTCTACGGCACGATCTGGTAGGTGCGAGTTTAGCCTTAACCAACATAGCCGTGATAATTTTAAAGTCGGCTAACAGTATTATTTAATTGTATAATCACATTCCTTGCTAATTTTATTCAACATCTTCTACGCCCCTTATCCTTACAATTAAGAGGACTGTATTATCTATCGATCACCCTCGCCACTAACAAAATCAAACGGAACGAAACGAAACAAAACGAAAGGAAACAAAAAGAAACGAAAATGTTTATTGTCTAGACTTGCGTCCATAAATCACAATTTATGAAACATGACAAAATTAAATTTACAGATTAAGATTGATATTAAAAATTAAACCATAATAATGATTGAAACTAAAATTATCTATGTAATGAGAGCGTGGTATGCCCTCTAATTCTTTCGTAAGGGACTGCCGGGCTAGTATGCGCGCCACGAAATATTTTTTTTGTAGTGTCAGAACGAGACAGCGTTATGGCAAAGTATATATCTAGGTCACTTTTTCACACGTCGAAATGAGTTTTTTTTCGTGGCGTTTCCAGGTCGCATGCTTGACTAGAGTGGAGTCCCATTTTCTTGCCGCTGCCACCAGGGAGCAGCACAGAGCCGTGCGAGTGGCTGCCGAGCGCGCCCGCAGCAGCGCCTGCCAGCCGGGCGCGCTGCACCACCGCGGCAGATGGAACATGGCGCGGCACACGTCGTTGTACTGAACCCTCCAAACTAAAGAAGTAGGTACATTTATAGTCATATCTCATCGTGAACAATGTTGAATACGTTGATACGCGTAACCGAGACACCGGCGCTCAAAGCATGGGCTCTTTCAAAAGAAACATTTTTCTTCTCATCAAAAACACATTTATCTCCCTCGAGTAAAGTATCCAGCATTTTTAAGATATGACAACACTTCACATCCCGCGTCTTAAAATACTTCTTTTGTGCGAGTGTTTCAAAGAAACCTCGCTCTATGCGAAGATGCCTCATAAGCGAAATGTGTCAATCTCTACCAAGTTTCTGTATCATATTTTTTTTCAAAGGAAATCTCGTGTTTCACCACAGAATACCGATAAGTATGGTTCAACTGCAGTCCTGCATGCTTCTGAGGCTCTTTCGTGGTGGCTGACTTTGTAGTTTGTTCGTAGGTATCTTGCTTTTTAAGCAGCAACTTAAATGAAGGGTTATAACTTTATAAGTATAAAGGCTCTAAATGCCATTGGCGCTCAAGATTTTAGACTTACACCCCTTCATCTATTTAATGATTTGAGGATTTTAATGATTTTTTAATGATACCGCTATTAATATGAATAGTTTTAGGTTATGAAAGGCCTTATTAAAATAGTATCAAAATCAGAAAAAAATATCATAAACTAATTATTCCAGTAATTTTAAAAGTCCATTAAGTACGAATCATTAAAATCAAAAGGGCTTTAATGTCATTGGCACTTAGACTTACGACCATTTAATTGATGTTATACATAAAATGTAAGCTCATAAAACTACATAGTATAAAACAAAGTCGCTTCCCGCTGTCTGTCCCCATATATGCTGATATCTTTAAAACTACGCAACGGATTTTTGATACGGTTTCTTTTAATAGATAGAGTGATTTAAGAGGAAGGTTTATATGTATAATACACCTGTGAGAAGCCGGGGCGGGTTGCTAGTCAATAATAAAAGTTAAAATTATTCAAAAACGTTTCGTGACCCCATGATTTGAACTTGCATATCTGTTACATTAGTTCGCGGTTCCGTTTCGGTGCTATATTAATTAAATTAGACCACACTCTGATGCTCAGTTGAATCAGTCGAAGTGTTAAGCAATATCCAACCAAGTAAGCGTTAGTGGTGCTTTCGGTGATACCTATATTGCACCGGAATCACTAAGATACTTGTCTATAACAAATAAATTCTTAAACATTGGTATCAATTTAGTGAAGAAATGATGATAAATGAAATAATATTTTTAAGTTTAAATTATAATAATATACATTGCAAATCGTCGTCGACGTTTCAGCCATAAGACGTCCACTGCTGGACATAGGCCACCCCTAAAGATCTCCAATAGGACAAGTTGGTAGAGGCTCGCATCTAGCGTGATCCTAATGAGGTCCTCCGTCCACCTTGTGGGTGGGTGTCCTACGCTGCTCTTACCGATACGTGGTCTCCACTCGAGAACTTTTCAACCCCATCAGTCCTTCGTGCTAATTGATTATGTGTATTGCAAATGATTGTGATGTGAATGACCTTCTCGATTAAAGAATAATAGACGTTTACATGGATAAAAGCGGAAGGAATAATTAAAAATCGAATAAAAATATACTTATGGAGTCACTATATTTATAATAATGTAACAAATTAAGCCGTTTAACATATACTTAGAGAGCCTAAATCGGTCGGCTATCTTAGTCATAAAACAGTTTTAAAACTGACACTCCCATGTGTTTCAAAATAGAAAACCATCGCGTTAAAAGTGTCAGAAGTATTAGATAATACGTAGTAACCGTTTAAAACACCATGAGTTAAACAAATATAGCTGAAATGACGTGACGCGTGACGATTGCTGAAATGGGGATTTCAAGTGTCCCTTGAAGGGTCAGCGCAGGACACGTATTGAGAGGGCTCAAAAGGGGTCGCTCGGCAATAGTAACTCAACATTCCGGATACAAAGACAAATTACAGACAGACACCTCAATTCCAAATACAAATTCAATTTATACAGCCTTATGGAGAAGATATTCGAACTATTTAAAAATGACTGCCTCGGTGGCTCAGTGGTTAGTGACCCTGACTGGGTCAAAGAGGCGTGGGTTCGATCCCCACCCAGGGCAAACATTTGTGTGATGAACATAGGTGTTTGCTCTGTGCTATTTAGGTACTATCTATATAAGTATGTATTTAAAATATGTATATGTAGTATATCAGTCTCTGGCAGCCATATTACAAGCTATGCTAGCTAAGCTACTTTGGGGTCAGAGACCGTGTGTAAGATGTCCCCTAATATTTATTTATTTATTTAGGTACTCGTTTAGTTTAGACAAAATAATTCTTACTCATTAAAGTTTTGCATATTATTAAAATATGTAGGTACCTACTATCTTAAAAATTGTAGACAATAGTAAAAAATTATTGTTATTTTAATCAATGTTGTATTACGCAAAGCATTGTTGTTTTCTTTTTTGTTTATGAGTTATCATTGGCGACTAAATACCGATATTTATTTCCCAGTAACCGGGAAATATCTACCAATATCAGTCCTTTCCGTAAATCAAAGCTTGAATCAAAGATATTCGTAATAATTAACAATGTCTGCCTGATCGGTAGCCGACAATGCTTCGCTTTAATTACATTAGCAATTGTAATGTAAGGACTCAATTAAACGTAGCTCTATTCGGACAATAAACAAATGTTATTGTGATAGTTTCATTTCAAGATAGAAATGGAACATAATTTTTTCACCAATAATATTTTAGTAGACACGCATGCAATATACTTTTAATCTAATAGTTATATCAGTTAGGCTTAACGATATGGTAGATCCAAGTGAAGCGAAGGTATTTGCTTCAACTCAACGATTTTGTCCGGAAGTTGATTTTTGTCTAGGGGTATTTCCCTCAAAAAAGGGAGAAATTTACTGTTGCGCTATTTTAGCCGATTTAAATAATACATGGCAAGATTTAGACTTGTTTGAAATTTATTTAAATTTGCGAGTATGAACTAAATCGGTCAAGAACGAGTCAAGATATAGGTTTATAGCTTTTATGAAGATTCCGTTAAAGAGATAGGTATATCGCGATATCTACTGTACACAGTACCTTTGGGATTACCATTACCTTTGGGATGGCTCTGCCAAATACCAGCTGGAGGCTTTGGAATCCATTGAAAGGCGAGCCAGGAGGCTGATAGGCAACGAAACTTTGACTGAGTCGAAGCTGCAGAGTCTCGAGCATCGACGTTGCGTAGCGTGTCTATCAGCCTTCTATCGGATACACTTCGGTGAGGGCGCCCAGGAGTTGCACAATCTGGTCCCACCTGCCTCTTTCTTCTATCGTACGGCTACGACCAAAGCGCCACCCTTTTATGGTGGACATCCCACGGATTAGAACCAAGCGTTTCGAGTCCACATTCCTCATACGAACTGCCAGAATGTGGAACGCTTTGCCAGGGTCTGTCTTCCCGCTAGAGTACAATGTAGGTGTCTTCAAATCCCGAGTGAATAGGTATCTTCTAGGTAAGCGTGTTACATCCTAGACCGCATATCTGCTTAACATCAGGCAGTGTGTAGTCAAACGCAAACCTATTCGAAATAAAAAAAAAAAAAACACAGAACATGCAAGCTACTGTTAGAAGACCAATATTCATTGGCTTAAATTAAATGGCTCAATTTAATTCAATTATATGGCTTGTCTGACAGCTTTTGTCGTGCTTAAAAACTTTAATACTTTTTTGTAACGTTTTTTAAATAAGACATTCTGCAACATTTTAAACAATCTCGTGTCACTTTGTACAAAGTCAGCGATGGAGATCGGCATTTACGATCTCGAACATGCCAGGGACAGCACCCGCCCATAAATTACATTCCTTCCTATCTCATAACATTGTCAGTATTTGTGACGTTTTTATTAAAATGCCCCTTTCTGCTCTACCGCATCACGAATGAGCTTTTATTTGAATAACTCTTTCTAATATACTTGTGCCTTAGGAGGAAAAATGTATGTTGATATAAAGGTTGTTAGATTTCGTTGCATGGCGCAAATATATTACTTTTCAAGTAGGTAATAAGCTCAAAATATCTCAACGAGCTATGGAGATAGCCTTCTTTAGCTGTGTATTCTGATGTACAAAGATAACTTAGAATTTCTCTGCGATATCGATTCTGAAATGAAAATATTTGTAGATGAACCAAAGTTACCGAAATATTCCAGAAAATTAGCAAATTGAAATGGCAGTGGAGAACAATAGGTACATAGTATGCAAGACTGGTGGTCGTTGGGATCGTGAATTTCGTAGTGGAAATCATGTACCAGTAAGCACAATGCAGGAGTTCAGTTCATAAGCCAAATTATCTACGATAGCGCTGAAAGCATGCAAGAGGTTCTAAAAGAGGATGCCTATGTTGAGCGGTGCAATATGTCTTACAACTGAAATGACGTTGATAAACTAGGTAAATTATCTCGTGTGAACGCTCGCGCACTAGATACGAGATGGTAAAATTGTGCAACGCAACGTTGACTTCGACGAAGGAGTACACACCTTCGTCATTACATTAACATTAGTATTACAATAACACAAACAAGAGAGATCGGTTTCATCTCCTTTTTTTTAATACCATACAATATTTTAATATTTTGCAAAAGAAGCTGATAGGATCTTCCAAGTCTCCAAGTTTAGTAACAAGGGCGAATACCGCACTGAGTTTTGATGTATTAAAGGTAAATTTTAACGAGCCGTACTCCTCATATAAATTATAATTATTTTGTGTATCTTACAAAGTAATTTTTATAAAAAGATTTTAGTTTTATTTACTTTTTTTATTTTATTTTATTTTTTGTGCATTGCACTTTATAGCAAAATACTGTACCTGACTATAATTTAAATACCTATTTGAAACCATATTTTTTAAAAATTTTATGTATGGTATTATAGGTACTCGACTACTCACTAAAAACAGTTTAAATGCTGGTGGGTATAGTGTGCCAGTGGTTGTGGTTTTGCTAGTTTTTTTTTTTTATTTGCAAAAGTCTGCAATTCTTTGTTCCAGTTCCACTTAAAAACAATAACAAAAAAAGAATCAGAACTGTTCCAAGCCGTGGCGAGCAAAATTTAACTTTATGCTTGGAACCCTCGTCCTATTGCAAAAATAGATGCCATAACATGCAACCACAGAGCAACATTTACAGAAGCAAAGTGTGCATACATTTCGCGTTGTTAAAGTCAGTACACGTTAAACCATAGTCTCCTATGGAAATGTGCAGTGATTATCAATTGTTCACAAAATACCTATAATGTGTAAAAACATGTTTTATTCATTTTTTTACCGACGAAACATGGAGGCAGCAAGTACTCAAATCAACGCGTAGATACATTTTTTATTTATAATGTTTTTAAATATTGCAAAGGATTATACTTGGAATATAATTTTTTTCAAAATTGGTTAATTTAATTTTGAATAATCAACAATATAATCTTTATAAAACTTGCATTAAAAATGGCACACAAACTTGCATGAAAAGTGAACAATTCAAATTTCGCAAGATTGCATTGTTTAAATTGAATGTGCTGTTTTTTGTAAAAAGTAATTATTCACATTCAAGTAACAAAATTTAAATATGTACACTTACGAATTATTCTTATCGTTTTATCTCTTTTAAGATAATTTGTGTTTATTTTAATAAAAATATCAATTATAAAAATAATCAATTACTTACTCAGTGATCCAATTCGTATAAGTCAGAGACTTCAAGAGTTGCTAAAGCCGTATCTACTCGTACTCGTATCTACGCTTCCCTACTATTCAAACAGGAAATAAAATAAAAGATTTACTTACTTCGAAAAAATTCCGTTGCGTTGGATCCGTGCTCAACTTTTGTTCCATGCATGCATGCTCTAGTTGGGTGCAAACAAACTATGAGTTCTTTTGAAACGGAGCGGCAATGGCATCGCATTCAGACTCGGAAACTGAAACTTTATCCGAATTAATCCTATTGAATCTCGTTGTTTATATTACTGGCTATTGTGTTTTTCAAATTGGATGGAAAGACTGAGGAGCTAGATGAATGTAATAACTAGATTTAGCTAGTACTATTTATGTTCCAAAGTGAAAATAGGGCTGTAGGGTATCTTGTTGTTAAGAAACCACTCGCTTATTTATATTATGGACAGTTACAACACCGGAAGCGTAACCTTGGTTTGGTTATTCTTACGGAGTTAGCAATTCAATAAAACTCTGTCATTGGTAAAAAATAATTTTATTCAGAATTTTTATCAGTAATAAATAAGGAGAATAAACGAGGGTTGTCTGTTACCTCTATTAATTTAATAATACTATAGTAGCTTCATAACTGTCATAGTTATGATCTATGAATGAACGTTAAAACCACAAATAGTTCCGTTCCCCTTTGTATTGTCATCCAATTAGACACATTTAATTAATTAATATCTTACTCAAATGGAGAAAACGTTCAAGTGCTAAAAATCCAGTGAATAAGATCTTGCCATTTGTTTCCGTAGTAAAAAGAAAATACTGTAAAACGTCTCATTTATTAAATATTTTATTTAAGTACCCTTTTCATGTTATAACTTGTGTATGTATAAAAGAAATACAGTGAACACTTATTCATCTAAAAAAACCGGCCAAGTGCGAGTCGGACTCGCGCACCGAGGGTTCCGTACAAACCTGCAAGGTTTACAAAGTTCTAAGTTCAAAGTTCTTCAAAAAAAGTAATAAGTTTATATTTATTAAAAAATATATATTTTGTAATGTAACTAAAAATTTAAGGTTTTCGGAATTTTTCCTTTATGTGTGCTATAAAACGTTGCTTCATGCCAAATTTCAAGATTCTAGGTCGACTGGAAGTACCCTTTAGGTTTTGATTCCCTTGCGAGTACTTGCGAGTTTCAAAATATGCAGCTTAAATTGCTGTTTCTTTTGATTGCGTTGACATAGAAGTTTGATTTTGTTACAGCTTAAAGGTATTATAGACCTGAGTATTTGGTATGAATTTCAATTTAATACCTCTACGCGTTTATGAGGAAATGGGTAGTAAGGTTAAAATTATTAAAAAAAAAAATATTATGTGATGTAACTAAAAATTTATGGTTTTCGTAATTTTTCCTTTATCTATGCTATAAGACGTTGCTTCGTACCAAATTTCAAGATTCTGAGTTCACGGGAAGCACCCTGTAGGTTTTGATTCCCTTGCAAGTGTCGAAAATTTGCGGCATAAACGGCTGTATCTTTTGATTGCGTTGGCTTAGAAGTTTGATTTTCACAGCATCAAGGGACAGTAGACCTGAGTAATTGATATAAATTTCAGCTTCATACCTCCACGCGTTCCTGAGAAAAAGGGTCTTGACAGACGGACGGACGGACAGACGGACAACAAAGGGATCCTATAAGGGTTCCGTTTTTTCCTTTTGAGGTACGGAACCCTAAAATATGATATGTAAAATATATCTTAAACATAAACGCTTAAAATGGAGCTGAAGACGCCCATACGTCATACCATGCGGTACGGAACCCTTCGTGCGCGAGTCCAACTCGCACTTGGCAGATTTTAAGAGACATTTTTGAATAGGTAACTGCTCGGGTCTCGCCCATTTCACGAAAACAAAACATTTCCACGCTAATGTACTAACTCTATTTCTACGTGCCACATTACGCTTCATGTAGCTATTAGATTAGTGACATAATTAAATAATGATACCAACCGTCGTGTACTCGTAACATTTTCTATGTTAATTCTCTGAGTAGTTAAGCAGATTACGTTGTAGCTGTACTACTGTTTCTGATATTAAGTGCTAGTGCCACTAGTAAAGTTTTCGGGGAAATTAAAACTCAACTTTTAATCCACGCTATGTTTTGTAATAAGAAATACAGGCACAACATGAAAACCGGTTTTGGCGAGGAATGCTTAATTCTAACAATGGCATATTTTATGGTTCTAAGAATGCCCAATTGTATTGATGCCTAATTCTACGAATGCCTAATTATCACAATGGCTGATTCTATAAATGCCCAATTCTTAAAATGGCAAAATAATTTAAATTGGAATACATAATTATTTTTCGCAAAAAATGACAAAACTGCCTTCCATCGTGTACAAAATTCGAATATTTTGCTCGAATTGTTTACATTATTGTTGATTTATCAAAAACGGTTCAGCCGATTTCTGTAAAATTTAAATGGAACTATCATGGGAGTATACCCCTTCGAACTAAAAAATAATTTTTCGATTCGGTTCACAATTGGCGATATTATCGATGTTCATCGTGTACAAAATTCGGATATTTCGCTCGAATTGCTTACATTATTGTTGGTTTTTTCAAAAACGGCTCAGACGATTTCTGTAAAATTTGAACGGGACCAGTTCGGGACCCTTTCGAACTAAAAAAATAATTTATCGATTCGGTTCACAATTGGCGAAATTATCGATGAACATACACAAAAAAATACATACACACGAACACAGAACCTCCTCCTTTTTGGAAGTCGGTTAAAAAGGAAGCTTGCTCTTGCTCTTTTTTGATTATAGATTGTACGACACCAGAATTAGCTTTTTAACTCAAATAGTTCCTGAAAGGTGTTTTTTAAATTACCTACATAAATTATTGATCACTCAAGAAACTTTTAAAAGATATTACTCGTATGCCGAAAGATATGCTCGACTATTCTCTACTGTTCTTTTATATCTTTCGACGTAATTATCTAACACGACAGGTGAGTGGAGCCGAGACCTTAGAGTCTGTGTGTTTGACATGTTTAATTTAGGTTTAGGCGGTTTACATCAGACCTACGCATTTGAATTATAATTCTGTGAATTCCCGCAGGATACAACGCAAATTACTATATAGGCGATTCATTAATGAAATTCATTAACAATAAACTCGTAAAACTTTCCTACAATGCAACTTTTTTTAAATTTCAGTACCTATATCGTTTACACTGTTGTTTATTTCTTTAAAAAAAAACTCTTTTAATTATGAAGATTGACTGAACTAAATGTTTATTTAAGTGGTTTTCCTAGAATATAGATTTAGCTTCAATTGTAACTATTCTAAATGCAAGGTGAAGGTGTAATTATTTAAAAAAAAAACACGTTCTGGCGCAATTTGGCTTCTACGGCACGATCTGGTAGGTGCGAGTTTAGCCTTAACCAACATAGCCGTGATAATTTTAAAGTCGGCTAACAGTATTATTTAATTGTATAATCACATTCCTTGCTAATTTTATTCAACATCTTCTACGCCCCTTATCCTTACAATTAAGAGGACTGTATTATCTATCGATCACCCTCGCCACTAACAAAATCAAACGGAACGAAACGAAACAAAACGAAAGGAAACAAAAAGAAACGAAAATGTTTATTGTCTAGACTTGCGTCCATAAATCACAATTTATGAAACATGACAAAATTAAATTTACAGATTAAGATTGATATTAAAAATTAAACCATAATAATGATTGAAACTAAAATTATCTATGTAATGAGAGCGTGGTATGCCCTCTAATTCTTTCGTAAGGGACTGCCGGGCTAGTATGCGCGCCACGAAATATTTTTTTTGTAGTGTCAGAACGAGACAGCGTTATGGCAAAGTATATATCTAGGTCACTTTTTCACACGTCGAAATGAGTTTTTTTTCGTGGCGTTTCCAGGTCGCATGCTTGACTAGAGTGGAGTCCCATTTTCTTGCCGCTGCCACCAGGGAGCAGCACAGAGCCGTGCGAGTGGCTGCCGAGCGCGCCCGCAGCAGCGCCTGCCAGCCGGGCGCGCTGCACCACCGCGGCAGATGGAACATGGCGCGGCACACGTCGTTGTACTGAACCCTCCAAACTAAAGAAGTAGGTACATTTATAGTCATATCTCATCGTGAACAATGTTGAATACGTTGATACGCGTAACCGAGACACCGGCGCTCAAAGCATGGGCTCTTTCAAAAGAAACATTTTTCTTCTCATCAAAAACACATTTATCTCCCTCGAGTAAAGTATCCAGCATTTTTAAGATATGACAACACTTCACATCCCGCGTCTTAAAATACTTCTTTTGTGCGAGTGTTTCAAAGAAACCTCGCTCTATGCGAAGATGCCTCATAAGCGAAATGTGTCAATCTCTACCAAGTTTCTGTATCATATTTTTTTTCAAAGGAAATCTCGTGTTTCACCACAGAATACCGATAAGTATGGTTCAACTGCAGTCCTGCATGCTTCTGAGGCTCTTTCGTGGTGGCTGACTTTGTAGTTTGTTCGTAGGTATCTTGCTTTTTAAGCAGCAACTTAAATGAAGGGTTATAACTTTATAAGTATAAAGGCTCTAAATGCCATTGGCGCTCAAGATTTTAGACTTACACCCCTTCATCTATTTAATGATTTGAGGATTTTAATGATTTTTTAATGATACCGCTATTAATATGAATAGTTTTAGGTTATGAAAGGCCTTATTAAAATAGTATCAAAATCAGAAAAAAATATCATAAACTAATTATTCCAGTAATTTTAAAAGTCCATTAAGTACGAATCATTAAAATCAAAAGGGCTTTAATGTCATTGGCACTTAGACTTACGACCATTTAATTGATGTTATACATAAAATGTAAGCTCATAAAACTACATAGTATAAAACAAAGTCGCTTCCCGCTGTCTGTCCCCATATATGCTGATATCTTTAAAACTACGCAACGGATTTTTGATACGGTTTCTTTTAATAGATAGAGTGATTTAAGAGGAAGGTTTATATGTATAATACACCTGTGAGAAGCCGGGGCGGGTTGCTAGTCAATAATAAAAGTTAAAATTATTCAAAAACGTTTCGTGACCCCATGATTTGAACTTGCATATCTGTTACATTAGTTCGCGGTTCCGTTTCGGTGCTATATTAATTAAATTAGACCACACTCTGATGCTCAGTTGAATCAGTCGAAGTGTTAAGCAATATCCAACCAAGTAAGCGTTAGTGGTGCTTTCGGTGATACCTATATTGCACCGGAATCACTAAGATACTTGTCTATAACAAATAAATTCTTAAACATTGGTATCAATTTAGTGAAGAAATGATGATAAATGAAATAATATTTTTAAGTTTAAATTATAATAATATACATTGCAAATCGTCGTCGACGTTTCAGCCATAAGACGTCCACTGCTGGACATAGGCCACCCCTAAAGATCTCCAATAGGACAAGTTGGTAGAGGCTCGCATCTAGCGTGATCCTAATGAGGTCCTCCGTCCACCTTGTGGGTGGGTGTCCTACGCTGCTCTTACCGATACGTGGTCTCCACTCGAGAACTTTTCAACCCCATCAGTCCTTCGTGCTAATTGATTATGTGTATTGCAAATGATTGTGATGTGAATGACCTTCTCGATTAAAGAATAATAGACGTTTACATGGATAAAAGCGGAAGGAATAATTAAAAATCGAATAAAAATATACTTATGGAGTCACTATATTTATAATAATGTAACAAATTAAGCCGTTTAACATATACTTAGAGAGCCTAAATCGGTCGGCTATCTTAGTCATAAAACAGTTTTAAAACTGACACTCCCATGTGTTTCAAAATAGAAAACCATCGCGTTAAAAGTGTCAGAAGTATTAGATAATACGTAGTAACCGTTTAAAACACCATGAGTTAAACAAATATAGCTGAAATGACGTGACGCGTGACGATTGCTGAAATGGGGATTTCAAGTGTCCCTTGAAGGGTCAGCGCAGGACACGTATTGAGAGGGCTCAAAAGGGGTCGCTCGGCAATAGTAACTCAACATTCCGGATACAAAGACAAATTACAGACAGACACCTCAATTCCAAATACAAATTCAATTTATACAGCCTTATGGAGAAGATATTCGAACTATTTAAAAATGACTGCCTCGGTGGCTCAGTGGTTAGTGACCCTGACTGGGTCAAAGAGGCGTGGGTTCGATCCCCACCCAGGGCAAACATTTGTGTGATGAACATAGGTGTTTGCTCTGTGCTATTTAGGTACTATCTATATAAGTATGTATTTAAAATATGTATATGTAGTATATCAGTCTCTGGCAGCCATATTACAAGCTATGCTAGCTAAGCTACTTTGGGGTCAGAGACCGTGTGTAAGATGTCCCCTAATATTTATTTATTTATTTTGTTCAAATATGGAGAAGATATTCGAATTATTTTAGCTATGTAACACGTTCTGAAAGTAATACTCTAAAATTAGTTTAGGGATTAAACGGGGTCATTTTATTTACTTTACTTTAATAGGTAACAAACTTATATATGTAGGGTGGATAGCTGACGCCGAGATTAATTTTATCCACAAGTAGTACTAGTAATCAGTAACCCTAAAAGCAATTAATTAGGCATCATGCTCTTTAGAACTGATTCATACCATTTTGACTTTAGACCAAGCAAAATAGTTGTTCAAATTATTTGTACTTGAATCGCTGAGAGCTGTTTAGATACATATGGCTCCAGAATGATGTTATAGAAAATTTTACTAAGCTAACTTGTAAATAATTTTATTTACTCTATTCAAAATACGAGTATGTTGAAGGAATTAAAACAGAAAGACAAATATGTGGTTTTATCATCGGCGTCATAATAATTGATTAAAAATAAATCTCATGTGTTTATCACATTGGTGAAGGTTGATCTTCACCGGCTCTTAGACCATAAGCACTTGTTGCTATGTAAACAAATTTTCACAGGCAAAGGAGTGACAAAAGACATTTATTTTTTTTGTCTTATGTCACTCGTATGCCTGTGAAAATTAATTTACATATTTGTTTACTTTGTTTTACTCTACTTACACGGAATCGAAGCAAACCTGAAACTAAAACTCCAAACAAATTCATTCTTTCTAAACATAATAATACGCAGCTGTAGATAAAGTAGGGCAGAACTCGGAAAGGCGCTGGGTCACGTCGAGACGGGCTGATTCCCATCACTCTCAGTCAAACAGCAGGTACAGCCATTAATATGGCCTACGGACACCTGGGCCGTATATCTGAACACTCGACATTATCTCTGTCTCTACCATTCTCCTCAGCAAAGTGGCGGGAATGACAGTGACGGAAGCGTTCTCTAATGATTAGAAATACGCTCTAGATCGCTCAGAGCTCGAAGCACGAACTAAGTGAAAAACGGGGTGAATAAAATGAGAGCATGAGAGCAATTTGATGCGGAAATATTGACCTTTTGATCGAGCGAGGGAAACGAGAGAGTTTAGGGTATTTTTCACAATAGTAGGTACTTACTGTAAAAAATACTCTAAACTCTCTCTTTTTGTCGAAGAGCTGCTATTTTTAAAACGACTGAGTAAGTATTAAGTAATTTTTTTTGCACTGTTATTTTAAACATGTGTGTGGATAAGATAAGTTATGGATGAGTTCCGCATAGATGAAAAATCTTCTATATTTTTTGTTTCACAATCGATGTGTACTTACTACAATACAATTTTAGATATAATTTAAAAATCTATTAAAAAAAAGATGTTTTTTTTTTACACACCCCTTATGGTAAATCAATGAAATACTCACTGAAAACTCTCGTATAGCTACACCATCGACTTGGCATTTTTTTCTTTTAATCCATATTGATGGGCTACACATACTTATTTGAAAGTTAAAATAAAATGATCAAGACATAAAATTTAGAACAATGATTAACTCAACTTATTGCTTAAGTATTTGTTAATAATATTCATCTAAAAAATCCCTAAAAGCTAGATTAACAGTACTTCAGTGAATCAATTCCGACCATACTTTTTAGGTCTAACATATCTTTCATCCATGAATCGCACTATTCTTAATTTAAAATAAAAAAGTAATATACCTATTAGGCTTTCAGATGGCCGTCTTCAGATGGCCAAAAAACTGTGACACCAGAGCTAGCCACCCAGTCTATACGAACTTATTTAATTTTTAACCGACTTCCAAAAAGGAGGAGGTTTTATGTTGGTGTGTATGTATTTTTTTTATGTATGTTCATCGATAATTTCGCCAATTGTGAACCGAATCAAAAAATTCTTTTTTAGTTCGAAAGTTTATTTGTTTTACAGAAATCAGCTGAGCCGTTTTCGATAAATCAACAATAATGTAAACAATTCGAGCGAAATATTCTAATTTTGGAGACGATGGAAGACGGTTTTTCTATTTTTGCGAAAAAATAATTATTAGGTGACTTGCCCACGGTCTTTGACGCCAAACTAAGCTTCTGACGTGGCTGCCAGTTACTGATATACTACATACCGATAAATAAATAAATAAATATAAATAAATATTTGGGACATCTTACACACGGCCTCTGACCCCAAACTAAGCAAAGCTTGTGATATGGCTGTCAGAGACTGATATACTACTCATATATTTTTAAATACATACTTATATAGATGGTAACTAAACTACACCCAGACACAGCAAATACCCATTTTCATCACATAAATATTTGCCCTGGGTGGGGATCGAACCCACGCCTCTTTGACCCAGTAGTTAGTGTCATTAACCACTGAGCCACCGAGGCAGTCAAACCGATACAATTTTTTAAATATATTTAGATAATAACATTCGGACACAAAGCAAATGCCTGTGTTTATAAAAAATTATGCCTGCCCTGGGTGGGAATCGAATCCACGGAGGAGTCAGGGTTACTAACCACTAGGTCACAAAGGCAGTCAAAGTGATAAACAAGTACACACTAAAATATTCTTCCATTGAACATTTTAAATAAACATATCTAAATAATAAATGAATTCAACTTTGAAAGCTCAAACATGTCGTCATTTTCGTAATGGAAAGCAAACCTCATTTATTTAATTCCATTAGTAAGCTTAAAACCCGCGCTGCAAATATGAGTCGCGCAGACCTAGAGATTGCATCCGTAATAGTTTGCGGGTAACAGTGCAAAAATAAATGGAAGGTTGCTCAGTTTTGATTTAAATTTAGAAAATAATTCAACCGTGTACAAAATTCGAATAGTTCGCACGAATCGAAGTATCATCGATATATCATCGAAGTATAATTGAAATTGTACAGTCTCTTCTTAAATTTAATTGTGTGACATTTGTGCGCCACGATGGGCAAAAACATGCGTTCTCTATTATACTCGTATTTACACCTGTTTACGACTTTGTATGGTGTACACTGTACACGATTACCATGTTTTCACAAATAAATGATCTTGAATCTTGAATCGATGTAGTAATCATTATTTTTACAATAGTAGGTATAGTTGATTTTTCAAAAATTACTCTGCCGATTTATGACTGATCTTCTTAGTAAACTATTACTTGCATTTATGGGAGAATATTTACAAAGAAACAAATAAATAACCACTGTCTTCGTAATATTAAGTAGGTACTTTATTATTCACCTACTGAATATTTGTTATCAGAAAAAGTGGTAATTTTCTGTGTGACTTTGTATTTTTATTGTGCAATGCGACAGCTCTAATCTAAATCCAGTTTCTGTTATTTGCTCTTAATCTTTTTAACCGATTTCCAAAAAGGAGGAGGTTCTATGTTCGTCTGTATGTTGTGAACCGAATCAAAAAAATGTTTTTTAGTTGGAAAGGGTATACTCCCGAGGTGGTCCCATTTAAATTTTACAGATATCGGCTGAGCCGTTTTTAAATTATACTCGAATCTTGTACACGATGGAAGGCGGTTTTACCATTTTTTGCGAAAAATAATTACCTATTAGTTAATATGAGTACTTACAAAAAGATCCAAAAAATTATTCTTTGTTTTGTTGGTTGTTTAATATATTTCTTTTCGCAGGGTGAACAATTATTTGGTGACACATTTTTGTGTGCTAAATGATGTTTAGTAAAGTTGTCCTACTGCGTGCTACAGTTTACAACCTAATGCATACTGCACATTGCCATTTCCGCGTAAACAACATCAGCAAAGCCATCTGTGGTGGCGAATTCAAATCATCGCTATAACTATTTGGTTAGTTTGGCCGCAATACCGGTCTAAACTATCTCGTTCGCACATTTTCTACATTTATAAAGATTACTATTGAAAAATAACAAAATTTATTAAAATAGATGATTACATATTTTTTAATGACGCTGCAAACATGTTTACTAAAATAAGATAACTAGGCGGTTCAGATATTTGTGTACATTTATTTAGTTAAGAAACACCGGATGACCATTCCTAGAGAAAATTACAATCTAGCTACATGCTAGTAAGTTATATTATCCTAAAGTATTAGGAAATAATTAGATACAAAATTAAATAAAGTTATGTGTGTGAATGTGAGAGCTTAGATGTTGGTATACAAAAAATTGCAAAAATCTATGCCGTATAGGTTAGAAAATGATAACATACAGGGTTTTTTCTAATGAATTAGCATCCTTTTAGGGACTTATTCTGTACATCATAACTAACAACTTTTGTTCTGCGACTTTTGTCATTTTGTCGCGGGTGAGCGATATTTTTCTCTGGAATAACAAAAAAAGTTTTGACAATAATCGCAGAACAAAAGTTGTTAGTTTTGATGCACAGAATAATCTTCTAATGGACCGGCCACACATTCGCCCTACGGCGAAGTTATCGTCACTGGGGCTCATTCATCTAATTCAAACGGTAGTAATTGGTTGTTCACGATTTGAACTACTACCTGAAGCTGGGCACATACGCTGCGATGATCGCATCTATTCATCAGATCAGTCCAGCGAGGTCCTAATATAGTTACATTGCCGGTAGGTAGTTATTGAGGAATCAAAATGACACCCCTATTTTAATCGAAAAATATTGATTTAGCAAAAAAATTATTGGCATCAAAGTTGTAGAAAATCAAATTTTAAACAACTTTTGTTCCTATAACTTCTGCTGAAAAATTGAAATAACACAAGTTATTGAAGAAATGAAATGGCACAACCGGCTATTTGAAAAAAATATCGATCCTACAAAAAGTTAATGGGAACTAAAGTTGTAGAAAATCAAATTTCAAACAACTTTTGTTCCTATAACTTCTGCTGAAAAATTGAAATAACACAAGTTATTGAAGAAACAAAATGGTACAACCAACTATTTAAAAAAAATATCGATCCTTCAAAAAGTTGATGGGAATCAAAGTTGTAGAAAATCAAATTTTAAACAACTTTTGTTCCCATAACTTCTGCTGTAAAATTGAAATAATACAAGTTATTGAAGAAATGAAATGGTACAACCAACTATTTAAAAAAATATCGATCCTGCAAAAAGTTGATGGGAATCAAAGTTGTAGAAAATCAAATTTTAAACAACTTTTATTCCGATAATTTCTGCTGAAAAATAGAAATAACACAAGTTATTGAAGAAACAAAATGGTACAACTAACTATTTAAAAAAAGATCGACCCTACAAAAAGTTGATGGGAACAAAAGTTGTTTAAAATTTGATTTTCTACAACTTTGATTCCCATCAACTTTTTGTAGGATCGATATTTTTTTAAATAGTTGGTTGTACCATTTCATTTCTTCAATAACTTGTGTTATTTCAATTTTTCAGCAAAAGTTATAGAAACAAAAGTTGTTTAAAATTTGATTTTCTACAACTTTGATGCCAATAATTTTTTTGTTAAATCAATATTTTTCGATTAAAATAGGGGTGTCATTTTGATTCCTCAATAACTACCTACCGGCAATGTAACTATATTAGGACCTCGCTGGACTGATCTGATGAATAGATGCGATCATCGCAGCGTGTGTGCCCAGCTTCAGGTAGTAGTACAAATCGTGAACAACCAATTACTACCGTTTGAATTAGATGAATGAGCCCCCAGTGACGAAAACTTCGCCGTAGGGCGCAGATGTGGCCATAGCATAAAAGGATGCTAATTGATTAGAAATAACCCTGTATATTTTATTAAATACTAATACCATTCCTAGAGAAAATTACAATCTAGCTACATGCTAGTAAGTTATATTATCCTAAAGTATTAGGAAATAATTAGATACAAAATTAAATAAAGTTATGTGTGTGAATGTGAGAGCTTAGATGTTGGTATACAAAAAATTGCAAAAATCTATGCCGTATAGGTTAGAAAATGATAACATACAGGGTTTTTTCTAATGAATTAGCATCCTTTTAGGGACTTATTCTGTACATCATAACTAACAACTTTTGTTCTGCGACTTTTGTCATTTTGTCGCGGGTGAGCGATATTTTTCTCTGGAATAACAAAAAAAGTTTTGACAATAATCGCAGAACAAAAGTTGTTAGTTTTGATGCACAGAATAATCTTCTAATGGACCGGCCACACATTCGCCCTACGGCGAAGTTATCGTCACTGGGGCTCATTCATCTAATTCAAACGGTAGTAATTGGTTGTTCACGATTTGAACTACTACCTGAAGCTGGGCACATACGCTGCGATGATCGCATCTATTCATCAGATCAGTCCAGCGAGGTCCTAATATAGTTACATTGCCGGTAGGTAGTTATTGAGGAATCAAAATGACACCCCTATTTTAATCGAAAAATATTGATTTAGCAAAAAAATTATTGGCATCAAAGTTGTAGAAAATCAAATTTTAAACAACTTTTGTTCCTATAACTTCTGCTGAAAAATTGAAATAACACAAGTTATTGAAGAAATGAAATGGCACAACCGGCTATTTGAAAAAAATATCGATCCTACAAAAAGTTAATGGGAACTAAAGTTGTAGAAAATCAAATTTCAAACAACTTTTGTTCCTATAACTTCTGCTGAAAAATTGAAATAACACAAGTTATTGAAGAAACAAAATGGTACAACCAACTATTTAAAAAAAATATCGATCCTTCAAAAAGTTGATGGGAATCAAAGTTGTAGAAAATCAAATTTTAAACAACTTTTGTTCCCATAACTTCTGCTGTAAAATTGAAATAATACAAGTTATTGAAGAAATGAAATGGTACAACCAACTATTTAAAAAAATATCGATCCTGCAAAAAGTTGATGGGAATCAAAGTTGTAGAAAATCAAATTTTAAACAACTTTTATTCCGATAATTTCTGCTGAAAAATAGAAATAACACAAGTTATTGAAGAAACAAAATGGTACAACTAACTATTTAAAAAAAGATCGACCCTACAAAAAGTTGATGGGAACAAAAGTTGTTTAAAATTTGATTTTCTACAACTTTGATTCCCATCAACTTTTTGTAGGATCGATATTTTTTTAAATAGTTGGTTGTACCATTTCATTTCTTCAATAACTTGTGTTATTTCAATTTTTCAGCAAAAGTTATAGAAACAAAAGTTGTTTAAAATTTGATTTTCTACAACTTTGATGCCAATAATTTTTTTGTTAAATCAATATTTTTCGATTAAAATAGGGGTGTCATTTTGATTCCTCAATAACTACCTACCGGCAATGTAACTATATTAGGACCTCGCTGGACTGATCTGATGAATAGATGCGATCATCGCAGCGTGTGTGCCCAGCTTCAGGTAGTAGTACAAATCGTGAACAACCAATTACTACCGTTTGAATTAGATGAATGAGCCCCCAGTGACGAAAACTTCGCCGTAGGGCGCAGATGTGGCCATAGCATAAAAGGATGCTAATTGATTAGAAATAACCCTGTATATTTTATTAAATACTAACTTTCAGTAAAGCTCCAATTTTCGAATTATCAATTAAAATTTAAAGATTTTTAAATACTTAGATATAGAACTAGACTATAAATTCGAGCCATTCAAATTCTAAATTTTGTCAGAGTGATTGCTGTTTGTGCTGTAGTAATAAAATTTGCCGTAAATTTGAAGCTGTAAAATAGTTGTAAAGTTTGCACAAATTGAATGAATTTATGGACCATTTAGGCTATAATTTTCACAAAATACCATTTAATTGAACCTCTTACTGAATCAATAATGTTATCTCACAGGATATTCGAATAACACGGGTCAACATGAAATTTGACTTTGATTGCAAAGCATTAAATTTCGGTAGTTTAGGTCGTAATTAGACGGAAAAAAAATATATGGCATGAAAAACTTTGCTTTTGTGCTTAGAAGACTGATTGAACGAAATTTTTAAAAATCTCGGATTTTAATTTTTGATTGAAAATAAAACTATTGAAATAAAAATGTTTATTATTTTTATTAAGTTTTACTATCAAATTAGCTTACAGAAAAGTGGAAAATAACTTAAAAGTGCACACTTTTACTTTTTCTTTTATGTTCATAGCTACTTTCTCTCAATAAACCCCAAATATAATCGCCCATCATGTTTTCATTGTATTGGCCTTGATAGCGTTGTTCAAAATTCATGATGTCTTGATGGAAACGTTCTCCTTGCTCTTCGGAATAGGCTCCCATATTGTTTTTAAATTTATCCAAATGAGCATGCAGCATATGTACTTTTAATGACATCCTGCAGCCCATGGCCTTAAAATTTGTAAGCATATCCTCAACCAACTTTTCGTAGTTTTCAGCTTTATTATTTCTTTTTGAAAAATGAGTATTATTATTATAACTATCACAAAAGCAAACTTTATACCGAAAAAAGGTATTTTCTTTTCGTTTTTGTGCATAACTAACTGGAGAATAATAGTATAAACTTTAGGACAAAGAACGAAAATTTTTTTGTAGAGTCGTGATAATTTATTAAAGTAGGTGAAATAATTATGTCGAGCAAGTACAGTGGTACAGTTTAAACACACTGTTTAACCGTGCAATTTATACTGTTAAACGTTGTCTAAAGCGTGCGTAAAACTTTTGTCGTAAGACGGAAAGTTTCGAAACCGTAGGGTTTGTGTAACTTTGTATTTTAAACTGATTTTCAATTAATAAAGTAACTTAATTAACTAAGAATTTCAAAGGAAAACGAGTCTATTGGTAAAATACATAATGATAATAAAATAATTAAAACAATGCTCCTAAACTAAAATAACCTGTCTAAACAACACTAACTAAAAAATTTAGAGACTGTTTAAACCCAGCTTGCAAAAGGTTTAAACAGTCAATCGATTTCGAAGTAAATTTGAACCAGGTATGGTTATTTATCTCTTTGTATAACTAAATATTATAATTGAGCTGTTTATTTTACAAAGGAAGCGTAGATATATTTTATTGAAATAATTTCTGCACAAAATTACCCAGAAAGTCGATTCTGTGAATTAAACTGGCGGTAAAATCTAAGTCCGATACTACAATGATATTCAATAATAATTAAATATCATGAACATACAGAGTTATCTACTTGCCCTGTACTAAGTAAATACGCGTAAGGGATCATTACGAACAACTTTTACTACCGAGCCAACCCTGAATTCGAGAATAAAAATTCAGCTGTTATAGACAAATTTCGGGTTGGGGTCATAGGAAAAGTCATTAATTTATCTATTAATGTATTAGTGGTATAGTAAATGAGCATCCTTACTTATACTTCTAATATTACATAGGTAAATCTGAAAGTGTTTTTGTTTCTTCGTTCCTCTTTCACGCAGCAACGGAGCATTGGATTGACTTGATTTTTGACATGGTCATAATTTGAAAGACGAAAAGTGTCATTGGCTACTTTCTATCCCGGAAAAATAAAAAGTTCCTATGGGATAGCACAAATAATAGTAAAGTATAAAAGCGCTATTACCAGAATTTTCTTGTAAAATTTCGATTCGTCTATAATCTTCATGACCAATATTTAGAAACCTAAATTCAGATTTCCCGACATAGGCACAAAGGCCCGCAATCAAATAAGTACGAAAATACCAACAGTTACTCGTAACCAAACACAAATTAACATTTCATTCGTTTCTGAAAACCCCCTTCATAATGTATTCCACCCCATTCAAATTTGTTTCAATCATTGTATTGAGTCAATCAAATTTTCGTTAATTCTAATAACAACCATTGATAACGTCAAAAGCATTTCCATATTTCGTCAGAATATTTGATTTGGGATTATATTGAATTGAATCTGATGTAAATTTGTCTTCGAGTTATTATGTAATAAGCCGGCTTAAGAGCCAGTTTCCAAAATAAATTGTCTTTACGCAGATTTCATATATAGAAACAGTAACATTGCTCTGACAAGTTGTAACAATTTAAACTAAGCGCATATTAATATACATTGTTTTTCTCCAATAAGACAGACAAGGTTACATGCGGTTTGCATCCAGCACGTTTATTAGTATGTTGTATGTAGATATAATAACGCATGACAAAACTCCAAAATACCTATCCTATTAAGTATCCTATGAAAACTAGCTATTGCATAAATTAGATTTAGTTTTGAAGTAATCTAGTCATACCTGCTGTGTAGTAGTATTGAAATCTAGTTCTAAAGCTGCCAACGCAGTCTGTCTTTGTATAGATATATTGTATTTTTATTGATTCACACGCGCACGCATATATATTGCAACACATTTACATATGTATCTTTTTTTTTTTTTAATCTTTATTAATTGTAAAGGGGTTTAGTCACGCAGTGACTATGTCACCCCCGTAATGACATACAGATCAAATATTGCGACTTAATTATAGCACTCGCTTATACAGCTTTAACATCATTTTCGCTTCCTTAGACGTTGGGGAAGCTAAAATGCTATTGCATAAGCCTACATTAAGCTTATTAATATAGTACATTACATCCTGTCTCTGTGCCTCGTTCCGGACACATTCCATCAACAAATGCTGCACATCTTCTACTACTTCACACTCATCACAGTTGGGAGAATCTGATATCCCCATACATATGTATCATTTACTGATCGAACAAAGTGAGAGAGTTTCACTTTTGACTGGACAATTTTGCTTTTGTCTGTCTTTATGTTGATTCTCCGCACACGATTTTCCGATAAATTTTGACGAATCTTGGTACATGGCTTCCACATATTTTTGGATATTTTTTTGGGGTCGTCGATTTTTGATTGGCTATTTCCCTCGAGAAGAGGAGAAATTTGTACATCAACCAATTTGATAGGATTGTTAACTAAGGTTTAGTATTTTCAAATCCTTAAAAAGATTTGTGAGTAGCCATGAATGTTATCGGTCCAGAGCGGATCGAGATATAGGCTGCTAAAGATTCAGTTAAACACATGCGAGGTCTACTATACTACTCTGAAAACTCCTAGTAGGTATTTATGATTGATTTATGGGCTATGGGTTGACTTGCAGAATATACATATCCTATAGGTACTTATAGATTTCAGTAGGTACATTTCCATTGGTACTAATGGTTTTTAGGGTCCCGTTTTTACCCTTTGGGTACGGAACCCTAAAAACCATTAGTAAGTCTACCGGAGAGCCAACAACAATATTGGTTGCGTCGGCAATATTGACACAAATTGCCTGTTCAGTAATTTAATTGCACGCCAAATGGTTTATAGTGCATGTTCTACAGTTAGGTGTGCGTTTAATGACCTATCGGGCTCTTGGTTGACTCTACTATCCAATTACAAATGACGTATTTATCTGTCCATGGATGAGCAGAATGAAAATGGAGTTGGATTTTAATATAGCTGTTCTTGACGTCGCCGCCGCCGCCAACACTAGCGATTTCTTCTTGCTATGTTTCCGATTTCTGTAAACGCTGTAATTTTTATCAAGTTTCTGGAATTGTTTCAAAAATATTAATCCTAAGTAACGTTTCTGGAAACATTTTTTTATTCTCTTATCAGAATGAAAAATAAATTATTATGAAAATATAACTTTTTAAAAATACAAGCATACAGATCTTGGGTATCATGTAGCAGCAGAGTGCTAGCCATGACAAGTAAAACGAGCCCAAACACGACGGGTCTATCTTTTTAAGTACAGGACTTTCTATGGCCACTTAGCAACTCTATCATCAGATCAGCTCCATAGTACCATATTATTGCATTGCCAATATTGCCATGCGATATACTCGTACATATACGTGCAAAATTTCAGCTCAATCGGAAACAAGTTGGTCAAATTTACATTGCAAGATTCCACCAGAACTTACATACATATGTATGTATGTATCCATTGGAAGTTAAATAAAAGCTTGTAAAAATGCGAGTCAGTCCAAAAACGACTCAGATAAGATCAGAACAAAAACATATGTAAATATGTGTGTATTTAAAGAACTTGCTTTTTATTTTTCCGAACAGTACACCTCTCAACCTTCGCCTATAAGTATCTAAGTATATTCGTTTCATACATACAAATCTTGTTAGGATTTAAATACTAAGCGATCTTACGAAATATTATCCAAATCAGCTGATAAATAAGCGTGATTGCAAATTAATGAGAGAATCCCCACCCAATATCGAAAATGACCGACGATATTGTGACCTGTAGAGAAGAATCAACATCAGAACAGACGAAATCAGAATTTTTGGATTAAAACTGAGACTATCACTTCATTCGCTCAATACATTATAGTAGCTCTGATCTCATCTGACTCTGAGCTTCTGGCCATAACAGAATTCCTCGTTACGCTTACACTCAGAACCCTAATACACGGGCACCTGCATTACATTAACGAGAGTTATTCCCTCCAAAATAGTAGGTCGTAAGTCAGCCCCTTGCAAAAATAACGAAAGTTCCTGAGTAATGGATACTGGTGCCGTAAAAGTGAATTTCATCATAACGTAGGGCGTAATGTAAGGCGCACTTTGGACGAGCGTCGAGCGCACTCTTCCCTAGGGCTGCGTCTTTAAAACTTTTCTTTACGAGAAATCTTTTATTTTCTTGTTTGTTTTAACGACGGCGGTAAAGTTTAAAACAATTTTGATTGGGACGCAGTAGTAAAAGAGTGTCTAGAAAAAAGTTTACTGCACTGTGAAAAGTAATCACGAGCAAAAACAAAACCTGAAAGGTAAAATAAAAAATAGAACTATCAAAAAATGCCTTTCCAGCTATAGCATTCCTAGATTCTCGAATTGAAACACTTGATAATTAAGTAGGTGTCTACTTACTTAGAGTTAGGTCGAATAATGTTGAGCAACGTTGTTCTGTTTGTCCGCAGTATCAAGTACTCTAAATAAAAGCCACGAAAAGAAATTTTTTCTACGTATGAAAAAGTGACAGATATTTACTTTGCCATAATGATGTCTCGTTCTGACACGTCGAAAGAAATATTACTTCGAGCGCATCCTAGTCCGGCAAGTTGGAACCGCGATTTTGACTATACCTATCGTCGACCCATCTTGCAGCCGGTCCACCAACGCTCCGATTTGCCTCGGCCACCGTTTTGTGATAGCTTTACTCCACATGTGGTCACTTCACCTTGCTATGTGTCCTGCCCAACTCCTTTTTAGTTTCATACGGTACCAATGTCCCGAACTTTAGTTCGCCGGAGTTCTGTATTGCGAACTCGATGAACCGGTTCTGCAATATTAATTCATTCAACATTTAATAGCAGGGTTTTGTTTGAGGAGCATCTTCCAAGCGTTGCGTTGCAGTCCTCCACTAGTGTCTTCACCTTCTTGACTATATTTATAACAATCAGAATTATGAAACTTCTTTGTGAGTAGGTATATTTCGAGTGCATTTATGTCTATTTATAAGGCACACTTTAGAACAATGTTTAGTAAGATGATTCTTTCATTGTCGGGCAATTTTTTTAACGCGATTAAGTCAGCGTTTGACTCGCCTGACGGTTATCGAAAAAAACTAGGTAAACTAGTTCGCATTTATTCATTACACTTGAGAACCCTACTGCTCAAACGCACCATGGCTTCATTCAGGGCAAGTTTCATTGGAGAAATGTGTAATAAAAATGCTAAGGTACGGTCAATGTTATGGATGGTCTCATCTCTTCCCTTGTTCTCTAACGTCCTTATGGTGGTGCCGGGGCTATCTCATTTGCACGTTTCCAAGCTTATAGAAAAATATGAGCTTATAATCTACAAAGTTACACGTGACTTGTAGTTTTTTTAACTAAGTACTTACTACCAACAAATATATTATCTTCATGTATGAAGTAACACCGATACAGAAAATATTCTCGCATTAAAAATATTATAAGGAAGATTATTTTTAGGGTTTTGCTGTTATTATGGCATGTATGAAGAACACAAGAAAATCTGCATATTTTGCAAATTCAGACAGTGTTCGAATGAAATATTTTTAAAAATCAATGCCCATTTTATGATCATGATTCTTAAACTTTAAACCCATTTGATTCTCTTAAGATAAATGAATACAGTTCAGTTTACACTTAAGAAGGAATTTTTCATCATCATCCTTATCATTCATCATCAGCCACTGCTGGGCATGGGTTTCCCTTTGTTTATGCCATCTCTACCTCATTTTATCATTCATTTACCTAAATGTCGTCCACCCATCGCTTTCTCTGTCAGCCTGTATTTCGATGTCAAAATAAATATTTTTATTTCAATCACAACAAATCTGTAGTTGTCAACAATAAATTAAATGTACACGAATAATAGCATCACTAAAACACATCTGCAAAATCTGACAAAGTTAGCATTTCAAATGACTAACAAAGTCTATTTCCCTCGCCCCACATAAACAAAGACCAAATTCGAAATATCCCAGCAGGATAATACCTATGTGGTTCACGTAATACGCTCAAGGTTTAGAGGTAAATCCTTTCTAAATTAAATTTACAGGTACCGCAGGCACATTCAGCAAATGAAAGGCTGTCTGGCTGCGGTCCGAAGCTGTGAGAGTCGTCTCAACAACGTTAGGTTTGAGCATTGTATTATAGAGTTTTAGAGATGGTGATTGGTGATTGTGATTTGAAGATGGCGGTGAACAGTCTGGCTTAACGTCTACTACGAATATCTGCGTTATGTACTTCGACTTGTAATTTTTTCTTATATTCCATATTGATGACTCTGTATTACTTGTGCGTCCTGTGATAATTACTACGTGATTTATCAATATTAAATTAATATTAAAATAACGTTTTGGTGACCTAATCCAAGAATAAATATCTTACGGATTAACCGACACGAAGATAACAATAACAAAATCCGACTGACCCTGTCTTTTCCATATTGCATTATATTGATGGATAGCAGAGAATCTCCAAAATTTCAGAGAGTGTTTCGGATTAATCTCGACGTAATCCCGGAAATTAAACCTAATTGTCTGGTTTGTCGAGAAAAGTTTCTACTAGCTAGTGATTATATGTATTGGCGTTGACCACACCACTTATTCGTAAGTAAGTAAAGTAAGTTGACCAAAACTTTTCTAGAGCCGCACAATGAGTTCTTAGCACGATTCTAAAGAGTTGGTATGAGTTTATTCGTAAATATTTATGTAGTCAAACGTAAGCGTATAGGAAATAAATAAAGTAATTGGCCCGGTACAAGTCGGACTCGCGCACGGAGGGTTCAGTAATGTATGGGAGCCCTTAATTATTTATTTTATTTTAATTTTATCATGTGTTTCTTATTGAAGTGAATTTACAAATAAATATTCTGTGAAAATTTCAAGCATCTACCTGTTACCATTATTAATATAGAGCGAAAACGGCTAAAAATCAGGTTTGTTGTATTGGTACTCCCCTTAATAATTTTATTTTGTTTTTAGTGTTTGTTGTATAGCAGCAACAGAAATACATCATCTGTGAAAATTTCAGCTTTCTAGTTACGGTTCCTGAGATATAGCCTGGAAACAGACAGACAGACAGACGGGCAGCGGAGTCTTAGTAATAGGATTCCGTTTTTTACCCTTTGGGTACGGAACCTTAAAAATGGAAAGTACAATAACTGGGTATTGTTTTGTAGTTTGCATTTACGAATAAACTCAGACTGACTCTGTAGAATCACACTAAGAACTTAATGTGCGGCTCTAGATAAGCTGTGGTCAACTTACTTTACTTATTTACGTAGTTCTTACTTTACTAATAAAGTAGTAGTTACTATTACTTTACTAGTATAGTAAATATTACGTAGTTTTAGTCTGATTCCTTACATTTTTGTTCAGAACATTGACGGAAACGAGGAAGAACTTATCACTTGTGAAAAAATGTGAACATCTCGCTTTATCTATACATCAAAGTTGCAGGGGTTGAAAATTACCTGAATGGCTTCGAGAAAAGTATGTATGGGTGTGGTTTGTTGCTTGACTTACTGGGGTTCACTGCCGTGCACCCGTATAAAGCTAAGTAGGTATACCTATATGAAAACGGTTATAGTTTTCGTTTTGTATACAAACTCATATTAAGGGTGCTAAAAGTTTGAGTTTCGATATTTGCCTAGTTCTACCACCTAATGAAAAGTCAAAGATAAGTTAATATGGTCATAGTAATGGTTAACAGTAAATCACAGCAAAAGTTCTAATAATGGCCTTGATACCAAATAACGCTGCAGTGGAAGGGAAACACGTAGCCTGAAAGAATCGTTTATTACAACTAAAATCTCCTAAGTTACTTACAAGACAAGATGAAACCTAGTTTACTCAAAGAGTGAGACAAACTATCACCCGTTGCTTAACAACTGCCAATGACTGGGTTCAAAAATTATAATTATGTCGAACAATAAGATAAATCGTATCTACCTACGGTCTATTTAAAAAAATTATAATTAAACTGTGTTGGGTGTACGAATCGAATTTCTAATAGGTACGGATTTACATTGGTATATTGATATGAATCTTTGTATCAACTAAGCAACAACAATTTAGTCCTGCATTTTCGTTTAGGTTCTTTTTGACATAAAATCCTTTTCAAGGGCAGTTAGAGCGTAATGGTTTTTCCTTAAAAATTTTAGTAAAATACTTTTAAAACACACGTCGGAATAGCATTTTCCTGCATATGTAACGAAAACGTGGCGCTGCGGCAACGTAGATAAAAATTAAAAATGTATTGGCAGCATAAACATCGCACCAGGCACGTCACTCCGCGTGGATTTCACGAGTTCCGCACCACACCGCTAGATTTTGGCTATAAATATAAAAGTACGACATAACCCGTACTATTGTCATCAAAACTCTCATAACTCTCATGGCGTAGTTTGACTACGTGTTCGTTAGCGATCATCGAAGTTAAGCGACGTTCAACGCGGTCAGTCTCGGATGGGTGACCGCGGTTGACAATTACAACTGAGCTCTACCGTGGCTCGGATGAAACGTTACATTGTAGGTCCCACTTATTTAAACCGTAACTATGTCAGAGGCCTTCCCAGCAGCTTAAAAACTGACACCAGGGCTAGCCACCCGGCCTAAACAAACTTACTTGTGACCGGTTTTAAATAATCGGCAAAGTACGAGCACCTTAATATTTATATATTATTTTAATTATTGAATTTTGATGTACATATAACTAAATATTTTGTGAATATTTCAAGCGTCTACCTGTTACCGTTATTAATATCGAGCGAAAAACGGCTAAAAATTCATTTTTTGTTGTATTGGAGCCCCCCTTAAATAGTTATTTAATTCTGTTATTAGTATTTGCTGTCATAGCGGCAACAGAAATACATCGTCTGTAAAAATTTCAACTCTCTAGCTATCACGGTTCATGAGATACAGCCTGGTGACAGACAGACGGACAGCGGAGTCTTAGTAATAGGGTCCCGTTTATACCCTTTGAGTACGGAAACCTAAAAAGAAATAATATAAACTAGCGCTGTTCAAATGATAGTTCTACATAATGAGGGATGATATTATGATATTTTACCAAGTGAAAATTGTAATGAAAATGCATCGTACTCGTACCATTGTAAAATGAATTAAAACAAATCAACAGTGCTAAAGTCTTACATAAAGCTTTATAAAGGCATACGAGCTTTGCACCCAAACAAGTCGACTTTAAATTACATTAAGAGGAATCTGAATTGACCAGTATTTTCGCGTTTTCTGTAGAACATCGAGAAAAATTGCAGTATATTTTTGATAAAATTTACATTTTACAATTGTAATAAAATTTTACCCCTTCTTTTGTGACAAAATGTTATGTTTTTGATGTCAATCGCTTGAGTAAGAAATATTCCACGCTTGTACGTTTTATTTTACAGAAAAGTTTTGAGTTTCTTTATGCTTTTCATCAAAGTTTAACGTTAAGCATAAAAACATGACTTAGAGACTTATAACTTTAAGGTCATTTAAAAAACTGTAAAAAACTAAGACTTATAAACTTAGCTATTGAAATCAAAATTACATGAAAAAAAACAATGAAATCGGATAATATTTAGCAGAAGAATTGTTGTTTTTGTATGGCCAACTACAAACTGTGCTTAACTTTCGTAGGTAGTACCTACCTACTACAGAAACCCGAAAAATTTTTAACATTAAAAGTTATTCTAGGCAATGCTCTAATCTTCCTGGCAAATTATCGTGTTTATGAGAACAAAACGATTTAGTTCGCAAAAATAGTTCAAAATTGTGTTTTTTATTATTATTTAACGATTAGATAATTAAATAACAACTATTTTCTAAACAAATTAAAAAACACCGGGCACCAGTACTAAAAATCACGAAAAATCTTCACGATAGTAACAAATGTTTTTTTTACGAGAACGGCATACAAAGTGGCTATTAGAGACACTTTGGAGCTCTGAACTATTTTATTGCACTGAAATGGTTCGTTTTATTGATGGGGAGACCGAAAACATGCTGTACTTGAGCTCTTAAAGTGAAGGGGAGTGGTGAATTGTCTACTTATCGCTGTATAAGTGGCGTTAGGAATCCGCAGTACTAGAGGTTTAATTTAATTTAAAAATTTCAAAAAAGAATATTTGTTTTTATCTACAAATGAAACGAATTTTTAAGTTTTATTTAAGTCTTACAACCTTTTAGACCTGGGTTTCCCAAACTACCACGGTCGCTCAGACCCACTGGTGGGTCGCGACACGGTAGTTTGCGACCCACCGGTGGGTGGTAGAGTGGGTATAACATTGAGTGGGGCTTGCTTGTAGAACGACACACTAACTGACTAAGCAGAAGATGAACGTAGTGTCTGCAATTTCATATCGGCAACGGTTAAATTTCATTATGAGGTGGGTTTTGAGATTGTTAAACTTGTATCAATCACTTCAATCAGCCCAGTCAACTTTGGGAATCACTGTTTTAGGGCGTTTTACATGAATTTGATGGGTATTTATTAGTGGAAACATTGCTCGTTAAATTATAACATGTTACATACTTGTTTTATTATCATAACTATGCACCAATCTAGACGATTTAAGTTAAAATAGAAAGATGGAGGCATATTTCAATGTAAAAAAACAACGGGTTGCACACTCCGGAGTGTCGGCAGAAATGAAAACTTGCTCTCTCCGTCTTACGAATTCTCAATCAGGTCGCGTGTCCTGACGCGAGTTTAACATTGTTTTCCATCCCAAAAAGTGTATAACGCCTCTAAATAAGTGTTCACTTCAAAAAATGTTGGCTGGTGGTTTTGGCCTAGCAATTTTTCGTTCTTTTATCATAATTATTTTATCATACTTACTGAACAAGAAATGAAAAGGTCGCAAATATAGAGTCGAAAATCATTAAAAACATTTTGTACTTTTACATTTTTTCTTAATACATACTAGTCAATTTATTTAGTTTTGACTTTGAGTATAATTTTATTTACACGGATTTGAAGTGATAACTTCCTAGGCGTCGTTGTTCACTTTTTGGGATGAGTAAAAAATGTTAAACTCGCGTTAGATCGTGATTTGATCGGAAATTTGTAAGATGGATGACGTAATGTTCAAGTTTTCACTTCTGCCAGCACTTCCGGAGTACAATCCGTTGTTTTTTTATTACTACGGAACCTTGAACCGTACGACGCACTTGTCATTTTTACTGTGAAGTAGAAACATGCAATCTTATTGCTAAAGGCGGTAAAATATAAAGCCCGATGTTATGAAAGTTTCCGAGATAGAGCATGAGATACGAGGGACAAGGAAGCAATATGTATCGGGTTGGGACTGTTTGCCGCAGAGTGGTTTTATGACGGCATCAAACTTTACCCGATTTTCGTTTCGTCCCTTACATTATTGGCTGGATCACTGGCCTAGTGAAATGGTTTACTTAGCCCCTTTGACTTTGAAACTGTTCATGTATGTGTTCATAAAATTTGTGAAGAAAGTATGTTTACCAACTTTTCACCACAACGTGAATCTTTTTTTACCAAGTAATAAAACACCTAGACGCGTGACCAAAATGCTGGTGTTTATTTGGCTCAACGCTGCATTGTCATTCAGCGTGGCAATGCAGCCAGCATGCTGGGCACGCTGCCAACTGGCAGTAGGCTTGAGCATTTGGATTATCTTTACCTTCAAGGGTCTGTGGATGATCCAATTGCTTTTTATGTAGTAGTGACGTATGTAGTTTTATCATAATATTATATAGTAGTATTATATTTTGTTGTAGTTAATATAGGCACTTTTGCCCATTATAAACGTAGATGCACCTGCTTGTACACTTAGGAACTTTTTTTTTGTGCCAAATAAATGATTTTCAAAACTCTCATTCTTGCGCTTCTCCGAAGAGATCACTAATAAGATCTAATTGAAATAACCTAGCATCCTTAGAGTACTTTTGTGGTTCTGATTAGATCGTCTGACAATGGAAAGGATACGATAGCTAATGGGCCAGTAAATAAAATAAAATATTAGGGGGATACACACGGTCTCTGACCCCAAACTATGCAAAGCTTGTGATATGGCTGCCAGAGACTAATATACTACATATACATATTTTTAAATACATACTTATACAGATAGTACCTAAATTACACCCAGACACAGAAAACACCAATGTTCATCACATAAATGCTTGCCCTGGGTGGGGATCGAACCCACGCCTCTTTGATCATGAAGTCAGGTTCGCTAACACTGAGCCACCGAGGCAGTCAAACTCAATGAAACTATAATATAAACTTCTCGAATGAAGATTACATACTGGCAAGCGTAACAAATGTTATGAGTTTTTACATGTTTAATGTAACATTTACGATACTATACTGTACCACCGACTTCCAAAAAAATAAAGGTTCTGAAATCACAGTTTACTATCGAACATAGACCTGCTTTCCTATGAGCAATTGGGTCACTACTATGATTCAATTGCAGTTTGAAAGACTCAAAATCAGATTTTTTTTCTGCAACTGCATTCAAGTGATTTTCGTCATCGGAAAATATATGAAGTGAAAAATCAACAAACATAATACTAAGATGGAATTTCAATAAACTTTTTTTTTACAAAAACTCGTAGTAGGGGTAGAAAACTTCATTACTCTGAACGACACATATTTATTATTATAATGCGTCCATTTTAATTCAATACTGTAAACCGAAACACGATAAAATTTTACTGCCATCTAGATACTCGTACTGACACGATCATGCTGAAGTGGGTACTTAAGTTACTTGCAGCGTTACTCGGAACGAAACAATATTGGTGTTATTAATGCAGTAATGGCAGTAAAAAATGAAATATTCTGCCTGCTTGTTTTATTTTTAATGTTTTGTTATTTTCGCAAAATAATGGAGCAAATGGTGTGTAGGTACCAAATCAATTCATTTTTTGATAAAGCGAAAGAGAAGGATATTTTAAGTTTGACACTGTGTATCTGTGTGCCTGTCTGTATCATCATAATGATGTCTTAAGCAAATAAATTTTAATGAGCTTTTAAAGGTGGTGTAATCAAAGATTGTCTAAAAAACCTAGGGAGGGAGATTTTTTAAATTGTTACTCGAGTTATAAAGTACCTAAATCAACAAATTCGCCATAAATTTTGCAACCTAAAATTACCTGCTAGGAAAGTACAAATCTAGATTTTTTGGCTGTAGAGCTATGTTTTGTTCTTAGCAAGGCAAATGTGGCATTCTTGCAAAGGATTCACTCAATAGGCACTCTGCGCCCAGCGCTACTCCGCTTTGGTGAGGTCTGGGCCATCCTTGTACTGACACATAAGAACTATATCTTTAAAACCTCGCCGTACGCCCGTCGCCCCTCAAATTATGATGAACAACAATGTCACTGATTGTATTTACGAGTTCTGCAATAACAAAGGCGTTTATCCTGAAACCCTTTGTGCCTGAAGGAGTATTCATTCGCATGGGAGGGAATTGGAGTGAATCTCCTCATTAAAATTCATGGCGAAGTGTCTCTGCAGCCCATTATTTGTCAGCTTCAAGTAATCCCAATATTCGGTGGTTTGCAGTTGGGAAGGTTTGTAGAAATTGTAAGGTAACGCACACATTGCAAGAAAATACTTTGAACTTTAAACGCTTCATTCTATTATTGACTTTTTTATCATTAAATTTGCTTTAACTTGAAAATTTTGGTCTGTGCGGATGTTTATTTTCCTCTACAGGTTGCATTTTTAAACGAATTTCAACGAAACTTAGACACCGACTGAACTTTAAAAATAGGGAAATTTTTCGTCGCACTATTTATCAACGGATTTCGATAATATTTGGCAAAATTGTTTAGTACATTTAAATTCCAACAATATTTGGGAGTATAAACCAAATGGGTTTAGAGCGAGTCAAGATACAGGCTTATAAAGATCAACTTAAAGAGATGTGTCGCGAGGTCTGCTGCTCGGAAAACTACTAGTGCCTGCTAAACTATTAGTATATGATAATGACACATTACAGATTACTTAACTTTGCTCGTAACGTAACATAAATATAATCAAGGCCATAAATGAATTATCATCGGCTTGACCATTTATTTTACAATACTGGCCAGTAAATGCTCCCCTTGAGTTGATAAAATTGGTCAGGAAGCCTCCAGCATGCCGATGTTCAAAAACGCAAGACCTCCACTACTGCCCCAATCAACACTTGCACCGCAAACTAATCTGTCGCACATTGAAGTTAGGTTTCAGCAAACAGTAATTTAAGCATCAATCCCTTGTGTTAGGGGTGAGAATTGCTTGCAGGGATCCTGGCAGATAATTTAAATGAAGCGGTTGGTGGTACTGTGCCACCGCGAGACCACGAGATGAGTTTGATGTGTTTTTTAATGGATCGTGGAAGATTTCGCTCGTAAGTGCTTTTCTAAGACAGTTTGAAGAGATATTACACGTTTGTAAGTACTTTTCTTATACGTTTTAAGTTTATTCAATGATTTACTAAATAATTATTTTCGCCAAAATGGCAAAACCGGCTGCCATCGTGTACAAAATTCGAAAATTTCGCTCGGATTGTTTACATTATTGTGGTTCTTTCAAAAACGGCTCTGCTGATATATTTAAAATTTAAATGGGACCACTTCGGGAGTATAACCATTTCGAACTGAAAAATATTTTTTCAGTTCGGTTCACAATTAGTGAAATTATCGATGAACATACACAAAAAAAATATACATACCTACAAACGAACATAGAACCTCCTCCTTTTTGGAAGTTGGTTAAAAATGTTTTACCATATCGTCATAATTAGTAGCTTGTCGCCACTAACTACTGCAAGCCATTAACTTCCTCTTAATTTCATCAATCAACACTATTTTGACCCAACCTCACCCAAGTATTATAATATCATTTTGTCCTCGCTATATTGTTTTATATATCATCTTAGAAATACTTAAGGAATCCCGTGTCACATAAAAGGCTTGATCGGTTTTTATTAACTTTTTTCACTATATTTGGTAGTCCTGAGAATAAGTTGTAGTCTATTGTTATAATACCCTTAATTTATAAGGGGGAGACCCTGTCCTGATGTTTTTGCTACGGCAAAACAACGTTTTACGGAGCAGCTGGTATCATAATAAGTTTTTAAAAGCTATTAGATAGGTATGCAAAGCCTACTATATTTATTTCAACCAATTACCTATTTCTAAGTAATTTGAACAAAAAATATGGCCCTCTCCCGGCACCCTTTCTCTAACAACCTAACTACCAATTATTTTGGCCGGTTTGATTTGCGGCGGCCAAACTAAAGTTTATGTTGTATGAAAACTGTTCGGTAGTAGTTTCAAAGTACAGCCAATTAGTGTGTGTCAAAACCAGCTATTCTAATATAGTTACAAAATTTAAAAAAAACGTGCTTAATGCTTTTAGCGCCAAAACCTGGTTAAAACTGATAAAAGTTTTGTTAATTTATTTCTGTTATTTCAGCTACTCATTTCTTTCTTTATGTATCCTTTTTAACAGCTCATGTATCTTAGTAGTTATTAACATGACGATGTGATATTTGACACTTCGGGGCCTACAGGTTAACATGTTATTCAAGCTACAATCAGCGCTCAGTTGTACAGCGTCTTGGAGAAACTTGTCATTTCTCCAAGTAGGTAGGACCAGCACAAATGCCACCCGCGCCATCACGTCACCTATCTAAAAATTTACCATAAATATGAAATTTTAAACAGAAAAATGCTAATTAACCAGTGCCAAACGCCAAAAAAAATAATTAATAACCTAACTTCGGTGATTGCTGAAATACACCTTGTTAAAATACGTTTTGAACGCAAGTTGAAGAATTATAACAATATGACAAAGACTTTTGTCAAACCTTTCCCTTATAACCTCTCATAAAGTCTTAAATAAGCTTCCGTTGTGAGCGGCGTTCCTCGTAAGAACAATGCTTGGCGCTCTTTTCCATAATCGAATAATCCGCCGTCGCCAGATTGAGGGTAGCATCGCACTAGAGGGGAGAAAATCAATACAAGTATGTTCTAATCTCTGAGTAACAACACAAGTACAAGTACAAGTACAAGTTAACGTAACAAATTAGTTCAAAAAACCTGACTGTGAAAAATCAACAGATAAATCAACAGATCTACGCACTAAAAATAATTAAACTGGGCAAAACAATTTCTGACTAAATTTACATACATAACATAATATTATGTATATTTTTGGTATCTTATTTTAGAATGAGATTACTAAAAAAATATCTTACTCGATAGTTTGGTAAAAAAATTGAACTACTTAAAACTGGTGTCAACTCTGCGGCAGCGCCACCAGCCAGAAAAAAAAAACAATATTACCTTAAAATTATGTACATTAGACGTATCGTACATAATGTACGTGTAATGTAATTGCTGTACGTCCATTGGGTATTGACAAAATAGACGTTAATTGTGGCTCTGCTGCGGAGCATACTCTCCAGCAGAGCCACTCCGAACATGTACTCGGGAAAGACGTTATTAAAGTAATCAGGCGCTTTTACGAAAATTTGATTGAAGTATTATTAAGTGAAATCACTGTCATTTATAATAATGTTTTACACGTACGCATTAAACATTAAACGTACAACAGTTTCCATCATAAAGCAGTCACGTTTGTTCGGAGTGGCTCTGCTGGAAAATATGCTAAAATTTGACTCCAAAAATGCGCCAGTTTATTTGGGGATTATTGGAAGATTGGAACATACGAAGGTACAAACATACCTACAAAATACGCGCAAAAACAATACCTTTCCTTGGCAAAAGGGTAAAAAGGAAGGGTATATTGTTAACTGTTGAATTTGACAGGCAACAGGGGTGTTACTCGTAAGTAATGACTTGGATTTGAATTAAGTTTGACACGCAACGTACTAAGTCAGTAAATACAATCCATTAAAATTAAGAAAAAATCTAAAACTCTTTCACATTCCTCTATTAGGATTCCCTGTAGGGGACCACAGAGCGACCACTTTGAGAAGGAGAAAAGAACAACTAGCACTCTGAGCAAAAACAGATATTAAAATTAATCGACGAAATCGGTAAACTTTAGTAAGTAAACGGAGTCGCTAATTTTCCTTATGAATAAAGCACTAGGTTTAAAATGAAAAGAAAACTTATCCCAGGCTTTCGCTTTTTCTTGTTGCCTTTGCCAACTTTACTTACGAATGTGTTTAACAATGAAGTACCTATGGATATTTTTTACAGGCTTAACAATTATTTTTTAGTTGTTTTATAGATTTAGCGTTATTGGGATAAAATAATTATATATATATATATATATATATATATATAAAATGTAATTATTAAGAGCTGTAGTACCTACATAGAAAAATGATATTCAGCGGCCTTCGATGATCGCGGTATTGATGATGATGATGAAGTGAACCATGGCTTTTTATTTAAATTTTCTATACCAACAACTCCTGAAAGGTTTTCATGGCATATTTTCTGCGAAAGAGTAAATAATAATAAATAGAATCCTGAAGACTTAAAGAAAAATTTTAACACTTTGAACTCACCCTCATGTCTATTGTGTAATAAAATATATTTAATTTCTATCTTGATTTTTACATCATAGTGTAATTTTACCACAAAATATGGGTAAAAGAAGGACGATTCTCGAGTCGTTCGTAAATCACCGCGCATCTGTGCGATATTGAACATCCGATATTGGATAGAGCGTGAGTAGCGTGACGCGTTCAAGTGATGGAAAACTTAAGCTGATTTTAGCTACTAGATACTTTTATGCAAGATTGTAGCGGTTCTATCAATGATTTATATACCACAGATCTCGCTCTCGATTTCAATCTCTTGGTTGAACTTGTTGGCTTGCTTACTAAAAAAATATAATTAGTCCGTCAAATAGATTATCAAAAAATATTAGACACATATTTTTTTCTTTTGTCAATTTAACAAAAGTTGATGAATGTCTAACCTACTACAAATGTATCGGTACCGGTACCGGCTAGTGATGTCACGAGCACCCACTCTCAAATTTGACAAGGAACCTAGAGCCAGCATCTACGCATAATGCCACAGAACAGCTCTCTCTCTTCTGTGCATAATTCTATATTTAGGCTGTGTGATTCAGGCACAGTTCTCTTTTATAATCAAAAATTAATAAAACATTTTTTTTTAAATAAACAGTCATACCTGTTTCAAATACAAATACTAACGCTAATATGAAAATCACTAATTTACAAATTCGCTATTTTGTCTAAACACAACTTAGAAGACTGAATATTGAAATTTCGTGTATTATACTTGTACCTACTGATTTTGATACAAGTTTTGATTTAAAAGATTAGATTTCGTGCTATTTTTATTTCATCGAATTACGATATTTACCTACTAAACGTAACCTATGTTAGGTATGTTTCAATTTACATTCGCTTGTGAGTATGAGAATATGAATGAGAATATCCCACTTTGCAGGTATTAATAACAATATCACAATGGAACAGAGCATTCATATTTATTTACATTTTCTTCTAAAGCTGGAAACGTGAAATATGTTAAGGTAAAAAAATTGTTTTTAAATAATGCAGTACCTAGCGGAAATGGCTGGCTTAAGGTAGAGAGTTTTATAGTGGGTCCGTATAAGTCCGTTGTCCAGTGAAAAAAAGGCCTACGGGTGGCAGTCGCTAACCATTGAGCAAAGCTTGCGTAGTTACTCGTCTAGAATAGAATAATTGACACGAAAAAGAAGAAAACTTAGCGTAGCATGTAAAATGCACGAAAAGTAGTAGTAAGAATGAGCTCCAAAATAAAACTGGTCGTTATCATTTTTCTATTTATTAATCAGAGCATTCACCTGAAAGATTCGCTTGGAATTTTCCATTATTTCTTAGCAAAATATGAGAAAAACAAAGCACTCCTTCATCTGCAAACTTTTTCCATCCATAAATTACCCGACCACCAAAAGAGATAAGCAATAAAAGTTGCCGCAATATTAAAGGGAGTCCTGAAATTCATTATTGCGACTTTGGCCACTGTAATTGCGGTCATTCTGCCTAATTACCGCGTAATCTATACCTTTGCAGACGATTTAACACGAAAGTGCCTTGTGTTAGTAGATAGGTCAGTGTCATGGAGGAAACACTTGGAGACGCGGCGTGTTCATTTATGCTTTTCTAACATCGTAGAGAACAATAACTACGTTAACACTTTCAGGCGGCTCCTTGTCAGAATGCAATGCACAGAGATATATTATAAAAATTTAAATTGTAGTATACAGCAAAAAAACTCAACACTGTTATGCAATAGCAATGTAGAAAATCATAATTTTTCTGTGGAAGTAATAAATAATAAGTGAATTGTAATCACAATATTTTTTTTCTTTAAGCTATGTCATTAAGCTTTGAGATCAAGACTTCTTAAGCTTCCTGAATCTTAACCAGGTATAGTAAAATCATGAACATGGCGTTTCTTTTTGATGAGTAGAATCTGTGCGTCTGAAGGCATATGTATTATTACCAATGGCAGACTGTTGCTTTACATCAGTAATCGTCTGAGCTATTTGAGCACTACCTTTTGACACAATCAGGTACTATAACGCGTCTCTTTAAAAGTAGACATCTATGGACGATATCTTTAAGGACAAAAGGTGAACATGAATTTTAATTAAGTATCTACGCTTTTCTCGGTTTAGGTCAGATTGCTTTTTGTTATTTTTGCGGTTTCGTTTGTTTTGGAACTTTTATAGGTTTTGTTTTATTTAATGTTGATGCTAAAAATAGCAAGCCGACCCGTAGATGAGACAACGTAAATAATTTAAAGAAATTTTCTCACTCTTCATTTACCTATATTACTCTTTATTATAAATTGGTCGAGTTGATATAGGTAAGAGAACTCATAGGTACAGCTCCAAGATTTGAACCTACAACCACATTTTTTTAAAAACAGGCATTTGCCTACTACCACAGCTTTATGAAAGAGTTCTTTGGGACTTATTTATGAACTTTCACAGTACTGGCTATTCGGTGAACTCTTTGTAGATAAATCTGTACTCATACATAATATTTAGTAAAAAATACATCATTTACAAAAAATTACGTAAAAAAAGTTACAAAAAAATTAACAGTTAAATACCATCAATTTATAGAACAGCTTTCATTAGTCATAATCAGTAAATAAATTAATATATTATCATTAAAAAATAATCACTTAGGTAGATCGTAAAAGCAGCGCTGGAGACGAAAATTGAAACTGTTTTGCGTTGGAGCTGAAATTATTGAGCTTGGCAATTTTTTGTACACAATAGGCTATTTGACTACTTTTTGGAAATTATTTTAAATTATTCTTTAGTACATAATTAGCACACTACATTTATATTTCCGAGAAATCTACTGTATTAACAATGAAAATCAGTGTTAAAGTATAGATTTTCTAGATCCCGTCAAAAACGACATTCTGTAATGGCGCTGGTCACATGACACGTTTGATGTCATTTCATTTATTTATTGCAACATATGTAATAAACCGTAATTTTTACATGCGGTTCTTACTAAATATCATTTTATAAAATGTCAAACGCTAGTCAATATCGATTCTTAATACTAGTAAATACGCTAGTTCACATCCAAAAGTTGCCAAAAGATACTTAAGAAGTTACTTACAGGTCCAATAATATTACTACGAAATTATAAAACACAAATTACACAAAAAACAGTAAATTGAGAAATTCTCGCTTACTAGCATGTGATGTCACTAGAGTTGCCGCCCGTCTTAGAGCGTTCACGCCACAGATGAAATATAAAAAATATCGTACCTACCTATTTTAAGTCGTAAAACTTGCGAAAATTATACATATTATAGTTTAAATAAAGTAAAAATGTCTTTTACAGGCGAGGATTGTAAGGATTACCACAATCAGTAGTATATTTTCAATGTTGTCAAATATCCTATTGGACCCATGACATGTGAAAGTTTTGCAGACCAACGAGATTCAGGAGTGGACAGTAGTGTTTAGTAGATATTAAATAGGCTAGTGAAATATTGTACTGTAGGTACCTGCAGAGTTGATATCAAACATGATATGTCTCCTGTTGACCATTAAAAATAATTATAAATAAATAAATATTAGGGGTATGGGGACCGTGTGTAAGATACACACGGTCTCTGACCCCAAACTAAGCAAAGCTTGTGTAATGGCTGCCACAAAGTAACATACTACATATACATATTTTAAATACATACTTGTATAGATAGTACTTAAAAACACTCAGACACAAAGGAAACGCCTATGTTCATCACATAAATGCTTGCACTGGGTGAGAACCGAAGCCACACCTCTTTGATCCAGAAGTCGGGATCACTAACCACTGAGCCACTGAGGCAGTCCAAAACGTGATATCAAATTTAGATACCTTTCCTTTGACCTTTGAGCATTACTAAGGTCGCTTACTATGGTAACTATTATTCTAGCATTTTCCAATCAACTAAAATCCTTTCAAATTTATCGAGAGCTCCTCGTATTTTACCAAATCGGAAAAATTCATTTCGTAGATTGGAAACCCGGCCAGATTTTATCAAGTGTGTACAAGTACCTAGGTAAATGAATATTCTTTTGGTAATTACTTTTTAACGTAGGGATGAAAGCAATTTCGACCGCGGGGTTTCTGTGCGTCTACAATTTTCGAATTCATTGAAACTTGGTATTTACTCATGATTTTTAGGGTTCCGTACCCAAAGGAAAAAACGGGACCCTATTACTAAGACTTCGATGTCCGTCTGTCTGTCTGTCTGTCTGTCTGTCTGTTTGTCACCGGGCTGTTTCTCATGAACCATGATAGCTAGGCAGCTGAAATTTTCACAGATGATGTATTTCGGTTGCCGCTATAACAACAAATACTAAAAACAAAATAAAATAATTATTTAAGGGGGGCTCCCATACAACAAACCTGAATTTTTAGACGTTTTTCGCTCTATATTAATAATGGTACCAGGTAGATGCTTGAAATTTTCACAGAATATTTATATTCCCTTCAATAGTAAATAATAAAATTAAAATAAAATAAATATTTAAGGGGGGCTCCCATACAGTACGGAACCCTACGTGCGCGAGTCCGACTCGTACTTGGCCGATTATTAAGCTTAGCTATATTAAAGCCGTGATTCTTGTCATTTTGGCCGGATAATTATTTTTCTCCGAAGTCTTATTCATTATATATGTACACCTACCTACATTAATCATTTTCATATTTTGTCAGTTCATAATAAGTACCTAAATATGAAATTCCACCATATCTCACTAGTTATATAATTGATAGAAATACAAGCTTCACAAAATAATAAACCTACCCGTGGATACCTCAGTAAAGCAAGTTCGTTTAGGCCGGGTGGATAGGCCTAGTGTCGGAGTTTTTTAAACGTCTCAAAGCCTATGACATGGCTAAACGTTTGCAACAGCCGGGGCGACACTATGGCTGGCACCCCATCATCTATAGTCATTTTATAATTCATGAAATAGAAAATTATGTTGAAGATGCGGTGCCGCAGCGTTGTCATAGTAACACGTATTCAAAACTATGAGCTACTCGTGTACCATTATTTAAGATCTAAGTAATTAAGCTTATAATAATTATATCACTGTATATGTTTTCGGAGTACAATATAGTATTTACTTACCTCCAAATGTCCGAATGTACTTTGCAACGCCATGTCCATCAGTGGCGCCAAGACTTAAATTATCTACAGCTGCGATGATGGTGATAAATTTTAAGAAATGGTGCTAATTATGCCCCGTCTACTCAGCAGAGAATGCAAATTTTGCTTCTCCAAATGTTTAAGTTGGAGCAATCGGCGAAAGTTGGAAGTTTAAATGTTGCGGAAAACTGCTTCAGATAAGTTCGTGTTTATTTCAACGCTTGTAGTTTTTAACCCTACCACGAAAATGTGTGTTTTTGTGTGTTATGGATCGGGAAAGTTACCATTTAAAAGGAGATATTATAGAGATGTGTTATTCTAGAATTGCAAAAAAAACCTGTTCGTTACAAAAAAGCTCATTTACTCACGACTGAATGTATGGAACAGCTGGTTTTTAGTAAAAACGGGACCCTGTTACTAAAACTCCGTTGTCCGTCTGTCCATCTGTCCGTCTGTCCGTCCGTCTGTCCGTCTGTCTCCAAGCTGTATCTCATGAACCGTTATAGCTAGAAAGCTGAAATTTTCACAGATGATGTATTTCTGTTGCCGCTATAACAACAAATACTAAAAACAGAACAACTCATAGGCAAGCTAACCTACGTCACACATTGCTTAGCAATCTTCATTATCTCATGTGTTCTTTTCGCTGCTTTTTCATATCTCTTTAAAACTTTTATATTTAATTTCTCAATATTTACATAACATCAAAGGCCGAATAAATATTCAACGAATATGATTACAATTTGTATCTTACGTCCAAATTTTTGTACAACAGATTGATACAACAGATGCCTATTATTATTCACAAAGCGCCAAATTATGTTAAACAGATACTTAGCTCCGCAGTACAGGTATCGAGAGTAAAATTACCCATTTTTTCTGCGCCAGCAAAAATCTCAATTAGGTAAAATAATATTATCACGAATGCTGACCTCGCACGTCAAATATTCATGGCAGTAAAAACCGGGTAAATGTACGAAATTTTTATCAGTGGCGGCAGGTGACGGGATGTGAAATTAAAAATAAATTGCGGGGTCGATTGAGATGGGAATTCACGGGAATGATTGATGAGCCTGATAAATAATTGAACAGGCTGAGCCACAAATATACTGACATAAGGTCAATTTAGGAGCCACTTTTGGCATCACGTGATTGATGTCTGACCTGCGTCTGAGCCTGTCAGTCTGTTTGGAGATTATCTACTGTTTACTGTGGTCCTTTTTAACTGACGAAACGGAGGCGGTTATTAAGTCGACGCGTACCTATATTTTTTTACGGATGATCACGCATAACTTTTTACAGAGTAATCCGATTTTTATAATACTTTTATAATCAAAAAGGATCTCAAAATTAGTATCATGTGGGTAATTTTTTTTGAGGATGGGTAGTTAACTACCTAATAAAATTTACCTACATGACACCAATTATGAGATTGATCTTAAAATTGGTATCATGTAGGTAAATTTTACTGAAATTAGTTTCAAAGTTGGTTTTTGAAAAATCAATAATAATCCAATAATTGGCCAAGTGCGAGTTGAACTCGCGCACGGAGGGTTCCGTACCCTATGAGAACCCCCTTAGCCCCTTTTCAAGCGTCTACCTGTTGCCATTATTAAATTGGAGCAAAAAACGGCAAAAAAATAACGTTTGTTTTATGGGAGCCCAACTTAAATGTTTATTTTATTCTGTTTTTAGTATTTGTTGTTATAGCGGCAATAGAAATACATAATATGTGATCATAATTTCAGCTGCCTAGCTATTACGGTTGGTGAGATACAGCCTGGTGACCGTCAGACAGACGGACAGACGGACGGACAGCGGAGTCTTAGTAATAGGGTCCCGTTTTTACCCTTTGGTACGGAACCCTAAAAAATGTTATGTATCGACTCGAGCAAACTATTCGAATTTTGTACGTAAATTGCAATGGTCGAAGTCGGTTGTGTTATTATTGGCGAAAAATAAATTATTGCACAATAATTCTGTCAAAAATTTAAAAGATTACTTTCATGCGTTTTTGTTATTTTAAGAGCAATTTAGAAAGTTTATTGACTAGAATTTTTGTAACAAACAAAAACACAAAGAAGTCGTACCAATAAAACATTTTATTCGTGTAGTAATTGGTAAATATAGTAAAAATGTCATAGCAGTTTAGAGTACACATTCAAAAGTAGACCAGTCGAAATGAGCTCCGAACGTGGTCAAAGAATATATAATAATACTAACGTGGTCCAACTATTTTGCAACTGTAAAACATTTTCGGTGCGCGCCACTAGCGCTAGTCTTTGGTGAAGTCTGATATCGATACGTTTTATCGATATGTTCTCAAACTATCGATAACTTAGTGTCGCATAAGTAGTAAGTATCAAAATCATGCTAAGTGAATAGATAAAGCACCGCCCGTCAATACGTTAATCATTTCTAAACCTTTACTTTTAATTAAGAATAACTTTTACTCTCCATAATTTTGTGACTCACTCGATTAAGTAAAATAGTAGGTAAATTTAATATTATAAAACACCGTGTCTAGGGTAATTAATCATGTAGTTATTCCTAAAACCTGTAAATCTTTTAAAAGTTACGGCGGAATCAGTACCAGTTCGTGAAACAAACGGTAGTTGAATAATTCCTTGCGAAGTTATAAAAAACTCCGCTCAAAATTAAATATATTAATATAAATATATTTTTTATGTATAAACATCAATCACAAAAAAACGGCCCAGATTTTTGACGTTGTGCGCGTACATATTATTTCTAAACTGTCAAAAAATTTATGCTTTTGTAACCATATACAGGGTTATTTCTAATCAATTAGCATCCTTTTATTCTTATTCTTATTATTTTACACTGTTCACGCTTATTCTGTACACCAAAACTAACAACTTTTGTTCTACGACTTTTATAAATTCTCAAAAAAAAGTTTTTTACTGGAAATTAACGTGGTTTTCACACATTTTACACGATATAAAACTCTCTCACGTGTGCGTATAGTCATAACACGACTATAGTTTCGGTCGCGTTCGGCGACCTTTCTCAAGTTGGCGTGTGCTAGCACGCGGAGATGCACGTGTCGTGTTATGACTATACGTACACGTGTGTGAGTCCTGTTTTATATCGTTTAAAAAAATTTTTTTTTTCAATAGAAAAATATCGTTCACCTTCGACAAAATGTATGGAACAGCTGCTTTTTTTGAGTTTTGACAAAAGTCGCAGAACAAAAGTTGTTAGTTCTAAAAGGATGCTAATTGATGAAATAACTCTGTATAGATACCATTTTTGGAGCCGCTTTGCTCAGACAATTCAGTTTATATAATCAAAAAAGTAGACACAAATAGTGACTTCAGTTTTCTTGATCTTAGTTCAATAAGTGCCAGTCGACATTCTAATTTTTATTTGAGTGTTATTATTTGGACTAAGTATTCATCGATACGCTTTCGACCTGGCTGACCACAACTCTAGCCACTGGTGAAATAACTTCCCGCGATAAATCCAAGCTGAGAATTGTGCAGCTTGAAACGCTCTGAATAACTAACTTCCATTGAAATAAGAACTTGAACGAGTCGACATTACATTTTTCTTGCGATAAAAGACTCAGGAAAGAACGCCACTCGATTCGAGACGGAAATAAACGAGTTTTGCTCGATTCGATTGTAAGTTCCAGTTTTAATGACGATGAAATTGATTAAACTGCTGAAAATTTAGTTAAAAAAAATGTCGTCAAGCTAAATTGGTTTCAGCTGCGGAACATTATGCTATATTCATGCTGGCTGTCCTGGCTTTGTCGGGGTAAAAAATATAGCTCGTATTACACACAAATTCTTTAATTCCTTGGCTTTCTATCAGTGAAATATATTTTTGAAAACCATTAAACATCATCTTTACTATGTCTTTATGGTTCCGTACCCAAAGGGAAAAAACGGGACCCTATTACTAAGACTTTGATGTCCGTCTGTCTGTATGTCATCGGGCTGTATCTCATGAACCATAATAGCAAGGCAGCTGAAATTTTCACAGATGATGATATGATAATATTTCTGTTGCCGCTATGACAACAAATACTAAAAACAGAATAAAATAAATATTTAGGGGGGGGGGGCTCCCATACGGTACGGAACTCTTCGTACGTGAGCCCGACTCGCACTTGCCGATTCTTTCCTCTCCTCAATATCATAATTATAAATTGTGTATTGTTGGATTATATTTATGTTTGTACGTGTATTTATTGTTATGTAAAATTTATGCATATATTATTTACATTTATATTATTATCAATTATGTTTGTTACCTACCATTTATACTCTTGTTTGTGATTTCTTTCCGTTTATTGGTTGCTTATTAGATATCGTTGTCACCGATAAGGCTGCCATTTGTGGTACTAATTTGTGATGTGTACTTTGTACCTTTTGTTGTAATTATTGTTAATATTTTTGCGCACAAAAAAGAGTTTTGTCTGTTTATTAAAAATTAAAAATTGGCTGTCTGTAAAATCGGTTTACGGCACAGGTTTACGGACGATAATTTGACGTGATAACGTCATAAGAAAAAAAAGTGTAATCAATAACTGAAGCAAGCCTAACGCTTATACCGATTGTGTCTCTCTATCGCTTGTTCCGTGCTCTCGCTTGCGCGCTCCGCTCAGGCCGAACGTGACACTTCTTTGTCTGTGCATGTAGTCGGCGTTCATCAATTTATAAGACGTTATCACATCAAAACAACACAAATAACTTCAGTAAGCTCACGCAAAAAGTAACCACGTTATAACTAAGTATTAAATACCGCTTTTTTATATTGCTTACATAAAAGATTACACTTAACTAGCGACCCACCCCGGCTTCGCACAGGTGTATTATACATACGAGTATAAACCTTCCTCTTGAATTACTCTATCTATTAAAAAAATCCATCAAAATCCGTTGCGCAGTTTTAAAGATATAAGCATACATAGAGACAGACAGAGCGGGAAGCGACTTTGTTTTATACTACGTAGTGATGATGATGGGATGAATACACAAAAACATTGTACCACGTAGTTTCTCCCAACTTCTCCCAAAGATGCAACATTTAATTTTAATTTTGGAGTTTCGCTCTCCTTTACAGCAAAATGAAGCTCCTTTCTCATTTACAGTCTTATTATACTTACAAAATGGTCTGTAACATCGTTATTATTCTGGTTAACACAACAATGACTGTGTAAAGCTGTGGAGAGAGTCGATGGTAACAAAACACTCATTTACATACACAATGTGTCAGCCCATAACATATTACACCGCCCGACAAGCCTCAGTCTAATAACCAACAAACTCCATTTATCATTCAAACCATATTTCACGAGCCACATGTTTATCTACTTCTGTTGTTGTTCCAAATTTTCTCTGTACTTAATGCTTGAAGATATAGAATGCGTCAGCTGTAGAGTTAAAATTATTTTTTCTTGCTGGGAATGGTGGGGATAGTTTTAAGAAAATTGCATGGTGAATTCAAAATACTGGTATATCTACATTACATACACGTTTATCATTATTTTTTAAAGTTCGTTATACCTTCTTATTTCATCATAGAGAAAACGCTGGTAGATCGATAAAGGCAATTTAAAATTCACAGTCATATAGGTATATGAAAAACTCGGCCAAGTGCGAGTCGGACTCGCTCACGAAGGGTTTCGTACCGTGTTGGAGCCCCCTTAGCCCAATTCTTCTTGCAATTAATAATAGCGAGCAAAAAACTCCTAAAAATCACGTTTGATGTAAGGGAGCTCTCCATATATATCTATTTTATTCAGTTTTTATGTTATAGCGGCAACGGAAATATGTCATATGTGAAAATTTCAGCTGTCTAGCTATCACGGTTCATGAGATACAGCCTGGTGACAGACATACAGATAGACGGACAGACGGACAGATGGACATCGGAGTCTTATTAATAGGGTTCCGTTTTTACCCTTTGGGTACGGAACCCTAATAAAATAGATATTAGGGTAATCAAAATAGGTATTTTGCGTATTTGGTTACCCATAAAGGTACGCAAGAAAAACTACACTAGAGTAGTTGAATAACAATAGACCGCCATAATATATCCTACCTGTTTGACATGCGTCTACTCCAATATGTTCAACGATCTGTTCAACGGTAGAACGAATTGGACAGATTTTGACCAATTTTTTCAATTGTTAAAATAGTTGGACTACGTGAAAAAAGAACGTGCAATAATTACAAATGAAATAATCGGCCAAGTACGAGTCGGACTCGCGCACGGAGGGTTCCGTACTGTATGGGAGCCCCCCTTAAATATTTATTTTATTTTAATTTTATTATTTATTATTGACGTGAATATAAAAAAAAAATATTCCTTGGAAATTTCAAGCATCTACCTGTTACCATTATTAATATAGAGCGAAAAACGTCTAAAAATTCAGGTTTGTTGTTTGGGAGCCCCCCTTAAATATTTATTTAATTCTATTTTAGTATTTGTTGTTATAGCGGCAACAGAAATACATCATCTGTGAAAGTTTCAGCTGCCTAGCTGTCATGGTTCATGAGATACAGCCCGGTGACAGACAGACAGACGGACATCGAAGTCTTAGTAATAGGGTCCCGTTTTTCCCTTTGGGTACGGAACCCTAAAAATATACCTATAAATGGTGTGTAATGACTAGACAGAGACAGCAACAAATGTCATATGTAAAATAACTGTGAACTGACTGTAAATACCTCAGTATATAAGGACTAAAGTAATAAAAACCTTGCTAAATTTTAGTCATATAAAAACTACGCTGCAGCTTTCTTATTCATGTCTGGTTTTACTGCATCCGTAAGCTGCAGCCGAGGTTCGATTAGCTGTTTAACGTAGATTCCTATCTTATAGTTGCGGTTCTTGTACTATTGCGAATGAAATGGATGAATACCGAAATTGATTATCATTCATGTTTTCGTTCACTTTTTATATCGGTCCTAAGCATTGAGCTTTTTTGACGTGATAACGTCTTATAAATCGATGAACTCCAAAACGTAGTCCGATATTACATATAACCATTTTTTTAACAAAATGAGATACACTGATAAAAAAATCAATATAAGTAAATAACATTGAGGCAAAATTAACTAAAATGATATGACTTCAAGTCTTAAAATATCTAGCACCATTTTAGCACTCTATATGTTACAAACCTGGCAATCCCTAATCTTTGGCCTATAATTATATACCTAAGTATTCTACATATAGCTTGAAAATTGTTTTCGGTTTTTCTTATTTTAACTTCATTAAAAACGAACTTGTACATATCAGAACAGTTTTAGAAGCGTCATAAATTACTTTGGTGAACATAACATTTTTAGTAATGCACTTGGGAGAAACTGAGTGTATTCGTATACAACAGGTATTCGTACGAGGAGCTTCCGACATCCTTCTTTGGTCTATTTGTCTTTTGCGATATGATCGGAAATTTGAACCCTCTAGTTTCATCGAAAGGTTCAAATCTCTGATCATATTACCTTCCTACTTTCTACCTTTTTGAATTTGGACAGCCGGGTTCGGGTGTATGTGTATCGTTTTCTAACATCTTTTGAATTTCATGTTTAAAATGGGACAAAGTGAATATCTCTTGCTATTTTAGTACGGTTTCTATTACTTTAGTCCCTATTCTAAGGTAAATAGATTGTTGGCTGGAACAATTGAGTGTCGATACATTTTGGAATTTTCTTTAGATTGATAGAGTGGGTCTTTTCAAGCATATTATTACCTATACTTATTCGGGTTCGATGGCGTGTGTAAAGACTACAACCTGCACTAGGCCAGTATGGGACAATTACTTGACCCATTCATCTCTCTCTCGTTAAAGAGGCGGTAGAGTAAGACAACAACACAACTTACCAAATTCTCAAGCCGCTGCTAATAGCAACGACAAAAGAATATTTTACAATATATATTTTATTTAGGTACAGAAAATACGAGTCAAACAAAGAAAACCTGACAGAAAAGCGCCTATCTGCGTAGTGGAACGTCTATTGTGAGCCGTGAAGTGTCTCCATTTCTTTGATGCCGACACCCGCCAAAGGAAATGTTGTGATAACGTCATGGCTAATTTAGATAACTTAGAATAAAATATTGTACAATCTAAGTTTAAAATGTAGCGTTGTTGTTGAATTCGTTTGTATTGTGTTTCATCATTGATCATAATTATTAAATGACATTTCACATACACGTAAAACTGGACCTGTTGGACAAATCAGTTAGACTATCAAGTTTTACTATCCGGAAGAATCCAAATAAAATTGTACTACGATGACATTTAATGGACATTAGCTTATTAGCTTTGAAAACGGAGTCTTGATTCTATTTGCCAAACCATAGTTATTAGTCGAATGGGAATTAAAGCACAATATCGATTAAAAAAGCTTAGAAAGGTAGGTACTTCTAGCATTCAAATCGCTTAGCTCCAGCGTTAACTTTTGCGAAGTCAAAATTTTCATTATTACTTAAATACTCGTAGCATTCAAGTTCCGTGAAAGGATGTTTCTGTAGAAGAAGTTCTATCACTTCTAAATACACAAGATTTAAATAGAAGAATAAAATTAAAATAAATATGAAAGGTAAGTATAGTACATCCATCATCATTTTATTATACATGTCCCAAATCTCACTTTCATTTATATGTTATTCATAGCGGTAACAACAGACGGATTCGGGGAAAGAAACACCATTAATATTTTACGCCAGCCTCAGAGCGTCTAAAGTGTACTCAATTATTCATAAGAAAACGCACATTGGGCTTTGTTAATAAGATACGTAGTGGTATGTAATTGTGTTCGGTGTTATAGCTTGTTATGGGTAAGACTATATTGGCGGATAAGGGTCGTAGTCTACAAGTTGCTTAGTCCAGAAAACCTACTAGCTTTTGAATGGGTCTTCAATATTATAGTCAACCGCTTCAATTTGGAAATTAATTGTGAACCACATTTAAACGTTACGAGTACGTATTTATTTTGCAGAAAATGATTAAGTATTGTATGTTTTCGTACTGCATAGTTGTGCTTAATTGTGTGTAGTTGTGCCATTAGGAATACGTATTTTGGATGTCCGACTAGTTGTGTGAAAGCAGTTGGTCCACGAAAAACTCCTCCTTTAGATAACTATTACCTTTTGCTCGCGGCTTTGCCCACGTTTAATTTTTGTTGTTTCTGTTGCGACGTGGAAGAACAACAAACAAACCAACAAATCATTTCCGATTACCTTTTCATTAGAACAATTTTTAATACTGTACCAACCCTGAAACCGCAAGAAACATCTGATCTATTTAAAAAACTCATTTTTTTCTGTATAAATGAGTTTTTTCTTCTAGTAAAATGAGTTTTTTTTAAAGTTTCTATGCAAAAATCAGTTACTGTCTCTCGAAACAGTAACTGTTTTTTTACAATACCGGGCTTGATCCCTTGGTAAAAGTTGTTTGTAAAGATGAGTATACCTAATATTATGGTATAAATTAGATATACCTACTCATCATTACAGTCTGAAACTTTGCAAAACAACACCTTGTACCTATCTACATATTTTTCAGAACTGATTTCAAGGCACATGATACTAATAAATACTAGTCATATTATTCTTATTTACCTATGTATACATCTTGTATAGCTTCACGTAGATAGTAGGCCTTATAATATGATATATACATAATCGCACTGGGAACAGCTTAAGCAGGCTATAATGTTAAATATTAAATAGATTTACGCGCTATGGGCTGCAGGCGTCAGTTGCAATTATGTTAGAGCATTAGTTTGTATCTAACACCGGATAGTCATTGGATACAGTAATACGGATGATGGGATTACAAAATGAAGACCTTGAATATTTTGATATATTAGAACCGAAACTTGATTCACAAGTCATCATGCTTCCCGATATTTATATCATGTTACCTACTGATGATTTTTTAGACATTTGGCGCTAAGTATACTTGGCCATATTTTTCGTATTTTACTTATTCGCAAATAAGTTAGTATTTACTATGCGAAATTGTGGTCGAATATGAAACACTCAGACACAGATGATATTTAGATATTTTTAAAATTAATAAATGTAGATAACACTAAGAAGAATTGCTTGTCAAGACGATCAGTCTTTCGCGCTATGTGCCCTGCCCATTGCCATTGCAACTTGCCAATCCGCTGGGCTATGTCGGTAACTCTGGTTCTTCTGCGAATCTCCTCATTCCTGATTCGATCTCGCAGAGACTCCGAGCATAGCCCTCTCCATAGCTCGTTGGGCTATTTGGAGCTTATTAATATGGCCCATAGTAAGAGACCACGTTTAATTGCCATAAGTTATCACTGGCAACACACACTGATCGAACACTTTCGACTTGAGAAACACTTAGTAATACCAACATCATTTTATATGTACAAATTATTATTTTTCACACTCTCAATCATTCTCCCTAGATACATCTTTCCTTATCAATGTTAAATCAATAGCGCTTGTTTTAATTACTTGTTTGTTTATTTATCCGTAGCTAAGGTGCTTGATTTGCAAGGGGAGTTTTGCGTGAATGGTTTCCACGTCAGTTACCACGCAACCCTAATTGTTTTCTGGGCGTTACAACCCTTCCTATAGTAACTGTTTGCCGACGGCAAACGTACAGTAATTATACTGTGATCGCGATGAGCAGGTTCTGTTTAAAATAATTGTGTAATTAAAATGTAAGCCGTGTAAACTCGGTAAATATACCAAATTCTACTTCAATTAACTGAATAAAATATAAACACTTTTTGCTAGGTAATGAAGACAAGTGATTAATAAACTTGGACAGTCAAAATGACAGTAACTTATTATTGTTAAAAATAAAGTGCAAAAAAATGTTAAATAATCTTAATTGTTGAGTTTAAAACTAGAGAGCCACGCTATTTTTCAACAGCTGTAGTTTTTATTCTTACGTGTACAAGAGATGCTCTCTTGAAGATTTTTTTTCTGTTTTCTCTACTTTTAAATGGATAAAAGTGTAACATGTCCGTCCAAAATAAAAAGCCTTCATTTAGTATGTATGGGCGGATACCGAAAGAAGTTCCGAACCCGAAGAAGCTAAATTTTTGCACAGACTTCGAAAAAACAATCGTTACTAATGCTTTTGCTCAGAGAGGATGGAACCAAGTAAACCCAGAGGATGATTGGAATATATACTGGTCAAATACATTAAATTGTAGATCTCTATTCAGCCTAGACAACGGCTGTAGATTCAACGACCATCAGTTCATCAATCATTTTCCTAACCACTACGAATTGGTCCGCAAAGATTTGCTCTTCAAAAACATAAAACGTTACAGAAGAGATTTGGAACGCGAAAACAATCCCCTCGCGGAGAAAGTCGAGACAAAACTCCCGAATAAGCAAGTCGTCAGTCGCTACTTGTATTTAGATTTCATCCCCACAACGTTCGTACTACCCGTGGATTACAACAATTTCGTCGAAGAATACCGCAAAACGCCTCAAACAACATGGATTCTAAAACCCTGCGCAAAATCCCAGGGCGCCGGAATTTTCCTCATAAACAAACTGTCCAAACTGAAAAAATGGCGAGATACCAAAAGATACGTACACCATCATTTGACAAGCAAAGATACTTATGTTATATCGCGGTACATAGATAATCCGCTTTTGATCGGCGGGAAGAAATTCGATTTGAGGATTTACGTCCTCGTTACGTCGTTCCGGCCTTTAAAAGCTTACATGTTTCGCGAGGGATTTTGTCGATTTTGCACAATGAAGTACGATACTAGCGTGGCTGAGCTTGACAATATGTACGTACATCTGACGAATGTGAGCGTTCAGCGGCACGGCGAGGACTACAACTCTCATCACGGGGGTAAACTGAACATGCAGAACTTGAAGCTTTATTTGCAAGGGACGCGCGGCCGAGAGCTCACAAACCGGCTATTCGAACAGATCCAGTGGGTCATAGTCCATTCATTAAAGGCGGTGGCGCACATTATGTCCAACGACCGCCATTGCTTCGAGTGTTACGGTTACGACATAATCATAGACGATAACTTAAAACCGTGGCTTATAGAAGTGAACGCTTCCCCCTCGATGACGGCGACGACGGCTAACGACCGGATACTCAAGTGTAAGCTGGTAGATAATCTGTTATCGGTCGTACTGCCCCCGGACGGCGTGCCGGACGCGCGCTGGAATAAAACACCCACAGAAGAGGCTTTAGGGGATTTCGAAACTCTCATCGACGAAGATTCCATGTACAGAGGGGACGCAGAGCCAGCGCGGCGGGTTCGTCTCAAACATGCTCACTAATTTCGTTGTGTACGAGTAAACTCAGCAGAAATAAAAATTGTATTCAATACATTACATTGCATTTAATTTATAAACTACTTTCACATATTAAGATGATTAAATTGTATTTACTGTTTAAAGCGATGACATTTATAATAGCGTGAGTTAACGTCGTCTCGCTCCATAAGTTCCTCGTCGATCAATAAATCAAAATCACCCAAAGCTTCCTGGTCGGGGATTTTATTCCACCTGGCGTCGGGAATGCCGTCAGGGGGCACTACAACCGACACGATATTGTCGATAAGTTTATATTTCAATATTCTATCGTTGTGTGTCGTCGACTGGAGCGAGGGTGAGGCGTTCACCTCCACTAGCCAAGGTTTTAGGGTGGTGTCTATTATAATGTCGTACCCGTAACATTCGAAACAATGGCGATCGTTGGCCATCACTGGCGCGACCGCTTTTAGGGAATGAACAATGAGCCACTGCATTTCCGCAAACAATTTGTCGGTCACCGACCTCCCCCTTGTTCCCTCCAGATACAAACGGAAATTCTGAATACTCATCTTGCCTCCGTGCAGACTATTATAATCCCCGCCATGTTTCTGTACACTGACATTAGTTAAGTGCACGTACATGTTATCTAGCTCCGTGACGCTCGTATCATATTTCACCGTGCAAAATCTGCAAAACCCGTGTTGGAAGAGATACGCCTTCAAAGGTCGGAACGACGTCACCAGGACGTACAATCTGAGATCGAACTTCTTTCCTCCGATTAGAAGCGGGTTGTCGATGTAACGCGATATTACATAACTTTCCTTGGTATTGAACTGCTGGCTAAACGGAGTTTTCGCGTCGCGCGACCACTTTTTAAGTTTCGAAAGTTTGTTTATTAAGAAAATTCCCGCGCCCTGGGATTTACCGCACGGTTTCATAATCCAAGTGCTTTGAGGGGACTTTCGGTACTCTTCTACAAACATGTTGTAGTCTGCGGGCAGTACGTATGTGACGGGGATAAAGTCGAGATGGGTGTAGCGAGTGATAGTTTGTCCATTTGGGAGTGGCACTTCTACTTTTTCACCCAAAGGATTACCCTCCTTTTCGAGTTCTTTTCTGTATCTCTTGATATTTTTCACTAATAAATCTTTGCGGGACAGTTCGTAATGGTTGGGAAAGTGGTTGATCAATTGATTATCGTTCATTCGGTAACCGCTATCGATGCTAAATATAGATCGGCAGTTTTGCGTGAAAGACCAGTAGAAGTTCCAATCTTCGTCCGCTCCCACCTGCACCCAGCCGCGTCTCTCGAAATTGCTCATTATTACTGATTTCTCGAGATCAGTGCAATATGTCACTCTGCCTTTTTCTGTGGTTGTTGAACATGGTCTGCTATGTGTACTACTGTTAGGCTTTTTTGGTTCTTGCGCCATTTTATAAGAAACCTAAACGGAAAACATTTAAACAAAAATAATAAAACCAGTCCTAAAATTCAATGTAAGGGCGTTAAAAATAGCAACTAGGTTTGATATATTTTGTCAAAGTCAGTGTAAAAGTCATTGTAAAGGTTTCTTTATGTTTTGCATTTTTTTTTCATGTTCTGCAGTAAACTTTTGAATGACCTACTCAGTTTCCTAATTCAGAGGTACTCGTACCTACTAAAAAGTAAATACCTTGCTATTTAACCCCTAGAATACACAGATTTTAATTTTATTTTATTGATTTATTTTATGTTTTGAACCTTGATAAGTAAAGTAGCTATACGTATAAATGACTACTTACGAGTATGACTAAATATAACGGGCATACTATATTTTGCATTAGTAATAATTTTTGCTCAGAATATTAGTATGGATGAGATGACGATTACTAAGCGTTTATCATCGTGCTGTGAACAGTTTAACTACAAAATTTATAGCTTTGTAAAGGAACGTTAAGATATGTCTTCTTATCATCTCGGCCGGCTACTTACCTAATAGGTATAACATAGGTAACAAGTGGATTTTGTACGGCATCCACTCCGATTTACTGGTCCATTGAAATTTATAAATAAACAAATATGTTTCTCTCATATTATTTCTCTACGGTTTCTTCCCATTATGTTACAGACAATAATATCTATCTATATTACCTCACCAACCCCGAAAAGTTTGAAAAATGATTTTGCGGAAAGCAATTTACCTGGGCACAATAGTGGCATGCTATCTAGGTCAGTAATATCGAAATGTGTTTCACGCTAAAAATCAAATAACACGAAAGAATCTTGATTGATGGTCATACGATGAAAGGGATTTTTTTTCACGGCGTCTCACACCGAAAAGTAAAAAGAATAAAAAGCTATTGTGCCTTCCACAGAGATTTATAGAGAAGTATTCTCTTATCCGGCGCGGGAGATACTTATAATGTGCATGATGATTGGCTAAAAAAACATTATTATAATTTGTCCATGAGTTAGATTATCAAAAATTATAAAACACGTATTTTTTTCATTTGTCAATAAAACAACAAATGACAAAGATAAACCTTGTCAAAGTTTAGCAGTGGGGGTCGTGACGTCACGTCTCTCACTAAAGTCTATTCATTTGTATGAACTTCGACGGGCTATATCTTCATTAATTTTTGTTTAAAGACAAAAGAAAAAATCTGAAAACCTGCATGTCTAATATTTTTTAATTAATCGTCTATCTGACGCTCTAATTATATTTTTAACCATCATGCCTATTACGAGTATGTAAAAAATACTCATGCATTAGAGGGCTTGTTCAAGGCAATTTATTTTACTGGACAACGCGGCAACGGACCGTTCTTTTCACCGGATTCGCGGTGGTGTATGAATTACAACGAAAGTGTGTTGACGCACCGGACATCCATCTGGCAAAATAATGTAGGCATTTTTAGGGTTCCGTATCCAAAGGGAAAAACGGGACCCTATTACTAAGACTTCGATGTCCGTCTGTCCGTCTGTCTGTCTGTCTGTCTGTCACCGGGCTGTATCTCATGAACCATTATAGCTAGGCAGCTGAAACTTTCACAGATGATGTATTTTGGTTGCCGCTATAACAACAAATACTAAAAACAAAATAAAATAAATATTTAAGGGGGGCTCCCATACAACAAACCTGAACTTTTAGACGTTTTTCGCTCTATATTAATAATGGTACCAGGTAGATGCTTGAAATTTTCACAGTATATTTAGTTTTATATTCATTTCAATAATAAGTAATAAAATTAAAATAAAATAAATATTTAAGGGGGGCTCAACAGTACGGAACCCTCCGTGCGCGAGTCCCACTCGTACTTGGCCGATTATTATTGACGATCAGTTATCCGGTGAAAAAAACGGTCGTGAACAAGCGTTCTAGGCGGCTAATGTATGTTTACGACACAATTTACAGAATGCAGTGTGCGTGTATATAACATGGATAAGGGATTTATTGTCTATACCAATATTATAAAGAGGAAAGATTTGATTGTTTGTTTGTTTGTTTGCATTGAATAGGCTCCGAAACTACTGAACCGATTTGAAAAATTCTTTGACTGTTGGGAAGCTACACAATCCCCGGATGTTATAGGCTATATTACATTTTCAAAAAAAATTAAGGATCCTTGCTAAAACTTTAATAAAGTAACTCAAGGTGTAAAAAAAATACCTTATAATTTAAATATTATGTAATCTGAACATGTAAAAAGTATTTAATATTTAACTGTCATAGTCTATTGGTTTTTTTTTTTACGGGCAAAAGTGCCTTTATTAACTACAACAAAACTACACTACTATTACACAAAAAGCATTGGATCACCCTCAGACCTTTGAAGGTCTAAAGATAATCCAAATGCTCAAGCCCACTGCCAGTTGGCAGCGTGCCCAGCATGCTGGCTGCATCGCCACGCTGAATGGCAATGCTTATGCGTTGAGCCAAATAAACACCAGCATTTTGGTCACGCGTCGCGTCCACCAGACACCCAGAAAGACTTTTGAAAATGATATGAGCTCCCGGCCCCCACGGACCCAATGTCTCAACTCCAAATGGCTCAAATATGTAACCACTACCGAGGTTAGCATATTTGCGCCGCTTGTGCTGCTCCGCCGAATTGGCCGCAGCTCCAGCCCTACTCTGAGTCTCAGAAAGATGTGACGGTGCCAAAGTATCGACACAAGTTGCGTCCCATACTAAGGGCCGTCCACACTTCCATAGGACCAGCGTCATGCCGTCAGGCCTTTTGCCATCACCACGCGCGAGCCCACTCGGTTCGAGTACGGCTGCGATATTGGCGGTGGCAAAAGCCCTGCGAATGACATCGTTAAGGCTGGCGTGGCGACCAATCCGACCAGCGCTTCTTGAGCAAGAGAGACCGTGGTGACCGAGCTGGTCAACTGCAGTACCACACTGACAGCGATGGGCCTCACAACACCTTGCACCCAAGCGTAAGCTGACAGCTAGACGAAATGCAGTTGGGTCTAAAAGGTTACCAGTATTGAAAGAGGGCAAAGCTTGCAACCAAAGACCGGACTCCCATACAGAGACCGCAAGGATACGAGCGCGATCCGCGACGCTAGAACACGTATCTAGAAGAGATTTCCGTGCTAGTATTAATATATTTTTGTGCTCCGTGACAAGCTCCTGCTTGTGTTATTATTGGCGTTACACGTTACACGTAAATAATCGGCCAAGTGCGAGTCGGACTCGCGCACGATGGGTTCAGTACCGTGTTGGAGCCCCCTTAGCCCCATTCCTCTTGCGATTTCCTCTTTTAATAGCGAGCATAAATTACGTTTGTTGTTTATGAGCCTCCATATTTATTTTATTCTGTTTTTCTGTATTTGTAGTTATAGTGGCAACAGAAATACATCATCTATGAAAATTTCAGCTGACTAGCTATTACGGTTCATGAGATACAGCCTGGTGACAGATAGACAGACAGACCGACAGATGGACTTTGGAGTCTAAGTACTTATAGGATTCCGTTTTTACCCTTTGGGTACGGAACCCCAAAAACCAAATACGAAAACATTTTTATTAATTTGCGAGATTTGAATGGAATACAATTTGACCGGGAAACAAAAATGTCAGAGGCGAATTGGAGAATTAGCGGGCCCGAAACTTGGCTAAGGCGATCTTTTAGTAGTTACTCGTAGCTCTTACAAACATTTGCCATGAGCTGTTTCTTAACACGCGCCCACTTTTAGCACTGTGTCGTAGGAAAACCATTCTCCGCTAAATTGAGACATAGTCCATCTTGCGAGATCTGTGATAAAAACCTATTGTGTCTTCAGTTTGCCGTCCAATTTTTAGTGGGGGCGACTTCGATCCCAAAGGAAATCTCGTTCAATATTTCTCAAGTTTTGTTTGTTGTCTCGCTTGGATTTAACTTTGCGATCAACGGTTCAATTTGTAGAAACGTATTTTATGTTTTGTTTGCGTTGTTTTTACGGACGGTTAATTTGTGCAAAAGGTTTTTACAATCTATTATATAAAAGGCTTCGCTGAGTGACTGACTGACAGACAGCCTACAGCCCAAACCGCTAAAGATACGAACATGAAATTTGGAACAAAGATACATTGGACCACGTAATGGAGCACTAAGAACGGAATTTTGAAAAATCGACCTCTAAAGGGGTAAAACGGGCCCTTTTCGTTTGTATGTAACTTTTTATTCCCTTTACCGATTGACTTGAAACTTTGTATACATGCTACTCAAACAAAATAAAAGTTACGTTTGTTCCTGTTTTTCCGAATATTCCTTATCTAAGGGGTCAAATTGGGTCCCAAAGTTGGTGAAAAAAGCGTCTATTACATCCAACGAGCTGAACGGTTATGGATGAAATCTGGTATGGAGGAAGCACACAACATGTTTCAACACATGAACTATTATTATCCCGGAAATTCTATGGGGATCCTTAGGGATAGCTAAAATTAATCAGTTTAGGCTACTACCCAATCCACTAAAGATAGAGACATAAAATTTCGAACATAGGTACAATGTACAACGTAATGAAGCACAAAGGACGAAAATTTCGTAAAATCGACCTCTAACGGGGTAAAACGGGCCCTTTTTGTTTGCATTTAATTTTTTATTACTTTCAACGATTGACTTAATACTTTGTATATATGCTTTACAAATAAAATAAAAGTTTCGTTTCTTCCTGTTTTTCCAAATTTTCCTTATCTAACGGGTCAGATAAGTTCCCAAAGTTGGTGAAAAAAGCATAAATAATTACATCAGACGAGCTAAACGGTTATTAATGAAATCTGGTAGGTATGTAGAAAGCACACAACATGTTTTAATACAGTAACTATTTTATCCCGGAAAATCTATAGGGTTTCTTAGCAATAGCCAAAATAATCAATTATAAAGCTAAGATAAAAAGGGTAAATGAATTCGAACGAAATTTGGTACGACGCTAGACAATAACACAAATTACCACTTGGGGTACTGCTATCCCCGCAAATTTCAGTGGGTCCTTCAGGATATCAATTTCCTAAAAAAAAGTACTAAATGACTGTTCGAAAACCGATGCAATATTGTTTGAAAATAGCTCACCTTTTTAACTAATATATGACTATTAACGTCCTGGGAAAAGTCCCGGATTCCTTGACAGCTAGACCAAACATCCTTAAGCGTGAAAAATAACTTGATCGCGTTTTTTTTTTAAACGTAGTGAAATATCTAGAATTAAATTGAGATAAATTAGATCCTTCAATGGGGGCAAAATGGGCCCCTAATAGTTTATGAACGATTTTTTTTTGTGAGCCATATTTCTGTTGTCGCTATAACAAAAAATACTAAAAATAGAATAAAATAAATATTTAAGGGACGTACAACAAACGTGATTTTTAGGAGTTTTTTGCTCGCTATTAATAACGGCAAGAGGAATGGGCTCCCATACGGTACGGATCCCTTTGTGCGCGAGTCCGACTCGCACTTGGCCGATTTTTAATAGTCCACCACTGAACGTAGGCCTACCCACGAAGGGTGATTAAGCCATATCCATCACGCTGGCCGAGCGCGGGTTGCTGAGTTCACATACGACATCGATTTTTCTCTAAGGACGTGCCTATGCAGGTTGCTTCAATGTTTTCCATCAATGAAAAGCCAGTAGTATGAAATTCCGTACATAAGTTTCAAAGAGCTCAGTGGTATGACCAGGTTTAGGACCTGACGATTGTAATGTAGACCATGACATGCGAATAGAGTTGGATAAAATTTGGTATACGAGTGGGAAACTACATGGGTCAACTCATGATCTTCATATATCTCATCATAAATCGAAAAATATTCTTTTCTCGCTATAAAAAAAAAAATCAGTAGGTGTGTTAAAATATAACTTTATTAAGTATTTATTTTATGATAAGTTATAAAATAACGCGGTCCAAACCGTGGGCTATTAAAGTCAAAGAACATTTATTGTTGAACTGTGTTACACTGAGATCTTACTACTAATCACAAAAATATTGAATTACTAGCTTTTACCCGCGGCTTCACCCGCGTTATATTTTGATTTTGGCTAATGTTTATGTCGGCTGCGAAACCTAACCTAAGCGACAAACATCAAAATACCTTAGAGGAATGCTTTTGTTGGTTAAGTTACGGTTGGAGTGTATAAACAACCCCCCTGTGTATTCCTGCCTTGCCGTGGCGGGGGAGGTCTAAGAGGAGGATAATGCTTTGCTAAACCACGACCTATTATTATTTTAAGGAAGTGCCAAGACAACGCAAGCCAACCGGCAGCCTTTTATAATTTTAAGCAAGTACTAAGACAAACGCGGGCTATTTTCATAAACAAGTACCTGTCTACTAAGACAACGCGGGCGAAGCCGCGGGTTTTAAGCTAGTCATAGTATAAAGAGGAATCGGTTATTATTTATTTATTGTGATGACTCAAGTGATATGCTGAGAACTATGGATAGTTTATTTTATTTTTGATAAAATGAAGGCAAACATTCCTGAAGTCTAATAGTCTAGGTTAGGTAACTAATAATACCTCGTGTCGCTGTTGTTCGGATTGATCTTCATAAAAGTATAATTAATAAAGTTCTCTAAAATACTAGAAAACACTAATAGGTACCTACTTAATACTTTTACTTACATAGGTAACATTTATTGTATAGTTAGGTACCTACATACTGTTTTTTTTAGTAGAGCGCATCTCATTAAACTTCAATAACGAATAGTACTACTAATAAAGCGCAACTACTTGAATCAGTTATTTACCAAATTATTTTCTTCTTTCGTTGACAATTTTAATTTGCAAAATAAAGACAAAACACCGACTAAGTACTCCTAAGTAACTCTTAATTTCTCAGACTCCAAGAAAATACTAGTATAAAGAGTAAACTTCAAGAATTTGCCTTGATGGCTATTAACCAAAGTAGAAGAGAGTAAAACATAGAGAAATAAAAAGCTGGAGAAAAAACCGTGAAGAATTTTCTAACTTTAAATATTATTATCTCGTTTTTTTTTGAAATTACAAAACATGGGTGTAAAACAATCAAGTCGTAGCATTGAAAAATCATTGGAAGGCTGACATTGACTGACGAAGGTGAGCAATCTTCAGCCTTTTCAAATCTAATTATGTATGCGCTCTTGTAATGTTTTTCTCTCTTTTGATGTTTGTGCGCTTTGTTTTTTTTTAATCGGCATTGTTTTTTACTGAAAATTTGTTACGTATGGTTCAATTTCATAGAAAAGCTATGTATGTGATTTTTATCATCATGTTATCATATTATTTTGACGGACTGTTGTCCACTACTGCACATATGCCTCAGATATTATTTTAACTTAAATCTCTATCAAGACGGAATCACGGCAATCATTACCGTGGCGGAATTGCATTGCATTGTCGTCTTAATTAGGTGAATATTGTCATTTGGATTATCTATTGTCAGCATATAAACAAGACTGTGAAACTAATCAGTTTAAATCAGTTTACTGTTTTGATGCAGTAATCAATAAAGTAATAAGAAGAAATTAAATTAAATATCAAAAAGTATGATAAAATCTGATAATAAAAACTGGACCATCACTCAAGAAACTTTGGAACACACTTTGGTTTGTTAAATCGAAAACCAGAACTAAAAGTCTATTTCGGTATCGAAAATAGCGGTAGCTTCCAAAACCAAAGTATTTTGCGGTTATGTGGCTAGAATATTCTCGATACTGCTCTGTAAACCAGTGGTGTATCTTTTGTGGTTTGCGTTTAAATTTTTAACAATTACTTCTTAATACTAGAATTAATGGAATCTTATATTTACGAATATGTAATAGAGTTGAAGACAAGCTGACGGGCTTTTTGATGGTAAAATGTTACAGTCGTTGTTGGACAACTGCAATACTTACTGGATGCGCAACAAATTCTTCTTCGTCGTGTCAATGTTTCAAAATGATCAAATTACTTTTCCCCAATATTCGGCCACTGCAAACCCACAGGGTGTAGTCTGGTATAGATCTTCGATCGTGCAGAGGCACGGACACTGTGGTCACGTAAGCAGGTGATCCATATTCTGCTAGAGGGATCCGCAATCACACTGTACCTTGTCAGCATCCGAAAACCCCCACTTGGCTAGGTTTATCCTGCACCCACTTGGATCCTGAGACGGTTTGTTGACTTTCACGTGGGTTGAAGAAGGTATCTGCCTGTTGGGAGCTGTTCTGCTGACTTTGAGAAGTCAGGAAGTGGTACTAGCGTGGTTTCTCACAGCTTTAGAGGTGTTTCAATCGGGTTATCGGTTAATGCGGCAGTTTTATTAAGAAAACTGTTACGGCTTTTGAATTGGCTGTTTGGAGGTGCAGTGTCAAACAGTGTGTGTGTAGGGTCCGATTTCTGCTTCTTTTTTACTATCTAACATGCTATTGTCCTGCGGACAGCGGGTGGGGCTATACCCGCTAAGGGGTGTAACTTGTTAAAGGGGGTAAGCTTGAGGCAGCCTGTTATCGTGCGGCACGTTTCGTTCAGGGCAGTATCCACTTGCTTGGCGTGAGCTGAGCGATGCCACACTGGGCAAGCATATTCGCCGGCTAAAAAGCTAAGCGCTAGCCTTGTTTTCCGGAGTACGTGCGCAGAAGCGCCCCAAGTGGTTGACGTTACGCGGGAGAGCAGGTCATTGCGGGAGCCGACTTTTAGAGGAGTCCGAGGTAGCTATTTTTTGCAATTTTGTTTATAGGTTAGAGATCTATCCAGATTTACCCCTATAAATAGACTGGGTTGTTGTTGTTTTGAATTTCGGAGCCCCGCCGTCGAATGTTGAGTGTCCACCCAGCTTGTCTGTTACGGAGGTGAAAGACGCAGGACCAACGAGCAACCAATGCGTTGCCTATTCTTCATGGTGAGAAAGCTGTTTAATATCAACTTGAAACGTCTTAGAGTAGAAATTATGTTTTTGAGTACCTAAAAGGCACTCACTAGATAGGCACATTTGTAGAAAAATATTCTAAATCTCGCAGGCGCGTGACAGAAACGAACTGTGAAAATTAATTCTCTTGTCCGGTTGAGGTAAAGGGGAAATTCTGTATGTAAGTCCAACTCTCACGATAAAGAGACACGATTGACCTAAGCCTTCGACTGGTTTCAGTAAGTGTTGATTCAACAATGTTTTCTTACGGCGTTATCACGTATAATTTATTGTTCGTAAACTAACTTTACAAACAACCAATATCATTTTTCTGCATTTTGACAATAACACTAGTAACGTAAAGCATTAATAAACTGACGATAATGTTTGTTACTATATACAAATGGAATTAAATCGGCAAAATTACCATAAGGTTTGAGAAAGGTACGAAATAACAGACATCGTGAGATCATTTTGGTACAACCAACTAGTTGAGAGTAGGGATCTATTTAATCCTAATGAGGTTTAAACCTAAAACTTGATTTGTATGTGTGAAATTTATACTCAATCTTACGAGTAAATCTAGTAGGAAGGGTCGGTATAAAATGTTACAGTTTACCTCCTCAATCTACGATTTTCTACGTTCTATTAAAGTAGAGCTTCTTTGTGAACGTACGAACACAAACTAGAGTTAAAATGACTTACTGGATATGTACAAAGATTGGACGTTTGTATTTTACGCCATTGTCTAAGAAAAAAGAATGTTTGTGATGTATGTAACTACGTGTATGAATTTACTTAAATGGTTGTAGTTAATGAAAGCGCCTACTTACAAATAAAATAAATAAATTACAGAGAGCCTATCTGTACTATCTACCTGATCCTGATCCTGTAGTAGATCCTATCTATTCCTATCTGAGATAGGAATCTAAGATAGGATATTAGGTAAATGAAGCAGTAAACGTTCTAATACAGCAGAACTTTTTTTAGATTATAGCTACATTATGTGTCATCTTGCTTTGTCATCTATTTAATGTTCTTCTTATTGGTGTCTTTCAGTGATCTTATCACATAACCAGGACAAATTATTTCAACCTCTTTTGTAAGCGCCATGCAGAGTAAACGTTAACTAAAATTTTCTGTTTGAAAGCGCTGTTTCATTACTCTTAGTTAGATTTTTCACGTTAACTCTATAAAGTTTGTAAAAGTACTTGACAAATTCATACTAAAGGTACAGTTTTTACCTATAATAGAAAAAAAAATTAAGAATCAGCATCAATAAAAAGATACCATTTCACGCTTTACGTTATACCATATCGAGCTATTTCCAAGTTTTAGTTCACATCGAATTCAGCAGACTTGCATAATAAACTTCGTAACCCGTTTTCACGGAATGTCGCTCGTCTTCCTCGTATAATGACATGGGTTACTGAGGGTTAATACGATGCTACTATATTTTATTCGCAAGTTGCTCTACATACATGTCATTGTGTTGGTTGAATGTGAATACCTATAGAGAAGTATTGAATAAGTTTTTGATAACGTAAAAACTTCTTGCTTGGTCGCTTTTCTTATGTCAAAAGGTCGAGACCTCCACAAAATGATAATTAAACGATGATAAAGAGTATCAAGTAATTTATTTAACAAGCACTCGCACATTGTTGTTGCTTTTTTTCTAAAGGTGACTCAAATTCTTTTTATTAGTTGTAATTAAGTAACTGAAAATCTTGTAATTCCTAAATAATTCAAATACTATGCTATGTAAGCTAACTCTTCTTCTATTAAACAAAGGTACTCGTAAACTAGTTTGAATTAATAAACTTCATGCGACCCCAAAATGGACCTTTGATATCTCAAAGTAAAACTAAAACTCGTTTATTATCTTGGAATCGAGGTCAATTTCGTAACAAGGCAATCTTAGTTTCTGTTACTAGAAATACAGCACTCAATATTCTACTGAAGACCACTTGACGTACCTACCAAAACTAAATATTAAAGTAGACGCCTTTAGGCTAAGCAGCTAAGATAATTCTGTTACACAAATGGTGTTGGTTTTAAGATTTTTTTATCGCGAATAAGTGAATTTACCACCAACTAATGGTAAGCGACGTTATGTTTATGATGGTTATGTTTATGTGTTTATGGTTCTGCGACGAAGTTTAACTTTAATTTAAAAAGCCGTTGTGATCTAGTGGTAGTGGCAGGTTCAAATCCCGGTCCCGTGCCAATGAATTCTATGGAATTTATGTACGGAATGTCACATACAGCTATTCGGCGAAGGAAAACCTCGTGAGGCAACGTGCATACGTCTGTAGAAGAAATTCGATGACGTATGTGAATCCACCAACCCACACTGGGCCAGCGTAGGGTAGACCTATGTCCTGCAGTGGCCTGTGAAAAAAGGCTGGTATAGGTTTATTCTTCAATGGAAGACGAAAAAATATGTACTTAGAAATAATAATTTTGAAATACATAAATATGTTTCTGCTTACGAGTATTTGCACACACTCAATTCAAACTTCAGATGGCCGATTTCGATGTGCTATTTTGTTTGAAAGCTAGGTGTAATTGATAAACTAAGAGCCATTTTAGCTTAAATAGTTTCAACTTGAAGGGACTTCCAAAATTGTTGTTTATAAACTACTACTACTGTAAATAAATTAAGTTTTAAAAACGCTAGCAAAACACGCTTAGTCTATTACGTGGCCTTTCTCACAAATAAAAACACGACTATGATACGATATTCCATCATGGAATGCCAGTGCTTATTTTCCGGCTTCATCATCAGACCTTGAAACCTAATAGTCGTCAAAGTTCTTTACAAGACTTTTCTAAGAAATCCAAAACAGCTGTGATACGATTTTCCATCATGAAGTCCCAGTTCATATCTTCCGGCTCCATCATCAGATCAGTAAGACAGTGCCATATTATTGTATTGTCATCAGAAATACATACAGTTGCCAATTTTCTATTACGCCACGACCCTTGGAATATGGTTAAATTAGTTACCTTAGATTCCATTATATGTTAGTTACATACACGTCGACCTAATATAAGCGTGTTAAAAATAAACTACCATAATTTTAACTAAGTATGCAAAAAATATAGCTAAAACCATATAATTTCTCTATGCTAAAACAAATTGACATAAAATACTAAAAAGGTTTCTTTAAATTAAAAATCGATTATTTTTCTAACTTAAAAAAACATTGAAATATAATTCTAAACTACCTAATATATACAAATGCGCCAAAAATATGAAACCTACCTATATACAGAATAAAATAAATAAATAAACAGAGGCTAAAAATCGAAACAAATACCTACTGTGTCCGTGTGGTAGGGTGCCAAGAACGCTGGCTGCATTCCCACGCTGAACGGCTAGAGAGATTCTCTGTGCGAGGAATGAGCCAGCTCTCTTGTCACCAGCAGCGTCAACAAGTTTTGGCGAAACTGTATTGAAGAATTTTTTTAGGGATGGACACCACGGACCAAAAGTTTCGACGCCAAGCAGCGAAAACACGTATTCACTTGCGAGTGATGCGTATTTGCGCCGCTTAGCGTCTTCGGCGTCCAAACGGTATTATCGAGGTTCAAATTTATATTTTTTTTCTTAAAATTGTAAATGTGATGTTAGCTACAAACCGCGCTAAACCCAATCCTGATTGAAGCTCACATAACAACTGCGCTAGGATTAGGTTTTGCACAGTTTGTAGCTAACTACACAGCCGCCAAGAACCTAAATTCGGGGTTCAGGGAAATTATACCTTGACTATAGTAAATAATTGGCCAAGTGCGAGTTGAACTCGCGCACGAAGTGTTCCATACCGTACGGAACCATTAATGTATTATATTTTAATTCTAACAATTTATTTTTGAAGGAAATACTCGTATACAACTTACTTTTCTGTGAATATTTCAAACATCTTCCTGTTGCCATTATTGGCATCGAGCAAAAATATCAGGTTTCTTGTATGGGGGGGCTCCCCCTTAAATATATATTTAATTTTAACGTTATAATGCATTTTATAATACACTAGCGACCCGCCCCGGCTTCTCGCATGTGTATTATACCTACATATAAACATTACTCTTGAATCAGTCTATCTATTAAAATAATCGACCAAGTACTAGTCGGACTCGCGCACGGAGGGTTCCGTACTGTATGGGAGCCCCCCTTATATAATTATTTTATTTTAATTTTATTATTTATAATTGAAGGGAATATAAAACTAAATATTCTGTGAAAATTTCAAGCATCTACCTGGTACCATTATTAATATAGAGCGAAAAATGTCTAAAAATTCAGGTTTGTTGTATGGGAGCCCCCCCTTAAATATTTATTTTATTTAGTTTTTAGTATTTGTTGTTATAGCGGCAACCGAAATACATCATCTGTGAAAATTTCAGCTGCCTAGCTATCATGGTTCATGAGATACAGCCCGGTGACAGACAGACAGACGGACAGACGGACATCGAAGTCTTAGTAATAGGGTCCCGTTTTTCCCTTTGAGTACGGAACCCAAAACACGCATCAAAATCCGTTGCGTAGTTTTAAAGATATAAGCATACATGGTGAGAGACAGCGTAGTGATAGTGATATTTAACTAAAATATATTCTGTGAATATTTCAAGCATCTACCTGTCATCGTTATCAATATCGAGCGAAAAACTGCTAAAAATTCAGGTTTGTTGTATGGGAGCCCCCTTATTTTTTTTTCTGTTCTTAGTATTTTGTTGTTACAGCGGCAACAGAAACTTTTATTAAATAATTATCTCATGAAATTTTCTGAGCCACAGGTGGTGACAGAAAGACGGACAGACGTATAGCGGAGTCTTAGTAATAGGGTCCCGTTTTTATTTTTTGGGTACGGAACCCTAAAACTGTTACAGCCACTCTCCATAATTAGCACAATTTCATAATTCAAAAACATACTATTCGTAAATATTCGTAATAACATCGGCGCAAAAAATTAGGACCAATTAACTTCTACTCGACTGGGCAAAACCGAAATTAAGAGTTTTAATTGTATTACACCCAGTGGACCGTACTTTTAAGCACCCATTTAAAACAGAGGCTCAATGTTTAATTTTCAGCTTACTGCGGGTCAGAATTCACAAAATGTTCATAATAAAGAGGGATTGTGTAGGTGCGGTGCTTAATCCTAAACTAACAAGTTACTCAGTAATAAATAATGACCACGACGCGTTTTAGAGGAAATATCTGCCGTTTCTACCTTTGTAGGGCGTTCGGGGGTTACATGGGGTTGCAAAGGGTATGTAACTTGTATATACAGGGTTGCAATCATAATGGCAGGACGTTCAAAGCCGGAATCAGATACTTACATTTACATTACTTATATTAAAAAAAATATAATAAATCCGTCAGATAGAATATCAAAAAATACTAGACACGTATTTTTTCTTTGGTCAATTAAACAAAAATTGATGAAGATATAGCCCGTCAAAGTTCCGCGTGAAGTCACAAGTGCCATACAAATGTATAGACTTCTGTAAGAGAGGTGACGTCACGAACCCCACTCCCAAACTACGACAAGGTTCATCTTTGTAATTTATGTTGTTTAATTGACAAAAGAAAAAGTACGTGTCCAATTATTTTTAGATAATGTAACTCACGGACTAATTAAATTATTGATTTTTTAACCCAGTCATCATGCCTATTCTTAGACTTTCTTTACTTCTAAGACTTGTAGGACTTTAAAAATCATGAATAATAAGAGGCTGCAAAAACATCTAAAAATAAGCGATCGTGATGAGCTATATAGCGTATCAGCTTAAATTAGATGCCAGAATAGTAGCACGTTAAGCGTTAGATGATTAAAATTAAATTAAATTAAAAATTAAATTTCATTTATTGAGCTTATAACACGGCAAAACCAATTACATTATAACTCACTTAATATCTAATTATAAAACAAATGTCAGGAAGTAATAAGTGATAATAAAACTAGAACAGAAAATGTCAATACAAAATGTCAAGAAATCAAGCTACTGTCAGCATCCGTCGCTTCGCGTCCAGCCCACTGATCCACTATGGATTCGCAGTATACCAGAAGCGATGCAACAACATGCTTCCAGTCGTCAACTAATATATCTATTTCGGTGTTGGCAGCACGGAGTGAGTTGAGGTGATGACGACAGCGCAGTAGAGGCGACATAGCGCGCGCCACCGTGCGGCTGCTATTGACATAAAAAAGGTCGTGCGGCCGGCCGCGCCTATCCGTCGATACCCCGGGCTTCTTGACCCCGGGCTTTTTGATCGATTATGCACAAAAAATTTACTTCAGGATACCAAAATAATTATGCTTATTTTTGATGTGTAGTCTAGAATTATCATTTAGAAGTGTGACACACAAAGTTTCACAAGTTTGTCAGTGTTTCTCGCTGTACTCATCATTAATATCATTATGATCAACTTTCATTATAGTGAAATTCCTAATAAGAAATATTCTGTTTTTCCATCATTGACTTTTGGTTAAGTGTATATTAATACCTGCAACTGATTTTTTTCGCGATTTTGTAGTTGGATCCAAAATTAAAGTTGATTATTATTATGAAAAGGTATAATTAAATTTTAATTAAGATATAGGTATCAGTCGTCCAAGGAAACATCCGGTACAGTGTAGAGCAAGCCTAACCCTGTACAAAGTACACGAGTACAAGCATTGTTCCAGCTTGTTCATCGGGGCAAGTGATTTATTGGCCAAGTTATTTGTCATGTGACATTATGCGGTGAATGCGGAGAGGTAGTACCTACATCCATGGCAGGAGGTAACTTTGAGGCGGTTTGAGTGGCGGCGTTACGAAACTATTGAGCCTGAATGCCTGATGCTTATGAAAGCCGTGGTGGTATAGTGGTAATGACACCCGCCTTACAATCGTGAGGTCGTGGGTTAAAACCCGGCCCCGTACCAATGAGTTCTTTGTAATTTATGTACGGAATTTAACACCACTGGCTTTTCGGTGAAGGAAAACATCGTGAGGCAACCTGCATACGTCCGTAGAAGAAATTCGATGGCGTATGTGAATCCACCAACCCGCACTGGGCCAGCGTGGTGGATATGGCCCAATCACCCTTCGCGGGTAGGCCTACGTCCTGCAGTGGACTATTAAAAAGGCTGGTACAGGTACAGGTACAGGTACAGAATGCCTGAATCAATCTTGAAAATTACCTTGTCACATTTATGTTGTCAATTCATCTTCAATATTATCATATCGGCACTTAGACGTCTACTGTTGAATTTCTAATTAGACCGGTTGAAAACCGCTTGTATCTAGTGCGATCTTGCATGCAGTCTTAATGAGGTATTTAGTCCAACTTGTAGGTAGACTTCCTACGTTGTTCTTGCGCTTACGCGGCCATCCGTTACATAAATCATGTGTCCTGCCCACTATCATTTCAATTTGCTGATCCATTGGACTATATCGGTAACTTTGTTTCATCTATGGATCTCCTCATTCCTGATTCTAACTTGCAAAAATACTGAAGCCGAGCACAGCCGAGCGCTCTGTAAATAATTATGAACCTAATAAATAGTTTTAAATGCGCAATATTACATTGTTTTCATGTCTAAATAATAATTTAGATAAATAATGATCAAGATTATTTTATAACATTTTGTATATATTTTACTTTTTTTATTTAACCTGTATTGTTCTTTGCTGGGCAAAGGTCTCCCCCAATCCCTTCCATTGTTTTCTGATTTAATTTTACTTAGAACTGTTTAATTATTTTTGTAGGGTGTTAGGAGGCAATAAAAAAAAATATTAGACAATCGGTTGTTTACTCTGTAAGTTATAATATTTATTAGTTACTAATTACAAAATTGAAAGAAAACTGCTAACATTTCAACAAAACTATTACCGGCCCTACATTAGGTAGTCTTACAACTACAAACGTATTTTTCATAGTAGTCGATAGCAGAAAGTGGAAATCAATGGCTTTCGAATTTTCCCTCCAAAAAAGTAAAGATTGAACGGGCTTTCTTTATTATTATATTGTAAGCAAGTCGCTTAATCATTTTAAAAGCTTAATTCATTATATTTTTCAGTAAAAAATGTTCAAATTTTTCCATCCATAATCGTAATTGGAAAAAGAGAAAAGAAATATATTTCCACCTTATATTTACAGGTTCAGAAGTGATGACAAGCGAATCAAACAACACTCAATTTGATTACATAAGTTAAAGACAGTACACTAATTCAATTTGAAGATTTTGTATTTGTTACTACAACTGCTACAACCAAATGATACCTTAATTGCGTGTGAGTTTACATACTAAATATCACGTACCTATCGATCAATTTATTCAACAATAGCCAATCATCGTCTAGGAGACAGTGACGTCTCTTACGGTGATTGGGCATTTGGTACGAGTATTTGATCATTTCGGGTAACATTATTATTTATTATCAACCTTATTATGACATTGAAATGTGTCTCTTTAATTAAGAAAGTTGTAAAACAAATGTATCATGCTCCTTTGCATAATACATTTGTTTTACCCATTACATTTAAAAATTAATAAATTAAAATACTTGGTAAAATTATTACATCCATAAGCTTCATAAGCATAATCACCATTTTAAGTATAAATAAATGTACCTAACGTAACCATCTACTTAAAGGTTTCCTACCAGTAAGAGTTAAAAATATGGTGTTAAAAAATGGTTGGGAGTAAAGATATTTTTTTTGTACTGGTGCATAAGCATTTTGAAACTATGTAATCATTACTTTACAAGGTTATATCTATCCAGACCACTTTCATATTAACACAGTTTACAACAACAATAATAATAAATAAATATTAGGGGACTTCTTACACACGGTTTCTGACCACAAACCAAGCAGAGCTTGTGATTAGGCTGCCAGAGACTGATATACTACATTTACATATTTTTTAAAACATACTTATATAGATAATACCTAAATAACACCCAGACACAGAGCAAACACCTATGTTCGTCACATAAATATTTGCCCAACCAATCGAACCCACGCCTCTTTGACCCAGGTATCAGGGTCACTAACCAGTGAGCCATCGAGGCAGTCCATATTTACAATCTTTGTTGAAGGTTGTCTACTGCATACATTCCGTCTAGTGGTACGCAATCACGAGAGCTCTCTTCTGTTTCCACGATCCATTAGACAGTGTCCCAATTTGCAGACTTCCCACTCTACCTCGAAAAAAACCGGCCAAGTGCGAGTCGGACTCGCGCACCGAGGGTTCCGTACAAACCTGCAAGGTTTACAAAGTTCTAAGTTCAAAGTTCTTCAAAAAAAGTAATAAGTTTATATTTATTAAAAAATATATTTTGTAATGTAACTAAAAATTTAAGGTTTTCGGAATTTTTCCTTTATGTGTGCTATAAAACGTTGCTTCATGCCAAATTTCAAGATTCTAGGTCGACTGGAAGTACCCTTTAGGTTTTGATTCCCTTGCGAGTACTTGCGAGTTTCAAAATATGCAGCTTAAATTGCTGTTTCTTTTGATTGCGTTGACATAGAAGTTTGATTTTGTTACAGCTTAAAGGTATTATAGACCTGAGTATTTGGTATGAATTTCAATTTAATACCTCTACGCGTTTATGAGGAAATGGGTAGTAAGGTTAAAATTATTAAAAAAAAATATATTATGTGATGTAACTAAAAATTTATGGTTTTCGTAATTTTTCCTTTATCTATGCTATAAGACGTTGCTTCGTACCAAATTTCAAGATTCTGAGTTCACGGGAAGCACCCTGTAGGTTTTGATTCCCTTGCAAGTGTCGAAAATTTGCGGCATAAACGGCTGTATCTTTTGATTGCGTTGGCTTAGAAGTTTGATTTTTTCACAGCTTTAAGGGACAGTAGACCTGAGTAATTGATATAAATTTCAGCTTCATACCTCCACGCGCTCCTGAGAAAAAGGGTCTTGACAGACGGACGGACGGACAGACGGACAACAAAGTGATCCTATAAGGGTTCCGTTTTTTCCTTTTGAGGTACGGAACCCTAAAAAGATGTAAAATACTTATATATTTATTATTTCGGCGGGTCCAGGACTTGTGATTATCTCCCACTTTTATTCACTTAATGAATGAGGGGAGAGATGCCGCGTTCATTTGTGCAGATTTAATAAGATTAAATGTAGCCATTTTGTTTTTTGCCGGGAAAACAAATCTAGCTAATAAGAAAAAAATGCAGTCTCCGTTTTCTTATCTATCTAAACGTGGATTTCTAAAATTACTCCTGTAATGAAGCATAAATACAATACATAAAATCTGATACTCATTTTAGTCGTATTGTAGTCAGATATGATTACAAGTTTTTATTCATCGTGGTCGTGAAGTTCCCGAATGGAGACTACATAGGTACAAAACTTAGTTATTGGCAGTACGACGCATATCTATCTAAACATACACCGCCATATCACAAAAGATTTAAAGTCGGTTTTAACGTACAATTTGTACTGTTAAACATTGTCTAAAGCGTGCGGAAAGCTTTTGCGACAAGACACTGTTAAAAAATCGGATTAGAATTAAAAACAGAACCACGCTATTAATCAACTAGGTAGAGGTTGTCACTAAAATCACCAATAAAATTCTGAAACCAAAGAACTTTCACAGAAATCTTCATAATTATCTTAATTTTGTCTAACCTTTTAAAAGCCTCCAAAAATAATTTGACCCAGCCATTAAACCAGTGAGTAAACGTTTCTTAATTTTAAATGAACTCGTTAGAACATTAAACCAACCTCAGTGGTTTAAACTTACATAAACCGCGAGAAATTTAAAAAGTGATTAAATTTTCACCAGTCCTCAAACTCTGATTACAAAACGTCGTCTAAAACACATTATTAACCGAGATCAAAAACTTTATAATTACAAAAGTTTACAATTTAACCTAATTAGAAGAATAAAGATGTGAACACATGTGATAACAATTGCTCTACGCGATAGAACTACAATTAAAGACCAAAGTACGTGTATGTACTCGAAATGATAATCTGCATTAAATAAAGCAGTGAATATGTGTATAAGTTAAGTCATTGGTGATAATCACTGATGCATTGACTTTTATTAGGATGGTTTTTTAATGTAGGTATACCTTTTGACCACGATACCCTTATTATATGATGGAATTTTTCACGGCGAGCGTTACTGTTCAACTTGAAAAAGCCCTTAAGTACAGACAGACTCGTGTTATTATGTCGCCTTTGTTAGTGTAATTTTGTGCAAAACACATAATTTAACAGTTTAACTATAAATTATGACGTCAAAAACCATGGTTTGAAGCAACAACCCAATATACGTATAGACAAACATATTTCTATTTGATGTTTGACCTAAATTTTAGGTGCCTAATTTTATGCTCAACCCTGAGCGCTTAGTCCAGGTTTTGCGTAGTTTACATAAACTCTATCCATACATATTGGTTAGTTCTTTCCCGTTTCCGCCAGGGGCCCTGTACACAATTGTACCGAGCCATACGGAAGCAGCTGTGGTTTCAATTTACGTGTAGGTAAACCGGAGTAACCCGTCTGTCACAAAATAAAACAGTTTTGTGCAATAAATACATATAGCCCGAGATCCCACCGCAAGAACATCCCGCTCATAGCATACACGGTTCAAACCAATTTTTAACCCCCGACGCAAAAGAGGGGTGTTATGAGTTTGACGTGTCTGTTTGTCTGTCTGTGTGTCTGTCTGTCTGTCTGTGGCATCATAGCGCCCGAACCACTGAACCGATTTCAGTTTAGTTTTTTTGGATGAAAGGAGACTTAATCGAGAGTGTTCTTAGCTATGTTTTATAAAAATCGATTGAGCCGTTTAAGAGTTATGGTGGGTTAAAGTGGGGATGGAAAAACCAAAATTCTACAAATGTGCCCAAATTGGTGGTCAATGTGTCAGGGGGTTTTTTAAATTTTAAATTTATATTAGTTATTTACGTAATTATATGAATAGGAGAATACCTATTAATTAAAATAGGGTTGCCTTGCGAAATTTGGCCGCAAGTATTTGAAATTTTATAATGATTAAATAATTTAAAAGACTTCATATTCTTCAATTGTTTTTTTATTTATGAATTTGTTTTTATTTGTTTTTTTTTCTTGCGGTGGGATCTCGGACTAATACGAGTATAAGTATATCGAGTGGCAGCCACATAAAGCAAAATACCAATACCTAATCAAGAGTCCAAGTCGTCATGTAATATGCAAAATCAGATTTAGGATTATCTACCCCCATCTTTACACCCGGAGCCGCGGAATTTTCATTAGGCGCCGAATAATCAGAGGAGTAAAACTTCGCCCTGAAACATTTATGAAATGATGCGAAGCGGGGTGTAGTAAAAATGAAACTTTATGCCTTCAACGACGGGCTTTATGTTTGTAAATGGGGAAATTTCATACAGTGTCTTGTGAATTGATATAAATGGTGTTAGAGTGGCCGTTAGTATTTATTTCTTTTTTCCATGTAGTTTTCGTAATAATTTATTTTTTAAATCAAAATTATACATGATACTTATTTGTAATTATATACATAAGTTAAGAATGTTACCAATCAACATATTTATGTGTCTGACTATATATCTGTGAGTTTGAGTGTGACACTACGACTTCCTTAGAAATGAATCCATTTCGATGTTATTTTAAAGCTGACAAAGGTAATCGAGACATTATTAGTAGTCCTCCGAACAGTAGACCTCTCACCTGTCAATCTGAATATTTATAAATCAATATCTCGACTATATATTTAATTTAGACTCGTAAAACTTATAAGGATATTTTAATATTTAAAAAAATCGGAAAAATGTTTTCGAGTTCAGCTCATAAATTGCTATAAAGCAAATTTCCATCAAAAATCGCCTATGACAAAAAACATCAAATATATAAAAATCAGTGTACCAATTTTCGTCGAGGTTCGTTGAAAAATGCGACCTCTATAGGAGAATCAATATCCAATAAAATTATGCCAATCTCAAAGCATTACACGCTTTGCTCGCTTAGTAAATTGTATTCAATCGAGTGCTAATGATTTCATTTTATCTCAGGAAAAATAAAATTTTGGTATATGATAGCGTGGGTAGTAGAAAGTTTATCTTATTTTATAACATATTCACTAAAACTTACAAAAAATCGGCTAAAATAAAACACGAAGAGTGCCACACACCAGTTCCCTAGCCATTCTGCCTTCCCCAAACTAAATGCCACAGAGTGAATAAGCCGTGAATCGCGACGCATAACTGTGTTTGCAAAGTTATTACTGAATGCCGGGAACAAACAGAGGGGGGATGGGGGGGGGGGGGGGCAAAATTTGCGGATGGCAGAAGCAAAGGGGATCGTAATAGGATTACCAGATATTCTGTCTCTGATCACAAATCTGAGTTTTGAAGGCCTTTGAATTCGATGTAGATTATAATTGTATTGACATGTATTTTAATGTCTTTATTTCATTTGACTGATTGCTGTAAGCGAAATGAAAGGCAGTGGAAGGGGTTTTTGTTTTATTTTTTTAGATTTGCATAGCTTAGAGATACAGTTTAGAAGCTGATTGCACGCTACAGCAACAGACTAGCATTGCTGCGACGCTAATGCAAATACTTTTCTGATCTCGTAGCCCGAGACCTATAGCTTGCAGCAGCGCATGTATGAGTGTCGACTGACACTGTAGTATTCCGCTGCAGCGAGGAGCCGGCTACGAGATAGCCGAATCCGAAACTTTTCCAGCAAAAAAGTGTAACCATTTTATGCTTGTGATCGAAACAAAGTTGAAACTAGGGATGTTGCCTGTTAACTGCCAAAGTAAAAGAGGAGTGGAAAGAGTATAAACGTGTTTGTGTTTAAATAAGCTGTGTTAGTTTGCTTGTAGGTATTATAGTGGCACTGTAGTAAACGAAAGACAAAGCAGAAGAAAAAGTTTGTTTGAAAGGCGATTTTGATAAAAGTGTCTGCCCATTAGACCATTATATACGTCACCAATAAGCACCCTCGGTACAATTCTTAGAGCATATGTGCATCAATAAAATATTCTCGACGACCATTGTTGGCTAAATTTGACAGTAGTACGTTGTAGCGGTCATAGTAGAGAGTATTGCGTTGTTTTCAGTACCTGATATTTATAACACGGTCATGGTAATTTAAAGGTGTATGTCCACTGTAATGCACCATGTTAAAGTGAACATACACCTTTAAATTATAAGTTATCGTCACCATTATAATAAATTGGTTAATATAACCTCATTTTGTACCATCACCCATAGGAATACATCAGGACTCAACCACAATAAGATATTATTAACAGATAGTAAATAACAGGCCTATACACTCACATAGAGCGGAGTGAGTAATAAAGATAAGGCAAAAGGTTGCAAACAATAAGATTAACATTAAATTCTCCCTAGATTTACTGGCGGGGATTTATCAAGCACATTTTAACGACTATTTTATGCCTGCTGTGAAATAGCAATAAGAGATAGGCTTATACTTACCTGTCATTGTCTAATCTCTATTCCCATTATTGTTCGATGCTAGTTGTTTTCTGTGATTCTACTTACTCTACTTTTTTATTTATTTGTAGTGACATAATTTTAATTCATTTTCATTTTATTTATTTCAAAGAACATGAAATAATTGTAAATTTTCATTTGAATACGACCACCTTTTTTTAGGGTTCCGTATCCAAAGGGTAAAAATGGGACCCTATCACTAAGACCCCGCTGTCCGTCTTTCTGTCCGTCTGTTTGTCACCAGGCGGTATCTCTTGAATCTAGATAGTTGAAATTTTCACAGATGATGCATTTCGATGTCCGTTATAACAACAAAAACAGAATAAAATAGATATTTAAGGGGGCTCCCATACAACAAACGGTACCCCATACAATACGGTACGGAACCCTTCATGCGCGAGTTCAACTCGTACTTGGCTGATTTTTCTAGCTAGATATCTATTATATACACATATGATATGACGTAATATATACATATTGGCAGTGCAGAGTTTGAAAGCAGAGCATAAATCAATTAGTATTCATTTCTTAGATGTATGTGCTTTTGATGTCAAGATCTTAATGTACCAAGTTCATTGAAAATGGCGTACAGGTTATAAAGAAAATATAGATATATACCTTATTACAACTGAACAAATAGACAATATACAATTCTTCTGCCATCCTAAGCTCTCACGATTCTGTATCATTATTTTGAGACATTACAGAGATGTGTCAATACAAGCACGTTTACCTTACAAACGTTCCCATTTGTAATATTATTATTTGTGTTATAACTACAACTTAACGACACTATAAAACGCACTGAGTACTTACAATATTAAAACACATTACTCAGCAAAATGTGCCATTTTCTTTTGCTTCGTTACCATAATATTATTATTATTCAAGGTCATACTTTACATTTTAAATTTTTCTAACATTTTTCTGCTCGCGTTTACGAAAATTTATTTTTCATTAAGAAAACATATCAGGAGTGTGGTTGGCAACACTTGCCGCGATAACATCAAATATAATACGCTGTGGCAGATTTTATAATAAAAAATAGAAAAAACGTGAAAAAGTAACCTCAAGATATGCTTCAAGTAAACATCGAAAACTGAGGATTAGAATAACACTATTTGAAGCACTGAAAAACCATTGGTGAGCACTATTTTAGCCACTATTACATTCCATAACTTCAAACAAACGGTCATAATTAGTCAGCAAGAGCTAATTAGCAAGTAATTACCATTTGAAATAAATAAAACCGTTTCTTCTTTCACTTCATTCCAAACAATTTGACAATCAAACAGCTGAGCGAAAGACATAGTAATTGAAGTTGACATATATTTTGACATTTGACGTTCGACTTTTTTCGTTCCGAATAGAGCGCTGTCCATGAAATAATAAACCAACCCACAGAGTAAATCAAACTCATTTGCCAAAGACTGGGAACTTGAATTTAATTTTAGCACTTGATCGCTAGAGAGAGCTAGTTGTTTGTAAACAATGTTTAAAGGTAATAAGAACTTTAATACCATTATGAACCTTGACAATGTACTAAAACGAAAGCTATATCTGCAATGTGCCTTATGCATGCTTAATTATGATATAGATGACACAGATGTTACTGAAAAAAGATATCTTCTGATGACGACCGACAATAAATCTTCATGGAAATGCAGAGCATGCTACAATGTACCAAAATTACAAACACAATCCACAACATGCAGTCAAAGTAGTTCCCCAACAGAATCAAATATTACGGACAATGTCACACAACGTAGACAAAGAACACGAGTTCTTTCTTTAAATTCAGCTCTTGATTTAACGGAACAAAATATAACACTAGATCAAGCTTCTCTCACCTCTATTTTTAACGACTCCATACGAAGTTTGCCAAATAGAACCACAGAAAACTACGAGTACTCTGAACTGAAGCGAGAGTTAGAACAAGCTAAAGAACAAATAGAAATAGCTCATTCAGAAGTGGACAGGTTGACATTAGAAAATATAGAATTAAGAGAAAAATGCGAACAGAAAGATTTAATAATAAAGTCACTAAAATCTATTACTACAACAGAAAACATAGATACTTCGAATACACTTATGACTCCAGTCAGGAAAATTCATAATTACCTTTCTCCACTTCGAAAGTCATCTAAAAAACGCATCGAGTCCAATACTACTCAACCGTTTTTGCCTTTAATTATGCAATCTCCAGGTCGTGTAATGTATAACCGTGGAAATGAGAAAACTATCAAGCAGAACACAGTTTCTACACAAACACTCGAAGTAGACTTAGGAACACTGACATACTATGACATGGCGACTAACATGACTAAAGAAGACTACACAACTAAGTCGAACGAGGAAAAAAAGGAGACTGAAATTTCAAAAGCAGCAAATAGATTGTTAGGAACGCGGATTAACATACCACATGAAACAGCTAAACAAAGACATCTAAAAAACATACAGATAAGAAGGGGAAATATAACGATCGTAGGTGACCAGCAAGTACTAGGACTCGCAGCAAGACTGACAGCGGCATGGACTGGAGAATGGAATGACAACTACGACATTACTTCTCACATAAAACCTAATGCAAAGTCAGCTGAGGTACTTAGATATTGTAACAATTTAACTGAAACACAAAACAATACTGATAGAGTTATATTAGCTTTTGGTGCAAATGACACAAACCCCCTGGAAATAATAAATCAGTTATGTATCGCACTTGATAAACTAAAACATGTTCAGGTATTCATCCTGCCAGTAATCCAAAATCCATATCTGAATAAACAAAACTTAAACACACATATTTTCTCAATCACCAAGTTGTACAAAAATTGCATATTTTTAAATGGCATCAAGCCCTCAACAGAGCCTCACAAATATAAACTTGTAAAATTGACCAAAACTATAATTCATGAAATCACTAAAATTGATTACGATATGTACTTCACTAGCCTCAAGGGTAACGCAACTAAAGATCTGAACACAAATAATAACAAAGCAATCAAAAACAATAATTACAAAAGAGGGTCAATACTTCAATATTTTAAACCACAAACAGTCAATAAATCAAACGCTAAAAATACGTCGAAACCAGTACAAGCAGTAGATCAGCAAGAAAACGCAACCACTGGCACGGCAAACTCAACATTTTTTCGACCCTAAGGAGCCTAATACTGTTAACATACTACACCAAAATATTGCAAATCTGTTAGGAAAACTTGACAATGTAACAGCTACACTGGTAGAATTTACTCAAAAACAATCCGAAGTTGATATTTTATGCTTGTGTGAAACATTTATTCCGCGAAACTCAGAAGATAACGTAAAGCTACCAAATTATAAACTAGCTGATTCTTACTGCAGAAAAAATGAACGACGCGGTGGCACGTGTATTTTAGTTAAAAATGATATAGAATATAGAACTCTCAATATTACTAAGGAATTGTCCACTAAAGGATCTTTCGAATCCTGTGGAATAGAAATACCAAAATATAACCTAATAGTAATATGCGTTTATAGAGTTCCAAAACGTCACAACACCGAAGAGTTTTTGACTAAATTAAATAACTTACTACATAGTCTAACGAGCAAGAAGAATCAAAAAAAGAAAATTGTTATTTGTGGCGATTGGAACATAGACACATTAAAAACAAATGAAAAATACTGCAATGACCTACTAGCAATAATGAAAAATTATAACTTCAAAATGCATATAAACACGCCGACCAGGAAAAACAAAACATGCATAGACCACATAGCAAGTAACATTCACAATGCAGAATCAGACGTCCATCAGTTAGGTCTATCTGATCATGAAACAGGGCAAATGTTAAAAATAAAAGTAAAAAAGCAATTATCAATACCATATTGGTTCGAAGAGAGAAGGGATTATGCAGAAGATAACATAAAAAAGTTTGTGGAAGCTATATCATCTATTTCATTTGCAGACATTTACGAAGTGAGGGATTCTGAAGAGGCTTTTGACAAATTTCATTCATTGCTGGTATTATTTTATAATCTGTGCTTCCCAATCATAAAAATAAAAAAAAAGAACTATACAAATAAGGTACAATGGTTAACTAAAGGACTAAAGCGCTCTTGTTGTACAAAAAGACGACTTTATTTAAAATACGTTCAAACCAATTTAAACAAACGAGAAAATAAGCTTCAATACTCCAAGTACAACAGAATCCTAAAATCATGCCTACATAAATCTCAACTAATTCACAACAATAAATATATAACAAATAACAAGAATAAATGCAAAGCCAGCTGGCAAATAATTAAAAACCACACTAAAACTACTCTACCGAAAAATGACATTGATAAATTAATGATTAACGACAATACTATAACTGATCCCGGAGAGATAAGTACATCATTCAATAATTATTTTACAAATTTAGCTAGTAATGGAAATAATATACAATCGAATGCAAAAATACCCCATAAGGAAAATACAATATTTTTATCGCCAACTGACCCTAAGGAAATACATAAGATCATAATGTCACTGAACAACAGCGAAGCAGTAGGGTATGATGGTCTTAATACTAAAATGATAAAACTAATTGCACCATCGATCTGCACTGTTCTCAGCCACATTATTAATTTAACATTTGAACAAGGCAAATTTCCAAGTAGCTTAAAATCGTCTATTGTGAAACCAATATTTAAAAAGGGTGAACGTCATGACATGAATAATTATAGGCCCATAACACTTATACCAGTAATATCCAAGGTACTTGAAAAAGCTATGTACAATAGACTCTCCCAATTTTTAGAAAAAAACAGTATATTAAAACCAGAACAGTTCGGATTTCGAAAGGGCAGTTCGACAGCGCTAGCATGTTTTAACTTGGTCAAAATTGTCGTAGAAAGTCTTAATAATAGAAATCAAATAGCTTCTGTCTTTCTCGATATGAGCAAAGCATTTGACTTTGTGAACCATCAACGTCTCCTAAATAAATTAGAGAAATATGGCATACGAGGGAATGCCCTAGAATGGATCAGAAGTTACCTGAAAGACAGAAAACAATGTACTGAGATAGCCCGGCTTGAAAAAAACGTAAGACGTACATATAGATCAGACTACATACAAAATGAAACAGGTGTTCCACAGGGTAGCATACTAGGACCTCTTCTCTTCATATTATATATAAATGATTTACCCGATGCTACTTCCAACAAATGTATCTTGTTTGCCGATGACACCACAGTATTAATAAAATGTCGGGATACGGCAAATTTTGAAACAGATGTAAATGATACAATAACTGACATCGTCAATTGGCTCAATAATAATGGCTTGAATATCAATATCAGTAAAACGAATTTAATACAATTTAAAACTTATAATTCAAATAACACTAATCTAAATATACACAACAACAATAATCAAATCAATAATGTTAAATATACAAAATTCCTAGGCATTCATATTGACGAGTATCTGAACTGGAAGATTCACTGTGCCAACGTTTGTGATAAATTAAATAGGTTTGTCTTTGCTCTCAAAAGACTTAGACAAGTTGCTTCCGAAACTGCCTCTTTATGCGCTTATCACGGATACGTGTCATCTGTACTAAATTATGGAATAATAATGTACGGCAATTCTGTAGATATTAAGAAAGTTTTTAGAGTGCAGAAAAAATGTATACGGGCCATTTGCGGAGCTCGCTTTCGCGCCCATTGTAAGCCACTCTTTAAAAGGTTGAAAGTTCTGCCACTCGCCTGCATGTATATTAAAGAAATGTGCTTATTTGTTGTAAGGAACAGGCAACTTTTTGAAAAATGTTTATCTACCAGACATGATAAGTTAAAACTGCCGAAAAGGATCAAATTAGAGCTTTCTTTGCGTAATGCATACTGTATGGCAATCAAAATTTATAATAAATTGCCTGAAAATATAAAGAAGTTACCATATTTCAAGTTTAAGCAAACTTTAACGAACTACTTGTTGCATCACTGCTTTTACGAAGTATCTGACTTTCTAAATTACAGAAAACCGTTCAATGCCCCTGGTAACTTTTGAGTATTTGTTTGCATATCAATTTAATCTACAATATTAAAAACATGACTTCGAAAGTCTAATTTAGTTGGTATTTTTTGTTTTGTAAAACTTTCGATCACTACTTATCTTTTATTTATTTCATTCGTTATTTTTTATATTTGTACGCCACACTCGGCAAGGACATGAGCGACTTTAGATAATATGTAATAATTCCAACTTGTATGCTAAGTATTTTGTATGAAGTGTACTTACCATGTTCTGACAAATAAAGAATCTGAATCTGAATCTGAATCTGAATCTGAATGATTTATATTTCCAAAACTTTCTTGACATTCAACCATTTACTAATTTAAATATTAAATTATTCTCTATTCTAGCTAAGCTAATACTGTCTCTATGAAAAAATCTACTGTAAAAATCAAGCCATGATACGGTTAAAAATACAATGATTAAATGTATTTATTTCATCATCATCATGTTTACCTTTGGATCTTAGATACATGCTGGTAACCACTATCTACTGAACATAGATCTCTAATACATTATCAGGTTTCTAAAGAATGTTCAACTCTATCAACACTTGAACAGACCCGATTAGAAGTATCTTGGATCCAGATTCTTCTGTACTTAGGTCTGTCTTCTCCTTAAAGGCGCAAAATAAATAATGATTAATTTTACTAATAAATAGAACTATTACTCATTTTCATTTGTTTTTGTGGCCTACGGTGTCATAGACTTGGTATTTTTCTTACATTGATGTACGTTGTCCCTACTTATTGAATACGCGCCACGAAGGCGCCACGATTTAATTTTGTTAACGTGTGAAAATGTCACAGGGTATCACTTACAATAGCTTTGTCTTCGTTAAATACGTCATAAAAATTGTATCGTGGTGCGTAGCCGTGATGGTCTCCATTTTGCTTCTAGCTTGGTAGTGAAAATGAATTGCTGCTTGGAATAATACTTCTTAAAGGCAAAACACAACTACATAATATTAATACGTGTATAAAATTGTATCGTGGTGCGTAGCCGTGATGGTCTCCATTTTCCTCTTGCTTGGTATTGAATAAGAATTACTGCTTAGATTGCTTCTGAAAGGTAAAACACAACTATATTACCTCTATATTGTTACTAATACGTCTATAAATTATATCGTAGTGCGTATGCTAGCTGTGATGGTCTCCATTTTCCTCTTGCTTGATAGTGAAGCTATCGGAAGATCAGCGTCTGTTGTTCGCAGACGGCATTATGCTAAGATGGAGCCGACTTGTCACAAAAATAAAATAATGTTATTAGGTAGTGTTAAGTTTATTTTTTCTTTTGTAGTTTACGTAAAAAAAATTTGTAACATAAATATATTTCTGATTACTGAATATTAATTGCTGCTTAGAGTAATGCTTCTAAAAGCAAAACACAACAAACCAATGCTTTATAAATCTGTGAACACAATGGCAGTTGCCATCATCTGCGCCAGAATTGCATTTGACACAAACCATAAACATAGTAGATGGCTAGTTTTTACATTCCTCTCAAGAAAATATTATATTCGAAGTAGCATGTACTAGATTTTGACTTTTAAACTTTCGGGAGAAATAGTTATGTTTATGCGGAGAGCATTTCACTATCACTACATAGTATAAAACAAAGTCGCTTCCGCTGTCCCCATGTATGCTTATATCTTTAAAACTGCACAACGGATTTTGATGCGGCTTTTTTAATAGATAGAGTGATTTAAGAGAAAGGTTTAAATGTAAAATAAACCGGTGCGAAGCCAGGGCGGGTTGCTAGTTATATAATATTATGACTGAATTTTGCACGTCAAATTGTTTAGTAAATTTATGAACACTGGTCAGCTCGATCCCAAAGATTCGTCTTGAGAAATTTCACATAATAATGAAGGTTGTTTGAACATGATTTTTTTATCGTCATCTTTGTTGGCCCTTATTAGTCCATTTACAGACATAAGACGCCGAGAACTCATCTCATTTTTCATCTCGATACATATTTGTATGTATTTTTATTTTATCAGAATGATCATGCTTCTGCAGTCGAACGTCTACTGTTGCATATTGGCCACTCTAAATGGTTTTTAGTAATACGGTATTTATACCCAATGGGATAAGGAAGACTCTGGATTATGACGACAATGAATATTGTTAAGAAGCTGTTTGCATTCAGCGTGCATTTTTAGTTTAATATACCTCATCATTATTTTGATTTAACACAACTTAAATAGATATCCGTATGTTAAAGTTGAAATCCGTAAATAACTCGTATGTTAAAACAAAATGTTGACTAGATATGAACAGTTAACTGGTTACATTATCTTTGGTTTTGGTATAGCACGTGCGGTTGGAAGTACGTCTGTGCCCCGCCTTATGCAGGCGGTTATTGGTTCCGGCGCCGGACATATTGGTTGTTTCACAGTATTGCTTGCTTTATATCGAAGAAAATATACGCGACATATTGGTATTATCCCAAGCCATTCTAACTTTAATTAAGTTAGAGCATGTGTCGTGTTAAGGTACATTTCATTTCTAGAATTCAGATAAAATTTATTATCATCCATATCAATTTTAAGATATTCTTTGCTGGATATAGGCTTCTTACATAGACTCCCAATAAGAGCATATATGGGTGGTAGCAGGGGTTGTGGTTTGGTTAATATTTCTAAGTTTTTCCCCAGATCAAAAGGTACAGTGTTTTTGTTACATTGATTTGTCTGAATTTTAAGCATATATTGCCGTAGCTTGAGCCTTATAACACGATTCGTTTAGAACTACGAGACAAGAAATATACACGTGTGTGGCCCGCAGTAAGTGCTACGCTGGAGCTACGTCACCAGATCATAATTATGAGCTTGACGTGTACCATGGGTTACGCCTGGAGCTCCGACACTAGCCGCTACCCGTGCTCAACTTGTAGCAAGCGCTACGCCTGGAGCTACGTCACTAAACGCTACCCGTGTTCAACCTGTAGCAAGCGCTACGCCTGAAGCTATATCACGACACGCTACCCGTGCTCAACCTGTAGCAAGCGCTTCGCCTGAAGCTACTACTGTAGACTAGAAAGCTATGTGAGGTAGTGTGTGAGCTACCCACCGCTACGCTGAAGTTATGGCACTACACGCTGCGTGTGCTTTAACCCTGGACACGAGACTTTATGTTAGCTTGCATTGTAAAGCTGTACTCTACCAGCCTTTTTAATAGTCCACCGCAGGACGTAGGCCTACCCACGAAGGATGATTTAGCCGTATCCATATCCACCACGCTGGCCCAGTGCGGGTTGGTGGATTCACACACGCCATCGAATTTCTTCTACGGACGTATGCAGGTTGCCTCACGATGTTTTCCTTCACCGAAAAGCCAGTGGTGTGGAATTCCGTACATATAACTTACAGGAACGACCCATTACATTCTGTATGAGTTTCTTTGGAACTTGTACATTCCGTACAAGTTCCAAAGAAACTCATTGGTACCTGACCGAAGCGGCCAGCCGCGAGATTTTGATACGGTATTATTATTTCATCAACAAAAGGCACCAAGAACAACAAAGTTTGATATTATCAAGCTGATGATGACCTTGGAACTTGTGACTTATGGGAGGCTTTAAAAATTCTCATACCTAATTGAAAATAACTTACGAGTACCTTACAAATAAGAATAATATTGCGAAATGTATTTCCATTTTAACTGAAGAGGAGTGAATACTAATTTCATGTTTGATCTTTTTTTGCTTGATCTGATACTCGTACCATTTATTCATAAATACTTTCAAATGAAATATTCAGAAGAAAATAATACCTCTAAGTAATATTCCATAGTAAACAAAATAGCAATATTTCTGGCGCAAGCAAACAAATAATCATGTTTACTAAATATACGAATTTGCTGCCAGATACTGTTATTAAAGAGAAAGGCAAACATTTACATAGTATATTATGTGTTATAAGACGATCACAAATATTACGTTCTTAGAAAAGACGTATGTGAGATTTGAATAAAGTATCTTAGCTGAGTTTTCGTTTAATCTATATGTAATGGACTTGTTTTTACAAGCTTTTATTTAACTTGCAATGGATGTATCCATTTACATAAGTTTGGGTGGAATCTTGCTAGTTAAATTTGACCATTTTCCCGGTCTTCGATTAAGCTGAAATTTTGCACTCATATGTATTTCACGTGACAATGCGATGTTATGTTACCATGGAGCTGATCTGATGATGGAGTTGGCAGGTGGCCATAGGAACTGCTAAACTAGATAGACCCGTGTTTTTATGTGTTGAGTTTTTTTTGCGATCAAAACATAAATTATTTGTGTCTGTTAGAATGTCATTTTGCGAATAAGTATATAAGATAAGCGTGTTATTACGAACAGGTGCGCAAAGGAGATCGCTGAAGTTCAGTCTTATTAGAAATTTATTAGAAAAACCCATGTCCAGTTGTGGACGCCCTAGGGCTGAAATTATATTTCTTTTATTTTAAGAGGAGTCTGCTATTTCTTTTTCTTCTAGTCACAATCCAGTCAAAATTGGCTAATAAGTATAAAATGACGAGTCAAACAATCAAACACCGCATACTCGAAACTACTATTTAGTATACCTACTTTATAATACAAACGTCCATCTTATTCTAACGGTGGTAGCAGAATGCCGGGCCTTCCATCTAGTAAGATTGGTAGTAACACTGGTTATAAACCTATTCTACGACTTATTTTAAACAATCACTCTAACATAAATAACTGGAATTTTATAATTAATTTATATTTTGTATTTCACACTAAAATATGTTTATTAATATATGTTTATTTCATTTATCGTGAAAAAAGCTCTCCATTCACGTATTCTGTAACAAATCAAATTCATCCCTACTAATATTAAAAATGTGAATGTATGTTTGTTTGTTACGCTTTCACGCAGCAACGAAGCAACGGATAGACTTGGTTTTTGGCATGGATATAGTTCAAAGGTTGGAAAGTGACATAGGCTACTTTTCATCACGAAAAATCAAAAGGTACCTGTGGGATAACATAAAAAATGTGGGATAACAACACACGCGAAGCCACGAGAAAAAAGCTAGTATTTATTAAATAATTACTACACAACATACAATATACCTACCTACACAAAAAGCGTAGTGATGTAAAACGGAGGGTTTCATACAAATTTAGGTAGGCTAGGTGGAGACACGTTTCATCTTAAAAGATATAATATACCCAATATATACTCTGCATATACCCAAAAATATAAAGGAAAGGAATAATTTCCCAATCGAATAGCTGTTTTGTAAGAAAGGGTCCGTGATTCAAATACCCAAAGCCTCGATACCCAAAGTTCTTTTACAAGTTTTTCAGGTAACAATCACGTAGCGAATATGTGACTAGAGGCATCTTTGCAGTTCTCAGCTATCCGTAATTTGTAGGCACAACGGTTGTGTGCCAATTGAGCGCAATTTCCACTAGTTCCGCTCTCGTCTGTGCTCTGAATGCTCGGATCACGTACTCAACACAAAGTTCACTAGTACTCGTAGGTACAGCGCTAACTAGAGATGGGTAACAAAAACCTAGTACGGTGTTTCAGATTTTTACAGCGAATACTTGATACTCACTAATTCGTACTCTTTGTACGAATCTATTTGTAAAAAGTGAAAAACCACTTGTTGTTACACAAAGTTTTTAAGCTTTGGTGTGCCAAATGAGCGCATTTTCCTAGTTCCGCTTTCGTCTCTGCTCAGAAGGGTTAGTCCAGGTTTACGCGTAAATTGAAACTATAGTTGTTTCCGTATGGCTCTAAACATTTTTGTACAGCGCCCCTGGTGGAAACGAAGAAGAACTAACCAAATGTATGGAGCCACACGCGAACGCGAAAGTTTAAGTAAACTACGCAAAACCTGGAGGTAAAGCGCTAACTAGAGATGGGTATAGCATCTACCCTACCTAGTACGGTGTATCCGACATTTTACAATAAATACTTCATACTCTTTTCTTCATACTCTTTATTCGATACACATTACTGCATTTGATTCTCGCGACAGTTAAACAAAGGTAACAAAGCCACCAGTTGTTACACAATTTTTTTAAGCTTTTTGTGATACCTCAAGTTATTTTACGATTATAATACTTTCTAATTTGGCGTGAACAATTTATAAATATATATAATATACTGCACGCTTTTATTTGTCTTATTCGATAGATTATAATGTATATCTAGTTTATCAACAATATGTTATATTACAACTTCACAGTTAATAAATTGACCTATTAAATGGGGCCAGTAAAAAATTACATTTCATCGTTATAAACCTGAAAATTATCTTCCTTAAACTGCAATAACACATGTTTCGATTTTTCTCTCAATCAAGTTTATTATCAGAAACTCTATCATACAATATACTATTACTGATCTAAATTATTTAAAAAATAAACTCGGGAACCTATTTACTACAATCCGTTCACAGTTATTTTACCTCTAACACTTGTCACTGTGTGTCTGTCTAACCTGTGATGGTGTGTAATAACTACACAGAGACAGCGAAAAATCTCACAGGTAAAATAACTGTGACCGGATAGTAGGTACTTTCTTTTCCACTTTGACGATTTTATTATCTCTGTATTAAGATTAAGAAAAAAAATGTAAATATTCCATAACAAAATAGGTATTTCGGTACTTAAATACGAGTATTTACAAGTATTTGGCCAACTCTACAGACCGTTAGCATTTGGAGACCTTTGGATATTTGCTCCGGTTGATTGAGATCACTTAGTTAACGACCTGGCTCAGGACTCTTGAGTATACGGAAGTTTTCTTACGTTCCATTGGACTTCGAGCTGATGATGTTATTCAATTGTTCTAGGGACGCAAAGGGGCACGAATTTTCTTTAGTCGAGTTGAAATTGTTCCAATTTTGAAATAGCTACGTGTACAAACGTGGGTGGAATATTTATAATTATTATTCTACAACCATAGTCAAACCGCTAAACTCAGACATCGCCTGCGCGGTACAGGGGCGCCGGGGGAGACGACACAGGGGACTGAGACAGGCGCGGGCAGCGGGTCCCCGGCGCCCGCACCTGTCTCAGTCCTCTTTGTCGTCTACCCCCGCGCCCCTGTACCGCGCAGGCGATGTCTGAGTTTAGCGGTTTGACTATAGATATGTTGAGTTCAAAGAATTTTAGTTTAACTTACTATTTAATGTCGCTTAATAGTTTTCCACTACAATCTTGATACCTATTTTGCCACAACATGTATCACTTAGCCCAAAAACGTAATAATTTAATTTGTGAATAAAATGCATTCATGCTAATACTATGATAATTTACATTCTTTTACAGTCATTTTCACGTTCGGTACTTTAATTGGGTTCTATTAGTACTACCGTACTATCAAAATCATGATTGACTATGTGTTATGCAAGAGTAAACGTCCAAATAATCCAAATAAGTTTGAATTTTCTTCTAAAATCCAAATGAACTAGACCAATTTGATGTAAAACGTCTTTACAGTATTTTCATCTTTCAAGCATTTTCATGATACAAATTGTTTTCATCGAACCATCGATCGCGATCACGTAGTCTATCCGCATAAAAGCTACAAAATAACCTCCCCTGACATAATAATACATTCTTCCATGAGAAAAGTGCTTATTCCATGAATTTCACCGCAGTGATTAATAACCGCGCGGTGACGTGGCGGCTCTTGGATTTTTCAATCGAAGTTAGAGCCGGTCCAAACGGTGCGGTATCATGACGGCGGCACCAGTGGTGGAATTCTCGTCATACATTCATATGTATCTGGGTGTTATTTAATTACTATCTATATAAGTATGTATTTAAAAATATGTATAAGTAGTATATCTGTCTCTGGCAGCCATATCACAAGCTTTGCTTAGTTTGGGGTCAGAGGCTGTGTGTAAGATGTCCTCAAATATTTATTTTTCTATTTTTTTATTATATGGTATGAAATATTTATGGTATATGCCGAATCAAACTATTTGGTGGCTGTGAAGCTAGCTACAAGAGCTGCACGAAATCCAATCTTCGCTAAGCTAAGTGAGTTTTGGTCAAAATTAGGTTTTGAGCAGCTTGTGCTAACGTCACAGCAGGCTAGAAAATTGATTCGGCTATAATTATATCACACATATGCACTCCATTACCCTTGGTGGTCTAGTGGTTGTAACGTCGTGGGTTCACGACCTCAAGAATGACAAGCCAGCGTTACAACCAGGTCCCGGTCCCGTACCAATGAGTTTCTTTGGAACTTGTGTACGGAATTTCACACCACTAGCTTGTCGGTGAAGGAAAACATCGTGAGGCAACCTGCATACGTCCGTAGAAGAAATTCTATGGCGTGTGTGAATACACCAACCTGCACTGGGCAAGCGTAGTGGATATGGTCCAATCACCCTTCGTGGGTAGGCCTACATCCTGCAGTGGACTATTTAAAAAAGGCTGGTACAGTACAGCTGGTACATGCACTCCGACACCGCACCGCACGTACGCCAGGCAAGATCGGACCCGGTTTACGAAGCGAGGAGAGATCAGTTGCATAGCAGAGCCAATGGGGCTAAAAAAACCGGCCTCTTTGCCCGAACCATAGCATGATCACTTCATTCATTTTGTCAACTGTAAAATCGTAACATGTTGCAATTTTTTAATGGTACATTAATTTGTCATTCAATTCATCTGCAACGAATGCGTAGTATTATTGTCACAACAATGAATTCTTCGAGCAAATATCTACAGAGCCACAGTCCCTAAGTGAAAGTAGTAAAAAAATGTCCGAGCGCCGTCATACGAGTACATACCGACTTAGATATTTACATTAAATAATTCACAACTACCCGTTATTTCGAATCTCGACGTTGTGTCACCTAATTAGTGCTTGTAACCGAGCACTTTGGCATCGCGCGGCATTGTAGTTGGCTTGCCTTACAACTAACTAAAAAGCCTGCCCACTACATAGCTTGGGCAGAGTTTTACCTTGGACACTTTTAAACACGTTTGTGGCTCTATAGATATTTGATCGAAGAATGAATTACAAACAGCGGTCCTTTTAGACCCTCTGTACGGCGCAACACTACATTTATTTAACTTCGATACCAACATACGCCGCAGCACAAAACTGGCCCTCCCCGTACCTACAATAGAAATGTTCAAATCCAGTCCACAATACCGCTGTGTAAGAATATACTCGTATAACAAGATACCTGATAAACTGAAAAATATTGCCAACGATATTGCTTTTAAGAATAAAGTTAAAACGAAGCTTTTAGAGAAAGCGTACTATTCCATTCAAGACTTTATGTAAGACGAATGGTAACTTATTAAATAATAATAATTGTAACATAACACTTAGTATAGTAACATAATAAAATCCAAAATAGCCTGTGTATAGCTTGTGAAACTACTATAGTATATTGCAACTCTATTACTAAATTGTATTTTTTTTTTTTATTAAATACCTATATTATAGGTACATTAAGCCCGATTACAGAGGCGCCAGCGTAATTATATTAGCTAAATATCATAGTTCTGTTTCTTTTTCACTTTAGGCATTCGATAGAGAGAACGCTTTTTAGGTTGCTATTTAATTTACGCTGGCGCCTCTGTAATCGGGCTTATTGTTAGACTTAGCATAAATTAGTAATAAGTAATTAAGAGTATTGTTTTCTTGCAGCGCCCTAACGGGGTCTATGTTTTGTACTACAATTAGTTATAGTTGTTATGTACACTACATTGTGCAATAAAGAAATAAAGAAATAAAGTGTCCACCTATTAAAAAAAAACGTATTCTGTAAAATGCAGTAGGCACGTCGCTGCATCGTACCCGTGTGGACCGGCTCTAGGGCCCCGGGAAAAACGTGACATTAAAATATTCACGAAGGCGTCTTGAGGCCGATCGATCACAGAATAACCCTCCGCGGTCCTGAGATTTCTAAGCTACCCTAATTATAAGTAAATAAGATAGATCTAGTGATAAAGGTCGGGGAAATGATTGAAAGTCGTCTAAAAATACGTCAATACTTTGCATTAGCTAAAATAAAAATCTCGGAGACATAAATCAAAAATTAACAAAAAAATAAAAGTTTGACACACAAACTATGAGTCACAGTACCTACTTATATGAACATGTATTGTGTAAACTTTAAAAAACCTGTATATTACTTTTAATATTATTTTTCACTCTACCATTCTGACATAGCAAAACGAAGCAATGCTGCACTTTCTTTATAAAAATGCTATGTACAAAAAAATGTTTCGTAAAAATAATGAAAAACTGCATAATTTCCTTTTTGGGCTTAATTTTTTACCTACATGTTTTAGTTACATTGACTAATATTTATGTCCTAAGTGAAAATTAGATTTTAAACCACAATTTCAACTTAAAATAGACTTCGTTGCGGACATATTCCGCTGAACAGTTTTGCGCATCTTATGTGTAAGATTGAAACTCCTATAATAATAATATGTTTTGAGTGTAGGGTGGTTGAAAATGTCACCCACATACTGGCGGAGAGGGATTTATTTCTACTCGAATACGATTTAGATAGCGCTCGTAGCGTAGTTTGACTAGGCGATTGTCAGCGATCACCGAAATTAAGCAACGTTCCGCACGGTCAGAACTTGGATGGGTGACCGCGGGTGGCATTTTCCAACTGAGCGCTACCGTGGCTCGGATGACACGTTAAATTGTAGGCCTCGGTTGTTTCAACCGTTTAGCCATGTCAAAGGCCTTCAGGCGGCCTAAAAACTCTGACACCAGGGCTAGCCACCCGGTCTATACGAACTTACTTACGATTTAGATGCCTACAGCCTAGGGCTACCAGTATTTTGACCGAACCATTGTCACGACGAGCCAGGTTACTATACAAAATAGTTACGAGGGGTAAAAACCAGATGAACGTATCTACAAAAATCTCGAAAATCGTTTTTTTGTAAAAATGGTTTGTATCTGTGGCCCTACACGTTGTGCCAAAAGAACATATCGCTACAATCAATAGTTTACTAGTTCGATAATAACGTAACAACTCGAAAAAAAAATCATGAACAGCCAAACAAACTTAACTTCAATACCATCAAAATAGTTCCAAATTAGTTAGAATTCAGTAGCTTCCAAAACAACGTAAAGACAAATTCATTAATTAAACTCTGAGTGTAAGCATTGATAGTACTGATTCTTAATTGAACCACAACAACGTATAAGCCATTATTACACTTTGGTTCTACACAATATTTTTACGTTAGTGTTTGTATTTTATGCCATAAAAACGTATATGTACTTACGTTCGTTTGGCTGTAATACTTTGTTATTTCATCATGCTACATTAAATAAGCAAACCAATGTAATTGCAAATACGTTCTTCTGGCTGATATAGTTTTATTTCTTTTTGTTGTCTACAGCCACATTGGAATGCATTTACGTTAAAATTGAGGTAGGCCCGAATAATTTGTTTAAAAATACCGTCCCCATGCGTCCGAAATTTAAACTTGAACGGTGTGATTTTAATTTTTGAAGTACTTACTAAGTTTTTTTTCGTAATTATTGTTGTTTTAAGTGTTTAAAAGTTATATTTAACAAGATGAAGAGGAATAGTCGAACTTGGAAGATTTTGGAATCAGTGAACCCACGAACGTCATCGCACCGATACTTGTGCAAGCCAATGCAGAAATATGTACATTTCATCATTGAAAATCAATTACGATGACTGATGATTTGCGATGACGTTCGTGGGTTCACTTTATTGTGTTGTGTGGAAGCTTTCGATATACAATAATTATTAATCAAAACCATTTTGAGCCCGGTCACAGCCAAATGGAAGCTGACCACATCCACGCAACAATTGAATTAGCCAAAAAGAATATTCCTATTTTCCATCTCTCAGGATTTTATCCCATATAAGATATAAGAATAGCTAGTCGAAAAAATCCTTATGACGTTGTTGAAATGGAAACAGAAGATTTTATTGATATTAAAAAGTTGAAAACTATTTTAATTAAAAATGCAAAAGTAGATTGTAATGGTGAACCCGTAAACTGGTAAAAAATAAGATGGTTGCAGTACAGAAAAGCTGATCCAAAACATATTTATTTCAAGTACAATTTAGATGACACTGAATTTCTTAAGATAATTTTTATAAGAAGAAGCAAAAGAATAGCTGCAGATAAAATTGTTCTAACAAAAGCAAACGTTGGACCATTACCTATTTCAGCTGAAAAGTATGAAGATCTGAAAGATTTATGTAGACAAGAAATTATTCCTTATCAATATCACAGCTTCTATGAACATTTCAAAGTTGGAACCGCAAATGATGAAGAAGATGATTGAAATACCTCCTACCTAATTTTCCCTTTTAATGTTCGAACTTTTTTTGTCAAATTATGCTAATGTTTTAATAATAATAAACATTTTAATACTAATTTTCTTTTAATTTTAGATCTAAAATAACGTATGTCGATAAACTTAACGTACACTGGATTCAAATAATAAGAGCCAGAAGAACGTATGTCAACCAAATTTGGGAAAAATGCGTATAATTTATTATTTTAGTGGCCATGATAATAATATTTTTCGCTATTTTTATTCCTTAATGGTACATAAACATGTCCAAATACTTTTTTTAGTTTAGATTAAATCAATTGATATTTTGTACGTTAAAGAAGTTCACTATGACATAAATTTCAATGTTTTTGACCTCTCCTGTAAAATTATAAAAATGTATTTACGTTCATTTGGTTCTTATCCCTCGAGTTAAACTAGGAATTAAGCGTAGTGTAAGATATGTATAAGTTTTGCATTATCCTGCAGACAAAACCCTCTATAAATAAACGTAGATTTAAAAAAAAAAACCACTTAAAAATCCAGCTGGTACAGAAACACTAGTCTACTAAAAGAAATCCAGCTAAATATTTTCATCCATTAATTAAGTCTAGAAAAACCGCAGCAATACGAAAAACTATAATAAAATCTGTATGAAAAATGTTCCTTTTAAATTTATTGTTTTAATTATGTACAGAACATGCTCTCTGCGTTGTTTTTTAATTACACGTCTAGAGGTCGCACAGGAGTTTTCGGACAGTACTATCCATACTACTGGGAGTAATTATGTTTAGCGAGATAGTAGAGTTAGTTACTAAAGGTCCTCGTGGTTAATTTCGTAACTTATGTGTCCTGTGGGTATTATTTGAAACTACTTAATTACTAGTTTAGGGTAATTAAGAGGTAATCAGTAATTTTATCTTTAATTTAGATAACCAGATTTGTATACGAGTATTAACATTAAGGTAAATGGGGAACAAATTCGAACCGAAAGAAAAAAGGATTTCAAATTCTAATCTTCAATTCAATTCCGTACCATTGATACTATTGACTGTGAATCATGTGTCAAATAGATGTGTCATTATTTGAATACTGATACTTTTTTCTGAATCATAATAAAAATGAAATGATTGCGTTAAACTTTTGTTTTTAAAGAAGGTCAATCTTCCCAAGTTTACCTTTTGGTAAACTCCTTTTATGTACCTTTTTCCTTTGGGTCCTTTTGGTGTTTTTTTTTTGGTAACCTCCTGTCAAGTTTTGGACTCAATAAATAGTAGAAAAGTGTATAAGTGCTAACCAAAAAATCTTCCACGACCAGTCTACGCAAGCATTCTACTCAAAAAAATATAGTCGTAGTAAAAAGTATCGATAAACATAAATTCGAAGTCGACAGATCCAGAATAATAAATATTGTGGTCCGGCCTGCGTCGTGACAGGATCATAAATCGTATTGCTGTTCGAGACGCGTTCTAGATCGATGATGTAATCGGACGGCTGTAAATCTGGCAAGATAAAATAGAAGAAGGCTTATTGTGGTTGAAGGTTAAATTTTCAAGTAAGTACAATCGTCATTGTTAGCTCTAGGATAGCCACATCTACATTTAGTGTTCTTCAATGAAACTGGCTTGTAGCTAGTGTGTTTTGTTTCTGCAATCAAAGTTTAAAATCGTATTGAACACCCCTGATCGATGATGTTATCAGACGGTAGTAAATCTGGCAAGATAAGACGTAATTAAAAGAAGACTTACTTATTGAGGTTAAAGGTTAAATTTTCGAGTACAATCATCGTTGTCTGTCAATGAAACTGGTGAGAAGCGGTTTGTACCTCTAGTGTGTTCTGTTCTTGCAATCTAGATTACATATCGTATTGATATGTGAAACACGTTGATCGATGATGTAATCGAGGGCTGGAAATCAAGATTCGGCTTACCTTGAAAAAGGCTTATTGCGGTTGAAGGTTAGACTTTCGAGTATTATCATTATTGTTACCAAAGCCTCTCCAATTAAACCTGTTATAAATGACTGGCAGCTTTTGTGTTCTGTTCCTGTGATCACGATAACAAGTCGTATTGCACGTGTGAGACGAGTTGATTGATGATATAAACAGACAGCTATAAATCTGACGAGATTAGAAGCCTTATTGCGATTGAATTTTATATGTTTAACCATCATCATCAGATCATCAGGTAAAGCTGAGTTGTTCTGTAGTGAGACAATACAACATCGAAAATAATGTGTTTAATAGATGGAAAACGTCTACTGCTGGACACGAACCTCATCGATTAAATCGTTTGGAAGCCGTTTAAATTTAACTAGTCTATTCTCATGATAATATAATCATATTAATTCTCCAGGTTATCAGTGAATATCTTGCTGCGTTTGTTGAATTGTGGTTTTTCCGTTGAAGAACAAAACTTGAAACAAAAAAGGTAGGGGTTACAAAGCCTATCAGAGTACTCTGTAGGCTTAAACCGATTTCAAAAAAGGTTTAAGTAGACAATTCTTCATTTACGATACTTGCAGATACATTTACTAAATTTTCGCTAATATTTCTTTCAAAACACAATTTCACAAATACTTGACCATAAAACTACAAACTACTACAAAGTGAGCAGTCGATAAAGACACCTTGTCAAAGAGGTTTCCTATAAAAACCGCAAGTTTCGACATAAAATCGCTTAGCGAGTCACAAATGTGGGAGAAAACAATTCAGAAAGTTAGCGGTCGATTGTCCATTCTGTAAACCCCAAATTATGAAGTTTCCTGGCACCGAGGGTTGCCTAACTTTTCTACGCGGACAAGTACTTTAAGACGGTTAACTTCCATGCAGACTACACTATTTGTTTGCTTACTTTATTGATCAGTATTCAGAAAATACTGAATAACTTGGTCATAAACATTTTAACAATAATCGGCCAACTACGAGTAAATCTCGCGCACGAAGGGTTCCGTACTTTATGGAAGCTCCCCCAATCTATATTATATTTTAGTTAAATTATTTATTTTTGCAGGGAATAATATACAACTAAATATTCTGTGAATATTTCAGGCATCTTTCTGTTGCCGTTATTAATATCGAGCAAAAAAATCACATTACATGTATAGGAGCTCCTTGAAATATTTATTTAAATTTTAATTAATTTCTTTTAAGTGTATATTTCACTAAATATTTTGTGAATATTTCAAGCATCTACCGTTCACGGTTATTAATATCGAGCGAACGGCTAAAAATTCAGATTTTTTTTGTATGGGAGCCCCCCTTAAATATTTAATTATGTTGTTATAGCGGCAACGTTAATACGTCATCTGTGAAAATTTCATTTTTCTAGCTACGGTTTTCACGGTTCGTGGTTTATGAGATACAGCCTGGTGACAGACAGGCGGACAGACGGACAGCGGAGTCTTAGTAATAGGGTCCCGTTTTTACTCTTTGGGTACGAAACCCTAGAAATAATGTCCCTACATTGGCCACTTCATTGCATGATAATTTGTTTAAAAACGTCTATGATAAATATAGCTCAATAATTTCGTACCTATTAGTAGAATGCGCAGAGCTTTGTAGATATAACCGGGTGATTTTCGGAACCATTGAAATAGTTCAGAACAATCCATTTTCACTTGAAGATTAGTTGTTCTAAATCAGAGTAATTTCCAGGCCTAATTTACAGAGTTACTAAGTTTTTTGAAGCGAAGATAAGTATTTTAAGCCGCTTATTATATGTTACCTACAGACTACCTACGTTCGTCGCCTCTTTTCATTTAGCAAAATATGCTGCCGGCAAATATGTATAGTGTTTATCCAGCTAATTAACGTGAAAGTTTCTTAGCTTTTTCGCTGTGCAAGTGTTAGTTTTACTGTTGAACTAAATAAAGACAGCACGGATTTTTATAATTCAAGAATATTGTATTAGAATAATTAAGTATGTTCGTATTAGACCGGATGGCTAGCCCTGGTGGCAGAGTTTTTGAAGGCCTCTGATATAGCTGAATGGTTAAAACAGTCGGGACCCGCAATTTGACGAGTCATCTGAGCCACGGCAGCGCTCAGACGTAAATACTATTCGCGGTCACTCATTCGAAAACTGACTGTGCCGAAAGTTGCTTCTTCGGTGATTGCTAAGAAACACATACCTAGTCGAACTACATACTACAACTACATATAGCTATAATTCAAAATTTTATTCTGTTCTTACTTACAGTACGACACAAAAGAGAAGAAGTTAATTATTCGGGAACTAAATTATCACTTTTGCTGGAACCACAATCTGAGCTGTCAATCATTGTTAACATCCTAGCATTTTTCTCGTTTTGTATTATTTTATAGATTATGAGCAGGAAAACAGTATCATTATGAAAAAAATAATGCAAAATATGCTAACAAAGCGATGGTGGCGACCTCATTTATTTTTAAATATTTCATGTTGCACTGTAACCCTTTACGAATTATTAAAAATGAAGCAATACTTAACTATTAAAATAATAATTCACAATATTACTAAGGTTTCACAAAAGCGCAATTTTCGAAAGATTTCCAAAGCTACGATAGCGGAGATCAGCTAAACTTGACAAATTCTTACTTCAAAAATGTTCGCGTCACTTGTATACAAACTAGAGAGTACGAGCAAGTTACACCGATAGATAAAACTTTAACAACATTTTCCGGAAGTTCGCTACTACTTAGCATATAGAATGCCCCAGGAGGAGTTATTTTTCCGCTCTTGAGGGGTGTTTACATTGTTTTTATTTCATGATATTTTAAATGCGCTGCAAATGCACATATTACGTTAACGTTTTTTAAAATGCTAAGGATAATAAGTTGGATATATTTTATTTATGAGTATTTTCACACAAGGAGTATTTTTGTGAGTCGTAGTATTAATATATGAAACTAAGCCTGACTAAGTGGTATGGCTTTCTTTGTGTACGATTATAATAATTATTATGATTAAGTGACACGATGAGCTATACCCGCGCCTAATGTTGAACGTTATGCATGCCGACGACACCATCACATCACACATCTGAAACCACCCAGAACTTACGAGTAAATTTTCTTTTTTATTTGCTATATCTCTTACATTTATGTAAAATTGTGGCCGTCGGTAGTTGAAAACAAATTATGTTGCAAGATGTGATATTGAAGTGAAACTTCTAATGCGACTTTTGACAAGGTTGCGTTAAAAGTTTAACGTTACCATGGAGGGGGTATGAAAGCACTGTTGCGTCGAAGTTTCACTTCTTCCGCGCGGAGGGACTCCACTTGCACTTTTTTTTACACGTGGTCGTTTTGAAACATTTAAGATGCCTAGCGCGTGACAGGTTCGCGAATAAAACGTGCACCTGCTTGCGCTTTTTCCAGTGTGTACGCGGTCTTATGGCATCAAAATGCAAATCCTCAACATGTGCACCGACACCGCAAACTGCGACTTCTTTGTTACACTTAGTGCATGCAAATTCTTTGCGAATAGATACTTATACGAGCTGTTTATAAAACAATTTTATTCCGATGAATTTCTGAGAACTTACGAGTATGTATCACTTACTGAATTTGTGCGCTTAGTTTTTCACACGGCTTTTTGAATAAAGTGCAACGTTTTTGATTACGCAAGTACAATTACCTAATCATCATCATAATATCTGCCATAAGACTTTGACTGCTGGATAAAGTAAGTATTCAATTATCTACTTCAAAAATATTTGAAATTAAATTAAAACAACTCGGTGTAGATGTAAAGATAAATCCAAAGACCTGAACCAAAAAAAAATTGGCCTTGGCAATAAAATTGCAATTTCCCTAGTAAAATGTTTCTATTTAGTACTACGATAGTGCCCGCATTGATGCTTAGGTAACTTATAATAAAAATAATCCTGGTAATTGTTTGCGACTTTTCAAGTCAAATAAAAGGTATTTCACAAAAAAAACTGACACGTGTATTAAATTTATAAACTCTACTTAATAGTACATTAAGTATTCTACTCGACGTATAAAAACAAACATTATTAAATAAACTTTTTCCCCAAGAAAAATAAGCCTTTATTTTCCTTTGCTATTTTTCGTGGAGCGACCTCCAGAGACGTGCTCATCTTTTTCCAATAACTCTTCGTCTATCAACAAATCGAAGTTACCGAGCGCGTCGGCGAGCGGCTGCTTGTTCCAGCGCACATCTGGCATGCCATCTGGCGGCAACACTACCGATAATATATTGTCGATGAGCTTGTACTTCAGGATTCTATCATTCACCGTCGTAGAGGTCAACGAAGGTGACGCGTTCACTTCCACCAGCCACGGTTTCAATTGGTTGTCTATTATGATATCATAACCGTAACATTCGAAGCAATGTCTATCGTTCGCCATCACTGAAGCCACCGCTTTGAGCGAATGCACGATCAGCCACTGCATCGCAGCAAACAGCTTCTCAGTCACAGCTCTGCCCCGCGTCCCTTCCAAATACAATCTCAGATTCTGCACAGTCATTTTTCCTCCGTGAATACTGTTGTAATCCCCGCCATGTTTCTGCACACTCACATTTGTCAGATGCACATACATGTTGTCCAACTCTGTAACACTTGTGTCGTATTTCACCGTACAAAACCTACAAAATCCCAGTTGAAAAAGATAAGCCTTAAGAGGACGAAACGAAGTGACCAACACGTAAAGTCTTAAGTCGAACTTTTTGCCCCCTATCAGAAGTGGATTGTCTATATAGCGGGATATAACGTAACTTTCTTTACTCAATTGCGGGTGAAAAGGAGTTTTCGCCTCTCGGGACCATTTCTTCAATTTGGAAAGTTTGTTTATGAGAAAAATTCCGGTTCCCTGTGATTTTCCGCATGGTTTCATGATCCAGGTGCTTTGGGGTGATTTGCGGTATTCTTCGACGAACATGTTGTAGTCGGCCGGGAGGACGAATGTCACGGGAACGAAATCGAGATGAACGTATCGTGTGACAACATGACCTCCGTGTAATACCACTTCAGCTTTTTCTGCTAAAGGATTACCCTCTCGTTCGAGTTCTTTTCGATATCTCTTTATATTTTTCACCAACAGATCTTTTCTTGACAGTTCGTAATGGTTCGGGAAGTGGTTGATCATTTGGTTGTCGTTCATTCTATATCCGCTTTCAACGCTGAAGAGATTTCTGCAGGTTTGTGTGGAAGCCCAGTAGAAGTTCCATTCGTCGTCGGGTCCGACTTGGTTCCAGGCGCGGCGTTCGAAGTTGCTCATGAGAACTGATTTTTCCATGTCGGTGCAGAAGTTGACTCGGCATCTTTCGATCGGCGGAGCGTTGACTCGTCCATACATAATATTGACCGCTTTCTTGGCATCTTGATTCATGGCTCGCCCTCCGGGTCACTGTGCAGGAATGTGTGCCGCATTGACCAAATATTTGCGTCCCAGGTGGGCACACAGCGTTGTCATGGCTTTCAGCAAATATCGCGCGCTATTGGCCGATATCCAATCTCGCTCGTTTCGCTATGACTACGTGTAAACATCGCCCGTATTGATTTTTAACGAGCTTTATCTGTATACTTGTTACCTGTGAATTCAATCAACTTGTTTTATTTAAATCTGGGTATACTGTTACAGTTCACTTCATACTGCCTAATGTATACCTTGTGACAAAACATTTGTATCTAAATCATACGAACCACTGAACAGATAGAGCGCAATACAATTTACTACTCAATTAGTTCATGGAACTATGCGTAATTCAGTTTCAGTTTGTGCAAAATCGGAATTACAACTTTTAGCAACAATTCGAATAAAATGGATATTGCGTACGCCTGCTAAGGGAGTTTAACTTTGAAATGAAATTGCTACGCCGCAGCTTAACGCTGCGCAGGTTAATGTTCGTATGAAAAGTATTTCTCTGTTAATTTTGATTTGACGGTTTACGACCAGCTCCGCTCATAAGCAATATTAGGCCATAATCTTCGAGGAACTAATTCAGTTTCACGACACATTTAAGCACGTAGTATAATTTTACGTCTAGTTTTAATCAGAATACATTTTTTGCAGCCGAAAATTGTATTTCTAGATTAGGGCTGTTTTTGTTATGTTAATTTTACAGGCCCACTGTCTAAGAAATACCATTAAGACTTTCGAGATTTTATACAAAAACACAAATTAAAATTAAAAATGTTAAATACCTACTTAAGGACTTTTTGTTATTTTTTTAGTGTTGTAATTGCTAGGAATAAGTAATATGCTCACTCTGTACAGATCAGCACTGCCTTCGAAAAAGTCTAAAAAAAGATTAAATCCCATCATTTTAAACTTCGGCCCAGTGTTTTACTAGTTGCTCTGAAAGATAAGATATCAAATTTTCTTTTCTATGTCAAGATTCCATACAATCCAAAGTTTTGTAAATTACATACACAACTAGATAAGTACATAGCGGTCAAACTAAAGACAAAAGTATAGTAACTCCCTGAAGGGTTTTGCAAAATAACTACTGAAATAAAGACAAAATGAATTTTTAAAACAGCTAATTTTACTCCTTCTGCCTATTTGTAGAGTAAAAAAACTAGTTTTTGCTTTAGAAAACGTTTCTACATCTCTTTGTAGATATTTATTTTTCATCGTATCCTACTTCTGAATGATTAATCGCGCTTGCCCTGGCCCAACTTCAGGGTCGGTCATAAAACACTCATTCCAGACTCGCATTACCGCATACGATATGATTTAATAAATGTTTATTCCTTTTTGTGAGGTTGAGTCCCTTGACGATGCAAAATGTGTGTTATTTCGTATTAATAAAACCTATATTGATGGATTTTTGTTATGATAAAGAAGGTAGAAATAAAAATGTATATCCTTTAATGTAAGTTGATATGACAGTGAAATTGTAATTTTCACGTGCTCGAATAATAATTGTGTTGATGAGCAGGAATTTTATCATCACTATCATTGCATAGCATAAAACAAAGTCGCTTCTGCTGTCCCTATGTCCCCATATATGCTTAAATCTTGAAAACTACACAACAGATTTTGATTCGGTTTTTTTTTTAATAGAGTGATTCAAAAGGAAGGATTATTTGTCTAATAAACCTGTGCGAATCTGGGGCGGGTCGCTAGTAATAAATAATTAGACTTTAACATTTTATCAATCATAATATATGATTATACCATGATTATACCTATTTCGTTTTCGACCGGTAAAATTTGACAGAAATGTTTTACTATGATTGAATAAAAAATATTATAAAACAGAAATAATGCCAAGTCGATGATTTTATTATTTTATCTACACTAATGTTGTAACATTCTACTTATGTTTCCAATACTTGACTTATAATGACTACTGTTATAGCGCAGACAACAAAACACTCAATTTAAGCAATTTCACATGATGTTATAATATCCACATCGATATCGTAAAATCTCATTATAACATCGCGCGCTCGCTCCTTATTGGCCCTGCGCGCGCAGCTGCGCTCTCATTGGTTAGATTTTAATGGCGCCAAGTTCACTGTGACAATACACGTACGCGTGAATTTAATGTTTCGCAATATGTTTTTTTTTTTTTTTATTAGTGAAGATAAAGTAATGTATGCAACTGCATATAACACGGGTATTAAAACACTCGTTACTATTATGAAACTCGCTGCGCTCGTTTCATAAACTCACACTCGTGTTTTAATACCCTTCATTACATGAGAGTTGCATAAACTACTATTATACTCGTATACCTATTTGAATATTATTTTTTGTCTTTGCAGAGAGAAAATCTTGGTTATATTATAAAGTATATTGTAGACATATTTATATGTATAAAAATGAATCGTGGTTGTTAGTCTCACTAAAACTCGAGAACGGCTTAACATATTTGGCTAATTTGGGTCTTGAAGCATTGGTGGAAGTTAAAGGTTTAAACGATGAAAAAATATAAAACATAAGGAGTAAAATAGTAAAACCGTGAATTTAATTTTAATTGACGGACAGACGAACACAGCGTTATAAGGGTTCATCGTTTTACTACGGAACCCTTAAAATCAATATCGCAATTGAGTATTTTTTATAAGTTTTTCGTCATAGCAGTTTTTTAGAAACGCTATTACGAAATCATTTTCATCTAGTTAAGCTTGGTCGCCCACTAAGCATTATATACCTAAAACATAAATAATTAGGAAATAAATCCAAGTTTTACCACAAAAATAGGCGCTGAGCCCTTAGGCAGGAAAGGAAGGTCAACCTTCCAATTACATGAACTAGGAAACACTAATTTCTCCGTACCTTCTAGGTAACGCTGAAGCAGCTGAACAGAAGTTACGATAGGTATTATGTCCATCAGAAGGTATCGGAAAACCAACTTAATTTGTTAAGTTGGTGAAATGGTGGAACTACGTACTCTGATGAGTTGTAGAAAAAGTTATTGTTTCTTTGATTTTATTTCTTCAGTAATATTAAACTATTTCCACTGGCCGGTCTGCTTATTGATTGTATTAATATTATCACTTCATTGATATTATTAATATTATGATGATACAAAAAACCCGCAAAAAATACTATAAAAATTTAATAATTAACGGAGTGTTATGATTATAATCATAACACTTCGTAATTACCCTTCAAAGAGGAGCCTCATAGATTTTGTCAAAAAGTACCTACTTTTAGGTATAAAAATTATTTTGACACAATATTCATTGCATTTTTAAATGGTTCTGGTGATAATTAATTATATACCACGATAAAATTTAGCTACTAAAAATTAAATTATTCAATACTCTTTGCTTGTCATGATTTTGCTCACAAGTATAAACTTTTTGTTTGAGGTATGAGTGTTCATTTACAAATTATTTCTTTGGTGGATATACGTACTAGAATACATTAATTTCAGAAGAAATGCTATTCAGAACAAAAAATTCAACATTTTTTTATTATTTTTTTCAATAATAATTGTTGGTTGTGTCTGAACTAAGTACTCACCTTGGATTTACAAAAATTGTGATAAAAATCACCCAATCGCAACATTTAGCTACAAAAAATTGAATTTCGCTCGCTGATTCTAGGATTAGTGGGACCCACTTTCTTTGATTTCCGAAACGTTTATTTGAGTAATCTAAATTTTCAACAGTGGCTCTACCAATCAACTCTTTAGACAATTTAGTATCAATATAGGTACTAGAATGTCCCTGGGAAAGTTTGCCGTATAAAGACAAAGCGATAAATCGCGGACTTTCGCTCTATAAATTAGCTGTTGGCAACACAGAAGTGCGCGCGTGGCAACATTGGTCCCGGTATAGATGTACCCAGCATGAACTTAGTTTCTTCGACAATATTTCAGTACTTTTGACTTACTACGCAGGACGTGTTTGTCAACATCATTTATCAGCTGTAAGGTGTCCACTGCTGGACATAAGCCTTCTGAAGCCTAAAGATCTCTTGTATCGCATTGCTGCTTCGTAATCAATTTCATAATTTTAGAAAATGTTTATTTATGATAAAAGACTAAGCTTAATAAGTATCAAGCAAAAAAGTTTACATTTCAAAACAAACCTATTATTTTCTATGATTGCACTTATTTAGATCAATCGTCATATTTTTGTGAGTTAACATGAATTTATCACGTACATAATTATAATTTTACTGAATTAAATTTGTGCTTGAATTATTTCATGAGCATAAAAATATCACTAAAATAGTGGGATTAAGAGAAATATATGTACACATAAAATATGGTCGCAATGAAACATTTTTAACGACAAAACAGATTTACTTTAGAAATTAAAATTACCTCCATATAGTTTCAAATATACAATAACATAAAAATAAACATAAAATAATCCATGTTATAAGGCTTATTGTACTATGGCGAACATTTTCAACTTCTTTTACCATTTCAAATAAGTCTTTCAGCCTTATTTCATGAGCTAAAACTAAGTTCAGCGCTTTTTGAGTACTTCCATCTTACGTGAAAATTCATAATATTGGGGAAACTGCATTGCAGACTTTTTAAAAGTTTTAAAATAGCCCGGAATAACTAAGAAGCAAGTATACTTAAGTACTACGTTATTTTTATCGAAAACTTTAGAACTGCTAAGTTTGTTTATCTTTGCGTTTTAATAGCTAGGAAATTCTTGAAATTTTTGCTGTTTTTGTGCAGGTTTATGTAATCTGTTGGTTTTTTTGTTCACTGGATATTAATCTTTTACTGGCACACTGACATCTCATAAAAATAAAAATTAATCTCACAAAAAATCAAGATTTGTTAGAGGTTCTATACCACAACTATAATTTTAGACTGAACAGTTTCTAATCAGGTAAATATACAGGCTGTTTCAGAGCAAAGTGTAGGGACTTTCCGAGTTCCAATGGACAACTTATACTATGGAGCCAACCCCAAAATCGTAGAAAGGAAATGAACATGAGTTTTACAAATTTCTTCGCATTTTTTTAAGGATATTTATTTACTCCACACTTAAGGGAATGAGGTTGCACGTAAATGCAGAAAGATTTCCCTCTCGTCGCCAATAAATTACGCTTATCATACTAGAATATAAGTTGCTAAGTCTCCTTTAGTCCTGACATTGCCATTTATCCTTTTACAGGACTATGCACAATTTTTATTAACATATTTAATCACCGACCTTTCCCGAGCGAGTACGCATTTAAATAAAACATACATCGAGAATGAATGGGGGCGCTAAGTCCAACTATCGCGTTTCCGACCCGTTAAACTTTGTGACTCACTGCCCACGTTGTAATGCAAGATTAATGCCTTACATAAATACTTGGCACGATCGCGCTCGCTAACGTACGGGTTAATGTATTTACATGAATGTTTTCTTTGGAATAACGTGCGGGCATGTTGTGCTAGATTTCCGTGGTTTTCTTGACAAATGTAGTCGTAGCCTGCGTAGCTCGTAGACATTCTACGGTGTAGCTTTCGTAGCAGTTGTAGAGGTATTTTTCTATATTTGACTACATTATGTATGCGGTCTAGAGTGTAGCACGCTAATAATAAATGAACTTAATAAATATTTACAAATTACTTTCCTTGTTCTCTTTTTAAAGAAATAATTATGTTGAAGTGTTTTAACTATTGCATGGTGAGTTTGCTAATATGTTAATTAAAAAATAATGTCAAAATTTAAGTTTTGCAAATCATGAAGAGATCTCAGAGGAATCGCTTAAAGTACGAACAGCTCTGAGCCTTAATTTGCTCTTATCATCACATGATTATACTATGAAAATATGAACTAGTAACATTTATCATGCTTTGAACAAAAAGTTTCTCAACTAACGTAAATCTACAAATTTTTATCGTTTTCTAACACTACACACAAATACAGCCGTAGCAGTGGCGACCAGGCACGTTCCAAAAATAAAAGTTACATTTTGGGCAAATTTTAAGGCTAAAAAGCTCCAGTGTTGATCTCGCCCGCGGTTTCAGTAGAATTATTTATGCACAAATTCACGCCGACCGCAGACACGCTCACTGTTTTATTTGACCATTGAGTGATGTATTCTAAAACCACTATATAATTAACGCATTACTAACTTACGAGTATATTTCGGAATATTAATTACTTTATTTTATTGAACATTTCTCCGATTACGTTCGAAATTAAAATTCTAGATTTTGTTGAATAGGGATAATGTAGGTAGCTATTAAGCCGAATTTTAAAGGCACCATCGTAATTTTAAGAGCCACGTAAATTATTGTTCTCTCTATCAAATGCATATAGTGAAAAAGAAACAGGAATATTTTAATTTGCTATTAAAATCACGATAGCGCCTTTAACATTGGACCTAGAGAGTAGGTGCTTAGTACTACTTACTAGCAATGCAGCCAGCATGCTGGGCACGCTGCCAACAGGCAGTGGGCTTGAGCATTTGGTTTATCTTTAGACCTTCAAGGGTCTGTGGACGATCCAATGCTTTTTATGTAGTAGTAGTGTAGTTTTGCTGTAGTAAATAAAGGTAATTCAATAATTTAAAGTATTATTGTATTGCATGGTAGCAGCGTTTGATGATCTACTGCTGTACATAGACCTACCAATAGGAAACGACTAGGCCATTATACCCACGCTGGCTCAGTTACGACTTGATAGATTCAGATACGTCATTAAAGGTTTTCTCTAAGCGTATTTAATGATGATTTTTTTCACCCAAAAGTCTTTGTCGAAAATCTTTTCTTTATTATAGTTTACACAAAATTCATTTGTAGGCACGTGATCGGAATTAGAACTCGCGACTTTACGATTTTAAAGCCGCTAATCCACAATCGAACCGACGAGCTTTAAAACCATTTTTTTTTTTAATTAACGTTCCATTTGACGCAACACTTTAGTACTGGACACGGCTATTTTAAAAGAAATGGTGAACTGCAAAAAGAGACAGCGTCAAGAACGTTAACTTAAAAAAGTTTAGGTTTCAAAGCTCGTTGGCTCACTCGTCGACAAATACCTAAGTACGATGTCGAAAGAAAAACTTTATGGTGTGTGTAAAAGCCCACTAGTCTACCGTCCATATAATTCACGCTGTTCGTCGTTATAATGAACATACTGTTTGCACAAGACCGTCCACGAACTGAACTATACGTGTAACTTACATAAACCTTATACGCTGGTAGTTGTAAACAATAACTTGTTCTGTACCTAGCTGGCTAATTTTGGGAACTAACTTTACCGAATATTCGCGAGTACGTAGTGAAGGTTTTGTGTATGAATGTTCTATTGCACTTTTAAATCGACTTCCAAAAAGGAGGAGGTTCTATGTTCGTCTGTATGTATCTTTTTCTGAATTCTGAACCGAAGCGATAAATTGTTTTTTAGTTCAAAAGGGTATACTCCCGAGGTGGTCCCATTTAAATTTTAAAGAAATCGGCTGAGCGGTTTTTGAAAAATCAACAATAATGTAAACAATTTGAGCGAAATATTCGAATTTTGTACACGATGGAAGGCGGTTTTAAGTAACATTTTTTGCGAAAAAGAATTATTAAGAATAAATATAATTAAATTCCCTCATTATTATTTCAGGCATAGGACGTTTAGTACCTATTGGACATCGGCCTCCCTTATAGATATTCAATAAGTAGGTCAGAAACGATTTGCATTTAGCGTCCTAAGCTGAAAACCCCAGGATCGACTGTCCCCATTCGAGAACCTTTTGAAACTTTCATCAGTACCCAGTTGCAGATTTACCAGCAGGCTGAGTAGGCTGAAGCCTGGGGCGACAGATTTTAAGGGGCGGCAAATCTCGGACCTTTAATTTAATAATTGACAAAAAGACAAGATTAATTTGTATACCTAAACATCACAAAGTCTACAGAGAAAAAACAACATATATGACTAGTTTTACAGCTAAGTATCAAAGTCCGGGTAGCAAAATTCAACAGCCTACTGGCGGTTAATCCGCCACTGTCAGTACCTAATCAATGCGCTCCTTGGTACGTTCCCTGCCCACTGCCATTTTTAACCGACGAACCGAACCGGAGGAGGTCTCAATTTGACGCGTATATTTTTTTTATGTATAACCACGCATAACTTTTTTCACAGTAGTCCGATTTCAATAATTTTTTTTATTGGAAAGAGTATACTTTGGAATTGGTCCTATTTAATTTTAATTCAAAACGGCTGAGCCATTTTTGATAAATCAACAATAATGTAAAAATGCTACATCGATTCGTGCGAAATATTCGCGAATTCTGTACACGGGTGAAGTCGGTCAAGCTATTTTTTGGCAAAAATTATTATAATTTGCCAATCTACTTAGCTATATCGGAGTATTACTACAAGTATAAAAATACATCAAAATAAAGAAACAAAAAGGGTTTGAGCACATGCCATAGGATTTTCAATTTAAAATTCACATAGAGATCAACAGTCGTAAAAACAAATAATTACAATCATTACGACAAATTTTTTGATATGTGGATACCGATGGCGTGATTACTAACCCTGCAAGGTTCGTGCCCTTTTTCAGATTTTTGGAGAGACAAGAGGGCTTAATACTATATATTTAAAAAAAAACTATTCGGGTAAAATGTTTAGATATCTTTCATTAGGTACGTTGAAATACATCAATGTTGATAATTTTTAGCTATAAAGTCAGAAGTTTTCGAAATGGTCTAGTCTGAAATAGAAGTATAAACAAAAAGCTAGTGAATGTTTCGTAAAACTGTTTAAATATTTATAGAGTACTCTAAAGTACCAATTTGATTCTGGGGTGGTTTTGTATGTGTGTTTTAAGTGGACATTTAAAAGTCAAATTGTTTCGAGAACATTTAAGTATCTAAGTAGCGTGCTCCACTTTTAAAGCTATAATGAGTTTTACAATATTTATGAAGCGTATCAAACCGATTTAGATAGTTAAATGAAATATATTACTCATTTTTTTAATAAGTTTTTCATATTTTTAGTCAAATTCCAGAAAAATAATGCCTCAATCCGACAAAAAGTTACCCGAAAAAATATATTGATGAACTGCAAAAATGTGCTACTTACTTTGAAATGTACATTAATATTGGGTACGGCAAGTGCCTTTTTTAACTACAACAAAATACAACACTACGTTACAATAATCTAAAACTACATTATCTACTACTATATATAAAAAGCAATTGGATTATCCAGACCCTTGAAAGTCTAAAGATAATCCAAATGCTCAAGCCTACCAGTTGGTAGCGTGCCAAGCCATTGCCACGCTTAATGGCAATGATTTTACATTAGGCCAAATAAACACCAGCATTTTGGTCATGCTCAGCGTCCACCAGAGGCTCAGAAATACTTTTGAAGACAAGATGAGCTCCCAGCCCCCACGGTCCCAATGTCTCAACTCCAAACGGCTCAAATATGTAACCACTACCAAGGTTAAGATTTTGCGTTAATTGCTTTTATTTTAACAACTAATGTTTTGTAACCAATCTCTCAAATTTTGAGTCTGAGTTTACTGTATAGTTTTTCTGTTATCTTTAACTATTACCAATATATTTGGTTATAATTAAGTAGTATACCCTTTTGGGATTGTTGGTAGCCAATCAACTCTATCGTCGATCGTCGATTTGCGTTCTGATTAATGAATTTAACTGCCGTGAACAGGACTTGTAATTAAGTGTTATGTATAATATACGTAGGTATAAAAGTTATTTATAAAAGTGTGGAGAATTTCAGACTAAATTTCATTTAAAGGGCTTTGAGATTGTAAGAGATACTAAATATGAATAATCGGCCAAGTGCAAGTAGGACTCGCGCACATAGCCCCCCTTAAATATTTATTTTATTTATTTACTAGCTTTTACCCGCGGCTTCGCCCGCGTTATATTTTGATTTTGGCTAATGTTTATGTCGGCTGCGAAACCTAACCTAAGCGACAAACATCAAAATACCTTAGAGGAATGCTTTTGTTGGTTAAGTTACGGTTGGAGTGTATATACAACCCCCCTGTGTATTCCCGCCTTGTCGTGGCAGGGGAGGTCTAAGGCAGCTGAAAAGGCGGCGCTCGAAGTCTCCCTCTTCTTTGGGTCTTAACCCCAAGGCAGCTTAGAGGCCGGCACTCGTAGTGCAGCCGCTTTTAACTAAAGCAGCTGAGAGGATGGCCGGTAGGTTGCCTGCCTTATGAGGAGTGTTGCTTCTGAGGCGGGCTGCAGTGTCGCTCTTGCGACGCTGCAACCGAGGATTAGGGGCTGCGGTGGGATGGAACTGGTTGTGTGAGTGCCGCCACCTACCCTACCTTCCGCTAGGCCGTCAACGTGTTGGCAGACGCAGTGGGGCTGCAGGGGAAGAGAAGTGTCGGTATCGCGATGGCCGTTCTCACTGCCCTCTGCAGTTGAAGAGGCAGGCGCTGGGCTACTATGACTGACCCGTTGCACTGGGATCAGGACGTTGGAATGCTGTCCGACGCTCAGAGCTGGTTACTCCCGAGAGGTGGATGACGATGTGTCTTGTGCTCCGAAACACACCGTCATTATGGCGGGAGCGCAAGCTCCGTTATGGAGCCCGAGTCTGGGCTAGCGCTGTTGAGTGCCGCGAAGGAGTGCGAAAAATGAAGGAACGTCCTAAACTTGAAATGACAGGTTATTTCTGGCGCTTAGACGGCCGCTACCGCGGCCCGCTCGCTTACTTTTCATCCTATCCTACGGGAACTGTTAAAGTTTTTGGGATAAAAAGTGGCCTTTGTCACTTTTCGTCTTTCAAACTATATTCATGCAATAAGTCAAGGCAATCCGTTGCTCCGTTGCTGAGAAAAAGTTATTGTCTTATCCTACGGGAACCGCAATTTTTTCAGAAAGGAAAGTATCCTATGTCACTTTCCGTCTTCCAAACTATGCCCACCCCAAAAATCAAGTCAATCCGTTGCTCCATTGCTGAGAAACAGTTATTGTCCTATCCCATGGGAATCACGAACTTTCTCGGGATACAAAAGTATCCTGTTATCACTTTCTGTCTTTTAAACCATAGGTATCCGTACCAAAAATCAATTCAATCTTTTGCTCCGTTGCTGCGTCAAAGAGGAACAAACCAACAAACTTTTCGGATTGATAATATTAAAGTATGATGATTTTGTACCATAAAGGTAGAATAAAGAAACATGTTAAACCTCTAATGATAGAAGATTTAAAAATATTTTTAATGTCAGACAAAATGACGGCCTGTTATTAAACGTCATAGTAACATGTAGCATGCAGAGGGAATAAAACATTTTATCCAATTTTAATGTCAGTTGTCATTTTCAATTCATACTTTATTTCCTCTTCAAGGGGATATAATGGTGGAAAAACAATTTGTCTCCTTGCCATGCTACCTGTGATTTATAAAAGTCTGCAGACAATGTCACCTGTCATCTAATTACGTTTCGCTGTGACGTTTCGTTAATCCATATTAGCGTCATAGAGGAATTAATCACTTAGCGTCTTTGTGATAGTGGCGACAGTTTTGCTTTCAATAGTTTTTGTCCTGTCCTACAGGAACTATGCAATTTTTTGCTTAACGTCTAATGATTAGCATCTAAAATTCGACGCGCTTGGTTTTGGTCTTGAGTCTCAGCAGTTCTTTGCACTGCGTGATGCTCGGCATCTAAAAGTCGCTGCGCTTGACTTTCTCCTTAAGTCTCAGCAGCTCTCTGAGCTGCGTGACGCTCAGCATCTAAAATTCGACGTGCTTGGTTTTTTGCTCTTGAGTCTCAGCAGTTCTTTGCGCTGCGTGATGCTCAGCATCTAAAAGTCGCCGCGCTTGACTTTCAACTTCAGTCTCAGCAGCTCTCTGAGCTGCGTGACGCTCAGCATCTAAAATTCGACGTGCTTGGTTTTTTGCTCTTGAGTCTCAGCAGTTCTTTGCGCTGCGTGACGCTCAGCATCTAAAATTCGACGCGCTTGGTTTCGCTCTTGAGTCTCAGCAGCTCTTTAAGATGCGTGGCGCTCGGCATCTAATGTCAAACGCATTTAAGTGTGCTCTTCAGACTCTTGGCTTCTAGCAATTTTCTTTACGCGAGCTCCGCTAGAACTACGCGCTAGATTCGATTTGCGTTTTGTAGGCATACCTATTAGAATGAAAACTACGTAATTAAACTGAAAAAATACATGTAACCTTCTCTAAATTTTACAGGAAAAGATTGATTGACTTTGACATTTGCAACTTGAGCAGCCTCTTGAATGGGCATTGGGCATAGAGAATGTTATTTGGAAAGTCAATATGCAAATTACCATTTGTCATGGTAGAAAATAAGTTTTTTCTTCTAAGATTCTAGCCAATGCGTTTTCATCCCCCGTTTTCAACCCTTTAAAACTATTTTTTCGAATCAAAAAGTAGCCTATGTCCTTTCTCAGGCTCTAGACTATCTGTGTACCAAATTTCATTCAAATCGGTTCAGTAGTTTTAGCGTGAAAGCGCGACAGACAGACAGACAGACAGACAGAGTTACTTTCGCATTTATAATATTAGTAAGGATTTTTGAAGAAACTAAATATTCTGTGAATATTTCAAGCATTTACATGTCACCGTTATTAATATCGAGGCAAAAACGGTAAAAAAAAATAGGTTTGTTGTATGGAAGCCTCCCTTTCATATATTTTTTTTCTGTTTTTAGAATTTGGCGTTATAGCGGCTACAGAAAGACGTCATCTGTGAAAATTTTAACATTCTAGCTATCACTGTTCATGAGATACAGCCTAGTAACAGACAGACAGACAGACAGACGGACAGCGGAGTCTTGGTAATAGGGTCCCGTATTTATTCTTTGGGTACGGAACCCTAAAAAAAATTAAAAAAATCTACTTTTACATAACCAACAAGTATGTATCTAAAATATTGCGAACAATGCCTTTCCCAATACCTATTCATACGTAACTTTAACTATTACTCTCCAAGAAGGGCCTTTCTTTACAGGAAAGGAAAAAATGTTTGCACCAATAAATAATAACGTCGTCCAATCGCCCTTCCGAGCCATTTACTACAAGGGGTCGGCAGAGGGAAATTCCATTGAATTATGACACCTGTTACCGATGAAAAATGTAGTAAACAAATCAGTGATAATGTGGTGTGTTTACATGGAGGTAATGTATGGTATTTCGTGCTATTACGAATATAATGTTGCCCATTTATTACAGTTTACAGTTTGATTAAATGTACTCTGTTATCAATATTTAAAGAGCTGGTAACATAGATTTGTACAGTACAAATCTAACTTAGTAACTAAGCTAGTTGATTATTATTTTTGATGTGTCAAAAATTAGCTTAAACTGTTATTGAACCAAATGCCGTTTTATTTTTAAGCATAAAAATTTATAATCATTTTCGTTTCATACCAAATTGGTTCTGCGTAAAAATGACAAACAAATTCAGAAAATGTTTAAGATGTTATCATATATTTCAAAGATGATATCTTTTGAGTAGGTTTTATAAACCTCGTTTGCTTTTATTTATATAGACATCTCTAATAGCTAAATTTTACTCATTTTATATTTTAGCTCCCTATATTGCTAATGATTCGAACATAATTTAACCATTGTAGTTAGTAGATAGCAAAGATAAAATCAACTGATTTGAATAAATTTACCTTTAAAATTCGTAAAAGCCCAAATTCAATTCTACGAAAATCGTACCAGATCAAAAAATCCCTCGATGCCCGCCAATTCCAATTAGACATAACTCAGGTATTATAAACCAACTCTATTCGGTTCAAACTAAAATTTTCACAAGTCATAAGAAATCAGACAAATTCTAAAGAGGCTTTCCAGGATCATTGAACCGCTGCCAAGAGCCCACTTCCACTGTAATAGCAATAAAATTCATTCTAACCTAATTTTACCACTGACCCAGACATTTATAGAGTTGGGGGAGGAAAGGTCGGCGTAGGCCTATCAAATTATTCCAATCATTAGCTCAAAGTGCGGGTAAACAGCATAAAACACAGAAGACGCTTGGTCACAGTACCTAAAGTATGCGGCATCCTCTTCAAAACGCCGTAAAGTGTCCTTCCCGGCCGGTGGCGGATACGATTTTAGGATTTATGCGGCCCCAAAACTTCGTATGGAGCCACCCGATAAAGGCCGACATCCTCGAAAACATAAATTCCGTTTAAGTTTTACTCACGATATTCCGAAGGCGGCATCAAAACCGAATAACCCCGTGCGGGATGTCCTGTAGGGTTACGATACGATACGGGAATGGTAAAATAAAAGTTGATGACTTTGGGTTATGGCTATTGTAATGAAGTGGGGCCATAACTTTTTCACTTGTCCCGTGATACCAATCCTGAGTGGAGAGCTGTAAAATAAAGGCCTTTCCTTCTACGCCTTTTATGAGTGAGTTAGGCGTTGATCGTAGCTCATCTGATGTTAAGCACGGTGTGAAACACATTGAAACTGGGATGTGTTCTGGATTTCAAAAGAGACAGTTGGAACACAACGTTACGTGAAACGTTTAAAAATAATAATCTAGTTAAATATGTAACTTAATTAAGTTTACCGGGAAACGGATTATTTACTCAACCCGAAGCTGGGCGACGACGTACTATCATGAATTAAGTAGAACCGTATCTTTAAGTACTCGTATGTTCAATGTATGAATGATAAATATAAATGGCTATTTCAAAAATACCTATACTATACTAAAAATACTTAGTACCTGTTGTTTTTTATAAATCTCGATTAATATTATTTTTATACTTTCGCGTTTAGAGCACATTATTGCGGGATAAATCCCATATAAATATAATAAATCCCATATTAACATATTAGAATAATAATATTGATAAAGACGCAATTTTCTTGGTTAATTATAGTCATGTCAAAAGCGGCTTAAAAACTCAAAAACTACACCCACGTACCACTACGTATTATAAACCCCTCTGCTATGCTATGTTGCTTACATTTTATAGATGTCATCAATAAAGAGTATATATAGTCTATATGTAACGTACTTACTAATAAAATCGGCCAAGTACGAGTTGCAGAAGGGTTCCGTACCATATGGGAGCCCCTCGGAAAAAAAATCAAGTTTGTTGTATGGGAACCCGACTTAAATATTTATTTTATTCTGTTTTTAGTATTTGTTGTTATAGCGGCAACCGAAAATTATTGACTGTGAAAATTTCAACTCTCTAGCTATTACGGTTCATGAGATACAGCTTGGTGACAGACAGACAGACATGGACAGACGGACAGACGGCCGGACAGCGGAGTCTTAGTAATAGGTCCCAGTGTTACCCTTTGGGTACGGAACCCTAGAAAACATAAAAATTAGAAAGGTATATTTCTTGCAGCGCTGACTACATTTCTCTATTAGCCCAATTCAATTTAAGTACGTACTTGACTATTTACGAGTATTACTTGATCAATGACCACTCATTAAACATGTAAGCAACCTAGCACGAACTTATAACCCTTGCCAAACTGTTCAAGAAGTCAGCCACATTGGAATAGTTTCGTATTGATTTTCCTGGCCCATCTCAAATAGCTTGACAGCGCCTGGAGGCCATCGAGCACGTAAAAATCAATCAATGCCCACCCCCACTTGAATTTAAACATCAAGGCCGTCATCAGTCAAAAGGGCTATAATTTATCTTTATAATACTACATAATATATACTTAAGGTCTAACATTGATGTGACAAATTCGAAGATAGGTACCTTATTAACAACTGGTTGCTTCCTGTCTTCACTCAGCTACGACTGAATAGATATTTCAAAAGAAAAAAATTACATGATGTTGAAAACCGTTTAGCACACAGTTGTGTTGTTACGAGATCTAAGTAGAAACATAGAAAGACAGTCAAAAACATGACTTATTTATGTAGTGTTAAGCAGTGATGGTCTGTTATAATGAAAGAACCTTCGCCTTACATTCGAAAGGGTGTGGTAAGCGTCCCGGTTCGGTACCAAGAGTTCTTTGAAATTGATGAGCTATTTTTTAAGTACTGGTGTTTTGGCGAAGAAAAACTTGAAACCTGGATACGTCTAAAGAATAAATCAGATGATGTTGTATATGAATCCAGCAAGCCGCAATGGTTCAGCGGGGTAGTTATGGTTCATCGCCCTTCGTAGCTAGGTCTGTATTCGGCAGTAAATTATTAAAACATGCCAGTACATACAGTAAACTACGCATCAATAGTATACAATAGGTAAATAAGTATAGGTAGTTCTAATCTGTTCTGAATTGATCTATCATATTCCCAATGTTACAGCCTACTGATGACAAAAGCATAAAACTATCAATATGTTGTATCCATTATCCAACACTGATAAGTTGCATACAACAGACTAAAAACCACACCAAACAACTGTTTAACAAATACACTGAATATCGATAAAAGTGTAACTATTAAATCTAACTGCACTTCAGATATGAAATGCGCATGAAAATATTTCGTTAGTTATCTGAATCTGTAATCTGAAAAGTTATTCGCAAATGCTTTTATCTCCTAACAGGAGTTGTTCAACTGAATTTTATACTTTTAATTTAAATAAGTACAGCAAAGTTAGTAAAATGTTAAAGGTACGTTACGAAAAGGTGTGTTTTACATTTTTTGATAGATATCCGAACTTTTACTTAGTACTTGCCTAAATATTTGTGTGTTTTTTTACGCAAAAGCATAAAATACGAACCTAGAAATTCTTTAGGAATTCTAAAGTGCTCTACATAATGATTATAGTATACTTACTACTTATGTATTTAATAGGTTAGCACTCATAATCATGTTATTTGAAACAAACTGTTAACTTCTTTTATCTACACTAATGTTGTAACATTCTACTTATGTTTCCAATACTTGACTTATAATGACTACTGTTATAGCGCAGACAACAAAACACTCAATTTAAGCAATTTCACATGATGTTATAATATCCACATCGATATCGTAAAATCTCATTATAACATCGCGCGCTCGCTCCTGATTGGCCCTGCGCGCGCAGCTGCGCCCTCATTGGTTAGATTTTAATGGCGCCAAGTTCACTGTGACAATACACGTACGCGTGAATTTAATGTTTCGCAATATTTTTTTTTTTATTTTTTTTTTATTAGTGAAGATAAAGTAGTGTATGCAACTGCATATAACACGGGTATTAAAACACGAGTGTGAGTTTATGAAACGAGCGCAGCGAGTTTCATAATAGTAACGAGTGTTTTAATACCCGTGTTATATGCAGTTGCACACTTCATTATATGACAGTTGCATAAACTACAATTTTTACATTTTGAAAGTGGAATAATAATATACTAGGGTATTTTTTATCACATACATTGTCCATATTATGTTGTTTGTCTTAAATTATGAAAATTTATTTGATAAAATCATCTTCATCTTTGAATAATGCGAACTCTGTAAGTAAGTATAAAATATTGTAGTAGTACTAAGATTTTAATTTACAATAAATGTAACATAAAAACAATTACAAACTAAAATGTAAATTAAAATTTGTCTTAAGGCTTATAGTCACAGTACAGAACCTACATGGCATTCATGTGAATTTGTATTTTTGGTCTGACAATAATTAACAATTTTCTATCCACTATCTACATGGAGTGTCTGAGTATTTTTTGTCTCAAAAAGAACGTACCTTTTAATAGTCTACTGCTGAACACAAGCTTACCCACGAAAAGCGATTCATCCATATCCAGTAACATCCACCACGCTGACCCTGTGCGGGTTGCTGGATTCACATAGGAACGTACATAGCGTAGCCACAATTTATTTATATCAAAGGCTAATAGGGTATAATTTATCTCTCTCGAAGCCGGTTCTCGACTAAGCACAGTTGACAGTTTCCTGAACTTATCTTAGTCCCAAATGTCTTTTTTATTCCGGTTAGATAATTCCGACTTGCATCTGTTACGGCGGCGTTACCCTTTACAGCTGTCACTTTGGTTGTAAAAAAGACATCTTTTGTAAAGGGTAATTTTTTCACAGTTAACGGTCCATTGATATTAGGTGTTTTGACGGGGTGAATGGTCTTCTGACGCGATAATGTTTCAGTGTCGGCCTTTTAATAGTAGGTTACGAGTAAAAGTTAAGAACGTACAATACATCCATCCATCCATCCATCAGCCATAAGAAGTCCACTGCTGGACATAGGCCTCCCCTATGGATCTCCAATAAGACCGGTTGGAAGCGGCTTGCATCCAGCGCGATCCCGCGGTCTTAATGAGGTCATCCGTCCACCTTGTGGGTGGACGTCCTACGCTGCGCTTGCCGGTACGTGGTCTCCACTCGAGAACTTTTCGACCCCATCGGTCATCAGTCCTCCGCGCTATGTGGCCTGCCCATTGCCATTTCAACTTGCCAATCCGTTGGGCTATGTCGGTAACTTTGGTTCTTCTACGGATCTCCTCATTTCTGATTCGATCTCGCAGAGAGACTCCGAGCATAGCCCTCTCCATAGCTCGTTGGGCTACTTGGAGCTTACCAATAAGGCCCATAGTGAGAGACCACGTTTCTGTGCCATAAGTCATCACTGGCAACACACACTGGTCGAAAACTTTCGACTTGAGGCACTGAGGTATGTCGGACGAGAAGACGCTACGCAATTTTCCGAACGCTGCCCAGCCGAGTTGGATTCGGCGATTGGCCTCTTTCTTGAAGTCGGACCTACCTAACTGGACTACTTGTCCTAGGTAGACGTACGAGTCAACGACTTCAAGAACCGAGTTCCCAACAGAGATCGGGGTGGGTACAACATGGGAATTACACATAACTTTCGTCTTGTCCATGTTCATTTTAAGACCCACCTGTTGAGAAACCCGATTGAGGCCTTCGAGCATCGTGCTGAGCTCTTCCATCGATTTTGCCATGACTACTATATCGTCGGCAAACCGAAGGTGAGTGAGGTATTCGCCATTGACATTGATTGACATTGATTGTACAATACATAATTACTATAAATTAAAAATTTAAAAAACCCCCGACACATTGACAACCATTTTGGGCACATTTGTAGAATTTTGGTTCTTCCATCCCCACTTTAACCCACCATAACTCTTAAACGGCTCAATCGATTTTTATAAAACATAGCTAAAAACACTCTCGATTAAGTCTCCTTTCATCCAAAAAAAAAACTAAACTGAAATCGGTTCAGTGTTTCGGGCGCTATGATGCCACAGACAGACAAACAGACACGTCAAACTTATAACACCCCTCTTTTGCGTCGGGGGTTAAAAATACTCATACACCGCAAAATGCATATTCAAGACATTTGCAATGTACTTATGTATCCGTCTTGATTTCTGATCTGTGAACAAATACTTGTGTAACTTATTAGAGTTACGCGTCATAAGTAGTGATTATATTTTAAGATGAGAGTTTCGTGCCAATAGATTGGTTTGTTCTATGTCCGTAACTGTTTTTCATAACTAGCTAAGAGAAAGGAAATATTCTTCGCTGTTTATTAACTACCTACCTAATTATTGAGTCGACATGTTCAGTATCGCAATATCTATTATAAGGTTTTGAAGGGGTAGGTAAATAATCGTCTTACGCGTAAAGCGATGTTTTTTTCGGGGCCCTAATTTATTAAGCTACTTAGGTACCTACCCTTTTAGATATTTTTTGGGTTCCTAATCCAAAAGGGTAAAACGGGCCGTTACTAATTCTACAATGTATTTTTAGGTGTCTCTGTGTCTGAATTCTTTGTTACGGGCTACATTTTTAAATCCTAATACCTAAGTTAGTAGGTACTACGTACTTTGCTGAAATTTTGTTATGGCTACCAAAGATGTGCATCTGAAAAACCTTCAGTGACTCAACTTGCATTTTAGGTACATTTATTAGGTACTAACAATACTATTCTAATTCCCTGTATTTCTCTCGCTCATTCTCTTTTTTGTCAATTTTACCGTGAGAAATAAAATATGCCATTTGATAGATTATACTAAGACATTTCAAAGTTAATAAAAAATACCTACTTTAATTATTTAGATTTAAATTTAGCTCATAAAGATAACTTCGTTTTTTGCGACACCCTATTAAACGGGGTTCTCAAGTAGACTTCAGTATAATGAGCATATATATTAAGTTGTGTTTGTTAATATTCTAAGTTATTTGTTGGTGCAAATAAAATTTTCTGTTTCTGATCGACTATAGGAACAAATAAATTGATCTCAATTTAAGAATTTCATCTGTTCCAGCACTAAAATTGTATAACTTACTACTACTTACCGTCTATACTATGTGAAAGATAAAAAAATGTGTACCATAATTTAATTTCTGTTATTTACAAGCCAGTCGTACATTAAAACACAAATTCCCACAGCACTTCTCCCGAGCGGATTGTTCTATTACGCAAAAACTTACCATATTCTGAAATGCAAAATGAAATAGCTAAAATAACCCAGCGTCGGTTGTCGTCGCAATAAATACTGGCATTTGCCCGAAACAAAACAGTTCGGAATAGAACATGAAATATTACTTAATATCGGTGTTCGTTCGGAGCAAGTGGGAAATAGCTCCGATCTAACATGTCGCGGAGTACAATACGCAACAAATGGAGCATTAAAGAAGGTTGCAAAAACCAAATGCTATGTCAGAATTATTTTCGCAAAAATGGCAAAACCGCCTTCCGTAGAAAATATGAATATTTGGTTCATTACCAGTGTTACTACCAATCTTACTACCAGTAGTAAGAATGGTAAATGAATTACCGTTGTTACTACTGCAATTGAAAGTTGTTAGAACAGCAATAATAATTTAGCCGTGTTACTACCGTGAAACTAAAATTAAAGAAATAAAACAAAACATGACCTGTCATGCTTTCGCTAGAATTGTTTACTTTAATACTGATTTTTCAAAAACAGCCCAGCCGCTTTCTGTAAAATTTTAATGGGACCATATCGGGAGTATACCCTTTCGAACTAAAAAAGAATTTTTCGATTCGGTTCACAACAAAATTTGGCGAAATTATAGATGTTCATCGTGTACAAAATTCGGATATTTCGCTCGAATGGCTTACATTATTGTTGGTTTTTTCAAAAACGGCTCAGCCGATTTCTGTAAAATTTAAATGGGACCACCTCGGAAGTATACCCTTTCTAACTAAAAGTTTTAGTGTTTCAAAGAGGCTTGGGTTTGATTCCCACCCAGGGCAAGTATTAATGTGATGAACATTAGGTGTTTGCTCTGTGTCTGGTTGTTTCTGGTAATTTATCTATCTAATTATGTATTTAAAAATATGTATAAAGTTAGTTATCTGTCTGTGGCAGCCATATGATAAGCTTCGCTTAGTTTGGGGTCAGAGACCGTGTGTAAGATGTCCCCTGATATTTGATATTATAATTTTCTCGGATGGAGAAAAACAGTTGAAGAATGCTAAGACAACATTAGACTTTATGGTTAAGAAAAATATACGCATAATGGGACTAAAACGGCCACTTGTAATTTATGAAAATAATAAACGTCACCATATGACTTCGGGAAATGAATTAAATAACAAATTTCAAACAATAAATTGCACATTATGTGGTGATTTTACGATTTGACAAATAATATCAGTGGGAGCCACAAGCCCCTTTGCCCCGATCTAAATCTGTAAACCTTTAAAATATAACGACCTTCAACCCTACACGACCTATATAACTCTACAAGCCCTTACTTCACAAGCTCTAGATCTTAGTCAATGTATGCATACATTGACTAAGATCTAGAGCTTGTGAAGTAAGTCTTGCCTATTTCGCTACCTTCATATGGGCGTTATGTGAAAATTTATTAACTGTTCGTTACTTATCTGTTATAGTTATTGTAGTAACAAATCGGCTACTATTCGTATAGGCAACATTTTACATGCAAAATGTTTTTTGTGAGATCTATATGACTTTTAAAATATAATATAAAACGAAACCTATATTTTTTCATCTTCATTATGGACGCCACTATATTAATCCTTCCAAAGAAATTACACCCAACTCTCTTCTGAAACTACCATTTTCTTGACGCTGACTGTACATTCACGCTCCGCATGGTTTCAATATTTTGGTCAATGTTGGGGAATCAATATGACAAGATAATCTATCTGAGACCCGATATTGTCTGCAAAGAAAGTATGGATAACTTAGCTGTTCTAAGTTATTTGTATTCCCTACCAAGGTTTCAGGATACTAACCGTATTTCAGCACCTTAGGTGTTAACCGCAGAGTAGGTGCTAAAACACTCACTTATTCTAACAAATAAGCAAACATTTTCTCCCGCGCAAACACACTCCAATCATACTAAAACATACCTTAGTATTCCCATCTACGACTTACGGGAGTAAACAAATCACAGTCGCACATAATGTGAATGAAACCTAGGCTGTAAGTAGGTACTTATTCGTGCATTGAGAATTGAGGTACCTACATTTATTTTACAAACTGCTTTTCGAAACTTCTTCGATGACATGAATAAGTGGTTTATTATTCTACATATGCTACATTAAGATCTTAAGATCTTGGAATTAAGGATCTTAATTCGTCATCAAAAAAAAACTGTTGGTGAATTTTATTTTCAAAGCTAATTTATGCAGCTGTAATCCGAATCATACGAGTCGGCGAATATGAAGTTAGCTACAGGTTGAGCAATATCCAATCAACGCAGCTTCATTTAAGTCAGGATTGGATATTGCGCAGCTAGAAGCTAACTTCACGCCGACTTGTAAGATTCGGCCAATACACGCTATTATATATATTATTGAATAAGACTTAAGCATCAGTAAATATCTAGAAATTAATTTTAATAGTTTCAGCTATGTATGGATTTTATGGACTCATACATCTAGTTCTCATAGAGGAATATATCAATACCTCTATGTAGTGTGTATACTCGTACCTGTATGCCAACTCTCGCAGTTGGTAAATTTACCTATTTTAAAATGTATCTCAGTTTTCCCATTCCACACCAACAATTCGCTTAAAAGACGCCGCATACATCGCAAGCTATTTGTTTATTTACAACAATGTAAGTGAATTCTAAAGCTTTTCTTTGTTATAGAAATGTAAAGGTGAAAAAGGTACAAAATACGGCACAATGCGGGCTGGCAGTCGCGTAATTGTCTCTGAAAAATAGAAGTGGCTGGCTTTAACTCAATGTTGAATACGAAACGCGTCAAGAATATACTGTTTAAAAAAATTAAGTAATAAATCTTTTAAAAAAAAAAAACAAGCTTTTGAGATCCTGGAAATCATGTACTCGTAGCAGCAGATTGCTAGCCTAGACAAGTAAAACGAGCCCATACACGACGGGTCTATCTTGTATAGTACAGGAGTTCCTATAGCCACTTTCCGACTCAATCATCAGATCAGCTCCATGGTACCATATTATTGCATTGTCACGTGATATTATGTACATATGCGTACAAAAGAAGGATGCAGCGAATGGACCTGTCGTTTTTTTTTTTTTTTGCAAGTAGGTAGAAAACAAAACATCATTTATAATAATGATATGTGCTTCAAAAATTTAGTGATTTTTTGCTGTTTTCATATCACTAATTAAAATTAATATTAGACCACCAGTAAAATTACAATGATTTTTTATTGTTTTAACATTATAGATTACATACAAAAGAAGTGGTGGTATGAGCTTAAAGGCTTTAGCCTGTCCAAAAATGGGCACATTATTTAAAAAAATCACTATTTTATTACTGTTGCTGTCAAAAAAAAAGGAAATGTCAAATTCAGTCGATCAGATGCTGTATTCAGTATTACCAGATTTCGTTTTCGGTATTCCGACTTAGCAATTTTTTGGAGGGGTTGATATAATTATTTTCTTTTTCAACAGTTGGTACATGCTCCTTCCTTAACTCGTTTTAAGTGTTTCAACTAGTAATTTTACGAACTGAGGTGTCTTTTTACATATTTTATAGAAACATACATTTTTGTATACTAAAAGATTATCAAAAACAAAGAATACTTATATTTTTAGGTTTCACTCACTTTACTACTAACAAAAAGCTGCTGTTGAAATTATCCGAGATATTCCTGATTATTTTGATATTGCTCGTAATAATCCTTAAAGGTGCTATTCGAATCTCGGCAGCAGGCTACAGCTACAAACAGCACTTGCAGCAGCTGCGCGAAGCCGGCTGTGGCTGCACAACTGAGGAGTTAATCCAGGTTTACACGTAAATTGAAACTACAGCTGTTTCGGTATGGCCCTATACATTTTTGTACAGCGCCCCTAGCAGAAACGAGGAAGAACTAACCAAAATCTATGGAGCCACACGCGAACGCGAAAGTTTGAGTAAACTTCGCAAAGCCTGGACTACGAGTAAGGGCTCTGGTTATCTATGTAGTAGTATGAATTTCTGCAAAAAAGATTCCGATCGCGGCTCCGGCAGCACGTGCTACCGAGCCTCAGCTGCGAGTGTTGTTCACCTGTTTAGACAAGTCCGACGTGCTGCCTGTCGCAGCACGTGTAGCCAACCTCGGAATCACTCTCGACTGCGGAAGCAGGCAGTGGCTGCATTTCAGATGTGTGTTACCTGCAATCGCGACCTGCATCCGCAGGCTGCGGCCGAAGTTCGAATAGCAGCAAGTTGTGGTTCTTATACTATTGCTAATGAAGTGGATGAATAACGAAATTCATTATCATTCATTTTTTCGTAGTACCAGTCGTCGTAGTTACCATTTAGCGCTTCTGGCGCGTTTTTGACGTGCTGATAGCGAATTTTTGCCAAAAGGAGTTGGCAGCACTGCTATGGTCTATAATTCTATAAATCAAAGTAGGTACCTATAGCTTGAAAATTGTTTTCGGTTTTTCTTATTTTAACTTCATTTTAAACAAACTTGTACATATCAGAACAGTTTTAGAAGCGTCATAAATTACTCTGGTGAAGATAACATTTTTATAAATGAGCTTGGGAGAAACTGAGTGTATTCGTACACAACAGGTATTCGTATGTATGAGCTGTCGACATCCTTCTTTCAGCTCAATCGGAAACCGGGAAGTTGGTCAAATTTAACTTGCCAGATTCTACCCGAACTTACATACATACATCCATTGCAAGTTAAATAAAAGCGTAAAAGAATTAAATGTATACTAGTGAGTGGGTAATCATTTTCATGTTATTTTTGTGACCTTCAGCGAAGAAAACAAGGTACTTCTGGATATTTTCAATAGGATTTGTAGGGAATGGGTTGTAAAAAATACAGTTCATTACCAAAATTGATTGCATTTTAAACAATATTTAAAATAACTCTTAATCTTATTCTTTAACCCCTTGAACACTGAATCCTGAAATAGTCGGTAGTACCTAGGTACCTATCTCTTACAGCGAACACCTGATATTTGGATGAAGATTGAAGAACTTAAATAAGTTCTGGGCCTGAGTACCTACTAGTTGTCCTCTTTTTTCGTCTCGCAAGATAGGTAGGTACCTACAAAAAAATACAATGGGTTGCACTCCGGGAGTGCCGACAGAAGAGAAAAGTTGAACAATAGTTTGTTCAACTTTTCTCTTCATTTATGTGGTAAAATAGAATATCACACACGCACACTCGCGCAAGCGCCTAGCGCCGGAGCAGTCATACATTTTCGCCGCGCGGTAGAAAGAGAGGGGGATATTACTTCCTCTCCTACGCCGCGCCAGCGGTCTACTCTCCCTCCCTTTTACGGATTTTCGATCAGGTCACGTGTCCTGACGCGCGTTTAACATTTTTTAGCCATCCCAAAAAGTGCACAACGCCACTAAAGAGTTTTCACTTCAAAAACAGGGAATCCTAATGTTCTCCAATATTCGAAATCTTAGTCTTGGCTATGAGTGCTAATCGTTATTTAGTCATTTAGAGATTTCGTAATCATGTATTAGGTAAGTACCTAGGTAGGTAGGTACATTAAAAGAAACTTGCCTGAAATATAGTCTTCCATTGTAGACAAAACTTGTCTTTTTCCGTCACGAAAACCACTTAATATAAGCTCTTATACTGACGTAGCTATCTGAATAAAACCTTTTTAGAAGCAGCACTAACTTAATTATAGGTCGCAGTACTTTTGTTCTTACGTGGCGGTCGTATTAAAGTTTTACGATGGGACTTAAGAATTCTCGGGACGTCTTTGTGATAAGAGCTGCTATCAAAAGAGTTGTGAAGTTGTGGGAATTCACGATGTTTACCGCAAAATTCTTAAATTGAGTACCTACGTATTTCTTAGAGAGCTCGATAAAAGTTATAAATTGATTATCTACTTGATTATTTGATTTCTTGTGAAAAATGTGAAAAAGGTACCTTACTAACGTACTTATATACGTACCTAATAAATTGTATTATACCTATAAAATATGCTTGCCGCGTTACTTACTTGAGAGCGCAGAATACCTGGCAAATGGCAAATTTTCTATAGCCTGAACCAAACCTAATGGCGTCTGTAATGGAGTATCCACACTCTCTACGAGGCGGCACGAGCAGCGCAGCTTGTAGTGGACTTCACGTCCGCCGATTTGTATAGCAATGTAAACAAGTCAGATGTGAAGTAAGCTACAAGTTGAAGTGCTCGTGTCACCTCGCGAGTGTGTAGATCCTAGGTACTAATATTATAAACGTGAAAGTTTGTAAGGATGGATGGATGGATGTTTGTTACTCTTTCACGCAAAAACTACTGAACGGATTGAGATGAAACTATGCAATTATATAGCTTATATATCAGAATAACACATACGATATAAATCATAATGATATTGCGTAAATTTTCCATATTTTAACAATAAGGGTTAAGGAAGTAGGAAAAATTCCGCCATCTGCGAGCTATTATAGCGTGCGCTTCGAGAAATGTCAAAAAAGAACTGTCGAATCGAATTTTTTGTTTTTTATTTTCTACCTCCTTTATTAAAGGTGGAGGTACGGACTCGAAATATCATGCGGGCGAAGCGGCGGGCAAAAGCTAGTACTCCATAAAGTTAGTTACAAAGCGTTTTTAGTATGCATTTGTGCAGTTACAGAAAACTATTGTCGTTTCCGTTCCATTCCAAATTATTTTCTCGTTCTTTCTGATTCTTTCTTCCAGGATCACTGTAAAGAAATGTATGGAAGCACATAAAAAGTACCTACTTACGTTCACGAATATCTTATAATTATTATGCTCTCAGTAGCAAAGTTTACTCAGTCCATCGACTTGGCATTTTTGAGCTTAGGTATTCTGTTGCATCATGCCCAAAGGGAAATAGCATGTTCCTTTTTAAAATCTCGGATAAAAAAATCGTAATAAGTAGATAGATTGGCTTTCTTTGTACGTAATGACAAAAAATCTGCTGGTTGAGAATAAATGCAAAACACTTTTTTCATCTAGTTCATCAGGGTAATCCACACTATTTTCTTTTACAACACTTAACTTTTTTCAAATAATAATTTCGTATAATGTAAATACTCCAATAATATAATTTCAATAAACACCACCGAAACATTCGTTCAATAATAATATAATCTCACACCCTTTGCGATATCGAAAGAACATAATGCAGAACCTTGATTTTTACGAGGTTTTTACCGTCATTCTCGACATCTTGCAACCTCGTGCCAAATGGTCACAAACGGCCCACTATGGGGGCCAAATGAGTTTCTGATTGAACCCTTTCGTTCGAATTGGGTTATGGCATTTATATGGGACTAGCCGTGTAAAAGGTACGGTCTAATAGCTTTAGGGAACCCATCAGCAGGGACTCTAATCTGTCTTTACAAATTTAATTTAATGAGAGAGGCTTTGATGGGCGTTAAAAGCGCATGGGTGATGGGAAGGTAGAGTGGCTCAATGGCTGGGTAGTACCTACAATAACGAAGAGAAGTAGCTTAAAGTAAAACGTCGACGTAACGCAACACAACGTATGGAACAACGAACTTAATTTTATTCTACAAATTGCAGCTCAATTCTGTAAGGTTCTCTAAAACTAATCTTGTAACTATTAATAAGTAATATCTACACATAATTATTGTGTTTTAGGCTGAATCTAAGTATGCAATAGAATTTAAGTACTAATATAGTCTATAAGTTTCTACTAACACCATGGATTATGTGATCTGAATAAAAAACTTTTGATTTGATTTGATTTGAATCAAAATTAATGAAGGGCATCTGTGACACTAGCTTCAAACTGCGCAAATTTTTGTTACGCAGACATGAATAAGTACCTAGGTATACCTACAACACAACCACTTGTATGGCTTGTGGTTCAGACGCCATTAAATTTGATTCGGATTACAGCAAATCTAGTTATAGCTACTCACTCAAAACGAAAAAAAACTTCTTCCATAGTTCTTAAATTAACAATCGTAGAACTAAATGTAACATAGGAGTAACTTAGTAGAACTAAATGTAACATATTGAACTAAGTGTAACATAGACCCTGGAGTCTGTGGAGATGAAATAGTAGGTAAATATTTAAAAAAATCATTCCGCATAGAATTTTAGTATAAAAAAAAATTGGTTGCCTGTAAAGTCGGTATACGGGCGAAAGTTTTACGTGACAACGACTTTATGTCTGTCTCTCTCGCTCTTAGGCGGGCTAACCATGCCCGAGTGGAAGGGACGCGTGCCTCTCACTCGCTCTCATTGTGAGCGCATAACGTGAGCGGAGCGTAACGCAGTTTCTTGAAGTGTCACCCGGCAAACCAATTTATAAGACGTTGTCACGTCAAAAATTAAAAATTCTTACGATAGGAGATGTATAACTGAAATAAATATGAAAATAAATATTATAGGGTTTTTATACCCATATTATTTGTATATTATCCAATATGAAAAAATTTGGCGAGAAGAATGAGAAGAAAATTATTAACAATTAGATCTTCTATTACAAATTACGTACGGAATAGAAGGTTTTTTCCTTGTTTTATTTTTCTTTAAAATGCTTGAAATTAAAATTTTCATAATTTGATTCGAGAAAAATACAATTTGTAACCAATCAATTAAATCTGGTTTCAAATTCATACATTCCTATGAAAAACCCTTATCCGAAGCAAAATGAGTAATGAAATATGAAATTTTACTTTTAATACAATTTCATGGAATTAAATATTTTTGTATATAAACCAATGGTATTTGTGTAACTCTACTGTACAACGGTGAGTCTAAAAACCCTAAATATGAAGTTCATATCATTCGTATTTGCTGCAGCTGCTTTTGCGGCGTATATCAGCCAATTTGGTAAGTATCTTTTCTAACCTATATCTTCCCACTGCTGGACAAAGGTCTTTCTATCTCTTTTTACCGACTTCCAAAAAGGAGAAGGTACTATGTTCGTCTGTATGTATTTTTTGTGTATGTTCATCGATATTTTCGCCAATTGTAAACTGATTTAGAAAATATTTTTTAGTTCGAAAGAGTATACTCTCGAGGTGGTCCCATTTCAATTTTATCGAAATCGGCTAAGCCGTTTTTGATAAATCAACAATAATAAACATGGATATCACATCGATTCGAGCACTATTCTAATTCTGTACGCGGTGGAAGTCGGTGTTGCGATTTTTTGCGAAAAATAATTATCATATGTATTTAGTTCACCGCAACCTCTTGTCAACCCCTCTCGAATGATTCAACGTAGTCGAGCCTGCATTTTTATCGCCTTCCCGTCGTCCTTCGGTTTTTGTATCACATGAACCGCGATAGCTAGACAGCTGTTCACAGATGAGATATTTCTGTTGCCGCTATAACAACAAATGAGTACCTACTAAAAAGAGAATAAAATTGATATTTATGGATTGATTTGAATAGGGCTAAGGGGGCTCTAACACGGTACGGAACCTTTCGTGTGCGAATAGGACTCGCACTTGGCCAATTTTTATCATATCAATTTTAAAGTTACTTAAAAAATTCGGCATTGGGTAACTAGTGGGAGTAGTGGGTATGTCGCACCTAGGTCCCTATAAGTAAGTACCTACCTCCTGCTACTAAAAGAAATAATCACGATTGGCAAAAAAATAGTTGTGGTACACAACGACATCATTTTATTAATTAAAATATTATACATGTGGTTTCAGGAGTTATGGCTGTTGACTGCGCCGGGACGGTGTGCGAGCCACCGTGTGACTGCAGAGACGAAATCGTCTGCGCCTGCCCACTGTCAAAGAATATATATTAATGTGAAATTTTGTTGCAAAAAGTTTCAACGGAAGATCGAAAAAAATAAAATAGTAAAAAAATAACATGGCTTACGTTTTTTTTTTTGACGCTTTTCCATGCCATAGCATTTAATAATAGGTACACTTTTTAAAATAGGCCTAACCACGAAAGACAGTTATTTGTAACAAAGGGTTCTTGGATATCAATCCTCTTAAAAAGATTCCTAAAATCTACAGTTAATATTTTCCTGACGCAAACAAGTTTAATAATATATAATAGTACATTATGGTACAAGTGTGTAATGATAGTGATTACCGCTGAGGCGTTATTGAGAGCGCACAGGACGGTAATCATCAATACACACGTGTGGCATCCGACGTTTTTCAACACACTTTTGAATAAAATAGTACTAAAAAAATATTTTCAACATGAAAACGAGTTGTGAAAAAAAATGTTTCGACAAGGCGGGAATTAAAAAAAAATCTTATTATTTTGTGTTTTGGCGTCGCATTGTTGTGCATTTGCCAATTTAAAGTATTAAGTTTAAATTAATATTTTTTGATATTTAATCAAAATAGTCACTGTTGTAGTCACGTCATAGTCCAATAAAGTCGCAGTCAAGTCCAAACATAGTCCAAATCATACTTCAGTCAAAGAATATATAATAATACTCCTCAATAAAGCAGTAGAAAATTTACTAGAGACGTCTATGGAGTTTTGGTAACAACATGATGCGTCACATCATATCACTTCCCTACACTCATGCACGTAAATCAGCTCATAATCAACGAAATATCACCATTTTTCACAAATTATTACTGAGGAAAACACAAGCTTAACAAAATAACACAATGAGGCAACATGATTTTTCCGCGTTTCCGTCAAAACTCTCGGGAAAAATTAAACAGCTTTCCTATGCGCCACAATGGCAATCGGCCATAGACTAAATGAATGAGGTTTTATAGGTACATTTATTTATTTGTACCACAGAGCTATTTAGTACTTACTATTGAACACGATCTTTTTTGTATCGAACCATTTTTTAAGTACAAACCAACTCAATCAATAAAATAAAAATAAAAAAACTCCACTCACTTGTGAATAATAGTACCATTTTAAAAGTCACAGTTTGATTACAGGTGTCGTTGTGTGCCTAATTGCGGTGAAATTAGGGTGACTTTATGAGCAAGTGTGTTGAAAATGTAGATAACCTACATAACCTTTGTATTTATTTGGCTCAACGTTTAAGCATTGGCATTTAGCGTGGCAATGCTGCCAGCATGCTGGGAACGATACCAACTGGCAGTGAGCTTGAGCATTTGAATTATCTTTAGACCTTCAAGGGTCCGTGGATGATCACATTGCTTTTGACAAACAGAATGAAAATCATATTTATTTGCGAGTTGTGTAAGATTTTGTAAACGTACCTGAGCACCCTGGAATTATAAAGCACCCTGGGAATATGCGTGAGCAAAAAATAAATACCTAGGTACTTGAATGATTTTACAAAGCTACAACTTTGCTACAACTTTGAACAACCTAAACGAAGAAACATCTGAGTCTAGCTTTCAGTATATACTTATAAGTAGGTATCTAGCTTCGTTCAACTGAGTCTGAAAACCATCGTTGCTAACACCAGCTGGAGTTAACACGCTGATCGAATATTTTCAAGCTCAGAAGAAGTTAAGAAGAAATAGACAACCCCGAGAAGGTAAAACGATCAACCTCTTTTCTTGAAGTTACATTACAATAAATGACCTGCGGGGCAATTCTGTCAACCGATCTCGTAACTAAGGTGACACGTTCTTGAACATGTCTCGTTTTTCTGACAGTTTTGAGCTGTCGGAACTGTCAGAAAAACGAGAGAGGTTCAAGAACGTATCACTTCAGTAAAGAGATCGGCTAACAGAATTGCCCCCCTGTTTGGCCAAATGAAATAGGTACATGATATTTTATGCCTGCGTGCCTAGATAATTGTCTATACAACTTAGAAAGATATTTTTAACTGGTACCTACTTACTGATAAGCATGCAAGAAACGAGGAATAGCAGTAATGGGGAGCGCGAAAAATTCTGGTACCAACATGGAGCAAGAATCAGGATACTTGCTCGATGGGTACTAACCAATCCGATAGCATATTTAGCAAAATATAAAAATGACCTAAATTAACTCTATAGAATAGAGACCTGTAATTTTTATCCAACAATAATAGCTTGTATAGTATTTATTTGGTATTTAATTTGTTCTATTTTTAATTTGTTGAATCTTGATAATTTTAAGGTGTGTTTTAAAATGAATTTTAATTTTAAGAAATAATTCTATAATTATAATAAGTATTATTAAAAGTATTGTTATCGGACGTTTTCAAGAACATGTAATATGTCTACGAAATAAAGAGAATTTGACTTGACTTTGACTTGACTTGACTTGACTTGAACAAAAACATTTTCATGTGAAATGTAGCCAAGTCTAAATCACAGTTCACACTATCAAAAAGTTCTCAGATCTCACGTTAAGCACAGATAAAAATGAACAGTTAATAATTAATCTTCACTTTACGCCCATGCGCAGTTAGCGAAACAGCCAAGCCGCATATATTGACTAAGGTGTAGAGTTTTTGAAGTAAGGACTTGTAGAGTAAGGCGTGTAGAGTTAGAAGCTTGGCTTTACGTGAGATCTGAGAACTTTTTGATAGTGTGAACTGTGATTTAGTCTTGGCTACATTTCACATGAAAATGTTTTTGTTGGATTTCACTTCTTTTTGTAGTTTAGGTACTACAAGTAGTAATTGTATCGATTTTCACATCTCTAGCTTCAAAACTTGCGGAAGTCTCATACCAACTTTTAACCCCCAGTTTTAAAGGTTAGGGGGTGATTTGCTAAACATTTTGAAATACGTGTTTCATTATTTGTAACAAAGAGTCTATTTATCAATTTTTGGACATCTAGAATCTAACTTTGCAAAAGTGTCATACAAACTTTCATCCTCCAGTTTTAGGGCGTTACTAAGAGCATAATCGTTTATCTAAATAAATCTAAGGATCAAGTACCTAGGCAGAGATGACTAAAAAAAATACAAACAGAACTTTATAAAGTTGCGATTTATTTAAATGTACGTTACAACATCACTGCTTATTTTAAATTTTACAGCGACACACTATCTCGTCCACGCACTCGCAGGGCGGAATACAATTTGTTCCAGCGCAATCTACTGCCAAAACACCTGAAAATTGACATTTTACGTATAAGTACATAAAATTATGAATACACAAATTAACAACCTGGAGAAATGGAGGTACCTATGCAGGGAGCGCACAGTGCCAATGCGGAGCTGCGTTACAAAATATGCAGCATCTTCTCTCATGCCTTTGCCTAAATACCTGCACACTTTAGGATCTATACCTACAATGGCTCCCCTCGCGGAGTGGCAGTGGCAAGACACTGGGAAAAGACCTTATAAATACCTAGGTACTCAGTTAAACATTATTTGGAACATCAACACGAAGAAGAATAACATCAATAGATGTAACAAAGCCATTAATGTGCCCATAATCATTTAAACCAATCTACGTTACACTAACTCAATTAAGTCTTAACTTTTTAAACTTTCTTTTAAGCTTAGAACATCCAGTCAATCTTAGCAAAATCTAGAGAAGCCATCTAGAATCTAGAGCAAATCTTCGGATATGTAAACTCATGAATAGATGTCATTTATGTAAGCACACATATTTTTACCGTTCTAGGCATACAAAATTAGAACATTTTTGGAAAAATGTGACTCTGATAACAGGGTAGCCATAAGTTGGGTAGGCTTATCCTTAGGGAAATTATTAAAATATTTACATATGTTATATGTAATTGCAGATTTTTATAAGGCAAGTGCTCTTATTAAACTACAACAAAATACAACACTACTTACATGGGCTAAAACTTAGTACCTACTACTAGGTACATAAAAAGCAATTTTATCATCCACAGACCCTTGCAGGTCTAAATATAATCCAAATGATAAACCCCACTGCCATTTTGGCAGCGTGCCCAGCATGGTGGCAGGATTGCCATGCTGAATGGCAATGCTTAAATTATGCTGAGCCAATTTAATAAACACCAGCATTTTGGTCACGCGTCGCTTCCACCAAACGCTCAGAAAGACTTTTGAAAGTCTTTTTGTATTATTTTATTTTCTGTAGCCTGTTTTGAGTGCCTAATAAGTAAAATCAATATGTAAATAAATAAATATTATTTTTGTACTTGTTCATTAATACTAAAATACCTATCTCTATCAAATAAATTTACGTAGATACTTAGAAGGTATAAGCTTATCTTAAATATTTCATAATAATAAATAGGTATTGACTTACCAACATGTCCAACATATGCCGCCAACACAGCTACGATAAGGAAAAATACGAGGACCTTCATGATTAAGTTTTCCTTGAAATCTACTGTTCTACAGCACAATAATGTATTAACTGTGATATATATATAAACATAATAGGTAGGTAGGTATACATTATCAGAAAGTATGAAATCATTGAAATGGAAAGAAATGCTCTAAATTACAAGGTGCCATGTTTTATTTCGATATTTTGTATCGGATGCAGTATCGTAGAGCAAAACGTAATGATTTTGAATTAAATTGCAAAGGTAATTATGCATTTTATATACAATACGTACCTACATTATTTCGCTGACTACAATTTCAATTTACCTACCTACTTAGAGTAGGTAAGTATGTAGGTACCTACGTACTATCTATCTAGGTAGGTACCAACTTAATTTTGAAAGACAAGCAAAACGTAACAAAAACTTCGTCAACTAATTTAAATAACTATAATTATTATCTAGGTAAGAAGTAGGTACTTATTTCCTTCTAGATTATTTCGATCTCTTCAACATCATTTTAATCATAAGACATCGACTACATCGACTGCTAGACATGGCAATTCTTCATAGGTAGGTACATAATGATATTATAAATATTATCTTCCATAAATACCGATATAAACCTGGCTAATTCTAGCAGTAGGTAGGTATATTATTATGATAGCCATAGCCAACTAAACATGTGCAACTAAATTGAAATTTTTACTTAACTTATCAAACACCTAATTAAATTAAACTCTACCTAGCATAGGGATTATGTACATAGTCATGGAGGAATTATTGATAAAATAGTTACGTAATAGGTATACCTACAACACCTACTTACTTTTTAAGTGAAAACTTCTTTAGCGGCGTTGTGCACTTTTTGGGATGGGTAAAAATGTTAAGCTCACGTCAGTCAGGCAGGACACGCGTAAATGATCGAAAATTCGTAAGACGGAGGGAGAGTACACCGCCGGCGCGGCGTAATATCCCCCTCTCTTTCTACCGCGCGGCGAAAATGTATGCCTGCTCCTGCTGTTTCGTTTAAGCGGCGCAGGGCGCTTGCGCGAGTGTGTGTGTGATATTGTATTTTACCACATAAATTATAGTACCTAGGTACTTTTATACTAATAAATAAAGCAATTCATGCAAAATTATTCCCTAACCATTCCAAAATATCAAAAAATGCACAACGTTAATGTTAAAGTTTTCACTTCTGCCGGCACTCCCGGAGTGCAAACCGTTTTTTTTTTTAACAATATAGGTGATATGCTACCCGAAACGTACCTACCTAAATACAGCGAAATTAGAAATTATCACCACAGATAAGTAGGTAGGGCACCAAAGGATCGGTATCCACCTATACCTACCTTCTCTCAGAGATAAAAGCCCTTTCACCCTTTTCATGCAACCGTAAAAACAAAAAGGTATAGCTGACTGTAACAAACAATCTCATACCCATGTGACGTGAGTGATACCGCCTTATCAATTTCATACATTAGTGAGTTTTGCCGTCACTGGCACAATACCGTTTCAACAGCAGGTTCATGAGATAAAAACCTTTTTTGGGGTTGAATAGGTAACAAGGTTACATAACATACCTAATATTATCTTAAATGGTATCAAAAAGGGCCACACGGAATCTATACACGGGCAACACTAAAGGGTATTACAGATATTTTATATATATTTAACCGGTCTTATTTTTGACCGACGAACCAAACCGGAGGAGGTACTCAATTCGACGCATAGGTATATATTTTTTATGTAAGTATAACCACGCATAAGTTTTTTCGTAGTAGTCCGATTTCAGTAAATCTTTTTTCTATTGGAAAGAGTACCTATATTCGAAATCGGGACCACCCATTAAAATTTTATGGAAATCGGCTGAGCCATTTTTGATAAATCAACAATAATGTGAAAAATGTAACATCGATCCGTGCAAAATATTCACGAATTCTGTACACGGGTGAAGTCGGTCATGCTATTTTTGCGAAAAATAATTATGTTATGACTGAAGAGAGGAAGGGCTTCGGCACACTTGGCGGAAATTCCGTCGCGGATCTTCAGCGACGGAACGCCAATACATGTTATCCTTACATAGTATAAAATAAAGTCGCTATTTTCGTTTGTTTATTTGTTTGTTTATTTGTTTGTCTGTATGCTTAAATCTTTAAAACTACGCAACGGATTTCGATGCGGTTTTTTTTAATGGATAGAGTGATTCAAGAGGAAGGTTTATATGTATAAAAATTCCCGAAATTCCCACGGGAACGGGCACAACGCGGGTAAAACCGCGGGGCGCTGCTACACTCAAAAAAAAAATGGCCGTTAAAGGTGATAAATTCCTTTGTCGTTTTTTTTTTGTGCCTGCGACACAGCTTTTAAATCGTGCGTTTCAGTTAGTTTGAACGCAGCAACAGAGTTTTTTTAAACGGAAGTCATTTAGTCAATTCGACCATGCTCATTTTAACGCAGTGTTAGAAGGCATACAATCCGTTATCGCAAAAATCTGTGCTTTGACGTAGGCACCATGGGAAAGTTAACGAAGACACAGAATTAAATTTCACAAAGGCCTTTGTCCTTTTTTTTACATACGATCCGTCAATGCTGAAGTATCTAATCATATGCAGGCACAAATGCAAATTGACGAAGTCACAGAACTGAAATTGACAAAGGCCTTTGTCCTTATTTCATATACGATCCGTCAATGCAAAAATCTGTGCTTTGACGTAGGCACCATGGGAAAGTTAACGAAGACACAGAATTAAATTTTACAAAGGCCTTTGTCCTTTTTTTTACATACGATCCGTCAATGCTGAAGTATCTAATCATATGCAGGCACAAATGCAAATTGACGAAGTCACAGAACTGAAATTGACAAAGGCCTTTGTCCTTATTTCATATACGATCCGTCAATGCAAAAATCTGTGCTTTGACGTAGGCACCATGGGAAAGTTAACGAAGACACAGAATTAAATTTCACAAAGGCCTTTGTCCTTTTTTTTATATACGATCCGTCAATGCTGAAGTATCTAATCATATGCAGGCACAAATGCAAATTGACGAAGTCACAGAACTGAAATTGACAAAGGCCTTTGTCCTTATTTCATATACGATCCGTCAATGCAAAAATCTGTGCTTTGACGTAGGCACCATGGGAAAGTTAACGAAGACACATAATTAAATTTCACAAAGGCCTTTGTCCTTTTTTTTACATACGATCCGTCAATGCTGAAGTATCTAATCATATGCAGGCACAAATGCAAATTGACGAAGTCACAGAACTGAAATTGACAAAGGCCTTTGTCCTTATTTCATATACGATCCGTCAATGCAAAAATCTGTGCTTTGACGTAGGCACCATGGGAAAGTTAACGAAGACACAGAATTAAATTTCACAAAGGCCTTTGTCCTTTTTTTTATATACGATCCGTCAATGCTGAAGTATCTAATCATATGCAGGCACAAATGCAAATTGACGAAGTCACAGAACTGAAATTGACAAAGGCCTTTGTCCTTATTTCATATACGATCCGTCAATGCAAAAATCTGTGCTTTGACGTAGGCACCATGGGAAAGTTAACGAAGACACATAATTAAATTTCACAAAGGCCTTTGTCCTTTTTTTTACATACGATCCGTCAATGCTGAAGTATCTAATCATATGCAGGCACAAATGCAAATTGACGAAGTCACAGAACTGAAATTGACAAAGGCCTTTGTCCTTATTTCATATACGATGCGTCAATGCAAAAATCTGTGCTTTGACGTAGGCACCATGGGAAAGGTAATGAAGACACAGTTTAAATTATGCACAACGGCCTTCGTCCTTTTTTCACATACGATCCGTCAATGCAGAAGTATGTATGTATGTATCATACATATGCAGGTACAAAATGCAAATTGACGCAGTCACAGAACTGAAATAACAAAGGCCTTTGTCCATAATTCATATATACGATCCGTCAATGCAACAATATATGCAAGTACAAAGGCAAATTGACGAAGTCACAGAACTTAATTCGACAAAGGCCTTTGTCCTTTTTCATTATACGTACCGTCAAATCGAAAATGAGCAATAAACAATTCATTAAAGTTAAATTAAACGCCGCGTGTAATGCGTATACGCTGCGTCTATTGCCGTAGACGCTTGCACAAAGTACCCTGTCCCCCGCATCCCACTTCGTCGGCGGCATGGCAGCTCAGCGGCGTCGGTCGAGCCAGTCGAGTCCTTCACCAGTCCGCAACCGCATGCGTTCGTTCGGTTCGGGTGCTAGTTTCTAGAATGTTCTGGAGCCGGTTTATCTGGAGTTCGGTATTTTGGTAGAAATTTTCTTTGTACGCTAGTTTATTTAATACCGAAGTTGACTCTCCGACCAATATTCTGGAGTTGACCGTGTTTTTTAAAAGTGAGAACTCGAAATGGATTTATCTGAGTGGTTGGAAGAGGCCGGACTAGGCCATCTGGCTGATAATCTAATTGGTAAGTGTTTTTCCCCCTTTCCCTTTCGTTTTTTAGACGGATCACGGAGGTTAGACGCTTCAGTCTGGCATCAGTTCCGCTGCGTCAATGTATACAAAAGGGGGCTTTTTGTGTGCCCCCTCACTGAGCATATAATACACTCCTGGCCCCCTTTTAGTCACTCTAACCATAGAGTACATTAAACCGATCTTCCAGACTGATGGATCAAACTGACGCCAAACTGATCGTCTAACCTCCATAGCAGGTCCGTAGCTTCGGTATTCTTTCTTTTTGCAAAGTTTTCGTAGTGAGCGGAGTCGGCCGCCTGTTTATTTATCCACACGGCTCAGTAGTCCAATTTGACAGATTTCAGTTGCCAACTGCCTTCTATTCAGTCCGTTTGCTGGAAGATGGCTTCTTGACTTATTCTTGATACTCCCATCTTTTGCAGACCAAGGGATGACATTGAATTATTTATCAAAAGCTTCCACAGAAGAAATCAAAGAGTTGTGTCCACGGATGGTGGATAGGATAAAGTTGAGACTAAAACTAGATGCTTATAGACAGGTTTGTTATTCATATTCATTTATTTGCACCATGCGTGTGTCCATGATCCGTTTTATATCTGAGATCTTGCACGTACAAATATACCTACTTACAGAGGGTTGATAGTAAAACATAGTGATTGTAAGCTCAGTGGTTGATAGGAACATTTTTATACTTTATACCTATTTTTTTGAATTAGTAAATTCAAAGATATGTTTTGTTTTACGTTCTGGATAATGACACAGATTTAACTGTGAGTTGAATACCTATGTTTTCTTATGGTCCCATCATTTTAGGTATGTATTGTTTTTCAGATCAATAGTGAGGCGCCCACACCCACACTCCCGTCCCAGGATCCACTGCAGTTGGATGAAGTATTAGAAGTATTAGAAGGGGACGCCACAGAGTCCTTGAAGGTTAGCTTAATGGTTTTACACTATTTATTCTGTACCGAGCCTTGACAACTGTAGTTGTTTAACATCAGTAGGTAGGTAGGTAGGTACCTAGGTACTCGAGTAATGATTAGCCTGCTACTATCATAACAATATTATGCTATAGTTTGTAAGTTTGTTTGTTATACAAGTAAACGGCTGAAGGATTTGGATGAAATTAGGCACAAAAGTAGGCTACTACCCGTAAAAGGACATTACAATAATGAAGCCTTTACTACTGTATTTTTATCTTCAAAGTAATCAGTACATAAACTACTTCATTTTTATATCTAGCATCTACAACAAGTAATATGAGATATTACTTACATAGTAAGTTTTTCAGCAGCCCTTGTCAGCAGATTTCCACACATCTCATGCCTACCGTGATCCATATTTTCCTGTGGTTTATTTCTAATACAAAACCTATTTCTGTTTCCATCCTTAGAGGGTTGTGGTCTCCTATGCTCTCAAATTATACAAATGAATATTGTTTTTCAGGTCAGAAGCAATCCGCCACCCACACCAGATTTCAAAAGTACTGAGACGCCACCCACACGGGAGTCCCAGGATCCACTGAACGAACTAGAAGTTACTGTCGGGGACGCCACAGAGTCGTTGAAGGTTAGCTTAATGGTTTTACACTATTTATTCTGTACTGAGCCTTGACAACTGTAGTTGTTTCACATCAGTAGGTAGGTAGGTAGGTCTGTTGGGGCTGAGCTGTAGGCTACCAACGGGGTCCATAGGTATAGTGTAAAGGCTGTTAGACCAATCGGATTACGAACCTTTCAGGACAAAAACAAACAGGCCATAGATACAGGAAAACAGGCAGTACCAGCAGCGCCCTCAACCCAGTCACCTCAACTCATCGTGATTAGTGGTGGATTAAAAAATTCCTTGACGGTGAGTTAGCATCTACACTTATTCCCCTCAGGCCCCTCACCTCTCAGACACCTCATCCCCCTCACACCTATGATTTACTTTTTTTTAGGAGTTTGCAGATGAACAATGGGAGTTCGTGCAGGAAATTGGCACGTTACAAGATAAAAAGCCGCTGCAGGAGCTACTTGAACACACAACATTTGGAAAGAAATTGCTGGAGAAAAATAAACGCTCTGAGCCCCTCACTCCCAAGGATCGAAAATCACTTGTTGTGTTAGTAGTAGAGCATCAACTGAAAATTTTACCAAGTGTCAGAGACACAGTTCGCCAAGAAGTGTGGAGTAGCTGGGCAAATGAAATTTGCTCTTTGTTTCCTGGAGAGCAAGCGGATGTGTACTACGTCCCTTACCGAGTTAATGAGCGTCAGGCTTTACCGGCCTCCGGTCTGTTACACAACAGACTCATCACTCATCGCCGTTATTTGAATCGGGGAGAAAAAACGACGAAAAAACGCAAATGCAGTGATAGTAGTGCTAGTACAAGCAGCAGTGACTGTCAAGATACTAATTTGAAAAGAGTACGGCCTCTTCCATCTGTCTGTATTTGCGAGTCAGCCAGTGAGTCTGCCAGTGATTCTGAAGGAAACATAAAATGGCTTGAGGCATCCTCCTCGCCATTTGATAAAGTTGTCGAGAAATGGTCGCAGACATTCAAGTTGAGACAAGAACTACTGAAAGAGAAGTCCATTGCAGATTATTTTCAACAATTTCCTGCTTTACTGTCACCGAGCGGTCACAGGCTGGTATGTAAAAAATCATCGATTGATATTTAATATTGCACCTACATACATAATCTGTGTTTTTACAACCTTTTTATTGTTTCATTTCAGTTGGAAAACGATTTTGATCAAGCATATCCATCACATTCGGATTTGTTCAACGAAAACTTTCCAATAATTAAAACACGCCTGTTGGAGCTGCTAGTGGAGAAAGGCTCAGACGTCCGGGCAGAGCCAGCAATTACCAATCTGTTGGAATTAGCTACTGGTAAGTTTTTAGTGTTCCTTTACCGAAGGTAAAAAAGCGGGACCCTATTACTGACCCCATGATGTCTGTCCGTCTGTCTGTATGTCACACCCCGTTTTCTCAGCCGTTTGAAGAGCTAGAGCGTTTTTACGCCTAAACGACTGAACTGATTTCGATGGAATTTGGTTTTATATATAGTTTATTATATATAGTTATGTTATATAGTTATGTTATATAGTTATGTTAGGTTATATATAGTTATGTTATGAAGTAGGGCTGAAAAGAGTCAGCCATTTTTGATAAAGGCTCTAAATAATTAAAAAAATATATTTTAATAGGTGGAGAAGAGCAAGCCAGCATCGCTGCACTGAAAAGTATTCCTTATCTTCTCAAACAAGTTGCCCCCATATCTACAAAGATCAAAGGCAAGAAGAAGTGGAAGCCTTCACGCATAGAAGTGGCCACATCATTCATCGCCTATGTATCGTCGCCGAGTGACATCGAGAGATGCATCAGTGATCGTGTCACACTCACTGAAAAAAAAGGTATATCGTTTGGGCCTTTCATTATTGCAGTGGGACCATCATGGGATAAAATCCAACAATATGAAGTAGTAGTGTATAAAACACTAAGGTATCAATACGCCGATATTAAATCAGCTTTGACATCTGCTTTCAAAATTTATTTTGCCTTGGACATTGAATATGCAGCCGATGCTGCACCTTGTTGGATGCTAGTGCAGCGGACAATGTTCAAAATCACAACCAAATTTGACTCCCTGTACGAAAAAAGTGTAACACTGAGAGAATTGATCAAAGACTGCTTGAAACATTGATTTAAAAAACTAGTTATCAAATTTGGTTGGTGACTATTTTTTCTACAGTATAATTTAATTATCACGAAGGTAATTTCTTATTTAAGTTTGAGGCAAAACCTCACTATATCTGTCGTACCTATAATCATTAATTTTGTATAATTGTTTTTGACATTCGATCTCTTTGACTTTTAACTGTAATTAAAATGGAGGTACCTTGCGCGCTATGCAGCCTTGTTTTCGATACTTTTAGGCATCTTAAGTTTCACATGCACAATCGTCACACTTCGGTAGACATATATTCCTGTGCAAGCCCAGGGTGCCTTAGGTCCTTCAGTTTGTTTGCATCATATCGACGTCATTACATGACAAATCATCTCAATCCCCAAAACCAATCTAATGAAATAGAACTTCCTGTCACTTATAGCTCGAATTCCCAAAGTTCCATTCTACAGAACGTTACTAATGATGGTCTCGTTAATAATGATGGTGAAAGTTCAAACTCAGTCAGTTTTCAGAACATTAATAATAATTCTCCACCTACGGTAAATGTTACATCATTCCATAAACATTTGGCCGAGATAGGATCAAAACTTTATGCAAACCCTCAAGTGCCACAAACAGTTGTTGATGAAGTTTATGATGATGTTTCAAAATTGCTTAATCATGTACTGCCATGCTTACCTTTGGAACAGTCAGAGAGGATAAAAAATGTTATTACTTCGCTTGACACGCAATACAAAAGACTTAAATATTATGAAGAAATCGGGACATATATTAAACCTCAGGCGTATTCTGTTGGTACAAGATTTGAGTATGCTAAGCGTAATGGTAGGAGAGTGTATGAAGGGGTTGAATGTGAAGCACATTTTATTCCACTTCGGGATGTTCTAAAGCATTTCTTTTCTTTGAGGAATATTTTAGATGAAACCTTGCAGTACATAAATACATTAACGAACAACACAAGTGACTTCGTTCAGCATTTCTTACAAGGTTCTTTTTGGCAGTCACGCAGAGAACTGCACGGAGATAAATTGGTTTTACCTCTTTTTCTTCAGGTCGATGATTACGAACCACTGAACGCGTTAGGCAGCCACAGTAGCATTCATAAATTGGGTGCAGCCTACGTATCTTTGCCTTGCTTACCACCACGCTATTCGTCACAGTTAGTTAACATATTTTTGGTTTTACTATATCATTCCTCAGACAGAGTTCAATTTGGAAATCGCATCGTATTCAAACCCTTAATTGATGAATTCAACTACTTGATTACAAACGGAATTGTATTTGATATGCCTCATTTTAAAGGGACTATCTATTTTGAATTGGCACTGATTCTTGGTGATAACTTGGGAATACATTCTATAATGGGTTTTAACGAAAGTTTCTCGAGTAATTTTCCTTGTCGAATGTGCAAAATTAACAAAAGAGACATGGTTAAGCAATTTTACGAAGACGATTGCCTGTTAAGAAATATAGATAATTACAGAGCAGATTTAAATTTAGATAACCCATCTCTTACTGGAATAAAGGAAAAATGTGTTTGGCTAAATATTGATAATTTCAATCTTTTTAATCAAATGGGCTATGACGTCATGCACGATTGGTCCGAAGGGGTGCTTAAATACATTATGAGTTCACTTGTTGTTGCTCTAATTGATAAATGTCACTGTTTTACAATAGACCTCGTAAACAACAAAATAAGTGCTTTTGATTACGGACCAGATAAAGCCGATGCACCAGTAACTTTGTCAATGGACCACTTACGTAAAGGTAATTTGCGTTTATCGGCCTCGGAAACGATGACATTTTGTAGGTACTTTGGAATTATGTTTGGTGACTTAGTTCCCCGAAATAACCAATACTGGGCTATCTACACTCAGCTGATGCTTGTCCTGGATATTGTGTTATCTGAATCATTTTCTGCCAGAAAATTACAATACTGTAAATACATGATAGCAACACTTTGCCAAATGTACACCAACTTGTTTGAGAAAACTATCACTCCTAAATTTCACAATTTAGTCCATTACCCGTCTGCAATGTTACGATTAGGCCCATTGAAACACCTGTCGTCAATGCGATTTGAAGCGAAGCACCGACCTAATAAGTTAGCTTCGAAATCTTCAAACAATAGGCGTAATATGACGTTGACAACAGCGAGGAGACATCAGCTCAAACTGAATGACATATTTCTTAGAAACCAAATTAGCAGCAATTTATCTTGTGGTGTTTCAACTAATGTCAGGGAGACTGAGGCACATGTACTTGCACAGGAATTAGGCTGGAGTGATATTAGCAAAATAAAACAAGTTTCATGGGCGTCAGCATCTTCAGCTTGGTATGGAGAAAACTCTGTCATTGTAAATAAAGTTGATTCAGATACTGTACACTTTGCATTGATACGCACTGTATACATGTACGATAATTCAAAGATAGCCTTTAAGGCCCAACTACTGGAGACTGTTGTGTTTGATGATCATTTCTATGCATACCAGGTTAACGTTCCTTATCATATTGATTCAGACTTATCAGTCTATATTAAGTACGAGGATCTTCAGCATCCTCATCCTTGTAACTTGGTGGTGGTGGGATATCAGAATCCTCCTGAAAGTTACGTGGTTTTGACAAATCCACTTTAAAAATCGACGCTCAGCGAGAGTGCGAGAGCTTAAGACGGAAAAAAGAGAAACACAAAATCGAAATCGGTTCAGTGGTTTAAGGGCCGACCCACAGCTAACTAGCGCCACCACAAGTTTTAAATTAATATCTCGCAATCTACAACACTTATCGGCTTTTCAAATGTACCGATTGTAGACCTACTCAAGGAGTATTTTTGGGTATCAGTAGTAGTTTAAAATACTTCACCATTTAGTTATTGATATAATAACTGCTAAAAGTGGTCACTTTTAGCATTTATTGTATCAATAACTAAACAACGAAAGCTTTGGTGGTTCTAATTAGGTCTATAAATACTACATAGTTAGGTCTACAATCGGTACATTTGAAAAGTCGATTAGTGTTGTAGATTACGAGATATTAATTTAAATTTAGTGGTGGCGCTAGTTATAGGTTCGTTTTTCACATCCATCCATGTTGTGTGTTAAAGTAGCTCCTGCAGCGGCTTTTTATGTTGTGAAATGAGACATCTAGTGAGAGCTGTAACTTTTGTTGCTCCTTTTTCCGTCTTAAGGTGAACCCTTACTTAATTATAGTTTGTTTTGTTTTTTATATGTAATTTTTTCTTTTACTTTAGATGTGTGTTATAGTATGATAGTATAATATGATAGTGTAATTATTATAGTATCTTAATTATAAGGTAAGCAAAGGAGGACCCCAAATTTGCCACTTTGTCATGTCAGTTCGCCCGCAGCACAGTGTCCTACGTATAAATAACCCCAAAATCAGACATTCTTTTTTATGACTTAGGATTTATGAAAAACTAAGCATCAGAATTCCGTCGATACCCGGCTACCAAAATATCTCCGGTTGAAAATAAGGCTATTTCAGGATATTTTCTAATCCTTAGTTGTAAAACAAAAATAAAGCTCACCATATTGTGCTCTGTATCCAAATGCACCTTTTTATATAGTATGAAGTGTTGTAAGTGGTCTGGTTTTTTCACCACATTTAAAATCGGTTTTACAAAACCAGACCACTTACAACACTTCATACCATATAAAAAGGTGCATTTGGATACAGAGCACAATATGGTGAGCTTTATTTTTGTTTTACAACTAAGGATTAGAAAATATCCTGAAATAACCTTATTTTCAACCGCAGATATTTTGGTTATTTTGGGTAGTTGGGCATCGAACTCTATAAAGCCTTAAAAACCCACCTCTACATAGGTGTTAGAGTATTATTATGTATTAAGTTGACGCACTTGAGCCGCTTAGTATGTGAGCACTCCACTAAACGCGGTACCACTAAACGTTGAGCATCGGTTGACCGCACTATTTTCAGTGATTTGTGCATTTTTGAACATTGCTCACATGCTAAGCGACACAAGTCCGTACGCACCTTTACAAACTTAATAAAATAGTTGCATTTTTAGTCACTACCACAATTCATCTGTGTCACTACAGAGCTATTGATTATAATGTGATGGTGGCGCTAGTTGGCTGGAATGATACCCTCAAGCTAAGGGCAAGACGATGGGAAAAGGAGAAACACAAAATGACAGCTGTCGCTAGATGTCGCATTTCACAAATTCATGAAAAATCCTAAATTTATGAATGAAGTACTTGCGAAGTCAGCACAGTTTTGATTTCACGATAAGCCTACATTATTACCTAGCTTATAGATGCGTTTTTAGATCTAGATCTGAATGAATCCTAGATATGTAAAAATATTGCACATTTTTAATTTTCAAGGATGCATTCATTTCTGGATGTGAAAACACACCAATGAGGATTTGGAAAGCTGGATAATAATGTTAGCTTCCCGTGAAATCAAAGCTGTGCTGATCTTTCAAGTACTTCATTCATAAATTTAAGATTTTTCATGAATTTGTGAAATGCGACATCTAGCGAATGCTGTCATTTTGTGTTTCTCCTATATCCATCTTAAGGCGATGAGTACAGTTTACCACCGATACACTAGCGCCGCCAAGTTTACGAGAGTTATTGCTTCAAAAATGTAACAGTAATTTTTTGCATTCACAAATAAATATTTAATAAAAATAATTTCACTTGTTTTCATTTACAGGTCTGCGATGCCTGAACTTTCGTGGCGTTGCGTCAGCGTGAGCAGAACCCCGTTACAATCCTCTGCGACTTGTGCAGGGTGAAGTGGCCGTCTCAGCTTAATATGTCCCTTTCTCAAAATGTCCTTTTCTCAAAATGTCCTTTCTCAGAATGTCCTTTTCTCAAAATGTCCTTTTTTAAAATGTCCTTTTCTCGAAATGTCCCTTCTCGGAGTGTCTGTCCGCAATATGTCCGTTTCACGGATTTTACAATACTAGGTTTTTGCCCGCGACTTCGTCCGCGTGGAATAGTTATTTTGGCCAGGTTAGGTTAGGTTTGACATTGTCCGTGTGGAATCATCAACAGCAAACCTAACCTAACCTGGTCAAAATAACTGTTCCACGCGGACGAAGTCGCGGGCAAAAACCTAGTATTGCATAATCCGAGAAACGGACATATTGCGAACAAGATACTTAGTCCGAGAAGGGACATTTTGAGACAGGACATTTTGAGAAAAGGACATTCTGAGAAAGGGACATTTTGAGAAAAGGGCATTTTGAGAAAGGGAAATTTTGAGCTGAGACGGCACGTTCATCCTGCACAACTCGCAGAGGATTGTAACGGGGTTTCTGTTCCGCAAACGCCATGACAGTTCAGGCGAAAACGCAGCGTTAAAACACATTTTGATAGGGACATACGCAGCGACAAGGCACCTTGTGATAGGGACATGCGGAGCGTCAAAGTGTAGATAAACGTAGTGACAATGCACCTTGTTACAGGGACATAGTCTGGGTAAACGCAGCGACAAAGCACCTTGTGACAGGGACATATCAGCTTTGGCGTTAGAACAAGGGGCTAAAGTGTAGATAAACGTAGCGACAATGCACCTTGTTATAGGGACATAGTCTGGTTAAACGCAGCGACAAAGCACCTTGTGACGGGGTCATATCAGCTTTGGCGTTAGAACAAGGGGCTAAAGTGTAGATAAACGTAGCGACAATGCACCTTGTTACAGGGTCATAGTCTGGGTAAACGCAGCGCCAAAGCACCTTGTGACGGGGGGACATATGCTTTGGCGCTAGAACAAGGGGCTACGTGACATTAGACGTGGGGTTAATGCAGTTCAGCAACACACACAGTAGACGTAGGGACAAGGTAACATTGTCAAAAGAACACACCAACGTAGACATGGGGACAAAAAGAGGGTTAGGCGGAATGTTCTTACATAGTAAACGTAGAATCAAAGTACATAATACGAGGCGACATAATACTTTGTACAAGGTGGGATCTGCATGTTCTCTCACAGTAAATGTAGAATCAAAGTGCATAATACGAGGCGACATAATACTTTGTACAGGGTGGGATCTGCATGCGTTTAAATTTGCTCTGTCACAGTGTGTAGGTTCTTTAGACGACTCCCCAGTGTTAACGGATTTTGAACGCCGAGTTCATAAATTTTTTTGAGTGTAGTTGCATATAAATTACTATCTCCGTCAAGTGTGGCGGAGGCCTTACGGTCCGTAATAGCCGAAGCCCTAAGGAAAATGCCTGAAATTCACTCAGTCACGCAAGCCAGTGCTGGGTAAAATATTAACAAAAAAATAAATGCCTTCCCGATAGCTTCCTTCCTATTTATTTATTCATTCATGATATTGAAACGATTGAAACCAAGATCGAAACATAGTCATATGTAGTACATGGGTAGCTACTTAAGTCGAAACTTTACATTTTAGTTTTCGAAATATCAGTTAGTAGCAGTTCAATTTTTGCCATGGGCATTGTTCTTTGACTATTCCTGTATGTACACGCCAAAAAACATTTAGACTGCTTTTCATTAGGTATTGTCACCGTGAACCTACCCAATAAACAATTTCCGCCTTACCACAGAAGATTTAAACACGCTTTAAACACTATTTAACGGTCCAATTTGTACCGTAAAACATTGTCTAAAGCGTGCGTAAAACTTTTGTGGTAAGACGGTTTATTTCTATCAATTTAATCAAGTTACGAATACTTATGTTATGAGCCTCATTTTATTTTATGTCTACTTATGCAAACAGAGTACCTAAGGGCTAAGTTGTAATAAGGAACTTATGGTGATTTATTGGGAACATCTGCGGCCCGCGTAGGTCCTATGTAAGGAGAATTCTGTGTATCTAGTGTACTAAAATTTACACAAATTGAGCAGTAAATTCGTCGTAACAGCCCCCGATGTTTATTCCTGATGGGGCACAATCGGGTGTGCTTTATTTTGGTCTAGTAGTAATATAAGATAATTTTCATCGGAAAATTGACAAGATAAATACTCGAAACGAAAATAGCAATTAAGTAATTACGGTATTCTTTGTTATTTTCTTCTATAATCCTTACCAATCCTTACCAATATTATAAATGCGAAAGTAACCCTGTCTGTCTGTCGCGCTTACACGCTAAAACTACTGAACCATTTTGAATGAAATTTTGTACACAGATAGTCTAGAGCCTGAGAAAGGACATAGGCTACTTTTTGATTCGAAAAAATAGTTTTAAAGGGTTGAAAAGGGGGGATGAAAACGCATTGGCTAGAATCTTAGAAGGAAAAACTTATATTCTACCATGACAAATGGTAATTTGCATCTTGACTTTCCAAATTACATTCTCTATGCCCAATGCCCATTCAAGGCTGCTCAAGTTGCAAATGTCAAAGTCAATCAATCTTTTCCTGTAAACTTTAGAGAAGGTTACATGTATTTTTTTAGGTTATATACGTAGTTTTCATTCTAATAGGTATGCAAACGCAAATCGAATCTAGCGCGTAGTTCTAGCGGGGCTCGCGTAAAGAAAATTGCTAGAAGCCAAGAGTCTGAAGAGCACACTTAAACGCGTTTGACATTAGATGCTGAGCGCCACGCATCTCAAAGAGCTGCTGAGACTCAAGAGCAAAACCAAGCGCGTCGAATTTTAGATGCTGAGCGTCACGCAGCTCCGAGAGCTGATGAGACTGAAGTTGAAAGTCAATAGCGGCGACTTTTAGATGCTGAGCATCACGCAGCGCAAAGAACTGCTGAGACTCAAGAGCAAAAAACCAAGCGCGTCGAATTTTAGATGCTGAGCGTCACGCAGCTCAGAGAGATGGGAGAAAGTCAAGCGCGGCGACTTTTAGATGCCGAGCATCACGCAGCGCACAGAACTGCTGAGACTCAAGAGCAAAACCAAGCGCGTCGAATTTTAGATGCTAAGCGTTAGACGTTAAGCAAAATATTGCATAGTTCCTGTAGGACAGGACAAAAACTATCGAAAGCAAAACTGTCGCCACTATCACAAAGACGCTAAGTGATTAATTCCTCTATGACGCTAATGTGGATTATTGAAACGTCACAGCGAAACGTAATTAGATGACAGGTGACATTGTCTGCAGACTTTTATAAATCACTGGTAGCATGGCAAAGGGACAAATTGTTTTTCCACCATTATATCCCCTTGAAGAGGAAATAAAGTATGGATTGAAAAGGACAACTGACATTAAAATTAGATAAAATGTTTTTTTCCCTCTGCATGCCACATGTTACTATGACGTTTAATACCAGGCCGTCATTTTGTCTGACATTAAAAATATTTTTAAATCTACTATCATTAGAGGTTTAACATGTTTCTTTATTCTACCTTTATGGTACAGAATCATCATACCTACTTTAATATTATCAATCCGAAAAGTTTGTTGGTTTGTTCCTCTTTGACGCAGCAACGGAGCAAAAGATTGACTTGATTTTTGGTATGGATACCTATGGTTTAAAAGACAGAAAGTGACAATAGGATACTTTTTCATCCCGAGAAAATTCGTGATTCCCATGGGATAGGACAATAACTGTTTATCAGCAATGGAGCAACGAATTGACTTGATTTTTGGGGTGGGCATAGTTTGGAAGACGGAAAGTGACATAGGATACTTTCCATTCCGAAAAAATTGCGGTACCCGTAGGATAAGACAATAAATTTTTCTCAGCAACGGAGCAACGGATTGCCTTGGCTTATTGCATGAAAATAGTTTGAAAGACGAAAAGTGACATAGGATACTTTCCATTCCGAAAAAATTGCGGTACCCGTAGGATAAGACAATAAATTTTTCTCAGCAACGGAGCAACGGATTGCCTTGGCTTATTGCATGAAAACAGTTTGAAAGACGAAAAGTGACATAGGCCACTTTTTATCCCAAAAACTTTAACAGTTCCCGTAGGATACGGGACGGCCGCGGTAGCAGCCGTCTAAGCGCCAGAAATAACCTGTCATTTCAAGTTTAGGACGTTCCTACATTTTTCGCACTCCTTCGCGGCACTCAACAGCGCTAGCCGAGACTTGGGCTCCATAACGGAGCTTGCACTCCCGCAATAATGACGGAGTGTTTCGGAGCACAAGACACATCGTCATCCACCACTCGGGACTAACCAGCACTGAGCGTCGGACTGCATTAATTCCAACGCCCTGGTCCCAGTGCAACGGGTCAGTCATAGTAGCCCAGCGCCTGCCTTTTCAACTGCAGAGGGCAGTGAGAACGGCCATCGCGATACCGACACTTCTCTTCCCCTGCAGCCCCACTGCGTCTGCCAACAGGTTGACGGCCTAGCGGAAGGTAGGGTAGGTGGCAGCACCCACACAACCAGTTCCGTCCCACCGCAGCCCCTAATCCTCGGCTGCAGCGTCGCAAGAGCGGCACTGCAGCCCGCCTCAGAAGCAACACTCCTCATAAGGCAGGCAACCTACCGGCCATCCTCTCAGCTGCTTTAGTTAAAAGCGGCTGAACAACGAGTGCCGGCCTCTAAGCTGCCTTGGGGGAAAGACCCAAAAAAGAGGGAGACTTCAAGCGCCGCCTTTTCAGCTGCCTTAGACCTCCCCCGCCACGACAAGGCGGAAATACACAGGGGGGTTTTATAATACACTCCAACCGTGACTTAACCAACAAAAGCATTCCTCTAAGGTATTTTGATGTTTGTCGCTTAGGTTAGGTTTCGCAGCCGACATAAACATTAGCCAAAATCAAAATATAACGCGGGTGAAGCCGCGGGTAAAAGCTAGTACAAAATAAGACATAGACAAGACATCGTATAGGTTTATTCTAATACTAATGTAGCTTTGCTTGTTGTTGGATTTGCCAAATGTTGGAGATTCAAATTTTACTAGAGATTCAAAAATGCTACGCAGAGATACATAAGTACCTACTTACTATTGGATAAAAAAAAAAATATTTTTTTGGTAAAAATGGCATAACCGACTTCAGCCGTGTACAGAATTCGAATAGTTCGCACGGATCGATGTAAGTAATAATTTTTCACATTATTTTTGATTTATCAAAAATGGCTCAGCCGGTTTTAACAAAACTTAAACGGAACTATTTTTGAAGTATGATTTACCAAACAAAAAATAATTATTGAAACCGGACAACTCTGTAAAAATTTATGCGTGGTTAAACAAAAAAATATAATAGGTACGCGTCGACTTGTAAACCTCTTCCGTTTCGTCGGTTAAAAATCTAGTAAAAATAGTTTATCTGCCTAGAACGGAAAGGTATGACTTGCTATGTCGATAATTGCGGGTCAAAAACTTAGGAGATTTTATAATAAACGGGGGCCCAAAAGATTTTTTTTCGTACTCAATCTACCTACCTATAAACATAGTGTAGGTACTATTACTCTGACCTTTATTCAAATAAAAATATCCCTTTGATTGATCAACTTATAAATTCGTCTGAAAGCTTAACCAAGCGTCAAGCAATGTCTGCTCTGTTTAATCCACATTTAGTTTACATAAATATCGAATTTGAATTTATTCAAATCAAAACCGACCCAGACGCAAACTATTCAAAAAGACGCGCCAACTAATCTAATTCAGAATGCTTGATTATTCAAACAGATTCTATAAATTGGCGCCTACCACCTACGAGCGATTTGAACTACGGGCCATACTCATTTATTTCTACCAGTGGCTAAAGAAAAGAACTAAACCTTACCACAGGATTTCTCTACCTTTGCTATGGGAATGTTGAAAGTAGCGCCCCTATTTTAGTTCACAGGTTCGTTGGATGGGTTGAATGCTGATTTATATTCAACGCAGTGCGCAGTTTTGATTGGTTCTCAATGAACGGCTGATGATTGCAGTTTCGAACGCTACGTGTAACACGAATTGTAGGCATTTTCAATAGATAATGCGAGCGTGCAGTTTGAATGGATGAATGCGGGATTATAGAAGGATCAACTCGCTGTAAACATACACAGAGGTAAAACTAGCTAACCTTTAGATAAATAGTACTAGAGGGGCAACTCAGTACAGTTCAGCGCCAGTTGTACCATCAATACGTTTGTGCCCGTGGTCCTACCAGATATGTAGATACTACTAGTAGTACCACGGGCATGAGATTTCTTCTCGATATTGTTTGACATATTTTCAGGGTTTTTAGCCCCATTTTACCGGTAATTAATGATGACATCAAAGAAAATCAAAATCAAAAGAGTAGGTAACAGCAAATATGCAATAATAATTAATATTTACTACTAAATAGTAAAAGGTACATCTAGCAGGACCACGGGTAACAAACGCATCAATAGCAGGTACTAGTGAGACAAATCGGTGCCAGTTTATCATCAATGCTAGAACTTACTGGTACGAGTACAAGTGGTCCGGGGGGACTATTTTTTATATCATTTTGTGACGAGACGAACTACGCGTTCGCCTGGGGCCCTAGAATTGAATCGTTCGAAAAAAACATTAAACGAACCACTATTCTATCTCCCGCTCGGGCACACACAGATTTCCAATGTTCGGTCGTGCTTCCACTCGGCCATGTGACTTTTTACGAATACGTTCAGCCGTTCGAATGATTCAATTATAGCGCCCCTTGCTCTTGACAAGTCTGTACTGCACCCACCTGAACAGCAGAACTATTGTACCATTCTGAATTTTGAGCTACCCATTACAAAACCCTAAGTTTAATTAAATGTAATGATTTACTATTACTGTATAAATTTAAGCTTAGGCAACAAAGAAATATTTTGAGATTAGCTCTTGAATATTTTTTGTTCAATATCTTACTGAATACCAATATTCTTGATTCTTGAACACTCGAGATCAAAATTTCGGGTAATTCACTATTCTGATTGATTTGGAAACACTAAAAAACTGTTTTCATTGTAAAATTAATTTTATTTATAAGTCATCTTAAAAACAACATAGAACATTGCAAAATAAACAAAGTCAATTGAGTTTTAATTAGTTAACAAAATCTTATCTATTTATTATTTGAAATAATAACTATGTTTTTTTACATTATCAGTTTTGAATGTAAGATTTTATTCAATTTAAATAATGCACTTGTCAACAGTATGGTATTTTTTACATCATATATTTTTGATTATTAATATGCAGTAATATTCTTCCTATGCTTAGGGATTATACTTATAGATCACAATAATACACATTCTGGTAAAATTCATCCACTTTAGTCATTTTCTTAAGATTTGATTATAGTTTTAGTGAGATAATTATTTCCGATTTTTTAATATAATTTAATTCGAAAAGACCCTCTATATATTTATATATCGATATTGAATATCAGTTTAGAAGTTCTTAGTCTATACATTTACTAAAACAGTGAAAATGAATGTATGCGTGCGGCCACAATTGGGAACTAATTTAAGGCATTCATAATGTGCTAAAAACGTAATGTACGTGGTGGCACCACCCACGCGGATATTTTTTTATCTTTCGCGCACTCTAATAAGCTATTGAGTTCATTCATTCTTCATTCGACTTAACATCATGTTCAATTGTTCATTCAGTTAATTCATACTCCGTCACCATAGTAAGTTCGTATAGGCTGGAAGGCTTGCTCTGGTGTCAGAGTTTTTAAGCGGACTAAAGTTCTCTGTCACATCTCAACGGTTAAAACAACGGAGACTATAGTATAAATGACTCGATATTTGTAGTTGTTATCAGGTTTAGAACCAAAGACCGCCATCTTCCGCCTCTTCCTCGCTATCCGAGCTGACTCGCAGATCGTCTTGTATGGCTGGATCCGGCTAAGAAAAGAAAAAAAAAAGGTATTAGGTTGATACTTAAACATGGAATATGCATAACATTAAGAATAAAGTCATTATTTTTTAGACAATAATTGTGACTATTAGATTATACCTGTAAGAATTTTTTTTTGACGTTGAATTTAATGGATACTTTTGATACATCAAAAAGTCTGGAAAAATTCCGTGTCGTGTTTGACGACATCAAAACGCACTTTCAAGGACGCGACAGACAGGAGCCATAACTGATGTTGCCACAGGTTAGTGATAAGTTAGCAAATCCATTTTACATTTTTATAAAGCGCAAGTCAGGTCCTCCTGGAATACTGCTCTCACCTTTGGGATGGCTCTGCCAAATACCAGCTGGAGACTTTAGTCCATTGAAAGGCGAGCCAGGAGGCTGATAGGCAACGATACCTTGACTGAGTCGAAGCTGCAAAGTTTCGAGGATCGACGTAGCGTGGCGTATCTATCAGCCTTCTATCGGATACGCTTCGGTGAGTGCGCCCAGGAGTTGCACAATCTGGTCCCACGTGCCCCTTTCTTCTATCGTACGGCTAGACAGACACGACCAAAGCGCCACCCTTTTATGGTGGACATCCCGGCGTTAGAACCAAGCGCTTCGAGTCCATATATGAGTCCATGTGTTTGTATAGTTCCTCATACGAACTGCCAGAATGTGGAACGCTTTGCCTGAGTCTGTCTTCCCGCTAAAGTACAATGTAGGTGTCTTCAAATCCCGAGTAAATAGATATCTTCTAGGTAAGCGTGTTACATCCTAGACCGCATATCTGCTTTACATCAGCGTGCAGTCAAACAGTGTGTAGTCAAACGCAAAACTGTACGAAATAAAAAAAGCCCGTTGCATGGTGACGTCATCCACTTTGATTTGCGTTTTAATCGTCCTGATTAGATTGCTATTTTAAAATGAACTGCGGATGCGGGTCGCTCCTCCATTGCTATACAATAATAACCTCTATCACTTGGGGATAAGGTCCCACCTGCCAGTTCTAGTGAGTTTCAGAGGAACCTCACTAGAAAGAAAAGGAATCTTCGGAGGAATTAGGAAGTGACCCGCATCCGCACTTCAAGGAGTTGAAGTGCGGATGCGGGTCACTTCCTAATTTCTTTACAATAAAAACCTCTATGCCAAGGACATAAGGTCTCACCTGCCAGTTCTCCTGAGGTTCCTCCTTGAACTGCGGATGCGGGTCGAGCGGCGCGCCTTCCATCGGCATCATGTTCATCGGAGGCTCCATATTCATATCCAACTCCATTGGCTCCTCCTATAAAACATTTACATTTATTTACTTCTTAGTTTAGCCCCGCCGTACCGTTTGTACCATTGACTTGCACACTCAAACAAAACTAATTGGTTTCCAACCAAGTCTAAACCAAGCATTTCGAATTCACATTCCTCATACAGCCATAATATGGAACACTTTGCCCGAGTCTGTCTTCCCGCTAAAGTACAACGTGAGTGTCTTCAAATCCCGAGTAAATAGGTATCTTCTAGGTAAGCGTGCTACACCCTAGACCGCGTATCTGCTTAACATCGGGCAGCAGTCAAACGCAAACCTTTACGAAATAAAAAAAAAAAAATGGTTGCATCTGCACCATTGATGGTGCAAGTCAATGGTGGGAACGGTACGACGGGGTTTTATCCGGGGTATCCCACAGGACTCTTTATATATTCAGGGTAACAATCCCTATGATATTGACCCGTTAGGGTGTCGGAACGTCAGAGGGACATATTATTTATTAGCACTGATGATTAATTGGTCTCTTCAGAAATGCGGTATACGCAGGTAGTGTTAATAGATAACAAAAAATGTGTAAGCACTAGAAAAAATCACAACATCAACATTATTGTGAAACCACCAATACATAAAAGTTACTACTGGTGTACAACATAACTTTTTTGCGGACACCAGAGTCTGCGTTCATTTTATGCAACAGCAGGGTTAGTTCTGAGTTTGGAGAAGTTTGATGAAAATAATGTATTCCGTGACTAGAGAAGCGCTAATTTTATCAGTAGATTATAATATCGTGAAAAGGACGTTGTGATACCTTAACCACGGGTGGGAAAGAGAAGTCAGTGTGTTGATCGAGGTCCACGAAGTCGTCTGCAGACGGCGGCGGCTCGTCGGGCACTTCCCGCTTGATCGGGAACTTGCCTGGCTCGAAGTCACTCGACCACATCTTGTCATCATCTGTGATACAACATAAGTAATAAGATTTATTCATTTTCTAGCTGACCCGGTGAACTTCATCTCACCATCTGTCAACTGTCAATGACAACTTTTACATGCAGGAATATTTTGTACAGGAAAATTAAATTCACGTTTTTACATTTCACTCCCTACGTTTTTATATTTTCTCTCCGTTTAAACCTTCCCTTAACTTCCAGAGATATTTCAAGACAAAAAAGTAGCCAAATCCGTTAAGCTGTTCTCGAGTTTTAGCGAGACTAACAACCACGGTTCATTAGGGTTCCGTACCCATAGGGTAAAAACGGGACCCTATTACTAAGACTTCGATATCCGTCTGTCCGTCTGTCTGTCTGTCACCGGGCTGTATCTCATCAACCGTGATAGCTAGGCAGCTGAAATTTTCACAGATGATGTATTTCTGTTGCCGCTATAACAACAAATACTAAAAACAGAATTAAATAAATATTTAAGGCGGGCTCCCATACAACAAACGTGATTTTTTGGGGTTTTTTGCTCACTATTAACAGGACAACAAGAATGGAGCTCCCATACGGTACAGAACCCTTCGTGCGCGAGTCCTACTCGCACTTGGTCAATTTTTTTTTAAAACAGGGTATCCCTGAACTAAACGTCAAGCCGGTACGGGGTGAGAGGGAGGGTCACCCCAGTCCCGGGAAAAATATTAAAAAAACCCCAATCGTTTATTTGAATTTTAACACTGACCGCCCCTTAATGAACAAGATATTATAAGTTTGCATAAAAATCCACGGTGACATTCAATTAACAGCGTAAAATTAATATAAAGCGGCATAAAATTAGAAAAATAAAAAATTATTCGCGTTACTACTAGAAGCAGTGTAACAAACCTAAAAATAGGTTTTCTAATGCAGCATAAAAGCATAGTAAAAAAGTTATATAAATGATGCTACTAATAAACATCTTTACAAAGGCATGATTCCATCATGCCTGCATTATAGTAGTTTATGCAACTGTCATATAATGAAGGGTATTAAAACACGAGTGTGAGACTCGCTGCGCTCGTTTCATAATAGTAACGAGTGTTTTAATACCCGTGTTATATGCAGTTGCATACACTACTTTATCTTCACTAATAAAAATAAAAAACATATTGCGACGGGACGGGACGGGACGGAACTGGACTAGACGGGACGGGACGGGATGAGACGGTACGGGACGGGACGGGGCGGAACGGGACGGGACGGGATGGGACGGGGCGGGACGGGACGGGACGGGACAGGACGGGACAGGGCGGGGCGGGGCGGGGCGGGGCGGGACGGGACGGGACGGGACGGGACGGGACGGGACGGGACGGGACGGGACGGGACGGGACGGGACGGGACGGGACGGGACGGGACGGGACGGGACGGGACGGGACGGGACGGGACGGGACGGGACGGGACGGGACGGGACGGCACGGAACAGGACGGGCCGGTACGGGACGGTTTTTGGGTTCTTATTCTTAGGATTCACGCGTACGTGTATTGTCACAGTGAACTTGGCGCCATTAAAATCTAACCAATGAGAGCGCAGCTGCGCGCGCAGGGCCAATCAGGAGCGAGCGCGCGATGTTATAATGAGATTTTACGATATCGATGTGGTTATTATAACATCATGTGAAATTGCTTAAATTGAGTGTTTTGTTGTCTGTGTTATAACAGTAGTCATTATAAGTCAAGTATTGGAAACATAAGTAGAATGTTACAACATTAGTGTAGATAAATATTTTCAAAAAAATTACAGGCTGAATCAAACTTCTTGAAGGCTGCAAAGTTAGCTACAAGCTGCGCGAAACCCGATCCTCGCGAATATTACATCCGCCATGAATTTCGATTCGTCCTATAATAATAACATTATTATAATGTGATCTTACCAGGCCTTACTGAAAGCTGCACTAAACCTTCGGCAGCGTCTTTTTGTTCAACTTCTTCCAAATCTGAGTTACTGCCGCTATCCGAGTATTGGAGGTCTGCACAGATTAGAGCAATCGTATTAGTCAGAGTTACCAGAGGGATAATGTGGTCGAAAGAGATGCATTGATTTAATATGGCATGAGTTAGAAAGGATCATGAAAAATATCTCGATTCAGTGGCTAGTTGCGGTGTTTTTGTCTCGATAGTGTCAAATTCTTATCAAATTCCAATCCATATATTTGAGAGTTAACAACAAAGTGATTGTCCGTACATTTTTGCGGTTGAGAATTGTCTCAAGCGACAACAGCGCTATATCTCTTGTTGTAGTAGCTCTGTTAGCACAGAGATACCTGAGGGATAATGTGGTCGATCGAGAAATGAAAGAAAGAGATGAAATGATTTAATATGGCATGAGTTAGAAAGAAACATGAAAAATATCTCGATTCAGTGGCTAGTTGCGGTGTTTTTGTCTCGATAGTGTCAAATTCTTATCAAATTCCAATCCATATATTTGAGAGTTAACAACAAAGTGATTGTCCGTACATTTTTGCGGTTGAGAATTGTCTCAAGCGACAACAGCGCTATATCTCTTGTTGTAGTAGCTCTGTTAGCACAGAGATACCTGAGGGATAATGTGGTCGATCGAGAAATGAAAGAAAGAGATGAAATGATTTAATATGGCATGAGTTAGAAAGAAACATGAAAAATATCTCGATTCAGTGGCTAGTTGCAGTGTTTTTGTCTCAATAGTGTCAAATTCTTATCAAATTCCAATCCATATATTTGAGAGTTAACAACAAAGTGATTGTCCGTACATTTTTGCGGTTGAGAATGGTCTCAAGCGACAACAGCGCTATATCTCTTGTTGTAGTAGCTCTGTGAGTACAGAGATATCTGAGGGGTAATGTGGTCGATCGAGAAAAGAAAGAAAGATATGCAATGATTTAATATGGCATGAGTTAGAAAGAAACATGAAAAATATCTCGATTCAGTGGCTAGTTGCCGTGTTTTTTTCTCAGTAGTGTCAAATTCCAATAGATATTTGACAGTTTTGACAGCTTTTCCATACATTTTTGTGGTTGAGAATTGCCTCAAGCGACAACAGCGCTATCTCTCTAGTTGTAATAGCTCTGTGTCTCAAATTGTCATTTTTGTATTTGAATTGTGATTGACTAATTTAAACACAAATACCAAAAATAAAAAACACATATCTAAAATAATTATTGCCATTCTTAACATATTACAAGAAAAAAACGATATGATCAATTAGTCCAAAATTATTTTTTAACAACAGAGTAAAAAGAAAAACAAAGTTATTGTAAAAATATTACCATCTGCCAAACTATTTTGATCCTTCCTTGGCCGACCACGCTTTCTCGGTGTTGCTCCTAAAACAAAAGAAATTATTACTTAACTCTAAAATAGGAAGCCTATACTAAGAAATGGCCGTGGTGATGATTATTGTTATTTTTAAACTTTCGCGATTTGAGCACATTATTTGAGGCATTTATTGCGCGATAAGTCCCGTATTAATATAGTAGAATAATGTGATGATTATTATTAATTCACAAATATTCAGCGACCAGCTCCTACCTTCATTATGTTGAAATTAAATAATATACAGTTACCAGTCAAGATGGTGGGTTCGTGCTCCTTTCGCCGATGTTGCTGCTGTTTTAAATTGAAACTAGTGTACATGGACATACCGTCAGCCATCGCAGTCGAGGTGGAGGGTTTGTGTTTCCTAGGGCGGCCGCGGCCGCGTTTTTCATCGGGCGGTGGCGGTGGCGGCTCGTCCACTTCCAAGTCTGAATGTTCGGCGTCTTCTAGCATCTTCTGTTGCACTTTGGCAATATTGGCTTCTAACTGGCTCACGTGCTCGCCAAACTGTGAGTAAAAGGTATATTGATGAACAGTTCGCGCCAAATTACTAAAATCAAGACGGTGCGGATCCTTAGTAAAAATAAATAACATTAGGCGAGTCTCAAATGCTGGACATTTTTAAGACTTCCAAAAGGATGTTATAATTATATTCGTCTGTATTTTTTTTTTCCGTATTTATTCATCGATATTTTTGCCAATTGTGAACCAATTGTTGAATTGTTTGGTAGATCACATTACAGAGGTCACATTTAAATTTCATCGAAATCGTCTGTCGTTTTTTTTAAATCAACAATAAAGTAAAAAATACTACATCGATTCATGCAAACTATTCGAATTATATGCACGGTTGAAGTCGCTTGTGTCTATTTTGGCGAAAAATATTTTATCTACACTAATGTTGTAACATTCTACTTATGTTTCCAATACTTGACTTATAATGACTACTGTTATAGCGCAGACAACAAAACACTCAATTTAAGCAATTTCACATGATGTTATAATATCCACATCGATATCGTAAAATCTCATTATAACATCAATAAAACGCGACCAATTAATCTGGCGAGCCTTATGTCAAAATCCTCATACAAGTTGTATAAATTTTTGATATTAGGCTGGCTTTTAAAAACAGTTGGGTTATACGTGAAAACTTCGTCGAAACTACATTACACAACTTACATACACAACACTCTTTGGTAAGATCTTGTGCCGCTTGTGCCAATGAAATAAAAAAAGAACAGCGCGCGCTCGCTCCTGATTGGCCCTGCGCGCGCAGCATAGATCATTGGTTAGATTTTAATGGCGCCAAGTTCACTGTGACAATACACGTACGCGTGAATTTAATGTTTTGCAATATGTTTTATTTTTATTTTTATTAGTGAAGATAAAGTACGGGTATTAAAACACGAGTGTGAGTTTATGAAACGAGCGCAGCGAGTTTCATAATAGTTACGAGTGTAAATAGTAATAGTAATAGTAACGAGTTCACTTCATTATATGACAGTTGTATAAACTACTATATTTACATCGAGAATAAGTCAATGTTTGATTGTGGAAATCAGCGTTGTTGTTGCCCCATCAAAATCGGTTTATAACTGGCGGAGTAATTGCATTATATATTTAAAAAAATGCGCGACAGTTATTATAGTAGTTTATGCAACTGTCATATAACAAAGGGAATTAAAACACGAATGTGAGTTTATGGAACGAGCGCAGCGAGTATATTATAGTCATTTATAGTCATTATAAGTCAAATATTGGAAACATAAGTAGAATGTTACAACATTAGTGTAGATAAAAATAAATAAATATTAGGGGACATCTTACACACGGTCTCTGACCCCAAACTAAGCAAAGCTTGTGATATGGCTGCCAGATACTGATATACGACATATACATATTTTAAATACATACTTATATAGATAGTGCCTTAATAACGCCCAGAGACATTGCAAACACCTATGTTCATAACACAAATGTTTAACCTAGGTGGGGATCGAACCCACGCCTCTTTGACCCAGAAGTCAAGAACACTAACCAACTGAGCCACCGAGGCAGTCGAAAGTTAAAGTTGTCCACCAACAGTTGAATATTTAGAAGAAACTCATTATTGTTGAAGCAACATACCTGGTCCAGCGCCTCTTTAGTGACGTTCAGTATAGTCTCGGCCTGCCGCGTGAACTGCGAGTTGGGCCCGTTGTAGGCGCGACAGTTGTCCACCAACAGTTGGATATCACGAAGAAACTCCGCACGGCTGTGGTATTTGTGCGCTATAACAACAATACAATACACTGGATATTTCTAGGATAAATCATTGTACAGTCCAAATCAAACATCTTGGTATCTGCGATGTTACTGTTAGGTTCAAGCTGCGGATAACTTAATCCTCTTATAGACACGGTAATGATATCTAACAGTATTCTGTCTTCATACAACGGTTGGAATGCGAATCATAACTATACGCCTCGGAGTTTGGTATGCTCTTGGTATGCTAGTCATGACCATGTCTACAACATGATATGGTCATGTTGTAGACATGGTCATGTTGTAAACGTACGAAATTGCAAAGTACTACGTACCAAAAATTATAATGTATTTCCTATCTACCCTCTACTTACGACTTAATGAGAACTTTGGTAAATTTATAACATAATGTTTAGATACAAGTTTTAAAAGGTGACATTAGCCTACAAAACACTGTAAATATTGTGGTAAATTGTAACTTAGTTAGTTAACGCTAAGCTTTACAAAACATTGTAATTTTATTATGTTAATAAAGGTTTCTTAAAATCAATCAATCAGTCATGGCGCGCCTTAGTGACCAACAGAAGTGTGGATTTGTAACTTAAGTAAGCGTTCGATTTATGTTTTTAGGGTTCCGTAGTAAAACGAGGACAAAACATCAAAAACATCCAATATGTATTTTTCTTGAACTTTTTCATTGGGGCCCGTACGACACCCGTACGACGCACGTTCCTTACATTTTGTGTAAAAGCCCGGACGGGCCCCGTCCCGCCCGTCCCGCGCCCGCCCCGTCCTAATATAAATCATCCCTTAATATTCTGTGAATATTTCAAGCATCTACCTGTCACCGTTATTAATATCGAGCGAAAAACGGCAAAAAAAATCAGGTTTGTTGTATGGGAGCCCCCTCTATATATTTTTTTTCTGTTTTTAGTATTTGTTGTTATAACGGTAACAGAAATACGTAATTTGTGAATATTTCAACGTTCTAGCTATCACGGTTCATGAGATACAGCCTGATGACAGACAGACGGACACTGGGGTCTTAGTAACAGGGACCCATTTTTAAACATTTGGGTACGGAACACTAAAAAAATTAAATAAAAAGACAACTTACCCTGAATCTTCTTGCCCATAGTCTCCATATCGATGGGCCGCTTGATGACGTTGTAGTAGTCCTTGACTTGCTTCTTGTTGACGGGTTTGTTGAACGGCCACGCCTCCGGCATTATCTTCAGTTTGGTGGTCAGAAGGTTCTCCAAGATGAACGATAACGCCACCTGGTGGACAGAAAACATTAACACTTTGCCAGCGAATCACGACATCTACGTCGCCGTTGTAACGCCGATCACGACGAGCCGTCGTGTTGCGATTTCCTAGAATTGTCATTAAAATCACGACGCTGTGCCCTGATCGGCGTTTATTGCAATGTGAGAAAAAAAAAACAGGTTTGTTGTATGAATATTTATTTTATTCTATTTTTAGTATTTGTTGTTATAGCTGCAACAGAAATACATCATCTGTGAAAATTTCAGCTTTCTAGCTATTACAGTTCATGAAATACAGCCTGGTGACAGACAGACGGACGAACAGCGGAGCCTTAGTAATAGGGTCCCGTTTTTAGCCTTAGGGTACGGAACCCTAAAAAATCAGCTGACATCATACATTTTGTCGATTCCGAGTTGCAATTTTGTATGGAATACCTTAACTGATTTTTTCCTCGAATTTTCAGTTGTCCCCATAGTGAAAGTTGTTCGTAGTAATGGTTATTAATCACCCCCTTTCGGCTTTGTACAGGGTTAGCAGATAGCCCGCCTGTATTAGCTGTAAATTTTACACACACTTATAAATTAGTATATGTATATTCTTCTTCTTATCCTAAGTCCCCACGTCGGGGCAGAGGGCTAATACAGTGCTTCGCCATTCTTGTCTGTTCTGGGCCTTGTGTTTCATTTCGCTCCAAGTTAATCCAATGCAATGATCGAGCGCCGCCATGTCTGCTTTGGGCGACCAGGTTTGCATCTACCCTGCGGATTCCAGTCCAGAGCTTGCCTTGGAATGTGGTCCGACTCTCTACGCAGCGGATGGCCAATCCAGCTCCACTTACGGCGCCGTATTTGCATATGTATATTACCTGGTCATTATCATCAAGTAGCGGGTTGATTTGTTTCTCCAACTTCATGAGTTGTTCTTCCTTTTCTGCCAGTTTTTCTACGCAACGCTGCAGCATCCTCTGGGCAGCCAACGTGAGAGTGCTTGTCGGTCCTATCATAAAACATTCGTACTTTAGTATTTAGATAGGAACTTTGCAGAGGCCGGGTAACCCTGGATAGGCGGAATCAAACTTAATGGCGTCTGTTAACACGAGGCAAATCGTTGCGCAGTACCAATTTATTCATTTGTCAGCAGCGCAAGTAGTGAGGATTTAGCTAGTGAGATTTTTCAAATCAAAATACTTCGAAATCAAGAATGTATAGGTATTATGTAGAGATTCAAAATAGCTAATGAGCAAATTGCAATTTTTAATACTACCAACTACTTTGTACTCGTAAAATAGTGCTTACTTTTGGTACAAGAATATGAAAATGGATTTTTCATACCACCTGCTCAAAAATTACTCATTATATGTCGTACAATCTCAACGTAAAACAAGGGGCTATGGCAGGTCAAAAATGTTGTATGACACTCCCTAGGGAGTAAAGTGATTTGAATTTGGAATGTCTAATTCGTATGAAGATTTCTTAACTTAGAACATTTAAGGCGATTCTAAAGAGGTCTTATTTTGTATAATATTATTTTATAGAATAGAACCTGAGTTGAAAGGTGGTCTTGAAACATTGAATTGAAACCTCTAAAGTATGATTTACTATTAAAAAAAAAAGGATCATTAAAATCGATCCAACAAAAACATTTTCATGTGAAATGAAGCCAAGTCACAGTTCCTACTATCAAAAAGTTGTCAGATCTCACGTAAAGGCAAGCTTCTAACTCTACACGCCTTACTCTACAAGTCCTTACTCCACAAACTCTACAGCTTAGTCAATATATGTCACTTGGCCGTTTCGTTACAACAAGAACTGTTTGTATAACAGAATTAATGAATTAATCACTTTACGCCCAGGCGCAGTTAGCGAAACAGCCAAGCCGCATATATTGACTTAGGTGTAGAGTTTGTGAAGTAAGGACTTGTAGAGTAAGGCGTGTAGAGTTAGAAGCTTGCCTTTACGTGAGATCTGACAACTTTTTGATAGTAGGAACTGTGACTTGGCTTCATTTCACATGAAAATGTTTTTGTTGGATTTCACTTCTTTTTGTAGTTTACTACAAGGAGTAATTTTCATGATTTTCACATCTCTAGCTTCAAAACTTGCGGAAGTCTCATACCAACTTTTAACCCCTAGTTTTAAAGGTTAGGGGGAGATCTACTAAAAGTCTTGAAATACGTGTTTGATTATATTTGTAATAAAGAGTCCCTTTATCAATTTTTGGACATCTAGCATCAAACTTTGCAATAGTGTCATACAAACTTTCATCCCCCAGTTTTAGGGTTTGGGGGGTGGTTTATTAAGAATCCTGAAATTGTGTTTTATTATCTATTACAACGAGTTCGTATATCCATTTTCTGACTTCTGGAATCAAAAGTTTCGAAAGTAACAAACAAATTTTCATCCCCCAATTTTAGGGGTTGGGGGCTGTTTTATTAAAAATCCTGAAATACGTGTTTTATTATTTCTAACAGGGAGTCTTTATATAAATTTTTAGACTTATATCATGAAAATTTCTGGAAGTCTCATACAAACTTTCATTCCCTATTATATAGGGTTGGGGGGTAAAAAGTTCTTGGGAGTTCAAAGTTTTAGATTTTTTCCTTTGTATATGCCTGATAGTCTACCTTGATGCCAAATATCAAGTTTCTAGGTCATCTGGAAGTGGGTTAGGTTTTTGATCTATAAGTCAGTGAATCAGTGAGTGAATCAGTCAATGAAACCCCGGTTTTTAAACGTTATTATTTCATTATCCGTCAGAGCAAAGTTACTGAAATTTTGTATTGTAAATAAGCTAAAGAACTTTAATAAATATGCTAAATTTTATATATATATATAGGTTAAATAGTTTTTGAGTTATGAAGGGGTCAAAAGTGGCTCGAAATGGTTCGTGTAATATTACACACGTCGCGACGCCAGTTCCTTTTTTTTTTGACTTGGCTGGACACGCTTGCGCGTGTCTGGATTCATAACTGGCGGAGTGATCTCGTAACATAACATACAAACAAAACATACCTCTAGTCATGTTGAAAACATTATTTTTTGAAATCGGTTTAAAATATCTCACCATTGTAAAGAGAAGAGTTCTCGACGATCTGGTTGACGTCAGCGAGAAACTCTTCACGGCTCTGGTAGTGTTTCTGCCTCAGGTTGTCCCTGATCGTTTGGAGATCCATCGGCCGCGACACAATGCGGTAGTAGTCCGCTACTAGCTGTAGAAACAAAGATTTATTAGAATAATATAAGAAAACCGAAGAAACTTACTAAAACGTAATGATATGTTGACACAAGAGGTTCGGTATGCCTCTTTTTTGCCGGCCGTTTGACTATTTGACTAAATAATTGCAAAACTCGACAGTACTTTACTACAAAACGATGCTTACCTTCGCATGCCTTGGCTTACGCTGTTAGTGCGGCAAGCAATGGATTTAAATAATAAATAAATAAATTAATCGCAAGTCTCAACAGTACCTTGCTAATATAACTTGTCAACGCACGTTCCTTATGATTCACAGGGAAGAGGCTGCACATCGGGCTAACGCCTCATATGGTTCAGTACTTCTTCCAACAGCGAAGACAGAGTCACAAGAGGGTCGGTACGCCTCCTCTCGGCCGGTCGTTCGACCAGTTAGTCTCTAGACTAGACAGGTATTATTAAATGATGCTTACTGTTAGCAACTATAACTCACCTTATGGTTCACAGGGAAGAGGAAAGGCTGCACATCGGGCAAATGCCTCATATGGTTGAGAACCTCTTCCAGCAGCGAAGACAGAGTGACTAGAGGATCAGTTCGCCTTCTCTCGGCCGGGCGTTTGACCAAACAGTCGCAAGACTTGACGGTACCATTAAACAATGCTTAACAACTATGACATACCTTATGTACAGGGAAGAGGAAAGGCTGCACATCGGGCAAATGCCTCGTGTGGTTCAGTACTTCTTCCAACTGCGACGACAGTTAGAATAGCTAGACGACGACTAGCGTATCAGTACGCCTCCTCTCAGTAGGCCGTTTAACCAAATAGTCGCTAGGCTTAACAATACCTTACTATTAGCTAACATAACTTATCGTTGCACTTGCCTTATGGTTCACAGGGAATAGGAAAGGCTGCACATCGGGCAAATGCCTCATATGGTTGAGAACCTCTTCCAGCAGCGACGACAACGTCACAAGCGGATCAGTTCGCCTCCTCTCGGCCGGGCGTTTGACCAGATAGTCGCAAGGCTCGGCGGTGCTGCGCCGCTTGTTGCGTCCCATCGCGCGGTATTCTGAACCGCGGCGCCCGCTGCCGCGGCGGCGCAACTCTTCGGCAGATTGCTGGAATAATAAAGTTATTGCAGAATTGAAGAGTAAAGCTTGACTTAACTAACAGATTTTTTTTTTCGTTTGCAGATGTTTCATATTTAAATTTTTATTGTATTAGGAGCAAAATTCTGCTCTTTTGATTATAAACAGCGTATGTGCTACAGGTCAAAAATTGCGTTTTCAGATATCGCAATGCAGCGGTTTGTTATAAAAATGGGTAAAGTAAGTGAAATTCAGGTTTGACATCTAACAGAAGTGGCCCGGCCAGACCCGGGCTACTATTCTTTATTTCTATTCTAAATCTACTACACAACACAATTGGAATCTTAAAGCAGGTTTAATCTCACAGACTGACTTCAAGGCTGGGGTGAAATATGAGCTACTTTTCAGTAATTTTCTGCGAATTTTGACAAGTAACGGCAAAAAGGGCATAAAAATATAGGCACAGATGGAAAAAAATAATAGTGGGTAAGTATAATTATACTTATTTACTGACGAACATGTTGACAAGCAAGAAGCTAGAAGGCAGATAAGCTTAGTGCCGTCAATGTATCCGAAATCGTCCTCATCCATCCTGCATCGCTCTCCGAAGGTGACGAGTTACCACCTTACCAGTCAAGAAATAAGAATCAAATTACCTTCATAACTTTAGGTGGCAGGATAAGCTTAGTTCCGTCAACGTATCCAAGATCGTCTTCATCCATCCCGGGCTCGATCGGTGGCGGTTCCGCTTCGCTCTCCGGAGGTGATGAGTTACCACCTTAAAAAAGATTGTAGACGTTTGAAGTCGGTTGTACCACTTTGGATAAAAATAGGTATGAGTCATAGATTGTTTTGATTTTATTTGGCATTTGTTCTGAATTACAGTATACTAAGCGTCACACAAATCGGCGGATGGGAAGTTATGCGCAGAGCGCTGCGCAAAAGCCGAAATATAGGCATGCGCGGGAGCCAGAGAAACGAGACGCAAGGATACACCCGCCCGCCAACTTCATGCCTCCCGCGAGCTGTCTACGCCCGTAACACCACTACACCACGTGGCATCGGCATTGTGCACACATACGCAATAATTAGCGAATTACGGCGAAGTGTCGTCTGCGGCTAACTTCTCATCCGCCGATTTGTGTGGCGCTTAGTATACCTGAGTATTTTTATTCGTAGTTGTGTACTCTTAATATTTTGAAACACCATCTTTTAAAATGAATACCTTATCAATTCAATCGTAACAAGCTCTCCTTTTGCGAAGTGTTTCTGTAGACGACAGGACATATTCTAGGATATCGTCGTAGTATTTTAGTATATGATCGACATTTACTAAAAGACGGATCCAGAAACAGCGAAAAGATATCAGCAAAACTTTTTCGACTTTTGACAAAATGCATGAATGAAGCAGCAGAATTTTTAAGTCTTTGGTTTGGTCCCATATTGTTGGTTGGTAAATCTTGGTCATAAAAATGAGTAAAATTATAATATTCTAGCTTGAATATTTCAGTCTTCAAGAAAAACACTCCGTACGTGTGATGCTATATGTTGTTTTTCTTGCATTTGTTTGTTTACTTCAAAGAATGAAAAAAACACGTCCTTCGCTCCAGAATTACAAAAAAAAGTAGAAGTAAAGTCCGATTGCTATTTATTGATTTTTGTGTATGTTCATCGATAATTTCGCCAATTGTGAACCGAATTAAAAATTCTTTTTTAGTGCGAAAGAGTACACTTCCGAGGCGGTCCCATTTAAATTTTACCGAAATCGGATGAGCCGTTATTGAAAAATCAACAATAATGTAAACAATTCGAGCGAAATTTTCGAATCTTGAACACGATGGAAGGCGGTTTTGCCATTTTTTGCGAAAAATAATTATTTTAATTTACCTCCCATGGATCCGGTGTAAAGTGGGCATGCTTTGTTTGTACGCATGTGTCCAACTTGGCCGCACGCGCCGCACTGAAAGATGATTCAACATTGGGAATTGCGTTCCAGTTTCTTACTACACACATGTTCGAGTCAGCAAGTCTTTAATTCAATCAAACGTTGCTGAAACAAACTTGTGTGGGTCCAACTGAATATAACAAACACAAAAGATAAACAAAAATAGTTGAAGCAATGTGGCAATTTTAGATTCGGACTCGATTTTTTTTTTAAGAAACTCACTAAAATGACAGCAACTCTTCGACTTCTTCAGTGGTATGTAACAAATGGTATACAGGGTTATATACATAATAAACCCCTAAAAGGATGATAATTGATTACCAATAACCCTGTGTGAGTAAAAAAAAAAACTTGTACCTAGTCAAAAATGTGTCTTTTTTTATTGCCGATATAACTAATTGTTTTGACTATGTACTACGTATCTCATTGCAAAGAATCATCAGATTCTGAAGTTAGGTGAACGCAGGCGAGTCTTTCTATTTGTACAATTTCTGCAAAAATGTACCTATTTCAAACACCGAAACACCGAGCATGGCAATCAACAGCTTTTCAAAACAAAAACTAAAATTTCTGCTAAAATGGCCACATCATTCCAACACCCGGGGAGTCCAACAGACTACACAAACAAAAATCAAATAAATCGTTCAAATAAAATTTGAACCAGCTTACCATTACACTCTTTACCTTCAATTTCAGATCTGGTTTCAACTTGTGACGCCTACGGGAGGGGGTTTGGAGGTCGGGCTCTTGCTTGATTTGGCCCAGGGGGATCATTCCCGAGGACGGTGACCCAAGGTCGGCTGACGACGACAAGTTTATTAGATCTGTGGGGAAAATGTTTAACGATTCGTTCATTTGTTCGTTCAATTGATTAGGATTTGTGGCGCGGTCGGGAGGGGGTTTGGAAGTCGGGTTCTTGTTTTATTTGACCCAGGGGAATCATTCCCGAGGACGGTAACCCGAGGTCAGCTGACAGCGACAAGTTTATTAGATTTGTGGAGAAAATTTTAAACAATTCGTTCATTTGTTCGTTCAATTGATTGTGACTTGTGGCGCCGTCGGGAGGGGGTTTGAAGGTCAGGCTCTTGTTTGATTTGACCCAGGGGGATCATTCCCGAGGACGGTGACTTGAGGTTGCTGATGACGAAAAGTTTACTAGATCCGTGAGGGAAATGTTAAAGAATTCGTTTATTTGTTCGTCCGATTCATTATGATTTGTAGCGCCTACGGGAGGAGGTTTGGAAGTAGGGCTTTTGTATTGACCCAGGGGGGTCATTCCCGAGGACGCTGACCTTAGGTAGGCCGATGATGACAAATTTACTAGATCTGTGGGGAAAATAGTACACAATACGTTCATTTGTTTTTTCGTTGCGTTTGAGTTCGTTCATTCGATTTGGCATACCTACAGTTCCTTCGTTGTCTAGATATACGTAAGCAGTGAACTCGGCGCTCAACTTTGAATAATTAGCATTAAGTATTTCTAATATATTAAAGAGATATCGGTAGATTACCTCGTCTCAGTCAAGCATGGGTAGTTTTTTGCAGGTGATAAATCAATCTGATTATAAAACCTAGTAACTCGTACACTCAGCATCGGCTACCTACTATCATAGACTAACTTGGGTAGATTAGTTTATGCTACTATGAATAAATTGTGCAAAATAGCCAAATTATATAATCAAATTCGCAAAGGCTGTTAATTAGATGTTTTGGTAGCTGTTTTATACATTGTTCCCGCCAAGACACCAAGCGAAGCGAAGCGCAATTAGGTGTTACTGTTCTTTTTTGTCTTGGATACAGATCGTTATCGTTAAATTCGTCGTCGTTATTTAAGTCCACAAATAGAAAAATAAGTTTCATGTTACATTCTCCTTGTGTAATTGTATATCCCTTGGCGTTTAATAACTTTAAAGCCCTGTGAAAATTGTAATAAGTTAATGAAGCACTTACTGTCCCCTGGGAAGGAAAGTGCGGGGCCGGTGGTGACGTTGCCCGCAAGTCGCTCTCTTTCTTGATTCCTCTTGATTCGCCTCAGTTGTTCCTATCAATGTAAAAAAAAATTATATAATATCGTCATTAAACGTTCTTAAAATATTTTGGTTTTGTTGGATTGACATAATCATGCCATAACCAAATAAGTAAAAAAATTTATGGGAAGTTAAAAGCAGTCTAATTCGGAAACCATCCGATTTCTAATCCCAAATCGGATGGTTTCCGAAGAGTATGAAGTCCAAGCATGCAACTTGTCTTTCTGAAATCATACACGGATTGTTCATTGCTTCTAGCTTCAAGAAAGTTATTCTCGGTAACATCTGAAGTCTGCCAACTCCCACGTGATCAGCGTAGTGGACTGAGACCAAATCCTTTTTCAAAATGAGAAAAGACTTCTGCTAAATACAGGAACAATTTAATACAGAACCCAAAAATACGCCGAGAAGTATGATTCAGCCTATAAGCAACCCGCTATGATAGAATAAGGAAACGATATCTTACCTGAATAGGCATGATGACTGGGTAAAAAAAAATATTATAATTAGTCCATGAGTTCGATTATCAAAAAATATTGGACACGTATTTTTTCTTTTGTCAATCAAACAACAAATGTCAACGATAAACCTTGTCGAAGTTTGGGAGTTGTGGTCGTGACGTCACCTCTCTCACAGAAGTCTATACATTTTGTACAGACACCGAAACTTTGACAGGCTATATCTTCATCAATTTTTCTATAATTGGCAAAAGAAAAAATACGCGTCTAATATTTTTTCGATCTATCTGACGTACTAATTATATTTTTTAGTCATCATGCCTATTCTATACTATTCTAGCAGGTCGTGTTTAGGCCAAATCAAACTCGGTGGATTCAATCTTCCTCGCGTGAATATTTCCCTCTTCATCTCCTCCTTCTGCGTTTCGTCCATAGTCGCGAAATGCCGTATGAAAGCGCATCGTCCTTAGTACTGCGAAAAACCCAATCCTGACTGAAGCTCACATAACAGCTGCGCGAGGATCCACCAAGAAGTTATCTTACCTGAATTCTACGCTTTTCCCTCTTCATCTCCTCCTTCTGCGTCTCGTCCATGGTAGCGAACTGTCGTATGAAAGCGTCGTCCTTAGTGTTGCGGATCTTCATGTAGGCCTCGATGACGGCAGCCTTGCGGACCAGCTCCACGCGCGTGTACCGCTGCCCGGTCGGGTTGCGGAACGTGCGGACGATACGCAGAATGCGACCCGCTAAGGTATAGAAAGATATTGTTAGGCCAATAGTCTTAATGTCTTGATAAAATGTAACAACTAATATCATATTACAAGCATTGGGCTTGAGCAATTGGATTATCTTTAGACCTTCAAGGGTCTGTGGATAATCCAATGCTTTTTATGTACTCGTAGTAGTAGTGTAGGTAGTTTTAGCATATAAAGTAGTATTGTATTTTGTTGTAGTTAATACAGGCACTATTACAAGCTTTTATTTAACTTGCAATGGATGTATGTATGTGACTAGGTACCTAGTAAGTTCGGGTGGAATCTTGCAAGTTAAAGGACATGTTCTTTTTTGTATGGGACTTTGGCTCAATGACGGGCTCTAGACTATAATAGGGAGAAAAATAAACTTAATTCGATGAGGCATAGTGTTTTTTAATCGAACAGTCAATTAAAAAGCAAACAATTTTTTTGCTTTGCGTTATTGCCATATTAACGTCATCCACCATGTTGTGGATCATGGATGTAAGAAAAGAGTCAATCGGCAACAAGATTCAAAATCTGCAGATTTAAAATGTCACGGCTGTCCAAAAAAGCATCGCCAGATCTGTCAGGTTTGTAATACATCGAAGTCCATTATCGTAACCATGTCGTAAATAATAAGAATTGAATTGTCGCAAAGGCAAAGATATCACAATGCATTCGTACATTTAAAGCCGAATGAGATAAAACAATAGCAAACCGTATACAGTATTACCAGTTTCTTTTTTCTTAGTTCCCAGTAAAATGAGGCGAAATTCTCCAATAACAAATATAATGCATGTAGTAGGATGATTTGATACCGACATTGTATTTTCGCAATCACTTAGATTGAAAAATATCGTAGCTCATCTCAAAACCATTATGCGTGTTTTCGCGAAATTCCTTAGATATTTGCGACAAAACTATTTATCGACACTCATATTTAGCATGAAGATCCTTTATCATTTTAAAATAATAATGTCTCATGATTGATAAAATAATATTAAAAAATCCCTGTGTTTAAATTCAATTACCAATCGAGTTAAAATTCCCCGTGATTCGGGTGATTTCCCACAAAGCGGCAACGCTGAAATTAACTTTTTCATTCTCTAAGTACACTAGATGGCGGAAAATTCATTCAAGATTCAAATCATGGGTTGCTAGGCCTGCGATAATGATAAATGTTTTGCTTTTTTTCTAAAGCGTTTGGATTTTTTTCAGTATATTTTCGTGATTCGTCATATTTTTGTCTATAAGAAAAAAGCGAGCCAGGTATGGGCCAGGTTTGAGAACATCGCCTTTGACAAACTTCCCGATTTCCGATTGAGCTGAAATTTTGCACGCAAATGTATATCACAAGACAATGCAATAATTTGGTACCATGGAGCTGATGGAGTCGGAAGGTGGCCATAGGAACTCCTGTACTAAACAAGATAATCTCGTTTGGGCTCGTTTTACTTGTCTTGGCTAGCACTATGCTGCAACATAATATCCAAAATGTCAAAAGCTTGTTTTTTAATAAGTTATTTTTTATGGTAATTTTTTTATTTTAAAAAAAAGTTTGGTTATGTGATATAACCAAACTTTTTTACCGAAAGAAAAATAAAATTGTGCCGTACTACTTCAAAAATGCTGAATTGTAAAATAAAAATTTTATGGGAAGGGATAATATCGCAAAGTACCTCTAGAATCTAGAGATAAACAAAATAAGTATGTGAACAAACTGAATGAGACAGCTGATTTTTAGGGTTCCGTACCCAAAGGGAAAAACGGGACCCTATTACTAAGACTTCGATGTCCGTCTGTCCGTCTGTCATCGGGTTGTATCTCATGAACCATGATAGCTAGGCAGCTGAAATTTTCACAGATTATGTATTTCTGTTGCCGCTATAACAACAAATACTAAAAACAAAATAAAATAAATATTTAAGGGGGGCTCCCATACAACAAACCTGAATTTTTAGACGTTTTTCGCTCTATATTAATAATGGTAATAGGTAGATGATTGAAATTTTCACAGAATATTTAGTTTTATATTCACTTCAATAATAAATAATAAAATTAGAATAAAATAAATATTTGAGGTGGGCTCCCATACAGTACGGAACCCTTCGTGCGCGAGTCCTACTCGTACTTGGCCGATTATTTTATTTTCTCTAATTTTGAATTGGCCCCATAGTAAACTTCCTGATGATGGTCCTATTTACCCCCTTTCGGCTTAGTACACCAGTTCTGGATAACCCTATATAAGTTTACGATATAGCCGAAAAGATGCCTTTTAAGACACTGGTGTTAATTTAAGAAGCTTATAGGCCCAATTTTAAAGGCGCCACCGTAAATTTAATAGCAACTTAAAATAGTGTTCTCTCTATCGAATGCATATGGTGAAAAAGAAACAGAGCTACTCTAAATTGCTATTATAATTACGATGGCGCCTCTAAAATTGGGCCTTATAGTAAGTTAGGTAGCACTAAAATTTTTGTAGATTTTTGGCTACAGCCAAATATCAACTCGCGGCTTTGTGTGAGCTTCAGTCAGGATTGTATATTGCGCAGCTTGTAGCTAACTTCATTTCCGCCAACATGTGTGGCGCGGCCTATACTACACTTGTAGGCGAATGTAACACATAGTGTATTACATTCGCCTACAAAAGCGACTACGATGCGATGCCTAATAGTTCATAGTAGCCTATATAGGCTGAATCATACAAGTTGGCGGATGTGAAGTTAGCTACAAGGTGCGCGAAACCCAATCAACGCGCATTCTTATGTGAGCTTCATTCAGGATTGGATATACTACACATCTCGATTTGTATGATTCGGCGTATAACTCTGCGCCTACCTTGACTGGAAGGCTGCGAATTATCCGACTGATTAATCTGCGGTTTCTTTTCCGATTGTCCCAGAATCATCTTCCTCAACTCCGCCCTCTCCGCTTCTTCCCTTTCCATAGACAACTGCTCCGTAGTTTTCTTGTTAGCGAGCATGTTCTCGAGATTTTTGCCCATCTCTTCTAAATCCGACTCTTCGCTGACGGAACTTTCGGCTTCGTCTGTACTGAGCACTTCTGTGCTTTGCAGTACACGGTTTTGGAGCTCGAATATTCGCTGACACTCTTCTTTGTATCTAGAATATTAATGAAATTTAACCTTGTGATGTGACAATAAGATTTAGTTTTCAAGTAACTAGTAAATGAAATTTTAAACTCTAATATTTGATAATACTTCCTTGATCTAAAGCCGCAAATAATCCTTGTGCATTTAGAAAAAGCTTCAGAACTGTTAATCTAGATAGCACATATCATAAACTGACTTTAAATCTCAAGTTCACCAACACTTGTTTAAGTTAAACGTGTGATTACTGTATTGCAACAACAGTTGGTGCTTGATGAACAGAAAAATTTCGTTAATAACCCGTTTACGATTTAACGGTTATTGGTGAACTCAACCGTTGTTTAAATACAGTAATACACATTTAACTTAAACCAGCGTTGGTGAACTCGGCTTTAAGTCCCACTAATTTGAATCTTTAGATAGAAATAATAATAATAATAATAAATATTAGGGGACATCTTACACACGGCCTCTGACCCCAAACTAAGCAAAGCTTGTGATATGGCTGCCAGAGACTGATATACTACTTATACATATTTTTAAATACATACTTATATAGATAGTAACTAAATAACACCCAGACACAGAGCAAACACCTATGTTCATCACATAAATACTTGCCCTGGGTGGGGATCGAACCCACGCCTCTTTGACCCAGAAGTTAGGGTCACTAACCACTGAGCCACCGAGGCTGTCACAAAATAATAGAAATAATAGTCACTAACTTATATCTTCAGAGATTTTGAATGAAATCATAAGTAGGTATATTTTATGCAAACCTTTCTAATCAAAATACGAAACCTAAACTAGTATTTCTCAGAACAGTGGATCTCGCATCTGTTTAACTCAATATTCATAATTAAGCCCATCGCTCAACTACTCAGTCTTGAATAATTGTAAACAGCGCTACCAGCAAATTTCCCCCCCTTTTTAGGAGAAAATATACCCTAAATCAAAAATCGACAAATAAAACCCAATCATATACAGGGTTATTCCTAATCAATTGGCATCATTTTAGGTGCTTATTCTGTACATCAAAACTAACAACTTTAGTTCCGCGACTTTTGTCAAAACTAAAAAAAAATTTGTTCCACAGAAAAATATCGTTCACCCGCGACAAAACGTATGGAACAGCTGTTTTTATTTTTTGGTTTTGACAAAAGTAGCAGAACAAAAGTTCTTAGTTTTGATGTACAGAATAAGCCTCTAAAAGGATGCTAATTGATTAGGAATAACCCTGTATATAGGTACCAACCTAAAACCCGTGTACCAAGATTCGTTGAAAAGGGTGATCTCTAGAGCAAAAACTACATCCGGACAGAGGAAAGTAAAATTGTCGAGCCAAAACTGATATGTATGTACTCTTTCTCACTTGGTTTGCTCATTTAATAAGACCCTACTATGTAGATTGAATAAGGTATTAATTTCATCAACATGAAACAACAGAGGCTTACCTTTCCTGATGTTCGGCGATAGAGAATCGGTTTCCTCTCGAGAACTTGGTCATTCCCTCCTCGCCCGCTTTGGCTTTCTCCGTCGACAATGTTCGCACGACGTCGATGACTTCCCATCGGGATAGTTTCTTGATCTGTTGGCAAAATATACGTTATAGGCCGAAGAATCATACAGGTCGGCGGATGTGATATTAGGCGCAGAACTGTGCGCAATAGCCAAAAAATAGGCATGCACGGGAGAGACCCGCGCCTCGAGTTTTGGCGGGAACGCGGAAAAATCATGTCGCTGCATTGTATTATTTTTTCAACTTGTGTTTTTATCAGTGATAATTAGTGAAAATTGTGGTATTTCGTTGATTATGAGCTGATTTATGTGCATAAGTTTAGGCAAGTGATATAATGTGACGTATCATGTTGTTCCGTGTTGTTACCAAAACTCCAAAGACGCCTCTAGTAAAGTCTCCACTGCTTTACTGAGGTATGAATTGAATAGTTGGACTATGTTTGGACTTCACTACGACTTTATTGGACTATGATGCCACTACGACTGTCAATTTTGATAAAATATTAAAAATACATGACACCACTGGCAAATGCACAATAATTCGACGCCAAAATAAAAAGAAGAAGAATATTCGCGTCGCTCTCATGTCAAATGTGCTCACATTTGACAATTTGTTTTTTTTTTAGTAATTTCAACAGAAGATTAAGCAAAATAGATCACAGTGGTGCTTTTATGCGAAAATTTTACGGTGTTTTCAGTAATTTTAAAATAGATATGAGTAAAAGAGCACCGTATTGCTACAATGCGCGAGCGAAGCGACCGCGAAGATTTTACAAGTTTGTGCGAATTTTCGTGCTTGCTTTTTGCGTTTAGGTTGATGCTGAAGGTCTCAATGGAGTATGGAGTACACTAAGCGCCACACAAGTCAGCGAATGGGAAGTTATGCGCAGAACGCTGCGCAAAAGCCGAAATATAGGTATACGCGGGAGACAGAGAGACGAGACGCCGGGGCACACCCGCCCGCCAACCTCATGCCTCCCGCGCGTTGTGCACACATGCGCAATAATTAGCGAATCACGGCGAAGTGTCATCTGCGGTTAACTTCTCATCCGTCGATTTGTGTGGCGCTCAGAATACCTACGCGATGTTGCGTGGGCTCAAAAATAAACTTTGACAACTCAAAAACAAAACACAAATTACCTCTTCTTCAGGCACGCCAAACTTCCTCAACAAAGCTTTAGCATTGTTCAAGCTGAGTCTTCTCAAATCGGCGTCAGTGCCCGTGACCGTCCGTTTGGGCTGCTGTTCTTCGTTGGGCTGCTGCGTGGGTTTGTTGGGCACGCGGACGTAGGAGAAGCCCTCGCCGCAGCCGGTGGGGTCGGCCGGACCCGTTAGTTGGAGTAGGCATTTGCCGCGCATTGCTTGGATGTAGGCGCGGGTTGTGTTCCATGGCGCTACTTTGACCTATGGAAAGAAACAGTAAGTTATTTAGCAATCAGCAGCCAAACAGGACAATATACTGTTGCCATTTGATGATTCATAGCTAAAGATACAACCCATACAGTCCTAACAGATCAATAAAACTCCAAATACTCAACAATTCAACACATATCAACTGACACATACCCACACATGTGAATGAGACTCGGACTTATAAAGCTGACGAAGATTTTTGTTTCTTAGCACTTCACTGGCTATTTTTCATTTCTTGCATTCAAGTTACTTTTGGATCTTTCCGGCAGAAGTTGGGAAAGGTCGGTTAGGAGCAGGTCCCGTACCAATAAGTTTTTAGGGATTTATGTACAGATTTACACACCACTGAACCACCACACAAAACACCGTGAGATAACCTTTTTATGTACGCAGAAGAAATTCGATGGCGTATGTGAATATATTTGCCCGCACTGAGCTAGCGCAAAGGTAGGACTTTGTTTAACATGGGACTTTTGAAAAAGCCGATACAACACTTATCAGTATTTTGGGGTTGTAGGCCTTACTTCGTCATCCATTTTGAGCTGCATTTCCTCATCGTCGTCCTCTTGCGGCGTGAATATAAACTTCTCCCCGTATCCGGCGTCTTTGAGCCTCTGTTCGGCCGCCGCCATACTGAAGTACGCGCAGCATTGCTCGGGCGACACCATCGCGCGGATCTCTTCTTCGGACGGCAACCGGAAATCGGGTTTTATCACCCACCTAAAGGAACAATGTTTCATTTATTACGAAACAAGCTGAAATGGAATGAAGTACGCGATATTTTTACCGACTTTCAAAAAGGAGGAGGTACAATATTCGTCTGTATGTTTTTTTGTATATGTTGATCGATTTTTTCGCCAATATGAACCGATTTTTTTTTTAGTTAGACATACACTGTTTTTGATAAATTAACAAAAATTTACATGGATGTCACATCGTTTCGCGCAAATTATTCGAATTCAGTACACGGTGGAACTCGGCGTTACGATTTTTTGCGAACAAAAGAGATATATGTAGTTTACAAATTGTTAAAGTGTAGTGGATTTATTCTGAAGGTTCTCATAAAAACATTTAAAATCCGTAGACGAATATGGGACAATTCAGTCTCACTCCTTATTTAGATGACCATATCACTTCATAGTATAAAACAAAGTCGCTTCCCGCTGTCTGTCCCCATGTATGCATATATCTTTAAAACTACGCAACGAATTTTGATGCGGTTTTTTTAAATAGATAGTGTTTGAAGAGGAATGTTTATATGTATTATACTTGTGCGAAGCCGGGGCGGGTCGCTAGTTAACCATATAACAGATACCGAACTTGTGGTTGACAAATTTATCCACCAACCCGCACTTTGCCAGCGTGGTGGATATGGCTCAATCACCCTTCGTAGGTAGGCCTACGTCCTGCAGTGGACTATTAAAAAGGCTGGTACAGGTACAGTTGATAAAGAAGAACTGATAAAAAACAGCATCATTACCACGTCAGTAGTAGGCCTCCCTTATGAATTTCCAATAAGACCGATAAGAAACGACCTTTATGCAGCGTCTTGGTGCGTTTTTCAGATCATTAATATGTCAAAATCAAAATTAGTTTCCAAAATCTATAGGTTTCTACTACTTACCTCAGGATTATATAAATTAGAATTTTAAAAAAATCAAATAGAATTTTACTTTGCACTAAATTTCCTGAACCTATACCTCAGGAAAAATAGACGTTTTTATTCGATAGAAAACCCGGTTCATTAAATGGGTCGTAAATCATAAGTTTTACAAAAAAGTTCACTGAAGACAAAAGATACGAAATTTTATTCTCTACAATAATGATCTCTATGACTTTTGCCCTAAAGTGCATAGTTTCCGAGATATCGGCCAAAACAATTTCTTTCAAGATGGCGCTTGAAGCTCCACCTGGATCTGACAGCATTTTGAGATTTTATGCTCACAAAGTGAGTGAAGGCAACAGAAATACATCAGCTGTGAAAATTTCAACTATCACGGTTCATGAGATACAGCCTGGTGACAGACGGACGGACAGCGGAGTCTTAGTAATAGGGTCCCGTTTTTACCCTTTGGGTACGGAACCCTAAAAACACTATTTTATTGCTTGGGCTGTGCTAACTACGGTAAATATGCATTCAGTCCTTCGGTCTAGCATACCAGTTAGAGTCCAAGCCAGTTCGCTTGAAGTCAGCGCATAGTTTCAATCTCTTTCTGATGGAGCTCTCGGAGTGAGACGGGAAAGCCCGCTTGATGTCGTCCATCTTGATACGACGCGGCTTGTCGCGAGACCGCCAGAACAGACGGTAAATATACACCTAGAAAACAAATAAGGTTAATTTTCAAATCAAAGAAGTTACCTGCGTGTGAAAGGTACGATGGAGGTTTTGTGATCAGTGAGAAGGAAGAAAAAGAGATTACACAACATATTTACAGGGTCATTTGTTATGGAGCGAAGCCATCACGGAATTCGAGATAAATATCAGCTGTTCCATATAAAACTGCAACTTGGAATCGATAAAAAATATTAAACAGCTGTTTTTTTTTCTCGAATTCTGGGATGGCCCTATAATAAGTTCGTATAGGCCGAGTGGCTAGACCCGGTGTCAGTTTTTAAGCCGCTTAAAGGCCTCAGACATGGCTAAATGGTCAAAACAACTGGAACCTACAATTTAACGTGTCATCCGAGCCACAGTAGCGCTTAGTTGTAAATACTACCCACGATCACCCATCCGAAAACTGACCGTGCTGAACGTTGCTTAACTTCGATGATCGCCAACGAACACCTAATCAAACTACGCCCTATTAGTAAAAGTTAATCATATTAACTGATTCAGACAATCATTTATGAACGTCTGAATCACTTCCTTTCGATTTAGTACACAGTTCTGGATAACCCTGTATACAACGCAAATTATTATTCTTATTGGACAATAAGCGTCTTATCAAAATGTTGGCCAAAGAATAAACCGTGGGTCAGCTTTCAGTGGACATACATATTGTCAGAGCAGGGCTATTGTGAAATATCAAAGGAAACACTGTTTTGCAGGAACTTTATATAATGTGTTATATGTTTCAATGTTACCTGTAAGAAATCTCGAACGAAATTGTTTGCCCGTTTCGAGTTGGGACCGGGCACTTCGTATAGAGGGCACTCTTGACCAGCTACGAACAATGCGTCCACTTCACGAATGTAGTACGCTTGTCTGAAAATAATACAATCAGTATCTGTTAGTATCTTAGCAATGGCAGTGATTTGAAACTCGACAACAACCTGCCAATGTTAGTATAATCGTTTTGTTCTGATGCTCTCGGTCAGTGCGCGAAATTCATTTTTCAGGGTTCCGTACCCAAGGGTAAAAAAACGGGACCCCATTACTAAGACTCCGCTGTCCGTCTGTCCGTGTCTGTCTGTCACCAGGCTGAATCTCATAAACCGTTATAGCTAGAAAGCTGAAATTTTCACAGATGATGTATTTCTGTTGCCGCTATAACAACAAATACTAAAAACAGAAAAAAACCGGCCAAGTGCGAGTCGGACTCGCGCACCGAGGGTTCCGTACAAACCTGCAAGGTTTACAAAGTTCGTTCATTACGACAAAAAAAGTAATAAGTTTATATTTATTAAAAAATATATATTTTGTAATGTAACTAAAAATTTAAGGTTTTCGGAATTTTTCCTTTATGTGTGCTATAAAACGTTGCTTCATGCCAAATTTCAAGATTCTAGGTCGACTGGAAGTACCCTTTAGGTTTTGATTCCCTTGCGAGTACTTGCGAGTTTCAAAATTTGCGGCATAAACGGCTGTATCTTTTGATTGCGTTGGCTTAGAAGTTTGATTTTTTCACAGCTTCAAGGGACAGTAGACCTGAGTAATTGATATAAATTTCAGCTTCATACCTCCACGCGTTCCTGAGAAAAAGGGTCTTGACAGACGGACAGACGGACAACAAAGTGATCCTATAAGGGTTCCGTTTTTTCCTTTTGAGGTACGGAACCCTAAAAAATATTTAAGGGCTCCCATACAACAAACCTGAATTTTTGACCGTTTTTCGCTCGATATTAATAATGGCAACAAATATTCACAGAATATTTAGTTGTATATACAATTTAATAATAAGTAATTAAATTAAAATAAAATAAATATTTAATAAATATTTATAGGGGCTCCCATACAGTACGGAACCCTGCGTGCGCGAGTCCTACTCGTTCTTGGCCGATTATTTGGATTTTTTACCATTTACAGATATTCGTTGCATGTTTACGCAAAATTCATTTAGCAGCCATGAATAGGTAGTGTTTACGAGGTACATACATGTAACGTTTAGGACTACGACCTCGTTACCGATTGCCATGGACTTTCCCGGTGACTTATCAGTTTCTCGAGATTATCGAGAGAGATATTAACGGGTTGACTGATGATGAAGTTTTTATTTTGTACAGTCGCACTGTGTTGCTGAAGATAGAGGACGATGGAGAAACATCGCGAAAGGGAAGCTTATGGGAGTCGAAGGTCACGATCTTCAGATGTAAGGAACGCGATGCGAAGAGGTCCTGAGAAAAATGCCTACCCTATTGATTCTTACCTAGTCCTGATGATCAGGAAGTCCGTAATAGAAAGGATGTGTTCGTAGATAGGCGCGCGGTACATGTTGTTCTCTACGACGGGTTGCGTGGCGCCGGGCGGCAATATGCCGAGGAACGGGGATGTATGCGCGTACGCTATTTCACCGTATTTCGCCGGTTTTGGCCCGCTATCCTGCAATGGTCAAAAATAATGTTAAAGTGAGAAATGTTTACAAAATATTGACTAAACTAATTTTTATGGAAAAATTCTGGAAATGTGTATTTAGATCATATTATTTGTATTTCCTGCTCGGACAGATTTCGTCTACAAAACATATTCATTGTAGTATTTCTGGAAAAAAATTACACCACTGAAACGCAAAAACAGTGTAAACACAGGTAAGGACCTGTATGTTTAAGCAGTTCGTTCAAAACATCTCCAAGGCGGTAGAATTGTGGTGGAAACTTTAAGCGGGGTTCACAACTGTATGTGGTCAATTTTGTTTCGTACTGTTGTTGCGTCCCAAATGTTTATCTCGGAAGAGATAGTCAAAAACATATTTATACTAAGCGCCACATAAATCAGCGGATGAGAAGTTATGCGCAGAACGCTGCGCAAAAACCGAAATATAGATATGCGCGGGAGCCAGAGAGACGAGACGCCGGGGCACACCCGCCCGCTAACCTCATGCCTCCCGCACGCTCCCTACGCCCGTGCTCACCACTACGCGGTGTCGGCATTGTGCACACATGCGCAATAATTCGCGAATCACGGCCAAGTGTCATCTGCGGCTAACTTCTCATCCGCCCATTTGTGTGGCGCTTAGTGTAACTCAAATTCGCGCACTGTTGGAATGTTCGCAAAGATGTTGTCAAAGGTGGCAAACATGTTTTTAAGTGGAACCTTGAAAAAACCAATCGTCTATTGTAGGTCAACAGCTCACAACTCCTGTTGGAGATGATTAGATGCTACCTACGAATTATCCGTTCTTTTAAATACCTTAGTAGCGGCTCGTTTGTAATAGTTCTTAATCTTGGTGCACATGCCGACTTGGCTGATGAGTGGAGGATGTTCTTCGCAGAACTCCACCAGGATCAGCTCGCCGTCGCGACCGCTCAGGTCTTCCGGAGTTCTCATGAAGAATACGTCGCCGCCGCCTGACGCGAGACGCTCGGCTTCGCGTTGCTAGAAACATAAGGAAATTTCAAAATTAATTTAAATTTAATGTTTTGTCTAAAAATATACGTATACTACGTATTTTATAGATAGGCCGAATCAAACTTTAAGAGGATTGTGAAGTTAGCTATCAGCCGCGCGAAACCCAATCCTCGCGCAGCTGGTGAACTTTAGTCAGAATTGGGTTTCGCGCTTCGAGCAAATATCTAGAGAAATGAAGGTAGTAAAAAAAATGTCCGAGCGCCGTCATACATACCGACTGAGATATTTATATTGAATAATTTACAATGAGCCGGTTAAACATGTATGGATAAACAGTGATTGGAGTTCTACCATTAACGTAATATGCTGTATTAGCCACTTAGAAAAGTAGTTCTGGTTCTTTTCTTTACCTTACCTTTTATCTTTTATCCTCTTCTAAGCTATTAGGTACTTTCTTATATACCTTAATTTTCTTCTTGATATGCTTAAATTTTAGCTATTTTGAACCGCATTTTTTTGGACTAACACACCTATATTTACTTGAGCTATTAGGTACTTTCTTACCTTAGCTTTCTTCTTGATATGCTTAATTAGGGGCTGCACAGGATGCGGGCCGGGGGCAGCGAGCGGGCCGTAAGATAGTTTCCTCATTGCGGGCCGATGGAAGGCTCGCAAGCGGGCCGGGCCCATGTGCGGTTGGATAAACGGCGATCGGAGTTCCACCACTGGCGTACTGTGCTGTATTAGCTGCGTACCGCCGACTTTGAGACGCGGGTTTTGTGACTTTGGTTGGTAGAAACTGGAAGAACAATAAAACATTTATATTATTTGTAAGTAGATATACCTACCTATCTACGTATTTAATTACATAGCAGTTTCTATGTGTTTTTGATGCCATCTTGCACCGAAAACACATGGAAACTGCAATGTAATCAGCGACATAACTATACACAAGTGTCTCTTAAACTACTGATCAAATTAATGTCGCATGTAAATTAATCAAAATTCAAAGCCGTTCAAGGCGAAGCTTATAATTTAAATACATTTTCGACCTAATCGTAATAGCAATAAATGCCATGTTATTTCTAACACCCGGTCAACTCTATAATACCTTCCTGAGACACACAAGATTCTGTAGAATTTAAGTCAAACCAAAGATAACTGGCAGTTAAAAAGGAAAAAAAACACACACGAGGCTATAAATATTTCGGCGATTAGGGCAATTTCGGCGTTTTCTTCTAACATGTTGATGACACCCGCTTTACAACTCACAGCGGTGAGCTCGCGGCCGAGTGGTTACCAAACAGAATCTAAATACAGCTGGCATTAAAAACCAAAAAGATACTCACACTTCATTGGGAATATTGAAAGAGTCACTGTCGAACGATTTCGGCCCATTTTACCCCGCAGGATTCTACTCTTTACAGCTGGCTTTGAAAGTAAACAAGTACTCACACGTCGTTGGAAATATTGAAGGAGTCCCTGTCGGGCGATTTGGGCGGCGGAGGAGGCGCGTCCTCTTGCAATACGTTGATGACGCCAGCTTTGCCTAACAGGATCTTGGATTTCTTCACGTGGGGGTGGGGGATCTTCACTTTTGGAGCTGGCCCGCGTTCTGTGCCAAAAATGTTATTGTGTTATTGGCACCTTAGAAATTTAAAAGAGTTTTTTTTTTTAATTCTGAATAGCAATGTGCTGCTTGAGTTTGAGCACATACTGCCTGATGTTGTGCAGATATGCGGTCTAGGTTGTAGTACGCTTACCTAGAAGATACCTATTTATTCGGGATTTGAAGACACCCACGTCCCACGTTGTACTTTAGCGGGAAGACAGACCCAGGCAAAGCGTTCCACATTCTGGCTGTTCGTATGAGGAATGAGGATTCGAAACGCTTGGTTCTAACGAGCGGAAAGTCCACCATAAAAGGGTGGCTCTTTGGTCGCGTCTGTCTAGCCGTACGATAGAAATAATCGGCCAAGTACGAGTCGGACTCGCGCACGGAGGGTTCCGTACTGTATGGGAGCCCCCCTTAAATATTTTATTTCAATTTATTATTTACTATTGAAGTGAATATAAAACTAAATATTCTGTGAAAATTTCAAGCATCTACCTAACTGTTACCATTAATACTATAGAGCGAAAAACGTCTAAAAATTCTTAATCTAATTATTAATTTTATTGTTTTTAGTTTTGTTGTTTTTATAGCGGCAACAGTAATACATCATCTGTGAATGAAATTTCAGCTTTCTAGCTACAACGGTTCATGAGAAACAGCCTGGAGACAGACGGACAGACAGACGGACAGCGGAGTTTTAGTAATAGGTAAGGGGTAAAAACGGGACCCTTTCTTTCTACCCTTTGGGTACGGAACCCTAAAAAGATTTAGCGAAATCGGTCTAGCGTTTCCCGCGTGATGTCGTGACCAAGGAAATGATTATTTGTCATACATTAGAAGAAAATAAATACCCCTAGTAATCTTCGACGGATCCACATCGTCCGGTATCCCCAGTATAATGTTCTCATCATTAGGGTCCAGGGTCAGTATCTTCGGCTTGGGTATTTTGTTCATGTTCTCAGCGTCCCATATAACCTCGTCCTCCCAGGTTCCGTAGACCAACTCCTCGTTTTCTACGGGGAATATGCTGTACCACGTGTTGTCTTCTCCTTCGGCGGAGTTTGGTGTCTGGTTTGCTGGATTGGCACTGGAAATAATACATGCAATGTCTAACAGAGATAGTTTAGCGAAGAAAGCGTAGCGAAGACGGACTGAGCGTTATAGTTCGTGAGCCCATTGCAGAAATGGCATATTAGTCTAGAGAAGAATTTCTTTTTTTCGCAAAAAATGGCAAAATTGACTTCCGTCTTGTACAGTACGTGCCACCAAAGATGAGACTTAAGAAACCACTTTGGTTTGTAATAAATATACATATTCTGGATAATCCCACCACTAACGCTCGTCAAGTCTAATCTTTGGTGGCACGCACTATACAAAATTCGAATAATTCGCTCGAATAGATGCATACAATTTTTACATAACTGTTGATTTTTCAAAAATGGCTCAGATTAAGATAACATTTAAATGGGACCACCTCGGGAGTATACGCTTTCGAACTAAAAAAAGATTTTTTGATTCGGTTCACAATTAGCGAAAATATCGAAGAATATACACAAAAAAATACATACAGACGAACGTAGAACCTCCTCCTTTTTGGAAGTCGGTTAAAAAGACACTCTGCTCTGCTCAAGATACTCTTGATAACTAATATGGCATTTTTGCTGTTGATTCACGGACTACAGCTCTGCATTACTAAGCTACATGCCAAAAATAAACTTATACTCGGAATTTTAATTCGATTCCAGATTTGACATTAGCTACTGTCATTTTTTAAAGTATGTACTGTCAAAAACTGTCAAAAATGACAGTAGCTAATGTCAAATCTGGAATCGAATTAAAATTCCGAGTATAATTGCTATATCTATATTTTGTTTGTGCCTGAGATGTTTCAGAGCAATTTAAGTCAATGGCTTAGCGGTTAGACATTTTTTTTCCTTGCTCCAAAGCTAGGGACTACCCTGCAAACTTTTTTTCTAAGTATAGAATAGCTGGCTCTTTTTGCTAAAGCGAGGTTGGTCACATAGTAAAAGTTATTCATAGTGACTGAAAATCCCTGCACTTTACATAGCCAACAACGTGTATAAGTTAATAAAAAGTAAGTTTGATATGCCGAGTGGCTAGCCCTCGTGTCAGAGTTTTAAGCCGTCTGAAGGCTGGCTTGGATGAGACGTTAAATTATAGGGCCCGGTTGTTTTAACCGTTTAGCCATAAAATAAGTCGTGTTGCAAAGATACCTATTTTGTAATTTTTCTGGCTAATTGGTCATTGGCTTTCAGGCGGCTTTAAAGTCTGATACACCTGACCTACAAACTTACTTACTTTATGGTCAATGGAGCTATTTACTTACGCGGTAGTTTTGGCTTGCAGCGGTGTCGGCTGCGGCCGAGGATGGGAGAACTGCTGCGCAGTGCAACTCACTGGCGTTACTCTTACTGTTATAAAGTGAACTGTTGTCTTACGCGGTAGTTTTGGCTTGCAGCGGTGTCGGCTGCGGCCGAGGATGGGAGAACTGCTGCGCAGTGCGACTCACTGACGTTACTCTTACTGTTATAAAGTGAACTGTTGTCTTACGCGGTAGTTTTGGCTTGCAGCGGTGTCGGCTGCGGCAGAGGATGGGAGAACTGCTGCGCCGTGCGACTCACTGACGTTACTCTTACTGTTATAAAGTGAACTGTTGTCTTACGCGGTAGTTTTGGCTTGCAGCGGTGTCGGCTGCGGCCGAGGATGGGAGAACTGCTGCGCCGTGCGACTCACTGACGTTACTCTTACTGTTATAAAGTGAACTGTTGTCTTACGCGGTAGTTTTGGCTTGCAGCGGTGTCGGCTGCGGCCGAGGATGGGAGAACTGCTGCGCAGTGCGACTCACTGACGTTACTCTTACTGTTATAAAGTGAACTGTTGTCTTACGCGGTAGTTTTGGCTTGCAGCGGTGTCGGCTGCGGCAGAGGATGGGAGAACTGCTGCGCCGTGCGACTCACTGACGTTACTCTTACTGTTATAAAGTGAACTGTTGTCTTACGCGGTAGTTTTGGCTTGCAGCGGTGCCGGCTGCGGCCGAGGATGGGAGAACTGCTGCGCCGTGCGACTCACTGACGTTACTCTTACTGTTATAAAGTGAACTGTTGTCTTACGCGGTAGTTTTGGCTTGCAGCGGTGTCGGCTGCGGCCGAGGATGGGAGAACTGCTGCGCAGTGCGACTCACTGACGTTACTCTTACTGTTATAAAGTGAACTGTTGTCTTACGCGGTAGTTTTGGCTTGCAGCGGTGTCGGCTGCAGCCGAGGATGGGAGATCTGCTGCGCAGTGCGACTCACTGACGTTACTCTTACTGTTATAAAGTGAACTGTTGTCTTACGCGGTAGTTTTGGCTTGCAGCGGTGTCAGCTGCGGCAGAGGATGGAAGAACTGCTGCGCCGTGCGACTCACTGATGTTACTCTTACTGTTATAAAGTGAACTGTTGTCTTACGCGGTAGTTTTGACTTGCAGCGGTATCGGCTGCGGCCGAGGATGGGAGAACTGCTGCGCCGTGCGACTCACTGACGTTACTCTTACTGTTATAAAGTGAACTGTTGTCTTACGCGGTAGTTTTGGCTTGCAGCGGTGTCGGCTGCGGCCGAGGATGGGAGAACTGCTGCGCAGTGCGACTCACTGACGTTACTCTTACTGTTATAAAGTGAACTGTTGTCTTACGCGGTAGTTTTGGCTTGCAGCGGTGTCGGCTGCGGCAGAGGATGGGAGAACTGCTGCGCCGTGCGACTCACTGACGTTACTCTTACTGTTATAAAGTGAACTGTTGTCTTACGCGGTAGTTTTGGCTTGCAGCGGTGCCGGCTGCGGCCGAGGATGGGAGAACTGCTGCGCCGTGCGACTCACTGACGTTACTCTTACTGTTATAAAGTGAACTGTTGTCTTACGCGGTAGTTTTGGCTTGCAGCGGTGTCGGCTGCGGCCGAGGATGGGAGAACTGCTGCGCAGTGCGACTCACTGACGTTACTCTTACTGTTATAAAGTGAACTGTTGTCTTACGCGGTAGTTTTGGCTTGCAGCGGTGTCGGCTGCAGCCGAGGATGGGAGATCTGCTGCGCAGTGCGACTCACTGACGTTACTCTTACTGTTATAAAGTGAACTGTTGTCTTACGCGGTAGTTTTGGCTTGCAGCGGTGTCAGCTGCGGCAGAGGATGGAAGAACTGCTGCGCCGTGCGACTCACTGATGTTACTCTTACTGTTATAAAGTGAACTGTTGTCTTACGCGGTAGTTTTGACTTGCAGCGGTATCGGCTGCGGCCGAGGATGGGAGAACTGCTGCGCCGTGCGACTCACTGACGTTACTCTTACTGTTATAAAGTGAACTGTTGTCTTACGCGGTAGTTTTGGCTTGCAGCGGTGTCGGCTGCGGCCGAGGATGGGAGAACTGCTGCGCCGTGCGACTCACTGACGTTACTCTTACTGTTATAAAGTGAACTGTTGTCTTACGCGGTAGTTTTGGCTTGCAGCGGTGTCGGCTGCGGCCGAGGATGGGAGAACTGCTGCGCAGTGCGACTCACTGACGTTACTCTTACTGTTATAAAGTGAACTGTTGTCTTACGCGGTAGTTTTGGCTTGCAGCGGTGTCGGCTGCGGCAGAGGATGGGAGAACTGCTGCGCCGTGCGACTCACTGACGTTACTCTTACTGTTATAAAGTGAACTGTTGTCTTACGCGGTAGTTTTGGCTTGCAGCGGTGCCGGCTGCGGCCGAGGATGGGAGAACTGCTGCGCCGTGCGACTCACTGACGTTACTCTTACTGTTATAAAGTGAACTGTTGTCTTACGCGGTAGTTTTGGCTTGCAGCGGTGTCGGCTGCGGCCGAGGATGGGAGAACTGCTGCGCAGTGCGACTCACTGACGTTACTCTTACTGTTATAAAGTGAACTGTTGTCTTACGCGGTAGTTTTGGCTTGCAGCGGTGTCGGCTGCAGCCGAGGATGGGAGATCTGCTGCGCAGTGCGACTCACTGACGTTACTCTTACTGTTATAAAGTGAACTGTTGTCTTACGCGGTAGTTTTGGCTTGCAGCGGTGTCAGCTGCGGCAGAGGATGGAAGAACTGCTGCGCCGTGCGACTCACTGATGTTACTCTTACTGTTATAAAGTGAACTGTTGTCTTACGCGGTAGTTTTGACTTGCAGCGGTATCGGCTGCGGCCGAGGATGGGAGAACTGCTGCGCCGTGCGACTCACTGACGTTACTCTTACTGTTATAAAGTGAACTGTTGTCTTACGCGGTAGTTTTGGCTTGCAGCGGTGTCGGCTGCGGCCGAGGATGGGAGAACTGCTGCGCCGTGCGACTCACTGATGTGGGCACCCAGCCCGCTGCGTTACTCTTGCTGTTCAAACGGGCTAGCACCTGCAAACGTTACACTATTTAAGACCTTACAATTTTAGAGTACTATGAACTCTCAATACCATACCTAGTAAAAATAAAAATCACGTCAAAGTGTTATCAAATTCCTGCTAAAAGACTCAACCGATTTTTACAGTTTTTTTACACATTTACTCATACTCATACTTTTTTATTAATAACAATTAGTTACAGGTCATATAAATCTTTATTTGGTAGGTCTAAGAATAGTCGTAGGTTATTTTTTATACCCTTAGACGATAAGGCTTCCTTTGCAACTGAATTACCATCAGAAACGTATAGTCCGGGAAACCGCTGTCGACGCTCTTCGACAACTCTTTCTCGGAACTATTTTCTTTCACTTCTACTTAGTACAGTAAAAAAAAGAATTTAACTTTGCAATACATTTACGATCCAAGTTTTGTTTTTATAAGGTTTAGGGATCACTATCTGAGCACAAAATCACAAAATGCTGACAGATCCAGATGGAGCTTCAAGCGCCATCTTGAAAAAACGTTTTTGGCCAAAGGGCAAAAGTCGTGAGATCATTATTGTGAAAACTTTTTTGTTAAACTTACCGTTTACAATTTGTGGCCCATTTGATAATTTATGGCCCAATTAATTATATTCAGTAAGTGATCTCGCGCACGAAGGGTTCCGTACCGTATGGGAGCCCCATTTCTCTTGTCTTTATTAATAGCGAATAAAAAACTCCTAAAAATTACGCTTGTTGTATGGGAGCCCCCCCCTTAAATATTTATTTTATTCTGTTTTTAGTATTTGTTGTTATAGCGGCAACAGAAATACATCATCTGTGAAAATTTCAGCTGCCTAACTATCACGGTTCATGAGATACAGCCCGGTGACAGACGGACATCGAAGTCTTAGTAATAGGGTCCCGTTTTTACCCTTTAGGTACGGAACCCTAAAAATTGGATCGGAAATTTAGTGCACAGTTGTTCAAAAATAACGTCTATATTTCCAGTAGTAACTGTCTCTTTTGACAATAAAACAATAAATGTCCAACCTTATGTTTGATCTCGCTGCCGTCCCAGATGACGTCATCTTCCCATTGCAACTGAGAGACCATCAGGAACGCATCGTCCGGGAAACCGCTGTCGGCACTTTCTGACGACTCTTTCTCGGAACTCTCCTCTTCTTTCACTTCTTCTTTCGGCTCTTTTGGCTTCATTTCAGGTTCTGGTGACGGAGCCTGCAATTTAAAAGTTAATTTATTTAGTTAGTCCAGCTGTTTGCAATAAAATGGAGAAGGAAATCTTTCTGCAAAATACAAGGTTATTCCGAGACGGAGTGCGGAAGCCGAAAGGCGGTATTTCATATCACCATTATGAAGTAAGCTGTAGCCATCGAGCAAATATCTATAGAGTTACTATCGTGCAAAAAAAGTGTCCGAGCCAAAACTCTGCCCAAGCTAGGTAGTGGGCAGGCTTTTAAGTTAGTCGTAAGGCGTTTGCTAGCCGATTTCAACGCCGCGCGATGCCAAAATGCTCGGATACAAGCACTAATTATGTGACTTTAACGTCGAGATTCGAGAAAACGGCTCATTGTGAATTATTTAATGTAAATATCTAAGTCGGTATGTATGACGGCGCTCGGACATTTTTTTACTACTTTCACTTAGGGACTGTGGGTCTGTAGATATTTGCTCGAAAGCTGTCGCATACAAAATAGGAAGTCCGAATCGACAAAATTTATGCAAAAGTTGATTTATTTTTCTAGTTCTTGAGTGGCCCTATAGGCAAAAATGTATCCTTTCGGATTAGTACGCCCTCCTGAATAGCCCTATATAGTCTGTCCTAGCTCTATTTAGTTTGGCACATAATATGGGATGTTAGAAGACGGACATATCCTACGATATTAATGTACTCATCATAAAAACATTCAACTATGGGATCAACCCAGAAATCGCGCAAAAAAACAGCTGTTTTATATAAAAAGTTCATTTGACTTTCACAAAGTATATGGAACGTATTATACTGATATTTTTCAGGACCAATCCAGTCAGGCTTTAAAATGGGCCGAGTTTTAGCTCGGGCACTTTTTTTGCACGATTGTAACTTTATAGGTATTTGCTCGAAGCATATGGGTAACAGACGAAAGTAAGACCTGTAATACAAGTATTTACAAGAATACAGGCCTTCTCTCATGCCAAGCCGTGGTTCTCACACCCGCCTTACAATCGTGAGGTCGTGGGTTCAAATCCCAATCCCGTAACAATGAGTTACTTGGAATTTATGTACGGAATATCACACCACTGGCTTTTCGGTGAAGGAAAACATCGTGAGGCAACCTGCCTACGTCCATAGAAGAAATTCGATGGCGTATGTGAATCCACCAACCCGCGCTGGGCCAGCGTGGTGGAAATTACCCAATCACCCTTCGTGGGTAGGCCTACGTCCTGCAGTGGACTATTAAAAAAAAGCTGTACAGTAAAGGCCTTCTCACCTTGAGTTTAAATCCGTAATCGAATCCCTCTCCAGATTCGGGCACGTTCAGCATGTCGTACCAGACTTGCGCCGGTCCAAACCGCCAGTGCGCGGGCGCCGGCCGTTGAGACTTGTCCCCACCACTCGAGTTATAGTTATCTGTGGACGACTGCTGGTTTTCTTCCATTGGCCTAAAAATAACAAATTATATTTGTTAGAATATTTGAGAATCGTTCATTTGCCTTTACTTGCCATGAGATTGTGAACTTCGCCATACAAAAACTATAACCTGTTATCTATCTCTAATTGTAATCTTCTTCTTCATCTTTTATGTTTTGGCGTCGCATTATTGTGCATTTGCCAGTGTCAAGTATTTTTAATAATTTTGATATTTTATCAAAATAGTCAGTCGTAGTCACGTCATAGTCCAATAAAGTCGCAGTCAAGTCCAAACATAGTCAAGTCATACCTCAATATAGCAGTGGAGACCTTACTAGAGGCGTCTTTGGAGATTTGGTAACAACACGGAACAACATGATACGTCACATTATATCACTTGCCTACACTCATGCACGTAAATCAGCTCATTATCAACGAAATACCACAATTTTTCACTAATTATCACTGATAAAAACACAAGTTTAACAAAATAATACAATGAGGCGACATGTTTTTTCTGCGTTCCCCCCAAAACTCCAATTGTAATCTGATTTAAGCGATTTTCATGTAATGAAAACTTTAATCTTCAAACTAAGCCGCTGGAGCAGTTATGCCGGCGTCCCAGACGCCACGCTCGGCTACTTTAAGGAACTGGGCTGGCTCGGGTAGACGCTGGAGGGGGACAACACCCGATGCGGGACGTCAGTGCAGGACTTATCGCCCCCACATCGAATAAAAACACTTCAATCGCTAGGGTTAAACGTCTTAGTTTTTACAGTTTTTTGAATGGCTCTAAAGTTATAAGCCTCTATAAAGTCATATTTAACGCCCAAACTTAGCCGAAAAGGATTGACTTACTATACAGAAATTAAAAACTGAAAAAATAATAGAGAGCCTGCAATATTTCTTGTTCAAGCCACTGACACCAACAACATTCATTACAATTTAGGGGTGAAAAGAGTTTTCTCCTGGAACGTAAATTCTATCAAAACTTAGCTGTCCGTAAAGTCGGTTTACGAACGATAATTATACGTGATAACGTCAAATTAAAACATTGTTGAAGCAACAACTGAAACAAGTCGAACGCTTAGGCCGATCGTGCCTCTCTATCGCTTGTTCCGCTCGGTTCAGACGGAGTGTGACAATTTTTCATGCGTGCAGCCGGCGTTCAACGCTTTTATAAGATGTTATAACGCAAAAAAAAAAAATGGAGAATCAGTCGTTTGTCTTTCGTATGTGTCATGCTACGTGATCCGAAAAGGTTGCTTTTTCAGATTACGTCGCAAGACACACAGATAAAAAAACGCAAGTGGAGTCCCTCGGAAAAAGTGAAACTTCGACGCAACAGTGCTTTCAAACCCCCTCCATGGTAGCGTTAAACGTTTAACGCAACCTTGTTGGAAGTCGCATTAGAAGTTTCATTCAACAAACAACGTACGAGTATATTGAAGTGAAACTTTTAATGCGACTTCCAACAAGCTTGCGTGGAGGGACTCCACGCACAATTTTTTATCATAGGGGCAGTACTGCAAAGAGTACTTGTCGTTGTAATACGTACTTGAGTAATTTCTCCTCGTCATCGCTGGCATATTGCACCTCCTGGTTGTCGGGCGCGGCGGGCGGCGTGTCGCTGCTGGTGCTGCCGCTGCGCTTGCGTCGGCGGCGCTTCTTCACGCCGCGCCAGATCTGGGGCAGGCTCGACAGCTTGCCGGGGCCGAAGAGACGAGCAAATAGTAGGACCTGCAAGTTTGGTATAATAGGCATGACGACTGGGTAAAAGAAATATTAATATAACTAGCCGACTCGAGAAACGTTGTTTTGGCATAATAATATTAAATAATTGGCCAAGTGCGATTTGGACTCGTGTACGAAGGGTTCCATACCCTATGGGAACCCCCTTGGCCCCATTTCAAACGCCTACCTGTTGCCGTTATTAATATGGTGCAAAAAACGGCAAAAAAACTACGTTTGTTGTATGGGAGCCCCTCTTAAATATTTATTTTATTCGGTTTTTAATTTAAATTTATTGTTATAGCGGCAATGGCAACAGAAATACATCATCTGTGAAAATTTCAGTTGCCTAGCTATCACGGTTCCTGAGATACAGCCTGGTGACAGACAGACAGATAGACGGACAGACGGACGGACAGCGGAGCCTTAGTAATAGGGTCCCATTTTTACCCTTTGGTACGTAATATTATTATATATTCTTTGCCTTTGGGTAAGGAACCCTTAAAATATCACCAATAAAAAAATGCCATTATAAATTGAAATTTAATCTATCCAATCTCTCAAGTTGGATCAAACTGCACACAGTGTACAACATTTGGTTAATATCGGTTCAGTAGTTAAGGAGTTCATCGCGAACAAACAACGTGACACTAAATTTTTATACATACGGATGTACGAGTATAAAGAAGAAAGATTAGTCCGTCAGTTACATTACCAAAAAAAAGGACACGTTTCTTTTATTTTGTCAATCAAATAAAAATAGCAAAGATAAAGCTAATTAAAGTTCGGGAGTGTGGGCTTGTGACGTCACTATTAGGTAAAATGTCTATCTAAGCGCGACTTCACACGGAAGTTTAATGGGCTATAACTTCATCATTTTTCGTTTAACTGAGAAAATAAAAAATAAATGTTTAGTATATTTTGATGATCTAGCTGACTTATGCCCTACGAATAATACACTATTTATTACATATTTAGCAAAATTATGGCACATCTAATTAGGGGCAAACCACAACGGGCAAACATAATTATATTTCCGTCTCGTTACATTACATTGCGTAAAATAGAACAGCAACATTCCGACGTGTTTTTGCCAGTCGAAAGCGGTTACCATCAAGTATATTTCAGAAAATATTATATACATATTTACACTTACTTTATCCGGGCGAAAATCAGGGAACAGTTCTGTGACGTCAACATTAGCATATTTCGATGGCAACATTGCCGCTAAAGGCGTCTCTAGCTTCTTTCCATTACTATTAGCCTTTTCTGATCTTAAAGTTCTGCCACTGTAAAAACAATTGGGTAAATTAAATATAAATACTTTAATGGAAAAGATGTTAGAATTGCTTTAAAGTTTGTAACGGTAAAAGCTCTTTGGCAATATCTGTAGGAACTGCCACTTTTTTGGCAGTTCTACAACAACTAAGCAGGAGTCTTGAAACACTGAATAATAAATCTATAGAATATAGAAACATGGTAGAAGAACGATGACTTTTGTAGAAAGAATCATCACTATTATAATTTCAGCCTTAGGACATCCACTGCTGATCATAGGGTTCCCCTATAGATATCCAATAACACCAGCCCGAGTAGCACAGCAAGGGGAGAAAACCATTTTATCCACTCTTAATGTCAGATGTCATTGTCAATCCATACTTTATTTCCTCTTCGAGGGGATATAATGGTGGAAAGACTATTAGTCCCTTTGCCATGCTTCCCGTGCAGGAAGAATCTGCATCCACCGCAATCCTGCAGTCTCGATTAGGTCGCCTGTACCCCTTATCGGAGAACGTCTTACGCTGCGTTTGCTGGTACGTGGTCTCCAATAGAAAACTTTTCTTTCTATCAGCACAGCTCTGCCAACTGTACCTATATTCTAAATGCTACGACATTGTATATAATAAAAGAATCCTTGTTAACAAGGTTTTTTACCGAGGCTACAAACATTTCGGCACCGGGCGTAGCTACGGTGAAAAACCTAGTCGGTCGAAAAAACTTCGGTCATCAATTATGTATGTAACACTATGGATGTCTGCTAAAGACACCAAAGCAAGCCGGGTACAAACCGTGTTCGTGAACAAGCTTAGCCGGCACCCGGCCCGACGCTGGATCTTATAGAAACATTCTCGTTAACAAGAAGCCTAAACTAGATAGAATGATAAAAAAAGGAAACACTCACGGAATGGTAGAGGGAGGTGGCATAAGTCCCCCATCACCCTCCATATCCCCTTCGTATCCCTCTTCATTCCCGCTCTGTGGCTCCATCTGTTCGTAAATGCTCTCTCTACTCGTCCAACTTTCCATAACCTCTGTCTGTGGACAATCTCCCAATGGGTCGGTCTCCTCTTTCATACATATGTCGGTTTCCATCACCTGTGTTTCCGATGTGTCCTGTGTTTCGTGCTCTCCCGAGTGTAGGTTAGTGATATTTACCTCCTAGTGTTAACACAGAATGTGAGGACATTACACCCAAACAGCAATTGAGTTTGCACTTATTTTTAACATATTATGTACTTTAAAAAAACTCAACCTAGTACATCCACTGTCCGAAAATGATATTATTAAGATCGCAGGAACGCGCTGGATACAAGCCGCTTTCAATAGGTATTATTGAAAATCCATATCCAGCCATATTATGTCCAGCAGTGGACGTCCTACAGCTCTGCTGTTAATAATGATGAGGATGATGAAAAAAGGGGGATTTTCAATTTGACTATTGGTATTTTGTTAAATGTATGTTACGCTAGGATTCCGCCAAATTTTAATGATTCTTACATGTTTGATAGATAGTTGTCCCATTTAAATTTTATCAAAATTAGTTGAGCGGATTTCGAAAAATGAACAATAATTTAATACCTAATTAAAAAACCCCCGACACAAAAATATTTGACAACAAACTTTCAAATGACAACCATTTTGGGCACATTTGTAGAATTTTGGTTCTTCCATCTCCACTTTAACCCACCATAACTCTTAAACGGCTCAATCGATTTTTATAAAACATAGCTAAGAACACTCTCGATTAAGTCTCCTTTCATCCAAAAAAAACTAAACTGAAATCGGTTCAGTGGTTCGAGCGCTATGATGCCACAGACAGACAGACAAACAGACACGTCAAACTTATAACACCCCTCTTTTTCGTCGGGGGTTAAAAATGGTATAATGTGGTAATCAAGCTCAGAATAAGAACTAGTAATTGTTCTGAGGATTCAAGTGAGCTGTTCAGACTTTGTATGTAGATTGCAATGACTGATTGTCAGTTGTGACATTTTTAGTGAAAAATTATTAAATTGTAAACAAGTAATCAAAGGAATGGACAGAGTAAGGAATAGCACACTGCATTCCATCACAAAGGTAATTGAAATAGACCAACAAACTGCCAAACTAAAGTGGAATTGTAGTGCTGCAAGCAAAAAATAAGTGCAAACTTAAATCAAACATGGAATATGTAATAACACAATTAACATTAAGCCCCGAGTAGACCAACGCTTGTTTAAGTTAATCATGTGATTACTGTATTTAACCAGCGGTTTTTGCTTGCTGAATAGCAAAATTTCATTAAAAAGCTGTTAAAGATTTAACCAACGGTTGAAAAGTTAAACATCAGTTGGTGAACTAGGGTCTAAAACCCGAGTTTAATCGTTGTTTAAATACAGTAATCACATGTTTGACTTAATCAAGCGTTGGTGAACTTGGGTCTATATTGATGTTGATTTTTGGAAGTTGTTGGACCAATTAATTTTTCAAATGAGTTAGTCATAATTTTACGACTGTCAGACGACAATGTACTATGTAAGCCAAGGACCAAAAGCCAAACTATTATACTGCAATCAACTTTAACCAATCAACAACAAATTGACATCATCATTACAACATATTTGAGAAACATTAAGAGGAAGGATGGTCTGTAATTTTCCATACAAACGTATTACGCTGTTTTCTTCCTGGAAAATACTTTTAGAGCCTCAATTTTTTGTCATAAAATTAAATTTAGCTGTTTAGACTACCCTGTCTTTTCTTTTTCTTGATAAATTAATTATCAGGCAAAATATGACCCTTCAAAATCACAAAAAAATTCACCATTATTACTGACGTCTTTAGAGACCTACCAGAAGAGACTAAATAATATCTAACGAAATATAAAATGACAGAATCATGAACACATGTTTTTTTTTAAATTTTGACATAAAAAACACTTGATTGATCTTGTTTTTGAAGAAGAAAACAGCGTAATACGAAACGTTGTCTCGCCATGTTTTTTGTAGGTATAAATCGCTCTGAGCTGCAATTGTCCCTATCGCACGATGCGGGGGTAGGGTCGAGGTGAGGGAGGTTCAAACCTATACGTACACAAGCACTAGGGATGTAGTAATAGTCGATATTTTTGTCGATGCTCTAGTGATGTCCATCGATATCGATGTTTATTAAAAAGATTAGTTATTTTTCAAATCCTGTGATTTGACCGTTGTATGTTTGTTACTTTTGAAGAAAAGATTTTATGTATGGAATATAGGCGTTTAGTTGCTATGTCGCAGCGATTATACAGAATATCGTGCTGTATCCGCAGACATCTACGAGTAAATGAGTTAGGCGCAGAATAACCAATTCTCTTAATGCCCAACTAATCTGGGAATGCTCAATTCTACGAAAGCATAATTCTATGAATGCCCAATTCTCAAAATGATCGTGTAATAACTGTAACGTATAAATATAATTATCCTTAGTCCACTTACCTAAGCGAAAAACGTTCTATTAAATTATTAAATTATCAAAGACACAACATTAAATAATTAAAAAACACATAATCAGTCACATTACAAATACAACAAAATAAATAAATCTATATCTAATAAAATAAATAAGTTCTATGCTGTGCTTGCCAGTATAGGTAGCGCCACACAAGTCGGCGGATGAGATGTAAGACGCAGATGACACTTTGCCGTAATTCGCTAATTATTGCGCATGTGCGCACAATGCCGACGCCGCGTGGCGTAGTGGTACTCGTAAGCAAGGGCGTGCGCGCGGGAGACATGAGGTTGGCGGGCGGTTGTGTCCGTGCGGCGTCTTGTCTCTCTGGCTCCTGACATACCTATATTTTGCCTATTGCGCAGCGTTCTGCGCCTAACTTTACATCCGCTGACTTGTGTGGCGCGAATTATACGTGAGATTCATTCGAGAAAACAGCCCCATTGGCTATCCGTTCATTGAACTATGTGCCTTTCCCTTTGTCATTTTAACTTGGCTATCCGCTGAGTTTTGCTGAAAAGTGTGTAGTAATTTGTGGATGTTCTATCCTGTATTTATATGGTGTGTGCTAACCACTGCTGCTTTAATTTGCTAATAGTTTCAACTTTTTTAAACTTATTCAAAGTAGAACCTAAGTATGACAAGCAGTTCTCCAAACAGTAAGCATTGCATCTGTTTGATTGAATTCTTAATTATTTTTTATACTACTGGACTACTCGCGCAATGAATATACGGGAATAGTTACAATATAAAAGGCAAGAAGTTTTATATGTCCAGATATACAGGGTTATCCAGAACTGGTGTACTAAGCCGAAAGGAGGTGATTCGGACTATTATTATGAACAACTTTTAATATATGTGGCCAAACCGAAATTCGAGAAAAAAACCAATCGTGTCATACATTTTTTCGAGTCCAAGTTGCAGTTTTGTATGGAACAGCTGATTTTTAGTTCACGAAATCCGCAGCTAGACCCATATTCATATATTCATATAATTTTATTGGTATCAAAATACAAGATACAAGTCAATCCAAATCAATTACAATTCTAGTTATAATTATAATATCCTTAAAATTTCAGCTTAGCTAAAGCAAAGCATAATTATCTTAAAATTACAATAACTTAAAATCGCTGTAGTTAAATTAATTAAATTATATATTTAAATAAAAAATGATTGAATGTTAAATTGTAAAAACAAAACGATAATCATTCAATATAAATCTGAACAATGCTACAATATCAAAACTTAAAATGACAAAAATTGCATAGTTAATAAATTAACAAATATGAATTTGTAACAAAATATAGTAAACATAGTAAACTTTGTTCATAATAACGAACGTGTAGGTCATAGGTAGGTACACCTCTGAAACCTCCTTCACTTTGTAAAACACGACCTTGTAAAGAGGTATCGTGTATCCACCAGTAGACGTCACGTGACAGAAATGATGATGATGAATTGAGAAACCTTTCATTTTGACTGACCTACAAAAAGAAGGGGATTTGCAATTCGTGTATGATAAGATAAGATAAGATATATTTATTGGCCTTATAACTACAAACGTTACACTAGGCAAGTCAAATTTACAATTGTATCACAAATAATCACAATGCATAAAATTCAAATAAAATAATAAAAATAAAACAAAACTTAAGTAATTCAACATCAATTAGGTAGAAACAACTATTATAAAATTAGAAAAATTTAAAACTGTTAGGTAATTCAAGGGCTTTAAAATAGGTACTAATTACTTCACATATTCGATTTTTCCGAGCCGATTCTCAAGTTTGTTTTTACAAGTTTATGTTTAACTTGCAATGTATGTATGTAAATAATATATTATTTTGGGTCAAACCATGCAACGCAATTTTGAAGCAGATATTGAAGCTATCTGTTATTTTTTACGTACCTAAATCACTTGAAAGATTTTATACCCCAAAAATTGTGTAATATTCGAAAATTTATAGGTTGAATTAATTTTAAAGTTTAGATTCTTCTTTTTGGACTATTTAATTTAAATAAAAGCTTGTTTTTAATAAGATTTTACACTTTGTTTATTGTATGTTGAAGAGTTATGTGCGTGTTTTCCTTAAAAAAAGTTATTTGGTATATCTTAAGTTAGGTATTTGGTAGAATTTTCAGTATGTATTATGCAGCGCCTACAGAAATCAATTAGTTAAATAGCTATTTTTGTTCGCAGCTTTAGGATTAAGGTCAATTGTGTAAAGTTGGCTATTTATAAGGTTTTTTCAAAAAATATTATTCGAAAGAAAATTAAAATCAATATACCTACTTCGCCTATATGTGTAAAAAAATAATGTAGCTTTCTAATTCGATAAAAAATATGCAGTATAAAGGTTTTCGTTTGCTATGCGCTATCCCAAAAAACCGGAGCTTATGTACCTACCATATTTTGCTACAATTCAAAAGAATACACCAGCCGTCCGCCTGAGCTAGGAGCGCGGGCGGGCGCGGGAAGGGCGCGGGCGGAGTTGTTGCGCAGCACACACACAAATACAATTGCATCACACCACACATAGAAGCTCCCTGGCTTGGGCGCATCGCGACAGCAATAGTTTTGCCAAATACCTACTTCTCAAATTCCTTGGCGCTCAGCTTTTCTCTTAATATTATCAACATTGACAAGTATTGCAATGTCTCATTCACAAACATTCAATTAACCTGTTATAGCTAATGTGTTTATCAAGAGTTGTGATAGCTTTAGCTCTCGTACTTGTTTTATTAAATAAAACACCTAGAAGTTCGTCTCTTATTGCTCTCACTAATTTTGTTCAAGCAAGAAGACACAAACATCCTCATGTTTTCTTTTCAACCCATAAAAGAATAAAATAATAATATAGCTGTAATTAATAAAATAAAGAAAATGAAATGAAATATTATACCAGACTTCTTAAGTTTTCACATTAACACAAACACCCAAACAGTGAAGTGATGTACCATTTACAACACAGTTTAATATAATGTGCATTTAAAAATAAGAAAACTCAATACATAATAAAACTCAATACATTGACAAACAGGACTATAAAAATTAAATTTAACAAATTGCAAGACTATACCAAAACAAACAATCTATAGCTTTAACCACAAGACTACTTAAGGCCATTCATAGTCTAAGTCATATGTTAAGGGGAAGAGTACACAAAGTCATGCATCATGACAATATAAGCCTGAAACAGATGGGATGAATAAAGTCATAAAATTCACATGAAATAATTTATGAATGGTCTTTGCTCATTGACATAGTTAGAGATTTTCTTTAGGGCTACTACCTAGTTAGCTAGCATCCCGCCTGCTTTTGCCCACACCCCTAAAAACAGAATGTATTTAAAATTCCAGTTTTCTGGGGTGGGCAAAGCCCACTTAAGCTGAAAACAAACTATTGGATGTGGCTGACGGACACGGCTGATGGTCACGTCTTAGCAGTGTGCACAGTCTTAAAACATCTGGTGTGCCAGATCTCTCTCGGACGTCCAAACACTTAAGGTTAGCCCAAGGTGTCTGATGTCCGATAGGTCGCACGGCTCAGTGGACATTCATTATCTAGGTACCTATAAGTCGCGACTGTCAGTCGCATCCGATAGTTTGTTTTCAGCTTTATGCTTCCCCTAGCTACACCCATTTCTTCACTACAAACACTCATTAAATAATATTACTTATCACACACATTACATTAGCTTTTACAGTGCACTAAATCTATGGTGCTATTAACAAATAAGAACTTTGTGTTAAGAATAATGTTTGATATGTAGTGAGTGCATGGCAATATGTGTTGATGTGATTCACCCATATTAAGTCAATAATACAGATTTGAATGCAATACATTATGTATGTGTGTTTTTTAGCTTAGACAGAACATAGTTTAAAAGCCAAGTCTCTGACAAATATAGCACTTCTGTGGTTTTTTTCAGAACTTATTTATTGATTATCATCCCACTGGCTTTTTAATGAAGGAAAACATAGTGCGGAAACCTGTTTATATCTACAGTTTATCTATAGAATAATTTTGATGGAATATATGAATCTACCAACCTATATTGAATCAGTAAGGTGCATTTGGCCTAATCACCCTTTATTTACAGTAGAATATTAAAATATTCTTGTAAAAAGTTAGGAATTTCAATCAAACAATGGTTCATTTAACCTCTCAAAATTTTTACAACCAAAACTTGGATGAAGAAAGTTGTTGAATTTCAATGTCAAATCAAAACAATTTATATTATTTTAAAACACTTTTTCTCTGTAAATGACTCAATTAACATCACATTTCTATTTTTTCTAGTAGGTGAGGCTGAGAAAAGGGTACCATCGCAGTGTCTGGATCACCAAATATCCCTCTCAAGCGTTAATTTGGACCTCTGCAACATAGTCAGGAGTGACTCAACTGACTATGGTAATGAAATGTTTGTGTAGTAGAAATGTTACATCGTAAACTTACTTTAACATCTTCGACTGCATCATCAATGTCAAAAAAGTCTACAGCCGATGGACTCTTCTGATTATAATCTGAAATAAATACAGCACTCTTAATGTTAAAGGTGCAATGATAACCTGTATCAATGTACAACAGCCCTAGCTTGCGGACATAATAATGTGGTAATAATGGCATATAAGCATAATATCATCAATCTGACGATCTGACCGAGCAGACAACAAAGAGCAGTTCAGCCACAGTCACTGGAAATGGTAATTATCAGGCGATTTTTAGGCATCCTACAATAATTACGATAGCTAAAATAAAGCTACATAGACCAGATACATCTAATAGGTAACGTTACTTTAGTACAATACCTTTTTCTTGATCCTCTTTCGAAATCTCTTCTTCCTCGAGAACTTCAGAGAGCATAGAGCCCAGCCCGAGTCTGGATAGGGAGGACAACATCCGCTTAGAGTCCCCATCGAGAAGACCATCGTCCACAAGCTGACCGCTCTCGTCAATGTTTCCAAACAAGAAGCCAGTCAGGTCCATGCCTGACCGGCCCTCGCTAGGATCGTCGCTGTCACACATTGTGTCGACTGATTAAAAACACACTGACTTATAACTTAAAATAAACTGCATTGTAAACTTCAAATCAGAAGAAAACAAAATGATTTTATTTCACTTCAATAAAAAGCAAGAAACTCTCTTTGCAAGAAAAAATAAACAGCATTTTTCAGCGTTTCTACCAAGTTTCTACTGAAGCTGTCGCCAAAATCTACCAAAATCTACGAAATCTGAGAATGAGGAAAATAAACTGAATGATCAATTTTGTAATATTTTTACTGGATCAGGAATACTGTGTTCTATGTTGTTGATTATCTAAAACTATTTTTGTGTAACGTCAGGGTTAATGTTAATGCTTTTAATATTACGAAATTCCTCCACAACTTATCAAAAATTTTTGAATATTTCGTATTTTTGGTCTCCACAACACGGGCCCTCGAGCCTAGTGTGGGACCGCTGGAAATAGTAATAAGGAATTGTTTTTCTTGCTTTCTTTTATTTTGTCTGCATGCGATACTTAAGATTCCTTTGTAATTTGTGTTTGTGGAAATAAATGATTATTGATATTGATATTGATATTAAAAAAAAATCAGCTGTTCCATACATTTTGTCGAAGGTGAACGACATTTTTATATGGAGCAACAACTTGTTTTTTAGGAATTAATAAAAGTCGTAAGTCGTATGTGATCTCGCTCATAAAACTTCAAACCTATGCTAGCTAACAGCATATACGTTTAAACGGACCTGTAAAACGGACGTTCTATGAATATGGGCCCTAAATTGTAAGAGGTAAAATATTCGTCAGAGAAAGAAACAAAGACAACGAATCAGCACGATAGAAATATCAGAAATAAATTTATTGCAGTAATTTCTTTTCAGAAATTTTTAAAATTGCATTTACTTTAAAGTTAATTTTAAATTACAGCTACTCGGTTCATTAGACCTCTCAAATTTTTTACAACCAAAACTTGGATAAAGAAAGTTTTTGAATTTTAATGCCAAATCAAAACAATATAACATTAATTTAAAACAGTTATTTTTCTTTGTAAACTACTCAATTAATATCATATTCCTATTTTTTCTATTATTAATTTTCTATATTTTCCACCACAAACGACATTCTGTGATGGCGCTGGTCACGTGACACGTGTAACGTCTCACGCTAGTAAATAACGTTAGTTAAGTCTAGTAAATACGCTGGTTTACATCCAAAAATTTACAAATAAAAGATACTTTAGAACTAGCTTACAGATCCAATAATATTACTTCGAAAACATAAAAAACCAAATTACATAAACAACAGTCAATCGAGAAATTCTCGCTTACTAGCATATTATGACCAGAGTTGCCATTGATCTTTAAGCGTTCACGTTAAAGATTACGTACATTCATTAAAAAAAAAATTGTACTTATTTCGTGCGATTTGAGAAAATTAGACAATATTATAATTTAAAAAAAAAAGTGAAGTATGTCTTTTAAGGCCATTATCTGTCAGGATTACTGCAATCAATGCCATATTTTCAATGTTGTCAAATAGACCATTTAATAGTGGGGTCAAAATCTACTAAATATATGAGAGTTTACCAAAAGTGGTCACACTGTCTTTGCTGTCAACCATTGTCACCATAAATTTGTCAAGAGAGCTGTCAGTTTTTTTTTTATAATTCCCCTTTCAGGACCATGGAAACTAAGTTGGATTTTGTGTTATTTATTTTGAGATATATTGTGGCCGATTATAAAGGCACCATAGTAAATAACAATTTAGCATATGGTTCTCCCTTTCAAATGCATATTTAGTGAAAAATAAACAGCAATATTAAAAATGGCTATTTTGGTTAAGTTCAAGTCATGCCTTAGCAGAGCATCCCGCAGTTCCGGATAGTCCCGCAGACAGCTGCGACCTATTCATCAACCGATGACGAAGCACTTATAAACTTTACTGTGACTACTATTTATGGGTGATTTATTTTAAAAAGGGATGATGATCCGTGCATGATGTGCGGGCGGCGACTTGCTAGGTTCCATTCATTCCATACATTTTTCTAGTCCCCGCCCCGCCCCGTCGCGTCGTCGTCCGGTCCGTATATAAGTATGTATACAAACAGAACGGACTACACTTGTATTCAAAATGTATCAAACGTGCCCCGTCTGGCCCGGGCCGTCCTGTTCTTATGTCAGAAGCGCAGGGCGTTTGCGCGAGTGTGAGTGTGTGATATATTGTATTTTAATACATAACTTTACTTTATTATTACCTACATTAGTTTTTGTTTGACATGTAACTTATAGTTATGAATAAATGAGTATGAGTATTAATGATAGTACTTAATTATATAGGGGAAATACGGACAATATGACATATATGGACAAAACGACATATTGTGCTTATTTCAAAATTGGCGGGCTTTAGCAAGACTTTTGACACTTGAACGTGTGACAGTCGCTATTTTAATAATCCTGTGAGACGCACGGCGCCATTGGTTCAGTCTTGTCGGAGTGACGAGTCATAACGTGTTTTGTTTCTTCAAAAGTTTATTTGTTTGATGGATTTCTTCTGTTTTTTGGTGAGTTACATGTTGAATATTATGACCACTTGTACTACAACAAAAGAGCTATGTCTGAGCTACTTATTAACACTAAATTTATTACGATTTCTCGTATTTTAAAAAAAGTTATGAGATTTTTTACTTCTTGTTTACTTTTGGGCATAACGACATACCCTCGTAATGGACAAAACGACATAGGTATGTCATTTTGTCCTTAGTGTTTATGATAGTCAAGGTTCAAGATTTTTTTTTTGTTTTTTAGGTGAGATGCCGCGAAATTATAATAGAACGACAAACCGGCAGTCATGGAGCCAAGAAAGCATGAACAAAGCTATTCAAGCATGGAAAGAAGGCAAAATGGGTTGGCAACTGGCCGCAAAGACATTTGGCGTTCCTCAGGCGACGTTAAGAAGACATGCTCTTAATACAAATAAAAATTTACAATCAAACAGTAAGGGATTAGGCAGGTTTAAGATCACTTTTTCTTCTGAGATAGAGAGAGAATTAGTAGACCATATTAAATTTCTAGAAACACGACTTTTTGGTTTGACACGGGCGTCAGTCCAGGAGCTTGCCTTTGAGTTAGCGGAAAAAAATGGGATTCCCCATCCTTTCAACAAGGACAAGAAACGTGCTGGACAAGAATGGCTAGACAGTTTCCTTAAAAGAAATAAAGATATTTCTCTGCGCACTCCAGAACCAACTTCCGCGGCAAGAGCTCAAGCATTTAATAAACCGCAAGTGTCAAAATTTTTCCAGATTTATGGCGAGTTTTTGGCTTCTCACAGTATAGGACCTCATCGAATTTACAATATGGACGAAACTGGACTAACCACAGTCCAAAAACCACAAAAAATATTAGCTACCAAAGGAAGGAAACAAATTGGCTGTCTTACTAGTGCTGAAAGAGGTTCGAATGTGACTGTGGTATGTTGCACAAATGCCATCGGTGCATTTATACCACCCTGTATGATCTTTCCCAGAAAGAACATGAAGAAAGAACTAGTAGACGAGGCTCCTACCGGTACTCTAGGGCTAGCACAAGAATCTGGATGGATGAACATGGAGGTTTTTGTTAAATGGTTAAAGCATTTTCAAGCTCACACAAAGTCTAGTAAACAGGATCCGGTCCTACTTATTTGTGATGGTCACTCGAGTCACAAAACCATTGAAAGTTTGACGTATGCCAAAGAGAATGGCATTCATATGTTGTGTCTGCCACCGCATTGCACACATCGCATGCATCCCCTGGACGTCACTATCTATGGACCTCTTAAGACATATTTCAATCAAGAAGTCTCTAAGTGGTTAAAAAACCATCCAGGGCGCGTTGTTACCCATTTGCAAATAGGAGGATTGTTTAATGAAGCGTATGGGAAGGTTGCCACGGTTCAAAATGTAAGCAACGGATTTAAAAATACAGGTCTATGGCCAGTGAATCCTGATATTTTTCCAGACTACATGTTTGAACCAGCAGAGACCACAAATATCCCAATAAATGAGGTTAATGTTGCAAATCGTGTGCCTGGACCTTCCAACGCACCATTTCTACCAGCTGAACTTGCCAACTCGCCACTTAAACAACCTGCAGGCGCCACAAATCAGGAGAATATTGCAGTTAATGAACCTGGACCTGTCAACGTACAATTGTCACCACCTGAACGTGTCGACCCTGTTCCGATGGAACCTGCAGATATCATAAATGTCCTATCAAACACGAATAATATTGCAGGTTTTGAACTTCAGCCTGCCAATTCACAATTATCACCACCTAGATATTATGTCAACGCTCAGGAAGATCCGTATATTGCTGCATCTATTTTAGACCCATCAGGAACGAATGGTCAAGAACTGGAAGAATCCATAATATCATGCTCTTCACAAAACACGAGTGCAGCCGATATTCGTGCACTTAAAATTCCAATTTCAACTATTTCACCAGCACCACAAGGTCAGTTCATTCGAGGCCAAGGAAAAAGGAAGATTAAGTCTACCAAAGGACATTGGCTTTTAACTTCTACCCCAAATATGGAAGAAGTATATGCAAAAAACAGACCAAAAGATCCGCCGGAAAATAAGAAAAGGTTGGTGAAGAAATCCCTTTTTGAAGACAGAAAACTTGGTGTCAAAAATGTTCCTGCCACTTCAAAAAACGCGCTGGGAGAAGGACAAAGAGCTAAGAGGCAGCGTAAAACTGCCACCCCTATAGATTACAGCTCTGATACTGATGATTTCACTGCCGAAACACAGGACGACGACGACTGCCCCTGCATCTATTGCAACGATCTCTACTCCCGTTCTTAGCCCGGTGAAAGCTGGCTACGCTGTATGTCTTGTTCGCATTGGGCTCATGCTTCATGTGCCGATGTCCCTAAAAACTCTAAACACTTTGTTTGCGAACTTTGCTCCTAAAACTGGAGTGTATCATTTCGTCCTTTCTTATTATTTTAGTATGTCATTATGTCCTTACTCTGTGTGTCGTTTTGTCCATACTATATGGACAAAATGGTTATTATCATTGTCTTTATAAAAACTTAATAAGTATTTTTTTACTGTTCCTATTTAGTTAAAAACGTGTATTACTTATAGTAAAAACCCTAAAGATGATCATTAATAAAGAAGACTGATAATAATTACGTTAAATAAATAAATATAATTCAAAATCAAAACAGTATGTCATTTTGTCCATACTTCCCCTACTGGTAAATAAAGCAATTCAAGCGAAATTATTCCCTAACCATTCCAAAATATTCAAAAATTCACAACGTTAATGTTCAAGTTTTCACTTCTGCCGGCACTCCCGGAGTGAAACCCGTTGTTTTTTTTTTTATTTTCATTACCTACCCTCATGTGGTCTGCTCCGAGCAGTTCAGTTGAGGTACCTTGGTATCTCGGCTGTTTACACAGATATAAAAAGTGCAAGTGGAGTCCCTCCGCGCGGAAGAAGTGAAACTTCGACGACACAGTGCTTTCATGCCCCTACATGGTAGCGTTAAACGTTCAATAAAAACTCAATGATTGTGTGTGGAAAGTAGAATATCAATAATTTCGTCTGCTGTTTTGAATGTCTGAATAGCTCATAGAAATGTATATTGTAAAAAAATAATACTAATAAGGACCAAGCTTTGTTTGTGAATTTATGAGAATAAATGGAAAAGTACACGGCCTTGCCTACTTATATTTATATTTAGTGTATGGATAGATCTCAATTTTCAGTTCATTGTCCATTTATGGGGTAGCTCCCATACATTTAAAGTTATACCCAAGTGAGGACCAAATAAAAATTTAATCCTCACTTAGGTAGGAATAACTTTTGTGAGTGTACGATATACCTATTATAACTATTAAATAATTAGTACTTCCGTAGTGTAGGTAGATAACAAATGGGAGCACGAGCAAGCAAGGCGATCCAAGAGGTCATCCCACCGAAGTACGAACTAATTTCACTAATCGGCTTATAACTATTATGTTGGGCGGATATACGAAGCACGGAGGTAGAGTAGGTATCTAACTACCCGCTAAATTGTTCCCGGCACGCTCGGATGATCTGTTAAATTGATGTAGGTAAGTTACGGTATCTCAGTTCCGTAAGCCGCTGCAATTTGTTAACAACGGGGAGTCTCAACGGAAGTAGGCACACTATTTTATGGAGCTACGTAGACATTAGAGCCAGAGCACAAGAGGTATGAACAGCCCGGTGGGAAAGTAGATTGTATTTAGGAGTGGTTGAGCTTGTAAGATTAGGAACTGTTATGAACAACAATATTAATTTAAAACAAAAAAATGCCAAGTAGATGGTTATGAAACACAAAACGCCCATGCTACGATTGGTGACGTAAGTAAAAGCATGTAATGTTGGGGAGGAACGATTGATGGCTCTGGAGTCGATTGAGAGGCGAGCCAAGAGGCTGATTGACAACGACACCCTGACTATGTCGCAGCTGCAAAGTCTCGAGCATCGACGCAAGGTAGCGTGTTTATCGGCCTTTTACCGGATCCACTTCGGAGAGTGCGCCCAGGAGTTGCACAATCTGGTCCCACCTGCCCTTTCTTCTATCGTACGGCTAGACAGACGCGACCAAAGCGCCACCCTTTTATGGTGGACATTCCGCGCATTAGAACCAAGCGTTTCGAATCCTCATTCCTCATACCAACAGACAGAATGTGGGAACGCTTTGCCTGGGTCTGTCTTCCCGCTAAAGTACAATGTGGGCGTCTTCAAATCCCGAGTAAATAGGTATCTTCTAGGTAAGCGTGCTACAACCTAGACAGCTCATCTGTTTAACAACAGGCAGTATGTGGTCAAACGCAAACCTATTCAGAATAAAAAAAAAATGTTGAAACTACACAATATACAATGATACTACTCTACATAGGTAGGTACTCTACGGCGTAGAACGAATAAGCTTCACATATTATATGCATGTACAATACTTTCTAGTAAAAATCGGGCTTGCTATGGAGAAACAAAATTTCAAGATGTTTAAAATACCTAATTAGTGTTTATAGGTACTAGTTGGAGGCACCAATTTCACAACGGAAAGATTGAGAGGCCTGTAGCGAATTCCTGCAGACGCCTATACGTCCTGACCAAATTGACGCTGATATCCAACATTGTTAGCAGCAATATTATGGAAATCTGCTGATTCATACATTTCATTAATGTAGGTACATTTTGTATAGAACAGCTTATTCTTATTTCTCAATTTAGGGGACGGAACCGTAGTAGTAGTAAAAGTTGTTTATAATGATAAACTTAATATTAAATATCCCTACACTTTACAAAACAACAATCAAAAACCAATAAAGTAGGTTATATGTACCCTAACCTACCATAAAGTGTGAACAGTAAAGAGTACTTACCTACCTAAGTAAATAAAAGTATACATAATTATTAGATGTAGATATATGTTACAGTCATAGTGATTAAATAGTTATTATACATAATGACTGGTCATTATGTATAATATCTACTCAATTTAGATAAAGTGATAATTGACACAAAATTAATCACATTAACTAGCTATTTTATATAATATCTTAGAAGACTTGGATAATGTAATAAAACAAACTCGTAATAAGGACAGATTGTCTCTGGCGCTTCGCCGGCCGCTGCCGCGGCACGCTCGCTTCGCTCGCTCGGCTCGCGCGTTGTTGTCACTGTTCAAACCTAACCTAACCTAGTAGGCAGATCAAGAGTCCAAGGAAAACTATTACTAGGTTAGGTTAGGTTAGGTTTGAACAGTGACAACAACGCGCGAGCCGAGCGAGCGAAGCGAGCGTGCCGCGGCAGCGGCCGGCGAAGCGCCAGAGACAATCTGTCCTTATTACGAGTTTGTTTTATTACATTATCCAAGTCTTCGAAGATTTTATATAAAATAGCTAGTTAATGTGATTAATTTTGTGTCAATTATCACTTTATCTAAATTGAGTAGATATTATACATAATGACCAGTCATTATGTATAATATCCAGATTTATTACTTTGGCTGTAACATATATATTGCTCTATCTACGGGTAGGTATCTACTTGTCTTCGAACAGAGGGATTGTTACATAGATGACTACCATGCACTTGTCTGTGAATAAGGACACCGTAACTATCCATCTGCGAAGACTTGATGTACCTAGGTGACCTACTTAGGTACCTAGGTACCTAAGTCTTCAGATCTAGTCAGTCAGTAGGTATCCTTCCTACTTATGCTTACATTAAACACGCTCTTGCATTTTATGAAATTATATCATACTAGCAGCGCCCCGCGGTTTTACCCGCGTTGTGCCCGTTCCCGTGGGAATTTCGGGAATTTTTATACATATAAACCTTCCTCTTGAATCACTCTATCCATTAAAAAAAACCGCATCAAAATCCGTTGCGTAGTTTTAAAGATTTAAGCATACATACAAACAAACAAACAAACGAAAATAGCGACTTTATTTTATACTAGCAGCGCCCCGCGGTTTTACCCGCGTTGTGCCCGTTCCCGTGGGAATTTCGGGATTTTTTATACATATAAACCTTCCTCTTGAATCACTCTATCCATTAAAAAAAACCGCATCAAAATCCGTTGCGTAGTTTTAAAGATTTAAGCATACAGACAAACAAACAAACAAACAAACGAAAATAGCGACTTTATTTTATACTATGTAAGGACTATGTAAGGAAGCATTTTAAGACACAAACCCATCGCGTAAGAAGCATGCCTACGCTACGTAGATAGCTAGCTTACGCATAAAACCTTAACCAATTTAATTTTGCATATTCCGTCTTACGTATCCGTGCGGGGCTTAGTTGGGCTTAAAATATCGCCAGCTTATCAATTTACCTCCGCCGCGGCGCCACGAGCAAAATTTCCTAGCTAAAATAACAATTAGCAGGGAGCGTTCAGTAATTTCTTCATTTGGCCACAGCTGTGTTGGAATTGGTAGTACTGCGAAGATGCCGGCTTGCGGCTTAGCATTACCCTTTGTTGTAGAACAGTGCCGAGTGGGTCATGAACGCACTAAAGGCAGTAATCTCGCGAGACCCGGAGGTATTATAACGCAGGCAAGTTTCTTGGGACTGCTGTACTGTTGAGAGAAACTTCGCCCATTTACGTGCGAATGGCTCGTAAGCTGTAGGTTTTTGGAATATGAAGGACAGAGAGATGGTCTGTGGAGCTTGTCTGATCTAAAACTGAACCCGTTTGCTTGTAGAATCAGGAACAGTATATAGTTTAAGAATAAACTTAGGTAGGTGTTAGGTACAGTAAGGTAACACAGTAAAAGTAACTATTCTTCATTTTCTTTTCTGGAAGGCTTAATACTAGGTATACAGGTCGCGGTTTATAAGTCTAGGGCTGAGCGAATTCCACACTTCGCGGTGGGGGTGGCTGCGCATGAGTTTAGTATGGCGGTCAACATGCGCAGCCATCCCCTCCACAGTACCCTCAGCGCTAGACTTACGTGCCGTTACTTGTATTGTGCCCAAAAATGAAGTCATTTTTCCTGCGTGTCTGTGGGTCTGCTTAGTTCTTAAGTCTAAACTATTCATTAAATTTTGATGGGAAAGCCTGGGTGGGTCGATAATTTTGTTATCCTACTGAACAGAGGCTTGTCACTAAAGGCGATTATCACATCGTTGGCCCAGTGCGGGTTGATGGATTAGGTAGGTACTAGGTGTATACATTTACTAGATACCTATAATATTTTTCTCTGAATTTGAAATCCCGATTAGGTACCTACCAATTAATCCATAAGAAGTATTTCTCTGAATTCAAAGATGAATAAAATTAATTAGGATAAGAGCCTTTTTAGGGTTCCGTACCCAAAGGGTAAAAACGGGACCCTATTACTAAGACTTCGATGTCCGTCTGTCCGTCTGTCTGTCTGTCTGTCTGTCTGTCACCGGGCTGTTTCTCAATAATCATGATAGCTAGGCAGCTGAAATTTTCACAGATGATGTATTTCTGTTGTCGCTATAACAACAAGTAGGTACTAAAAACAGAATAAAATAAATGTTTAAGGGGGGCTCCCATACAACAAACGTGATTTTTCGGAGTTTTTTTGCTCGCTATTAATAACGGCAAGAGGAATGGGGCTTAATACGGTACGGAACCCTTCGTGCGCGAGTCCGACTCTTACTTGGCCGATTTTTATGTTGATAGGCAGAACTTTCAGTAGATAACTTAGGCATTAGGTAGAATTTTGTAGAATTGTAAAGTTAAATTAATATTTGAAGAAAAACTTGATTCAAAGAATACGTACCTACTTAAGTACTAGATATCTTAGGCATATAGGGGCTGATGTCATCTCACGATGTCTTGCCATCTCTACCTATTGGAGGTCAATTGGGTACATTCAGGCATGGACCCGTTCATAGCAGACTTGATCTGATCGGTCCATTTCATGGGCGACCTTCCGCGTGGTCCTGTGCCTTCAACTTTGCCCTGGACGACAAGAAGCTCTTCGGACTTTGCCTTGAGACGTCTTCGTAGAAAGTGAGTATGCGAGACTGTTCTGTGGCTCATTGACTTTGTTCGATGATGAGTTCTTGAAGTTCCAGTTGTTGTCAAGTTTAGATGGTACAGTGCCACCAACTTAGCTGTACAGGTGGGCAAAATTGGAACTACATGTGCGTCAGCCGCCATTTTGAATTCGTCATATGAATTTGCGCCACTAGCGACGCCGTCAACTGAACAGCTAAGTTGGTGGCACTGTATTGTATTTGGTTTGTTAAATAATTAAACGAGTATACATCCTCAAATTTAAAATAAACAAGTAGTTAAATAAATAACGTCTCTTGCATGAAATAAATATTATATTGCAATTATGGAAATTATTAAGTCTCATTAACGGAGGTTATTCTTCAAAGAGACTTTAGGCACGTAAAAAATATATCAGCCGAAAAAATACCCTTGACTTCACATGTTTTCTCTCACAATTTACATTCAATAATGTATATTGTTTGCTTAAGTACGTAACTTGCACAAAAAATGATGATACGTACTCGTAGGTACTCTAAGTACCTGTTGCAAATATGAAAATGAAGAAAAGTCTGACTAACCGAGGTTAATGGTCAACGGTTTTTAACAATCCTAAAGTAGGTATCTTTGAAAAGATACCAAAGATATATTGAGCATATTAAAAATATTGCTGCCAAGAAAAATACGTTTCTCACGAGGCCTAACTAAATTGCGTGACTTGACATATTTTCTTTCACATTCAATTCCCAGGAGGGAAATTTGCGGCTATTGTCAGGTGTTACGAAAAGGGGTAAAAGTGATGTGCAAGGGTTCGCTCTTAAAAGTTTTCAAAGTTTTGGATGATTTGCGCTGGGGATATGAGTTTTTGTTTTTAAAGAATACACAAAAATGTAATGTGACAGATTTGAGACCAATGAAAGTTTTACTAAAGCCGTAGTAGTCTTATGGAACGCTCACCTTAGAATTAAGGTGTAGTAGGTTTGCCTTTATTAACCTACCACTAAATACAAGATTTACATAAAATTATATAAACTACTACTACAAAACACGCAATTGGATCATCCACAGGCCCTTGAAGGTCTAAAGATAATCCAAATGCTCAAGCTTACTGCCAGTTGGCAGCGTGCCCAGTATGCTGGCAGCATTGCGAAGTCGAATGACAATGTGAATGTAACCGTTTAATTCGTAGGTTTTAATCCTAGTCACATAAGTAAGTATCAATCAATGAATTTGTCTTTGTATTGTACCTACTATCCGATTTTAAATTTAGTGGCTTTACGGCGAAAACATTTCAAAGCAACCTACATACGAGTAAGTACCTACCTAAGTACGAGTATGTTTCGGAAGAAGAAAAATTGTGTGACATAAACCTGCAACTGGGCCAGCGTGCGCATAATATTCACTAGTAAAGTATTAAAATTTTGACACAGTATTACAACATGTAGGTAAAGGTAAGTAAGTAGATAGGTAAGTTATTTTATACGAAATGTAGGTACCTACCTACTCACCTATAATAGAAAAATGAATATACGGCTTTAATATGCAAATCTGAACTTTACAAAACACCAGTGCGGGGCTGTTTGTTTGTATTAATGTCCCGAACGTAACCGTTTAATTAAAATCAGTGGCAAAGTTGTAATATTTGCGGGCATTTCGCCCGAACGGTCGTCGAGGCCCTCTACTAATTAGTGCTGTATAAAGGCGAATCCACTATTTGTTAGCATTACAATTAATATAAAATTCGCCCAACATCATCATCATCCACAGCCTTCTTTATCCCACAGCTGGGTATAGGTACGTCTCTCTATTACTGTGCCATCAGCCTCGGTCATGTGCCAATCGTGTCAGGCCTAATTTTTAAACGTTAGAAATTACTTTTAGAATCGCAATTCTTGTGGCGGACAGAGCTCTGCTTTCTGGGACTCTCGCCACCACTTGCGGTAGGTAATATTAATTATAAGATTGTAGATAGGTATATAAAAATCTCTTTTTTGTCTTAATGTTGCGGTCCTCCCATTATTATGTCCTGATAGTAGGTACCTACAGAGCGAAGATTGTGGTCAAAAATGAAGCACGCATACTTAAAAGATCAAAGATGACTATAAAACCCTTTTAAACAATTCTATAATTCGTAACAGTAAAATGACATGAATTCACGACACTTTCAATTTTACAACTCTTTTTACAGAATTGAAAACGAATTGCATTAGAAGGCGCAATGATATGGCGCCAACAATTATCAGAATGATAACAGCTGCTGCAAGCACTGCCATCAATTCCACGTCCAGATAGTCCGCCCAGGAGATGTTGGCAGCTGGAGCGCGAAGGTGAGACGCACCTGTTAAATAAAAAAAAAAAACTATTTTATTAGGTTTAGAAAAAAAATTAAATATAGGTTTTTACAAAGGCAATCAATTATTCGCTAACCTCGGCAGTGGTTATATATTTGAGCCATCGGGTCCGTGGAGGCCGGAGAGCTCATCTTGCTTTCAAAAGTCTTTCTGAGCGTCTGGTGGACACTACTCATGACCAAAATGATGGTGTTTATTTGGCTCAACGTATAAGTATTGCCATTCAGCGTGGCAATGCTGCCAGCATGCTGGACACGCTGGGCTTGAGCAATCGGATTATCTTTAGATCTTCAAGGGTCTCTGGATGATCCAGTTGCTTGTAATGTAATAGTGGTTTTAGATTACATAAGTCTTGTATTTAGTGGTAGTTAATAGAGGCATTTGGTCTGTTAAAAAAATATTAGGCCTTTAACAAAATACCTACGTTATGACATGCATGAGCTAAACCTATATACCTACATACTTAAACTACTTAAAAAAAACGATTCTACCTACTTTTACTTGCTACTTACATTTACCTATCATCCAAAAACCCTCGCGACTACTGGGGAGGTCTAAACATTTTAATAATTATTGTGTCATCTGAGTAACGGCAGTGCTAAGTTTTAATGACACACCGCGGCTAGGTACTTGACAAAAACTGATCGTTTTCACATCGGAGATTTCTTTATCTTTCGAATTTCTTTCTGTTTCATGTTTTTAAGTAAGTATATTAGGTATTGTGTATATAGACTTTAACAAAAAAAAACTGATAAAACCATATCAACCGTAAGACTGTACACAATAAAGTATTTATCATAGTGATTTGTTTACATACCTTTGTGACGTATGACATGCTCAGCCCACCATACGGCGCGAGCTAAGGCACTTTCTGGCTGGTCATGCAGCCTCTTTTGTAACTCGATCATGTTGCGCTGATAGCTACAAGAATCGATAAGTAGCTAAATTAGCTTCACCAAATGAAATGGGAAAATTTTAATATATTGTACTTACATATAGATACCTAAACTAAAAATAAATTATTATAAAAATACTAGCCGCACCCCGTGGTGCTACCCGCGTTAGCCCAAGATAAAAAGTAGCCTGTGTTAATCCAAGGTCTAAGCTACCTTCATACTGAATTTCATCCAATTCGGTTCAGCCGTTTGTGCTGAAAGAGTAACAAACATCCATTCATACTCACAAACTTTCGCGCTTATAATATTAGTAGGATAACTTAAAAATGCAAGCTTTTGAGATCCTGGACATCATTTAGCAGCAGAGTGCTTGCCAAGACAAGTAAAACAAGCCAAACACGACGGGTCTATCTTGTTTAGTACAGGAGTTCCTATGGCCACCTTCCGACTCCATCATCAAATCAGCTCCATGGTACCATATTGTTGCATTGTTACAAGATATACATATGCATGCAAAATTTCAGCTCCATCGAAAACCGGAAAGTTGGTCAAATTTAACTTGAAGATTCCACCCGAACTTACATAGGTACATACATATATTACGTAAATCCATTGCAAGTTAAAAATTAAAGCTTATAATTACAGAAGGAGGCCCACATCATTTCGATGATTCTTTTAGTTTTTTACCTCGGGTCATCAATGACAGTGTTCACAGCATCCACAAGTAAATCTTCGGTCAGGTTATCTATAATGCCTACTCCAATCTTCAGGGATACATATCGCTCTACGTTGTACCACTGATCGCCCAGCATTGGGATTCCGACGAGTGGTACGCCGCCTGCTAAAGCTTCGTCGAAGGACTGCAGCCCACCCTGTGTAACAAATACCTTGACTTTCGGGTGCCCTGAAACGTAGTTTAATAAAAATTAATGCATTTGTGTTCCATAATTATAAGGCTTTTTTAAACTAAAAAGTTAACTTATTCAGAAGTGAAGTTAACGTTAAGTCAGCGCGATACATGTACGTGGACATAATCATATCGTCCGATTGAATATGTTCTACTTACGGAGTACATCAGATTGTGGAAGCCAAGTAGCTAATTTAGTATTATTCCCTTTGCCAGGTAACTCGTGACCGTCCCATTTAAGCAGAACATCGTATTTCAATCTTGCTAATCCACGTGATATAGCTTGGATCTTTTCTGGAGCCAGCGTGGATGGGCTTACGTTTGTCCCCAAACTAAAGTACACTACTCCTCTGTCAGAAGAGTCTAGATAAGCTTTGAGATCCTAAAATACAAACATGAAGAATTAAATAATGAACTGCTCTTGCTCGAAACAACGTATAGTTTAAAAAGAAAAAGCAAGTAAAAATAGATTGTAACTAGATAAAAATGCCAAGTCGATGACTGTATAAACAATGTAACCATAATACCAACCTCAGGTAACTCTTTTTGAGGAATCTGGTGCATTCCTCCTATAAATACCACTCCTGGTGGAACTGGTCGATTATATTCCCAGATTGGATACACGTTCAGAAACAACATTTCCACATTGTCTCCCAGTTTTTCCAAAGGTGGAGTGTCAGGCCCAAATAATTGTTTAACTTTCATGTTCTCCTGAACTACGAAATCGTCTAAAAACTTTTCTATGTTATAAGTGTCCCATAGCACTTTGATTTTGTCGACAAGTGTCATGTTGCTTAGTTTTTGGTGCCACAATATAGGGTAAAGCAATTTGGGATAAATTGGTGCACCAATCACGTGATAATTGTACTGTAATCCGCCTAATGAGCTCATCTGAATCATGGGTGCCTTGAACACATGGGATAATGCTAGCGCTGATTTAACGCAAGCTTCAACTATCAGTAAATCAAAATGTGTTTTCTTCTTTATCAGCTCTTGTACTTCTGGCGTTTGCATCTGGAGCTCGAAAGACCTTGCCATGAGCGGAATTATTATAGAAAAAAGTTTGTATTGCACGCTTTTGTCTCCTTGGGCCATCACTCTTCTCCACTGTACTTGTTCTTTCCACGCTTCGTACGAAACGTCGTGAGTGTCTATTTCAGTCAAATTCGAGGGAGCTTTCCCTCTAGGGTACATGGGATCGGTAGTTATAAAGACCACTTCATGGCCTCTGTTCACAAGTTCTATTACTAAAGGATAGAATAGACATTGGTGACTTACACTTGGACAGGGAACACATATTAATATTCGTGAAGCATCTATATATCTTGCGTATAGAATGCCAAGATAAATTAGTGAAAATTTTAAAAGATATAACATCTTCTTCGGTGTCTAATATTATTTATTTTTGATCTTCGTTTGGTAGGAACACATTAAATGTACCTATGCACGTTCATATCCGCTGAGTAAATGACAACTATAATTGCTCTTGAACGGTTCTTTTATATTTTGTTAAAAAAATAAAATTAATTGCGTCTTATAATATTCTTACCTCTTGCAGACTAGCGATATCTGCGGTGTCACTCGTATAAAAATTAAAAAATAACTTTTGTAATACTAATTTAATCGCATCTCACATTACATCTCTTTATCACTAGTAATTCGCCGACCAGTAGACCTCGCATCTGTATCACTGAACCTTCATAAGTTTTTTTGCTTAGGTACATTTCATGTTGATGGCCCCAGATAAAAACATAGGCATATATATAAAAACACTAGCGGACCCAGCGAACTTCGTGCCGCAAAAGTTAAGGAATGTAGCAAACTTAATTTTTATTTGTGTTTTTGATGACGAAATATAGATCACGTTAAGCTCTCTGTTTTGTGAAGACAAATATGTCTAATGTCAACGGTTACGGAGATTTTTTTTTTTTTTTTTTTTTTTTTTTTTTTTTTTTTTTTTTTTTTTTTATTCTGAATAGGTTTGCGTTTGACCACATACTGCCTGTTGTTAAGCAGATATGCGGTCTAGGTTGTAGCACGCTTACCTAGAAGATACCTATTTACTCGGGATAAACCACTTTTGAACTTGACAGGTGTCATCTGAAATGTAGTTCTCGTTGAGTTTTCCACTTTTGTGAAGACAGCAATGGTCTAAAGTCTACATTTACGGACATAAACCACTTTTAAGTTTGACATTTGTCATCTTAAATGTGGATCTTGTTGAGCTCTCTCACTTTTGTAAAGACAACTATGGTCTAAAGTCGTCATTTACGGAGATACACCACTTTAAAGTTTGACTGCTGTCATTCAAAATGTAGATCTCGTTGAGCTATCTCACTTTTGTCAAGGTAGCAATGGTCTAAAGTTAAAAGTTACAGAGATAAGCCACTTTTAAGTTTGACAGCTGTCATCAAAAACGTAGATCTTGTTGAGCTATCTGACTTTTGCGAAGACGGCAATGGTCTAAAGTCAACAGATACTGAGATATACCACTTTTAACTATTACAGCTGCCATCCGAAATGTAGATCTCGTTGAGATTGGCAGTTGCGGAGATAAACCTCTCTTAATTTTGACTGACGTATTTTTCAATTTTGACAGCTGTCATTTACAATTTGACAGATAGTTGATGTTTTTGACAGACGACTGTCATTTTCGACAGGCAGATGTCATTTTTAAGATTGACAGCTTTCAAAGTTTTTAAGGAAAAAGATGATATGAAAAATATAAAATGAACGGCTATGAAAAAGTTAAAAAGGAACGGGATAAAATGTCCTCATTTATCCTACTCCTGATGTTAAGCTACTTCCTCACCAAGTTTCTCCCAATGTAGCGAACCACATTTTATGTGTCTCAGCTATTAATATAAATTATTATGTAGATGCTTGGTCTCTCACATTTGGAATCAATAAATCTTGAGAAATTGGTTCTAGATTTGTTGATTTCGACAGAGTTACATATTTAGAGTTTAAATAGGTAAATTTAGTCCACTGAATGTTCATCTAGGTATATTAGAAAATAACAACCGGGAAAGTGATACAATATAGTTCATTAATTTATAGAAATAATTTTAAGTCAGCGTTCCGTTATGAAATTTCAGTGGAATTTTATACTAACTTAAATAAGTACCTGGTTAAGCCCTTATCATAATGAAGACGACTTAGAAATAAGCCTGAGGACGTTAGAAGAGTCCAGCATCATTGAAGAAGAGGATCAGCTCACCCAGCTGGTTATACAGGAAAAACAATCCAGCGGTAACTTGTCAAATAACCTGGAAAAAGAAAAGGGATTCATTTGAAACAAAATAGTATTATTATTATCATAAGCTAGGAATAGGTAGAGATAAAAGACTGCCAAATGATTGATAGTATCATGTTAGAACATTGTAAGGAATCACCTTTTTCAATTAGCCTTTGGGAGATTTGATAGCTGAATAAGTGTTATTTTACAGCCACGCATAACACAACACTTAGGGAACGCAAGTTATATCACATGGGACTGAAATTACTCAAACACAGATACTATCTATTATAAAGTAAACATTAGATACAAACCTTGGAATTAATCTGTGGAGATGATAACAATTTCCATTTTCAGATGTTAAATGATCCTCTATCTAGGACTTCTAAACAATCAGATAGATTTCTAATGTGCAAAATCATCTTTCAATCGGCTGGAGCTTAACTGAAACATAAGAACAATTCATAAGAACTTACAATCATGTTTCAATCGTTGCTTCATAGAATGTTAGAAATAACCTCAAAATCTCGGGATCAGTTTTGTAACAAAAAAAATAATACTTAATAAGGAGGAATATGGGCTTATCAAGGTCCTGATAGTTCAAAACAAACAAAAAAGAGATTTCTAAGGTAGCTAACACCAAAGGGGTAAAGTATTTCTACCAAAATAGGGAGAGTACTTTCTTGTTGAAGTTGAAAAACAATCTAGATTGAGAAAGTAACTTACCTTGGTAACCTAGAATCACCGAGAAACTTCAATTTAAAGTAATAGTAGAAGTAGTATTGTAGAATCATTGTTAATTCTGCAAAAAAATACGATGAACGATAGGTTTTGAGAGCAACATTTGTGAAACAGCGAAAAATTAGGGTTATATTTCGTTTGACCTTATTTCGATTACGATTATGATTCGTTTTCGTTCGATATAAGGGTGAAATTTGTTTGACTTAGAAAACTAACGTTAGTCACAGGGATACCATAATTATAATAGGATTACGATTCGTATTTCGTTCGATATAAGGGTGAAATTTGTTTGACAGTAAAACGAACGTTCAGTTCAAATTTGCGAATGCGTTCTTTTCCAAAACTAACGTTAGTGTTAGGGATAGTTTATGAAAGGGAGAGCACGGCAAGATGGCGTCATTCAGAGTTAGGTTTTCAGACCAGTAACTTGTGCGTGAGAGCTTATAACGATTTTTAAGGCGGACCTTTGCAGAATTACGATTCCAATCTGGTCTATTTCGCCATTATTTAGATTTGCGAATTTTATAAAAGCTCTTCAGCCAAGTTCTCGTTGTGAGAACAGTCTTTGCAAGTTTCCTTGTAAATGTCAGTGCAATTGTGAGATTAGCTGAGTTTGTGTAAGGGAGGGTTGTTTAGGCGCGAATTCCAGTAACCTATTTAGGTTACCTAGCTCGATGATAATGAGTTATCGTGGGTTCTTAGAGTGGTTAGTTTCGGGTGGATGGTATGCCACATGGCAGACAACGCCACTATCCGAGCTAGCTGGTCGAGGAAATCACTATAAATCATCGATTGGGTAAAACCTAATCACGCACTTCGCTGTAGTTCAGCCAATGACTCCAAAGTGGTCGGCGGGTTGAAACCCACATTGCACATACTGCCTGGCAGTATAGTGGGCGGATACCTTCATTACCGGGTTTAGAGTAGGCTGTCAATGTGAGGTCATTGACAGGTGGATTAGTTTGACCCTTTCAGTAGGGATAATCCATGTTTTACCTCCTACTGGGATTCGGCTTCTTCTCTTTGACGTCAGGCCTTCGGTTTCCTGTGGATTCTGTTAGGCACGTGGCTTACACACTGATTGTATCTGAGACTAAGTCGTTTTCTGGTTGTCCCAGGGATAGGAGAAGCTTGCGTAAGCGATGGGGCGTACGCGTTGCTTCTGTAGGGAATTTAGGGGCTATAGGCTCTCCCACGGACCTAGCCAGTCCAAACATTAGGTTGTCGGTTAGCGGACGAACAACTTGGCTAAGGGAAGCGTCCTTGTAGAGGGGAGTTATTTTTTTTTTATATTTTTTTTATCATGGGGTAGTGGGTGTCGTGTAGAATAGGGACGTCTTTTAGAGTTAGGAAATCAGGTAGGGGAGCGTGCTCTCTTCTCACAGGGTAGAGGAGGCATCAGCTCACCAATAGGGTCGTTTTACGGTTAGGTTTTAGGTAGGTTTGTGGTTAAAAACGAGTTTAGCTTCCACTTTAAATTTTCAAAATACGAGATACATAGCGGTTTTGTAGAATTGGCAACTAAAATCAGCAAACAGCTATTTAGTTGTGTCATTAAGAAAAAAAAATATATTGTGATTCAGAACTGTCAGTGTTCAAAATCTATTGACATTTGAAATTGCCATTTAGAGGGGAAAAATATCCCATAATTTGTTTAAGTTCTTTGTTAATTGAATAGTAAATGTTAATAATCTTGCTAAAGAGAATTAGTACATTTTGGTCATGTCAAAGATCCAATTTGGTGATAAATTGCCAGTACGAATTGTACTCTAAATTTCCCTGTTACAAGATAATTTTGTTTCATAAATGCAAGTAGACAAGTTAATTTCATACCTATCTTGCATTATTCATTGAGATAGAAAAATGTGTTGGAACAATTTGAGACCTAGGTTTTTCTAGAATCAAAGACAGCCTAGTTTTATCTAAATGCAAGTAGACAATCTAAATTATACCTACTTTGCATTGATTTATATGAATCTATATAAAATTATGTTTGCTGTTATAATCAGATCACAACTATTGTATTGATAGATTTTCATTAACTCTATGGAAATGGTCATAACCTTTACTTTGAATATATTGATCATAAAACAATAAAGAGATATCAGCTGACGAAAATAGTTACAAATGCTAACTAGTCGGTTGTATTAATCCGCAATTATAAAAAGCTTTGGCTGAACTATTAATGATGAAACTTTGAGTAACAGATAGATTACCAATTTCCTTGTTAGATATCAGCTGACAAAAATAGTTACAAATGCTAACTAGTCGGTTGTATTAATCCGTTATTATAAAAAGCTTTGGCTGAACCATTAATGATGAAACTATGAGTAACAGATAGATTACCCATTTCCTTGTTAGATATCAGCTGACAAAAATAGTAACAAATGCTAACTAGTCGGTTGTATTAATCCGTTATTATAAAAAGCTTTGGCTGAACCATTAATGATGAAACTATGAGTAACAGATAGATTACCCATTTCCTTGTTAGATATCAGCTGACAAAAATAGTTACAAATGCTAACTAGTCGGTTGTATTAATCCGCAATTATAAAAAGCTTTGGCTGAACTATTAATGATGAAACTTTGAGTAACATATAGATTACCAATTTTCTTGTTAGATATCATCTGACGAAAATAGTTACAAATGCTAACTAGTCAGTTGTTGTGATCAGCAACATTATACTGGCTGAACTATTAATGATGAAATTTTGGGTAACAGATAGATTACCAATTTCCTTGTAGAACTGTAGCAACAGTCTGAGGAATTTACATATTATTGATGTACTTTTGTATTTTAATGCTAGCATGGCAATTCTAGTCTTGTAAACACTAGGTCAATTTGAACCTTATCTAAATACCTAGGTGATTTGAAAAATAATTCTAGCGATTATCCGTGAGTTTTGGGATCTTTGATGAGGTCAAAATATTAAATTCAATAATAAATAACCTATTGATTTATGATGGGAAACACATTGTTTCACACCTTTTGAATATTATTATTCAATGAGATTTATTAACATTTGGCAAGTAAATATTGCACTATTATATTAAGCATATTATGGCATTGACAGCATTGTATACTATAAATGTATTGTATAGCCATAGTGGCCGTATTATAGCTGGCTGAAATCTGAGCTGTTTCGCTTAGGCTTTCGGTTTAGGATAGGCTAGGCAGGTTACACCAAATCAATTCAGTTATTCTTGAGTTAGGTATAAATAGTGTAACTAACACGACTTTCTTTTTGTATATAGATTTGCAATATAGTCAAAATATACACTTGTTTAAACATAAAATAGGTTTGTCTAGACTGCCTTATTTTAATTAGTTTACACGTAATGTACTAATAATTATGTACAGCACCAGTTCTCAAACATTTTTAGTTTCTTTTGAAAAGTGAAATATTTGACGGAGCCTCAAAATAAAATTGTTTGCAAGCATTTTTATATAAATAGCTTTTGCAAGCGCCTTCGCCCGCGTGGACTGCCCCCCTGAAACCGCTCATTTTTGCAGGATAAAATTAACTTAACCAAATAAGACTCATAATCATAATTAGTATACTTTTTAGTTAATTTTACTAATTCATGTCAAAATAAAATCGGCCAAGAGCGAATCAGACTCGCACACGAAGGGTTCCGTACCGTGTTTATATATTCCCCTTGCCGTTATTAATAGCGAGCAAATAAAATCCTAAAAATCACGTTTGTTGTGTGGCAGCCCCCCTCAAATATTTTTTTTATTCTGTTTTTAGTATTTGTTGTTATAGCGGCAACAGAAATACATCATCTGTGAAAATTTCAGCTGCCTACCTATCATGGTTCATGAGATACAGCCCGGTGACAGACAGGCAGACAGACAGACAGACAGACGGACAGACGGATATCGAAGTCTTAGTAATAGGGTCCCGTTTTTCCCTTTGGGTACGGAACCCTAAAAAGCCTGTTCGCGATCCCAATGTTAAGTCCTACTTTTTAGTGTGAATGTTTTCTAGGTAGTACTCGTACCTAAGTTTTTACTGATAAGAAGGTTATACTAATTACTCAAAAATCAAATATCACTTGAAAAGTTAAAAAACAAAGGACTTTCATACAAAAGTTTTCACCCTTTTTTACCCTCCTAGAGGCAGAATTTCAAAAAATCATTTCTTAGTAGGTACACCCCTACGCATCAAAATAAATACACCCTCCAAATTTCAAGGGTGTGCGACCAGCGGTTTAGGCTCTGCGTTGTCTGTCAGTCAGTCAGGACTTAGGTTTTTATAGGTATAGAAGATAGATTTTAAATAGATTTTAGATTTTAAGAAGCGCTCATTACCTAAGATATTGGCCTGATTTTGCAAACATAATTATAATTTTGAAGCATTTCTGAGTTGCTAGAAGATAATTTTTGTTTTATTTTTGGGTTCCGTACCCAAGGGGTAAAAAAGGGACCCTATTACTAAGACCCCGCTGTCTGTCTGTCATCAGGCTGTATCTCATCAACCGTAATAACTAGAGAGTTGAAATTTTCACCGATGATGTATTTCGATTGCCGCTATACAAATACTAAAAACAGAATAATATATACAGGTAAATATTTAAGAGGGGCTTCCATACGGTACGGAACCCTAAAAGCGGGAGTCCAACTCGTTCTTGGCCGATTTTTTTGTTTCTTATTAAAACCAGTATTCTCGTGGAGCCCCTACAGAAGTTTTGCGGAACCCTAGGGCTCCGCGGAGTACACTTTGAGAATGTGGATGTACAGAATACTAAAAATAAAACAAAAGAAAAAACAAAAACTACACAAAAGTCGGCTGACCACACAAAAGTAGAGTGGTATACGACTGTCGTCTGCTGCTATAGCGTACTTCTTCTTTTTATTCGTTCTCTTCATTACTGAAGGTCGTGCCCGTCTTGAAATGCTTTGACGGAATCAGCGACGAGCTGCTTCCACGCCGCCCTATCTTCAGCTTTCTTCAGAGCAGTGGAAACTGGAAGCCCGGTTATCAACTTAATCTGATCAGACCAATGGTAGGTGAGCGTCCACGTGGTTTTTTGCCATTTTCTTTCCCAACTACAACCAGTTTCTCAAAATTATCTGGCTGCTTACGGGCGATATGACCAAAGTAAGTTATTGTGGAAAGCCTAGTCTTAATCTTTAGTTGCTCAAGAATGGACTTATTGGTGCGTGTCGCTGTCCACGGTATGCGCAACATTCTCCTTCAACACCACATTTCTAAAAACTTCGATCTTTTGTAACGATGTATCATTACTTCATATTAATGACTTCGTAAGTGACGGGTTCACCGTGCCCAATATCCCCCGTCCTTAATACCTACCCCATTCTCCCCACATTTCTGCAGCCGGCCCTGCACTTGTTTGCACGGTTCGAGCGCAGGAGTAGAACGTCATTCTGCCGGCGACCTCCAAGTGCAACACTAATTTTGCACAATCGCGATATACGCATTTTATTTAATTTATATATGTATTAGCACAACTTCCAATTGTCCTACTCATTTATTTTATTTGTTCTTCATAACACCAAATTAAATTCGGTGCATCAATCCCCAATTGGGTAAGTGTTGAACATATTTTAACTGATATTAATTTTCAAATGTAGGTAGATTTTTTATTAAAAATATTTTGTAAAATTCTTTTTCTAAATTTCTTTTTTTATTGTGAACTCCGTCTGATTGTGGCATTTCACGCTCACGCCCATAAGGCTGACACGGAACTTTCTTCCTCCGGGAATACCACAATCCGATTAGTCACCCAACGGTCCCGCATCTTCAACTGGACAATATTTCCAGGGTCCAAGTTTTGGGGACAGGACAGTCCTGGTACAACACCCTCTCCGACGGCACGACCCTCGAGGACGTTCTCCTCGGTTCCCGCACAGGACTCCGGCGGCGCCACTACTGCGTTCTTCCGCCGCGTCACCGCGTCGGTTCCCGTTAGGAGCAAGGGAAGTGCTCGCCTATAACTGCCTAGTGGCCGCGTAACGTTACACATGATGATCCGGGCAATTGTTAAACCCGAAAATAAATTTTGTTAATCGGACCACCCTCTTTTATTTTCATATAAGTAGGTGGCCCCGTTACACTTTTTTCGATCCACCGCGTGAATTGACCATGATTCAGAGCCATACAAGAATATTGAGAATACCAGCGTTTTTACAAGTCTCATTATGGTTGTGTTGGAGATATTCCTGTTCCGCCAGATCTTCGTCATCTTGCTCGTAGCGGCTTTCCCAATCTGTGTACGTTTCCGAATTTCTATTACGCAGCCTCCCTGATCGTTTATCATTGAGCCCAGGTAAACAAACTCTTTCACACATTCCAGATCAGCCAGTTCTCCTGTGTGTGCGCTCTGTCCAGCTCGTTCATAGCGTACAAACAACTACGAAGTTTACTGTACTGTACTGTATCAGCCATTTAATAGTCCACTGCAAGACGTAGGCCTACCCACAAAGGGTGATTAGGCCATATCCACCACGCTGACCCAGTGCGGGTTGGTGGATTCACATACGCCATCGAATTTCTTCTTCAGACGAATGCAGGTTGCCTCACAATGTTTTCCACGAAGTTCAGTTTTACTATTTCTTTATTCACGATGATTTCCACGAAGTTTAGTTTTACTATTTTTATTTTTTTATTCACAATGTTTTCAACAAAGTTCAACCTTAATGTAATTTGCGTTACGTTTTTTTTTAGCAAATTACATTTTTCTCACGCAAGTTTGCTTCAATTGTAGGGAATCTCATGTACCTACCTACCTTATAAATTACCATATTCAATTTCCATACAGAAATTCTCATAACACTGATTCTCAATTTTTTTGTTCATTATGTTTTAAGCATTATTATAATGACAATAATGTGAGTGCGTATTAAATTTATATTTTAAATACAATATGAAGGTAAGGTAACTAATCTTTTTATCATTCATAAAATTTTAAGAACTGTTTTATGAGTTATGGAGCAAATATTGATTTTTACTTGCTCATAGCTCGTAGGTTTGATCTTAGATTTCTTGGCCAATTATTTTTATCTAGTAGCCTACCATCTATTAATGACATCATAAACATAGCGTTTTATCATCACCATAAACCATAATCATCGTCATCATCTATGGAAGCCTATCATACGCGTGTCTGTCTTGACACGCTCTTGACTACTATTACTTTATCAACTTCTTCAGAACCGCCCTAAAACTCACCCCCGTCCTAAAATAATAAATTTCCCCAACACAACGCAATACCTCCCACAAAAACATTATTCGTAGGCTTAGCAAATATACTTATCGTGTTGTTTTTACGACTTCCCTTAAAAAGTTTTTTATTTATTTTATGAATTTGTCGGGCCAGAAAATTTCGTCACTCCGAGGAAGCATGCAACTTTGGCGTTAAAGTTCCGAAGTTTGCTCCTAAAGACGGCACTTCCTGGCAGGTGATACAAATTAGATGTACTGAATATCTTGTAGGAAAATTAAATTTTGCTGTCACGGGATACGGAATCATACTATGTGAAATACATAAAGTCTTTTGCGGAATTTTGGATTGACTAAAGAAAGGCGAAGATTTTGTCAGGTAAATGAATAGCTCAAAATAAGTTTAAAAAGTTATCATCATCACTATCAGACGTATGACGTCCACTGCTGAACACAGGCCTCCCCTGTGGATTTTCAATTGGCCCGGCCCAGCAGCTTGCGTCCAGCGCGATCGTGCGGTCTAAATTACAAGTGTAGTAACGTCGGTACACCTAGTCGGTGGACGTCCTACACTTGATAAAAAGTGCGTATCAAAAATATTGAATCAGATCAATCTGTCTGCAGGAAGAGGATATTTGAATCACTAATTTCAAGCAACTTTAGCGTTAATTCTGGCACTTTTCTGCACTTTCAGGTGATACAAATTAGATGTACTGAAAATCTCGTAAGGAGATTAAATTTTGTTGTCACGGGATACTGAATCATAATATTCTGTGGAATACTTAAAGAGTAGTCTTTTGTATAGGGCCGGGCTTGAACTCTCGACCTCACGATTGTAAGGCGAGCATTACTACCGCTAGACCACCACGGTTTTTTCTTCTTCGTATCAATGGCTTTAAATTAGGTGAAATCTATCTACACAAGCTTTGTTCAGTGATTAGCGACTGTGTGACTATGTTCAGGTGTTTGGGCAGGACAATAGATGCTCCATTGTCTGCACAGCTCCACAGTCGCACTCCACTGAGATCGCGTTAGAGAAACCCCATCTGGACTTGCAATGGCCAATATTAGTCCGGAGTCAATTCACGATTCACGGAGACGACTTCTACGTTGGCCACGCTAAGTCGTTCCCTTGCCTAAGAATTATTGGGTGGAGGGCAGGTTTTTTGGCACAGTTTGCAATTAAGGTACAGGTACACATGCTCATTTCTAGCATGATAGCATGATATTCATTAGCAATTGCTACTTAGTGGCATGTGTGTCAAAGTGTTGCTAGTAATTAGCATGTTTATTATTAGTATGCTACAAAATCGAACGTCGTTCGACCTGCTGCGTGGGTGGAGGGGCGTGCTTTGAGCGCGTATGGACAGGCTTGCTTATCAGCACGCTACTTGCTATCATCGATCTAACAGCAGATGTGTCGATCTAATGCACGAGACACATTTTGGCTCGAAATTTTGCGTCAAAATGTATGTCTGGGAAGATGCAAAACATTGCGACTTGTTAGTTTACATCGCAGCAATGAATTAAAATTGATCTTTTCCTTCTCTTTTTTTACTTGATGATATTTAATTTTCTAGACACATTGAAGGAAAGCATAGCAAAGCATGCAAGCAAAATATTATTTTATTCATTTTAGTGCGGAGAGTCACATGGTTTCCATTGTTTACTACCAGAAAACGCTGCACTGGCAGAGAGCTTGCTATTAAATTAAATAAATTAAATGGCATGTGTGTTGAGAGCAATGCCAATGGCAAGCTTAAAATAAGTATGCTATTTATAAGCAAATGTATACAGCTAAAGAGCATGATAGTTTTAGGCATGCTAATAAGCATGTTATTTTTGTAGCATATGGATCTGTACCTTGCTGAAGCTATTGATAATAATAAGCAAGTGGATGTTGTATATACCGACTTCAGCAAGGCTTTCGACAAAATTTCCCACGCTGTGCTGTTTTTGAAACTTTCTGCTTATGGTTACTCGGGTTCTATGCTAAATTGGATGCGCTCTTACATGGGGAATCGTGATTTTTACGTTGTAGCAGCAGGTTTTGCGTCTACAACACGAGCAACAGTAAATTCTGGAGTTCCCCAGGGATCACATTTCGCTCCTCTTTTCTTCAACTACCACATAAACGATCTCCCAGACTGTCTGACCAGTTGCACTCCATTCATGTTTGCTGATGATCTCAAAATCTTAAAAGTAATCGAATCAGCTGAAGATGTCGAAAAACTACAAAAGCAATTTAAATAAATTGTGCGAGTTAAACGGAATGGTGTTGAACGCAGATAAATGCTGCCAAATTTCATTCAGTAGGAAAATGCGCAACATCAACACAAATTACAAAATAGGAACAACTATATTAAAAAAAGTCAAAACCATTAGAGACCTAGGCGTGGTATTTGATGAAAAACTAACTTTCATTCCTCACATTGACAACATTATGAAAAAGTCTTCAAAAATGTTGGGATTTCTCATTCGTAACAGCAAAGAATTTCACAAGCCTAGTACCAAAATATTATTGTATAACTGTTTGGTTCGTAGCGTGCTAGAGTATTGCAGTCTGGAGGCCGCATTATGCTGTCCATTCATTACGGCTAGAAAGGATACAAAAAAGATTCCTATGGCACCTGGCCTTCGCAGCAAGAAAAGTAAAAGTATTAAGTTCGTACAACAAACGATTAGCTTTTTTCAAAATTCAAAATTTGGAAGACCGTCGAAAAAAATTGGATTTAATTTTCATTCACAAATTACTGCACAACAGCGTTAACAGTCGGATTCTTCTAGCCAAATTCAAATTCAGAGTTCCATTTAGATACCCGCGCAAACCCATAACTCCATTCGCTCCTGACTATCTTCCGTAGAACCGTGTTAGGTGCAAACTCTCCAGTTCCCAGAATAAGTAGGCTCGTTAACGAATATCAACATAATCGTAATTTGGATATCTATGGAGACAGTTTGTCTAAATTCAAAATTAATTTGAATTCTATTCAGGCCGAAATGGCCAAATAGATTGTAATATTTTAATTTAATTCATTTTTAGATTAGTTTAGTCTAGTAAACTATCTGAAGATTATGAAATACTGGTAGTATGGTGCATTATGAATTGTTAATAGTATAGTACATTATTAATAGTTAGTTAATGATGTACATATAGTTTTTATTTTATTTTTAGTAATATTCTTTATTTGTACTGTAAGGTAAAATGCATGCTGTGCTTCCTTAAAAAAATAGCACATTAAGTTAAATTAGATTGTAAGTGTTTATAACCAATGTAATAATGTAGTTATTAATGTGAAGCCTTAATAAATAAAATAAAAATAAAAATTTATTGTTACCACGACTTATACAGCCCAGAAAAGTAGGTATGTTGTAAGCGAGCACCCAATGTTTCGTGCTAGCGCTCTATGAACGAAACCGCCTGAGAACTATATCTTGCGTTTGCTGTATTATTTACACAGTTGAAGGAAATAATACATTACTCTACCATGTACCTACACAGTGTATTTTTATTCAGAAAACAAAGTTGCAATCGTCACATTAGTTTATACTAACTTCTCGATCCAGCTTTGCTCGCGAGTCTACGTCACTCACGAGTATTGTACATTTCTGTCGCAGATAGATTTTTTAAACAGTTTTAAATTTAATGAATATATATATATATATGAAACAAAACTTTTCTTGTTAATATTGGTCTAGAAGTTCAAATTTTAATAGCGATCATACGAAAAAGTCACATTTCCATATATTTTGTCGTCACTAATTTTTTTGAATAAAACAGCTGATTCAGCGTCCTGCGTGCCCCCAGGTCTTGGCGTATCGGCAACGTTCTATGGTGACTCTGGGCAATAAATAGGAAATGGATGCATGTAAGTATCACTCCGCAGTTTAAAAAAAATCTGCTGTTTCATACAATATAGATATTAAAATTTGTAAGAACTTGTACTACTGCGCCACTTAAATAATGACATAAAGCGGAGAGCACACCGTCGACACGGCATGCATCCCGCGTGCCCCCAGTTAGTCTTGCTAATACGTTTCAGCAACGTTTTATGACAGCCGCGGATAATAAACAAGAAATCAATGCAATTTACACTATGGCAACACCTCAAAAACCGCAAAAATAAGCTGTTCCATACAAAGTAAATATTTAATTTTGTAGGAACTTGTACTACTGCGCGACAGTTAAATTATGACATAAAGCGGGGAGCACACCGTCGACACGGCATGCGTCCCGCGTGCCCCCAGTTAGTCTTGCTAATGCGTGTCGGCAACGTTTTTACGGCGGCTGCGGGCAATAAATAGGAAATGAATAAGGGCATAAATACACAAACGTTTCTGTTCGTCCGCAAACGGTCTCGGCTCAGCTGCTGATGTACGACTGCCAGAGATTTGGATAGGGGAAGGTTTCTGGAAAATATTGTTAATAATTTTTGCTTTGGTACACACAATGTTTACTTTCTGTCGATTTTATCGGTCCTTTTGTTTTGGTTTAGAAGCAATTAGAACTACAAATAAATAGTTAATGTTAGTGTGTAACTGTACTAAAATAATTATTTTTCGCAAAAAAAATGGTAAAACCGCCTTCTATCATGTATTCATGTACAAAATTTGAATATTTCGCTCAAATTGTTTACATTATTGTTGATTTTTCAAAAACGGCTCAGCCGATTTCTGTAAAATTTAAATGGGACTACGGATTTAGAACTAAAAAAGATTTTTTCTGTTCGATTCACAATTGGCGAAATTATCGATGAACATACACAAAAAAATAAATACAAACAAACATAGTGTTACCGCGATAGCTAGTGGACACGCAATAGGTAAAATTAGTTGCAATCAATATTGTACTTACCAAATGAAATCCGAGCCGCCGCCGCTGACCACGCACAAAATCATCGCGCGAGACCGTTGTGTCGGAGTCCCGGAAGGAATGTCGTCTGGCGGGGGGTCGCCTGACAGTCCGCTGACAGGTGACACTGACAGCCCGGCGTGGGCGGCGCTTTGGTATTGGTGCAGAACAATAATGGTTGCAGCAAACTTAACCAATTAGCGTGTACACATAGAACCTCTTCCTTTTTGGAAGTCGGTTATAAGTCCATAACAAAATGGTAGGTATCATCTTCAATTTATTTACTTACATTATAAAATGTAAATGCCGCGGGCGTAAAGCTGTGTATGCAGTACCATTTATTGATATCTCTTTTTGACATTTATTTCCTTCATAAGTTTAAATTACCATAAAACAAAAACGAAAACTTTACTTAACTATCCTCGCTAACGATATAAACGTTTCTCTAATTCAACCCGTTTCAAAGGATTTAAACCATCTGAGAGAAATATAAGGTGAAAGCGCTCAACAACCGTGAGAAATTTATCTTTTTGCGTATAAATCTCGTAGCGTACGTAGCCTCGTAGCACTGTCTACGAGAACAGCTACGACGTAGTTTCAGAATTATAGTAAGCTTTATAGAAGCTAATAACTCCTGGTAAATTAATTAACTTATATTTATTACATCGAAAACAACATTTGAAGTAAATAAAAACAAGCTGCTTGAAATGCGTTCTTAATGGGGTTATTCATATTTCTTTATTGCTACTAAGTGTACATTTGAGGTCTTAATTAAGATACGTGCTCACAACTTAGTCACCCTTGTTGGGCATTGTAAAATTATAACTTGCTAGGGCACTCTCTGAATACAACATTTGGCAATAAAAATATAATTATAAAAATTACATTTTATACTTATGGTCTAAGCCTAAGAATCGTTACCTAGATGTTTAGTGGCAAGTAATCATACAGCTATTAAGAGATCGTCGTACAAATAATATAAATTTAAATACCTACCTACCTAGTTGGCAATAACATATTTATTATTTTTATAGGTGGTAACTTCAAAGTATTTATCTAGAGAATAAAAGCAATGTGATACTAAAAATTGTTTTAATTTAGAATTAAATGATGTAATTTTTTGTTCATTTCGTATAGTAATTGGTAGTTTATTTTATATTTTGACTGCCATATAATATGGGCTTTCATTTAGCATTTTCATTCTAGATGATTTATTATCTATCCCCCTTTGGAGATGGACGTCTTAAAGCTGCGCTTACCGGTACGTGGTCTGCACTTGAGAAATTTACGACCCCATTGGTTATCAGGCCTCCATTCTTTTGCCAATCAATTAATAAATATAATTGTGACAAAAATAAGAAAAAACTTCAAAGAGTTATTTGTTATTCCTCATTATTTACCAAATAAGGAAAGACATAAAAATAACTAGCTAAAATTTATTAAAAATATGATTGTAATTAAAGGCCGGTGAAAAACTTGGTTTTATAATTTATGAGCCGTCTAACGATTAAATATATCCTATAGGCCGAATCATACAAGTCAGCGGATGTGAAGTTAGCTACAAGCTGCGCAATATACGATCATGACTAAGAAACTCAGATAAAACTACGCCTTGATTGGGTATTGCGCAGCTTGTAGCTAATTTCACATCCGCCGACTTGTATGAGTCGGCCTGTACCTGTCGGAATATTTACATAGAATTTGAAAGTGCATGTATAAGTATGTAGAAAATCTTACAACGAAATAAAAGTTTTAAATATTACACAGGTGCCTATTCTTTGGTTGAGATAATGACGTTGACAAATCACCTACCTTGACAACAAAAGTAACATTTTACAAAGTACACATACTCGTAAACTATATGGTTCACTCAGTATTATGACCCTAATGCTGCAGTGTTCCAGATAAACCCTTTATTAGGGTTTGCACGCATTGGATTAATAGTGTCACCAAACGCATATTTCTGAACAGAAAGCAAATAATAAGCATTTTGAGCATCTTCTATAACCTTAAAACAAAAAGGTATAATCCTATTTGACTCGTTTTTATACAGAGTTATCCCAAACTGGTGTACTCAGACAATAATTATGAACTACTTCAATTATGGATCCAAACCTAAATTAAAAAAAAAAAAGTTTTCTATGTGCTGTTTCATACATTTCGTCGATTCCGAGTAGCATTTTATATGGAACAACTGATTTATTTTTCTCGTATACTGGTTTGCCCCCATATTAAAAGTTGTTCATACTTGTGGTCTCTATTTCTTCCTATTGGCTTAGTTTAGGGTAAGCAGGTAACCCTGTATAACATAAGCCGATATGATGCCCTATAGCAGTTTGAATAATTGTTGCACACGTATACATATTAATTAAGTAAAACACAGGTGTTACTCACGTTTGGTTTTTGTAGGATACTACTATAGTTTCGATCGCATTTGGCGATCTTTCTCAAGGTCGGAGTACTAGCACGCGGGCTCGTCTCGCATAGCACTGGGAGCCGCGGCGCGCAGCGCTCGCGATGACAGCGGTTGCGGGCGGGGGCAGGGAAACTATAGTAGTATCCTACTAAAACCAAACGTGAGTAACACCTGTATTTTACTTAATTAAAATGTACGAAAACCACGTATACATACCTCTACATATATGCTCACAACCGCCATGAAGGATAATTAGGCCTTATCCACCACGTTAGCTCAGTGCAAGTCGGTGAAAAAAAATCTTGCAAAGTTGGGCCAGACTTTGTGCAATTGCCCAAAAAAAGCGTTGAAATATGGTAAACAAATTCACAGAAAAACAACTGCATTTAATGGTACATTTTTATGGAATTTCATATTTTCTAATTTTATTTTTGTTCAAGGACATTATCGCGCCGCCATTTTTAAACGGTTTTATTTAGCTCACCCCGTTTGTTTTATTTATTCTTTATTCTTGGGTCAAATTTAGTAATTCAAATTTCACCCTCTTCCTGTCAACCGATTAATCTGAAATTTTGTATACACTTTGGATTTTGGTGACAATACAATTATGTTTATTCATTATCATTATAAATTCAAGATGGCCGCCGCTACAAAATGGCGGATAATTTATGTTTTATTAATCCCATCAATATGGGTATCAAATGAAAGGGCTCAACAAGCAGAATACAATATAAAATTAAAATCCAAGATGGCGGCCGCTACAAAATGGCGGATAATTTATGTTTTATTAATCCCATCAATATGGGTATCAAATGAAAGGGCTCAACAAGCAGAATACAATATAAAATTAAAATCCAAGATGGCGGCCGCTACAAAATGGAGGATAACGTAGGTTTTATCAATCCCATCAACATGGGTATCAAATGAAAGGGCTCAACAAGCAGAATACAATATAAAATTAAAATCCAAGATGGCGGCCGCTACAAAATGGAGGATAACGTAGGTTTTATCAATCCCATCAACATGGGTATCAAATGAAAGGGCTCAACAAGCAGAATACAATATACTATAAAAAATTGAAATACAAGATGGCGGCCGCTACAAAATGGCGGATAACGTAGGTTTTTAGTAGAGTAAGATCTTTGCAGGGACTACGTATAGAGGAGTTGGACTGAAATAAACTAACGGGCAAGAAACCTTGCAATAATGAAGCACTAAATGAATTAAACAGAATGCGAAATAAAAACTAAAAACTAGAAAATAAAATAGGTAAAAATTTTTTTTAAGTTAAACGGTTTTATGTTAAACATACATTGCAATGTTTAAGATAAATGTACTAAAAACCAAAAAATAATAAAATAGATACAGTCGTGGGAATTATAAACATATGCATAGACTAGACTAAAATAAAACCGTGGGGCACGTCAATTGTCTACAAATTATCGACTTAATGTGCGATAGAAGAATCGTTTAATTCGTCGTTAAAATAGGCAGTTGGCCCGCAGACGGTGAGGAAATTACTTACTATTTTCTTGCTCATGGAAATTCCAATAGTTATACACTCCATGTAAATAAAAGAGATGTTTCAACTACGGTGCCGTGCCCCACGGTTTTATTTTAGTCTAGTCTATGCATATGTTTATAATTCCCACGACTGTATCTATTTTATTATTTTTTGGTTTTTAGTACATTTATCTTAAACATTGCAATGTATGTTTAACATAAAACCGTTTAACTTAAAAAAAATTTTTACCTATTTTATTTTTTACAAGCAATGTCAAAAAAATCTAATCTCCAAAAAAATGGAGATTGTTATTAAAGTAAATATAATTGGAAAATCTTTTTCCAAAACAAATAATTAAATACTGAACAAGGTAACGGCCTAAGCTCGATATATTTGCATTATCTCTTTTACATATACCTTTTTCTTTCTTTAACGTCTGTGTCTGTTTAACCTACCTATTAAAATAATCGCTTTAACATTTTCCAAGCTACAACAACATATAGGTATATTATGTAGTCTCAGCGTTACCGTCACAACCTTATCTCATAGTGCACGCGAACCTTTTACCCTGATCCGCTTAATTACCTCACAGGTTTGCATAAAGCTCATTAGCTATCAGTACGTTAACGTTTCAGAAAAACTTTTGCTGGAATTTAGAAGCCGGGAATAATTAAAAGAGTTCCAGCTTAGCAGTTTCAAAGCTGATTCCGTACACATGTGTTCGGAGCCGCTTTCGTAGTGGTGCTAGTAAAACGCTTCATATCGTCGCGATATCCTTACTTCCTTAACTATCCTTCCTTCTTTATCTATACTATTACTAATATTATAAATCCGAAAGTGTATTTTGTTGGTTTATTGGTTTGTTCCTCTTTCACGCAGCGACGGAGAAACGGTTAGACTTGATAATTTGGTTCATTATGTTACTACCAATCTTACTACCAATAGTAAGAACGGTAAATTAATCACCGTTGTTACTACTGCAGTTAAAAGTTAAAAAAAGAGTAAAAAAAAATTACCCGTGTTACTACTGTAAAACTAAAATAACAAAAAGAAACAAAATATGACCTGTCATGCTAGAGTTGCATGACAGGTGTCAAAGTAACAGCTATCAAACAAAAATATGTTTTATCAGGTCGTAGTTCAAGTCACAATGACAGATTTCAAAGTGACAGCTGTCAATCTGGAATTTTTGGCATGGACATAGTTTGAAAGACAAAAAGTGACATAAGCTACTTTTTAACCTGAAATAATAAAAGATTTATAAGGGATGGCATAAAAATTAAAATATCACGAGGGCAAAGCCGCGGGCAAAAGCTAGTCAAAAACATTTTTATTTGCTATTTAAATTTCAAATTAAATGACTCAATAATGACGTAGAATAGTAATGAAAGGATCATAATACTCTGTAATGACGCTTAATTGTCACAAAGATCTCAAACTGTCAATCACACAAAAGATCACACAGGTCAAGTAATGTATGCCATTAAAGTTAATCTCAAAAATCATCGAGATGCACAAGTACTCGTTCATGATGAAGTGATGAAGATTAAGATAAGATGAAGATACCCGTACCTCCTGAAGTAAATAGACGCAGCCGGTAACTTTTAAACCAGTTATCTTTATATTTTTGTCAATGCAAATGGCTAAATTTGGCAGCGACTGCTGTCTCTGCTTAGGAAAAAGATATGAAGAAAGTGACACCAATTGTCCAAAAACATGGTTAGGCTACTTACTTTGTATTATTAAATTGGAAAGGAAAGCCAGTGAAAACTACGTAAATTTTAATATTTAATCCAACAAGTTATAACTATTGTGACTTCTAATCACCTCTAATACGAAAGCCGTATAAACTGGCAGCAGTAACCTCTTTATCCCTCGAAGGCAGCGCGTTCCGCTTCTTTTGGTCGCGGCTCATCGCATCGCTTTGAGCGAACTTGATCCAACTGTAACTTAATTTGAACTTAGATCGAACTATGTTACAAGACATAAACAAGGACGTGAAACTTCCACAGTCGAGTTGGTACATCTGGGCGAATTGATGCGGGTCAAATGGGCTGTTTTAGGCAATACTTTACCTTGTCTTCTTTAACATCGTCGTACTGTACTGTACTGCAGCACAGCTGTAAGCTCGTGAGGTCGTGGGTTCAAATCCCGGTCCCGTATCAATGAATTTCTTGGAATGTATGTACGGAAATTTCACACCACTGGCTTTTCGGTGAAGGAAAACATCGTAAGGCAACCTGCATACGACCGTAGAAGAAATTCGATGGCGTATGTGAATCCGCCAACCTGCACTGGGCCAGCGTGGTGGATATATGACCCAATCACCCTTACTGTACTGTACCAGCCTTTTTTTCAATAGTCTACTGCAGGACGTAGGCCTACCCACGTATAATGATTTAATATCGTCGTAAACAGTTTCAACTCACTTTTTAGTCGCATCTAGGGAATAGAAATACGATTAACAGCATATTTGTCTCTTTTTTACCCGACTACGGCACAACCAAAAGGAGAATAATAATTTTGACTGGCATATGTGTACATTTATCTTAACTTCTAACATACTTAAAACTTAATTAAGAAACTGTAAAAAAGGTAAGTACTTACTTTTGAGAAATCTAGTCGTATTTTTTTTAATAATGACATGTTTAGTTTTGTGAGGACAACCGGACAGACGGACACATAAGAATTATAGAGCTCCTTGTTTTACTACGGAACCTCTATAAATAGTCTTGCTCAAAAATAAATCTCAGCACAAATCTGAACACTAACAATGAAATAAGTAAAAGTATCGCATTCCCTCATAATCCGGAACCTACAACAAAATAAACCTATTTTCTTCTCGCTATTCATGTTATAACTCCATTACCGACTAACAATAGTACAATATCCAAACGCTATCCAATTCCGTATCGGCTGCATGAAATAATGGAGAGCTGAATTCTAAAAATCCATTGTCCATAGAGTTGAAAAACTTTTTGGCCTCTCAATTGTTCGGCATAGAACGCGAGTTTGATGAACTGCACCGTTCTCCTTATTTAACTGTATTTGGCGGGACGTTTTGTTGGTATAACTCAGTAAATTTGCTTTCCCCGTCTGTATTTTAATACTGTTTTAGCGGCACATAGTTTTCAATTGTACATTGATGGGTATTGTTTTAAATTAATTATGTTTTCAATGTGAAATAGCGGACTGGAACAAGTGGAATGTATAGGTATAACGCATTTGGGATGTTATTGTTTAATGGAATAAATTTTATAGTAAAGTGCTTTGTATTTTAAATTAAGTATGTAAAGTTAGTATAATTCTTGAATTGTGCTGTTTTTTTTTTCTTTTTGTGTGAAATTCATTGAATTTAGATAAAGAGGTTTTGACTTTTTTTATCATGAAACATATATAACTTAGCTAAAATTGAACACATGAAGGCATTGAAAAAGTATTGAAACATGTTTCAAATTTCGAATATTATTTCTACGAAAATTAGCCAAAACGTACTTTAAAACCTCCTCTTTTATTTATTTGTCCTTGATATAACATGCATTGGGTACAATTAAAAAGTACAGCCAAAAAGCGAAGCGGTTTGTAGGCAGGATAGCTCTCACATTAGGTACATAACTTAAAACTTGGTAAAGTTATCTAAGCGTTTACTCCAACAAATATCTGAGCTGTTTGCCAACAGGCGATGCAAGATGATGCAGTATGATGCATTTTACGTTTCAAGTTACTTGCACATCGATCGTCTAGTCTAATAGGCTTCACTTGCAAACTTTCGGGCCACTTTATTTTTTAATGTACACTTAAAATGATAAAAGTCAGAAATGAAACTTAATTTAGCTCAATTTACAAGCTCGTCTTGTTTCTTAACTACATTTTGGACACAAATTGACAAAGAAACAATATGATGTAACTAAGTAAAAAATTTTGAGATTTTAAGACAATTTTTGTGACTACCATATTTTTGATGTGGGTAATAAGTGGTACTTAATAAAATTATTATGAAAGAAGAATATTGTACCCATTAAATTGAATTGAACAACTATAAGTATCATACGGAACATTCTTAAGGATCAACCTCAATTTTGTTGACATCCTTCGCATACATGACATTTTTTAATGCACAAATTAGTATTGTTATAAATAATCGGCCAAGTACGAGTTGGACGCATGCACGAAGGGTTTTGTACTGTATGGGAGCCCCCCCTTAAACATTAATTTTATTTAAATTATTTATTATTGATGTGAAAATATAGGTAAATATTCTGTGAATATTTCAAGCTTCTACCTCTAAAAATTTAGGTTTGTTTTATGGGAGCCCCCCTTAAATATCATTTTTATTCTGTTTTTTGTATTTGCAGTTATAGCGGCAACAGAAATACGTCATCTGTGAAAATTTCAACGTTCTAGCTATCACCTTTCATGACATACAGCCTGGTGACAGACAGACGGACAGACAGATGGATAGACAGACGGACAGACAGACGGACAGACATACGAGTCTTAGTAATAGAGTCCCGTTTTTACCCTTTGGGTACGGTACCCTAAAAAGGTAAGTAGTATATTAACTTTCAAAAACAATTCTTAATTAATGTAACTCACAAAAACGAAACAAAATAGGTTGGTACGAGTATTATGTTAATTTATTATGTTATAGGTACACCTATACTTATTACTTAGGGCTATGGGTAAGAGTTTAGTACGTAGTATTAATATATCTTCTTTGGTGTTAGTCAACCAGTTTAATTCTGTTCGTAAAATAGAGGGTCAAAGTTATACCAAAACGAAACGTTGCGTTATCCCTTTAAATCTTGCACATATCTGCGCATTTCGCCATTAATTTTAATGGCCCGAGCAGGACAAGGGTATTTTAAGATGGGCTTAAAGTGGGAAATATAACGGAAATAATAAAAGCCAACAATGGAAGGCCCCCGAGGTTCTAGTGCGGGTTATTAGCTTTTCAGTTAAGTTGTTTTATGGGGAAACATTGTTTTTAGTGAGGGGCTAGTGCGTCGTTGCGAAAGTTTTCTAATATGTGGAACGTTCATTTTACGTTCATATCACAGCGTAGTCTCTTATGCAATTTTGTGTGATGAAGTGTTATAACATTGTTTTAATATTAAAGTTAGCGGGTTCTGCGAATAAAATTAGAACCTAGTAGGTAGTGTCTCTTTTATTTTTCAAACCAATATGGTCATCATAGTAGGTACATACTCAGAGATATGAAATGTCGGCAATCTCTGTAAAAAAATCTGTTTTATATTATTGTTTTTGGGAATACTGACACTTTAATTTTATATTTTTGTTGACATAGTTATTGTATTATGCACAGAACAGCAGAACTTCTCTCTTCTGTGGTATTATGACTCTTTTTTATCGCGATTAAGTCCGCGCTTGACCACCAACTCACCTGATGGTAAGCGACGTTGTGGTCGAAGATGAAGCATGCACAATGCTTTGTTCATTAACAAATACATATTTGAAGACATCCTATTTCATGGCAGTACTTGTATTTCTAGGGATTGCAGCTCAAAATTTATACATAAATGCCGCTTAAGCTGATTTATATGCAGCCAATGATATTTAGTAAAAAAATAAACACTACCATAATCATATTTCGCCATCATCCATAAGTGGGATCTACTGTGCCTTATTAGTTATTAAATAAATTAAAATTACATAAATTAAATTAATATTGAAATAATTCAGCAGATTTATTACACATGCCAAACTTTACACTCCATAGTCCACTTTAGTATTAAGCACATCCTGCCTGAATAAACTTGTGGTAATCAGCATCAGCACATCACTATCACTCTGATACGAGTACGTAGAGAAACACACGTGAGTCAAGTACTGATTCACTCAGAGACTGAACAAACTCTCTAATATAAAATGTATAAACCCTCTCCACAACTCAAAGTGGATATAATTGGGGTTATGTCAATTTGTTTTGTAAAATTGAATTGGACTTACATGACAGTAGATGGGGTAAAGGTTTGCACTCTACTTCGTTAGCAGACAGAGCATTGTGAATTATAAATATACAAACTTGATGTGCTTACTTAAGTTTTTAAATCTTATTTTGGAAATCTTTTTAACAACCTAGCGAGTGTAATGGTCAAATGTTAGTGTTAATACGTAATGTATAACGTACGGGGATTTCCATTTTGCGTAGTAATGCTTCTAGCATGCTGGGCAGCTACCTTCGAATAACAACTTAAGTACAATGTGCACACTTCCATTAGTTTTTGTATGTTTAGCTTTCAAGCTAGCTATAAAATAACTTATAAATGCAACAAAATTTTGCATTAATATAGTTCATTTATATCGCCTTCCTAACTTGTACTTACCTACATATAATAATTATATTACGTCAGTATAAGGCCTATCAGCAGGCCTAAAAGAGTGAAACGAACTATGACCTCTTATTTTAAAATTCCGACCTAAAAACTCAGACGGATGGTTAGCCCTGGTTAACCATCCGACCCATACGAACTTACTTACCTCTTATTTTAATAACTGAACTTTAAAAGACCTAGATCGCAAGAAATAGAAAGAGAAAAAAGAGATTTGTACTGCACAATGAGTAACTATAAGTCCGCTGATATCATCAAAAAATAAAAAAAGTCGATGGCTACAATACATAACATCAATACCTACAGCAAAACAATTTGTAAATCTGACTCGGTTTTTTGCGCTACTTTTTGCGCTACGTTTTATTTCAGCTCAATTAGACATTGTTTACCACCCACACATTACCTAAGCTAACCTACCCGTGATTTATGCCACAATAAAACCAACTTCAGACAAATACTTTCGACTGCAAGGAAAAAGGCAAAAAATAACTCTGCGGTTACAATTTCGCGACAGAGGCAGTAAAACGTAAGCTCTCAGGCGAACGAATGTAACGAAATAAAACGATATTGTGTGAACTCGAATAAAGTTCGAGTTGTTGATGAGTTAAAAGGCGAGATTCATCGAGATCGAGATTATTGTTTCGATTATAGTTTATTTTTCTGATTCAGCTTACGGACACATGAGAGTGGACAACATTTTAATTTGTGCAAGACTGGCTTTCATTCGATGTGTTTCATCAAAAAAGTCGATGATGTGTTTACTTTCGGGCCCTGTGAGGTGTGTAGAATGTTTGATTATTTGATTCATAGTACCTACCTACATAGTAGGTACATAGGTATTCCATATAATGTACATAAACACACACACACACAAAAATGGATAGTTACATTGATCAAAAGTAATTTTTGAACGACAAAACGGAGGAAGTGCCCACTCAATTCGATGCGTATATATTTTTTAAGTGTACCCACGCATACCTTTTTACGTAGTAGTTCGATTTCATAATTCTTTTTACATTAGAAAGAGTATACTTTGAAATTGGTCCCTTTTAAATTTTATCGAAATCGGCTGAGCCATTTTCGACAAATCAACAATAATGTGAAAAATGCTACATCGATCCATGCAAAATATTCGCGAATTCTGTACACGGTTGAAATCGGTCATACCATTTTTTCATCTCTTTCGTCGGCTGATACCACATCCGTTTCGTCGGATAAAAATCGATTATAATCTAAAAATGGCATACATTAATTCTAGTAAACTATTCATGGACGCAGATTGGAATGTTGAAGTCGGTTAGGCTATTTTTGGCAAAAAATAATTAGATAACGCCTTTTGCATTCAGTGTTGGTGATGAACGAAAAAAGAAATTTTATTATCTTTCGACGGTTTGTAGGTAATTAGAATTGTATAACTTTAGGTATAGATAATAACTGAAATTATAATCAGTGATAATATTATTCAAATATGTTTACAGGTATTTTTTATATGAAACTTTGAAGTAAAATATTCAACTGTTAAAGTACGAAGTTACTGAAATAGATTAAATTATTACAAAAAATTAAGGTTAATTGCGCAATTTTGTCTTCAAGCCTAAAATAAACAGTAGGTTTTAGATAGATATACCTACCTAATATTGAATATGATGTTACGTTCTTATCAAAATCTACGAACACAACCGACATTTTCACTAAAAAATACTAAGAAAAACCCCTTCCCTTGTAACGTATCCTCCGCTTTAATAACGTCCCAGTCCAGGATTTATATCCAAAAGTCTGGGCTAATTAAACGCTGGTCGTGCTGAGTCGGCGCTGTGGAGCCCTTTCATTATGGAAGCATACTTTGTACACGTCACTTCCATATTTCAGACCAGTGGAGATGTAGAATAATGATATATGGGGCCCAGATTGTGCTGCTGTAGTTCACGTATGTACATATAGGCATTTATCGTTCTCGTATGTATGGTGTAGCTCATAGAATTACGAGGTGTTGCTTTGCGAAGTGTAGAGATTTTCTGTAGTGGAAGTTACCTATTTCATTATGGAAGCATACTTTGTACACTGCACTTCCATAAATCAGACCAATAGGGAATTACGAGTATAAGTCAAGAAATTGTGATGTATTATAATTATCGATGTCCCATGTATAAATTTATAATCTGAGTTATTATCGTTGTGGATTGTTTGTTACGTCATAAATTATTATAAGTACCTAAGCGAGTACTTATTCTGAAAAACAGTTATCAGAGCAAACTTAGATTTAAGACAACATAGATATTATTTGTGAAAAAAAACGGCTGGAAAAAATGTTATTTAAAATAATTGGGTTTTTTATCCTGAACTAACCCAAAAGCTTTATATTTGAATTAAAATCAATAGTTTTGGTGTTGTTAGTTCTTCTGGTTAAAAGGGCGAGTAAACCCATAAGGCGCAGTTAGATTTTATTTAAAATTGACATAGAAAAAAACCCGCTGTTCACAATTTCCGCTCCCGTTTCATTCCGCTACGAAATGAGGCAAAAGAAATAATTATTCCGCAGAATGTTGCAAAGGCTTTGAATTTCCTGCCTGTAAATGACATAGTTACCTGCCTTCCTGTGTTTGGACTGCTCTTCCTATTCACTCTATTATTATTTTTTCATATTTCCATTTCACTTCAGTTCCAAATTGGATGGCTTGGGTGTTATGAAAAAGTGATGAGCATATCGCATTTTGAAAGAACACGTTTTATGAGCGCGGAGAACATTTTTGAAGGAAATTGGTTGTGGAAAGTTTTCTGACTGGTAGCAACGTGTAAGCAAAGTGTTACCTTATCGAAGTAGATAATATATCAAAAAGCAAAACTCAAAGGCGTATTAATGGTACGCAAAATCATATAAAGTACCAATATCTTCCATGTTTTACGTACGAGTATTTGCCAGAAATCCGTGTGTATTTTAATGAAATAATCATCTTTAAAACTGTAAATTGTAAAGTTTGCAATCATAATGTAATGAAAATAAGATAACTGCAAAGAGTTTCACTAAAGTTAAGTAGTTACAACAAATGCATCTATTAATATTATTAATATTATAAATTAAAATATAATAAGATTATACGTAGTAAATAGGTACCTAAATGTGACATTTTATCCAATTACGCGATTATGAATATACCTAAAACTCTAAAACTATTTTTATTTTACAGTGACTGTTTAAAAACAATTGACTCCAAATGCCGCCTACATTATTTTGATTGCTATCTGATAGGCTCTGATAAAAAAAGCCTCTGAATCGTTAATTAAAACTTTTTGTTTAAATTTTATTGCTATTTATGGTCACTGCACCGTTCACTAATTTTTTAATGTTATTCTTTTACGTACTTGATTCAATTGGGTTTATGCCCTTTCGGCATAGCACCAACGTTTCTTTTACGGCCCAATTATGCTCCCTACACACCACGTCATGGCTATTTGAACGACCATAAAAATGAAGTCGATACAAGCTAGCGCTACCAACCAACGTGGCGCAACCATCGTAGATTTTTATCATATAGAAACGCTAGAACGTTGAAATTTCACTGATTAAGTATTTCTGTTGCCGCTATAATAGCACATACTAAAAATAGAACAAAATAAATATTTAAGGGGGGCTCCCATAAAACAAGCCTGAATTTATAGACGTGTTTCGCTCGATATTAATAACGGTGACAGTTATGCTTGAAATATTTACAGAATATTTAGTTAAATATGCATTTTAAATATAAATAAGTGAGTATATTAAAATAAAATGAATAATTAATTAAGGGAGGCTCCAATACAAGTAAAGTGATTTTTTTAGCTCGATATTATATATTTAACTAGCGACTCGCCCCGGCTTCGCACAGGTGTATTAACTTTCCTCTTGAATCACTCTATCTATTAAAAAAAAACCGCAATAAAATCATGGAGGCGTCACAAAATATCACTTGCCCACACTCATGCACGTAAATAAGCTCATAATCAACGAAATATAACCATTTTCCACTAATTATCACTGAGAAAAACACATGCTTAACAAAATATTACAATGAGGCAACATGATTTTTCCGCGTTCCCGCCAGAACTCGCGGGAAAAATTAAACAGTTTTCCTATGCGCGCGCAATGGCAATCGGCCATAGACTGAAAGAACGAGGTTTCATTGATACATTAATTTATTTGTACCACAGTGCTATTACAACTAAATATATCGCGCTGTTGTTGCATGAGGCAATTCTCATCCACAAAAATGTATGAAAAATCTGGCTCAGAGCTGTCAAAACTGTCAAATATGTACTGGAATTTGACACTACTAAGAGAAAAACACGGCAACTAGCCACTCAATTGAGATATTTTTCATGTTTCTTTTTAACTCATGCCATCTTAAATCATTGCATCTCTTTCTTTCTGTTCTCGATAGACCACATTATCCCTCTGGTATATCTGTGATTTGTACTTACTATTGAACACGATCTTTTTTGTATCGAAACTTTTTTTTAAGAACAAAGTACCTCAACCTATAAAATAAATAAAAAAACTCTATAGCTTGTGAATAATAGTAGTGAAAAAGTCACAGTTTGACTACAGGTGTCATTATGTGCCAAATTGCGGTGAAATTAGAGCCACTGTGTTGAAAAATATATGAAGGGGCCTTCCATACTGCTTTTTCTTTCTTATTTAATAGACTTCTGTCGGATGATAGAATATAGAGCTACCCTCTAATGGTAAAAAATTAACTACAGACTTCTTCACGATCTTTTTCCTATAACGAAAAGCCGGTGTAAAATGCGTACATAGGCAAGCTGCAAACAACTTATTGAAACGATACCAGGATTTGAACCCATTCCAAACCATTATTTTTTTTTTAGCCAGGGGAAATCTTTTATAGATACCACCACACCTCGTGGGCAGGCGGGTGGTTATGTGGGAGTCCTGCCGACTGGACAGTATACCCACCAAAACCCCTGGGTGTTCCACCACTGCGCCTGGTTCCGGGGCTACGGGCACGCTTGCGCACTCCTCCGCGGCACCCGACAGCGCTGGCCCAACTTGGGCCCCACCACGGAGCTTCGGCGCCCGCCAGAATGACGATGTGCCGAACACCAGGCACATCGCCACCCATCACCTGGGACTAACCAGCACTGGGCGTCAGACAGCACCCGTGTCCGACAGCCCTGGTCCCGATGCAACGGGTCAAATAAAGTGGCCCCGCGCCAGCCACTATACGGCTGCAGAGGATAGGGAGAACGGCCGTCGCGATACCGACACTCCTCTTCCCTTGCAGCCCCACCGCCTCCGCCAACACGTTGGCGGCACCCGTTAGGGCCGCTGGCAGGAAGGATAGACAGCGGCACACTCGCCGCCCGTCCATCCCGTCGCCGCCCCCGCCTCGATGGGCTCGGTCGCGGTATCGCGACGAGCGCGATACCGCAGTCCACCTCAGTCGACCTACTGGCCAGCCTCCGCACGGGCTTGTCGAGGCCCAAGACCCGGAGAGGCCGGCCCCACCTCGGGTTCCTCTTGGATCACCAGGCTGGCGAGACCTGGCTATTAAGCCCCCCCGCCACGACAAGGCGGGAACTCGGGGGGGACCCATTCCAAACCAAGATTAGCCTAATCCTACTTGACCGCTACAGCTTAGTAAACTTCGTGAACCTATGCAAGATTATAAAAAAAACATGAAAACTAAATAAAATTATCTCTTCTTTAACTTTAAAGAATGCTTAATTCCCGAGTTGAATAAATTTTCAACATTTCTAAAACCTAGCCCAGATTTTCTAGCGAGTTAATACCCTTAAAATATTACGGCAATCACACTGCAGGGATTAAGGCTCTACTTTCAAGGATTAAGAGGAAATTCGCAAATAACTTTACTAATGTGAAAATGGTCAAACTCTTGTGAACTGCAAGTCGCTGGTGAGTAACTGACGGTTGCGACCGAGGAAAACAAATTAACTAGCTTTTTTATTCGACATTAAAAACCTACTTTTATAATAGTTTTAAGCCAACTTATAGAACACTGAATGTAGGAAGTCCGTTATTTCATTTGGTTCAGCAAATCGTCCTGTATGTGAAACCCTCAGCAGTTCGTTCACAATTAAACATATCTACAAAGTCGTTACGAAATTGTGGAAACGCGCTCTTACATGCACTATACTACCTATAGAGTACATAGGTATATTAGGTATGGGTCTTTAATCTCTCTCCAGAAAATAGGTGTGCCATAGAAAAAGCTCATGTAAGTAAGTACTTTTGAAAAAATGTATGGAACAGCAAATTTTTATTCACGATTTCAGTGTTGACTCTATTGTAAAAGTTGGTCTTAATTATGCGTACCTACAAACGATCTTTTGGTCTTGAAATATCCGTGGAAGCTAAGGGAAGGTTCAAACGGTGAGAAAATATAAAAATATAGTGAGTTAAATAATAAAGACATTCATTGAATTTTCCAATACAAAATTACAAAATGTTCCTGCATGTAAAAGTTATCATTGACAGTTGACAGATGGTGAGATGAAGTTCACCGGGGCAGCTAGTATCCTATAAAATGATCATCGCCTTAAATACACCCTGTACATATAGATACATGGCTATTGGTTATATATATTATGTACACAGGGGTTTTATAAACATAATTACATCTACGAGTAAGTTGTGTCTACTACATGTTAATTAACATAAGTGATTGAATATTGCATTTCTTCCCTATTTTGGTTACATTTCGCAGTCGACAATATAAGATATTCCGTTCACAAGCAATCCCAGTTGCACTCGATCTTGCGCCGGGGTCCGGAGCTACGAGTAAATCTCACGAGCTCCCAAAGAAATGTCTGCAGTAGGTAGGTACCTAGTTTACACTTGAACAAGTAGAGATCTGTATCGCTACAAGGGAGCAAGGATCATTGTGAAACGATTTAGTTCTTTCTTGTTAACTCAATCTATTTGTACTGAAAAATGTTTTGGTAAATTTTGGAAGAACGTCCAAACATAGTGTATTTTTAGAGCAGCATGAAAAAACAGCGGGTTGCACTCCGGGCGTGCCGGCAGAAGTAAAAACTTGAACGTATAAAGTACTACATAATATCATTTATGTGGTAAATTACAATATCACACATGCACACTCGCGCAAGCGCCCTGCGCCGTCTTATGAATTTTCGATCAAGTCACGTGTCCTGCTGACGCAAGTTTTATATTTTTTACCCATCCTAAAAAGTGCATAACGCTGCTAAAGAAGTTTTCACTTCAAAAATCAGAGATCATAACAATTAACAGGGAGGTTTCCAGAAGAACTTCTTGTTCAAGGAGAGCTCCGCAGTCTCTTATAAATTAAAAAAAATATGTACCTACTCAGACCAAATAAAAATCAAGACAGAAAATTGTGAACAAAACAAGTGAGGCCGGCAAAACTACGCCTCGCCATGTACAGACACAGTTACACACACATACACGTACAAGGAAACTACGCCTTGGATTGTCAGTCGAACTATGGCGGCGCAACACCGATGCACTCACCACATTTATATAAAAAACCGGCCTCACTTGACTGTTTACGACGTTCTGTCTTGATTTTTTAATTTGATCTGAGATGATGTATTGTTAATAGGCGATAAGTAAGTCAAGTCTCTGATTTCATCAAGTTCACAAAAACACGTGAAATTTGCCTACAGTAATTTAGCCAGTGCCACGTGAAAATCAATGGATCGGCAGAGTATAAATAGAAACAAATGCAAATAGAGCACGGAAACCAACAAATATTTCAGCATTTACATACATAAATAGTTAATTCATCATCACTTGTCTATACGTTATTTACTTCTTTTATTTAATCTTCGTGAATTATACTCGAATTGAATACAAGCATAATATATTGTTTTACGAAGTAACAATTTTTTGATTTAAAATTCTTTATGTAATAATGTTGTGTGTTGTGTAAAAGCAAGGCGAATTTACAGTCCAGGATTGTCCGATCCCTAGACAGGCAACTAAGGAAACTAAATGTTCTTAACGTTATTACGCCGAGAGACTCTTTGTACGTTTACCTACACGTGGCTTCTGCTACAATAGTTCTGTTGTTGGGGTTTTAGATTCGGAGCTTTTGTTATGTTACATGCAGGTAGATGTTCAATTTTGTTAATTATAAGGAATAATATGTACATTTAATCATCGTAATGAATGAAGTAAGCATCATAGGTACTATAAATCCTGGGAGATCCGCAAAAGAAGCAAAGTCACCGACGTAGCCCAGCGAAATTTAGTGGAAATAGTAGATAGTATGTCATATAGCACGGAGGAGTGATGACCGAAAAGTCCACGAGTGGAGACCACGTACCGGTAAAGCGCAGGATAGGATATTCATCCATAAGTTTAACAGATTGCATAATATTATATTATTTATCTATGGGATGACGGTTCCCATATACTGAGGCATAAAAGGCAACAAATAGAGCGCTGTAAAGCACTAAGTACGATGTTATCTCTAGTAGGTACATTAGGGTATTCAAATCGCTGTGTTTACTACTTCACAAAAACCTAGCTTGCACACAAATTTATCTTCAAATATGGTTACAGGAGCCACTATAGCTTTTCCAAACTTCATGAAACCGATGTCGTAGAAAATTCTAGTTATTCTCTCTCACCAGTTCTACAGATAAGGTTGGTCAGAGCGTATAAAAAGACGTGTCCTAATGGATCTTTCGTAATACAAATGCTCGTAATGGAAGGTACCTATGTCGACAAAATTATACGAGTCTTACTACAACATCCCGAAAAGGGGCTAACAAATCAAATTGTTCTAAAAGAGCTGTGATGTGAGCTGAAAGTTGATTCAGTTTTGTATAGGATTCTTGTTAGTGTCCGTCTTGTTTGGCTGTTTTGGTCGGATTTTATTACAAGATCAGTTCGAAATGGCTTATTAGGTCTATATTATTGAGTAGTTCACTAGAAGTTATACTAAGTGTGATGTAGAGTTTGCCAATGTACATAAATCAAACTATTTACAAACACTTGACTGTAAAACTTTTTTTTATAAAACATTAAATATATATCTACTGTGCTGTACTATACCGTATGCAAGAAATACAATAAAATAAAATATATTGTTACAAAAGTAATTAGAGGCTAATAAGTATAAGATGCGTTCTGATGGTAAGTACTTATTTAACAATTATTATTTTATTGATGGTAGCCAGACATCAATTCTGCACGTACGTAAACTAAACAGTACCTATAGGTACGAGTATGTCTCATAATAGCTTTTCCCGTTACTGCTATTGAAACAATTCAAAGAATTTAGGTTAGTTAGAATAACAATCGAACTACTGCTGTCTATTTTTCGCTTTCTTAAACCTAATACTTTTCGCGGACAGAGTCGCAGATTCCAAGCAATTCAGTCGTTTTATAGAGCCGAAAAACAGATCCGGCCAAATTATATATCCTCACCCCTCTAGCATAATTTATATGTTTATCCGCCAGCCGATGGATCGATGGCCAGCGATAACAAGATTATTGGCCAGCCCTTTGTTTACGATTGAGTCGAACTTTAGCCTCGCATAACGAGGCTTCGGAAAACTCCGCTCAACATCAATTTAGAAGCAGTGTTGCCAATGCTAGATAGGAATGGCTCTATTTTCAAAAGTAGGTAAATAAATATATATATATCTTGTTTTAATCGACGGAAATAAGGTGAAGATTCTCGAGGTGACGCGTTTTTTTTTGATCACGTATATTACCTATTAATTATTGGAAAGGTTCGAAGTTGGTCTCAACTTATCTATAACTTATATCGAAATAAGTTTGTTAAACAACTTTAATCTAAAAATTACACACATCGATTTGAGGGCACTATTCGAATTTTGTACGTGGATTGCAATTGATTGAAGTCGGTTGTGATATTTATGGCGAAAAAAATATGTCATTTATGTATGTAGAGTAAGGTAAGGTTTGACAACGTAAAGTGGGATACAATAGATTGTTCTTCTTCAAAAAATAATTTTGTAAATCTACAGATTATCCGCTTTAAGTTTAGTCTATGGTAACATACTAGGCTTAAGGCCCCTGTAGCGGAACTCTATGATATCGACAAACAATATAGATAGAATATTATTAGAGGTCTGGACACCTCATGCACCAGGAGACTGGGACATCAGGAGAATATTAAATTTGAGGTATTATCCAATTAAATGTTGTACTAGCCTCTTACTTACTCTTAGCTTATTAATAAACACAGAGTTACTTTGGAGTTCTTAGTTAGTTCGTTTTTAATCTGGGACAATTTAAATTCGTGAAAAGATAATTATTTATCGCAAGAAAATCGCAACACAGACTTCCACCTTATACAGAATTCGAACAATTTGCACGAATCGATGTGACATCTATGTACATTTTTGTTGATTTATCATAAACGGCTCAGCCGATTTCGATAAAATTTAACCTGAAAAACTGCGGATATATACCGAATAAATACGAGCAGAAACGATACCGAAAAGAAATCCTTCTTAGCAGTTTGATCAATTGTTGTCGTGAGGCTTCCGATTCTGTAGTAGTGGCATATCGGTCTCCATATCTGACATTCTTCCGCGACTTCCACCCACTTGGTACGACAATATTGATGGACTGTGCCTCCTGGATCTTTTATTTTCTACTTACCCGGTAACTGTAAGTTTCTCTAGGGTTTACAACGGTTATCGTAGCAGCGTTTGCAAAGATATGCTAGGTATATGCTTTGTTACTTTAGGCTTTCCTTTCAAAAAGAAAAAAATAAATAATTTCCTTGAAATTATATCTACATAGGTAACTCGTAACACTTACTTTAAAATGAAAACCATATTAAAATTAAGTTGTTTCCTCCCAAGTAACAACTCTATTAAATTTTTCTCTTGTAAGTGGAGTTTTTATCAGTGATAATTAGAGAATAATTGTGGTATTTCGTAGATTATAAGCTGATTTACGTGCATAAGTTTAGGCAAGTGATATAATGTGACGTATCATGTTGTTCCGTGTTGTTACCAAAACTCTAAAGACGCCTCTAGTAAAGTCTCCACTGCTTTACTGAGGTATGACTTGGACTATGTTTAACTGCGACTTTATTGGACTATGACGTGACTACGACTGAATATTTTGATAAAATATCAAAAATTATCAAAAATACTTGACACTGGCAAATACAAAATATAGAAGAAGGAGAAGAAGAAGTAAGTAAGTTCGTATAGGCCGGGTTGCTAGCACTGGTGCCAGAGTATTTTTTTGACCGACGAAACGGAGGAGGTACTCAATTCGACGCGTATATTTTTTTAGCTATTTTTTATGTATAACCACGCATAACTTTTTACGTAGTAGTCGGATTTCAAAATTTTTTATTTTATTGGAAAGATTATACTTCGGAATTCGTACCATTTATATTTTATCGAAATCGGCTGAGCCATTTTCGATAAATCAACAATAATGTGAAAACTGTTACATCAATCCGAGCGAAATATTCGCGAGTTCTGTACATGGTTGAAGTCGGTCTTGCTATTTTTTGCAAAAGATAATTATTCTCTTTTCTATGTTACTCTGTATAAACTGAAAAATCTCTCCATTCGAACTCCGCCGTCAAGTCAATAGAAGTCCGGCAAAATAAGCTTCCTATTTATGACAAAGCCGCAAGAAACTGACTTCAACAAACAATTTTTCTATGAAAACTGCGGGATTTACGCTCGTTATTATTGGGAAAGTTTGCTCGGAAGGCGCGCGTCGTACAATAACTCCTACTGGGAATGGGAGTTGGTATTAATGCAATTCTTTCATTTACGTTGAGCTTCACGTCGGTAGTAATGTATTGCAGTGTATGAGCGTTGTGTATAAAGTATAACGCGTTTAGCAGGAACCTCAGATAAATTTACAACCACAACAAAGCTTCACATGTATGTATGCATTTCAGATTCAGAGAATTTTAAACGAACCAAATGTCTCAGAATAATTATTATCACACACAACTTAGGTACATAATTATGCTTGTTAAAATTATTTGCTTATTGTACTTTGTTGATGATGATATTACGCTTCGTAAGGTTTAGTTTTTTTTTTAATTTACACTTTCGGCGTAGTAGGTAGGTACAATATAAAATGCTGCTTAATGCGTCATAAAATACATTTTTTAATAATGTAACATTTGAATAAAAAAAGAACTCGCCGTGCAATAAATTATTACGGTATTACATATGATTTTATGTACCGAAATTAAGCAAGGTTCCGCACGGTCAGTTTTGGATGGGTGACCACGGGTGGTATTTTCCAACCGAGCGCTACCGTGGCTCGGATGACACGTTAAATTGTAGGTTCGGTTGTTTTAACCGTTTTTGTATCGTTTGCTACGACTTTTTTCGTCTAAAGTTGGCCCTTTCCAGTGGTAGGTAGTTATTTGTCAAACTTAGGTATACTCAGGCAAGTAAAAAAGTAACGAACTTCGAGCCTTACCAACTAATCTACTCAACCTTACCTAAATCTGTCTATCTGAAGTTTCACTACACTTAAATAGGTATATTGTTCATCTTATAGTACCCGGTCATGCTTCCAATAGTTAAAGCGAAAAAGAAAACTGTAGTAAATCTCGAATTGAGTGTTTTTTTAACTGACTTCCAAAAAGGAGGAGGTTCTATGTTCGCCTATATGTGTTTCTTTTTTGTGTATGTTCATCGATATTATCGCCAATTGTGAACCGAATCAAAAAATCTTTTTAGTTCAAAAGATCATACTTTCAAAAAGGTCCCATTAAATTTTTATCGAAATCAGCTAAGCCGTTTATGAAAAATCCACAATAATGTAAAAATTGTATACATCGATTCGAGCGAACTATTTGAATTTTGTATACGATGGAAGTCAGTTTTGCCATTTTTTGCGAAAATTAATATTTTATTTGATGAAAGGATTAAATATTGAAACTAATTAAAACAAGGTTTTCCAATCGACCGGAAAGAAAACATATTTAAATGGTCTACTTACTTACCTACTTACTCAGAGGTACTCAACAGATGTTCTACAAGCTCGTAGCTATTATTAAGAAAAAGCAAATTTGGAAACCTTATTTTACGCATCTTGAAAATTCGCTTTTACCTATCGTAACACTTAATGAACTTCGTGAGTCTACAAAAATCCTGGACATATTTCCCCGAGTCAATTTGGCGCCCGTGTCATGCCGCCTCACTGTAGCTTTGTAAATTATTCTTGTTTGTATAATTTTTATTAGATGTTGATTCAATGAATTGCTATCAAACAATCCAGAGCGAGATTTTGATTTGTAATTTCCTCTCTGTGTTTTTATCGTGTGGTTTCCGCGAATTTCATTTTAAATACGAAAATATAGATTTACGTAGGCAGGCGTGGGCGAGTTATACATATTTTACGAAGATAATAAATAGATACTAAATTGGGATGTGTTGTTGATTTTTTACACGGCTTCCATACAATTTAGTGTTTAATTTATTTATAAAGCACTAGCAACCCGCCTTGGCTTCGCACAGGTGTATCATACAAATGAACCTTCCTCTTGAATCACTCTATCTATTAAAAAAAACCGCATCAAAATCTGTTGCGCAGTTTTAATGATATAAGCATACATGGGGACAGACAGCGGGAAGCGACTTTGTTTTATACCAACTGTAGTGATTTATAAAGCATGTCAAAATAGCATACAGAGAATTTCTTTAGCCGTGATATGATTGTCAACAACCAAAGCAAATCAAACCAAAATCATCATTACGACCAACTTTTAGAATAGAGCCAAGCCTGGAATCACGTAAAAATCAGTCATTTTGTGCATTTTGTTGAAAGTTAACAAACATTTTGTATGAATCAGTTGATTGAGTTATCTTCATACTAAAATATGATCATAATGATGACAACAATGATGGCATGTCCTAGAATAGTTACATGCTAGTAGTTCAGAAAAACACTATGTTTAAGTTAAAATCATAATATTAGTAAACTGATTTTTTTTATCCCTTTAGTTTATTTATAAACTTCAATAACCGTTTTCAATGGCTCATAATGGGATATTCACTATTGGAGTTTTAATTGGAAAATCCTAGGTTTTCGGGAATGCTACCATTTTTTTTTTTTTTTTACCAGGGGAAATCTTTTATAGATACCACCACACCTCGTGGGCAGGCGGGTGGTTATGTGGGAGTCCTGCCGACTGGACAGTATACCCACCAAAACCCCTGGGTGTTCCACCACTGCGCCTGGTGTCGGGGCTACGGGCACGCTTGCGCACTCCTCCGCGGCACCCGACAGCGCTGGCCCAACTCGGGCCCCACCACGGAGCTTCGGCTCCCGCCAGAATGACGATGTGCCGAACACCAGACACATCGTCATCCACCACCTGGGACCAACCAGCACTGGGCGTCAGACAGCACCCGTATCCGACAGCCCTGGTCCCGATGCAACGGGTCAATTAAAGTGGCCCCGCACCTGCAACTACGGCTGCAGAGGATAGGGAGAACGGCCGTCGCGATACCGACACTCCTCTTCCCCTGCAGCCCCACCGCCTCCGCCAACACGTTAGGGCCGCTGGCAGGACGGATGGGCAGCGGCCTTCTCGCCGCCCGTCCATCCCGTCGCCACCCCCGCCTCGATGGGCTCGGCCGCGGCATCGCGACAAGCGCGACACCGCAGTCCACCTCAGTCGGCAAGCCGACCTACTGGCCAGCCTCCGCACGGGCTTGTCTGGGCCCAAGACCCGGAGAGGCCGGCCCCACCTCGGGTTCCTCTTCGTTCACCAGGCTGGGAAGACCTGGCTACTAAGCCCCCCCCGCCACGACAAGGCGGGAACCCACTCGGGGGGGTCGGGAATGCTACCATACCTAGTAAAATTTCAATGGCTTCAACCTAAAAACGGATTATTTTCACCTTGATTTCTATATTTGTAGGAATGTAGTAAGGCTATTATATTTTTACCGCATTAATAGAACCGGAGAGTTAAGTAATAAGATCTACTTTCGATAGTGAAGTACTCGTAACAATGTATACTTATTTATGATGCACTTCACCAGTGAACGGTTTTAGTACTGGTACTGGTAGCATTAACTTTAACTTTACAAACACAAATGACAAATCTAATAATACGCATAGGCCGAATCAAACTTCTTGGCGGCTATGAAGTTAGCTACAAGCGGCGGATAACCCGATCACGCACGATGCAGCCACGGTAATAATATCTAACACTATTGTGACTCGGCCCTGGCCTTGAAATCTAGACACGCGGCAGCGTGTCCAGCCAAAGTGTTCAAAGAAAACTGGCGACGCAGCGGCCGTGTGTAATATTACACGAACCATTTGGAGCTACTTTTGACCCCCTCACAACTCAAAAACCATTTAGCCTACAGACATGAAATTTGGCACATTTACTAAAGTCTTTTAGCTTATCAAGAATCCAAAATTTCATAAATTTTGCTCAGTCAGTTATTGATATATTAACGTTTAAAAACTCGTGTTTCATTGACTGATTCACTCACTGACTCACTGATTCACTGACTTAATAGATCAAAAACCTAACCCACTTCCAGATGACCTAGAATCTTGATATTTGGCACCAAGGTAGACTATCGGGCATAAATAAAGGAAAAAATCTAAAAACTGAAAATTATTGATAATTAGTACTATTAACAAAGTATTTGTAAAATTTACCTAACCAATACTCCAATAAATGGCGGTAACGTCGCGAGGCACTGAGATGTTCGATAGATGAACCATGCCATTTGTGATAGTAATATAATAAAAACTAGGTAACTTTTTCAGAGATAAGTGTACTATGATAATCATGATGTAACTAATAATTATTTCTGAACAAAAAGTTATGATATCTCATCAAAAACATAAATGTGAAATGGGAGCCAAAGTGTCGCCACCAAAAGAATTGAGATCTAACACGGGGGCCAAGTGTTCTGTAGAAAATCCTAAAGTTTAAGCTACAAGATCATACCTACAACATTCTAAAGGGATTTACTTATGTAATTCAAGCTCGTGATTTGACTTGGCTAGTTTAAGAATAAGTACAGTGCAAATAAGCATTTGTCTGTACGTGTTTTGGTGGCGACACTTTGGCTCCCATTTCACATTTATGTTTTTGATGAGATATCTACCTACAGCAGTATTTTATATTCTTTGCTACAGCTCCAAGTGGCCACTCAGAACGTATCACGCGCTAGGGCTGCCCTCTTTCAGTATTTTAATTTCATCTACTTACTCTTCACCTGCTTGAGTTTCTTTCTTGTTTCTATATATTATGACGTAAAATCATTATATTTATTACAAAAAAATAATTCGTTGTACATGAAAAAGAAACCGTAAATAAAAAAAAAAAAGTACGTGTGTTTATTGATGTTTTTAAGGTTTCGTAGTAAAACGAGGAACACCAAAAACGTTAAATTTACGCTTAGGTACTAATTATAAATCCACACGCTCTTTCGTCACTACGACGCGCCGCGACTGACTAGCATACCAAGAGCATACCGCACTCCGAGGCGTATGAAGACGAAAAACTATGAATTTCATTACCGTGATGCAGCCCACACCATGTAATCTAGTACCAAAATTGTTGAACTTTTAGCATTTTTTTGGAGGCCTAGTGAGTGAACGTTCGCACTTGAAGTGTGAGACGCATGTTCTAACTGATCCCGGAGTTACGGATTTACGAGTACACACCATTAGTTTCCGGTGATGGCAAACATTGTAAAGCAGTGTATCACAATGTACAGGGTTATCCAGAACTGGTGTATTAAGCCGAAAGTAGGTAATCCAGACAATCATCATGAATAACTTTTGCTATAGGGCTAACCCGGAATTCAAGGAAAGATAATAATCAGCTGAAAGAGCTGATTTTCTTTCCTTAAAAAATACATTTTATCGATTCCGAGTTGCGATTTTGTATGGAACAGCCGTTTTTTTTTCTCGAATTCCGGGTTCGCATAGTAAAAGTTGTTTATAAACTCCCTCTCGGCTCAGTACAAGGCAAGCAGATAACCCTGTATACGTGACGTAGATATGTGGATCCACCAGCCCGCACTGTTCCAACGTGGTGGATATTGGCTCTATCGTTATTTGTGGATAAGCCTATATTCAATATTGGACTGTTAAAATACTAGTACAGAATAGAAATTATTGTTTAGGTAAGTTGTGAAATATATAAAAACGATTACAACAAATTATTTAAGGTTACAAAAACATGGCATGTATTTTCTCATTCAAAACAAACCAACAATAACATGGCATATTTCTAAAATGGATAAAATATTCCTAACATCTTTCATTCAGCAGCAATTGTATACACAAAAAGTCCTAATGAACAAGCAATTTTATTCCATTCACTAAATAAATTAAACGTCTGAAATTACCTGGATACCATGCCATTAAAATATCCATTTTAAACTAACCAACACGATTATGCTAACGAATCCCTTAGAATTAAAAATTCAAGCATGGTCGTGAGCAAAAAGAAACTTAATTAACATGGTAATAGTCGTACCAGAGCACACTGAAGATTTCAAATGAAAATATCTTTTAAAATTATGTGCAAGGTGTTTCGAGCAAATATCTTTATAGTCATAATCGTGCAAAAAATGGTCTGAGGCAAAACTCTGCCCAAGCTATGTAGTGGGCAGGCTTTTTAGTTAGTCGTAAGGCGATTGCAAGCCAACTACAATGCCGCGCGACACCAAAGTGCTCGGTTACAAGCACTAATTAGGTGACATAACGTCGAGACTCGAAAAAACGGGTCATTGTGAATTATTTAATGTATATACCTAAGTCGGTATGTATTATATGACGGCGCTCGGACATTTTTTTACTACTTTCACTTAGGGACTGTGGCTCTGTAGATATTTGCTCGAAGATGAGGTGGTAATATTTTGCCTTGATTTAAAACCGCGGCGGAATGGAATTTTCTTACGGCTCGATTTGCATAAAACCTGTTCAGATCAATTAAAAAGAAAAGTAGTAACTTCTCAGTTATCACAGATTTGCTGATATTACTTTTAAGTACTGAGACGAAATAATATTGGACGAGATGTTACACAGTATTCAGAGCGCCGCCGCCTGGCTGAGATTGACTTGATATATCACATGAATTGCTAACCGTTGGTTGTCCTAGACTTTATACAAAGAATGAATAACTAACAGCCCGAGCAGAAGTTAAAACATCTTCTTACAAGGAGTATACATTTAAAACCTTCACTAACTCAACCTTTTCATCACCTATAAGGTGAAGTTTCAAATTGGTTTTTAAATTAAATAAAAACACGGTTTATAATTCACGTCGTGGCTTAAAAACATCTTGCATAAATTTTTTATTGTTTGTAGTTGTGGCTACAACTTTACCACCCTTTTTAATACTTTATTAGCATAACTCTTGTTTCAACTTTACTTTAGTCTGCTCAAAAATAAATATGTAAGTAAATTAGGGTACGTAAGCAAACTGCGAAAAGTTTCATTAGGCTTTAGAGTGGAGCCATCTAGGGGTTTACTTAAGGCTGGGTACCTATAATCTAGATTCGAAATAATGTTTTAAATTAACACAGCTTTCAAAATTAACTGGTAAATCAACTCCTCGCTCTTACATGACCCCATGTAATTATTTGAAGAAGTATGATAAACGAACAGACAGACGAACAAACATGATTCTGAGATAGAAGAAGTTCCATTTATATGTACTAGGTTCTCGTTAGATCATAATATTATAACAATAACAGATAGGAAATATGCGATCTAAAATGTAGGTAACTCGCTTATGTATCGCTACTTTACATATGGATGTCGACCATGTAAAATGTACGCATTAATCCACTATATCACGCTAAAGACTAAATACAAATACAAAAACACTACTTCTAATATTAGGAACTGAGGAGCAAAAACGAATACATAAACAAAATTTCGCTTTAATAATGTAAACGTAACATCTGTTACCTACTATAAAACCACAGCCGGAACAAAACTGTCGCACCGTAGTTTATCACAGACATCGCCGGCCTAAAACTAAGCTACGTCATATTTCTACCTAAAGAAAATAAAGAGACAAACAAAGGAGCCACCTCGAATTAAATGCACGAATGAACTTCAAACAATACATCAGAATTACAGTGGGAACATGAAGAATTAAGTTTAAATACCCTCAGGGTCAAAGGGCTTTGTTAGTCCACACCAGGGCTCGGGAGGTCGGTGGTAATTAAATAATTTTGCGAGCAAAAAGCCCCTTATAACGCGGGTCGTGGACTCTTGAACAAGTTAAATTTTCATCGCGACTTAGGCTCAAGCCTCACTTCAGTACCTACATTGCTCAAAAACGTGGAGTGTGCATTACTTTGTTTCTAAGGCCGAGTTCATTTTATATTTGTGGTCCAATTCTTTTGATTGGCAAATAATTTAAATCATAGAACTACCCATTTCAATAATTACTTATTTCTACTTTTTAATGCTACTTTTCGGGAAACGCGACGAAATAAAAATGTCGGCTTTTGCCTTGATGATTATGATTTTTTTGTCTGATACATGGGATTGTGTACATTAGTACAACGTGCACAGTTGTATAACGATTTTACTAAAGGATGTGCATGCCTAAGAATGTTAAAATGCAGAAATGTTATTAGCAATTATCCAAAACTACCTATCTTATTTGTATGATACAGATGTTATTTTAACACAATACTTTTCGCATTACTTTAACTCTATATAAAACTAGCTGCGCCCCGCGGTGTTACCCGCGTTATACCGAGATAAAAAGTAGCCTATGTGTTAATCCAAGGTCTAAGCTACCTTCATACCGAATGTCATCGAAATCGGTTCAGCCGTTTGTGCGTGAAAGAGTAACAAAAATACATACATCAAGCTATTCACAAACTTTCGCGTTTAAAATATTAGTAGGATATACGAGCGTCTATTGTGTTTCAACCCTTATCTAGTGACCTGTACGTCATACGACTCTTCAGACAAGTTTGGCAGTTACTTAATATTGCAGCACTCGAAAAGCTGTCTTCTGAAAGTTATAACTTAAGTTTGAAGCGGAGCGTTTTGGGAAGAATCCGTAGTGTCCAAACGCGGTGCGCTTCGTAATTTTATTCTGCAATGCGCTATCGTGCATATTAAAAGCATATGTTGTGACTTGAGGACGAAATTTGTAAATTTGAAAATGTATTAGGTTCCTAGAAATCCTGGATATTTACTCTTCATCGTTATATGGTTCTTACTAACTCAATCTCCATAGTCCCATTCTTATATCTCCTACTTATATTATCCTAATCATATTTTTTTGAGATGCATGTACACGTAACATACACACGTATTCATAAATAAGTACATACATATGTTTATTTTTTTGGAAAGCATTTGAAAAAAAATGGAACCACTGAGCTATGTTTTTTTAAATTTGTGGGTACGAAACAGCCGTAATTAATTAGGTACATCCAATCAGTGTATTTTTTATTTGTCTCAAAAACTATCAGCTTGGTATGGCGGTAACATTTCCACGTAATTATAAATTAAAAATTTAAATAACCTATATTTTGAAAACACCATAAAGAAGATATGAGAAGATGATTAAAAGAAGATATTTGACATGCAGATTCAAGCTGAAATGCATATAAATATTTTCCGCTGGACAAATCGTTATGTGTCCAACTGTATGATCACGTAACGACACATAGACGGCAACACTCCTAATAGCACTTCTGTATGCTTTTTGCATTTTAGTCTTCGAGTGCTCTAAATTGTACGCGACCAGACACCTCTAGTTTACGTTATGTTCTATTGAATATTCTATAGGAGTATCATTTCAAACTTATTTTGCAATTAAGCTATATCATAATTTCAGTGCTTCCAACACTATTAAAACTCAGTTTAATAGTATTACTGCATTCAGGAGCAAAAATAAGAAAAGCTTACCAACTCTCATGAGTCTGATTTTTTGTGCTACTGGTACTTAAAATAGACATTACTTTTTTTTACTAGTAAGTAATTTCGTAATGGCCGGGTGACTAGCCCTTTTATTATGAGCAAGATTTCAAAATACCAGGTGGCACTGACTTGCTTGGGAAATAAAATTGTGACGTTTTTTTGAGGACATCAGGCAAGTGATTTTTGTTTTCATAGGCTTAGTAAATGACACATTCATGTTTCTGACGATTGATGTCCAGATTAGATAATATGATTAAAAACCTGCTATGATGTCCTGCATGTATTTAACAATCAAGTTCCACCACAAAAAGGGATAGAAAATCGGAAAAACTTGCTGGCGTGACGGCAACGCAGGCGCTGCCATGTCCTGTTTTGTGTGAAAGGAGACACACAAACGTGGTCATTACAAATAAAATTCGTTTAGGAGTAGAAGATTATGCTTAATTAAAAAGAACTCTGAAGATATGTAGAACTTTTCTATGACGCATGTGTCATTTTGGGAATTGGTCCTTCTGTACCTAAACCAAAAAGCAAATCCGCTCTACATCTGCATTTCTGCTCATTAGCTGTCCCTTTAAACTCTGAAAGTTGATACGGTAATGATAATGATGGGAAAAAAACTCTTTACTAACTCTAAAATGTATGCGATCTAAAGCTGCTAAACCCTTCAGACGCGTGCAATATTTTATTTAGAAAGCGGATCCCTACCTTGAGCGGAACCCGCAAACCTTTGTTTTACCTATATCCACTACAGCAAGTCCACTCGAGTTTACTCTGATTTATTCATACCGACGGATGATAAGGCACCTGTTGTACCGTTTGCAGCAGTATGGGCTTATTCAAATAAGACGTAGCGCTCACGGCGTAGTTTGACTAGATATTTGTCAGCAATCACCAAACTTTTTGTCATATATAGGTCTAATCGCTAAGAGACAGGTTTTATCTAGTTTGGCGATTAATGCAAAACTGTTTTTTGTTATGTACTTATAGTGAAATAAATTATTTTGCATTTTGAAAGTTAAGCAATGTTGGCACGTTCAGTTTAGGGATGCGTTACCGCGGGTGGCATTTACAACTAAGCGATACCGTGGTTCGGATTAAATTGTAAGTAGGCCTTCAGGTGGCTAAAAAACTCTGATACCGGAGTTAGCCACCGTATACGAACTTACTTAACAACTTACAATCTTACTTAGTAGTTACATCATCATCTTCTTGCCCTTATCCCTCTATGTGTGATCAGCACAGCACGTTTTCTGTCGCTATTTCACTATATAGTAGTTCATCTCATCACCAACTCTTTTCTCTCCCATATCACCTTTCACATAATTCGTCCAGCCTTTCTTTGGTTATCATCCTTTAGTTGGCAAAAATGGGAGACGAACCCACTTCTGCAGCTTACCATCATATTTAGAATTATTTTATTAAAATACTTACTGTTTTTAAACTATTGCGATTTGAACATATTATTATTATACACAATCGCGAACTTAAATTACGAGATAGTCCGCAATTGGTCCCGTAGCATATCATTATAATACTTGCTATTACGCCTACTAATGAATACCCAGTGAAAGCAGCTAAGAAGATTTCATGTAGATGGAATCATGATGCTCAAAAGTGACTTTAGAGTCCATACTGTTACAGTGTATTCGAAAGCACAGGTGCGCGAACTCAGCATCGACATCTGTGGTAAAAACAAGGTACATTTATTACGAAGTTTGGTCAGAACATGCCCGTTGCGGTAAGCGAATACGTAAAATTAAACTACGATGCCAAACTTTGGGTGAATTCGGTGCAAACGCCCGCAAGGGAAAAATGTTGCCCAACAATGTCTGACATGTGTTACGGAACTATTAAAAGAACTGTAAAGTCTGTTGTTCAAGTTGAAAATGGTAAGTTCAACATATAACAAAATATTATAGCACTCAACGTGAGTTAAATATTTTAGGACCCTTTTAAAGTTTATTTTGTAACTTTAGAGAATTTATTAACAGCAGCTCTCTCTTAAGTGGTTTTAGAGAAAATAGTATGTACAGCATTAACTGAAGATTTTTTTACTAAAATCGTTAGAGCTCCAGGCAAAGCAGCGCTGGCATACTAATCTGTTGGGTTTAGGCCGGTTGAATGTTCTGACAAGTAGGTCCACATAGATTGAGAACTATGTGTACGAAAATTTTAAAGACGATCGAAACTGGTGCTAATGACCACCACTGGGGGACGTTTTAGTGGCGGCAGTTGGGAGTATTCCAAATCTAATGATAAGTAGTAAGAAGAAATAACTTGCTACCAAATGTGCAATGTCTATTCTAATATGTACTTCACCATTTCGTCTGCTCTGTTGTAACTGGTTAACTAATGACTCATGGGGCAGGCGCCTGGTTGCGGCTACATCAGTAGGTATTCAAAAATTCGTCAAAAATACAACAAAATAGTGACTTGGAATTTTAAAGGTTCTTATGATAGAATATAATATACATTTATCTATTAAGTTTTAGATATTATCACTACAAGAAAAAATACCTACTTTATACATATACATATTTTAATGAAAAGTGGGCTAAACGGTTGTGGCCACTTTTCACCAGCTGAGGCCAAGCCTGTGTGCAGGTTGTGGCCACTTTACATTTTAAACAAATTAGTATAAAAAATTCATCAGTCTGAAGTTGTTATGTCCCAAGTTTATGTAACAAATAGTTGTTGCAAGTATTTTGTTGCCAGTTTTGTCGCTCCTTTGTAATTCCTTCTGCCAAGACTTTTATCGTCAATTTTTATTGCAAGATTGATGAAGTAGGCAATTTTGCAAGATTTTAGCGTAAGTTGTTACGGTAAGTTATGACATATGGCACTGAAACGTGGTCTCTTACTTTAGGCCTCATAAATATGTTCCAAGTATCCCAAAAAGCTATGGAGATGGCTATGCTCGGAGTCTCTCTGCGAGATTGAATAAAAAATGAGGAGATCCTTAAACGAACCAAAGTTACCGACATAGCTCAACGAATTGGTAAGTTGTAATGGCAATGACCAGGCCACATAGCGTGAAGAACTGTTGACCGATGGGATCGAAAAGTTCTCGAGTGGAGACTACGTAGGTACCGGCAAGCGCAGCGTAGTACATCCACCAAGAAGGTAGAAGGATGACCTCATTAAGACTGCAGGATCGCGCTAGATGCAGGGGAGGCCATCCATAGTATCCTACACTGCGCTTGCCGGTACGGGGTCTTCACTCTAGAACTTTTCGACCCCATCGGTCATAACGTAACTATTTTGGAATATTATTTTGATATAGTGGGTAACTGCGTTGAACCTGTACATTTAGTTTTGTCTGGAGCCATCTAAGTACATAATGACCGACATTATGTACTGTACGCAGTTACCCACTATATTAAAATAAAATTCCAAAATAGTTACGTTCCTCCAGACCGTTGACATCCGTACTTTGAAAGTTAGTGAGTGTAAAAATGTCGAAACGCTCTGCTCTGAATATTTTTAGCTTTATTCATGAAAGCTCCTTCAGATTAAGCTATAGACATCATTTTATATTTCATCTTAGCTTCAGCCATATCGTGTTTACCACACGTAATCTCTGATTCATGCCAACCTTTGCAATGTTGTTTTGTTTTTTCACGATGGAACACATTTCTTAGATATGTGACACTTACTTTTATTGATGTGGTTGTCTTTGTAGACTAAAATCTGCCGTCATCAATTCTTTTTGAACATTTAAAAGAATAGCTTGTGTCCAACAATGTATGCCCGACGGAATGTGTGACCTTGTAAAGCATGAAATTTAATAAAATACTACAGCTATCGCCGCTCAATTCATCACAACACGGATAAAACAATAATGATTTTTTATTTTATAAAGTCTACAAAATCCAAATAACAAAATATTAAAACAACGAGAACTCGTAAAAGATGCGGACTATTTAGACCGGTCATTAAGTACGAATACAATAAGTTTCCAATCAGAGGCTCAAAATTGAATCATTATAACGGCTGAACGCATGCAAAATAGTCATGAGCATCGCAAATATATGCTTGTGTGGACGGAACAGCACAGCATATGATCCTTTCAGAATGTTTAAAATGATTCTACTGCTTCAAAAATAGGACTCCAAATACACCATAATCAAAGACAGTATGCGAAACTATGATTTTTTGTGAGAGCGTACTCTGAAAGCCAAAAAATTTTCAATCTTCCTCCTAGCTTGACGGAGGTACCTAACTTAAACCTTTCAGAGTAATTTCCTGTACGACTAGACTTTTTAGTTGAATTTACGGTAAGTAGCCATTTTATTAGCGCGACTTTAGATGGCGCTACGAGCAACAGATTATTAAACTACAAAGTAAACAAAATACTTCGGTACTCAATACTTTGAAAGTTTAACAACTGTTAACGTGCTAGAACATTAATGTTAGCAACATTTTGAAGCGCAATAATTATTTTAAAATAAAAAAAAATCCAAAAAATTGTAAAACCGCATTCCATCATGTACAAAATTCAAATATTTCGCTCGAATTGTTTACATTATTGTTTTGAAAAACGGCTCGGCCGATTTTGCAAAATATAAATAGGACCACCTCGGAAGTATACCCTTTCGAACTAAAAAATAATTTTTCGATTCGGTTAACAATTGGCGAAATTATCGATGGTAATCGGCCAAGTACGAGTCGGACTCGCGCTCGGAGGGTTCCGTACTGTATGGGAGCCCCCCTTAAATATTTATTTTATTTTGATTCTATTATTTAATATTGAAGTGAATATACAACTTAATATTCTGTGAAAATTTCAAGCATATACCTGTTACCATTAGCAGTATAGAGCGAAAAACTGCTAAAAATCAGGTTTGTTGTATGGGAGCCCCCCTTAATTATTAATTTTATTCTGTTTTTAGTATGTGTTGTTATAGCGGCAACAGAAATACATCATGTGTGAAAATTTCAGCTTTCTAACTATAACGGTTCTTGAGATACAGCCTGGAGACAGACAGACGGACAGACGGACAGACGGACAGACGGACAGACGGACGGACGGACAGACGGACAGCGGAGTCTTAGTAATAGGATCCCGTTTTTACCCTTTGGGTACGGAACCCTAAAAAAAACATACAGACTAACCTCCTCCTATTTGGAAGTCGGTTAAAAAATGTTGAAGGCGCTAAGATCGTTTTGGTTCTTGATCAAATTTACCTTCAAGTGAAACTACAGACGAATTGAGAATTACAGTTCTTTAAAAGCTGGTTGAAAAACTCGATTTATGATACGATTTAAAAGCACCATCAGTTACAAATTGGTGATGGTGATTGGTGCTAAATCCTTATATTTACCTACTTATTGGCTAAATTTATTTACAATAACTGATTTATAAAAAAAAATTACAATGAACATAATAGATATGTCACGTCAGTAGTCTTTTGATGTGGACAAGTGCTATAAAAAAACACTATACTATTATTTTCCTCCACACTAGTAGTTGTGACAACGAGTCCTACGTTTTATAAGTTAACTCGTAGTCACACTGGTGTAACAAAGCGGTGTAACCACGAGTCCCGACCGGATCCAACTATTCGTTCAGTCAATCTGTCGAAAATAAAATGGTTTGAATGATAAAATTCCCAAGTGGGCAAAGTTTGATTTTTCTGATGAGTTTCGATGTACTGAAGTTACTCTCGCGATGGGCAAAATTTTCGAAAGTGCGTTCGCTCAAAAACTCAAAAAAACGTCTCGTTTGAAACGCATTTTTCTCGAATAGAATGCATTCCACAGAAAATTTGATTGAAGACAAAATGTAGAGGGCATCGAGATCTACAAAAAATGTCTTTGGAGCAATACCGTAAAACAAAAAATTCACACGGTAGGTGGCGCTGAAGACTACAAATAAGTGTCACATCAAAAATCAAACTTTGCCCACTTGGGAATTTTATCATCACTATTTCGACAGATTGACTGAACTATACCATCCCAAAAGGATTTCCGAATGTAAGCAAAATCTAAGCCAATTTAAAAATACTTTCGAATCACTGCGCTGCCGGAGACAAAAACAATGCGACGTTACATATTCAATGAAAAATTTAATCCCTTCGTTATATCCCTTTTGTTTCGGCAAAGGGATGATACCGACATCACAGCGAAATTAAAACAGTAAGTCGTTGTCAGGCGAAAACTTTTTTAGGTTTAGAATATTTTTTGATACTGACTATAAGAACAATGATTTTAATGAAAATGTTCAATTTTTAAACTATTGTAATGGGACAGTCGTATTTTCCTGTAAAACAACCTACGTTTTTGTGACATCTTTCTGAACAAATTGTTCAATGCTAGTTTTTTGATAAAATTGATCGAGCTTAAGCGAAGATCTCCATTTTAGACACGGCGACTTTGCTTTCGTCTGTCAAGATGTTGGTTTTCGTGTACAGGTTGCATTTTTCAACGGATCTCGACAAAACTTGGTACCTACACAGTTTTGTCGAGTTTTATGTATTATTAATATTTTTTTTTGTCGTCGCCGATTTTTGATAGATGTGTGTTTTCCTCAAAAAGGAGGAAAATTCGCTGTAGCGCTGTTTATCAGCCGATTTAGATAATATTTGGCAAGATTGTTTGGTGATCTAAATCATAGCAAGATTCGCGAGTATGAAACAAAGTGTCTACTGTTCGGAGAACTAGTAGTAGGTAGGTAAGTTGACGATTGTACAAATGAGCACTGATTGTTACCAAAAACAAAAGAAAAAGCGTAAATTTTTTAACCAACTTCCAAAAAGGAGGAGGTTCTATGTTCGTGTGTATGTATTTTTTACCCGAGGTGGTCCCATTTAAATTTTACAGAAATCGGCTGAGCCGTTTTTGATAAATCAACAAAAATGTAAACAATTCGAGCAAAATATTCGAATTTTGTCCACGATGGAAGGCGGTTTTGCCATTTTTTGCTAAAAATAATTATATTGATTTGTAACGTATGAGGACGAGGTACAATCGATACCGACTTAATATTATTTGAGACATTACTAAGTCGTCGAAAAATTACCACACTAAATAGGTACATTTAGTTGGTAGGTATTTTAGATAAAGCAAGTCTAAGCAGCAAAACCTGTGAACACACACTTCGACAAGGATTATCCACTGTCCTTAATTCTTTCACTGTACCGATAGGGTCTAATCCTATTACACAAATACGTTTATTTAAAACATAGAGGACATTTCTACTAATGGAAAGAAGCTCTCTATCTGTGTTGTAGGTACTTACCGCTTTCATAAAAACAACAAAGAGTGAGCTTAGTGGGTAAAAGGACTGCGGTCCTCGTTTACGATCGGGAGAAAAATTTATAAAGAATAGTTGGAATTTCAAGCTTAATCGCGTAGGTGTACCTAAAAAATATAGATAGGTATATTAAACGAGATTTTAAACAGTTTATACACGGGTGTTTGTGAATCAAAATTTATCGAGTAATCATTATTATTATTATATTGTGTGTACTAAGCAGAAGCCATCGGCTCCTGAAATACAGTTTTCAACTAGTTTAGGAGCCTTTGGGTCAATTATTACTGAGAACATTGTTATGTTTATGTCCAAAATAAACGATTTATTATTATTATTATTCTATTCATTTCTACCAGTTTCTGGCAGCTTTGCTTAGCTTGAGGTCAGAGACCGTGTGTAATATGTCCCCTTATATTTTTTTATTTTTTTAACATCTTAGATTCTTTTTTTACAATATTTTTATAATAAAAATATAAAAACTTAACCTAGGTTGCCACCGGCAGCGAAGTGGGGCTCAAGCTACCGGTAGTGGGGGTTACAGACTGAGGGACCTCCTGACAATGCTTATTATTATCAGCTGTAGGACATCTACTGATAGATTTAGACCACCCCTGTAAATTTCAAATAAAACTGATTGGAAACCGCTTGACTGGCGTCAAGGAACACAATGGAGTGTGTTTATACAGTTTAAAGCGTAGGACGTCTACCGAAATAGTGCCTAACAGCTTTACCATAAAAGATTTAAACACGCTTTAAACACGGTTTAGCCGTGCAATTTGTACTGTTAAACATTGCGTGCGTAAAACTTTTGTAGTAAGACGGTAAGTGTATAATTAAAACCACATGTTTATATAATAGCGCTCTGATGGTAGGCTAATGAGTTTTAAAATGACAATGTTATTTTTTCTACCCCACGTAGGTTTCAATGAAATCTTATACATTATGAATATGTAGACAAGGTCATTTTTGTCTATTTTGTGTGCCGAAACATTTTGTTCTGTAATATAATCATTTACGCAAAATTCTAAAACGCCAGGATATTAATTAGTTATTTTACTACCTACTTTTACTGAATTAGATTTTGTAGAAAGTAATTAACTTCAATCTCTCTAATTATTATCTTAAATAATTATTATGAAAAACAGTCAAATTTTCCAGTACCGACTCGTAGTCACACCAGATTATCACACCAGTGTGACAAACAGGATTTTTTTTCTCGTTTGTCACACTACTGATTTTTCCGCACCCTTTATTCTAACTAGTGCTGTCCTAGTTATACTACTTAGTTTGTGAAAAACCTATTAGCTTATTTATTTATCGCAATGTTTCAAGGAAATGTCCCAATGTTATTTCACCATTTAAAAGTTTTAGTTGGCAGGAAATTATAAAATTATCTTTATCAGGTTTGTCGACCCTTCTTTTTTTTGGATATTAATTTCCCTTTGATTGAATAATACTGTTAATAATTTTAGTATGGTTACCTAGTTTTTATTTATCTTTTTATTTAATTGGGAGTGCTAACTTTCACAGACGTTGTTGATATTGTGCCTTTGACCAACTACATTCCAGTCAGCGATATATTTTTCATCATTTAGCCATTATCGGGCCATGTATGGTGTGAACTGTTTAATTTTTTCCTCACTCAATTCGTTAGTTTCTGTTTTTATGTATAGTATAGCTTGCACTACTTACTACAAATATAACATATTGTTCCATTTGTACTAGTTTTGTTTTATTTTTATTGAGAAAAGAAAATATTCTGAAAATACCTACCTACCAAATTGTGAAAAATTCGGCAGAAAAATAACTAAAAGTAAAAAATAGTCGGCGAAAACGAAAGTCAGCAAACGGACTTGATAATGTAGGTACAACACTAGCACTTCTTCTATACATGTTGTTGAAAAATCAGTAGTGTGACAAACGAGAAAATAAATCCTGTTTGTCATACTGGTGTGATAATCTGGTGTGACTACGAGTCGGTACTGAAATTTTCTAGTAATTTTACTAAAATCTGTCTTTTAATCCTACTTACGAATGCCCGTAGCTAAATAAAGGACAAAACACGTTTCAATCGAAAAACATGAACTGGCAGAAACACGAAATGAAAATTCCAATATTGGAGTACCTGCTAATTTGAATCTGAATCATACCTTCGGTCTTATAAATAATAAATAATAATCATTGAGTGTTTTTGTTATTTTTAAAGTGGATTCTGATTGCGAGTTGGTGAGATAAGAGATTAAAATAAACACGTGAGATTGTAGTGTTTGATTTGCACAGTATCAAATCTATTATAAAACAAGAAATAGAAAAGAAGACAAATATTATTTTCAATACAATAGTATCTGAAATACAATTTGTCCTAGTAACAATTTGAAATTTTGTTGTATTTCTGCAATGGAGGATTTTTTGATGACCTTAGCATAAAGTCTTCGAGCAAAAATCTACAGAGCCACAAACCCTAAGTAAATAAAGTAAGAAAATGTCCGAGCGCCGACATACTTACCTACTTAGATATATACATTCAATAATTCACATATATCGAATCTCGACTTTATGTCACCTAATTAGTGGTTGTAACCGAGCACTTCGGCATCGCGCGGCGTTGTAGACGGCTGGCTTTACCTTAGGTAAGACTAACTAAAAAGTCTGCCCACTACCAAAGAATATGTAGTAATACTACGCACTACGTAGCTTGGGCAAGGTTTTGGCTCGAACACTTTTTTTGCGCGATTGTGACTCTATAGATAATTCATCCATACATCCATCAGCCAAAGGACGTCCACTGCTGGACATAGGCCTCCCCTATGGATCTCCAATAAGACCGGTTGAAAGTGGCTTGCATCCAGCGCGATCCTGCGGTCTTAATGAGGTCATCCGTCCACCTTGTGGGTGGACGTCCTACGCTGCGCTTGCCGGTACGTGGTCTCCACTCGAGAACTTTTCGACTCCACCGGTCATCAGTCCTCCGCGCTATGTGCCCTGCCCATTGCCATTTCAACTTGCTAATCCGTTGGGCTATGTCGGTAACTTTGGTTCTTCTACGGATCTCCTCATTTCTGATTCGATCCCGTAGAGAAACTCCGAGCATAGCCCTCTCCATAGCTCGTTGGGCTACTTGGAGTTTATTAATAAGGCCCATGGTAAGAGACCACGTTTCAGTGCAATAAGTCATCATAATTCTATAAGTCTATAGATAATTGCTCGACGCATAAAGTCAAGGTTTAGATTAAGGTATTTATTTGATAATTATTATTAAACTAGACGACCCGCCCCGGCTTCGCACAGGTGTATTATACATATAAACCTTCCTCTTGAATCACTCTATCCATTTAAAAAAACCGCATCAAAATCCGTTGCGTAGTTTTAAAGATTTAAGCATACAGACAAACAAACAGACAGACAAAAATAGCGACTTTATTTTATACTATGTAAGGAAGGATGTATAAAAAATAATTCCACGGTAAAAATTAGTCATATTGATGAGAACAATCATGTCCTAGCTTATATCCGTCGGTATCGAATAGTTTATAGAACTATCCAGTATTTAGATCTCTAATAAGACCGGTTGGAAGCGGTTTGCATCCAGCGCGATCCTGCAGTTTTAGAGAGTTCGTGTCCATCTTGTTACAATTGAAAATAATGTACCAAACCTCCCGGTTTAACAGTACATTATTTTCCCTAAAAGCTTAATTATAATGAAAACCTCGTAGCGTAGTTTGACTAGGTGATTGTCAGCGATCACCGAAATTAAGCAACGTTCCGCACGGTCAGTACTTGGATGAGTGACAGCGGGTGGCATTTTCCAACTGAGTGCTACCGTGGCTCGGATGACACGTTAAATTGTAGGCCCCGGTTGTTTTAACTGTTTAGCCATGTCAGAGGCCTTCAGGCGGCCTAAAAACTCTGACACCAGGGCTAGCCACCCGGCCTATACGAACTTACTTACTATGAAAACCTCGAAAAACACTAGTCTAACCAATTTGTATGTAGCAACGTAATTAAGCAACGTTCCGCACGGTAAGTATTTGGATGGGTGACCGCGGGTGGCACTTTTCAACTCGGCTCGGATGACACGTTAAATTGTAGGTCCCGGTCGTTTTAACCGTTTAGCGATGTCAGGTGGCCTAAAAACTGACACCAGGGCTAGCCATCCGGCCTATACGAACCTACTTAGATACTTACTTAATTTATATGTCAATGGATACGATCAGAGAACTAATGCCGAACTCTCTCAAAATAATGCTCTCCACATTTCAAGATGCTCAGGTGCGGCGTTTGACGCAGCCATCAACAACATCCAGTTTTGCTGTTAACTACGGCATTACTTCCCGAAAATAACGCGTTTCATGTTGGAGTCTTCAATCATTTATTGAGGAAACTTTGGTAATGGTTATAAGTTGTGAAATTTCTCTTAGATCGTAGGTATTGTGCTTGGAGAACGTTGTACCTATTCAACTTTACCAAGCTCGTGTTAAAAGTACTCGCTATACTCGTATCTGGTATTTAGGTAATCACTTTTGGGTCTAGGTAATGGTTGAAGTTTTCTTGGTTTCAGGGTTTCCAAAAGATTCAAAATGGAACTCTACTGCTAAGTCCACAAGGAGCTTTAATTGTAAAGGCTTTTCTTGGCAGAACTAAACGTACTATATACATACTTAGCAGTCTTTTTCATTGCTATCTATGTACCTATTAAATAAAGGAAGCAACACATTGAAATGATGTTTATAGTTACGGAAAAAAAAACAAAATTGAGACTAATACATTCTACCGACAATCTCACTTGTTCTAAGGTAGGTAATTCTATGAAATAAATAAATCCTGTGAACATACTTCTTCGAGTTTCCTATTAGTGCCATCAACTAGCAATAACGGAAAAAGAAAAATGCATAATTAAATTCCAGTAGTCAGGTATTTCTTAGTTATAAGAACAATTAATTTCATAAGAAAAGAATGCGCTAAGCTATCCGCTGTTCTATATTTTTTTATAAATTTACCTTACAAGGAATTCTATTACGGTTCAATAAAGAAAGTACGAATAAAAAGCCTCAAATTAACAAAAAAAAGAACAACTGAAAGACCACGGGCAAAAACCTATAGGTATATAAGTAGATTTGATCGTTTGAGTCATGTCAGAGGCTATTTAATTTTTATGTTGTGGCTTAGTTACAATTACTGTTTTGTTACATCGTTCATTTCGAGTCGATATTATTTTTGTATCATTATTCGATATTCGGCAGTGAATGTTCTTCGACGGTTCTTTTACCTTGGTACTTGGTATGGGCGTATGTTTGAATCAAGGGTTCCAGACGCGATTCCCGGCTCAAAAATGGTTGAATAATTAATTTAAAAATAGTTTCTGGGTTGAGACTTTAGTTGTTTCCGTTTTTTGTAGTGCACTTCGCATCAAAATAATACCTACTATCATCATCATCGTTCCAACCCGTAGAACGTCCACTGCTGCAAGTTTGAAATATTTTTATTTACACCATGAAAATAAAATAAGTAAGAGTATAGGTTTGTTATACAATAGGTTTAACAAATAATCGGCCAAGCACGAGTCGGACTCGCGCACGGAAGGTTCCGTACTGTATGGGAGCCCCCCTTAATTGTTTATTTTATTTTAATTTTATTATTTATCATTGAAGTGAATATAAAACTAAATATTCTGTGAAAATTTCAAGCATCTACCTGTTACCATTATTAATATAGAGCGAAAAACGTCTGAAAAATCAGGTTTGTTGTATGGGAGCCCCCCTTAAATATATATTTTTTTTTTAGTATTTTTTGTTATAGCGGCAACAAAAATACATCATCTGTGAAAATTTCAGCTGCCTAGCTATCATGGTTCATGAGATACAGCCCGGTGACAGACAGACAGACGGACAGACGGACATGGAAGTCTTAGTAATAGGGTCCCGTTTTTCCCTTTGGGTACGGAACCCTAAAAACATAGAGTTAGAATGGCGTATACGAGTACATACTAGCACATAATCGTGGCTCAGAAGACACGTTAAATTAGGCCCTGGTTGTTTGCTACGTCAGAGGCCTTGAGGCGGCTTAAAAACTTTGACACAAGGGCTAGCCACCCAGCCTATACGAACTTACTTACAAGCACATAAAAATCTCGGACAGCTGTGAACCAATCACTATCCCAGAATAAATAATCCCTTTCTATAAAGTAAAATATCAATCAGTCGAACAGAAACGTTAATACAGTAACTGTGTAAAATGTTAATCAAAATACGTGCGAATATTTTCAATCGAATAGCGCGCGAAATTTCCCGAAAAATATTGGAAATGCAACAGCCATGATTCTGATTTAAATGCAAAGCCTTGAAATCGAATCGCGCCCTGCCGATCGGTCATTTATCGGTTTTCCTTCTATTGTGAAGAGTCCAAAGTGTGCTCAGAGCTCACTGGAAAATTATCATATTTTTTCGTTCATAGAATTTTATGCAGAAAATGTTTTCCACTTCGACTTTAAGACTGGAATTTCTTTTGAAATCTGAATCAGTGCTATTGTTCAGTTTGTAAGAAAAACTTGTGTCATAGAGTACATTATAGTAGAGGTATATTCGGACATGTGTGTCGTATCTAGTGAAGTTTTAACTTACCTTTAAAAATCATCATGTGAGTGTTACCAATTTATGTATTGTTTTCAATTTACTACTTAATCTAGACACGCGGAAGCGTGTCCAGCCAAGTCTCTAAGAAAAAGGAACTGGCGACGCGACGTGTGTAATATTACATGAACCATTTCGAGCCACTTTTGACCCCTTCATTACTCGAAAACTATTTAACCTATAAATATGAAATTTAGTATATTTATTAAAAATTTTTAGCTTATCTTGTAGCAGGGTTTCTTCCCTATGAAAGGGTGAGGATAAATATACCTACACTTATAGACTAAGGTAGTTAAATAAAATCACAGCGTTTATCACCGGCATGTTTGTTTTTATTGTAAGTGTTTTTAAAGGATTATTATTCACAGGAACAGTGAGTTCACCATGGTACTTTTACAATGATAGTAGTATTTAGTAGTATTTAGTAGTAAATAGGAGTAGTATAATGGTAGTATAATAGTAGTGTTGAATAGGTACCATGGGTAACACAAAATGTAGACGGGGAAGCCGTCTAACTCTAATATGTAAACAACGGTGAGTCGCTTGGTTATTTTACAATGGTTACTTAATGAATTAAATAGGTATACTAGGTAAGGTAGAATGTAGACGGGGAAGCCGTCTGACTTGAATATGTAAAATAGTGGTAAATAAAATAATAATAACGGTGGGTCGCTTGGTTGAGTTCTGTCCCTTCACTTAAATTATAAACAGCAAATGGGTGGATCCATCCGATGGTGTCACCAATCGGAAGTAGTTGACCGACGGTAATTAAGGGGAATGAAATACCTCTGTACGCGCCGCCGGTTAACAAATAGGAACTGGAGGTAGACTGCCAATACTCTGGCAGGGCTCACGTGAAGGTAAGTGGTCGCCCCGTTGACTGGGTGCACCAACGACGCCCAGGCGGCTAACCAAGGTAAGCCCGGTTGGGGGTATGCCCAAACATGCCGGCCTCACCTATACACCCTGAAATGGATGGAATGAATCCATGTTAACACCGAGTAGGAAGAAAAGTAAACAAAATTAAAATTACATCTTCTCAGGTCATAAATGAGAAAACGGGGTATAATTGGGCCTCACCACGTGCGGGGGCTTGTGGACAAACTATTTAATAAAGGTTTAATAGTCAAGTAGCATCTTAGAAGGGGGTATTACACGGAGTGTGTTTTTTACAAAAAGTCAAGAATCTCAGCGATTTTACATTAAAATCGGAGAAAATTGCACCTCGCCACGACCGCAGGGTCGAGAGGAAAGTGTTTAGCACAAATGTGAACATCTAGGAACATTCCAGAAGGTTATTTTACACTAAGTAGGTTTTCTACCAAAAGTCAAGAATTTCAGCGGTTTTACATTAAAATCGGGGAAAATTACACCTCGCCACGACCGCAGGGTCGAGGGGAAAGTTTTTATCCTATATTCAATAGTTAAATAACGAAATGATTGTATTTTCAATCCATGTGGCTGGCCCAAAAACGCATTGAAATCACATGTTGAAGTGAACATTTCAGGGTAATAATTTAGTGAAATCGATAGAAAAAGTAGCTGCGCACGCGCTCAATGGAAGATAATACGATTTAGTATGTATTTCGTGATTATTTGACTAACAAAAAGTACGAATTGTAACGCGTCCACATACCTTGTTAGGGGGAAAAATATACATAATATGGCGACGCGAGGCCGCTCCACGCCGGATCATTTATAGGTGCGTGGCTCCTGGGGTCTTCTGCGGGATCCCCGGGTCGAAGATACGCCTTCCACCGCATTTTTGGTGCGAAATAAAATCGGAGCCCCGGTCCGCCATATCATCCTTTTGGTTTAATGATCTCCCTAACGCAGACGGTGGGGACAACGTTGAAAAAAAACTAGCAATTACTTAACAAACAATCGAATGAGAATCGACTAAAAATAATACGATGAGAGGGAATTACTCCCAAAGAAAACGGATAAATGCTAAAAAGGTGAGATTAATAATACTAAGGCTTATCCAAAGGTTTCACTTTGTTGAGTGGCTTTAAATAAGCGTTTGTTTATCAAAAGGAGACGCTGATATGAATTAATGAAAAAAAATGATCGAGTGAAAAAATCGATAGTTTGTATCAAACGAGTATTGATTGGGAAACTGGCAATCACTCGACAGGTTGACGTTTCGTCCTGACCAATTAGAAGCGTTTACACTGTTGACAACTGTGAAATGAAAAAATAGCGTTCCGAATTATACATAAATTAGATATGTGTAAAATTTAATGCTACAATCTACAGTACAAAAATTCATTAACTTTGCTCTGATGGTAAATGAAATATGAACGTTTAAAAACCGTTAAAAAAACCGGCCAAGTCACATATATTGACTAAGCTGTAGAGTTTGTGGAGTAAGGATTTGTAGAGTAAGGCGTGTAGAGTTAGAAGCTTGGCTTTACGTGAGATCTGACAACCTTTTGATAGCGTGAACTGTGATTTAGACTTGGCTTCATTTCACATGAAAATGTTTTTGTTGGATTGTAATATCATTATTATATTTGCTCGTGGCAATTTGTTTAACTATGACATAATCGACTAAATAATGTAGAGATTGTATTTATTCCTAATTATCTCAGCTTTCTCAAGTTAAGTATATTATCTGTAATCTAGTGTGCATCAATATGTATATATTTAACGAAGTAAGCTTCTATAGATTCTGAACTGGGTTAGGTCTACTCTGATATCTCGATAAATAAATCGGCTTTTATCTAGATTTTTTCGAATGTTTTGAACTTTTTCAATTTAACCGCTGATATTTAAATAATAAAGTTGGTCATAATTATGAATAAGCCGTGGTGGCGTAGTAGTAGTAATACTTGCCTTAAATCGTAAGATCGTGGGTTCAAATCCCGGTCCCGCACCAATAAGTTCCTTGGAACTTGGTTCCTTGAAAATGTACGGGATTTCACACTTTATTCGGTGAAGGAAAACATCGCGCGGCAACTTGCGTACGCCCGTAGAAGAAATTCGATGGTACTCGTATGTGAATTAACCAACTCGCACGGGGCCAGCGTGATGAACATGACCAAATCACCTTTCGTGGATGGCTTACGTCCTGCAGTGGACTATTAAAATACTGGTAACAGTATAATATACAAAGTACATGTTAGTAATCTGTGTTACACGATGTATTTGTGTATTACAGCGATGTGTAATAATTTCCCTGTCACGTTTATTCTTCTTTAATCTTGAATCTTGGGTAGCTACACTATCCCCGGTGAACATAGGCTAAATTACATTTTCAAAAAAATTAGGGATCCTTACACGGGTGAGGCCGGGGCGGTCACTTAGTTGTTCATAAAATGAATGCCAGTCAATGGTTGAAATTAATAAAATACTATTAATATTGAATTATTACAATTCAGAGATGTCACAATGATTTATGAACAGCGTAATTAACCGTAAAGCGTTGTGAATAACGTTATTGTATTGTCATTTCGGCACTTTTGTGGGAATTCGCGATAAGAGACTCAGATTATATTTAAAAAAAGTTTAAATCGATGTTCAATACTTACTTTGTGCCTAGTACAGAAAATGACACAGACATTTTTTTTTCGGTTCATTTGTCATCTTTATCGTGGTATCAACTAAAGACAGTAACCGCGGGACATAGGCCTTTCCTACATATTTTCAGGTAGAAGAATCTGTTTCGAAGTATATGTATGTATAGCTATCGATTTGTTTTCGTTTTATTTCTCTAAGTTAGGTAAGTTCTCTGAATTTGTTATTTGTTTGTTGGCACGGAGTAGTACCTATGTGTTTTATACAATTTTCACATTAATCGCGGCACAGTCATCTATCCATAGGTGCTTGCATTCAGCTTTAAATGCCTGAAGCTATGTTCTATATTTACAAGTTTTTAACCGACTTCCAAAAAGGAGGTGGTTCTATGTTCGTCCGTATGTTTTTTTTTGTGTATGTTCATTGATAATTTTGCCAATTGTCAACCGAATCGAAAAATTCCTTTTAAGTTTGAAAGAATATACTCCCGAAATGGCCCCATTTAAATTTAACAGCAATCGGCTGAGCCGTTTTTGAAAAATCAACAATAATGGAAACAATTGGATCGAAATATTAAAAAATTTTGTACATCATGGAAGGCGGTTCTGCCATTTTTTGCGAAAAATAATTATCTTATGGAACTATCAAAAAGGGGGTATATAAAGTAGCGCTATTTATCAAACAATTTTAATAATATTTGTCAAAATAGTTAAATTCCTAACCAGATTTGTAAGTACGAACGAAATCGGTCAAGAGCGTGTCGAGATATAGGTATGTAGACTTATGAAGATTCAGTTAAAGAGATGCGAGGTATATTGTTTGACTGCCTCGGTGGCTCAGTGGTTAGTGATCCTAACTTCTGGGTCAGAGAGGCGTGGGTTCGATCCCCACCCAGGGCAAATATTTATGTGATGAACATAAGTGTTTGCTCTGTGTCTGGGTGTTATTTAGTTACTATTTATATAAGTATGTATTAAAAAATATGTATATGTAGTATTTCAGTCTCTGGCAGCTTTATCACAAGCTATGCTTAGTTTGGGCACAGCCCGGACACTCCGCGATTTTTCATACAAAATCTGCTGTCTTACGCACACCTACACAGTACTTACTCACAGACAACACACTTACGCACGGTCGCTACACGCGCATTTGTGTGCGGAACGTCTATGGCTGTCAGCGATCACCACAACGTGACGACATGCCGCGTGAGTGAGACAGTTGCGTACTTAATTTGCAAAAATGAATATTAATCTAGTGCTTAAAAAAGTATAACAATTACTTAATTTGGAAGCATTTTAACAAAAAGTAACCGATCTACTTCTTTTGTAAGATAATATCAAGAGGAAGTTACCAAATAATGTAAAATAAGTTCCTATTATTTATCCTTAGGGAAACATTAAAATTTCTTGTTTTGTTACGTATCATTGATATTCAACCATACACAGTACAAGTGTTCCCTATTGTCACAGTCTAGGTAGTTTTTATTAGAAAATCCACCGGCCAGTGCAGCCCGCGCGCAGAGTACACGATGCGGTACGTAGCGCGGGGTGGAAGTGAGGAAGACTCAAACGGGTGGGGGGTAACGAGTGGCCGTTCTATACGTAGTATTATTATATATTCTTTGGTTTGGGGTCAGAGGCTGTAGCAGGGTTTCTTCCCTATGAAAGGGTGAGGATAAATATACCTACACTTATAGTCTAAGGTAGTTAAATAAAAGCACAGCGTTTATAACCGGCGTGTTTGTTTTTATTGTAAGTTTTTTAAAGGATTAATATTCACAGGAACAGTGAGGTCACCATGGTACTTTTACAATGATAGTAGTATTTAGTAGTATTTAGGAGTAAATAGGAGTAGTATAATGGGAGTATAATAGTAGCGTTGAATAGGTACCATGGGTAACACAAAAGGTAGACGGGGAAGCCGTCTAACTCTAATAGGTAAACAATGGTGAGTTGCTTGGTTATTTTACAATGGGTACTTAATGGATTAAATAGGTATACTAGGTAAGGTAGAATGTAGACGGGGAAGCCGTCTGACTTGAATATGTAAAATAGTGGTAAATAAAATAATGATAACGGTGGGTCGCTTGGTCGAGTTCTGTCCCTTCACTTAAACTATAATCAGCAAATGGGTGGATCCATCCGATGGTGTCACCAATAGGAAGTAGATGACCGACGGTAATAAAGGGGAATGAAATACCTCTGTACGCGCCGCCGGTTAACAAATAGGAACTGGAGGTAGACTGCCAATACTCTGGCAGGGCTCACGTGAAGGTCAGTGGTCGCACCGTTGACTGGGTGCACCAACGACGTCCAGGCGGCTAATCCAGGTAAGCCTGGTTGGGGGTATGCCCAAACATGCCGGCCTCACCTATACACCCTGAAATGGATGGAATGAATCCATGTTAACACCGAGTAGGAAGAAAAGTAAACAAAATTAAAATTACATTTTCTCAGGTCATAAATGAGAAAATGGGGTATAATTGGGCCTCACCACGTGCGGGGGCTTGTGGACAAACTATTTAATAAAGGTTTAATAGTCAAGTAGCATTTTAGAAGGGGGTATTACACGGAGTGTGTTTTTTACAAAAAGTCAAGAATCTCAGCGATTTTACATTAAAATCGGGGAAAATTACACCTCGCCACGACCGCAGGGTCGAGAGGAAAGCGTTTAGCACAAATTTGAACATCTAGGAACATTCCAGAAGGTTATTTTACACTAAGTAGGTTTTCTACCAAAAGTCAAGAATTCCAGCGATTTTACATTAAAATCGGGGAAAATTACACCTCGCCTCGACCGCAGGGTCGAGGGGAAGGTTTTTATCCTATATTCAATAGTTAAATAACGAAAGGATTGTATTTTCAATCCATGTGACTGGCCCAAAAACGCATTGAAATCACATGTTGAAGTGAACATTTTAGGTTAATAATTTAGGGAAATCGATAGAAAAGTAGCTGCGCACGCGCTCAATGGAAGATAATACGATTTAGTATGTATTTCGTGATTATTTGACAAAAAAAAGTACGAATGGTGACGCGTCCACATACCTTGTTAGGGGGAAAAATATACATAATATGGCGGCTCGAGGCCGCTCCACGCCCGGTGAGTTAGAGGTGCGTGGGTCCTGGGGTCTTCCGCCGGATTCCCGGGTCGAAGCTCAGCCTTCCACCGCATTTTTGGTGCGAAAGAAACTCGGAGCCCCGGTCCGCCATCACGTCGTCCTTTTGATTCAATGACCTCTCTAACGCAGACGGTGGGGACAACGTTGAAGAAAAAAAGACTAGCAACTAACTTAACAAACAATCGAATTAGAATCGACTAAAAATAATACGAGGAGAGGAAATTACTCCCAAAGAAAACGGATAAATGCTAAAAAGGTGAGATTAATAATACTAAGGCTTATCCAAAGGTTTCACTTTGTTGAGTGGCTTTAAATAAGCGTTTGTTTATCAACAGGAGACGCCGATATGAATTAATGAAAAAAATGATCGAGTGAAAAAATCGATAGTTTGTATCAAACGAGTATTGATTGGGAAACTGTCAATCACTAGACAGGTTGACGTTTCGTCCTGACCAATTAGAAGCGTTTACAGTGTTGACAACTGTGAAATAAAAAAATAGCGTTCCGAATTATACATAAATTAGATATGTGTGAAAATTTGATGCTACAATGACCCCCTTTGCCACCGGAATTTTACTCGGGAAACGAGGAAAATTCAAGCTGGCCCTCCAGCTTTCCTAACCGGAATCGAAGGTATCTAGAAACAATAGTTAAAAATAATAGGTAGTAAATAAATTAGGGTAAGTTAGCGTATAAGAATGTAAGTAATAATATTTTGATAAATTAAATCTTTAGACAATCAACCAAGGGTCGCGGTAGAAATTCTGAAACCAACTAAGTTACAAAACAGAGTAGAATACGACCGAAGGCTATATAACTCCATAATAAATAATAATAATAATATTAATATCGTCAATCCCAATAATTTTATGCTACTACAGTGAGCGTAATAGAATAAAGGTAAATTCCAAGATGTGACCAACACTGGTTGGCACAAAAAGACCATTACGACCTTCTTAAGGTCGTAAAGCAATGGAGGAGTGTGACCATCCTTATGGGCACAAACGAAACTTTACTGCACCTGATGAAGCACTAAAACATCTCGGACGCGGAAGTAAGTGTGACCAACACCGTGGGCACAAACAGAACTACGTTGTCCGAGGCACGGAGATGCTGTAAAGATTGGTAAAAGGTACTCTCAAGATTAGCGGAGGTGACCAACGTGGTGGGCACCAACAGGCAAGCACTACCTTTAATAGGCAGCAAAATGTCAATTAGGCCTGCGGTAAGTTGCAGGACTAACTATAAGGAGGGCTGAAGCGTTCAGTGGAAGTGTGACCAGCGAAAGTGGGCACAAACAGGTGCTACGTTACAAAGTAGCAAAGGTACTGAACGATTCAGCCAAAGCGTGACCGAAAGTGGGCACAAAGCACTACCGTTATGTAGGTAGTAAAAAGGTACATTAGGCCTGCTTTTACGGGCAGGACTAAATTAGTAGGTAGTAATAAGGTAAATTAGGCCTGCTTTTAGGGGCAGGACTAACCATGATGGGTGGAAACGTTCAGTAGGAAGTGTGACCAGGAAAAAGTGGGCACAAACAAGCGCTACCGTTACAGGGTAGCAAGGTACTGAACGGTTCCATTAAGGCGTGACCAGGAAAAAGTGGTCACCCAAGGTACTGTGTGGGCAGTACAAGTAGGTATAGGTAAATAATTGATTAGTGTTCCGCGTGACGGCAACACTAACCATAATGGGTGGAAACGTTCAGCAGGAAGTGTGACCAGGAAAAAGTGGGCACAAACAAGCGCTACCGTTACAGGGTAGCAAAGATGCTGAACGGTTCCATTAAGGCGTGACCAGGAAAAAGTGGTCACCCAAGTACTGGGTATGCAGTACAAGTAGGTATAGGTAAATAATTGATCAGTGTTCCGTGTGACGGCAACACTAACCATAATGGTAGTAGAATGTATGTATAGGTAAATAATGGATCAGTGTTCCGGGTGAGGGCAACACTAACCATAAAGGTAGTAGAATGTATGGTGACCAGGGAAAGTGATCACCGAAGGTACTGGGTAAAACAGTACACAAAAGTATAAATAGGTAAAATAGTGACCAGTACTAAACATTAGTAAGTAGTACTGACTATTAAAAAGGTAAATTCAATGCTAAGCGATGCGAGTATTTCCACCGGTAAAAGGTACAATAACAACACATTTTTAAAGCTTAGTTACGTAGTATAAGTCAATATGGCTATTAAGTAAATAGCTGGTATTAGTTCAAGTAGTAAGAGGTTGGCACATCTTTTTTCAAGGTGCAAACCTGAGTTAAGTAGAATGTAAAAAGTTACAACAAAAGGATTTTCCGCCATTTTGCAATTTTACAACAAAAATCCTATCATCTCAATATCAGTATAGATAAGAAAAACACAACATAATTATACGCGTAGTATACACACATCGGTGTCAAAAAATAGGAAGACATTAACACAGAATGCCGCTTAAAATAAAAGAAGTTTAAAAGTTAAGTTCAAAATTACCCACATTATAAAGTTATTATTCATTTTGGAATTTCACCAAAACAACCAAAAAATAATATTCTTATCAGATCAGCATTATATAATCATAGACATAGTATAACCCAATCCGTATAAGTATCAGCAACAATATTAATAAATATATGATGTTGCTTTGAAATAAGTTAAAAAAAAGTTACAGTATTAAATTGTCAATCGTTTCAAAATTTGACAACAAAAAAAAAAGATTAATAACGGTATCCGCCAGTAAATCCGGGTAAAAGTAGTAGTATTATGTAGTGATTATTTAGAACTCGACCACACGTTACAAGGTAGTACAATATATAGTAGCTTAAGAATAACTTAAGTAAGTAATGTAGCTTATAGTAAAAGAACTCTACCAACTTTTTGATAGCGAAGCGACACCAAAAAGAACCTTTTATGATAAGTATTTAAGGTTGCGACACCACACGTCCCTGTTCGGGCGCCAATATGTAGCAGGGTTTCTTCCCTATGAAAGGGTGAGGATAAATATACCTACACTTATAGTCTAAGGTAGTTAAATAAAAGCACAGCGTTTATAACCGGCGTGTTTGTTTTTATTGTAAGTTTTTTAAAGGATTAATATTCACAGGAACAGTGAGGTCACCATGGTACTTTTACAATGATAGTAGTATTTAGTAGTATTTAGGAGTAAATAGGAGTAGTATAATGGGAGTATAATAGTAGCGTTGAATAGGTACCATGGGTAACACAAAAGGTAGACGGGGAAGCCGTCTAACTCTAATAGGTAAACAATGGTGAGTTGCTTGGTTATTTTACAATGGGTACTTAATGGATTAAATAGGTATACTAGGTAAGGTAGAATGTAGACGGGGAAGCCGTCTGACTTGAATATGTAAAATAGTGGTAAATAAAATAATGATAACGGTGGGTCGCTTGGTCGAGTTCTGTCCCTTCACTTAAACTATAATCAGCAAATGGGTGGATCCATCCGATGGTGTCACCAATAGGAAGTAGATGACCGACGGTAATAAAGGGGAATGAAATACCTCTGTACGCGCCGCCGGTTAACAAATAGGAACTGGAGGTAGACTGCCAATACTCTGGCAGGGCTCACGTGAAGGTCAGTGGTCGCACCGTTGACTGGGTGCACCAACGACGTCCAGGCGGCTAATCCAGGTAAGCCTGGTTGGGGGTATGCCCAAACATGCCGGCCTCACCTATACACCCTGAAATGGATGGAATGAATCCATGTTAACACCGAGTAGGAAGAAAAGTAAACAAAATTAAAATTACATTTTCTCAGGTCATAAATGAGAAAATGGGGTATAATTGGGCCTCACCACGTGCGGGGGCTTGTGGACAAACTATTTAATAAAGGTTTAATAGTCAAGTAGCATTTTAGAAGGGGGTATTACACGGAGTGTGTTTTTTACAAAAAGTCAAGAATCTCAGCGATTTTACATTAAAATCGGGGAAAATTACACCTCGCCACGACCGCAGGGTCGAGAGGAAAGCGTTTAGCACAAATTTGAACATCTAGGAACATTCCAGAAGGTTATTTTACACTAAGTAGGTTTTCTACCAAAAGTCAAGAATTCCAGCGATTTTACATTAAAATCGGGGAAAATTACACCTCGCCTCGACCGCAGGGTCGAGGGGAAGGTTTTTATCCTATATTCAATAGTTAAATAACGAAAGGATTGTATTTTCAATCCATGTGACTGGCCCAAAAACGCATTGAAATCACATGTTGAAGTGAACATTTTAGGTTAATAATTTAGGGAAATCGATAGAAAAGTAGCTGCGCACGCGCTCAATGGAAGATAATACGATTTAGTATGTATTTCGTGATTATTTGACAAAAAAAAGTACGAATGGTGACGCGTCCACATACCTTGTTAGGGGGAAAAATATACATAATATGGCGGCTCGAGGCCGCTCCACGCCCGGTGAGTTAGAGGTGCGTGGGTCCTGGGGTCTTCCGCCGGATTCCCGGGTCGAAGCTCAGCCTTCCACCGCATTTTTGGTGCGAAAGAAACTCGGAGCCCCGGTCCGCCATCACGTCGTCCTTTTGATTCAATGACCTCTCTAACGCAGACGGTGGGGACAACGTTGAAGAAAAAAAGACTAGCAACTAACTTAACAAACAATCGAATTAGAATCGACTAAAAATAATACGAGGAGAGGAAATTACTCCCAAAGAAAACGGATAAATGCTAAAAAGGTGAGATTAATAATACTAAGGCTTATCCAAAGGTTTCACTTTGTTGAGTGGCTTTAAATAAGCGTTTGTTTATCAACAGGAGACGCCGATATGAATTAATGAAAAAAATGATCGAGTGAAAAAATCGATAGTTTGTATCAAACGAGTATTGATTGGGAAACTGTCAATCACTAGACAGGTTGACGTTTCGTCCTGACCAATTAGAAGCGTTTACAGTGTTGACAACTGTGAAATAAAAAAAATAGCGTTCCGAATTATACATAAATTAGATATGTGTGAAAATTTGATGCTACAAGGCCGTGTGTAAAATGTCCCCAAAATATTTATTTATTTATTGTTTGAAGAACTAGGTACTATAGTATTAAAGCCACTACAATATACAACCGTGAGAGCCGTGGTAGTCTAGTGGTTGTAACGCTGGGCTGTCATTCTTTAGGTCGTGGGTTCAATCCCGATCCCGTACCAATTAGTTTCTTTGGAACTTATGTACGGAATTTCACACCACTGGCTCTTCGGTGAAGGAAAACATCGTGAGGCAAACTGCATACCTGCATTCGTAGAAAGAAGTCGATGGCGTGTGTGAATCCACCAACCCGCACTGGGCCAGCGTGGTGGAAATGGCCCAGTCACCCTTCGTGGGAGGCCTACGTCCTGCAGTGGACTATTAAAAAGGCTGGTACAGTACAATATACAACTAACCTCCAGAAGATTCGACATTCCATCTATCTTTTCGTTCATCAACGGTGCGAGATTTGAATAATCATGGGGAAAATAACTAAAATGCCATGGAAATATCTCGGCATCTGTACGAATTTATTCATCCGATAAAAATAATGTAGTCGGGGCTTTGAGCAAATATCTACAGAGCCACAGTCCCTAAGTGAAAGTAGTAAAAAAAATGTCCGAGCGCCTTCATACAAACCGACTTGGATATTTACATTAAATTATTTACAATGATTCGTTTTCTCGAATCGTGACGTTATGCCACCTAATTAGTGCTTGTAACCAAGCATTTTGGCATCGTGCGGCGTTGTAGTCGTCTTTCAATCGCATTACAACTAGCTAAAAAGCCTGCCCACTACGTAGCTTGGGCAGGGTTTGGCTCGGACACTTTTTATGCACGACTGTGTATCTGTAGATATTTGCTCGAAGAGTCGGAGGAAACAAATTACTTGAGTGCGGGTGAAGTATGGGGCTGGGTGAGATAGAATTTATAGATATTTTTGAAGTTAGATTTTATGAAACTGCGCCTCTACTTCGAATGAGTGTTGTTTAGAGACTTCCTATTTCTAAATATTTATGGTTTGAGTTGCTATATGGTATAAGTGTTTTTCATCCCATCTATTCGAAAAGGACGACTTTTTTCGCCTTTAAGTGCACCCAAAGATGGTGTTTTCCAAAAGAAACTTTTAGTGGGCAGTAATGAGTTTTTAATCCTCATTCTAAGTGCGCCAAAATTTTCTTTGCCACGCACTTTTTGAATTTGGAACATGTTAGAGTTCAGCGCCAAAGAAATCGAACGCAAATTTTTTAGTTGTTATATTATGATAATATTAAATTTAAATTTAGTTGTTACTCTATGTTTTATTAAATTATAATATTACAATAAAATATGAGGCGCCTTTTATTTTCTCATGGGGTGATGAAAAGTAAAGTGTATCACTCGGGCGCAAGATATATTTTTGACTCGGGCGACGTACTTTGAACGCTACGTTCAGGATTTAAAAAAGCGCCCTCGCCGTAAAAATATTATTTTGCTCCCTTATTATACAATCTACTATTGGTGCTTACGACGATATCAAAAAACAACTATAAGTATTGATAATACGAATGAGACTATGGCGCAAGACAAAGAAGATTGGCTATAGAGAAAGGACATGTATTATATGCCCTGCTCTGGGCCGAACTAAGCTGTCGTTGAAAATAAATAATTATTGGTTCCGAAATTAAGCAGCAACTAATTAAGCAGTACCTACGGCCAGTTTTCGGGTCGCTGACTATGAGTGCTATTTACAACTTGGCGCTACCGTGACTCGGGTGTCACGTTAAATATTTATCGAGGCGAGCCACCGGCACAGCCCAAAATAATACTGTAGTAGATACCTATGTGGTAAAAATAGGTCGTATTTCTATTCTACTGGAAGGTATACTTAAAATACAACCTAGGTGTTTCATATCGGTTTAGGTAAGTCCGTTAACTCTTTTATCTACACTAATGTTGTAACATTCTACTTATGTTTCCAATACTTGACTTATAATGACTACTGTTATAGCGCAGACAACAAAACACTCAATTTAAGCAATTTCACATGATGTTATAATATCCACATCGATATCGTAAAATCTCATTATAACATCGCGCGCTCGCTCCTGATTGCGCTCTCATTGGTTAGATTTTAATGGCGCCAAGTTCACTGTGACAATACACGTACGCGTGAATTTAATGTTTCGCAATGTTTTTATTTTTATTTTTATTAGTGAAGATAAAGTAGTGTATGCAACTATATAACACGGGTATTAAAACACTCGTTACTATTATGAAACTCGCTGCGCTTGTTTCATAAACTCACACTCGTGTTTTAATACCCTTTATTATATGACAGTTGCATAAACTACTATTAACGCCTCGCTGTTCTAATTCTGCATTATATCCAGCATTCCACGAAAACAAAATCACAAAGGCACAAGTAGAGAATAACTCAGGACTGGCCTAAATACGCAATCATTTACAGCAAGATAACGCTTTAATCATTTATTTATGATATTTACATGTAAGTATAAATAAAAAAGGATAAATATTTTTCGCAAAAAAACGCTACACCCTGCTTCCACCGTGTACAAAATTCGAATAATTTACACGAATCGATGTGCCCTCCATATACATTTTTGTTTATTTGTCAAAAACGGCTCAGCCGATTTCAATGAAATTAAAGTGGGATATCTTCTAGTCAAGAATAAATAGGTATCTTCTAGGTCTACGTACTCCATCTTCGGCTACAACATTGCTTTCCATCAGGCGAGTTGGTGGCTAAATGTAGCCCTATTCTGCATAAAAAAAAGGAAACCATCTCGGAACTTTGAATTATTCGAGTACTCTTTCGAACTAAAAAATATTTTTTGAAATCAGTTCATTATTGGCGAAAATATCGATGAACATACACAAAAAAAAATACAGACGACCATAGTATCCGTCCTCCTTTTTGGAAGTCGGTAATAAATATTAGGAACATCCTACACATAGTCTCTGATCCTAAACTATTCAAAACTTGTGTTATTATGGTTGCCAGAGACTAATATTAATACTCGTACATACACATACATTTTGATAAAATACTTACCTAATGACATCAGGAACAGGAATCAGAGTCACTAACCACTGGGCCACCGATGCAGTCAAGGATCTATTTTTACTTAAGTACTAATTCTACCACGCTGGCCCAGTGCGGGTTGGTGGATATGGCCCAATCACCCTTCGTGGGTAAGCCTACGTCCTGCAGTGGAATATTAAAAAGGCTGATACAGTAGAGTACAGTACAGTACTAATTCTACAAACCAGCGAAACAGAACAAACCTGCAAAAGCCATCAATCCGCCATCACAGTACTCTGCCAGTGACGCATTCAGTGGCCAGAAGGCCCAGAAGCGCATAACTCACTGCACCGCCCGGAACGCTAACAAATGGTTTGCAATCTAATTGAATTATGTCACCTGGACAGTGGGCGCCGCACGCCGCCGTCTCAATTTGGCCTAATTTATCACATAGATCCATCGAAATACGGCTCTGGAGTTCGTCGAACAATAACTACATATTTCATTTTTAACCGACTTCCAAAAAGGAGGAGGAGGTTTTATGTTCTTCTGTATGTTTTTTTTTGTATCTGTTCATCACATATTTTATCGATAATTCCGGCAATTGTGAACCGAATCGAAAAATTTATATTTAGTTCTAAAATGTATACTCCCAAGGTGGTTAAGTTTTAAGAAATAGACTGAGCCTCTTGCGAAATACTCGAATTTTGTACGGCGGTTTTGGCATTTTTTGCGAAAAATAATTATTAGGTTTCTTCTGTTCCATCCATCACCAACCTTAAGACACTGTTGGACACAGGCCTCCCTTATGCACAAAACACCCCATGCGGGACGTCAGTGCAGGACTTATCGCCCCTACATCGAATAAGAATAGGCCTCCCCTATGAATTTTCAATAAGGTCGGTTAGAAGTGCCTTGCATCCAGCGCGTTGTTGCCATCTTTATTATGTAATTATAAAGTCCAACTGGTTGATAGATGTCCTACGCTGCGCTTGCTGGTCCGTGGTTTCCATTCAAGAACTTTATGGCCCCATCGGTCTTTAGTACTTCGAACCATGTGCTCTGGCCACTGTCATTATAAATTGCTTGTTTGGTATAAATTGCTGCTGCTCGTTGCTTTAAAAATACCCGTAAAGAAATGTGTAACAACATTTATAAAGCACAAAGAATAGCACAAAGTTAAAAAAATAATTGTAAAAAAAAACTTGGACTTTAAATACCAAACATAAAATTACTTTTAAGCAAGTCTTTTTAGGGCAGCTATGTTACTTATACCTACATATCCTCATTGTCAAGTTTATTAGTCGTTTATATTAAAAGACACTCACATCCCCTAATAACACAGTTGAGTAGAGGGGCTATGTTTCTGTAAGAACTTTGGTAGAGAACAAATCTGTAGTTGAGCAAAATAATAAGCCTTCTCTAAATAATCAAGCTTGGAAATACTCACTAGCTTAGTCCATACAAAATGATCATTGCTGGTGTCTGCAATAATACGACCTATCATATTACATCATAACATTCATTGCTTATAGAAGTTGGACGAGAGTAATCTCGTTCATAAACTAGTGAATATCTCAGCCTGTACCTAGATAAACTTCTCGGTTCTCCATGTTTTGATACCATTTGATATCTCCTGACGTCCTAACGGAATTAAATTCGATAAAAGAGAATGAGTTTGCAATTTGAATGTTGTTTTATTAACAAAACATTTAGGCTTGTATTTTCTCTAAAATTTGTAATAATTTATATAGGTAGTTGAAAAACATTTTTATTCATTTAATTTTGGTCGAAGAAAATAATTAAGGTACTTACTTAGAGATCTAAAAATATGTTTTGTTAACAGTCATCATAAACTACTCGTATTTATTAATTCGGCTATTAAGTAAGTTTGTATAGGCCGGGTGGCCAACCCTGGTGTCAGAGTTTTTAGGCCGCCTGAAGGCTTCTGACATGACTAAATGGTTAAAACAACCGGGACCTACAATTTAACTTGTCATCCGAGCCACGGTAGCGCTCAGTTGGAAAATGCCACCCGCGGTCACCCATCCAAATACTGACCGTGCGGCACGCTGCTTAATTTCGGTGATCGCTGACGAACACCGAGTCAAACTACTGCTAGTAATTCTATTTAACTGGCCTAAGTCGCATCTATGCTTTAAATTGAGCAGTATATGGCCAAACATGAACCTCTCTAGAATTAAAAAAATAATCAACCGTTATATCCGCAAACCTATAACATCTACATACTAGTAGGCCTATTAGCAACAACATAATAATACCATTATATCGAACATCATACTTTTCGATGAAAATAGCACAAACAAAACGAGCATAACAAAGACTCTGCCTCTCCAATTATGCGCAGAAGTTTCTTGTCCCGAAAATCTTATCTCGTATTTAATTCTCAAGTAGAGTCGAAGGGCGAAGGGCGATCGCGGGTGAAATTATGTGTAAACCCTATAACAATGGACTGCCGAGCACTAGCGGGCCAACTAACGTCTATTTAGAACTTTGTGGGCAGCTATCACACCGTTTGTGTACTTAAGTATAGTAAATTACTAGCACGATTAAGTCTGCAATAAATCTTAGCAGTTGGTAAGCATTCGTCTTATCAGATACTTGTGTTTTAATTTTGTCCTCTTCTTTCAGAACTTTGCTTTTAAGTTTACATTTTTGAAGCTACGTAGAGCTCAGCAATTTTAATTTCTCCTCAAAAAAGTTGTACAAAGTTGCAATCGGTGCAATCGGTTAAGCTCTATATAAATATGAAAGAATTAAATTCTGTACGACAGTAGATATATGTAACCAGATTTTTTACCTGACACTGACGCTGGAGTCAGTCGCGCGTACGACATCGACTTGGCATTTTGTTGGTTTGACGAAGAGCACGACTCTTTGCTGCGGATGCATCGACTTGGTTTTTTTTTTATAAATAAATGTAAATATTAGAGGACATCTTACACACGGTCTCTGACCCCAAACTAAGCAAAGCTTGTGATATGGCTGCCAGAGACTGATATACTACATATACATATTTTTAAATACATACTTATATAGATCGTAACTAAATACGAGTAACACCCAGACACAGAGCAAACACCTATGTTCATCACATAAATACTTCCCTTGGGTGGGGATCGAACCCACGCCTCTTTGACCCAGAAGTTAGGGTCACTAGCCACTGAGCCACCGAGGCAGTCAAGTTATGTGCGGATGCATGTTTAGTGCGCATGGAACAAAATTCTAGGTTATGTTGATTTGACACGGTTATTTGACGCTTAGCATTGAGCAAGCGTATTGCTCGTTTTTTCATTCTGTTAAAAAATACTTTACAAAGCGAATCAAAATTTCTCAAAGATAAGAGGTTAAAAGATAATAAACATTAGTTAAAAATAGAATTAGGTATAAATCACATCCTTCGGTGTAATACAGAACCAACCCACGCAATAGAAACTTATGATTCCGGGGCCGCGTTTCGCATGAAACTTGTAAAGGGGTGAGTCTGGAGTCCTTATTGGCACCAATGGCGGAGACAGTCTTTAGGGGCACGACAACTTGGCCGCTTTGGAACTACTTGGCCCATAAACGGGAAATGGGCCGAATTAGCCGCCTGCATTACGGCGACTGTGGTTGTTGTGCCTACTCGGAATGTAGCATTGCAGAAATGGTTTGTATATTCGTACTTTTGTTTATATATTTACTTATACGTACTAGCTTTTGCCTGCTGTTTCGCCAGCTTGACGATGTGGCCAACTATGAAGGCGCCATCCTAAATTCAATAGCAATTTAGAATACTGTTCTTTCTTTCAAATGCATATAGTGAAAAAGAATAAGCAATATTTAAAATTGCTATTAAATTTAGGATGGCGCCTTCATAATTGGCCATAATTTTGGTTTGGTATATTCATTTTGGGTTGAATTTAATTAGCCTACGAGTATTTTAAATCAATATTTAAACACCAACCGCCTTACCACAAAAGACTTAAAAACGCTGTTTAACCGTGCAATTTGTACTTACTGCTAAATATTGTCTAAAACGTGCGTTAAACTTTTTTGGTAAGACGGCAAGTTACTAACATGTCGCATTATCTAGGAATCTATAAAATGTATCTCTATGACGACAGATGAAGAATGAATGACCGAATATCTGCTCAACAGCTCAACATCAGGCAGTATGTAGTCAAACGCAAACCTATATTGAATAAAAAAGAAGGTATGAAATGTTGTAAAAGAATTAACTTATAGTTTTTATTCGATATTAAATGAAAGTTAGTATTGAAGGTGGTAATTTTTACCTTGCATTTACAAAGTTGAAGATCAGTCTGTTCAGAGTTCGGCATCACAGCATACGAAATTGCAGATTAGTTTGTAGACTACTTAGCGTTTGAAGCTTGTTATTTGAAAAATAAGATCTTCTGATATGTTTTTCATCATCTTCATCATATCCGCAGCTTTTCTATTGAAGGAGAATCATTTGTCTAAAGATTTTTTTTATAGATTTTCCATATAAGTTTAACCCGTGCGACTTACGAGTATTAGTGCTCTTTGTTCGCTGTAAAAAAAATCTCCTTAACGTACAGTTTGGGCCAAACAGCCAGTAATAGTAGTTTATGCAACTGTCATATAATGAAGTGTTTTAATACCCGTGTTATATGCAGTTGCATACACTACTTTATCTTCACTAATAAAAAAAAATATAAAAAAAAAAACATATTGCGAAACATTAAATTCACGCGTACGTCACAGTAAACTTGGCGCCATTAAAATCTAACCAATGAGAGCGCAGCTGCGCGCGCAGGGCCAATCAGGAGCGAGCGCGCGATGTTATAATGAGATTTTACGATATCGATGTGGATATTATAACATCATGTGAAATTGCTTAAATGTTGTCTGCGCTATAACAGTAGTCATTATAAGTCAAGTATTGGAAACATAAGTAGAATGTTACAACATTAGTGTAGATAAAATATTTTACACAACATTTTTTTACAATGTTGTTATGCTCGCACAGTTAATGATTATGTTTTCTGGGAGCGAAGTGCGTAATTACTTAAGTCGCATGAGTTCTACTGGTTAGAAGTGCAACATGGCTGTTCCTTTGGTCTGTTTATTAGGGTGTCTGACCGTCTGGCGCGGGAAAGTTAAACAAGAATAGTAGACAACGATAGATAGTCTACACTGTCGGTCCTAATGTACATAGGCCTGTGTATACAGTGTTATTCGTAAAGGGTGTACCTACCTGTAACGAAAGTGGGTGATTCAGACCATAATTATGTTTTTTAAAAAGGGACCAACCTAGAGTTCTTGAAAAATAAATTAGCTGTTTTATACATTTTGCCCATAACGAGTTAAACTTTGATATGGGAAAGCTGATGTTTTTAAATATGTGGGTTTGTTCCATAGTAAAGTTGTTCATAATGATACTCCGAACTATATTGCCTCAGCTTAGTGAACCTTATTGAACAAACCTGTATTTACTTAATTATGTCGATGCTAGTTTCATTTATCTATGTCTATTTAAAATAGGTATTTTAAGCAGACAGGCAAAATTAAATGTAGATACTTACAAAATCTGAACTGCTACTGCTACTCGCCACAATCGGAATTTAGAATAAATCTGATAATTAAAGGCCATGCTGGAATGAAATTACAAGGCTTCGATTATTTCAAAATTACGGAGTTACGGATCAGGAAAATACTTATTTAAGTGGAAATGTGATGCGCATAATTCATATCGGAACCATTGTAGATGGTTCCGATAATGCAAGTTAAAGTCTACCGCTGCACACAAATAAAGCATGTTTTGATTAGCTGTTATTATTTTACTCAAAAAGAGCTTAACACCGCTCTTACATTTGACTATAAAGCTTATTACGTAAATATAGCAGTCATTTTACTTTTACACAGTTAATAAAGTTAAGTTAATAAGTATTTCTCGCAAAAAATGGCAAAACCGCCTTCCATCGTGTACAAAATTCGAATATTTCGCTCGAATTATTTACATTATTGTTGATTTATCAAAAACAGCTCAGCCGATTTCTGTAAAATTTAAATGGAAACTTTGGAAGTATGCCTTTTTGAACTAAAAAAGAATTTTTCGATTCGGTTAACAATTGGCGAAATTATCGATGCTCATCGTGTACAAAATTCGGATATTTCGCTCGAATTGCTTACATTACTGCGGACTTTTTTAAAAACGGGTCAACCAATTTCTGTAAAATTTAAATAATACCACCTCGAGAGTATACCCTTTCGAACTAAAAAATAATTTTTCGATTCGGTCCACAATAAGCGAAATTATCGATGAACATACAAAAAAATACATACACACGAACATAGAAATTATAAAATACGTTTTGTTAATCTGTTCTGGATTGATAGACAAGTGTCTCAACTTGATTTTGAGAAGATAAAATTGTGAACTGCTGTAATAATTAAAGCATAAGCCTTGCATATGCTTATCTATGACGAGTAGCTACGCCTCTGGTGGTTAGTGTGTTACATTTCTGGTATACCACATCATTCTTCACGTCATTAAAGCACAGAAGAGTAAAATAGTATGTAAGTAAGTGTATAGGTCCCTGTCCTCCGTCAGTTCCCGCCTTGTGGGGGGTGTTGGGGTCGAGAGCTTTATTTCTGGTAAAAAAATTAGGTACATATATAGGTACCTACTACATAAATCGATGTAAAACAGAGATTTTGGCATGAATATGCGAGTGAGTATCAACGCAACAAACAAACTTTTAGATTTATAATATTAAGTATAAAAATAATAGTTAGGATGACTTAAAAACGTTGGAAAAACACTCCGCAACATCACACAGTGAGACCATCCGCAAGTAAAAGGTTTTGTTCAACCGCTAAAAGGTTAATTTGATATGGAAGTCGCGTATTCCTTGGAATAAGACATATGTTACTTATCATACCAGACAACGATTCCCTTCTGGATACCGAATGAAATTGTACAGCGCTTCTAGTTTGTTCATTCAGTGATAAAATTAAAGTAGTTTTACTTTAAGTATTAAAATAACACGTGTTGTATTGTTTTAAAAAATAATTAAAAAGTCTCAACCGAAGTATAGTAATAAAAATCGGAATTGTTAAGAATCAACGACATATTTTGAACTTTGAAAAATAATAATTTGTAAGTATTTTTGTTTACCATATTATTTGAAAATGTTGTTGGTAAAAAAATTAAAAATACTGGTTTATAATTCACAAATACAACAATGTAATAATAGTCCATAATAGTTTTTTATTGAAATCTTTAGACTATTTTTCATCAAAATACCTACACAAGATAAAGATTACCTTTGTCTTATACAGTGGCGTGGCGTAGGGTCAAACATGCCTTTCAAATTAGCCCCGTACCTATTAGCATTCTAATTTTTTTATAGTTTAAGTGCTTTCATTAACTACCACTGTGAAAACTAAAGTAGTTTTACTTTAAGCATTAAAATAACACATGTATTGTTTTTGGTGGGAATGCCGACCAGCAGCGGAGACTCCCACATAACCTGAAATTTTTATACTGAATTTATGTGCATTGCACACACTACTGACTTTTCCGCTCAGGAAAACATCGTAAACCATTTTCTGCATACGAACGTAGAAGAAACTCGATGGCGTATGTCAATTCAATAACATGTGGCCAGTGTGGCGGAAATTACCAAATCTCTCTTTTCTTTTTGGATAGGCTTATTGTTCAGCAGTGGTCTATTAGAATGCCGGTATGGTACAGTACATACAGTTACTTCTAAGTCATCCCAATAAATCTAACTAGATGACAATTACCTGATAAGTAAACTATCCCAGAAAATAGCGGCTTTTAGGCACACAATAACTTGGGCGTTAACTGGTCCTGGCCAAGTTAGCCGCGACCATTAGGGCGCCCTGGCATTAAGACGGGACAATTGTAGTCTATGTATTGTAGTGCCTATATCTAATATCTTAAGTTTGGAGATTCAGTTGGACTCACTCTAGAGTAATGGTCTTTTAGAGACCATTTAAAATATTAACGGGATTACAATATAAGATGAGGTCGCCCGGGGCAAAAGCAACTAATAATAATAAAATTGGAACTTCGACTCCCTCCAGCATTAGCTACTTAATTAAGAAGGTTATTTAAATAAACTTACTTTAATCAACGCTTTTTTTTGAATAGTTTCAATTTAATCTACGTTGGAAATAGGCTTAGGTTTTTCATTAATTTACATTTTTGTTGAATAAGAACACCAAAAGTTACATTTACCCCACTTTGAGATTAATGCAACTATCAGTTATATGACCTTGTTGTTATCAATAACTAGACGTTAGAAATAAGAGTATATATTATTTCACGCAACAGCTCTCTGAAAATGGTATCTAGTCCCTGGGAATAGAGCTGTTTACAGAAAATTCAATTTTTTTTTTTTTATGGGGCGAAAGCTACTTATCGATAAATCTTCGTGAAACAAATTTTCGATGACAGTACCGAAAAATGATTAGTCTGATATCTAGGTAAATAAGAAAAAGCGATTAACATCTATATCTTGTCTGTTTATTTAATTCATAGAAAAAGGTTTCTAAACTTTCTTACAATCAAATAAAAAATCTATGAAAGTAAGTACAAAAACAGTTTGAAAATCTAAAAACAGTCTTAAAGTCGTTTTTGTTTTTTGCAACATTACGTCATTCTTTTAACATTTTTACTAAATGAGGCGCTAGCTAAATTGTTACTGAGTCAGTTCTTCATTTCAGCCCTTCAAATTAATAAAAAATCTAAAGACGATAAGTATAATACCTAACATGAAAATAAGTATAAAAAGTCTAACTAAACTACATACCACATAAAATAAAAATAGGTATGAACAAAAATAATGTATGAGTAAATGAAATAAAAAATACGTTACCAAAGTAAACATTTTGTGTAAATAAGTGTAATTAACTTACGCAACGTAACGTTACGCACCATCTAGACCTTGCAAGAAAAATCAATGATTTCTCTACTTGACAACAGATAGCATTTTTTTTAAAATACATTGGATTGAGAAAAAAATCAATTAGTTACTATAGCTTCGTAGTTGCTTTTGCCCCGGGTGACCTTACATCTAAATAATATAACCACTAAACAGATAATCTAAATAAAGTATTCGCTTCATTTTGTTTTGTTCTTGTCAGTATTACTTATCTGTCTACAAATTGTGTCTTTATACGTTGCTTACAGCTAAAACACAATACATCCGCTATACAGTTAGGTCAAAGTAATCCTAGTAACTACTTATAGTCAAGGAACATATTACCTGATAAGTAAACTATTCTTGTGGATGGCGGCTCTTAGGCACACAATAACTTGGACGTGAACTGGTCCCGGGCCAAATTAGCCGCGACCATTAGAGCGCCCTGGCATTAAGGCGGGACAATTCTAGTCTGCGGGGGCCTTAATATCTTAAGTTTGGAGATTTCGTTGGACTTTAGAGTACCTACTCCTAGTTTAACGTGACCAAAGAAAATGTTTACAGGATTAATGGAGTAGAAAGAAAATAAATTGTGCTTTTTTTAATCCCAAAATGTACGTTGTGTAAAGTGTGTAGACTTTTTTTGTAATTTATTGATGAGCTAAAAATGGTCTACAGTCAGCTTAAACCTACCCCGAAACAATTTGGCAGAACGTAATAATATTAGAAATCTCACAAAACTGTGCAACCGAATTTTTTACTTTTAAACTCTTTTTTATAGGCATTAATGAGGCATCTTGAATTATAAATATCATTGTTAATTTTCAGGGTTTTTTGCGTAACATTAGTTAGGTCTAGTAAATACTAGGCCGCGGATGAGTGCGGAAGCGTGCCCGTAGCCCCGACAGATGGCGCAGTGGCGGAAACACCCCAGGTTTTTAGTGGGTATGCCACCGATTAGCGGTGGAGACTCCCACATAACCACCGGCCTCCCCAGGTTTGGTGGTATCCATAAAGGATTTTCCTGGGTCAAAAAAAAAAAAAAAAAAAAAAGGTCTAGTAAATACTAAAGTTTATTGATACCTACATAAATACTTACAATTTAAGCGTTATTTTGTAATAAAATAAGTAAGTTCGTATAGACCGGGTGACTAGCTCTGGTGTTTTTAGGACGCCTGAAGGCCTCTGACGTGGCTAAACAGTTAAAACAACCGAGAACTGCCATTTAACGTGTCATCCAAGCCACGGTAGCGCTCAGTTGAAAAATGTCACCCGCGGTCACCCATCTAAATACTGACCGTGCGGAACGTTGCTTAATTTCGGTGATCGCTGACTTTTGTAATTAAATAATAAATTATGTTCTATTCCTTAAAAATATGATTATGGCAATATTTTAAGGCGGGACCCGTAGCTTTTCACCCGGAAGTCAATAATACCCCACGCAATGGTATGCGGCTTCCGGCAACGTGAACAATTTTACTGTCGAATTTATTTCAACCCTTATTTTTATTTAATGATGGCTTTGAAAATTGTTTTCGCGCTTTGTTGTCGAATTTCGTTGGCACAAATTTCCTAACAGAGCAAAAGTAAATAAACACAACTAATTTTTATTACGAAAATTTGAATTGACTTTAGTGGCTGAAAAGACTTTATCTCGGCTTAATTCCATAGCCACATGGAAGCAATAATATTTATTGCTGCAAAATCAGTTTTTGTAAATTAAAAGTGAGTAGTTAAGTAACAAATAGCAAAATCCCGTAAAAAATGAATTTCACGCGCTGCCTTACCTTATATCTTAAGACAGACAGACAAAACTCTTCATTTACAACCACTAAAACAAAATTAAACACTATTTACATTTAAGTAAAAAAATAATCTAAAAATAAAGACAAATTCATTAAGTTACTACATCAGGAAGTGAGATTGGAGTACCTACATTGGCTCTTGAGTCTCGAGGAAAATTATCACAAAATCAAAGGCTGGGCAAGTTTTGTAAACACTTACTCGCACACATTATGGCAGGAAACAAAGCGAAACTGCCATTTATTTGAGCATTGTTCGAGAAACTATTGTAAACTACATGTGGGTGGCAAAACGAATGTAAGTTTTACAATACAACCAACAGACATATGCTGTTTTAAGCGGAGACACTATCGTTTTCTCTAAACAAAACATTGAACCATCTTTACAAAAAATATAGTTCCACAACTTAGCTAAAAACAAACCTATACTAGTCAGTTAGTAGAGCCGGCTAAATATTATGTGCATGTTTTAGTACTTTGTCACCATATGAATTCAGAGAAAATAGTTCTATTTTCAAGAAAAGTTATTGTGATAAAGAACTTTGTTGCAAACCAGCAATTAACAACCACTTTTGTTTGAAACATCTATTATGAATAAACGTGTTTTGCGTTAAAGTTCACTCGCATATATAAAATAATTTATTGCAAAACATTGTACAGTTTGTATTAAAGGTTTAATTGAATAGTTAGGAGTGAAACTAGGTTTAACTTTCAGAGATATAAAATATGTTTATGCTGATCATTATGAAGAACATTTTATTACGGGACTACTGCGAAATCACGGTAATAATTATAGCTGCTCCAAATATTTGTCGACATTTTTTGTATTGAAATGCTGTTTTTTTGTGGTTTTGCAGTTGATCCCATTATTGTAAAAGTTGTTCACAATAATAATAATATACATCTCTGAAGATTTTGTATTGAAATGGTGTTTTTTTGTGATTTCGCATTTGATATTGTAAATGTTATTCACAAGAATGAAGTATTCATCTCGGACAGCTTTTGCATTTTGCAAAAACATCATTTATATCAAGTATAGTTTATAGTAAACTAGATATTCTTTCATTTTATTAGACAACCTCGTAATAGAGACACTGCAATGCACACAGGCAATCCACATAACAATTTAGAATAGATTTCGAATTCAGGAAATGTAAAGACATCTGTTCCATAACGACAACACAACTGTGTTTCGGGTTTCATTACCTTTCACAGACTATACTGTGTTTCATAATTGTGGAAATAATAACAGCTAAAGTGCTGTGTAGATGTCTACAATGGTGCTACGGCATGTGTGCTACGACCACGAGCAAATTAACTAAATCTACGAAACCTTGTAGCAGCTGTAGCATCATGTGATGAGGCAGACAAAGCAAATGGAAATGTATACTGTCTGTTTGTCTTAGCGATTTATACGAGCCTTTATTTGTCTTTTGATGAACTGAAACAAAGATTCAATATGTGCTAAATTCAATATTGGCTTGGGCGAGATCGGAAAGTTGGATAATTTTTGAGAGAGAAAATTAAATACAAATTATTTTGATTTATACGTTTCTAAGTTGTTTTAAGTGAAATAATATAAATATTTGCGGCTTGTTGAATGTTTTAAACCCGTAAACAGAGCATTCAAAAGTACAAATTCGGACATGTGCGACCTGACTTAGTCTTGGGAAAAGAGCGGCAATTTATTTATCATTTTCATTTATCAGTATGGTACTCGTAGGTATGTGAAGTAAACTTTAAATAACTAACTAGTCTTTATGTAGACGACGGATATACGACCAACTTTTACTACAGAATTACCCCAGAAATCACAAAAAAATCTACTACCCCAATAAAAAATCCGCCATTTATCAACCAACCATTCCGTGGTCCAACTTTGCCACAATAGCCCAATTTCAATATTTCAAGTCTTTTTGTATGCCATAGTTTGTCTACAACGCTATCCTTTTATCCATACTGCTGTTTTTATATTTCAAAATTGTAAAAGGGGCCTCTCAATGTTGGCTCCATTAATGCCTAATAAAGGACCAGGCCAAGCCTATGAATTCGATTGAATAATGAATAAATTACTACACGACATAGATTCATGCGAACTATTTAAATTCTGTATTCCACAGAACAGCAGTGCTGTACTCAGTAGAAGTCAGTCATGCCATTTTTGATGAAAAGTAATTGTTCAACCTTCAAATTCCAAAGCACCAAAAACAAATCTTAACACCGTTCTAATACAATAATAATGTAACCGAATTTAGAACGTACACAGCGAATTTAGGCGGGAAATAAACGGGCCGTTGTCAGCGGCGAACCGCAAACTAAACTGAGGCTTCGAGTGCACGAGATATGCGTCCGGATTATGCTGCATTTCTGCGGTTACTGATATGTAGACACCTAATTGCTGGCGGCGTTCCTTGTACCGTGTACAACTCTGATTAGACATCGAGTAATGTACTGCCAACCTAAGGCCCTACATTTAGTATAGCTTATTGTATATTTTGCCCTACATCTAATAGATGTAGTTCATGGGTATCTAATGTACGAGCCTGATTTATTCTGATTATATTAAATAATGTACCGCTATCTAAGACCCTACATCTAGTATAGTTTATTAAATATCTATGATCTATATCTACTAGATGTACACAGGCAATAGTCTAATTTTTATCCCAAAAAATGGAAGTCTGTAAAGTCGGTTTACGGACGATGATTTTACGTGATAACGTCATGCTTTTTCGTGCGCGCAGCCGGCGTTCGTCGATTTATAAGACGTTATCACGTCAAAAGAAACATCCTATGTAAAAGCTAATATTTACATATTTTATTGGACTACACAGCAATTTTTGATACTAACAATGTAACCGAATTTAGGCAGGAAACAAACAGGTCGTTGTCATCGGCAAACCGCAAACTAAACTGAGGCTTCGAGTGCACGAGATATGCGTCCGGATTATGCTGCATTTCTGCGGTTACTGAGATATGTTAGGTGTCTACATATCTTTGTCTTGCTGGCGGCGTTCCTTGTACCGTGTACAACTCTGATTAGACATTGAGTAATACTATAATTAAGTACAACTAAATGTAGGGCACAGATATCTAATAAGGTACACTAAATATATGGCCATAGTTGACGGTTCCTGGTTTTTGGCAGTCGGTTCTGTGCTTGGTCTAATTATAATTTTCTCTGAGATGATTAGACGATTGAACGTTAGCGATGTAATGGAAGCAATTGTAGCAAGATAAAGATTTTAAAAGTAAAAAACAAAAAATATTTTTAAACAAGCTTTTACTGAACAAGTCCTCGCCAACACGAATCAAACGAGCCGAAACTCGATTGGGTTGCGTCGTTTCATTACAGAGTTCCTATGACCGATCCTCGTTTGAGACGACTCGACTAGACGCGGAACTTACGTAGTGATGTGAGACGGAACCAGATGGTGACACCTCCTCATAGGCTCGTGAGGTCCGAGAAGTCAGTGTACATCTCGGGCCCTGCTTTCTATAACAGACTCCCTGAGCAAGTGCGCTGCACCTTCCGTCATATCGTTTAAAGTAAATTTAAAAATTACTTAGTTCGGTCACGGAACATTTTCTGGAAACCTTTTGGGAATTATCGACGTCGGCTGGCGACAAATCTTTTGAAACGTAGGTAATTGGTACTTAGAGTTCTTAGCTGGAAACTCACAGAATGTGTGCTAAGGTGACAAATAACGAATTCTACATTTTAGTTACAAAAAAATAAACATGGAAAATATTTGGAATAACCTTACCGAGTACAAAAAATATCAACATTTGTTAAACGTGATTAAATATAAAAATTAAAAAACTAAAAATACCTGGCTGATATTAATGACGATGACGTAAAAGAAAGGTTGAAAGGTTTTACAGCTAGATTTTAGTTCTAATTAGATCTCTTACGGGAACCGCTAAGGCTAAAGCTAACTAAACTAATAAGCTATACATTATTCGATGTCTAATCAGATATACATGCATGTACATGGAACAAGAACATCTAGATAAACAACTTTAGTTATAAGGCTTTTGGAAAATCACGAACAAAATAATTTTGTACGAAAAAGCTTTTTCGTACAAAAAGTTCGTCAACGCGCGGCAAAATGTATGGAGAAGCGATTTTTTTTTTCGAGTTTTCATAATTCGTAGTACAATAGCTGTTTGTCTAGATGTACTAGACCCGCCCTTAAAAGGTTTTGCGTTTAATACCTATGACCCTGTATAAGTTGAATTTAGTATTTTTTTTTTAATAATCAAATCGGAATTTTTATGTAGGTTGCTATATTGTTATTACAATATTGTTCGTATTATTAAGCTGGACATGTAAATGGGTTTTATGAATAAACTAGCTGACCCGGTGAACTTCATCTCACCATCTGTCAACTGGAACATTTTGTGTGGGAAAATCAAATTCATGTTTTTATTACATTACTCACTACATTTTTATATTTTCTCACCGTTTAAACCTTCCCTTAGCTTCCACGGATATTTCAAGACCAAAATTAGCCCAATCGGTCCAGCCGTTTTTGAGATTTAGCGAGACTATCAACCACTATTCATTTTTACATATAAGAAGAAGAAGAAAGAAAGAAGAAGAAGAAAAGAAGATTACTATGACTACGAGTATACTAAAGGCTAAAATATACAAATATTGACACGAATATTTTTCGGCCTCAAGTTATTCGACTTTGCGAATTGAATGACTGATTTAAAATTTGCGATTGTGCACACATTGATATGTTTTCTTTTGGTTCTTAATGTAATAATCGGTTCATTGATGAGTGCAGGTATAGCGTATGACATTTTTCCGAGAGTTTATGTTTATAGGGTAGTTAATCAACGTGCTACATAAAATTGACACAATTTTACAAACGTTTATTTAGTTTCACCTTTCCCGTTTTCTGTCTGTCGGTCTGTAATCAAATCTTGCAAGTTAAATTTGATCCACTTCCCGGTTACTTTTAATTAAATTTACGGTTCATTTGAATGGTCTTGGCGAGTAGTTTGTCTTTCAATGCTAATCAGGGTCTGATGATAGAACTGGAAGGTGGTCATTGGAACTCTGTAATGAAACGACGCAACGCTATCGAGTATCAGCTCATTTGATTCGTTTTGGCGAGTACTTGTTCAGTAAAATCTTGTTGTTTTTTTTTTAAAAAGGTTTTTTATATTACATAATATATGTATACACCGCGGCGACGTCGCGGCGGCGTCGCGGCGACACAGCCGCGACCAGTGTTGCCTTAGACACTGATGACATCTAGACATTTAGCAAAAAAAAAAGGTTTAGGGATAACCATGTTTCCTTAAGCTGAAGATGAGTAAAATCTCTTAAATACATTCTGATTTTGTGTGATCCAACCGCGAAACCAGATCGTGTGTATCGTCAGCGCTCCAACCTTTTCCCCGCTAACTCTATAATATTTATCTTGCTACAAGTTCTTTGTTTACATCGCTAACGTTCAATTGACGAATGATCTCAGAGAAAGTTGTAATTATACGAAGTACAGAACCGACAACCAAAAACCAGAAACCGTCAACTAAGGCCCTATATATTATAGTCTACCTTATTAGATATATGTGCCCTACATCACGGTAATAATATCTAACAGTATTACGTCTTCGAAAAAACGGTCGGAACTCGAATCATACCTACGCGCCTCGGAGCGGGGTATGCTCTTGGTATGCTAGTCAGCCGCTGCGCGCCGTAGCGATGAACGAACGTGTGGGTTTCGTGGCCCCCCTTTAAAGACTTTTTGACCCCCCCAAAGGTCACGAAACACTTGAAAAACACTGAGCTAGACCATTTACCTTATCAATGGACTAACACTAGTAGATTCAACATAACATATAATAATAAATAAATATCAATCCCAGTTATGCCTTTAAACGATAATTGAGGGCAAGATAGTTTGGAGAACAAAGCGATAGAAGTACCAAGATTTAATCTTCCGTCGGTTCCACTGAAACAATGATCAGAAGGATATAATGCAATATGTCCGTCATCAAGAGATTACATATCATACACAAAACAAATAACAAATTAGATGACACCACAGAAACCAGAATATCGATTACACTAGTTCTATAGACGTATCCATGCTTTAAATAGTTGTGCCCCAGCAGTGCCCAGATAGGTAATTCAGAGTACAACAATACATGTCCGGCCGGCCCCATTGAAATAGGTGTTTTGCACCAGAAACAGACGTAACGAATCTATGCATGTTCAACTATAGCAATAATTCCGGACCTACATTATGGGTGGATATCCTACGCTGCACTTGTCAGCTCGGTCATCATTAGAGACTTTTATGTAAAATTCACTATCAATTCAATTTGTAGGAATTTGGTAGGTCCGCCAACCCCATATGACGCACAAATCAAAATAAGTTATAAAACAAATAACAAACCAAATGATACCATAAACCACATTTGGTTGATACCTATAAATATAAACCACATTTGGTTGAAACCTATAAATATAAACCATATTTGGTTCATACCTATAAATATAAGCTATATGAGGTTGTATCATCTACGATATCGATAGGTACCTACTATAAACGTACTGTGCTGTATCAGCCTTTTTAATAGTACACTGCAGGACGTGGGCCTACCCATGAAGGGTGATTGGACCATATCCACCACACTGGCCCAGTGCGGGTTGGTGGATTCATATACGTCATCGAATTTCTTCTACGGACGTATGCAGGTTACCTCACGATGTTTCCAGTGGTGTGAAATTTCGTACATAAATTCCGAAGAACTCATAGATAGGTACAGGATCGAGATTTGAACCCACGACCTCACGATTGTAAGGCTACGGATGTCACCACCTCTAGACCACCGCGGCATTCTAAATAACGTATCTTAGCTCTAAACAGTGCCCAGATAGGTAGTTTAGAGTACAAAGCGATCCATGTCCCGCCGCGCGCCGGCCGCACTGAAATAGGTGTTTTGCACCAGAAACAGACGTAGCGAATCTCAGCGTGTTCAACTAAAGCTATAATTCACAGCGTGCCGATATTTATGGCCTAGTTGCCAGGCTTAGCACGTTCCTAACGTTTGCACTAACAACGATAAATTCACTAAACATAAACGTATTTTCAATTGTGTATTTTGATGCAGCTACGTTACTTTTTACTAGGGTTCCGTACCCGAAGGGTAAAAACGGGACCCTATTACTAAGGCTCCGCTGTCCGTCTGTCGGTCTGTCCGTCTGTCTGTCTCCAGGCTATATCTCATGAACCGTAATAGCTAGAGAGTTGAAATTTTCACAAATGATGTATATCGATTGCCGCTATAACAACAAATACTAAAAACTGAACAATATAAATATTTAATTGGGGCTCCTATACAACAAAACAAACATGATTTTTTAACGAGGGGCTCACATACGGTACGGAACCGGAACCCTTCATGCGCGAGTCCAACTCGTACTTGGCCGACTTTTTAGTTTGAATAACGGAGCGGGTGCGTGAATAATGTGTTTTTTCTTCTATACCGTTTCTTTTATGATCTAGTTTTAATATCTTTTTCTATAATAATACTATAACATACAATAAAACACTTATTTTTTTTAGAAAAAGCCGTTAATACTAAATCGTAAAAATAAAGGTTATACATCAACATATTTTTGGTGATATTCAAAAACTTGTGTGACTACAGTCAGCGACCCTGTAATATTGTTGTTAGTAGCAAATATTTCCAAACATATGTAGGTATTAACCTCGTAAGGAGCAGGGTCCTTTTTTTAACCGACTTCCAAAAGGAGGAGGTTCTATGTTCGTCTGTATGTATTTTCTGTATGTACATCGATAATTCTGCCAATTGTGAACCGAATCGAAAAAATGTTTTTAGTTCGTAAGGGTATACTCCCGAGGTGGTCCCATTTAAAATTTACAGAAATCACCTGAGCCGTTTTTGAAAAATCTACAATAATGTAATAATTCGAGCGAAACATTCGAATTTTGTACACGATGGAAGGCGGTTTGCCATTTTTTGCGGAAAATAATTATCAAAATTAAATAAACAAGGCTTTAAAACCCACGTCTAAAATCAATTCAACGAAAATAAACACCGCTACTTCCTTCCCACATCCTTTATTTAGGAATAAATATGTTCGACTTATCTTACTTAGAAATCAAAAGTGATCTCTAGGTCACGGTGATGATATCTTCTAGGTGCTTATAAATTGCTTATGTAAATATAAACCTTATTTCCATTAGGTACTCTTCAAATATCAAAATCAAGACAAAAATGTTGGGCCCGAAGAAAAAGTCAATCGGGTCAATAATACTCACAACAAAAAACAGTAACAAAAGATAAAAATTGAGAATAAGGCAACATTTCGGTAAATTGTGAGAAAATGTGTAAATCACAGGTTGTTATCAGACCATTAACGAAACATATCGCGTTGAGTAATGAAAATGAAGAGTTCGTTATATTCGAACAAATGAGAGCTCTCGATCTCAATTATCGCCGTATTCCATCGTATTCGTGCGAGCTTCTGCTTATTTTAACAGGCCCTAAATTACATAGGTACAGATGCTATTATCACATGACTTTTATGACTACTTTTTTTCTACAGATAAGATGTTTCTGTAATTTGCACCACTTAAATAGCAAAGGGATTGGAGCGTATTATCACTTTTAATGTCTGTTGTCAATATAAACCCCTACTTAGTTTCCTCTTCGAGGAAATAAATTTAATAGACAATTTGGCCATTTTCCGCGATAGGGATGCTGAGGTTAAGGGCAAACGCTAAATCGGATTGTGCGTAACATTGTCAATCCAATATACATATAACTACTGATTGTAGGCGGTCTAGCCCAACCAATCAACATCGGCATATTGTCGTAACGTCAGTAGAGATGTTTGATGCCGACCTCGATTTGGTTCGTTCAACCAAATCGCAACGTGTATGAGGGCTTTAAATGATCACCGATGTGAAGGTATGATCAGTTTTGACTGGGTACTTCTTCTTCGTCATTGGATGGGTTACCGCTAGTGATAACTAAAACTATAATAACTACTTTTAAGTACATTAAAAATATAATTATAAGTACTTTTTCTACGTAATCTTAAATAGAAAGTGTGGCAGAGCGTCATAACTTACAAGCAAATACTTACATTGTTGGCATTTAACCCATAAAAAGGCGATTCTGTCGTGCTCCCCAGAAATGTATTCAGAAAATATTCATGAGTTACAACCTTACAACAGCTTACAACCTCCCCTCCCCTTAATATTTAAGTGGCCGCATGTAACACGCGTCGTAATAAGCTGGAATGTTGATTTACCGCGTAACTTTACGAAAGAAGCCGAATTTCATTCAACGGCCCTGCGAAAATCGTGAAACATGTTAACTTCTCCATAATGCGAGAACAAAATATTGTTATACGCGTATAGGGTAAAGCCTTTGGAACATTTAGAATAGGGAGCTAGTGGCGTAGATTACCATTTCTAGATTCCGTGTCGTACCTTAGACAACAAAGCACACAGACAGATGGTAAGTAGCAGATAACTTAATATAGGTACCTACATAGAACTTTTTAACACACAGACTGAAATTATGATCGATCGACGACGTTTAAAAATCGTGAAAAACCACAATATAGTAAGGAAAAGCAAGAAAAAAAGCTAGAAAAAAATCTAAATTTGATTATATTGATATATTTATTATTTTATTGTATGCAATAATCTACCTAAATAATTCAGTGAATCAGCAATGAATTATTTACTGCACATAAAATTACTACTCATGTTGAAATCTAATAAAACATGTCATACAAAACTTGAACCTATGGTGGAGGGTGGAGTAGGGGGTTCATCTTTGTTGACCTTTATCTTACATATCTCTCATATTTATATGGTATATATGACAAAAAAATCTTTTGAGAAACCTTACATTCAAAAATTGAAAATTGAGATTTGTATTTAAACTATCATAATTTCAAATTTTATGCAATTTGGTTGGTAAATGTGGAAGTTATAAGGCTTTGTATTAATGGGACGGACGGACAGACTCAACGAAGTTATAAGGGTTCCTCGTTTTACTACGGAACCTTAAAAATCGGTACGGGGTAATCTATGGCCAGTTGCGTATGACCTCAAAAATTCTGAATTACAATAAAGTAATATCTACATATTATATACCTAAAATAGGGATCTAGATCCCTAGTTGTATATCGTATCAATACAAATGCGAGTATCTATTGTAATAAGTTTTGTCTACGAACTATCGATATTCAAATTTCAAATTGTTGGTAACAAAGTTTCGAACAATAACAGCCAATAGGACCGTGTTTACTTACGCTTGGATAATTTTACAGAATAACAAAACTTTAGTTCAAAAAACAAAACATTTTTGACGTGACAACGTCTAGTAAATCGATGAACGGGACTCTGTAATCGGGCTTATAGTCACAACAAAATGAGCGTAACGGGACAACGAGTCATCCTTTTTCCTGCGTGCAGCCAGACGCACGCCAGTGTAAATTTAATAGCAACGTAAAAAGCGTTCTCTCTGTCGAATGCCTAAGGTGAAAAAGAAACAGAACTATGCTATTTAGCTAATATAATTACGATGGTGCCTCTGTAATCGGGCTAATTGTCACGTTAAACTATCGTATTTATAAAGAAATTTTAAAAAAAAATTAACTATCATCTTTAAAAAGAGGCGTAAGACAGGTAGACGTAATTTCTCCGAAACTGTTTACGGCTACTTTGGAGAACGCCTTCAAGCTCCTGGAATGGAAAGGATTCGGCATCAATGTCAATGGCGAATACCTCACTTACCTTCGGTTTGCCGACGATATAGTAGTCATGGCAAAATCGATGGAAGAGCTCAGCACGATGCTCGAAGGCCTCAATCGGGTTTCTCAACAGGTGGGTCTTAAGATGAACATGGACAAGACGAAAGTCATGTGTAATTCCCATGTTGTACCCACCCCGATCTCTGTTGGGAACTCGGTTCTTGAAGTCGTTGACTCGTACGTCTACCTAGGACAAGTAGTCCAGTTAGGTAGGTCCGACTTCAAGAAAGAGGCCAATCGCCGAATCCAACTCGGTTGGGCAGCGTTCGGAAAATTGCGTAGCGTCTTCTCGTCCGACATACCTCAGTGCCTCAAGTCGAAAGTTTTCGACCAGTGTGTGTTGCCAGTGATGACTTATGGCACAGAAACGTGGTCTCTCACTATGGGCCTTATTGGTAAGCTCCAAGTAGCCCAACGAGCTATGGAGAGGGCTATGCTCGGAGTCTCTCTGCGAGATCGAATCAGAAATGAGGAGATCCGTAGAAGAACCAAAGTTACCGACATAGCCCAACGGATTGGCAAGTTGAAATGGCAATGGGCAGGGCACATAGCGCGGAGGACTGATGACCGATGGGGTCGGAAAGTTCTCGAGTGGAGACCACGTATCGGCAGCGCAGCGTAGGACGTCCACCCACAAGGTGGACGGATGACCTCATTAAGACCGCAGGATCACGCTGGATGCAAGCCGCTTCCAACCGGTCTTATTGGAGATCCATAGGGGAGGCCTATGTCCAGCAGTGGACTTCTTATGGCTGATGGATGGATGGATGGAAACTATCGTCCGTAAACCGACTTTACTGACAATCAATTTTTTTTTCTCGTTTGATTTGCGTTTGAATAGAGTCGCCATGCGAAAATTAGGTATCATGTTGTGAAAAAGTATATTTTTAAGTCATACTGTACCGGCCTTTTTAATATTCCACTGCTGAACGTAGACCTACGAAATGCGATTGAGTCCCACGAATAAAAAAATATTTGTAAATTGGGCCATAACCGCCACGCTGGCCCAGTGCGAGATAACGTATTCATACGCCATCGAAATTCTTTTAAAATAACAATTTTTCGTAAAAACTGGCAAAACCGACTTCCATCGTGTACTAAATTCGAATAGTTCGCACGAATTGATTTATATTTTTTACATTATTGTTGAGTTTTCAAAAACGGCTCAGTCGATTTCGATAAAATTTAAATGAGACTATCTTGGGGGTATACCCTTTCGAACTAAGAAAGATTTTTTCGATTGTGTTCACAACTGGCAATAATACACAAACTCATAAAAAATACATACAGACGAACATAGTACCTCCTCCTTTTTGGAAGTCCGATAAAAATAAACGCAAATTTCAAAATAATAAAAACAAAAGAATAACATGCAAGTTTATAACGTTAATGTTTTTCCTTCAGCGGAATGCAAGTAGTGTGAAAATCTGTACGTAAGTTTTGAATAAGTCATCGGTACAGAACCGGGATCTGTCGTGTTGTTGATCTCATAGTTGTAAGGCGAGCATTACTACTACTAGGCTACCACGGATTACTACTATTAGGCATCTCACAATCTCCCATGGTTATGGTGATACAAAATATAATGGCATTTTTCGACAAAATGCGCTCATAAGAAGACGTAAAACATACACATTATAAAGAACATTCTAATGAACGTATTCAAAAAAATCTGTTCCCAACAAGGACATAATCATCAGAAATTACTGAGAGGTATCCAGTAGTAGAGAAGGTACAGACATGGTTTATGCCGGATGCATCACATGGCGGTTATAAAACCAAAGGTACAAAATGTACCTTTGTGAATGCTGATGATATTACTAAAGTTATCGACAATAGCCTAGTGGAAAATGGAAGTGGGTAGGGATGGCTTGGCCAGCTAGCTTAGCATACAAGACCACGACAAGGGTTTATCGACATGTGCAAAGGTGACAGATATATGCTTCATCATAACTCTGTCACGTTCTGACACGTCGATAGAGTTATTTTATGGTCCGTATGCTAAGCCCGCAGGAATAGTCGGTAGAGCTGTAAAGTTCTCGAATGAAGACCGGCTATTAAGTGGATTGACGATTGACCACAATCAAGACCGAAGGAACACGCTGGATGCTAGCCGTTTCTAACCAATCTTATTGAACAGTAACCGCTTGACCACGACCTCGCCGCTATGAGCGGTAGCGGGTCGTGGGGCGGCGTGCAGTAAAGAACCAATGTACAAAAATGTAGGAATGACGCCACAACGTCTTGCTCCGAGCGCTCGTAGACCCCGCGCGGCGGCGCCGCAGCCGTTGCCGCTACCGGTAAAGCCCGAACCCATGACCGAGCGGTAAAGCTATTTGCGGTCAAAATGATTTCGATACAATAATTTCTAAGGCTTCTGCTATTGTTATGCCATGAGGGCTTCGAGTAAGTATCTACAGAGCCACAGTCTCTAAGTGACAGTACTAAAAAAATGACCGAGCGCCGTCATACATACCTACTTCGATATAATATACATTAAATAATTTCCAATGACCCATTTTCTCGAATCTCGACGTTATGTCACCTAATTAGTGCTCGTAACTTAGCACTTTGGCCAAAGAATATATAAGCTTTGGCATCGCGCGGCGTGTAATCGGCATGCAATCACCTTACGACTAACTAAAAAGCCGCTACGTAGCTTGGGCAAAGTTTTGGCTCGGACACATTTTTTGCACGATTGGGACTCATTAGATACTTCCTCGATGTATGAGGGCCACCGAATTCATCATTTATTACCAACGTAAAAATATCTACAGCTTATCAGTTACACCACGGACATCAATGTAGAAAAATTGCTCAGTCGATGACCACGGAGAATACCCATGAGGAGAGTGACTACACGACAAACTCAACGTCATCCGGCAAATAAACAAATTTTCAAACCCTAGTCGCTTAGTATTCCATCACCAATCACGAGTGCGCTCAACGAGAAGAGGGATGTTCAAATACTTCATTAGCTCACTTCACGCCCTTCCACCACCCGCCACCCTAAAAAGGATGACATCGCTGAACATTGGTGTCAAATGGAAAAGCCAACTTAGCACGCACCTAATAAATATCTTTTTATAGACCCAAATTCTCCCCGGCAGTAAACATCACAAACAGCAACTTTAATACAATACATCTGAAAGCATATATTTATTTCCTCTAAATTTTTACTTTTACTAAGTTTTTCTGGAAACAAAATTTAAGCAGTTACATTAAGTGTTACAATATTAACTTGAAAGACGTATAACTGCATACCTAACCATATAACCCTCACTGTGTTTCATACAATTAAATAAATTGTATGATGAAATCTTATCGTAGCTGGATACTTGTCATTCAGAAAAGTTGTCTAAAAACTCTCGTTTTTTTATAGATTAGGTATGCTTTTTGATGAGATAGTGGCAAACATGCCAATCAACTGACGGGTCTCTCATCATCATCATCATCATCCGCAGCCTTCTCTATCCCACAGCTGGGTATAGGCCTCTCTCTTACGGTGCCATTTGTCTCGGTCCTGTGCTAATCGTGTCCAAGTTTGACCCACGATTTTCACAATGTCGTTGACCCACCTTGCAGCCGGACGACCAACGCTCCGCTTGCCTGGCCTCGGCCACCACTCCGACACTGTCCTACTCCACCTGTCGTGACACCGCGTGGCCACGTGTCCTGCCAAACGGGACGGGTCTCTATATGACCATATTTATTATTAAGCCGTACCTAATGTCTTTTACGTTACCAATGTAACAGAATTAAAATTATGGGCATCCATATCATAACAACCTTTTAAAATCAAAAAATAGTTCCGACAACATCATTTATTTGCTCCATTTGCTCATACTCATGATCATACATTTATACAACGGCCATTTCAAGTTGTTCTCATAATCCACGCTTGAAAGGATGTCACTGCTACTGATGAGATGGATTAAGGCAGTTTGTGTAAATGTTTTAAAAACTTTTTCACCTTTATTTTTGGATGGAAAATGGTTTCGACAAAGTAAAAAGGTGCTACCATAATGGAGTTGAATAATATACATTCTAGAGTACTCATAGAATAAAGCCTTTAGGGCAAAAGCTTTTCAAGAATTTTCTGATAAACTCTCTTTTTACCAAACATATAATGAATAAGATATTGGAATCGGCAATTATTTCTCGGAAAATCAAAGTTAGATCTGAATTAGTTTCAAAATAATGAAGATTCTTGAAAAATACACATTGTTGAAGTTTGAGCTGATTGTAGCATGTTTAATAAGCGAAATGTAAAAATTTACAACTAATATTTGTAAATTAGTATCATTTACATTTCTATATTTATTGTAATTTTTGTGTGTTTTGTGCTATTTTGATTAACACTTCAATTAAAGTATTTTGGCCATAGTAATTCCAAACTAAGTGAGTACTTATACTTTTTTAATTCGTATAGGTTTGCTTTTGGCTACATGCTGCGTGAAGATATAAATCAAGAGTTTTATAAAGATAAATAATTTAGTAATATGTCGTTGAGTACGGAAGAATTTAAGGCCTATCTATCTAGAAGTTTGGGCTGATGCTTTCGTCAGCGCTCAAAATTCACATTTTGGGGTTTTTTTAACCGATCCCCAAAAAAGAGGAGGTTCTATGTTCGTCTGTATGTATTTTTTTGTATGTTCATCGATATTTTCGCCAATTGTGAACCGGATCAAAAACTCTTTTTTAATTCGAAAGGGTATCAAGGCGGTCCTATTTAAATTTAATCAAAATCAGCCGAGTCATTTTTGAGAAATCAACAATAATGACCTTGTCCTGTTGTCCTGTTATTTTACTAAGAAACCTGATTCCACCTAAATTTTGCAATTCATAATAGAGTGCCACAATACTCACAGCATGTGGGAACGGAGAATATGTATTGATTCCCCGAATTCCTCTGATAATATCGGATTTACCGTTCCAATTTAAACGCCTACATTTTTCAGCGAAGATATCTTCAACGTTGCAGGCATAGATGTTTATCTTTATATGGAGTAACCTCTAAAGATTACATGTTTGTATTGTCTAATGACAAGAAAGCTGTGAACGTTGTTTATAAAGACATTCTGTAGTATATTAATTTAGTATCAGCATTGCACCCGTGTAAAGCCGGGGTGGGTCGCTAGATAACAGATAAATTGGTCATTGTAAGTTTACACTAATCCATTTAGCATCATTACAAAAATAAATTTTCGCGCTCTGACCTAGTGCAACCTGAACAAACATATTACATATTAAACATTATTTACTATTTTGATTGAAAGTAATGTTTTATGCCCTGTCGTTAACTATGAGGCTCAGATATAAAAAATGTAGTTTGATCCATTTCAGTTAAATACGCCAACCGACCACTGACTAAAATTAATTATCATCTCCAAAACTTAATAAGACTTTTAGCTCGGTTTCAATTAATTTCAGTCCATCATATCTGTGTACGAACAATTTACTCAAATTTATAATCCGAATTTACTTACTTATTAAAATCTTATATTACCTGAACCCGTCGTAAAGATTCTTCAAGCTTGAATATGAAAGCTTAAACATTTAAGTCCTGCCTAGATATACTTGGTACCTTCTCCCAAATGGACAGAAAAAAGTACCTACTTACTTAGTTTTTGGAACACAGTTTATGTACTAATAATAATTATTTTTCGCAAAAGATGGCAAAACCACCTTCCACCGTGTACAAAATTCGAATATTTCGATGGAATTGTTTACATAATTGTTGATTTTTCAAAAAGGGCTAGCTGATTTCTGTATAATTTGAATGGACCACTTCGGGAGTATACCTTTTCGAACTAGAAAAAAAATTGTCGGTTCGGTTCACAATTGGCGGAATTATTTATAAACATTTGCAAAACAATACATACAGACGAACATAGAACCTCGTCTGGTGGTAACACCCGACCTACAATCGCGAGGTTGTGGCTTCAAATCCTGATCCCGTACCAATGAGTTTCTTTGGAACTTATGTACGGAATTTCACACCACTGGCTTTTTGGTGAAGAAAAACATGGTGAGGTAACCTGCATACCTCCGTAGAAGGAATCAGATGGCGTATGTGAATCCACCAACCCGCACTGGACCAGCGTAGTGTATATGGCCCAACCACCCTTCGTGGGTAGGCCTACGTCCTGTAGTGGACTAATAAAATAGGCTGGTACAGGTACTGAAATTAATACTCTATCTATGGCAAGAACGTACTGCGTAAACAGTATTTATTTCTTTATGTCTGAATAATATTCTAGGAGAATAGATGTTAAATAAATTCAATACTGATTCAATTTAAATTCAACTGAAATTGTGTCTCTGTACACAATAATATTGACACAGATTACTTTGTCTTGCGTTCTAGAGTTAATAAATAATTATTTTAGCAGTGATTCAATTTGCAACCAACACTGAACATTATTGGAGAATTACTTACTTAGTTATATAATTTAGCTAACTGATAAACATAGATACCTAATCTGTTTGACTACCTATTTGACGAACCAAAAATACCTACGTAATAATAGTCAGAAGAGTAAACTGATCCGAATTACATTAAAGCAATAATGCAGCTTTTACTATAAAATCAAATGAAATCATGGTAAAAAATCAGCTGTTTTATAAAAAGTCATTGAATTTGTGTGTCTAAACACACAAGTTTTTTTGTATTATATGGAACAGCAGAATTTTTTAAAGAGTTGATTTCATTTCATTTGGTTTTGATTAGCTCAGTAAAATCCCTACTAAAATTACAAATTCAAATTCAAAATTCAAATTAAAATTAAAATGAGGAAGTAAGTTTGTTTGTTACGCTTTCACGCAGCAACAGAGAGACTTGATTTTTCGCAACAATATAGTTCAAAGGCTGGAAAGTGACCTGCTAAGTTTTATCCCGGAAAAGTAACAGGTGCCTATGGGATACCACAAAAATCAAAAATACACGGGCGGAGCCGTCAAAAGCTAGTGATGTAATATAAAAACATATTTATATTGATTTTCCTCGTCCAATCATATAGTAATTCTCCTCTTTTCTAAGCCAACTCACTAAAAAACTTTAGCAGGCGATTAAAATACTATAGTCTGGAAATTACGACTTTAAATAGCCAAATTAAAACATAATATTATGATAAATAATAACTTACTAAGAATTGGCAAGTTTCTTTATTAACCACCTACAACTAAATACAATACTATTAATAAATTACCTTAGTACAAATTTTTAAAGTTGGATTTTAGTTCCGAAAATTCCCACGTAATCTTTCACCCTCTCACCCACACATCGATTTAACCTTTCAAAACAATTCCCACTACGTATAAAGCATTACGTTATTTTTGCAGAATAATCCGAATCCTTGAGCTTGTTATTAAATATAACGAGCAGTTGCCGGGATATCGCTGTGTCTGTAGACGGTCTCATGTGCTAGACTTCAATGTAACCTCCATTGCTGCTATGAATAGGTAACAGTTACTTCATAACGTTTTGCTAGAGATGTAATAATACTCATAATACCTATATACATGATGGCATGAGAACATTACGTATGTATTGCAGTTCACCGCAGTTCACGTATCAGGGCGTTTTAAAACATCCACATGACTCTACTCAACATAATCATGCCATACTCTGCTGTTTTCATGATTTGCCATTTTCATGATACTGCGTATCGCAGTTCACATATCAGATGTTTTAAATATCTATATAAATCCACTCGTAATAATTATGCTATACTCTGCCGCTTTTATGATACTGCATATCGCAGTTCACGTATCAGATGTTTTAAATAGCCACATGACTACTCAACACAATCATGCCGTACTCTACTGTTTTTAAGTTGCAATTTGGGCCCTTTATCATGAAATATGATTGACTATAAGTTTTGTAGATTTAAACACAAAAAAATACCAAACAAAATAGACGTAGGTAGTCTAAAGAGCAATATATAATGTACTGCTGTCTGTTTATCAAGCTTCAATTTACTTAAAAAAAAAAAAACACTTTCAGCGGCTCGAGTCCAAAATCGGTCAGGTCGCTAAGCTGAAAATAATAAAATATAAATCTACTTACTTTAATTTCTCCCTCTTTCCTTGGGTTTGTTATAAAATATAGCGCGGTTTCCGGGATATCGCTGGTAGCAACGTAACATGTCTCTAGACTGTCACATTACATGTACTGGCCTTCGTTATAGCCTCCATTGCTGTAGTTTCTAAGACTTCTGTGGATAAGTAACAGTAATTTCATAACGTTTTTTAGAGATATATAAAGATGTAATATAACATAATATAATGATATAAAAATACTCGTAGAAAGCGAAATGAAACGAAACTCTATCTGTTCGGAATATTGCAAATATTGCGATGCATTTATGTATTTAACGAACATTTTGTGTTGCGCAAGGTCCTATTTTAAACTATATTTTTTCATTCATAATCTTAGGCGGTTAATGTGTGACTATCATTATGTTGGAGAGTTTGAGACTAATGACTTGATTTTGTCGACGATTACAAGGTCGAAGCCGCGGGAAAAACTAGTTATGAGTATGTAATATATCAATGGCGCATGGCGGTAGGACACAGGAATAAAAGAAACTTACCTGCTAATATTCATATTTGTTAGTTTATTTTTCGCCAGCCTCAGCCCGCTTTAACCCTTTTACCTTTTCCCACAAGAAAGCTTGGGTCAGGTTATTTTTAAAGTGCGAAAATGGCCGCGTCAATACTTTTCTGTAAATATTTTACAAAGCGTAAGTGCTTAATGGTAGGGTTGGCAAGTTGAGGGTAGTTTATAGACAGGGTGACTGTTTGAAAACTTTACCTACGTGCTAAAAATGTTTTGGAACAAAGCGATCTGATTTTTTAAATACATTTTTTAAATTAAGAATATTTTGAAACTAAATTTTCTTGAAATCTCACAACATCAATGCTAAGTCAATCTCATGTTTCAAAAGTATTTTAGTAAGATTTATTTTTTAATTTACAGAAAGTTCTTCGTTAAACGTAATGAAACCTTAAGTATAGGCCGCGCCAAACAAGTTGGTGAATGTGAAGTTAGCTACAAGCTGCGCAATATCCAATCCTGACGAGACGTGACGTGGAAGCCGCACGTTGGTTGGCTATTGCGCAGCTAGTGGCTTACTTCACATCCATCAACTTGTGTGGCGTTTAGTATAGGTAGTTGATTCTTTGCAGAGCCAAAAAGAAGTGGCATATATTCAAATTTTAGAAATTGTAGTATAAACCTTTTGAAATCAATCTACGCAGTTCACTTATCAGATGTTTTCTTTGTTCGAAATCATCTTTGCAACGTTCGCTGGTCCGCTTACAGGACCACTCACCCATCGACTATAAGAACAGAAATGTTCAGATCAGCATATTCCAGATCTGGATCAGATGGATCCGACTCAATACTCTCAACAATAAATACAATCAACACAGCAATATTTAATAATCGAAATCGATCCATTTGATTCCCAGTTTAAATAAAGGATTTTCGCACTGAAAACTTTAAGCTAAAAATATATTTTATTCATGTCGCGGAGCACTATTCGAGCCAATGAATTTGTATGACGTAGATAACGCATTTTATTGTCACAGTTAGTAAATAAATTCGCATCGAGCAATCATGTACAGGGATCACGTAGCGCGCCCGATGGAAGGCATAATCCAATCAATTATACGTCCGTGTTCCAATTTTGCGAATGAAATGCAAAAGGAAAAGATTTTAATCGCAGCGAAGTGAGCATCTTTTCCAGATTGAGGGGGAGCAAATCGAGCATTGAGCAATTCGAGCATTTTATAAGACGTTGTTGCCGCACAGTGGATTCAAGCGGTTAGAGATGTCTTAAAAAATATTTTCTTCTTTTGTTAGAATCGATGTGGAAGTCAGACAATATTACAATGGCGGTTGTTGGTTTTCTTATCGTGACTAAGAATGTTTTTTGATACGAGTTCATGTTACCTACATCATATTCTTATGACCAACTTTTAAAAGTTTTGATTGTGTAAAATTTTGGCCATCTATTTCATAAATTCGCAATTAAAAAAATGTTACCCAATAAAATACTCAAACATCAATAAGCACGTTCTATTTTAAAATGAGCATCTCAGTGTGAATAATAATTATTTTTGCCAAAAATGAAATAATAGACTTTACCGTGTACAGAATTCGAATAGTTTTTGTGAGTTGCATATATCAACGTATCATCGACGTAGTACATTACTATTGATTTTTCAAAAACAACTCAGCGATTTAAATAAAATCTATATGGAACCTCTGAAGTATGATCAACGAAACGAAAAAACATTATCAAAATCGGTTCTCAATTGGTGCCTGGAGTAACATAACATACAAAAAAAATATACCGACGTATTAAGAACCTCCTTTTTTGAAGTCTGTTAAAAAATAAATTAAGGTTGTAACAAAAAAAAATACTTACGTCAAACATTTCTTTTTGATTATTTATATCGTGCCCGTTATACCCCATTGTGCGTCGCGAACGCGACGGAATCACGTGAAATCGCGATCTGACTTCAAGTTTGTCGGCTTTTTGTCTGATACCTGCTGACGTTTTTATAGGATAGCAAATATCGCGGCTTTTTTATTCTTTTGTTATCTTTGACTCATTGTTTTGAAGCAAATAGATTGAGACATTTTTTACTGATCCACCAACCCGCTCTGAGCCAGTATAGAGGATAAGTGAGTAGGCCAATATTCAGCAGTGGACAAAAACATTGCGTATAGTATTTTTATCTGAAAGCTTTTTATTGTGAAACTTTTAATGTTGAGGATATTTTTCCCATTTAGGTAGATAAATCTTTCTAAAATTGCCAAAATAAGGTGTTAAAATAACATCACAATAATATTTATAATTTTGTTCTATTAAAATATTGTAATTAAGTTATCTAACACTATCAATTAAAATTATTAACGATACACAGTTCTACAAAAAAAAGTATTTTGAAAGGTGTTTTGGTTTTTTTACCTGTTTAATAATTATGTATCTATTTTGAACAACTTGGACTAATTTTCTTTTAATTTATAATTTTGTAACTAAACTTATTTTTTATCTAAAATACATTCATTAGTAAGTTATTTTTTTTCTAAAATACATTAATTAGTACTTGCGATCCGCGGATGCCCCTTAAGCTAAAAGGGAACATTTATAAGAGCATCATAAGACCTATCGTATTGTATGGATCAGAGTGTTGGGCCGCCAAAGGGGAGAATGAAAGGAAATTGCATGCAGCGGAGATGCGAATGCTGAGATGGATGTGTGGAGTAACAAGAATGGAAATGAGTATGTTAGAGGAAGTCTGAAAGTAGCGCCAGTGACTGAGAAATTAAAGAGTGGCAGGCTATCTTGGTATGGGCATATCAAGAGACGGGAAGAGAGTCATGTCACTAAAAGAACCCTAAACATGATGGTAAGTAACATGAGATTAAATTGAAATTGTATTAATATTTCGTATAGTTATATCATTTCTTAGTTTTGATTTTTGTTGATTTTAGTTAATGTATCTCTTTGTTTGTTTATTCATGCCTACAATCCAATGTTTTCTACCTATAGGTTGACTGGTAGATAATGCTTTTAGCGTTAAGTCCTCCTTTTGTACAAATGGTGTGCAATAAAGTGTTAAATAAATAAATAAATAAGCGGCAGAAATCGGAGGGGACGACCAAAAAAAAGCGTGGATGAATTGTGTGAAAGATGATATGCGAGAGAAAGTAGTTCATGATGAGATGACGTATGATAGAGTGAAGTGGCGAAAAGAGACGTGTTGTGCCGACCCCACCTAGTGGGATAAGGGCAGGATGATAATGACATTCATTAGTAAGCACTAAACACATTGATTTTCCCAGTAAGACTCCTTTTGGTACATTTTCGCTTGTGGGAAGCATCTGGAAGTGCTCTATGAAGCGTCCAACAGTAGTCTGCCATCATTGAGACATTTCATCGTTTCTGGTATCTTTTTTCCATCTCCATAATTTCTCGTTGATATTTCTCACCTTATTCTTCACTCATAGCCCCAAAATTTGTCGTGGTTCCTATTATATATGACTTCAAAATAGCCCAAAACCCCTTTTTTACAAAACATAATTGCGTTTTTAAAAAAATACCCCACATTCAGGAATTATTTGAGTATTTTTTTAGGTGTTTAAAACACCTTGTTACATATGAAAACATCCAAGCACCTTTTTTGCTGTAGACCAGTGTAATCATCCTATTATATCCGAATTGAAAATAAATATGGTTCATTAATATTCATTGCACTGAATAAAATGTGACTGGCAGTAGGTATTTATGTTTTTTTTTACGTTTATACTAGTACATACACTCGTATACTTATTTCGTTTGCTCAAACATCAGTTAGGTTTTGTCTCGACAATTGAATAATATTATATTTCTAAAAAAAATAATTAATGCGTTGAAATACTACCACATAAAATAGCCACAGTAAAGTGGCATTCCATTATGATAACAGTTGAAATTAGCCATAGCCAATTTTATTAATTACACTAATTTCATTAGAGACCATTGCTGTCATAACGATTAACATCTAGGCAGATTTTTATATAAATTCAGAGATTTGCAGATAAATATGTTTGAGAATTGCTATAATTGAACTGATTTTTAGTCAGCATTCTAGATAAAACCAAAATATCACCAAAGCCGGTCATTCATAGTCAGGGGCGTAGCTACCGCCGTATCTGCCGTATCAATTATACGGGGCCCCCGGGCCGCAGGGGCCTCCGACGTGAGCAAAAAACCAAAAAAAAAATTTAGAAAATAAAGACATCATCAGCTATAAATGATTAATTAAATCAGTTTTCAAAAAAAGGAGAGTATGTATTTAATTTTAACATTTTAGGAAAAACGACAGATAGATAATTAGGATGAATAAATATTTATTTTACGCAAACACTTTTTTTCTTTTGTGAGAAATCTTTACCCTTCATAAGGGCCCCAAACAATTTTTTATACGGTACCCCGCCAAGGCATGCTACGCCACTGTTCATAGTTATAAGAATAAAAAAAGGCCAGGAGAATAAAAAAAATGTTTTCTGAGAGTCGGTTCGAAGTCTTTTCACTGGCTTAAGTCCCGACATTGCGCTAAATGTACTCGTAAGAAGTCCTAGAAAAAGTTAATTAATTAGAACTCAGCAGCAAAATGGTAAGAGTCCGTAACGTCACGAATTATTAACGTTCACTTACTTACCTGAAGGCAAGCTGTTAGCAAGTCTTATGTATTATTAAATGAAATTTCTAACTTTCCTGTTTAAAAATCTTTATTGAGGCAATCCCCTCGTGCGTAGTTAAACCGCTGCGACGGTAACGTGGTTCGCGGTTTTTAGGGTTCCGTATCCAAAGGGTAAAAATGGGACCCTATTACTAAGACTCCGCCGTCCGTCTGTCCGTCTGTCTGTCTGTCTGTCTGTCACCGGGCTGTATCTCATGAACGGTGATAGCTAGAACGTTGAAATTTTCACAGATGATGTATTTCTGTTGCCGCTATAACAACAAATACTAAAAAATATTCACAGAATATTTAAATAAATATTCACTTTAAAAATAAATAGTTAAATTAAAGTAAAATAAATATTTAAGGGGGGCTCCCATACAATAAACGTGACGCAGAAACCTTCGCGCGAGTCCGACTCGCACTTGGCCGATTATTATGTTTAGGGTTCTTAAGCTTAAACATAAGAAAATGTTTTAATATAAATCTTCGACAACAATAATTTTGTATATTTAATGCATTGTACTAAAAAATTGCAAATAAATAAAATTTGTTACAGATATGGTGTACTTTGCATTAAGTACTTTATGTCATTTGCTGTTTGGTATACATACGTCGTCGTCGTTTCTGTCATTGGCCTTTCCCAAATCTCCAAAAAGTAACTTGCATTTTGACATTATTTTGTATCAAATACACAAAATAAAAGGCTTATTTTTGTTCAACTATACAAGCTTACAGAGCGATAAGCTAAATTTTCAACAGGTTGATTTTTTTCTCGTACACACCTCACCACTGCTTAACCAGTAAGTAAGTTCGCATAGGCCGGGTTTCAGAGTTTTAACGCTGCCTGAAGGCCTCTGACATGGCTAAACGATTAAAACAACCGGGACCTACAATTGAACGTGTCGACCGAGCCAGGGTAGCGCTCAGTTGTAAATCCTCGTTCAAAATTCGTTGGCACGGTAGTTTATCGAAAAACAAAGCACTAAAGTTTTAACCGCAGCATTTCTAGTGAAACTTCGCTAGTTTTATTTTCCGTAATAAAATAGGAAACGCTATAAATTCATTAGAAATGCCCAGTGGTATTGTGAAACACGATAATTCGGAAGTTTATTTTCATAAACGCGTCGTGCAAAATGATGTTTATCGAATAAACCGCAGAAGAGCTACATCTGGAAATGCACCAGTGCAATAAAGTTGTGCAGTATTTTTTTTATCGACTTCTAAAGGAGGAGGAGGTAATGTTCGTCTGTATGTATTTTTTTATGTATGTACATCGATATTTTCGCCAATTGTAAACTGATTTAAAAAAATATTTTTTAATTCGAAATAGTATACATCCGAGGAGGTTCCATTTAAATTTTATTGAAATCGGCTGAGTTGTTTTTAATAAATCAATAAAAATGTAAATGAATGTCACATCGATTCACTCAAACTATTAGAATTCTGTATACGGTGGAAGTCGGTGTTGCGATTTTTCGCGAAAAATAAATATGTTGTGTAGTTACCAGCTCAACTAAATTAGGTACGTAAGCTTGCTGAACAAATTAAATATCTAAACTAAAAGATCCATTACAGATAGAGCCAGCATACAAAAGGTCACGTTACTAGGAATAAGAGATGCATGAACATGATATCGCAAATAAATCAACTGATATTTTCAAAGGTTTCAGGTTTGGTCATAATATAAATAATATTGTCTCAAATTAATTAAATAATTAATTAGTAATTATTAATTAATTAATAATAATAATTACTTAATATTAATGAATTAATAAATTCCTCACCAGTCCTTAAAGATCAGATCACAAACCTTTTCGAGAAAATTGCTCCAAATATCTAAGTTTCGGAAAACCGATCGCTTCGTCTTTTAGGTTCCCCTATTCTAGATTAATCATCATAATATGTTTTAAACCATAAAAAGACTGAGATTCAAATTCTAAACATTGCGTTTGGTGAATAAAATTAAGGCAAATTAAACCTAAGCAAACTGTATAAAACATTACTTTTACTGAGAATTGGCCTTGTAGGTACCGAAAACTACAATGCAGGTACTCTACTCACTAAGTACGCTTAGATTTAATTTGCTATGATTTTCTTCATCAAATTCATTATTGAGAATTTGAATCCACATCTTGCAGCAGCATAATTATGATATATTTATGAAAAAACATTTTATTCGTATTACAATATTGTAAACCTAAAGACTAGAGAACTATGGAACATTATAAACGTTTTTATTTTCCGGTTTAGAAAAACACGGGAACAGGACAACACGTGCAAACAAGACAGCCGTGAAAGATATATTAATACAGGACAAACAAAAATATTTACAAACCTAATTACAGCGAGGAAATGTACATAATATTCTGGAAGTTACCGGAAAACGCGGGACGTGAGAGCCGGCCGCACGCAACAAAAGGAGTTTTTCAAGGAAATGAGCTAACTTTCGCGGGAAAACTGCTAATTTAGCTAGAATGTGGCAACTTTTTGGCCTGCCATTGTGAACGTCGTAAGTCAATTTTGTGGATATGTCAAGTTTGCGCATGGAGCAACTATTGCAGCTACTGGAAACTAGCAACTAGCTGTTTACATAAGTATATTTCAATGGGATTGTGCACACCTAGCAACTCGAGTTTCGGTATACATCGTGCCATACAAGTTGATGGATGTGAAGGTAGCCACTAGCTGCGCAATAGCCAAACAACGTGCGGCTTCCACGTCACGTCTCGTCAGGATTGGCTATTGCGCAGCTAGTGGCTAACTTCACATCCATCAACTTGTATGGCGCGGAGTAGGTATAATCGTCAACAGTTTTCAGTTGCTGCATTCGCTAACTAAGTCCTAATTGCTGCAACTAGCAACTCTAAGATATTATATGTTTACTGGTTTTTAAAGTTGCTGGTTTCCGCAACCGTCCATCGCAACACATCGCGACAGGCGATTTCACACCCTCTCTCCCTCATCCTGTACCTGGTAGTGCCAGTGCTATGAAAGTTTCTCATAGATTGCCATGGAAACTGTACGGGGTCCGAGTGACTGTCTCACCTAGTTGCTCGGCCGAGCGCTCGGCGGAGCACTCGCTTATGTTTCTACATATAGCGAGCGCTTGGTCGAGAGCACTGAGTCGCCACTGTACTCGGTAGGTGTAGCGTTATAGCAACTACCAACTTTTACAGGAAACTTTTATTAAATTGATAGTTGCCTCAACTTCAGTTGCTCCGTGTGCAAAGCGCCTTAGTTGGTTTAATGCATTTCAGGATAAGTACCTATTTACCTATTGTGCGCTATAAATTCACTAGCTACGCACATGCTCTACATAGTTATTCACATAGATATAGGGTAAATGAGTCGAAAGGGGAGAATTCAGACCATTGCGCATTGTTAAGAACTACTTTTACCATAAGGCCAAAATGGATTTCGAAAAAAGAAATCAGAGCTGTTTCATACATTTTGTCGATTTGCAATTTTGTTCAGTAAATTTTTTCTTAGTAATCACCATCTTTCGGTACAGTCAAACCTGGCTAACTGAGAACTGGATAAGTGAGAGTAATTGCCAGGTCCCGTCATTTTACCCCTCAATTACCTCTATAAGTGAGAGACCAAAACCTCTATAAGAGAGAGTCGTTTTTCCCTCATGGACCTCTATAACTGAGAGTACTACTTGTCTGAACCTCTATAAGCGAGAGTTGAGGGTAATGAAACATCTGCACTTTATGACCTTTTCTTAAATTTTGTGGAACTTGTTGTTGATTCCGTTGATTTCGGATCGTGTTCTATTCAAACTTTTTTTTGTATTTTGTAGAAATGAGTAACATTGTTTTTGTATCGCATTTTTTTGAAATTCCCACACGTCCGTCTATACTATCCTGTTTGTTGAAATATTATTTTGTGTTTTTCTTTCATCTACCTAACATTATTTTTAATCACTTTCTTTTGGAATAGCCACACGTGCGTTTACACTATCTTATTGGTAAAGCTACAGTTGAAAAGTATCAATTGAGGAGAAAGGTTCGGTGTTAATAAATACATCTTTAGGAATAAATAAATACATTGTTAAGTGATAAACTTAAGATAGGTATTGAATGCGTTCAAAAGTAGAAAAACTCGAAATAAAATATGCATTGAATTTGATTTATCAGAATCAAACTTTTATTAAATATTAAAATCAAAAGACCCTATACGGTCTCAGTGCTCTAAGATAAGATGCCAAATGAGCCCTATAATAATATATGTATATGGCCTAATGACAATAGAATATTTTTTTATTATGAAAGATGATAGATATTATCAGATTTTTGATGTCATTTTTTTACAACAAAATTTCTAAATTTGCGTCCCAGTAACCTTAGGTAGGTACTTATATAAAATAGCAACATGCAATGTATGATGTCTGGAAGGAGGGAAGGGAGGCCTTTACCTACCAGTGGGACAATACATAAAAATAATAATAATGTATGAGTATTAATATCACTGTAATAATCTCTGTGCTGCAAAATACCTACACTTTAGATAAAAAAATACCTCACAAACGCCATTTGCCAAGCGACATGAAAGCGGAATCTCATCGAAACGTTATCTAATTATGATAAAGAAAGAAACGTCTTACTGCCGCATGCCGTACCCAACCAATTGTAAACGGCCGGGCGGCCAATGCGAGCGTGCGAGCGAGCCAACGTGCACTAATACACCTTTGCTAGGACAAACAATCACTCTCGTATATGAACTCTATTGCAATGGAATAAAGGCTATCAACCTTATTCAGCGAGAACGGGACAGCAAATCACGATTGCGGAACGAAAGCGGGTCGAAACAAGGTCGAAACCAGTCCGGCGCCGCTCCGCCTCGAGACCGAGCGTTTTTACATTTCGTTTCGCGTTCCATTGATTTATAAAGTGGTTTTACATTTGAAATAAGCCCAAAAAGACTTTCTAGCTATATTTTGAAGCTTACAAAAGTGTTATATGGATAACACTTCCATTTATTAACATAGTTTGACAGACAATTATTTGGAATATTTGAGTACAACTCGACTAAATCACGGGGTATCGTGCGCGGACATGTCAGAATAAGTATTGTGGCATTTGTAGTGAAACGTGAGCTATATTATACTATCATAAATGTACAGCTTACTATATCCTTATTAGTAGCTTCTTCTATAATCTATTTGAAAACAAAGATGCCTCTCATGGACCCGTCGACTATTATCAATGAAGTGAAAAAGAATCCCATTTTGTACGACCACACTCTTGGCGACTACAAAAATGTTCCAAAGAAGAAATCAGTTTGGGAAGCTATTGCAAAAAGAGTTGGAGCTGTAAATGGTATGTACAAAACTTCGTGCAATAACATTGTAGTTAGTTGAACAAAAAATAAATTAAGTAGTTTTGTGTAACAAATGCAGTTAGGTATTTGTAAATATTATACACTAGTGACTCGCCCCGGCTTCGCATAGGTGTATTATATTTATAAACCTTCCTCGCGAAACACTATCTACCTATTTAAAAAAAACCGCATCAAAATCCGGTGCGTAGTGTATACATGGGGACAGACAGCGGGAAGCGACTTTGTTTTATACTATGTAGTGATAGTGATAACGAGTAAAATTAGGAAGAAATGACTGCTCTGCATCATTTATTTTTATTAACAGCCATTTTATTCCCCATATTATTCTAAAATAGGTAGGTATATCTATGTACCTATATCAAGAGAGATAATAATAGGAATCGAGGTTTGAGAATAACTTTAAAGTGAACAAATTGCTAAATAAGTATAATGTAAAATTATCTACGTAGTTACATACATATAATGATACCTACATAATTTTCTTAAAAAATTCTCATATCTAAATCTCTAGTCTCTTACTCCACATTTTTGTATGTTTTTTTTTTTATGTACAGGCGCTATTCCACCAGAGTTGCTAGCTGTGTCCCACTAAGACCCAAGTTCACCAACGCTTGATGAAGTTAAACGTGTGATTACAGTATTTAAACAACGATTAAACTCGGGTTTTAGACCCTAGTTCACCAACAGATGTTTAATTTATCAACCGTTGGTTTAATCTTAACAGATTTTTAACGAAATTTTGCTGTTCAGCAAGCAAAAACCGTTGGTTAAATACAGTAATCACACGTTTAACTTAAGCAAGCGTTGGTGAACTCGGGGCTAAATTGCACACTGTTGAGCACAAATGTTCTTTTCTCGGTTATGGTCAAAATCTACTGTCGCAAGTTCGCTGTTCATGTTGTAAACAAATATTAGCGAACATATTTTTGGATGGAACCGCGCTATAGTACTAACTAAAAATAATGCTTTTTCTAATTTTAATTCATTACATTCACAGGTGAGATGGTCAGTTGGAAATGGAAAAACTTACGCGACAGTTATGCAAAATACAAAAAAATAATTCTCCTCCCTTACAACGAACTTGGCCCAAAATCAAAACTTTTAAAGTGGCGATGGGCCCCTATGTTGACTTTCTTGGACCCATTCTTAAGGAAACCAAAAATTATTATCGGACCTTCACGCCACACGGAAGATAACGATGATGCAGGATCGAATAACGAAGATGAAGAATCAGTAGAATTTGAAGGAAGGTTAAATGACGCATCTCAAGACTCGAGCAATATCAGTTCTAGTCCCATATGTAGTAGCATCAAAACTGAATGTACTGATTCTGTGATTAACATTACTGATACTACGATTAACGTCACTGATACAGGAAATAAGTTCAAAATAAGAGCCATGGACTCGATTGACGAAGTTCTTATCGATTATCCACAAGAAGGGCCGTCGCATAGGCTCGATATGACGGACTATATGTTCTTAAACTACGCGGAGACGTTTAAGAAGCTGAGTAGGAGGCGACAGGCGTTGTTGAAGGTAGAAATGGCGACGATGTTCGCGGCAGCCGAGCTTGAAGAGTTGGAGAATGATCCGATTGGATCGAAAGTTCATAATGAGGATTCCGATTAAAGCAGCAGCAATTGATTGGCGCACGTCATTAGAAGGAGTAAATAGTGTCTGTGGCTTGAAGTTAATTGAACCAAAATGAGTTCATTTTGGTCACAGAGAGTGGTTTGTTATAACGAATTAAGTTATGGAAAGGTCACCCTGTATTAAAACGTTCCCAAAGAATTTAACTGTTTGTATTTTGTACAATTTTACAAAAGTTCACCATGACTGTATTAAAATATTTCCAAACAATTTAACGGTTTTTTTTGTACAGTTAGAAGTCGCAAAAATATTAAGCTGTGTTAAATAACAAAAAATAATCGCTCAAGTACAAGTCGGACTCGCGCACGAAGGGTTCCGTACTGTATCGGAGCCCCCTTTAAATGTTTATTTTATTTTAATTATTTATTATTGAAGTAAATATACAACTTAATATTATGTGAATATTTCGAGCATCCACCTGTTACCATTACTAATATCGAGCGAAAAACAGCTAAAAATTCAGGTTTGTTGGCCCCCTTAAATATTACAATTTTATTCTGTTATTAGTAGGTATTTGTTGTTATACTCGTAGCAGCAAACGGCGAAAACGGCTAGCTACAACGGTTCATGAGATACAGCCTGGTGAGTTGGTGACAGACAGACGGGCAGCGGAGTCTTAGTAATAGTCCCGTTTTTTCCCTTTGGGTACGGAACCCTAAAAAAGACGATATAAATTAAAGTTCATTGATTTCAATAAAATCGAGGACTTTCAGAGGTGTAATAATTAATTGTAATTGTAGGTATATGCCACTGTTAAAACCCGATTTTCAGGATTACGCGTTTACCCTAGTTATAACTTATAACTAGATATGACGGAATGCCTTTGAGACTGCGTTTTCCCTAGTTATATCCCGAAACAAGTAAACCTCAATTCTATAGTCGAGAGTCAATGAACTTTTATTTATACTTAAGTACAAATCAATCGTCTTTGTAAAGCAACAATCTGTATTTTACAACTTCTACCAGCTCAAGTTGAGCGGGTACTATCTCAAGCAACCACACGTCCGCGTCTCACCACTTACAAGGCAACACTCAATACAGATAAACCGCTTTAATCCCTCCTGACCCTGCTGTAAGCCGGCTGATCACTGCCTTCGAGAAATCCACCACGATGCGGCTAACCTCTAAAACAACTAAACATATATTTATAGGATTATTCCGGGAGGTCTATAAATATATAATATATACTATTCTGACATGATTATTCATCTTCATCATCATCCGCAGCCTTCTTTATCACACTGCTTTGTATAAGCTTCTCTCTTATAGTGCCATCTACCTCGGTCCTTTGCTAAACGTGTCCAAGCGCGATATTGACGTTATCGTCGACCCTCCTTGCTGCCGGACGATCCACGCCCGTGACTAGGCCACCGTTTTGACATGATTATGAACCATTTTTACTATGGAGCGAACCCGGAATTCGACAAAAAATGTCTATTGTCCCATACAAAAATGCAACTCCGAATCGATAGAGAATCGAAATCATTCCTACATTTTGTCAATTCGGAGTTACATTTTTTACGGGACAGCAGATTTTATTTATCGATATCCGGGTTCAGTCCATTGGATAGTTAAACTCTCATTAAATTTGATAATCGTAGGAAAGCTATTAACATTTTGATCGTTAAAATTTCATTGCATATACTTAATAAGTGAACATCACACATCTTTATTAACTCTAAGAGTGCCGACTGACAGTGGGCTTGAGCATTTGGATTATCTTTAGACTTTCAAGGGTCTGTGGATGATCCAAAGCTTTTTATGTAGTAGTACTGTAAGTAGTTTTAGCATATAAGGGAGTACCTATTGTAGTTTGTTGTAGTTAATAAAGGCACTTATGTCCGATAAAAAAAACTCCTTGAGGTAGGTATCTACGAGTACATATAAATCTTCCTTTACCTAATTATTTACCTAAAAACATTGCCCATTACCTAACCCAGAACACAGTACCTAATTGTTGCATGCAACAACATGAACGTTAAATATTTAAAATAGATATACTTGGTTTTCGAGTCCATCCTATTTATGTACGTCGCGCGTCGATAAAAAGTAAAATACCTATCGACTCTCCATTGAATTCTCCACATAAGTCGGATGCCTCGACGCCCCAGCTCTAATGAAGACGATTTATTCTTATTCGAATAGTGAAGGACTGAACTTCCCTGGCAAAAGACTTCGCTTTATGCCCGCTTTATGTTGAAGAAGTTCTGAACTGCAACGCTGAATGGAGGGAATGCTCGACCGTTGCAAGTCATTGACAGAATTTACCGATGAATGCAAAAAACGGATCTGGATTTTAAAATCTTTGAACGTTTATGAGATTTTAAGAATCAGGGAATCTTTATCGGGACAAAACAGTATAAAATATCACACTGTCAACATTATTGTATAATACATAGTTTTAAATTGGTTTTTGTTACATGATGCATATAATAAAAAATTGGCCAAGTGCAAGCCGGACTCGCGCACGAAGGGTTCCGTATCGTGTTGGAGCCCCCTTAGCTCCATTCTTCTTGTCATTATTAACAGCGAGCAAAAAAACTCCTAAAAATCTCGTTTGTTGTATGGGAGCCCTCCTTCAATATTTATTATTTTCAGTTTTTAGTATATGTTGTTATAGTGGCAACAGAAACACATCATCTGTAAAAATTTCAGCTGTCTAGCTATCATGGTTCATGAGATACATCCTGGTGACAGACAGATGGACATCGGAATCTTAGTAATAGGGTCCCGTTTTCACCCTATGGGTACGGAACCCGAAAAAGCAACGCCACTGCATTTCATTAATCTACAACATAATTATGTATCCTAAGAGCTCTGTGTTCGTCACCATTAGAGTAAATTTTCACCCGGGAACATTGCTCTTCAGTGCTCTAACAACTTGTCGATTAAATATTTTCGGTCTAGGTATTTACCGTATCTAGACACCTACCACGAATATCACGGTACCTACCATGGGAATTCAAGAGAGAATTTATTGCTTATCAGTGGACAATTAAAGCTATTTCTGATGATTTCATACGTTCACGTTCTAAATATATACATAGGTACCTATACTACCCTATGTCCTAATTATCTCGCCTTTGACCGCGCCGACACCGGCCGAGCTTAATTTAGCTTGATTTAATTTGTGGTTAATTCAATAATTTAATTTGTGACAAATTTCGTCGTACGTTCCTATTACCTATGAGTACTTTGGGACTTTGGCATAGAATTTCACACCAGTGGCTTGTAGGTAAAGTAAAACATCGTGAGGCAACCTGCGTACGTCCGTTGAAGAAATTCGGTGGTGTATGTGAATCCACCAACCCCTACTGGGCCAGCGTAGAGGATAAGCCTCCGTGGGTATTCCTACGTTCAGTAGTAGACTATTAAAAGGGAGGTACAGTTTAGTAGCTACTTAAAAGGCTATAGGTAACTACGAGTACTAAATTGTATCTCCTTTTTGCCTTATAGGCATACGGACTTTTCGACATGCCCATAAATTGTAAATTGAACAAGCAATTTAAATTATAACGCAATGTAGGTACCTATGTATGTATTCTATTTTAGTGGAATAAATATATTTCTATTGCTAAGATGAAAAGCCTACTCTAATTGACAACGTTATAAATTACTCCAACAAGTACCTAATCCCAGTACCTAAACTTTGCCTACTTTGCTCTTAATTATATTTAACACTGAACTTTTGGCGAGGCCACTGTGTTCCCAACGCTTTATCAAAGTAAAATCACAACTAATCAAATTATTAGGACTTTCACAAAGGAAGATCCTATTTCTTTATACTTGAAAAGTTTCAGTTAGTTCAAACAGAAAGTTTTAAGGCAATTAACTTAGGTATAAGGGGGCCTTTGGAAATTAACGATCCTTATAAACAGATTCTTAGACATAGTCAAGGTTGGGATATGCCTGAGGCAGCAAATTGGATCGTACCTAAGTAAATATTCAGGATCAGACAGAAGTTAATGGGAGGATAAGCTAATTTCACATTCTGACTGTTGAACAGAACTGGACTAGTTGTGAACAAATAGGCTAGCAGTTATATTTAGCAGGTCTGTATGTATGCGCTCTACATGTATGTAGCTTATGATCATTAGCTTGTGTTAGCATTTTGCTAATCATCATAATGTTAAGGACGCCTAGAGTACTCGTACTGCAAAGCCTGGGGGAACAGAGAAGAACCGTCACGAAACTCATCATTGCCATAAGTAAGAGAACTAGTATGATTTTTACCAAGAGTGCTTTCCACACTAGGTTTTATCTCAAAGACTTATCTTTGTGACAAGCATTTCAAAAATCTGAAGTGAACGCAGGATATGAACCTGATCTTTCGAATTACCAGCCCGACGTTCTCCCAACTAAGCTAGCCCGCCTCCTATGCAAGCGCCAAGTTTTAGTAATCCGAAGGGGCAGGTTCAAATCCTGCGTTCGATTTTTGAAATGCTTATCACTAAGATAACTCTTTGAGTAAGAGAACTTACTAACAAAAGTTGAATCTTCAACTCGCAGAAACGTATGATCGTCGATCACATATCGGGAGGATTGTAATGGGACCATCATGTTAAAATCCTCTTCAGTAAAAATACTAAAGCTAAGCTAACATGGTAGGTATAGTTCGTTTATATTTAATCTCCAATTACAAGGGACTATCTTACTTACTTGTTGCGCTGCATATAATCTTTGCAACTTTTCCATTGTTCCTAGCAAGAATAATTAAAACAAAGGGTAAAAGGTATAATTTAACTCTACTGATTTTTAAATATGTAGTCATTTTGCTTTTTCCTTACTTTGTGTAAAGTGAAACATGCAAATATTGTTTTTTTTTTTGCAAATTAAGGTTTTTTTATACAATTTGTGGCTTCATAGTTGAAAACAAACTGTTTCTATTAGGTTCAAATAAGTCAATGACAATGTAATCAAGTACTGGGTGATAAAATGCACAGCAAGCTTATAAAATTAATTCGACCGAAAAAAGCGCATCAAGTTTATAAACTTAATTGTGCCACTTAGCTTTAAAATAATATCAATAACTTGTAATAGAGTCTGCCAACAGCAACCTTCAAAACGCTAGAGGCAATACCGACATCACATTTATAGTTTAAACTTCGTACTCTCCCCATAATTCTACTTCCTTAACTTCCGTGTTGTAGTATCACTAGGTATTATAGAGCGTATTTCTTGGTAGGGACTGCCGGTTTCCTTGTTACCAGAGAGATAGTTATAATCTGAAGCTTTTCAAAGTCAGAGTGAATAGATATCTTCGAAGGTATCCGTGTGGCTTTCTGTGTCTTCTTCATCTTTGACCACAGCGTCGCTTTCCATCAGACCAGTGGCGGATTTATCAGCAGGCTGAGTAGGCTGAAACCTAGAGCAGCAGATTTTAGGAGGCGGCAATTTTTGTGCTATTTTTGACAAAAATAAAAGATTTTCGAAAATCCTATGTATTTTATGCTTGTTATATAAGTACATTGTTTTAGTTCTCCCTCGTTTTTCACTTCTCTTTACGGTTCAATACAGTGATGATGTGAAAAATCTCTTTGCGTTATTTTTATTTTAACTAGCTTCAGTTATCCTCTTTCTAAGTGTTTACCTAAATTTTATAAAATTTACAGAAATAAACAAAACACACGATTCGTTTTAAATCAAAGAATCAAGGTCTGTTTGGGGGCAAAATTCAACAGCCTACTGGCGGCAAACACGTAATTCCGCCACTTCATCAGGTAAGTTAATGGTCAAGCACGGACTTATTCACGATAAAAAAGTGTTTAGTTTGGGTACAACTCTATCTAAGGTTGCCTTTGACGTTACAAAGAACCATAAAGTGATAAGTGGTAAACTTTTCTGCATTTTGGATATAAAGAACAAAGTTTTTAATACCTAGTTTTCAATGTAATTCAAACATCGCATATTTACCATAACTTTTACTAAGTTTGGATAAAAATATAGCCAGTTTTAAACATAAACAACAATTTTATAGCATACTAGTATTATAGTACTTTTTTTTTCTATATTTCGAATTACAGAGCAATATTTCTATTACAGTTCTTCCGCCACAACGTCGCTTTACGTCCGGCGATTTATGGGCAAGCACGGAATTATTCGCGATAAAAAAACAGGCATCACAAATACAGTATCACATAGATATATACATCGTACGTATCTTCCCCATAATTCTCCTCACGTATGTGGGTAACTAGGTATATCCGCTTTGTGGTGTCAAAGATAGAAGCTCCCGCCTCGAACAATTGATTAGGTGTAAGGCCACCGGTGCAGGGCCATTAACTACCCGCGGTTATTGCCAATCTGGGAGCTCCTACCTGCGCCAGTCTATTCATTACCGTGATACATTCAGCTGGTTACACAATTTCAACATTCACCATGTTGAAGAAGAGAGTTCCGTTTTGTAGTGGTCTTAACAAAAAGCGAGCTTGGTTTGAGTCGCACTCTTACTAGGCTTGCATAAAAATGTAGCAGGCTTGGATATTATAAGCAACCATTAAGTGATAAGTGCCAGAGTTTTCAGCATTATAAGCAACTATAAAACAGTAAGTAGCAAACTTTCGCAAGAATACGCTGTATACAAGCGATTCCGATTTGTCTAACTGAGAAACCGTGGAGGAGGCCTATATCGACGTCTTACCGTAATAAGACGACAACGAGATATGTAAGCTGTAACGCAATCCGGCATCACGCTTGATTTTGAACTAATGAGATAATAAATAATTATTTATCGCAAAAAAAATGCCGCATTGACGTCCCCCGTGTGCAGAATTCGAAATGTTTGCACAAAATGATGTGATATTCATGTTGGTTGATTTATCAAAAATGGCGCAGTCGATTAGGATAAAATTTAAATGGAACCACCTTGGGAGTAGCCATTTTGAAAAAGGAAAGTTTTTTTAAATCGGTTTACAATTGGCGAAAATATCGATGAACATACACAACAATATATACAGACATGACATGTGTTTGGTAGTATAAATTATATGCTGCAGTTGCCGGTGCAGATCTCAAAATAACTTATTGTCTGCATCCCAGTCTCCATTCGAGAATTTTACAGAATAAGTCGTCATTAGCCGCTATTCTTTGCTATTAATGTAGAAATACATTTCAAACAATCCACAGAGTACTTTGTTATTGAGACGTAGTGATTAATTCCTCTATGATTGAGACAATCCAATCACTTGTCACATTATTTCATTAGTAAAACTCATAAGAAATGAGATGACAGTAAAAAAATGCTTGTCTGTGAAGTCTGTTTACGGAAGGTTTACGGTCGATAGTAATTTTACGTGATAACATCATAAGAAAACCTTTTTTATTCAACAACTGAAACTAGCCGAAAGCAACAAGCAATACATTGCTTGGTCCGCGCTCTCGCTTGCACGCTCAATTCAGACGGCACGTGACACTATTTCGTGCGTGCAGCCGGCGTTCATCGATTTATAAGACGTTATCACATCAAAAAAGTAGAAATGTCGAATGCTCAATAACACGTCCCCTTGCAATAACCGTATGGATCAGTATTCATTGATGGTTCTGCCGACGTATCAATATTATGTGATATTGATTGAACCCTGGATTATTCATTCACCGAATGTGTAAATCCTTCATGTGCCTAGGGGCTACATATCATGTTTCCTGTTTCGATGAACTTGGTTGTACAAGAAGACAAAAAAATATGATGTTAGTATACCAAGAACATCGTCAGTCCTCGGATGGGTGACCACGGGTGGAATGTACAACTGAGCGCTACTGTGGCTCGGATGACATATGAAATTGTAAACCCCGGTTGTTTTAACCGTTTAGCCATGTCAGAGGCCTTCAGGAGGCTTAAAAACTCAACAGGGCTAGCCACACGGCCAATTTATGAACTTACTTAGGTACTTTTTAGAACATATTATTTTAGGTTATCATAATTGTACAAAGACCAACTTTTACTATGAGAATTAGCCATAAAAAAGATCAGCTGTTCCATGAAAAAGATTCTTGACTTCCAAAAAAAATGTAATAAGGAAACAGAAAATTAAAATTAATAAGGAAATAGAAAAAGATTATTAACTGTCAAACATCTTTAATAATTATATCAAATCCAGCTTTTAGATGAAGAATAACCTTAGAGTAATTTTTGGTCTCGTTCGTCGAGCGGAGCGAGACCAATTATTAATCTAAGAAGAATAGCTTTTCTTGGTGGACATTTAAGACATTTTTAATATGTTTTATGGCCTACGAGTGGAGTAGTGGTTAATGTCACAGCATTTTGGTCACGCGGTCTGGCAATGCTAATACGTTGAGCAAAATAAACACCAGCATTTTGGTCACGCGGTCTGGCAATGCTAATACGTTGAGCAAAATAAACACCAGCATTTTGGTCACGCGGTCTGTGGAGGATCCAATTCCTTGTTATGTAGTAGTCGTTTATGTAGTTTTAGATTATACGAGTATAAGCCTTGTATTTGTAGTTAATAAAGGTACTTAAAAAAACAACAGCAATTTTTCGTTTCTTTCAGCAAACTGCTGCTGATAAAAAGTAGAGACTGATTTTTTTCCCTTTGCATCTATGATGAACTGTGATTAGAGATTTATTTATGTGTTCGAATTTTACAATTACATTTTCCGTTTATGGATATTTCCATTTAAATACAGTTCTCGAAAAGCTGGTACTCGTATTCTCCAACACGAAATAATCATTGAGTAGGTATTTTTTCTATGCAGTCTATTTTCCTCGGATTATCAATAGCTTCAGATTTTGTCTTTTTCTTTTTACACCGTAGTCGAGCTATCCGTTTCATTGGAAAAGTTTCACCTTTTCGTAGTTTTGTTCCGAACAAATTTTCATTGCGTGTGATGGTAGAATTTTCCCGATTCAGATAAAAGTGCCCTGGGAATGCGCTCTCTAATAATTTAGATAAAAGTGCCCTGGGAATGCCCTCTCTAATAATTTAGATAAAAGTGCCCTGGGAATGCGCTCTCTAATAATTTAGATAAAAGTGCCCTGGGAATGTGCTCTATAATAATTTTAGGAACACGTCGAAAATGGAATCTGGGAAAGTATTGTAGCCACCTCATCTGACGAGTCTATACAGGGTCATAGGTATTTAACGCAAAACCTTTTAAAGGCGGGTCAAGTACATCTAGAAAAACAACTTTTATTCAAGGACTTTTAGAAAATCACGAAGAAAAAAATCAGATTTTTCATACTCTTACAAAAAGTTCGTCAACGCGCGGCAAAATATATGGAGAAGCGAATTTTTTTTTTGCGAATTTTCAAAAGGCGTAGTACTAAAGTTGTGTCTAGATGTACCTACTTAGATTGCGTTTAATACATATGACCCTGTATACAGCTTTTCAGTTGACAACCACAAGAGAGTTCTATAGTTCACTACGGTCATGACTTCTTATCATTATGTTTGTCGCAAGAATTTTCAACAGATTTTTAGTAAGAAATTATGTATACGAGTACATCCTAACATCCTGCTAATATTATAAACGTGAAAGTTTGTGAGGATGGATGGATATATGGATGTTTGTTACTCTTTCACGCTAAAACTACTGAACGGATTGAGATGAAACATTGCAAATATATAGCTTATATATCAGTATAACACATAGGCTATAAATTTAAACGATATTGCGTAAATTTTCCATGTTATAACAAATAGTTTAACTAAGTAGGAAAAATTCTGCCATCTGCGAGCTATTCTAGCGTGCGCTCCAAGAAATGTCAAAAAAGAATTGTCGAATCAAACAAATGTCAAATCGAATTTTTTGTTTTTTTGTTTTCCACCTCCTTTATTAAGGTTATTATTAAGGTAGGGCCTCGAAATATCATGCGGGCGAAGCCGCGGGCAAAAGCTAGTACCTACATAATCAAAGGTCCTTACATACTTCTGGAGAAGCATTCCTAGTCTCATCTAGTCTGTAGCGTAAATTCCGTAGCGGTGAAAATTCACAAACCTGTAACGGATTAATATTTATCACGCTGACCCAGTTGCAGGTGTGCGAATAATCTACTGTTGCACACAGGCCTATTGTCAAAACGCGATCAGGACTGAGAGGAGGCCATTTTAAATAATGGATTAATGATCATACAATACTGTGTATCATGTGTAGTTGTAAGTTGCTTTATTTACGGCAATTGTTAGTTTTCACTGGCCGACCAAGAACAATTAAAAAAAAAGAAAACTACATACAGGGTGGAGAATTGAGCCCAAGGTTAATTTGACCCACAAGTATTACTATTAGTAAGCAGTAATCATAAAAATGATAAGAAAAAAAACCTTAAATGCAAAAAAGAATTCAAACCGATTATATGATAAACTAGCGACCCGCCCCGGCTTCGCACAGGTGTATTATACATATAAACCTTCCTCTTGAATCACTCTATCCATTAAAAAAAACCGCATTAAAATCCGTTGCGTAGTTTTAAAGATTTAAGCATACAGACAAAAAGCGACTTTATTTTATACTATGTAGTGATGAAGGGCCGAATGCCCGTTGGCCGTCCAAAGTAGGTACAGGTGGAAAGATGAAGTGGAAAAAGATCTTCGCAAGCTCGGGATTGATGTCTGGCAGGAACTTGTCCAAGACAGAGAAGAGTGGCGACACGTAGTATCGGAGGCCAGACACAATTTGGGTCGCTGCGCCAACGTAGTAAGTAGTAAGTAATATGATAAAGGAATTAATTAGGCATCATCATTCATCAGGAACTCGTTCATGCTATTTTGAAATTAGACTAATTAAAAATAGGTATTCCATCTAATCTAATCGCTGTTTAGATACTGGTTGCTCCAAAATGATGTTTTGGAAAATTGAATATGTCGAAGGTTTTATAACAGACGGCCAACCATGTGGTTTCATATTTTAATGTCGGCGTCAGCTCTCCACCCTGTACCTACATAATATATCACGGTATAGTGATCTCGAGTTGTTCTAAGATGTTAATGCTGCTCATATGTTGAGATCGCGTAATACCCGTGACCGCAGGCACCGCTGCACGTTATACACCTACTGTATAATTCAGGATTAATTAACCCATTTGACATAGGTTGAGAAGGTACCTATCTATACTTTATAACAACTTACCTCTATAGGTACTTCATAGGTATGTTTCTGTTAACTATGTATTCCCTGCAGTTTAAGTTGTTTTGCATAAATATATTGCGAATCGGTTTTATTTACACCATTTAGGTACAACTCAAGAACGCCTTGGTGCCCAATTTATATGATCTTTGATTTTTGGCATCTATTTTCGCCCCAATTTAAAAAAAATCTGATCGTAAAAGTACGAGTACTAAATTCATCTGGTCAGATAGGTCGAAGTAAGTTGTAGATAATGGCGAAACTAAAAGCAACAAAATAGAAAAATCAGCCATGTCCGAGTCGCGCACGAAGGGTTCAGTACCCATAGGTAACCATTACTAGCTATCGCGATTCATGAGATATAGCGTGGTGACAGACAGACAGACAGATAAATATTCGGCGAGCAGGGTCTTAGGAACACTTACCCCTTAGGTACAGATCCCTAAAATAAAGAAAACATGGGCGGAGCTAGGTATGAAGGGGGCACAGATGGGCCTTGTCCACCTAAGAAGCTTTTTTTCTCTCCCAGGAATACGTTAAAGTCATTCCATTCTATTTTTCAGTGGTGGTTTGGCTCACTCCAGAAAAATAGATATTTGCAACTGAGAAAGAAAAAAATTGTATTAATCATTTCTCTTTGATCATTTAGTTTTTGCAAACAAAAAATGCTATTCCATAGAACAATATCGTGCACCCTCGACAAAATGGTTCATACATTTTTTTTGTTTTGACAAAAGTTGTTAGTTTCGATGTACAGAATAAACCACTAAAAGGATGCTAAATGATTACCGGTAACTCTGTATGTACGAGTAAAAAATTGCAATTAACATAGCCAAATGGTAGTTACACACGAGGTAAACATTTTTAACTGATCAAAAGGAACGAGTGAACGCGCGCACCGCACTTATATTTACTACAGTCTTATTTTTTGATAGATTTTTTCATAAATATTAAGAATTAATAGACTTAGTTACGACAATGTGTTAAATGTAATGATGAGAAACGGATTCACCAATTTTATTGATAATAATATAACAAGTAAAGAACCCTCAACGAACAAGCCCAACTCGCACTTGGCCGGGTTTTATTTAACCGTCTCAGCCGCATGGCCGCAGCGAAAACTTTTTGGACAGCTTCGTATCTGGCCGACTTTCAGTTTCTCGTAACATTGGATGCACATTTTGCTTTTTACTTCTTTTGCTTGAAATGCACTCTCATTTAGCCGTAGTGCTTTACGGTAACAGAATCTATTAGTTCCCGTCCGGTAGAGGACATTTATTGAGTGTGGATTCCCATTGGTTTTATCCAATCGTCGCTAATAAAGTGAAGTTAAGATGTAACTCGAATTCGAGTAACTTTCCTGTTTTATTTTCATAGTAAGTAAATTTAGCGCATAGCGTAGATTGACAAGATGTTTCTCAGCGATCACCGATGGTCAGCAACGTTCTTCACTGACAGTCTTTGAACGGGTGACCGCGGGTGGCATTTCAAACTGAGTGCTACCGTGGCTCAAATGACATGTTAATTTGTAGATCCCAGTCATTTCATCCGTCTAGTCAGGTCAAATACCTTCAAGCAACTTAGAACTTTGACATTAGGGCTAGCTACCCGGTCTTTACGAACTTCCCTACATAGTATTAAACAAAAACGCTTCCCTGTCTGTCTGTCTGTCCCTTCATCTTCTTCTTTTCAGCCATAGGACGTCCACTGCTGGACATAGGCCTCCCCTAAAGATCTCCAATAAGACCGGTTGGTAGCGTCTTTAGCCGCGCTGTTTACAGGCTTTGCTACCGAGGCGTATAGCTGTCTGTCCCTTTGTATGCTTATATCTTTAAAACTACGCAACGTATTTTGACGCGGTTTTTTTTATAGACAGAGTGAAGGGATTCAAGATGAAGGTTTATTGTATAATACACCTGTGCGAAGCCGGGTCGGGTCTCTAGTACTTACTATATGTAAATGTAAGTAAAATGCTTGGATGCCGTGGTGATGTTCGACGGGTTAGTGAAAAAACACTTGGCTTGAGATCATGTAAGTATTCGTAGATTCAAGTCCTGGTGCAGTACTAATGAGATCTTTATATGAAAATATCTAATCACAAAATAATTAGATCCAAATTAACTGTAAAAATATGTAGCGACGATCTCATCGAGCAGGTAGCGCGCAACCTATGCGACGTCGTCGTGGAACGAACGTCGGCGTCGTCGGTGCCGCGACTATAGTGTAAGAACCTCAATGTATTTGTATAGCAGCATCGATATCAGTAGTTGCTTAGATATTAAAATCGTCAAGTAAAGTAATTTGCGTAGCCTTGTGTGCAAGAGCCTTAGTGTATCGCATGACGGGTAAGAGGCATTTCTATTGATCATCGTAGTAGCGATAAATCCGTTAAAGATCTGTTTTCCTAGGATAGTCATGTCCAAGCGTCCGTCACTAGAACATCATCTACCTATGCAAATAAAACGGCGCAGTTTCCTATAAAGCGGTAATTGACACCCTATAGAGAATTTATAATGCCAATAATATTATGGCCGCTATAAGATGGCACCGCTATCCTAGGAAACTGCCAAACCTAAGTGTATACAGTGACATCGGCTCTTTCCTAAGAAAAATAACGCCTTACAAAATTTATGGAGCAATAACATGACGCGTTGAAGTCTTTTTCATTAGAAAAACTAAAATCATTTGTTTTTGTTTCTTTTTTCTGAACATATTACATCAAATATGGAATTATTATTCTATCGAAATTGCTGTATGTTACATTAAGTATTTAAAAGTTGTGATGAAAAATCGAATAATTAAAATCAATAGAATAGAACTCCATCCACCATGGTATTGCTTTGCAAAGAATAGGAACTTTCAAACATAACATTTAAACTCATTATTTGGCCAGTTTTTATTATGGAACCAACTCTAAAAAATTCGTCAACACTCGAGAAATTTAGAACGGCAACTTTTTTTGTAGCTGTTTCAGGGTGTGACCCATAGTAAATATTTTTAAAGTTGCAACTAGTAATAAAAAGTAAGTAAGTTCGTATAGGCCGGGTGGCTAGCCCTGGTGTCAGAGTTTATAGGCCGCCTGAAGGCCTCTGAATTGGCTTAACTAGTAAATTAAATAGGTTTTACAACTCTTTTTTCAATAAAAGTGTCCAGTGGAAGATTTTTATATATTAATCAAGTCCAGCTGTAGTGTAATAATTATTTGAAAGTGTAAGGATTCAGGACTCGATTAAGTCAAATAAAAACCACATAAAATAATATCATATTTCATAATCAATTTAATTTTCAACCAATAATCTCTCAGACTATGTCTTTTACAAGTTTTACATAATAATTTATTTATCTATCTAATGGATACGGATTCACTAAAAATACAAAGAAACAATGTTGATATAAAGTTTTAGCAGACAAGCGGATTTGATTTGGTTGGACCAATGTCTTTCAAAGCAGAATAATTTCTCTAGCAACGAAAATTTATACGTAAAATAATGACTTACCTATCGGAAAAAAATCTTAAAGTTTGGTAACATTTTGTTTATCAATTCATAACGTTTTTGTATAGTACAACAAATTGACATTAGGCGTTGCAAACGTTTTATTTGGTTTAAGAACAGATATTTTATTCACTTTAAGACAATTCAAATTTTTTAAATCTATTAAAATTAGGACCTATCATTATTTTCGTAAGTATCTTTACACCCCTAAAACTACGAACATGTCGAAATTAAAGTAAAATATTTAAATGAAATCCGCTCGCGTGATAAGATTTTAGATGACAAAAAGTTGCCGCCTTTTTCTAATTTACTTAAATTTAAGTTACAACGACATACACAACTAATACGATTCTGTCAACTAAACCTTAGCTTTCTTATGCATAAATATCAACACAATAAACTAAAACAAAATTATCTGCGAATTTTCTTGGCTAAAACTGCCACACAAGGAAAACAAAAAAGTCACAAATAAGACATTTTGTCCAGACTTGTTCTCCTTGCCAGATATATAGCATAAATTTTCAAGCATGTATAATAATAAACAAACATTCTTCATAAAATTGTAAGTAAGTACCAGTGTAGCCAGAGTCAGTTTTATTTTCAATATTTTCATAGTTTTTAGTTTACTTAATAAATCTACAGTTTTTTTGTACCAACTGTTTTATTCGCTGTGTGTACCAACTTGGTTTTAGCAAGTCTACGCTATGGTTATGGGCGTTACGGCATACGTATTATGTAGTCAGAAGACTGCACAAAAATGTAAGTTTAAAAAAAAGGCGAAATTGAAAGCCATAATAATGCGCGAATCGGGAAAACAAGGAGTGACGAAAATTAGTTGAGATTTAAAGTGGATTTGCGAATACGAGTTTAATTTTCTTACTTTATTGTGTAGTTTTATTGATTACATACTAATATAAATAACACAAAATAAGGAAAGCTGTACACTTAAAGTTCTTTAAGTAGAATTTTACAATTTTCTACAGCTTTATGAATGTTTTTTTGCAGTTTTAGTCTTTTAGTCTGTACGATGGGGTACGCAACACTGGTAACTACACAATTTTCCTACAAAGTTTTACATGAATCATACGGTAATGTAAAAGCGTGAATACTAACATAAACTAATGAAATGGTATGATGATTAGGTATTTTACAAGTTGGTAGTTATTTTACAGCCTAACATGCTTTGCATTGCTATACTATAAAGTTATGAGATATAATAATAATTTTATGATATGCAAATCTTAAGTTACGATATTAATATTTACAATGATTATTAGGAATTATTATAATACAAGCTAAGTTACAGTCTCTTCTAAGAGATATATATTTTACCGACTAAACGGAAGGAGATAAAGTATTACTATACAATTCAGAGTTTTTTATTAACATTGTGATTGTCCTTAAAATGTATAAAAAGTTTTAGATGTTTACTATGACGCCCACTTATGGTACTCAATATACTAAAATAGTGGCATATTTTTGTATGTCAGTTACTAAAATTAAACAGATATTATACATACTTGTACAACGTGCTGGTTATTATGTGATGATTTAATTTTGATATGTATACATAAAACACAATTATAAATCATAGATTTAGACTTTAAGCTAAAATAAACATGTCACAAAAGTAACATTTTTACTAAAACATAAAAAAGACTTCTAGCTCGCTCTTTACATTTTTTTAATTTATATTTTGTAAGCTTATTTATTGAACAGACAATAAAAATTGAGCGTGATTTGCAACTATTACAGTTGTTGAATTTTATGCATTCAAAATACAATAAATGAACGTCGTTATTACTTTAAAACTAAACTATTGAATGAAAATAAACTTATTGTAATTTAAGGCAAATGATAAGACTAGACTACTTGTGGTTTCCTAGACGGCCGAAGCGGTGGAAATGTATAATTTTGACACACTATGCGGCAACTTAATTTAAGTACCTATTATTTGTTTTTCATATTTCCGCTTAATGATAAATTTATTATCCGTATTTCCTTACAGATGGGGTGGAAACAGGTCGCTTGCAACCGGTTTTATTGGAAATATAGAGGGGCCTATGCAGGAGACGTACCCAAACTTCTAAACTAGCTGCCCACGCCGGTTTCGCCTGGCTACAAATGAATTATAGCTATAAGCCTTTCGAAAGAATATTCTAAAAGATATGAAAAACAGCATTGCCATTTTTTGTGTAGTTTAGAAGATCTAAGCGGATACACAGACAGACAGACAGACACACAAAGAAGGCGACTTTGCTTTATATTATGTTGTGATAGTGATGAAATGTACGAAAACCATACTTCTAATTTCTATAATCAATCATACTTCAGGATAACTAACTAAATGGAAAGGATTGGTGTAGTCCTAAGGTTGTATCACAGAAAGTTCTGAGCTTGTCCCAAATTCACACTAACATGTAACTTTTTCACCAAACACACCAACCAATAGTTAATGACGTACTTATTTAAAACTTGAAAATATCAAAATTAATATCGAGCCCGGAAAACTTAACAATACAGCGTATAAAAATTGTTTATTGATGTTTTTACTGAGAAAATTTATTAGGCTAATTTAAAAAGGTCTAAAATGTTTATCAAAACATACAAACGCACTGATAAAATAAACATAGCACTGCTATGTCGCGTTTCTTGAGGGTTGTTTACATTTTTATTTTATTAAAATTGCAATTCACATTTGGTGCCTTTGGCATGTAACATAAGCCTAGTACATTTTTAGAGTAAAAACTACAATAGTAGATGCCATTACAGAACTACCTATTTGTAGACAGAAACTGGATAAAAACCGTTCACTAGATTTTATTTCTGTCTCTATTTTATGTGATTTAAACATAATCATTCAACTTCCAAACAATATACTTATAACATTTCATAAAATCACCTACCTAATTAATCTAAAACATTAAAGTTATATCTTAACATAGCTAACATAGAAATAAAAATACGTTGGACGTAAACCAGTAACAACAAAATTCATGATGAGATTGCCATAACGTAACTAGAATAAATAAAGTTTTTTATAAAAGGAACTGCAACAGTCACCCATTTGGCTCACAGTTCACTGCGCAAATTAAATACGCTAGATTCGACACTGGCAACCGCAAGTGTTCTAATTTCAAATTTACAACACATGGCAACATTGTATCGTTTACACAAAGCCGCAAAAGTGGTGGGAACGGTCCTAAAATGTTTTATGAGCAGATATTTTAACGAGTCACCTGTATGTTCCCTCACTATCTCACTTTTCTACAAAAAGTAAGGCACTGCCAAACAATTTTTTTTAAAATTGGAGTTAGATAGCTTGATGTGACTTAAGCAAGCTTACATACTTACATAGCGGTCTTAATTACCAGTAATTTTCATTATATGTACATGTAATGAAAATGATATGTACTTACATATAATATATTCTGTGCAATGTTTACGAAAGAAGTCTTTTCATGCTTCTCAAACTGAAGTACCAAAAAAAGTTTAGTATTGTCTAAAATAATAAATTTCCAATAAAGTGCCAAATGTTGCCATGTTAAACAACGCTGAAATCGACATTCGAACCACGAGCTTCCATTTCTAAATTCAAACACTAATTGTTGAAATAACGTAAAAAGTTAAAAATTAACTTCCAGTTACGTCGTTTTGATACGATCTCAATACTAAATGAATTAAACTGACGCCACTTAGGAGGAGTAAACTTTGTTTCGTCTGTGTGCTCGCGCCGAAGGACTGGCATTCCTGTTCCCGGTACTCGAGACAAAAGTTCTGTGAAAAAAAAGAAAACCAATGTTACAAACAATAAATGCATTTTATTTTAATGTCAAATTTGACGGACGGCTGTTGAAGTTTATAAACCTAAAAAAATCCTGTATTGAAAAATGTTACAGACAATAAATGCACTTTATTTTAATATCAGAGTTCGTCGGACGGAGTGTGACAGATGGCTGTTAAGTCCTTAATAAAAATTAAAAAGCACTTGCAGAACCTTCCACGAAATGCTAACAATGGCAAAGCACTGATATGGCAAATATTTATCAATTTATTACTTGCATTGAAGTACCTACTCGTAATGTACAAATACACACACATGCTACTAAATTTTATGACATTTTCCAGAATGCTCAATTTTAGCCACGTTTAGAGAGTAAGTGGGTATTTAGGTATCATTGCATATTATGTATTGTACAAAAAAAACAATGCAGTAATTTCGTATGATTCGAAAATTCTCAAAGGTATAGTTATAGTTGTAGTTCTACAAAAAGCATTGCGAAGAGTTCCATTGATAACAGTCAATCTCAAGATATGGTACAATTCCTTATCCGACTGCACGCTACAGCAGCAGACTACAGTGACATCGGCACGTATTATACAGGTGCCATTGCAGACTACGTATTTCATAGAAACCAGTAGTAACACAGTGACACTGTAATATATAAAAATCTTCAGCAAAACCATAGTATACAGTTCAAGATTTTCAATCCTCCGGCTCCGCTATCTTGGTCACGGATGTCAACAAATTCGACGATGCTAAAAATGATGGCCAAGTGAAAAGACCAATTTATTGAAGTATCTATAATATTACTATTTTGGGGTATATTTACGTATAGGTAATAAACATGGTAGCTCAAAACTAAAATTAAAATCTACATTACTTATAGGTAGTATTACAAAAATATCCAAAAAATATAGAGATAGAGTAAATGTAGACATAGAATTAATTCCGCAGAAATGCGCTGAATGCGTCGCTTCCAACCTGTCTTATATAGGAATTCTGTAGAGAAGCCCGCTAGCAAATTTTCTTGGGTTTCAACCGTTTTTCACGTTACTTATTAGTTGCACTTTTGTGCATAGACTGACTACATACTGTTCTGGTTTTTAGGTGTATGTATCTCGTTAACCTATTCATGCCCATTAAATAAGTTTTCGTAAGCTTAAGTTGAGTAAATGCCAAAATACCCAAAAAAAATTGGAGTTGGCTTGCTGACCTAAACGTTGGGCTTCAATGCGTTTTTTACAATGCGGGTTTGAGTTATTTCATTCTTTTCGATGAGATTTTATCTGTCATGGGTTTTTTTCAAAATTTTTAATTTTGCCTAATTTTATTGCAAAAAATAATTATGAACATCAGCAAATAAGTAAAATCTCTTTAGGGCATTTCTAGTCACGAAGCGAATAGGATGTCGCGGCCGCGTTTTACTTTCCCGTTTTGTTCACGAAAAGCGCGTAATCTTATCAAACAAATAATAAAGTTGGCGACTGTGAAAAATATCACTTGTTGTTATTCGAAACGTGTTTGTCCTCCTTTCAAAGTTGGATTAAAAATGGGGAAAGAAGTAACAAAGTATTCGAACAAGAATACGGATAATCGTTTAAAGACTCTAAGGTATGGAATAGAGCTAGGTATCTATACAACAAGTTAAGACTCTAGTTTGTAAGAACTTTTGTTGTAACAGTGCATTGTGCAATAAACGAATATAAATAGTAAATAGTAACATCCAGGTTTACACATGTATGTCATGTCAAATCGCAAAGTAAAAATATTTTTGAAAATATTTAAATTAAATTATCTAAAAGATGTTAAATGTTCTACGCCTAGTTATAGAATATTTGTATAAGTTGCTAGATTATAGTATGTCTTATTATTAACTAGACGACCCGCCCCGGCTTCGCATAGGTGTATTATACATATAAACCTTCCTCTTGAATCACTCTATCCATTAAAAAAAACCGCATCAAAATCCGTTGCGTAGTTTTAAAGATTTAAGCATACAGACAAACAAACAAACGAAAATGGCGACTTTATTTTATACTATGTAAGGATTTTATTGCGTTTTCAGTATTGGTCCTATAGAAAATAAAGGTTTTGATAAGTATAATGATATCCCAGAATAAGGCTGTTCAAACAACAGCCTTGCTTGTTTTCATGCGGCCCGCGACTCACGTTTTAATCAGAAAACAGAAAGAAGTTTAGGGCATAAATAGTTTTGATAATAGAATTATTTGTCATAACATATTATCAAAATTTGGTATAATTTATTTATCATAATTTATGCAACATTCTATTCGCATGGCATCATTTAAAAGTGAAGCTATCTTTTACGGGATAATTCCCGAAAAGTATTTTGTTTTTGTAGAGTTTGTGAGATGTTTTCCAACATAACTGAGTTCCCGTCATATCAAGCATATTTGGGTACATTGAGAACGGGCAAAAATCTTTCTAACAACTGACGGGATATTTAAAGAAAAGAAAAACTACATATTTTCACCCAAAAATGTCTAAGTTTTTAATTTTTTTTTTACTTGAAAACTGAAAATATTTTTTCTGCGGCTCTCCAACTTTTGTCGTAAATTTAATTAGCCCTCGAAGGTGTCTTGTTTGGACAGCCCTGTTTCAGATTATATTTGTCGTCTAGAGCTACACCCTGTATAGAGTTTTTTCAACAGTTATCATCAAGATATCTTCAGTCGCTACTTAATCAGATTGTTCTAAGAAAAATTATAGTGCTTAGATTTTATTTATCATGGTCTATAATCAATGCTGACGCTTTGATTAAGTGTCAGTCAGTCATGTAAATAATTACGTCCCCACCGTCAAAACACATTCTTATCGAAATAATTCTCAAACGACTCATATAAAAGTACCAACACACCTGAAAACCAGCCATTAAAATGTTCATTAAAAGTTTTAGTGCCATTAAAAGGGTTTCGATACCGTAAACAGTGCCATTAGGAATTTTAATGCTTAGCGTTCCTAAGTGCGTGTTTTGCTAATACTTGAAGTGCTATGGGGGCGTAAATAAGGCGTAAATTACGGTAAGTACCTGTGATTCCCTGTTTTACTTGTAATTTTCAGTGATATAAACCGTGAGCTTATACAATTCTCATCATCATATCAGCATATCCTCTGATTTCCAATAAGACCTGTAGGCAAAGCATGCGACCACGAAAAGAACTCTTTTCGACGTGTGAAAAAGTAAGTAAGTAAGTTCGTATAGGCCGGGTGGCTAGCCATGGTGTCAGAGTTTTGTGAGTGTGACTAACATATACTCGTACTTCGCCATAACTCTGTCTCGTTCTGACACGTCTATGTTAATCATTCGTATGGCGCAACCTAGCCCGCCAATTCGAAGAGGCTTGCATTCAGCGCGTTCTTGCGATTTTAATTAGGTCATCTATCTACTCAGTCGGTGAAAGTCCTACGCTGCGCTTGCCTGTGCGTGGCTCACATTTGAGAACTCTGCGGTCCTATCGGCCATCAGTTCTCCGCCCTATGAGCCCTGCCCACTGCCACTGTGACTTGCTAATCCGTCAAGTAATGTTAATACCTACGGGCGTCCTCATTTCTGATTTGATCTCGCATGGAGACTCCGATCATAGCCCTCACCATAGCACATTAGGCTAGTTTGAGCTTGCTACGCAATAACTACTGATCATTGGATAGTAGGTACTCTAGCTAAGTCTGATTGGGGGAGATGGAAAAGAAGAGACAAAGAAGACAGAGAGGTTTACTCACCTTTATAATATTAGAAGCCATTCGCTTCAAAAAGGCGCTGGTGAATAGCGCTGCCTTATCGCCGCAAGATCTCTGCACTGTCTGCTCTGAACACATCAGGTACTCTTGGAAGGAACTGTGGACAAATAATATCATTTAAATATAATATGGCTTATGCTGAACTTGACTTAAGCATTTTTATATAAGTCGGTAGGAATAATACGAGTAGGTATTGCATTACTATTGAGAAAAATCTACGCCTAAGTCCTGAACACAAAATCTAAAAATAAACATTTTTGGGCACCTGTTTATAATCCTGATGAGACCCTCTTAGTATATTGAAATATGTTTATCAGATGATGTATGTACTATACAAGCTTTTAAATAATCTTTATATTTATTACGTAGTACGACTATAGTTTCAGTCGCATTTGGCGATCTTTCTCAAGTCGAGTGCTAGGCTGCTAGCACGCGGAGCCGACTTGCAATGCACGACTCGACGTGCTCGCCCTCAAACATTAAAAAGTGTGAAAACCAGGTTAGTTTCCATAATAAAATATTCTATAACTTAGGCGTATGTTTCCTTCTTTTTATAGAGTATCTAAGTTCACACGTTCTCTATAGGGTTACTGATATTATTAAAAATTGTCTATGAAGCAGAAGCAACCGGCAATAGTTGGAAGGCTTAGATTGTATAAACGTCGTCAGGTATATCGGAGTCGCCATTGGGAGCGATCTGCGCAGCGACCCGCTAGGGATTATTCTGGGTGGACAGAAATACTCGCAGCATTCTGTTTGCAAGCCCTAAGGGTAGAGGCACACTGTTATTGATTTTATGTACCAGACAACTATTTGAGAGCTAGAAAGCATGAATTTTTTTCCCGTTTCCGTTATCGCACAGTTGCGCGATCTAACTCGCCTCTTCCGCGTATGCTATCCGGGCTCCTGAACTCATACTTCACCTGTGACATGTTTGTGGACAGAATAGGTGGACGCAAATATTGACGCTCTGATTGACTTATTGTGAAAGTGTGACTAAATTGTTTTAGTTTGTGTTTTTATTGATTATTTCTTTATTAATTTTAAAATTCAATGAGTATATATTGAATTAATAAATTATAAAATCCGTGACGATCTTGATACTTTCCGGGAAGGTTGGCGGGATTTGGCTACAGAACGCGATAAATGGAAGAAAGTGGGGGAGACCTTTGTCCAGAAGTGGGACAGCATAGGTTGAGAAAAAAAAGTATTGACTATTATTCTTATTGTAATTTATAATAATTTTGATTTAATTAACGTAATTGGTGTTAAAAGCATGTTAATTGAAATAAATAAATTGAAATTGAATTGATTTTACAGAAGAATGACGTTGTTAGCAAATGTGTCTTCTCACGGGGTAAACGGGTGCCCTTTCCGTTTGTATGAAACAGTATTGACATACAGCTCACACAATGATACACCAAACTTAGACTATCATAATTATTTATTACTAGCTGCGCCCCGCGGTGTTACCCGCGTTAGCCCGAGATAAAAACATTTTTTCTGAAATAAACCTAGCCTAAGTTACTCCTTATTACATCAGTTACCTGCCAATAAAAGTGCCGTCAAAATCGGTCCAGCCATTTCAGAGATTAGCCGGAACAAACAGACAGCCAGACAGACAAAAATTGTAAAAAATGTTATTTTAGTGCATGTACCGTATATAATATATTCATATACATGTAGTAAAAAACGGTTATTTCCATATTACAAACAGACACTCCAATTTTATTTATATGTATGTATGGATTGGGTATAGCATGATATTTACCATTGCTATTTTTAGGGTTCCGTACCCAAAGGGAAAAACGGGACCCTATTACTAAGACTTCGATATCCGTCTGTCTGTTTGTCTGTCTGTCACCGGGCTGTATCTCATGAACCATGATAGCTAGGCAGCTGAAATTTTGAAAGATGTATTTCTGTTGCCGCTATAACAACAAATACTAAAAACAAAATAAAACAATTATTTAAGGGGGGGCTCCCATACATCAAACCTGAATTTTCAGACGTTTTCGCTCTATATTAATAATGGTAACAGGTAGATGCTTGAAATTTTCACAGAATATTTAGTTTTATAATAAAATTAAAATATTTAAGGAGGGCTCCCATACAGGACGGAACCCTCCGTGCGAGAGTCCGACTCGTACTTGGCCGATTATTATAGCCCGTTTTCGATTTTGTACTCACGTATATAATTTTAATAAATTATAATAAACTACCCGTCTACCCTAGCTTCGCTCGGCTACAAATTAATTTACAGTACAGCAATATAATGTATCTGGAAGAAATGTTCTAAAAGATGTTGAAAACGAAAACTATTCAGTAGCTTTGAAGATATAAAAGGATACACAAAAATGAAAACTTTGCTATAGCATACGATACCTTTAGATTGGTCACATTGTGGTAGAAATCACTCAAGAAGATAAGCTTATACTACCAATTTTATTGGAATACTTGGTAATATATATATATAGATCTCAAGTTTTATTGCGCGATAAGTCCCGTGTAGTAGTATGATTATAAATACTTGGTAACTTTTAAATACATAGTATTTTATTTATTACTTGTTGGTATGCAATAAAGTTATATTGTATTGAATTGTGTGACCTCGCCCTAACCCACATACCCTGCCAGATTTAGGTTTAAGTTAATACAGCGAACTTGCCAAGTTCAGCCTTTCATTCGGATCAACACCGGATTTAGCGACGGAACTTATGCAATAATAAATTCATAAACTGTATATTTGCATCTTCTGCAGAAGCACCGGTGTTAACAAATTAATGGAAATAATGACCAAAGCGTTTACATTCTAAAAGAGTAAAGATGGAATTATAAATAATTGACTTTTATACTTGCCATTTATATCATCCTGCTTACACTACTATATCCTACTATGATTATACGGGACTTATCGCGCAATAAAACTTAAGATATGAGCTAGTTGAGTACATCTTTTTTTCGTTTCGACCAAGTTGCATTGGTCGCGGTCACGGGCAGACAAGGATAGTAGGATAATGTGCTCAAATCGCGAAAATTTTAAAATAACACACTACTATAGATTTTATTTCTCTTGCGTTTACTCGGTCTTGTAAGCATTTACGCAAAATATGTCCTAGCAAACTATCAGTTCAAAAATACAGTCCCTGCATTAAATGTTTGTAAGACAAAGATATGGACAATTCTTTATTAAATAACCACATGATGTCAACACAACATTTAGGTTTTTAGTTAAAATATAAACATGATATACATTTTACATACACGTAGAATTACTACAAGTACTTACATGTATTACCTACTCAATTTAAATGTGTTATGTTCACTCTACATACATTCGTCTGAACTTTACTGCCCGAAAGTATTGTTAAAAACCTCCAACCAATTTATGTAAGTCCGAAAATATTAACGTTGCAGCTTTTGAACACTGAGTGATTTCGCTCAATGAATGCTCATTAAAGCCTTGGTGAATGTGCATAAATGAAAGAACTTTAAAGGCTTAAACTGATTTTTTTCTTGCTGTCTACAAAATTCGTCATAGGTACTTTTCACGAACAGAGTCAAGTTACTGTGGGGGTGAGAGTAAATCCCTTAACATGCCAGAGGTGAAAATATTAACCAAGTGGCAAATCGAAAATTTGATTTACACGTTGTACTTTTACTAAAGATGCAACATAGAAACAATTTCCAGTTAAAAAAGTGACAAAAAAACGATATTGAGAAATAATCAGACGCAAACTTCTCCTACTTTATTCAGTTTGTAACACCACTCCGTATTCATTTAGTTCCCGAGGTCCAGCGCAAACTAATAACTATGTACTTGAAAAGTATTCTACTTTATAATTAAATTAAATTAAATTAAATTAAATTAAATTAAATTAAATTAAATTAAATTAAATTAAATTAAATTAAATTAAATTAAATTAAATTAAATTAAATTAAATTAAATTAAATTAAATTAAATTAAATTAAATTAAATTAAATTAAATTAAATTAAATTAAATTAAATTAAATTAAATTAAATTAAATTAAATTAAATTAAATTAAATTAAATTAAATTAAATTAAATTAAATTAAATTAAATTAAATTAAATTAAATTAAATTAAATTGTATTTATTGAGCCATTAAAACGGACATGCCAATTACATCATAACTCACATATTACATTAAAACACTAAAATTATCTTAAAAGTTAATAGGATGTCACAAAAATAAATGTCAAAATAATAATAAAGCAAAAACTATACTTAAATGTTAAAATAATAAAAGAGCAAAAAATGTCAACAAAATTAAACTAATAAAAAAAAAAAAAATAAGAACACACATTAATAAAACTACACAAAGTCAAGAGTCAATACTAAGGTCCGCATCCGTTCCCTCGCGCCCAGCCCACTGATCCAGAAGGGATTCGCCATAGACTAGGAGCGATGCAACAATTTGCTTCCAGTCATCAACAAATAAATCTATTTCGGTGTTAGCAGCAAGGAGTGCATTGAGGTGGCGACGGGAGCGAAGTAAGGGCGACATAGAGCGCGCAACCGTGCGACTGCTATTGACATAAAAAAGGTCATGCGGCCGTCCGCGCCTGTTTACTGGCTCTCTGGGCTCGTTTGGCACAAATAACGAGCACAGGAGGTTGTGCAGGTCCGTAGAGTCAACCATCCCCCTGAGCACTTTGCAGCACATAGTGAGCTGATCGACCGTACGCCTCACCTCCAACGAGTTGTAACCGAGTTGACCGAGCAGGAACTTGGTCGGATACATGTATGGATAGTATCCGTAGACCTTTTTGTAGAGCGATCTCAAGAAGGCTTTTTGCACCTTTTCGAGCATACGCGTGTAGGTGACGTGATGAGGATTCCATACGCATGCAGCCGACTCTAGTTTACTTCTTACCAATGTGTTGTACAAAGTTTTTATGACTTGCGGGTTTTGAAAGTCTCGAGCATTTCGGAGAACAAAGCCTAGACGACGGAAAGCCTCCTTCGTGAGATCGGTAATGTGCTCATGAATTATAGGTTGGACTATGTCTGGCTTCTTACATTTGCATTTGCACTCACACTTGCTAACCATGTCGAAAAGTGTATCAAAGCGGGCAGTAACCTGCTGCACTTCTTCCCTCAACTTCATTATTTCGCTACGTAGCTCTCCAACTTCCCCACCACGACAAAGAGACTCATCTGCTTGACTATCTCCACCCACGTTACTGCGAGGAGCTGGTTTGGAGCGGATGGTAACATTTGCATCACGCTTTTTAGACCCTCCAACCGGCGTGGCAGAGTTGTCTCCGACTCGTTTGACTGCAATGAGGCATTCAGGACATGTCCATGAATCGGGTTGCGATTCCGTCAGGCGCTTTTCTCCGGCACATAGGCAATGATAGTTTTTATTACAGCCTTGCACTGTGCAACGTACATATTGATCTTCGTTTTTATTTATGACGGTGCGACATGCTGCACAATTCATCTTGGTAGTTAAAAGTAAATAAAATATACGTTAACTGTACTGTATACGGCGAGTGGCGCGCTCGTGCTATGAGTCACCAACAGCGGTGGCGCTGTGCGCGCGGGCGCGCGAGCGTGCGGGCGGCCGGACCGGGTTGAATCACACAGCCGTTAGCAAAAATTTTTGAAATGTTTTTGCTTGTTTCTTCGTTATTCTTGCACAGATTTTTATTACACAAACGTCTATAGAAACCGAGAATAACCAGCTACAATCGTCACTAACTTTTGCGAACGCCACTGCACTTTTACCACAATTTTAAGAAAATAATTTACGGAGCAAAGAAACGCGATGTTGACTGCAACACAGCAGAGCTGTAAACTGTATAAAGCCTATACTCTACAAAATACGAGCGAAGCGGAAATATGCGGTGCTGAGTAAAATGGTGTAGCGTCGGTAGGGTCTTTGCTGAAATTCTTTATTGCTTAGCGAGAAAAAAATCTTCGCTCTGCGCAGGGTTCCCGAAGCGCAAACTAATAACGACTTAACAAGTATACTAGCTTATACTCTACCAAAGTGGATAGAAGCGAAAAAATGCAGAGCTGAGGAAAGCGCTGGCTGTGACACGCTGGCTTTTTGCTGAAATGTCACATTACTTAGCGAAAAGAAGCAAAATCTCCGCTCTGCTCACGATTGTATTTTGTTTCTTAACAAACAAATATGTTAAGAAAAAAACAATAGGAGAGGCCTATGTCCAGCAGTGGACGTCCAATGGCTGAAACGACGACGACGATGAACGACAGAGCAAAGCTACGAGTAGCTTTTATGCAGTGGATATACGGACTACAACACAATGTCCAACTCTGCTTTTTGACACTTTTCTAACTGGAACCGATAGTATTCAAGTTGCACCAGGAAGGTTAGTACAGGTTTACACGTAAATTGAATCTACAGTTATTTCCGTATCCATACATTTTTGTACAGCGCCCCTGGCGAAAACGAGGAAGAACTAACATAAATTTATGGAGCCACACAAAACGCGCAAACTTAAGTAAACTAGGTATGCGAAAACTGTACCAAAGGCTCTGTACAAAAGAAGGTACAAAAGTGCCACAGAAAAGCCGATATCGCAAATAATATAATCAGATGCCATCTTCTTCCACTTTATTCAGTTTGTTACACCACTCCGTATTCATTTAGTTCTCGGGGTCCGGCGCGAACTAATAACGACTTAAAAAGTATTCTCGTTTGTAAAAGTTACCGGAGCTTCAGCAGATCCGATTGGAAGGCTTATTAAAAGTTTAAAAACTCAAAATGATTTTATCAGACTTTATTACGAAGAGGCGATGGCTTGTAAGAAAAAGTTAACCCTTTGCTCCAATTATACTGGAACCTGCGAACGGACTTTGAGGAGACAGAATGTTGATTGTGAAAAGAAAGAGTTTTTTACCGATAAAGAAATTTTCTTCTGATGTAACTGGTGACGAACCTGCGGTTTTTTACGCGCCAAAATAAACCAAAGCCCGAGAAAGGCGAGAATAGGTGAAAAGAATTTGGGATTTATGTAAATGGGTAACCTTGCAAGTAGAAGAAAAAAATCAGCAACAGTCAGCAGAACCGTAAAAGGGATAATTTTGAATAATTATTTTTTGCGAAAAACAGCATGACCGACATCACCCGTGTACAAAATTAATGGGACCAATTTTCTCTTTCCAATAAAATAAGAATTATTGAGATCAGACTACTATAAAAAAAGTTTAGAGTGGTTAAACATAGAAAAAATATACGCGTCGAATGAGTACCTCCTCCGGTTTGGTTCGTTGGTCAAAAAGAAAGTAAGTGTGCGTTGTCCGTTCTCTTGTAACATCTTATACAGTCCACATTTTGCATGTCTTTAAAGACAAAACTGTATTAAAGTGAAGATCTTACTGTACACAGTTTTAAGCAATAAATTATTTCATTTCATACAGGCTATAATACATTTTGGCCAAAACCACTATTTTTGTGTGTCTGTCTGTGTATCCGCTTATATCTCCCAAACTAGAGAACAAATTGCAATGCGGTTTTCACTATCTTTTAGAGTATTTGTTCTGGAAGGTTTATAGCTATAACTCATCCATAACCAGCTAATTGTCTAAAAACCAACAATGGACGTCTTACGATAGAAATGATGATGAACTTTTACATGGTCCGTTATGATACAGAAACGCAATGCAATTTTTGAAAATTCAACACACTGTGCGTATGAGCTGTAGACGAATAGAAGACCACTAACTAGTCTGAATGTAAGACTAAAAAAATCTACAGTTTTTATACACGTAAAATAATGCATAACAATTTAGCTCATTTTCATATTGCGCTGCTGTAGATTAATACGAACACTGTCGCCCTCGCGTTTCCGCGAGATTTTTTGCAGCATCGCAATGTTTTTGTCCATCGTTCCATTGTGACACTGCGTGACCAGCGATGTATGAATCCTGTGATAGCGGCGAATGTTTTAACTAGAAAAAGTGACCAGAAGCACTAGCTTTTACAATGAAAATGTAATTTTGTACACGTTAGAGTTTTTGCCTTTTTGACGTTGAGTGCCTGAAATTTTATTCGCTCCCCGTTCAAAGTAAGTAAGCTTTATTCACTGCAATGCGTTTATTACATTAAAATTCCTTTTTGGGCGACTCCCAAAAAAGAAAATGTTATCCAGTCGACTGTTTTATGTGTGGGTGATACGAGTATGTATTTGCGACCCTCGATATTTGTCAATTTACAGCTCTTTCAACAAATTAGAGTGGCTTAAAACCTCTGAAACCTGCCCGACCAGAATGCGCACGAAGTAATATATCTTTCGACGTGTCAGAACGACACAGCGTTCTGGTAAAGTATATATCTGTCACTTTTTCCCACGTGGAAAGTTCAATTTCGTGGCTTTTCGTGGTCGCATGCTGGACTAGCTGGGCCAGTGATCCTTCCTATGAACTTGCGTACTTACTGTAGATATACCTTTATCTATCGGAAAGATACTTTTTATTGGGTTTCGTTCTGTTGCGAGGTGTAGGTAGTTTAAAATCTAAAACACTGTATGAAAAATACATTTGTGAATTTTTCCTGTCACACATAAAGCTTATCTTTTAAACTGTTGTCCCAAGTACTTTCAACTGAAAGCAGACGAAGCAGACGAAAGCCTCGCGAATATAATCCCGAAATACAAATCACCTTCTGTTCACTTCATAAAGTATTCTGATCGTCGAACGGCGCGCTAAATGCTCGAAGAGCCCCTAAGTGGCTCGCAAAAATAAATGTTTTCAGATTATAGCTGTAAAGGGCTGATAAAGAAGTCATTAACACACCGAGAGCGCGTTAAGTGCGTCACTTAATCCACGCCGAATCTTAATCAGCCTTTAATGACGGAGGGATGGCCAAAAATGGGTTTGATTGGCGATATCAGCTTGTTGGGTAATTGCGATTTAGTTCCTTTTTGAATTGCGGCTTAGGAATTAACAATGGAAATGAGTAGGCGTATTTTGAATCGATAGATAGGTAAGTAAGACTTTTTGGCAGGTTTTCTTTAACGTCGTCATCCTATTTCAACCCACAAAGTGGTACGTAGTTGGTAATTTACCTTATAAAGATTATCTATAAGATGAGTCAATATTCTTGGCGGATGCATGAGAACACGAAGTGAGTAGTTGCGTAGTAGCAATATATTCATATATTAACGGCGCAAGAAAGGGAATGTGCAGCTTGTAGCTAGTTTCGCAGCCGCCAAGACCGTTGATTCGGATAACCTAATCCTCGCGCAGCTTCGAGCAAATATATATACAGTCAAAATCGTGCAAGAAAAGTGTCCGAGCCAAAACTATGCCAAAGCTACGTAGTGGGCAGGCTTTTTAGTTAGTCGTAAGGCGTTTGCAAACCGACTACAACGCCGCTCGATGTCAAAATGCTCGGTTACAAGCACTAATTAGGTAGCATAACGTCGAGATTCGAAAAAACGGGTTATTGACATCGAAGTCGGTATATATGACGGCGCTCGGACATTTTTTTACTACTTTGACTTAGGGACTGTGGCTCTGTAGATATTTGCTCGAAGTCGCGCATCTATTAAGTGAGCTTCAGTCAGAACGGAGTTATCCGCAGCTTGTAGCTAACATCAAAACCGCCAATAAGTTTTGATTCGGCCTATGCCTAACTTGATTTAACAGACTACAGATTTAAACCAAATCAAGGTTTGTTTAATTAACGATCCAAAACCCAGCATTAAAGACGCTACGACCAATTTACATGCAAATTTTGGTGATTGTGACAAGTATTAATATCAACCGAACTCGCGCCTCGATGGTTTAGAGGTAGTTACTATCTTTGTGTAATTAGGAGGCCGTTCGATTTCTTGAATATTTCACTAACGAGGAACCTATTCAATATTCACGACTAGATATTCGTCTCTTTGAAGTGACGATTCGTAGAGTTCCAAGTTCTGGAGGTCCTGTTTAAATTGCGGGACTCGATTTCTACGACACTCGTTAGCTTTTGCGCTTCGAAATGACTTGGTGCTAATTTTAATTAAATGTCTAAAGTGCAAGCGCGCTTTGGAAACGGGGATGATATATGCTATTTGGTATACAGGGTTATTTCTAATCAATTAGCATCCTTTTACGGACTTATTCTGTACATCAAAACTAACAACTTTTGCCAAAACTCAAAAAATAATCAGTTGTTCCATGCATTTTGTCGCGAGTGAACGATATTTTTCTATGGAACACCATTTATTTTTGCGTTTTGTTATTTACAGAATAAGCCCCCAAAAGGATGCTAATTGATTAGCCCTGTGTATAATATAGATAACATCTAAGATATATTGACCGAAGCAAACGAAGTGAGCGAAGCATACAGTTATGAGTTCACAATTTTGCTTTTGTCTACCCAGATGTTGATTCTCCTATACAGATTGGCTTTTTGACGACATAATTATTATTTTTAATTATTAACAGGCCGGGGAAAAAGTCTTTTGGCATTTTTTAAGAAAATTCAAAACATTTAAATGTAATTTTTTTTGCCATCTTGTAGGTAGGGACATGATCCCATTGTAGAAATTTTGGGACTTCTGATCAAAATAACACGACTAGTGGTTTTGGCAGTCCTCTCGTGATGTTAACCTGACACTACCTAAAGAATTCTGAAGAGACCGAAACAGGTGGAAATCTGAAGGTGCAAGGTCAGGACTATACGGCGGATGGATTAACACCTCCCAGCCAAATTCTCTTAATTTTTGCTGAGTGGCTAAAGATGTATGAGGTCTATCATGAGGTTCATTAGGTTTCTTTCAGTGAGCTCGTGAAGTATCCAAATATCGAGCTTTTTTGTGTACCCAGTATTTTTCAAATGCGCTAAAACTGTTTTGTGGTCAATTCCCAGTTCTTCAGCTACGTCGTAATTACTAATATGGCGATCTAGCTCCACTTTTTCAAAAATGGCATCCATTTTATCCGTAATAGGGCGACCAGAGCGACGTGCGTCTTTGACATCAAAATTTCCGGATTGAAAACGCTTAAACCAAATTTTGTGCTACTCTCACAGACACTGCACTAGGTCCATAAACATCTCAAATTTTTTTCGCGACTTGCGTTGTATTTTTTCCTTTTTGTGGTAAAATTTTAAAATGTATCGAATTTCTTTATTAGATTCACTCATCTTGACAGTACAAAAACCAATTAAAAATTACACATTTTCCTAATTTGAATTTGGAATTATGTTCTTTAAAATTTAAACTTTTAATGATACCAAAACCAGCCAGATACAAATAGTATAGCCAATGTAATCCAGTCATTATAGTAAGTTCACCTCGGAATTCGAGATACCCAGCTGAAAGTCTGTAAATACTTGTATATTGACACCCTAAAAGTTGTCTCAAAACCTACAAATGGTAGGGTGTGCGCAACTATTAAATTTCAAGGTCAAAGGTCACAAAAATCGTTTTTTACGCTTTTTTTGTCAATATCTCATTTCCTATGGGTTTTTTGATAAATGTATGTATCATCAATATTGTAGAATACAAAAATTTCTACAAATTATGGTTAAAAAAAATTTTATACGGTGAACCGTTTTCGAGATAGAGGGCGGAGAGCGAGCGGCCACAGCATCACTTCAGGTCAACCGGTGCCTCTGGTCAAAAACGCGCCATTTATAGTTAAACTATCGATATGTTAATGATTATAAATATTTGTCAATATTATACTAGATTTTGCCCGCGGCTTCGCCCGCATGATATTTCGAGGCCCTACCTGACAAATTTCGATGAACTAGCTGCAGCATTTGAGGAAGAAAATTGTTCGGCCCTTAACAACTTATTATTTAACGTATTCTTGGTCAAACTAATGTTGGAGTTATTGGCAATATAAAATCAGTAAGCTCATTTTATTAAAACATTTTTCATAAAACGCTCTTGCAACGCGAACAAATGTTCGAAAGCTTTGCCAATTTTCTAGACGGCATGCGGCAACGGCCAAATATTGAGTGAAATTGGTTCTAAGATACAGTCAAAGTTGGACCCCGGAGTTTCAAGACAACCAGGAGGGTAAATAATTAACCTACACTAAAGCGGAAGGGAGCGGAAATGGACAGAGATAGGCCTAGCGATATAGGTTTAAGGTTTAAATCTAGATACGGAGATATTTTAGACCATCATTATGACCAACTTTTACAAAAATAATAATATCAGTAATAAAAATACATCAAATCTTAAATCCAAAATAAATAAATAACTTTTTATAAGGTGTAGGTATTAAATTTACATTATAAATAAAAAACTGCTTTTAGGTCGCTGTCCGCTGGCAAAGTACCTAAGAGACTGGTGACATTACCCCGTTGGATAGCAAGGCTAAGTCTTTGACCGAGGTAAGCACCAGCTCTTGGGTCATTTGCTCTTTCTATCAATTTTTTTGATAAATCTTTATACAAGCGCCAGGCGCTAGGACCCCACGGACCTAAAGTTTCAACTCCAAAAGGCAAAAACATGTATCCATCGCCGAGCGATTCATATTTCTGCCTTTTGTGGTTTTCGGCCGTTACCGCCGCCGCGCCTGCCGATTTAGAGGTGTAAGGTATGTGAGATGCTGCCAACGTATCGACGCAGGTAGCATCCCACACAAGCGGTCTGCCACGACTCCATGGAACTAACGTCATACCGTCGGGTCTCTTACCATCATCACGTGCAATACCGTTCGGCTCCAATATGGCCGGCACGTTGACAGTAGCAAGAGCCCTGCGGATGACGTCGTTCAAGGAGGCGTGGCGAGACTGTCGACCAGCGCTTCGGCGACAAGAAAGCCCGTGGTGACCTAGACGGTCCACAGATGCACCGCAGTGGCATATGTGGGGCTCTTTTGTATGAGATCCAATTCTGAGGCTGATAGAGAGAGCAAAAGTATTGTTTTCAAGTAGGGTACCAATATTGGCTGAAGGTAGCGCCTGAAGCCAAAACCCCGACTCTCGCTTTGCAGATGCTAAAAGACGCGCTTGATCTTTAGGGGAGGTTAAATTATTAAGTAGATCGTTTTGAGCGATTTTAATTAACGGCTCGTCCCAAAGCCTCTGCAAACTAGGCTTTTTCGGTAAGTTTTCACCTGGACACATTGTGGACCATGCATTTGTAGCTTCAGTAAGTGAATCAGTTTCTACATTCCCCAGAGATTTCTCAATGATTTTTGAGAAAAGTGCTCTTGTGCTATATACAGATGATAAAAAAGCAGGCAAAGAAATTTTGGTAATTTTCCGGATACCAAGGCCACCATGCTGAATGGGCAGCGAAGCCTGACACCAAGAACTATCTGATATTGGACTATTTAGTATGTTGACTAAAAGGTTTTTCAATGAGGTATCTAGAGTGGAAAGAAGATCACTAAACTTCCAAAAAGGACTGCATCTCAAAACATACGTTAATTTAGGGACAAACAAACAAAACCGAATGATGTGGAAAGCCATGTGTGAATGAATTTCTGAGAGACGGTCTGCATTCTCGTCAAATTTTGCTTTTTGCTCAGATATAAACGTAGGAAAAGATTCATTAAATATTGGAGCACCCAATAAGCGAAGGGAAAACTTGTCTAGAACTTTGATATTAGGTGCCACGGTTTTAAAGCTTTCTAATATGTTACTTTTAAGTGATGGAGTGACCGAATCTGTAATATAGAGCTCACACTTAGAAAAATTCAACTCTAAACCAATAGATCTAAATTTTTCAATTAAATTTTCAAGATCCAAAAGTACCGTTTCTGAGTCACCGCCTAAGGTGCCATCGTCTAAATACCACATGTTTAGTTTTGATGAAAGTTCTGAGATGATCGGATGAATTGCGAGACCAAAAATGGCAGGACCAAGAGGGTCACCTTGGTGACAGCCAGTGGATGAAAGAATACGGTTTTGTTTATAAAGTAACGATGAGTCTGAACCGTAACACTGAGATATGTAATCATAAATTTCTGGGACAGCATTTTTGATTTCTTGAAGCATGGTAGATCTTGAAACAGAGTTAAAGGCATTTTTAACATCGACTTTCACAATCACCTGGCCTCCGTCTTTCTCTAAAAAGGTTCGCAAAGCGTGTACAGCAGCTTCACATCCTCCTTTGCTTCCAAAACCGAGTTGAGTTGGTTGGAACTTTTCAGTTAGACTAGGAAGAATATGTCTGCAACAAATTTTGGAACTGATTCGCCGAAATGTACAGCCTACTGCAATTGGGCGTATGCCACCATCTTTTTTTTTAAAAGCACATAAGTTTGCTCCGTATAATAGATGTTTTATATCATTATGTACTTTACCTGATAACATTAGATTTATTAGGCCGGTAAGTTCGACAAGGAGGGCCTTCCCGACATCTCCTGATATTCCTATTAAGTCCTTGAGGTGTTGAGGACTCAAGCCATCATGACCACTGGCAGAACCACACCTGAACGACATGATAGCAGAAAGCACATCATTCTCGGTGGCTTCGATCGGCTGCACAGAAGGATTTGATGAGGATGGAGCCACAGGAGATGGTGAAAATGGATGCTTCTCCTGGAGCGATGTCAAAGTATCTAGTGTGTCGGGGGCAATTGAGTCAGAGGAAAAAAGTAGTTTAGCGGCGCCTTTTATATCTCCATCGCTAAATTTAACTTCTATTCTTTTTGTCAGATTGTGTGAATTTTGAAAGTGAGTTGACTGAGTTCTTGTGTGTCCATCATCTTGGTTACCAGCAGACATGTTTTGATTGTAGGAATGGATGCAGTTCTTTTTAATAGAAGAAGTGAGCGATTGGTTGGTTTTTTCGACATGGAGAATTTCAAATGCAAAAGTTAAAAGGTTTTCCCAGGCTTTAATGGAGGTATGATCGGAGAGCACTTTTTTAATCTTTGTGCACAAATTTTGAGCCACGGAAATGCGTGCCCCTCGTGGAATCCTTTTGACTACTGGAATAGTTGATTTGTGGTTTGATAAGATTTGCCAGAATTGAGTGGATGTTGGTGATAGATTTGAGGTGTTTGGTGGGTCAGAATTTGGTATGGTTAATGAAATTTGATTAGATGTTATGTTTTTTCCGTGCACTTTACCTGAATGAATATTTAAACCTTTAGTACCTTTAAAAAACCGGGGCTGTGGGCATTGCGTACACTGCATATATTCTGATGTACTCGTACTAATGTTCGAAGGACCCGCGGACTGCGACATTGTATTAGATGAATAATAGAACTTATAAAGTATAACACTTAATATAAAACCAAAACTAATAAACAGTAAAATCATAAAACACACAAAATAAATGTCAAACACACTGGATTGTCTCAAGTCGCTGTCTTGATAGACAGGCACACGGCCTCCGCCGTTTTCTAGTGTATCCTCTTCCAGATAGGTAGGTACCTACTTAAATACCTACTTATTTTAGTAAAATTTGCAAGAGATTGCAACTTTTTCTTTTCAACTCGAATAAATCTGTGCTCTATATAACACCAAAAAGATTATGTCGATGTTGAGTCCGCTCTTCTGTATACTAGTAGGCGATCGACGTTTCCGCAACGTTTGGCTCCTGCGGCGCTGACTGGTGGACGTCTAGCAAAAGGAATTAATCTGCATTTCGTGGGTTCAGATCATTCGCCCAGTTTCTTGGTGGTGTCATCGACAAAATTTCAAGGTTACAGTCTTGGAATGTTACAGCTGCTTGCAAGAAAACAATAAAATTGCTAAATAAATAAATAACTTTTACAATATAGGTAGAATGCGATTTCGATGGGGAGAAAAAAAATGCTGAGTCATACATTTGTCGAAAGTTGATCAAACTTTTTCTAAGGGACAAGTGACCTTTTTCGCAATTTGAGGTAATAAAGGTTAAAAAGTGATTAACTCAAGTTTATGTCGTTCATTCCAGCCATAGTTGGTCACAATGATGACTACAGTGATATTTTTAAATATCTCCGTGAGCTAGATTTACACCCTGTATAGACAGGGATTCCACTGCATTTATAAATATTTGCTAAGTGAGAAACTGTATGTAAATTTAAAGATCATTCACCGACACTACGAGGAAGAAGTGAGAAATAAAACAATCGTTTTTGGCGGGGCTTTTTGTTGCAAAGTAAGTATTTCTTTATTTATGTGATCATAATAGGGATATTTGGCTATAATCACCGCGCTGGAAAATTTAGAGGGAAACGTATGTCTATCAGTAGATGTCCTTTATGGCTAATATGATGTGGTGACGGATATTTCTGCAATGGTCTCGCGGTCTACAGCTTTGATCACCCTCCTTCGCTCCGTTTTTGTAGAGTCTTGGCCTACAAGACTACTTCCCGATTCCAATATATCAAGTGACGTAGCCACCATATTTACGGGGTATTTTAATGAAACCAATTTTAAAATCACATTCAGTAAACTTCAGCGAGGGCAACGTAGAATTAAGTCTATTCTGAGTAACGGGATTAATGTGGCCAAAGTAATTAACGTAAAAGATCTTGAGGGTGCGCCGTTTCGATGCTAATAAACTTTGCCAGCATGTTAATTAAATAAAGATTTCTATTTACGCGTACAAAAGTTGTAAAATTTGAGATATTGCTTCGTTACGAGGGGCTTATTAAAGTACGCGTACTTGTGTTTAATTTAGAAGTCTCGAGTCTCGGTGCCGGGATTTTTATTTTTACCTAAGGTTATTTTACTTGAGTGCGTACCGTCATCGTACCTCTTCTCGAAAGTGTTGTCAATTATTTTGTCCTTTTCCAAGCTTCGAAGAGGTAAGTAAGTAAGTTCGTATAGGCCAGGTGGCTAGCTCTGGTGTCAGAGTTTTAGGCCGCCTGAAGGCCTCTGACTTGGCTAAACGGTTAAAACAACGAAGAGGAACAACAATTTATTTAAGTTTTATAAAGGTAGGTAGCGCTCACGGTGTAGTTTGACTGGGTGTTTGTCAGCGATCATCACAGTTAAGCAACGTTCGGCACGGTCCGACTCAGGATGGGTGACCGCGGGTGGCATTTACAACTGAGCGCTACCATGGCACGGATGACTCGTTAAATTATAGGCCCAGGGTCTTCACAAGGTGACAAGAAATTTCCTTCCTATAAAGATAGGTTACTTACGCATGTTACGCATTTTTAGATTAGTCGTTTTTTTAGAGTTTGGTAAAGCATTGAGAAAATAATTATTTTTCACACAAAATGCCTTCCATCGTGTACAAAATTCGAATATTTCGCTCGAATTGTTTACATTATTCTTGATTTATCATAAACGGCTCAGCCGATTTCTGTAAAATTTAATCGGAACTACCTTAGGAGTATACTTTTTCTAACTAAAAAAGAATTTTTCGATTCGGTTTACAATTGGCGAAATTATCGATGTTCATCGTGAACAAAATTCGGATATTTCGCTCGAATCGCTTACATTATTGTTGGTTTTTTCAAAAACGGCTCGGCCGATTTCTGCAAAATTTAAATGGAACCACCTCGGAAGTATACCCCTTCGAACTAAAAAGGAATTTTTCGATTTGGTCCACAATTGGCGAAATAATCGATGAACATACACAAAAAAAATACATACACACGAACATAGCACCTCCTTTTTGGAAGTCGTTTAAAAAAATTAAAAAAACAGCAACAGGGTTACTTACTGACTCTGTACTAAGACGAAAGGGGGTGATTCAGACCATCATTACGAACAACTTTTACTACGGTGAATCAGCTGTTTCATACAAAATTGCAACTCGGAATCGACAAAATGTATGACACATCAGCTGATTTTTTTCTCGAATTTTTTGTTGCCCCGTAGTAAAAGTTGTTCGTAATGATGGTCTTAATCTTCCCCTTTTGGTTTAGTACAGGGTAAGCAAATAACACTGAATAAAATTATTTTAATCTCCTAAAGTGATGTTCGTGCATAACGAACGTTCTCATCTAAGATTCTCATACAGTCTTGATTCATGAACCACATAAGTGCATGCCATCATTGTACTCTCTTTCTTAAGTTACTAAAGTAGAGTGGCAAACAAAAAGGATTTTAAAATTGCTCGTACAACAATTCAATTAGTGCTCATGAGCTGTAAAACTACTTTCTAATAACGATCAACGGATAAGGTGACAGTTTTTGAACGTTAAACTTTCGCAGCTATCTTATTTTAATTAGAAAAAGTGCCGCGAGCTTAGTAGTTCCAAGTTAGGACTAACTGAAGTTGAGACATTGGGTCCGTGGGGGCCGGGAGCTGATCTTATTTTCAAAAGTCTTTCTGAGCATCTAGTGGACGCGACGTGTGACCAAAATGCTGGTGTTTATTTGGGCGACACTCAACGCATAAACATTGCCATTCAGCGTGGCAATGCAGCCAGCATGCTGGGCACGCTGCCAACTGGCAGTCGGCTTGTGCATTTGGATTATCTTTAGACCATCAAGGGTTTCTGGATGATCCATTGCTTGTTATGTAGTAGTAGTGTAGGTAGTTTTAGCATATAAAGTAGTACTGAATTTATTTGTTGTTAATAAAGGCACTTTTGCCCGATGTAAAAAAAGTTCGGACTTTATATAAATTATATAGATTTAAATTTAGTAAGGTATTCCGTACAAAAGTTCACTACATTTTATGGAAGTTTTTCATTTGCCTGAGCATTAAAAGGCCTGAATGTGCTCAGCAACTCGACCCCAGGCAGTTGCGGGCTCAACAGTTAAAAAAGTACATTTATTTTAAAACATGTAGATATTTGAAGACATGTATTCGAAGTACTACGAGTACTTTTTTCTATTCCGTGGAAGGTAAATAATAATTGCTATAGTGCTAATCGTGCAATGCATTGCTCTCGATGGCAGCTAATTTTCTCTTACGTGTGGAATATTTACATAATTACTATTAGTAGGTATGATGTAAAACAATACGATTATACATAATGGACAAAGTGCTCCACCAGTACCAATCCACAATCCAAGTGTGTTCCACAAGTACCAATGATTATACTGATTAAAGGAGAGATCGATTTAAAAAGTTTGTTTGACTTCGTCAAATGAAAAGTTATTATAACACTAATTTAAATATTATAATGTACCAAAAAAGAAAATTTTCAGTGATAATTTTTATCTTATGTTTGATGATACTATCGATTGAAACTCGATCTCGTTCCTAAATACAAAGCACAATACAACTACTTAAACTACTACAAACCAACTGGATGTTGTGGACGTTGTAGTATTTGGTTTTCAGTAAAAAATTCTGGTTTAGGATATTTACATTCTCAAAGAATTACATTAAATTCACTAATTAGAGAAAATACACGTTACATTTAGAACTAGATTAAGTTGCAAGTGCATTAACGGACAACATACTATAAGGCCTGGTTAAACTTCGATAAGTGATTAGTGCAAGTGTTCAGTGATTATTTATTAGTCAGTCATAGGTACACTCGCGCACTAATCAATCAGTGTCCACACTTGTTTACTACTAATCACTCAACACTATAGTCTGACCGTTTAACTGAGACCTCGCCTCCGCGGGTACAGGGGCGCGGGGGTAGACGACAACGGGGGATTGAGACAGGTGCGGGCGCCGGGGACCCGCTGCCCGCGCCTGTCTCAGTCTCCTGTGTCGTCTCCCCCGGCGCCCCTGTACCGCGCAGGCGAGGTCTCAGTTAAACGGTCAGACTATAATCTCCTGCACTAATCACTGATCAAAGTGTAAACAGGCCTATAGCGGCTGAACTATTTCAACAAAGATATAAATCGTCAAAAAGTGACGCACCTACAATCTTATAAACTAGCAACCCGCCCCGGCTTCACACAGGTGTATTATGCATATACTCGTACCTTCCTCTTGAATCACATTGTCTATAAAAAAAACCGCATCAAAATCCGTTGAATATTTTTATTGAAATTGAAAAAACTTTATTCGACATTACAAACACAGAAAACACAAAAAACAACAATAATGATAGAAGAATAAAGACTATAGAAATGTCGAAAAGGGTTTGTGTCGATTGTTTTAAAGATATAAGCATACATAGGGACAGACAGCGGGGAGCGACTTTGTTTTATACTATGTAATGTGATTACTCAAAATAGGGACTATAATTTATACAAGTTTGTCGTTGCCAAAAGAATAATTGTCGGTTGTGGAAGACGTTGAATGGCAAACCGGACGTAAACAAGCCCCCATACGTGTTTACTCGATGTCGCACATGTGAAATGTCAAACGCAAGGTAAATATTTACTTGATTTATTATTAGCTTCTTCATGGAAATGAATTTAGTATTCTTAGCTTTTGGTTGACAATTTCTGAGATTGTCGGATAATGAATCTTATTATGTGTTTATAATTTTCGACAGTTAAAATGTCGTTATTTTTCGGCAAATAGTTTTACCGAAATATTTAACAAGCTTTAACATCTTAAAAACGATACAAACCAGAGCATTGTTGTAATAGTGCTATGGAAACAGACATTTAATAATAATAATAATAAAGCTTTATTTCATTCCATACATACAATAAATAAAATACATTGCTTAATTAACATAGTATAGAATAATGAAGTAAGTTGTGGGTACCTCCACCTACTCACTCACCACTAATTAATTATATCTTCTTTAACTCTGTTATATCTCTAATCTGCCTTTGTCACTAACCTTTTCTAGGCACTATTGCTTAATACATCCTACGTCATAAAATAAAATCTTTTAACTTCAAAAACTAATAACCCCTGATAATTGTATGTTTATTCGTATCCGTATTTGATTTCCATAGCTATATACCAATAAAATGGGTGTATTCCTATTCCAGAATATTTTAAAGTCCTAAATTTACTACCAATATGGAAAATTGCATACGAGAGACGCCTGTTATTCTAAGCACGAATTCCAGAACTGAAACAAACTGGGCACTTAGGGAAATAGGATTCAAAGTAAACCTAAGTACGACTTGAACCAGCCCAGACCTTACTTATACAGAGTTATGTGCTTACCCTGTACTATTCCAAAAAGGAGTGATTAAGACCAGCATTATAAACAACTTTTAATACAGGGCCAACACAAAATTCAAGAAAAAAAATCAGCTGTTCCATACAAAACCGCAACTCGGAATAGACATAATGTATGAAACAGCTCAATTCTGGGTTAGTCCCATAGTAAAAGTTGTTCATAATGATGGTCTGAATCACCCCCTTTTAGCTTAGTAGGTAAATCAGTTCTGCATAACCCTGTATTTACGAAAAACTTTGTAACGTAATAAATTGACAGACGTCTTACGCTGTTTTTTATGAAGAAAAAAAGAGGCGACCTTCATACATCTGAAGAAGAAATTCGATGGCGTGTGTGAATCTACGAAGAATGGATCTTTGGCCTTCTGTTGGTACGCTTATGTTTAGCAGTGGTCTATTAAAGGCTAGTACAGTACAATGCAGCTACGCTACGCCTGTCGTCATGTGATTTCCTATAGAGAACTTTACAGCCTCATCGCCATCTAATTCTACACTGTCTACATTTTCTGTAGTCGGTCCTCCTATAGATACAAAATTTAGATAAAGAAATAACAACTCACCAACAAACAGTCTTCAAATACTCCTCATGGTTGATCACATTATTTGACTGATCTGTCTCGTACTGATCACCGTCTTGATGCTTGCTCAGCTCCGTTAAGGTCACTTCGTACTTTCTGCTACACGTTTCGTACTCCGACCGCACATTTTTCACGCAATCCGCATGTTCCAAGTATTCGTCTTGGTACTTTCCTCTCGTGCACAAATCTTGGACTACGTCGATGATCCCCGCATATATCCTCCTGAAGACCACTTGCTCGTGCTTCTCCATACATACATTAGTGTAATTCTCTATGCATTTTATCCCCGCGCGGAGTTCTCTGCAACAAAGTAGAGGTAATGAGCAATTTCAACTTTTATCTCTGAAACGCTGAAATGAAATTGTGGAGATAACGACTTGAGCAGCCCAGTTAGGGCCGTGACTTTGTTATAAATGCGTTGAGTTAATGCTTTAATTATTTTCAAACGCTTGACACCGTTCGCTATTTCGTTTAATGTTTAATTGCTAATCAGTGTAAGGATGTTACGTTGACTTTGAAGAGCTCTGCGAAAAGGTTGGGAATATTTTTTTGGTCTGTTGCGTTTCACCGCAAAGGAGACACTTTAAAACATTTTACGTTTGTAATTTTGTAATATTACATTACGCATTTTGACTTAATTACATTGCTATTACCAAAAATAGAGACAGATTTTGGGACAACAACTAAAAGTAAGTAAAAAAAAAAATTACTTTTTCTACATGGATGTATTACATAAACTAAAAAACACTGTTTTTCTATCAGCTGTGCTAAAAAGTTGCTGCAAATATTGGTGTATGGTATATGTACAAAATCATAATTATGAAAAGCTATGCTAACGACCTAATATTTGATCCTGTGGCTGTATTGTAAATTGTACTGAAAAGCTATGCTAACGACCTAACATTTGATCCTGTGGCTGTATTGTAAATTGTACTGGTTTTTTACAATTTACATTTTCACAATGTTTGTAAAATTTGTTTGTTTTTGATCAAGTTCAATCCACAACCATTGGCTATTTTAGCTTACAGTGAAGCTCGATGACGTTGACGTCATCTGTTTGTTTACTACGCGGTAATTGACATTTGGGTTGCAGCCGTTGCAGCCAAATCCAGATTTCTATTTGATGTGCAATCCTAATTCTGGTCTGTCTATAGGGCAAGAATTGTCAATACGTATTCCAGTATAGCTTATTCTGTTTCACACTAATTAATTTATACCAGTGAATGGGTTTCCACAGACTTTTACGTGATATTATCGTGGATATAAAGTGGTAGAGCTCTTTTACAGAGTTATTTTGCGCCATATTTTTTGCATTATTTTCTATTTGCTAAGCAGTTTTACGTAAATAAGAAATGCTTTCAGGTCAATAGGAGATTTAGGAACTATAAACTGAGCTCACGTGCAGAGTAGCGATGATAGTTAGCACGTAAGTAGTTCGAAATTCAGTACGTTTCTATTCGGTTATGGGTAGGTACATCAGGAAACTTGAATTTGCTGGACTCATCATCTGATTCCATAAAATTAAAACGCAAAAAATCTATCACAAGAGCGTTGCTCTAGTTATTAAGAATCTATTCTACAGATATTTACCCATTTTCTATTTCAAATCTAAACAATATCATCCCGTATTACAAGCGCCATGACATACTCGTAGTAGTCCTCTAAGTTAAGTAGTTCATTGGCTATTCAACGCCATGAACTGCTGAGCGAAGTTACTCAGTCGGACAACTTGTTTCAAATTGCTATTTACCGCAAACAAGAGCACTAAATTAAGACGAGAGAACTGCGTCGATTACTGAACTACGAAAACTTACTCCGTCGAGCCTTCGGGTGGGAGCTACCAGCTGACTGATGAAGAGGCTCAATTTAAATTGCTTATAGTTTCTAATGGTTTCCTCACGATATGTTCGAGACACATCGAAAACTTCATTTTATAATCATTTTTTGCAAAAAATAGCATGACCAACTTCACCCGTATACAGAATTCGCGAATATTTCGCACGGATCGATGTAGCATTTTTCACGTTATTGTTGATTTATCAAAAATGGCTCAACCGATTTGAATACAATTTTAATAAGACCACTTTCGAAGTATGTTCTTTCCAATAAAAAAGGGATTATTGAAATCGGACTACTATGAAAAAAGTTAAGCGTGGTTATACATAAAATATGTATATACGCGTCGAATTGAGTACCTCCTCCGGTTCGGTTCGTCGGTCAAAAAGAGGCTTGATTTATTTTCTTGAAGATATGTCATGTTTATCAGTTTATGCGCACAGAGCACGTCTAGTATACCTCCGAGTATTACCCACTACCCATACAGTGGACTATGACCTAATTCCTTATTATGTTGAGAAGCGACCCGTATTCAGCAATGGCATAGGTCCGATAATGTCTTAACTTACTTACTTTATTTTTATTTAACAGTTTTTTTAAGCTAAGCTAATGATACACAGAGTAGTACCATGTTGTACAAGCTAACTTAGTGCATTGGCATAGCTAAGATATTATATTGGATTGTTGACTAGCAACAGAAGAATTTTTTATAATTTTTATTTCTAAGTCTTAAAAGAACTGTTAGACATTTTCGTTCTAATAGTATTGTACCTACTAGGGAAAGAACTCTGTAAGTAATTTATTAATATTCACTTCCCGTTGAAAGGTTAGGCATTAAAAATGTTAGCACTGTGAGACATAGACCTTCTGATTAATATAATAATATTAATCTAAGAACCACCCTGATCATTTGCCTTGTGTAGCTGATAATAATGTTGTACCAGAATAATATTGAATTGAAAATACTGCGTCAACTGAACGATGTAGTCATGTTAACCTAAACATGAAGAATACTGCATTTGAATGAAGTAAAGTTTTAGTAATAAATTGATTAGATTCGTGTGCAAGACTTCAGCATTTTATTGCAGTTTTGGCTTAAAATCCATGCAACTTTTAACATGTTATACTTAAAATTAAATTCGTAATCTACGGTACATTTATGGTGCATTAGACACAAAATACGGTGCGAGTACCAGGAACCGAGTTTGGAAGAGAAGTTTCAATTTCACTGTAAGTATAATGCTCGTGTCTACTTAGTAAAACTAGTATGAAACTAGATCAAACTTTCGCGAGATGACAGATATGGATAAGGTTCTCAAAGTGATGTGAAGAAACATTAATTTGCACAATTGATATGATAAGTAGCGCCATGTTATTGCAAAAAAACCTGAGCAAAAAATTCGTATGAACGTTAGTTGATATGACAGAATTAAATTACCTACAGGTGAATGGCGTTAAAAAACTTCAGGAAAGAAAGTTTCGGATAGTAGTTTTTATGATACAGGCTACTAAAGGTTTTTAGTAATATAACTTTCTTGTAAAAATGTCGAACGCATTACCTGATGGTGAACGAAAAACATGCTAATGAGGGAAGGGGGGAGCAGTGGACAACATACGGCTGATAATGATGTATAAAGGAACGTAAAAGTAAGAGGAAATAGAAAATCCTACTCGTAGTTTGCTACGGAACTCTAAACCTATTTTCCAAAGCTCAAAACGTTAACGAGAGATCGTAGATTGTCTCATCGTATCGCGAGAAATACCAACCGCTATTCCCTCGCAAACGATAATTTAATTAGCCCACAAAATATCCTTTACAATAAATTGATTTTCAATTAAAAAGGTATCGAACGTTCTTGAGTTAGATATAAAAATCTTAAACGTAAATATCTATAGAAGTTGAGTGCCTTGAAAAGCTACGCGCGGTAGCGATGAGAGAGGCCACTTGGATGTTATTAACATTAAATTTATTTTAACAATAGCGCTCCCGAAATTTTAACACATAAATTATGCCGTAATACGGTAATTTATCATCGAAGTATGAAAGTGCGGCGAGCGAAATTAAGATCTCGATGTTTTTGGTGGTTGTGTAAAGGGTTCTGACTTGGAGTAAAGTTAGGATCCGTGAACGGGTTTATTTGTGGATACAGAATTTAAACGTAAAATAATAATAACAAACGAGCTAACTTTGCACGGCTGGATAATTAAATATTAGTATTACGGTGAGAATTCAATGGTGAAGTTAGACTTGTAAATTTAGGTGATATTTTTGGAAATTAGATAATCCTTACTAATATGTAATTGAAAATCCGAAAATTGTATTTTTTTGGTTTGTTTCTCTTTCAGCAACAGAGCAATGAACAGACTTGATGATGATTTTGAAAGACGTAAAGTGACATCGGCTACTTTTTAACCGACTTCCAAAAAGGAGGAGGTTCTATGTTCGTGTGTATGTATTTTTTTGTGTATGTTCATCAATAATTTCACCAAGTGTGAACCGAATCGAAAAATTCTTTTTTAGTTCAAAAGGTTACACTCCCGAAGTGGTCTCATTTAAATTTTACAGAAATCGGCTGAGCTGTTTCTGATAAATCAACGATAATGCAAGCAATTCCAGCGAAATATTCGAATTATGCACACCATGGAAGGCGGTTTTGCCATTTTTTGCGAAAAATAATTATTATCCCTGTAAAATAAAATGGTCGCATGGGATTGCACAAAAATTTTAATACCACGAGGGCGAAGCCGCGGGCAATAGCAGGTACAATTTTAAGAGACATAAAATTGTCGAATACTCGTAGTGTTGTTCTTTAACTGGGTGTTCCTAAGTGAACACAAAAGTTTGGATGCTGAAGAATGAAATTTACCGCTGATCGCCGTGTCAGACGCCTTCAGGATTCACTTAAACTTTAAGATCTGGGTTAGGAACTCTATTCAAATTTAATACTAAGCAAATGAAAAAATATTTATATCTAGGTACCTATTAGTAACAACGTTTAATCCCAAATTAACATTGATTTTGCCATAACTAAGATTGAATAAAACGAAAGACAATAAGAGGGTAACGATAAAATGATTTAAACTTTTAGTGTATTATCGTTATTACCTTTGTCTTTTCAAACCTGACCAAAAAGCCCTAAAAGGTAGTTTCTAAAGAAACCTCTACTCTCGTTGTTGTCCTTTCAAACCAAACCAAAAAGCCCTAAAAGGTAGTTCCAAAAGATACCTTTACTCTCGTTAAATTAATCTCAACTACTTAGTCAGTGTATGTAACTTGCACAAGAAGTGCCACAATGCATGCTACGGCATGCCCACTAACAATGTCCTTGCGAAACCTCACGTAAAAGCTGATTCATGTCATTCTGATACATAATTCTCACGGAATTACTTTTACAAATCTGCTGGCATGCATGTTGCGCATTATGCAACTTATGCAAACTCTATTATTACCCATGTGCTAGCTATATGTGCTTCAGCGGTTTCGCTATTATAAACAAAACCTGACACTTAGGCCACCCATAGTCTTTACAACTATTATTTAATTTTTCTTTTAAAAGATATACAGTGAAATCAGGAGTTGCAGGATCAGGATTTTATCGATATGGTTGTAATTTTGGAACCGGCTTTTGAACACGTGCCTAACTGCTTGTACTGCTATAACATCTTAAATAGAACCTTTTGCTAGAAGCTTACTGCGAAAAGAAAATTACATCAACTCTATCAGAGAACTATGTGACATTGGAATTAAGCGTTTGAGACTTTTAAGCTGCTTTTAAGGGTATGTGAGTGATCTAATTGCTTTTAATGTAGTACTAGTAGCTGTATTATGTATTTTACTTGACTGACAAATAATAGTCATCGCGGAACAGAATAAAGCGAAAAAAATTGGAAACCTTAGCGGTGGGACTATACATACAGTGTACCTACATATCGCTACATAGTATAAAACAAAGTCACTTCCCGTTGTCTGTCTGTCCCTATGTATGCTTATATCTTTAAAACCACGCAACGGATTTTGATGCGGTTTTTTTTTTAGATAGAGTGATTCAAGAGAAAGGTTTACATGTAAAATATACATGTGCGAATAAATACTAAAATGTGTACCCAAAGAAAAAAAACATGTTTCGGGACCTTGGAATCAGTATTTCAAGAGGCGTTTTTGTAACGAGTACCGAGACGTCGCCAACGAAAGTGAATGAAAAGATTGATGAATATTGATGAAGCGAAAGGGCGCGCAAGAATGTAATGATTCTTTATTTATGATATTAGCCGACATTGATACAGATTTTGTCAATTCAGCGATGCTGAGACACAAAATAGAGAGGCCACTAAGTAGAGCCGATCTATCAAATGCCTTCGCTTACGCTTACGAGGGACGGTTTTTGGATAATATTATCATGGTAATACCGTTTGCCATTACCATAATAATAGCGAGCGGTCTTTAGGACATTGATTTCTGTTACGAAGTCTACATGTTTGGATGGATATTTGTGTCCGTAAAGGAGAAAGAGACGTTGGTTATAAACAAACATTAAGTTGTGTTGTAAATACTTTGGTGTCATCATGATATCAACGGTCAGAACTAATAAGATGGTTAGGTACAGTTGGATAGGTCTCCCCGATACCGCGTGATTCTCTGGACAACGGACATAATCTAGAATATCATTATTATTTATTTACTTAATAACTACTTTACTTATAAGTAAGTAATTATAATTGTTATATTGTTAGTAATTATAATTTCTAAATACTGAATACTATTTATTTGTTTTACAACTCACGGGTTGCCCCGGATCTTTGAAAGACATTGGTGGGGCCGAAACCAACTCCAAGAGGCCCTTTTACAATCGTTAAGTAAAAAATAAGGTTTGTGTGATAGAAAGAGGGAAACTATTGTAAAGACGGAGAATAGGTACAGTTTTTGGGCTATTATGGCTATTATAATGAATTATTACGTGATTATAAGCAGGTCTATGGAACGAGGTGCGGCACCTGCCAAGTAATGCCTCATTTCAAAATATTTAGGCGGGTGGCGAATGGCCATCCACTAAAAGGAGCCCCCCATAAAGGCTACCGTAGGCTGGCACCGGCGGGGCAACATTGGTGTCGGCTTAGAGTACTCGTATCGAGAGGTGTGCTGCGCGTTGACTAAGAGCTACTAGCGGCGTTATGCCTTTTAACACTTCCACTCTAGAGCTTAGGTTCTTAGCTCTTGCGATTTCCACTCCAAGGCAAGAGAGGAGTCAGGGATCTCATTTAGCCCCCGGGAGTCAGGGGCCGCGGTGTCGCCACTCACCGACGGCTCGCCACAAAGCCGCCCCTGCTATTACTTTTACTTATCATTACGGCCAACTTTTACATGAAACCGAGAAAAAATTAGCTGTTCCGTACAAAATGCATGGAAAAACTGGTATTTTTACGCCATTTCGGGGTTAGTCTCATAGTGAAAGTTGATCATAATGATTAGTACAATTAGTTTAAATATATCCATCTCGTCTGGGTTTGCATCCAACATTTTATATGAGGTCTTTATCATATTTTATGTCCACTTTGTTGGACGACGTTCTACGCTGCGTTTGCCATTACGTGGTCTCCATTTAATACCTAGGATACTTCACTACTTGCCCTGATGCCGGGGCACTAGAATACGGCATCGGTATCCCCTGCCTGTAGTAAGAGCCTACTAAAAGGAGACCTCTGGGCTCGTGGGTAGACAGAGTTGGGGCTCTGGCCATCCACTCAAGCGGGCCCGAGGAGGACGGCAGCGTGTGTGGCAACGCTGTCGTAAAGGACGGTACAAGCCTGGTTTAATCACCAGGCGAGTAGTCGTGTAAAGTGCTGGGAGCACCGGTCAAAGTCAAAGTCAAAGTTCCTTTATTCCGTAGACATTACAGTTGCACTTGGAAACGTCAGATAACAATGTTTAGAATACAGTTTAAGTAATTTAAATCTAATCTAATCATCCGGTATGTTCCTTTGGAGATCTCGGAGCTCCCAAGAAGGCACAAAGGCTAGCCACCGAGGGGATTTTAGTGGGTACAATCCCACATAACCCTGCTGCACCCCAATGCAGGGCATCTTTAGAAGATTTCCCCCTCTTAAAAAAAGAGGATACTTCTCTCTAAGTCAAATCAAACTTAATTGGCGTCTATGAACACGAGTGGCGCAGTAGCAAATTCATGTGTCAACGGGGGGAGGTATGCGGTTTTACACAGCTTGCAGCTAACTTAACAGACACCATTAAGTTTGATTCGACCACTCTTTGGTAATTTTCAAACATATCTTCTAAAAATAGACCTCAAATATTCCGCTCTTCTCAGCGAAATCAGTTTCACAACTTTGCGTGAAATTCATTACGTTTCAACCCCAAACGTGGTGCTGGTATTAATTTGCTTTTAATTAGGTATGTTGTTTGAGAACGATAACGGATTTGCCAAAATGAAAGGACCACCACTAAATCATTCGGTAAATATGTTTGTTTTCCTTCATTTTGCCGAATAAATAAGCTTTATTTAGATATAAACAGGAAGGTCATGCTCATTATTAATTTTCCTGTAAGATCTCAGGAAATCCGTCAAGTATCTTTCCTGTGGTAATTTAACTCATATGAGATTTAATTTCGAAAACGTGCAGGAAATGGGAGCAATGTCAACTTATCTCAAGTCAAATCAAGTAATCAAAATGACTCTGATTTTATTTTTATCAAATTCATCTACCTACTAAACCCAAAAGTAGTTCTTATGACAAACAGCGTATGTGTATTTTGAAGTGATCTTAAAATGCATTACAAAGTCAATATGCACATACGCTGTTTAGGTACTAAAAGAAGGACAGAGCATCTAATATGACAACGCCTGAAATGCCATTGAGCTGACGATAGACTCAGACCAATAAAAAAATCAAGACCGAATGTTGTGAACAAACAATTGAGGCCGGCAAAACTACTCGCCGTGTACAGACACAATTACACACACATACATGTACATCGAAACTACGCCTTGGCTCGTCAGTCGAACTATGGCAGCGCAACACCGACTCACCACATGTATAAAAACCGGCCTCACTAGTCTAAATAATAAAATTAAAATAAAAAAAAAATATTAAGGGGGTGCTCCTATGCAGTACGGAACCCTACGTGCGCGAGTCGGATTCGTACTGAGCCGATTATTTTATTTGGACTGAGACGATAGAAGAGAAACATTGCTAAAATATACGTCAGGGACAGAATATAATAATCAAGGCACTGTTAATAAAGAATACCACAAATCAAAGCACCTTCACAAACAAATTGATTTAATGAGTCTATTGATATGGGCTACTCGTGCATATATTTTAATTTTGTTTGGAGGTCGAGAGCCCATTGACCACCAGTCGGACCACATTGTCTTCCGGCATTTCCGCATTATGCGATAATGTCGGAAAGGACAAGTCCACATATTGTGTGGAGACTGGTATATGTAATAATAACCAAAAAGTCTAACCACAGCATGCGTTACATCTTGGGAAAGTAAGTGTTAATTTGAGTCTATTACATTAGTTAAAATCAAACAATACGAGTAGATCTCCGCTTTTATTTAATTAATTTTGAATTTCTTAGGATTAACAAATGTATTTGACACAATAGAAATAGTTTATCTCTGGCAACTTTGACTAAGCTACCTTCAAATAGTTCAAATAAAATATTTTTATCAATTGAACACAATTCTAAATTATTTTCTTGTCATAATAAGCCCGATTACAGAGGCACCAGCGTAAATTTAATAGCAACGTAAGAAGCGTTCTCTCTATCGAATGCCTAAAGTGAAAAAGAAACAGAACTATGCTATTTAGCTAATATAATTACGATGGCGCCTCTGTAATCGGGCTTATTGTTGGTCTCTGGGTACACTAGTTTCTTATGCATTCTATAACTTTAGTAAAGTATGAGATGAATGTGGAAAAATCAGGTAGTAAGTCAAGTGAAAGAACGATAAAACCACATTGTTTTTAATTAAGTAACACCTGTGTTTTACTTAATTAAAATGTACGAAAACCACGCTAGTTTCCATAGTGATACATTATTTTTTATTGCAAAAACATTTTCCATTAAAAAAATTACCATCTAAAAATGGACGGATTTTAAAATATAAGTATTTTGAAAACCTTTAAAACAAGATTTCAAATTATGTATCTATTTATCATCTTGGTTAGATTTTTCTTTGAATAATAAGTATACCACGTATGGACGTCTCTTTTGGCAACGTGCTGGATCCGAACTGGACTGAACGGACAAAAGTTTGATCAAACAGCAAACTTTGCCATACTCCTTACTTACTTGAAGATTAATAATTCAAAGTTTCGTTGATTAATCCGATAATCCAACCAGGGTTTCGTTGTATTCTAAATAGCCACACTTTCATTTTCTTTGCCTCAAAAGTTGTCGGTTTTTAATCCCGAGAAACCGATTTCAAATTTTATTAAATTAAATCTGATTTTGACCCAAATATGTCAAGTCATTACAGCAACTAATTAACATACCTATTCACAAATATGTAGCATAGAATTAAAATAATTTGAATGTGTATCTAGGAAGTCATTATGCATAATTTGTATGAAAATGTCGAATATTGTCTAGGTGCCTGTTAATTCTGCTTTTAAAATACCTGTTAAGGTTCAAATGGTTTGAACATTTGTTTTTGTGTAGTTCGACCACTTATCACTAGATGGCGTTGACCATGCCTAAAACGCGCTAACATTTCTTTCGCGGAACATAGGTAAGATCGACCGTGTGTGAATTAATAAGGGACTTTTTTACTTGACAAGATCTTGTTTGCATTTAACACCCTTTGGGGTTATTGAGGGTTCTGCATATAGATTTTTTATACAGAGTGTTTTTCTGGACGACGCCGACGGACAAATCTATATATCAAGGATAAATATATCTAGGAGACCATTTATCTCATCATTTCGATGAACGTTTTACCATACGACCAACCCAGAGAAAAAGAAATATACCTGTTGTCGAAATTTCGATGCTGGTCCCAAAGTAAAAGTTAGCTGTAATAATGAGTGCAATACTATGATATTCTAGAATTTTCGTCTAGAGAAATGCTCCGTATACATTTTATTGGATGACTATTTTATTATAAATGAATGAAACTACAGAACTTACAAAGACTGTTTACGTCTTTACGTTTAACTTGGAAAGATTCCAAACTAATAATCAGTCCACCTATTTTTATGTTTCTATTTTTGGCTCCCGAACATAATCCAGTAAATAAACTTCATACTTACATGCAGCTCTTGTCTAGTTCTTCCCGAGTGAGAGCGAAGGAAATATCTGGAGAGCTTAGAACTGGAAGCGCCATAGAACATCTCTGGAGAAGATCCTCGTCTCGGCTGCAGTGCTCTTTCAAGGCATCTGGGGACAGAAAAATGGTGTTAAAAAAGCTGTTCAATCATGGCGTCCAATGCTAAACTTAGGCTATCCATATCGCTTTCCAATAAGAGTGATTGGAAGCGGATGGAATCCAGCGTGAACTTGCAGTCGTGATCAGGTTGTGTGACTTATGGATGGGGAGTCACAAGGTGCGCTTATTGGTACGTGGTCTCAGTGAGAGTTCGGAAGCCTCATCAGCCGTCAGTATTATGGGTTATGTGCTCTAACCACTTTCTCTGGACTCACTGAAGGACCGTTTCTTTTGTTTTTTTTTTTTTTTGGTCTTGAATTATACTGCAATAAAGAGTTTTCTACAGTTAATAGCTTCTTACCTTTGGGTATTAATTAAATAAGGCCAACCGCATCTAAATTATTTATGAGGAAGACCTCGAGCGAAACGATTTTCCTCTAGCTTATTTCATAAAAAAAACTTATTTCCAGACTCGTCTTCTGCGTGTTAACTATTAACATTCATTTCCTCGTAGCAATATACAAAACAAGGCCTAATAGCCAATTAATTTCCAAGCCAACACCTTCATCATTTTTGAAGTTCTGCGCGTGAACTTTAAATTATAATGGCAGCTCTTAGCTTCCTTTGAAGTTTTCCCCGGGAGCCTGTTGAAGTTCAGGAAATCTTGGTAGGATTCCTTTGACAGCTCAAGGATCGATGCAAAAGTATGGTTTCCGCACTTAGCGGAAAAGGCCAAGTTGTTAAGAAAAAACATCGATACCACATGTGTATACGTGTGTTAACACTGCATGGGTTTGATTAGATTGTCTTGTTGACCTACTTAAGAACCGCAACCGAAATTGCGTCAATGGTAGGTATGTTATCGTCGAGTCTAAAAATTTTTGTCAACATACCAAAACATAGGTTATGGACAGCTTTTGGCAAATCTCCAACCTTGAGCAGTAATATTTTTCCTAACATTAATAAAACATAGTTCATTTCACTCTGATCTCATTAAGAACTCGTGCCAAGACTACAGACACACCCCAAGCCGTATTCCGGATCCTAAAATATTTTGCAGAATTTAAATAAAAAGTAACGGATCTGTCCAGACAGTCTTGATCAAATATGCTCAAGTGCACGCTTCATGCATTTATGCATAGTAAAATTTCAATAATCGAATACGTATTCTAATCTGACTCTTCTAGCACGAGCCAAAATGGAAACCGTATGTCTGAGGGATAGAGATGAAAATTCTACTAGGATGTTACACAGAATACAATATTGGTTTTGTTATCACGTAAGGACGTCACTAGAGCGCGATCGAGTTTCACGTGGACAGCACGCGCAAACAGCTGTTACTACACATGCTATTGGAAATGTACAGACACTATCTCGGACAAATCCTCCAATAATGATGGTACTGTTTCTACGTTCTGTCCATGCATATAACATGTGCTCCCAGAATGCTAATGGTACGGCTTATTTATAAAGTCATTTACACAGTGTATTCGGTATCTAAGTAAGTTATAGTTAAATAGTTCGTCAGATACTTATATAACTATCAACTTCTCTTTATTTATTATTTGATCATATTATGTAAGTGTCAATGACTGCTAACTTATTTCTGGAATAATTAGTTTCATTCAACTTTCAATTGGTCATTAGCATTAAAACATCTGTTCCATCCCGTTTCCAGTGATAAATATGCATGATTCCCGTGTTGGCAATGGCCTCGAAAGCATTCGCCACCGTGTGTATCCCGTCAAACAGGTAGTTATTTTTAACAGTGCCGTTCTAAGAAGCATGCATACCGATGCTGTGGTGGGGAGCCGAGCCCACCACGCGAGCGTTTGCCATTGGCTCCTCAACATCGTACGATGTTTTTGAATGTGTGCGTTTGCGTCAACATTACGTACACACTCTTGTTCAATCGAAGCATAATCGAGCACCAATTTAAGAAGCTCACGCTCGGTATGTAGTGCCAATTGGTTGATTGAATTGTCCGATGCCTTAGGAGGTTCTTGCCTTGACACAATGAGAGCGCTAATGCCTACTCCGTTTGTTTTTATTTTCAGAGTGCGTGTAGTGTCTGATGTATCTACTTCCTCGCCTATTGTTATAGTAAAGGCTCTGACGCTGCAATTTGTTACATTCTTATTTATAGCTTGATATTGTCTGACCTTGTTGATCAGCAAGGTTTTTACTTCGCATTAGTTACATAAATATCTTTATGAAGAGTTTGCAAATTAATTGTGATATGCTATTTGATTTTTAGTTAATCGTATTTGCATTTTTGCAATTTCTTCGTAAGTTACGCTTTTCATGTAACTGTTTTACAGAATAAGGAAGTATCAAATTATTACAAGTAGGTATCTATCTATTTGAGAAAATGGTCTATCAGATATTAAAGATTACTGCATGACATGAGCTCGACTCAACGATTAAATTATAATTTAGTGTTAATAAGGCGAAAGCTGGATTTAAATTACATCACATAGATCTTAAAACGTGAAACTCTCTAAACGACGTCTTAATTTGAACATTCGTTTTTACAGGTTGCGATATTTGGAAAATTATAAATAAAAACTTCTAAAAAAATTACGTTAATGATGAAGGTTGAATAAATGGTGTAGAAAAAACAAAGAAAACAATTATTCCTAACAGAAAATACGAAATCTTTATTATTTCCGCTAACTTAATACTGAGGTTTTAGAAAGGTGAAGTTCTTTGTACAAGAACCAATAGGAAGAAATACACGCATTACGAGAATAAATAATCGGCCAAGTACGAGTCGGACTCGCGCACGGAGGGTTCCGTACTGTATTGGAGCCCCCCTTAAATTTTTATTTTATTTTAATTTTATTGTTTATTATTGAAGTGAATATAAAACTAAATATTCTGTGAAAATTTCAAGCATCTACCTGTTACCAGACAGAGCGAAAAACGTCTAAAAATCAGGTTTGTTGTATGGGAGCCCCCCTTAAGTATGTATTTTATTTTATTTTTAGTATTTGTTGTTATAGCGGCAACAGAAATACATCATCTGTAAAAATTTCAGCTGCCTAGCTATAATCAATAATCAAATTTATTAATAACGCCAAGTTAGATACTAGATATTTATTTATTTGCAAGATCATGTACATAAAGTTATAATTAGTTCTTAACATAAGACTAACTAACTTACAGAGGTACATGTCACCCTGTTTCATAGGGCATAGCAAAGTTTTAGTTACATTTTATTCTAAACAGTGTTATGGAAAGAAAACATTTTTATAAGAGTCTAGCAAAAATAAAACTAACAGTATACATATTTGGTACTAGCAGTTAGAGTTCACAATTTCTAATGACAAAAATATGTTACATGGATGTCACATCGATTGTGTCATGTGTTACAAGTCATGTAGTATACAATTCAGATATATGACATAAATTTTACAAAATTATAAAATTACAAATTATAATTTCATTATAATGTTCAACATAATAGCATCACAGAGGCACAACAACAAACAATCATTTATCCAAGTAAATAAATAATCTACTTATTGAGAATTAAATTACCTCTGGTAATTTCATGAATCCGGCTATATCGTAAAATAAATGCTGTAGGAGCCATGACTTCAGTTTGTTTTTGAATACAGCGACGGAAGATGCGTCACGCACGGCAGCAGGTAATCTGTTATAGACAGCGGGGCCACAAATGTATACCGATTTCTCTGACCTGACTAGCCTGTGGCTCGGCGTTGCGAGCAGGTCCTTTCTGCGATTACTTCTCAGGTTAAGCCTGGTGCACTCGCCTCGTGACTCAAACACATTCAAATTCTTATGCGTGAACAGGGCAATTTGGAAAATTAGCTCGCACGGCAGCGGCAAGATGCGAAGCTCTTTAAAGAGCTCCACGCAAGAAACGTCGTCACGCCGTCACGTCGGTCATGGTTCATGAGATACAGCCCGGTGACAGACAGACAGACAGACAGACGGACATCGAAGTCTGAGTACATAGAAGTCCGTTTTTCCCTTTGGGTATGGAACCCTAAAAAAGCCACCCCTATTATTAATTATTAGAATATTTTTTTTTGCAAAAAATCGCAACACCGACTTCTACAGTGTACAGAATTCGAATGGTTTGCATGAATCGATGTGACATCCATGTCAATACATTATTATTGATTTATCAAAAAGGGCTCCGACGATTTCGATAAAGTTTAAAACTTCAGGAGTATACTCTTCCGAACTAAAAAAGATTTTTGTAAATAAGTTCATAATTGGCGAAAATATCGACAAACATGCACGAAAAAAAAATACATACAGACGAACATAGTAAGTACCTCCTCCTTTTTGGAAGTCGGTAGAAAAGTAAAAATGCATGAAATATACCTACGTAGAATGACCAAAAGCAAATTGACAATAAATATTGTTACAAAACAAAACAAAAATTTACCCAATACATTGAATTTGTAAAATGTATCAGGGGTCACGCAAGGGGTAATAATGAGACCATTCTTACTCCTAGTGGTTGACTCATCGTTAGCACGTTATGCGATTTTTATTTAACATCACTTAAACTTGATTATCTTTTAAGATCATACAATTATTATTTAACCGAGGTTGCGCAGGTCACAAGTAATTGTAGTTAAGTAGTCATTACGTAATTACTAAAAGATACAATGTAAATATTCCCAGGTTATCAATTGTTACTGTCAACGTACATTTATTAATTGCTTTCATATTACTTGAACGTGAATTCGATAAATTTAATAGTACGAGTATAAGAGGTTATCAACTGCAATGCAACTTATCCAAGAAAAGGTTGATATATAGTTGAAAAAAAATACATTTTTGTTTTTTCCCTCATACCTACATGACAAGAACGATTTAAGTTTTACTTTAAATTAGGTAAGTATTTCGTAAGCAAATGAATGGATACTATCTATTTCAAAAGAACATGCTGCTATGTATGTTTAACTCTATCACTGAATAGGTCTGTACGAAAATAACATTATTTTTATTACTTTGCAATAAATTATTATGTAATGTACTGTACCAGCCTTTATAATAGTCCACTGATGGACATAGGCCTACCCACTAAGGGAGATATAGCGGGTTGGTGGATTCACATACGCCATCGAATTTCTTCTACAGACTACGCAGGTTGCCTTACAATGTTTTCCTTCACCGAAAAGCCAATGAAAGTATTGACTTGCAATGACTAGAAAAAAATAGGTATTATAGATATATAGGTAAAGAGATAGTACACATAATTGAATTTTTATGCATGAAATCTGTACAAATGTTATAAAGAGGAAAGATTTGATTGTTTGTTTGTTTGCATTGAATAGGCTCCGAGTTTCGGAACCGATTTGAAAAATTCTTTCACTGTTGGGAAGCTACACAATCCCCGGGTGTCATAGGCTATATATTTTTTTTAAATAGGGAGGCTGCTAGTTATCTATAAAAATGATTAATAAATATCTTTAAATCTAAATTAATGTATTTACTAAGTACATTATCACGCTTTTGCGTAGTAAATCGATAAGATTATATGATAATGATCTGCAACTGCATGCGTAATTGGCAAATCAATTTCAATTTATAGTTGTTATATCAATCGCATATTTTTATCCGATAAATAAAACTAATAGAACTATTTTTCTAAGTCCGTCACAACTCACAAACAAGTACAGGGTTATTTGTTTGCTCTGTACTACTCTGTGCTAAGCCGAAAGGAGGTTATGAAGACCATTATTATTAACAACTTTTATTTTGGGGACAACCCGGAATTCGAAAAAAGAATCAGCTGTTTCATACAAAATTGCTACATGAAATCGACTTCACTACATAATATCAAGCAAAACCGCTATTTTGTGTGTTTGTCTGTAACCGATTAAGTATATCTTCTAAAATAGACAACAAATTGCAATACGGTTTTCATTATCTTTTAGAATATTTCTTCTGGAAGGTTTATAGCTATAACTCATCCGTAACCGGTCGAAACCAGGACGGGCAGCTAGTAATGTATGAATTTGCAGAATTTTTTTCTCGTATTCTGGATTAGCTCCGCATTAAAAGTTGTTTCATAATGATTTGTACCACATCCTTTCGGCTTAGTAAACCAGTTCTGAATGAACCTGTATATTAGATTGTGTCAATATTCAGGTGCCTACCTAGATCACACGGGCGTAGGGGCAAATGAGTTTATGAGGTTCAACCTTCTGCGTTCTGCGAGTCTACCTACTAACCTAGAGTAAAGAGGTACCTTATAGGTAACCTTGCTACACCCAAGGCCGTATTTCTGCCAAGATCTGATTTAAGCAAACCTATCAAGAATAAAATTATTTAGAACTATCTTTTGCCCGCGGCTTCGCCCGCGTGCTGTTTTAATTGTGTACTTTCCCATGGGAAAAAAATATTTTTCTGAGACTTAAAGTAGCCTATGTCATTTTCCGTCTTTCAAACTAAGTCCATGTCAAAAATCAAGTCAATTCGTTGCTACGTGAAAGAGGAACAAACCAATAAACCAACAAACAAACTTTTGGATTTATAATTTAGTATGGATAACGCATATTGCTTCAACGATGGAAACACTTTCAATTATTTCATTTTACTTGTAACGTAGTACGGTTAAATGGGTATTTTCCTGTAGTTACACTATGAGTTCTGCTATTTTAACATTATTGCCCACAAGCTACTGAAGCACTTATCTTAATCACTCAATTGATATCCCCTGCATAGTGTTTGTAGAACACTGAGGTATTATGATGTCATTCCGACTAGTGCATATATCAAGCCTTAGGCTTTGTATCCATTAAGAATGAGATGCCCTATCAGTGCTGCATGACTCGTTTTTTCATTAAAAAACATAGATATGCACGCCGCGCTTACATTCGAGTTCAGCTTTAGAATGACTCGACGTCACACCATTTCGTAGATGTACGTACGTAACTATTTTTCCCAAAAATGGCAATTTTAACCGACTTCAACCGTGTACAGAATTTCAATAGTTCGCACCTATTGATGTAGTATTTTCACGTTATTGTGAAAAAAATGGCTAAGCCGATTTCGATAAAATTTAAATGGAAGTATGATCTACCAAACAAAAAAAGAGTTATCAAAATCGGACCACTCTGTAAAAAGTTATGCGTTTTCAAACATTAAAAAAAATATATATACGCGTCGACTTGTAAGCCTCCTCCGTTTCGTCGGTAGGTTCAAAAATTGAATTGGCCTGCACTCCCGGAGTGCGGAGTACACAAAAAAAACAACAGGTTTTTTTAATCGGTTCACAATTGGCGAAAATATCGATGAACATACACAAAAATAAAAATGTTTACAGACGAGCATAAAACCTCATCCTTTTTGGAAGTCGGTTAGAAAAAAATATAGATACCTAATAATGTTATTATGTATGCCGCGCGGACATTCACGTGTTCAGCTTTAGAATGACTTTACACCGTTTCGTAGCTACGATGAGATTTTATTAAATCATATTGATGATTGCTATGCATTCTCCCATCACACATCTTATTTCTGGAAAAAAAGTGCGAGTTGGACTCGCGCACGAAGGGTTCCGTACCGTATGGAATCCCCCTTAATAAATATTATTTTATTAGTATTATTTATTTTTGTAGGGATTATACAACTTAATATTCTGTGAATATTTCAAACATCTTCCTGTTGCCGTTATTAGTATCGACCCAAAAATCACGTTCCTTGTATGGGAACTCCCCTTAAATATTTATTTTATTGTAATTGAACTATTCATTTTTAAAGTACATATTTAACTAAATATTTTGTGGATATTTCAAGCATCTACTTGTCACGTTAGTAATATAGAGCGAAAAACGCCTAAAAGTGCAGGTTTGTTGTATGGGAGCCCCCCTTAAATATGTTTTTTCTGTTTTTAGTATTTGTTATTATTGCCGCTATAATACATACAGAAATACGTCATCTGTGAAATTTTCTACGTTCTAGCTATCACCGTTTATGAGATACAGCCTGGTGACAGACAGACGGACTGACAGCGAAGTCTCAGTAATAGGGTCCCGTTTTTACCCTTTGGGTACGGAACCCTAAAAAGCAGCTTGAGCTATGTCTCTACATCGTACATTTTCACATTAATTTTTATTTTCCCAAATATCAGAACATAGCACAAATCTTGTAAATACCTATGTAGATACCTACACAAAATAAATTATCTTTTCTTAACTTAGTTACGAATATCCCGAATATCATTAAATTTGCTGAGTAAAATGATATCATTGATCTTATCAAGATATCAAACATCAAATGAAGAGATATCTGGCCAAATATCTTTTTAGTAGGTACTATAACTTCGAAAAGAAAAATAGTCACCAAAATAGGTCAATGTGATTCAAGCTTTTGCTAAAAGCACTAAACAGAATATGTATATTTTTATATATATTTATTTAATAGTAGGGGACATCTTACACACATATATTTTCGTGTCGTTTGCCTGTTGCAAAAACCTTGATTTTTTTTTCTACACGAGATCCTAAAAAATCCTTACTAAAATTGTGAATCCTGAAGTGTGTGTTGTTAGTTTGTTTATTACTCTTTCACGCAGGAACAGAAGAAGAGATCGACAAGATTTTTGCACGGGTATAGTTTAAGAGTCAACTAGGGCCATAGGCTACTAGTTTTTATCCCGTCAAAATAATAGGTTCCTATGTAATAGCACAAAAAACAAATTATCGCGCGTTTAAACCCAAAAGCAAAGGCTAGTTTTGAATAGAACGCGTCATTAAAAATGATAAACTGATTCCTAGAAAAAAAAGCGCTGATAAATAAAGTTACAAACAACAAAACATCTCCAGACACATTGTTTCTCAAACGCAGACGACATTGAGCCAAGATCAAGATTACAAAACAATGATAAGCATTTAATCATAAAGCGCAATTAATATAGCAGATTGGTGATTAATCTGTCAAGGAAAATTACTCACTATCGTACGACGAAGGTAATCTTTGCACAAGTTATCGAGACGTACGACAGCCTTATCTACTAATATCAGATATTTATCTGTCTCCAGAGACGTACTCGTAGCTTGGGAAAGAAAGGGGGCAATCCCAAAAGACTTATTATTTCGAATGACATTTCAGTACTTACTCATATAATTATTTTTTGCAAAAAATACCACGACCGACTTCAACCGTGTACAGAATTCGCGAATATATCGCACGGATCGATGTAGCATTTTTCACATTATTGTACATTTATCAAAAATGGCTCAGACGATTTCGATCAAATTGAAATGGGACCAATTTCGAAGTATACTCTTTCCAATAAAAAAAGAATTATCGATATCGGACTACTACGTAAAAAGTTATGCGTGCTTAAACATAGAAAAATACGCGTCGAATTGAGTATCTCCTCCATTTCGTCACTCAAAAATACCAATTGTACCTAATGCTTCCTTTATAACAATCTGTCACTTTTCATTCACGCAAAAAATCTAACGCTTACCTATATGCTAATTTTTATTTAAAAAAAAAACAATCCTAGTTCAATTGACTAAATACCTATCTCAACTCCGCACGGACATGACACAAACTTTAGACCTAAAAACCATAAGACATAGGAAAACTCACCCTGATGAACATAGGAATAGTTAAAGAAGGAAAAGAGACAACCTGCAAAAAAATAACACAACCGAAAACCATTTCAGTATGAAACGTACAAAATTCGAATAGTTCGCTCGAATCGACGTAGGAATGCCACTTTTAGATTATCGTTGTTTTTTCCACAACTAACTAATTTCGATAAAATGTATATGTGACTAACTTCGCGGTATACCTTTTTATAGTAAAAAATAAATTAAGCGTATTCATACATTAAAAAGATATGATAAGTGATAACCGTTTCGTCAGTTAAAAAGATTCAGATTGAAATTAGATAGATAGATAGTCATTTATTTTCAGTAACGATAATTACATACGAGTACATTGGTATAAAAAAAAATACTATGAGCAACGCCCAACGAATCGTCAACATATCAATAATTAATAATGTACTTAACAGAATTAGTAGGCATAATATTGCAATAAATTAATTAAAATTCGGTACATTAAATTAACAATACAATATAAAAAAAAATAAGGTGTCCGAATTTCTTTTTCAAAAATACTGTAAGTAATTGAAAAATTATAGATACGAGTTACATAAAAGACGTTGAAGAGGTAGGTAAGTGTAATATTTTAGTTGGAATCCCTAAAACGCCACTATCAAGTATTATTATCAATGTTCAAATAAACCACTACTTATACAAGCCATATCGAATGACTCACTCAAAATTAAAATGTAATGAGAGATTCTGAATGCTAATAGTATGCTTCCTGCAACTAAATAAATATAATAGAAAGCAAACGTTGCAATATATTACATTTTATGGCTTATTGTGTTGAATCTTTGTAATAATTTATTTGAAAGCAATATTATAATATTATGTAATCATTTTAAGTCAATTTCTCTTAGCAAGTCTGAACTCTAGTAGGTACCTAAACCTGTACCTGTACCTGAATAAAACATTATTTTATTCAATCGAATTCACAGGCTTAGTCTAGTCCTTTATTAGGCATCAATGGAGCCTAAGCCAACATTGAGAGGCCCCTTTTACAATTTTGAAATATAAAAACAGCATTAGGTATAAAAAGGATAGCGTTGTAGACAAACTATGGAATATAAATAGTCTTGAAATATTGAAATTGGGCAATTGTGGTGAAATTTTAAATTTTATGTAAAATTGGACTATGGAATGAGGTTCGGCACCCCCTATAATTTAGCCACATTTCAAAATTTCGTAGCATGTGGTGACTTGCCGTCCACTAAAGAGCCCCCCAACGTAATTTAATAATAAACAATAAATTAATTAATGTAATAATTTTATTGAAATAATTAATTATTTTCAACTAGATCCAGCCATAGGAAATTTCCCAAGAGAAAAAGACAGCAACATTAAAAATGGCCCAAATCTTAAGCCACCTTAGTATTACCCTGTGCCCTACGTGTTCATAATAGTTATCAGAATTTTCGCCAAGTGTTTATTTGGTGCGAGGACTGATAAAGTCAATTGATCAGTGACACACCTTTTTAATTCAAGTTTCTTTAATTCTAAATAGCCTTGCGTCTCACCATCCTGTCTGATGTTGCAAAATGCTAAAACGTAATTTTAATTTATTGCTTGATCAATATTGGGATTTCATTGAAAGTAAAATTTTGAATCCGTGAAATTATTGGTTAGAGCAAAAAAAGTATGTAGGTATGATGTATGCCTGTTACAAGAAGAAGAATCCTTCAGAACTGTAATCCAAATCACAACTAAATCAGTTAGACCGCATAGTCAACTATAACTAAAATAAACAATAACATTGCATATTATGCAGAATCTAAGATAAGCATATCTATTCGGACATATCGGTCTCACCACAATAGTTTTAAGCACGCTTTAGACACTGTTTAACAAAACAAATTGCACGGCAAAACAGTGTTTAAAGCTTGTTTAAATCTTTTGTGGTAAGGCAGAATAAGATTAGTTATGAGCAAAAATGTCTAGCAACAATCTAACTAAATAAATTTTTACACCGAGAAAAGATAAAATATTCTCCCAAACGCGCCATCATTCGATATTGTTGACCGAAGTTACCGAAAACTTCGCTTATGAAGTCATAAATAAAATCCCCTGTCGCCCTCGTCAATATGAAAACTAAATCAACCCTTGCCAACGAGTTACTGAAACCCTCGGGTAATCTACTAGGAATGGATCGATCGTTGATGGCCCATGTTTCCGAAGACAGCAAAAAAATAGGACCATTGATCCGTTCAAATGACTCGGAGCTTTCAGACTGCGCGTGTCGCATAGTAAGATGTATGTATCTCTCCAGATTAGCATATGACCACGAAAAAAACTCTTTTCTACGTGTGAAAAAGTGACAGATATATACTTCACCATACTTTGTCTCGTTCTGACGCGCCAAAAGAATTAATTCGTGGTGCGTATACAGCCCGGCAAAAGCTCTCCAACTTAGATTAGTAAAGACTTATTTGACATTACGTACGTTTGTCCTATGAAAGCTTTGTCATTTTTTAATTATTCTTCCCATAAAATCTGTCCATGGGATCGGGTAGGTAAGTTATAATATAAATAGCTTTTGCGCGCCGCTTGGCCCGCATGATAATTTGACTTTTGTATTGTCCCACAAGAACCTATTATTTTTCCGTAGGAAAAAATAGCCTATGTTATACTCTATTGTACCAATTTTTGTAGTAAGAATTGATAAACCACTGATTTACCAGTATATTTTGATCAGTTTGTATCCTACTTACAAGTGTACGCCAACTCTCAAATCCGTGAAGTGAAGCATCTTTTGTCTATTGGATTTGAGAGGAAATTGATAAAATCCGAGTTTTTTTAAATATTGTTCAGAAACTATGGTAAAATATTTGGGAATTTAATCGCATTGATAGCATTTTGGGGAAAATTTAATGTACAATGTGATTGAAAATGGATAAGGTACATAGAAACAAGTAGGTATTGGAAATTTGGTCTGATTCATAGCATTTTGGGCAAAATTCATAATAGATTCAAATAATTAGTAACATTTTACTCATTGCTGATAAGACCGAATACCTAAAATCATTTTTGGGGATCCCCACAACAAAATAGATTAGACAGAAATATCGGAAACATTTTAAATATTATGAGGAAATTTTAATAATATAGCTGTACCAAGCCCGATTACCTAGTCTAGATGACAGAAAAAATACCAAAGAAATGTTCAAGGTTTCCCACTCTCGCAGCTCTCGGGTATTTATTTGGTGTTAATTTTATTACAGTTAAGTGAAGTGATTTATAGTTCGGCCGTTCAGAGAATGCGTTCCTGACACGTCATCTTGAAAAAATGTTTATGGTCGATATCTCGGAAACTTTGTACTTAAGGGCAAAAAACATTAAGATCATTATTGTAGAAAATAAAATTTTGCATCTTTTGTTTTCAGTAAACTTTTTTGTGAAACTTACCGTTTACGATTTATGGGCCATTTACTTAATGAAATTTCATTAAATGGACCTTAAAACATTAAATGGTCCATAAATCGTAAACGGTAAGTTTTACAAAAAAGTTTACTGAAAACAAAAGATGCGAAATTTTATTTTCTACAATAATGTTTACCTTAATGTTTTTTGCCCTTAAGTACAAAGTTTCCGAGATATCGGCCATAAACATTTTTTCAAGATGACGTGTCAGGAACGCATTCTCTGAACGGCCCAACTATAGTGACAACATGACGAGCCACAGTGAAAGCAGTGATTGAAAAAACGACTTTACAAACAGACAGTGACTAAAACGTCTTTAGCAAGCGGAAACCTTGACTACTTAAAGCAAATAAAATAAATAAATATTTGGGGACATCTTACTCACGATCTCTGACCCCAAACTAAGCAAAGCTTGAGATATGGCTGCCAGAGACTGATATACTACATATAATACTCGTACATATTTTTAAATACATACTTATATAGACAGTAACTAAAGACCCAGACGCAGAGCAAACAATTATGTTCATCACATAAGTACTTGCCCTGGGTGGGGATCGAACCCACGCCTCTTTGACCTAGAAGTTAGGGTCACTAACCAGTGCACAAGTATTGACTGCATCGGTGGCTCATGAGCCACCGATACCGAGGCAGTCAATACTTGTTTTTTAAGCAGATTTTGATAGCGTGGACTTGCTATCACTTAAATTTTTGTCGTTGTCTTTTCTAATGGTGAGACGCCAAACCTAGGTTCTTATCCCTTCCACTAGTATTTCCTGTCAGGGAAGCTACGGAACACAGACAACTCCACACAAGATAAGGACAACCACCCAGAATCAGAACAGATTTATAAATTCATTCAAACATTTTGTCGGCTAAGAATCGAATACTGATATACCACCAAATGGGCCAGGAAGGTTATTGCGCTTCCCGAAAAACAATACACCAACAACGCGACATGAAACTATCGATAATGTCGTAGCGTATTCTGCAAAGATCCATCAATGAAATGGAGTCTCTAAGGAATCACAGATTCGCAGGGTAACAAAGCGTCGAATGATCGTGAAGCAAATCGCTTCACCGACTCCCGCTCAGTCATTTGTCATCGCTCAGATGGGCTAACTTTTTGTTAGGGACAGGCTCACTTCATCGCTGCTTTTGTAAGGGAATCGCGCAGTGTTATCGCGGCTGACACTAATGTGGCCCACTGTTACCGCTAATCGACTCATTTGTAAGCAATTTAGGGACTATGGAAAGCGAATCGTCATTTTTCTTTCTCCATCTTGCGTCGTTTAGACGTGCTTTATTGAAATTACATCGTATTTTTAACCGACTTCCAAAAAAAGAGGAGGTTTTGTGTTCGTGTGTATGTTCATCTATAATTTCGTACCGTATCGAAACATTATTTTTAGTTCGAAAGGGTACCTAAACTCCCGAGGTGGTCCCATTTAAATTTTACAGAAATCGGCTGAGCCGTTTTTGATAAATCAACAATAATGTAAACCATTCGAGCGAAATCTTCGAATTTTGTACACGATGGAAGGCGGTTTTGCCATTTTTTGCGAAAATAATTGTTGGTACAAAAATTTTAATCGAATTATTTTTCTCGAATTGTTCCAGTCATTTACTTATACTACAATCGCTTTCCATACATAATACAATCATGAAATATGCGCATAATCATAAACGACGCACTCAATATACATATTTTAATGTTTGACTATTTACTTTTCGCTTAAATTTAATTTGAATATCACGCTGCAAATTGTGTAAAACCAAACAAGTAGGTACACACATGACTTATAAATTTCATATAATACTGTATACAGATCAGATTTCGGGGATGTTGAAACAGGTCGGCCTCCCGCGGGCCATAAATTTGGATAAAACAATTTCATCTGACTGGAATCGCACCCCAAACTATGCGGCTTACCTCGTAAATCCCGATTAGCTTCGGGTGAAAGAATGAATCAATAGATTATCCGCCAATAATATCTGTACACCGATATCGGATGTCGAGAGTTGGGAAATGTATGTAGCCAATTTCAGGAAGGAACCGTTTCTCTGAAGAAAAGTTATGGCGTTTCGAACGTTATCTATATTTGGGGATTGGTTGGAAATTGGGAAGCTTATTTTTACTGTCCCACAGCACAGAAACTCTTAAGTAGGAATATTTACCTGCTTATGTGTAGTAGGAACGTACTAATCCTTTTTATTTTATTTTTATTTTAATCGGGAACCTGTTACAGAAATACATTAAAAAATATTTGTTGACGGCCAATTACAGGATTCCACAAGTAAGTTGAAATGAAGTTGATCGAGTAGACTGAAAAGTATAAATAAGTAAATAATAGCTGTGATTGCACAAGCGGCAATCACCAACCCAGCTCCAGAGACAAGCGACGGACCGCGCGCCGCCCGTGAAATCACAGCTATACAAAAAATGCGCTCGATAGCAAACGTTTCATATGTACAGGTATGTAACGGATATATTAAATAAGTCAACATCGTAATTGGATGTTACTTCATTGAAACTCCAGCTTGCTCTTATCAGATAACTTTTCTGTTCACTTAACTTTTCATATGATGTTATGTTTGCTGTAGGGACAAAAAGAGAGCACGATCTCCTGGTTGAATTAATCGGCACTTTAAGACCTAAACGCTCCAGGAGCTCAGGGCAGTCGACTGCGCCATTACACATATCTTTAATAAATATACGATATCAGCAATATTACGTCTGATATGTAAGGGAAGAATGTGAAATTTATGACAGCGCGGTTATTCCTAATCAATTGGCACTCTTTTAGGGGCTTATTCTATACATCAAAACTAAAAAAAATTGTTTTGCGACTTTTGTCAAAACCAAAAAATAAAATTGTTGTTCTATAGAAAAAATATCGTTAACCCGCGACAAAATGTATGGAAAAGATATTTTTTTATTTTAAATTGAAGATGATGGAGAAACCGCGCTCAATGCGTGTAATGTAAATATCATAAGCAGGATTCCAAATTTGTGAAGCATATTCGAGATGACTACGCACAAACGTGACAAATTTTTTAGAGTTTTAATTGATATAAATTCTGCTGATAAACGTTAAACAAAGCCCAGTGCTCTTGATGCTCAATTTATTATACTATCAATATGTTCATCAAAGAGTAACTTATTTTCGTAGATAACGCCTAAATCTCGAATCTAATTGAATTGCTAGTTGTGTTAGTTTATAATACTTATATTATAACTAAGTTTTGTCATTAGGAACAACTTTTTACAATGATCTTACATTATACGAGTACATCGCGGCATCTTTATTATTGTCACAGGAAGACCTGACGAATATACAAATAATCAGCCAAGTGCGAGTCGGACTCGCGCACGAAGGGTTCCGCACCGTTTGGGAGCCCCTATTTAAATATTTTATTTTTAATTGAATTATTTATTTTTGAAGACAATATACAACTAAATTTTCTGTGAACATTTAAAGCATCTATCTGTTGCCGTTTTTAATATCGCGCAAAAAAAATCGCAAAATACCCCCTTAAATAGGTATTTATTTTATTTCAATTCCGTTATTTATTTTTCAAGTGAATACACAACTCAATATTTTGAGAATACATCTTTCAATCTTCTACCTGTTAAGTACCATTATTAACATCGAGCGAAACACGGCTGAAAATTCAGGTTTGTTTTTTGAGAGCCCCCCTTAAATATTTATTTTATTTTGTTGTTATAGCAGCAACAGAACTACATCATCTGTGAAAATTTCTACTTTCTAGCTATCACGGTTCATTAGATACAGCCTAATGACAGACGGACAGCGGAGTCTTAGTAATAGGGTTCCGTTTTTACCCTTTGGGTACGGAACCCTAAAAATACCAATACTCAAAATCTTTCGACGTTCACAATATTCATGATAGGTATATTGTTTCGTTTCTGATTTAAATTAGTTTGTTTATGGATCTCAGCGATTTCAGATAGGTATCAATCAATCCTGAAATCACGAAATAAAATCACGTATCACATTAAAGATGTCATTGACTCATTCGTGTTCACATTTGACTTGGCGAAATGTATGAAACGAAATATATAGTTATTTTTTTATATAGCGGTACTTATTACTTCCGTGAAATTAAATTTGTTCATACTAATTCGTTCAATTAACTCTTTTCAGTTCATTTTCATCGTTATTACTTATAATATTCTTTTAAGTCCATTCAGCGGTTTGCGAGTACTAAATTTTTTACGCAGGATTTTTATATTTTCATCACAAAGATGGCCTTGATTTGAAGTCCGCTCTTAATTTTTCATAATAGCGTCTGTCTACGTCTTTTCTATTGAAGATGAATATTGAACGCTATAAGCGTTGATAGAAGGAACAAAATTGGATGGCAATGTGTCGAAAAACATTTTTAGCTTTGTGTGACTTGTGTCAATAGGATGAGAATGCTTGTAATCAGTTTATTTAGGTGTTCAGTGTGATTTACGCCTGAACAATGACACTATTGCTTAAATTACATTGTAACCTTAGTATTTAAAGTAGGTAATAGTTGGTACATCTCAATAATTAACAAATTATTGCACTGACATTTTCAATCCACCGTCGAACATATATGCCGACGTTTGAAAATATTTGGACCATATTCACCGCGTTGGTCCAGTTGGGAGTTTAGAAGTAAAGTATTACCTAAAATAGAACAAAGTATTTTTTTATTGCTTTAATCTGTGTCAGTAGTGTTACAAGTAATTCGTGTCGACAGTGTGTCCTAGTGGACATGAAATATGCAATTTGGTAGGTAGATATCTAAAGACTTACTAGAAAAGTGACGGATGGTATCATACGCTATCGATTTTTTTTCTTCGGACGTATGCAGGATACCTCATAATGTTTTCCTTCACCGATATACCAGTGGTGTACAAATCCGTACAAAAATTAGATAACTTTGGTACGGGACCGGGATTTAAACCCTTGACCTCATGATTGTAAGGCGAGCACTCTCCCACTAAACCACGATGGTTATTAACTTTAATTATTTTATCAAGGAATATGTGTATCATTTCTGTATTATGAACAAGCTGACTAAACATACTGTCTAATTGTTTCTACCTATAAAGGGATGACTTCTGACGCAGAAACGTAGTCTCTCACTATGCGCCTTATTAGTAAGCTCCAAGTAGCCCAACGAGCTATGGAGAGGGCTATATTGAGTAAATTTTTCATAATACAACGAAAATTGTTAAGTAGGAAAAATTCTATTATCTGCGAGCTATTGAAATGTCAAAAAAAAAAACTGTAGAATCAATCAAGATCAACCGTCAAATCGTTTTTTTTTATTTTCCACCTCCCTTATTAAGGGTGGGACGGAGGGGACGGAAAGTGGCATAGTCTTCTTTTTATCCCGGATAAATAAAGGGTTCCCATGGAATAGCAAAAAAATCAAAATATCATGCGGGCGAAGCCGCGGGTAAAAACTAGTAGGTATATTATATACTCGTATAGGTAACATGATTATAGTTTTATTATATTTAGTTGTAGTTAATAAAGGAAAACATATTACACATTTTAAAGAAATGTGAACCAAGTAAGTACCTGATTCATATTATCACATCATTTTACAAATTAACGTTGTTAACCATTTACTGCGACCAATAAACTAAAGCAATTTAGCGACAGCGTTGAAATACTAACATTACATCAGGGATCAACAGAATAATTTGCTATAGGTACCTACCCACTTATTCAAAAGCTTCCTGTTGATCCATTATAAAATAATTATATGTTTTGATGTTTATCATGATAGAACCATGTTCATTTTGTTGAATAACTTAATATTTGTAATGTGTAATTGATCGAAATATATAATTGATCGAAATAGAGAAATGGTGTTCGTAAAAACAGGATTTTAGAGACTGAAAAACTGTTTTAAATTACATACCCAACATTTCATATTTTAACTTCAGGTTACTTTCAAAGATTATTTATATGTATAAAACTACCTATTTTGTATTGAATTTGCTCGAATTTTTATAAGTAATTTACTAAAACCACAGAGCTATTACAACTAGAGAGATAGCTCTGTTGTTGTTAGAAAAATAACGTACGTTCTTTTTCTAAGGTTGCTTGAGGCAATTCTCAAACACAAAAATGTAAAGGAAATCTGGTTCAGCGCTGTCAAAACTGTCAAAAAAGTATTGGAAATGACGCTAATGAGAGAAAAACACGGCAACTAGCCACTGAATCGAAATATTTTTTATGTCTCTTTCTAACTCATGTATCAAATCATTACATATTTTTCTTTCTTTTCTCGATTGACCACGTTATCCCTCTGGTATTTCTTTTTCTAAAACAGTTTTATCGTGTCAGTTGAACGAGAAAAATAAAATATTTAAGCCTTTTTATAGATCTCTGAATATCGAGAGACAATATTATTTAACAATGACTTTTAATTTAACTGGTGTTGACGTTTTCATTTAAGTAATAGTTCAACATAATGTATTATCCCCATAGTTCCAAATAAGAATGTTTTAGAAAATTAATTTACATAATTTTAATGTACTACTAAATAACATCTACACAATCGATGTATTTGAGTTTAATTAAATATACAACGTACCGATAGTATCGATACGAGTACGTGGCTAGCAAATGCAACTCGATTGAAATGGGTCATCATCGATATTCATCGCCAGGCTATTGAATCGAATAGGGCCCAATTTGCACACTAATGCGGCCTATGCCTAATTAAGGAAAATTATAAATCACTGTAGCAAAAATAACTGCAAATGTTGAGTAATAAATGAATAAACTGTGATCTTTATTAATAGAGTTGCCACTTTATTTCAATCTCGTCAACTTATTAGGGTTCCGTACCCGAAGGGTAAAAACGAGACCCTATTACTAAGACTCCGCTGTCCGTCTGTCTGTCTGTCACCAGGCGGTATATCATGAACGGTGATAGCTAGAACGTGGAAATTTTATTTTTGCTTATAATTTACATACCTATATCCATAAAAGGGAAAACACTAATATATTTAAATAATGAACATGCAGACTAGAGGGACGTACGAGACATTTTTGAACGTTGAATATTTTTTTGTTTTCTTTTGCCTTGATTTGCAGTAATTTTCGTTGAAAGAGATTCCTATCTATTGATTCGTGTCATTATTGAAGAAGATACGATGAATTTGGATGTTCGATAAACGATACGCTTTGACGTATTGAAATCGCAAAGATTTTATCATACAGCCTTGTGCTAATCAGTAAAACGAACGGAAAATATACGCGAAAACTCGAACAATAACATCAATTAGCAGGTAAATGGGCATTTACGTGATTTATCTATACCGATATTTTAAAGAGGAAAGATTTGATTGTTTATTTGAATCGAATAGGCTCCGAAACTAGAGAACCGATTTGAATTTTTTTTTAAAACAAACGGAACGGAAAACGAACGGAAAATATACGCGAAAACTCGAACAATAACATCAATTAGCAGGTAAATGGGCATTTACGTGATTTATCTATACCAATATTTCAAAGAGGAAAGATTTGATTGTTGGTTTGAACCGAAGAGGCTCCGAAACTATAGAACCGATTTGAAATATTTTTTAAAACAAACGGAACGGAAAACGAACGGAAAATATACGTGAAAACTCGAACAATAACATCAATTAGCAGGTAAGTAAATGGGCATTTACGTGATTTATCTATACCAATATTTTAAAGAGGAAAGATTTGATTGTTTGAATCGAATAGGCTCCGAAACTATAGAACCGATTTGAAAAAAAAAATTTGGGTTAGAAAGCTACACTATTCCCGGTGAACATAGGCTATTTCATATTTTCAAAAATATTAGGGTTCCTTACTATTTGTCTCCTTTAGCCAATCGTATAAGGGCGAAGCCACGACGGGCAGCTAGTTTATAGATATAGTAATAGAAAAAAAACATGAATTAATCCTTACATAGTATAAAATAAAGTCGCTATTTTCGTTTGTTTGTTTGTCTGTATGTTTAAATCTTTAAAACTACGCAACGGATTTTGATGCGGTTTTTTTAATGGATAGAGTGATTCAAGAGGAAGGTTTATATGTATAATACACCTGTGCGAAGCCGGGGCGGGTCGTCTAGTAAATATATAAATGTATTTTTTATGCTACATTTACGGGGTTATCCAAAACCCAAAGCCGAAAAGAGGTGATCAGACCATCATTATGCATAACTTTACCTATGGGGCCATCAAAATGAGAGAGAAAAAATCACCTGTTTCATACCTACCTATATCGATTCCGATTCCCGGTTGAAATTTTGTATGGAACAGCTTTCGAATTCCGGATTGGCCTTATAGTAAAAGTTGTTCATATTTATATTATTATTATCAATAGATCTAGGTACTCGATAGAGTAAGGAATCCTAAAATCATATAAAACATAATAAAATAAGTATTTTTATGATATACATAAAGATATTATCTACTCCTACATCTTGGAGTAGGCCTACACGCATCGCTTGCCAAACTAAAATGGAAATGGACTAGACATTTTTATCAAGACGGGATGTTAACAGGTGGACCAAGGCAATCACCGAGAAATAAGACATTCAGAGGCAGTCTACCAATCCAATGGTTAGATGATAAAATATATAGATAGGTTACCTACATAAATAATCGGCCAAGTACGAGTCGGACTCGCGCACGAAGGGTTCTTCTCACGATGGGAGCTCCCTTAAATACTTATTTTATTTATATTTTTTATTATTAAAGTGAAAATACAACTAAATATTCTGTGAATTTTTCAAGCATCCACCTGTTACAGTACGTGCCACCAAAGATGAGACTTGAGAAACCATTTTGGTTTGTAATAAATACACAAATTCTGGATAATAGATATACAGACGTTTAAAAAAGTTTATAAAACGTTTATTGGATATACAAATTCTGGATAATTAGTTTGTACACGACTGTCCCTGCGCAAGATCCCCCACCACTGACGCTCGTCAAGTCTCATCTAGAATGGCACGCACTATACCATTATTAATATCGAGCGAAAAAGCCCCCTTAAATATAAATTTTATTCTGTTTTAGTATTTATTGTTATAGCGGCAACAGAATTGAGTACGGAACCCTAAAAATCAAATGCATATTTGAATGAAAGTTTGCACAGACCCGGAAAGAAAGGCGCGTATTGATGAAAATAACTTTTTTTATTGTATTGTTTCTAGCGCGCATAGTAATAAAACTGTTACACATGAACACGTCATGCTCGCCAATATTGTGGGTGTTTGGACCGGTGCCCGGCGACACACCTCGAAGTTAAAAACAACTTAAGAAAAAACACTATCACAATACACACGCGGTTTCACTGAGCTTGTTTTTGAAAGGGCAAGCGTAAATACTCGTAAATACCAGCGCACATATCGACGTACCTAGTAGGTACTTACTAGTAAAACTACTCGTAGTTACGCAAAAACAGTAGACGGTAGGTAGTAGGTAGTAGTACACGAACAACTATATATAATAGTAACGTAACAAAAAAAACTTATACCTATTTACATAAGAAAAAATCCGAGAAAATATCTACAACTGACTAGAAAAAGAAAGTATTTTAATAATAATATAATTTTACTAAATAAGAATTTTAACCATTTTACAAAATAATTAACTAGACTTCAAGGTGTCTACGTAATTATATATATAGTATTAAAATATTACTTTTATTTTATACATAAAATGTACGACTATGTAGAACTATGAAAATAGCCAAAGTAGCAAGAAAACCAACGGAAATATTGTCTAAACCCAACCCAAGCAAATCCTACTAATATTAAAAACGTGAAAGTTTGTATGTATGGATGTTTGTTACTCTTTCACCCAAAAACTACTGAATGGATTGAGATGAAACTTTGCAATAATAATGCTTATAGGTACGAGTACATCAGAATAACACTGCTATAATTTATAACGATATTGCGTGAAACGAAGTTCGCCGGGTCAACTAGTAGGTATTTAAATAGTTAAACATTAAAAAATAATGAAAGCGCTTATTTTGGATAAATATGTTAGTGGTAACGTTCTACATTACTTTTTATATTGGACACATTTAACAATAATGACACTGCTAAATGAGTGGGCAGATATTGGACCTCTTCCAAATAATACCCACCTACCTGCATCAATCGAAAAAAAAACAAGTTTTGTGCAAATATTTAGAAGTTCGATCACTTTTATCAAAGACCGGTGACGGATAATTTATTCTTTACATAATAATAAAGTATGAATAAACGTGATGATTGGAATGTATGTCACATGTCAATACATAACACAGCCGGCCTTGGTTCGAGTCGAAGCAATATGCTACTGAAAGTTGTCTAGACGAGAAAAATAGAGTAAAATTACTTACCGCTCAGATTTATCAGGAAGAATATTACAACACTGCTAATGATAAGTTTTTTAGCCATGTTTGTTGATCATCTATTTTTAAAAAACAAATTATCACTAATTTACACGCGTACTACAACATCGATATCGTAGATCTTATTCTCAAATTATATTGCAAAGTATAAATCTTTGAAATCTTTTCAAATGGTGCATAAAACACACTCCGAATTTATTTAATGTTTTATTAATAACGTATTCGAATACGTAGCGGAAGTTTCTTTAGAGAGCGACAACATTCCACCATGAAACTTTGGTATCAACTGGTGAAGAGAATGAAATGAAATTATGTTGAACGAACGTATTCTCGAATGGCGGGAGAAGAGATTGAAATGAACTTAAATGAATGAACAATGATTGAGTATGAATTAACCATGGATGTATTACGTAGAACATCCTTGGAATTAACCATCTTCACAAGCTTCTTCTTCATAATGGACATTACCAAGGACAGCATGACGAAACTGTAAATTTTTATATATCGATAGCACTTCGACGTAGGTACCTATTTGGTTTTGCGTTTTGAAATCCCAAGAATATGAAATAGGGCAGATAATTTGGTTTAATTTAATATGGTTGAATAAATACAAGCTCCGAGTAAATGTTTGAATGATTTTTTAAAAAAAGTGTCATAGAATGTCAATTGTCAAACAATATGTCATTAATGTCAAAATGACAAACCGATGAACGAAAGTCAAAATAGAAAATAGCCCTGGTTTCGTTTATTTTTTATTAAAATTTAATGTAAAGGTTTCACTTAGCGGTTTCTGTGAAGAAAGCAAAATAATGATTGTATAACCTAAGGATAATTATTTTATGTGGAAATAATTATACTTCTACAACATAACCTACAATGGCTACATCTATTCTAAAAAATATTTTACGAATTAGACCATCAAATATATTACTGAAACGGTGGGAAAGCTCCGAAAAGCGTGTGTCAGTATACGATCCTTTCGTACTGGCTCCTAAGAAAGATAAGAAGACATACATACAAGCAGTAAAAGTGTTTGAAACTCGTGATACTAGAAGAAGGGGTCATGTCGAGTTTATTTACGCAGCGTTGGCTCGAATGAAAGAGTTCGGAGTGCATAAAGATTTGGAAGCATACAAGGCTTTAGTGGAAGTACTTCCAAAGGGAAAGTTCATACCGGTCAATATATTTCAATCTGAATTCATGCATTATCCTAAGCAGCAGCAGTGTGCTGTTGATTTGTTGGAGCAAATGGAAGATAACAGTGAGTATTACTTTATTTTTCTCAGAGATCTCCTAACAATAGATGCTCAGTTGTACAGCTGTGAAAAGGAGGTGAATGTTGGCGCAGTAGCAATATATTCATATGTTATTGGCGAAAGAGGGGATGTGCACAGCTTCTAGCTGATTTCATAGCCACCAAGGAGCTTAGTTTCGATGTTATATATGCCAAATAACATTGGTATAAATTGAAAAAAAAAATTATAAAAATTAAAACTCTAGAAGTAAGAAATATCAGTCTGGCCTTTTTACTAGGCTGTAACTTCTACCATTCTCTCTTACTAATTTTATATCAACTTACAGAAGTAATACCTGACTCGGAAATGGAGCAAATGCTGCTCAATGTTTTTGGTCGTCGTGGAATCCCTCTCAGAAAGTTCTGGAGAATGATGTACTGGATGCCAAAGTTCAAGAATTTGAGCCCGTGGCATCTGCCTGATGAACTGCCCAATGACACTCTGGAACTGGCTAAAATGGCTATACAAAGGATTACCTCTGTTGATGCTGAAATGAAAATAAGTGTTTGGCAGGTTTGGCTCCTTTTAACATTTGCTACTCATGGAAAATATCACATTGATCCATTGCTAGTTTCTCTATGTATGTATCCAATTTTTACAACTGCAGCATAGGACATCTACTGATAAAGTAATCCTGACAGTCTCATCATATTATTTACAAGTAGGAATAGGCCGAAAATCTACCACAAAAACATCCTGCTCATAGCATACATGGTTGAAATAATTTTTTTATGTAGTAATTATATGAATAGGAAAATATAATTCAATAGGGTTGCCTTGGCCCATACTGCCCTCATATGTTCAAGAGCATTATCTTAACCAAGGTGTACTTTAAGAAAATTTGTCCATCAGTTATTGTTATTTTGTTACATGTGTAATTTTTCAAGCTGTCAGATGTGTTAAACCTCATTCATTTTACTTGCTTACACTTTAGGGCTTATGAGGGCAGGGTCTTGCAGTGGATATCCTACACCTAATATACTGACTGCCAACTTGGCTAACATTGTCTTTACATTTTGACTATCTTTGAAGTATTAACAACTTTTTAATTTCTAGTATAATGGAAGCATAGGCCAATTCAAACTTCTATGCGGCTGTGATGTTATCTACGAGCTGCGCAAAACCCAATCCTGACTGAAGCTCACTTAACAGCTGCATGAGGATTGGATTTTGCGCAGCTGCTAGCTAACTTCACAGCTGATTCGGGCTAGATACTTTTTATTTTGCATACTTACCTTCTGTATTGTAATAAATATTTTCTGTCAGACAGAAGAAATAGAAGCATCACTAGACAAAACCTGGATAGTGAGTGCACAGAGCCAAGCTCAGAAGATCCTGTTATCACAGCAGCCACCGGAGGAGCCACTTGTCATACGAGGACCGTTTGAAGTGTATTTGAGAGAGCAAATTGTCACATACTTCATCCTCTATGGAAAGACCAGACCAGATTTTGTGGATAATACTGATTTAGATGGTAAATATAATTGTTTAGTAGAAATACTCGCAAATGAAATTTAAAAAAAATCGGCCAAGTGCGAGTCGGAATCGCGCACGAAGGGTTCCGTACCGTATGGAAGCCCCATTCCTCATGCCGTTATTAATAGCGAGCAAAAACTAACTAAAAATCACGTTGGTTGTATGGGAGCCGCCCTTAAATATTTACTTTATTAAGTTTTTAGTATTTGTTGTTATAGCGGCATCAGAAATACATCATCTGTGAAAATTTCAGCTGCCTAGCTATCATAGTTTATGAGATACAGCCCGGTGACAGACAGACAGACGGACATTGAAGTCTTAGTAATAGGGTTCCGTTTTTGCCCTTTGGGTACGGAACCCTAATAATAGCGTTTCCATACATTTTGTCCAGAGTCAATGATATTTTAAGGAACAGCTGAATTTTGGATAAATATTAATTCAAAAAATAAACGAGAACTTTGTTTGCCATGTACATTTTTAACAATAACTATGCTTGTCCATTATGCCCAATTTTATAGGCGCCATCGCAGTTTTAATAGCAAATGTTCTTGTTTCTTTTTCACTGTATGCATTTGAAAAAGAGAACAACATTTTAAATTGCTTTTAAAATTACGATGGTACCTTTAAAATTGGGCCTAATGGCTCTAAACTAGTTAAAAACTGTCTCTCTGTGCCATTGACTTTATTTCGAAAATTGCACTAATAGTCCTACAAGTCTTTTTCAACTGGTTTTATTGGAGATCTATAGGAGAGACCTATGTTCAGCAATGACCTATGGCTCAAGCAAGGATGACTTACAGCCAGTGGCGTGCACACAGTTTTAAGACAGGGTAGGCTGAAAATTTTACTCACCAAAAACACGTTGGTTTTGGTTCGTCGTCTTGTCGATTGATAATGTAATTGCCAAATGCCAGCTCAAATATCCATAGATTGACTGCTTTTATAGACATATCAATTTACGGATATTCGAAGTGGCCTTTCGGCGCGTTTGTTTGATGTTTTGTAATGTTTGTGTGATTTGCAATATTTAAATGAAAGCAGTGAAAAGATGGTGGTGTGAGTATATTATATAGGATTGTTTTATTTGTATATTAAATCAACATGCCTAATGCCTATCTTTCTGTAAGAATGTCTCCAATATGGAATCGTAAAAGTTGGGAAGGGGCAAATCCGGTGCACGACATATCTCGATAACTTGTTTTTTTTCACCGAAAGATAGTTTTGAAAACGCATCATATTTTATTTTCTCAACACACACACCATCAACAACTTTCACAGACAATATTATCAATTTTTCACTCTATTAACAATGTTAAAATCCTAAATATCTGATAGCGTAGCTAGTCACAAACACTTAACACAATGCACATCAAACAATATGGCGACTATTGACTATTGAAATTAATACTAAAAAAGGGAAATATAATAATACCACAAAAAAATGATGGCCATCTAAATGTATGAAATTCAATGAAACTCCTAAAATAATTGCATTGCATAGCAAACTTTCTTTCGGAAATGTTCGGTACGAGTCGTAATTGTTCGTGTTAGCCAAGCAAAAAGACACTGTCTTTTCATGCAGTTGTGTGCGTGATTTTTGTCATTGTGTGTCAGCAAAGCCCACGTAGCTATAGGAACGCACACACATTAAATCCGCATGACCACGACTTACCGCGAGAGCACACATACAAAACATTAAGAGATCCATAGTTTGTGTCTTTGCCGTGGCAAGGGCGGGTGGCGCTTGTGCAGCGCGAATCGGGAAATTACTTGTCGATCTTATCTTAATGATACCACCGGCACTCGATAGGTGGAGCTGATTTATGATTTAAGTTTTTTATGTTATTTTGTTTATTGATAAAATATTATTGGACCTATTATCAGAACTAGGGTAGGCAGTGTCTTTCTGTCTTTATGAAGCGTCCGCCACTGCTTACAGCCGTAGACTATAGTTATTTATTTTCTTTTTAACCGACGAAACAACTGAAGAGGTTCTCAAGTCGACTTTTTTTATGTTTGACGCATAACTTTTTACATAGTAGACCGATTTGATAATTATTTTTTCATCTAAATTTTATCTAAATCGGCTGAGCCATTTTTGATAAGTCAACAATAATAAGAAAATTACTACATCGATCCCCGCGAAGTCTAAGTATATTCATATTCTGTACATGGTTGAAGTGAGTTAAGCCATTTTTGGTAAAAAATCAATCATTATTAGATTTTTCTTAAATTGTCAATTTTTTTTTTTTTTTTATTCTATATAGGTTTGCGTTTGACTACATACTGCCTGATGTTGAGCAGATATGCGGTCTAGGATGTAGCACGCTTACCTAGAAGATACCTATTTACTCGGGATTTGAAGACACCCACGTCGTACTTTAGCGGGAAGACAGACCCAGGCAAAGCGTTCCACATTCTGGCTGTTCGTATGAGGAATGAGGACTCGAAACGCTTGGTTCTAACGCGCGGAATGTCCACCATAAAAGGGTGGCGCTTTGGTCACGTCTGTCTAGCCGTACGATAGAAGAAAGGGGCAGGTGGGACCAGATTGTGCAACTCCTGAGCGCACTCCCCGAAGTGTATCCGATAAAAGGCCGACAAACACGCCACCTTACGTCGATGCTCAAGACTTTGCAGCTGCGACTTAGTCAAGGTGTCGTTGTCAATCAGCCTCCTGGCTTGGCAATTTAATGTAGGCATGTGTTACTACTTACTACTGCTCACCTAAGAATGTTGTAAATAACAATAAAATACCTTAGTTATCAACATGTTCCATAAAATAATTCTAACATAATATTTTCTTTGTTCTATAGATGTATCAAACATAGAAAAGCCTGCAGGAATACCTGGTTTCATCGGGAGGACAACACTGCCGGCACTCAAATGCACAGTACATGAACAAGATGACGGGACTATAGTTGCCGTTTGTGCTACAGGTGAGATATTCCTGGATTTGTATGTATGACAATAGAAAATATTCATTTCATCTGATAATATACTGAGTATTAAAACAATTTATTTGCAATATGCTGAGTGTGTGAGTTTTGTCGAAAACATGACGCGCTCTACGGCGAGCGCGTAAGCATGTAATTTGTATGAAGACAGTACAGTTCAAAAACGCGCCGCTAGTGGCGTTGTACATTTCTTCATACAAAATACATGCTTACGCGCTCGCCGTAGAGCGCGTCATGTTTACGACAAAACTCACACTCAGCATACTAAAGTAATTTATATAAAATCTAAAAAGGCCATAACCGACTTCAATCGTAAACGAACTTCGAATAGCTTGGTCGAATCATTTTTTTTAATAATTTTGATTTTTCAAAAACAGCTCAGCCGATTACGATAAAATTTAAATGCCTGATCTGGATCTCTGAAAAATGATCTACCAAACAAAAAGAATCATCAAAATCGGTTTATGATTCGCTTTCGAGTAATCGCGTAACATACCTACATACAAAAACATACAGATGAACTGATAACCTCATTTTTTGAAAAAATTAAGCATGATAATAATGACCACAGTTTATCCATAAAACTATTATGGATAAACTATAAATAATAGTTTACTGACTTAACCCAAGGTTAAGCTAAACTAGCTAGGATCCTGAGCCTAAACAAGATGTAATCTCAGCAAGGATTATAAACACACTAGCAGCCTCCCTTATTTTTTTGAAATTATAATATAGCCTATGACTCCCGGGGATTGTGTAGCTTCCCAACAGTGAAAGAATTTTTCAAATCGGTTCAGTAGTTTCGGAGCCTATTCAATGCAAACAAACAATCAAATCTTTCTTCTTTATAATATTGGTATAGATTAAGAACACACTGGATCTTGTGATAAAGAAGGAAAAAACTTCCTTGACAGATAAATACTAAATATTTATTCGATACTGCTTGACATAGGCACATAAGTAATTATAATACTGCTCGCCTATAAACAAAAAACAACATACTGCTATAGGCCGCGTCACACAAGTTGGCGGAAATGTAGTTAGCCACAAGCTGCGTAATATCCAATCAACGCGCGGATTTGTGTGAGCTTCAGTCAGGATTGGATATTGCGCAGCTTGTAGCTAACTTCATTTCCGCCAACTTATGTGACGCGGCCTATAATACCTTTGATGTTTCATTGGTCCATAAGTAATAGTGTTAGCAAAGAAATAAGGTTTTTGACGTGACAACGTCTGATAATTCGATAGAGCCGGCTGCACGCACGAAACGAAAATCATGCGGCGTTACCTCGCTCTGAGGCTTTCCATGTAAGGCTTGAAGTGCAAGCGAGAGCGCGGAACGAGCGAGACAAAGAAGCACAATCGGAAGACGTTGTCACGTTCAACTATCGTCAGTAAACCGACTTTACAGACAACCATTTTTTTTTCTTCAGTAATAAAATGAGATGTGCAATTTTATTACTGAAGAAAAAAAAAACCTTATTTGATCCCCAAAACACCCTAAGGCTAAAATAACCCTAAGACTCACAGATACTCATATAACTTTTTATTCCTTCACCAGGTAGCTCATCAAGAGACTCCCTGTTATCTTGGGTAAGGCTCCTGGAGAAGCATGATAACCCGGTACTTTCAAGTATACCTGTGATATTCACCCTCTCAGCACCCCCTACAGACATATCTGTGCCAGAGTCAGCACCTGTACCCAAGGGAGACAGTAAAAGACCATCTCAAACTTAGTAAATGTAGTAAATAAGTGCTTGTTAAAATGTGAAAATGTATATTTATGTTTAGATTATGTAGTAAAATTGTTATGTTTTATCTGAAGATTTTTATTATCCTTAAGCCTTCTGTTTATAAAGATTCGAGTTAGATTCGAGTTAGTTCCTGGCGGGGATCGCGGTTCACGTTATTTTGATGAAAAATATTTGTTGTTTGTAAATATTCGTATGTCAGGATTATTTAAATATAGAAGCTTCAAGCGAATATCTATAGAGACACAATCGTGCAAAAAAGTTGTCGAACCAAAACCCTGTCCAAGCTACCTAGTGGGCTTTTTAGTTAGTCGTAAGGCGATTGCAAGCCAACTACAACGCCGCGCGATGCCAAAGTGCTCGGTAATTAGGTGACATAACACCGAGATTCGAGAAAACGGATTGTGAATTATTTAATGTAAATATCTAAGTCGGTATGTATGACGGCGCTTGGACATTTTTTTACAACTTTCACTTTGGGACTGTGGCTCTGTAGATATTTGCTCGAAGTATAGGAGGCATTAAAAATAAACTTTGTTGCTTGAAGAGCCTGCTGTGAGCCAGTCATTTGATAGTCCATTTTTGAACAAAGGCCTACCCAAGAACGGCGATTTTGCCGTATGCACCATGCTAGGCCAGTGCTGGTTAAATGAATTCACATTTTAAGCCCGATTACAGAGGCGCCGGCGTAAAACGTAAAAAGCGTTCTCTCTATCGAATGCCTAAAGTGAAAAAGAAACAGAACTATGTTATTTAGCTAATATATATAATTCGGGCTTTTTGTACAGGTACAGCTACAAGCTCGCGCAGCTGTCAAATGAGCTTCAGTCAGATTTGGCCTTTTTGCAGCTTGTAGCTAACATTACAGCCCTAGGTTTGATATGCCATCATATTTATGGAATTATGGATGTATGCAGGTTTCCTCACAATGTTTTCCTTCACCAAAAAGCCTTAATGTAATGACAAAAGAAGAGAGAGACAACAGTGGATGGTTTTGAAAACTTCTAAAATAACACTTTTTTATTTGAATATTACCAGGATTTAAATAAAAATAAAAATTAAAGTCATCAATATTTGTATTGAGATTTAGACTAATGGTAGGTACATGTAGTCACTATAGATTGAACTTAAAATATTATCACTTTGGGTATTGCTACAGCTTTCAGAGCCCTTAGTCCAGGTTTTGCGTAGTTTACTAAACTTTCGCGTTCGCATGTGGCTCCATACATTTTGGTTAGTTCTTCCTCGTTTCCGCCAGGGGCGCTGTACATAAATGTATAGACATACGGAAACAGCTGTAGTTTCAATTTACGTGTAAACCTGGACTAACCCCTCAGGAACATCGTTACACAATCTGTGGTACTAAGTCGAAAGAACTAAATTGTATTTATAGGCCGCGCCACACAAGTCGGCGGATGTGAAGTTAGCTACAAGCTGAGCAATATCCAATCCTGACTGAGGCTCACATAAAGCCGCACGTTGATTGGCTATTGCGCAACTTGTAGCTAACTTCATATCCGCCAACTTGTGGTGCGCGGCCTATATCTAACTATATGATGGTATAGGCCGAATTAAACAAGAAGTTTGTTGTGCCAAGAAGAGAGAAGTCGTGGCACAGTAGCAAATTCATTTATCAACGGCGGAGAGGAGTGACGATTTGCGCAGCTTGTAGCCAACTTCCCTTAAGTTTGATTCGGCCAGGAGCAAAATAAACTATATGTATACTAAGCGCCACACAAATCGGCGGATGAGAAGCCGCAGATGAAACTTCGCCGTGATTCGCTAATTATTGCGCATGTGTGCACAATGCGTAGGGAGCGCGCGGGAGGCATGAGGTTGGCGGGCGGGTGTGCCCCGGCGCGAGTCTCTCTGGCTATATTTCGGCTCTTGCGCAGCGTTCTGCGATTAACTTCCCATCCGCCGATTTCTGTGGCGCTTAGTATACAACATTTCTTATACCCAGTCGTCATGCCTATTGCACTTCAAACACACTTAAGTCCACTCGTAATCCTCCTCTAGCTCAAACGATATGGTGCCCCACTGTCAAGTAATGTTGTGCCAATCTGGTTGGGGCAGCAAGTATGTTTCATTATCACTTCGTATTACTGACACTCCGGCTCCGTAATATGGGATGATGAAAGCTGAACCATCTGCTGGGCCTACAACCTGGAATACAGAGAAATGCGAATATTAACTCCAAACAGTACACCTTAGCATGGTAATGATATCTAACAGTGTTGTGATTTAACCCTGTCCTCAAATATATATCTACAGCGCCACGTGGCCACGCGGAACGCATCACGCACTAGGGCTGCCCGCCTTCAGTATTTTATTTCATCTACTTACTCTTTACCTACTTGAGTTTCTATCTATTATGATGTTTATAATATAATAATTTTATAATAAGAGTTAATATAATAATTTTATATTAATTTATTACAAAGAGAGAAATTCGTTGTGATGTGAATGAACCAGGAAACGGTAAATAAAAATACATATTGGGATTTTTGATGTTTTTGTGGTACCGTACCCTAAAAACATAAATCGAATGTTGACTAGTTACAAACCCACACGTCCATTCATCACTACGGCGGCGCACCGCGGCTGACTAGCATACCAAGAGCATACTCCGCTCCGAGGCGCGTAGGTATGATTCGCGTTCCGACCGTTTGTATGAAGACGGAATACTGTTATATATCATTACCGTGACCGTAGCATTTTCGAGTAATTCTGTATATTTAGAAATATAGATCCGAGATCCCACCGATAGAACATCCCGCTCAATAGTGTACACGGTTTTGTCAAAAACCAATCAACCTTATTTTAATCAAAAATACTAGGGGCCACATTTTGCAACCCGGTAAATATTTTATATATTCTCCTATTCAATACATTTAAAAACAAATGAAGGATATATTTTTCTATACTTCTATCTTAATTAAACATTATAAAATTTTAAATACTTGTTTGTGGTCTCCTTTCTCAAGGCCTTCCTTTAATAATTATGTAAAAAATTGGTTTGTACGCTATGAGCGGGATGTTCTTGTGGTGGTGTTTCGTGCTAATGCAAAAATATAATTAATTGGAGTAGTTATAAGGTTTATATTGGTAGCATATCTCTTTAATACAATCTTCGCAAGCCTATATCTCAACTCGCTCCGAACTGATTTGATTCATACTCGAAAATCTTGTTAGAATTAAGACTATCTTCAAAATCGGTTGATTAAAAAGAGCTACAGCAACCACCCCCTTTTTGAAAGAACTACTTCCTCATCCAAAAATCACCGACGACAATAAAAATCAAAAATATGTACCAAGGTTCGTTGAAAAATGCGACCTGCGGGCTTAGCATACGGACTATAAAATAATACTATCGACCTGTCAGTATGTGACAGAGTTATGATGAAGCATATATCTGTCACCTTTGCACACGTCGATAAACTCTTGTTGTGGTCTTGTATGCTAAGCTATCTGTAGTGGATAACCAATATCCAGACAGACAAAAGCAAAATGGTCGAGTTAAACTGAGACTCTCACTTTGTTTGGGCGGCCAATTATATTGTGGTGCATGTGACCTTATTATTGTAACCTTAGTTAACCTGGACAGCTTTTTAGTTTAATAAATGACATTCATGCTTAATAATTACCTGTGAAGCGATGAGTATAATATCTATCAGATGTCCCAAGAACAAGAATCCAAGAGTGCAGAGCTTCAGCAGACCTATACCTGGGTAGCCAAGATAAAACCGGTCCGCACCTAACATGCCCATGAACACTGACAGTAGTAATGCAGTGTGTAAGGAGTAGCCATTTCTGTAAAAAAAAAATTATAGACTGAGTCAAACTCCTTCACAGCTGTGAGTAGCTACAAGCTGCAGATAACCCAATCCTCGCGCAGCTGAGTGAGTGAGTGAGTGAGTTTCAGTCAAAATTGGGTTATCCGCAGCTTTTATCCAACATCACAGCTGCCAAGATGTTTGATTTGGACTATACATGTATTTTATATGATTGGATTTAGTAACATTGCGACAGGATTATGATAAAAGCTGTCCATGAAGCTTATGGTCTTCAGCCCGGGTAGCACGGCAAGGAGAAAACCATTTTATCTTCTCTTGTCATTGTCAATCGTGGACTCAAGACTATTAGTCCCTTTGCCATGCTTCCTGTGCAGAGGACCACTATGAACTTAAAATCAGGCATAATGCAATCTTTTGCATAATTTTCATAATTTTTTTTCAAGCAACAATGTACAGTATATTTTACCCTTACAGTCACCAAAAAGTAAGATTCGGTGATATGATTTTATATGATTGGAAAGGACAACTTGGATTGGATTTAGTAGGATGGGGACGGGATTACAATAAATGGTGTCCATAATACCTAACTGTGTTCTACAGAGGACCACTATGAACTTAAAATCAGGCATAATGCAAACTTTTGCATGATTTTCATAATTTGTTTTCAAGCAACAATGTACAGTAGATGTTACCCTTGTAATTTTATTGTCCCAGATGCTATAATCCATTCAATTGTTTTAAGCCTTAGTGTAGACAAAATGTGCAGTACTTACGTCCATTTACAAGGTAGTTTCTTAGTAAAGGTTGAATTGTTTGTTTCATTGCATATTATATTATCTGCTGCGATACATCGTACTGTAAAAAGACAGTACATTATTATTCACATACAATTTAATTCAAATGTTATATCCTTATTTCCTAATATTTTTAATCCGAAAGTGTTTGTTGGTTTAATGATTTGTTCCTCTATACTATAGCACACAGCAACTGATTGACTTGATTTTAAGCACGGACATAGTTTGAAAGAGGAAAAGTGACATATCTACCTAGGCTACTTTTTATCCCAGAAAAATTTAAATACTTAAGCTACATAATACAAAAGCTAATTCCAATTTGAAGTAGGGGCGATAAGTCCTGCACTGACGTCCCGCATGGGGTGTTTTGTGCATTTCCCCTTCCAGCGTCTACCCGAGTCAGCCCAGCTCCTTAAAGTAACGGAGCGTGGCTCTGGGCCACTGGCATAACTGCTCCAGTAACTTAGATGGTGAATGAGATAAGAGAGAATACAAAAGCTAGTTAATAATACAGTTCGTATTAGTAATTTACCGTCGGCTTCTCCTTCTGATGCAATTTCTTTTCCTTTAACACAGCCCCAATATTGTTGTGTATCTGGATCAATATGCTCAATTGTAGAGTTTGGGTCCGGACAGATGTATTGTCCTAATCGTAGCGTGCTGCAGTCGACAGTTACTGTTTTCGGATCGTCTGAACCTCTGACTAATACGAACAAAAACAATAAAGAGACTTGTACAAGATACCAATCCATGATTGCGGTGATAGGTGGCGGTGCGAGTTTCACGCCGATTTTTAAATTGAGGAAGGGGTACTGCAGCGTTTATTAAGGAACTAGAACATAGTGAGAACTTGGGTTGTATCACAAAACTTATTAAAATAATATTCACGCAAATATTTTCGACTCCATTCGGTTCATTCAGAACCACAGACTCATAGGCATCTCATAGGCACAAACTAAAGGATACTCATAGGAAAAGCTTACTCGCACAGACTACCATAGCAATATTAGCAATACTACCATGAAGTTTTTAATTTTACTGGCGTGGCCACATTATCGCCCTACGGCGAAGTTATCGTCCCTGGGGGCTCATTCATCTAATTCAAACGTAGTAATTGGTTGTTCACGATTTGAACTACTACCTGAAGCTGGGCACACACGCTGCGATGATCGCATCTATTCATCAGATCAGTCCAGCGAGGTCCTAATATAGTTGCATTGACAGTAGGTAGTTATTGAGGAATCAAAATGACACCCCTATTTTAATCGAAAAATATTGAATTAACAAAAAAATTATTGGTATCAAAGTTGTAGAAAATCAAATTTTAAACAACTTTTGTTTCGATAACTTTGCTGAAAAATTGAAATAACACAAGTTATTGAAGAAATGAAATGGTACAACCAACTATTTAAAAAAAATATCGATCCTACAAAAAGATGATGGGAACAAAAGTTGTTTAAAATTTGATTTTCTACAACTTTGATTCCCATCAACTTTTTGCAGGATCGATATTTTTTTTAAATAGTTGGTTGTACCATTTTGTTTCTTCAATAACTTGTGTTATTTCCATTTTTCAGCAGAAGTTATGGGAACAAAAGTTGTTTAAAATTTGATTTCCTATAACTTTGATTCCCATCAACTTTTTGTAGGATCGATATTTTTTTTAAATAGTTGGTTGTACCATTTCATTTCTTCAATAACTTGTGTTATTTCAATTTTACAGCAGAAGTTATAGGAACAAAAGTTGTTTAAAATTTGATTTTCTACAACTTTGATACCAAAAATTTTTTTGTTAATTCAATATTTTTCGATTAAAATAGGGGTGTCATTTTGATTCCTCAAGAACTACCTACTGGCAATGCAACTATATTAGGACCTCGCTGGACTGATCTGATGAATAGATGCGATCATCGCAGCGTGTGTGCCCAGCTTCAGGTAGTAGTTCAAATCGTGAACAACCAATTACTACGTTTGAATTAGATGAATGAGCCCCCAGGGACGATAACTTCGCCGTAGGGCGATAATGTGGCCACGCCATACCTAAAACTTCATGATCTACTGAATGAAAAAGTTTATTTTAGCGTTGCCGCTTTGTGGGAAATCACCCGAATCACGGGGAATTTTTAACTCGATTGGTAATTGAATTTAAACGCAGGGATTTTTTTATATTATTTTATCGATCATGAGGCATTATTATTTTAAAATGATAAAGGATCTTCATGCTAAATATGAGTGTCGTAGTATCATTTGATAAATAGTTTTGTCGCGAATATCTTAGGAATTTCGCGAAAACACGTATAATTGTTTGGAGATGAGCTACGATATTTTTCAATCTTAGTGATTGTGAAATTACAATGTAGGTATCAAATCATCCTACTACATGCATTATATTTGTTATTGAAGAATTTCGCCTCATTTTTCTGGGAACTAAGAAAATAGAAACTGGTAATACTGTTTACGGTTTGCTATTGTTTTATCTCATTCGGCTTTAAATGTACGAATGCATTGTGATATCTTTGCCTTTGCGACAATTCAATTCTTATTATTGACGACATGGTTACGATAATGGACTTCGATGTATTACAAACCTGACAGATCTGGCGATGACTTTTTTGTGCTTTTTTGGACAACCGTGACATTATCTGCAGATTTTGAATCTTGTTGCCGATTGACATCTATCTTACATCCATGATCCACAATATGGTGGATGACTTTAATAGCGGTTAATATGGCAATAACGCAAGGCAAAAAAAAAAATTTGCTTTTTAATTGACTGTTCGATTAAAAAACACTACCTCATCGAATTAAGTTGATTTTTCTCCCTATTATAGTTTAGAGCCCGTCATTGAGCCAAAGTCCCATACAAAAAAGAACATGTCCTTTAGCAACGTTCCGCACGTTACTATTTGGATGGGTGACCGCGGGTGGCATTTTCCAACTGAGCGCTACCGTGGCTCGGATGACACGTTAAATTGTAGGTCCCAGTTGTTTTAACCGTTGAGCCATGTCAGAGGACTTCAGGTGGCTTAAATAATAATAATAATATTAATTCCGGTTGTTCTCATCTTGCCAACGACGAGTACCTAGGTACCTACTTGCACAGGCATAACCTAGTGGCCAGGATCATCCATCAGCAACTTGCTCTTCAATACGGCCTTGTCGAGTCTGAGGTGCCGTACTATAAGTACGCACCGGCGCCAGTTCTCGAGAATGGTCGTGCGTTGCTCTACTGGGACCGCTCTATCATCACGGACAGGACTATTGTCGCCAATAGTCCTGATATCGTGGTGGTCGACCGGTCCCAGCGCCGGGCAGTGCTCGTCGACGTCACCATCCCACATGACGAGAACCTCGTGAAGGCCGAGAAGGACAAGCTCAGCAAGTACCTTGACTTAGCTCACGAGGTTACCGCCATGTGGGATGTGGACTCGACGATCATTGTCCCGATAGTCGTTTCGGTAAACGGCTTAATAGCGAAGAGTCTCGACCGCCACCTTAAGAGACTCTCGCTAGACGGTTGGGTCAAGGGTCAGATACAGAAGGCGGTCGTCCTGGACACGGCGCGCATTGTCAGGAGGTTCCTCTCTCTGTAGAGTGTAGACCCAACCACCGGTAGCTTGAGCCCCGCCCCGCTGCTGGCGGCACTCTAGGTTTAGGTTTTTTTATAGTATTTTGTTCTTTTCTATAAATATTGTAAAAAACTTAATATGTGAATAATAATTATAATAATAAATGTTAGGGGACATCTTACACAAGGTCTCTAACCCCAAACTAAGCAAAGCTTGTGATATGGCTGCCAGAGACTGATTTACTACATATACATATTTTAAATACATACTTATATGGATAGTACCTACCTAAATAACACCGTGGTGGTCTAGTGGAAATGAAGATCAAATAGGTAATTAAGTAAGTAACTTCGTATAGGCCGGGTGGCTAGCCCTGGTGTAAGAGTATTTAAGAAATGTAGCGGCACGTAAGTCTAGCGCTGAGGGTAGTGTAGTGGGGATGACTGCGCATGGTGACCCCACTAACCCCATGCGCAGCCATCCCCTCCACACTTCGCTTAGCGCTAGACTTAAATGCTGTACGAAGCGTTTTGACCACAGATCAAGGGAGATTTGGCATGGGCTTTTTACAGATCGAAACCCGGTGCATCCAAGGGGCTGGGACCCTTACCCCACCCACTTCACTAACACAAAAAAAAAAACTGTAAGCATAGCACACATGTTTGCAATTGTCACGCACACTAAAAACTTGCTGCAACACAAATTAGCCCTTTAATTGCCTACAAACAAAAGCAGGGATGTGGCTTTGACGTGCAGCTATGCATTCAAAATACAAACACTTTGGCAAAGTAGAGATGAAAAGTAATAGTCGATAGATACAATTTGATAAAATTTATTTAAATGCAATGGTACAGAGTAATTTTTAAACTAATTAAGCTATGCTATGAAATTCTTAACTGTACTACAGCGTAGTACAGTTTTTTATAAAACAATAAAAGAATACTGTTTAATTTTACTAGGGATCAAGTTAAATGCCCAAACAGTTGTAATTACCTAGATCTCTTTAATAGATGTTCTTCCAGGTTTGAGCAACGGACCCATGTGGCGCTCTTTTTTATCTTATATTGCTCTATTGTTGTGCGAATACTGCGAATAACTTAACACTAAACAGTCCCTAACTAACGGATTTTATTGATCATTTTAAGTTCCATAATTCCTTGGTCCCGTTAAGAATCGTAGGAATTTAAAGCTGGACGTAACACTTTCATTCATCAAAAGTCCTTAATTAAATTAAATCTTGATGAAGTCTGTCTTATCTCTCAATGAAGTCTTATCTCTCCTCCTGCGGCATTTATCACCTTTTATTTTATTTTGGGATCTTTTGGATAGTTAAAAAATCATTAATTTGATTATTACTTGTAAATGACTAAACAATGATGGACTACGAAACGAGAAATATCGACAATCATAACATCGACAGCTCATCTCTACTCTACGGACTCTACCAGCGGCCGCACCATGAAAAAAATGGGCTCAAAAAGGTATCGCTGGAATGCATACCCATTGCGGCGTAAGAACAGCATATTCATGGCGTGCCTCATACTACACAAGCAATGATACGATACTTAATGTTCACTAACACTAAAATAGGAGCCCGAGTGCGTTCTTGGTCGGGATTATTCCTTAGCTTGTGCAGATTTTTTATTTTGCCGAATTTACTAAATAATAAATAAGTATTAGGGTTCTTACAAGTGAAATGAGATTCCATCTTTGGTATAATTCACTTTACTACTAGATTTTTTGCAAACAACTACTGAACAACTAGGCATTTTGAGAAAATTACCGAACTACTCGTACGTCTTGCCACCCGAGACGTGAGACTCGAATGATAGTGGACGGGACTAAAATGGGCTTCAAGTTGCCCGAAGGGCCCCGCCTACTTACCATATCTCCCTTGTTCTCTGATCTGTGGTTTTGACTCAACATTTCTGATTCGTACCGCCACGGAATGCTTGTCTTCCTGCTTTCCTGTTTCCTAAAAGATATAATCTAAAGCTTTTCAAGGTCAGAGTGAATAGGTATCTCCTATGTAAGTACTCTAGTACTTTTTACGAAAGAAGTCCCTCTGACGCGTCGCTTGGTCGACCTGTAAAAATTAGTTTCACTTCTTGCCGTGGGACTTCTTTCCTGAAACGCACTCTAGCTAAATACCTATCAGTCGCGGCTGTCAGTCGCGTCCATCAGCCGCGTCCGATTGTATGTTTCCAGCTTTATCTTCTTCTTTTATATTTTGGCGTCGCATGGTTTATGCATTTATCAGTGTCAAGTATAAGTTTTCAACTATTTTTAATCGAATTAGTTACAGTCGTAGTCATATCATATAGTCCGTTAAGCCATGTCAGAGGCCTTCAAGCGGCCTAAAAATCTGACACCAGCGCTAACCACCCGGCCTATTAGAACTTACTTAGTCCAAAAAAGTCTCGGCCAAGTCTTCTAGCAAATATCTACAGAGCCACAAGTGAAAGTAGTAAAAAAATGTCCGAGCGCCGTCATATGTATTATACCGACTTAGAGATTTAAATAAATCCAGGTTGGCCCTATAGTAAAAGTGGTTCAAAAAGATGGTCTGAATCGCCCCCTTTAAGCCTAGTAGATACAGGGTAACCAGATAACCCTTAATAATTATATTTATCCACAGAATTTTTAGGCGCAAATGCGGAAAAGCAAAAAGCCGAATCCGATAGGCCGAATCATACAAGTCGGCGGATGTGACATTAGCTATCCAATCCTGGTGAAGTGAAGCTCACAGTACAATAAATCTGCGCGTTAATTGGATAATAAGCCCAATTTTAGAGCCATCGTAACTATAATAGCTAATTAAACTAAGTATTTCTGTTTATTTTTTTACTTTAGGCATTCGACAGCGAGAAAACGTTTTACGTTCCTATAAAAATTTAAAACGATGGCGCCTCTTAAATTGGGCCTATTGGCGATATTGTGCAGCTTGTAGCTATAACTTCACATCCGCTGACTTGCATGATTGGGCCTATACCTACCCTACAGTAGACTAAACTGAATATCGAGTAGGTAAATGCTTTTCGGTAGGCCCTTTGTTAGTGAGTGCTTAATTTAATTTGATGATACTCAGTCCCTCACATCGACACTTCAAAAGTTTGACAGCGAGCACTTACAGCGCAGCGCGCCGCTTCACATTGTTGTAACGATCCACTTTAGGTACTTACGAGTTTTTTTACTGTAAAATTCGTTAAAATTCATTTCCTGTGTGCGAAGAACTTTAATATTTAACCAACTGTAAAAAAATTCGTACTACTTACCTACCTACTGTCTTCTTTATCAAATATCTGTTTGAAATCAATTGTATTAATTATTTTTCGGCAAAAATGGCATAAACGACTTCAACTGTCTAAACAGTGTCGGCACATAATTCGAATAGTTCATACGAATCGCTGTAGTAATATTCACACTATTGGTGATTTTTCAAAAATGACTCAGCCGATTTCGATAAAATTTAAATGTGCTCCCATTGAAACCCATCACCTGAAATATTATCTACCTTTGATTTTGTATCTGTCATGATACATACCTAATACATTTACATAATCAATGTTATCTACCAAACCAAAAACATCAAAATCGGTTCATAATTGGCGAAAATATCGATCTAAATACATAAATTAATCGGCCAAGTACGAGTCGGACTCGCGCACGTAGGGTTCCGTACTGTATGGGCGCCCCCCTTAATTTTTTTTTATTTTTTTTATTATTGAAGGAAATATAAAACTAAATATTCTGTAAAAATTTCAAGCATCTACCTGGTACCATTATTAATATGGAGCGAAAAACGTCTAAAAATTCAGGTTTGTTGTATGGGCGCCCTTAAATATTTATTTTATTTTGTTTTTAGTATTTGTTGTTATAGCAGCAACCGAAATACATTATCTGTGTATTAAAATTTCAGCTGCCTAGCTACCATGGTTCATGAGATACAGCCCGGTGACAGACAGACGGACATCGAAGTCTTAGTAATAGGGTCCCGTTTTTCCCTTTGGGTACGGAACCCTAAAAAGTCACAGACGAATATAGAACCTCCTCCTTTTTGAAAGTTGGTTAAAAGTGAGTTCACATGAAATAAATAAACTATGGGAACATTGTTCCGCCATACATCCGTATGGCGGAACAATGCAAGAAGTTCGAGGTTCTAATACACGATGGAATTTGTTTGAAGCTAATAAAATCAGGGTCAACATCCAACATTGCTACAAACGTCCCGACAATGTGTCGACAACATAAGGTTGTCTGATCGGGCCACCAAATCGGACTTATTGACACACTAGCAGACTCCCTAATTTTTTTATTATATAGCCTATGACACCCGGGGTTTGTCTAGCTTCACAACAGTGAAAGAATTTTTCAAATCGGTTCAGTAGTTTCGGAGCCTATTCAAACAAACAAAAAATCAAATCTTTCCTCTTTATAATATTGGTATAGATAACGTAAGTGCTATATTTTAGATTTTAAGGGTCAACACGCGAAATTCTTTTCTTGGGTTTTTTTGCCATACACAGATATACTAATTATTTTTTTGCAAAAAATAGCATGACCGACTTCACCCGTGTACAGAATTCGCGAATATTTCACACGGATCGATGTAGTATTTTCCACATTATTGTTGATTATCAAAAATGGTTCAGCCGATTTCGATTAAATTTAAATACCGATTTCGAAGTATACTCTTTCCAATAAAAAAAGCTATTGAAATCGGACTACTATAAAAAAAGTTATGCGTGGTTTATACATAAAAAAAATATACTTTTACGCGTCCAATTGAGTACCTCCTCCGTCCGGTTCGTCGGTCAACTAAAAAGTGGCCTGCACAGAAGTGCATCAACCAATGTTAAAATCCACAGATATTTGAACTCTGTTAAAATCAGTGATGCACTTTTATGATATTCTATTTTGATTACAACTTGACAGACTTCCAAAAAAGAAGAGATTCTATGTTCGTCTGTAAGGTAAACGTACCAATGTACGGACGTTTTTGAACTTCGCTGACTTTGCAGTAATACTACGCTGATACTAATAGACTCACAACAACCAAGTGAATATGACCAGGTAGGGCATTTATCTGAGTTTTATAATAATTAAATTTATTCTGATTTGTTTGAGCTTTAATGGGAATAAATATCCAAAATGTAAAAAAATACCCAAATGTACCAAACCGCGGACGATTTGTCCTAATGCGCGGAATGTCGTCCCAATCCCTGGACGCTATACGAAATTGAACTTTATTTGCTTTACATTAGAATTTAAATTGCCTTTCTATTGTTTTATTATTTGTATGGACTTTAATTAACCCAAATCTTGGACAAATTGTCGCAATTCCCGGAACCTATACGAATTAGAACTCTATCTGCTTTACATTAGAATTTAAATTGCCTTTATATTGTATTATTACTTATTATTATTACAGAATATTTTAGTTTAAGCCATTCCAGGTCTCGTAAATCAAAGAAAAAATAGTTTACATGCAAAAATATATATTTCAAACAAAACAATAACCTCATAATGAAAAAAATTGCTGAAACGTTAGGTGGTTAACACAATAGCACTGTTATAGGAACCGTATTTAGTCCGTGGCAAACTAAGCGGCTTAAATGATCCCCGAGGTAATGTATTCAGTCTTCCCATGTAAAATAAAACGTGTACTCTGATATAATCATATCCCACAGGTTCGTATAAGGCGTTATAGGTGACAAATTTGTTTAGTGATGATTTCACAGTAATTAAATTGGATACCAGCCTCTCAGACATCCTCAGTAGTAAAGTTACCTTTAGAACACGGCGCACCTGGATATCACAGAAGTGTTGCAACATCTGGCGGTCGAAGAATTAATGCTTTTAGTACAAGTAAAAAACAAGAAACTAAAGTAGGATGTGACTCAAACACCCACTGTATTGTCTGGGACTGTCCCAATACAAATGAAAACATCATACTGGTTACAATTAATATCTCGAAAACAATCAATTAGTGGTGCGTGGCAACTGATGATTACTCTAGTTCCGAAGCACGAACTTGAAGCAAACCGACACAAGAACTTTTAGAAATGAACTCAAAATAGCTATATAGAGGAACTGCTAGATCCAAATGCGCAACTGTTGCCGCAGAGAAATAGAAACCATAACAGAAGTCTTGGTACATCTTTAGATAAAGAACTGTGAAAGAGCTTGCCCGTTGAAAAATGAGATCTATAGTTCTCCAGTCTTAAAAAACCTATGACAACAAACATTTTATGGCAGTGCACTAACGTGGTAGGAAAAAACTGGAATCTAACAGATAAACAGATAACAACACGCGAAAAAACAACTATGCTACAAGAAACGCAAAAACTAGCGTGCTCTTTAATTATCAGATGTATGAAAAGAAACACTCAGCTGCTGTTGAAATCATCTTAGGGATCACACCGCTTCACCTGCATAATTACAGCAGGAATCGATGACGTCTGCCCTATGAATTAAATTTACAAATAAGTGGAAGAGTATGAGTGCCACGACAACCCTCTGCAAAATAATTGACCGGGCGATGGCAATAATTCCCAAAGCAAACAGTGGTACGGATATAATAGCTAGAAAGCAGGTCGACAGAGACAAGTATTAGCTAGTCATAGAGAACGATGTATCTGACAATATGTTGCTATCTTGGAACATATACGCGGATGGTGCAAAAAACAAGCTTAGGCTAAGAGAGTTCCTTGCCCAGAGTAAAACAACATAAACTTTGCAAGCGGAGGCCGTGGACCACAAAAGCACTTAAACTTTTAAATTAACTGAGCTTCTGACAGCTACTGGAAACAATGAGGCCAAAGAAGTGATCATGTTCACAGTTAACAGTGCTGCTTCTATCTATGAACTCAGAAGATCTATAACAAGGTCAAAATAAATCGCTGAGTGTCATGCAACACTCCAAACTATATCAAATAAACACAGCGCGATGGAAAAAGAGTCACAGATCATGTCCGGCCAACAACATTGCAGACACGCTTTCCAAAGAGGGTATGAGATAATAGGTTGAAGATGAGGCGATAAAACACTGTAAGCCGACAGCAGCGGCGGAAGTGCGCAAGTTTCTGCGCCGTGATAACGAAAAAAAAGTAATAGAGTATGTGGAATAAAAGGAAGGAATTCAAGCACTCTAAGGCTGCTTTCCTAACTCTGGATAGAAACACAATAAACGACCTATTGCAGTTTCAGCGGCAAAACTTATGGTAGGCCTTATAACTAGTCACTGCAACTTAAATAGTAGTAGTAGTAACTTGTACTGAGAACTGAGAGCTTGAGAGCTGAGCAAGAGCCTGAGATCTGAACTGAGAACCACTGATGGCCAACTTTATCGTGGCTGGTCACAGAAGACACTAGAATAACTAACAGATTTTATGACACTTCTCCATTGTCATCAGTTTCGTCATCTATATCATTATCATTTCATATACCATCCAAGTCACTGCAGCAGTTGTGCCAGTGGTCTAGAGCCACGCTTTGTTAAAAAGACAATGCATAAAACACCCCACTCGGGACGACTTACGTCTCCACACCAAAAAAGAACAAATTGCATTGTAGTTATTTTTCTTCTAATTTTAACTATTTATCACCATCACATGTTTAAATGAAAAGATTCAGTTGTAACTTAGAAAATCAAATTGTTTTATTATATTATAATCATAATCCCTATTTTTTAGTTTTCTAGTTGGTATCGATAAATTAATCAACTTTTACAAAAAAAAATGGCTCAATCACGATATTATAAATTTTTACTCTGACACTAGGACTAGCCACCTGGCCCATACAAAACCTATTTACTTTTACTATTTATTTATGACAAATTAAATGTTTGTTATTTTCTATGAAACACCAAAAGTTTAGTGTTAAAAAAAAAAAAAATATCAAAATCTGAGCACGAAAAAATATTTCTTCAGACAATCTTTGAAACATAACGTAAAAATATTGAAACTTATGCTATATTTTTACACTTTAATGTAATATTGTTTAAAATGTATAAATAAAAATAAAATAAATATTAGGGGACATCTTACACACGGTCTCTGACCCCAAACTAAGCAAAGCTTGTTATATGGCTGCCAGAGACTGATATAATACTACATATACATATTTTAAATACATACGAGTACTTATATAGAAATTACCTAAATAACACCCAGACACAGAGCAAACACCTATGCTCATCACATAAATGCTTGCCCTGGGTGGGGATCGAACCCACGCCTCTTTGATCCAGCAGTCAGGGTCACTAACCACTGAGCCACCGAGGCAGTCAATCCTCAAGGAAGGTATGTTGTTAATCGATCAAAAAAAATTAATTGTCTTTGTCATGTATAAAAATACAGTTTAAGCAATACTAAAGCAAACTGGATACGACTATTGCTTGAACCAGTCCAAAATAATTCTTTTCAAATTAATAAGACGCAACCAAATTATAATACTTGCTTTTTTCAAGGTTTTGAAAACGACGTTCTTACATGCAAGGAAAAATGAGATTTATTTCAAGGCAGTAAGGTCTAGATCCGAACTTTGGTACAACGGGTATTAAAGAACTGATTTGTGTCCCACTTCTCGGACGGAAAATGTAATTATTGTCCGTGCATTGGGACAAGTACTGGTTTAGTGAGTACCATTAGGCGGATACGCAAATATTATAAATAATCAGCAAAATTATGTCTAGATTATAGGTTATAACATTAGGTCATTTATCTAAGTATCGTAATAAAATAGCACACCTACCGTACCACATTGCACAACTAAGAAATAAACTGAAGTTGATGACAGGGTAGGCACCAAATTCAGCTACTGAATTAACAGATTAACGAAAATTTCACGACACCGCACTTTTGAGGTCATTTGGTTTGGACACCATTACACTAGGAGTACAGTTTTTCCTGTGTAATACTTTGAAATATAACCAAGAATTTATTGTCATTCATAAGATTAAGTTTAACTTTCGTAGAAAATTACAAAAATTAAAAAACCGAGTAATGTCCGCGTTCTGGGACTCGTCCGCAATTACGTACGTTTACCTTATGTTTTTTTTTTTGTATGTTCATCGATATTTTAGCCAATTGTGAACCGAATCAAAATAATATTTTTTAGTTCGAAAGGTAAGGTGGTCTCATTTAAATTTTATTGAAATCGGCTGAGCTATTTTTGAAAAGTCAACAATAATGTTGTTGAGGAGTAAGGAATTTACACCGGGATGCAAATCAAACTCGTCTTTCCATAAAAAGTCCTTCAATAGTGGTCGCTTGTTGAAACGCAGTTATACCGCTGATGTGTCGGAGGTGGAGGTTCCTCTTACGAAGCGTTGTACGCGACCGTCCTATATTTATACAAACCCCCCGCCACTGGTTCCCCGCAGGGCTCATCCTCAGTGGGAGAGGCACGTATTACCCAATCGGGCGCGCACTCCGTGCGAGCGAGAGGGCCATAGTCACCAACCTCTCACTCGCGCGCGTCGCGATTAAGTACCTAGGTTCGCTAGGTTTTTCCATATTTCCTAATCCTAATCATAATTACCTCACCGTACACGTTACCTGTATGCCATCCTCAAAACATACCTTAACCTCCCCTCATCCTGCCGACATACCAGGGGTAAAACAAACGACCAAAACCAAATCCATTTATTTACAAATCTTACATAATTATCACAATAACATCACAATTTTACACATATTTACACCATTTACACTTACATAATCACCGTGCAATGGGCCGCTTTACATTAAACCATATATTTTACATAAAACTTACATATTTCTCTTAACAAGTACGTTCATAATCACTCCGTACTGAAATGTTTCTTAGGAATCTAGGTTCGTCTACACGCTAGGGCTTTCATAATCGTAGCCTGCTATTTCTACACGTTCAAAGTAGTCTAGCACTAATCGTTCACATAGCTAGGTGCAAACATTGACGACCTAGAGTCGTTTTACTTAAGAAACTGAATTACATGAAACGTTATTAGAGAAAACAAGGGTGGTATGTACTGGACTAGGTCCAGTACAAAGGCGAAAAGCGACATCTAAAGTTTTATATAATGTAAAAGTATCGAAACGAAAGCTACTGTAGACCTAGGCTTCATACATAGTCATTTAGGACTCATCTGTCCGCAACAGTCTCCCCCGAGCGCAGTGCTAACGAAGCTAAAACGTCGGCAAGGAGGACGATGAGTCCTCGTCTAGGTCTCAGAGTCAGGTGGAGCTTGAACGTCGACGGGGAGAACCACAAGTCTACGTCTAGGTCTTCTAAATATCCCGCCGCGCGTCTGCACCTCTGCGCTTCGTATAATGCCATCTCTTCCAGGCATTACTTTTACAACGCGTCCCCTAGGCCATAAGTTCCTAGGTAACAGCCCATCTGCGATCATTACTAGATCGCCTACCTTAGGTCCGACTGAGTTACACCACTTTCTCCGCGTGGCGCCAGTGTCGGAAGATACTCGTCTATCCATCTTTTCCAAAACGAGTCTGCGAGTGCTTGAGCGCTTCTCCATGCTCGTCTATCTGCTAAGTCGCTTGTACCCACGTAAGGCATTCCATTTGACGATCCCAACAAGAAGTGATTCGGTGTGAGTGCCTCATTTTCCCCAATTTCTACGGGCACATGGGTCAGTGGCCTCGAGTTCACTGTGTACTCCACTTCTGCCATCAATGTCGTGAGAACTTCATCCTTAGGGGCCCGCTCGTTTAGCGTGATAGCGAGCGCGCTCTTTACCGACCTTATTAAGCGTTCCCACGCGCCGCCTTGATTGGGCGCGCCGGGGTCGATAAATCTCCATTCTACACGTCGTGACGATGCGTACTCCTTCAGCGCTGGTAGCCATTCTTCGTAGGCATTGCCTAGCTCTACCTCAGCGCCCCGAAAATTCGTACCGTTGTCGGAAAAATAGACGCGTGGCCAACCGCGCCGCGCCGCCATACGTCTCAGCGCCATGATTGCGCTGTCTGTACTCAGGCTTGACAGGATTTCGATGTGTATGGCGCGCGTTACTAAACCCGTGAACAGCAGGCCCCACCGTTTCTCGTGGCGCCGACCTACTGTCACGTGATAGGGTCCAAACGCGTCTAGCCCACAGTTTGAAAACGGTCGTTTGAAGGCTTCTAAACGTACGCCAGGCAAATCACCTTTAGCCGGGATCGTCGGCCGCGCGGTTCGCGCGCGACAGACGACACAGCGACTTAGAACTTTTCTCACCGCGGGTCGTAATCTTATTACCCAATAGCGCTGTCGTAAGTTGTTAACTATCGTCTCGCGCCCGGCGTGATTTTGCCTTTCATATTCGTGGCGTATTAACAACGTCGTCACGTAGTGTCTTCCATCTAGAATCGGCGGATCCCTTACTCCATTTGACACGGCGGCAGCGCCGATACGCCCGTTTATCCGTACTAGGCCGTCTGACCGTAGTACCGGGTCCAACTGTCTCAGTCGACTTTCCCTCTCGATACATAATCCCTTTTCGAGGCGGACGAAATCGTCTAAGCTATCGCGCTGCACCTGCCGCAGTACCAAACGTTCCGCTTCTTCTAATAACTGTGTCGTCAGCTCGCGCTCTTGGCGACGACACTTTCTTATAAAGAGCAGGGCGTAACCCGCTGCTCTTATAAGCCTTCCCACCGCGAGAAGCGCGCGATTTCTATAAAGTCGGCGCCCTTTACGGTCCTTACATGGTAGCACTCCTCGGTGTCCGTCTCGACCGCGGCCTCCTCCCCCGGCCAGCACTCCTCGGGTTCGCGAAGGAAGGGCGGGCCGGTAAACCATCGGTCCGTATTCAATACTTGAGTGTTACCTGGGCGGGTGGCGTCATCCGCTACATTGTGTGCTGTAGGCACCCAGCGCCAGTCTCGCGAGTCGGTCAGCTCGGCTATCTCGCCTAAGCGATGCGCGACATATGGTGTATAGCGGGCAGAGTCGTTCCTTATCCAGTGCAATGCGGTCTTGGAATCGCTCCAATACACTGCTCTGCCGGTATACGCGTGCTCCTTCTTTATGTCGGCCGACAGTCGAGCCCCTATGAGGCTGGCTTGTAGCTCCATGCGCGGGATACTCTGTTGCCGCATTGGCACCACTCTCGCCTTTCCTGCGATGAGAGCTAGGTGCACATCTCCGTCCGTGTAGGCGAATCTCCAATATGCTACGGCGGCGTAGGCCTGTTCGCTCGCGTCTACAAATATGTGGAGTTGTCGGCTCGCGGCCGGGCGCGGGGTGTAACAGCGCGGAATGCGTATTTTCTCCACATACTCTAAGTCGCGCATCCATGTCGCGAACCTCTCGGCCTCCTCTGCTGGTAGAGGGTCATCCCAGGCCACTGCTTGGCGCCATAAAGCCTGTAAGACCGCCTTCGCCGTAATCGCGTATTGAGAAAGGTGACCTTGCGGGTCAAAGATCGACATTACCGCACCGAGCGCTTCGCGCTTGGTAGGCGTCCGTTGTCCTAACCGCACGTCCTCAGGCACTCTAGGCATCGCGGTGTTAAACGCTAGCTCGTCTGTTGCGGCTAACCACTTCAGACCTAGTGTTTTACCGTACTCGTCACCGGTGCCGCCGAGCTCCTTCGGCGTAGTAGCGCAGTCGACGCCTTTTAGTAAGCTAGGTAGGTTCGAACTCCAACTTGCTAATTCGAAACCTGCCCGCTTATGAACCTCGATGACTTGTCGCATGGTCTTGGCGGCCGTGTCCTCGTCGCTGAAGCTCTGTACCCAATCGTCCATGTAGTGATGTTGTGTGATTGGTACGTACGCTAGAGGGTGCGTATGTCTATGTTCCTCTGCGTTCCTATTACGCACGCTATGCGCTAGGAATGGAGAGCTTCGCGCGCCAAAAATCATAGACTTCATTACGTAGGTTCGCGGTGGTTATGTTCGATCGTCACCTCGCCATAAGAAGTGCTGTATCGCTCTGTCTTCTTCTCGTATTTTCACTCGCAGGAACATCTCTCTTATGTCAGCTGTGATCGCTACCGGTCTTTCACGGAAACGATACAGAATGCCGCTCAGGCTACTTAGTAAGTCCGGGCCGTCTAACAGCACGTCGTTCATACATATTCCATTAGAACGCGCGGCTGCATCGAATACAAGACGGATTTTTCCGGGCTTATTTGGGTTTTTTACCGCGAAATGCGGCAAGTACCATGTTCTCGGGTGACTTGGATCAGCGTCGCTTTCCATCGCGTAACCTTTCTCTATAAGTTTGTTCACCTCCCCCGAGTATGCGATCTTATACTCGGGCAACTTATCCATCTTACGCTCGACGCTGTGAAGCCTCCGTAGCGCCATGTCGTAGCTCGGGGGAAGCTCGACATCATCGGTACGCCACGGCAACCCGACTTCGTAGTAACCGTCCCGCCTCTTTACAGTACGGTTAAATACGGCTATCGCTCGTTCGTTCGCGGCGACTGGCTTCGGTTTGTTGGTTATACCAAGCGAATCAAACTCGAAGTGCGCCTTTACGAGCTCGTGTAGTGGTTATGTGTAACACTCGCTCATCCTGAGTTGTTACAATTCTGTGCGGAGTAGTACCATGTACCACCCACCCTAATCTGGTCAGAGACGCCGCAGGTTGTGTCTTCTTGCCCGTGAGTAATTTGCGCGACACGATGAGATGCCAATTGTCGGCGCCGATGAGTACGCGCGGGCGCACGTTCTCGTAGCAAACATCGTCTCTATCCAGCTGCTTAAGGTGGGGGTGATTTAGTAATTCTCGCGGCACAGACTGGCCGCCCAGCTCTAGGCGTCTCACTGTTCTTGCCTTAATCGTGTTATAATCGTTTTGACGACGCCCTCTCACGCCGATCTCTATTGCACGGCTCACTGCCTCCCGCTGGCTGTTCGTGACGCCGTGAATGTTGAGAGGCCGAGCGGGCCCACGCGCTCCGATCTGTGAGGCTAAGTCGTCATCGATGAGGCTAACAGTGGAGCCCTCATCCAACAGACCATACGTTTCAACGGTGCCGGTCGGTCCTTTTAACGTAATCGGGCACACTTTCAACAGCACACGTCGGTTGGTGTTGATCTGCGCTGAGGCGGTTATCGCAGAGTCTTCCTCTCGCTCTGCTGACGAGTCATCGCGTGTCTTTTTGGGTATGTGAAGCAGAGAGTGGTGGGGCGACTGGCACCCGTTCAAGCCGCATTTCTTAGCTTTGCACTTGAACCTCCTGTGCTTGCTCTCTAAACATAGAAAGCATATCGCCGTCTCTTTCGCCCATCGCCAACGGTCGTCCGATGTCATGTTGTTCAATTTCTTGCATTTGGTGGTCGCGTGATCGACGCTCCCACAACAAAAGCAAGCGCTTTGTCTCGACGTGTCGGTCGTTGTTGCATAGACATGCGCCTTAGTCGGTCGAGGCGCAGGTCGTGACGACTGTTGCGCGGGCCGCGATCCCTGCTCTCTGTTGTTAGTCGGTTTCGATGGTGGCGCCGCCGGCGCCGAGTAGCAATGACGAACTGCGCGCTCCGCTTCTCTCATGAAGAAACGCGACAATGTTACTATCTCAGCCTCACTCGCGCTCCCATATTCTTCAGCGAAATCGCACCATCTTGACCGATGATGTTCACCCATCTTCTCGGTGATATGCCGCGTTAACATCGGATTCTTTAGATACCCTTTGCCACCTAGGCACGCGATGACCGTGACGATATTCTGTAGCTTGATCGCAAAGTTGTTTAGATCTGCCGCGGTCGTTCCTATTCGCGGTAGTCTCTTGAGTTCCTCCAGCGCTTGGTCGATGATGATCTCGGGCTGCCCGTACCTCTGCTCCAGCGTGGCCATTATGCTCGAAGGTTCCGACGCCGTGTACAGTAGCGCTGCGACGCACTGTCTCGCTTCGCCCTTGAGACATGCGCGCAGTCGCGCGAGATTTTCCGCTGGAGGTATGTTGTAGACCGTAGTGGCTTCACGCATCGCTGCTTTAAACGAGAGCCACTCCCCCGGTGCTCCAGCAAACGATGGTAAGTCTGGTGGTCTAGATCGCCGACTATGCCTCGTCATTCTATCGAGCGCATCTGCGAGTCGGTCGATCGGGTCTTCTTTCGCGGCCGCCTTCTGCGGTGAAGCGTGTCTCTCCTTGCTTGCAACGTGAGTGGCGACTCGTTCTATCCTGCTCGCTCTCGTACGCGGCTGCGCCCTTGTCTCCGTTGCAATCGCAGCTGGAACCTGTGCTTGTGAGTGATCCACGATCCAATCGCTCACGCGCCTCCCGACGTCATCTTCTGCGCGATCGAAGACGCTGCCCTGCTCCGATTCTTCACGCATGATGTCGATGTCCGCTGCTAAACGCTTCTTTATAAGGTCGGCCTCCAATTGTAGCTCTTTCCTCTTGAGCTCAGCTAGGCGTTCTTCTGCTTGGATCTCGGCGCGCCGGATCCTAGCGCTAACGCTAACAGTAGAGCGCACAGACTGTGTCTCTAACCGCTGCTCCGTAATCGTAAGCGGTCTCGCTGTGCTTGGTGTCGGCGCCGAGGACTCATCCATGCCTGTCTCCATCGTAGGCATGTCCGGCGGCGCCGATGGTTGCGCGGTAGACGGTGACGCGGGGTAGTCGACGTAAACTCGTAGTCCTTGCCCGTCGACGTTCTTGCTCCGTGTCGTTGGCATGATTGCCCCTAACCGTCCCTACGTGCCCTAATTCCCTACCTCCCTATCGGCCCTAACAGTCCCTATCAGTCTCGCGGGAGGGCCCGGTTTTTAGGCCGGGATACGCTCCCTTGAGGATGGAAGGTCGTGCAGGAAAGGAAAGGTGGGGTCCCCCTGGCAGAGGAATGTGAGGGCAGCGGGTTGCTCGGTGACTGGTGGGAATGCCAGCCACGTCAGCGTGCCTACAGTCCGGCGCCGCGCCACTCACACTCTTACCAGCGCGGGTAATACTTCACTCCGAGCGTCGCTCCTTCTTCTTAATCACGGCGCGCTCGAAGTATCCGGCCCGCCGTTCCTCTTCTTGAAGCGGTGGTGTGTCCCCGCGGACTTGCCCGCCGATTTGCGCGAAGACGCAGCACCGTTCCCTTGAACGCGGAGCCGTAGCACCGTTGGGTGATCTTCTCAAGCCCGTCGAACACGGAGCGGTCGCACCGTTCGGTGATCTTCGGGTTCACCCAACCTTCTTTCTTCTTTCTTCACGAGGGCGTTCACGGGTGGGAAGCGAGAAACCCACCCGCTAGCTCGGCCGCACGTAAAAGTCGCTACGCGCGGTTGCTGCCCACAAAAGACTTCAACGCGCGAGCTTGCTACGCCCGCACGTCGTTGAAATTCGTCCCACGAGCGCTTCTATATGAGCTCAGTGGGCGCTTATACGCCGATATCTTCGTCCCACGAGTGCCTTCAATGCAACTCAATGGGCTCAGAGTTCTCTCGGCGACCTTCGTCCCGCGAGCGCTTCTATAAGGTAGCTCAACGGGCACTTTCTTCAAGCTTCGCCCCACGAGAGCGGTGGAAATCGCAATCTCAGTGGGGACCGGCGCCTCCGACTAATATTTCGTCCCACGAGTTCTTCAATTCTCAGTGGGCGCTGCTGGGATAACCCACTTCACTTGGGTTTAGATCCGGCTCGAAGATTTGTTGAGGAGTAAGGAATTTACACCGGGATGCAAATCAAACTCGTCTTTCCATAAAAAGTCCTTCAATAGTGGTCGCTTGTTGAAACGCAGTTATACCGCTGATGTGTCGGAGGTGGAGGTTCCTCTTACGAAGCGTTGTACGGCGAGGTGCAGGTGGCAAGTTCCAAATGGCAAGTGAGCTAACGGCCGCGACCGTCCTATATTTATACAAACCCCCCGCCACTGGTTCCCCGCAGGGCTCATCCTCAGTGGGAGAGGCACGTATTACCCAATCGGGCGCGCACTCCGTGAGAGCGAGAGGGCCATAGTCACCAACCTCTCACTCGCGCGCGTCGCGATTAAGTACCTAGGTTCGCTAGGTTTTTCCATATTTCCTAATCCTAATCATAATTACCTCACCGTACACGTTACCTGTATGCCATCCTCAAAACATACCTTAACCTCCCCTCATCCTGCCGACATACCAGGGGTAAAACAAACGACCAAAACCAAATCCATTTATTTACAAATCTTACATAATTATCACAATAACATCACAATTTTACACATATTTACACCATTTACACTTACATAATCACCGTGCAATGGGCCGCTTTACATTAAACCATATATTTTACATAAAACTTACATATTTCTCTTAACAAGTACGTTCATAATCACTCCGTACTGAAATGTTTCTTAGGAATCTAGGTTCGTCTACACGCTAGGGCTTTCATAATCGTAGCCTGCTATTTCTACACGTTCAAAGTAGTCTAGCACTAATCGTTCACATAGCTAGGTGCAAACATTGACGACCTAGAGTCGTTTTACTTAAGAAACTGAATTACATGAAACGTTATTAGAGAAAACAAGGGTGGTATGTACTGGACTAGGTCCAGTACAAAGGCGAAAAGCGACATCTAAAGTTTTATATAATGTAAAAGTATCGAAACGAAAGCTACTGTAGACCTAGGCTTCATACATAGTCATTTAGGACTCATCTGTCCGCAACAAATGTAAAAAAATTATACATAGATTCGAGCGAACTATTCGAATTTTATACACGGTGGAAATCGGATTTGCCATTTTTTGGGAATTAATAGGTGTACTTATTCATGATCACTAAATGAGTTTTAGTGAACTTAGTTGTCTCTGTAAACGCAAAAAATTACAACGTTCTAGCTATCACGGTTCTTGAAGCCTGGTGACGACAAACGGACAGCGGAGTCTTAGTAATAGGGTCCCGTTTTTACCCTTTGGGTACGGAATCCTAAAAAAATACGCGAGCAGATCTAGGCGTTAATAAAAATAAATCATAGAAAAACAATTAAATCAATTTAAATATTGTTTATTGACCCAGCGTAATGAGGCATAACCAGAGATTACATTTTATATCAATTCGAATCAGATATATAATATTATCAGAAAGCATAATTACAGTCAACCATAATTATAAGCTTTATATAAAACAAGTCACTACTAAGTACTACAAAATATAATTATCTACAAAAATTTCAGTTACATGTTAAAGTTATTTTCCATACATAAATTATGATAAAAAATGGAAGATTATGAATTCAAAGCTACAAGTTTACAAGGTAGGTATACAATTTAATAGTGGGGTTAAATTAGACATAAAAATAGTGGTCAAATTACAAAAAATCCGACAGAGCTGAATTTTGGAGAAATAAACTGCCAAATATTAAAAGTCCCCATCAAACCCATAGCAGCGAGTTTAGGGATAAATGACTAGACAGGGACAACATGGACATAGTTTGAACGACGGAAAGTGACATAGGCTAGTTTTTATCTCTAAAATAAAATACTCCCATGGGACAGCACAAAAATTAAATATCACGCGAGCAAAAGCTAGTGTAATATAAGCAAATGTTACATTCCCTTTCTTTTATGTAAGGTATTTTATGAATATATGAAATTTATTATTTGCTCTACATGTGCGCTCGCAAGTCAATACGTTTCTTAAGATAGATAGTTAGACAATTTTCAAAGCACTGGTAAATAAATAATAGTGTAAGCAAATAATGAGTCTTTCAATGGCACTGTTTTTTGGTGGTGCGCTCCTTGTAGTGCTGTCATCAGCCGCGCCAGCCAGTGAATGATGGAGACCTGTAACAATATTGTTGATTCAGTCATCATGCCTATTGTAAAAAATCCCAAAAAAATGAATTTCGTGCGTTGGTTCTACCGTTGGTCTTCAAGTTTGATCGGCCGATACGCGCGCGAACCAATCCCCGTTCTCGTTCTGAATTCAAACCTTGCCCCAAGCATGACTATTGGAGTATTATTCTATCTTCTTTGCTATTGGTAACCTCGGAAGTGATTCGTACTTAGAATCATACATCATTTTAGATTGAACTAGGACTACTTATTGTGTTGAATTTGTTTTGTATTAGGCTCGGCGCAAACTGACACTGACAGCAGCCACCGCTATCGCTACATCTGTATGCACAGAGATTCCAGAGGGATAATTTGGTCGATCGAGAAAAGAGAGAAAGAGATGCAATTATTTAAGATGGCATGAGTTAAAAAGAGATATGAAAAATATCTCGATAGTGGCTGGTTGCCGTGTTTTTCTCTTAGTAGTGTCAAGTTCCAGTACATATTTGACAGTTTTGACAGCTCTGAGCCAGATTTTCCATACATTTTTGTGCATGAGAATTACCTCAAGCGACAACAGCGCTATTACTCTAGTTGTAATATCTCTGTGTCTGTATGTATCGCGGACACTACTGTAGTCGGGACACTTTTCTCCTCGTTTTACTACGGAACACTAAAAACGTGCGCACCGGCTACAATATACGCAGCGTTTTAGCAAAATGTATTAACAATAGTGTGAACTGCTTGTTGTTGGTTACCGGTGGCTGTGATCGGTGGACGGTCTGAATTTAGAGATTCTGGAGTATTATGCCCGGTTTACATTATTCCAATCCAGCGATCGAATCCAGCGCTGGATCGCTTACTGGAAAAATGTAAACCGGCACTGGAATACACTGAATCCAGTTAGTATTCCAGTCCAGTAACTGGATTTGCTGTCTACTTTTGAATTCAGTGCGACCAATCCAGTGCAACTGGATAATGCCCAGTTTACATTATTCCAGTCCAGCGATCGAATCCAGCGCTGGATTGCTTACTGGAAAAATGTAAACCGGCACTGGAATACACTGAATCCAGTTAGTATTCCAGTCCAGTAACTGGATTTGCTGTCTACTTTTGAATTCAGTGCGACCAATCCAGTGCAACTGGATAATGCCCAGTATACATTATTCCAGTCCAGCGATCGAATCCAGCGCTGGATTGCTTACTGGAAAAATGTAAACCGGCACTGGAATACACTGAATCCAGTTAGCACTCCAGTCCGGTAACTGGATTGGCGGTCTACTATTGAATCCAGTGCAACTGGAATAATGTAGACAGCCAATCCAATGCCATTCCAGTGCTGACACAGTAAGCACGTATTGGTTGTTTTTGCGGATTGCTGCGGCTAAAAATAACGACGTCTAAATAACTGGAATAATGTAGACGTTGCACATCCAATCTAGCACTGGGCTGGATTCTCGCTGGATCACTGGACTGGAATAATGTAAACCAGGCATTATACTTATTCGTAGATTGTATAGTTTACAGCTGAGGCGAAGTCACTCACGTGTTAAAGCTGGGCGCGGCGGCCTGCGGCGGGCCAGATTGCTGCGCGAGGTTGCCGAACGTCAGGGTGTTCTGTGTCGCTAAGCTCTCGAACGTCGCGTTAGACTGCGTTGGGGTGCCGAAGCCTGGAAAATGCGCAGAAATTATTTAAATATTACTTAAATAAAGTCAAAATAGGTATGATGACTGGGTAAAAAAATCAGTACTATAATTATTAGTCTGTGAGTTAGATTATCACAAAATATTGGATACGTATTTTTTTTCTTTTGTCAATCCACTCTGTATAATAAGCACCACACAAATCGGCGGATGGGAAGTTATGCGCAGAACGCTGCGCAAAAGCCGAAACATAGGTATGCGCGGGTGCCAGAGAGACGAGACGTCGGGGCACACCCGCCCGCCAACCTCATGCCTCCCGCATGCTCCCTATGCATTGTGGACACATGCGCTATAATTAGCGAAGTGCCATCTGCGGCTAACTTCTCATCCGCCGATTTGTGTGGCGCTTAGTATACAGAGTGGCATATGGACCCCGTTGGGCGCAGCAGAATCAGAAGAGAGGAAGGCGTTTTAATCAAGCTGTTACTGAGATATTCGTAAACGGAAACAATTACTGTAGTATCTGTACAGCTGCAGAGCGGAGAGCTGATGCCAACAGAACTCGTTCAAAAGGCATCTAAAATTTTAATAACTTAAATTTTACCGTTGAGCTTAAGAAAAGCGTTGTATAGAAAGCTGTAAAGTGTACCTCCGCCTGGTGGGCTTCCACCGAAGGCCGAGCCACCGCCGAACGCTGGTGACCCAAATCCGGTGCCGCCGGGACTTTTGTTAAATCCACCGAACGCAGCCGGAGACCCGAAACCAGCGCCCGACCCGAACCTAGCACAAACAGAAAAAATATTAAAATAAAAAATCCCAACGCAGTAAGATTCTTACCGCAGCTATCATAAGAGCTGATAACTTAGAAACTTGGAAGCTATGGATTTTGATGAACTATATCTAAGAACACTAAAGACTTGATAAAACTGTATATTTACAATTTAAGTTACAATAAGATAAAATTGATTGGCAAGTTGAAATGGCAATGGTCAGGGCACATATCACGGAGGACTGATGACCGATGGGGTCGTTATGTTCTTGAATGGAGACCACGTACCGGCAAGCGCAGCGTAGGACGTCCACCCAAAAGGTGGACGGATGACCTCTTCAAGACCGCAGGATCGCGCTGGATGCAAGCCGCTACCAACCGGTCTTATTGGAGATCGTTAGGGGAGGCCTATGTCCAACAGTGGACGTCATATGGCTGAAAAGAAGAAGATGAAACTTACCCAGCCGATTGACCAAATTGCGGTTTCGATCCAAAGACGGCTCCACCTCCAAAAGCAGACGCTGAAAAAAAAAAACAAAATTAATTCCTACGAAAAAATGCTGTTTTGCGCAGCTTGTGGCTTGCATCAAAGCCGACAACTAATTGAATACATGAAAAATTAAGAATTCTGTGGGATGCCATGGGTAAGGCTAGTCTCAGATAATGAGTTACTTTGTTGTTGAGTTGGCGAGCCAAACATTACTTACTTTGATGTTGAGTGGGTGAGCCAAACATTACTTACTTTGATGTTGAGTGGGCGAGGTTGGCTGAAGCTACCACCGGTCGTGCAACCAAGAGTCACTTACCATGTTGTTGAGTGGGCGAGCCAAACGCGGTGGGTTGCGGCGACCCACTGAAGGCACACCCGAAGCGAAAGTTGGCTGAAACTACCACCGGTCGTGCAACCAAGAATTACTTACCTTGTAGTTGAGTGGGCGAGCCAAACGCGGTAGGTTGCGGGGACCCACTGAAGGCACCACCCGAAGGTTGGCGGAAGCTGCCACCGGTCGTGCAACCAAGAGTTACTTACCTAGTTGTTGAGTGGGCGAGCCAAACGCGGTGGGTTGCGGCGACCCACTGAAGGCACACCCGAAGCGAAAGTTGGCTGAAACTACCACCGGTCGTGCAACCAAGAATTACTTACCTTGTAGTTGAGTGGGCGAGCCAAACGTGGTGGGATGCGGCGACCCACTGAAGGCACCACCCGAAGGTTGGCGGAAGCTACCACCGGTCGTGCAACTAAGAGTTACTTATCTAGTTGTTAAGTGGGCGAGCCAAACGTGGTGGGATGCGGCGACCCACTGAAGGCACCACCCGAAGGTTGGCGGAAGCTACCACCGGTCGTGCAACCAAGAGTTACTTACCTAGTTGTTGAGTGGGCGAGCCAAACGTGGTGGGATGCGGCGACCCACTGAAGGCACCACCCGAAGGTTGGCGGAAGCTACCACCGGTCCTGCAACCAAGAGTTACTTACCTAGTTGTTGAGTGGGCGAGCCAAACGCGGTGAGTTGCGGGGACCCACTGAAGGCACCGCCCGAAAGTTGGCTGAAGCTACCACCGGTCGTGCAACCAAGAATTACATACCTTGTTGTTGAGTGGGCGAGCCAAACGCGGTGGGTTGCGGCGACCCGCTGAAGGCACCGCCCGAAGGTTGGCTGAAGCTACCACCAGTCGTGCAACCAAGAATTACATACCTTGTTGTTGAGTGGGCGAGCCAAACGCGGTGGGTTGCGGGGACCCACTGAAGGCACCGCCCGAAGGTTGGCTGAAGCTACCACCGGTCGTGCAACCAAGAATTATATACCTTGTTGTTGAGTGGGCGAGCCAAACGCGGTGGGTTGCGGGGACCCACTGAAGGCACCACCCGAAGGTTGGCTGAAGCTACCACCGGTCGTGCCACCGAAAATAGACGACGCTTGCGTGGTCGCCGGTTGACCTGATATAATATTCACGGTAACGGTCAGCAATTCTATTATTATATAGTACATTACTGCAGCGGCCAGTAACAGAGGCATTGATGGACGTGCGTGAGTTAGGGGCAGAGGCGAAGCCGAGGCACACATACGTGAGTCCATCAATGCCTAGTGTGGCCAAGGCTTGTATTGTACTTTTGTCAAATAATGCGAGGAAATGAACTTCATTGAGGAAACTCAGGACCTATCGATGAGAACATAGCATACAGTATTGAAAAAGTATGTAAGCTCTGTTTTGTTCTGGGCGCCTGGTACTTTTGTCTTGCATTCCTTGTTTTATTTTTTTAAATAAGCGTATTATTAATATGATTTGATTTTTAACTTTTTTGTTTGATTGGTCATACTTCAAAGGTCGTCCCATTTAAAACTTATCGAAATCAACAGAGCCGTTTTTGATAAATCAACAATAAACCAAAATTGTATGCACCAATTCCAGCGAATTATTCAAATTCTGTACGTGATTAAAGTCGGTTATTGTTGGACTAAAACATCGTTACATTTTTAAATAAAACGACAAATAAAAGTTTACATAGTATAATTTATCTGGCCGCTAAAACACGATAGGTATGAATTTTCATACAACTCGCGGCTCGCATGTATTTGGCCAGTACAGCAATTTCGATTTGTCTCGAAGAAGGTTGTCAAAGAAATGCTCACATTTCCAAGCATGCTTGAGAAAAAGAATATGCATAACATTTAGAACGGAGCCATTTTTTTTAAAGTAATCTTTATGACTATTAGATTACATCTGTAAGAAAAGATTTTTATTTCTTTTTAACGTCAAAAATTATTTTCAATATAATAATATATTCCATATAATATAATATAATTTTCAATATATAAGGCCAACTATTAATTTTTATTTCGTACTATTTAATTTTTCACGGTTTTTTTTAAATTAGTCTGCCTTGTAATGGGAGCTTGGATCTCCAAATTACAAGCTATACTTTGTTTGGCGATCCGAAGCTCATTGTAACATGTTTTTAGGTCAAAAATGTTTTAATTTTTTTTATTTAAAATACTCACCAAATGCACTAGTACCGAACCCACTCCCGGTGGTACTACCAGAGCCCCACAAATTAGTGGCGGGTTTCTGTCCAAACGACGCTCCGCCTCCGAAAATGTTCGTGGCTGCACTCGGCTGTCCGAAGGCTGCTTTCCCACCAAACACGTTAGTGCTGCCACCGCCAAAAACGGAGCCCGATGAACTGAAAATATTAGGATTTTAAAATATCTTATTGGACTTTTTATATATTTTAAAACTAGCTTCTATCCGCGGTTATGCCCTCGTGATGTTTTGATACTTGTGTCCCCATAGGAATCTTTTATTTTTCCAGATAAAAAATCTATGATACTATCTGATCTTCAAACTCAGATATTCATGCAAAAATTCAAGTCGATCTCTCCCCCTGTTGCTGCACGAAGGAGTGATAAACAAACCAACAAACACACTTTGGTATTTATACTATTAGTAAGGATATCATTGTACTCATCATTATGACCAACTTTTACTATGAAACCAATCCGGAAATCACGAAAAACATCAGCAGTTCCAGAAATTTTGTCAAATGTTATTGAACATTTTGTATTTGAACAACTTTTTTATTCACTTTTTTATACACATAATTCATATTATGAGTTTTGGTCATAATGATGACAACAATGATATTCCAGAAGAATATATTCATCACCTAGGTAGGATTACACAGTAAAAAGGTTAAAAATGTACTGATGTACAGTAGATTTTTTACATAGTAGCATAGAGTAAATACAAACACAATAAAGTCAATAATTACCTTCCGAATATATTTCCCCCACTGCCAGGCGTCGAGGCATTCGTGGTCGAAATGCTAGCAGAAGCGAACAAGTTGCTTTCCGCGCCACCGAACAAAGAACCGCCGCTTTGCGTCGTCGCTGGTTGACCGAATATTGACGCTTGGGTCGTTTGTGTGGGCGTGCCAAATACTGAAGCTTGCGTTGTTTGTGTGGGTGTGCCGAATACGGAAGCCTGAGTCGCCTGTGTGGGTGTCCCGAATACAGAAGCTTGAGTCGTCTGTGTGGGTGTACCAAATACAGACGCTTGAGTTGTCTGTGTGGGCGTGCCGAATAACGAAGTTTGATTTGTCTGTGTCGGTGTGCCGAACACTGAAATCCCTGACGAAGGCGTCCCAAAGACTGAGGCTTGTGTCGTCGCGGTCGGTGACCCAAATATAGACGCTTGGGTAGTCTGTGTCGGTGATCCAAATACAGAAGATTGCGTAGTCGGGGATCCAAATATCGACGCTTGTGTAGTCGCCCCAAACACGGATTGTGCCGCTTGAGCAAAAACTGATGACGCTTGCGACGTCGCACCGAAAATAGAAGTGGTCGTGGGCGTAAATGCGCTCGTCGCTTCTGTTGGCGCGAACGAAGCCTGCGCTGAACCGAATATGGACGATGGTGACGAAACTGTAGTCGTTGCTCCGAATATTGAAGCTGTCGGAGTAGCTGCGCCAAAAACGGAAGCAGCAGTCGTTGCTACGGTAGGAGGTGAAGAACCAAACACGGAAGCAGCAGTGGTCGTCACGCTTGATGTTGGCGAGCCAAATACAGTTACGGCAGTAGTTGGTGCTACACTCGGAGTAGCGGTACCAAAAATAGCTGCTGTCGTAGGTGACGTTGTGACACTAGGCGTAGACCCAAATATCGATGCATTCGTCGAAGTCGCAGTTCCGAATGCCGACGCGCCCGATCCAAATACAGGCTTAATTGTTACAGAACTTGAGCCAAAAGCCGACGTGGTAGTCGCTGGTACGGTAGCTGGTTTTACCGACGGTTGTACAATAGGCGAAGGCGCAAAAATTGACCCACCAGGTCCTGGCACTTTGTCTTTTAGCCGATCCGTGATATACGTAGCTTGGGGAACTGTCATTCCTGCTACAGGCGTAGCACCAGTAAATATAGATTGAGAGGTGGATACAGGTTCAAATATGGAATCAGCTGAAGTGGTTGCCAATCTATTTGGTTGCGCTACAGATGTGGACCCTGTACTAAGAGTAGCACTTCCAAAAACAACTGGAGATTGTGTAGTGGTAAACACGCTCGTGGATATTGAGAAAGAGCTCGTTGATTTCGCAGCAGCGGTGCCGAATATAGATGAAGCCGATTGTGTTGTTGTGGGTACAGACTCGGTTGGAGTTACAGGCTCAGTTTTGACACTTGTTGGTGGTGCAGTGAATGCGGATTGAGGTTTCGGAGCTGTAAAGAAACATAATTACTCTATTTATACATTCAATTAATTGATCGAAGCGAAGCGAAGGTCTGTGCTTGAACACGGCGATTTTGCTTTTGTATATCTCTTAAAATGGGGGAAATATGCTGTAGCACTATTTATCACCCGATTTCAATATTATTTTGCAAAATCGTTTAATATGTAATTCGTAATTATTAAGATTTGCGAGTGGGAACCAAATCGGTCAAGAGAGAGTCTAGATATAGGCTTATGGCGATTCAGTTAAAGAGATGTGCCGAAGGGTCTACTTCCGAGAACTACTAGTATACAATATATACAATTACAAGAAAACATACTGGAAATGGTAGTATTGGCCAATGAAAATATAGATGTCGCGCTAGAATCAGGTACATTCGCTTTTTCGGGTCCCTTTTGAGCTTCAGTTTTTGCAGTAGTTTTTAAATCTATCGGCTGTGATGGACCTAAACAGAATAATATTGTACATTAATTAAAATTCAGCATCACGGGAACACGGACACAGAGATCTTTTCATACCACCTGCTCGGAAATTACTCTTTATATGTCGTACAATCTCAACTTAAAACGATTCATTATTATCGTAACACCTTAGAAAAATACTTGTTATTGACGTGACATCGTCTTATAAATTGGTTTGCCGGGTGACACTTCAAGAAACTGCGTTACGCTCCGCTCACGTTATGGGTTCTCATTCGTCTCAAAGTCGTTGTCACGTAAAACTTTCGCCCGTATACCGACTTTCCATCCATCCATCAGCCGTAAGACGTCCACTGCTGGACATAGGCCTCCCCAATGGATTTCCAATAAGGCCGGTTGGAAGCGGCCTGCATCCAGCGCGTTCCTGCGATCTTTATTATATCGTCAGTCCACCTAGTCGGTGGACGTCCTACGCTGCGCTTGCTGGTCCGTGGTCTCCATTCGAGAACTTTACTGCCCCATCGGCCATCCGTTCTCCGAACTATGTGCCCTGCCCATTGCCACTTTAATTTGCTAATCCGCTGGGCTATGTCGGTAACTTTGGTTCGTCTGCGGATCTCCTCATTTCTGATTCGATCTCGCAGAGAGACGCCGAGCATAGCCCTCTCCATAGCACGTTGTGCTATCCTGAGCTTATTCATAAGGCCCACAGTAAAAGACCACGTTTCAGTTCCATATGTCATCACTGGCAACACACAACTATCGAAAACTTTCGTCTTGAGGCACTGAGGTATATCAGATGAAAAGACGTCACGCAGTTTTCCGAAGGCTGCCCAACCGAGTTGGATTCGGCGATTGACCTCTTTCTTGAAGTTGGACTTACCTAGCTGGACTACTTGTCCTAGGTAGACGTACGAGTCAACAACTTCAAGAACCGAGCTCTCAACAGATATTGGGGTGGGTACGACATGGGCATTACACATAACTTTTGTTTTATCCATGTTCATTTTGAGACCCACCTGTTGAGAAACTCGATTGAGGTCTTCGAGCATCGTGCTGAGCTCTTCCATCGATTTCGCCATGACCACGATATCGTCGGCAAACCGAAGGTGAGTGATGTATTCGCCATTGATGTTGATGCCAAATCCTTTCCATTCCAGGAGCTTAAAGACTTAAGTATACCGACTTTACAGGCAACCAATTTTTTTTTTTTCTAAGCTTAACACAATCTCGAGGGCTATATGGCAGGTCAAAAATGTTGTATGAAACTTCCTAGGGAGTAAAGTGATTTAAATTTGGAACGTCTGATTAGTATGATAATTTCTGAACTTCATTCAAGGATATCGTAAAGAGGTTTTATTTTGTAAAATCGAAATAAACCTTTTTACATTGCACGGCAACTGGCATTGTAAGGTTTTATTCGATTGTATAGAATAAAATCTCTTTGGTGCCCATATCAGTTTGATTTTATACAATAAAACCTCTTTGCATTGCCCGTGTTAGGCCATGATAATCGAGCTGGCCATGGTCTTATGTTTTTCACGCAGTATTTACATTCTCTGTTTTATAACGGATTGTGTGCGATTCTATGAAAATTAATACATTCTAATTTTACTATAGGACCAAGTCTGTCTTCGTCTTGGGCGACTTGAACCCCTCGCTTCACTCAGGACTTAACAACTATTTTCATGACTTAAAACACCCTCGCTGCGCTCGGGAGTTAACTATAGAGTGCCTCGCAACTCTCAGGGTCAAATATGTCGCCCGCGACGTAAGACACGACTTGGTTATCTTGGTACATAATCTACTATTAAGTCTTATGAGTTTTTTTTCTCTTCACCTATCGCATGATTTGAGACGTATGTCTCATCAAAATATTATAAATAATATAGATCTAATCAATATTCATTCTTCTTCATGGCTTCTGTGATGTTAGGCTCACTGTCCACGGAGGCGTTGCTTCATAGGCGCGTCAAAATACGCCGAACAAAGAAGCCCAGCGTGCTGGTCTATGTCCACGAGGCGTACCGCAAGCGTACGTTTTCAATCACTTTTGAGAATGGAATCGGACGACGAAGACGTTATTTTGGCTTTTCATTCGAAGGCGCCAAGGACAAATATTACCTATGGACTTATCCAAATATAACTAAAAATATCAACTGTAGATTATTTGTAGCGACAAGAGAATTATTAGAAGATGACAGTATTTTTCACTCATTGTACAGAATGAGTAAAACTACAGTGAATATTATTGTTGTACAAACGTGGATATTTATCTACTATCTGTACAAATTTCGCAGCCGTCCCCGCCATTTTTCCACAAAAACAACTCGCGCGTTCACGCGCTGTACGCCCGGGCGTATGACATGCAGTACGGCCGGCGTCATGAGGCCTGCATGCAGCGACGCGAGCGCGACGTTGCCGCTCCGTCGACAGAGTAGCAGTTTTGTATGTAAGCTGCAAGCAGGCGTACTCTAGGCGTATAGTGACGAATACGCGTCTATGACGCTACGCTTCCGTGGACAGTGAGCCTTAATACTCGTAGCAACAAGCTGCACGAAACCCAATCCTTGCAGAGCTATTAAGTGAGCTTCAGTCGGGATTGGCCTTACACAGCTTGTAGCTAACATCAGAGCCGCCAAGTTTGATTGGACTTATAATAATAACTGTAGTAGGTATTTACAAGATTAGCCAAAAATGGCTTAACCGAGTTCAACCGTTGCAATCTACGTACAGAACTCGAATAGTCGTCCGAATCGATGTAAGCCATTATTAGATTTTTGTTGATTTTTCAAAAACGACTCCGCCGATTTCGATAAAACTGCCAAACAAAACAAAGAGGCATCAAAATACGTTCTTAAATGGCAAAGCAATCACGTTATAAAAACACACAAAAAAAAACAAACGAATTGAGAAGCTCCTTTTTGAAGTCTGTTATTTAAAGAAGACTAGACCGCATATCTGCTTAACATCAGGCAGTAAGTAGTCAAACGCAAACCTATAAGAAAAAAATAAGCTTACTTGCAGCAGAAGCGCCATTAGCTTCATTCGATTGTGACGTAGCAACAAGACCTTTATTCGCCTGCGTGCTCAACGGTTTCGTCTCTTTCTTTTCGACTACTTTCGGCACTGGCTTCGGAACAATGTCGACCTTTTGCGGAACATTTTCTTTTGCTTTTTCGGCTGGTTTCGGTTCAGCTTTCTGTGAGGTGGTAGGTAGAGGGGTGCTAGCTGCTATAGGAGTTTTCATCGCGAATAAATTAGTCATTGGTTTCGGTTTTGGGGTCTCGGTATCTTCAGGTTCTCCAGTTTCGCTCGATTTTATGTTGGCAGTACTTGGCGTAGGTTGGTTGGACTTGGACTTTGATTCGGGAACGAAAGCTTGGTGTTGGAATTTGGAAAACATGTTGTTTAACTCTACGATTGGTTTCGATGTGAATACTGCGGCTGGTGTCGATGATGGCGTGGGTGCTGACGGTTCTAAAACAAAAAAAAACATAAACTCCAAGTGTAGCCAGTATAGTGAATATGGCATGATATCCCATCGTGTGCAGACCTATGTTCAGTATTAGACTATTAAAAGGCCGGTTCAGCAAGGTACCTACTACTACTGCTGTGAGAAAAACACGGCAACTAGCCACTGAATCGAGATATTTTTCATGTCTCTTTCTAACCCATGCCATATTCAATCATTGCAACTCTTTCTTTTTTACTCGATCGACCAAGTCAAGAGCATGTTGAGATAGAGGCTTATGAAGATTCAGTTAAATAGACGTGTCGCGAGGTCTACTGTTCAGAGAACTACTAGTAAGATATTCAACAGCAAAAATACACAGACTTACGCGAAAACGCAGTAGGCGAGCATATCTTCTGCCCCATAAAGGTATTGCTATTATTCTTCGCCTCCAAATTGGCCTGTCTATTAGTTATGACGTCTTTAAGCACACTTTTTGTATCTGTGACGGTTGCTTCAGTAGCGAACGGTTTAGATACGGGTCGAGGAATTACCGGTTGGGGCGCGCTTTCTTGTTTTGGTTCTGAAAGTGCAAGGGAATAAATGAGCTCTATATTGTTCACACCAATAATCAAAAAATGTATTTTCGTAAAAAAATGGCAAAACCGACTTCCATTGTCTACGAAATTCGAATAGTTCGCTTGAATTCACGTATACAATTTTTACATTACTGTTGATTTTTCAAAAACGGCTTAGCCGATTTCGATAAAATTTAAATGGGGGTAACACCTCGGGAATATACCCTTTCCAACTAAAAAAGATTTTTTTTGATTTAGTTCACTATTGGCGAAAATATCGATGAACATAAACAAAAAAAAAATACAAACAGACGAACATAGAAACTCCTCCTTTTTGGAAGTCGGTTAAAAAATAACATAGTATATAGCGTATATAGTGCGTAGTATATAGTATATAGTGTATATAGCGTAGTTTGTCTAGGACTAGGTGTTCGTTAGCGATCATCAAAGCTAAGCAACGTTCAGCACGGTCAGACTTCGGATGGGTGACCGCGGGTGGCATTTACAACTGAGCGCTACCGTGGCTCGGATGACACATTAAATTGTAAGCCCCGGTTGTTTTTACCGTTTAGCCATGTCAGACGGCTTTAAAACTCTGACACTAGGGCTAGCCACACCGCCTATACGAACTTAGGTAATACTTATTGAAGAAAAAAACAGAAGCTGCGCAAAACCAAATCCTAACTGACATTGTAAATTATTTAAGATTGATTGTTTATGCTGTTTAATTTGTTTTGCTGTATTGTTTTATGGGGGTTAGAGAGAATAACGTTATGTGAACGCAACCCTCGATATACTTCCATTTCCCGCTGCTAGAGGCGCTAGTCTGCCATCTTTCCTCCAACTTTCTTTGTAATCTCGAACGATAACCTGTTTAATTAGTCAAAGTTGCATTAAAACAAATATTCACCAAGAAAAACTGTTTTTTGTTCCTGCAATTTAATAGTATTGTGGTTTTGTTTAATTTTATTTTTGTCCTAATAAATAACTGTATATTGTCTATTGACTGAAGCTCACAAGGCTCACATAGTAGCTGCGAGGATTGGGTTTTCCGCAGCTTATAGCTAACTTCATAGCCTCCAAGGATTTTGATTCAGCCTATAGTACAAACATAAAATTAATTCGTTTTAGAATTTACCATCTTTAAACAATGTCCTGACGATGCACGACGGGACCGGGGCTGGCTTCACATCGGTGACCGGAGTGAATGTAGCCGCGGGTGCTTGCTTTGCTGGCTCGGGTTTCGGCGGTTTTATCTCTACTTTTACTATTTTAGCTGGCGGAGGTACTGGAAAAATAAAAAAAATGCTAGAATATTTGTTCCATGTGAATCATCTGGTAATATGTAAAGGGTGTACTAAGACAAAGGGCGGTGATTAAGTCTATCATACCAAACAACTTTTACTATGGGGCCAACTCTGAATTAGAAAGAATACAGCCCGGTGACAGACAGACGGACAGACGTACGGCGGAGTCTTAGTAATAGGGTCCCGTTTTTACCCTTTGGGTACGGAACCCTAAAAATTCAGCTGTACCAAACTAAATGCAACTCTGAATCGATAAAATGTTTGAAATTGCTGATTTTTTTTTGGTTTTCCGGGTTGGCTTCATAGTGACAGTGGTTCATAATCTTCGAGGATTTAGCTACTGGAGAAGAATTCAGCGCGCGTACTCCTCTGTCATGGTATAAGAAAAATTGTACCTACATGTGAATGAGATCACCACACATTTCATTGCACAATTTTAGATTTAAGTGTCTAAGCAATTAAGACGAAAATGCATCATCAGCAACTGGGCTGCATTGTTCTCGCTCGCTCCGCTCTAACATTTCGACTTTATTACCATATGTATTAGGTCGAAACTTCAGTGAACACCTCCTCTCCCGCGCCTCACGTTAAGCTGACAGAATGTAGTGAATGCAAATCGTAGTGCGTTTCTAGTCCGGAGATAAAACGTCCCGGTTCATAATGATGGTCTAACTATCTTTGTCGCTTAGTACCTACACCCTTTCGAATCATACAACTTGGCGGCTGTAATGTTAGCTACAAGCTGCGGATAGTTCAATCCTGACTGAAGCTCACACAACAGCTGCGCGTGGATTGGGTTACCCGCAGCATGTAGCTAACATCACAGCCGTCAAAATATACTAAGCGCCACACAAATCGGCGGATGGAAATTATGCGCAGAACGCTGCTCAAAAGCCGCAATATAGGTATACGCGGGAGCCAGAGAGACGAGACGTCGGGGCACACCCGCCCGCCAAACTCATTCCTCCCGCGCGCTCCCTACGCCTGTGCACACATGCGCAATAATTAGCGAATCACGGCGAAGTGTCATCTGTGGCTAACTTCACATCCGCCGACTTGTGTGGCGCTTAGTATATATGATTCGATCTACTAATAAACTGGTATATTTTTGGTAAATAAAGTTATACTTACACGATTGAATTTTATCAGCCTTTTCTTTGACACTCTTCTCATAGTTCTTTTTCAGCATATCCAAATGCTGCTTGATTTCAACGTTGACGGGCTTTATTTTGACTGTTTTGTAGTTGGAGAGGACGTCCCGAAGCGCGTCTAGTTTCGATGGAGTCAGTAAATTCCGTTTAGGCTTCGTTTCTGGTTCCAAACTCATGTTTAGTATGTTTTTGGTTAGTTTTGATAGAGGATCCCTGGAAACAAAAAAAAAGTTTACATGCACTTATAAATTAATCTTTTAGATTGACAAGATGGCGGTTCGGAGGCCTAAAATGTAATTAAATGCGGTCGAAACTTGAGTAGGGGCCTGATTTTTCAACTTCACAAGGTTTGGCCGTATACGGAACTTGTATGGAGCATTTTCAACTTCCATAGACAATATAGAGTGTTTTCATACAATCTGTCAAAGTTCCGTATACGTTCCCAGGCGTTCGAAGTTGAAATGAAATGAAGTTGAGGTGCCAGGTATCTATCCGAGTTTCGACCGCATTTGGCGGTCTTTTCATGACTTGACCCGCGTGCTAGCACTCAAGTTTTGAAAAAGATCGCCAAATGCGGTCAAACCTTGAGTAGATACCTGGGGCCTTATTTCTCAACTTCGAACGCCTGGGAACGTATCTACTACTCAGGAAAACGTGAATACTCGTAACATTATTTATTATTTATTCATGTATTGTACTTTTGATGTTTGTCTTGTTATATGTTGTTTTTCATTGCAAATAAAGTTATGTCTATGTCTAACACCTGTGCTGTATTTTAATTAGTATACGTAATTTACTTCTGAAATATAAATATAGGGAATTTTTGTGGAAAGATATCGGCCATAAGTTCACCAGAACTTACTTATTGTTTCTAAACGGAGTACTCCTCAGCAAGGAGGTGGATTTGAAGACAGGCCCGACGTCGCATTCAGCCAGCGTGCTCTTAAGAGTACGCATTTTCTATTGTTACACTAGATGTTGGCAAACATCGTCTAGAATTGAGAGACCCTACAGTACTGTACCAGCCTTTTTAATAGTCTACTGAAGGACGTAGGGCCTACCCACGAAGGGTGAATCGGCTATATCCACCACGCTGGCCCAGTGCAGGTTGACGGATTCACATACGCCATAGAATTTCTTCTACGGACGTATGCAGGTTGCCTCACAATGTTTTCCTTCACCGAAAAACCAGTGGTGTGAAATTCCGTTCACAAATTCCAAAGAACTCATTGCTTTGAACCCACGACCTCAAAATTGTAAGGCGGGCGTCACTTCTACTAGATCACTACGGCTTCCATAGAAAATCTAAAAACTTACTTATTATTCCTAAACGGAGTACTCCTCAGCAAGGAGGTGGATTTGAAGACAGGCCCGACGTCGCACTCAGCCAGCGTGCTCTTAAGGGTACGCAGCACGGCTTCCTGCCGGCTCAGTATTTCTTGCTGCTTCACTAGAGGTTGGTAGACGTCGTCCAGGATTGGGCGGATCATACGTTTTCCAGGCCTGCAAAAATAATCGTTTAAGTGCGAGTCGGTATCGCGCACGCATGGTTCCATACCATATGGAATACCCTTAATTTATTTTAATTTCATTACTTATTTTCGACTTGATATTCTGTGAATATTTCAGCAACTTCCTGTTGCCGTTATTAATATCGAGCAAAAAAATCACGTTATATTTAAATTTTATTCAAGTATTTATTTTTGAAGTTAGTTTTAATTAAGCAAGTTTAGGTAAGTTTTAGCAATTTTAGCTAAATATTCTGTGAATATTTCAAGCATCTACTTGTCATTGTTATTAATTCAGGTTTTTGTATGGGAGCCTCCTTAAATATTTATTTTATTCTGTTTTTAGTATTTGTTGTTATAGCAGCAACAGAAATACATCATCTATGAAAATTGCAACGTTCTAGATCACGGTTCATAAGATATAGCCTGGTGACAGAAAGACAGCGGAAACTTAGTAATAGGGTCCCGTTTTTATCCTTTGGGTACAGAACCCTAAAAAGAAACAGCTGTTCCATGCAAAAAGTTCGTCGACTCAAAACGTATAATGCCGTTCGTGAATAGGCCTATGTTCAACAATGGACTTACTTGTTATAATGTTCGTCTCGTGAAGCCATCTCGTTCCACTTATAATCCAAAGCAGCGTGCGCCTGCGCAAGTTGTGTTTGCACGTAGTAGGCGAGCTTTTTGACTGAAGCCACGCGTTTTGTCGTCAACGGGTCTGCTTGCGACCATTGGTGGAGGTCTTTTGCACTGAAAACAACAAAGTAATAGTTTAATTAGACGTTTTAGACAGTTATTGGTTCCATCTCAGAATACAAGGTGTTTCTTTAGATTGCTGACATATTATGATTTTGTAAAAAAATATTTTTTTAATAAACTGTTATTTATTTATTAGAGGATATTATCATTGTACTCGTCATTATAGTCGACAAAGGATGATGAGGTATTTATTTAACTCGTAATTTTAGTGCGCAATTAGTCCCGTAGTATATAATAATAGGGCATCCATTTCTGGACATAGGCCTCCCTTATAGATACCCAATAAGACCGGTTGGAAGCCGGTTGTATCCAGCGCGATCTTGCGGCGGTCTTTATGAGGTAATCCGTCCACCTCGTAAATGGAAGTCCTCCGCTTGCCGGTAATTGGCTTCCACTAGAGAAAATTTCGATCCCATTGGTCAGCAGTCCTTCGTGCTTTGTGCCCTGCACACTACCATTCCAACTTGCCAATCAGCTGGGCTATGACCGATGAGGTCGAAGTTTGCGAAAAGTGGAGACCACGTACCTGTGTCCACTCACGAGGTGGACAGATGACCTCGTCATCAGGACGGTAGGATTGCGCTGGATGAAAGCCGCCTCCAAACGGTCTTTGTAAAGATCAATAGGGGAGGCCTATGTCCAGTAGTGGACATCCTATTGCTGATATAGTAAACTTACTCAGAATGTGTCCTGGCCTCAGCGACGACTGCGCACGCGCGCACTAATTCCAGTTTTAGTTGAACTATGGCACCTCTAAGTTCTTCCATAGAACATTCCTTCTTCAGTTCTTCGGTGTCTAAAGATATCCCGTTGAAATTTGTGCTTATTGTGTCTATATCGCGTTGTAGCTGTAGAAAATGTGTGCAATTCAAGGTTTTTGCAGAAAAGAATAGTACATAAAACCAACAGTATTTTCTTACTAAATAATTACTTATTGAAATAATTTTTTCTTACAAGAACTAATAACTAGTTATAAAAGACTACAGTACCATAACTTTAAGCCAAGTTATTGGTTTATGAAGTATTGAATGAGATGTCACTACAGAAATACATAAAATATTTATGTTGCAACAACTCAAATCTGGTGTTCAATTTAAAATGTTCGTTTCTACTCTTATTAGGTCTCGCGAGTATTTACGCATACGTCCTAGCAGGTTATCGATTCAAAAATCGAGCCCCAGAGATATTACAAATAAATAATAGAAAAAAATCAGTGATGAATGCCACTACACTGTAATACAAATAGTTTTCCATTTGATGCTTATTTTATTTAGGTATTTTTCACGCTGAAAAGAGTCCCATTCTTCACAAGACAAGTTTCAAATTGCTGCATCACTTACCCTTGCTTGTGTCTCTCGTGTTTTCACCATGAAATTGTACAGCTCAGTTTGGAAGTCGTTCACTTCTTTGACCAGCATGTCCTTTAGTTCTTGGTTCGCTTTCGCCTTATTTGCTTTTTCTTGATCTGCTTTTGCCGCGGCATTTTCTTGTGCTTTTGTTACTGTAGGTTGTGACACTTGTGGCTGGGGCTTGGGTTGTGTCTATAATAAAAAAAAATTTGAACAACACATTTGGACAGAAACCAATAAATTTAACAATTGAATTTAACTGAGGTGAATGACGTACAAAAATGAGGCCTATGCCGAGTAGGGGATGATCTAGGGCTGATGATGGAAGAACCGACTTGATGTGATCGAGCTCAATCCTTCCCGAACCAAACTACTCTTCAATTTACTGACACTGTTTTCTGACACTACAGAAATACTAATCAACCATAGTAAATTAAATTCTTATAGGACCATCCTGCTACATTCCTCCACAAATTGGGAATTGACACACAAATATAATAACTTATTGGCGTCTGTGAAGTTGTGTGTTATTGTGTGTTATTTTTATTCTTTATTCATAAGGCTCACAATACAAGACCACGTCGTTCAGTTCCATATGTCGTCACTGGCAACACACAACTGTCGAAAACTCTCGACTTGAGATACTGAGGTATGTCGGACGAAAAGACCTAACGCAGTTTTTCGAACGCTGCCCAACCGCATTGGATTCGGCGATTGACCTCTTTCTTGAAGTTGGACTTACTTAACTAACATCGAATAAAACTCACATTTACACAAACTGAGACAAGAGCCCCAGGTAGGTTAAGAATTAGAGCGTAATCCACCAAGTTGGCCTAATGCAGGTTGGCTGACTACACGTTTTATAAGACCATTTGAATCTCACTTAGGACATAGATTTTTGTGGTATTTGTCAACAGTTAAATCATAAGGTATGATGATAATTAAGTTAAGAAACTCAACGTAAAGAAAACATTAGAGCTGAGACAAAATATGTAAATAATTTAGGAACCATACCGCAGTAACCGAAGGTTGGAATGCAGAAGCGACTTCTGCACTCTGACTTCTTTGTTCCGGCTGCTGAATTGTTGAAGCTGAAATATAAATTAATTTTTAGCTTTCCTCATACAAACAGCCAGAATGTGGAACGCTTTGCCTGAGTGTGTCTTCCCGCTAAAGTAAAACATGGGTGTCTGGAAATCCCGAATAAATAGGTATCTTTTAGGTAAGCGAGTTACACTCAACACCGCATATCTGCTTAACATCAGATAGTGTGTAGTAAAACGCAAAACAAAATGTATTTTTTTTAAAGTGAAATTACAGATAAGCTTTTCTCATGATAGATTTACTAAGGCCGGATGTCTAGTCTTGGACGGTTTTATAAAAAAAAAAACAGGGGATCAGAAATAAACATTACATTATCACATTAAATTAGCAAGTGGAAGAGTGAATGCACGTAGACCCGATGTAAGGTTCTCGAATGGAGATACAAAATAGTAAACGTTGTATATAACATCCATCCACGAGTCAGTCAGATAACATGTGAAATACCTAGCACGTAAATAGGTAGTCGAATAGCACATTCGACGCAATCTGCTCTATAAGGGTCGTTTTGGTTATAGGAGGGACTAAAGTGCAGAGTAGCAGAACTGATTACCGATGGGGTCGACAAGTTCTCGAGAGGAGACCACGTATCGGCACACGCAGGGTAGGATGTGGATAAATGACATCATTAAGACCACAAGGTCACTCTGGGTGACAGTTGCATCCAAACGGTCTTATTGGAGATCTATATTAGAAGCCAATGTCAGGCAGATGATGTTCTATGGCTGAAATGACTATGCAGCAGTAGACATATACCACCAAAGTTTTACGCAGGGCTTGGACAATGTTTAACAATACAAAGTGCACGGGTAGACAGTGTTTACAGCGTGTTTAAATCTTTTGTGGTAAGGCGGCTTTTGGCTAAAATCATGATGATTTTAAATAAAATTTGATTAAACGTTTTTATGCACTAAAAGCTTAAAAATAATAACTCGAAAATAAAATCGTGGGGCCTTCGCCTGGACGATTTCAATATGTACGTTGCGCCTCACGATTTTATTTTTGAGTTATTATTGTTTAGCTTTTAGTAAATAAATAAGTTTTTACCAATTTTATTTTTGTATTTTGTTACTAAAAACTGTGTTCTACATGAAAGGCCTTTCATTTCATACCCATTTGAGATTGTGTAAAAAAATGTAATCTGCCATGTTGTCGCGGCGGCCATCTTGTATTTTTACGTCAATACTGAATACAAAAAATTGTATTGTCATCGAAACTAAAGCTGTGTATGAAATATCATTTCAATCTGCCCACAGGAAGGTGGTCAAATTTGAATTACTAGATTTGACCCAAAAGACGGACAAGTGAAGTTAAATAAAATCGTTTAAAAATATCTTACCCGTGCTAGAAACCTGGGGTTGAGGCGTGAAGGAAGGAATCTTGATAGTGGCGCTGACTGCGACCGCGCTGGGTTGAGCCACCGGCTGACTGGACGGCTGACTTTGTTGGACCACTGACACTGCTGCCTGCTAAGATAACATTTATATACTCTTGAGTCTCATGATAAAACTATACTTCATTTTTAATGCAAGAAAAAACAGTCCATAATTATTTTTCGCAAAAAAATTGCATAACTGGATTCAACCGTGTGCAGCATTCGAATAGTTCGCATGGATCGATGTAACAATTTTCACATTTTTGTCGATATATCATAAATGGCTCAGCCGATTTTGATAAAATTTACACGAAACCACCTCTGAAGTATGATCTACGAAACAAAAAAATATATTCGATTTTTATAGAAAAAGTTATGCTTGATCGTTCATACAAGAGAAAAAAATATACACGTCGACTTGAGAAGCTTCTCCGTTTTCTGGTCGTTTAAAATTAGATATAAATCAACTTTTTTCTTTTTTAGATGAAAGATAATATCAGCAAGTATCTGATGTAACCCTGATTTTAAATTTGAATCTCTTGGAAATATTGATTTAATTTTTGCAAGCAGCACAATATTAACTTATTAGATGTTTAGAATTTATTAGTGTTACTAGCACGAGAAGCATGGCAAAGGGACAAATAGTCTTTCCACCATTATATCCCCCTTGAAGAAGAAATAAAGTATGGATTGACAATGACATTTAACATTAAAAGTGGATGAAATGGTTTTCTCCCCTTGCCGTGCTACCCGGGCTGGGGGAATTTATTTGCTAGTAGATTATACGCCAAATTGCATTTCGGTCGCGAAATTTAACATTATTAGCGATAAAAATAATTCACAAATTTCCAAAAACTCTACCTATACAGGTTTATTTCTAATCAGTTAGCGTCCTTTTAGGGGCTTATTTTGCTCATCAAAACTAGCAACTTTTGTTCTGTGACTTTTGTCAAAACTAAAAAAATAATTTTGTTGTTCCATTGAAAAATATCGACCACCCGCGACAAAATGTATGGAACAGCAGTTTTTTTTTTTGAGTTCTGACAAAAGTTGTTAGTTTTGATGTAAAGAATAAGCCCCTAAAAGGATGCTAATTGATTAGAAATAACCCTGTATATTGTAGTAGATATAATGGCGCTAAAATTAAACATACTGGTATGGGCGCGGCTGGTACAGCACTCGGTACAGATGTGGGCGCAGCTTGAGTTGCTCCTGGTATTGCACTGTAAAAAAACGTCGTCATTAACTCAGTTGTATGATGTCTACACAAGTAGGGGTGATATTGTCATCAAAGACGGAACTAACACATTTATTTTATTCATTTTTCTAAATAAGACACGGTTTGGTGTTAATCGTAGTTTGGGTATGTTGTGATAGCTTTCGCGAAGCGAAAAATCGGATACGTTTCGTATTGTTTAAAATATTTCTTTAGTCGAATGACAAGTCTAGAAAAGACTCAAATGAATCTAAGTTTTAAAACTGCTTCAAATCTACAACATAAATCCTACCTAAAGACTCCTATCACCCCCACACTGCCAATTTCCCTTCGATACGTACGAAGCGGTTTGACTCAAAATTTCTGATTCGTACCTCCAGGGAATGGAACAGTCTGCCGGCTTTCCTGTTTTTAAAACAGGAAAGTTTCTAAAGCTTTTCAGCTTTAGATTATGTCTCTCAGGAAAGTACATGTTGGCGTGAAAAAAGTACATGTATATCTTCTAAGTCTGTGTGCTTCATCTTCGACCACAACGCCGCTTACCATCAGCCGAGTTGGTGGTCAAGCGCGGACTTACTTACGGCCACGATTTAGCGGCATTTAGAGGCAGCGGCGGCGGGGTTTACGAGCGGTCGGAGCGGGACGTTGTGGCGTCAGTCGAACATTCTAGTACATTGGTTTCTCACCTCTCGCCGCCCCGCTACCGCTCATAGCAGTGCGATCGTGGCCGAACGATTATTTGCGTTAAAGAAATCATAAAAAATCTCCATACCTAGTCAATGCTTGGGCGGGTAAGACCAGCAGCTGTGGAGGTATGCACAGTTGCATCGCGTCTGGCCTGCGGTTGATGATGTTGAACGTGGTCAGCAGGCCGTTTTGAGATAACACGTGTAAGAGCGGCATGTACGGTAGGGTTTCATTTTCACCTGGTAATTTAAATTAAAATTATTTTAAGATACATTTAAGAAATCTGGTTGAACGACTTAAACGCTTTAAGCGGCAAACTTACTGCCTAGAGACTGATGAAGACGGACAAAAAGCCGATCGAAAATGCGTTGGGTCGACAACATCAAACACGTATTAGACTGCAAAGAAATATCAGACACGTTTTCTTTTTATACAGACTTCCAAAAAGGAGGAGGTACTATGTTCGTCGGTATGTTTTTTTTTCTTTTTTAATTCGAAAGCTACTTCCGAAGTTGTCCCATTTAAATTTTATCGAAATCGGTTGTGTCGTTTTTAATAAATCAACAATAATGTGTATGGATGTCACATCGATTCATAGCGACACATTAGTGGAAGTCGGTGGAGCGAAAAATAATTATATTATCATTGCGTCAGTCAAATAAATAAAATTGAAATAAAAATAAAATAAAAGTGAAAAACTTTATTTAAACTCAACTGTTTTATGTACTAAAAGCTAAATAATCGGCCAAGTACGAGTAGGACTCGCGCACGCAGGGTACCGTACTGTATGGGAGCCCCCCTCAAATCATTATTTTATTTTAATTTAATTACTTGTTTATTATTGAATTGTAACAACTAAACATTCTGTGAATATTTCAAGCATCTACCTGTTACCATTATTAATTTCGAGCGAAAAACGGTTATAAATTCAGGTTTGTTGTATGGGAGCCCTCCTTAAATATTAATTTTATTCTGTTTTTAGTATTTGTTGATATAGCGGCAACAGAAATACATCATCGGTGAAAATTTCAGCTCTCTAGCTATAACGGTTTATGAGATACAGCCTGGTGACAGACAGACAGACGGACAGCGGAGTCTTAGTAATAGGGTCCCGTTTTTACCCTTTGGGTACGGAACTCTAAAAACAATAAACTCAAGGTTCTCGCTGGAAGATTTCACTACGTACGTTGCGCCCCACGATTTTATTTTTGAGTTATTATTTTTTACCTTTTAGTACATAAAACCGTTTAGTTTAAAAAAGTTTTTTACCTATTTTATTTTTGTGTTTTTAGTTTTTGTTAGTACAAACTGTGTTCTACATGAAAAACCCTTTCATTTGATACCCATATTGAAGGTTGTAATCCGCCATGTTGTGGCGGTGGGTATCTTGTATTTACGTCAATACTGAATACTAAAAAAAATATTATCATCGAAACTAAAGCTGTGTATCAAATATCATATCATTCTGTCCACGGGAAGGGGGTTCAATTACTAGATTTGACCCAAAAAACGGATAATCAGTTGAATAAAACCGTTTAACAAAAATATCAGAGATAACGCGAGTCAAAGTTGTCTGGCACGCGACGTTCTTTTGGTGTAAAAATGTCTACCTAAGCGTGACGTCACGTGGAATTGAAACAGGCTAGGTATATCTTTGGTCGTCTAGCCTAATATTACCAAGGGACTGAGAAGTGAGGTAATTAGCATAAACAAAAGGGAATAGCAACATACCCCAAGGCAATTGATGTATGGCACAGTTATCAATGCTCAATCCGACGGGGTAGTTCTCCACTTTCTTGTCAGTCAATGGTAGTTCTGGTCTTGCTTCATCACTCTAAAAATATTATTACATGTATAAAAGAAGAAAATTACAAAAAATACAAGTATAGTGTAAACTCTCTATTACGTAGTTTTATTAGTTTATATTTTTTTAAAAGGCTCATACATTTATTTATTGACTTTCTATAACAAAAACTTTCTATAATCTATCTTTCTATAAAAATGCTGTATCCCTTGAGTATCAGTATAAAGAGTTAACACTGTACAAGAAGTGTATAAAATTCTAAACGGGATATCAATGCACGTTTTATCATCTCTAGCTTCTAGAATTAAAATAACTTGAACTAAAGATTTTTAAAGCTTGTTTTTATGTTAACAATCATTTCACCTGAGACCACTGCAACCAATTTGCCCCGTCTGTAGACCCAAGAGTTCCTATCTCCATACTGTTAGAAGATGATGTCATTATGATGTTCCTGAAAACAGACGCAATTTTAATACTTACTAGCTTACCCGGTGAACTTCATCTTACCATCTGTCAACTGTCAATGACAACTTTTACATGCAAGAACATTTTGTATGGGAAAATGAAATTAATGTTTTTATGTTTTTTCTCGCAACTTTTATAAATTTTTTCACCGTTTAAACCTTCTCTTAACATCCACAGATATTACAAGACCAAAATTAGCCAAATCGGTTCAGCCGTTCTCGAGTTTTATCGAGACTAACAACCACGATTCATTTTTATACAGGGTTATTTCTAATCAATTAACATCCTTTTAGGGGATTATTTTGTACATCAAATCGAACAACTTTTGTTATACGATATTTATTAATGCTCAAATAAAGTTGTAGTTCCATGGAAAAATATCGTTCACTCTCGACAAAATGTATGGAACAGCTGATTTTTTTTTTTGAGTTTTGACAAAAGTCGCAGAACAAAAGTTGTTATAGTTCGGCCGTTCAAAGAATGCGTTCCTGACACGTCATCTTGAAAAAATGATTTTGGCCGATATCTCGGAAACTATGTACTTAAGGGCAAAAAACATTAAGATCATTATTGTAGAAAATAAAATTTCGCATCTTTTGTTTCCAGTAAACTTTTTTGTAAAACTTTCCGTTTATGATTTATGGACCATTTAATGTTTTAAGGTCTAAAGAATAAGCCCCTAAAAGGATGCTAATTGATTAGAAATAACCCAGTATATAAGAAAGATATTATGATCAATATGAATCAGGGTTATCTGCTTCCCCTGCACTAAGCCGAGAGGAAGTGATAAGGATCATTAAAAATCTGCTGATATTTTTTCTCCAATTCCAGGTTGACCCTATAGTAAAAGTTGTTCATAATTTTAGCCTGAATCACCTCCTATCGGCTTAGTAAATCAGTTCTGGATAACCCTGTAAGTATAGGAATTTATAAAAATGTATAAACCTCATACCCCTCATAACCTCAAGTGTTAAAAATACGAATCTATCATAGATTCGTATTTTTCGTCTGTCTATGCTTTACAACTTGTCTAAGTTTCGGGTAAAATATCTATTCAGCACATATTTTTATGAATTGTGGAGATAAGATAACTTACCACTGTGCCAGGCCTTGCAAATAATAGTACCAAGGTCTGTTTGATCCCATACTGTAGCAAATATCTTCATAAGACGTACAAGACGGATTTCCCGTTTTTGGCGTGTTTACAATAGTCACAGCTAAAAAAGACACATCGAACATTCATTTGGTTGATTCTGTGTTGCAATCTTTGATTATTTGACACTAAATACTCAAAGGTTGCAATTATGTGTGCTATTGCACATATAATTGCAACCTTTTATTGCTGATATATTTCTCACTCATTCATTAATTCTGAATAATCTTCATAGTGTATTATGTTTTATTTTTTCTTGTGCCTACTTTATTTTGTGAATTTTTGTACATATGTTTATATTTTGATTGAAATAATTTAGTGTATTTTAAACATTTGTTATCTGACGATTCCAAGTGCAATTGTAATGTCTACGGAATAAAGAAATTTTGACATTGACTTTTCCTGTAGATTATAAAACATTTTGTAAAGGCTGAATCAAACTTCTGCGTCTATGAAAACGAGACGAGTTGTTGCGCAAATGTCCGCGGCGGTGGGGAGTGCGGATTTGCGCAGCTTATATAGGCTGAATCATACAAGTCGGCGGATGTGAAGTTAGCCACAATCTGCGCAATGTCCAATCAACGCGCAGCTTTATGCGAGCGTAAGTCAGGATTGGATATTGCGCAGCTTATAGCTAATTTCTCATCCGACGACTTGTATGATTCAGCCTATAGCTCACTACGGCAACGGTAATGATATCTAACAGTATTGTGACTGCACCCAGTCCTTGAAATATATAACTACAGCGCCACGTGGCCACGCGGAACGTCTCACGCGCTAGGGGCAGACCTTCAGTATTTTAATTTCATTTACTTTCTTCTATCTTCTTGAGTTTTTTTCTAGTCTTTAATCATATTGTACCTATTATGATGTAATATTTTTATAAAATTTATTACAAAAAAGAAATCTGTTATGAATTAAAAAGGAAGTGTTCAATAAAAATACATAATATAGCGTTTTTGATATTTTTATGGTTCCGTAGTAAAACGAGGAACCCTTAAAACGTGAATCGCACGCTTACTAGTTGCAAACCCATACGTTCATTCATCACTACGGCGCGCCGCGGCTGACTAGCATACCAAGAGCATACTCCGCTCCGAGGCGCGTAGGTATGATTCGAGTTCCGACCGTTTGTATGAAGACGGAATACTGTTAGATGTCATTACCGTGCTACGGCCGCCAAGAAGATTGATTCGATCGACCTATAGCAATTCTATTCAAGAAGTTAATCGATGATGATATTTATACCTGGACGACTGTTATCCGAAGCATTTTTATACACGACAGCGAACTGGAAGGTGGATATCCAATAAATGGCCATGGCTTCCACGGGAGCCCCGTCAAATAGGTTCGGAGCTGGGATGAGCTTTGCAGCGGTCAGCTCGGGTTTGTACTGGACCAGAGTACCGTCAAAGTTGCCCGTCACCAGTTGCTTTCCTTTTGGACTCCAGCAGATACATCTGTGAAGAATTATTTTCATTTAACTATTTAGGTAAATACAATAATTTCTTTGCGAGAGGCATAATATACTGATGTGCTTATATGTAACTTTAAACATACACAGCATGCGTCAAATCGCCAAAATTTGAAAAATTTACGATTTTTTTCGCTGTTTTTTCGATTTTTGACAAAGTTGCGTTCGGCGCTCGAGGTCACAAACTTGGATTATTCATTAGACCAGCTTCATAAACATGTCTGCAAAAAATCAGAACTACCGGATATGACGCATACTACCCCATACTCTCAAACGACAAAGTTAATGGATTAAATATCTGGAATAATTAGTATTTTGTCTATTCAGAAAGCTGTTTGCTTTATCGAAAGGGCTAGTCTGAGGCCTTAGTATAAGTTTGCGTAGTCATTATCATCATAATCCACAACCTTCTCTATCCCGCTTCTGGGTATAGGCCTTAACGTTTTCATGTGGCTTCATATATTTTTGTTAGTTCTTCTTCGTTTCCACCAGGGGCGCTATGTATGGACTTACATGTAAGCTACAATATGTAGTTTTAGTTGTTTGTTGACATGTATTGAAATGAAAGTAATAGAGATAATCTTATGAGAATTAAAAACTTGAATTGGTAATCATCAATATTCAAGTTTTTAGTTGTCTATATATTTTTTTTAATTTATTATTTTGCTACATTAGTTGCAAAAATGGACACAAAACAATATCAGATTAAGACCGTGATGCCTTTAGAACAGCATAACATGTTGGATGCCGGCTGCTTTCAACCAGTCTTATTGGAAATCCATAGGAGAGGCCTGTATCCAGCTGTGGACCTCCTTCGACTGATGGATGGGATGGACTTTTAGAAGTGTCAAAAATATAATATTTAAAAGTGTATTGTAAGTTTAACAGTTTTTTCGCTTACCTCGCTCTCCCAGGCACCTTCTTGACCTGCCCACTGTTAACAAGAGCAGCCAGCAGTGTGCCATCATAGAAGGCAATGGCGATAGAGTCAGGAATGCAAGGATTCCACTGTAAGGCTGATACATATGGTGGGTTGTTGGGTGGCTCCACCTCAGTTCTGGTGCAAAATGATGGTGACACATTCTAGAATAGATAAGAATAGCCTAATTTAACTTCATTAACCAATTTCCAAAAAGCAGAAGGTTCTATGTTTTTTTTTTTTTAATTTGAACGTTACACTCCACAGACTCCAGGGTCTGTGCTTTTTAAGATTTACATTTTTTTTAAATGATTTGAACAATATTGCTTATAACTAAAGGCTTTACAAGAGGACACTAAAATGAATCTAAATGTAATTTTCTTTCTCTTTAAATACGATTTTAAACTACGATTAAATTATTTATTTATTATTTTCCAAATAACTACTTATACCGCTCAGGGCCTCCATCACCGCCGCGTTCCGGTCTTTAATGGCCATCTTTAAATTATAGTCTACGATGACCTTAGGTGACGCAGTAGTCGCACGCCGCACAAAGCGGCTGATGGCGTCTTCCTCGTTGTCGGTGAAGTATGTGAAGGACCTGGTGTGCCGTGATACTGCGACGACCGCGTGCGAAACGCTTTCGTGCAACCTCATCTTGGCCTTGATTTTAATGGCGATGACAGAGTCGTATGTCAGACCTTGAGCTTTGTGGTTCGTTGTCGGCGAAGTATGTGAAGGACCTGGTGTGCCGTGATACTGCGACGACCGCGTGCGAAACGCTTTCGTGCAACCTCATCTTGGCCTTGATTTTAATGGCGATGACAGAGTCGTATGTCAGACCTTGAGCTTCGTGGTTCTATGTTCGTCTGTATGTTTTTGTTTACATTTATCGATATTTTCGCGAATTGTAAACCAATTAAAAAATCTTTTTTAGTTCGAAAGAGTGTACTCCCTAGGTACTGCGCCTAGTAGCGCCTATCAATCAAGAACAAGTATACATTGATTCGAGAGAATTATTCGAATTTTGTACACAATTGAAGTCGGTTGTGCCTTTTTTTTTTGAGAAAAATATTTATTTTGCTTAGGTATTTACACAACAAAAGAGTTTACTATCAATAAAGTTTCTTTATTGCATAACATGAGTTTACACAGTATAGGCATTAGTGAAGCCATAAATGTTTAACACAGTATCATATGTAAACATGAAAAACAATTTTACAAATAACATCGTTTTTTTATTAGAGTGAAAATAAATTATAGGCTGAATCAAACTTCTTGGTGTGACATGACATAATCATAACAAGCTATGATATTAGCTACAAGCTGCAGATAACCCAATCCTACCGAACCTCATTTAACAGCTGTGTGAGGATTGGATTATCTGCAGCTTGTAGCTAACGGCTACCAAAAAGTTTATTTCAGCCTGAAGTAAGTTTGTAATGGTCGGGTAGCTAGTCTTAGTGACTTAGTCTGACAAGGCTGTACTGTACCAGCCTTTTTAATAGTCCACTACAGGACGTAGGCCTACCCACGAAGGGTGATTGGGCCATATCCACCACGCTGGCCCAGTGTGGGTTGGTGGATTCACATATGCCATCGAATTTCTTCTATGGACGTATGCAGGTTGCCTCACTATGTTTTCCTTCACCGAAAAGCCAGTGGTGTGAAATTCCATACATAAATTCCAAAAAAACTCATTGGTACGGGACCTGGGTTTGAACCCACAACCTCAGGATTGTAAGGCGGGTGTCACTATCTCTAGGCCACCACGGCCTCTGACAAGGCTATACGATTGAAACAAAGAAAAATTAGAGTGAAAATTACAAGATTGAGCATAACTTACTGGGTTTTGAAAATCGGCTACTTTATAAACAGCAAGTAGCTTGCCACCTGTGACCGCGAGTAGTTCAAAGTCGCAGCTGACAGCTATGTGTGTTGGTTTCTCTTGGAGCTTCACTGACATGTACTTCGGCTCACATTCCTTGTCCACCAGTTGATTTAGTTGGTATACTGAAATGTGTGACAAAAATGTTTTCGACATGAATATGTTATTAGAATTGCTTCCATATTGGGTGGCAAGTCAAAATAATAGGCCAAGTGCGAGTTGGGCTCGAGCACGAAGGGTTCTGTACCATGTTGGAGCCCCCTTGGCCCCATTCTTCTTGCCATTATTTATAGTGAGCAAAAAATCTCACGTTTGTTGTTTGAGGTCACCCCATATTTATTTTAATCTGTTTTTAGTATTTATTGTTATAGCGGCAACAGAAATACATTATCCATGAAAATTTCAGCTGTCTAGCTATCACGGTTCACGAGGTACAGCCTGGTGACAGACAGACATCGGAGTCTTAGTAATAGGGTCCTGTTTTCATCCTTTGGGAACCCTAAAAAACAAATGATAACAAAATTAGGGGATACAGTTTGGGGTTGCAGCTTCATAACTATGATCTCCACTTTAAATTCAATTAAACCAATGGATAGCTAAAGAATCAAAGAATTAATTATGCCAAGTTAAGACAGTGAAGCATTGTGCCGTGGAGGGGAAGGATTAGTGTGCTATAACTATAAAGTGATATAATATTATAATGCTGTTTTACTTTAAACTGAATTGTTATTTTATTTTTGTTTCAATAGTCATGACTGGGTAAAAAAATCACATTACATTATCAAAAAATTTTGGACATGTTTTTTCTTTTGTTAACCTAACAACAAATGACAAAGATAAACCTTGTCAAAGTTTGGGAGTGGGGGGTCGTGACGTCACCTCTATTACCGAAGTTTATACATTTGAATGGCACTTTTGACGTCACACAGAACTTTGACTTTTTTTATCTTCATACATTTTTGTTTAATTGACAAAAGAAAAAATATGTGTCTAATATTTTTTGATAGTCCGTTTGAAGGACTAATCATATTTTTTTAGTCAACATACCTATTATGCTTGTTAGGCTTATGGTGGTCATTTTCAGACCAGTTCCATAACCCAAAGAATTGAATTTAAAATTACAATGCTACAGTTTTTTTCGTAACAAGTAACATCAGATAATTTTATTTGTAAACAGAAATAAATGAAGCGGCTTATGAGTAATACAAAAAATATTTGTAATCATCACAAAGGATAATAAAGGATGTTATCTATAGTGATAAGGTGCTTACTTGTAAGAGCGTCCATGAGTTAGTTAGACACAAGTCACTTTACACAAACATATGTAGAAGAAATTTGATAGCAACTATTAAAATGTTACAGTAATTAAAACCTAAATGATGTTAGCTGACCACTTTGCAGGAGAACAAAACTGTAGAGCATCTTCTGTGGCATTACAGTCACAGAAGACATCAGAATAGCTAACAGATTGCATGATGCTTCTGCATTATCATCAGCTTTGTCATCTACATTGCATGTCATTCACCATCTAAGCTACTGGAGCAGTTATGACAGAGGCGCAGAGCCACACTCTGTTACTTTAAGTAGCTGGGCTGGCTCGGGTAGACCCTGGAGCGGGAAATGCACATAACACCCCATGCGGGATGTTAGTGCAGCAGTTATCGACCCCACTTCGAATTAGCTGATCACTTACCAGATAATGTTCCATCAGGCACAGCAACGAAGACTAAACCATATTTACTGCTGCTGGCTACCAGGTTATATCCACGGTTAGGAAGTGGATCATTTGTGTTGAACACTTTAATTTTACGTTGTAGCTTGTAAAGCAAACTCTGAGGACAGGAAAAGGTTATAATGAGAACCATAACCTATGCTATGAAGGTATCAGAAAAAATAAAAACAAAGAAAAAACCTACAGAAAAATCTGACTGCGTTCTTACTGAATTTATTGCAACGTCCTAAATACATACTTGATTCATTCAATTATAATGCAGCATTATTAACGAAAGCGTAACTGATGTTTATTAGTAGGTATTGAGACAAAATTAGCAACCTACCGGTTCGTCGATAGAATCTGGTCCAAATTGGACCTCCATTTTTGGAGTAGTTGTAGACAAGAAAGATATTTAAAATTATTATCAAGCACAATCACATACACGAAATTAACAGGACTTTATCTTTATTTCTATTTAAAATTGACAAAACACAGTACTCCAAACAAATCGGAATACGTTGATTGAAGTGGAAAGAAAATTAAGAATAAATGCTGCCAGGTTTTTTTGTTGAAAAAGTCACAATCCTTTACTTAGGTAAAACAGCAACGCGTTTTTAGTTCCTGCACGGTTGAGGTGCAGGCAAGGAATCCACAGACTACTATAGATACTACGTCAGGGAATCTTTTACAATTCCCATTTCCCTTTACAATTTTAGCAGCCGGAGTTGCGCCGCAATATTTTATATTAATTTTACAAAATGTTGAAAACTTCGATAAAAAATTTGCAAATCCCTACACAATGCGTAAAACGAAACGTAAAAGCGAAATTCTTACATTTTGTAAGATGAAAATGTCTTCTATGATGAAAATGTAGGTAACACAATTATGTTGACATTCTCAGTTGAGCTGTCAGTATCAACAACATTTAATTGCCGCTCGTCCGGCGTGGAAGGAAAATAAAAATGCTAACTAACAAAGTAGGTATACGTATATTAAAGTGGCGAGAGCTAGAAATTCAAAGGAGGTTCTGAGTTGAGCAAGCCAGACGAGGCCACGTGAAGCGAAGGAGGGTGCCGGTGAACGAAGCGAGCTAGTGACCTCCTTAGCGTATATTGCAGAGCTTCAGGCGGGCTGACTAAAGAATTTCTGGCGGGAGCCCACTTGGAATTTTACGCCACAAATTTGACACGGACCGAATTAGGTTAAAAGGCTAACGCCTAGGCCAATCATGCCTTTCTAGGTGCAAATCTGCACTCTCGCATGAACGCTCGGCTCAGGTGGAACGTGACACTTTTTTGTGCGTGCAGCTGGCGTTCATCCATTTATAAGACGTTATCAGGGGGGCAATTCTGTCAACCGATCTCGTTACTAAGGTGACACGTTCTTGAACCTGTCTCGTTTTTCTGACAGTTTTGAGCTGTCGGAACTGTCAGAAAAAACGAGAGAGGTTCAAGAACGTATCACTTCAGTAAAGAGATCGGCTAACAGAATTGTCCCCCTGGTTAAAAGAAGAAAAAAAGCCAGGTACATTTTTTGTACGTATCACAATTGTTTTCGTAATGCAATGAAACGATCATTATCATATTAGTATGCGCAGCTGCACGGGAAGCATGGCAAAGGGACAAATTTTCTTTCCACCATTATATCCCCTCAAAGAGGAAATAAAGTATGGATTGACCATGACCACTGACATTTAAAGTGGATAAAATGGTTTTCTCCCTTTGCCGTGCTACCCGGGCTGGTGACTAACTTCACATCCATCAACTTGTGTGGCGCGGAGTACAGCTGTAGGAAGTTCATTGTTGGACATGGACCTCAACAGATTACTAATAGGACCGGTCGGAAACTTGAACAAATTGACTGAATCGTTGAAAAAAAAAGTAACGGCTTTAGTAATACTAAGACAGTGTGGCAATACAACAAAACATTGACATTGAGAAAGAAAGAATTGACATTGAGTGTCAATGTTTTTTCTTAATTCTTTTTCTAGGATTTTGGCTTCTTAATTTTATCCGTGGAGGGAAATATGTTGACTTGACTATGATTTTATCCATTTTCCTTCGAATTTTAAGTGTGCGCCTGTCAGTCGTCACGGGCGGACGTTAATTGACGTTATCGCATGGACGGAAAACAAATCGCCGTGAACGAGAGGTTTTGACCGAATTTATTATCTTTATAAATATTCAATATAATGTCTTTGGGACATTGAATCCGATGTATACAAACATAGAATAGGCGTTATTATTCTATGTATACCAAGATAAGAAACAAAAAACTCAAGCATCATGTTTCATACATTTTCTTTTTTACTTTGTTTTTAGGGTTCCGTACCCAAAGGGTAAAAACGATTACCTACTAAGACTCCGCTGTTCGTCTGTCTGTCTGTCTGTCACCAGGCTGTATCTCATGAACGGTGATAGCTAGAACGTTGAAATTTTTACGTAGGTATTTCTGTTGTCGCTATAACAAAATACTAAATACAGAAAAAATAAATATTTAAGGGGGCTCCCATACAAGAAACGGGATTTTTTTGTTCGATATTAATTACGACAACAGGAAGATGCTTAAAATATTCACAGAATATTAAGTTGCTTATTACCTTCAAAATAAATAATTAATTAACATAAAATATATTATATTAAGTAAGGGGGGCTTCCATACGGTTCGATACCCTTCGTACGCGAGTCCGACTCGCACTTAGCCGATTATTTTTCTTTGCTAAACTGATCCTATGTTTCATTTAAGCGCAAGGAGCCATCGCTTTCACAGAGATAAACTCACAAATATAATAAATATTAGGGGATATCGTACACACGGTCTCCGACCCCAAACCAAAGAATATATAGGTAATAATACCCAAACTAAGCAAAGCTAATGATATGGCTGCCAGAGACTGATATATAATACATATAGGTACCTACATACTTTAAATACTTACCTACTTATATAGATAGTACCTAAAACATCCAGACACAGCAAACACCTATGGTTATTAATAAAAAAATGCTTGCCCTAGGTGGGAATCGAACCCACGTCACTTTTATTCAAGTAACCACTGAGCCATCGAAACCGTCAACAAGTTGAGTCAACCACCGACCGTGTAGAACGAATACAAAAATTGGTTCATCCGACCGTTGACTGGACGGTCGGCGGTTCATTCCGACCGTGTAGAAGGGGTTTTACAGCTTTCAAAAGTTTCATAATTATTAACTATGTAACATGATAAAATCAACTAGGCACCTGCCTAGTTGATTTTATACTTTATTTTTATCTATTATTAACTGGCCTACAATGTGTGTTTGCTTGTTACAAAACGTTGCCCTTTTGTTCAATTTAGATTATATTTAAGTAGGTAGTTAAAAAGAAAAAGAAAACAAAGAAAAAATAACTGGTTTATTTAACTTCAGGAAAATTTAGAAACATTTTTATAATCCAACGGTAAACAATTTCAGGAAGAGGAAGTCTCATAAGGTTGTAATAAATCATGTATCTCCACGACTCTACCTTGTAGAGTACTTTTGGGTCATTCTGCGTTAGGGCTACCATAAAAGTTTCTATGATGTCTTCATCCTTCATCGAGTCAAATGTTAAGTCTTGGGCTTTCGCGTATCCTAAATATTTTGTGAGGGTAGTGATTTGCTTCTCATACAATGCTTTTTGCTCTTCAGTCAGACTCTCTATCATAGCTTTACCGTAGGCAATCTGGCTTGCTATTATATTGCTGGATCCTACGAAACCACCTGAAATCGGAAAACGATGATTCATTAGTCAGGTAATTTGCATCTATTTTAGTAACTTCTAAGTAGGTAATGTGTACCTACGTAGGTATCATAATCAGCCTGTGTCGACCTAACTGGGAATAGGCCGCATCTCCCTTGTGCCATTGTTCCATTTTGTCGGTTAGTCTCATTTGTGGATACACGACCCAGCAATGGGTCTGATATCGTCGACTCATCGGGTAGGAGGTTTGCCTAAGAACCGCTTGTCCGCTCTTGGTAGCCACTCATAGGGATCTTTATCGTCACCACGCCTATATTAACCCTGTGTCTTGCCCAGCGCCACTCGAGTCTCAAAATACGGTGTAGGTACATCATCAGTGTCTGTGTGTAGGTATAGGCACATAAGTTGGCGGAAATATGGTATAGGATTCATTTCGGAGAGTGTGCATCTGAGCTGCACGATCTTATCCTAGGTACCATCCCCTTTTTACTACAGGACAAGTAGGAAGACGCCACATTACCACATTACCAACACTCGATTCGATTTTCCTTCGACACGTAGGTACGAAGCGGTTTGACTCAACATATGTGATTCGTACCGCCAGGGATTGGAACAGTCTTCCTGCTTTCCTGTTTCCTAAGAGATATAATCTAAAGCTTTTCAAGGTCAGAGTGAATAGGTATATCTTCTAGGTCTGCATGCTTCATCTTCGACCACAACGTCGCTTACCATCAGGCGAGTTGCTGGTCAAGCGCGGCCTTATTCGCAATAAAAAAAACGAAGTTCCGCAATATCCAATCAACGCGCGGCTTTGTGTGAGCTTCAGTCAGGATTTGATATTGCGCAACTTGAAGCTAACTTCATATCCGCCAACTTGTGTGACGCGACCTACACAATACCTGCTTACCTAAATTATGTACACTTAGGTATATGTATACTAAGCGCCACACAAATCGGCGGATGAGAAGTTAGCTGCCATCAACCAAAAGTTTTGGTTTAAGCTTGATGTTAGCCGCAGATGACACTTCGCCGTGGCGCTTAGTATACCTACGCGTGTAGCACCCAGGTAGGTATCTCATCTTTAGTTAGCTACAAGCTGCGGATAATCCAATTCCGACTGAAATTGGTAAATCCGCAGCTAGCTAACTTCACAGCCGTCAAGAAGTTTGAATCGACATATTATAATATCTACTTAGTTTATTGTAAGTACCTACCTATAAACATATTAGAGTATCATAATAATAGAAGCAGTTTCATAGAGTTAAGCTCCCATGTTGGCATTTCACGTACGTTTCAACCACATTTCCATGGTACGACGACCCCTCCCGCCGGAACCTGAATAATCTGAATATTATATCGGATTCTGTCTGTAGCATGAAAGAACAGTATAAGGGCGCTGTGATCGACAAGTTATTCCGTTATAACGGTATACATACAAAATCCTTGCGGTGTATTGTACCTATATCTATCTATAAGTAATATTCTTCTTGTCGTGCCATTGGTCAAAGTTTATGTGACATTTAAATTAGATTATTGAGGTCGCCCCAGTAGGTAGCTACCATGGATGTATTGATAGCTACAGCTAGGTAGGTACTGCTACAGCACTGGCTTTGTGGAAATCTTCCAAGGGCATTGCGGTCAGGTGAGTAGGTGTTTCATTGTTTGAGAGGGTAAAAATTATACTACTTAATGGCGCCTGTCAATGCCACCTTAGATCTTAAGTCATCATCATCATTAACGAGCCAGCTCAGCCGTAAGACATTCACTGTCATAAGTATTGTTTTATCAACCCTTACCTAATGAGGACACCAATTTGACAATGATCATAATTATCAACACTTTCTGGAAAGTTATCTACGAGTACTTCATTACTAATATAGGGGCAAACAAATCGTCTGGAGGGATTATTCCAAATACAGATATTAGTTAACGATGGAAAAATGAAATGAGTAGGTACCTATTTATGATAGTGCTCTTCGAAACAATGATAAATACTAGAAAACTGTCTTATAGATTACCTACACCTAGCTACCGCTGGCGAAATAGTACGGCGCGGCGGTGGTACACCTAAGGAACGATAACTTACCTACTTGCCCTACCAGTCGCACCATTGCTGAGTAGCATAGCTGTATTATTGCTCAGTAGCGCCATCGTACCGTGTACCGTGAGTTCTTATTTTAGGTATTTGTGGATACAAAAGTGTGTGAGAGGCAGTAGTTGCGTGGGTTACTTACTGCTGGCTGACTTACGTCAGCAACGATTCGCAGCGCCATAGCCACTCCGTTGTAAAGTAGCGCAGCCGTACCGTTTCTCGGTGCCGCCGGCTTACAGTGGAAATATATTATGACGGTCTAAGCTTGAGCATTTTACTGGGTACAAACGCGAAACCCAGGACGCCGTGGTCATAGTGCTCAAGCCGCAAAGCTTTTGTCCACGCCATGAGGCTGGTCTTGCTCGTGCAGTAAGTCCAAATGTCCGACAGAGGTTGTGTTTATTTCGTAGGTTGCATCCCGCGTTCGGTGTGACTCCATCGTACCTACCTCAGTTCTGCCTCTGCCTCAGTTCCTACCTTCAGTAGCGCAGCCGTATCGTTGTTCAGTGCCGCCGTCGTAGGTACAGTGGAAATATGCGGTTACTAAGCTCGAGTACTTACCGGGTACAAACGCGAGAGCCGCGACGCCGTGGTCGTAGTGCTCAAGCCGCAAAGCCCTCGTCCACGCCAGCAGGCCCGCCTTGCTCGCGCAGTAAGCCCCAAAGGCCGGCAGAGGCTGCAGTCCGCAGTGGCTCGCCACGTTGATTATACGCGGCTTTGAGACCGGCCTCTGCAAGTTGATGATATTGGTATTGCACTGGAATTGGGTTCAGTTACGTACCTACACATACTTACTTACCTACGTCATACAGCGAATAAGGTAGGTACCGACTTACGAGATAGGTATAAAGTATGGATAATACAATTTATAAATAATAATCTGCCAAGTACGAGTCGGACTCGCGCACGAAGAGTTCCGTACTGTATGGGGCCCCACTTAAATATTTATTTTATTTTAATTATTTATTATCAGAGCATAGACAAACCATTATACTATAAATGGTCGTTGATCAGAGTAAGCATTCAGAATATTCTGTGAATATTTCAAGCATCTAAGTACCTGTTACCATTATTAATATCGAGCTAAAAAAGTACAAAAATTCAGGTTTGTTGTATGGGAACTTAATTACATATTATTGTTACGCAGTAGGCCACGCCGTTAGTAACTATTTATTAATCTGTGGCCGCGCGCGGTACGACGGCTAGTTGTTTACACTTAACCGCGAGATTTATGGTTTTATGACTCAGGCGGCACCGGCCTTTGTGTCGCGTCTATTGTTTGTTGTTTGTTAGATTTTTTGTGGTGTTTTCGTAATAATTAGGAACAATAGGGTTTCTCGAACTTTACACTTGTTTACTTTGTCAGTCACAATGGCACCGAATATTCTACAGATTTCTAGAGAACCCTTATTCCGATATAAATAGGGCGATGGTTTTCGTTCGGGCAGTTATCGCGTTTATACCGGAGTGAAAACATCTCGTGTTCAAGTGCGGTACCAGTGATTGTGAAGTGACTAGTTGTGTGAATTTCAGTGCCAGTGTGACGTGTTTGTGCGAACCAGTTGTGTCGTGTGTACTGTGATTTTGTGCAATAAAGTGCAAAGTGAACAATCGGCGTTTTTAACTGATTATCCAAGAACCCATCTCGTAACATTTGGTGTCAGAAGGGTGGATAATTGAAAATGCCGGTAACACCATACGACGAAGAGACGCCGCGCACACGGAGTCAGCGCCGACAGGAGGAAGCGCGCCGACAAGAGGAGCAGGAGCGCCGCCGGGAGGAGGTCGACCAACGACGCTTCGGAAACGATTCGCTGTTAATGGAAGCCAGCGAGTCCGAGGCAACCAACGACGACTCCAGGCACTCGGAAGCACCTGCTGTGGCACCTGCAACGGCACCAGCGGTTCCTGCGGCATTTGATATGGCGGCATTGATGTCAATGATGCAGTCTATGACTCGTCAGCTAGAAGACAAATTAGACCGCAACAGAGAAGAACAGGCCCGCCACAACGAGAACCATATTCGCCAGCTGGAAGAGAAATTGGACCGCAACAGAGAACAGGCTCGACAGCTTGAAGAAAAATTGGACCGCAACAAAGAAGAGCTGCTATCAAGCCTGCAGACGACTTTGGGTAACGAGATAAAAGAGGTCAAGGATACGGTCGACCAGCACAACGCCAGCATAAAGGAGCACGAATCCCGTATTGTTGAAGCGGAAGCACAAATCGCCGATGTGAGGAAAGCCCTCAACGTTATCAAGTCTGGAGGCGTAACCGCTGCATCTACAACCTTCTCGCCAGCCTCACAGAAGATCAAAGTGACGCCTTTTGACGGGACATCATCATGGTCAGCCTATAAAATTCAATTTGACGCCGCTGTTAAAACCAATGGATGGGACAAGGACCAAGCCAAGAACGCCCTCATCATGAGCCTTCGCGACGAAGCCCTGAGTATTCTTGATGCCGTGGGCAAGGAAGTGACCTACGATAAATTAATGGAAATGTTGGAGAGTCGCTATGGTGATGAGCACCTGGAGCGTGTGTACAGAGCGCAGTTAAAGAACAGGGTGCAACGTCGCAACGAAAGTCTTCAGCAGTGGGCTGTCGAAGTGGAGAAACTGTTCCGGAAGGCTTATCAGTCAGCACCATTACCCAACGACGAACATTTGGTGGAAGCATTTTCTAACGGCATAGCAGACTTCGAAGTTAGAACTGCAGTGAAACTCGGGCATCATAAAATCCTAAAGGAAGCTTTGGCCCAAGCCTTGGAAGTGGAAGCTGTACGAAATTCATCGAGAGATGTTCAACACTTAAGGGAAGTTAAAGAAGCGTCACATCGTACGAGGTTTGGTCCAAGATGCTACAACTGTGAAGAGAGAGGCCATTTATGGCAGAATTGCCCAAAGCCATGCCGAACCAGGGACGATCGACTATTGGAAGAACGGAAGGATCGCGAGGCAACGCATTCACTATGGAGGAATAAACGACCTGCTGAAGAAAGCGGAAAATGGCGAGTGTTATCCGGGCCAGAAAAGCCAAAGATTTTGATCTCACAAGCTCACGATGGGAACAGCTTGATCATCAATGGTGCCATCAATGGAACTTCTTGCAAGCTGACATTGGATACAGGAGCTTCTCGCACTGTCATCAGTTCCCGACTGGCTAAGCGCTTTCTTCCGAACTTCGAAAGCTGCAAAACAGTTCAACTTCTGACAGCGACCGGTCAGCACATATCCGTCCGAGGAGAGAAGCTGGTGGAGTTAAAGCTGGGTGAGAAAACTTTTCGACACAAGGTCATCGTGGCTGACATAGTTGACGATTGCATTCTGGGTCTTGACTTCATGCGAGAGCATCATTGTGAGATTGACGTTAACCAAGGAATCTTGAAGTGTGGAAGAGAAGAAATCTTCATGGAAGGCGCCACATCAGGAAAGGTTTATTGTCTGCAGAGAACAGTTCTTCCACCTAGATCGGAGACCATTGTGGCAGTTAGATTACCGCCGAAGTTGGGACATCAACGACGATGTGTATTAATAGAACAGTCGGAAGGTGATCAACCATGGTTATTGGCCCGAACTCTGGTGAGGACTACTAATACCGCTGTGGTGCGTGTTCTCAACACAAGTAACGAGGAACAACTCATCAAAGGAGGAACCCCAATTGGTACTTGTGAAGAAGTAGACTGGATGCGCAGATGCCAAGAACAACCAAAGGAGAAATACAACTGTGCTGGGAGTTACACAGTGTCAACGCTATTGGAAGACTCCCGTAAAGACCTGACCGAAAGAGAACTTCTGATGGCAAAGAAGATGCTGCAGCGCTACACCGACATATTTGCTCTCGATGATGCTGTCAACGGGAAGACTGGTTTAGTGAAGCACACAATAGATACAGGAAGCGTGTCACCGATTCGACAGCGGCCAAGAAGGATACCAGTGGCTCGAGAAAAAGAAGTTGACTCAATGATCGAAGACATGGCACGCAATGGTGTGATAGAACCTTCATCCAGTCCGTGGTGCTCGCCAGTTGTTCTAGTGAAAAAGAAGGATGGCAGTATGCGGTTCTGCGTTGATTACCGACGACTCAACGACGTAACGAAGAAAGACAGCTATCCTTTGCCGAGGATTGATGACACGTTAGATACACTGACAGGTATGAAGTGGTTCACTACGCTGGACTTGAAGAGCGGATACTGGCAAGTGGAAATAGATCCTAAAGATAAAGAGAAGACCGCATTTTCAACGGGAAAAGGCCTGTGGCAATTCAACGTGATGCCGTTTGGATTATGCAACGCGCCCGCTACGTTCGAAAGACTAATGGAGTTAGTGCTCGCGGGACTGATTGGAGATGCATGCCTAGTCTATTTGGACGACATCATAATTGTGGGAAAAACCTTCGAAGACCATCTGCAAAACCTGGAACGAGTATTGACTAAGATTCGCGCAGCCAATCTCAAGCTGAGTCCGAAGAAATGTTCCTTCTTCAAGAGGCAAGTGAATTTCCTGGGACACGTGATTTCCGAAGCTGGCGTACAGACGGATCCAGGAAAAGTCAGTGCTGTCAAGGATTGGCCTGTGCCAAAAGACAAGACGGAAGTTAGAGCATTCTTGGGTTTATGCTCCTACTACAGGCGATTCGTGAAGAACTTTGCTGACATAGCCAAGCCGTTGCATAGACTGACTGAGGAAAAACGACCCTTCCTCTGGGACGAAAATTGCGACGCAGCTTTTCAAGAGCTAAAGAAGCGACTTTGTAATACGCCTATTCTTGGCTTCCCGGACACAGAGAACGAGTTCATCGTGGACACTGACGCCAGCAACACTGGCATTGGAGGAGTACTGTCACAAAGGAAAGGAGACCAAGAAGTGGTGATTGCGTATTTCAGCAAATCCCTGTCCAAGCCGGAAAGGAACTACTGTGTGACTAGAAAAGAGTTACTTGCAGTGGTGAAGACATTGCGACATTTTAGCAAGTACCTGCTCGGGCGAAAATTCCATCTGAGGACCGACCACGCTGCTCTTAAGTGGCTACTACAGTTTAAGGATCCCGAAGGCCAAGTGGCAAGATGGATTGAGCAACTACAAGAGTTTGACTTCACCACTGAGCATCGCAGTGGAAAATCTCATGGCAACGCGGACGCACTGTCAAGAAGGCCATGCTCAGAGGACTGCAAGCATTGCTCAAGACATGAGTCGAAAGATTCAGTGCCCGTCAGAATGCTCAAAGCTGACATCGGTGACGAATGGAAAGAAACCCTTCAGGTTGCACAAGAAGAAGACCCCGACATCAAGCCGATTCTTGAATGGATGGAATCAGATGCCCCTAAGCCAGACTGGAGTGCTATTGCTTCAATGAGTGTTACGACAAAGAGCTATTGGGCGCAATGGGATAGTCTGGTGATTCAGGAGGGAGTACTTTGTCGAAAATGGGAAAATGCTCGTGGCAATCAGTGCCATCTCCAAATGGTTGTACCCAGAGCAAAGATACCTGAAGTTTTGAAGCTGTACCACGAAGGGTTTTCGGGAGGACATCTGGGTGTGAAACGGACACTCTTGAAAATTCGAGAAAGGTTTTACTGGATCAACTGCAGAGATGACGTAGAAGACTGGGTACGGAAATGTACGAGCTGTGCATCAGTGAAAGGTCCGCATACCCGCAGCAGAGGAGCATTAAAGCTGTATAATGTTGGAGCACCATGGGAGCGAATCGCACTGGATGTGGCCGGACCATTTCCTGTGAGTGAAAGTGGCAACAAGTACTTCCTTGTCGTCATGGATTACTTCACCAAGTGGCCGGAAGTCTTCGCAATTCCGAACCAAGAGGCATCGACGATAGCAGACAAATTGGTGCATGAAGTATTCTGTCGATTTGGAGTACCATTGGAAATCCACAGTGACCAAGGAAGAAATTTTGAATCTCAGCTGTTTCAAGAGACGTGCCGGTTAATGGGTGCACACAAAACAAGGACAACGTCTTACCACCCGCAATCAGATGGAATGGTGGAGCGATTCAACCAAACTCTGGAGAGGTACCTGGCAAAAGTAGTCGGAAGCAAACAACGGGATTGGGACAAGCATATCCAGCCATTTTTGTTGTCGTACCGAAGTGCTGTTCATGAGAGCACAAATGTCACTCCCGCTTTTGCCAATTTTGGACGTGAATTACGGCTACCAGCCGACTTAATAACTGGCATTCCACCGGATTCTCCACAACCCATAACTGAGTACGCCAGTGACCTCCGGAACAAGATGAACGACATCTATGAGCACATTAGAGAGCATGGCCAGCAAACATCTGAAAGAATGAAGACTCGATACGACAGAAGGGCTAACAATCCTGGGTTCGAGGAAGGCTCGATGGTATGGCTGCACAATCCCATACGCAGCAAAGGAAAGTCTCCAAAGCTACAAGCCAAATGGGATGGACCGTACCGAGTGGTGACCAAGATCAACGACGTGACGTTCCGCATACAGAAAGGACCTCGAGGTGCCCCCGAAATAGTTCACGTGGATCGATTGGCGCGATATCACGGATGCAACGATGCTCGGGACGAGCATGTCTTGGGAGGAGGTGGTGTTACGCAGTAGGCCACGCCGTTAGTAACTATTTATTAATCTGTGGCCGCGCGCGGTACGACGGCTAGTTGTTTACACTTAACCGCGAGATTTATGGTTTTATGACTCAGGCGGCACCGGCCTTTGTGTCGCGTCTATTGTTTGTTGTTTGTTAGATTTTTTGTGGTGTTTTCGTAATAATTAGGAACAATAGGGTTTCTCGAACTTTACACTTGTTTACTTTGTCAGTCACAATGGCACCGAATATTCTACAGATTTCTAGAGAACCCTTATTCCGATATAAATAGGGCGATGGTTTTCGTTCGGGCAGTTATCGCGTTTATACCGGAGTGAAAACATCTCGTGTTCAAGTGCGGTACCAGTGATTGTGAAGTGACTAGTTGTGTGAATTTCAGTGCCAGTGTGACGTGTTTGTGCGAACCAGTTGTGTCGTGTGTACTGTGATTTTGTGCAATAAAGTGCAAAGTGAACAATCGGCGTTTTTAACTGATTATCCAAGAACCCATCTCGTAACATTATTTTTATTCTATTTTTAGTATTTGTTGTTATAGCGGCAACAGAAATACATTTTTTGTCACAAATTTCAGCTTTCTAGATATAACGGTTCATGAGATACAGCCTATGGTGACAGACAGACAGACGGAGTATCTCTAACTAGTCTATGAGACGGACAGCGGAGTCTTAGTAACAGGGTCGCGTTTTTAGGGTTCCGTACCCAAAGGGAAAAAGGGACCCTATTACTAAGACTTGACGATGTCCGTCTGTCTGTCTGTCTGTCTGTCACCGGGCTGTATCTCATGAACCATGATAGCTAAGCAGCTGAAATTTTCACAGATGATGTATTTCTGTTGCCGCTATAACAACAAATACTAAAAAGATAATAAAATTAATATTTAAGGGGGGCTCCCATACAACAAACCTGAATTTTTAGACGTTTTTCGCTCTATATTAATAATGGTAACAGATAGAGGCTTGAAATTTTCACAGAATATTTAGTTTTATATTTAATTCAATAATACACAATAAAATTAAAATAAAATAAATATGTAACAGCTCCCATACAGTACGGAACCCTCCGTGCGCGAGTCCGACTCGTACTTGGCCGATTATTACCCTTTGGGTACGGAACCCTACAAATGGATCATTATATCAGCCATGGCACGGCTAAAATGACGTATTATTTTTCACGTTCAAAAGCTCAGTTTAGTGAAAATTTAACCAGGGCCACCGATTAAGATAAGTAAATAGCTACCTATATAGTAACAAATAAAAATGTTCGTAGCATAAGTTGTGTGTTTACACAACGTTAAAAAAGCGTTCAATAACCACTTTTATTCTATAAATCAGTATCATTCTGGATATTAAATTAAAGCTAGTAGGTAATTTTTATAATCCATGTAAGTAGAGGTACCTCTAATACGAGTATGCCGCGGAAGAGTGCGGAAGCGTTCCCGTAGCCTCAACACTAGCGCAGTGGCGGAAACACCCCAGGTTCACCCCAGGTTTTTAGTGGGTTTACCACCGACTAGCGGTGGGGACTCCTACATAACCACCTGTCTCCCCAGGCCTGGTGGTATCCATAAAGGATTTTCCTGGGTCAAAAAAACCCTACTCATATGAATCAGAGCATTTTATGGAAGTTGCCGTCAGTCGTCTTAAATCGTCCGGAAGGTTTTATCCCGAAGTCTTGAAAACTTCATTATAATATTTACCCGCAGAATTTATCATGATTCTCTCCGTAAATAAATTGTAGGTAGGTAATAATTGAAATTACGTTTTATAATAAATTGCGCACTTCTCGGTAGGCATTCACGTCAAAAGTCCTCGTGAAAGGACTTTCAGGAAGAGTTTAATTTTAGATTTATTTAACAACTTGATTGCTTTGAGATCTGATTCAGTGATTTTGATTTAAGAAACTTGTAACTAGGTACGGATTTAGAAAATATCTTTTCATGGCTAACTTTTTATGATTTCCCTCGCGTTGCTATTTGGCTCTATTCTGAAAAGGTATTTATTAGATATTTGAAGGAAGAATCTGCCACCTTACTTATCTACTATACAGGGCTATTTCTTATCAATTAGCATCCTTTTAGGGGCTTATTCTGTACATCAAAACTAACAACTTTTGTTCTGCGACTTTTGTCAAAACTAAAAAAAAAAAACAGCTGTTCCATACATTTTGTCGAGGGTGTACGATATTTTTTCTTTGGAACAACAACTTTTTTTTTGAGAATTAATAAAAGTCATAGAACAAAAGTTGTTAGTTTTGATGTACAGAATGAGCCCCTAAAAAGATGCTAATTGATTAGAAATAACCCTGTATACCTCGAATTTAAAAATACTAGAAATTTGAAGCATTGTTGCGTTTCAAAGCAAGTTGTCTGACTATTTTTTGGGACGTCGTCTTACGGTCCCAATTTTTGGTCCGCGGTCTTCAAGCAAGATCTTGAGGACACAACATGCTATTAGTTCCGAGTATTATTCCCATAGAGATCATTAGAGATGCCTTCGCTTACCGGTACGAGAGACACTTAGGTGTACGAGCAATACACTCATATGATAGCTCTACGCCGGAAAATGCATGCATATAAATGTACCTACCTAAGTTTACGATTAATACATTGTAGTATGCAGTATTGTGTAAACGTATGTGAATAGTTTATTTGTACTCTATGAGTAATAAATCATTGTACCTATATTAATTTTATTGTCATTACCCAGAGAGTTTCGTGCGAAACTAAGTCCCCGATAGATCGAGAGATGTCCTTTCTCGTGAGATCTTCCATATCCTATAGCTGGACACACATCCATTTGAACTGATCACAAGGATTAGCCCCGTAGCCCGAAATAATCTAATGTTTATTGTAAATATACGTTCTGACATTAAGCCGATGTGTAGTTGGCTAGTTAGAGGCGGTCGGGTCCAACCAACCAACTGCACATCATCAGCTCATTGTCTGGACTTCCTAACCAAATTGGGATCAACTTTCGATATTGCGGGCGTCGCCATCGGTAGCAACCGACGGCGTCGCCTGGACGTACACACGTATGAGCCTAGCTTTTGATTCTTTAATTTGTTAAATTTGTCTTTCGATAGAAAATAATAAGGTAATTATTAAGAACCTGTGCAGCGCTCTTGCGAAGGTCCGGTAGGAAGGCTGAAGCCACTCTCATGGCTCCGAGGAGGTTCACGTTGATCATACTCTGAACCATGGCTGGAGTCTGCCACTCGAAGTTGCCTACGATCATCATTCCCGCGTTGTTTACCACTGCGTGGAGTCCTGTAAAATGCTACTTGTTTTATACCAACAAATGATTTATAAAAAAAAGATTAAAGTATTTTACTAACGCAGTATTAAATAATTATTCTTTGTTTTTCTTGTAGAAGCAGATAATTTAAAGTCTATCTATGACCGATGAGCGCAGCGCAGCTATGTCGCGTAAAGTTAATGTAAGCATCGTGGGCATGGTGACTATAATATCAGGTGGTTTTTTTTTTATTCATTACTAGCTGACCCGGCGAATTTTGTTTCACCAAAACCTTCTTGGGCTCATGTACAAAAACTTTGCCAAAGATTTTCACATGATCTAATGCATAGTTTACGATTCTATAAAGGACATGCCGACAAACATTCATTTTTATTTATAGATAGGTTTACGATTGACTACAAACTGCCTGATTTTAAGCAGATATGCGGTCTAGGATGCAGCACGCTTATCTAGAAGATACCTATTTACTCGAGATTTGAAGACACTTATGTTGTACGTATAAACTTGCTAACGTTGTGTTAGGTTACTGTTGTAGATTAATCGTTTTATCTCTTAGTTGTATAAAAATACAGAAATCGTGATTACGATGAGTTCTGTAATTGATACTTCACTTCACTGTATAGCCCTCTTGGGCTAAAATGGTGTCTATGACTACCGATTACGCAGACGGTCGTCAAATACTCGATTCGTCAAATTCTATACTATTCACACCTATATTTGCCAAATTCGCGACAAATCAAATCCTTAATTTGTCAAAAAGAGACTGATCATAAGATCAAATCCTATTATGTTTGTCAAATACTCGATAGCTACACATAGAGTAGGTACCTAGGTACACGTCAGATAATTAAATATCTTACATAAAAGATACTTACTTACTTAGGTACTCTAATTGTTACTCGGAAACCTTATTTTCTTAGATAACGTGTTCAATTTCAGTAGCTATAAGGGCTATAGGTAGAGAATACCTAAAGTTCGAAGCACTACTATGACACCGTCCAACACGAATTTTCATTAGGCTTTTCCAAGAAGGACCTTACTGTAGGTAAATAAGGACTTTGGTCCGTCCTTTTTATAGCTCTTTTTAATGCCACATAAAATATTGCCCTTTTCATTTTGATTCCATTTAATTTAATTATAAATAGAAAATACTTGTGACCAGTTTGATAGAGTAGGTCCAATATTGTGACTATCACTTCCTATTAATCTACACCGTTTCAAGTTTTTGAATTAATTTCTAACTGTAAGACTGTTTTATAAAATACGTTATGTAAATCTACAAGTAGTTTAACAAAAAACTTTTTTAGCTCACTAGGGCAATTTTTCTATACAATACCTATTCATAGAAATTCAAAGAAAACTTTCAAAATCACAGTGATCTTTTAAGTCTGCGTGCTCGATCTTCGGCCACAACATCACTTACCATCAGGCGAGTTGGTAGTCAAGCGCGGACTTATTTGCGATAAAAAAAGAAATTCTTACTGTAATGGGGATTGTCTTCCAAAAGCCCATTGACGTAGTTCCGAAAGCCTGCCACACTTTCAGCATCAGTGACGTCGAGTTTATATGGATGTACTTGCAGTTTCTTCAAGGCTTCCGCTGCTTTAGTGTCTGTCCCTTGGTACATCCCAGCCACCGTGACCAGGCCTTCTCTGGCTGACCGAGCAGCCAAGGCCCAGCCCAGGCCGCTGTCGCAGCCGGTGATTGCCACCACTCGATTTACAGACATGTTTTCTTATTGCTGTCAGAATTAGTGTTGATGGTTATTTAGTAATGATAGAGTCTAGGGCTCTATGTGATTAACAACAAGAATATCATCATGCTCATGCTTTTCCTGATATCAAAACCAATTAGATTTAAGTGTCTCTTACTTGTATATTCAGAGGTCATCTACAACCATAAAAAAATGAGAAGTCTGTGTCTACAATAGGCCCAATTATGAAGACGCCATCGTAAATTTAATAGCAACGTAAAAAGTGTTCTCTCTATCGAATGCCTAAAGAGAAAAAAAAAACAGAAATAGTCTAATTAGCTATTATAAGTACGATGGTGTCTTCATAATTGGGCCTATTGTAAACTTAGTCAAAGCCACTAGGCAAATTCCCTGAGGGACCGAGCGAGATGAAATTTAATCTAAAATGCATTACAAAATTGTAGTAGCTAAGCACATTAGTAGCGTGCCATCCTTCTTATCACTCATACGAGTCATACGAGTGATAAAACCGTACCGAGCCGTGCCGTTGCGACTCGCTACGTAACTATAGGGAGCGACCGAGCTTTGCTTTGTACAAAAATTAAAAATACTTATTCAAATCGAAATCAAAATTATACAAAAAATTAAAAAGCATTCCTCATTTAAACACTAAATGAGTATCATCCTAATTAGACGGTCTTTAACAGATTTCTAACTGTTGTTTGAAATCTTAAAAAAATAAACAGCAAAAATCATTATTTAAGAATAAAATCACAAAAATAGCTTCACCATGTATTGTTAAGATATTGATCTTGACAATACACAAAAAATAAATAAAATAAAAATAAAACTCACCTCTAAATCCAGAATTCGCCGTTCCCTTCTACAGCGTAAAGTAAATAGATTATCTAGCTCTTGAAAGCAAAATAAAACTACTAAAAGCGCAAAGAATGAAAGCTTTGACTGCTTGCAGTCGGCAAACACAACTTTGAACATGAAAGAAATCAGATGAACAGTACCACTTAAACGAAATTCGTATGTCTAAAATTGACATCGACAACACCCTTAACTCGAGATAAACAAACAGAAAGCGCAATAGAAACTCACTACCTTAATTTTTTTTTTTTATATCTCTTTGACGTAGTTTTTAAAGCTTCATTTATTGAGACGGAAGTCTGTTTTTTTTCGTGTTCAGAGACGTTAGAGCAAATAGGAAGACAGGCAGCCACTGACGTCCGGAATCTTCGCCTCACTTGTTGCATATGAAACGGGCTCGGATTTCATTGCTTATTTACTAGGGCCGGACTTGAGTAAACAACATGCTTGATACCAAGGAGATCTAGAGAGCTTCTCTTTCTTTTCTCCGCCGCGCGCCGTGGGAGACATTTATATGCAGCAAATACGCACACACTTCAAAAAGCATGCTTACGAAATATTTGTACCTAGGTCCATAACGTTTTGCTCGGGTGATGTTTGGGTTTTGTGTTATCTCGTAGGAACCATTTATTTATCCGGGATAAAGAGTATTCTATGACACTTCAACCTTTGCACTGTTTCCATGCAACTCTTAAGAATACCAAATAAACCAACGAACACACTTTCGGATTTATTTTATAATATTAGTAAGGATTGCAGAAGGCAGGGCTCACATAAGAGTGCATTTAAGTATTTCATAATAAATTTATAGCACTGATTTAACCGGGTAGGTGTATAAAAATCGGCAAAGTACGAGTCGGAATCGCGCACGGAGGGTTTCGTATTGTATGGGTGCCCCCTTAAATATTTATTTATTATTATTTTATTATTTATTATTGAAAGAGATTTACAATAAAATATTCTGTAAAATTTGAAACATCTACCTGTTACCATTATTGATATAGAGCGAAAAACGGCTAAAAATAGTTTTTTGTATGGGAGCCCCCCTTAATTATTAATTTTATTCTGTTTTTAGTAATTTTGTTGTTATAGCGGCAACAGAAATACATCATCTGTGAAAATTTCAGCTTTCTAGCTATAACGTTCATGAGATACAGCGTGGAGACGGACAGACAGACATACGGACAAACGGACAGACGGACAGCGGAGTCTTAGTAATAGGGTCCCGTATTTACCCTTTGGGTACGGAACCCTAATTTCTGCTTCCATACAGTCTATGGTGATAACTATAATGTTTGGCACAGAATGGCGTATGGACTCCGCGGGGTGCAGCAAAATCAGAATAGAAGGTACACAATATTTAATTCGTTGTGATCTATCAGTAGATAATATAATAATTGTGTGATTCATTATGTTGAGTGTGCCAGAGAGTTTCGTGCGAAATTACATCGGCACGGGCGGTACTCGTAAGTAGAGCGAGATGACATGTCATGTCCCATCTCGTGAGATCTGTGCTTGCTATCTATCCAGCATAATCTCATGGCATGGGAATCTTTGCACACTGCGTCTGCGATTCAGACTATTGTTACAGATTTGATATTTTTTATTCAAGACCTAACTCTTGATCTTGTGGTGCACTTGATCTCGATTGATTCTAGAACTTGATTTTGGGTGATATACTCGCGTAAAAAAATGGTTGAAACAGTAATAGTAATAATAAATATAGTGCCAATTAAATTTATACAACTCTTACTACAGCGTACAGGATCGAGGATTCCATTGCCGGCCGAGCAGATGTCTTCATGTTGAATTAAAACGTCTGCTTTTTAGGTATCCGTACTTCAAAAGGAAAATACGGAGCCCTTGTAACGAAGCCGCTTTGTTGTCCTTCTGTGTGTCAGTCTGTCTGTCCGTCTATCTCGGGAACACGTAAAGGTTTTTTAAATTATATACGTACGAGTATATCGATGGTTTCTTGTGAAAAATGAGACTTCTCAGTTGTCGTAAATAAAAGTTAGAGCAGTTTAAGTCGTAAAATCTGCACATTTCGACACACAAGGGAATCAAAACCTACGGGGTACCTACTTCTGAAACTGGAAGAACTGTACACGGTACGGGACGGGTACGGGAAACTGTACATATTAATGAAATCACAAAAAATAGGGCCTACATAAAAAATATGGGTCAAATGGGTTCTACATGACGAGACCACAGAATAGGCCCTTACACAGGGCAGTCGCTGGACGAGACAAGCAAAAGTTTTTTTGTCCATGGTTACAGTATAGATATTTTAGCAACTTACGTACTCGTACTTGTTACTCAATTATGTAAAAATTTTATGATTTGTACGGAACCCTAGTTGAGCTTGATTCGCACTTGTCCGGTTTTATTTATAACAACATTTATTTCTGACACAATGGAAACTGTGTAGAGCTTTCAATTTCAATTCAATATTAGTGTAAGATGTCCTCCAATATAAAAAAAAGTATATAAGTACCTATTATACTCAAACGTTATCCATACAAAAACAAGCAAAATGTAACTAAATATGTCCACAAAAATATTTGATACGATGTTATTTATTCATACCCATACAGGCTTACCTATCAGTTTACCTATCTACCTAAACAGTTTAGGTAGATCCGATCCTATAAGAAGTCAAGCAGAAATACAAGATTGTTTCCGTCCAATAGCTCTAATCTCTCAGATGGGTATTCGTGCTGAAGCAATTCTCTTTTATTGTCTCTTTGCCGAACCAAATACCTACTTCGACATTTTCATGGAGTTCTAGGTTTCAGATGATCAATTCAATCAATTTACTCGGTCTCTATTTGACATGGGAAATCTTATTTTATAACCAATTCATATTTTTGATTGTTTTACCATATAAAATAATCGGCCAAGTACGAGTGGGAGTCGCGCACTAAGGGTTCCGTACTGTATGGCAGCCCCCTTATGTATTTAATTTATTTTAATTGAATTATTTAATTTTGAAATTAATAAACTACTAAATATTCTGTGAACATTTCAAGCATCTACCTGTTACCATTATTAATATCGAGCGAAAAACGGTTAAAAATTCAGGTTTGTTGTATAGAAATCCCTTAAATATTAGTTTTATTCATTTTTAGTTTCATGTTATAGCGGCAACAGAGAAACACCATCTGTGAAAATTTCAGCTGCCTAGCTATAACGGTTCATGGGATACAGCCTGGTGACAGACGGACAAACAGACGGACAGCGGAGTCTTAGTAATGGGATCCCGATCTTACCCTTTGGGTGCGGAACCCTAAAAAGCTACCATCCTCTTTTTACTACAGTACAAGTAGAAATACCCCACATTACCACCCATACACTCTCGATTTTCCTTCGATACGTACGAATCGACTTGACTCAACATTTCTGATTCGTACCGCCAGGGAATGGAACAGTCTTCCTGCTTTCCTGCTTAAGGAATGGAACAGTCTTCCTGCTTTCCTGCTTTTTATAAGATATAATCTAAAGCTTTTCAAGATCAGAGTGAAAGGTAGGTATTTTCTGGGTCTGCGTGCTTCATCTTCGAACACGACGTCGCTTACCATCAGGCGAGTTGGTCGTCAAGCGCGGACTTATTCACGATAAAAAAAAAACTCAAGAAGGTCATCCTTATCACCACGGTTTATTTCTCAAACCTACCAAATTATACAAAAAACAGCTCGGCCATTGCGATAAAATTTAAAATGGTATCATCACGGGATCATCATCTATCCCTTTAGAACTGAAAAGATTTTTAAATCGGTTTACTATTGGCGAAACTATCCATGAACATACATAAAAAATATCATACAGACTAAAATAGAACTTCCTCATTTTTGGAAGTCGGTTAAAAATTATAAAATAGATTTAGTTGTTTCGGAAGAGTTCGATAGCAAACACTTTGACATGAGATTTTTGATTTAAGATTCGTATTCATGTACCTACCTACTCCTTTTCTACCATTTTCAATATGTGGCCCTAAATCAACATGAAATGCGATCTTTTAGATAACATTAAACTTTCTAAATTGAATTAGTACCGAAATAGAAGACCAACATAGATTGGCAAACGACAAAATGGTTGTGTCAGTCCCAGGGGTGCGTAATTGTGACGCGATGCGTAAATTACGTCACGGACTCTTGCTGCATTATACTCGTAGGAATACTGAGTTTATTTATGCTTAGGTTTGTTAGTACAATAAGTACAGGAGTAATTGCTAATAAGTACAGCATTTGACAAAACTTTGGGTCAAATTTGGTGTCTGAGTGGCATCGATGTAAGCGATCTACTAACTGTGAAATGGAGATCATGGAATTATGGACCAACTATGTCATGTCCACTCACCATATAGGCAGACTGCTAATTACGAATTTACGATACTGGAAATGCGCTATATGAAAGTAAATCACGACCGATTCTATTGCTATTGAAAAGGAATCTAATGTAGAGGTGATATTGTATTCAGCAGTGGACGTTCCAGGCCTAAAATGAAGTAGAGCTAAAAATTAAAAAAAATAGTTAAGAAAGTATAATCCAAAAAGCTCACAAATTTCATCAATACAGCTTATCATAGTCTACATAAGGTTCATTACAGCAATGACGTACCTTACATAAATTTCCCGAACGAGACAAACGCCAGAGATCGTGGATGTGCTCTGATATTGGAAACCAGGGATCAATGATGAAGGCTGATAAATTGCTGGCGCCCCTTTTTTGCGACGGTTTTAAGCCGGCGAGGCTGATAAGTTAGATTTATTTGTTTGGAATCCTATGGATAATTAAGTCCTATTTTTGTGACGATGCCGTTTGTGATGATTGGTGTTGTTTTTACAAGCTTTTATTTAACTTGCGATGGATGTACCTTTGTATGTATGTAATGATGAGTATTTGGGTACGTATTTGCATGTAAGGTAGATATTAATAGTTATGTACCGACATTAGTGTTTTTTTAAACTGGTGGGTGCCTTGCGCCAGTAATAAACAGTATCTTACACGGAACGGTTGTTTTACTAAAAGTCGCCTATCGATACGAACACTTCATGTAAGTTCGGGTGGAATTCTCGATTTCTTATTGAGCCGAAACTTTGCACGCATATTTATGTTGAGTAACAATGCAATAATATGAAGCTGATCTGATGGTAGAGTCGGAAGGTCGCCATAGGAACTCCTGTACTAAAAAAGATAGAGCCGTCGTGTTTGGCCTCGTTTTACTTATTTTGGCTAGCACTCTGCTGCTAAATGATATCTGGAGATATCAAAAGCTTGTATTTCAAAAGTTATATTTTTTAAATAATTTATTGTTAGAAGTAAGTTCGTATAGGCCGGGTGGCTAGCCCTGGTGCCTAAAAACTCTGACACGTTCTGATGGTTATGTGGAATAGATACAGCGAAATGTATACCTTCTGTTACGAAACTCGTTAGAAGCAAAAATGATCTGCACCTATCTCTAAATAGGTTCTACGAGTAATTGTGATAAGTACAATCACTCTTTATCTTCTAACAGCGTTTCAGAAACTCTCTTTACATCACGATGAAAATATTGTCGTCATTAAATAAACTTTTGTTATTAATGTAGGTATGAATAAAAAAAAATTGTTGATAAGTTCATTCGTATTTTTTTGCACTGTTGGAATTAATGAAGTGCCATAAAATTGTGCTAGGTTACGCCTAGCACATTTTATGGCGCTTAATTTTGTGGTGGCAGAAAACTGCAAAGTAGTAGTTGCCAACTACAGACTCCAATAAAGTAGGTGCCAATCCACCGCGACGAAGATTCCAAAAATCGCTCCAATATATTTAGGTTTCTTCCGTATCGTCGGATTTTTTTTACGGAAAAATCCGATCAGGCCCGTGCAAAGAATAGCGGTCATTCGAAGGGCACTTTTAAAGAGAATCGTCCCCTCGGGAAATCTCGGACCCTCCCCGTAATAGTGTTTGCTCATTTGAGTGTTCTTCCACGGGATTGTGTGACGACATTAATGGGGGAATCTGGATCTGGGAGCCGTGTTAGTAAAGCATTTATGGGAGGGGTCTACGTGCCATTGAGCTCACCAAAGTTGGACTAGAAGTGGCATTGGAGCAGCTTGTTATTTTGATTTTGAGCTGTTGGACGGTAACCGTGTGGACGTAGCTAAGACGAAAATTAAACCTTTACAACTGAAATTCGTGCACAGTTGGGGTTCCTGTAAATATGTTGTCCACGAATGCAGTGAACATGTTTTTGGAGGAACGGCGCCTGTGAAACAACAGAGAGTTTCTACAAAATATTTCGGTTTTCTTAGAATGATTTCTTGGACCTGCTGTATTGAAGCTTTCGAAGTCTTGTAGGTAAAGATCTATGCACAAAAAAGTGTATTCAGTTTAGTTTTTTTGAAATTTTAAATTGGTCCCATAGTAAAAGTTGTTTACTACGATGATTTGAATCATTCCTTTTCGGCTTAAAACACCCATACTGAATAACTCTGAATAATCATTACAGACAAGTGTAGGGTACAACAGAGGTATCTTCAAATCACGAGTAACTCTGTATTATATATCTTTTAGGTAAACGTGCTATACTATAGATCGCATATCTGCTTATCATCAGTTAGGTATTCGATATATTTCGAGCATTTTAACCGTTTAACCAAGTTAGAGGCCTTCAGGTGGCTTATAAACTCTGTCACCAGAGCACAGCCCGGACACTCCGCGATTTTTCATACAAAATCTGCTGTCTTACGCACACCTACACATTACTTACTCACAGACAACACACTTACGCACGGTCGCTACACGTGCATTTGTGTGCGGAACGTCTATGGCTGTCAGCGATCACCACAACGTGACGACATGCCGCGTGAGTGAGACAGTTGCGTACTTAATTTGCAAAAATGAATATTAATGTAGTGCTTAAAAAAGTATAACAATTACTTAATTTGGAAGCATTTTAACAAAAAGTAACCGATCTACTTCTTTTGTTAGATAATATCAAGAGGAAGTTACCAAATAATGTAAAATAAGTTCCTATTATTTATCCTTAGGGAAACATTAAAATTTCTTGTTTTGTTACGTATCATTGATATTCAACCATACATAGTACAAGGGTTCCCTATTGTCACAGTCTAGGTAGTTTTTATTAGAAAATCCACCGGCCAGTGCAGCCCGCGCGCAGAGTACACGATGCGGGGTGGAAGTGAGGAAGACTCAAACGGGTGGGGGGTAACGAGTGGCCGTTCTATACGTAGTATTATTATATATTCTTTGACCAGAGCTATAACTATCCGGCCTAGATATATCAATTTACTTACTTTTTTACTATGTGTGGTGTCTCTTGGAGAGGCTGGATTTTCTGGTAGAGCCCGCCTGATATAGACAAAGAGAACTTGTTTGTCTCGTCATTCTATTGTATTTTTAATAATTATTTCTCGCAAAAATTAGCATGACCGACTTCACCCGTGTACAGAATTCGCGAATATTTCGCACGGAGCGATGTTACATTTTTCACATTATTGTTGATTTATCAAAAATGGCTCAGGCGATTTCAATAAAATTTGAATGGGACCAATTCCGAAAGATATTCTTTCCAATAAAAAAAGAATTATTGAAATCAGACAACTATGAAAAAAGTTGTGCGTGGTTATACATAAAAAATAAATATATGCGTTGCTCCTCCGGTTTGGTTCGTCGGTCAACAAAATTTGTATGAATTAGCGTCTAAGGATTAGCACGCTGTGATTTTCTCAGTCACCAGTTATAGGCCGAACTTATTAGCGGCCGTGAAGTTAGCTACAAGCTGCGCAAACCCATCTCTCGCTGAAGCTCATAAGCTCACATACCACTTGCGCGAAGATCAGGTTTCGCACAGCTTGTGGCCAACTTCTCTGCCATAAAGAAGCTTGATTCGGCCTATACCTACTTAGAGTCTCTTCTGTGATCAATAATTTATTTATTGATCAGTAATCTCTGAAAATTGTAACGGCATATTTGTATACTACTTATATACACTGATTTATACGAGTATTTACCTCGTATACCTAAGTATCATGTCGTCTTCAGATCTGTTATTTGTGGATGCTCGAGCCTTGGCAAGCGTGAAAACGCACCATTACATATCTATATACCTACCTATCAGTCTATCAAAGCATCTTGATAGCTTCATCCGCTTCCAGACATAACTATCCGAGTAATATTTAATGGTAAACCTCAGTAAGTAAGTAACGTACATAACTTAAACCATTAGCGCTGCGCTAACAAGATGTTAATATAATTTGAGCAGCCAGGGCCAGCCGCCCCATTTTCCCACGATCCATCATCATTCGTCAAACGCTTCTGTACGCAATTTCGCCTAAATTCACACTCGGATAGTAATTAAGTTCTAAGTGTTTTCCTATCATCTTGGCGTAAATTGATTTCTGCAATTTAGATCTTGTTACTGTAGGCATTGAATAGGTATCTACCCGAATTGTAGGTAACGTTGCGGCTTTGTGTAAACAGAATCCTGTGGTAGCTATCAGTTTCAAATCTAGATTAAATTTGAATACCTATCTACTGGGTATAGGCCGCGTCCCCCAAGTTGGCGGATGTGAAGTTAGCTACAAGCTGCGCAATCGCCAATCAACGTGCGGCTTTATGTGAACTTTAGTCAGGAATGTCAGGATTGGATATTGCACAGCTTGTAGCTAACTTCACATCCGCCACCTTGTGTGGCGCGTCCTATAATAATAATTTTTCGCCAAAAATGGTCCGGCCGACTTCAACCATTCGAATAGTTCGCATGAATAGATGTGTCGTCCATGTAGTAATTTTTACATTATTGTTGATTTATCAAAAATGACTCAGCCAATTTTAATAAAATTGAAATGGGATTACCTCTGTAGTATGATGATGATCTATTAAACAAAAAAAGTCATTAAAATCAGTTCGTAAATGGCGGAGTAATCACGTATAGGTCTGTACTTACATACAAATAAAGCATTCAGTCGAACTACGAGTAAGAAGCACCTTTTCTAAAAATCAAAAAGGTTTTTCTCGGTTTAAAAATTAAAAATCATTGGTTAAAATATGAACCAAGTGAAGAACAGTAGCGTTGTGTTATACGTTACTCTTGATGTGACCGTTTTAGATAATGAAACCAAACAAATGCGACAGTTAATAAGCATTATCTGTTTGCTTCTTTAATTAGTAAATAAATATGGATAAAACCTTTGGACAAGGAAAAGGTAATATAACTATCTTTAATTAGTGTTAGTCATAGTGGTGATGTACCTATTTAAAACTTGTATAGTAATAGGCATGGTGACTGGGTAATAAGAAATCATTATTATAATTAATCCGTGAGTTAGATTACCAAAAATATTTTACACATATTTTTTATTTTGTGAATAAAACAACAAAAGGCAAAGATAAACATTGTCAAAGTTTGGGAGTGGGAGTCGTGACGTCACGTCTCTCACGAAAGTCTATACCTACATTTGCATGACACTCGTGACATCACGCGGAACTTTAACGAGCTATAAGGTCAAATTTTAAAGGCGACATCGTAATTTTAATAGCAATTTAGATTATACCTGTTTCTTTTTCACTAAATGCATTTGATGGAGAGAACACTATTTTACGTTTCTATTAAATTTACGATAGCGTCTTTAAAATAGGGCCTATATCATCATCAATTTTTGTTTAATTTACAAAAGAAAAAGTACTTACGAGTCAAATATTTTTTAATAACTATATGACGGACTAATTACATTTTTAGTCGTCATGGCTATTATAACATTTGCTATATATTCCGATATTGAACACTTAAACTAAGTGCAATACTTTTTTAACTCAACGTCTATCGTTGAATACTATCACTGTCCAAATTGATTTTGAAACAGAACTTAAATTAACAATAGGGCGCATTATGAAGGCACCATCGTAAAATCAATAGCAAAGTAAACAGTTTTCTCTCTATCGAATGCCTAAAGCAAAAAAGAAACAGAAATATTCTAATTAGCTATTAGGGTTCCGTACCCAAAGTTTTACCCTTTACTACAGGACCCTATTACTAAGACTCCGCTGTCCGTCTGTCTGTCTTTCACCAGGTTGTATCTTGTATCTCATGAACCATGATAGCTAGACAGTTGAAATTTTTATAATTACGATGGCGCTTTCATAATTGGGCCTAATCTCCAGTTTTTAACAGACATCTAAAAGCGTGTTTTGAAGGCTCTTTCGTGGTTTCGCTCCGCAAGCTTTTCGGCCCGCGGGGCGAATCAACGAAGACTCTTTTTGAAGGCCCTCTTTCGCCCCGCGGGGCGAAACGCCGAGAACGATAAAAGAAGAGGCCGTTTCGGTCCACGTTGATAAAGATCAATTTCCCGCATTAGTATTACGTATTTCTTATGGTACAGCCACGCATAACTAAAATTACATGAGATAAAACAATTCGTTTTGTCTAAATAAAACAAAAATATTTATAACAAGTTTTTTAGTCTTGACACGAAGGGATGATGATGTTTGAAGTACTTATAAGCAATTCGCTTAATAAGTTACCTAACGCTTAACTCATCGAGGCCACATACGCGTGTGAATTCTATATTGTATCAGGAAGCACTTTCCCGTAAATTGCTAATATTCCCAATTCCCAATAGCTATATCGCACAATATGATCCTGTCAATGGCACACAGTTCGGTGGAAGTCATTGACATATATTAAACAGTAGTTAGGATTGGGCAAAACAGGTTTTGCTTAAATCGAGGCTCGAATTTCCAAATAATAATACTTATAGGCCGAATCATACAAGTTGGCAGATGTGAAGTTAGCTATAAGCTGCGCGTAACCCAATCAACTCGCAGCTATAGAGAAGCTTCAGTCAGGATTTGATATTGCTCAGCTTGTAGCTAGCTTCACATCCGCCAACTTGTATGATTCGGCCTATACCTACTAATATTTTAGGTAAACCTGAGAGTGTAGGTATTTGTTGGTTTGTTACTCTTTCACGAAGCAACAGAGAGACGGATCGATTTGATTTTTGGCATGGATATAGTTAAAAGGCGGGGAAATGGCATATAATACTTTTTATCTACACTAATGTTGTAACATTCTACTTATGTTTCCAATATTTGACTTATAATGACTACTGTTATAGCACAGACAACAAAACACTCAATTTAAGCAATTTCAAATGATGTTATAATATCCACATCGATATCGTAAAATCTCATTATAACATCGATAAAACGCGACCAATTAACCTGGCGAGCCTTATGTCAAAATCCTCATACAAGTTGTATACAATTTTGATATTAGGCTGGCTTTTGAAAACAGTTGGGTTATACGTGAAAACTTCGTCGAAACTACTAAACTTACATACACAAAACTCTTTGGTAAGATCTTGTGCCAATGAAATAAAAAAAGAACAGCGCGCGCTCGCTCCTGATTGACCAATGAGAGCGCAGCTGCGCGCGCAGTCATTGGTTAGATTTTAATGGCGCCAAGTTCACTGTGACAATACACGTACGCGTGAATTTAATGTTTCGCAATATGTTTTTATTTTTTATTTTTATTAGTGAAGATAAAGTAGTGTATGCAACTGCATAAAACACGGGTATTAAAACACTCGTTACTATTATGAAACTCGCTGCGCTCGTTTCATAAACTCACACTCGTGTTTTAATACCCTTCATTATATGACAGTTGCATAAACTACTATTATGTTTTAAATACCGGGGAATCTGCCCATTCCCCGGTTGTGGCCACTTTAAGAAAAAATAATCTATCCACATGTGGTGCTATAAATGTCACATGTCAAAAAGAGCCTGAAACGAAGTTTTTTTTCCTTGTTTATTCAAAACCATTCCTTTTTTGACAGACGAAACGGAGGAGGTACTCAATTTGACGCGTATTTTTTTTTTTATGTATAGGTAACTCATAACTTTTTACATAATAATGCGATTTCGAGAATTCTTTTTTTATTGGAAATAATATATTTCAATATTGGTTCCATTTTAATTTTATTGAAATCGACTGAGCCATTTCTAATAAATCAACAACAATATGATAAATTTTTTTTTTTTTTTGCGCGCGCGCGCCCACAACGTAAACATCGCCTCCGTGTAAAATAACGATTTATAAATTAAATATCGCCTCTTCAATGCTAAATGTGCAATTTCTAAGAATCTTGTTCTATAACTATTGTGTACAAGTGTTATCTTTCACAAACAGTGGAAAATAAGTGTAATAAACGAGCTTTAATACGAAAGTTAGTGCCGTGTTCAAAGTAAATAAAAGACACAGTAAACAAGATTAAAAAACCGCGTCGTCTAATAAACTAATAAATTAACTTCACTGTGCACCAACATCAACACCATGATAGATACAAGCTACAGCCACGACCATCAAATGACCAGATAAGTGAAATTTTAATGAAGAATAGCGCGTAATAATAATTCATAAATCACGCACAGCGTCGCGAACGCGCGGATCGAGTCCAATTCCTAGAATTTCAAGGCCGCTGCCCCCGCGACGACGACTCGCGCGTAAAATTCCCGGAATTCACTCGCTCGATTAAAAATATTGGTCCTGATTTATTAAACTTCAGCAATATGAGAAACTGCGCAGGTTGCACAGCTTACATAAAAATTAATGAATTACTACGATGCACACAGTGCAATGGCCAGTACCATTGTACTTGTGTAGGAATAAAGAAGAATTCGTTTCGAACCAAACCACAAGATTTTGAAAGAACATGGGTATGCCCAGAGTGCAGCTCTCGTACACGACTCTTAAGAAATGATGATACTCCGATTCGTTCTTTACGCTCCCAAACAAAATCCGACACGAAATCAAAATTAAACACTACTATTACTGTATGCAGTTCACAAAATACACCAATATGCGACGACTCTGAAACATCAATGGATGAATATGTAAGAAACGACCAAACAATCTACGGCGATACGCAAATTTCAGAACCTATAACCCCAGCTCATGAAAAATCTGAAAATAATATCCTGGAAAAAATCAGCAAACTTTTGGACCAAAAGCTACAAACAAATACCACGCACATACTTTCTGAGATGACAAAAATTAAAACCTCAATTATGCAAGAAATAAGTCTTGCAATAAATAAACTAGAAAGTGAATTTATGAACCATAAACAAGACATGAACACCAAGTACTTGGAAACAGTCGCCGAAATCGAGAATCTTCAGAGTCAAATCATTAAAATGCAAACAGAACAAATACAACTAAAACAGCAAATATCTAAATTACATACAACTGAAAATACAGATACAACTAAAAACCAACCAAATTACGAAAACAGTAAAAGATTTGTGCTTTATGGACTTGAAGAACAAGGCGAAAATGAAAATGAGTTACACGACAGAGTAATCTTTATATTTCAAAAAATATTAAACACCGACTTAACTGGATATATTGAAGACCTTTCGCGAATTGGGAAAAAAGGGTTCAAAAGACCCCTGTTGATAGAAATAATCAGTAAAAGGATGACAAAATATATACTAAGATGCAAACAATACTTTAGGAATACAGGACTGGCCATATCGGAACATCTAAACGACCAAGAAATTAAAGTCCGAAGACAATTAAGAGAGATACAAACCATGGAACGAAAAAATGGTAAATACGCAATAATCAGAGACAATAAGCTCTTTATAGAAGGCAAAGAATACAAAGAACTACTTGATTATACAGAAGGACAAACCAAACACAAAAATATATATCCAACACATGACAACCAACAGCAACAACTACCGAAAAGGAATCTCAACACATACATAGACACCTCTAGCAACATTTCTGACACGGATAATAACGTCAATGACACCGAATTCAACCGAACTTTACAGAAAAACTACGGCCTACTAACTAATAGAGGAGCAAATGTAAAAGGACAAGAAAAGACATTTCGTTAACAATTTCAACATTATATTTCAAAATACTAGAAGTATCAAAAACAAGATAGAAGAATTAGAATGTATTATTGAAGATAACGACCCAATACAAGCCATATGCGTTACAGAAACATGGATACCAGATAAACTAAAAGACTGTGTACATGTAAAAGGATATACCTTTGCTGGAGGATATTACAGACAAAAAACGAGAGGAGGAGGAGTAGCAGTTCTTTTAAAAGACGAAATAGAATTTAAAGAGCGACCAGATATATCAGATCTAACAGTCGAATCAATTGTAGAAATTTGCGGAGTCGAGATTCCGAAAGAAAATGCCCTATTGATAGTCATCTACCGGTTAGAACGCGAGATGGAAACATTCTTTGTTGTTTTAGAAAAATTACTGACAGTAATTAAATCGTCAATTAATAAAAAGCACGTCATCATTGGCGGCGATTTTAATTTAGACAAAAACAAAAAACCCGCGAATTATCAAAAACTTAAAAATATGATGTTGGAATATAATTTACACCAAAAAATTGACGAGTCAACCAGAATTACAACAAACACATCAACATGTTTAGACTTGCTCTATACAAACAACATAGTTCAATGTCAAACCAATGTAAAAAATCTCGGGATTTCTGATCATAAAGCCATACATTGCCAGTTTGAATCTCGGGAAAACATAAAGCGAAATAAATTAATCGTAACTAAAAGAATTTTCTCAACAACTAATATAACAAATTTTAAAAATGCTTTAGCACAAATAAACTGGTGTGAATTGATAAACAATAACCAAAACATAAATGACAATTACAATACATACGAAGATAAAATAAAAGAACTTTTAAATATACATATACCAAACAAGAAAATAACAGTTAAATCTCATAGAAAAAATTACTGGCTAACTAAAGGACTGAAAAAATCTTGTAGACATAAAAGAATATTGCAATGTTTAGTTAACGAAACAAATGACAAAATTTTAAGAGGTCATTACAAATTTTACCAGAAAATTTTAAAGAAATGTATTAAGTCATCAAAAAAACTTAGTTTTATAAAGAAAATGAAAGCGTCTAAAAACAAAGTCAAAACTATGTGGGGCATTGTCAAAGACACTACTAAAAAACAGTCAAAAAATAAAACACGTGACATAAAATTAGATGTAGATGGAGCTACAGTAAATACACCGCAAGCAGTAGCAAACACGTTCAACAAATATTTTGCGTCAATAGGCGAAACATGCCCAACTAAAAAGACTCTTCCAGCTAAACTCCACAAGCCAGTTACAGAACCAATATCTAATTCAATGGTCTTATCGCCAGTCACAGAAACAGAAGTGCTTAAAATCATTAAAAAACTACCAAACAAATACAGTTGTGGGGTAGACGATATTCCTACTGCACTCATAAAAGCATGCATCATAGAATTGACTCCTGTCCTAACATATTTAATCAACCAGTCCATAGATGAAGAGTATTTTCCGGATAGACTAAAAATTGCAAAAATCCGACCAATATTAAAAAAACAAGGACAATCCACTGATGTTAGCCAATACAGACCTATAGCACTACTGCCCACTACATCAAAAATCTTCGAACGCGCTATATCTAACCAACTATATTCATTTTTAGAAAAATATAAACTACTAGACAAAAATCAATATGGGTATCGGAAAAATTCATCTACTACCCTAGCTATTTACAACCTACAAAAACATATACTTCAAAATATGAAAGATAAACACCACACTATCGGATTACTTATGGATATGAAAAAAGCTTATGACAGAGTTTCACATCCAATACTGCTAAAAAAATTATACGAAATTGGAATCAGAGGAAAACCTTTAAATTGGTTACGATCTTATCTTCTAAACAGAAGGCAATTTACGCAAATAGACCATCATTCAAAACATCATCCAATAAAACAAGTTATAGACTCAGATACAATAACAATCAACTCTTCAATACCACAAGGTAGCGTGTTAGGCTGCATTCTTTTTTTAATATACATTAATGACCTGCCAAAAATAGTAAACTCTCCTTGCATATTATTTGCCGATGACGTAACAATACTTTTTAAATGTCCTTCTGATAATGACGCTTCATTACATTACTTAAAAGAAACCTTAACTACCATAGAAGCCTGGATTTCAGCCCATAATTTAGAAATAAACAAAAACAAAACAAAAATAATTCAATTCCACCCGTACCAAAAGAAACCATTAAATCTAAAAAATATGTTAAAAGAAATCAATCTCACCGAAACACGAGAAGCAAACCTGTTAGGAATAAATATAGATTCAAATTTAAATTGGCAGGGACATATTAAAAAAATTGGGTCAAAAATGTCACAATTTCATTATGCTTTGTCAGTGTTAAAATCAAACACCAATTTAAAAACTGCCCTAAGTGCCTACTACGCATACGCATACGCCTGGTTGAAATATGGGGTACTAATTTGGGGCAACAGCACAGACATTACCGACTTATTTATTATGCAAAAGAAATGTATACGTATTCTGATGAACATCCGCCCGCGCGCCCATTGTACGCCACATTTTATACAACAGAAAATATTAACCTTACCTAGCATATACATTCTTGAATCAGCAATGTTTGTTAAAAAATATCCTGATCACTTTACAATCTCCGAAAATTCGCGACAAAAAAACAAAATAATAGCACCAGAGCCAAAATTAGAACTTGTAAGGAGAAGTTCTGAATACATGATGATAAAAATTTTTAATAAGCTCCCTGAATATTTACGAAAAGAATCAAACCAACGAAAATTCTATAAAAATCTAAAAAAAATGCTAATCCAAAAGTGCTACTACAGTATAGAAGATTTTTTTAATGACAAAAATGTTTCAGTCTCGCGGAAAGTAGGTATGTAATGATGATAAGTAGTGGGTATTGTTATTATGTAAGCTAATAATACTCAGTAATTGTATACTTGCAACGCCCTTACAGGGTTTAATATGTAACTAGTGCTAAGTGAGCAAATTTTTGCATGTTAAATGGCAAGGTTTGAAATAAAGAAAAAAAAAAAAAAAATACTACATCGAACTCTGTACACAGTTGAAGTCGGTCATGCCATATTTTGCGAAAAATAATTATCTGTTTCTTATAATTTATAAGGCTTCAAACATTAAAATGGCAACAGCCGATGCGCCTACCATAACCGGTGAACCTGCCAATATCAGGTAGGTATATTGTAGTAATAGTATAAACAACTTCCTCGAAAATATAGTGCAATTATTTCCCTATGAAAAATATTATTTTTAATTACAAAATTAAGTAGACAGGTACTACTATGAATTTGATATACGAGAAAGCCACTTATAGATATTTGCTAAATATCACGAATTCCACTAGATTTATTTATCGTGCACGTACAAATTTATTTTACCTATTTGCAAACAGTTGGATACACTCCATACCGTATCAATAATTCGATATGCACATAACATACGACTCAAATGGATGACGAATTTCAATAAGAATCACTCTTCTACCACACGATAAAATTTTCCGATACTTAGCAATGCTAATACAACCAACTCAACAGATCTAAATAATTTTACCTCTATGGCGGCAGCAGTATTTCGCTAACCGAATATGAGAAGCTGTATTTTTGAATTCATAAGTTTATTTCCGCTCAGCGGCATGCAAAATCTAGTGAATTCTAACGCTCATACAGAACCCTGTGGAAGCAACATGACGCTTCATTTCACTTACTAACTATTGCCTGGAAAAGAGGGTTTAGTTTATAGCGCTCGAAGGCACTCCGTTAAACGCAGGTAATAAAACCGGTTCAATTTTTCCGTGCGTATTTTATTTTTCGCTGCACTGGTGAATATTGCATGCGGAGTTTATCGGATTTCATTTTAGCCTGTAGGATAGTAAATTCTTGCTTTTATTGAGGTAATATTCTGGTAATATGGATTTCAATAGTCCTCTCATTTTTTCGTAAATAGTAAGTCATTTATAGTAGCAGTTTATATTTACAAGATTAAGCCCTTTGTTTAGAATCGAATCTACGCACGGAATGAAACTGAAAAGTGATTAATTAATCATTTGCTTTTGTTGGGCTAGACTTATTGGACTTATTTCTCTAATTTATCTATCAATTGGAAAACTAGGAAGTAGATTTAAAAGTTACATAGGTACCTAAAAGTATGAACTAGTTATAATATCCTTACAATTTATTATTAATTAATTAATTAGACTATTTTTTTAGACTACCTAAAAGATAAGAAATAATAAAACACAAAATCAGGACAATACAATTTTAATGCCATCAAAATCTCTTTCGAACACGTTTACACCAGAAGGGCCAAGCATTGCAACTTTTCAGTATCCTAGGGCCTTATAGTACGGTAAATCCAGTCGACATAGTTGTAGACGTTGGTATAAAGCGACGGAACTGAAGTTCCGCAAGGCGAGTCAGCGCGTTTTCCACTCACAATGCCGACCACATAATACCTCCCTCTGTACAAAGCCATTAGAGGACCTCCCGAATCTCCTTTGCATGTATCCTCGCCCCTTTTCCCCGCTGCGCACAAATGCTTATCAGTCAGTTGTGGATATGACTTCTTGCACTGGTTGTGATTCACCAAGGTCAAGACAGTTGATTGCTTGATACTCGTGCTGTATGCGCCGGTTCGGCCCCAGCCTGCTACCTCGAACTGAATGTCAGAAAACTGAGGCGTGTCGACATTGATTGTGGGTAGGCATATCGGCCTAACGTAGTCTGGAACAATAAATTAATAGTTACGAAAAAAATACAACATAGGTTATTTTGCCTTTAGTGGGTTAGGTATTCCGGGAGTAAAATAAATTTTAAGAAACGTTCAGCACGGGTAGCATGGCAAAGGGATAAAACCATTTATTGTCTTTTAAATGTCAGTCGTCACTCAATCCATACTTAATTTCCTCTTTGAGGGGATATAATGGTGGAAAGACATTTTGTCCCTTTCCATGCTACCCGTGCAGGTGATCCGGTTAGATTCGTACTGACCAAGGGACCTATTATTATATCCAACAAACTTTAAAGATCATAAAAATTCTCCGCACTTTATAAATATTTATGATCATTTTTCGAGAGAACTTGGATATCTTTTATACACTTTAGGTTGACTTGTGTATGAAGCCCGAAAAAAGTCTAGCTTGATTACCCAAAAATATGATTTGGATCACTCCAATTGAAATTAATATCAATTTTGTTTCAAATATGGTACCTATGAATTTCGAATCGCAAAAGAAATGTCACGAGACAAAATTTAAGCTTTAATGATTTGTTCAGTATCGTAATTTCAGGAGAAATATGGATTTTCTTGCTACCCGATAGCAAATAATAGCAATTAGTAACAAGAGCTGGTTGACGAGCGTCGTTCTCACAAGATGCAATATACATGAGTATAATGTCTTATGTGATTTATCTTTTGAAGGGTGCAGTTGATACTTAGGTACTTAGTAAGAAAATAATTATACCTAATGGGTGCCATTTTGGAAACTTGAAAAGAAAAAGATAAAGGACGATGTTCGTCTGTAGGTAGGTATGTATACATTTTTTGTGTAGGTATGCTCATCGATATTTTCACCAATTGTGAACCGATTTAATAAAATTCTTTTTTTTTATTTCGAAAGGGTATACTCCCGAGGTAGTACTCCCGAGGTGGTACCATTAAATTTTTATCGATATCGGACACGCCGTTTTTGATAATTAACAATCCTATTGTACATTGATGTCACATCGATTCGTGCAGACTATTTGAATTCTGTACACGGTGGAAGTCGGTGGTGCCATTTTTTTCGAAAAATAATTAATCTTCAAATAATAAATAACAAAGAAAACGATAAGAATCCTTAATAATATTAAAAATCCAAGTGTGCTGTTAATCTTTCACGCATTTACAAAGAGGCGGATCAACTCGATTTTTTCAATGAATATAGGTAGTTTAAAACTACCTTACCTACCTACTTAAAACTACTAGTTTTAAGGTCATACAGAATGTCATAGATTGGCTACTTTTTGTCCCGGAAGCCGAGTGTATATGTAGGGACGAATATCTGGTATTTAATGACAGTATAGAGCCGTATTCAAACGCTTTTAAAATTGACTGCAACACTAACATTATTCTAAAGTATCAACTACAAACAAGACTTGATTTATTATAATAAATCTTGATAATATAAGCTACATCATCTCAAGATGACAGTTTGACAGATGTAAACGTAATAGTGTAGAGTCCTTTAGTGAACTAGCTCACTTGATATGCCACATTAAACCCTAACCAGAATACTGAGCCTTTATTTAGGCACATAAACTGAAACTTTAGTATCCAAGTCTCATAATATTCTAAGATAATCTCAACAAACTTACCTAATTCTCGTGACTCTAGTCATTTTAGAGCTAGACATTTGAAGGTACCTACCCTAACTTAAAACAATATTTCTAAAAAACTCTTTCTTGGTACCTACATTTTTATTAAATGTAATAAGTGGCATCAAATAAAATTTTAGTATTTTAATCTCGCAATTCATTCCAATTCTTATTCAAGCTAACTCAGGTTTCAAAAATCTAAATCGTCTTAATCTTTAGCAGTAGGTACTTAGTTACTTTTATTTTCTAACGAACAATTTCTTAGAAGTGAATTGCTGATGTTCTTTTATTTTACGCATGAAAGAGCGAGTTGATTTTACTGAAAGCTTATTTAGAGTTGTTGAAGACTAAAGTCTCGACTACATTAGAGTTCACGCAAGATGACACATCTTTTACAATTTCATATCTACAAAAGTATACTCACATGGTAACTTCTTCTTCCGTATATCCGTTACAGTTACAGTTGAAGTCATAGTCATAACATTTTTTATAGGCATACATAGGAAGGGTATTGCGGCGTTCCGCCTCGAATCGCGCAAGACTCTTTTTGAAGGTCCCTACTATTCATTTGCACTTGGACACATCGATTAAATCAGAATACTGTCATATATAAAACAGAAAGCTGTCAAGCTTTATTATAGGCTGAATCAAACGTGAAGCTGTATTAGCTACAAGCTGCTCAAATCCCTACTCTTTGCCGGCGCTGGAGTATGAATTTACTATTGCGCAACGCCTCACTTGGTGATCACAGTCGCCATTCAACTTTGATTCGCCTTATAAGTGTATCTACTGTGCAAGGTCTACTAATTTAGGGAAAAAGCCAAGTCGATGGTTTGGGGTCAGAGACCGTGTGTAAGATGTCCATAATATTTATAAGTAAATGAATAATTATTTTTCGTAAAAAATGGCAAAACTGACATCCGTCGTGTACAAATATCGAATAGTTCGCTCTAATCGATGAATGCAATTTTTAAATTATTGTTGATTTTTCAAAAAACGGTTCAGTCGATTTCGATATAATTTAAAAGGGACCACCTTTCGAGCTAAAAATAAATGTTTGATTGTTCACAATTGGCGAAAATTTCTCCTTTTTGGAAGTCGGTTAAAATTGGAGGTATTAAATTGGGTCTAAGGAGTGCGCTTTTGAAGTCGAAAGAAGGTCATTGTACTTCATTATGAATTGCTTTTACTTTCCAAACAACACCGAAATTGCAAAAAAACATATTAATATTGTCAGATAAACTTTTTGTATGGAACAGCTGATTTTCGCGATTCCGGGATTGATCCCATAGCAAAACTTTTTTCTAATGATGTGAAATTCTGGATCATACTCGTAATCTTCTTTCGGTTTGGGAGCGTTACACCCATCGTTGTAGGTAAGTACAGTAGGCGCGCGAGTTGAATGCAGAGCTTAGGAATGCGAATGTCTCCCCCCGCTATCCGCACGCCCAACCCGCCCAGGCGCGTGAGGTGGGGCGTGCGGATAGCGGGGGGAGATGCTCCCGCTCTTTACCTCAGACCCCGACTGTATTCAACTCGCGCGCTATCTGTATGTAAAAAATTTAGGCAATGGATTTCGTTCTACAGGCAGACCACTACACTAGCCCGATGGGTTGAATCTTCTTCTTCTTGAGGTGCCAGCTCCTACCGGAGGTCGGCTATCATTAGGGCTATGCGGATTTTGGAAACCGCTGCGCGGAATAGTGATCTTGTGCTCAGATTGAACCACGTACGAAGATTTTTGAGCCACGAAGTTCGTCTTCTTCCGGGTGGTCGTTTTGATCTTCCCTTGCATGATTAATTGGAGCAAGCCATATTTGTCATTACGCAATATGTGCCCAAGGTACTGTAGCTTGCGCTTTTTAATTGTGTTCAAAACTTCCACCTTCTTGTTGACCATCTGCAAAACTCTCTCATTCGACACTCTGTCTGTCCATGATATTTTCAAAATTCTTCTGTAAACCCACATTTCAAAAGCTTCCAAACGCTTACTCATAGTCTGGGTTAAGGTCCATGACTCGACACCGTACAAAAGAACCGAAAAAACATAACAACGTGCTAAACGCACTCTTGTAGCTATTCTGAGAGAGCGATTGCAGAGGAGATGACTTATTTTGAAAAATGCGTTCCGCGCTTGCTCTATTCGGCACTTAATTTCAACGCTGTGGTCACATTGGTCATTTACTATACACCCAAGATATTTGTACGAGTGAACCCTTTGCACAATTTGATTTCTGACGACTATATCGGCCGCTGTAAGATGCTGTGACTTGCCTACTATCATAACTTTTGTCTTTTTAAGATTTATGTTGAGGCCGTAACTAGCGCTTATGCTGTCAACACGATTCAGCAAACTTTGCAAGTCGTCAAAATTAGATGCCAGTAATATAGTATCATCTGCATATCTTAAATTATTCAGTGCATGGCCATTTACTAAGATACCTTCCTCGGCGTTTTCTAAGGCTTCTGCAAAGATTGCCTCTGCATATGATGATGGGATAAGATGGGTTGAATAGGTACCTACATCAGACCCATCGCGGGTCATGCGTGTATGACATTAGCCCGAGACAGGGATCAATGCAACTAAAAACAAGAGGTCTATACCCAGCATAGGGTCAACAAAGACTGATCATGATGATGAACAGGTCATATTGACACAAAACAATGATGAAAACTTACTTCAAATCTGCAAAAACACTCACCTCTGTAAGGTGCAGATCCTCGAAGCCTCAACAACGCTATGTCATTCACCAGATTCTCGTTGTCATACTGTGGGTGTGTGATGACCTCTTCGGCATACATCACTATGTTGTCGACGCACTTCTTGCCAGAACTTGTCGTCTTGCAGTCTTTGGGGAAGGTGTTCTTGTCGTATTCCGCCAGGTTCACTTGAACGCTGAAAATAGTTAAATAAATATACTTTATGTAGAGTCACTAAAATTTCCTCAGCCATACAGTATTAATGTTTAAAACAGATAAAATTTCGATGATAACAAGCTAGGCAAGTTGTAGAAAATACTGTGTCTTTTTTGCGAAGTTTTAAAAGGCTAGTTTTATTTGATTAATTGTCATGTAATCGGAGCAACAGTAACACAGGACTTCTTAGTAATCACTTAGGCAGTAGGCACACATCTGCTTAGGTACGACATCTAACAGTTCTTTACAATACATTTTGGTAATGATAATGGAAAACTATCGTGCTTTTTGCGCATTTTAATTAGAAAATGACACCAAGTGTTCCACACGCGTGGATTTTTTAGGTATTCCGTACCCAAAGGGTAAAAACAGGACCCTATTACTAACTCCGCTGTCCGTCTGTCCGTCTGTCTCCAGGCTGTATCTCATGAACCGTTATAGCTAGAAAGCTGAAATTTTCACAGATGATGTATTTCTGTTGCCGCTATAACAACAAATAAAATTAATAATAATTAAGGGGGGTCCCATACAACAAACCTGATTTTTTGCCGTTTTTCGCTCTGTATTAATAATAAAAACAGGTAGATGCTTGAAATTTTCACTGAATATTTCGTTGTATATTCACTTTAATAATAAAATTTAAATAAAATAAATATTGAAGGGGGCTCCCATACAGTACGAAACCCTCCGAGCGCGAGTCCGACTCGTACTTAGCCGATTATTATGAGACAGCAAGTCAGCATAGTCGCTATCCTTGCGTGATTAACATCTGTGTTATATTTTAGTGTTTTGGAATAGTAAGCAAAAGTGTTAATTTTTGGGTTACGATGTAAAAAGTAAGTATTTTCATAAAAGTGATATAAAAAATTGATGGATTGATATTCTGTGATCTAGCCTAGATTTTTAATTATTAGTTGGCGTACCTCTTCACAGAACCATCTTTGTCATACACGCAGTGCGCAGCAGTAAGCACATATTTAGCGCTCAGTAGACCGCCCCCGCAGTTGAAAGAGGCTTCTTGAGTACCGTAATCGAAGGTCGTCATCAGGAGAACTGTCCAGGGGTACTGGTAGAGCTCTGTAGCATGGCCTCCTGGAATGCACAACGCATTGAGATATTATTTTTGGTCACAATACGACCTTACTAATAGACATGGGTACTGTACTGTACCAGCCTTTTTAATAGTCCACTGCAAGACGTAGGCCTACCCACGAAAGGTGATTGGGCCATATCCACCACGCTGGCCCAGAGCGGATTGGTGGAGACATGGGTACGTGGAAATAATTATAGTAGGTAATGGTGAAGCCAGTTTGTTTGGTCATAATATATTCATTGATAAAAGACTAATTAATTTAGCGTCAGAAGATGACCTATCTTAATTTATTTGGTAAAGCGCGTATTGCGTGGCAGCTAATCTTACCACAAAAAATGTAAGTATTGTTTATTATAAAGAATTCTCGAATACCTACCAAGTTAATCATTTCACAAAAATAGTTTTATCTCATTTTCACTGGTAACAAATTTTGCTATAGATATTCTTATTTCTGTCTCTCGAATTCAATTCAACATATGTATCCATAGTGTGCGTATGCGCTTAAATATGAAGTAAAACACATTATTTAAGTACGCATTAGTTAAGTATACAAGCTGCCTCTAGGCATTTTTTTGAAACCTATTGGGAAAATTAGCTGGACAAAATTTCACATAATTTAATAATGTATTATTTCTTCATTCTTACCTGATATTCGGTTCTCGACTGTTACTTCAGTGTCATTGTCAGGAGTTGATCGCCTATCTCTCCATATAGGACCCGATCGAGGTCGAGATCCCCATTGATTAGTATTAGGGTTGTTAGGCCTGCCTGTGCGAAGGAAAGTTTGCGTGAGTCAAACAAAGCAGAAGAAATAGAAAAGTGCAAACTCAGTATTGTGCAAATATGTTTATAGGCTGAATCAAGCTTAATGGCGGCTGTGAACACGACTCGAGTCATTGCTCAGTAACAAATTCAAATATTAGTGGCAGTAAGGATTGGAGATTTGCGTAGCTTGTATAGGCCGCGCCACACAAGTTGGCGGATGTGAAGTTAGCTTCAAGCTGCGCAATATCCAATCCTGACTGAAGCTCACATAAAGCCGCACGTTGATTGGCTATGTGCTATAAGTGCACGTGCTTGTATAGCACGGCCTATAGCAAATTTTACATACGCCATTAAGTTTGATTCGACATATAGGTACCTAGTACTAATAGTTAATGCGATTAATGATATGAGAAAATTGCAACACAACGTCTTGCCGTGATCGGCGTAACTGAGATGTTAATATTTCAGAAACTAAGACATTATGAGGGAAGGGAAAAAAACCAAGGAAACTTTTTAAGATTACAAAAAAAAAGAATGAAAACCCCGCATATTAAATAGTGGGGATAATTTGCAGGCCCGGCCAAGGCGCCGGGGCAAGGAAAAAAAAACTAATAGTTATTCTCTTGCTGTATAACCCTGTAAAATCTACTGTTCCGATATTCGTCATAAGTATGTAGGTATATGTACAGTTACAAATATTTACATGGAATTTAAACGTGACTCCTTTTACAGTTACGTACTTAGGTATTCGTTTAAAAAACAGAAATATATTACTTATATTTTCTTTTTCTTTTATGTATTTCGGAGATTTAAATATTATGTTGATTTCAAAACTGCTAAAGTCGTATAACTATGTATGAGCAAAGGTATGAGGTAGTTACACAGTTAAAGGTTGAGTCGTAATAAAGACTTTAAAATAGTAGGTACCTACAACAGTAAGATCTAGCATGTATGTATTGGTTAGTGCTTTTTTTGGTACACTTTTAAACTAAGAATACGTTTTATAATAAGTGGATAATATACAAGTAGGTAGGTACCGGTAAATTATGTAACGGAAAAGAGACGTCCACAAATAGCATATTTTCAGAGAATAATCTTTTTTGACCGACGAACCAAACCGGAGGAGGTACTCAATTCGACGCTTATGTATATATTTTTATGTATAACCACACATAACTTTTTACGTAGTAGTCCGATTTCAATAATTCTTTTTTTATTGGAAAGAATATACTTTTAAATTGGTTCCATTAAAATTTAATTGAAATCGACTGAGCCATTTTTGATAAATCAACAATAATGTGAAAAATTTAACATCGATTCGTGCGAAATATTCGCGAATTCTGTACACGGGTGAAGTCGGTCATGCTATTTTTTGCGATTTTTTTTTTTTTTTTAAATATTTTATTATAGCAGCCTCTATACATTTTCTGGACGTATCCTTTATCGCCAATACTCTATTTAATTGTCAAATAACCAATTCCATTTTAGTTTCGATTGATTTTCGAGTAAGGTGCATGAGTAAGTACTAAGTACCTGTAAGTACAAAAGCAAAGTATCTACAATATTGGTTACGAGTATAAACACGTCAGGATACCATACGAACACACTACCGACTCCACGACAAAATAAAATGTCTCCCAAGCTTTTAATATCCGGGCTGGCTGACTTAGCATTTTGCTTTGTGGTGTCGGAGGCGAAAGGTTGGGCTTACCTAAAATCCTGTCATCGTCAGCTAGCTGCCGGCCGCAGCAGTCGCTCTGGGGGTCCGGGGGAAAACTCGTTAAATAGCATTGACCGCCGCCGTAGTTACCTGCAATGTTGTTTATGTTTGACACATCTGTTCTCCTAAAGGCCCCCACTGACCATCGCTCCGAATGGATGTCATTCAAACGGCTTGTGGCCAATCTTGCCATTGTACCTAATGTGGAGTCATTTTAATTAGGTAACAGTTGACAGCTCATTAATGCAAAGAAAAATATACCTTCCACTTAATGAATAAAACTCCAAGTCGTCTTGGAGAACACTTATCAGTCGTCGTCAATATTGTTTTCATGTGTTTTGTTCCTTGTATATTTTTCTTTGCATAGATGAGCTGTCATATGTTACCTATTAAAATGACTCCACTTTAGTTAAGTTTTGTATTCATGTTTTACATAATCATTGTTTGAAGATATAGGTAACCAGAAATACAATTTACTTATAGATAAGTCCACAGAAGTTTTAGTTTTCAAGTTAATCAGACAAGTTTCCGAAGATTTTTTGACGCTAAAGTGCACTAAATGTGTTAGTTAAAACAAAAAAAGTCGCAGTTTCTGACGACATAGTCGCAAACTCGTAACATTGAATTGACATCCATTCAATGTTACCAATTTAGCGACTGTCGTTAGAAATTGCGACTTTTCTTTGTTTTAGCAAATAAATATACGCTTTAGCGTCAAAAATAGTTAGGCAACTTGTCACATTAAGTTTAAACTAACACATCTGTGGCTTCATCAATAAGTACATACTTAGTATTTCTTGTTACCTATATCCTCAAACGATGATTGTATAAAACATGAAGTCAAAACTTTTACCACACTAAATTGGTATCATTGACCACAGCCGGTTGGATGTCGTCCATTTGGAGAGATGGTCAGTGGAGGCCTTTATTAATAGGCTATTGGCAATCCAGTACGGCTAACGTACATCAAGGCTCGGTCGTGAAAATCAACGTGCAAAACTTTAACAGATATAATGATATTTTTCGTCGTAGCTTTGTCTCATTTTGATACGACTTAAAGAGTTGAAAGCCCCGCATGAGTACCTAACAAAGATACACAGCATCGGCTTGGCATTTTTATACACAGGCGTCATGATAGGATCGCCAATTGGCTAGTTGCATGAATACAATGGCCTCTGTTTGCGAATTGAAACATTACGAAAACACAAAATATTTAAATAACAATTATTTCTATAAGTAAACAAATTATCGAGTTAAAATACATTGCAATTATTATTAGCACACTATTCTCGTCCAAAGTTTGTCGCAATTGATGTAATAAATCTGTATTAATTTGTGATTACAAAGCAAATAAACACAGTTCTACGTATACTAATAAAAATATAAGTGAGCATAGGACCTAATTTTGGGCTAACTTTGTTGTTTTCACAACAAACTTTCGTCCTAACGGGCAAGTGCTTTTATTCAATACGAATACCTAATTGACTTTATCAGATTAACAAAATATTTGAGTACATTTACATAGCATTGACATCAGCGTTTTTTTAAACTCACCTTGATAATTATCACGGTTACATGGTCCAGATTTTTCAGGCGGGATATATTGATTAGGTGGTCTCGAATTTTCAGGGGGGATAAATTGATTAGGTGGTCTCGAATTATCAGGAGGGATGTATTGATTAGGTGGCCTCGAATTTTCAGGGGGGATAAATTGATTAGGTGGTCTCGAATTTTCAGGAGGGATATATTGATTAGGTGGTCTCGAATTTTCAGGGGGGATAAATTGATTGGGTGGTCTCGAATTTTCAGGGGGGATATATTGATTAGGTGGTCTCGCATTTTCAGGAGGGATATTTTTATTAGGTGGTCTCGAATAATCAGGGGGCAAGTATTGATTAGGTGGTCTCGAATGTTCAGGGGGTATATATTGATTCGGTGGTCTTGAATTTTCAGGGGGGATAAATTGATTAGGTGGTCTCGAATTATCAGGGGGCAAATACTGATTAGGTGGTCTTGAATTCTCAGGGGGAACATACTGATTAGGTGGCCGATTATATTGGTTGGGTGGTCTCGCTGTCGTTTCTGGTCTATAATGTTGATGTGGTCCCCTGTCATATCCTGGAGGCGTATTTTGGTTAGGTGGCCAACCCATATTTGAAGGGGGGTTATATTGTGTAGGTGGTCTTGCTGTATTATATCCAGGAGGTTCATATTGATTAGGTCGTTTGCCCATGTTTTCCGCAGGGTAAATTTGACCGGGTCTTCTGACATCGTTACCAGGATAATTGTAGTGATGAGACGGTTCCATGCCGTCAATAGGATCAAGTTGAACAGGTGGCCTTACTATATTTGCTGGGGGGTCATTTTCAGTCGGTTGTCTAGTTTCAATTTCAGGGAAGTCACGTCGATCAGGTGGCCGTAACGTATTTTCAGGTAGGTCATTTTGAAAAGGTGGAAAGTCATTATTTTCAGGGAAATCAAATTGATTAGGCGGTTCGTAAGGGTCATATTGGATAGGTGGTCTTATTATATTTGCTGGGGGGGTTTGAGTCGGTTGTGTAGTTTTATTACCAGGGAAGTCACGTTGATTAGGTGGCTGGAACGTGTTTTCAGGTAGGTCGTTGTAAAAAGGTGGCCAGCCATTATTTTCGGGGAAATCATATTGATTCGGTTCGTAAGGATCATATTGGATTGGTGGTCTGAAAACATTTGCTGGTGGATTGTATCTATCAGGTGAGTTAAGATTTTTTTCCGGGGGATCGTCTCGGTTAGTAGTTTCTTGGTTTACATGGGGTCTTTGTGTTTGTCTTATATTTTGGTTTTCACTCGGATTATCATTCCAGTTACCATTTTCATAACTAGGTCCGCTGTTTCCGGGTTCATGAGTTAGCCAGTAATCTGTGTTATCATAATTTCGAGTACGATCTGGGAACCATAGAGTACCACTACTACTATATATCGGTTGGTTACTATCATAAATATTGTCGGTAGATTTTGAGTTGTCATTGTGATTTGAAGGGCTTAAGTTATTATTAGTATTATTTTGAGGTTTATTTGGGGTGTTACTTTTAGGATCATTTGAGTTGTAATTGTTTTGATAATAATTATCGCTGTGACTAGGTCCTGTGACTAGGTTGGACTTGGAGTCAGACCAAGTTTCTTGACCAGAATGTTGTGGTTTTTCAACTCCCCATACATTACTCGAACAGCACACCTGTAAGGTACAAACTCGCGATAAAAGCTTTTGTTTCAAATACCGTTTCACTTGTTGTGCTGTTGACAATTTTGCTAAATTTAACGGTCAAATGGCAAAATATTCTCCTAATAAATTGGAATTTGTTTCATTGGTCAATATATTGTTATAGCCACAGAATTGAGACTTAATCATGCGGCTTTCCATAAATTGATATGAAATGACGCATTTTGTTTTTCACATTAAAAACCAATTAAGTGATTAATTGACGTAGATCGAGAGATAATTTGAAACAATGCGTAGTTTCGTTTGATTTAATTAGGAATAACTACAACTGTACTATATGAATCGCCAAGCCGTAGTTTTAACGTAGGTAAAATGGACTTTTTACATACCACATTTGTACAGTACTATTAATTTCTAAGTTATGTGTTTATAGGAAACTTGAGTAATTATTGTACAAAATGTACATATAAAAAGTATGTCATTGTGGAAAATTAATAGAGAAACGACGTAGGTAAATTACCACCGTGGTTAGCGCAAATAACATGTATGATTTCGTCATTTAGCCTTTTTGGGTAGTCCTGACTGTAAAAATAGTAAGTAAAAATAATGACTTTACATAATCTCCTTTAGCAGCCGATGCAAATCCAGCTGGTACTTCAAATGCATTGTTATTGGGGCGAGGGCCGCAAGGAAACTCCTGCATCCATTTCAGCTGTTCAGTTATGTTTAGATTCTCGAATAGAGGGCAGTCTTGTGTTGGTACGCATGTTTCGCAGAGATCTGATGAGAACACAAACGTATTCATTGTTATGACTCCGCCACAGAATTTGCTTTTCTCAAAATGCTCTCTACCCCTCAATACGTCCCTTTTTAGAATATTTCATCACATATTTGAGATGTCATAGATGTTAAGATAATCCTTTAATTTTAATATACCTATTTAAATGGCTTTTTTGATCACATGAACGTGGGTGAGTGGGTGATAATATCGTATTTTTTTTATTATTTATTACTTTGCAGGGCATATAATTCACTGGATATTATCTAGAGACAACAATAATGACGACACGAAGGGTGTAAAGACACTCTATTGCCTCTAAAAGACTTACGAGTGAAAAATAGCTTAATGCAAATTACATTTTTTTATTTGAATTGATGAGAAAAAATTAAAGATCCGTGTCTAGTAAAAAATATTACAATTCTAACATACCACGATAAATATATTGTTAATGACAATATGTCTTCTGGTAAGCAGTAAATCGAAACAATGTACACAAAAATATCATAAAGTAAGTGAAACTATTGCATATTGAATTAAAACACTTGCCCGAAATAAAGAAAATGACTAAACTTTAGCTAAGCAATAAATCTTTCATTCTCTCAAGTCACTTATAAATCTGTTCGCATACTTCGATAACTTAGTCCCAGTTATAAACGAGCTGAGCTAATGAATATTCAATACTAATATATCCATAAAATGATAAGGAAGCTCCAACATAAAGCGATATCATACCTTGGGGAACTGAAGCTGATATAACTGTTATAGTTACAAAATACACGTAGAGACACTTCATAGTTAGGTATTCACTTCAACACAAAGTCAACAAATGAAGAAGCACATGTATATTGCCTAGTTTTGTAATAATTACTATCTTAATGACAGGTGGATTGATTTAACAAAGAGTCCAATGTAAGGCAGCACGCAACGGCGTTGATGAACTGAAAGCATCATGTTGCTTGGTACAATTTATTAAAGGTACTCCTATTGCATCGATTTCTCATTTGCTAATGATTGTACTTATAATTAATTTTGATACTGTAATTTAATTTGTAATTGATGCTCTATCATTTAATTTTTTGTAATAAATAATGCAAATACGAGTATGTATGAGTCAGTTTGAGCACTCTGGATTCCGTGTAAAGTTTCTGGTGCTTGCCTGAATCGTAATTAGGACATGACCTGTAAAAATTGTTGTAGGATGCCTCTTATTGTTCTTTACACGTCGTCACTAAAATAACCGATAAAAAGATTTTGCATACTTCTCATACTTCAAAAGTCTTGGTTTAGCTCTTTAGATAATTATAAAACTAATTTTATTGACAAAAGCAATGCGCGTTGTGCAAGCCCTATCGGCTAAGTACCACCACTCTACGTAACCTTACATAGTAGGTACCTTCTAATAGGTTCAAAATGCCTACCTAATTGGTTTGATTGTCTACCGGTGGAGGAAACAAGTCGGTTTTTACCGTTAATTGCATATAGATTGTTAAATGATTTTGTTGACGATGTCACGACACCAATTAGGAAATTATGAACTTCTCGGAAAGAGAACAATTCTTTCGCTATGATAGGGATTTACTTTATGAGAAAATTACTCCTGTAATTTTTGAGTCATTTTTACCTTCAGACTTCTACTTAAATAATTATACATTATTGATAGGTATTATGTTCATTTGATAGAATTGATTTAAAAATTAGTACTTAGCCATCGTCAATACCATTTTAACTACAGGACGTCCACAGCTCAACATATACCTACGTTAAAATTCAAAAATTAAAAATTAAAAAAGTATTTATTTATGAAAGCACATAAAGTTTTCGGAGGCTCTAGCTGCCAAACTGGGTGTAGGGAACCCGTGTTTTGGAAACTAGTTCCTACTCGTTATAGTTTAGTGTTTTCCACACAATAATGTATAGATACAGAGGTAAAGAAAGAATATCCAACAACCGGGTGGAAGCGGCTTGCGTCCAGCGCGATCTTGCGGACGCTCACAAGATAGATATATGATCTCAATGAGGTCATTGACAATCTTATTGATGGACGTCTTATGTTGCGATCGCAGCGAACCGAAAACTTTTAGATACCAATAATAATTGGTCATCACTAATCAGCCTCCGTGCTATGTGCGCCGTGTTTGGTAAAATAATTAGGGGTACCGAGGCTCCCTGGATGATGCCTATACGTCTAGCTACCTGAATGCACTTGTGTCAAATGAAAATACTTATAAACGTAGACCTGAAAAACATTAAATACCTACTCTTATCTACCTACTCGTCTCAATTCTCATGGCCACAGTAAGAGTATGGGCAAGGTAATGATATCTAACAGTATTATAACTCGGAAGGATAGGGATCCTTGAAATAGATACATACAGCATCACGTGGCCACGTAAAACTTATCGTGCGCTAGGGCTGCCCGCCTTCAGTATTTTAATTTCATCTACTTACTCTTTACCTACCTGAGTTTCTATCTACTACCAAATCATTTTATTTATTGCATAAAAGAAATTCGTTGCGAATGAAAAATAATTACTTTGCGTGCTATAAGAATACCTATTGTGTGTTTTTTATGTTTTTAGTTAACCCTAAAAACGTTAATTGCACGCTTACTAGTTACAAATCTACACGTTCGTTCTTCACAACGGCGCGCCGCAACTGACTATAGCATGCCGAGAGCATACCGATCACCAAGGCGCGTAAGTATGATTCTGTATGATTCACCGAGGCGCGTGAGTATGAACCGTTTGTATGAAGACAGAATACTGTTAGATATCATTACCGCGGTATGGGGAAGTCGCAGGTTCGTTACACAGGTTTATTTTCTCGAAACGTGCGAATATTTGCAAAATAAAGGAAATGTGCGTTATCCTCACAATACATTCTCTTACGTTCGCATCTTTGGAATACAAAAATGTTATTTCGTAGCAAATAGGATCGTGTAAATACTGCATATTGGCCGACTAAATACTTTTTTTTTACAAAAAACAAACGAACAAAAATGTTGGACACCAGCAACGTATATTATGTATGCTCTACCTTAGACTATGTTACCAAAAAAGTATGGTTACGGCGATTTTAAACGAGAATGTATTGAGGAAACACCCAGAAGTCATTTTTGTATACGATAATTATATTCAGTGTAGCATCAGTCAATTAGTATTCCTCATGAGGTCAAACGCAAGTCGCTTCACAATAAAAATAGGATACGTCATTTGTTCGGCATTGCCAATTTACAATTTGTAACGACACCTGTCACGTTGAAAGCTGTAATTTTGAGGTATGGAATGGATGTGAACGAAAATAGATTTTATGGGTAAAAAGATAAAAAATATTTTTCACAAAAAATGGCAAAACCGCCTTCCATCGTGTACAAAATTCGTATATTTCGCTCGAATTGCTTACATTATTCTTGTTTTTTCAAAAACGGCTCAGCCGATTTCTGTAAAATTTATATGGGACCACTTCAGGAGTGTACCTGTTACAACTAAAAAATATTTTTTCGATTCGGTTCACAATTGGCCAAATTATCGATGAACATACACAAAAAAATACAAACACACGAACATAGAACCTCCTCCTTTTTGGAAGTCGTATAAAAATCACAGGTATCTGTGCATCATAATTTTATAATCTTTGTGTTATTCTGTATTTCTGTATAAAGAATTATGTATGCCTCTTCATATCTATTGCACAGACATACATTTTCTGTCGAAAAGGTACTTATTACCTATCAATTCACATACCGTGTAGCGTGCTGTATACCGTACATTCACATACCCTATAGCGTGCTGTATCTAAGATCGCATCTCATCTTAATATATCAAACACAATGTCGGATGGTAAAGAACAGAGCAGTCTAGAGCGTGGCGCTCTCTAGGCTAGACTTGCTCTAGACTAATGAAAACTTCATCTAATTTTGTTATAATAGCTACAGCATGTAGTACTTGTGAGTTTGCCACGAAATAGGTTTCACGGCGTCTCTGGAGCACTGGCCGCCCTCCAAAAGCTGCTTTCGCGTTGTAACATGAACTTGTAATTGAAGATATTAACCGTTCTTACAAGGATATTATTTTGGCATGTTTCTAATTTTGTGTACAGTGTGTTGTCAAACACATTGTGCGCAAAATTAGAAATTGTGTTCTGTTTTGTATTTTATTTGTTTTGTAGCAAATTAAGAGTTAAATAATCGCACACTGTGCGAAGGAAATTGGAATAGAGCATTATCCGTAAAGTTATTTTAATAAGGCTATTGGCATAGATGAAGGATAGGTCTTCGCCCCGCTAGAGCGAAGAGCTTCATCTATGGCTGTTGGATTGGATTTAGATGCGGGTATTCCGTGCAGTTTCCTCTACTGAAGCAAAAAGAGAGACCAAAAGACTAATTTTTATATATTCATTTTACATAGTCAAATAAAATAAACTTTTCTTAAGTTTTTAAGTCAATTTAAATATAATATGATATTCTTACCTACTTACCTACTAAAAATACGTATCTCCTTTATAAATAAGCATTGCCATTTAGCGTGGCAATGCTGCAAGCATGCTGGGCACGCTGCCTACTGGCAGTAGGCTTGAGCATTTGGATTATCTTTAGACCTTCAAGGATCTGTGGATCCAATTGCTTGTTATGTGGTAGTAGTTTATGTAGTTTTAGATGATATTGTAAGTATTGTATTTGGTGGTAGTTAATAAAAAAATAATACGTGTTTCATACTCTACATATTCTAATTTTGTTTCGGATGTTATTGAGTAAATAAAAATATAATTCGTCTATATTTTACTTAAACAGTTCCTAAATTCTGTCCTAGAAGCCCTTCAAACATTTTTTACCAGTCTGCGCGCCAAACTGCCCGTAGGTACATATCGTTCCACCTTCAAAGCCAAGCCGTAGGGTAGCACCCTAGTTTCTGATACGTTTAAGAACTATGATCGATGTTTCGACACGTACGGTGAGGGCGATATACCTCATTTATTAACTTTTGTTGTTGGGGTAAACGAAAATATATTTTGTTTTGGTTAGTTACACACAGAACGAATTCGTAAAGGAAAATAAATAAGAGATCCGTCGAAAAGTGTGAGACAGATTATGTGGGTTTATTGTTTCATACTTATGTAGAGTACCCACCCTCTTAAGAATTTTAGGAAAGATTTTCAGATACAATGACATGTGTAAAGTAAAATATAAGCCATATATTGTACTATAAGTACTGTACTACCGTGTACTAAGTTAATTTTTGTGTATTTAGTGATAAGTACTGTAATATACAAAACAAGGCAAGTGGTAGGTAGTCAGTTGATTTCTCAATATCGTAAAGATATGTTTGAGCGCAAAATAAAGCAATCTAATCATAAGTTGACCTATAACAAAATAGTAAACCCTAAAAAGCCTACAGAGCAGAAAATCGAAACATTATTCATTGAGAAAAATTGAGGTACTTACACAAGTTGTTGAGATAGAGTAAAGTTGAACTTAAGAGTAAACAGGGGTTTCTACGCATTTGATTTCCCGTGTAACAACTACCTATAGCTTGGTATACAATGTTATCTTCTTTACGTTTATCCTGCTCCCAGTAAAGCCACATAATTAAAGCGAATCCTTCAAGCAAGTGGGTATCTTTTTCCGATTAAAGAACTTCAAATCAAATGAAAGAATCAACCAGTACCATTGTGTTCTTTGGCGAAGGTAAACACAATCGTCAAATACTCTAGTTCACATTCGGAAGTAACTCTATTACAAAAGTGACTCGACACAATAGGGCAGAACCCTTTCGTATTCCGTAAACAAAGGAAGCCCACCGGATACCTTCCCTACAAGACACAGTAACTGATCAGTACAAGTTTGGTAAGTTTACTAGATTGATACACGATAAAGATGAGACACTGTTCGTCTCAGTCTTTTACAGGTTATATAAATACTAATTACGATTAGGTACTTAAAAGTAAGTTAAACCTAAATTATGAAGGACACTTGTCCGTTTTAAGGGGTTTTATCACTAACTTAATTGTACTAATCAATTTTAACGAGGTTCAGGTGTAGGTACAAGAAGAGAAATTAATACACCGTGAAGCAGGAAACAGGGTTGATGAGGATAGTAATTAGTAGTAACAATGTTTAAATATTCATCAATTCTCAAATTAATATTTTTACATATATATTTGAGAAAATGAGCAATAATCAGCGTTACTACGTTATCTAAACAGCTAATTGTAATTTTATCTATAACAGCTGTATAGTACAACATATTATAGTGAAAGAATCCTACTACTTATAACAATGTCCTGTGACACTTCCCATTAGATCAAAGTGCCACTTATCGAATCGAACGCAACCTGAAGTTAATTGAGAGAAAATTGAAACCAGATACTTTCTGAGAGCCTTCAAAAGTTGCAACACTCATCGAAACAGTATTTGTAGGGCGGAGAGTACCCTACAGTATTCCCACTATTATATCTAAAGACGGCCAAAGCACAGTACTAAAATTGACCACAAAAAAAAGTCAACTTTCAGCGGTTATCGCTACCGTAGCTCCCTCTTCTCTACAAATAAATTGGCAAAACTCAACAACTGAGGATTAACTTTTCTGCGTGAGATCGTCTAAGAAATAATATTGTGGACACTTGAAAAACTTTGGCAAATCAGGAACGATGTAAATTGATTTGTGTGGAAGAAAATGTCGGGATGTTCTACACAGCTAAACGTTTAAAATTTAAACTTAAAATATTAAATATAGCAAAGGTAAATTACTCGACTTTAAGTTGGCAAATGAAGAAATATTAGTGGGTAATTATTTAACCCCAACGCGATATAGTCTTAAAGCGATCTAGTCATATCTGCTACCTAGTCAAATAGAGATGTAGTCGTAAAGCTCCTAACCCCTGTACATCTACCACTATAGTTACTAAGCCTAAAAAGTTGCTAAGTTGGTACCGTGTAAGTTTTTAACATAATAAGAATATTTTAAAGAAATTTTTGTGATGATATGAAAACTTTTTCAATCAAATCAGGTGATACTGGCCAAATAAAGTGACCGAATAAAAATAAAAAGAAAACAAAAGCTTCTCGTCTTAGCGGCTTTTGTACTTGAAAAGTTTCGTTATTATTTTTGTACGACTTTTTATTTTCTCCACGTGAAAAGAAATCATGACTCGAATCATGATAAAAAATCAATTTTAGGGTTTAATTTTGAGCCGTCGTGGTCTAGTGGTAGTGACACCCCCGCCTTACAATTGAGAGGTCGTGGGTTCAAATCCCGGTCCCGTACCAATGAATTCTTCGGAATTTATGTACGGAATTTAGCACCACTGGCTTTTCGCAGAAGGTAAACATCGTGAGGCAACCTGCATACGCCAGTAGAAGAAATTCCATGGCGTATGTGAATCCACCAACCCGCACTGGGCCAGCGTGGTGTATAAGGCCCAATCACCCTTCGTGGTTAGGCCTACGTCCTGCAGTGGACTATTAAAAAGGCTGATACAGTTTATTTTTAAATGTACTTTGCGAAAGCGAGCGCCCATATTAATATATTGCGTCATGTTCCATCGCTGTACTCAGGACAACATTTTCAACATAACTTTTAAATTATGCTAAGTTAGATCCCTACTGATTCGAAAGCAGGAATGTTAATGAAATCAAATTCGGATCCTTTTATGCGCATACTTATGGCTCAGCTCCGAGACAATCGAATACGAAGATACGTTAGAGCAATAGTTAGAACAGTAGTAGCGGTTTTGTGAAGTCATTTAGACATTTTAGATGGTGTACTGTTGGTGAAGTACAATGTACAGTACAGTACCTACTATTAAAAAGGCTGGTGCCTATTTTAATACTCCACTGATATACTATAGGCCTACCCACGAAGAGTCATTCGGTCATAATCATGTTGGCTATGTTAATAACATCTTATAAAAATTTGTTAAGCCCGATTACAGAGGCGCCATCGTAATTATATTAGCTAAGTAGCATAGTTCTGTTTCTTTTTCACTTTAGGCATTCGATAGAGAGAACGCTTTTTACGTTGCTATTAAATTTGCGCTGGCTCCTCTGTAATCGGGCTTATTGTACTACTAATACCTACTATAAATGCGAAAGTGCGATTATTGGTTTAGTTTGTGACTCTTTCGCGTAGCAACTGAGGGAAGGATCAGCTTGTTTTTTTGCTACGCTAGTAGTTACAGTGTAAACGTCTGAGAGTGGCATAACTGGCATTTATAATGCTTTTTGGAAAATAAGAGGTTCCATTGGGTTAGCACAATAATGAGAAAATCGCGCGGGCGAAGCCGCTGTCAAAAGCTAGTAAGTAGATGTATGAGCCTGAAAATGATACAGAGCTTTGATTACTACAGAGCTAAGTTTTTTTACAAGCTTTTATTTAGTTTCACCTGTCCCGTTGTCGGTAATCAAATCTTGCAAGTTAAATTTGATCCACTTTATCCGGGCACCGAATGAGCTGAAATTTTGCATACGTGTGTAAATCGCGTGACAATGCAATATTATGATGACATGGTGCTGATCTGATGATAGAGCTGGAACGTGGCCAAAGGAACTTAGCAATGAAACGACACAACCTCATCGAGTTTGGGTTCATTTGAATGGTCTTGGCGAGTAGTTTGTCGTTCAATGGTAACCAGGGTCTGATGATGGAGCTGGAAGGTGGTCACAGGAACTCTGTAATGAAACGGCGCAACCCTATCGAGTTTCGGCTCGTTTTATTCGTCTTGGCGAGTACCTGTTCAGTAAAAGCATGTTTTGAAAAAAAAAAAAAGGTTTAAAAAAAATACTTGTTTTTTTCCGCGCTTGTTACTCGCGCCACGAGAGCGAGTGGGAGGAAAAGCGAAGCCGAACACCAGAATGCATGGACAATACAATACGCGGGTTGATGACGAAAAATGGAGAACACGTCTTTCTTTTCAGTATATCAGGGTTTCTAAAATATAAATTTTACAGTTTGGCAGCAGCTGCGGGCGGCTACTCGTACGTCGACGACATATTGCGTACCGCGGACGACTTTGGCAAAAAATGGTCGCTTTTCTAACTGCGATGGATTGTGCGAATTTGGTTCGGGATTTTTTTTAGTTTTTATGTGGGAGTAGTAGTTAGACGAGAATTGTTTTGAAGTTATGATTTGTGTGATTTTTTTGCTCACTAGTTTAATAGTCCTGTGTAAATAGAACAGAATGTTAATTAAAATATAGGTGATAATTTTACAGTTTGTCAGTAGCTGCGGGCGGCTACTCGTACGTCGACGACGTAATATTGCGTGCCGCGGACGACACCGGCAAAAATGGTCGCTCTTCTAACTGCAAAAGAAATCTTTTTTTCGGAAACTTCTTTTTCTTTTTTTTTGGGAGTAGTTGTAAAGAGAATTGTTAAAGTTATGACGTGGATTTTTTTGTTCGCTAGTTTAATATTTCTGTGGAAATACAACAGAATGTACCTATCTTAAAATATAGGTAATAATTTTACAGTTTGACAGCAGTTACAAGTGGCTACTCGTATGTCAACGACATAACATTGCATGCCGCGGACGACATCGGCAAAAATGGTCGGTTTTATAACTGGATGGATTTTGTGTTTGGGAAACCGTTTTTCAGTGTTTAAGGATTTGCTTGGATTTGTTCGTAATGTTATTTAATAAATAAATTGTAATGTGCTACTAGTTACGGAAAATCTTGTTTGTAGGTATACAAATATTTAATACCTACAATTTTTTTTTAATAATAAAAAATATATTTATTTTTAAATCCACACCACGAAATTGGTGTTATTTTATTAAATAATACTAACCTATCATTATTTAATAGAAACTGTTTCTCTATTCAAACCAATGTTCTATTCAAACTTGTGTTCAATTGTTCACAGACGGACGCAATTTATGCTGTTAATTAAAGTAGGTACTTAGCATTATAACGCAGTATTAACACATAACAATGTTAAGCACATTTATTCCATAAACAATACACAATATTGGATTTCATAAGCCCGATTTAAAGCTTCTAATATTCGACGTCGATACGCGCCCGCACCTTTGTTATTTATGTACGCGATTTTAATATCATCCCATTTTCACACGCCATAAAGTGGGGGTCGTAATTTCGAAACACTTCTGTATTCATCTCGGTCTGAAAGGCCTCTTTTACTTGTTTGCTAGTCGAGTTCTTGCACTTTTTGCGACGTTGTAGGTACTTTTTTGTTTCGAGGGCGTTTGTGACAAACGTCTGCAGGTAACAATGATCTTTTGACTGAAGCTGGCAACCGGCTGCAGCCAACAACTTGTGCTCGAAACGATATTGCCATTGCTGTATACCTAGGTGATGAGCGCTAAGCAGGCGCTTAAATCCTGCTTTTCTAAATAATTTTATTTACGGTCTCATTTTTTTATTTGCATTATTTCTTTTAGTTCGTACTACTTATTCTGCTCTACTTAAGTATAGTTTTATTGCGCTTAAGACGTTTTAATCATTCGCAATTGGAATGAGATTTCAGACTCAATATTTTGTACATATAAACCCATGTAACTGTCGCTGTTTCACCACCGCAAACCTGGATAAACAGAAAACTACCTACACACTTAAAGTGGCAGTGGATTAGAATATTAGGCTACATAATGCTACGGAAGGGACAATAACAACGTGATGAGAGTTTCAGAATGTATTGTTACCTAAAGTGGCACATTTTAAGCACCGAATATATGCTAGAGGTCTACATTACGTCGTCATCATAAAAATAAGTCTAAAATACGTTAGGTCAAACCCTAAAAGCGGGGCTGGTAACACTGGCTCGAAATCTCTCCGTGCAAGGGTTAAGTGCTCTTTTAAAAACTGCAGAAAATTAGACGAGGAATAATGAAACGCTGTGCACGCCGTCAGAACGTTCCTTTTCAGTTTATTCCATCCAGCATATCTTTAGCGTAAACATCGCGTTTTCACTGCATAATAAACTCTGGAAAAAGTGAAAAAAGAAATTCACATAAGAGTTTATTTTAATCATCCAACTAATCTAGGTTCTCTGCCCATTTAATTTAGTTCCAGACAAAATGGTGCTTATACATACACGAGTGCCTTAATTAAATACTCTTTGAACCAATTTACGGTATATAGTTGCTCACATTTTTCGAGTCCCGCTTCACGTGTCACAGAGTGAATGACAAAATATTCGCGATCGTAATTCGGTTTTATGTCCCGAAGTTCTTTATTAATACGAGTATTTTCGGTTATGCTGGAACGATCCGTTTTACTTCCGCTCTTCAGTAAATAAAGGAGATTACATTCTTCTCGCGGTTGTAAAATGGGTGTAATAAAACATTATGCGTCCCTACGTTGGGGTTATTTGTGGTTGCACTTCACCCGGGGGCTGTGCGCAGGCAATAAGGCAAGAAACACACTGGCGGCGTGCAATAACGTCGCACCGAGTTACGATGTGACAGATACTTTATGCCTGTGGTTATTTCGGAGACGCTACATACAATGCGGCTTGTTATCTCAAAGCCTTTTAGATGGTTGGCAGTCTAACCAGAACTTGTTGACATTTCTTTAGTTAATTGACAAAGACATTTCATAAGTTAATAGACATTTTTTAAGATAAAATTGAGCGAAGCGTCTACCTACATCTTTGAGCGAAACGTCTCTGTTTTGAGATTGGTAAAATTTTCTTTTATTTATCCAGATGTTGATTCTCCTTTACTTGCAGTTCGCATTTTACAACGATACTTGACGACATTTAGTATGACGGTAAATGGCAAAAGCGGGAGGGGAAGACCAAAAAAAGTGTGGATGAATTGATTGAATTGTGTGAAAGATGACATGCGAGAGAAAGGAGTTGATGATGAGATGACGAATGATAGAGTGAAGTGGCGAAAGAAAACGTGCTGTGCCGACCCCACCTAGTGGGATAAGGGCAAGATGATGATGATGATGACTTGACGAAACTTAGTACACAGGTTTTTTAACTTTTGATTTTTTTTCTTCAGCGATTTTGTAGGTATTATAACAGTGTACTGTAAAAAAAGGTGGGAAATTTACTGCAGCGCTATAATTATCAGCCGATTTCGATTATATTTAGCAAGATCGTTTTTTCATATTTAAATCCTAAATTAAAGACTTCCGAGAATGGACAAAATCAGCAAGAGCGACCTATGCATTATTAAGATTCAGTTAAACAAGATACGAGGTCTACTGTTCGGAGAACTACTAGTTTAATCTGAAACATTTCAATGCCAGAATCAATAGTCTTCTAAGTCTGCCTTCAGTCTTCTAAGATGACGTATCTTTGGCTAAAAGTAGGTATTACAAAGTCGCTTACCATCAGGTGAGTTAGTGGTCAATAGCGGACATATTTGCGGTAAAAAAGAGTACTTCCCCAGGCGGGCTCTCCAAAAGTCTCCCACCTATTATTAAAATTCCATTCCTATTTTTACAGATAGACGAAGCAACCCCAAGTTTAAGACATATTTGTACTGCGGGCTATACAGTTCTGGGTTAATCGACCAAAACGGCACAATCTATGCTGCGACTGCTTACGCCTTCCCAAACCAAACAAGGAGAGGTGATAAAAACCTTGACACTGTGCGACGACCGAGGTCAGAACGGATCCGATACTGTTAATGTTGTTTTCAGGTGTTACTTGAAAAATGCTATATTTCGAGCTACATACATATTCATACATATATTAATGAGTTAATGAAAAATTTGGTGTAAGCAAAACACAGTTTAATTAATAAATAATTTATGTTCGGCACAATTTAATTATATTTCCTTGCAAATAATTATTTTCTAAGCTAATACAAATTAATAAGTATACTAGCGACTCGCCCGCGCCCTGGCTTCGTACAGGTGTATTAAACATATAAACCACCCTCTTGAATCACTCTATCTATTTTAAAAAACCGCATCGAAATCCGTTGCGCAGTTTTACAGATATAAGCATACATAGGTACAGACAGAGCGGGAAGCGACTTTGTTTTGATGCTACGAGTATGTATGTAGTGGTCAATAAAATAAATTAGCGACAACGACACTAGCGATAAAACTTGGCTTCACCCGCAGAAAAAATAGAAACTCTATTGTGATGTTTGAAGATACGTAATATAGGCCGAATCAAGTTTGATTTGTTTGTTGTTATGTACAGCCGATGGTAACCAGGGTCTGATGATGGAGCTGGAAGGTGGTCATAAGAACTCTGTAATGAAACGACGCAACCCTAACAAGTTTCGGCTCGTTTGATTCGTCTTGGCAAGAACTTGTTTAGTAAAAGATTATTTTAAAAAAAAAGGTGTTTTTAATATAATACCTACTTGTTTAATAATGAAATGAATGACTAAACAGACTTCAACTTGGAGTCTACTGGAGCCGCTGGGGAGTCTAAGTAGACTCCCCAGCGGCTCCAGTAGACTCCAGTCTTGTGATGTTAGCTACAAGCTGCGCAAAACCCAATCCTAACAGAAGCTCACATAACAGCTCGGCGAGGATTGGATTTTGTGCAGCTTGTAGCTAACTTCACAGCCACAAAGAAGTTTGATCCGGATTATTACTCTGGAAATTAACGCGGTTTTCACACATTTTAAACGATATAAAACGGGACTCACTCACGTGTACGTCATAACACGACCATAGTTTCGGTCGCGTTCGGCGACCTTTCTCAAGTTGGCGAGTGCTAGCACGCGGAGCCGTCTCGCAATGCACTGATGCAGTGCATTGCGAGACGGCTCCGGGAATGCGACCGAAACTATAGCCGTGTTATGACTATACGTACACGTGAGTGAGTCCCGTTTTATACCGGATTATATTCTTGAATGGGATCAATTGGTTCATTTTCTGCCGGCGCATTTGAAGTCTGTTTAGTCATTCATTTCATTATTAAACAAGTAGGTATTATATTAAAAACACCTTTTTTTTAAAATAATCTTTTACTAAACAAGTTCTTGCCAAGACGAATCAAACGAGCCGAAACTTGTTAGGGTTGCGTCGTTTCATTACAGAGTTCTTATGACCACCTTCCAGCTCCATCATCAGACCCTGGTTACCATTGAAAGACAAACAACTCGTCAAGACCATTCAAATGAACCCAAACTAGATGAGGTTGTTTCGTTTCATTGCTAAGTTCATTCGGACACCTTCCAAATCCATCATCAGATCAGCACCATGTCATCATAATATTTCATTGTCACGCAATTTACACATGCATGCAAAAATTCAGCTCAATCGGTAACCGGGAAGTAGATCAAATATAACTTGCAAGATTACAGAACGACAGACAACGGGACAGGTGAAAGTAAATAAAAGCTGTAAAGTTGGACGACCTTATTAAGACCGCAGGATCGCGCTGGATGCAAGCCGCTACCAACCGGTCTTATTGGAGATCTTTAGGGGAGGCCTATGTCCAGCAGTGGACGTTCTATGGCTGAAAGGAGGAGGAGGAGGAATCCTACTAATATTATAAACGTGAAAGTTTGTAAGGATGGATGTTTGTTACTCTTTCACGCAAAAACTACTGAACGGATTACAATGAAACTTTGCAATTATATAGCTTATACACCAAAATAATACCGACTATAAATTATAATGATATTGCGTAAATTTTCCATATCATAACAATAAGTGTTAAGTAAGTAGGAAAAATTCTGCCATCTGCGAGCTATTCTAGCGTGCTCCAAGAAATGACAAAAAATAACTGTCAAACCGAACAAATGTCAAATCGTTTTTTTTTTGTTTTTTATTTTCCACCTCCTTTATTAAGGATGGTAAGGTAGGGCCTCGAAATATCATGCGGGCGAAGCCGCGGGTAAAAACTAGTATCAAATAATAATGCTCAATGATGGATTTGTTGGATGAACATTAATCAATGATGTGTTAAATGTATTAAAAGTGTAAGAGTAGCGGAGTATAACGCGCTTTACTGCAAGAGTAATGTTATAGCAACAAGCTCTAGGGAGGGGAGCAAATGAACTCTAGCGCTTGTTGGCTATGATATTTGCAAATCTTCAATAATAAATGCGTAGTCGGCGAGGGGATCGTGACTGACTGCGTAGCATTTGTTATCTATATTTTGCAGCCCTATTACTAGCTACTGTATATTTGTCTACGTCTGGCTCATTAAAACCAGAAAGTTGTACCCATTTATGCCCTTAAGATATAATATAATTTACTTAAACACTGTCATAACTATCTTCAAAATCCATACAGAAAAATTCACTGTTGAAAACAGGAGTTGAGTATAAAATTTTATAGAGGCATATTCACCATGACATTGATGACTATTTTTGTTGACCGACGAAAATTTGTATATTTGATGTAAAATCCGATTTCGATAGTTTTTTTTTATTAGAAAGAATAAACCTCGAAATTGGTCCCATTTAAATTTTATCGAAAATGCTACATCGATCCGTGCGAAATACTCGCGAATTCTGTGGACGGTTGAAGTCGGTCATACCATTTTTTTTGCAAAAAATAATTATAAGTCATGAAGAATAAAACCATGAATCTGTGCATGTCAGTAAGCTTGTATACCTAGCCACATTGATGTTTTTAAAAATTCTATTCAATGCAAAGCTCGACGATAATGACGGTTTTGTGCTCAAAGGACGTAGAGGATGAAAGAAGCCGTACGTACTCGTACTTTGTCCTAATCGGATCTAGAATTCAAATATTGTCGTTGTATTTTGATCTTTACATATACTTACGCTCAATATTATTTAACGCTTAGAGAAATTGTTATTATAATTTTCATGAACTCCGCGATTTCTTCCTTTTATTTATTTTTCTGAAATGTCCCAGTCTCATCTATAGTCTATACCAACTTATACAGGGTTACTGGTTATTGAACCTATTCCTTCTAGTAGCTTATAGGGGGCGCTATTATCAACTAATTTGACCACATATACCCCTATCCAAAAGTTAACCATTTCCGAGAAAAAAATTATTAAAGTATTTTTTAAATTTTATCGATGTAAGGTGACTTAAAGGTTATAAAAAAAAAATTAGACGGTTTTGAACAATCATTTATTTATTTTTACTTAACAGAGACATAAGGCTATCATTATGAGTAACAAAAACTGAACTAGGTATCCACTTTAAATAATTACCACAGGAAAACATCAAGAAAATCTAATTATCATTATTAATTAGTTCTCTTTGATCGACAATTAATCAAAAAAACGCCAGTACATTTGACGTGCAGATTATTTTTAAAACATCTGTATACTTTAAGCTTTCGAATGAGTTATTAAAATCTAACATCGGTCACAGGGTTTAAGAAAAAAACACTTCACAAAGAGGCCCCGGTATAAAATTCTAGGAAAACTGTTTTTTTACCTGCTTCAAATTACGCCGCCACCCGTCAACAAACACGGGATTTAGACCCTTGTTACCTGCCATGAGCGATCATTGTTCCACCCGCACTTATCAAGGGTTTACAAACAAAGCGCATTTTTAAATTAGTAGTTAGAGAGTAGAGATAAGGTTAGTCGGTTCGTACTGATTGTATCGTTCGGACGCGTTCTTTCTCTCACCTATGCACTTTGCGATCTTCCTGTTGACCTGGCTTGTTATCGGACTGTGACTTTGCTTGTGAATTTGTGACTTGGCTTGTGAACTGGTTCTGTGATCGATTGCTCTACCGACGACTTGGCGTGTTAAAGGACTTGTGATAAAGCTTTCATTGCTTTTATCATGTCTGGAGGTTATCGAAGCCGCCATACGTATTCGAATGAAGAATACGCCGACATTTTATTTTATTACGGATATTGCTCAGGCGACTCTGCAGCAGCCCGCCGAGAGTACATTCAACGGTTCCCCAATCGCCATATACCCGATGTGAGCGTTTTTAATGGAGTGTATCGGCGAATCCGAGAAACTGGTAGTGTGATGCGAAGAACAAGTGATGTTGGTAGACCACGTATGTATGCTGTGGAAGATGAAGAAGAAATTCTTCGACGTTTTGCTGAAGACCCAACCGTCTCTACAAATGCTGTTGCATCACAGCTGGGCATTTCACAATGGAAAGTGTGGTTCACTGTGCACAACGCGGCACTCTACCCATACCATTACACTCCCGTACACGTCATAGAAGAAGGTGATCCTCTCAGAAGGTTAGATTTTTGCAGATTTATGCTCAATGCAGACATAGAAAATCCATGTTTTTTTAAGAAAATCTTATGGACTGACGAGTCAAAATTTGATAAAGATGGAATAACAAATTATCACAATGTTCACTACTGGGATACAAAAGAAACAGGAAATCCCAACAAAAAACGACCAACAGGATCACAACGCCGATTTTCGGTAAATGTGTGGATGGGAATAATCGACAATAATTTGATTGGACCCCATTTTTTCCCCGACATTTTAAACGGAGAAATTTACGAAGATTTTTTAGAAAATCATCTGCATGAACTACTTGAAGATGTGCCGTTGAATAGAACACAGAATATGGTATTCCAGCATGATGGTTGTCCGGCGCACTTTAGATTAAGTGTGCGTCAGTGTTTAGACACCAAATACCCCGGGCGCTGGATAGGCAGAGGTGGACCCATACCTTGGCCTGCTAGGAGTCCTGACCTGACCCCAATGGACTACTACGTTTGGGGTCATATGAAATCGTTAGTTTATGATGTGTCTCCGGTGCCAAGGATTGATGAGTTGAAGGAGCGCATAATAAATGCGGCCAATCAAATCAGGGCTACTCTAACAAGTAAAGTCGTCAAAACTAACCTAAGAAAAAGAATGCGACTCTGCATTAGGAACAGAGGAAGCCACATTGAACATCAGCTGTGATAAAAACGTAGATTAGCAACATTTAGTTAAGTTTCCAATTACATGCATTGATAAATGTATTAATAAAGACTTGTTTAATCGTCGTAAAAATGTTAATTATCACCATAATTACTTAACTGATCTTAAGTTTCAATACCTCATTCGATAGCTTAAAGTATACAGATGTTTTAAAAATAATCTGCACGTCAAATGTACTGGCGTTTTTTTGATTAATTGTCGATCAAAGAGAACTAATTAATAATGATAATTAGATTTTCTTGATGTTTTCCTGTGGTAATTATTTAAAGTGGATACCTAGTTCAGTTTTTGTTACTCATAATGATAGCCTTATGTCTCTGTTAAGTAAAAATAAATAAATGATTGTTCAAAACCGTCTAATTTTTTTTTTATAACCTTTAAGTCACCTTACATCGATAAAATTTAAAAAATACTTTAATAATTTTTTTCTCGGAAATGGTTAACTTTTGGATAGGGGTATATGTGGTCAAATTAGTTGATAATAGCGCCCCCTATAAGCTACTAGAAGGAATAGGTTCAATAACCAGTAACCCTGTATATCTACAAGCGTCTCATTGTCGCAGTCAAACTTATACATCAAGTAAGTCTTAAAACTTTTCCAACCCAAAAACATAAAACAAAAGGAAGAAGGAGGTCGTCATTTGTTTTATTACCGCAGTGTTTGTGTGGAAGGATGTTTGCGCTAAATTGCACAAAGTAATGTGATTAAATTTAAGAAAACGGTGTAATTGCGTCGCATCGTTAGCCTGAAAGTTCGGTTTACGAGCGGGCTAGCCGGCGGTGGACCGCAATCAAAATGCTGCCGCACTAGGACCTCGATATAAAGACGGAAGAAGTGCCTCCTAAACATGTATGCTATTGTTTTTGCTTTAGGTATTTATAATTATGGTGACAGCAATTTCATCCTTACTAATATTATAAACCTAAAGATGTGTTTGTTGGTTTGATTGTTACTCTTTCACAAAGCAACGGATCAACATGATTTTTTAACAAGGATAGGTAGTTTTCATCCCAAAAAATGAAAGTTAGCAGGAAGCCGCGGGTAAAACTAGTTGGCAATACTGTAGCTAGGATGTAGTTGTGCGCGTCACTATGATCAACTTTTACTATGAGACCAACTCCGAAACCGCGAGGAAAAGATCAGCTGTTCCATACATTTTGTCGTGGTTCGATGAAATGGCTCATAATTTCCATTTCAATTAATTTTAAAACATTCTAAGATGAAATTATAACAAACCTTTGTTAATTAACTGTAAGTTTGGATGCCACCCCTGGCCATGCCGGGACTTATGGTTTGTTGTCGAACGGACCAGTGGGAGAACGAGCAAATCGGCTGCAGCAATAAATTGATTGGGACCTAATTATTTTGAATTGAAATCATCATCATTAATAATTAAATTGAAGTTAATAAATAATTTAGTCAGCTACGAAATAAATTTTCACTTTATTGTATTTTTTGTAACCAGCTTATATGATGAATGATATAAATAGGTTGTTTTTTTTAAACTTTTAACCGCTGATTTCTATTCTGTATAAAATCTCTTCCAGAAATTTTCTCCGTCTCACACTAACCCATTCACTAAGTTTACAAAGATGGATGGGTCCATTTGGAAGTACAGGCCTAATTGTAAGTTCAGATGCCGCCCCTGGCCATGCCGGGACTTATGGTTTGTTGTCGAACGGACCAGTTAGGGGAGAACGGGCAAATCGGCCACAGCGATATATTGCTTGGTACCTGATTACTTTGAATTGAAATCATCATCATCATTAATTGAATTGAAGTCAATAAGTAATTTAGTCAGCTATAAAATAAATTTTCACCTTTTTAGGTAACATGTTTAAATGATGAATGATATAAATAATTTGGTTTTTTAACACTTTTATCCTCTGGTTTCTGTTCTGTAAAAGAACTCTTCCAGAAATTCTCTCCGTCTCACACTAACCCATTCACTAAGTTACAAAGATGGATGGGTCCATTTGGAAGTACAGGCCTAATTGTAAGTTCGGATGCCGCCCCTGGCCATGCCGGGACTTATGGTTTGTTGTTGTACGGACCAGTTAGGGGAGAACGGGCGAATCGGCCGAAGTGACGAATTGATACGTAATTGCTTAAAATTTAACTGTTTGTTTGTATTTTTAATTTTATTTTTAGAAAGTGAATGATACAATGCTAATATTGTTTTATTGCTTATTTATTGAAGTAAACTAAACGCAGATAATTTGAGGTAAGTTTGCAGGTTTCGTTTGAAATAAAATGTTATTAAAATTGGAGTTGACTAGTTAAATTGTACTCGTACTTTATGAAAGCTACTTGTTAGAAAGTAAGTAGTTAATAGTTTAAATGTACCTAATCCGCGAAGTTGTTGCGATCCTGTTACATGACTTTACCATAAATATTTAGCAAATTACATGTTATGTTACTAGCATTATGCTATAAAATCACCCCTCTTTCCTCTCTTACTTTATACAAATTTACAAAAAAAAAACATCAAATTAAGTATAAAATTATTTGTTATAAAAAATGTGTAGGTATATCTATTACAAACAGGTAATAAAATGTATCCCAGAAAGCCCCGTAGAGTCTAAGAACAAAATTCATTCTAATTCAGTACCAACAAAGTTTATATACTCGTAAGTCATTTGTCTTCAAAACTACGTCTGAACTACGTCCAAGTTTGTGTTTCCTGTAAAGTACAATGTAGACGTCTTCAAATCTAAAGCACCTTGAAGATAAACTTCATCGTACGTCAAATCACAGCTTGTGGTCGGGCAAAATGTAGACGACCAAACGTGCAAACAAATGTCAAATTTAGAATGGGCATGATGACTAAAAAAACCGGCCAAGTGCGAGTCGGACTCGCGCACCGAGGGTTCCGTACAAACCTGCAAGGTTTACAAAGTTCGTTAATTACGACAAAAAAAGTAATAAGTTTATATTTATTAAAAAATATATATTTTGTAATGTAACTAAAAATTTAAGGTTTTCGGAATTTTTCCTTTATGTGTGCTATAAAACGTTGCTTCATGACAAATTTCAAGATTCTAGGTCGACTGAAAGTACCCTTTAGGTTTTGATTCCCTTGCGAGTACTTGCAAGTGTCGAAAATTTGCGGCATAAACGGCTGTATCTTTTGATTGCGTTGGCTTAGAAGTTTGATTTTTTCACAGCTTCAAGGGACAGTAGACTTGAGTAATTGATATAAATTTCAGCTTCATACCTCCACGCGTTCCTGAGAAAAAGGGTCTTGACAGACGGACAGACGGACAACAAAGTGATCCTATAAGGGTTCCGTTTTTTCCTTTTGAGGTACGGAACCCTAAAAATATTATTCGTCAGATAGACTTTAAAACAATATTAGACGCGTATTTTTTTATGCCAATTAGACTTAAATCGATGAAGATATAGCCCGCTAAAGTTATATACTCTCTGAGAAAAGTGACGTCATGACCCCCACTCCCAAACTTTGACAAGGTTTATCTTTTTCATTTGTTGTTTGATTGAAAAAAGAAAAAATACATGTCCAATATTTTTTGATTAACTAACTTACGGACACTAAAGAAAAAATGCCAAGTCGATACTTAAGGATTAATTAAAATAATGATTTATTTACCCAGTAAATAGGCATGATCTATTTAATAATATAAGCTTACTAGATAGGTAATTCAATTCATCGATTATTTCAGGTGAAATTGCATCCATAAAGCAATGATGTCAAAACAAAACTTACAATAGTAAAAATAATAATAATCATCAAATAAATGGTTTCAATCGTGGTAGAGTCGTTTTACGATGATTGTGACACTGGTTTCGTTCTTGAACGACAACGGAGCAAAAATCACATCGATCTGTTGTTCTCACGTAAGTAGGAATCTGTATCAGGGCTCGGCAAGTAGTTTTAGTTTGGTTCCGGACACTGTCAAAAAATCTTACGAGGTCAAAAAAGAAAACGGATGATAACTAAATTTCACCTATTTATTTCATTGGTTCAGATCAAATTTTGAATTCTAAAATAATTATTTTTCGCAAAAAATCGCAACACCGACTTCCACCGTGTACAGAATTCGATTAGTTTGCACGAATCGATGTGACATCCATGTACATTTCTGTTGATTTATCAAAAACAGCTCAGCTGATTTCGATAAAATTTACATAGGATCACTTCGGAAGTATACTCTTTCGAAATAGAAAAGATTTTTTAATCGGTTCACAATCGACTGAAAATACCGATGAACATACAAAACAAAATACAGACGAACATAGTACCTCCTCCTTTTTGGAAGTCGGTAAAAAAGACGTTTCACTATCATGAGAAAATGCACCTACGGCTTTGAGCCAATTTTTCATAGTTTGATTCTCGTGAGGAACAGCAGATTCGAACTGTACCTATCTTATAGGTAGACGTCCTTTATTGTCGAACGATATTTATTTTTTAGAAAAATCATCTTAGAGAAACATGTTTCACAAATGTACGTCGAGCCAAACATACTTCCCAATTGATAGCTCTTGCAATTCGATCCTTTGCGGTCCGCACACGGACCGCGGTCTGCCTGTTGCTTATGTTTCAATAACACTAACTTGTTATAATTATATCAAAGCGTAGCATTTAAAGCCGTAGTTATTAACCAGACTTCATCACACAAACGTTATAAATGCTAAAATGTAACTCAAACGATCATTCTACAATGGAAATACTTTTCAAGTTCATAATGGGGATTTTAAAATGATTAAAAAGGCCAAATTCTACGTACGTATATCAAAATCCTAGCAAAACTTAATTCAGTTTTGATCCTTAAAAAAGTTCCTCTTCAGCATAGGCACCTACTCATCTCTATCTCTTCCTTAAACCATCCAATAAGTCCAAAAAAGTCTCAAAAGTCTTTAGTGAAAAAAAATATTATACACAATTAGGTAGTGCATCTATAAATTATCCGTACACCCTTAGGTCACCATCTAGCCTCGCATCCATCTCCATAGCGGGTGTTTCGTAGATCCAAGGGTCCACTACACGTCAGGACCTTCTTGAGGTCCGAGATTTATACCTTGACCCCGACCATAAAACAACGCCTCGGGCTGTCTTGGTGCCCCAAATAGAGACATATGGGACCGCTTTGATTGTTCCTTCGCCTGACTTTCGCAATTAATCCGGTGCGTTTTGGTAGCGAGTAGGCAATAAATGCTGAATGTAATGGAAACCGTAGGTATACGCGTCGCTTTGATTGCGGAATTGTTTAGTGTTTTAAGCTTGGCTAATTGCAGAGCGAATTAACTATCTGCTTTATTAATAAACACGGAGTTAGTTTGGCGTAGTTAGTCCATCTTTTGGCTTTTACAAGTGAATTAAAATTGTCAAAGGAACAAAAATACAAAATGTGGTCTAACTAATCCGAAGTAACTCTGTTAATAACGGCCTGTCATTTACTCGTATGAGAGTTTTTTGTATCTCATGTTTAAATACTTAAAAATTGTATAATTAAAGGGCAGCTACCATTTTATGCTATGTCGTGGTTACACGTGTTTCTCTGTTTTATCGATATTCCTGAAAAACAATGTGGTTTGAATTTAAAATTATACAAAATCGGTTCCAGGTTGGTTTCAGGATAAGAATTTAAAGTTTATGTATAATTTTTTTGTGGTTGGACCGTTGTGACCGTTTTGTTTACGTACTACATTAGATAGATGTGGTGGTTATTCTAATTCGGTTGTTCTGTTCTAAATGTAAATCGACATACAAAATAATAGCGGTGGCCTCTGTAAATAGTGTAGCAGTTACCTAGATTTTTTGAACTGTGGGTTTTGTGGCTCTACATTCTAGTTTTTTACGGGTTCTAACAATTTACACACCGCCGTCGCTCACATAGATTTTTTTCGCACTCCAATCACGAAAATTGGCCAGGACATATTGGATACGTCAAGGTCGATCACCCTGTGGTTCCAAAAAAATATTGAGCTTGCTTTGAAAAGTACTTCACACATCACACGTGCTAAAACATGAAGTCAATCTTTTACACGCTTTTTTAAATAATGTACATTTCAAAGAGTTTAATACGAAACACTACCCTTTTGAGCCAAGTGCAAAGTAGCTGTCATTCCTCGAGCTTACGATACAAATGCGCAGAGGTGCTTCAAGCCAGAGTTAGCTGCGGAACGTGACAGACAACATTTGTTTCCGATACTCGGGGGGCGCAACACATTTTATAAATTTCTTGTAGTATTTGTTGCAAACGACATTTTGCATGTGTGGACAAGCTATGCAACGTGAATGCTTAAGAGCTTTTCGGTGAATTTGAAATTGATAGGTAGATAGAAAAATGTACCCTACAGCATTAACGCTAAAAGTGATCCCTTTTTCATGCAACCCTTGGATAAATAGAAATTGTTGTAATAAATATAACTTGTTCTACACAAGTAAAAACTAAAAAAATAATTTAAACGTATTATTCAGGGTTATTCCTAATCAATTAGCATCCTTTTAGGGGCTTATTATGTACATCTAAACTAACAACTTGTGTTCTGCGACTTTAATTTTATTAAAACTCGAAAAGAAATCTGCTGTTCCGTCTACTGCTAACATAGTCAACAAGAACTAAGCAATGCATAGAGGTTGTAAGTATCAGTATTAGCATTTAACCTTGTGACATAAAGTCAACATTTTTTAAGCCTGATTCGCACTTAGCTGTCGTTTTTAACTTTGTTATTCTAATAGCTCTAACTGTCTGGATCTCAATACATCATATTGTACTTATTGTATCCATATTTTATTCCTTTCACAACTAGACTGTTTCATAAATATTTTATTAGCTATCTAAATTCACTGGTCTGACGTCCTGTGCGCCTATTTGCGAGACGAGCCAAGACCAACAGTCTGAGGTTAACTAAAAACAAAACGAAAATTCATTGAATTTGTCTGAATTTTAACAACGAAATAAAATGAATAAAATTTTAAATTTTTAGAAAATAATTCAGCAAATTTGACAAAGGGTATCTATGAACCCGTGTCTGTAGTCAAATTGTAAGAAAACCAACTAACATTTATCCATTTTATTATTGAACAAAAGTTATAAAGTCGGAGGAGAATTTTTATTTTATTTTGTCCGGAGGCGTTAACTATAAGAAATCTAGGAAAAAGCTCGTCAGTACTAAAATTGTGTCTCAGGTATTTACTTAAATGCAAGTAGAAATTCTAATTATGAAGTTATAAACTCTAAGCTAAGGTAAACATAGATCTGAAATAGTTCCTAAGTCTAGATTGTTTTGTTGAAGTATTTCGTAATATACTTAGAGATAAACTAGCTTAAGGGTTATTAGGCAGCTCTCAGTTCTAGGTATAGCTCTGACTAACAAATAGTGTAAATCCGGCTCGGAGTATTTTGAAGGCTTTTTACTTAATTGAAATAAAAAAATCAAACTCTTGTTTAGAGTAATACTTAGTGAAAATAGATATAATCATCTCACTAGGAACGAAAAACAAAATGACCAAATTAATTAATGATTTTTTTTTGTTATTTTATTTTAAGTTTTACTCTCGTTTTAAAGTTCTTATAATACTTAGTTCTAATGAGAAATTACAATAATCGGCCAAGTGCGAGTCGGACTCGCGCACGAAGGGTTCCGTACTGTATGGGAAATATTAAATAAAATATTAAATATTATTCCCCTTAAATATTTATTTTATTTTTTTAAAATTGAATTGTAAATACAACTAAACATTCTGTGCAAGCATCTACCTGTTACCATTATTAATATCGAGCAAAAAGCGGTTAAAAATTCAGGTTTGTTGTATGGGAGCCCCACTTAAATATTACATTTATTCTGTTTTTAGTATTTGTTGTAATAGTGGCAACAGAAATACATCATCTGTGTAAATTTCAGCTTTCTAGCTAGAACGGTTTCTGAGATACAGTCTGGTGACAGACAGACGGACAGCGGAGTCTTAGTAATAGGGTCCCGTTTTTACCCTATGGGGGTACAGAACCCTAAAAAGCTATATTGGTAGGTACCTACTTCTTTCGAACTCGTCTTCGCAAATTCGAACTACCCAAAATTTTGTATTAAATGCTTACCAGTTCAAAACCTTGTACGACGCACAAGGTGCACGTCTCTCTGAGATAATTAGGTATATTTCGACCTTATGTTGCTCTGAAATGTTACTGACATTTTTCCTTCAAAATTATGAATGCTTGGATTAAGTGACGGGGGTGTGATACTTTTTCGAGCATATCTATACAATACCTATTTCACGTCTACATGTTGCCCAACGATACTGTAGTCTACTACTGCGTGGTGTCAGCTAAGTTCAGAATTGTACCTTCAGGCAGCACGAGTCCTTCAACTGGCTACATGCTCTGTGGCTGTTAGAACACAGCTTTGCCTTCCCGTAGCTGCGTGAGCGTGGCTCATGTAATTTCCACCGTGATTCGGACGTCGTTAGCGCCTATTCATGCAAAGTCCTAGGAAACTGGAAAGACTTCATTTAGGCGTTTAGACGTATGAATGCGAAACTGTCACTTAGGCACCGTTGAGCTTTTTTTAGATGTAAATGAAACAGTTAGGTACTTTACACACGTTTTTTAAATGCATGCTGAATTGACTCAATGCATGAAACAACTAATTCTATAATTTCGGGCTGACTTCATAGTGAAAGTTGTACATAAAAATAGTCTGACTCACCCTCTTTCGGCTTAGTATCCCTATGAAAAAAAACCGTGTATTGTATTCAGGGTCATAGGTATTCAACGCAAAACCTGTTAAGGGTGGGTCTAGTACATCTAGACAAACAACTTTTGTTCTAGGACTATTGGAAAATCACGAAGAAAAAAAACAATGTAAGAGTTCGTCAACGCGCGGCAAAAAGTATGGAGACGTGAATTTTTTTGCGAATTTTCAAAAGTCGTGGTATAAAAGTTGTTTTTCTAGATGTACTTGACCCGCCCTTAAAAGGTATTGCATTTAATACCTATGACCCTGTATAGAACTAGATATGTGTTGAGCCGAAATGTAGTAGAAGTTATTAGAAGAATAAGAAGTAAGACATTGTAACATCAGTACGAAAAAGTTTCGTAGTTTCAGCCATTGGACGTGTACCGTTCTGTACATAGGTTTCCCCTACAGATGTCAAGTAAGACCTGTAAGAAAAGGCTTGCATCCAACACGACCCTACGCAATTAAATTCGTGATCATCAAAATCTATTTTATAAAGCATGGTATCGTTTAGTTGTATTGGAACCGTGGGACAAAACTAGTAGTTTTACAGTTAATACAATCCTTTGTACCGCTTTTACATTCGTCAATCACTTATACGTGGAGGGATTAAAGCTTCGTTTGGAAAACTACCAACTTATTTACGTAGTTGCTATACGTAACTACTGGAGCTACTATCGAACTTTTCAGATAAAACTGTTTGTAAACGGGAGCAAAAATTTAGTTTCACCTTTCAACTAAGTTAGCAGCTAAGTTGGCTACGCTGTAAATGATTGAGAAATTCCAGGGATGATATCTGTGTGCTCTGTCACCTAGAAGTCTCTGCTCGCGGAATTCGGAATATTTATCCCACATTACACAAAATCCGATATCAAAGAGTAGTTCAATGTAAGGGACGCAAAGGGCACCGTTCCTCTGGAATCCTTCTGATGTTCGCACAAACACATACGACTCTAACTATTGCCTACATCTTATTAAGAAATTCTCGGTGAGGCATTTTAGGTGCCTTTAAAATGCGGGAATTACGATTAATTTATCATTTCTAAACACCATGAAGGTTCACGTCCTGCGTTCGCGACAAACTTTTAAAATACTTATAACAAAAATAACTCTTGGGATAAACCTAGCGTAGAAAAGCACTATAAAATTAAAAAAAAAAATCGACCGAGTACGAGTCGGACTCGCGCACGAAGGGTTTTGTACCGCATGGTATACCTAACCCATTATATATATTATTTAATTTAATGCTAAAACTTCAGGTTTGTGGTATAGGAGCCCCCCTTGAATATTTATTTTATTCCGTTTTTAGTATTTGTTGTTATAGCGGCAACAGAATTATATCTGGTAGAAATCGCCAAAGGCGATAAGGCCGCCCTTGTACAACATTTTTTTGTGTAGTTTCTGTTGTACCTATATTACTGTAATTTTGGTGTACAATAAAGATATATTTATTAATTATCATTTATGAAAATTTCAACGTTCTAGCTATTACGGTTCATGCGATATAGCCTGGTGAGAGAAAGACAGACGGACGGAGAGCGGAGTCTTAGTAATAGGGTCCCGTTTTTACCCTTTGGGTATGGAACCCTAAAAACAAGGTTGCACTCCGGGAGTGCCGGTAGAAGTGAAAGCTTGAATATATAAAGTACGTAAAAAACTACTAAACGGATTTGATTGAGATGAAACTTTGCAATACATACATATACATATATATAATTTGTAAAGATATTGCGTGAAACGAAGTTCGCCGGGTCAGCTAGTCAGTCATAAAATCATTATGTAACTGTGTAGTAAAACTTACCCAGTCAGAAGAACTTTCTTCATGGTTTTAAAACTACTAGTGCTGAGTATTTTTACTCATTATTTTATTTTAAAAGGTATTTTAAGTAATGTATTTCGTTTTAATATAGGCCCGAGCAGGAAAATACTATCGTACGTTACAAAATCGATTAAGATAAAACAACAATAACTTTTTATCACAAGTTTTTTTTAGTAAAAACGGCAATAAACAATCGCAAATAGAAGTTGTCGGGAAATTAGCTCCATAACGTGGTTTAGACACGATTTCCTTTCGTTCCGCGCAGCGTCTAACGCGATTTCCCTCCAATGGATTTCCTGAGCAAAGCAATTTTAAAACTCCAGCCAGTTTTGCACCAATGCCTAAGAAAAAAGGTAATGCTGTTCAGGTTATCTACTTGCCCTGTACTCAGCCGAAAGGGGGTGTTTTAGACCATCATTACGAACAACTTTTGCTATGGGGCCAACCAGAAATTCGAGTAAAAAATCAGCTAGGTACTGTTCCATCCAAAATTGGAATTCGGGATCGACAAAATGTGTGAAATAGCTGGTTTTTTTCTCGGATTCCAGTTTGGACCCACAGAAAAAAAAACTTCGATTATAATAATTGTATAAATCTTTTTGGCTTAGTACATCAGTTCTGGATTCTGGATAAGGGATGGGGCGGGCGCGGGACGGGCCGGACGGGGCCTGTACGACGCTGTACGACACACGTCCCATACATTTTTGTCATGGCCCGTACGACGCCTGGATGGGCTCGTCCGGGCTTTAACTTTCTAATATAAATCATCCCAAACCCTATATATTATATCACTAGCATTTACTTGCGACTTTGTCTGCGCAATCTCCAACTGCAAAAAATCAACACTATACATCGCTCCCTTGCTGCGTAAAAGAGTACAATAAAAAAACATACTTTCTGATTTACAATATAAGCAAGGATTTTAAAGACGTAGCTTTAAAAACATGCTGACATAATTTATTTTGTAATTTCTTAACAAAATTATACATAATTATCGTTATCTCTGTAGAGCTGCAAGTTAATTAATATTAAGACGTTGTCTGTTGACACTAGCCAAACAGGCAAGAAACTGAGAATCTATACATAAATTGCGAGTGTAATTGCTTCATTAGAGCAGCTTCACACGGCTTGGAATGCACGGTCATGCTGTATGGAACTTCTTACAGTATTGTGATTTCAGAATTGTTCCTTTCAGATTTTGTCATTTGTTCGTAATTCAAGATTTTCATGTTCGTTTTAAACTTGGCTATGTAAGTAGGTATGTGACAATAAATTGGCATGAGATCTAGGTATCTACTTTAAGACTTTAAAGGAACCAGTAAATCGCGTACAGGTTCTTAGATTCGGTAGTAAAAGATACTACAACTTCTTCTTCTTTTCAGCCATAGGACGTCCACTGCTGGACATAGGCCTCCCCTAAAGACCTCCAATAAGACCGGTTGGTAGCGGCTTGCATCCAGCGCGATCCTGCGGTCTTAATGAGGTCGTCCGTCCACCTTGTGGGTGGACGTCCTACGCTGCGATTGCCGGTACGTGGTCTCCACTCGAGGACTTTTCGACCCCATCGGTCATCAGTCCTCCGCGCTATGCGCCCTGCCCATTGCCACTTCAACCTGCCAATCCGCTGGGCTATGTCGGTAATAAGGCCCATAGTGAGAGACCACGTTTCTGTGCCATAAGTCATCACGGGCAACACACACTGGTCGAAAACTTTCGACTTGAGGCACTGAGGTATGTCGGACGAGAAGACGTTACGCAATTTTCCGAACGCTGCCCAATACTACAACTGGTCTTTAGTTATAGACCGATTCAAACTTCTTGGTGGCTGTGATGTTAGCTACAAGTTGCGCAAAACCCAAACCTGACTGAAGCTCACTGAACAGCTGCGCGAGGATTGGGTTATCCGCAGCTTGTACCTAAGATCACAGCTGCCAAGAAGTTTGATTCAGCCTGTACCATATTTATTTATACAGCATCCTAAGAGTAACTGAGGAAATTATGTATTTTGAGCAGATTTGGAAATCGGCTAAAAAAGGTTCTCAATTCGATTGAATGGTTTTTTATATGCATGTTAAGCGATTACCCCGCCAATTATGAACCGATTTTGATGATTTTTTTATGTTTGGCAAACACACATTTCAGATGTAATTTTAACGAAGTCAGTTGAGTCGGTTTTGTAAAATCAACAATAATGTAAAAAATAATAGGATCACCGATTCTGACACAAAGCATGGATGTACTATATCCATGGTGCGAACGTGGTGCGAACTATTCGAATTCTGTAAACGGTTGAAGCCAGTTGTGCCATTTTCGGTGAAAAATAATTATGTAGAAGATAAACTACCGTCCCTCAGTAAATGCGCAGCAGTCCACGCCTCGACTCGTCTAATTAGATAACGAATTAACATCTTGACAGAGCCTCGCTTGCGTTCATCAGCTTTGAGTTTGGACGCCATGCACGGATGTAACAAATAAAAACAGATCTTCAGTTCTGTTAAGTTATTCGTCATAAGTACAAAAATAAACTAGCTCTACCTTGAAGTCATTTGATGTTTGTCCGTAGGTTGTGGTATTTGCAACGTGACATTATCAATTATCAATAGTTCAAAATGTCACTTAAGGTCAAGTTATGTCGTTAACTATTATTACTTGTTTCTACGCATTTTCAACTTTATTTTACGCTTATCATGCCTTCAAATTTTCAACCTTACGACATTTCCTCTCTTTTTCTTTCTTCCATGACGCCATGTCATAGTTTAAATCATAACTTGTTCCGTTTGCTAACCGATGTCAAGGCTTAATTACGAGATGGGTTTATTTGTTTTGATTTATATGAAGGAAGTTTACATTAAAATGAAGTTACGCGGAAAATTAATCTGTCAATTTTTGTTAAGATCTGAATAAGAAAACGTTTCAGAATAAAGAAATTACTAAGTCTGTAATACATATTAGTTAACTGTTATTGTTATCGAATAAGAAAAAAATATGACATTGTTAATCCTTGTTCTTATGGGATTTATGATTCTAAATATAATACTTTTAAGCTGAAGGCGTGTCAATCTATGCTGCAGAAGCTGCTGTCGCAGTACAGTTATCAATTTTTAGGGTTCCGTACGAAAGGGTAAAAATGGGACCCTATTACTAAGACTCGGCTGTCCGTCTGTCCGTTCGTCTGTCTGTCACTAGGCTGTATCTCAAAACCATGATAGTTAGGCAGCTGATATTTTCAGAGATGATGTATTTCTGTTGCCGCTATAACAACAAATACTACAAATAGAATAAAATTAATAATTAAGGGGGGCTCCCATACAACAAGCCTGATTTTTTAACCGTTTTTCACTCTATATTAATAATGGTAACAGGTAGATGCTTGAAATGCTCACAGAATATTTAGTTGTATATTTACTTCAATAATAATTAGTAAAATTAAAATAAAATAAATATTTAAGGGGCCTCCCATAAAGTGAGGAACCCTCCGTGCGCGAGTCCGACTCGTACTTGGCCGATTATTACATAAATCGTATGTACCTATCGTTGCGCACCTATATATCCGCGCTGCGCGATCCGTAATTTTGACCGACGAAAAAATCGGAGGAGGTACTCATTGTACTCAAGTCGACGCGTATATATTTTTTTACGTGTAACCACGCATAATTTTTTACAGAGTATGATTTCGATAATTCTTGTTTTATTGGAAAGGGTAGGTTTACTTTGTAATTGGACCAATTTAAATTTCATCGAATTCGGCTTAGCCATTTTTGATACGTGAAAATTGCTACATCGATCCATGCGAACTATTCGCGAATTCTGTATACGGTTGAGTCGGTCATGCCATTTTTTGCGAATAATTATTATTGTCAAGTACTGTAGGAGTGTAGGCGTTTGAACTCTCCGTCAAGCTCCTGCGGCGCAGACTGGTGAGTGGTCAACCTTAGCCCTGTACAAAGTCAAAAGGGGGAGTCGTTACCCGTGGTCCCGGTGGGTTGACCCATTACCGGGCTAATTACCCATGGTCCCATGGCGTTAGGTATTGTTTCTTGGACTTCCGACTAACCATCTTTGTGAACCACTTTTACTATGGGACAAACCAGGAATTCGAGAAAAATAATCAGCTGTTCCATGCAAAAATGCAAGTCAGAATCGACAAAATGTATGAAACGACTGATTTTAAATTCTCGAATTCCGGGCCCCATAGTAAAAGTGGTTCATTATGAACCACTTTTACTATGGGGCCCGGCATGGTCAAAATCACCTCCTTTCGGCTTACCTAGTACACCAGTTCTGGATAACTCTGTATACCTTGCTCAAGTCTTATCCTTTAGTATAGCTCAGATTTGTTGTTACTGGTCAAACTTTGAAATCAACAAACACAGAAACTTTCGACGCAATGTTTCTATCACTCTTTGTTATCCCCCTTCTCTTTAATGTGTGACGGAATTGTGTGTAATTCCTCATATTCATGATATTATTGAATTGGGTCTAGCTCAGAAGCTAAGTTTGGGACTTGAGTAATGTTTTGAGAGTCTAGTTTACCCAGAAGTTGAGTATAACTTGTTACTCTAGCCAGACTCTAGCTAGGCACATCTCAACGCCACTTTCCTGTGATGGATATTCTAAAAGTTTGCTAATGACTAAATAGCTTTTACACGTGTAATCAATCTTACTTTAGAACGTATAAGTAAGCAGTTCCACTCAAGTTGTAAAGTGCCGTTTGAATTTTTTAAAATCTATTTGCCGCCAGTGCGTTGTTAAAAATTAAGCTTACTGAAAATTAAGTTGAATTACATATCACAGAAAAAAAACAAGTAAGTATGTATTACCTCTACATTTAAACAATACTTTTTTAAAACAAGCTTATACTGAACAAGTGTACGCCAAGACGAATCAAACGAGCCGAAACTCTATAGGGTTGCGTCGTTTCATTAGAGAGTTCATATGACCTCCTTCTAACTCCATCATCAGCCCCTGGTTACCATTGAAAACCAAACTACTCGCCAAGACCATTAAAATGAACCCAAACTCGATGAGGTTGTGTCGTTTCGTTGCTAAGTTCCTCTGGCCACCTTGCAGCTCCATCATCAGATCAGCACCTTGTCATCATAATATTGCATTGCCACGCGACTTACACATGTATGCAAAATTTCAGCTCAATCGGTACCCAGGAAGTGAATCAAATTTAACTTGCAAGATTTGATTACAGAACGACTGACAACGGGACAGTTAAAACTAAATAAAAGCTTGTACTGATTCAGAAACAAAGGACCTTTCAAATTGGCATTGGCCAAAAAAGCAAAAGCAATCAAAATACGTTATGATAAATCTATGGATCTGATAACGAATCGGCTATGGATACGTGCTGATAAATCGCTGTAATAAACGTTGGAAAATAACAAAATCTTAAAATAATTATTTAGCGTGTATTATAAAAACCATTTTCATAATACACTCAACCACCCACCCATAGATGTATTTGGAATAAGATAGACCCTTATTTGAATACGACGAAGTATTTTCTAAACAATTTGTTTAGAAAATACTATACCATCTACATAATCTGAATAAATAAATTTTCTGCAGCTAAATTGAGCAGCAAAACCTTATGGAAACTAGCTTTTAACATTTCAAGAAAATGACATTGTTAGACCAAACCTTTGTGAGTAGAATATTTTAAGCATAATATCTTGGCAAGACAGTAGATAATATAGCTCTAGATAAAGTAATTTATACGTTGAGATTACCAAAGCGAGACAAACGCTAACATTAGAATGAATCGAAAAAATACTTATAGCTAACAAAATGAACTATTAAGTAAACATAATGACGATCAACACATATTTTTTAAACATTTAAACAACTATGAGTAGATTACCTTTCTATATAACCGTGTGTAAGGTGTCCCCCAATATTTATTTATTTATATCAGAATTTATTTTCCACTAATAAAATACTAACAAAATATATGACTTACCTGGTACTTAGGTACTTAAGCTACTACTACATAAAAAGCAAATGGTTCATTCACAGACAATAGGCTAGTTGACAGCACTTTTTTGATGTCCTCTCACAGCTAACCAAAAAACAGTGCCGATTAACGAAAACAAAATTAAAACCAACTTAGAAATAAAGAAGTTACAAGCATATTTATTTTCTTGCTAGACAAAGAGCGCACTATGGCAGAGTACGACGTCACTGCCTGTAAGTGTCATACATTCGCCATACTATGTTTTGCTTTGTGAAAAAGGGACAAGGTCAAAAAGGTTTAAAGTCCTTTCGAAAAAAGTCAAATGGCAAAGTTGTAGGTAATAAAAAGATCTTAAACTTTTATATTGACACTTTTTTCACATAAATTAAAATTCAAAAAACCAAGTTTTTGATATTTTATTTTTATCTTTTACAATTTTTTTTTTGTAACGAAATTTGGTGAAAACTTACCTTTTTATGTCCCAAATATGCTGTAATTTATTTGATTAAAAATATTTATTTTTTCACCTTATTTTGAATAAATATCGAAAAAGCACCCTAATTTTCAATCGAAAATTCACCCGTCAAATTATCAGCTTTTTTCAAAAATTTGGTATGTCTTCTGTTTGTTGGAATCTCTACTTTCCGATAGTGAATAAAAAAATATGTTATTATAGTACAAAAAAATGACAACTTCGATGAATAAAAGCTGGTGTCAAAGTCTCAAATTTTTTGTATTTATTGTCGATTCTTTTCTTGCTGGATACCACTAAACGATTCAAAGCTGCTTTTTTTATTTCATACACTTGCTTATCATCTACCTTATTGCAGATGATACAAACAGATTCATCCATACTGATAATCACAAAAGACAAAATCGAATTAATAATGCCCTCACTATTTTATCGTGAGTATACCCCATGAAAAAAAAATATTAAAGAAATGAATGTCAAAATGTTGTTGTATTTAATATATTTTATGTATTTTCATAACCTTGTTGGGAGAATGGAACGTAAATAAGTATGTTTTGTTTACAAGGCGTAGTAAATTAAGTGCGGTGACGTCATAAGTGGATGCGTGATTCGAAACGGTTGAAAGGTGACAAGTGAGTTAGCAAATTTTCATTTGCAATGGCAAAAAGCTTTTTCTGGAGACTTCGTTGAAGAATGTGGTGCTCCGGACATCCATCTGCCTTAGGGCGGAAGCGTTTAAAAAGAAGCGATTGAGGTTAGTCAATTGATTTAGTGATTCGCTCGTCAATTTAATCTGAATTTTGATTCGCTGGGAAAATTTTTTTGATCTTGGAATCATCCCGGTGAAAAATACGAGTGATACTTATTTGCCGTCTGGTTTGTCCATAGCCTCTTCCCGCGACCCGATTGATCTTCCCGCGACCCGATTGATCTTCCCGCGACCCCATTGATTCCCCGACGGACCCCGCGCTGATGATTCCGGACTCCTGATTTTTGCACACGTCATTTTGGTTGTATCGACTAGCTAGCCTGGTGGCGTACCTGCCAGCCTACACCTGTTTCCACTTGCGGATTTCATCCTGCGAGCATGCCTGCCACGGATCCACAAGTAATACCTATTTAGTTTTTTTTTACATAACCCAGGGCCACATGGTCACTTTGGTATGAATATTAAGTTCACCCTCTTCAACAAATTTCCACGATTGAAGCCTTCTGGACAGAGTTTAGACGTATGAGACATTCCTCGTTTTCACTGTATGATCCATGCTTTAGTGAACATAAGTAGACTTTATTTTTATCCACGGACTAAACGACTAGCTACCGTTTTGTTCGCTTGATTGTAATTAATGTTAGAAATCACATTAGTTTGTATTTTATGCAATATCGCAGACGGTATATGCACAGTCTTTAATAATTAAGTTAATTACCCGCCACATTGTTAGAAGTTTGGTTTAATTAATAATAATAATAATAAAGCTTTATTAGATTCCACATTATTTAGGTTAGATTAGTTGATGATAAATAAGTTGAAAATATTTGATAATTAATTATATTACTACTCGTGCGATTTCATCTTCTTTTAATGTGGACCCCCTCAGGGTAAATGCCTCCCCCAAAGAATTCCATTTATCCCTATCTTTAGCAGTGTTCATCCAGTCTCTTCCTGCTACGAATACAATCTCGTCCTGCCACCGGGCGGCCGGGCGACCTCTACTTCTCACGCCATGCGGTCCTTTCCATTTTGTGACGTTAATTGTCCATCTATTGTCACCGTATCTCCCAACATGGCCAGCCCATCATTTATTTAGGTTCGCTTTAATTTAAGTATTGAAAATTAATAAATATAATAAATGTATTAAATATATTAAAATCTAAAAAAAATATATAAATTTACAAAAAATATGTATAATAAATATATTTGAAATGTATAAAATATATATGAAAATCGGCCAAAAGTTTGTTATTAAAAATATATTTACGAGTGAGTATATATATATATATATATTTACGAGTTTATTATATATTTTTAATTTATTTTTTATGTATTTTGAAATATATTTTTTTTTCATGGGATTAACTAAATTTGTTTGTGCAAAATTAAGGAGATTATTATTTTTTAATCTTGTACTAAAATATCATTTAATTTTAATCTTTAGGTTATGTTACGTCAAGCATACTATTTTTAAAGAAAATATTACTATTTTTATGTTTGAGTTGATTGATACAGATAAAAATAGAGATAGTATTTACCTTCCTATGCAGATTCGAAAAGTTTTTTTTTAAAGTAAACTTGTCACAATTATCTTTCCAGAAACTCAGCGTGCACGTGTATTTTTATAAACGATGTTGTATACCGTTAGTATTCGAAATACAGTATAGTATGGTACGATAACAGCTGCTACGAAATAGTAGGTATGAATGTAGTAAGACCCAGACCCGCCTAGCCCCTTCCCTACTTCTCCATGAAATACCTTTTGATGGGCTACAATTTTTCGTAGGTCACTCAGGTATATAATTTATCTTAAAATAGTTATAAATAGCCATCTACGCATATAATTTAAAGAAGATTTTAATAAATAGCTCAAAATTATTTATAATAATTAAAAAAATTAATAAAATTCGAGTTTTTTTCGATTTTTGCATTTTCTGAGAAGATTTACAATGGTAACATTTTTTTTTTTCACCATCGCAAAGTAGAGATTCAGCAAACAGAAAACATATCAACTTTTTGAAAAAAACTGAAGTTTTGACGGGTGAATTTTCGATTGAAAATTAGGGTGCTTTTTCCATATTAATTCAAAATAAGGTGAAAAAATATTTTTTTTAGTCAAAAAAAATTACAGCATATTTGGGACATAAAAAGAAGGTTTTCACCAAATTTCGTTAAAAAATTTTTTTTGTAAAAGATACAAATTCAAAAACTTGTTTTTTTTTTTTTTAATTTTTCACATAAATTTTGAGGTTATGTGAAAAAAGTGTTAATCCAAAAGTTTTAGATCTTTTTATTACCTACAACTTTGCCATTTGACTTTTTTCGATAGGACTTTTAGTTTTGCCGGAAATCGAGAAAAACTGTTTTTTACCCTTAAACCCATATTTCCGTCACTATTTAGTATTATCGTCATAATTATAATATTTCTTGTTGTAAGCTCAGGGTACTGTTTAAAAGTATGTGACATTTATTTTACCTGTATCTATGACCTTTGAGGCAGGGATGGACCTGTGTCCAGTAATGAACGTCTTATAGCTGAAACAACGACGACGAATGATTATGATATTCAAATTTATGTGTTTTGGGAAAAAAGCGCATGAGTAGCGAGTGATTATTTTTTCTATTTCAAAAATATATTTTTTATTTTGAAAAACAATAACCTAAGAATCACAAGCAAAACCGCTACATTAAGCTAGTTTACCGTAAATCCCTCGACGAACCTCGTCTAGACACTTAGGAAAAGGCATAGAGGGGATTTGTCGAACCAGGCTTCTTAGTATCGTAGGTATCGAGGACGGGGGGAGAGACATCTGATAATACCTGGATAATACCTACCTACCCAAAGAAGAACAAGTAACTAGTAGTTCCCCGAACAGTAGACCTCACGACACATAATAAGCCCGATTACAGAGGCGCCAGCGTAAATTAATTAGCAACGTTAAAAGCGTTCTCTCTATCGAATGCCTAAAGTGAAAAAGAAACAGAACTATGCTAGCTTAGCTTTAGCTAATATAGTTACGCTGGCGCCTCTGTAATCGGGCTTAATATCTCTTTAACTAAATCTTTAAAAGCCTATATCTCGACTCGCTCTTCACTGACTTGATTCATACTCGCAAATTTTGTTAGGAAATTCTGTATCGATTTGGACATCTGCATCCGTATTCGCATAAAATCAACGCGGATGTAGATGTGGCATCATTCCTTACTTACCGTATTTAATAAAGTGTTAGTGTGAAAATTTCCAAATATTTGACTGTATTTGTTTACCAAGCGAACGATGTAAGCGAATCTTCGATCAAGAATAGCGAATCGTCTCAGTTTTGACTCGATATTTTTTTTTATCTGACCGGGTGTTATTTCACTATATATTCTCATCTGCTGGTCATTTTTTTTTCAATGAATCTCGACAAAACTTCGTACACGAGTTCAAGTCACATAATAATATGGTGTCTTTCTCTGTTCTGTTCACAAGATTTCTATGGCGTCGGTTAATACCTTAAATATTATTTACCCTAGGAAAACAGTTAGTTCTTATAAAATATCTTGCAACCCCCATCTGCGGATGTCAAGAAACATACCTGGTGTGTGTGTGTGTGTGTGTGTGTGTGTGTGTGTGTGTGTGATACTTCGTCATCATGAATATTATAGACTGCTATAGAAAAATCTAATTCATTTGACACACGTGACAAAGCAAGCAGTCTCCATTCATCCAAGGCAGCGCAGCCCCGGCAGAACTTGTTGATATGAAGTTGAACGTTTCTGTATTTTTCATCCTGTCGGCGTCAGGTGCGCCCGACTGTGATTTATAAATGCAATCAAAGAACTGGCTACTGTCGCAAGGATTTTTAACGTTAGTGCGTTTCACTTGTAATATACATTGCAATTTATGTCCTTTGCTTTATATAGGTAGTTTAAAAAGTTAATTAGCTACCTACTTTTGTATTTTTTTGAATTTAAAATGTTATGAGGTTAAATAAGTGGCTAGTAAAACAAAAAAATCTTAAATATTCTTAAATATTTTTTAGACTATTCGGTATGCAGACAATAAGCCCGATTACAGAGGCGCCATCGTAATTATATTAACTAAATAGAATAGTTCTGTTTCTTTTTCACTTTAGGCATTCGATAGAGAGAACGCCTTTTACGTTGCTATTTAATTTACGCTGGCGCCTCTATAATCGGGCTTAGTGTTACTCTGATCTGTCTATTGTCATATTCTCTCATGCGTCAATAGTAAGATTGTCTAAATACGAGTAGGTATAGAGTAATCTAATAAGCCAATACCTTTTATACTTTCAAAACATATTAGATTTAGAAAACAACTATATGACATAAAATAAATATAACTTGGTCGTGAATCGTCACTCAATAGAAAAATTAAATGTTGAAATGAAATATATTTATAAAAAACCTCTCAAAACTCTATATTCTAGAATAGTTTGCTCGCAAAATAAAATCAGAACAAATGTAGTTAAGTAACATCCCCAACCCTTTCCCTTTCCATATATATCGATTAGCAGTTCAAAACTTGTTTACTCTTAAAAACGGAAATCATTCGGAAGTCGTGTCGAACCGGGAACAAAGGTGAATCCAATATTCGGGAGAAATATTATACAAACAAGGGAATCGAATATCTTCGTTCATCTGATTTCGAATATACGGCTGAATGGTAACGCAGTATCGTACGTTCATTTTTATCGAAGAGAAATATTATTTCGGGCTTTTGGCCTTTCTGAGCACAAAAGGAAAGAAGATGGAGAGAGAAAAAGATATCGGTAACGATAGCTTGTCTTCTCGACATATACCTAGTTGTATACTCTATAATTCGAAAAAGTTATTACTTTTTCAAACATTATAAGGTCATCATCACTGAAATATGATTTTTTTTACAAGTACATTGTACTATGCTAGATAATACTCGTAGATAAAGTCACATGATAAAATATGTATGTGTATGTCTCGATTCAAGCGGAACCTAATTTTTTACGATACTCTGCTGAAAATCATCCTACGCCTACGTTAGTAGCCTAGAAAACAATCATAACTACAAAATGTTTACTCATAGAGTACTCACACATTTAGAGTCACACACACATCACTCATAGAGTACACATTTGTTATTTTACAAACATGTATATTTAGGTATGTAAGTATTTGCTATTTATAAGTATCACCCGCATGGCTTTTATTTCTACAGAGGCATTATTTTTGAACATCTAGCACCTGGGAACGTATAAGGAACTTTGAGAGATTGTATCGAGAATCCGTAAAGTTCCGTCACGGTAATCGTGGCTCTGTATAGGTACGTCCAAGTCAAAAAATTAATGCCCCAGCTCTCTAAAGTGATGCAATGACTTTGATAAGTATTAACTAGGATTTATGATGTTTATTAATAGTTGTGCCAAAAATAATCAAAGTAATCGCAAAATCGATGGAGTTTTAACAATGCGAGTCTGTCCATTTTTTATAGGATTCATTTCAGAGAGTGTGCATCTGAGCTGCACGACCTTATACTACCATCGCCTCTTTACTACAGGACAAGTAGGAAAACGCCACATTATCACCCCTGCACTGTCGATTTTCCTTCAACACGTACGAAGCGGTTTGACGCAACATTTCTGATTCGTACCGCCAGGGAATGGAACAGTCTTTCTGCTTTCCTGTTTCCTAAGAGATATAATCTAAACTTTTCAAAGTCAGAGTGAATAGGTATCTTCTAGGTCTGCGTGCTTCATCTTTGACCACAACGTCGCTTACCATCAGGCGAGTTGGTTGTCAAACGCGGACTTATTTGCGTTAAAAAAATGTCTCTTACCGCGTTCTAGTCTATCACAGCCGTGATTTCGATGTAGGTAATAAAAAGCGGGGTGAGTGACTCGACTGTCTCTGGCGACGCCTGTTACCATGTTTACTCGAGTATTTGGGTATTTTCGACGCGGATTTTGACGTCACGGCGATATCCAGCGGGAATAAAATTGCGCTTTTCTGGTTTGTGTGAAATCTAAGAAGAAATGGTAATGAAATCTAATATTGGGTTTAAGGTTAAAAAATAGGATTAAATTAGATTACACTTTCCTATCATGTTATTAAGTATAAGCTGTTTTAATATTTTAATTATAAAAGTATGCTTAAGCATAAGTATATTTATAAAAAGCATACTTAAGTATATTTTTACACATTTATTTGTTTTTCTAATAATAGGTATATTTCGCAGACTTTTAAGTATAGGGATCTATGTCCAGGAATCCTTTTACATAGTATAAAATAAAGTCGCTATTTTTGTCTGTTTGTCTGTATGCTTAAATCTTTAAAACTACGCAACGGATTTTGATGCGGTTTTTTTTAATGGATAGAGTAATTCAAGAGGAAGGTTTATATGTATAATACACCTGTGCGAAGCCGGGGCGGGTCGTCTAGTACCTATCTTTATAAGAGCTGGAATGATGATAACTAAATTCTTATAGTTGACCACACTAACATATTTATTATATTTTTATACATAATAATTATATTTATAATTATAAAACTATAATATAATTTTATAATTATCGACTTTTACTAATTTGTTATTTACCTATATTTACTTGAGTGACTGAGACGAAGTCATAAGAACTTTTCTTCTTCTGTTATTTTGTATCTATAAAAAGTTGCACGTGCCAGCAAGACAGGAAGTAAATTAGTTTCCTATTCTTATGGTCCAACGCATACTTAGGTCAAGTGCTTGAATTAACTGATTTTCACCTTAGTTTTTAGTTGATGCACTTTCGTGCATAGACAGCCCACTATTTGGTTGTGTATGTACCATGTTAACACCATCTGCCTATTTAAGGCCGTTAATTGAGTTTCCGTAAATTTACAATGAGTAGTTTATCTGTACCTAAATGGCAAAAAATCTAAGAAAAATTGAATTTTGCACGCTGACCGAAAGCAGACGTCTTAAAATGAAAATCTCGCCAAATCCAAAGCTCATTAGCAAAGTACATTCACTGCGCTTCTGCTGCAAATTAAAGGAGAAAACGAAACTCTAAGAACTAGCCTTTGTTATTGAAGACGAAGAGCGTACTGTTAAAGTAGTTTAAACAGCCAATTTATCTTTCTAGGAGTTTAAGAGAAAAAGTAGGGCAACTTCTACTAAGAACTTTCATAATTTTCAACCAATTTCCAAAAAGAAGGAGTTATGTTCATCGATATTTTCCCTAACTATGAACCGAATTTAAAAAAAAATTTGTTCGAAAGTAGGTACTCCCGAGATGGTCCCATTTAAATTTTATCAAAACAGCTCAGACTGTTTTGCTGTTTTTGAAAAATAATAAAACAAAAAAATACATTGATGACACAACTATTTGCGTAAACTATTTGAATTAGGTATCTACACGGTTGAAGTCATTTATGCTTTTTTTGCGAAAAATAATTATGCCCGAATTATTAGATATTATCTTCAATATTATCCAGACCTGGTGTAGGTACTAAGCCGAAAGGGAAAATTGCGTGACGTTTTCGATAGTGGTGTGTTGCCAGTGATGACATATGGAACTGAAACGTGGGCCTTATGAATAAGCTCAAGATAGCCCAACGTGCTATGGAGAGGGCTATGCTCTGCGGGATCGAATCGGAAATGAGGAGATCCGCAGACGAACCAAAGTTACCGACATAGCCTAGCTGATTAGCAAATTAAAGTGGCAACGTGCAGGGCACATAGTTCGAAGAACGGATGGCCGAAGGGGCTGTAAAGTTCTCGAATGGAGACCACGGCGCAGCGCAGGACGTCCACCGACTAGGTGGACTGTCAATATAATAAAGATCGCAGGAACGCGCTGGATGCAGGCCGCTTCCAACCGGCCTTATTGGGAGGTCTATGTCCAGCAGTAGACGTCCTACGGCTGATGGATGGATGATGGGGTCAACTCGAAATTTGAAAAAAAAAACAGCTGTTTCATACATTTCGTCGATTCTGAGTTGTAGATTCTCGAATATTGGTTTGGTCCCATAGCAAAAGTTGTTCTTGCTGATCTTAATCACCTTCTTTTGACTTAGTACAGTTTAAGCAGATAACGCTGTATTTTAAAGTTATTGCACGAAATTAAATTGTATTAAGTATATTTTTCTCCAAAATAAGTAGTGAGGTATGTAGCTGTAGAAAAAGATGTCCAATCATATAATTTCACTCCCGACCATCTCACAGCACTCCAGATTGCCTTCCAGGCCATTTAACTAGCCTATCCCATCGGCCAGTTTACCCTGACCCCTCCTATCTCCACCACAATTAATTAATCAGATGTCAGGTGAGGTCAAGTAGAATGGTCACTGTACAAGAAAGACATTCCTCTCAGCTAATGTTCTGAACTAAATTGTACTCCTCGTGCTACTCAACTTAGGTGATTATTTTTTATTTCTTTTTTGTGCTTCGCCATAGTCGTGAATATAGGAGATTCATAAAATAAATATAGGAGAACGTTTCCGTTTGTCATAACTCCTATTACAGCAGAGGGGCGTTCTTTATTTTGTTTTCTTGGTATTTAATGTTAATGAGAATCGATTAAGTGGTTACAGAGTAAGCGTAAATACCGTTCTGGAGCAACTGCAAAAAGCTTTACGTTACATGTTTATGACTTGTCTGTATTTTTTTTTTCAAAAACATTATGAGGAATTCATTCCAAAAAACACGAGATAAAAATATAATTGTGAATTTAACAAGCTAACCCTAAACAGCGTGTTGTGCCATGCTAGGGCTATGGTTTGTTGAAAGCTACGACGACTTTCAATTTATATGAATCATCCATGCATAGCCTTAGTCGAGTAGTACGTTTTTAAGCTCAAATTATTCTTAATTTTGGTGGTTTTAACAATATTTTCAGTAGTAATGAGATTTAACCTAAACCTTTTAAAAGTCAATAGGTATCTTCTAAGTCTGCATTCTTCATCTTTAACTACAACTTTTAATGAGTCAGTGGTCAAACGCTGACATATTTGCATCAACTTGGCATTTTTTCTTTTCATATTCGTCTTAAAAAAGCTCTGCACAAGTTATTCATATGCACTTAAATCAACTTTAAAAGATTGACGTTGAAAAATTTAAAGCATTATCACTTTTTAACTACATGATAAATTCGTTAACAGCTTAATAAAATTAACAGTAAGTACCTAGCAGCCTGCATTTTACATAGATTTAAGTGGCCCTTTATACCTAATTCAGTGTCGTATTGTGGACTACATTAACCAAGTAGAAGCAGCCATAATATTTTACGACCGTCCTGTGGGCATTATTAACCCTTAACGCATCCACTGGGCTATAATCCACCCATAATAAAGTTTTACTTTCATTATTATTGCCTTTAAAACATAATCTTCACTTTTAACTTGATGGCTTGGTTGCACCGTGTTAGAAATGTAGAAATTTAGAAAGTACCTACAGCTAAATTCGAATTCAATTAAGTACATAGTTAACAGGTGATGCTTTGTAAAGTGCAATAATCGGCCAAGTTCGAGTCGAACTCGCCCACGAAGGGTTCCTTACTGTATGGAGCCACCCTTAAATATTTATTTTATTTTAATTTCATAATTTTATTAATTATTGAAGTATCCAAACAATTAAATATTCTGTGAATACTTCAAGCGTTTACCTGTTATCGTTATTAATATCGAGTGAAAAATGGCTAAAAATTCAGGTTTGTTGTATGGGAGCCCCCCTTAAACAAATACATATTTTTTATTATTTATTGTTATAGCGGCAACAAAAATACAGTATAATCATGTGTAAATTTCAACTGTCTAGCTATCACGGTTCATGAGATACAGCCTGGTGACAGACAGACAGACGGACAGCGGAGTGTTAGTAATAGGGTCCCGTTTTTACCCTTTTGGTACGGAACCCTAAAAAGCGTTGGGACAGAAATATATATTTATATACCTACTTACTAAAACAAGTAAGTAAGTAAGTGAGTTCGTATAGGCCGGGTGGCTAGCCCTGGTTAGGTACCTACTTACTTATCAATATGAACTATTACTATGGGACCCAGAATATGTAAAGAATCAGTTGTTCCGAGTAGGTACTTTGTTTAGAGTCAACGCATTTTGTGTGCAACAGGTAGAAATAGCAACAGAAATAAACTTTATTGTAGGTGTGAAAGGTTTCGTGATTTTGGAGTTGGCGCCGAGCAAAAGTTGTTCATAATAATGAGTGAAAGCCTGAATATTTAGTTAAAAACCAACAACAAAATATCGTCGTATTTCCAACAAAATTAATTTAAAATAAACAAAATCACAATTCCGGAATCCTCTTTGAAATTAGCATAAATCAGAAGAAAGAAGCGTAAATAGTATTTAAACTCTTCAAAAGGCTTCTTAATGAAGTTATCCGGGACCTCAAAGGATCTTGTTTACGCCAAACAGTGTATTTAACAAGTTACCTACCGCTGTAATCAGTCCACTGACTGGATCTCCGTAACCCGTTTACAGGAACAAGTATTTATAAAAGTGAATAGAAAACCAGTGAGAATTGTACAGTAACCCGTTTACAGGAACAAGTATTTATAAAAGTGAATAGAAAACTAGTGAGAATTGTACAGTAACCCGTTTACAGGAACAAGTATTTATAAAAGTGAATAGAAAACCAGTGAGAATTGTACACTTTTCGGGTCAAGATAGTGATGCAAATTTTAGCGAAAATTATCGGAATGGATTGATATAAAAAGGTGAATGGCAACATTTTAAATCTGAAAATGGGTTAGTTATTACACAAAACAAGTGCAGATACTTAGGTACCTATTCGTAGACTCTTACACATGTATCTACTCAAACTAAAAACTTAAGAGGATCGTGATTCGACCAGTGTTTTCGAGTTTTCTGTCGAACATCAAGAAAATACGTGGTACATTTTAGATAAAATTTACTTACAGGTAGAAAACTCTTTTCACTCCTTAAATGGTAACAAGATGTTATGTTTTTGGTGTCAATTGCTTAAGTAAGAAATATTGCACGCTCGTACGTTTTTTTTTCAGAAAAGTTTTTTAGTTTATGTATACATTTCAGCCAAAGTTTGGCGTAAAAATATGACTTTTTAGAGGCGTATGACTTTAAGGTCATTTAAGGGCGGGTCTAGTACATCTAGACAGTTTAACTTTTGTGATACGACTTTTGAAAATTCGCAAAAAAATCGCTTCTCCACACATTTTGCCGCGCGTTGACGAACTTTTTGTATGCAAAAGCTGATTTTTTCTTCGTCATTTTCCAAAAGTCCTGGAACAAAAGTTGTTTGTCTAGCTGCGTTTTGCGTTTAATACCTATGACCCTGTGCAATGTAATATTATATTTAATATTTATAAGAGTATATTTAACGAGTTCAGTACCAGTCATCAGTTCGCTGTCGGGATCTTTGTAACCGTGTGCCAATTTACCTAAGTTTGAAAGAGCCACACGCATCCATAGAGGAGGGCTATTTTCAGCAGTGGATTTCCTATAGCAGAAACGACAGAGCGACGATCCACACGCAAGATGTCTCAATCACTCAATGTAGAATGCGTTCCAGAATGTCACAACATAAAGTACGAAGAAAACTATAGTAGGTAAGTATGTAGGAGAAGAAAGGTGCTAGATTATTCCGAAGCTGAAACAACGGATGCTCACGCTCCACACTTTATCCCCAGAGGCCGCTCTTGTACGTTATTGACATTTACTTTCTGTGGGTAAACAGAGAGACACCAGCTGCCTGCCTCTCGCCGCATAAAACCATCCACTGCCAGCCAAGGGATATTATTTATTACCGCACCGATATTTTTCTTGAGCCGTCAAGGGAATTTTGAAGTTATTGGGTCAGTATGTCTGTTTTGTTTTACGCGATTTGTTAGAGGCGGAATAGTGGAAACTGGTCTGTTACTGGCCCATGCGACAAAAAACACTTAAAGCTTATGATTTTTCCTAAATTTTCCAAGAAAAATTTAGTCTAATGAGAATTTTGCATCAACGCGTATTTAAGGAGTTTTATCTCCTAAAATAGTAATCTTTAACTTTCTTTTTTTGTTAAGAAGAAGAAGAAAATCTCTCTTCGTTTGCTGTAGCCCGTGATTTGTGAGAACATTGTATTGTAGAATATTGCCATAACATGTTTGAACCCTTAATTTTTACTATTAATTTTATCGTTATTTTATTCATAATATCATTTTTAATTATGCATCAATTTAGATTATTTATTTATCCTGTGATTGCATAACCCTTCAGTGGCCCGCGCGTGCCCGCGCCATATCTGTCATCTGCCGCACGCGCCTCGATTTTTTTTTATTTTTTGCGCATCTGCGCCGCGACCTACTAGAATAGAGATTTCTCGTAACTTTTTTATGGACGATCTAATAAATGTAGTAACGTTAGAATCGTATTGAATCAGCCTATATTTGAGTCTAAAAATAGAATGTGCAATATTTATTCAGTGTATCTAAACTTGGGTTAAAAAAAAAAAAAAACTACTAAGCCAGATAGCCCTTGGTTTTACCTACATGTTTTATTTTTGGTCATCCAGGTTACTTGAATAAAATATGACTGTCTACCGCCTGACTTCTTAAGTTCTTCCGACTTCGGCAACAGAATAGTACCTACGCTTAATCTAGCTTATTCGCTCGCTCGACGAATTGAAAACAAACTTTTTCGAGATCTTACGAGATTTTCTGAGTAGACAGTGAAGCGTATCAAGACCAGACTTTGTAAGTATACCTTAATCTTCAAGGTTATTCAGAAAGGGTGTACTAAGTCAAAAAGGAGTGATAGACCATTAATATTATTTTTATTTTTACCATAGGGCCAGAACAGCCATTTTATCGATTCCTAGTTGCATTTTGTGTGTCACAGATGATTTTTTGCAGATGCATGAAACAAAATTCTCTGTTTACCTATTGCTTTAGAGTATTTTTTCTCGATTTACTTGTTACTTAAGTCAGATTGCCCTTGGGTTTACCTGCGTGTTTTATTTTTGGCCATCCAGGTTAGCCAGGTTAACTTGAATAAAATTTAAGAGCGTCTCCTAGTGACGAAGAAATTGAGAAATAGGTATTTGGAATAAACTATTGCCGTCGCGATGCGCCCAAGCCAGGGAGCTTCAATGTGTGTGGTGATGAAATTGTATTTGTGTGCGTACTGCGCACGAACTGGCTCCGCACCCCGCCCGCGCCTCAAAGGACCAGCGTGGCTGACCGATACTTTATTTTGAATTGTAGCAAAATATGATGTTACGTAGAGTGCGCACAAGATAACTCTGTGCGCGAGTCGTGGCGCCACGTACGTTATATCACTAGCATTCTGAATTTCCTGGCAGCATAGAATTTGTTCCTGATTTAGGCCGTACGTAGAGCTATCTTACGCGTATCCTACGTATAATCTGGTTCTAGTAGGTATGGCAGAAAGCAAACAAAAATAATCCTGCCAATGATTATTTATTTTTCTGCCATTAGGAAGCTACATTATTTGTGATATAGGTTATTTTTCTTTATAGGCTTATTTATTTTCTTTCAAATCATTTTATTATTGTTTGACAAAAACATAATATGTACCCAACTAACATCATATCATATACATTGATCTTGAACCCAAAGCAGGGAGTGTAGCAATTTGGCTATTTAATTTCTGTAGGCGTTGCAGTTTACATTATATATCTTGACTGAAATTACTTCTTTCTGATTTTAAGTTAATTATTTTTTATGGAAATATCTTACGTAGTTCTTCTACAGACTAAAATAAATATGGACTCGCGCTTGAAAGGGTTCGTACCGTATGGTAGCCAATTATGTATTTCAATTCAATCATTTGTTTTTTTAAATTGAAATATTATATTATTAAATACTCTGAGAATATTTCAAGCGTCTACCTGTTGTGATTATTAATAATTATCGCGCAAAAACTCACATCTGTTGTATGGTATGAATAAATATTGATTTTATTCTATTTTTTGACCGATGAAACGGAGGAGGTACGCAATTCGACGCGTATATTTTTTTTTATTGGAAAGGGTATACGTCGAAGTTGGTCCCATTTAAATTTTATTGAAATCAGCTGAGCCATTTTTCATAAATCAACAATAATGTGAAAATGCTACATCGATTTGCGCGAATTTTGTACACAGTTGAAGTCGATATTTATTTCATTCTATTTTTAGTAAGTATTTGTTGTTATAATGGAAACAGAAAAACATCATCTGTGCAAATTTTAACTGTTTAGCTGTTACGGTTCATGAGATAGGTACAGCCTAGTGACCAACAGACAGACGGACAGAGGAGTCTTAGTAATAGGGTTTCGTTATATTACTGTATACCTGTACATCTAAAACTTCTTGCCTTTTAAATGGTACCTACCATATTTTCATTCCGGTATTAGTCCCATAATATAAAAAATAATAGAGGATTCAATAAAACAGATGCAAGGTTTACTGTTTAGAGAACTGCTTGTCACACCTTGGTTCTACTTTGAACACATTAAAAAAAATTAAACAATTAGCAAATTAAAGCAGCAGTGGGTAGGACACACACCATAGTAGTTAATACAGGATATAACATCTTCAAAGTAGGTAGATATGAAGTGATTAAAGCATTTAAAGCACTTCTAATTGAACTTTTCAGCTCTCTCCAAACTCAGTGGATTGGCAAGTTAAAATGACAGAGGGCAAGGCACATAGTTCAATGAACGGATAGCCAATGGGGCTGTTTTCTCTCGAATGAATCTCACGTATAATCCGCGCCACACAAGTCGGCGGATGGAAAGTTAGGCGCAGAACGCTGCGCAAAAGGCAAAATATAGGTATGCGCGGGAGCCAGAAAGGGGCACACCCGACAGCCAAACTCATGCCTCCCGCGCGATCCCTGCGCCCGTGAACTCCACTAGGCCACGCGGCGTTGTCATGGTGCACATATGCACAATAGTTAGCGCATCACAGCGAAGTGTGCCTCGCATCTGTTTAATTGAATTGAGAATTCAATTAAACAGATCAGATGCTAGGCTTACTGTTTGGAGAACTGCTTGTCATACTTTGGTTCTACTTTAAATACTTACGTTTAAAAATAGTTAAAACAATTAGCAAAATAAAGCAGCAGTGGGTAGGGCACACACCATAGAAATACAGGACAGAATATTCACAAAATAGGTAGAGAGTAGAGACAAACTGATTTAAACACTTCTAAGTATTTGAACTTTTCAGCAAAATCAGTGGATTGGCAAGTTAAAATGACAGAGGGCAAGGCACATAGTTCAATGGACGGATAGCCAATGGGGCTGTTTTCTCGAATGGATCTCACCTACAATCCGCGCCACACAAGTCGGCGGATGAAAAGTTAGGCAAATGCTGTGCAAAAGGCAAAATATAGGTATGCGCAGGGGCCAGAGAGAACCATGCACAGTTCTAGGCTTCTAGCCCAAATTCTATGGCTATAAAAATATTTAGTAAATTGCCAAATAATTTAAAAGATATCGAAAGAGAAAACTGTTTCATAAAACAATTAAAATTTATCCTATTATCCAAATACATTAGACGATTTTTTTAACGATAATCTAGAAAACGTAATAATAAATCGTTCCAATACAAATAATAAAATTGTCATACCCTTATAGGGTCATATGTATAACTATACAAAACATGTTAACTAAGAACCGCATGTAAATTTCATATGTTGCAATAAATGAATTGAGTTTGAGAGACAAGACGCCGAGGCACACCCGCCCGCCAACCTCATGCCTCCCGCGTGCACGCCTGTGCTTACCACTACGCCACGCGGCGTCGGCATTGTGCACACATGCGCAATAATTAGCGAATTACGGCGAAGTGTCATCTGCGGCTAACATCTCATCCGCCGACTTGTGTGGCGCTACCTATACTGACAAGCGCAGCATAGAACTAATTTATTTTATTGGATCTAGATTTATTTATTTTGTTGTGTTTGTAATGTGACTGATTATGTGTTTTTTAATTATTTAATGTTGAGTCTTTGATACTTGAATAATTTAATAGAACGTTTTTCGCTTAGGTAGGTGGACTAAGGATAATTAAATATTTATACGTTAGGTACAGTTATTACACGATTTTAGAGAGCACGTGATTTTCCTGATTAGAACCATTATTTCGCTTTAGGCGCAGAATTCTAATAATGGCACATAGTTCTAAGAAAGCTCAATTTTAAAAATGCCCAATTCTCACAATGGCCAGGTCTAAGAATGCTCAATTCTCAAAATGGCAAAATAATTAATAATAAGGTGATTTTTGAAAATGAAAATGTGTGTATTCTATTTGAAATAATTTTGCCATATTGAGAATTGACCATTATGTGCTTTAGTTAAAGCACCACCTCTTTAGGGCAAAGTTAATAGGTTTAAAAAGAACAACTTTTACTATGGGAGCAACTAACTAAAACTAACTAACTGGCGATAAAAACCAGCTGTTCTATACACTTTGTCCATTATCAACGGACTTTTTCTATGGTATAGTTGATATTTCTCGCGGATTCGGCTCTGGTCGCTCCCATAGTAAAAGTTATGATGTACTTAACTCGCCAAAGGAGGTTGTTTTAGGTACCGGTGAGCCCTTATATGTATTCAAAATGTGTGATTTTTTTAGATAATTCATCAAAATTATGTTGCAATTTTGAGAATTGGGCCTTCATAGAATTATTCTTTCGTACAATTGAGCATTCCCGGATTACTTAGGCATTATGCGAATTGGTTATTCTGCGCCTAACTCATTTAGATGTCTGCGGATACAACACGTTATTCTGTATAATCGCTGCAATATGTTGCAGCAACTAAACGCCTATATTCCATACATAAAATCTTTTCTTCATAAGTAACAAACATGCAACAGTCAAATCACAAGATTGGAAAAAATAACTAATATTTTTAATAAACATCGATATCGATGGACATCACTAGAGCATCGACAAAAATATCGACTATTACTACATCCCTAGTGCTTGTGTACGTATAGGATTGAACCTCCCTTACCTCGACCCTACCCCCGCATCGTGCGATAGGGACAATTGCAGCTCAGAGCGATTTATACCTACAAAAAACTTGGCGAGACAACGTTTCGTATTACGCTGTTTTCTTCTTCAAAAACTATTTTAATCAAGTATTTTTTTATGTCAAAATTTAAAAAAAATATGTGTTCATGATTCTGTCATTTTATATTTTGTTAGATATTATTTAATCTCTTGTGGTAGGTCTCTAAAGACGTCGGTAATAATGGTGAATTTTTTTGTGATTTTGAAGGGTCATATTTTGCCTGGTAATTAATTTATCAAGAAAAAGAAAAGACAGAGTAGTCTAAACAGCTAAATTTAATTTTATGACACAGAATTGAAGCTCTATAAGTATTTTCAAGGAAGAAAACAGCGTAATACGTTTGTATGGAAAATTACAGATCACCCGGGCTCTTAACTGTCTACCGCTTGACTTAGTAAGTTTTTCCGACTTGAGCTTGGGAATTTACAGAAAATTTAGGGGTTAGAGCGAATTTTTATGTATTATACCATAATATACTATATATTCTCATTATGTATGTAATATCATTACCTATGGGATCATCATCATCCTGCCCTTATCCCACTAGGTGGAGTCGGCACAGCACGTTTCTTTTCGACACTTCACTTACGTCTATGGGGTAGAATATATAAATGAACACTAAACCCTGTTTTAATCACATTTCATATATAAACACATTAGAAATATTATCACAGTCTCAACGAGTAGCTAACAGCTCGATACAAACACAATACTTAAGTACAATACGTACCCGTATGTGGTAGCATTTTGCAGCGTTGTCAGTTTGCTCCTGTTATTTCACTGCGCGAAAATCCTCGGCAAGTCGAGGTGGAACAATGTGTCCTGGATTAAATTCACCGACTCTACCGCGACTCCACCTAATGCAATATGTATCAGCTCTCAGCCCGACTACTAACCGAAGGATCTAACAAAAGGACCTATTTCATTCGTTGTCTACAAGAGCATTTTACATAGGCAAATAGTTAGAAGGACTTTTTGCTCTGGAAGGTTATAATGAAAGGAAAACTTTCTAGTTTTACAGAGGAAATTTATAATCAATTCCGTTTGAAATAGTGTTCTAGGTTTAAAATAGGAGATAAAATATCTAGGTAATTGGTTGCCTAATGATGAAGAATATTTAAAATTAATGGCTACGTAGGTGAATAATTGGCCAAGTGCGAGTTGGACTTGCGCACGAAGGGCTCCGTACCCTATCGGAACCCCCTTAGCCCCATTTAAAGACTTCAACATTTATTAAAACATTGTAGCAACTACTTACTTTAATGAAACTCTCTAATAAACCAATATAATATCTCGATCTGGTTTCTAAACAACAGATGTGCAAGGACATCTATTTCCAAGTTCAGAACCGACCAATTCCATAAAGTGACGATTCTAATATCTCCAATCAAAAGCAACCGGATCGCCCTATTCAAAGCAAACGTTGCCTGCTTGAGGGCTCTTGGCTTGGGCGCAAGTGGGACAGTTAGGTACATTAAACTGCCCGTATACTAGGCGACACAACAATGTAAATTATCCTTACTGGGATCGGATTCTAAAATAAAATACGGATAAGTCTATGATAGATGGCTTAGTGATAAGTTTACGCAACAAGTTTAAGACAACTTTGAGTAATTAAGTGAATGCATGCTAAATTTAAGAAGTGAACTAAAAGTAAATTTAAGTAAAATGCAGCTGGGTCGGCCTATTCAAAGCAAAGGTTGCCTGCTAGAGGAGTTTTTACTTGGTCACAAGTGGGACAGTAACATCAAACTGCCGATACACTAGGTGACACAACAAGACACAATATAACATGCCTATGATATTTTTCTGATATCGTGTATTCCACGTAAAATACTTTTTTTAAATTCTATTCTATCATCGACTATATTCTTGAGGACCTTAAGTATAAAGTGAGTGAATATAAAAGTAAAGTTTAATATGAACTGAGTTTATGTTACGCATAATCAAACGGACCACCCTATTCAAAGTAAACGTTTTACTTCTGTTCAGTAAAGTAACTGAAATATCATAAAGCATCAAACTCATTGGATGTAGCTATGTGGACGAACCGACCAAATTTCGGCAACGTGTGCAATTCCAGTCATAAAGCCTCAACGCCACTTGAATCAATATTGTCCTACGATGTCACCTAGTGCATGAATGGCTTAACAACAATAGTTTAGTATAGTTACGGTATCAATATAAAGCTAATACTTTAGTACGAGTCTAGACGCATAAATTTTTTAGGGCTGTGTTGTAGTTTCAGTTCTGTTTATTGGCTTTGCAATTTAATGATTTTTTCAGTGCATGTTGTAAAATAAAACACTAAAAAGAGTGCTGTGGAAATTGGTGCAGTACAAAAGTATAATAGAACCTATAAAAGTTTATCAATTAGGTATGTCCAATGTTCAGAGCTAAAGTAAAATTTTGGTGAGAGTTCCAGACGACGGTTTCAAATGTGCTAAGTTTATTTTTTTCTATGTTGAAATGAAAAAGTCAAATCGTCATTAATTAATAATTTTATAGGGATACATTTTATTTTTCACCAAAACTATCACAACCGACATTAATCCGTATAAAATTCGAATAGTTCGCTCGAGATGCATACTATTTTTAGTTTATCCTGATTTTTCAAAAACTGCTCAACTGTCCACAATAAACTTTAAATGGCACCAACTCTGAAGTTTGATCTACCAAACTAAAAAGTATTATCAAAAACGGTTCATAATGGGAGGAGTACGGTAAAACAAACATTCGAATTCGCGAACTTCCTTTTTCGTAATCGGTTGAAAATAAAAGATACCTAAGTATTACAGATATCTGTAAATTATAAGTATTATTTGTAGCTACTTGTGCGTGTTGCTGAACATTTTGTTTTTTCTCCAGTGACTTCTCAAGTTTCAAAAAGTTTTCGCGTCTCACTATCTATTTGATGGATTGAAATCTATAACACCACAGGGGTTACCGTTGTTTCCTAACAATGTTGTTTGAAATTCTTGTTGCGAACAACAAAATAACATTTTGTTTTCAGTTTGGCTCACTACAACGACAATAGGAATAGTCGTGGTAAGGAAAATGTGCATATTTCGTCGTTTCTCTATAGTTGTAGTAGTACGCTTTCGCAATATTCGCTTGGGACAGCACGTCTTTACTAGTATACAACTGCCAAACTGAAATGAAATATTACTTTGTTTTAGATTGAAGAATCGTAAGAAATAAATCTTGAATTCCAGAGTGATATGTGCTATAATGTGGCTATAATAATTATATCTTCTTGCATAGATTTTTATAAATAATACTGTTCAATTGCGGTTTGTATAGTTTTGCAGCTCGTTGATGCTAATTCAGTTATACCTACTAGTGATTACTCCATTCCGTGTTGATCAGTAAGTAAGGACCTACTTAACTACTGTAAAAACTAAAAAGTGCTATAGAAGATACAGAACCGTCTAAATTGCGTAAGTACAACACTATTTTCTAAAATCAGCATACAAAACTTATACAAGTGATAAAACACAGACATAATAAACCGCACTGAAGCTTCCGAGCTCTAGCTCACTTTTTTCCTCATCAGGAACCCTATTCCTTAATTAATTAAGCTTTCAGTTACAGGCTCCGCAAGCCTATTCCGGACCAGCCATATATCTAGACTTTCAGGCTGGAGTCAACTGGGGCAGTGTAACGTTCATTATGTGGCCATTTAGCGTAAATTAGGGCGAGGAAACTAAAATAGCGGTCCATGTTGCGTGCCGCTTGGCATCAGAATGAGATAGAACTGCCTCGCTGCTGCCAAATTGCGCTTTACAATCGCGGATTATATTGGTGCTAGCCATGTAGGGCGTGAGGACATCAAGGGTAATATACTGGGTTATCTGCTTGCCCTGTCCGAAGCCGAAAGGAGGTAAATAAAACAGTTATTAAGAACAACTTTTACCATGAAACCATCACTCGGAATTCGAGAAAGCATGATATGTCCCATACAAAATTGAACTCAGAATTGATTAACTGTTGCAGTTGATTTTCTTTTTTGAATTCCGGGTTAGCACAATAGTAAAAACTAGGTCACTCCAAACACTTACCTTTAGTTTAGTGTAGGTACGAACTCTTAAAGTAGCTCTTATGTGTAAAAGTTTAGTTTTTGTTCTATGGCCTGCAATAGGTACATAATATGTTTTTTAAGGCTTAGTCGAACGGCATAGCCCGATCGGCACCTCAGAACACTGGTTGTTTTCCTGTTTATCCCCATACATTTGAGTTTGCAACCCAGTTCTGTCATTTGTGTTGACTTAAGTATATGTATATCTGTGAGCACGCTTTAGGCGTATTGTGCTGCTTGCATTTGAGTACATCTTTAGTTTAGGACAAATCGACACTGTTAGATGCCCAATTTGAATGTAACGAATGTTAGAAAATCCTTTTTTTTTTTCTTTTTAAAATCCACTGCTTGCTGCACCAAGGCCTACGACAAGCTAGCTTATATTACAATTATGTTTTTCAATTTCAAACACATTCAAAAAATTAAATAAAACGTACAAAACAAAAATATCTAAATCAAGTCAATAAAAATCACAAAGAAAAATAAAAATACTGAAAAATACTAAATCACGAAAAAACCTAAATCACAATTCGTAGAAACAAAATTAAATGTCAGAAAATAAAGGAGGACATAATACTAAATGAAAAGAATTTAATGTCAAAACACAAAATATTACCAAAAAATGTTGGATCATGTTGAATCTACGATGATAAGCAAGCCTTATGCCTCTATACTATTAAGAGTATGAGAAGTCAGACAGATGTTCCGAGAAATTGCTAAAATCAGCATGATTAATAAAATTACAATTACCCACAGATACACTTCTAATTTAGCTACAAAACCCTGCTACGTTCGAGTAATAATACAACTTCGACAGTTCTTTTTAAAAAGGTGTTGTGTGAAAATATCTTTGTGAATATCTCAATTGAGCCCAAATCCCTATCCTTTTTTTTAAATCCCTATCCCAGCTTACAGGGAACATCGTCTCAAGTCACATAAAGACTTTTTATCTACACTAATGTTGTAACATTCTACTTATGTTTCCAATACTTGACTTATAATGACTACTGTTATAGCGCAGACAACAAAACACTCAATTTAAGCAATTTCACATGATGTTATAATATCCACATCGATATCGTAAAATCTCATTATAACATCAATAAAACGCGACCAATTAACCTGGCGAGCCTTATGTCAAAATCCTCATACAAGTTGTACAAAATTTTGATATTAGGCTGGCTTTTGAAAACAGTTGGGTTATACGTGAAAACTTCGTCGAAACTACTAAACTTACATGCACAAAACTCTTTGGTAAGATCTTGTGCCAATGAAATAAAAAAAGAACAGCGCGCGCTCGCTCCTGATTGGCCCTGCGCGCGCAGCTGCGCTCTCATTGGTTAGATTTTAATGGCGGCAAGTTCACTGTGACAAAACACGTACGCGTGAAATTAATGTTTCGCAATGTTTTTTTTTATTTTTATTAGTGAAGATAAAGTAGTGTATGCAACTGCATATAACACGGGTATTAAAACACGAGTGTGAGTTTATGAAACGAGCGCAGCGAGTTTCATAATAGTAACGAGTGTTTTAATGACAGTTGACAGCAGTTATATGACAGTTGCATAAACTACTAGAAGGGTTTTTTACAAAAACTACATAACTAACAATTTTAAGGTTTTTTTTTTTAATGATGGGAATATGATCTGTGGAAAAAGTTACACTAGACAGTTTAATTCGATTTTACAAAAACAACATAATTAGCACGGAATCACGTTGTGTGTTACAATTTTGTGTACTACTACTCGTAAATAGAGTGAAGAAAATACCAGAAGTTATTTTAAATCTAATACGTGATCATATTTCATCATTTAAATCCAGACAGTCACATTATTCACGACGTGATAACCCTAACACATTTTACTTGCCAGAAGAGTTAAGTGTAACAAAGATGCACAAGTTATTTTTGGAAATGTACCAAATAAATGTAAGCTATGTGGTGTAAACTGGTCTGTATTTAATAATGAGTTCAATCTGAAATTTGGACTACCTAGAACAGACACTTGTGCTGTCTGTGATAGTTATCGATTAAAAATTAAATGCGCTGTATTACCAGAAACAAAGCGAATATTGGAAGTTGAGCATAAACTTCATCTAACTAAAGCAGACAAATTTCACCAGATTAAAAAGAAATATAAAATAAAGCACAGCAAGATAATGTGATGGCTATTAGTTTTGACTACATGCAGAACCTGCCGTTGCCACATATCCGCACAGGGGATGTTTTCTATGCCTGTCAATTATGGATGTATGTATTCGGTATACATGACATTGGTAAAAATAAAGTATGCATGAACTTATACCTCGAAACAGAAGGAAAAAAAGGGCAATGTGATGTCACATCTCTTTTAATTAAATATTTTAATGAACACAGTATTACCAATGAGCATCTTATAATCTTCAGTGATGGATGTCCTGGTCAAAATAAAAACTACCTCATGATAATTTTTTTATATGTAATAGTTCATGTATTTCGCTTGTTTAAATCTGTAAAATATGTCTTTCCTATACATGGCCACTCTTACCTGCCAAATGACCAGGATTTTGCCTTGATTGGCAATTTAAAAAATAAACTCACCGTAGAAACTCCAGAAGAATGGGAAGACCTAATAAAAACGGCACGCAAACATCCATCAATTGATCTGAAAAAGTCACTAGAGCCTTATTTTTTAAAAATTTGTAAACCAGCAATGAAAATTAAAGATGCAAGAATGATTAAAATAGATCCAGAATCACCTTTTGTCCTGGTTAAGTATAACTTTACTGGAGAATGGACAAGAATCCATGTACGGACAAAGCGTCCACTGCCTTCGGAACTGAATTTTAGTCCATTGTACAAGGCTAAAATACCATTAAATCCTAATAAAGCTAAGGATATTCAGAGATTGAAACATTTTTTGAGTGAACCCCACAAGATGATGATTTATGATAAAATATGTGAAAATGTAGCAGAGGAAGGAGAAGATATTGATATTGATAATGAAGATGTAAGTGGAGGAGAAGAATAAATAATAAGTTAAACTAAAAATTAGACTGTATGATGGCTGCAAGTGTTTTTGGCAATAAATTACTTGATTAGTAATAATAAGAGGTCTTTCATTGCAAAACTTTTACTTTTATTTTTACAAAAATAACATAAATGCATTTTTTTACAAAAAGAACACTAGTACAAACTACAGTTTATCATTATATTCCATAACAGATGGTATAAATAATGAAAAAAAGTACACAATCAATACAATACATCAACATGAATAAATGATTAAAAGTACTAAGATATTAAACGAAAAATATAGATTTGAGAACGTTTTTTTTATTTCCTGTAAAATTATTGCTAAAAAGTTGTGTTGTTTTTGTTAAAAACCCTTCTATTCTACCATAGCTGGTAATAGCTAGATTATCGGTGTAACACACACATTGACAAGCGAATGAGAGATATCACAGAGTAAATAATATCTACACAGAACACTTTTCTTATTGGATGATGATAAAATGATGTTAAAAAAAAATCCAAAAGAAAAAAATCCTGACTTGATTAGTCAGGATAAATTGTTTTCCGTACTGAAGTACGGACGTTTGTATTGAAGTCAATATATGTACAAATTTTGTGTACATAAATTGACTTCTGATACATTGTAATCCTGATATATTACAATATATCAAGATTACAATATGTATGTAAAAAATGTCCTCATACATTTTATTTTATATTTATTTTGACACACAATTTTCAGAAAACTTGCATGAAAACTGAAAAGAAAAACTTTACTTTTTTTACGTTTATACCTACGTTGTTGTTTAATTCAGCTATTCTCTTAGTAATTTTTTTTTTTAATTTACAAAAAAATGATGATACTTCCTCAAGTTTTTCGTACTAAAGCTGATAAGTAGCACATCTCTCCCTATTTGTACATCTATGCTAGATATCTTACCCCGAGTACATCCGCGTTTTAAATTTGAATACAGACGACCTCTTGGGATGCTCCGTGATTTGCGAATGACTCCTCTTTCCTTTGGTTTAGGCGCCTTTATTTTGTATGCAGACGACATTTTATTTAAACAAAAAATGTCTGAAAAATGTTATTCATTAAAAAGTTTCATTAAAAGCACGTGTCGCTAATTCGTTGTTTATATGAGTGTAATGTCAATTTTGTCTTTTTGTTTAAGAAGGTTAGTCATAGCGGAAAGTGTTATTTAAGTTTTTTTTTGTTTTTTCTGTGTAAATAAAGTTATTTATTTTGTCAACTGATCACTATATTTACCACGGCATTCGACATGAATGAAGTAAAATAAAATTTTTAATGTTATGTACAATTATATTTTATACTAGCCGACCCGGCTAACTTCGTTTCACACAATATCTTTATAAATTATAACCCATGTGATATTCTGATGTATAAGCATTACTATTGCAAAGTTTCATCTCAACCCGTGCAGTAGTTTTTGCGTGAATGAGACAAAAACAAAACAAACATCCATACACACTCACAAACTTTCACGTTTATATTAGCAGGATAGGATACCTAGCTAGAACTATTTTATATACCTACCTAGCTAGAACTAAACTGATTTATTGAATCAGGCGTTACTTTGCGGAAGTTCATCCTCAAATTCTTGTTTTGAATAAATATTTTAGTGTATTTCCGCTCTGTCGTAGTCATATAAGTTAAGCGTACTATTCAAAATCCAAATTAAATCACAAACAAAATTAGTAATTAATCATCAAACTGTATCATGGTTCGACTATGGTTAGGTCAGGTTAGAAAAGTTAGGCTTAGGTATGTTTACAAAATATGAATGAACCTGAAACAATTTTTTTTAATTAATCCGTTTAAAATAATAAAAAATAATTAAACCTGTAACAAAAATAGTGATTAGTAATCTATTTAAAAAATGTAGTAAACCTGAAAATAATATTTAATTAATATGTTAAAATTACAAATATAATTTATTTATAAAAAATGGTATAAAATAATTGAAAAAATACTTAGTCAATAAATAGCACCCCTATTCTTACTGTACTCTATTCGACACGTGTTTCGCCTCTAAACGAGGCATCTTCAGGACGTGTTGACTCTTCGAGCTCACTCGCAAGAATGACGGCTCGCCGCGCCGGCGCTTCTAAACTGATTGATAAAATGTACTAGATCTGCAAAGAAAATTGAGAAAAAAAAACCAAGGAATCCAATCCAAAGATAGATAGCTTATTAAGCTCCCAAGCTACGAATCTCACAAAAGAATAATTCCCAACAATACATCTGAAATTTCAATCCGCACGTTTCTATACAATAGCGTATAACGCTCCAATGTTGGTAACGACAAACAAGCTGGCGCATGGCGCGTTGCTCGTCCTCGGCCCGTATAAAAATCAATTTGCAGTGCAAATCGAGCGCGTAGACCGATGCTTTCCAAGTCATCGGTTCCCTTAAGCGCTCTGGCCTGGAAACTACCACAATTTTATAAAAAATATAGCAACTGCAGCATGCAGCGAATATTTTTGATGCAACCGATGCAGGAGCCAGGTTTATCTGGATTTGAAACTTTGATAGATTTTTATCTGCTTATGCAGCACGTGAATGTGAAAACAGGCATTCGTTCATCGTTCGTTTATCTGTAAGGCTATACTCTATATCCCACCAAAAATATCATATAAAATGTGCCAAGACTAGTGCTGTCTAAATGATATCAGCGGGGCAATTCTGTCAACCGATCTCGTCACCGAAGTGATACGCTCCCAAACCCCTCTCGCTTTTCTGACAGTTTGAATGGCTCAAAGCTGTCAAAAAAAACGAGAGAAGCTCAAGAACGCGTCACCTCAGCAACGAGATCGGTTAACAGAATTGCCCCGCAGATCTTACGTAGAGCTACGCACGCTTCTGAATCTACACGCCTTAGCATTACAAACCCTAACTTCACAAACTCTACACTGTGGTCAAAATATATGAATTGGCTATTTTGCTACTGTTATTTTCATCTCTGTTAAAATATATCAATGAGTAGCTCTTGTAGTGGCAAAATTAAACCATACCACATATTTTGCCTATGTTTTTGAGACATGTACCTAATACTTAGCCTGGTATCTTACAATGGTAAATCCATGTTTAATTTTCAAGTTGTTAAGCTAGAAAAGTATTACTTTTGAAGGTTCAGAAAACAATCATATACCAATTTGTCTAAATAGGCGTTTTTACAAAATATTAACGTAAAAAGTTAACTCGGTTTCAGTACTATCAAGGGATACGTAATTTTAACCTCGCCTCAGTGTTTTGTAAAGTAAGGCTAGACTGAACAGGTAAAGGGGTAAGCACCGAGAAACTTGCATGTCTTTTGGCGTTCAGGACAAGCTACCTGCCGGTTTAATCGCTGCGCGTTTCAACTCCGCAGTGCAAAATGAAACGATCTACATAAAAAAATAGCTTTTCTATTTAAGGAGCTCATGTTGAGCTCTTAAGAATATTTTTATTTAAGGAATCAAGTTTTTGCACCTGTATGGGTGCTTTTTAGTTCCTGTCTATTTAAATATAAGTAGCTACCTATTTAAATATAAGTAGCTGATAATCTACTTCGATTTTTTTCCCTAAGTAACTATACTTAGTACTTAGCTATACTTACTCAATCTAATTCATTAAGTAGACAGAGTCGTCGCAGCAGTCGTTGCAGATGGCAGTTTTGTCAGTTAGTCGAATCATCATAATAATAAATTATATCCGCCATAGGAAGTCCACTGTTAGACATACGCCTGCCCGTATAGATATTAATGCCCGATTACAGAGGCGCCAGCATAAATTTAATAGCAACATAAAAAGCGTTCTCTCTATCGAATGCCTAAAGTGAAAAAGAAACAGGATTAAGTATGCTATTTAGCTATTATAATTACGCTGGCGCCTCTGTATTCGGGCTTATAGTATATAAGTATACCTATAAAATACCATAATCGGTACTCGTATTATGGAAGGTCGCTTCTAATGAAGCTTTTCAAGGTCAGAGTGAATAGGTATCTTCTAGGTTTGAGTGCGTTTCATCGTCGACCACAACGTCGCTTACCATCAAGCGATTTGCTGGTCAAGCGCAGACTTATTGGCGATAAAAAATAAATAAAAAAGCTACATGTATCCAACGCGATCATGTAGTCTTAATGAGATTATCAGTCCGTCTTACCCTGCTATCTTTATCTAAGAGGCAGACTGTACTTACTGCTGTACTGTACGCAGCTATATTTCCCGATCTTTTGATAAAATTTATAGCAGCATTATAACAAAAATCTGCTTAAGTAAGCTAATTTCAAATTCTATCGGATAGAAGCTTTCTCAAAAAATATCCTATAATAAAAATCTTTCCTCGGAGATGATATTCTCCAAAATCTTGCGTATAATTGACGGGGCCGCCCCGAGGCCCGAGTAAAACGTATCGAATATTTTCCGTGTAGCCCCACAGGAGTCAGGAAATGCAATAAATCATGGCCCATTGTCGCGTGGGACCAATTGACGTTGATTTTTCTTCTGTCGTATGCCGTCAGCTTTCGCTTCTTTTTTGGTGTTTGTGGAAAAATATTGCCATTCAGTGATTGTTGTCATCGTTAGATTCGTTAGCTAGAAGATGTTACTAAAGAAAAGTTTAGACGCTGGTGTTATTTCATCATGGCTTTTTATTACGTGAGATTATAAGCCCGATTACAGAGGCACCAGCTTAAATTTAATAGCAACGTATAAAGCGTTCTCTCTATTGAATGCCTAAAGTGAAGAAGAAACCGAACTATGCTATTTAGCTACGATAATATCATTATTACGATGGCGCCTCTATAATCGGGCTTCATAACGCTTTAATTTTTTTTCTGCCGTGTGATGTAGTATTTGTTAAAAATGTTGCTGTTACTTTAATTTGCCAAAATTACCTAGAAGATACTTGGAGCGAGTTTTTGATGCTGTCAATATTTTACCTAACTACTGCGTTCAGGAAATCAAAACAACTTTATGGATTATTGTAAAAATTGTGATATATTTTTGTTAAACTATGAATATTTAACTGTACAAAATACACGGTGTATCTAATTTACATTTAATAATAATTAACAAAAAATAGTAATTATACAATTTATAACATTATTCGATGGCCGGCGACGATCGGTCGTTTGTTAGTGTCTTCCTTAACTTAACTGTAGCGAATTGTTGTGGCCTGAAAGCAAAATATTTCATGTTACTAATAATAAATAACATTATTACTATCAAGTTGTGATAGGCAATATCACAAAAAGAGGGCTTGAAAAAAATCCTCAACGACAATAAACCGAAGAAGGAGAATTTTAAGTCATTATTTAAAATTCAATACGAAATAGATCGTTTATTTATACGATAAACGATTTTTGTAGTGTTAATTGTTTTTAAAATTGTACTCATAAAATAAATCAAAAGGTTTAGAATTCTAAGCGAGATTATGATAAAATATCTCAATTATGATGATCATCTCTGATTAAATTTCGAGACGCCAAGTCTCGAGAGGAAATGCGAGCTATTGTTTATCTGGGGCTACGGACAATATTTTTAGCAAATATTGCAGTATACTCTTATCGACTTCAGTTCTTATCGATAGACAGATAATGAAAAAATAATGAAAAAACAAACCTTAATTCTATTTGTAAACTGCCTGTTCCCGTCCCCACAAGTCATACCACGGTCCAAAAGTGTGACCTTCTTCCGGTAACTCAGCGGTTTCCACTGGTTTCTTTAGCAACTTTGTACGAGGCAGTAATTGTGGCCTCTGTTGTTTCAAAGCTTCATTGAACTTCTGGTCATCAGACTCACTATACGGCCCTTCACTTCGACGCTCAATGAAACGTCTCGCCTCAAGCCTCGCTTCTTCTTGGCGAATCTTAGATTTTTCTGCTTTTTTCGAATCTGTCTCATAGTCGTATCGAGATACACGATGCTCCTGGTCGCTAAAATACGAAATGTTTGACTCGTAAAATCTGTCCTCTCTACGTCCGTTATGGGGCAAAGAGCTGTCGTCGTAACTTCTGTTGATTCTGTTTCTTCTCTCTTTTGTTCTGGTCTCAAAATCTTTTTTCATCGGACGTCGATCTAATGAGTAATCGATTCTTGGCTCTCGTTCACGGCTTTCATAAGACCTGGAGTCTTTTTTTTCTTTCTGGTTTCTGACTTCAGCTTGAGGGTATTCTTTTTTGTGAACTTTTGCATTTTCAAAGTTAGCTTGCCTTCCGTTTTCAAAGTTTGCTTGCCTGACGTTTTCGAAGTTGGGCTGTCGAGACTTTTCTTCACTTGAACGTTTTTTGTACTTCAAAGTTCCTTCATCATGCCCGTTATAAGCATCTTCACTATTAATATTATTGTTATTTCTTTCAATAGGGTTTCCGTACCTGTCGGTATGTTGCTCATTTTCTTTGTACTTGAGAGTTTCAGATGATGCAGAAAATGTTTTAATTTCCTTTGAATTGTCTTTGAAAGTTTTAAATTCCATGGCTTTTGCTGGACTTCTCTCATGGGATGAGCTTTTAGCTTTTTCTGATGTCATCGTTGCGCGGACATGTGGTTTGATTGGAGCAACTTCAATTTCTTCAAACTCTGGCATGTATGCATTTTCTTTACGTTGTTTAATCTTCATTTCATCTTCGTCATCCAAAATCGCCTGCCTGCGACGTCTATCCAACTCTTGTTGTTTTTTCAAAGTCATGTGGTCATCGACTATGATGCAATCATAGGGGTCAGTACTTGAAGCAACAGATTGGACGTCTGAACTACTGTCGTTGTCATATCTTTGCAAAATTTCTCTTCGTTTTACGGTTTTCATTACAAATCCTTCACCGGTTTCGTCATTGTAGAAACTGTTTTCGAAATTTGTTTTTATGGTGCTCGAGTTTGTCATGTCTGAATGTCTAGATTCATTCCGTTGAACAAAATCTTCATGTTTTTCTTCAGCAATAGATTTCTCTGACATACTCTTTTTGTTAATTTGGTTTTGCTGATACCCCTCCATACTCTTACGATTCTTGTCAGTTCTTTCTTCGTTCTGAATTGAACTTAGGCTTTTAGCTTGACGAATACCTCCATTAGGAATTTTCATTTCTTTCCTGTCAATTGTTTCTTTAGTGCGCATTTGTACATTTTCAGCTTGGGGTGGCGGTGATTTTTCAGGACTAGCTTGTTTACGAACATCGGGAACTTCAGGAGCAGGTCTCAGTTCTTTCTTAATTTTTCCAAACAGCTTCTTTTTGTACTCGGGCACGGTATCAACGATATCTCGGTGCTGCCAAAGAGACATTCCTTCCATTATTTCTTCAGATGTTGTACGTCCAAACTTCCAAAATGATTTAGTTCTCTTCACTTTTTGAGAGTCTTTATCCATGTCCAACATGTTACGCAGCATCAGTTGCTGGTCATCAGTTAAGTATCCGTTTGAGTTGGGTGCCTTGGGACCTCGCTTCAGGCTCTGGGTTTTCAATAAATACGCTTTATGATTAATAGCTTGCTGAGCTGATTTACTACAAAACAAACAAAAAAATAAATGAATACTACTGCTACAAAATAAGAAGCAACAAAAAGAAATGATACAAGCATCTACTGGAGAGATAAGAAGGAACCAAAATATTCTAACTGGTATGATATTTAACCTGATTGGAACGCGAAGTCTCTGAGCTTCTTCGTCGCTGTAATCAACATCAGGTTGTGGCGGTGGCTCGTTAGAGAAACCAGAATCGTTGGAGCTGTGCAGCGATACGTTTCCAACTGCACCGACAGCCGTCACAACTGTCTTGGCTGGACCGGCCTTGTTCTGAGTCATCTGAAATATGAAAGTAAAGTCAATTTAGTGGAAAATGCTTTACTATAAAGGATTAAGTAGAGCTTTTTTTCACATATTGAAATAACAAGCCTGAAGGTCAGCGCGCGAAATTCAAATTTTCTTGGGTTTTTTTTGCCACTTACAGCATTTACAAAATTTGATGCACTTATGTACATAAACTAACCCTTACTTTTTGTATTTATCTTGTCAACAATACCTACTCGTATTTTGGTCACAAAACTAGTTTACGGAGACTCATCATGAGTAGTTCACCTATCCCAATAAAACTTAACTTCTTGACCTAAACTTTGGAACCTCTTCCTTACAATTTTATCTAGATTTAAACAATCCTTCACTATAGTTCTGTTGTAAATCGACGGGGAAGTGCTTACAACTCCTAACTTGAATTTTTTACGAAAACAACTTATTAATGCAGTTCGATAGAGAATTGAATTACGTATTCTCCATGTTCATTCAATCAGAACACGATCTGAAAAAAAATTACGCAAATGCAAAAAAGATCTTGTTCTTTTCAGCTTACCTGCGAGCGCATCGGCAGCGTCTGCGGTCCGAAGCTTCGAGTCTCAATCACCGCGTGAGTGGTGAAGCTGGCCGACGACGTGGAGCTCTTGATAGGCCCAGCGCTGGGCTGCGCCGGCGTGGACGAGTGGAAGTTGGCGCTGGCTGACGTGCTCAGCGCGCTCGGGGACGGCGCCGGGAGCGTCGGCGGCAGCCCGGGGGAGCCCGTGCTTAGCCGGCCCTGCGGTGACACGAGTTCATTAGTTGCGTGTGTGTTGCGTTTAGATGATAGAGTAAGGAACTTCTTGGTTGTTCCTAGAGTAGATTCATAAATCAATGATCAAGAGACGTATTCTTTTTAAAATACAGGGTTATCCAGAACTGGTTTACTAAGGCGAAAGGAAATTATTCAGACCATCATCGTTACGAACAACTTTTTCTATGGGCCAATCCGGAATTCCAGCTAAAAAAAATCTGTTATTCCATATAATATTTTGTCTATTTCGAGTCGATTTAGAGTTCAAGTCCAATTTTGTACGGAACAATTGTTTTTTTTTCTCGAATTTTGAATCAGCTCCATAGTAATTGTTGTTTGTAATGATGGTCTCAACGGTACGGGGTAAACAGAAAACCCTGTATTTCTTTATCATTTTGACGTCATAGGCAGGTTGAATATCAAAAATGTCTTATGGTGCGTGAGACGAGCAGCGCCGCTACGCTCTAGTGAACAATATAGAGCTCTTTATCAACAACTTAAGTTTCTCCTTCTTAAAGTTGTCGCTGTTATTGTGGTGAGCAGTGACAGTGTTACCGAACATGCGCGCGGGCGGGTGGTTTTTGTGTAAGAGCACAGTAGTAGCAGTGCCACCTCATTCGGCTTCTGCGTTAATATCTACCGAGCGATATAGAGCTGTATAACAATAGCTTAAGGTTCACCTTGCTGTTATTGTGGTGAGCAGTGACAGTGTCGCTGACCATGCGTGCGGGCGGGTGGTTGTTGTGTGAGTGCACAGTAGCAGTGCCACCTCATTCGGCTTCTGCGTTAATATCTACCGAGCGATATAGAGCTGTATAACAACAGGTTAAGGTTTACCTTGTTGATGTGGTGAGCAGTGACAGTATCGCCGAACATGCGCGCTGGCGGATGATTGTTATGTGAGTGAACGGTGGCGGTGGCTCCAGGCTGCGCGTGCGTGAGCGGCGCGGGCGGGGGCGCCTCGTTCGGCGTCTGCGCCACGCTCCAGCGAGCGGGCGATGTGGTGCTATAACAACAGTGGAAAAAAACATTGATAAAGAGACTGTATAGTGTTCATTCATTCATCTCGGCTAGATAAATTCTTTTTTATGGTTCCGTACCCAAAGGGTAATAACGGGACCCTATTACTAAGACTACGATGTCTGTCACCAGGCTGTATCTCATAAACCGTGATAGCTAGACAGCTGAAATTTTGACAGATGATGTATTTCTGTTGCCGCTATAACCACTAACTACTAAAAACAGAATAAAATAAACATTTAAGGGGGACTCCCATACAACAAACGTGACTTTTTAGGAGTTTTTTTGGTCACTTTTAATAACGGCAAGAGGAGTGGGGCTAAGAGGGCTCCAACACGGTATGGAACCCTTTGTGCGTGAGTCCGACTCGCACTTGACCGATTTTTTTGGCATAGTGTTAAAGAAACCCTATTCAATCTTCGCACCATGTGCAATCATCCCTAATTTCGAGATAGATAGGTATGACGTGCCGTCGCCAAAATGAATACCCACTAACTTTAGCTTTACTGTTCAAATGTTGATGTAACAACGGACGGTACTTACTATTAACCATTTTAGATTCTCATAGTAACAAATATTATTTCTAAAATTATTATAGTCTACTTTATGTTAGTAAAGTAAAACCTCTACGACCTACACCTACGAGTCCTACGACCTACCTATCAGACTCAAAATATATCGTCGTTAGAGACGTCAATGTATTTTTACCGACTTCCAAAAAGGAGGAGGTACTCGTACTGTGTTCGTCTGTATGTTTTTTTTGTGTATGCTCATAGATATTTTCGCCAATTATGAACCGATAAAAATATACTTTGGAAGTAGTTATACCCAAGTACTTCCAAAAAAATTCATCGAAATCGGCCGAGCCGTTATTGATAAATCATCAATAATGTAGATGGATGTCACACCGATTGATGCAAACAATTCGAATTCTGTACACGGTGGAAGTCGGTGTTGCATTTTTTTTCGAAAAATAATGTGGTTTTCAATTAACATTATAAAATTTTCAGATACCTAATTTTGCTATCAAACTCAATACAACTGATCATCGTCTGCATCAAGATCTGCATATTCTAGTCCATGCCACGACCAACATCCATCAGACGATTCTTGCAAATAAAATCTTCGTAGAGGTTTATGAATTTCCCACATCGATTGAGTATTTTGATGTTTTTCCATGATATCACAATTTTTTACACATGTATAACTAACACATCACCATTAGCACTACGTTATGTCGGTACTAGTTTCTTAGTCTTTATTAAGTCTTTACACTTGATTTACGAGTATCTATCATTATCATTTAGAAGTATATCTGGAGTGTAGATGTAAAACACTGCATAAATGTTAACAAGAAAGAGTTCATCGATTTATTATTATATATAATACTCGTATGTCACTTTTTATCATCACAAGTTTCACAACCTATCACAACACTAGCAAAAATTAAACTGATATGACTAAGTCTTTAGGTACTGCACAAATTGGTTCTTTAAGAAACAAATTGCAACAAATTTCCTCAAGCTGAATTATATTGGAAAGTGGGTCATTTCCTTTACCTGTATGAATAAATACTAGTTTAATGCGAAGTGATGGATGCCTATAGTGATTTATGAAGTAGATAATCGATTAAAGCAAACTTAGTACATGCTTCATTGGCATTTCAGTTCTGTAAGTAGGTAAATTTAAACCTTCATCGGTAGGTGGACAACTGAATTACTTTTCATGTATATCTTTCTTTTTATTAATTATCATCGTCTTATCAGCCATATGTCTCGATATCTATAGTAAGGACCGGTTGGAAGCGTCTTGAATCCCGCTTGATCCTGGAGCATTAATGACTTCATCTGCCTGTTCACCTTGTGAGTGAACGTCCTATGTTTCTCTTTTAGAGAACTTTTCGACTTCATCATCGGTAATCATTCCTGCGTGGTACGTGCCCTGCCATTACATGATGATGCCATGACTTATTAATCTGTTGAGCAATGTCGGTAATATAATATATTATGGTAGTACGTACATAGTACTAATTGAATTAGTATTTAGTGGTAGCAGTATTAATGGATATGTAGCACGCAATAATTAAGTTGTAGTGTTTCATTAACCAGTCACAGTCAAAGTAACAAACACATGTTTATTAGAACAAATAGCAGTCATTAGGTTATCGTGTAAAGCCGCTAAAGAATAATTTCATGCGATCTTGAATTGTTACAAAAGCATTCCAGCCGACTTATTGTTGTCAGCGGAGCAAAAAATATGGCGCAAATGGCACTTTATCTGACTGGGTTATTGATGGCGATCTGAGAAACTGTTCTCACTGTGATCCATGCGTTAGATAAATTTTCTCGAGCGCGTTATGTATAGCGTACAGTAGAATATATAGGTATAAAGTAACTAGCTGACCCAGCAAACGTTGTTTTGTCAAATAAAAAAAATCTGGAAAATCCCCTACACCTAGAAGTATCAAAAATAGCCTTGGAACTATTTTCACACTTAGCAAATACTGACTGCCTCTGTGGCTCAGTGATTAGTGACCCTGACTCCTGGGTCAAAGAGGCGTGGATTCGATTCCCACCCAGGACAAATATTTATGTGATGAACATAGGTGTTTGCTCTGTGTCTGGGTGTTATTTAGATATTGTCTTTATAAGTATGTATTTAAAAATATGTGTATGTAGTATATCAGTGTCTGGCAGCCAAATTACAAGCTTTGCTTAGTTTAGGGTCAGAGACCGTGCGTGAAATGTTCCCTAATATTTAGTAAACACGATTATAACTTCTTCTTTTACATATTCTCAGACCAACCGAATATAGCTATACAATTTTTTTTGAAAGAGTTCGAACATTGTGACACGATTTTTATTTATAAGAAGAAAGAAAATAATTTTTCTAAATCATTGTAAGTAATATTGAAATAGGAGCTATAATAATTTAAACAGAAAAGCACCTACTTATAATATTGATTGATTTATTATTTTAATGTATTTTTATTGAAAATACATAGAAACCGTAGAGAGAAGGGATTTTAAAATGATATTCAAAATAGGTATGCAAAATTATAAGAATGTGGCATTTTTTTAAATTTTAGGTGAAATTAATAAATGGCACATCCTTATTCACACAGAAGAGAGAAGGAAATATTCATCCTTATAATATTGCGTATCCATTTTGAATATCATTTTAGACTCCCTTCTCTCTACGGTAGATACTAATTGAAACATGGTAGCCATTGCATCTAAGAACGAGCGTTGAAACAAATAGTGCCTACGAGTATATACCTACTTACTATTTTCAACCAGAATAAAAGGATTCATAACGAATCCAGAAATTTTGGTTGATCTTTGAATTTAAAAATCAAATCTTATTCATTGAAATTGGTCTTTTGAACTTACTTTGTCATCTAACCAACCACAAAAATGCGGCATATTATGCTCTGCAGTTGCGGTAATTCGTGACGGTATCACTAAGTGGTGGTTACTGGAGCATGGTTTTTGTAGATAGCAGCTAAAATGTTACTAAGAGTTCGTTTTTGTGCAACAAGTTATTATGGAGTCACGATTCTACTTAAGTTTTTTGCAATATTGAAAACGATTTCTGTTGTTCTATATATGACAAGATCGTAGTAAATCATTCTTGAGAAAAAAGAATCGGTAGAAACTTTTCAGTCTAAAACTGCACGCCTCTCCACTACCACGATTGCTTTAAATCTTAACAGGAATGATATTTAAACTTTTTGATTGCAGTATCTAAGTCCTGTACAGTTCGTTCGATTACACGTAGGTACATAAGTAGACATTTCAACATTTATCGTATCCGAAATTAAGCTATCACGTTTAGTGGAGAGCGCGCAGTTTTAGACTGAAATATTTGTATCTAAGTGTTTAATGTCTTTGACTGCAACTCTGAGCTTGCTAACTATGGAGCTACATAATATATTTTGTGCTGTGAATTTAAGTCACAGCACGATTCACAATAATATGTAAATGTGTAACCTAAGCACAAACCTCTCTCTTCCTGGAAATATACCGCGTTACTTTTATATACTACGCTGTCAAGAATATTAATGCTACTTCCTTGTTTAAATAAAACGAATCTAGTTAGTATGTATGTCGGTGTAAGAGATGATGCTCCTGAGATATGTTTGGCTTCTCTACTTATCGTTATGCGTCAGTGTAAAACTCCAGAGTGATAAATAAGTTTGTATACCTAGGCCGGAAGGCTATCCCTGGTGCAAGAGTGATTTTGGCATTTCATGGTTTGTCTTTTTTGTAAGGTAATTTTTATTCCCTACTAGCTGACCCGCCAAACGTTGTTTGAGCATATTAATAATAAAAAATATCACCAAAAAATATGATTATAAATTGAGATATAAACTATCATCTATTAATTTGGATCAAACTGCACACAGTGTACAAAATTTGCCATTAACAACACTAATTAACACAATAGGCTCAATTATAAAGGCGCCATCGTAAATTTTGTTTAAAGCAACCTTAAAAGTGTTCTCTCTGTCGAATGCCTAAAGTGAAAAAGAAACAGAAACATTCTAAATAGCTAAAAGAGACGCTTGTACACAATAGTAACTGTTCTACTGACAATGTGTTTGCTTACCTAGGAGGCTCGTCGTTAGCAATGGGCTCTGTGTAAGCGAGCGGGAACCAGCCCGCGTGGTGCGTCCTCAAGTTTTCCCCGTACTGCCAGCCTTTAGTCCTCTCCCCTAGGAGAGCCAGCATGTCTCCTTGCTGGAAGCTGAGCTGGTTGTCTCCGGCAGCTGCGTATGCGTACAGAGCCCGAGCCAGCGGAGGATCTCGGGACGTGCAGTTGGGCGGAGCGAGTGATGACGGACGGGTGGCGGTGCGGACGTCGTTGTCTGAGAAAACATGAGATGCTTAGTCACTTCATTCAAAGACTAATTCCAGTGAATATGTGAAACATGTATAACGCACAATTCATTTGATAATCACAAACTCTCATACATATCACGAATCAATCAAACAATTTAATATCGTTAAACTGAGCTCTATTTTTAACAGGCACTTTTTTTTCTTAGCAGCCGTGGTAGTTGTGTAATTGTGTACTATCATTTATTGAAATAAGTGTTATCATAAAATCTGTCTTTGTACAGAAAAAGAATACATAAACATTTACATCCATGGATTTCAAAAAATCCACTTGCGAATTAAACAGCAAAATAATATAATCTTACATCAACAAAAATGCGAAAATAGCAAAATTGTTTGTCGAGGGTAGCATAAAAGCGCTAACGTTGTAGCTTATGATTTAAAGCTGAGAAATAACAATACTTTGTGGTTGATTAATTCCAAAGATATGGTTTGGCTGGATAGTCAGGAGAGGCATTGATTTTGGCGGGAGGCCAAGCGTCCGACGTAAGCTTACTCAAACTTTGTCGAAGTAGATCCTAGTTAAAATACGTGCAGCTTCCTTGTTCTATTAGTTAACTTAGTCTATTCAAAGCGCGAGTGAAGTCAAGTGAATCTGAAGGGGAAATGGTCATTTCAGGACACATGGTGCGCACATAAATTATGAATAGAGAATATGCATTATCCCACAAAGGAAGACAGATAATCTGATTAAAACTAGTCCAGTATAGACAAGGCCTAGTGGACGTCTCAGATGGATAATGATGACTCGAAGTATAGTTAAAAGAAGCATTGCTATTCTTACCCTGGTCTCCATTCATTGAGCTGGCCTGTAGATTGAAGTCGGATTTGGCCCTGGACAGGCCTTGCGCCGGGGAACCCAGGTCTCCAATAGATCTCACGTCCAAGCAAGAAGCGTCAACTGATCGTGTTTTTCTCAGTTGCGATCCTACCGAGGCACGGTCATCGTCGTCTCCGGTCCTTGGGCTTGCGTATACATCCTCATCAGCCCAAAATGATACTTGCTGTAATGACAGTAAATAGCATAAGCGTGTGATAAGACTCAAGAAAAAACTTGAGCGAAAACGAGACCGATCTAAAAATCATTTCTGTACATTCGATAAACTCGAATGTATTTTGTATTATTTAACTTTTTTTATGACATTTTTACCGAGAGAAATTAAAACTAAAGTAAATTCAAATGAACAGAAATGATATGTAAGGTACAGTTCGCATAATTTATTATTCAATTTTTTTGTCGCATATAGCTAAATAAAAATAAAACAGACGTTATACAGTGCTATCATTCTAGACATGTCTATTAAGAAAAATGTTATACGCGTTCGCCTCAGAGATAATAAATATTATGTGAGACTAATGTCAACCTGCGGGTCAGTCACGTCCGTAACGTTTTTAAGGAAGCCAGTTTTCCTCAACCACGTCTTCACTTTCCACCAAACGAGATAGACTTCGCAAGCGGACCCGTCGGGAATTAAAAAGAAATCAATAGTTTTTCCCACCCGCGATCCCCAAAACACACTTTGCGCTCTTCCCATTTTTACAGCGAGCACCCTTCCGATTTATCAGGTCAATTTTCCGGAAAAAACAAACTTAAATGGGCAATACGCGATATAAGGGCCCATAAAATAATTTTACGTTAGTGGCGACAGATTTTTACGATACAAGACTGGAGAAGGAGACGACGGTGTTTTATTAAAGTGGGAACCATTTGACGCGAAATGAAAATCTGTCAGAAAGTTTAGAGCGGTTCTTCATTTCCCAAAGTTCAGGCCTAAATGGGTTTGACGTAATCCTAATAGCGTGCCATTTTGTAAGCTGCTTACATGCTTGTTATGTCATTTTTCACATCAGCACCGGAGCTCGGGAGTAAAAGCCAGAGCAGAGATTCGCGCTGTGTTTTTAAATATTTTCCCGCTTAGTGATAAATACGAGCCGTTCTTGTTACGGAATGAGACTTGCCGCACATATAATGTACTAATTCACAGCGTTTTTACCCTTTGGGTACGGAACCCTAAAAACAAAGTCGAAAGAAACCTTCTGTTTTGAAGTTGGTTAAAGATAGTTCTTCAAAACGCAAATAAAGATATCAAAGCCAACTAACCCTCATCCTGCTCACGAACATGGCCTCAACATTCGGTGGCAGGTACTCCCTGGTCCGGGAGACCTCGAGCCACTCCTCTAAGCCCGCGTTGTAGGAAGCAGCACCAGCAGAATGGTATGCCAGCCAGTGCTTAGCCAGGGAACACTGCCGCTCCAGGACGAAGCCGTAGCGGCGACGCTCTTGTGTCATGGCCTGGAACGAATAGGGTAGGTGACTAAAACAATATAATTAGTCCATCAGATTCGACAGACACGTATTTTTTCTTATGTCAATTAAACAACAATTGATGAAGATCATAGGGGCGGTGTTTGAAATAACATGGCATTATTGCTATGACGATAAAATAAGCCCTACCTAGGAGATGTTTGAAGTTTGTCCACCATCTTTGTGAAATCAAATTTGACATTTGATCAGCAGTTCAAGTGTCATTTGTGTCTAGATTACATAGCAGTTTCTATAGATTTTCGACGCCATGTTTGTGGAATCATGCATCACAACTTTTTTACTATATGTCACTTCTACTGTTTTTCCTTATTCTGAGATGAAGATATAGTCACGTTAAAGGTATGCGTAACTTCACGGCTAGACTACAAAAGTATAAACATCTGACGTAGAAGTGACATCACAAGCCTCCACTCCCGAACTTTACAAGGTTTATCTGTGTCATTTTATTGTTTGATTGACAAAACAAAAAATACGTGTCCCATAGTTTTTGATAATCTAACAAACGGATTAATTATAAACTGGTTTTTTGTTATTCAGTCATCATGCATATTGTAAAGCTTTTACCGAGTCCGGTGAGCTAGTACATATTAATATCATAATAACCCTTCCATTGTGTAAGATCTATAGTTACGCCTATCCTTGAATAAAGGGGCTCACCAGAATACCAGCGTTGAGTGTTGGGTCCTCCCAGCACTCAGTATTTTATAGCTGAGGTGAAACCCTTTCGACACTTTTGTTTTTTCACTATTTTATAAGTTTTTTTTTTATTTGTACTTGTGTCGAATAAAGATATTTCATTTCATTTCAATTCATTAAGGAACCGGAATGTAATGTGGCAAAGACTGCTATTTTTGCACAGTTAGTTACGAATTTAACCACACATTTTGAGGAAGTGTGGACCTTAGCACTCGGGGACATCAATAGTGAATATTAATTACATCATAGTGCATTTTAAATAAATAATAAAGTCGTCTGTTAAAGATCATTGGACGCAAGCGACTATATACAAATCTACTAATCGATGTTCCGAAATGTAAAAGTCTTTGTCCAGCATTGAGCGTTTCCGCTGATAATGATTATAATAATGAAATTGTAAGTAGTATTTTAAAAGAAACAATGATGTACTTTCTACAACTAGATAATTCTTCTACAAGAGATTCCAACCTCTCATAATATTATAAGTCTAATGTACCCAAACAGAAGCTGGCAGTACAACAAATTTTGCCTAAAAAAATAAGTACCTAAGTGCTATTTTTAGTTAAGTTTGAAAAGGACTTTCATAAATTGTGAAGGCATTGAAGATTGTGACTCAAATATAAATAGTAGTAACGGTACTTACATTTTTCAGACTTTGTTCACAAAAAGCATCCAATTTAGTCTTTTCCTCTTCAAGTATTTGCATATTCTGAGAACAAAGAACAAATTAAGTTTTAATCAAGACAATGGACGACTCGAATGATAATTCGAGGTAGGTAAGTATAATAATAAGCCGTGGTGGTCTAGTGGTGGTGACACCCACCTTTCGATTGTGAGGTCGCGGATTCAAATTCTGGTCCTGTACCACTGAGTTCTCCGGAATTTTGGCTTTCCTGGCTTTTAGGTGAAGGAATACATATTGAGCTTCGACAAATATCTACAGAGCCACAGTCCCTAAGTGAAAAAAAAAATGTCCGAGCGCCGTCATGCATACCGACTTAGATATTTACATTAAATAATTCACAATGACTCGTTTTCTCGAATCTCGACGTTATATGAAAAAAAAAAAAATGTCCGAGCGCCGTCATGCATACCGACTTAGATATTTACATTAAATAATTCACAATGACTCGTTTTCTCGAATCTCGACGTGATATGCTTGTAACCGAGCACTTTGGTATAGCGCGGCAATCACCATGCGACTAACGGAAAAGCCTGCCCACTACGTAGCTTGGGCAGGCTTTTGGCTCGGACACTTTTTTTGCACGATTGTGATTCTATAGATATTTGCTCGAAGATCAAGGCATGAGGCAAGCTGCTGACGTCAGTAGAAGAAATTCGATGGTGTGTCCACCAACTCGCACTGGGCCAGCGTGGTAGATATGGCCTTGATCACCTTTCGTTGGTAGTAGTCGTCCTGCAGTAGACATCAAAAAAACGGCTGGTGCAGTACAGTACCTTCATCTCTTTGTCCATGGCTGATCCAACTTTGGTGACATTTGTTTTTTTCTTGCGTTGTTTCTTGATCGTAGCAGCGGCTTTGCTGTAGCTTTCCGACCGCAGCTTGTGTTGTTGCAGGAACCTTTTTTGTTCCGACTGCAACATATGAAATTAAGTTAGTATTGTGTATACTTTTACAACATATTTGCTCGTAAAGTGGCTGTAATTACACCAATTTCAATTTAGTAATGTATTTCATTACGCACTTGTGCGTTATTGTAATGTAAAACGCACGGCGGCACCGACTGCAGAACTCTGTGGTCTCGTTTCTCCTACTTTCACTCAAGAGAGTGAGAGACATTACGCACTTGTGCGTTATTGTAATGTAAAACGCACGATGCTACTCTCACTCAAAGTCATAGTTTTATTAATTTCCTCGCAAATATGTTTTAAAACGTCGTATTACATACGCGCGCTTTGAAAATTACAGCCTCTGCTTCCTTATATCCCTCGCCTACGGCTCGGGCTAGCAATATCGCTTCGGCTGTAATTTTCAACTTACCGCACTCAGATCATAATGTACTATTTTATTTACGTAATATTTCTTCAACACCGTGTTCATACACTTTTGAATATCAATGTAATTAATGTAGGTAGGTACATAAATTGTAGGTATAGGTACAGAGGCCATCCAGTAGGTGGTAGCAAATAAAATTGCATTAGTCTGATATTCTTGTTTTGTTTATGTTACGTTAGCAAATGTTACACAATTTCGAAGTTTTCACTCAATGTACCAACTTTTGTACCGCTTTAATTTTGTAGACAAACATAAAGTTTACCATCAAACCCACTTCTTGCTTCTCTCGGAACTTTATAGCGCAAAAGAAATAAAAAAGTGCCTATTTTACAACAACCGTAGGTAATTTAGTAGCTTTTACTATGCATTTGGTGATAACTTTGAGCACATGTGGTGAAAACCTCAATTATTTTTACGACGGTTAGTAATGTATTATTTACGCAATAAAGAGCCTACACATTCATAAAATTGTATTACTGCGTTTTCTATGCTTTTAGATGTGGAAATGTTGTCGATGGCGATGTAATGTCTCTTTTGTCGAAAACTTATTCAAAACTGACTAAACAAAATATTACAAGTCATAAGTAGATAGGTAGGTGTATAATTAAAGCCTGAAAAGGTGCCAGATATATTATTACACATGGGAAACTTTTGTACCTGCAGGTAACAAAATAAATATAAATGTGAAAAGTTGAAAATGTTCATAAGATTTTTTTTCATATTAAAAAATAGGTAATTAAAATAAATATCCCTGAAATAACACGCTTTTTGTCTAATTGAACCATCTCGTTATATGAACGTACGAAAATTAAAAAAAAAAATCTCACTCTGCCGTGGAAGTACGGTACCTACATACTGGCAATAAATTGATCTAACTAATCAAGTTCTAATTCTATAAAACCGTATTACAAGCCAACAATATACGTAGTAGTCTGTGTAGATTGATATTCATCCTATCACAGTAGGGTAGTTACTAGAGGTAGAATACGAAACAACAAATGAACTCAAACATTGCCCTAAAACAAAGCACAAACTTTTTAAATCCGTACCTTATCTCACCTCCATCTAAGTATCTAAGCTTGTTCTTGCCCGGATCCTTTCCGTCCGTAAACAATTCTCGGAAACCGTGGGTACATATAAAAGGATATACAGGAATAATCTTGGAGATCTAGAGAGATGCTTTCCCTCTACCTGGCGCGCGAGACACTTATATGTAGCAAAAAATCATACATCGCAAAATGCATGTCTACGATAGGAAACAATTTGACAACGTGTTGACAATTTTAATGTCAAAATAATATTTTGCAAAGACATTTTCAAACTTTGACATTCACACAAACAATATTTATGATGTTACATTGTTTAAAATCTATATATTCAATAATTTTGAAATTAAAAGGTCAAAGCCGGCATGTCTATGTTGCACAATGAGCGCATGTAACAATATTAACCAAAATATCAGTGTAGGTCGGGTGAGAACTACGCTGAAATGGATTGGAATCAGTTTGTGACATAAAATTAGGTACGTAAATTTTAAATTCCTAACCTCCGGGCTACGAAACGACATGTCATATCTTACAAGATCAGTGGTACATATAAAAGGATGTAAAGGGAAAAATCTTATTGACTGACCTGTACTACTTTCGTATCTTTTTCCAGATTAGTTTCCAGGGGAACCAGTAGATCCACGTAGAATGCCTTCAGCTGAAACAAATAAGTAGAGGATTATTGCGTTGGGACAACCAACAAAGGTTCCAAGGCTCCATAGCAAGGGTTGGCCAAACAAAAAGACGGATGTATTTTGTTTGCGTCGGAACTGAGTTGTTTTGAATAACCTGATGAAGAATGAACGCGGTTTGACTGTTAACTTTGAGTTGAGGTGTCTAATAAAGCTTGTTGTTTCAAATTTGTTTGTGTTTACTTAGATTTTCTGACTGGATAAATAATAATACGGAGAGTTTCGACTAGACAACGGATATATTAAAATAAATCAGTGAACTCATAATTGTAACCAGGTATAACTGTAAACTAACAACCCTGCAAATGCAAAAAAATCAACAGTTTCTAACAAAATGATCATTAACTTTGATAAATAGTATCAAACAGCTGATTAATTTTTGCGTTTTCAGGAACGAGTCCGTAGTGAAAGTTAGTCACAACGACGAATAATTTTTTTATAAGGCCAAAGTGCCTTTATTAACTACAAAAAAACTACACTACTACTACTAAAAACATTGGATCATCCACAGACCTTTGAAGGTCTAAAGATTATCCAAATGCCCCTGCCAGTTGGCAGCATGCTGGCTGCATTGCCACGCTGAATGGCAATGCTTATGCGTTGAGCCAAATAAACACCAGCATTTTGGACACGCGTCGCGTCCACCAGACGCTAAGAAAGACTTTTGAAAAAAAAAAATGTAATAGTATATATCAAAATGCCAAGTCGATGGATGGAAATATCCGATAAGTAAAGAAACAGTATATGAAATAATGTTCTTTTTTTATCATGAAATACAAGTCTTTTACGTAAGTGTGTATTTAGGTATTTCTATTTGAGCAAAGGGGTCTTAGCTAGGAGTAAATATTTTCTTTGAAAAGGATGCCAAAGCCCTCGACATTTTACTAAACATATTTTTCTACATTTTCGCCTGCAAACAAATAAGTGGGTGGTAGCGATGAAAGAATGTACTTAGAAAGAAAATAATCTTAGTTCTATCAGCTGCCTACGACTATTTTTATCCCACTATAAATTATTTATTTACCATGCTTGAAAATATGGCAAACAAATAGGCTGCAAAAAATTTACATTCAATGCTTATTTATCTGTAGAAAAATATATGTAAGGTTTATATTTCGAGTCACATCAGAATGATACGATCGATAAATATTTTCCTTCTGAAACTTAAGGCCGTATGAAAAAAATATATTAGCGAAATCATTTTACAAATCTAACCTATTTTTTACCGACGTACTATTTTCGTCTGTATGTATTTTTTGTGTATGTTCATCGATATTTTTGCCAAATGTGAACCAATTTAAAAAAAAATCGATATGGTATACTCCCCAGGTAGTCTTATATAATTTAATCGAATTCAGCTGAGCCGTTTTTGAAAAACAACAATAATGTACATGGATGTCACATCGATTTGTGCAAATTATTCGAATTCTGTATACGATGAAAGTAGGTGGTGCCATTTTTTGCGAAAAATAATTTATTAGAAATAATATTCAGCTTTATTAAAAAGTCATGGATTTGTTCCATCCATTAATAAAGAAGAAAAAGAATTGCAAAAATGTATGTTTACAACTTACTCTATTTTTGTACAAATACAATGATAGGTACTTACAATATTCATCTGCTGATCTTGAATCTCGCGGTAAACCTCGACGACCTTCATAAGGGCGGTCCCTGCGAACAAATCGGTCAGTAGGTCTCACAGTTATCACACCCAGCACTGCTTCTTACTGCGAAACTTGTACTTTACTGCACAACTTGTTTTGGTGTCAGAGGGACATTTAAAACTTTACGACTTTAAAATGTTTGAAACTTGAACACGAAAATGGGTCTTCTTAAGTTATTGCTGTATGAGAGGTTTTATTTACTGTTATGTTTGGTATGTATGTACTGTTATGTTTTTGTTGAAAATTCAAAATGAGAGGTATAAAAATGGAAGTTGAGCTTTTTTTACAAGCTTCTATTTAACTTGCAATGGATGTACCTGTGTAGGTATGTATGTACTTATGTAAGTTCGGGTAGAATCTAGCAAGTTAAATTTGACAAACTTCCCGGTTTCCGATTGAGCTGAAATTTTGCACGCATATGTATATCGCTTGACAATGCATTGATATGGTACCGTGGAGCTGATCTGATGATGGAGTTGGAAGGTGGCCATAATAACTCCTGTACTAAACAAGATAGGTACACCCGCCGTGTTTGGGCTCGTTTTACTTGTCATGGCTAGCACTCTGCTGCTATATGATTTCCAGGTTCACAAAAGCTTGTATTTATAGAAAGTTATATTTTTGTAATAATTTGTGAAAAAATAAAAGCTGGTATTACGGTAAACATGTGACAAATCAAACTGCACAATATTGAACAGGTGAGAATTTTCAATTCGGGACTATTGAAATTTAATCCATCCAGGATTATTGAAATTTAATCCATCCAGGATTAAATTTCAATAGTCCCGAATCAAAATTATTACAAAAATGAGCAGGAAGGCAGTATTTTTCAACATGCAAAATACTATGCATTTATTTGCACACTGGATTGCTACGAAGAAGTGCAAAGTGCGGCTCAGTATAAACTTACAACTTTAATGCGACATAATAACGTGTCGCTGTGCAAGTGCAAACTATTTAGCTCTTTTTGGTAAACTATGCACGGAACAATGTAAACTTTCCATATTAGGTAGGTAGGTACTCATCTCATTTTAAGGTGCTCGGGACTTTGCAGGGACAAGCTTTTAAAATGGCAAAAATTAGTTCATCGTACATACACAATGTTTCTATGAGTTTCTTCTTTTTCTGTTTAGTGTTAACTTCTAATATACTACGTTATAATCTGCAACATCATCAACTGTGCTAACTTAGATGACCTGCTTTGTTTATGTATCTAATTTACTTTCGCAAATGAAAAATTATATTACCTACACATATTACTCCATGGACAAAGTGTCCGTTGCCCTTAATCTTCGTTTTTACATAGATACTTAGTATAAATCTACTCCTACCACTTTGGTTTCGACAAAATTAACCATGCGCTATTTTAATGAAAACTAGTTGCTTTGAGTTAAAAGCGTTGTTTTTCTCGAAAAAAATGATATTTACCAATATCCGCGCATCCTCCCCATGTTCCTTGCTGGGCTTGCCTGCCGAGCTTGCCGACCGCATCCACGTAGAGCCTTGAAGCCGCTGCAGCACCTACAATGAAACAAACAACAAAGTATTTAACGGTTCGATCTCTTTCTTTTTCATGTAAACTTTATGTGCTGGTCCCAACAGACCACCAGCGCTGGTTGTGTGCAAATAGCACTATGCTGAGCTGGGACTAGTTTGCAACTAAGCTATAGATATATATGTATAAGTTGCTAATTTTCTATCGCATCGTTTATTTACCTTTTTTTGGTAATATGTACCTAAAGTGATGGTCCCAGATAGGTAGGTATATTATTTTTTCAATTTACTGTTAAACTGTGCAGATTGCTGTGCTCTTTTCATCACAAAAATAAGTTAGACCAAAGTTCACAATGACTCGACTCTACCAAATGCAGATTAGTTTTTAACCGACTTCTAAAAAGGAGGAGGTTCTATGTTCGTCTGTATGTATTTTTTTGTGTATTTTCATCGATTATTTTGCCAATAAAATTGTAAACCGAATCGAATAATTATTTTTTTATTTCGAAAGGGTATACCTAGGTGGTCCCATTTAAATTTTACGGAAATCGGCAAAGTCGTTTTTGGAAAATCAACAATAATGTAAACGAATCCAGCGACATATTCGAATTTTGTATACGATGGAAGGCAGTTTTGAGTGCAATACAAAATATTGCGCATGCGCGCTACGCTCTGGGCAAAGCATAATAAAATGCTTGTTATGTAATTTATTGCAAACTTATATTATCCTTGTGACTAATCTGGTGGGGAACATTATGATGCTCTATTTGTATTAATGTACGAAGTGTTTGTATTATATACACCACTATGTCGGTCCGAGTACAGGAAGAGAGCTCCAAGGCGATCCCTTTGAAGAGAGGCGTAAGACAGGGAGATTTTATATCTCCGAAACTGTTTACTGCTACTCTGGAGAACGCCTTTAAGCTCTTGGAATGGAAAGGATTCGGCATCAACATTAATGGCGAATACCTCACTCACCTTCGGTTTGCCGACGATATCGTGGTCATGGCAAAGTCGATGGAGGAACTCAGTACGATGCTTGAAGGCCTAAATCGAGTATCTCAACAGGTGGGCCTTAAAATGAACATGGACAAGACAAAGGTCATGTGTAATTCCCATGTTGTACCCACCCCTATTTCAGTTGGGAACTCGGTTCTTGAAGTCGTTGACTCGTACGTCTACCTAGGACAAGTAGTCCAGTTAGGTAGGTCCGACTTCAAGAAAGAGGCCAATCGCCGAATCCAACTCGGCTGGGCAGCCTTCGGAAAATTGCGTAACGTCTTCTCGTCCGACATACCTCAGTGCCTCAAGTCGAAAGTTTTCGACCAGTGTGTGTTGCCAGTGATGACTTACGGCACAGAAACGTGGTCTCTCACTATGGGCCTTATTAGTAAGCTTCAAGTAGCCCAACGAGCCATGGAGAGGGCTATGCTCGGAGTTTCTCTGCGCGATCGAATCAGAAATGAGGAGATCCGTAGAAGAACCAAGGTTACCGACATAGCCCAGCGGATTGGCAGGTTGAAGTGGCAATGGGCAGGGCACATAGCACGGAGGACTGATGACCGATGGGGTCGAAAAGTCTTCGAGTGGAGACCACGTACCGGCAAGCGCAGCGTAGGACGTCCACCTACAAGGTGGACGGACGACCTCATTAAGACCGCAGGATCGCGCTGGATGCAAGCCGCTACCAACTGGTCTTATTGGAGATCTTTAGGGGAGGCCTATGTCCAGCAGTGGACGTCCTATGGCTGAGAGGAAGGAAGGAGGAAGGATTTTGAGGTTATTTTCATTGCATAGCTAATCTATAAGCAGCTAGTGGAAACAAGTTCAGTGAAGCATGTTTTTATCTGAAAGGATGAGAAATAATCAACAAACATGTTTGGACACAATTTGGCATGTGGTACCACCATCATTATCATATTGTATCATTGATCACCCACCGCTAGTCTCTTTTCTATTTATTGCAATACCATTAATTTCTCTCTCCATACACCAGTCCGGGTAGCACGGCAAGGGGAGAAAACCATTTTATCCACTCCTAATTTCAGATGTCATTGTCAATCCATACTTTATTTCCTCTTCGAGGGGATATAATGGTGGAAAGACTATTAGTCCTTTTGCCATGCTTCCCGTGCTGATGTTGCTTGAACGGTAAAGTATATGATAATGTTATTACTATACAGGGTTATTTCTTATCAATTAGCATCATTTTAGGGGCTTATTCTGTACATCAAAACTAACAACTTTTGTTCTGCTACTTTTGTCAAAACTCAAAAAAAAAAAATGTTGTTCCATAGAAAAATATCGTTCACCCGCGACAAAATGTATGGAACAGCTGATTTACTTTATGAGTTCTGGCAAAAGTAGCAGAACAAAAGTTGTTAATTTTGATGTACAGAATAAGCACCTAAAATGATGCTAATTGATTAGAAATAACCCCGTATACTAAGGGACTAATCGCGCACTAAAATTACGAGATAAATAAATACCTCATCATCCCGACGTTTATGATACGTATATGATAATATTTTCCTACACCATAGATTTCAACCCCTTAACATAGGACATTTTACCTAAATTTAATATTTTCTCGGCTCAAAGATGCCGTCGACACACGGGGCCTACTATTAAATCCCCTATTCATTGCCCGCCGTCTGTGCGGGGGTTTCACAGACGGTCACCGTATAAAGAACCCTTCCATTCATATTTCCACACAATATACGGGGAAGTATTTAAATAGCTGTAAAGTATCTCTGGTAAGCATGGAGTGGCCAGCAATTAGTCGCGATCAGCTGCTTATGCTTTAGTGTTGTGTGTGATCATCAACGATTTGGACAGTGCAATAGCAAGAAATGTTATATTCATCAATGAATCTTCTTGAAAGACAGCCCAGAAACGTTTCTTGCAATTTGATGTAATATCCAACTTCAAATACCTACCTGTTGTTTTCTTTCATTTCTGGTGCATGGTTTACCGCAACTTAAGCACACCTTATTTCGCTGACGAAAAATGTTCTCTAGCTAACCAATTTTAATGCCGACCATAGAGTCCCTACTTTATAATATATAAGAAGCCTGTAGACGGCGTCCATGACTCATGGCACGGAATATGCGAGGCTAACGTCATAGTACGTCGTCAAGTTTGCATAAAAACTGCATGAGCGAGCGAATGAACGCACGCTGCCTTGAGATGAATAGAATGGCTGATGTTCTAGTTTTAACATTTTATTAGATACGTGTAGGTATAATCAATATATTGCAGGATGTTGTTAGATGCAAGCACCTAAGCACAACAAATGACGACATACGCGTGAGGTGACTTAGATATCTCTTCTCTTATCTAAGTAAAAATCATAACGGAGATAGAATCACTAGATTCCACGTTATATCATTTTTTTTAATCCCAAATTATGTAAAAGATTCTGAAAAAGACACACACATTTTTAGAAAAAAATATGTCTAATATGTCAACATAAAAAAATGCCACGTCGATGGTCATCATGAAAAGATGGAGTTCCTAGTTTTCATGTGTTGCAATAGCTAGTATTCAATAGAGAACTATTTCGACACAAGTTAAAGTTAATATTTTATAGAACAACTGATTTTATGCCAATATTCAAGGTTCGATTCCTTAGATTTATTTATATGTACTCGTATGTTCATGGTTATGATTGTAGTGACAAACCTAAGTGATATCACTAAGTCTTTCCAGGAATTATAGGAACAGCTATGTTCAGTGCCTATTATATTAGCATTCTATTTATTTACGTATTCTATTAACTCTATTTAGTAGATCATGAACCTTTGAATTAGACTCTTATGTATAAGTCTAGACCTACATTAATTTACTTGTTTTTAATATTCAAACAGCCAGTTATATTCATTAGGTTTTTAGCCTAAATAAAAGTTATAGTAGACCAACAAAATATCCTAATTCGAGAAACATAAAAAAGATAGAAGTGTTACGAAATTTTTGCGCAGTGTAATATTACAGTTTGACAAATTAATTTTGTGATTGAACAAGAAGCCGAATGCTTACAAAATACTTACTAGATTTCGCGAAAGGAATTGGAGTTACATAATATTATTAAAAAGATGCCTTTGAAATGTCAAATTAGCATTATCAAATCATCAAAATACCGATATTTTTACCGACTTCCCAAAAAGGAGGAGGTACTATATTCGTCTGTACGTATTTTTTAGGGTTCCGTACCCAAAGGGAAAAACGGGAGCCTATTACTAAGACTTCGATGTCCGTCTGTCCGTCTATCTGTCTGTCTGTCTGTCACCGGGCTGTATCTCATGAACCATGATAGCTAGGCAGCTGAAATTTTCACTGATGATATATTTCGGTTGCCGCTATAACAACAAATACTAAAAACAAAATAAAATAAATATTTAAGGGGGGCTCCCATACAGTACGGAACCCTCCGTGTGCGAGTCCGACTCGTACTTGGCCGATTATTTTGTGTTTGTTCATCGATATTTTCGCCAATTGTGAACCGATTAAAAAAAATTTTTTTTAGTTTAAAAGGAAATAGTATATACTTCTGAGGTGGTCCGGTCCCATTTAAATTTCATCGAAATCGGCTGAGCACTTTTTGATAAATTATTATCAATAATGTACATGGATGTCACATTGATTCGTGAATTCTGTACACAGTGGAAGACGTTGTTGCGATTTATTGCGAAAAAAAAAATATTTAAGCTTGCGTCCGTTTATTCATATCAGTTTGTACTACCTCATGAAATTTCAAAAGGCATTCTAAAGCGAAGCCTCCATAAAATGTACTGAATAAGTAGGTACCAAGTTTTATTTGTAAATATCACTAGGTACCTAAGTATAAAATCCGCCGACTATGATACGTTAAGTACATCTGTTTTTCTGACATTTATCTGAGATGAAAAGCATTCATTTTTATGCCAAAAATAAACTATATTAAGATCCAGAGATCTCTACTTACGAAGTAGGATTCAGATTTGGATTGAGAACAGGTTTATCTAGAATAGGCATCAACGTACGCGGGTGTACGCATTCCAAGTCAAATCGAAATATTTTTCTCGATGAGGATGTACATATGTATATTTTGAGTTTCTCACTCAGTGACTGGCAGATTTTAAATCAAGTTTGACGGATTTGGATTTTAGGTTAAACATTTTACGCATTCTATCTACTACCAGGCTAAAAAAGGAAACACGAAATTGCCCGTTTTAGAGCGCCATTTTTGTTGGTCGAGTAAAAAATCTATTGATTAGGTACATTTTTGACTAGCTATGTTTTAGGTTTTATTAGAGAAATCAATACATTAGTGAGACACTTTAATCTTTAGGTGACTAGTGTTGAGATGAATTTTACAGATTTTAGAATGATTGAAGTTAAATATTCTGATGAGTGGTATGCAGTACCAAAGGTTTCACATAAATAAAATCGTGATGTTTCGGCTCTTTAGCTGCTAAAGAACTGTGGCGAAGATGATTTACCCACGCGGTATAACTACAACAAATTAGTAGGTATATTAATTTATAAACTTTTTTCATATTAATCGTCAAGTGCTTGTCACAGACAAGAAAACATGTCAAAAAGCCGAGCGGGAACTGCACTACGGTTGGGTATTTTGAATTTTGTTGTTTTATTTAGCTTTGAGCCGACACAAAATATAGCATGCTTTTAAATATGCCAAAGTTTAGCAACAAAATTCAAAACATCCAACCGTATTTCAGTTCCCGCTCGTAAATAGCCTATTTGTTCCGCGATAAAATGAAATTAGCCACAAAACATCCTCAAAATAAAGTAGGAACAGGCTAAGGGCCATACATCGTGCACAATGCCCAAGTTTATTGCCTCTATGGCGCGGGCTATAATACTCTAGATAAGCCAACAGAGACAATTTGGCACAAACTACGCCCCAGTTTCTACAGCCAAGCAAGCGCGGAACACCGAGGTTTTGCATATAGATGCGCCTATTTGGCTTACACTACATAAATTAATTGTATACGTTCCACTGGATTCGCATCACTCAGATTTATGCATGTGCCGCCTTGGGGATTTCACTTTCGTATTATATTGTGTATCACATACTATGGATTTGTACTTGGCTGCGGAGATTGCGTTCTCTCCATACAGGCTTGTTTTGTATGTTCAATCCTTACTATTATTAAACATCTAAAAGTGGGTTTGTTGGGTTGTTTGTTACTGTTTCACGCAGTAACAGAGGGAGAGATCAAAAACGATACGGGCGAAAGTTTTACGTGACAACGACTTTGAGACGAATGAGAGCGCATGAAGTGTGAGCGGAGCGTAACGCAGTTTCTTGAAGTGTCACCCGGCAAACCAATTTATAAGACGTTGTCACGTCAAAATGCCAAGTCGAAGTATGGGATAGTAGAAAAACCCAAAAAGCACGTGGATGAAGCCAAAAGCAAGAGCCCCATTCCTATATATTTTTGGCTCATTTTAACGCTTAATTCTTGTTTAATTATATCTTGCTTTGTGTGATATTAAATTTATTGTCACCGAAGAACTCGTTTAAAAAAAACGATGTTTTTGACAAAATACATTCTAAGCAAAACTAATATGATTAAACCCTAGAAAAGTAATAATGAAAATATTTAATGGAACTTATGAAACGTTTGATACGTTTCTTGGACTGTTTTTCTATACTTAAGGTATATTTTCATTACCAGCCATGAGGTAAGGTAAGTTTACTACGTATAATTTCTCCATATAACTAAATTTGTAAGACTTGAGTAAGTAATAAGTACGCAAGAGGGAACTGTCTACAAAAGGTTGCTAATTAAAACAACCCTGTATAAATAATCTTTGTCTAGACTATCCTCATAAACATGTCCTTTTCTCCTCCATAAACATCTCGGATGGAGCATCGCACTTTCATTTTATGCTTGAGGGGGGCATTTCCCTAAACAGTAAAATAAAAATGCACTCTCCTTTTTAACCGACTTCCAAAATGGAGGAGGTTCTATGTTAGTCTGAATGTATTTTTTTGTGTATGTTCATCGATAATGCCGTCAATTGTGAATCGTATCGAAAAATTATTTTTAGTGCGAAAGGGTATATTCTCCCGAGGTGGTCCCATTTAAATTTTACAGAAATCGGCTAAGGCGTTTTTGAAAAATCAACAAAGTAAACCATTCGAGCGAAATATTCGAATTTTGTACACTATAGAAGGCGGTTTTGCCATTTTTGCAAATAATAATAATTATTTAAACGTTTCTTACCATGTAACGCTTTCAAGTACGCCTTTCCAGCTGTTATCATCTGCCGAGCACCTGGATTGAATTTATCCAAGATGTTCTGAAACAAGACAAAGTTAAGTTTAGTTTCACCGACAATAACAAACTCGATTGGAAAATGTAACCGGATTCTGTAACGTATAATTCAATCAACAGCCTGACACTTGATCACTGTGGGTAGTATTAAATCTCTAAATCGGGATATTTGTGTTTGTTCTTAAGAATAAAGGGCAGGTAGCGTAATATTTGTTACTGACTCACCCTCGGCGCAATAACAACGGGGTGTTCTAATGTGTCTGCGTGTGTCTGTCTGTGGCATCGTAACTCCCAAAATGAACGGATGAACCATTTTTGATTTTCGTTTTGTTTGTTTGAAAAGTGAATTGGTTGGAATTGTTTGTAACTATGTTTCATCAAAATCAGTTCAGCCGTTTCAAAGTTATAAGCTGTTTTGTTGGCAGCCATAGGAATGATATTGCGTTGGTTGTTTGGTGTTTTGTTTTTTTTTTGTTTGACAATTTTATTTCACTTCCAAATGTTTAACAAAAGTTATCATTAGTCATACTTTTTTTTAAAGAATATACCTTTTCATAATCTTCGTCACAGTTATACATGCAGTTGTTAAATAAAAGTAGGCCTCCTTTCATTCTAGACTTTTGTGAAAAAGGATTATTTTAAAATTGACTTGGAAGATTATAATATAAATGGTAAGTATCTTATCGTGTAGCGTGGAATTTCCATTGAAATAATTATAAATCATAAATTATAATAAACATGTAGGCTTAAAATGATTTTTACGCAGACAGGAAATACGTATAAGCTGAACATTGATTTGGTTACCTAACTTAATGGAATAAAATTGAAATCTTAATTGAAAAATGCTATCTGCCAATCAATTTATTATTATGCAACTCAACCCGGGAGATTTTATAAGAAGTTATGTATTTCAATTGTTACGTTTTATGAGTTGCTATAGAAGATTATGGTTTGTGGCGTGTTATTCAATTTTGAAAATTCAAGAATTGATTGTGCTTAGTCTGGAATTGGAAATTCAGATACCTACCTATAGATTTATCTGCATTACCAGCGCAATTATAGTTAGATGATTTGGCGGATAAGTATTTTCCCAAAATACTTACATGGGTGTGATTCATATATATTTAATAAATTAAATTTTGTCTTAGTTTTAACGTAAGTAATATTCGAAGGCTTGAATGTAATCTATGAATTTTGATGATGTTTGTATCCTGGTAAATATCGATCCCAAGCAAATGTTTGAAAGTATCAACCACAATTACTTAGAGTGACCGGGAAACTTATCAACAAATGAAATGGATTGGATGATAATAAATGAGTACTAAGTAGGTACGCTTCAGACTGTGACAGTAAACAATCGAATTAGAACAAGTAGGTCGTATGAGGAATTAGTATGATACAAAATAGTAAAGTACGATTACTAGGTAATTATATATATTTCCCAAACACGATGTCAGGTCAAAAAGTAAAAGTAATCCAATATTCTTTGCTTACAACTGTAACCGCAGAGCTTGTACTCTCGTCCTAAGTACGTTAGAAAATGAGGACTTTATCCGTAAACAGAGTTGGTTGGAATGTGGCCTTTCAAGGATGCTGCGGTGCGGTTTGCTGGCCTCGTTCCTGAGGTGTGGCGGCTCCGATGACGGCATTCCTCGGCTAATATCGGGCCCACTTCATCACTAACTGCTTCACAAATCGCTCGTTTCTCTGCATAAGTAAAAGCAAATTTTCTGATAGGATATCTACTGTACTGTACGTTTTTAACTGTCCTCTGCAGGACGTAGGTCTATCCACGAAGGGTGATTGGGCCATATACACCACGCTGGCCCAGTGCGGGTGGGTGGATTCACACACGCCATCAAATTTTTCCTTCACCGAAAAGCCAGTGGAGTGAAAATCCGTACATAAATTCCAAAGAACTCATTGGTACGGGACAGTGATTAAACTCACGACCTCAAGAATGACAGGCCAGCGTTACAACTACTAGACCACCACGGCTTTTATAGAACAGGATATTTTTTGAGGTTTGATTCCCGATCGGGCAGATATTTAAGTGAAGTACTCGTCTCTATCCTGTGTTTATTTCTTGTAAGTTTGTTCCGTAGCACCGACATAGAAATCTTAGTGAAGGACTATGACTATGAACCGTAGTAATAAAAATGTGTTATTTTATCTCAGTAATCCTACTTCCTACTAATATTATAAACGTGAAAGTTTGAAAGGATGGATGGATGTATGGATGTTTGTTACTCTTTCATTCAAAAACTACTGAACGGAAATTATATAGCTTATACATAGGCTATAAATTATAATGATATTGCGTAAATTATCCATAATTTAACAATAACTGTTAAGTAAGTAGGAAAAATTCTGCCATCTGCGAGCTATTCTAGTGTGCTCCAAGAAATGTCAAAAAAGAACTGTCAAATCAAACAAATGTCAAATCGATTTTTTTTCCATCTCCTTTATTAAGGGTGGTAAGGTAGGGCCTCGAAATATAATGCGGGCGAAGCCGCGGGCAAAATCTAGTTTATAATTTATTAAATAGGGACAAACAATTGTGTTTTATTTTGATAAATGACAAATGATATTTGACATACCTATAGATATTCACGGGAATAGAGAGAAAAATAACAATCACAGATAACAATATATCAAGACTGCATGACATTCATCACCTAAAAATATTATTTTTATGCACAACAACTCGTCTGCGACATTTAACGTTATTGATGGGCAATAAATAGATATTTAATACGTTTTTCATGTTAATAGATTGTGATTTTCGGAGACAGCTGCGTTGAAGGAGCCAATATAACAGGCCTTGAGCTCCAGTAAGATTCTACATAGAATACAAACGACTTATTTCTATGTGAGCTTGAACAGTCGCGACGTAAAAAGACTAAATAACAGCTGGAGAAAAACAAAATAAAACGACTACCTACATATTTGCAAAAGGTTTTAGAGCACGTACTGGGGAGGATGTGCGCATTTATTTTTATGGTTTGATTTTAGGACAAATTTTCTTAGGCTTTATTTTGGATTTTCTAGGTATTACTACGATTGTGATATAATCTTTTTCTAATATAAATATACAAATCTTTTGACACAGGGTTTGGTATCGAACCTCTTTGAGACGGTTTTACCGACTTTTATGATTTTTTTATATTTGGTGGATCTGAGAATAGGTCATAAGTTATTTTTATACTCATAAATGATATGGGTAGCCCTTTCTAATTTTATATTTTTCTAAGTCAAAACAACGTCTCTTGGGATGTTATCTAGTTAACGTAAGTATTTGAAAAGATAGGTGAAGATTTAGTATAGGCAGTTGTAGCTTAGACTTAATATATATTTGAAGATTTTATAAACTGAATACTACACCTGTAGAATTCATATTGAAACTAAAATTTCATGTAAACACATTTTCATGAGATTCCATAAAATAAATTGGGTGACACACACATAATAATACGCCTTCAAATCATGTAATCTACATCTGAAGTTAATCTTCAGCACTATTACTATGATACCTCATCATATCACTCGGCTCTATAGCACTCATACCTACTGACAACTTGATCCGAGTTCCTTGACCCCCATTAAAGATTCCCCGCCGTAAGCATGCAGGGTCCAGAGAATGGGTGCCGCGTGAAATGGAGGAATATTCGGCCCGGCCTAATCCTCAGGTTATAGCCACATTACAAAAAGGCATTGCATTCCCCCCAAAGATCTCAAAAGATCGGATATGTCATCTCGATCTAGCGGATTTCACATGGCACTCTGATCAAAATCACTACTATGCATAACGCCAATAAATAGTTAAGTGGGAACCTACGCTTGTTCGAAATTACTAAGCTTATATAAAAACTACGACCGCATACTTAACGCTAATAAATGCACAGTTATCACTCAAAAAGTAGACTAACAAAGTACACCCACAAGGTGGATGAAAGACCTCATTAAGAGTGCAGGATCGCGCTGAATACAAGAAACTGCCAGCCGTTCTTATTGGAGATATATAGGGGAGGTCTATGTACAGCAACGTTGACGATAACGACTCACAAAGCACAACAAATCACTATTTTATATGCGCTAACACAACTTCATTTTACAATGTATGTTTTGTAACTTTATAAAAAATTGCTAAAAGGAAGCGTAGGTTCCCAATTCGTTTTTTCGTTGATTTTTTTATTCTTAAGTTAGTTCATCTACTTTCGATTGAATGAAGTCGGTTGTTACATTTGTGTCAAAAAATAAACATTTAGGTATGTATGATTTTTGGCTACATACAAGTGTTTCAAGCGCCGTCGCATAAAGAAAAGGCTCTCTAGATCTCTACGTTACCCCTGCTGTTCCTACCTCCAAACATGTGCCTGTTTGTGCGAGGGTGGAACTACGTGCTAATGTGTTTTACGATCTTGCCAACTCAAAATTTTTACGGACCGGATTTGTGTAATGGCCGGGGGTACTTAGTTCGCTGTTTGTTAAAGAGTCGTAAAATTTGTCATTTTGAAATATGGTTTAATGTCCTTTGGAAGTTTTAAAGTGTTGTCGTCTTTGAGTTTTTTCACACGAGAATGTAGAACCTACCGTACATACTGTAATGTTGCAAACGGGGAAGCCGTTTGCAGCACCACAAGTTAAAAGAGAATTGGAGAGGAACCCGTAATGTTGCAAGCGGGGGAGCCGGTTGCAGCACCACAGGTTAAGAGACTTCAGGGAAACCTAACCAACCTAAGAGTCCTACCTAGTGGATAGGATTCCTAACGGTTCGGAGAGAGAAGATTAAAACAGAAGACTAACCTTAGTATTTACACATTTATTTACACAACACGCACTGCACTTATAGTCAATTAAATCTTCAAGAAACGGAGAGAGAGAGAGAATTTTGAAGGTGTCCTTGGAAAGTTAGCCAAAAGGGAGAGGGTAGCACTCGTTGAACCACGCTGGAGGCTGGCCGAGGATTTTCTAGAGCCTGAGCTGGACCCGCCGATAGTGTGGCGCCAGCCAGGTAGCGCTAGGTGAGCGCTAGCGTGAAGACATCTGTCGACTGAGGTGGAGGCGCCGGCACAAACCGGCCGACAGGCGCCGGCCCGAACTGGCCGACAGGGTTCTAAGTCAGCGCCAGCCCAGTGCTCCAGGGGTAAGGGGTCAGTGGCCCCAAAACAAGAGATCCACCTGTAATCAAAGTCAAAGGGACCGGAGCCTCTCACCCTGACTGTTCACGCGACGCTCATGCCGTTTACAGGACTCATCCACGCAACCCTCAAATTCACACCGTCACATATTTAGGAAAAAAAGGTGTCTTCCAGATCAGTTCCAACTCAAGACTGCCCAATTTTTCAAAACAAGGATCGCTGATCCTGTCAAAATATAAACATTTCAAAAATTTGAATTTCATAACTAGAATTGTAAGTTGGCAGTGTTATCGTTGGAAGAGTCTGAATGTAGAGAAGCTAACAAAAAGGTTAGTTTCTCTACATTTCCCCCAAAACCCCAGAAAAATTTTCACTCATTGAAAATTTTGCAGGTTGAGAATAAGACCTTGACCATCCAGACAGATTCGCACACATCTTCCATACTCCCTCGCACGCACACTCAATCATATGACCATCCAGACAGATTCGCACACATCTTCCATACTCCCTCGCACGCACACTCAATCATAAGTTGGGGTTATGGTTCACAATCCATGATGACCATACTCCACAAGGAATTATCATTTCAATTATTACGAAGGCTTATTTTTTTAGAGTTAGGTGTCGTAACCCGCACCTTTTCGAAAACCCGATAAAAGTTAAGATAATAATATTTACAAGTTAATATTTACACATATGGCCTAAGAAAGCCTTAAGACTTTTCAGAGATACGAGTATGAAGAGAAAAAGTAATTTTCTATTCAAATGAAGTTAATATTTAAATTGCAACGTGTGCAATTTGAAATATCAAAAGATAAAAGCACAATATAGGCTTTATTGGTTTTTAACCATTGTGCAAGCCTTTTATTAATAAAAAAAAAAAAAAAAACAAGGGTATTACAAAAAATAAGCCAAAGGGTTTAGATTCTTTGTGAAGCATTAACAGGTACATTTGTACGTAAAAAAGAATTACACGAATACTTAATCATAACATTATAAGTACTCATTATACACCAAACAAAACGAAAACTATTTACAACCTTCTTAAGAAAACAAAAACATAGATCAGCACAAGTTAAAATAAATAAAAATCATTATAATATATTATACAAGTTAGCATATAATATCTTTAACATGCCAACTACCTCTCGAACCGTTAGGGTCCTCCAAGACAAAGACCAAAGAAATGACTGAAGACGTATGAGAGCAGAGAGAGACTCGCGGAATAATATACACATAATACCAGGTAGTAATAGAATATAATTTATATATGAGGCCAAGTGTTGATATGTACTACTATGTACTACGAAAGTATGATGAGTGTTCAGCTGTAAATTAGGTAACTTACAAACTGTATGTGACGTACACTGAGAGGATACTCTCCTCCAGCTCGCCGTATAGTCTCCCAAACCCCAACTTGAAGGTGACCGTTAGGTTTTAACACCGTCAAGCGAAGAATGGGTGTAGGTTACAGAGGTAACCAGGTAGTAAGTGACTGTATGTAGGGGTGCGGTATTTATGTAGCCTGTGTACTGTAAAGTCAAGTATAGAGTAATGTATGGAGAATCGGAGTACGATAACCAAAAGAGAATCCAAAAATACCTAAGGTGTAAGCGATGGATGGATACTTGTGGAAGTATCGGTTTAGAATTTAGAAAATAAAAGAAACAAGTAACAGTAAAATAAGAAAATATAAGTAGTCAGGGGTGGATTAGTAAAAAGGTCGGGCGCCAAACTGTAATGTTGCAAACGGGGAAGCCGTTTGCAGCACCACAAGTTAAAAGAGAATTGGAGAGGAACCCGTAATGTTGCAAGCGGGGGAGCCGGTTGCAGCACCACAGGTTAAGAGACTTCAGGGAAACCTAACCAACCTAAGAGTCCTACCTAGTGGATAGGATTCCTAACGGTTCGGAGAGAGAAGATTAAAACAGAAGACTAACCTTAGTATTTACACATTTATTTACACAACACGCACTGCACTTATAGTCAATTAAATCTTCAAGAAACGGAGAGAGAGAGAGAATTTTGAAGGTGTCCTTGGAAAGTTAGCCAAAAGGGAGAGGGTAGCACTCGTTGAACCACGCTGGAGGCTGGCCGAGGATTTTCTAGAGCCTGAGCTGGACCCGCCGATAGTGTGGCGCCAGCCAGGTAGCGCTAGGTGAGCGCTAGCGTGAAGACATCTGTCGACTGAGGTGGAGGCGCCGGCACAAACCGGCCGACAGGCGCCGGCCCGAACTGGCCGACAGGGTTCTAAGTCAGCGCCAGCCCAGTGCTCCAGGGGTAAGGGGTCAGTGGCCCCAAAACAAGAGATCCACCTGTAATCAAAGTCAAAGGGACCGGAGCCTCTCACCCTGACTGTTCACGCGACGCTCATGCCGTTTACAGGACTCATCCACGCAACCCTCAAATTCACACCGTCACATATTTAGGAAAAAAAGGTGTCTTCCAGATCAGTTCCAACTCAAGACTGCCCAATTTTTCAAAACAAGGATCGCTGATCCTGTCAAAATATAAACATTTCAAAAATTTGAATTTCATAACTAGAATTGTAAGTTGGCAGTGTTATCGTTGGAAGAGTCTGAATGTAGAGAAGCTAACAAAAAGGTTAGTTTCTCTACAATACACACATAGTAGGTATATACGCCCCGATACGTTTCTATCGAGTTGAGAAGCCAGATGTTGTGGCTATGATACGAAGTCAGTCTCAGGATGGTCAGACCAGCGTATCGTTTTCTATAATGTAAACCAATCTTCATAAAACTAGTTCAAAGATTCTGACATCTCAGTTTTTGTAGAAATTATCATGATGGTAAACAAGGATTTCTGTAAAGGAAAGAAACTCTATTCCCTGCAGTACGCTACAAAAATGATGATTGCATAAACTCCAATTCACTTAAAACTCCAATTTTTCATCCTAAGTACTTACCTAAAAAATTGCGTAAGAAAACACTCAATAAAATAATTACCACGAAATTGATGTCCGTCGAGCAGAAAATAATCCGAGCAATTACTCAACTCAATTTCGGTTGTTGTTCAAAGAATTCTGTCCCTAAGCCAGAATTATGGCGCCATTATTTTTGATTTCCATAAATAGACGTCACTCTCCGAAATTAATGTCAACTCGGGAGATAAACAGTTTGTTGTAAATCAATGAGATAAAAAACAAAATGGAAGGATTTCAATTACAAAATACGCGTGCATTATTACCACAATTTACGTTTACTTAAATGAAACAAAATATGGCTACATTTGGAGACCGCTATAGGATAAAAAGTCTTATCACAGCTGTCACAGCTGTTCTGATGGAACATAATTAAGTAGGTGACCTGGCTACCGGTACTTACTTGCCGTGATAAGAATCAAAGTCGTTGTTTTTAAACTTTCGCGTTTTGAACACAGTACGAGACTAACCGCGCACTAAAATCGCGAGATAAATAAATACCACATGATCCCGGCGTTTCGACCGAGTTGCATCGATCATGATCACGGCTCTCGTGATTTTAATGCGCGATTAGTCTCGTAGTATATAACAATAATAATCAAAGTCCTGTCACAACTATGGACGTTTGATGACGTCAAATAAGAAAAATGTCTTCTTTGACTTCTTCCTCATTGTCGTAAATAAGTTATCTGGCGCTATCTCTGCTGACGTTCAATCGAGACTACTACTATAATGTATGGGCTTTGAGCCGCGGCGCACGGAAGGCAATTTTTCACCGGATTCAGAAGTACCTTTTTAGAGTCCAGTTCTAAGTCTATGTGTTGTTGCTTATTTATCTACCCGTCTGTCTTTTCTCTTGAAATCAATTCTTCTTTTGAAATCAATCTTTATAAGTACGTAGGTCATAATATCATTAACTATAGTTGAGTCCCATACAAATACGGCTTTTTTTATTTTATTTAATATAGGTTGAGCAAACATGAGGACTAGAGTGTAGCACGCTTACCTAGAAGATACCTAATCACTCAAGATTTGATGATTTCTATGTTGCACTTTAGTGAAAAGACAGACAAAGCGTTCCACATTCCACACCTACAAGAAGCTTTGAAATAATAACTTTTGTTTTTGCTCTGTACGAGTAAGTTAAACAAATAGGTACATAGGTATATTACCTATATGGTAAAGTATACCCATTTAAAATTGTTAAACCAACCAAACAAAAATTTGCGCATCAACCGCCGCAATTGGACTGCATCAAATGACAGAGAAATATTTTCTACGGAATCTTCGGCTCTCGAAGCCTACTCGTAAAAATGGCTTCGCCGTTTTTAAAATACCGAAGAAGCTACATTGAGTACATATAGCTATGGGTAAGAATATGCCATAGCCTCGCTTATTGCTCGCGTTGAGAGCGTAAATCTTTTGGGGAAAGTATACAGGCGGTCCGGGGGTGAAAAATAGATTCACACTTAGAAAAATTAAGCAACTAGGGGATATTGTAAAGGGAAAGTGACTTGTTATTTATTTTGTTGTAAGCGGGCGCAGAGGGTGTTCAGACAGTCATTAACGTTACAGCGTTGGTAATTTGTAAAACCTTTCACAATTGATGAAAAAATTATAAATGTACAGAGGTTCGTAGCTCCTTTTAAAAGGTGTTAGTAAAAGGGTAAATATTACAGACTTAAAATAGACAATGCCACATACGGAAGTGAACAATTTTTCAAAATAGCATCATGGTGAGTCACAAAAATGAATCTATTCAACTTTGAATCCTCCGGGCTAAGCAGAGGCTTACATCAAACTGAAGACCGCTGAAAGCCAATACCTAATACACACGTGCATATGGCACTGAGACGCATCTAACATTATTTTAATGAATGTAAGGTTTCAATATAACGGGATGCTATATTCGAAACCTCTGCTAGTCAATACATAACCAGGTAGGTATACTCAACGGAATGGCACTAAACAGGATAAAAACAAGTTATTTGAGGTAACATCATTTGAATATTTGTACAATCTAAGCAAATAACGCGCATTTTTTGAATTTGATTAACATTTTTCGCAAAGTAAATATTCTTTATCTCTATTTGACTATTGAGCAAACGGTATGAAACGGCATTAGCTGAGTGCTAAAATGCTATTTTACCCACTTAAAGCAATTGAATCTGTAGAAGGAATATTCCACAAGTAGTTCCCAAAGCTTTATTCACGAAAGGCAAACTATTTTTAGGGTAAGCCAATTTGCCAGTTCAGGGAACTCGTCCACAAACGCCGTAGCAAGTAGATAAATGTCGTGGTCGATACTTGGGACGGAAACTTTTGAAATGCTAAAAAAGTTTTATCTTTCCATAGCGATATTCCAAGTTTGTTAAAACGCTGTATTTTAGAGAGTTTTCGGAAACTTACCCGGAATATCGTTTTAGTTTTACCTGTAATATCGTACTACTTTTTAGATAGATACTCGTACCAATCGGTGATATTGTATTACGAGCTTAACGATAGTATGAATTCATTTGATTGGCGCTACAAATTTATAACGCGCTCATTTGAAATACAATACACAATTACAATACATTATTTGATATACATCTCTGGGGTCAGACCCGGTTTTTTGATGGGCATCAGTGGAGCCAAAGCCAACATTGAGAGGCCCATTTTAAACATCAACATATTATTATTTTTATTAAATGTATTATAAATAAACAAATTAATTATTATATTATTATTTTCTTTTGTTAATAACTTTCTGAAGCATAGTTTAATCTCGATCTTAACCATGACAATTCAAGCTCAAGTGCTAAAAAGCTCGATTGTTACTTTAACGATGTTAACAATCTCTCCCTTCTCATCTATCTAACAACTTGAAATGTTTCTAAATCATCTCATTGTCAACACCATTTACAATACATCCGATGCCAAAATCCAGGAGAAAACGAAAAAATAAGTTTTTACAGTTCCATTATCGCCGGGTCATAAATCATAGAGCTGTATGCTAACTGCTCCAACGTAATACAGGCTTATCCCATCCTCTTTATTTGTAGGGCACGTACGCCACGACATTTGGTACCAAATTGCCTCGGGCAGACTTCGTGACGCTCCCTGTTCCCTTTCGTGCCCTTTTTTGGGACTAATGCTCAACGCACACGTACGATTTGGATCTGCGTAAAGAAATAGGGTATTTAAATTCATATGGGAGCTTACTTCGACGCGGCCGTTTTAATCAAAGAGAGTAAACAACGCAGAAAGTTGTGGAACAGATGTTGAGAGGTGGTAATGTAGCATTTTCATGGCATTCCGCGTTTCGAACTTTGTTGAGTGGTGTGAGAGGCTTGCATGTTTTTTAACTTTTTGACGTGTTTTTCTTCAGGTAAGTATCTACAGTTTACTTAGTTATGTATTTTTGGCGTGAAGTGAGCACCTTATATCGGTACATTCGATAAGCGCGCACATTATCACATAATCTGTATTACTCGTACTTATTATTGTAGCCACTTGCATCCAGCATGTTCCTGCGATCTTTATAAGATCTTGTTGGTCTTAGTACATATGTACAAAACTATTTATATACGTTTGTTGTTTGTATTTTACTAAAACTACTCACAACAAACGCAGATTGCGTCGATGATGAATGTAATTCTGTTATTATACTCCATACGCAATACATTAACATGTTATCGTTGAAAGCAGTAAGTAACTTTTACTGAAGCCTGTTAACAAAAAACAACTATAATAGTTATATTTTTACTGTCAGCGTTGTTTAACACACGTGAAAAATAAAGACTAAAAGTTAGTCGACACAAAAAACATTCACGAAAATCGTTATGGTGTCGTATCTCTGTTAAATTAGCGTTCATAAATTTTATAGATTTTGAAGCTGAAGTAATAGATAAAATGCATTGTTGAAAATAATAAAAACGATAGTTTTAGAGTGTTCATTTTCATTTTATCAATTTCTAAACGGTTATTGAACACGCAATAATTTAATGTTTGTGAAAATTGATAATTATTATCATTAATTATCCAGATATTTTTACGGATAAAATAACTTTTGAACACAATATAATTTTAGATTGCCTTATTATGTTGAACAATTTATGGTGGTAGAGAGTATATACAGAGTTCTGAACGTCAAATGTGAATTGTGAAAATGTGAATAAAAACAGTACAACAACGAAATTACCGAGGATTATGAGAGAGTTTTATACTTATCTTATAACTACTGCAGCAATACGTTAAATTCTTGAGGAATCTAGATAAACAGTTTGACTACCCAATTTAATTTTCAAAAATATATTAACATGAAATTGCATGCGCGAAGACATGTATCCTGAAAACACACACACACTGTCAATCAATCTAGAGCAAGTCACTTCTAAATAAATATGTTACATATCTACTACGCCACATTCTGCTCAACAAAAAACTTGGTCTATCATCACGGCATAGTAGTAGTATAAAACAAAGTCGCTTCCTGCTGTCTGTCTGTCCCTATATATGCTTAGATCTTTAAAACTACGCAACGGATTTTGATGTTCTTTTTTAATACATAGAGTGATTCAAGAGGAAGGTTTATATGTATAATAGATACATATAATAATTATAGTAAATGAACTCTGATAACTCTAGAGGTATCTAATGTGACTTAAAAAATAAATAACATGTTTGTATTGTCTAATGACAAGAAAGCTGTGAACGTTGTATACAAAGACATTCTGTAGTATATTAAATATCAGCATTGCACCCGTGCAAAGCCGAGGCGGGTCGCTAGTTTAGAATAAAATATAGAAGTCCATTAAAAGAACAAAAAAGTAAGAACAGGTCTTTGTTTTTACCATGGAACTATAAAAAGTCGTCGCAAAATGCAGGAACAGGATGCAAGCAAAATGTTTGCCGTCACTTGTTGCGACGCGAGTGTGTCGCTGTTTACAATACCCGCTGCAGGCAAACTTTGTCGCCAAACAAAAATAATGACGGAAGCAGCGTAATGCATCTCGTAAAACTTGCGATTGTTTGCTGTATTTTGCTTCAATGCATTCGGAGACTAACGACTTAGAGAAGAACAAGAGTTGTTGCAGAATGATGCCTGTTGTTAGAGAAAAGTTGTTCAAGATTTTTTGACTATTTTTGCTGAGAGCGACTTTGAAATGTTACAAACTAAAACGCCCATACACCCTTCTTGAGTAGACCTAAGTCCTGCAGTGTACCATTAAAAAGGTTGATACTGCTTGCGCGGCATAGAACTGGTACTTTTCTCTTTCAGATTTGAAAATAACGTAAGTGTATTTTATCGTTCTAAAATTTATTTGCTCTTCTAACCAGAATTCAGTAGCTTGCAATATTTTATTTTATTACTGTAGGTAAATTAAAGCTTCCTTTTCGCTCATATATTTAATTAAATAACTCCCTATCACAAACAAACGCGAGTCCTTTGAGTCGTAGTCATTTTTAATTCATTGCAAACAGAGAGCTAACTGTTAAATTCCAATCTAAGCTGCACCTTTGACCGTGAGCAGTTCTTAACGTAATCACGGAGCGCAATTTGTTACGGGTTCAACAATGCACCACTTAAGTTCTTTGCTGGTCCAAATAAAAGAGTTTCCTTTAAGTTCGCTAAATGAAGTCGACTACAAAAGGCGTAGAGACGTAATTCAAATGAGAGCGAGCGGCGCAGCCTGAGACCGCTCCTGGCTTTGATTCCGTACTTTCAAAAGTTTAATTTTTGCGAAGTTTCACTTGCAGGACTTCACAAATACTCTTAGCCGGAGTTCGAATCGAAGTTTACCAGCTAGATGGTTTCGTTAAATGCCGATAATAGGTTGTAGAAGCAATGAAGCGGTAATTATCTGATTTCTGTAGCGGAGAGTTTTTAGGAAACGCAACCTTCGCTACATGAGTAATTATTATTTTAAATGTTACTGTTTATTATTTTGTCTTATTTATCTCTGGGTTATTTTAATCAAGCTAAATTATATTTAAATGGTACCTAACTGTGATAACAAAACTGCGCAAAACACAGAGACTTATAGTCTAAAATAATAGATATGTACTCAAATAGTGTTCGAAACTTTTCGTTATATGCGGATAAGACGTGCTCTCTATGCCTAATTACTGCCCTTTTAAATGAATTCAATTGAATTAAATAGTATAACTGTCACAAGCAAACGCAAGGCCGTCAAGTAAGCTGTCTATTTATGTATTAGAGTTCTTATGTACCCTGTTAAACTGTTAATATTTGTTGCTATTGTTTAGCGCCATTATTATGTAGATATATGATACCATTCACTGTTCGTTTATTATGACAATTTGAACAGACACCAAGGTCGTTCCCCGACTACCTTTGGCTGGTCCAAATATTTATCGTGACTCTTTGATTATTATCTCAAAGTTTCCGACATAATAACCAAGATTAATTACCTACACCTGTTGAAGTTTCTAACATAATTACGTAAGTCGGAAAAACTTGAATATTCTATTCGTGCACAACATCAGTTTTATAGGTAAAGCTTTGCATTTGAATGTAAGTTTTGGTTTTGAATTAAGTACCTACAAGTGTGCGTGAAATAAACGTAACAGAAAAAAAATAAGAGAACTAGGTAAGTCAGTAGCGTTACTTCTGAGTGGTGTTAGGTAATTTTATGAATAAATCTGCTGCTGATGATATTATTAAGTTTATCTTGTAGCTTTATTTTTTTATCTTTTATTGATGATTTTACCGTAATTAATACCCAGTAGCTATATTGATATAATTTTTGTCAAACCCAAACAAATAATATAAACTTTTTTGAGAATTTAATAATAGTTCCCTTGGGTAATCTTGTTTCGCTTTAGCCTAGATTATGATATTTAACATATTTAATGCTGTGAAATTTAGGTCAGTAAATCCAGAAGGGGTTAGGTCAAGGCGTGATCAAATATTTTAATATCATCTCCTAATAATATCATGCGTATATTTCGTATGTTCCAGACCTAACATTTAACAAATATGTATACATTTTATTTTATTGCGCGTAAGGAAACCCTTTAACATTTACTGTTGTTTATTTTGTGGTTTGTATTTCAAGTAAACTAGGCATTATGATACAGAAATAGAGGTATTTATTATAGCTGGTTTATTACTCATAGAATCTCAAAGTGAGCGGAGACTGTAATCTTTCAATCTCGGTATACATCATCATGTCGTCATTGCAAACTGACTGCGCTACCGCATTCCTAGATGAAGTTTATCTTTGTATTTAATGTTTAATAGAAACTTTACAACAGATGTATTAATAAAAAGACCCATCAATTATTTAAGAACAAGTTTAAACGACTGTTTTAAAGAAAAAAGTCTTTTTTTTTTGTTGAAAACGAATTTTAATTCTCACGTTTTTTCAGATGTAAAAAGATCGGTAAACCACATTTAGCTTGCGTGGCTATTAGTTCATTACACGCAAATACTTCTTGTAGTTAGTACCTCTACTCAGCTTAGCAGCGGTTAGCCTACGGTTTCATAATTATGTTTTTTTGCATAAGTATTGAAGTCAGGTATTGAATACCTGACCGCAAAAAATCGCTTAACATTTAATTTGTTTAATTTTAAATTAATCATTTTAGCTTTTCATTTTAATATATAGTCGATAGCGTTTATGATTATTCATGAGCTAAGTTTTACCACACAAGTCGTATTATGGAAACTAGGCAATGACAATAATATCCTAGAAGGTCCATAGTTTTGTAAGGATATATCTAAATTAAATCGAAATATTCAAAAGATCATCACTTTTCTATTTCAAGCAATTTTTAGTTAAGCCTCAATAAATTATCAGCAATTGTCTCTCTCATTATAAAAGGCTTTCGCGAACAAACGAGACCAAATTTCGGACACATTTTATTTCAAATATCTGCCCACTTAATTCGGGATCAATTCATCACTTGCGGGTTTTAATGAAACGACCGCAACGAATTTTGCAGTGGTACGGGAACGCTGTAATTTGCGGCATTGTACCAGAATTTACGGCGTTTTTACAGTAAATCTGATTTTTAAAAGCGAATAAAGTAAGGCTAAAGCGGTAGTGAAATCGTTAACTTAATGGAATCATATCTCGATTTATGGTCGCGATTATGGAGTAACGTAATAAAGTAGAAAGTAAGCTGATGACTTACCTGAATCGCAATCTTTTTTGCTCTAGTTACTTTACGTTAAGGTTCACATTGGTGGACGTAATCGTATCTTTAGTGTTTTTGCGTTATGAATAACTTTGTTATTGATTGTGGTGAGCTTGCTAAGTACCTAATGGTACGTTAACCGTCATACACATTTATGTTTATGTGTATAAAAGTAGCTTGAATTGACATGTAAGGGGGAAAAATAAAAAGAGATTAGTAGGTAGGTATGTATTTTTAAACATTTTGCTTACTTATCGCTATATATATTTGTATACGTTGACGCATAATAATTACTCATGGATTATTTGCTTTTATGGTCTAAAATTTTGCTATTTTGTCATGAATTTAAATACAGTATCCAGTTCAAATGGTTATACGAGTATTTCTAGACCATCAAAATCTTCTGATTCGACTTAGCAATTAAAATTAGAAATACAATTGAAATGCTACATAGCTGCAACTAATTTATTGACCGAATGAGGAAGTACTGTAACATATAGAAGGTTTTTGTGCCATTTTTTCCACTCTACAAAGCAGAGAGCAACCACGAGCTACGCATTTAGAGTTAATCCCACCAAGGAACAATCTCTGAGCCGCCGTTACCGCATTCCGCATTTTAGAACCACGGCAGCAACATTTAAAGCCATCGAATTAGCATTAGAAGGCAATGTCGCTCGAATAAGTTTGAGTAAAGTTGTTACTTCTTAAAGAGGTATTGTAATTTCGCAGTCGTCAATTTTGTACGCTATTTAAACGGAGAATACTTAGAAAGAGAAGGAAGAGATCAAAAGTCTGAAAATACATCGGCTGTTACGAGTATGTGAGCTTCAGTCAAGATTGGGTTTTGCGCAGCTTGTAGCTAGGTGCCTTTACAGCCGCCGAGAAGTTTGACTCGGCCTACTTATTCATTACGTAACCCTGCAGGAACAAACTGTTATTATCCACTTGGTATAACAGTTTTGAATGCCATTATTATGACTCTCTTAATTGACAATAAAAGACAATTTACGAGTATGTATTGCTATGAGGGATACAAGTCTGACTTTATTGTCTGCTTTATGTATACGTCAAATATTATAATTTTGGATTGTGGGCTCAACTTTTTTACCAACAAATAAAAATATAGGTATATTATGACAGGTACCTATTGGATTCCAGAAAACTTAATTTAAATTATTATTTTAGATTGAGTACATACCTAGTTATCAATGTACCTAATATATATTTGAACCTTTCCATTCATACCCATTATAAAGCTACATCGCACTTACAACTACTGTAAGTATCTAGTAAATAATTATTCAAACAAACGACACATGGATAATTTTGTCATAGAAGCGAACACAATTACGTACAAGATATTATAGCTACCAAGGATATACACACCCACCGAATAAATTAGGTACCTGCCATGAAAGTGTAAGGGTGTTACGAAATAAACGTTGTCGCATTCCAAATGTCGAGTAAAAGCAAAATGCCGCAAAAGCGTCTAGATTGCTACACATATAAACTCGCTATACCTACTCATATATAGGCAGTTTCTGTATAGGCCAAAACAGTAGGAAAGATATTCTGTGAAAACATTTGAACTTATCTATGTAATAAATCCAAATTAATGGTCTTTATTAAATCCCAGATTGCTAAACTCAAAATGTCCGGATTCGTTTTCTTAATCTTATTTATCGTTCCAAAGATAATCAGATCCAAATTTCCTTTGCATACCGCTCCAACAATTTCGGAGCAAATAAACAATAATAAAACAGGTAGGAAAGAAGATCCCTTTGTTACTCCCTTGCATTCTAAATCGAGAAATAGTAACAAAAGTTTTCTTTTACAAAAACTTTTCTGAAGTGGGTTTTTATTCTCCGTTTTAAATGAATTCCGGCATCTAGGAAGAGTTTCAGGATAATGAAATTCTTCAAATATCGCTCTCGCTTTGGGGATTAAAATTCAAGTAATTGCGCGTGCGGTTTTCTGTGTGCTCAGCGTATGGCTGCAGACTGAACTTACATAATGGAACAGCGACAAAAGCTTCTAGAGCTTTGAGCTTTGGTCTAATGAATAGAACAAACAATGCAGCGAAAAATTTGGGTCGCGGACTTTACCTTTCAGCTAAAGTTCTTCAGTTACTCGCAGTCTACAGTAAAATTAAAAATATGAATGAAAACCATGTTAGTTTCCATGGTCTAAATTAAAAAGCTGAATTATTTTTCGCAAAAAATGGCTAAACCACCTTCCATCGTGTACAAAATTCAAATATTTCGCTCGAATTGTTTACATTATTGTTGATTTATCAAAAATGGCTCAGCCGATTTCTGTATAATTTAAATGGTACCACCTCGGGAGTCCCATTCCCATTTGAACTAAAAAAATCGGTTCGGTTCACAGTTGGCGAAATTATCGATGAACATACACACAAAAAAAAAATACATACACAAGAACATAGAACCTCCTCTTTTTTGGAAGTCGGTTTAAAAAATTTTATAAAAACACAGCCTTAAGACGAATTACAGACTTCATGAAAATTATGTACCTAATTAAAACTTGAACAATTATTTAGATAAATTCAGCCAATCTACATCGGCGAAAAAAAAATCAATTTTATTTTCCATTTTGCATATTTTTTATTTTGATAGAGGTAGACTTCGAAGTATTGAAGGGAATAAAGAAGAAAATATATATTTGCACTTAATTCACGCTTCTACAAGCTCACTCAAAAACATTACTCTTTATTGCTTAGAGGGGTAAATATAAAGTGTGTAACTAAGTAGAGAATTACCCACATTTGCAGGGAGCTAATGCGGAGCTCGGTGTCAAAGGGCGACGGAATCGTTAATCCCCGCAGCCGATCGGATCTAAATCAAACATCCAATTTTATGCCGTTTCAGAGCGTTGTTAAATTGAAATTTGAAGCGTAGTGAAGGCACCCGAGTGATACGAGTAACTGTGCCGGCTATTAACTGCCTCGGGCACGTACGGTTTACAACCTGTCGTGCAAATATTTATCCACATCGGATTTACGTGCAAACCGTGCGGAATTGTAATCAGCTTTGATTGGAGCACACTGGGCTCGCACTCGGTCTATGATCCCGCCTATGGTAGCCGTAGGATCATTTTTCTCCGACCCGAGTCCAATTTTTGCATTTATACGAGTATAGAGTTTAATACATAGACGACTCGAAACTTGAATTTTGGCTCTATATACCTATAGATCTATAATAGCTATGATATCTAAAATCAACTCGACTATGTTTTCTTTCGCTGGTTTATACCTTATTGCAACTGTTCGTATTACGCCTATCCCTTTTTGTTATGTCGTTCTTTTTTCCTTCATTATATTTGTTTCGTACCGCAATAACATTCTAGGAAGCTTTATTAATAAATCCTAAAACCTGCTTGTTAGTAAAACACGAGCCAAAATGCAAATTTATTTTTGTTTGCCAACAAAATATTACATCAGCCCCGGATAACTGCATTAACGAAGCGGATTTTACGATAATTCATTTTTCACCTCAGCTACAGGCACTAATTTAATATAACGTTTCATTCGCAGCGCTGCTAATAATTTGATTAGAACGTTTTGCGAAACGCTAGCTTTCACTGCAAAAGTTAGCACTTGTTAATTTTTTCAGCTAAATATATCTCGTGCCGATGTTTTTGTTATTCAACAAAAAATGCTGGCGGAATTTGGACGCTGCTAAAGCATTTGTCACGGACACCGCAGGCGGCGGCAGATGCGCGCTGTCTTGTAAATGGAATGAAACTTGCTTTGACTGCAAAGCAACGGATTCCAGCCAAATGTTTCTCTTTTAGCGAGATTTTCTAATTTAGCTATTTTCTACAAATGTGACACAAGCAATTTCTAAACGCGTGTCGAGTAAAATAAAAGTGATGTGGCAACTTCGCGACTGTGTAATACCGGCGCAGCGCCGAGAATCTCAATGACCTTTCTCGCGCAAGAACATTTGCCGACTCCGCTTTGTTCTGCCGTACCGGTATTGAAAGTGATAGTGGCAGCACTACTACACCTACTGCTTTAAGAATTCCTAGCTATGAATGTATTCCACGGCAAAAACGTTCAAAAGTGTCGCGGAACCGTCCCGAATCCAAATTTCACGGCAATTCGTAGATTTCGTCCACTTTATTTAGAAAGTTACGAAGACAATAGCCGAAGTGTGATCGTTATGTAAGCAGGTCATTGATATTTGACAAGTTACTCGCGAGAGTAGGAGACTCGAAAACCAGAAAGTTCCTCAGCACGAATACAATAAATATTAACTTTAGTGGAACTCCAAATACAAACCCGAAAACAATCTTAAATAACAGGCATCAGAAATTTAGTACGAATCGATTTCAAAAGTTAATTTAAGCAGATGGTTAAAAATAAACGTAATTTCCGTTTACAGAATTGAGTTTCCCGAAACGTGAAACCTGCGTTTCTTTAGCGTATAATTAGCGAAATAATTCTCGGTGCTTCTGCCTGTGGAAGAGCGGTGAATATCAGCTACGCAGGCAATTATATAAATGACAATCAACGGTACACAGATGTCAGGAAGGGAAAGTCGTGTAATGTAATTATTACACAGATATAGCACGTTAGCGGAACGCTGTGACGCGACGCTTCGGGCGGAACGAGCAATTAATCGAATGTATTACTCCCTTAATTAAAGTAGGCATATAAAAATATAGCTCAATTACATATTGTAATACTGAGAATAACGAAGTTGTTTACACAGCAATTCTGTAATTATATCGCAAGTATTTTGTCAATTAATTAACTACTAGCTTACTAGCTCTATTATTTTGTTAAATGGAGTCGTTTCGTTGCAATTCAATCATTTTTTCATTGCTTTGATTTTATCATTGTCACCCCTTACTATATTTCTACAAATAAATATTTGTAGGAACTATTTCTAAACCATCAGTTGGTCTCCTGTTTTCTAGCGATCTTTGTGTCACATCATTTGTCCGCCTTGTGGGTTGTTACTCGTATCAGCTCTGGAGTAAGCCGTCTTTCATCGTAGAACACGACATTCTCACGAGAAATATTAAGCCGTTGTCTAACTGGCCAAAAAACAGGTTTGCAAACAAACCTAAAAACAAACTAACAAACTTTAGAAATCAAAAAACTTCTGAGACTTGATGGTTTCCTCATGGTGTATCCCATAGGTGTTATAAGTTATAAGCACTATTAAACGAAAAACAGAGCCTTGGTACAGGTGGCGGCATATAAGTATAGCGCTGAGCGAAGTGTGGAGGGGGTGGCTGCGCATGAGTTTAGTATGGCGGTCAACATGCGCAACCAACCCCTCCGCAGTACCCTCAGCGCTAGACTTACGTGCCGGTACTTGTAAACCCAGGATCTGCAAATTTTAAATCTTACGGACTCTAGGTTTTACCTTGCCTTAAATACTCGTACTTGCCATGACTGGGATATTATGAGCAATCGAATAAAATTCAAAAAATGTACTGCGCGATAGTTTAATAGATATTTGAAGGTCTGTTTGTTATCCAAAACTAAACGTAAATCAATTGCAAAATCGGTTAGACTACGCAAGCAACATAACGCAGCACCTTTGACTGCTGACAGACACTAGTTATAACATACTGTATCCGATTTGTTTATTGATTTTGGGAAATTGTGTCACTAGGTAAACAATCTTTTTGTTTTTAGATATGTATGAAATGTTGTTCTATAAATACTTAAAAACTGCATTGCTATCTTTTACAAATAAAAAACGACCTCTTGACCTAAACAAGTCATAGTTACTTAAGGCAACTGCAACTTAAAAGCTTTTACGACTAGTATTTGCCTACTCTGAAGATTAAAGATTCTGCTTATATTTATCTCATAGCATCATAAATCATCAAATCAATATTTAAAACATTTTTAATTTGAAAAATTTAAATCATTTCCTATTTAAGTAGTTTGAATTAATCACTTACGATACTGCACGTTCTAAAAAAAACGCATGTTTTCCTGTCGATGGTGTGTATATCTGACAACAATATTCACGATCAAGGACTTACCAATTAGAGCCAACCAAAGTATCAGTACCCAAACGGAGTAGTTACAGCAATTCTCAATTCATCTAAGGCATCATCTCTATTGAGTTTGATGTTGCGTTATTCTATGTAGCGTTCAGTCCCTATAAAAACTACGAAATGATTGTCATTTGTTTGTTTTAGTTAACTCTGTTTCTGTTATATTTTTGCTTGATTTATATTATACACTTTAATTTTATTTATATTAAGCACTTTTACTGCTACAATTTTTACACTTACCCAAATACCAGACGGGATTCTTTCCACAACGTTACCTTTAATGGAATATTCTCGAACATCAAAAACAATTAACTACTAAGCGCTTATCTCTCCTAACATCTCGAGCCTAGAACGAGCAATAAGCATTAAAGTAATTTGAACAAATATGAAAACGGTGGAGTTTGCTCTTATTAGTTAAGCATCAGTGCTCGAAAGGGTGGCCCTTAATACATACAGACGTAATTACATTGTATTTGACGGCATCTGTTTCCTTTCGTTGGAATTGAGTTTTGCCAAATGTTAGAATTCATATAATGGAATTATCTATTTGAGGTGTTAAGTTGCGATTCTTACAGATGAAGGAGTCTAGGATTCACAATACATAAAATAAAAATCAAATACATGTAATGCTTAAGTGAAGAAAGTTATATTTTAGAAAGTTTATTGGTATGATTAAAAGTGTACCTACAAAGTGTTAATAAAATGTAATAATTGAAAACAAAAGTTGGTAATCTCTAAAATAAAGAAACTACTATATAAGTAGAATACTGCAATGCCTTTTTTTATAATTGTGTTAATACTATTGCATATACATTCTCTGAAAATAGATGGCTTGCCAGATTAGCCCCGCGGCTTTCGAAATAACATAAATTAAATTTATGTTTGTTTGCAGTAAACCGACTGTCGTGCTGATAACAAAATAAAATAAAAGGATGGACTCACATACCGAGCTTGTTTTATAACGAGATTACATAACTTTTCAAGACGGGGACCGTGAAAATTTTGGAAAATATTGCTAACTGCTGTATAAGTATATTGTAAAAATATTTTAATTTTGGTCTAGTCTAGACGGGTTTATGATTATTTTAAAATTATTTTTGTTTCAGATGAGTCACACAGACTGAAACATTTTTGTAGAATACTATTTTAGTTGCAACAAAAGCTTAACTTACGAGTACGACATAATAACGCTAGGTACTTATCTTACTAGATTATTTATTCATGTGTCTAATAGTGGTCTGCCACAAAACTATTTAATACGAAACCCAAGTTTCGAAGACTCTAGTGCTAAATGCTACGCGACGCGCTACCTAAACCGTCCATTTTCCAGTACTGTAAAACTTTAAATAATCTGCCAAGTACGAGTCGAACTCGCGCACGAAAGGTTCCGTACTGTATGGGAGCCCCCCTCAAATATTTATTTTATATTAATTACTTATTTGATATTAAAGTAAGCATGCAACTAAATATTCTGTGAATATTTCAAGCATCTACCTTTAACCATTATTGAAATCGAGCGAAAAACGGCTAAAATTTTAGATTTGTTGTATGGGATATAATATTCAAGGGGGCCCTTGAATATTATTTTCATTCTATTTTTAGTTATACATCATTTGTGAAAATTTCTGCTTTCTAGCTATAGAGGTTCATGAGATACAGCCTGGAGAAAGACAGACAGACGGACAGCGGAGTCTTAGTAATAGGGTCCCGTTTTTACCCTTTGGGTACGGAACCCTAAAAAGTTTCAACAAATCGCATAACCAGCATTCCTACAAAAAAGAAAATCAAAGTCGTATCTACACCTGTTAATGGTGCGCCTTAGTCCTCTGTTTACCAAATCCAATTGGGAATTAAGGTGTGTTTCCCACCTCCGGGCTTCGAAAAAAACACTGTTTATTTTCCACAACAAAAGGGAGAGATTCAGCGAGTTAACGGGCGTTTATAAAATAAATTTTCGGTGTTTTTGCAAAGGGTGTTATTGCCCGTCGGTGTATTCTTAGGTACAGCCATTGTTGTTTAATCTTTCGTACAATTGTGCTTGATCTCTGAGCAGCTGGCGTCTTCCACCGGTATCCAAGCGACGCCAGACAGCCTCTGAGCTTATAGCTTTGTATTAAATTTTCTTGACAGGATATTGCGATTGGCTTTAAATTAAAATCTAGCTAAGCATAGAAAGATACCCAATAAGCCGGCGAGAATCTTGAGCATCTAACGTGACGCGATAACTCAATGATAGAATTTTATTGTAAATTCTATACCTACCTAATTTGAGAGGTAAGTGGTGATGTCAGATTTTAAATTTTCTATAATATTGACGTGATAAACACTCCACAGTTGACGGGCTTAAACAATACAAATCCGTTATTTGTGTTTTTGTAAAAAAAAATGTCAACATTTATTTTATATTTCTTGGTAATTATATGTGGATATAGAGAGTATTTGATTGAACTAAACAAAGGTGTGTAATGTATGTGGCTTTGTAAACTGTAGAAAACCAACACAGACCTCTATGCCCTAATGACCAAGTAGAACATCTGTAGATGAAAGTATTATTTATGTAAAGTGAAGACCTACATTCAACCCTACAAACTCTCTCTGTCACTCAACATGATAAAGCGCTGGACAATAGAATAGTGTAGTTTGGGATAATTTTCCTAGAATAAGTAAGTGCAAAACACTTTTGCTGTCTCTGCAATCTTTGCTTTATTTGCAACGTCCCTATCATCTGTAATGAAATTAATTTTTAGTAAAAAACTCTTTTAATTAGTGCATTACTAGCGACGCGCCCCGGCTTCGGGTTTATTCAGGCTTATTATACATATAAACCTTCCTCTTGAATCACTCTATCTATTTAAAAACCGCATCAAAATCCGTTGTGTAGTTTTAAAGATATACGAGTAAGCATACATGGTGACAGCGGAAGCTACTTTGTTTTATACCATGTAGTGATATGGATATAATCATATTTGCTTTTTAGAACATATGAAAGCATTACGTAGACTCTCAATCTCAGATTCAGACCTCTTGCTTTTTATCGAAATTAAATAAATAATAGCAAAATGATTTGTCCGAGCTGTCGATTGATATAAAGTCTTAGACAAACTAAAGTCTATTGCTTGTAACACAAGTGTCCACTTGTCCTCCTGAGCTGTTCAGTAAGCTTGGTGGTGTGCCAATAGGAGCAATCGTATTCAAGCGTTCACCTGCATTCCTCGGCATGTCGTTAACCTACCTGGACATAGCCGCCGTCCAATCTATACGCACTCTGAATTTATGCAACAAATTCTATGTAAATTAAAGTATTAGAAGCCATTGATCGCGCATTCTTCGTTTTTTTCTGTAGCCTGTTTGGATCATTATAGATTCATTGTTTAAATAACTTGGGTCACTCTAAAAACCTCTGATGTTGTAAGAGAAATACATAATCACACATCTAGTCTGAAACATATTCTAGAGCCAGCTTGTCAGTATTACGAGTACATCCACTTTCTTAGACGTAAGACTTAGTACAACATTTATTGGAACTTAATTCAATAGTAGGTTCTGCATCATGAATTTGGTTTTCTAAAAATCCGATATAATCATAGAGTCATTTATTTGTTAATCCTGTAAAACAATGATCTTTAGATATACCTACGTATAGGTAACTAATATATATTATTCAAGACCAGAAGTTTTGCCAACACTGCCCTTCAATTCTAAGCACGGTAGTTACATTTGCTCACCTCCGATTGACATTTGAATAACTAGGAAATAAATAATTTTATACTATTACAAATACATACATTCATATTTATTCTTGTACAACAGCTGCTATATAGTTACTACGTTTTGACAAATAAATTACCTTGTATAACTATAAGAGCTATCACAATTCTTGTAGTAGCTCGTATGATCAACTAGACGACCCGCTCCGGCTTCGCACAGGTGTATTAAACATATAAACCTTCCTCTTGAATCACTCTATCCATTAAAAAAACCGCATCAAAATCCGTTGCGTAGTTTTAAAGATTTAAGCATACAGACAAACAAACAAACAAACGAAAATAGCGACTTTATTTTATACTATGTAAGATAAGGATAATATTGAGTAAATGGGTATCTCATGTCACGTCATGTGTAACACGACGTTAGATTCAATCAATGATATTGCTTTCGCAGATGATTGAATTACCTGACGTTAAGTACCATGTTATACCCTCCCCCGTAGTTACAGCCATCGAGTTGTTTCCATTATTGATGGTAAACGTTTTGAAACTGAGTACTTAGTAGGCAATTTAATGATAGCGTCGCGGTATCAATATTAATTCCGAGGTTCTTATACCCCGAGACATGTATCTATCTATATTTAATGTATTGTATGTTGTGCAAATATCATTAATGTTCTAATTGAATCATCATTCTGCCTTCTCGGTACAGTATGTATACTTTTTCTATTCATAATCTCTATCATCTGGCAATGCACTTCCAGTTCGAATTGATTACGTCTTATAAATCTTGCCAAGTGTGATGTACTCAAAAATGTCTAATATACAAAACAGCCAAATTGTAGATTAGTGTGCTTGGTCTTAAATAGCTTCTTTACCCCGCTAATCAAGATAAAAAAAGCTTCTTTGCTGATTGTCATACAGATTACTGGAATAAGAAATATGGAATCAAACTCGAGCAGGTTTTCAAGATGCGATAAAAGTTTTACCACTTCATTATTGATACCCAACTCAAAACAAAACGCTTCTGACGAGAATGACACTAATGAATTGGATCATTTAAAATTAAAAGATACTCAAACTACAAAAGCAGATGCAAAAATATTCAGACGCCACTTAAAATTGGTACTATATTAAACCGCTACGAGTAAAAATGCGAGCGGCATCACCATATCTCGTTTTACCAGCTTAAAAAGTTACCATCAAAAACATCCTCTCATTTCGTGTAGATTCATTTTGTGGCAAGTCCGTGAGCGGTACTCCACAGTCCTAATAACTGTCATCCAGATTTAATATCACATCTCCCATTTTGTACGGGTTCAACCGGGAGGCAATTTCCTTCCTAAAATTGTATTTGGACGAATACGCGTAAACTTAATACATATGCGACCCGAAAGACAAATTTTATTTATATTTTCTGTGCGAGATCCAGTGATGTTCCCACTGTTTTTACGTCATGTTTTATATTGATGGCTTTATGTCGGCGTTTTCGTTGGATCACATGCGTTTTCGTTGGATCACATAAAAATGGGTATCGCCGTATCCGCGGCAAAATGGCGAATCAACATCAATAAATATGCTAAGTTCATTACGTAAAGTGTGATAAAAAATGTAATACACGGAAGTCGTAACAAATTCATCCGTCTACTTTCACCATGGATGGGAGACCGGAGCGGCCCACCTGTATCGTAAATTTGGAAGCCTACAGCAATCATCGGTATTGGTTTTCTTTGGGGGTTATCCGGGTAGCGATGAAGTAGTCCCCTTGCAAAAACTTATGTAAATAGAGGAATGGTATAAGTAGTAAGTTATTCAAGTATTCAGACGTCAATGGAGCCGATCGTGATCGCTCTGCCTAACAAATCGAGCGCTCGGCGAAGGGGCCGCCGTCGTTACTCAATCCGACTTGCTAGCGTTCTCAGGCGAATCTTTCTATATTACTTATATTGAAAGGTTGGACATTCATTCAGAGCATTTCAATTTTCTGGAAAATTGCATCGATTTGTCAATATTTTTCGCAGTGAATTTCAAACGACGGATTCACAGGAAGCTTTTTATCTAAACGACGATTTTTCGGATCATCCAAGCTATTGCTTGATACGTATTGAGAAAAAACAATTCTGTTACAAAACTCTACTAAAGCCATTTCGTTATAGGTACATAAATAGTACCTACCTATATAAGAACCCAAAAATAAAGCACCTCCTGCCTCAAAACAAATAATAATTACTGTGAGCTCCTGGGAAGACAATAAACTACATTTTCAAGTAAATTACTCGCAGTCTATGCCGGTGTGGGTAGCATGGCGAACTCGGCCGTCTGCTGGCTCCCTGGGGAAGGCAACCTGGCTATTCTTATTCAAATAAGTGGGGGCAGCGATTTACCCAAGAGAGCCATGACAGCATGTGCATAGTCCAAAGTACACACTACAGTCCTTACGATGGGTAAAAGTTTACTCACAAGACTAGTATTGCATTCTTTTGAATGTGTGCTTACGTTTGCAATAAAATGAAACCGGGAAGTAAATATATTCAGGTAGAGACTGTTTGGGGTGGTTTGTTTAAGATTTGTGTTTAGGCAATGAGAACAAATATACCTTTGTTTGAAAGCTTAAGTTTTAGCTTTTTTTTAGATTTGAATATTATTGTTTAGTAAATTATTATAAAAATATAACTTTTTAAAAATACAAGCTTTCGAGATCTTGTTTATCATGTAGCAGCTAAGCTAGACAAGAAAAGTAAAACGAGCCCTAACACGACGGGTCTATCTTGTTTAGTACAGAAGTTCCTATGGCCACCTTCGACTCCATCATCATATCAGCTCCATAATACCAAATTATCGCATTGTCACGCGACATACACATGCGTGCAAAATTTCAGCTCAATCAGAAACCGGGAAGTTGGCCAAATTTTACTTGCAAGATTCCACCCGAACTTACACATACATACATACATATATGCATGGGTACATCCATTGCAAGTTAAATAAAAGCTTGTCAAGTAAAAAGATCAAAACTTGAACTTTGCAATGGTCTGTCGTAAAGTATTTTTTTTTTCAGTGTGTGTAAATAGTTTTTCCGTTCTTATCCTGTCAAGAAAATTTCTGAAACCCTATTTTCCAATTGAATCATAACCAGGACTAGAAAAGTATATCATCCGATGAAAGAATTCTTTAAGCTACTTATATCAGGCCTCTAAGCTACTTAAGGTATTTGATTTACTTAACAAAATACATAGGCTATTTATAAATCGCTTCATTTGAATGAAGAGAGGTTTGGATACAATAGGCTTAAATGTATTGAGATACTCGAAAATGTTTTAAAAATACATATTGTTGTTATTATTATCAGCAAATGGTACCAATATTATCTACAAATTTAGCGTAAGAGTTCTATTAGAGTGCCCATTATGACCGCTATTACTATACCCAAAGGGCGAAGCATTTCCCTGCATGGCAGTTCCTGTCTATGAGTGAGGAGAATCACGCGATGCGATGATAGGTGCCCACGACATGCAACCTTAAGCTTTGAATCTTACACATACGCTTTAAGAGCCATTTTAGTACAAATATAGGCTCAAAAGTTCACACGAGCTATCAACATTCCCGAAATGAAAGACGAAAATTTACATTTGGCCGGTTTAATGTCGCGGAGCAATCTCATTCTGCGGAGGAAGCAGGGCAACACCGAACCAGTGAACTTCGACCTGCGAAATATAATATTTCGCGGTGCTTGATACGCCATTACGAGGGTCTAGGAATAATGGTTCCGTCAGATCAGTTACGATGCGACGCACGATATCGCAACGAAGACAAATGTGTCGCATATTACCTACGATGGTATTCATAACCTTGACTTCCCATTTTCTTGAGACAGTGAACTGGAAAGGTGGTAAGGGGATAGTTATGGGTGAATATATTACGGCTATCCGACATGAGATATGTGACATGTTCGAGACTTGTTAGAGACAAGTCGGAGAAGTGATTTTCGAGTCGAACGCGTTTACTCTGAATAAAATATTGGGCACAAAAAGAAACGTATTCTTCAGGTTCTCCATTAACTAATTGAACTGTAAAATGTGTTTTTCGTTGTGTAAAAGATAAGGCTCTTTTTCTCCCCTCACGTAAACAAATCTTATGGTTCCGCTTCATCAGTAAACGTCGACTAGCTTGAATATTTTAAAAATTATAAAACGCGAACGCACAAAGGAAGAGCCGTCGAAAAGGCCGATGTTTCCTTTTGCGAAGTTTATTTTTTTTAATGTCAGTCAAGTGATTCAAAGACCACGTAATTGTGCTGTAGAGGAGAAATGTCCTAATTTTCTCCCCCGCGTTCCGCTAAGTGACAGAGAAGTAAAAAGTGGAAAATTTATAACAGTCACGTACTGCATTATCACAGTTTCGTATTAAATTTTGTTTTAATTTTCTCTCCATTTCCATAATTTAAGGTGGACGGGGGTTGGTGACGTCATTAGGTAACTTTGTGCTTGTTTACTGTGCCAGATAGAAGTTTTATTGAATCAAGAAGCGCTCCTGAACGATATTATTATGCAAAAAAGTATGAGTATTAGTTGAACAATGCTACAGACCTACTTAAAATAGTTTTTTACAGGTAACCGGCGCTGGATTTTATTAAGAGTGTGGAATAGCCACTTCTGGCTTGATGAAAATATTATAAATACAGAAAAAAATGTTTTTTGATATGAATTGTGTTCGCGTTTGATTACATCGCAACGTGTAGCATAGAAGGTAGGTTTTTGTCTACTCTGGATATGAACGCTTGTATTGTAGTTGACAGGAAACATATAGTCGAACCGAGAGTTCCATTTATCCATTTATTTAATTTTCATATTAGAAATATGTAAAATCGTACCTACTTCCAACTGTTATAAATAAATATGTAGCTGCACAGACAGAAACCCGTATTTTATTATGTTCTTGCAAATAAAACATTAATGAGATACCGTAGGATTCCCCAGATAGGTATTTACTAAGCATATTTGCCAGCCACTTAGGTCGGCAATGCTATGAATTTTATCCAATGTTTGTTGATATAGGGTAGATGTACTGGTTTTGGTCATATTAGTATCAGTTTGGGCCACTTTGAATTTTAATGAATGAGTGGCCAATTTTAATGTTGTAATCATTTATGTAAAGAAATTTTCAAATTTTGACATTCACACAAACAATTTTTAAGATTACATTGTTCATAATCCATTCATGCAATGAATTTGAGATCAAATGGCCAAAACTGGGCTGGTGGCCACAGCCGGTCATATTTGCTTTTTTCTGGCTTCCTCACTAACAAACCCTAATTAAAAATTCATTGGTTTCTCAAAAACTATTTCTCGTGGGAAAACTTTCCAAATTCAGAACATAAAATTTGAAAAGGTCAGGCGAACTGTGACTCCATTATATAATATTTGGTGATATATTTTAACTAGTCGAATTTCTACGCAAATAACTGATCGCTTTCACCAAATCGGCTCTATAATAATATGTTATTTAAATTCACGAAAGATTTATGGTGTCATTTGTGACTCTGATTGATTTATAAGTATCGGGGTTTGAATTTTGAAATGCCTGTTCATTAAGAAATAGTTTTAAGAGCATTCGTTCAGTTAAGTGTATTAATCTACTTTCGAACAGTTTATCATGTTTTGGATAGATTAACTTCTATTTTAGTATTCATTGACGCATCATCAACGCATTTGTATCTAATAATTAATCAGTTTAAAACCATTGGATATTAGTATAATGTATGTATAAAGTATATGCTTTCATAGGTTTATACACAATATTCATTCATAATTTTACTATAGAACTGGATTTGAAATTTATCAATTGATCTACTCTATCTACTCTGAATGCACAAGCATGAACGACACGTTGCTTAACATTTAAATAACCGTATACGGAAGTGACACATTGATCTGCAAAAAAAATTAGCCAACTTCAAAACTTCTACATTCGTCTGTAGGTATGTATTTTTTTTGTGTATGTTCATCGAAATTTTTGCCAATTGTGAACCGATTTAAACAAATCTTTTTAGTTTTAAAGGATATAGGTTCTTCCAAAAGTCCCTTTTAAATCTCATCAAAATCGGCTGAGCCGTTTTAGAAATAAACAATAATGTAAAAATTTTACACATCAATTCGAGCGAACTATTCGAATTTTCTACACGATTGAAGACGGTTGTGTCATTTTTGCCAAAATAATTACAACTTGACAACTTTTGCATCAACATTTTTTTTTTTAATTTAGCACTTACTGATATTTAACCAATGTGGTGTTTCATGATGCAATGGTGTCGATCATGAAATTGTTTTTTTTTTTTCTAGAGATAATTTAAAATTCAATCATACACAATATTATTCAAAGCTGCAGTTTATGAGTTTACCTCAAAATAAATGTTTAATGTTTATTTTTATTAGAAAAAGTGCCTTACAAATATCATAGGCGCGTATCTAAGCATTCATAAATAACACCCGACCATCCAATAAAAGTTACTTTATATATGTCTTGAAATAAACTAGATTCCAGATTTATGTCCAAAGATAGGAATTCACTTAAATATAAAAACTTTATGGCAAAATGGCATGTTATTGGCACACGATAAGGAAAGGCCTTTTTATAGAGGGTTAGACGAAAATGAATAATAAAACTTCACTTAAATCGTTTTATTTATTTACCTATTTAATTACTCCAAATTGTTTTTTTCTTTGGTTAGTTTTGGATATTATTAGGACCCAACTACGGCAATACGGGTATGGATAGCGTTTAGCAGAGTATAGGTACGGAGTGAGTGCAAATTCTTTTCAATTATTCTAGGATATAGTTGTAGGTACTTGTCATTTTGATTAACTTTTGTTACCGGTGAAAACTTGATGTTATTTGACTAATAAATTGAATTGAATTTTCAATTTCAAGTTATTTATTTAATTCCATAATAAGTAATATTAATTGAAGTAGTAATTATTCTCACTAAAAGATTACAAATAGTTACAGCATTAATTTATGTTGTTTACTTAGTTTATTAAATACACGACCTTACAACGATACCTACGTCAAATTCATCTCAATTTAATTAGTCAAAAAACAACAACCATGCACTTTGGACACACTTTACGGGATATCTCCCTGTAGATTAAACACTTAACTATATTAAGAGGTCCAAACTTAACTATATTAAGAGGTTGTTTTGATATTTCTACTTTTTTCAAAACTTGTTCCATTAGCATTTTTGGACACACAAGAGGGAAAGTCCGCCTCTTTGGAATGCGATGGATAAATATATCTATTTAGGCTAACGGTACGGTTCGAAATGAGGCGCGTTGTTTTTGATAAAATATTGTAGCAAGTTATTCATTATTATGAAAGCGATTTATAAAATTGCGAACTTTTTTGTGACAGGATAAGTCACAATAAATCTAAAAATACCTGAGTTGAAACTAGTCAAGTCGTTTAGATTTAGACGCAGAAACAATGCTCAAAACAGCTAATTCTAGGTACCTATGTCTGATTCTCAAAGTTTATTGGATTGCATTTCATTTATGCCACATTATTGTCCTATTATAATTACTGTATTACGAGGGTCAAACTGAAAGTTCTTAGAAAATCAAAAACTGATTACATTAGCCAGTTATTAGTTTTATTATATCTTTTCAAAATATTGTCCATTCACGTCAATACACCGCTGCATGCGATGGAACCACTGGGAAAAGCACTTTGCCCACTCGTCCTTAGGGGTCTCTTCAATGGCATCGCGATACGCAGCCACCGCTTCTTCAGCATTCATAAACCGCTTTCCTTTAAGTTTTTCTTTAATTTTTGAAAATAAATAAAAATCACAAGGCGCGAGGTCGGGGCTATACGGCGGGTGACCCAGTAATTCAACGTTTGATGTCGCCAAATAGTCGATCGTTCGCTTGGCGGTGTGCGATGAGGCGTTGTCGTGGTGAAGGAGGATCCTACTGCGAGGTCGTTTCTCTCGAACTTTTTCCAAGACAAGTGGCAAACAATTGGTAGTGTACCATTCTGCAGAAACTGTTTTTTGATCCTCTAACACAATTGTCGCGAAATGACCTATCCTTCCAAAGAACGAGGCCACCATTTTTTTCCCCGCACTTCGATCTCTCTTCACTTTAGTTGGCAACTCCTCGAAAGGAAACACCCACTGAGCAGATTGTCTTTTGGTTTCAGGATCATAACAGTAAATCCAGCTTTCGTCACCTGTTAGTATGTCGAACACAGCATTTGAGTCACCTCCGTTAAATCTTTCAATCATTTTACGGCACCAATCCACACGATGGAGTTTTTGAGCCTCAGTCAAATTATGAGGTATCCACCGGGCGCAAAGCTTCCTGACCGCTAAATGTTCGTGTAGGATTTTGTGCACTTGACTCATACCGATGCCTAAGCTTGTCCGAATCTGCTGATAGGTCACTCTTTTGTCAGTCTCTATCATACGCCGCACAACACAGATGTTATCTTCAGTCGTCGCCGTAGAAGGCCGTCCCTCACGTAAATCATCAGTGAGATTAGTGCGACCACGTTTAAACTCATTAAACCAGTTGTAAACAGTCGCACGAGATGGGGCTTCATCGTGAAAGGCCAATCGTAGTCTATCATAACTTTCTTGTTGACTTAAATGACATCGAAAGTCATAAAAAATCATTGCACGAAAATTTTCTCGTGTTAAATTCATGTTGACGTGACACAGACAATTTTCAATTTGCCGCCAAATCGTAAAACAAATGACAAATGAATGAAGTATATACTCAGTAATATTGGCAAAGAGTTCTATTTTCAAATTATAGAATTATTTTTTTATTATATTGTTTATAAGTGGCCAGTTCTAAGAACTTTCAGTTTGACCCTCGTATACGCATCTCTGGACACGCTCTTAACAACTTACCTAAGTTTTTTAAATTTCCTGATTTTATTTTGCTACTATGGAAACTAACGTGGTTTTCGTACATTTTAATTAAGTAAAACACAGGTGTTACTCACATTTGATTTTTAGTAGGATACTACTATAGTTTCGATCGCATTTGGCGTTCTTTCTCAAGGTCGGAGTACTAGCTCGCGGGCTCGTCTCGCATAGCACTGATCATAGTATCCTACTAAAAATCAAACGTGAGTAACACCTGTGTTTTACTTACTTAAAATTTATTTTGCTATTTTGAAATTTAGCTAGTGCAAAGCGTCTCTTACTTTCTACGTAGAAACTCTCAGACTCAGTCACAGAGACACACCACCAAAGAGGTTTCAATGTGATGTAATCTCATACAACACATGCACTTTCATGCAGGCCATTCTTTAGATTTCTCTCCTTTAACCAAAATAAAATGCGAAAGTTTACACAAGTCGGTCCTACTCAATACTGCATACCTCAAATACTTAAAAGATAAGTATCCCAGAGATTACAAGAGAAATCGAGAATGGGTACCAAAATCCTCTTACTATACTTTATTCTGTGCCGAGATGCCGGCGTTAAAGCATTCCTGAGCTTTGGGTCATCAGATGGCCTTGACATTATGCAGGTGGGCTCAGCCTTCCTCATCGGTTTAATTGTGTGTTTTCACCTTTACATTTGACTTTTTGAAGAGGAAGGTAAATGATTAATGATCATATAACGGTAGAGCGGCTAAATTGTTTATTTCAACAATATACCTAAACAAACTTTTTGGATGATAGATGCAAGGCTAATGATCAACGATAAGTAATTATATGTGGCATAACCTTTTAAGAAGCATAAAAAGTTTTAAGCTTCATTATTTAATATAACTTTAAATAAGACAAATGAAACTATTTTCTAGTGATTATTGCGCAACTTATCAACTCACAAGAAAGTTTTATTTGAAGTAATCACGTGGAATTTTAAATAAACAAATAAAATTATATATCGAGACAATGTTGGAACACCACGTTAGTTTCCATCACAGGATAAATTTTGTCTTAGAAAGTTAATTCATTCAAAATTTCTAGAAAATTGTATAAAAACACAACAAAATATAAATTTCCACGTAAAAACTTGGACCCACGCTTATAATTAAATAGTGTACTTTAAAATTAAATAAAACATAAACGTATTTCACTATTTTAGACGTATTTCATTATTTTATTTTAAAAGCTATGGAACTTTATCATACGTTTGCCACACGCACTTGACGCATTGTTTCCATTTTCTTAGTAGATTTTACCTTGACATTTGCTTAGCTCTAGCAGGTGGGTTCACACACATTCCATTTCATGAATTTACTAAACATGTTATGTTTTATATTCTGAGTTTTTATTAACGTGTTCAAAAGGTGAAACGAAGATACGACTATTATGTTTTTACATTATTGTCTTAAAAACCTGTTCAGATGTAAATCTAAAGTTGTTTGGCAGCGTTATTTAAGTCAGTTGCTATTTGAATACTAATTTGATACCTATTCGATTTCTGTAATTAAGAAGTCCGTAATTCCGGACGGATCTCAAAATTTTTCATGTTAAATTCTTCATCATAATTTATTAAGTTCCAAGCAGCTAAGACCCAAGGGTCCCTGCCATATCCTGGCTTTATAAAAAAGAGTCCAGTACGTCCCAACTTTTTCTGACAAATGAAATGAAAAGGGAATTCAATTAATTTGCAAACTTGAGTTACGAACAATCACCTCATTCTTTTCGCAGATTTTTTCAAAGTTCCTGAAAGTTTAATCATTCTTCCAACTTTTTCACATCAATGGGAAAATTCATTTAGTACTTTAAACTTCCGAATTAAAACTTCATCAAAAGCTAAGCAGTTAATAAAGGAAGTTAGCTAACTGCCCATGTCACGAATTATAAAAAATAAAGAGATTTTTTTTTGTTAAAATGTTCTAATTCAATATTGTCGGTTATAAGAAAGAAGAGTGAAAATAAATTATTCTAATCATACCTTATAGATGCCGTCGACCAATTTCGTCAACTCCTCCGTCTCCATCATGACAGATTAGCAGTCTATCGTGTATCAATATTGCACGTGACCCTTCATCGGGATCCAAAAAATACGAACACACAAACTTCGATTTTAACACTAGCACTCAACATTCACATTTCAATGTACTGACACTCGATTGATCTCGCTCGATGATCGAATCACTCGACCAAAGTCACTTTCGATGGCATCTGAAACAAACAAAAGAAAAATAAATCTCAAAGTTTAAAAAACGAACACTGGCAGCGGTATTTAAAAAGTTCTAAACACTTCCCGCACGCTTATAATTTTTAAACCACAACATAGTTCTTTTCTAAACTTTTCAAAAAAGTTTTTATGCACCTGTTTTTATCGGCGTGGCAAAGAGCGTGCGTCCGGTCCGAAGCCTGCCAGAAGATAGAGTCACCTATCGCCTGCCTTGATACGTACTCGCGATGTTTAGAAACTCGAATCTTAGCAAACGGTAAGATCACTTGGACCCATCGATGTCTCTAAGCCACAAGCTTGTTTACGTTGTGTACCTGAATTTTATATTTAGACGAGAAACGAATTGTGTGGGTCGTCACTAAAAGTGGTAAAGTTCAATGACATTAGTAAAGTTGTTATTGGAACTCTACTTAAATTACCTATTTTTCCAGTGATACAAGTTGTGTTTTGCACAATAGCAAAATAAACACCTGATAAACGGAAATTTGGTCTAGGTATCTATATCAAATTACCATTCTTATCTATTGTTGAACCTAGTAAGCGTATTTAATTTTCTACTATAAAAATATTATTTATTTAAGGCTTAGGAAAAACTTAAAAACCGTTTTGCACCTAAGTTATTAATTTATATTTAAAACATTTTAGGGAGTATTGGTTTGGGTAAATACTTAGAACAAAAAATAATTAAGGACTTAATCGAGAAACTTATCATTGGGTGCCCGAGGCAATATTTTGTAAAATTTGTTTAATCCCTATTTTCATTCCCTATTGTGTTTATTGCTTATATTATTGTTTAAAAAAGGTTTTAACGTATTCCCATTTCAATTAGACTTATGAATATAAAGTTCCCAAGATTTTCTCTAGGTACAGTAGGTACTTATATTAAAAAATACTAAGTATAAAACTTTTCCAGTACTATCTACAGCCAATAACTAGACACTAACAAGTCCAACACGACAAATTGAACCTTGTTCGTGACAAAAAATATTAAAAGCCCATTACGAAAGTATTCTTATTTCAATGCCGTAACCTCAATCAACTAAATGCCTACATGCAATTTGCGTGGCAGGTGTTACTTACGCTGTACGAAAACAATGGCCCTCTGAATTACGAGTAAGTGTTGCCAGGTGTATGTTACAGTTTCTTACTAGATTTGAAGCTAAAGATTTCAGATCGTTTTTGTTGGAAAAGTTCTCATATTTTTAAGTACCTGTCTGCATCTGTATAGTCTGTTCAAAATAGGTTTAAATCATCATTATGACACGGGGCCGTTATTACTAACTGATTTTTTAAAATCCAGTTTATTGAATTATCAACACATAATTATCCCGCTGCCTGCCTGCTATTTTATGCCTCTTTCGTATCGTTCCACATATTTTGGCTAAATGCCAAACATTGCGAAATATTTAAAAAAAATGCTGTATATTATGAAGGATTTTTACCCACTGATAAAATTTGCTTAAAAGATGAGTGTCTCATTGTACAAAATTATGAAATCTCCATTTAACGTTTACAAAGCTATCCCTTGTTATTTCTAAAAAGTATGTATATGTATGTTAGTATAATAATGTGCTGAACACCCACACAACACAATAGATAAAGTTAAATTGTCACATGAAAATAAAATTAAAATAAAATTACTCAGTAAGCATATGAAATAGATTATTATGAAACTTCGAAATACAATGTTTACTATACATTGCAAAAAAACACCCATTTTAGTCGAAAGAATTTGCATCTGGCAGGTCTAACAGCACCAAAGTAATATAACTTTCATTTTCGCCACCCACCGCTATGCTAACTACGTCCATAAAAGCTTTGATAGACGCCGACGCAATTAAATAGCATTTGGATATAATCACTGAATGAATAAAACACGCGCTTCAAAACTTTTACTTTTACCCAATTTCAGAATTTTTCTGGGTACCGTACGACGTAGAAAAGATAAGGAACTAGTGTACTAGCTCCTTGTTACTTACTTACATAAACGCAAACTTTAAATGGTTTCAGATTCTCAGAGGGATCACCGATTGCCTCATTGTCAAATAGTCCTAATGTGAAATTATTTTTGTATTGTTTTTAGACTCTTTTTACCCCCCGACGCAAAAGAGGGGTGTTATAAGTTTGACGTGTCTGTTTGTCTGTGTGTCTGTCTGTCTGTCTGTCTGTGGCATCATAGCGCCCGAACCACTGAACCGATTTCAGTTTAGTTTTTTTTGGATGAAAGGAGACTTAATCGAGAGTGTTCTTAGCTATGTTTTGTAAAAATCGATTGAGCCGTTTAAGAGTTATGGTGGGTTAAAGTGGGGATGGAAGAACCAAAATTCTACAAATGTGCCCAAAACGGTTGTCGGGGGTTTTTTAAATTTTTAATTTAAGTTTTTATTTACTTTCACATCATCGTCATCCCTTGATAACCCACTGCTAGGCAAAGGCCCTTCTTTGTTTATGAAAATTGTGTTCTTTGCTAAATTCACAAATCAAGTCTAAATATGTGTAGGTAAACAAATAATCGGCTAAATGCGAGTCAGACTCGCGCACGAAGGGTTCCGTACAGTGTTGGAGCCCCCCTTGGCCCCATTCTTCTTGCCATTATTAATAGCGAGGAAAAAAAACTCCTGAAAATCACATTTGTTGTATGGGCGCCCTCCTTAAATATTTATTTTATTCTGTTTATAGTATTTGCTGTTACAGCGGCATCAGAAATACGTCATCTGTGAAAATTTCAGCTGTCTAGCTGTCACGGTTCATGAGATACAGCCTGGTGACAGACAGACAGACGGACTGACGGACATCGGAGTCTTAGTAATAGGGTCCCGTTTTTACCCTTTGGATACGGAACCCTAAAAACTAACAATTTGACTCTACAAGAATTTTAGTGTTCAGTTCAATCTCGTTGGTTCACCGCCGCAGTGATTTTAAAATTCAGCGAGAGATAAATATCTCAAAAATATAGCTTCTTGTAAAGCAACTCAAATATTGATACAACTGCAAAACAACAACCGATAAATCTTATAATTCAAATCAAGCCGCCTATTTCAATGATTCGGAACTGTGCGGAACACCCATCACTTGAGGCTCTCACTTGCCCGCCCAGCCTATGTAAATAGCACATTAAAATTCCAACTAAATGAGAGATGCTGAATCTACATAATTACGTAAGAGCTTTATGCACTCAGTAATCGTATGCATAGCCGCTTGAGGTCGTTTAATAGGTGATAATTAACCGGCTACGATTTTGGGTACGTAATTTTATGGGTGTAATAACTCGTCAAAAAAAGAAAAATAAAGTCGTCCACCACCACTATTATAACCATTTTTCAAAAGCATGAAGAAATTGTACAAGTCTTTGAACTACTGCAAATTAACTTTTTGAAAAACTTTTTTAATGATGCAAGCAGGTGCTTTCAACTGGTCTTATTGGAGATCAATATGCAGGAAAGAGAGCAGATAACCTGTGTTCAGCAATGGACGTCATATGATTAAGACGACAATGATGATGATACAAACGTTTTACTAACTTTTATTTTCAATGACTCAACATTTTGTGCCAGCTTCTTTGTCAGATTTCTCACCATGAAACAGCAGTTCAAGCAATAAATCTTCGAGCGTCGCGTGAAAGAAATTTATTTCAAGACACTGAAACCGTCCTTCAAGAGAAAGGTCTGGAACTGTCTGTGAAGTTTTTTAGCAGCACATGCGTTGGAGAAAATATAAGGATATAAGACAATTTCTGAGTGGATCCGTAACTTCATTTTGAACGAGATTTGCGCCTCGGGTGCCGGTCCTCATCCCGTCCTGCCTCCCTTTGCATATGCAGCCATGCGGGGGAATCGTCGGCGACCAACGGTTTGCCAATACTTGCCACTTTCTTATACCCACCCCTGAGGCGTAAGCTTAACACAGCAGAAAGAAACAAGGGAACATCCAATAATCAAATGTCATTTGATTAAAAGTGGGGAAACCAAATAAATATCACGCAATTTTTATGTTTTGTACAAAAAACTGACATTTTAAGCACTATTGTAACTAATCCGTTAAAATAATTAAGTATACAGAACTCGTTTATCCATAAAATATGGCCAACTTTTATTTTACACTAGCGACGCCCCGGTTTTGCACAGGTGTATTATACATTTAAACCTTCCCCTTGAATAACTCTATCAATTAAAAAACCGCATCAAAATCCGTTGCGTATATAAGCATACATAGGGACAGACAGGCAGTGAAGCGACTTTGTTTTATACTATGTATAAGTAGTGATGAATACGTAGACCGCAATCACAGATTTAAGTATTTCCACATTTAAAAAAACTTGTAAGAATGAAGATAGGGGGAGGCAGTTGATCCAAATAAGTGCCTAAATAACTCACCATCTCAGACGCGGGTTGAAAATCGCTAAAGCGGTCTCATAAATAGTCTATGGACGCCCCCTATGCGACACCTACGAATGTTTATTTCCCTTGGAACTTGTTTAGCCCGGACCGAACCGGTTCGATCTGGATTTGGGAGTTGGAAACCTCGTAAGTAACAAACGGCTTTAAAACTAAGTGGGAACGGATACATGCTCGTATTTTTATCGTTTTTCAAACTTGGGCGGAAAGTTGGGAACGAGTTTTTTCTGTACGTGTTTTATTCACGCTTTTCTTGCATCTACTTTGAATTATGTTAAGACCACACTTTGTACCTATTACAAGTTTCCAAGTTTCACAACCGTGGGTACTTTACTCAAACTATCTCTGACGATGTCGTTGAGATAATTAGTTCAAATATTTAAAAACTTAGATTTGCAAAAACGTTATAGATTGTTTCGAAAATAAGCGAGCAGCATCCATATTCTTGTAGCTCTGCTCCCAGTAGCTTTCCTTGAGTTATGAGTGACTCGTGTAAAATTCCCAGTTGCCTACTAACAACTAACTAAGTGATTAATTATTTATTTAATTTATTGTCATTTTATACTAATTATATTATCTTTAGACTTTCAAAGGTCTGAGGATGATCCAATGCTTTTTGTGTAATAGTAGTGTAGTTTTGTTGTAGTTAATAAAGGCACTTTTGCCCGATAAAAAAAAACTAACTAAGAAGAGGTTATCTTTAACAATCGATTGTTTCTGGTCGTTATCTCTAATTGCTCCAGACTCCAGTCTACACAAGTGCACAATACAACATGGAAAAATACTTTTAATACAATTATCTACCATAAATATGTATCAATATCTTATTGTTCATTGGTATCACTGTCACTACATAGTATAAAACAAAGTCGCTTCCCGCTGTCTATCCCCATGTATGCTTATATCTTTAAAACTACGCAACGGATTTTGATGCGGTTTTTTTTAAATACATAGAGTGATTCAAGAGGAAGGTTTATAAGTATGTATAATACACCTGTGCGAAGCCGGAGCGGTTCGCTAGTTAATTATATTCTGGGCCCTCCGATTCAGGAAACTTCTAGTGCAGGTACCGCAATCAACCGACAAAGCGTACTTAATTAACGTAACACTAACATTAACCCACGTGTCATCCGAGTGATATTAATGGCCTATGACACGTCCCGACTTTCCGACTGACTATCCAGTCAGTCCGTTGCTGCGTGAATGAGTAACAAACAAATCAATAAACACACTTTTCGATTTATAATATTAGTAAGGATTTAAAGATTCTAATCTGAATACGGTAACTGTAAACATTCTGATAATAATATTTTTTTCCAGACACAACGTTTACTAGTTAGCAGTCAGCGTGCCTACTAAAGTACTAGTCACAGTGCATGCGTAGGGTTAAGTTAAAGTGTTTTGCATTTACTCGTATGTGCCAAGACAAGGAGCTTGAAGCGTCACTGGTGTAGTGGAGTTAGCACAAATCGGTCTCGGCGTCGCGAGCGTTTCGCTGACGAACCTTGTTATCTCGAATATTATATACGAGTGAATAGTGCATACTGCAGCTGAATATTCATGCTCGTATTCTTGTCTGACTGCAGACTCCTTTTGGATAAATGGGATTTGTATTTGAAGATCGCTCCGTTCGTATTTGAGGATCCGACGTTTTCAGAGTCAATGTTAGTGGTCGTAGCGGTCTTATAGCCATATTCCGACTTAAGCGTTCTTTTGCTTCTAGGTAGGGATGTATGTACGTCTCTGAAGTTAAGTGGTGGTTCTAAAATGCGAATCATATTTATTTCTTGCTCACTGCTTAGTGTATAATGTGGTAAGTATAGGTGTCCTTTCATTCATTACGCTTGGGCAATTACTGCCTATTTTCATTTTAAGTATGAAGTGCGTGTAAGCAATTAAACTTTGCAGAATAAAAAAACAGGTTTTCATGTTCATACTAACACATTTTGATAATTAACTCAAACTACCAATATTCGTTTTGAATAACTCCTTACGAGGCTGTATAAAAAGCCTGGAGCAAACCGTAATGAACAATCAGCAAATAAGTGAAGCGTAAAAGCCCTATTAATCCTTTTAGTGACCAAATGAAAAAGCAATAAGTACTTACGATTTTCATACGGAATAAATCACCTGTCAGAAGCAGATGTGGACCTTGCGCTAATGAGATTGCAGTCACTCGTGGGAAATCCGAATAATGCAGCTCACCGAGCGAGCTGTGACGTGAATCATGTCACCTTTGGCATCTTTGGCATAATGAAGTTTATCGACTGACGTATCGCTCAGGTTGGAACTGTGGGTTGACATCATTTCCCTCATCGTTGTTGCATAAAAGAAGCGTTTGTTACTCACAGAGCTAGACGACTTTTTGGTGTATTTTCGACCGACTTCCAAAAATAAAGAGTTAACAAACGAAGGTTCTTAATTTATCTGTATGCTTTTATTATAATTATTTGATTTATCCGATATTTGTGTATATTTTATTCTATAGATTGAATACAAAAATAACTTTTATTTATTGTATTGATTTATATGAAAACTCGCAGACACAACAAAATTGTTGTTTTGCAAGCCTGCAAGGTTTCCGGTGTTTTACAAGTGACCCTGTTATACATAATATAGAGAAACATTGCGAGATGATCCCATAAAATATATTATGTTTTTTTAGTTCAGAAGTTTCGAAGCAATTCTAAAAAATTGATGGAAATATCAGGGCCTAAAAATTCAGAATAACATAAATGTTGCTGTTTTCGGCTTGAAATCAGTTTGTAAGATTCTCTTCAGAAAATAATTTTCCTTTCTAAAAATGTTTCTCTTGCATTATGACAGTACTAGGGCTCATCAAAAATGCTGTTGAAATAGAACGTTTTAGTTTATAGAATAATTAATTGACGAGACGAAGAAGATTATTAAAACTAGATGTTAAGCGTCGCCAACAGTACTTGGTATTCTGTAGTGTCTCGCTTAGGTATAAGTACTCACAGTTTAGCGCTATTCGGAATTTTCACAGAACGCTCAAAATTTAATAAACTCTAGACAATATGGCACTGCGGTCGTCACCCTGAGATGATAAAATGTAAGACAGACGTTCTATATATTGCTGATTTTAAACTTTCGCGATTTGAACACATTATTATTATATACCACGGGGCTAATCGCGCACTGGAATTATAAGATAAATAAATACCACATCATCCCGACGTTTCAACTGAGTTGCATCGGTCGTGGTCACGGGTAGACTGGAATGTGAAACAGCTGGTAACGCCATTTCAACTTGAACTTGCAAAATTGTCACTCCGACACACAACACTGACGGTATCTAAAAATGTCTTGCTACCTACCTACACTACGCGATTTACATTTGTTGACAACAGGATTCCACGACGCCGGTAACTTAAATCCATCCTCCCGGTTAAAATTGTTATGTTTTTCGATTTCCACCGCTTCACAAACTATTCTTGAAAAATAGTGTCGATCCGTGGAGAGGAATTTTTTGTCGTGGAGCTCGATCCAATGACCAGTACCTCCGTCAAGCAAATGCTCAGCTATAGCAGACTTCTGTATCTAGCGGTTTTTGACTGCCGCAATTATGTTCTTTGATCCGATCAGCAATAGTACGCTTCGTCTGAACTATGGAGGAACTACCGCAGCTGCAATCCACCTTAGGAGTCTGAAACGGAATGACATCATTCGGCGTTCTGACTTGGCCCAGTATTTATGAGGTATTTATTTATCTCGTAATTTGAGTGCGCGATTAGTCCCGTAGTATTTAACAATTATGTTCTACATATTGTTTCTCAAAATCTCGTAGGAAACATTATGCCATCTAGGCACATCTACACATCAAACATGTACCTAATATGTATCCACCATCCGTACCTACACACTAAGTACAAATTTAACGGTTATACGGCTTAATTAAGAGATAGAAACATAGAATCTGCAAAAGAGATGCAAGATAGCATTGAAGAGGCTGTTGTTGATGACATCGACATAAATTACGGAACTCAAAAGCCTTTCGTAAATAGCCAACTTCTAAATAACAAGACCATCCAAACCTGGAGCCCATTCAAAGTGAATTTCAATTTTATTTGCCAGACGGTATGTTGGGCTTCCATTCAAATCCGCTGGTAATAAAATCCGCTCGGAATCGTATGTCAGGGAGTAAAGGGGGAAGTGTAGAGGGTAATTGTTGCAGTTATGAATAACGCTGCGGCGTCCGCTAGGCGTGGCCACTCGTGTGCGTTTGACAACTTGCGAAATTGAATAGCTACACTGTGCTTGCCGTGTGTAAAGCTCTTTTACACTAGACGACATATTATGAGACATACGATGAAATGAGCGTACTTATGTAAGAGATTGAGATCAGGGGGACCGTATTCCGTTCCGTACTCAAAGGGTAATTAGGGTTCCGTACCCAAAGGGTAAAAACGGGTCCCTATTGCTAAGACTCTGCCGTCCGTCTGTCTGTCATCGGGCTGTATCTCATGAATGGTGATAGCTAGAACGTTGAAATTTTCACAGATGATGTATTTCTGTTGCCGCTATAACAACAAGTACTAAAAATAGAAAATATTAATATTTAAGGGGGGCTCCCATAAAACAAACATGAATTTTTAGCCGTTTTTCGCTCGATATTAATAACGGTGACAGGTAGATGCTTGACATATTCACAGAATATTTACAAGAATATTCACTTTAAAAATAAATAGTTAAATTAAAATTAAATAAATATTTAAGGGGGGCTCCCATACAAGACATGTGATTTTTTTACGATATTAATGACGGCAACTGACAGCAAGATGCTTGAAATATTCTCAGAATATTTAGTTGTATATTTCCTTCGAAAATAAGTAATTAAATTAAAATAAAATATATGAAGGGGGAACCCTTCGCGCGCGAGTCCGACTCGCACTTGGCTGATTTTTATTTGAAATTTGAACGCAGAGAAACGTATAAGAAACTTTGACAGATTGTATGGAGCGAATCTCTGTGTTGTCTATGGAAGTTGCGAATGTCCATACAAGTCCTGTATACGACCAAACTGTGCGAAGTTTAAAAAAACGATCCCTTGAGGAGCGTTTTTTGAACTTCGAACGCCCAAGGAACGTACAGAACTTTGACAGTGACAGTTCGAAAACCATTCGCCATATTTGTTTTGATAGTTTTCTTTTTAATTAACGGTTCATTTCACGATTTCCCCACTTTGCAGTATATGGTTTCTTTTTGAATTGCCATGTCAAGTACCTACCTACTAAAGTTTTGCGGGAAATGGATAATTTAAAATAAAATTCAAGAAAAAAAAAACATCCGTAATGATAAGTATTGGTACGTCCGAGGCGTTCGAAGTTAAAAAAACGCATCCCAGCTGATATATAGTATGTGAGATTTGTAGTTGTACGTAATATATACCTATTCAAGCCAAGTGCACTTTACATTGATAAATACTCGTAGATACAAAATGACTACATAGGTATATGTGAATTTATAACTATGTAGTCATTTTGTATCTACGAGTATTTATCAATGTAATGTGCACTTGGCTTGAATAGAAAATCGATGATATACATTTCTTGTGTTCCTCCTTCTAACGGATGAGGATCTATTTAGTAGGAGCACCAGACAACACCCAAATGAAGACTTGAAAAATTCTTGTAACCGATTTTTCAAATGTACCATACCATCCATCCATCCATCCATCAGCCAAAGGACGTCCACTGCTGGACATAGGCCTCCCCTATGGATCTCCAATAAGAACGGTTGAAAGCGGCTTGCATCCAGCGCGATCCTGAGGTCTTAATGAGGTCATCCATCCACCTTGTGGGTGGACGTCCTACGCTGCGCTTGCCGGTACGTGGTCTCCACTCGAGAGTCTCTTTTCGACTCCACCGGTCATCAGTCCTCCGCGCTATGTGCCCTGCCCATTGCCATTTCAACTTGCTAATCCGTTGAGCTATGTCGGTAACTTTGGTTCTTCTACGGATCTCCTCATTTCTGATTCAATCCCGTAGAGAAACTCCGAGCATAGCCCTCTCCATAGCTCGTTGGGCTATTTGGAGTTTACTATTAAGGCCCATGGTAAGAGACCACGTTTCAGTGCCATAAGTCATCACTGGTAACACACACTGATCAAACACTTTCGTCTTGAGGCACTGAGGTATGTCGGACGAGAAGACATTACGCAATTTTCCGAACGCTGCCCAACCGAGTTGGATTCGGCGATTGTACCATACATTTTAATCCAATTTTGTTTAGGGTAAATGACGCTTTTGTATGGAAAAGCTGTTTATTTTTCACGATTTGCTACCATCTTAATAGTTTTTGACAGTGATACCTCCCTCTTTAAATCCCTTTATTTTGCAAAGCAATAATCTGAATGTAGGCCTCCGGTATATTAGAATTGTCGTAACGGTGACGGCAAGTGTTATGACGATTTATGTGGGGGCTTATGCTTAGTACAGCTAGTGTAATTTGGTATGTTAAGGGACGTTTCCCCTTTGGATACGTTCAACCGCTCTTTTCAACCGACCAACAAAAAGAGTAAGTCCGCAATTCAGCTGTAGTTCTGTTACCCATTACCAATACCCAATACTTTTTAAAAACCTAAAAAATGTCTATTGATTTTGTAGAATAATTCAACAAATAGTGTCGTAAAAAGTTAATTTACTTTTTTAAATTGGACTACCTAAACCATGATTAGCATTTTCTGTTCTGCCCTTTTTATGATAAATGGCGTATGTAATGTTTATCATTAGAAGAGCAGTATAACTATTGAGTCTCTAACATGAGGCTGGCTAACATTATATTTTAGATGTCTGGATATTGCAATTTTATACCTTCAATTTACAAATAGGGTTTAGGGTGTAAGCTGGTTGCGATGCGTCGCACCAAATCGAGCGCGGGAAGCAATCCCGTCGCGACTAAACCTTGTACACGTTTTAGGGTTCCTCGATACTGGAGTTCTTAATCAAACCACAATATTTATATACGCAGTGACTATGATGACGAGGCTATTTACCGATGTACTGAAATAATTATTTTTACTTGCAATGACTAAATAATTAGGTACAGTAGTATATTTGTCTATCTTTACGACTGTTGACAAAATACATAACTTAATACACTTCAAATGTTAAGTGATATTGTAGTTAACTCGCTACTGTGTTAAAATATTTTAATTTAAATATTTAAGTAGTTCAAAACACATTCAAAACTCATAAATTTAAAAAAAAATGTAACGAGGAGGGGAAAATAAATATTTTGTGTCATTTTGTTTTCAGTTTTACTATCACTTTATAAATTTTTACATTGCATTTTTCCAAATAATTGTTCTGCTTACAGAACCTTCAATATGCAGTATTGCAACTTGTACTTAGCTTTTTTTCTCGCATCGCAACTATTGGCGCGACACCCGCTTTGCACCCTTCGATGCGATCGTTCAATTGGCGAAAAATTGCGCCGCAACTAAGCTCTTGGAAAATTGGCGATACTTGGCGATACAGTTAATATTAACCCGAAACCGGCGGCTCACGTGGAAAATAACGAGCAGACAACACCGTAGATTTATGCTCTGTCGTTTTAAGTGATATATAGGCCTCAGTTCGCTCGTCGGCCGACGTCGATCTGTCCAAAAGTATTTCGAGCAAGCTGATTCAAATTGTCGGATCTATCCAATCTCTTAGGAGAGAATATTTACGTTGTTACTTATACAGGTAAGTAAAGTATTTGATTTAGAGACTTTTATTGTGTATTTTCCTTAGAACTAACTTTATCATCCTATCTGATGCCCAATACTGCAATAAAATCAATAATTGCAATAAAACTATTGTACCTATTTTATTTCTTATGATAAAACTTTGTAAGTCAGTGATATTGTTTCAAATGACACTGTTTAAGGCTTTATCATTTATGTCGCAAACTTTCCTAAATTTAAGTGTGTATATATACTCTTAGTGTCATAATGAATTTGTAAAAAAAAAATATTTTTGTAAAAAACTAATAAACTTTAAATAGGTATGTACTCGTATTTTGCATAAAATGTGTATCTACCAATTTTTACATTTCTAAGTTACTTGCCACAGTAATGCGAAAACCAGGTAAGTCCAACAATGAGGTAGTTCCCAACTACGTTCTAATAAAACGGATAAAAATAAACCTCGGTCCCATCTTATTAAATTCTGAATAATAGGATGGCAACTTGTATAGGAGAAATTTATTAAGGCTCCCGGAATGGGCTTCCTTTTATTTGACACTCGCCTAATAACGTAATCGACGTCGCCGCCGCCGTCTAACAAGATATATGGCAATAATCAGGGCCCATAAAGTACGCGATATCTTGACAGGCCTGAAGTCTCAGGTAAGTCTAAGTAACTTTTTCCGAGGCGTTAAGCCGTCCGTCTGAGGAAATTGGTGACAAAATATTCCAGTCATGTAGGGGCCCCTTGTTAGCGCCAAGGAAAATAGAAGAAAATTCCCCTTTCTGACGCGGCTTGTTCCTTAAGACGGCTCGTCGGTGTCCTCTAAGTTTTTATGACAAGAGCGAAATTGCCGAAGTCTCAAATTTTATGTCAATAGATGCAGCTGCGTACGTGGAGACGCGGCTTTTTTATTGCCTCATGAAAATGTAGTAGGGCTCAGAGAGGACAAAACGCCGAAGATTATGTAGGCTAGATAACACTAAAATTTTTACGGTTTGTCGTCCTAGCTGTGTAGAAGTACTTTGATTAAGTAATGCCTTGTTAAAGTAACTATTGAGGCTTGATTCTGGCGTGTTTCCACGTCCTACTTTAGTTGCCGAATTTTATATGAAAACTTGTTATGCGACTGGGATTATCCAATTCAGCATAAACCGTGCATAAATCGAGCGAGTGACCGGTAGAGTTCGATTTTATGCAATGTTTGGCTTTAGCGTTCTATTTCGATTTAAAAGAGGGATTATGTAAAAAAAGCCAAATTGTTGATTTAGCTTGAACATTGCTATATTTGTGTAGGTATGTGCATATTTATGAAGGCAAATGCATAAAATAAATTTCAATGTACCTACCTACTTTGTATTTACATTGAAAATATGTTAAAACAATAAATAATTAACTCGGTACTACAAAAGGAACAAATTGTTATGCAAAAGACTAATTAAAAAAAAACACTATAAAATGATGCATTTCGAAACAAAATAAAGTACCTACGACTGATGAAGCTATTACAGTAACATTTAGCAACGAAACCAAAATATGTAGGCGATAAGACGACGTAGGCGCTTCGAACGAAAGCTCTGTAAACGAAGAGCCCAAACAACCACACATTGGGCAAGCAATAAATAACAACAAATCAAGTGTATCAAGCGAGTTAATTGTGCGAGCAACTCGCCCGATCTCAGTAAAACTTTGTGTTCTATTACTGGTACGTTTTTCCTCATTAGGAGCTCGGTCCTTAATAGTCAACCACAGAGATCCATGGAGAGGCCTTTTCTTTACCTAAGGCGCGAGACGTATGTATAGCAAATACGTAAGTATACCTACTACTAAATTCATGCATGCGTTTACGAATCATACAATGCTGAACTCAGCATAGTGTGAGTGCACACGTAGGTACTATAGTTTGTTCCTTCGTTAAATTATCAGAAAATATTTGACACTTATTTTTGTTTTCCTATTTCAATAACAAATTATGACAACGGGCTTTATATTTTTATCATCCACCCGTCACACATAGTTTTGATTTTATGCAGAGTTTTGTGCGATATTATGTCTTTGCTTTCCTGCGATATTAAGGCAATCGTGAGGCACCAACTTGGCCCAACAAAAACAATAATCTGTTATCTACCTCTGAATATTGTCTCATATGATTTTTTTTGTCATTTAATCAACACTTCAATCACTACGATTATTTTTTAAATTGACCTTAAAGTTATAAGCCTCTAAAAAGTCATATTTTTACGCAAAAACTTGGCTAAAACTTTATAGTTTAGTTTATGTAACTAAAAACTTTTCTGAAAAAAAAAAAACTAACGAGCTTGCAGTATTTTTTACTCAAGGGATCGACATTAAAAACATAACATTTTGTTACAATTTATGGGGTGAAAAAAGTTTTCACCTGGAACATAAATTTTACCAAAAATGTACTTGCAAATGTATTTTTTTTCGATGTTCTATAGAAAACACGAAAACACTGGTCGATCACGATCCTCTTAAGACCTCCCTTGATCGTAACGACATGTCCTATCTCGCGATATCTGTGAAGTCTAATAACGAAGGATGCATTGCCGCGGGACTGTTTGTAGCGGATTTAAAAAGTTTACGACGTTTTTTTACTCGTTTGAATTTAACGAGCTACTTTGTGGACATTCGGACGGATTCGGTTTCTACGACCATTAACGCAGCTTATCTAATCACTTCGTATTGTTGTTGGAATACGAGTACGAGAAAATGACAAATCTAGGAAGATTTTCATAAGTTATGCAAAGGCCTTTTGGAGACTCAGGATAAGTCAGGAAATTGATTTCCCTGTCTTCAGTTTCTCCTCTACGGACTTGAGATATCTTTTAAGGTTTTACTTAAGTATATCAAATATCCCAACTCTGCCATTCACATACATATTTAAAATAGATTGTATTCTTTCTTTCTCATCATAAGATGCATACTTACCTACCAGAATTAGCTCAGGAGAGAGAGATGCCTCTTCACCTCTTATGTATTTTAATACTTTAACTTCAATATAACGGAACACTGCAAGCCAGACTGCATTAGCCAGACAGCAACATATAGTCACGTTCAACCTACGTTCAACACGCCTATTTCACAGGGCATTCTCAGCACACTTACGAGTATGTCTGGCATACGACCTTCGATGTCCTTTCAAATGATAAAACATATGCATAAATAACACACTCAATTTGTGAACAATCGCATCTACACCTCCGAATAATGTACCGTCGATTGAGCAATGGTTGTAATATCCACGACCACAGATGTCTCATAGGACATATAAACTCGAACTAGTGGGAGGCTAATTTTGCACGAAATTCTCTGCTTAAAATTACAATGTGTAATGTTAATAAAATTATACTTTAACAAATTCAACCGATCTTAAGAGAAACTGTTGTACAGCAGTGAACGTCCTGTAGCTGAAATGGCGAAGATGATTTTGATAACAAATCATTTATTCTCATGTGCTTACACAAAACTGCATTCTGCAATGTAAGTATAGACCGAATCACACAAGTCGGCGGATGTGAAGTTAGCTATAGGTTACACAATATCCAATCCAGACCGAAGTTCACATAAGACTCCGCGTTGATTGGGTTTCGGGCAGCCTGTAGCAAACTTCATATCCGCCGAATTGTATGATCCGACCTATAATGCATTTTTGCGGTGTATGACTATTTGGTACATATACTCGTAAGTGTCTCGAGCGCCGCATAAAAATAAACCCTCTCTCTCACTATACCCACGACAAAAAGCCAGTCCGTTAAAATATGGCGTTTATATCCATTAAGGATACTTCCGACACGTAAACGGGTAATCATATTCTGGGCAGGAGCGGTATAAATCAGGAAGCGGACAGGGGCAAAAAACAAAGTTGGACGCAGCCCTAACCGCGGTTTATTGTGGCATCACATTCACTTTATTGCAACACCTATCTGATGTAGATAACGGCGTATTTGTGTTATTAATGCTCTTTTCCCTGTGAAACAGGTAACTTACGACTTTGATAACCTCGTGGGTAGGTAAAAGTTTGGCTGTTTCAATTTGGACTCATTAGTTACATTGTTTACCATATTTATTGAATTGATGAAATTTTAAGCAAAAGACTCAAGATTGTATCCGCATTAGTTTATCAATTCTAGACAAACAGGTATTTCAGCAGCTAAGGTGCGGATGCCTTGTACGAGTATTATGATGCTTTATAGAATGTATTATGTTTTAGAAAATCAAGAAATTAAAAATTATCCTACGAATTGAAACTAAAACCACTGATAATAGTTAATTATGTTTTATTACCCGAATGGCCCGAAAGTTCCATAACTAATGACTGTAAAAACCAGCTAAAAATGTTCGTTTCCTAATTAAATAACTCTCAATTGCTGTAATTGTACAGTTTATAAAAATATAATAATCTACACTAGGGATCGTTTTCTATAGTTTTCCAACCCCTGAAAATTTATCAGTTCAAAAACCGGGTTGTAACGGTGTAAATCTTTTAAATGTCTTAAAGAATGAGATAAGTAAGTTTGCAGGCTGTAAGTTAACATCGTACTCGTATCGACTATCGTACAGCCATGAATTTGACCTCTTTCGACCATAAACTCCAAAAATGCTAGTCCAAATTTTTATGTTAGAGATAAAAGCTTAGGTCCACGTTCATAACGTTTGCTGAAATATGTTCGGTAGTAAGTTTTCCTTTAAAAGAAAATATATTTTTCTTTAAGAAAGACAACGCTTGTGTTGTTTTGTGAAATATAGCGTCAAATAAAATATATCATATTTTATTTCGTTTCTAGACTCTTCATTCTCTTTATTTTAGGAATTTGTAAGTCATCTTTAGTAAATAATCGTTTAAATAAAAAAAATCTTTACTGCTTGAATAAACGGCTTTTTCATCTTCTCGTCTCAGTCAGAGCGCGAAATTCATTGTTTTGGGTTTTTGTCTCTTACTTATTAACTACTCATTTTAAGTTTACAAAAACTCATTCAGCGACCATGAATGGGTAGCGTTAACGAGTAACATATACGTATAAACCAAACTAGTGGTGAAAAAAAAATGACGCATAAACTGGTTTTCACCATAGTTTTTTAGTAAGTGGACTCTTGTGCATAAACTGGCCACTATTTTAGTTTCTAAGTGTTTCTTTGTTAACACTACCTATTTACTCGTATGGCCGCTAAATTAAGTTTTGTAAAGTTACAATGAGCAGTTTGCCTATGAGTGTCAAATAAACCCATAAATAATTTAATTTCGTGCGCTGACCTAGTGAATTCCCCTTAACGTCCAATGTCTTATTGTAATGAAATATGACTGCAAACCAAACCACGGTAATCAAATACTATAGTCGATCATCCATCCGAAGGGACCATTCTGTCTGTTGCTTAAACATATACTCTCACTATATGAACAGGGTTACGTAATATTGAATTGTTTCAGAAATGCACACCCTGAAACAGTGTAAAAAGTAACAAGTAAAGAAACTATCGTATGAAAAAATTATGATCTTTGGGTGTTGTAAAAATCAAATCACCCCAAAAGCACAAATATAAAACCTCATCGTGACATATAAAATCTTCCTAATAAAAACCTGGTCGCGTGCCAGAATCCGTTTAGTCGCTCTTTGTAAAATATCTGGAATACGCTTCATATTCGTATCCAGAGAGTTCTTCCACTAAATCTTTGAAGTTTAATGAGATAAAATCATACAAACTACGAACTTAGAATCTCTCATTGTTTGAACAGCAATTTGAACTTTAATGATGCGAAAGTTCCAGATACCAAACTTTCTTTATGACACAAAACATTTTTTGTCTATATTTCGGAACCAGTATACAATATCGCAGTAACTTCAGTAACATTTGGCGGTTATGAACCCCCATACCCCAAGCCGTAGTGACGTTATTTATTTTCACATTGTACACGTACATCACTGATAAAATAATTGGTTTTTCACATTTTTATGGAACATAAATAGCTAGGAGTGAAATTGGTACCGGATGAAAAATTTGTGGTCTAGGATACAAAAAGGAACAAATTAACAATAATAAAATCATAACTAGGTATGAAATGAATATTTTACTCGCATAGATAATAAGCCCAACTAAACTAAATTGAGGAACGTAGAGATCTACTCTCCGTAATTCAACATCATGAACTCCAATAGAAAACTGCGTTTATTCAATCTCAATTAAAAAGCTAGGATCATAAATATTGACAAGGCCGTAAGATCCCACCGAGATTGAAATTTAAAACCAGCATTTCTGAGATAGTCTGAGATTTTCAGAGCGAGCCAAAGAGCCAGAGCTCTTCGCCTGTCCACTCTCACCACCTGTCAGGAGTTAAACCGCTTACACTGGAAATAAATGTTGTTTAACTTGCAATGGCAAAAATATTACCGCTTACTTCTTTTAAAGTAGTTTCCATTGCGTCTTTTACAGATAAAAATAGCCTTATAAATCTTACTTTTCAGACAATTTACGTACCTAACTATTTTCGTAAAGTAGAAACCTATTTTGTTCATATAATTTATTCTTCCTGTTAACAGGTACTCTAAGATTTCGTCACATTTATCACGATCAACTGTGTATAAAATGAGCTATTCCATAAAAAAATATTTTAAACTGTAATAGAAAGATGGTGTGAAAATTGTCATCATCATTGCAGCAGCAGGACGTCCACTATTGGACAAAGTCCTTTTATATTGTAGAAATCTATAGGACCGATCGTAAGCGGTAATCATCAGTGTTTACTTGCAGTCTCATCAAATCATTTTACCATCATCATCTCCACCTAGTTAGCACTCATTTATCGATTCAATATAAAAAATACCATGCAAGCTAATAAAATTATTTTTAGTGTTTAAATTTAAAAAACCGTTAACACATTTCAGTAATAATTTCATATTGGCAGAGACTTCCGCACTGTAAGCCGGACGTCTTGTCAGTAATGGATAAGAATGAAACGGTCAGTGGACGGCAAATACTCGTATCTGTGCAGTCTGAAATAGCCTTTAGGGCACTTTGACGATACTTAGATGTTGTTTGCTCTGGTTGGTTTTTCAACCGTGCCATGCTATCTTTTTGTACATTTTGCGTGTCCGAGTACTCTACTTAAGAATTTAATATTGAAAAATCGTACGTGGCATAAGTCAAAGCAAGTACCTATAATTTATAAGGAAACTTTTCTTTTCATACCTTTTAAATTACCAGAATTAGTAAAATTATAAGCTAACTTTGTATTTTTTTATCGAAGTACGTACGTAAAGTACGAGCATTTTTCTAGTTTAGAAAAATCCTCACGTGATTTTTATTAAAATTTCTTTGTTCTTCGTATTGAATAACTACTAATATCTAAGCTTGGCTTTACGTGAGATCTGAAATTTTTTTGATAGTGGGAACTGTGATTTAGACTTGGCTTCATTTCACATGAAAATGTTTTTGTTGGATAGGTACATACTTTAAATATTGTTAAGATTAAATAAAGTAAATTTCACGTTAACTTATCAAAAATACTTAGAAGATACCACAAATCAGAGGAACAATATAATGAATGACTCAAAGTTAATCAGTAACACTGAGATTAAATTATCAAAGTATAACTTACATACGTTTTTTCGATCGGTACCTGTAGGTACTTTTACATTAAGCTGTATGTCAGTATCCAAACAAAAAAAATAGATTTTTTTGAATATATTTTAATTCGAGAATATACGAAAACAGGACAGATTACTTCCAATAGCTTTAATTTGTGCAGCTCAGCCTCGTAAAGATCAATTAATCGTTAACTACTTCGCGCTAGTGCTTTTATTTTACGAATTTTTGGACTTCGTTTTTTGCAATTTTTTTTTACCAATATGTACTCTCTTTTTAATAGTCCGATTTTTACAAGCAATAAGCCTCTTTCACAGTAGTAACATATAATGTCAAGTATTTTTTTCTTTTTTTAAGACGAATTTTGGCTACTTATCTGACTATCTTTGCCCGAATTTAGTAGATATTTTTTTAACTACAACTTAACGTGCACATAATTTTTTGAATGAAACAGATTGATAAATTTTAAGTAATTTTATAATGATTTAAAATATTAGAACAACATGTGTTCTTCGAAGTTATCACTTTTAACGTCGTAGATAATCAAAGGTTTATGATCATTAGATTATGTTACTCGTATGCTAGTGCCTTCCGACCAAACAAACTGGCATTTATCGTAAAGAAAACATCAGTAAACCTCCATACGTCTTTACAAGAAATTCAATGGCATATTTGAATCCACGAAGTCCACCAAACCGCATTACCCAGCATGGTGGACATGGCTGAATCTGCTTTCGTGAGTAGGTCTATGTTGTTGTTAGCCTATTGTGTTCCACTGGTGGGCAAAGGCCGCCCCCCGATCTATCCTGTTTTCGGGATTTTGTCCTTTAGTGCATCACTTCCTGTCAAAGGTGTCAAGCTCGCAGGCTTATATTTACGTTAAAAAAGCCGTATTATATTAAGACAAGGCCCTTAACGAGCCAGTTTCCCCATTCGCCATCATTAAATCGTACTACACTGATAGTTAACGCCTGTGCTAATCGGATTGCGACGCGACGCGACGCGATCGGACAAACATTAATGGAATTAAACACAATGCAATTACAGACAATGCGTTAGTGCTAAGGCTGTTATCAGTAGTATTAATGCGCTCGGTAGCGCATTTGCCGATTCGCTTTGCTTTTGACGGAGGATTAAGTTACACGGAATATTGTGAAATTGAGCGGATTGAATCGTTGTGCTATGTTTATGTGTTAAATTATGAGATGAAATAATATGAAACTCAAATTCTATAGTAAACGAGATAGCCTAGTTTTTTAGGTTAGGTTTGCAGGCTTAGTATGCTATATGTTATAGAGGCATATTTTATATCTAATAACTAGTTTTGGATGTGATTTTTTGCCGAATCGAAAATCAAAACGATTCTTGGGTTTAAGAACTTTGTTAATTTTCGTAATATGTAAATACGAAACATGACATTATCTTAATAAAAAAAACTATAAGTTAATCTCAATTGTAACAGATTGTTGGCTCGAACTCTGAAACTGTAGCTTATTTAAGTAAGTTTTATCAATTACAATAATTATTTTTCTCAATTAATGGGATGACCGACTTCAACCATGTACAGAATTCGCGAATAGTTCGGACAGAGCGATGTAACAATTTTTACATTATTGTTGATTTATCAAAAATAGCTCAGCCGATTTCGATAAAATTTAAAAGGAGCCAACTTCAAAGTATACCCTTTTCAGAAAAAGAAGTATTATTGAAATCGTACTACTCTGTAAAAAGTTATGCGAAGTTATTTCGTCGGTCAAAAAGGTGCCGTAGATGTGATTGAAGAATTACCTAGCCATTAAAGATTTGACCTTGGGAACTGCTACAAACATCCCTTTTCGTCTGTACGAGAATGAATAGCGCTGTATTTTTAAAGCAGTCTTTTAGTTAATTTCCATTGCAAAAAAATCATTTCGTTCTCGCATCCGGCCGACGGCATTTTATTCATCAGAGAAATATATGCCTATTGACAAAAAAGTTGATCTAATACCAGTTCACTCAATTAATTATGGATCCGGAGAAACATTCAAAGGAAATCGAGTCACTTTCTCTGAATTCCTAAGTATCGAGACGTATTGGAATCGAATCGGTCTGGAAAAGCTTGCTTTCCATCTGGGTTCACGGCTCTTAGGGAAATCACGTCACAGTAGGTACGCGTTCCTAGAGCGTTGACCTCAAATTCTTAAGGATTTGAATTTTATGTAATGAATTGGCAAACATATTGATGGGCCTACTAATGGTAGGTGGTATATATATAGTATAGAATATTTTTCTATGCCAAGAGGTCAACGTTCTACTTATAGATAAGTAGCTACACCACGAGAAGCATTATAATATAAGGTAAGTATGTGATAATAATTATTCAGTATGTTGTATAAATACTATACCCGGTGAGAATTCTATGTACTTTTAACGCTGATGGTCATAATCTTACTCAGCGATCCTCAGTATTTTTTGCTTATCAATTATTGATTTTTGTATTTATTTTCTCTAATATTCAAATTTTACTGTACATTTATTGCAACAAAACTTAAATAAAATTCATAACATTTCTCTAATTAATTATTTAAGTATAACATTAAGCTCGCCTAATTTACTTACATAATAATATATTCCTTTTTTCAAAGTAGGTACATGGTATGCGATTGATAAACAGTAGCCCATTAGCTCATTTTGGTAAAAATAACCTTTATTTGTAATTTAATATGTGCAAGTTGTGAAAAAAAAAAAACGATATTACTCGTAGTAGCGAAAATTTTGCTATCGTTACGCAATGCTTACGGATATAAAATTTTGTGTTACTCGTATGGATACCTACTGTTTTGTATCCTGTATTCAAATTGTATCTTAATGATAGATACATATGTTATTTGATTAGCTAGGTATCGTTCGAAATGCTTAGTCTGTGTTTGCAACTGTTTTGTGGCAGAGACAGTAATCGGTTTAGGAAGCTGACAGACGTGCCAGGACTGCCGGCCCTGGACCAATACCGCATACCACGTGCCCTGACCGCTACCACTGCTTCTCGAAATTGGAATTTAAAAAAAAAAGATAATACAAAGTTTTTAAAACCACTAGCAAAGAACATAAAGCATTTGGTACTTGATCTCCAATAAACTTTACCCTTACCTACCCGTGACCATGATCGATGCAACTCGGTCGAAGCTTAATAATGCTGTATTTATTTATCTCATATTTTCAGTGCACGATTAGTTCCTTCGTAAATAAAATGAACTCCAATAAGTAATGGGAGATAATCGGGCTATCCCAAGCGCCAAAGTCGAAACAAACATAATATATCTAGCACATTTATACTTATCTACGAAGACCGCCTACGTCTTTTGCTGGACAGCGTGCCGCTGGGTGCTGCTAAATTGACTCTTTTTTTTTACTGTTACTTTGTGAAACGTAAGATATCTAAATATTAATTTTTAGATGGATTCACAAAAATTATAACACGACTCACAGGACAAGGATTGAGGGTCTTTTTATTTTTGATAAGGTTTTTTATCCTGTACTTATACATAATGTCGTTATGTATGTTTTCTTATGCTTATGTTTTCAATCAGTCAGGAATATTCATATTTTACTCAATACATGAATTGAATTATAAGTAAGTAGTAGTAAGTATATATGTCAGAATAAATATTTACTATAAGATATCGGAAATTCATTTCGATATCTGCATACCTAATAACAAAGTAGACGTATCGCAAATTCCATGAACCATCGATCAACTTTTGCTCGAGTTTTTTCCTAATTTAGGTCGGTAAAAGTGACTCTACCAAAACAATGGCATGAAGTAAATTTAACCGTGTTAGGGGCAGTGCACATCACGACATAGGCGCGGTTCACACGGGCTGCATTGTAATAACGCTGACCCAGGACGCACGCGGAGGCATTTTGTCCTTATTTCATTTAATGCCTTGGTAAATCCGCCGTCTTTCTTAAAAGAATACTGCAAAAATCTCAGATTAAACGCTAAAGAAAAGATGTATGTATCGTCTTAAATATATTTCAGTTTAAATTGTTGATTTGGTTGTTATGAAATGAACAAATACTCATATTTGTTCGAAGGAAATAAAAGAAATGTTGCTGATGCTGTATATTTATATAGTCGTAAGAAGGGCAAATGGAAAGGTACACACTATTTTTAAAAAAAATAGTGTAAAATCTTTTGTAATATTAAATTTATACTTTAACTCGTTACTTACTCGTCTGTCTTTTGTAGATGTTTGGATATAGAAACGGTTTCGCTAAAGACATAGATTATTTATATATTAAAGCTCTTTAAAATAGCTATATTATTCTAAAACTACTCTTTCTATGAAAATTGTATACCTATAGATATTCATTGATCTCAATTTCGAAAGACATTTTGAAACGATCTATTACGACTGCGATTGCATGTCAATCTTCAATAACTCAAACAGCATTGAATAACACAGCAAATCAAACCAAGTTTCTATGTCGATGTTACTAACACATCTGTTTTACTTACCCACATCCACGAATAATATTTCTGAACCAAAATTCAAACAGGGAAAACTATAACAAGATTCTGCAGGGAACTTTATTCCATTTCCGGTTCCTGAAATTGCTGAGACTGACAAAAACAGAGCCATTATTGTACTTTATGCATATGCGCATATCTCTATTATACTCTAGTCCGTAAAGGAAGGCTCAAGCGGATGTAAGGTTATCAGTCACCTTTATAGGCACTAATATTGATTTATTGAGAGGCTGGGCCGCCGAGATTCTAATGATAATTGACGGCGAAGCAGTTAAAAAGACGGGTAGCCAAACTTAGATCCTATCGAAACGAGAAACGGCACCAATCGAACTTACTCCAATGGTATTTTATTCCGTTTTGAATAAAAAATATCGCCTTTTTTCCTTATCGCTTTTACAAACTTGATTTTACTTAAAGGGTGCTCGATTTTGTTCTTTTTTGACTCGGAATATTGCCGAATGAGCATCGCGAGCGTTTTGAAAATCACTGCAAATAGCTCTTTTGAATAGTTAAAAGCAGGACTTGCCGCAAGTACAACGGAACGGTTGCAAATTGAAGACCAACGTAAATAAAATATTCCGCAGTTTTTGGTCAAAAACGTAAAGTTGCTCTCACTTTGTCGAATGTCTGTGCCACAAGGAGCTCTGATATTTTTATATTCGTTTTGCGTTCGTTTTATCATTTTGAAAGTTAATTGGGAGCACCAAAAATCAGTTTGAAAAACGCTTTTTGTTTGGCTGCCAATGAAAAGAGAACAATGTTTGCCAGTCATATAAATTAACTAAGTAGGTACAATTATATGCTGTGATCCTATTAAATACCTAACTATACATAGATCACATTTAATAATATTTGTTTTAGTATCGAAAGCATACCTAATAAGCTAAGTAAGTTACAGCATCATAAAGTATAATTTGTACCTTTATTAGAATGTAACAAAAAATGGCACACACGTTTAATCAATCTACCTATGTACCAATAGCTATCTTTGAAAGTAGATAAAGATATCTCTAACCCCATCAAGAAGCTTGATGTCTAACCCGCATAAATTAAAGCAGGAAAAAGTACGAAACCACAATCGCCTTCGAAGCTATTTATTTCACATTCCCATTACTAAATTAACATTCAACACGCCCAAGACAAATCACTCGTTAGGTTTCGTCCAATTTTTCATTAAACACAATACCGTTTGACAACTGGGTTGCCATATTGGCGAATCGACAAAATGCTGCAAAACTTAGTCTGATTAATCCCGTTTTTGGATTTATTGGTGAAATAAATCAATACGAGTACGACAAACAAGCTGGTACCAGCTGACGATTTTTTGTCTTCCCCATACAATTTATGGCGGCTCGTGACGTAATAACTTCGTAACTCTTGTTAGATGAATATTGATTGTTATGGGATTTTTCAGGAAAGATTGGATTTTGAAATTGTGATATTGAAGCTTTCATGGAGAGGGATGAGGCTTACTAAAAATTTATGAGTAATAACTCCAATGAGATAAAAGAGGAGTTAGGTATAAGTATTTTTGTGCATTTTGTTTACAACTAGCTTCACCCACGGCATCCCACAGGATGCTTACATTTTCCAAAATAAAAAGTAGCATATTTTATGACACTTTTCAATTTTTGAACTAAATCCTTGAAAAATTCAAGTCGATGTTTTTTTTTTATTTCGTATAGGTTTGCGTTTTACTACACACTGCCTGATGTTAAGCAGATATGGGGCCTAGGATGTAGCTCGCTTACCTAGAAGATACCTATTTACTCGGGATTTGAAGACACCTACATTGTACTTTAGCGGGAAGACAGACTCAGGCAAAGCGTTCCACATTCTGGCAGTTCGTATGAGGAATGTGATGCTTTGTTGTTGTATGAAAGAATAACAAATAAACCAATAAATGAAAAACATATTAGGATTTTTAATAGATTTAGTAAGGATAAGTATATAGTAGAGCCTCGATTAACGGGACTAATTAGTGTCATTGAGCATTCGGGTAGTCGAAAATCCGGATAATCGAATGAATGAAAAAATGCCTGTTATTCACTTTTTTACTGATTAAACAAAATTTCTATTATTATCTTTAAGCGAAATTACCACTTGCTTACCGCAGCGGAGCAGAGTACACTTATTAATAAAAAGAGTTATAATTTGTGAAGAGCAGCAAATGAGCGGGGTGCTGCTATGTTATGAAACTTCTGACAAGTCCGTTATGTATGGACTCAACAAAACAAGGACAAGGGTCCCTCCGCGCGAAAGAAGTGAAACTTCGACGCAACAATGCTTTCATACCCCCTCCATGGTAGCGTTAAACGTTTTTTTTTAACAAAAATTTTGTTGAGTGCGGGTAGCAGTCCGGAAACAATCGTGATTCCGTATAACTGAGGGCCGGATAGACAAGATTCCACTGTACTCGTAACAAAGTTGCTCACGCGAAAGCTTTAGAGGTACAGGATGTCTACTACGGTTTTATACTATGATATAAGTAGGTAACCGATTTAGTAGAATGATTCGATTCGATTAAAACAGCTAGGTCAGCCAAAACTATCTCTTTAGTGCAATTTATGTACGTTCACTTTAAACCAAGCTATTAGGAGAACCGCAACGTCTACGAATTGCAAATTATTTTCTTCGGTCAAAATGTTGTACCTAACCGTTTTCATTTGAACGACTTCTTTTGAAATGCATCACTTAAGTAACATTATGCAATCGTAAGTAACACTAACACTGCTTGTTTGCGACAATTATTTTATATTATTTGTGTCTCTTAATCTAGTCCTTTAACAGAATCAAATTTTTTATGTACCTATCTAAGTACCTACCTAGATTTTAAAACTATCACGTGATAAACGTCTACATATTAGATAACTTTACTATTAATGAGCTGGTTTTTAAACTAAATCATCAATACATTTTCTTCATTAAAATGATAAAACAGCTAAATGGTATTTCAGGAAAAATTTGCAAATCACAATAAAGTAAAGTATCTATTTAGGCAGTTTCACTTTGAAAACTAAAGAACACCCTTTATTATTGTTACCAATATTATTCAAAGCAATTTCATCGATCACTGACCCCGCGAAGTCAAATTATTATGTTAAGTTAATTTATTCCACCCTCTTTCCACCCTATACAGGGTTGCTTTGCAAAGTGCAGAAACTTACAGAGGTAAATACAACATATTATTTACAATAATCGGCCATGTGCGAGTCGGACTAACACACAAAAAAAAAACCTTCACAGAAAAAATAAATAGCACGTCGACGGTCATTTAATATTATCTATGGAACATTGGAACAACTGATTTTACTAGCGATTTCTACATGGAGTGTGATCTAATGTTACTTATCCTTTCGTAAGCACTTTGTAAAAACCTACCTTTATCTATACCTACCTTTAAAAGTCACTGCACAACACTGATAAAAAACCTCAGAATAATGAAAAACAGTAGAAATTACATAAAATAAAAAAGTTGTGATACATGGCATCGAAAACGCACAGAAACTGCTATGTAATCTTGACACAAATCACACTTGAACTACTGATCAAACAACAAATTCGATTTTACAATAATGGTGGACAAATTTCAGAAGTCTCTTAGGCGGAGCTTTTATTTTGAACCCTAATGCCATGTCATTTCAAACAACGCCCCATGTAAACAACTATAGTTCGGCCGTTCAGAGATTGCGTTCCTGATACGTCATCTTGAAAAAATGTTATTGGCCGATATCTCGGAAACTATGTAATTAAGGGCAAAAAACATAAAGATCATTATTGTAGACAAAAAAATTTTGCATCTTTTGTTTCCAGTAAACTTTTTTGTAAAACTTACTTACGTTTACGATTTATGGCCCATTTTGCATTATATGGACCTTAAAACATTAAACATTCTCATTCTCAACATTCTCTTCACATTCTCTTGGCAACAAAAGATGAAAAATTTTCTACAATAATAAAAAATAAAATAAAAATAAAATTCATTTATTTCAGGCATGTAGGGCCCATATTAGCAAAAATATAAAATTACACAAAATAATGAGCTTAATGTTTTTTGTCCTTAAGTACATAGTTTCCAAGATATCGGCCAAAAACATTAAACTGAATGGCCAAACTATAATGCAATGGGACCAACCACCGCAAAAAAATCAATCTGTACTGAACGGTTGGTTAGGTACATTGTTAAAGTTGTTTATTGACTCTGGATTAAATGTATGATACAGAAGATCCCATAGTACCTAAAAGTTTTTGCATTTCAAGCAACATCTTGTACATAAGTAGATACGAATGCAAGATCAAGCGTTTACACTGTTATCTCGTAGAGTTGAGAATTTTGTCTAGAAGCCAAGTTTTGTAACCACCTAGAGCTAACATTTTATTGCTTGATAAAAACTCTAGGAAAGTCCTTTTCCGTGAATTTTACTCTGCTCGTAAGCCGCTACAACGAGGGTACTTTTAAAATAAGGCAGTTTTTAAACATGACAACTCTCTTTTTGTTTCTAGAATGTTTTGATATTTAGTATAGCAAAGCAGAGAGAATTTGTTTGTATTTTCAGAGCTGGTTTCTATTTAGTTTTTTTTTTGGCTGCTTGAAAAATATTCGTTTTCATAGATGCATACATGTGAATACGTCTTAATGAACGCTTATGTATATTTCAGCTTATATATTTGAGAATTGTTTAATGCGTGTTTCATGTGTTTAAATCTGCTTTTAACTTTAAAGTGTTTTCAATTATTAACTCAAATTAAGTAGGTAGTGATGAACACCTACCTACTTATTTACACTCTTGCCAATATTGTACATTGTACATATCTCAACAAATGTAAAAAAATAGTTTAGTCTTTTTCTAGTCTTTCTACGAAAACAGGCACTTTATTTGCAAGCTGTTACATAATTTCTCAATCTTGAACCCATACAGCCGTCAGCCTCAATTCCACCGATGATATTATCAAAGCATGATCATTCAATATCCTAAATTCAGGAAAAATCCCATACCAGCGACTAGTAACGCAACGCTTCTCCCAATATCGTAAACATCAATAATACTAACTCCCTTCCATGGAGGTAATATATAAACAAATGGAGTCACAGCCTCATATAAAACTATGCCAATATCATCAGCATAGAGGACGTAGTACGTTTACTGGTGGACATAGCAAAATTTTCAACAAAACCTGGTGTAACCGACTTGCATCCAGCTCGTTCTTTAGTTCTTATAAACGCAGAAAAACTATGGTATTACCATTTCTTTAAATCCGATTAAAAAGTGTGAAAAAAACATGATCTAACCTATCTCTTTCTCTTCATGATGATCATTATCAGACGTAGGACCTCCACAGCTGGTTAGAGGCCTTCCTAATGAATTTTCAATAAATCTCTATCTATTTTTTCAAATCTCTTTCTCTTAGTCATTATAGTCAATTGGTGTGAGGGTGTGATAAAATAAACATTCAATGGAAAACAAAACTGAAATCAAAATCATATTTGAAAAGTGCTGGTATGGCGCTTGCATGCCGCTTTTTTGCTTATTTGTTCAAATTAAAAACATGATATTAAAATCATAATCAGTATGATCATACCCTTCTACTAGTAGCGCTCATAGCGTAGTTTGACTAGGTGTTCGTTAGCCATCATCTAAGTCAAGCAACGTTAAGCACGGTCAGGTTTCGGATGGTGACCGCGAGTGGCACTTACAACTGAGCGCTTCTGTGCTGAAGCTTTCGGGCGGCTTAAAAACTCTGACATCAGGGATAGCCACCCGGCAGTGGCCACCCGGCGGTGGCTAGCCCTGGTAAATGTAAAGTAAGTACGTCTAGGCAACAAACTTACTTTACTAGGATGTCACTCTAGTAGTACATATAAGTTCCATGGTCCCGCCCTAGAGGCGGCACGATTTTATTAGACAAAATTCAACCCCAATGCCCCCATAAAAATAAAGTGCAAATTAAACGTCACTTGCAGGCATGGGGTTCATCCTTTAGTATCGACGGTCAGCGTCTCTGGGGTTTATAGACATGGGAACCGAGTTGAGCGTTTGCACTTGTTTCAGCATTTTATTGCTAACTGAGCAAGGAGAGCAAGAATTTCAATCTGAGAGTGAGTATAGCGGTGTTTGTGACTTTGTGTGTTTAGTTTTGATGATTGATTTCAATTTGTTTAGAGAAAAATTTAACAGAATAATTGTTGTATTGATAAACTGGTGTAGACACTAGATGCCTACCACGCTTTTATGGAATGTGCATGGAAATATTGCATAGTCAACTTTTTGGTAGAACTAATCATGTTATTTGATAACATGTTAAATTTTTATATATTTAATTGAAATCAATCATCAAAACTAAATATACAAAGTCACAAACACCGCAGACTGGCAAGTGGAGTCTGTCTGAGTCTGTAATAGGGTGTTATTTACAAAAGAAACAGTTTTTAAAACAAAATACTGAACTGTGGTACCTACGAATGTTTAAAAAAATATAATTCATGTTGTAGGATACGTGTCGTACGTGCGTAAGGGATGACTAGCTGCGCCCCGTGGTGTTAACCGCGTTAGCCCGAGATAAAAAGTAGCTTATGTGTTAATCCAAGGTTTAAGCTACCTTCATACCGAATTTCATCCAAATCAGTTTAGCCGTTTGTGCGTGCAAAAGTAACAAACATTCATACATACTCACAAACTTTCGCGTTTATAATATAAGTAGGATTTTTAAACATTTGCACAAAACTTAATATCAGTGTCATTCTGACGTACTTATTTCAAGCATTTTTTAACCGACGGAATGGAGAAGGTTATTAAGTCGACGCGTATTTATTTAATTTTTAGGGTTCCGTACCCAAAGGGTAAAAACGGGACTCTATTACTAAGACTCCGCTGTCCGTCTGTCTGCCTGTCTGTCCGTCTGTCTGTCACGAGGCTGTATCTCATGAACCGTAATAGCTAGAAAGCTGAAAATTTCACAATGATGTATTTCGATTGCCGCTATAACAATAAATACTAAAAACATAAAAATATCAATATTTAAGGGGGTCTCCTATACAACAAACGTGATTTTTAGACGTTCGTTAAATCTCGAAAGAAATTTACTGTTTCACACATTTTGTTAAGATGAGCTTTATGAAGATGAGTAATATGAAGTTTAGTTAGTGCAGTGAGCGTTTGGATCAATGGTATTAGTTGATTTCTTTACTATCGTGCTGTTATATAGTAACATCCCAAACGAACTGTCGCTAAGCTAATGAACTACTCAAAGGATTGACTCACTGACATAGTTTAATTAGGCATGTTGCAAACGTCGGCTCAACACAATGGGACAATACTCTCCCTCCTAACCGAGCAATAATGAGTAACGTTCCGATTCTACCAAAGCGGAGATGAGCAGAGATGTGCGTTGCAGATCGTGAGGCCATTGCATAAATGTTTGCTATATCATAAACAATCGTAAGCGGAGTATATAGGTTTTACCTATATTTTCACTAAATTTTTTAATTTAAGGTTTTTTTTACGCGATTATGTTATGGTAAGCTACCGGTATGTATTTAGACGCAGTAGCAAGCACTATGGTCACAAGTAAAGTGAAGCATCTTACCATAACAAATACATGGTTGTTTTTAAACTTTCGGGATTTGAACACATCATTATTATGTACTACGGGACTAATTGCGCACTCTAATTAACGAATGTCATCGATCGTGGTCACGGGTCGCCGGACCCGTGACCACAATCGATGCAACTCGGTCGAAACGTCGGGATGATGAGGTATTTATTTATCTCGTCATTTTAGTGCGCAATTAGTCCTGTAGTACATATAATAACAAATAGTGTAGACAAATCTTTTTCGTTATAATAATTATGAGTGCAGATGATATCAGTTAAAGTTTAAAAAGAGTTTTCAGATTACTCTTGACTACAGCTTGCACCAAATAGCTAAAACCTTTCAGCTTTGGTTAGATAAGTACGTTCGTCATAGGCCTAGTGGCTAACCCTTGTTTCGGAGTTTTAAAGTCATCTAAAGGCCACTGATAACTAAACAGTTGAAATAACCTACATAAAACGTGTCATGCAAGCTACGGCAGCACTCACTTGTAAAATGTAAGCAATACGTTTTAAGTATTTGGCGTGTTTTCCGCATTTGTAAGTTATAATTCGAACTGCGGACATACATGCGCGCAGTCGCTTGTGCCCAGTGAAACTACTTAGTTACTACTTAGTTAACATCTCTCGATTGAGTGATAAAAATAGACTTTTTTTGAAGTTTTAGTTCTGTGACAAGCAGCAGTAAGAAAATATGGCATTTTTTAAATAGCTCTACTATATCCAACCATCTGTACAGCTCCACGCATTTCTGCTTCGCTCCGTTTTAGTAGTCTTGGTGTAACCAAGCAATAATGAGTAAAAGTTACATCACGCCAAGTGCTAAGTTGGGTTCGCATGTTTGCACTTTCGAGGCTTTCCTTGTCTTCTGTCCCTTTGTTTGTTGAACGTGACTTGTAAATATTTGTGAAGGCGAAACTATTTTGCACTATGTGATATGTCACGCAATAGTTTTTTGCGAGAGGGTAGGGACTGTAGGAATATTTTTAGATTTTGGGCATGTTTTATTTGTTTGTTCCATGTAAGTTCGTCATCAATAACAAAAACAACGTCTAAAATATGTATGGGTAACTAGAAAAATCCATTATAGACACAGTTTCTAGAATATCATACTTGAGCATATTTTTGGGCTTCACGCATTTTTGCAATTTCGTATTACGGCTTTAGGTAGACAAAAAAGATATTTATCAATAACTTGGTCACTCAGAGCATAAAAAGTCAAAAATCTAGGTGTAGTTCATCTAGTGTACCTATTTACATTTTTTATGTATGGTAGGGTTGTGTTTTCGACATGGCATTTTTTTTTTCATATTGATGGTTTAAGTACCTACATCCTGCTTGATGTTAAGTAGAGGTGAGGTCTATGATGTAGCACTTATGTGTGGTGTTTAAATAAAAACTTGGAGGTACTCTAACAGCAAGTGCGTTTTATGTTTGTAATGAGGCATTGAAATATAACCTTATCTTCTACTACTCTATCTAATCTTTCCTTAGGAAGTAATATAATTAAACGCCTAAGAAGCCAGCATAAAATACTTTATCGCAATTAAACCTTTCGAAAGAGACAAAACACATTTCCATTCGCCCTTACAAATTTCCAGAAACGTCACCTATTAATTATGTACTTACACTCCAAAGTTGACCCTCTCTCACCAACTCCTGAAAAAAAAAGAAAAGTAATTAAGTCCCTCGGAGTGTCGTTACGTGGCAGACATTTCGGATGAGATTAACCCCCTGTTATAATTTACTTAGAGGGCCTAAAATAACAAGGTGTGTGCGAAATACGACCAAGTTTACGGGCGGGAGAAAATATACCCTAAGCTGCTAAGTCTAGTACGGTACATTACTCGTATCTGCTAGACTGGTTAGATTATTTTAAACACTTACCCATTTATTAACTCTACAATAAAACTATATACTTTATCTACTACCACATGAAAAGCAATTGGTTCATCCACAGACTCTTGAAGGTCTAAATATAATCCAAATGCCTCAGTCTACTGCCCGTTGGCAGCATACCTGGCATGCTGGCAGCATTACCACACAATTTAACACTTTGAGAACAAATCAATGCCAGCATTTTGGTCAAACGTCGCGGCTACCAAAGGATCAGAAATGCCAGATTAGATTATGAATGCTCATGTAGTTGATATCATTTTATTTTTATTAGAACTAAAATTAAAAATATTTAGAAACGGCAGAGCTTAAACTATCTGTATTACAATTGACGAAACATGTTTCCAAGAAAACTACTGAGCTTCAAAATTGTATGTACCTATATTTTTTTCTAAAAAATGTGCTACGATATAATATGTGATTTATAGTAAACCGATTTGTTTTTGCCTTTATTATCAAGAAAATATTGCGAAACAGTCAAATAATACAATTGGTACAGTATTTTTTAATCCATTTCAATTTAAAAATACATGTATGATCAAGCTCTCGCAGGAAACGATATTTTAAATTAACTCAGACTACTTACTGTCACAAAACAATTTTTTTAGTTACAAGCAAGAATCTCATAAGATTCAAGATGTGTGGGTGTTTTCTCGAATTTATACAAAAGAAACCCAAACAAGAAGCACTACAATCACACGACGACAATACATATCAGAAAACGTTTCCCATAACGTTCACCGATTTATTAACGACATTGTCTCCAATCCTACTCCGAGCTAGAAGGCAGGAAAGCATCGAAAGTGAATTTCTAAGAAATGCTTCATCAACTCTGCCTACTTTCCAAAGAAAATGCGACAACGTCATTATGTTCAATTTTCCCTGTCTTCGTAAACAATATTACATTAATATTGTACCCGTCACTTTGAATAAGCTGGCGACTTAAACGTGGCTGAGAAGTTCTGTCTCAGGAGTTATTTTAACTTTCATTGGTGAATACTCCCCTCAGCCTCTCTGTGGTTGGGATCGCAAAACGTCAGGTGGTCTTTTTCTCAAAAAATAACTCTTTTGCATAATTTTTTTACTTCAAATTATCTTTGTTTCACAGTAGGTACTTTTTGAATGTTATGCTTGTCCGAAAATTGAAATTTTTTGTACGAGGCCAGCGTGGTACATATTCAATAATTCTCACCTTATGATTAAATGTGACATAGTTTGGGAATACAATTTAATGAGGGTAATAACTATGACGATGAAGTCAAATTAATGATACTCAAAATGAGGCAATGAAATAAATGCAAATACACAGAGATAGAAACAAGAGCTGTGTAATAATCGGCCAAGTACGAGTCGGACTCGCGTACGGAGGTTTCCGTACTGTATGGGAGCCTCCATTAAATATTTATTTTAATTTTCTTATTTATTATTGAAGAGAATATAAAACTAAATATTCTGTGAAAATTTCAAGCATCTACCTGGTACCATTATTAATATACAGCCAAAAACGTCTAAAAAATCAGGTTTGTTGTATGGGAGCCCCATTAAATATTTATTTTATTTTGATTTTAGTATTTGTTGTTACAGCGGCAACCGAAATACATCGTCTGTGAAAATTTCAGCTGCCTAGCTATCGTGGTTCATGAGATAAAGCCCGGTGACAGACAGACAGACAGACAGACAGACAGACAGACAGACGGACAGACAGACAGACGGACAGACGGACAGGCGGACAGGCGGACAAACGGACATCGAAGTCTTAATAATAGGGTCCCGTTTTTCCCTTTGGGTACGGAACCCTAAAAACGCTTTCAGAAAAAGACTTTTCGATCTAGTTATTTTGAGAAAGATTCATACTTATTGCGTCAAATTATTCTGCGACGTAGCCCCCTAGTAGTATTTCGAATTGTTTGGCAATACAAACATTGAACTTAATTTTCATAAACAATTGTGGCTTGATTCTAAATTTAATTTTAATCTGATTCTAAATTTAAAGTCCGGTCCCATATACAAAAGATTGCAACATTTTTCGCGCCATTTACAAAACTCCTAAGTAGTTCTCAGACACAAACATGGAGTGAAAAGTTGTAGGTCGTTTACATAAAATGTTGTCTCGAATACTTAGCCTAGACTAACTGCTACATCAGAATGTACTTAATCAGCAGTACGAGGAAAAGGCGGTACTCATATTTCTGTTAGAAAAACGCCCTTTCGCTTGCCAAGTTATAAGCATAACAAAAACCAAGATCTCATTCGTTTCACCTAATGCTTCTTTGCCAACAGAGATCTTGCTATTTGGCAACAAACATATTTGCAGAAGCGGCATTTACACATATTATGTAGGTTATGAAAACAAGAACAAATCATAAATAAATTGTTCAAAATCCTATCAAATAGCGGTGAGTGTTTAAAAATAAAGAGAAGTTAAATTTACAGTCAAAGTCACATCACACATAATAAAAATCACGCAAACATATCAATAAGGACATCAATAGTATCAACAGTGAAATTAGTCAATATTTATTTAATGAATTGATGGAAAATAGTGTTTTGAAAAAATCTAAAGTATAGAAATTGGATAGATTTTACAAGATAAGGGCATTTTTACTGCCCTGATGCATCACTAGCATAGTGCACATAATAATGTATCTAATTTAACACCTATATTATTGTGTTACGCATGCCGCAAAATAAATATTTTGACTTGACTTTAGAATACGTACCTACATACTTAGTAAGAGTTTTGCTTACGCTTCTCACGAATTCACGACTCTAGCAGCGTATCTCTCTACATAATCTTTGATTTCACCTAATGCTTCTTGCCGACGAGATCTCGCCTACTTCATAATGCTCATAATATCGGTAATACATTACATAAATGAATTCGAAGCATGCAAGGTCGCGGTTCAGGAAATTATGGTCACGACTGGCATTCCATCGATCAACTCTATTACAGGTTCCGTGGCGAATATTACATAAATTATGCAGTGTGAGGAAATCCTGTAATATACAGGTGTATATTACTCACAAAAATATACACGGCTAGGCTAGTTGTAAATAGTTGGTTGTCAACATCTCGCAAATTACTAATCTGTTGCACATTCGTATGCGATATAATTATTAGCAACAAGTAGGTTTTTACTACGTGTGGTAAGTCTTCAGAACATGTTTTTAAACATTATTTAAATGTCGTGTGCTCGCTTAAATTTCCTAATCTACACAAAATATAGCACGGTTTTAAATTTCTTTTATAATATTTCTTAATGAAGGTTTCTGAATTTTATTCATTCGTAGTCGGGCGATGGCGGGGTGGGCAGCTAGTTATGTGTAATTTTATAATCTAGCCAAAGTAGGTATATGTATATTTCTTAGAATTTAGTTGAGCATAACTATATAACTTTTATTCAAAACTGTGAAATCTACATCTTTTGTAACATAATAGGTGTGTAATTTATCTTCGTGTCTACAAAAAAATCATTTTTTTTTTTAGATTGTCGAAATAACGCTGATTAATATGAGTGATTTTAGCACAATTCTGCCTAAGCACGGATGCCTATCAATTCAATTTATACCATTTTTTTTTATAGTCACGAAGTTAACATAACCTTTCGACACTATCTGCATATCCATATTTAAATTAAGCTTAATTGCATTCGTAATTACGTCGAAAATTGTTCAACGTGCGTAAATGAACACATCGCTGAGCCATTCGTCTTCCGAGTAATTACGGCTCCTAATATTGCGGAGGTATCGACGGCTTAAGGCAATTGTGAGGCGCCAACTTGGCCATACAAAAACAATAACCTGTGATCTACCTCTAAATATTATTTGATTTCAGTGATATTTTTCTATGTAATCAGCACTTCAATTGCCTAGGATTTAACCTCTTAGTTTTTATAGTTTTTTAAATGACCTCTTAAGCTTTTATAAGCCTCTCAAGTCATATTTTTACGCAAAAACTTGGCTGAAAAGTAAACATAAATTAAAAACTTTTCTGAAAAAAATAAGACGCACGAGCGTGCAATATTTCTAACTTCAATCAAACTTCGATTCACACCAAAAACATAACATTTCGTTACAATTTAAGAGGTGAAAAGAGTTTTCTCCCGTAACGTAATTTGTTTCAAATATGTACCGAAAATTTTCTCGATATTCTACAGAAAGCGCGAAAACATTGGTCGATTCACGATCCACTTAAGTGCAATCAAGACAATCGACAATACGACGTGAATCATCGAGGACACGGACACGACGTTCGATATCAATACATGCGATAGAGTATTGAGCTGTACTACGTGCTAGATACGAGTAAGAGCTTTTTTTGGTTATGAACTGTTTTAACTAAATAACCCTGTAGAAGTATAAACCTACATTGTACCTACTGTCTTGAAATATACCACTGGCATAAAATGGAAATGGTGAGTAAGAATATTTTTTACTAATATTTTACTATCTAGGTTACCTATATTAGCATGAAATAAATTACCTAATTAAAAATATATTCATGTGTATCGGATTCAAAGAAAATAAAATTAGGTAATATTTTTGTTTATTATAAGACATTGCATTAAAGGTCTTGAAATATTTAGTTTCACCATTCTGAGTAGCATTCACAGTGGCGTTCGTGTTTGTGTGTTGACGTAGTACTTTTTGTCTGAGTAATATCGCAGTACTCCGTCTTGAAGCCTAAATGCCCGAAAGTTACGCTGAACTTCTGGTTTTACATAATATTGGCGGAGACATGGCCAAAAAATCAATTGCCGGCTAGCATAAATATCTCTATATATGTCTCTTATCTCTATATAGTCTCAGTTTTTGGACATACACCTTAATTATAAATTCGAATGGAATAGTTTAAAAGCAGCTTGCATCCAACCCGCTCTTGTGATCTCAATCAAATCTGATCTCCACGTCGCAAGTGAAATTCTATGCTACTCTTTATAGTGTATGAGTTGTATGACCTGTAATTAAAAGGGACCTCTCGATACACTACAATGTCTCCTCTAGTTCACCAATACATAATGCAATAGAATAGGGATTCACGAACAGTTGCCAGCACCATAATCTATGCTGTCTATTAAAATCTATGTCAGACAGGGTATTACGAGTCTTGAGTCCCAGAGCTAGAGTCTACATCAAGTCGTAGATATGAAGATATCTACCTTGGAAGCTTTGATTAGAGCTTCCCATCTCCGATCGGGCTAAACACGTTTGAAACACATGGCCGCGTCACTAACAAAAGGCAGCTAATGAGAGAATCGTGTAGGTACTAGGTACAGCACATGTAAGGATCTGTTTAAATGATACACTCAACCTGTGGTCACCAAGTTGTGGTCTGCAATATATGTAGCTACCAATTTAGTCAGCCTAATCTACACAAGTTCTACACGATGGTGTGGTTAGTCGAGTAAATTACCCGACTGTTGAAAAACTTTACATTCACTTGCCTTTAACACATAACAAAAAGGGGTGTTCTATGTCCAAAGATAGAGATCACCTCCGTTTTTACCAAAATTATGTACCTATTTTAGCAATTTAAACCACTGCTAGGTGCAACTAAAATATTACTTATTTGAGTACTGCGGCTGATTTCCATATTAATTATAATTAAATATTTATGCTGGTCGGCAATTTAATTTTTGGCTAACCGCTAGTTGCTGACCTAGTAGACTGATTTGTTTACCAGAAGTAATTTGCGACGCAGCAAAATCTGGTTCTAGGTACATGTTCAGGTGACTGTTTAGCGTTTTTGGCCTGCCTTTTTAGTCTTTTGAGTATCTTATCGCTCAAAAGGTGGGCCATTTGAAAATCGACAGCAATTGAGAGAAAGTAAGCATACCTACAACAGCTAACGAATAGCAAATGGAAATAATTAGGAAGAAACACGCCAACTTCGCAAAACGGAAACACCTAGAGCTGAAATGGGCACATTTACGCTCAACGTGTGAGCACAGTTGGTTGGAATGTGAATTTAATTTTGAGTTGAAGAAGTTTGACTGCTCTCGCGTTACTGCCTGGTCTTTATTTCTTTGTCTCGAATATTGGTACGGAACGTATCGGAGGATCATCTTTCACAGGCGGTGTTGTTATTAAAGTGTTTTAGCTTCACCATTGACGTAGATATCAGAGTGCAAAATATTACTATATTGGTGGTATAAATGAAATAGTTTTTATACACTACAACCCCTGCTATTGAGACATAGTGGTGCGTAAGCCTGATGTGCAACAGTGGACTATAATACGAATAAACAACAAAATAATCATGTAGGTATACATATGCCCATATGAACCTATAGTACCTACATTATTATGTCATAAGTATGGAGATACTTAAGTACAGTAAGTACCTTTAAATTTATGGAGATTTATGACGGAATAACTTCCAAGTCATACTTATATTCGAAATAAGTAAGTAGGCCAATTGTCTTGATTCATACAACCTCATAAAGGTGGCTATAACATTTTTAAAACCATTACCTTTTTATAATCATGCCTTAAATTATCATCATGCATGGTATGCATAGCCTGTAATCGTCTCCTACTGAGCATAGGCCTCCCTTTTTACACAGCACTCCTTTCAGTCCTAGATTGGCAGAGGGCCAATAACTATAAATATTTAGTGGCAATGTTAGCGCGGCCCTCTCTAGATTTGCCTCAGTATTTCTTACATTGATAAACTACAAATTCTGAACAGCTAAGTAAAGCAGTTTGAAGCTTCTAAGGATAACTCTGTTTAGGTATTCGCATAATTTAGTCTTCACAAAGCTACTCGTGTATCTTGGCAAACTATGTAACTACGCAGTTAGGCAGCACCGAGTTATAATGTTATAAAACATCATTATCTTAACCGTAACTTTTTTCTTATATTTTCAAGGACATGAAAGAACTTGAATTTCTCATCTAGTTTCCCATCGTAACTAGAAGTTTGCAATAGTAATTATTTTTCGCCAAAAATTTCACTACCGACTTCAAACGTGTACAGAATTCGAATAGTTCGCACGAATCGATGTATCATCGACGTAATAGTTAACTTCTTTATTACTGTTGATTTCTTAAAAACTACTCAGCCGATTTCGATAAAATTTAAATAGAGCACCCTTTTGAACTAAAAAAGATTTTTTTAAATAACAATTGGCGAAAATATCGATGAACATACCCAAAAAGAAATATATACAGACGAACATAGAAATTGCTTTTTTTGGAAGACGGTTAAGAAAATAGGACCAATTGGAAGCGGCTTGCTTCCAACGAAATCCTTACGGCCTTAATGCAGCCATTTGTCTATCTTGTGGATGGGTCTAATCTAGAGCTATTCAATCTCACCGGTCATCAGCGCCAATCTTGATTTTTGTAAGTTCGTATAGACCGGGAGGCAGTCCTGGTCTCTAACTGTTGAAGCAACAGTGCTCAATTGTATAATAATATGCCACCACCAATTTTAATTATTTGTTGCGATCTGTTACATACCCTGAGTACACATAGGTAGAGCTACATTTACCTATTGACGATAATTATTGAGCGGTAATTTCGCAAGGCTCGCCTCATCAATCAGTGTGCTTGTGAGACGAAGTAGAATTGTGCAAATATTGTAAACTGCACCTTAGTTTGGCTTGCAAATAGAAGCCGTGGCGGCTGATTGGCTAATGTTTACTCAGAGAAGGCTGCATTAGACTGCATTGTTGTTTTTGTTACCTCTTGGGCGTCTATTGCTGAACATCGGTCACTCCTATAGGTCTCGAATACGGTTGGATGCGGCTTGCATCCAGCTTGATTCTGCGGTCATCCGTACGAGTATTTTGTGAGGACGCTTTACGCTGCGCTTCCCGATACTTGATTTGGTACATATTAACATTTTTAACCGACTTCCAAAAAGGAAGAGGTTCTATGTTCGTCTGTATGTATTTTTTTTTGTGTATGTTCGTCGATAATTTCGCCAGTTGTGAACTGAATCGACAAATTATTTTTTAGTTCAAAAGAATATACTCCCAATATGGTCACATTTGAATTTTACAGAAATCAGCTGAGCCGTTTTTGAAAAATCAACATTGATGTGAGCAATTTGAGCGAAATATCCAAATTTTGGACACGACGAACATCGATAATTTCGCCAATTGTGAACCGCAATGAATAATTATTTTTTAGTTCGAAAGACTATACTTTCGAGATGGCCCCATTTAAATTTTATAGAAATCGGCTGAGCCGTTTTTGAATAATCAACCATAATTTAAACAATTCTAGCGAAATATTCGAATTTTGTACACCATGGAAGGCGGTTATGCCATTTTTTGCAAAAAATAATTATTTTAATCTTCATCAAGCCAAATTAATTAAAACTTGCGCTAGTAAAGCTGTGGCCAAATCAGCACTAAGGCTTTTTTTTTATAATTGCCCATAGGCCCAAAAAATAGCAAGCAATAAAAACTTCCACGTAGGTAGCCGTTTCAAAACTCTATCAATCGTACACTAAATCACGGTCCGCCCATAAGCACCCATTACCCATATCTCAACTAACCCATAAAATAAACCTACAAGATAAAGCTTGGGAAACTTTTAATTGCGCCAGCGCACACGCGAGCTTTTCACACGAGTTTAGTATTACTCTAAATTGCGTACACTTACATAACAAATTGCTCCATTGTTAACTTACTCTCGTTGATTTTGCACACTGTTGCAAAAATGGGTTTATCTTGTATCAATAGGCTTAGTATGAGATTAGTCTATAACACGAAAAGGATAATCGTTTTGATAAAACTCTATATTACACCAAAGTGCCTAATGTTGGCACTTTGGTAAACTCACAGAAACTAGTACACTTACACAGTCTTTTTTATGAGATCAACACTAAAATTGAGAAAATATCAGATGTTCTATATAATTATCTTTTCTCAGGTCAATAAACATCTCATACGGAACAAGTGTTTTTTTTTTTAATTTCAGGGAGTCTATCTCTGGATTATTAGCAAAATTCAAATTCAAAATAAATTGGTTGCCTGTAAAGTCGGTATACGGGCGAAAGTTTTACGTGACAACGACTTTATGTCTGTCTCTCTCGCTCTTAGGCGGGCTAACCATGCCCGAGTGGAAGGGACGCGTGCCTCTCACTCGCTCTCATTGTGAGCGCATAACGTGAGCGGAGCGTAACGCAGTTTCTTGAAGTGTCACCCGGCAAACCAATTTATAAGACGTTGTCACGTCAAAAATTAAAAAGTAGTAGAATTGTTATACAATCGTCTGCCTTGTATAAAAAAAGGCAGACGATTGTATTGCTATAATAAACAACTGAAATAAGCATCTCATACGGAACAAGTATTTTTTATTTTATTTCAGGGAGTCTATCTCTGGATTATTAGCAAAGCAATACAATCGTCTGCTTTGTATAAAAAAGGCAGACGATTGTATTGCTTTGCTAATAATCCAGAGATACGACTCCCTGAAATAAAAAATAAAAAACATTTGTTCCGTATGAGATGTTTATTGACCTGAGAAAAAATATATAGAACATCTTGATATTTTCTCAATTTTAGTGTTGATCTCATAAAAAATAGGCAGATACTATATTTACTTGTGTGCGCAACACTATTTGCTAAGCATAGGGAAAATATGTTAGACAAAAAGACAGAGCTACCTAAAAACGACATGGAAAATGGACAAACGATAAAACTTTAACAGTTTGCGTAAAATGGAGAGCATTTTTGCGAGCAGGTGTGATTTCCGGCGTCAGGTGACGCGCCCGGACGTGTTACCATTATTGTAGTTTCTATAGGCACACCACAGAAACAATATCGCCAATGCAATCGAAATGCAACTTAAAAATTATTGCTATAAAATCAGAAATCCATTTGAATTTTACATGGAAAAATATCGAAAAGATCAGATAGGTGTCGGATCATAGAGGTGATTTGAAAATTGCATAGATTGGCGCTATTAGCTGATTTTTATAATAACAGAGTGACAATGGCTTGGCATTTTTTTTCATACTTATTGTTAATTCAAGCGAATACGAGTAGACTTAAAAAGTTACACAATGTAAGTATTAATGTGGATTACTAAAATCTAGGTGTATGCTAAATTACGTTCAGGTTGCTTCTGCAATACTATCACTATTACGACAACTTTTTTTGGCCCCAGTCTTTATCAATCATACATCTTATGATCTTATCTATCAATACCTACGCGAAATTTTATTTTATTTTCATGTCCCAATGCAAATATTGTTACAATTTCTAAAGCATTGGCTGCATTTTTAAAGTCACTCGCTTACCGCCCAGTTCAATATCACAGTGAAATTCTCACAATATCCGAGTGCCAAGATATGAGAACGTCTAAAGCCAAAGCCTTTTAAACGAAGAAAATTTCAGCGGAATGTATTTATTTTCATTGACTCTCATTTTGCATCCTATAAAAATAATTAAAATATCCAAATAGTGTAAGTTAGAATAATATAGCTATCAGCGTTTCTAGATACACACAGTCAACATACAGAATGATGTTCGCTTAATTTTTGTAAACTACGGAATGTACGCACTGAATTTTGACAAACAACCTTTTAAATTATTTATTCTACGAAGTTTATTAACATTAGGCCGAAACTCAGTCAAATCAGAACGATGTAGAGCTGGGTGAAACTGTATAGAGTTGTAGTCCGTAAGATCATTCAGAATTTATTTTCTTAGCGAAGGGCAAAACACAGCTTCACATTGCTCACGATCATGTTTTGCTTTTATCGACTTCCAAAAAGGAGAAGGTATTATGTCCGTCTGTGTGTATTTTTTTCTGTGTGTGTTCATCGATATTTTCGCCAATTGTGAACAGATATAAAAAAAATTCGAAATGATGTACTCCCGAGGTGGTACCATTTATTTATCGATTCAAAGGTTCGGACCGCTTCACTTTCGTGTCATTAACATAAGAAAATGAATAGGTATTTTGTTACCGATTTGTTCATTTATTTCCCTCCCATAGGAAGATAATTCCTCAAATACACACGATACATTTGTTTCTCCACGGATGATTTACTAATACACCCTTATCGACATCGACACGGCTACGAACTCTGATGTTTTGTTCTGCCTACTCAATTTTCTATATATTGTACCTATTGATATTTGTCCTTATCCATTATCCACAAGATTCCTATCAGGAAAATTATAGAGAAAATGTGGCTTCTAGGAATCTTTAGCAAAAGGCTTTTAGTAAGTAATATTGTGTACATATATACACATAATAGACATGGAAGCATAAAATTAATATATCACACAAAAAAACTCCAACTTTTTTTCAAAATTTAGTTATTTTAAAATGAAACAAAAAGAGATGACAGTGGTCAACTATAGATTTGAAAATAGAGTTCGACAAAAAGTATATTTGTGATGCAATATCTTGTATAATTGTAAATAATACCTTCATTCTACATTACTACTTCGCTGAGTCAAATAGTTCTCATATTTGAGAAAGTCTCAAGATACTCGTAAAATAAAATGATATGTAAATAAGTGGACGAGTCATCCAATAAATATTCGTTCCTAAAAATAAATTTTAATTAATGATGCTCAGAAATTGCTCTCTTTCCCTGTCTCGAGTAAGTACTAATTTTTAGCAAAAAGGAGGGTATCTTCTCCTCCATCCAATACCTAAGCCATTAGACGGGCCATCTGGCTTCTTGCCATTTAGTAAAAAAGTAATCTCGATCCTCTATACTTACAACCGATTTGCGTAACTTTACGGCATTGATAACAACGCTATCAGAATTTCAAATGCGAATCTATTTCGATTAATGTTCCATTTTTATTATATTTGCTAGAGGTTGAGATTGTTTTGCATAGAAGCCAATTTCAGAGTAATTTTCAAGTCTAGACGATTTAGTAAATTGATATCAATCAGCCACCTAATTATGTATTATCGCATAAAAGCAATGTAATGTAATTAAATTATTATGTTACGTTACTAATATTGATAGTCACTTTTGAGAATAATTGTCGAAACGGCTTAAGGCTGGTTAATTCAAACTGTTTTAACAACGGATCCCAAAGTATAGACTAAGTGAGTAAGTAAGTTCGTATAGACCTAGTGTCAGAGTTTTCAAGCCGCCTGTAGACCTTTGACATGGCTAAGCGGTTAAAACAAGCCATAATTAATACAGGCTTAGCTTAGGAAAAATTCCCACAATATTGTATTAAAGTGTAATAAGTTTAAAATATATACGTCATAATATCAACTCTATTGCTATTGCAGAAAATTTATTAGGTTCCTAACTGCATATTTACGAAATACTTTTTGTGTGTTTGCAAGAAAGGCACTGTTATCGGAAGATAAAATTCACCGTTCCGCGTTCGTAACAGCCCATGATAACTTATTCGAGAAGCCCATTTTGGGGTAAATTTATGGTTGATTTAACTCGTTTATTCCGCAAAAGAACTTTCTATGGTTGTCGATGTGATAGGGTAGATAGGATAATGGTGTAGCCGGTTTTGAGCGTTATTTGTGAGTTTTCCTTTGCTAAAATATTATAAGTAGATAAAAAATATATTGTTTATGCAACTGAGCTGTAAAAAAAATTAACATAGCGTTAACTGGTTAAATACAGCGTTAGAAGTCCTTGAAAGAATTGCAGCACTCTCGCATGCATGGGAGAAAATTAAGGAAAATCTAAGCAAGTCTAGCAATGGACGGAATCTAGCTGAGTTGTCATTGATTTTATTGATCATCAAGACGATCCAGCTGCTGGCATTGCAATAAATGATACGATTGCCAAAAATAAGTACGACTACTTATATGTAAATATTACCAACAGTAAATAACTGAACAAACCAACACATATTTATTTTGCAACTCACGTACGGAGACCTAAAAAGATACACCTAGACATGACCTAAATAAATATAAATTCTCTTCTCGGAAAAAGAAGCACAAAATTACGTAGGCAGAAAAATTATACCACGCTCGTGTCGATAATAATATAATACAATCTTTTCGAAATCCAATATCTCGCAAATCAAAACTTCCAGAAAAAACTTTTCTCTCTTTCTCTCGACTTTGTGATTCGTTTTTTCCTACATGATAAATAGAAGTCTGAGGATACTCTCTTTAGATGAAAAAGAAGAAAAGATGTAATGTACAAAAAATCTCTTAGGAAATACGATAGCAACAATGAACTTCTGAATTTGTTTTTGTGCAAAGAATATTTGCACTTACCTGCAGAATATAACCTTTGAGTATATACGATGTATTTCATTTATAAATGCTTTGTCTAAGTATTTGTCTTAAAATTAGGACAATGCACGATCAACGAAACAACATCTATTCATTTACCAAGTATGATTTTCATATTATTTAGTGAACTACTTAGGCAATAGGTACTGATTTTCTACCGACATAACATGCCTATTTTTTCCGTTAATTTCATCCTACTAATATTAAAAAACGCGAAAGTTTGTGAATATGTATGGATGTTTGTTACTATTTTATGAACAAACGGCTGAACCGATTTAGATGAAATTTGGTATGAAGGTAGCTTAGACCTTGGATAAACACAAAGGCTACTTTTTATCGCGGGTAACACCGCGGGGCGCAGCTAGTTTTAAATAATGTTTTACAAACAAAAATAACGTTAATCTTAATATAGTTTAACTCACACCTATTAAATTTTATATTTTAAAAGATACTTTTTTAAAAACAATTTTTTAAAAACAAGATTCTGGGTACGTTACGCGCACTTTTCCACCCAGAATTACCCTATTGTTTGTAACGTGCTGTACCTACGTTGTAATGTCCTCACATAAGTAACTAAACCAAATGATCCCAAACAAAAACAAAAACAAACGGCCAAACTATCCCGATTATTATCAAACACGTGTCAATAATTGATTCGCCGATAACCGGAGTATCGGGATCGGTTGCCAAACACGTATCCTGACAAGTTGCGCACGTGACGGGCCTCGCAAACGAACCGATTCAATTATGTACATACTTATTTGTATATTTATGTACAGACTGTGATAGCAACTACATTGAACGGCAACGCTCAAGGAAAGTATGGAGAAAATGTAAGTAATAAAATAAAACACTAAAAGTTCGTTGAACCTCGACAAAATATACTTATGTATGGAACAACAGCTTTTTTATTCGCAATTTCGAATTAATTTACTAGAATACAAGTCCAAAATAAATTAAGTTGTAATGGGCCGGGTGGCTAACACTGGTGTCAGTTTATAAGCGACTTGAAAGCACCCGGCTAAGCAGTTAATGTAACCGGAGCCAACAATTCAACGTGTCACCTGAGCTACGGTAGCACTCTGTTGAAAATGCCACTCACAGTCACCCTCCGAAAACTGACCGTGCCGTACGTAATTGAATGTTACGCAATAAACCCAAAATTAAAGTTATTGTCGAGGAATTGTAAATAGACTTTTGAGAGATTAGTATAAAAAGACTATTAAGTTCTAGATAAATATGAAATGAGGACATATTATGTCGTCACGGCAACCATAATGTAGAGAAACCACAAACTACGCTCGTAAATAAACCGTGAAAACATATTTATTTCAGAGGAAAAGAAGCAATCCTATAAAATCACAATGTTTACACCGAAAATAAGATATAAATACTACGGTATCCTAACGTAAAGAAAATTGAGCAAAACATAAAATACACAAGTACACTGATACGAATCTCTGCTCGTAACCCGGGTGCTGCGCAACTTAAGTACTGATCAAATATTTAACCGTTTTAGGTGCCCTTTGGTGAATGTGAAAACATCCGATAGACAGTCAGTCCAAGAGTCTTGGACAAAGGAGTAGAAAAGATGAGGAACTGAATTTTTGTATCTTGACTAAGTATACGTCGAATTAAAGTTCTTGGCGTATGTGAACACAGATCGAGTAGTTACGAAGTAATGAGAGAGTGAGCGAGTCATTTTATTACAGGCTTTTATTAAACTTGCAATGGAATGCAATGTACCTATGTAAGTTCGGGTGGAATCTTGCAAGTTAAATTTTACCAACTTCCCGGTTTCCGATTGAATGGAAATTTCGCACGTGTTAGATCAGGGTTAAAAAGGCGGTTACTTTATCTATATTGTTTTCTATCAAAATATCATTGTCACGATGGAAATCTTACTCTTAAATAATAAAACAACACTGAACCTAACATAATAACAAAGAAACTCATCAATCTGATCCTCTAAACGTTTGTGAGGGCAGTTACCTAACTTGAGGTTTCTAAATTAGTAATGGAAACAAGTAAATAAGTTAACTTAGTTTATTCATAAACCTCATGGGCCCCGAGAGAGTACCTCCATGTATTGCAAAGACTCTAAGCCACGTTCGTAAGGCCCTAGACGTGGCAATAAACTCAGAAGTCATCAATCTAATCTTTTGTTACGATGTACAATGATCAGTCACATAATTTAGATATTACACAAAGTACTTAACTTTAGCAACATGGCGACGTCCACTTGGCTTGGATTCGAATATAAAAGTACCGACAGTCAGCATAACTAGCTAAGTGAGACTCAAAGCAACAAAGATTTGTCCAACATTTTTACTAGGATACTGGGCGAACACTAACAGAGACTCAATGATACTAAGAGAGCGAAGCCGCGCCAACAGACTGTTTTATACTGATTTCACAAGCTCCCACCATGCCTTACCACCACTGCTCGATGTAAACATTACCAACAACCAATAGGGAACGAGCAAGATGGCGGACACGGTGGTAGCCTCCATTTTACACAATTGTTAAACATAAAATCATCTTAAACTATATTTCATACATATTAGAATTATTAGAACAATTTATTGAGTTGAGGGAGTGGCGCAAGGCTCTTCAGCCTCCAATATAATGTTTTCACTGCTTTTAAATGATCTACCCAGTGCAATAACGGAGGCTGAAGTGCTCATGTACGCGGATGACGTAGCAGCCGTAGTTACGGCCCCGTCACCTGAGCAACTTGAGGTACATCTGAACGCCACTGCATCTCAGCTCGCCGAGTGGTTCAAGGACAACGGTCTAGTTTTAAATTTGACGAAGACGCACTACATTCACTTCGACTTGTCAGGGAGGGCACGTAAGCAACTAAGCGTTTTTGCAGATGGCACCAGAATTGACCAAGTGGACAAGACAACTTTTCTGGGCTTCGAGTTGGATAAAACCCTCACGTGGGAAGCTCACATAGATAAAGTATCCGGAAAATTAAGCGCAGCGTGTTTTGCCCTCAGGCGACTTGCCAGAGTCCTGCCAAGAGAAGTGATCCGCTCATGCTATTTTGCGACAGTTCACTCCGTACTCCAGTATGGCGCTGAGATTTGGGCTAGGGGTGCGGAGTGGAAACGAGCATTCATATGCCAAAAAAGAGCCGTCCGTACGATAGCACACATATCACAGGATCAATCGGCTAGGCCATATTTTATATCTCTAGAGATATTGACACTACCTTCAATAGTAATTATGCAAGTTGCTGTATATGTGCGAATGAATCTGAAATCTTACAGAACAATGGGTGAAGGTCAACAGCGACCCACTCGTCACAAAAACAGACTCATGCCTGTCGAACACTCTCTCACGAAATCCGAGAATCTAACTCACGTCATGGGCACATCAGTATATAACAGACTTCCCAAGGACGTGATAGAGGCAGCGAATCTAATTACTTTCAGGGCAAGGTTAAAACGCTGGCTTGTCAGTCAGGCGTTCTACGACATAGACAAAGAATTTCTGACCCTAAAGGTGACATTATAAATAGACATTACTATTAAGTATACATTTTTATTTTGTTTTTGACTAATTGTATCTTATTTTTATATTATTGAATTATTTGACATTTCTTTTAATTATTTGTACTAAGTTGTCTAATTTAAATTGCATTTTTTTTTGTTTTGTTATAATTGACGTATACATGTTTGTACCAATAAATGAGTATGAGTATGAGTATGAGTATTGATACGTTTCAAGTCATCTATAACATTATGAAATCACAGTATTAAATAAATGGTGTATGTAAACAACAATGGCCGACATTCGGACATCATGATATTTCTCAGTTCTTTTTAGCTACCAATAAGTCTTATGTTACATAATATGTTTTGTAAACGTTATTAAATATTGTCCCATCAACTATTAGGGAATAGTTGATAGGATCACAATCATTGACTACAGAATAACACATCGATAAACAACGTGACAAACACAACAAGGAATGGCGGATATAGTTTCTTGATTTGTCAATTTATAAGAATAGAAGGTAAAGAAATAGTTTTACACCAATTAATGAAGCACAGCGGGTATTTTAAGTGATATAGAATATTATAATAAAATATCCTATCTAACACACGCATATGTATATCACGTGACAATGCCATAATATGGTACCATGGAGCTGATCTGATGATGGAGTCGGAAAGTGGCCATAGGAACTCCTGTACTAAACAAGATAGACCCGTCGTGTTTAAGCTCGTTTAACTTGTTTTGGCTAGCACTCTGCTGCTACATGATATCCACGATATCAAAAGCTTGTATTTTTAAAAAGTTATATTTTTATAATAATTTATATTATTTTACTCTAATCTGTCACGGGTCTACTCTTATTTCATTTACGACACGAAAGTCTCTATTTTTTTCTGTGTCCAACTTAATTACTCAGAATATTTTCAAACATCTTACTTCATCACACTCGACCTAGATAATCTTAGAAATGCATCAGGCTTAAATACGCTCAATTAAACTAATTTGCAGCTCAAGGAAGCATGTACAAAGTGATTCTGCAACTTCATCAGTTCGCTTTAATAATATCAGCCTACCTCAGCCAGTAATTAATTAACTATGCTCTCTAAACCAGGAGCCGATGCATTAAATCGCGCCCATCCGATCTGGCTGCATAGAACCGGGTTTAATTGCAAAGAGCCGCGTCAGCTAAGATTTACCAATTAAGAGAATCGAGGGCGGAACCACTTGCTCACTCAGCAAGCTCTTTGAGCCCAGTCGAGCACAGCAAGTCTACTCTAGACACTAAGCAATCTAGTAACCCGAATAGAACTCGAAATTATCTACGTCACTGTTTCTCTCATCATGAATGTCGGGAGGACGAGAGTGACAGATATTCTCAGTGCTCAAATAACTCTTCGGTTCCCGGCGGGTGTTTCCAGTGGAGACCTGCCATTTGTATGCGTGTTCGTCTCTTTTGGGAACACTCGAATACGCCACGAGAGACCAGTCAAATAAAAGTCGAAAAACCGAGAGTGAATACAAATGGTTCAGTAGAAACAATTTATTTCTCTTAGTTCAATTTCTTCTTACCATATGTTGCCAATACAACTCGTACCTGGATAATTTTAGAGCTTATTAGGTTAAGTAAATATTCTATGATTTGATATATTTTGTTAGTATTGAGATTGTCGTTTTTCTATGTAACAATAAATTAAAATAGAAATGTAATGGTTGTTCGTGATTCTGTGTTATGTCCAGTTAACATAAGTCTGTATAAATAAATCCGTTATGAAAAGATCCTCTAGCTTTAATCTTTCATCATAGATACGTTTTTGTGTATTTGAAGTAAAATAATCAAGCCAGAAAGACGTTAAATCGCCAATAAAGTCCTATTTTTATTTTGTCCTCTAAACAAGGATTCCTAAAAAGATATTCATTTCGTGAACGAGTACCGAACAATCGCCGCCGTCCGCGAGCCCCCGTATCGATTTTCCCAATATTTTCATTTACCCGCTGAACGGACAAAATGCCAAAAGAAGCTACAATGAAGAATCCAAGACAAATAAATCGGAAGTCGTTATCTCGGCGAAAATTTAGACTTGTCGTAAAAAGTTGCCGCTCTCAAGAACAATAAAAACTTTTTACATCAATAACTGGTGGACGTACTCTTGAATGTAATTTGTAATAATTTACTGCATATCGTACATACTTAGTGAAAACAGAGAGAAGGAAAGATCTCAGAGTTTAATGGAATAAATCGGAGTTTTAGCGTCTGTTTATTTTTCTCGATCTTTACCTTTGTTGTCAATTGGCTCGATCCTGTGGTATGCATAGATACAAATGTTATATTAAAGTTTATATGTACAAAATACGCTAATGGCTAAAAGTATAAGTATACTCAATTTGGACTAAACTACTTAGGTCCTCTTGAAAATGCCGTGTATATGTCTACACATTTTCCAAAACCATTGAGCTCACTTTTATAAAATTTTATTTCTTACGAAACGTAAGCTTTCGTCGACATCTAGCTACCTATACAGACAAGGTTATCCAGAACTGGAGTACTAAACCGAAAGGTCCTAGTAGCAATGTTAAGTAAGTAAGTAAGTTCAGTCGCCCGAAGGCCTCTGACATCGCTAAACGGTTAAAAAACCGGAGCCTACAATTTAACGTACCTAACGTATAAACGCTGTTCAATGTTGTATGGAACAGATTATATTATTTTGTTGGATTCCGCGATTGCCCTTTAGTAAACATTTATAATAATGGTCTTAATCACCCTTAACACGGTAATGATTTCTAAATTAATACCGTGCCCTTTCAGCTTAGTATAGGGCAAACTGATAACCTTTTACCCATACTTTTTTTGTAGTAAATTTTGCATTTTTAGTTTGCGTAAGTTTGATAATTGATAATAGCCGTAGTGGTCTAGCGGCACTGACACCCGCCTCACAATCGTGAGGTCGTGGGTTCAAATCCCAGTCCCGTACCAATGAGTTCTTCGGAATTTATGTAAGGAATTTAACACAGCTTTTCGGTGAAGGAAAACATCGTGGCAACCTTCATACGTCAGTAGAAAAAATTCGTTGGCATATGTGAATCTATCAACCCATACAGCGTGGTGGATATGGCCCAATCACCCTTCGTGGGCAGGCCTACGTCCTGCAGTGGACTATTAAAAAAAGCTGATACAGCACAGTACAAGTTTGATAAGCATCATTGAACCTGGCAGAGCTTTATGTTTGCCCGAGTAGCCCAATTTTAAATTGCCTGACAGTGCATGAAGCTGTTAATTATTGTGATATTTTTGACACTTTATTTTATTTATTATTTAACTAGCGTTTTATGCCTGAAATACATATTTAAATTATTACTCTGCGGTATAATATCGTATGCATTAATTGCTACTGCTATAGGTAATGTATCTGAGGTGTTGTTAAGAATATACTTAGACGGTACTTAATGGAACCACACGGAAACTATTGTAATAGTTTCCGTGTGGTTCCATACACTTTTGTACAACGCCCCTGGTGGAAACGAGGAAGAACTAAATAGTTTTTGTTCACTATGTAAACTAATACTAAGGCCTCAGATGAAAATGTATATGATATCGCAAATCCGAAAGAAAATTCTCTAAAAGGACGGTGAACCCGAATACTTTCGGAGTTTCAGGGTCTGCACTGCAATGAGATCAAAAGATTTCTTTTAAAACTTATTTAAACAGAACACTGGCAGGTACGCAATAAAAATACAAAAGGGGAAGAACAAAGCAGAGGTAGATTAAACAACAAAAATAAATAGACGTCACGTTTGAAAGTGATTCTTTAAACGGCTCAGTCACAAACTTTCTTGGGAATAACATTCCGCCCTAGCAGTGAATCTTTGCCGGGTCGAATAACAAAAGTATTATCTCTACGTTGTTTCTAATCAGACACAAAAGAATGGCATAAGGTCTCAGAGGAAAACATCCAATTAAATCGTGAAGAATTGCAGCCCATCCCTATAGCATCTCATGCAAAAGATGCACTGTGATAAAAGATGCAATTGATATCGCTTTGAACAATTTTGTACACTATCAACGTGAAATTAGTGCTTTATTAATTTCTTTAGGATCCAGTGGTAGTAGTAACATCACCTTCCTTAGAATTCGATGGCGTACCTATGTGAATCCACAAAGTAAAATGTCTGCCTTATCGTGTTGGAACGACGTTTTCTTGATGTAAGTATAGCGCCACAACTTATCAGCAATTTTTGAAACATTAGATCAATATTTTTAGCGTATCAAACACATAGGTATATACAAATGTTGATATTTTCTAACAGCTAACTTTTGCTCAGTGATATTCCACGATTCTACCCGTATACATATATCTCTAGCCTTTTGAAAGCAAACCAAACCACCGATTATGTAAATACAAGTAAGCATCCTTGAATCGTTTTAGAAATGTGGACAGTGGAGCTAATGCCGGCGGTAAACAATAGACATTCAATTAAAGGAGCAGCTTGGCGCGATGGCCGGCAGCGGACGGCAAGCGGCGTCCAGTTATTATGTTTGCTTGGTTTATCGTCCACTAACACGTTGAATTCTAAACGAGCATGAACCATGCAGATTGTCATTGGTATTAAAGTTCAGAAAGAGGAGGTATGTATGAGTAAGTGATAGAGAAGTATTAAATGAGCTCAACTACCTAAGTTTGTGCTAACTAGCTCTGCTAGCTTGGCTGGCCCTGATATCATAAGATTTTGAAGCCGCTTGGATGGCTTTAATATGGCTAAAATGTAAAAACAACCTCAGCCTCCAATTTAACGCGTCATCCAAGCCACGGCAGCGCTCGTTTATAAATGTCTTCCGCGGTCACCCATCCAAAGATTGTCTGTGCCGAACGTTGCTGTGTGTTTCGTAGCAAACTATGTAGGTATATCTACGCTTTGAGCGCTACAAGTATTAAACAGGTTAAGTAGTAAGACTAGGGGATAAAATATGCCTATAATAAATATCTGGTAAAAAAATACTTCAATACATATATACAAACTTAAATACAACAACACGGTGATTATATTCTATCAAGGCGTTTATCGAAAGCCTCAAAGAAGTATTAAGATCACTAAACTTATTAGAAGAAAACGCGGTTGCAAAGTGTGACAACGAACTTATCAGACATAGTTATAAACAAAGTGTTGTAGTCGTCAATATGGATATAACAGAAAAAATACCAAGTCGATAGTTGTACAGTAGTACGTATGTTGTGTGTGGTAAGAAATTATTGCCATTAATAGAATTTATCACGCCTATTTGTTACGGAATTAATTTAAACACGACATTTCACCCAAAACCTTCCCCGATAGGACTGTACGTACATCGATGTATCTTGTCACTGTGTTTCAAATAAATGAGTCGGTTCGGTTTGATTCATGTGAATAGGGATCGGGAAATACCCGCCAACAAATAAAACGATCCAACTATAAAGGGGAATTCAGTGCAATGTTCCAGAGAGGGCACTTTTATCCGAAGCTTGAATTATCTGGCCAAATCTACTTTTATCCCGACTATGCGAGTATCTATTGTTTCGTCATTTGAAAGTGCGGATCATGCTCTGATAAACTTTTAGTCGAATTCAATGCCATTTATGAAAGAAATAATTGAATAGGTTTTTTCGGGTTTTGAAATGCTAAGAGTTAATTGAAAAACAAAAAGAAAGGTAAACCAACATCCCTCAGTGAATTAAAGGTTCCGTATGAAAAAAACGTTTGGTTATGATATCTTTAACATCAGGTAGTACACACAATTATGATTTTAGATTGATTATTTATTATTGATATTGTGTTATTAAGATTTTATTTTTACACGCATTAGTGTATTACCGTCTTACCATACGACACGAATAATTATTTTTCGCAAATAATTGCACCACCTACTTCCACCGTGTACAGAATTCGAATAATTTGTATGAATCAATGTGACATCTATGTATTTTTTTGTTGATTTATCGAAAACGGCTCAGCCGATTTTGATAATATTTAAATGATGGTCCGCTCGGAAGTATAAACTTTCAAATTAAAAAAGATTTTTTTTTTAAATCGGTTCACAGTTGGCGAAAATATCGATAAACTTACATTAAAAATACATACAGACGAACTACTATGTTCATCTGTATGTATTGTATTTCCTCCTCCTTTTTGGAAGTCGGCAAAAAGATAGGAAAATACGTTTTTATACAGAACTCGATGACTACATTTTAAGTGCAGTACGGACTTCTGTAAGGACAAACCAAATGACAACATTATACTGGGGCAACAATTTCCATTATTATTCTCTGGGTGCGGTACCCTAAGAGGAAAAATTAATTATAACCCCTCAAGGGAGCCGTATGTGAAGACAGAGATGACCGATGGGGTGAAATGAAAGATAAAAACATGCTACATTCACCTTGCATAATTAAATGAGGGCAGGAAGTAAACGGTTTATAATTCTTTTTCGCAAAAAATGGCAAAACCGCCTTCTATCGTGTACAAAATTCGAATGTTTCGCTCGAATTGTTTACATTATTGTTGATTTATCAAAAACGGCAAAGCCGATTTCTGTAAACTTTAAATGGGTCCACCTTGGGAGTATATCCTTTCGAAATAAAAAAGAATTTTACGATTCGGTTCACAATTGAAGAAATGATCTAAGAACATTTTCAAAATAAAAAAAATACATACACACGAACATAGAACCTCCTCCTATTTGGAAGTAGGTTAAAACGATAGACTCATAAATATATTCCATTTTCATCTATAAAAATCACAAGATATTATGTGCAATCAAATCACGTCATTTTACAAAAAAAATGCATAAATAACGAACTGTTACCAGTGTTTTCTCCCAGTTACTAACTGGCCTTTGACCCGATGTCATTCCTTATGTAGATTATATATATATGTAGATACTACATAACATTTGTTATTCAATCGCAACCAAATACTTCCGATTGGTCTGATGGTAAGCGCCGTTGTTGTCTTTGGTCTCTGTCCCGTCCTCTTTTGTTACTAAACTTATTTTAAACGTACTTTGTTACCCTAAAAAACAAAAAAAAACGATTGGACATTTGTTCGATTCGACAGTTCTTTGTTGACATTTCTTGGAGCGTACGCTAGAATATCTCGCAGATGGCAGAATTTTTCCTACTTACTTAACACTTATTGTTATAATATGGAAAATTTACGCAATATCATTATAATTTATAGCCTATTTGTTATTCCGATATGTAAGTGATAAATTAAACGAACTTTTGTAAATACTTGGTAAGTTTATTGGGAAATACGCGGAGAACACAAAAACAAGGAGCGCTTATGGCGGCTATCGGTGAAAGAGGAAAAGAGGGCGCTGCGATCGATTTTATTGATCGGTTTGACAGATGGTCGGAGCAAACGTCAATTCAATAAGGCGGGAATTTGAATATTTTAACAGTAAGCTATGTAATTGCAAAGTTTCATCTCAATCCGTTGAGTAGTTTTTGCGTGAAAGAGTAACAAACATCCATCCATCCATCCATCCTTACAAACTTTCACGTTTATAATATTAAGTAGGATATTATTACGAATTCATAGGAGTTTTATGATAAAGATTAGGTATTATTTTTCGTCCAATCTGATTCATATAATAAAATCGTTGTTGCTTATATCGCTCGTAAAATCTTCATTAAGCACTGACGTAATAAATACAAGAACATGAGTGGTTGATAAAAATCGAAATTTCACATTTATTACCAGGGCTATAAAAGTGAAGGTAGGAACCTATTACATTACTTTTCTGATGACTTGGTTTCATAAATATTTGAAGTAAAGTTGTTACACTTCAGGAAAATGATTTTATCTTTGCTTCAAAAGAACTCATAAAAGCATTACAGAACCATTTATATATAATACTATCCCGATCCCGATAAAATTCGGTGATCCCGATCACCAACTTTTATAATTTACAATGCTTATTCCAGGTTCGACTGCGCTTGAAATTACTCTGATCAGGATTTTACACAATAACTCCTACGAATAAAGTTATCACAGTCATAGGTACCTCTATAAGATCAGTATCATGAAAACATTTGAAATCTGATTTTTCATGTGATGGCTTAAAACATTAAGCACATGAAAGACTAAAAAATTTCTTGATACATACCTATAGGTTTAGATTCAGCTCATGGGCTTATGGGGTGGATTAAAAATGTAATCTTTTTGTTAATCTCGCATATATTTTCCTATTTGCTTGTTTCCCCAATTGCACTATAAACCGTTGGAAGCAAACTGGCCCCAGACAGGAGATTATAGCGTTTTGCATTCCGACACCTGTTATCTGACACCGTAGCATTGGGCTCTTAGCAAACATGCTTCTCCTTGTAATGGAAACGTTAGTGAATAGGGAATAGGTGGACCCTGTAGGAAAGGCTTTCAAGTGCAGGAGAGAATTCGGAAGTCAAACGTAGTCACTCGAACGACGTTAGACTCTCAAAGTTTTGGAAAAGAACAGTTTGTGTTATTCAAGGCAAGAATTACATGATAGTCGGTTCACGAATAAATTGTTATTTTAATGAAATTGTTGTAGTTATTTTCGTTGAAATAATAAAACCAATGCAAAAAATTGACCTTATGCAAATAAGTATATCAAATATTATCCAGGACGATTCAACTTAAAAATTAATAAAGCAATAGTCACACAAAATCCTAAAAATGTATTTTGGCTCGTTATTGTTTAACCCTGCATACTCAACATAGACAAAATAAGCCACCCATTCAAAGGTGATTAAGTTTAAAGTAACACACCGAGTAAATTTCAAAGTGTTCTTCTAAACAACTGCTCAAAGCGTTACTTATTAAAGCAAATAATAAAATACCATTAATAATGTTGTTCCTCGAAAATTGATGAATATTCAACTCCTTTCATCCACCAAAATAATTTTCTCCAACTAAACCATCCACAAAGTTATCAAGATAAATCTAGGCAACTTCATTGAAATTTATGTTGCTTCGCAAAGGACCTCAATCCCATTTAAATTTTAATTCCGAGCACTACAAAATAAATTAGATACAAATTGGGTAGCTTCATTTACAAGAGAAACTGGCAACCCGAACGGAGCTATTTGCTTCATTTTCCCATTTAAGAACCTTGTTTTATAAATACTATCTTATTTCATTAGCCTAATGAAGAGTGTTCGTGTAATTTAATCCTGTTTTCTAATTAACATCGTGTAAACTTTAGCGTATAGATAAGGCGGAAGCCTCAATAGTGACTTTGTGGATACAAAAAGTTCTTGCTCAAGGATAATAAGAAGCCTACTTGTTTGGTCACTGGTATAGGCAAAGTTTCATTCCGGTTGACCAGAGTATTCTGCACCTTAATTAGGTAAACTGATTAGGTATAAGAGCTCCATTCTCTCTGGCAGAAGCCCTTCGAGAAAAGAGAAAACAGTCCGAATCTCATTGCATTTGGAACGTGATTACCGATAGACTTTTTTCCAAAATTAATTAAAAGTCACAACGGAAGCCAAAGCTCGGTACGTGGAACGTGCTCAAAATACTTTTCTACTTTCCCCTTTGTTCCCCTATTTTGTCTGGACAGCTATTGAAATAATTCCCTAAAACACCACTTACAGAGGAAAATGTGGCCCAAAAATGTCAACTATTATCAGCCTAGTCAAAGGGCAAAAGAACCGTAAGCTTTATTTGAGAAGTAACATTACAACTAAACCTGAAAACAATTTTTAGTTTGCTTGATCAAAACTTTGAATATATAAGTAATATTATTATTAAAACAAAATATTGAAAAAAAAACACTTCCATATTTACTAAACCTCGACACCAATCCTTACTAATATTATAAATCCGAAAAGTTTGTTGGTTTGTTGGTTTGTTACTCCATGACGCACCAACGGAGCAACGGATTGACTTGATTTTTGGCATGGACATAGTTTAAAAGGCGGAAGGAGCTTTAGGATACTTTTTATCCCGAAAAATTGCATAGTTCCTGTAGGACAGGACAAAAACCATCGAAAGCGAAACTGTCGCCACTATCACAAAGACGCTAAGTGATTAATTCCTCTATGACGCTAATATGGACTAACGAAACGTCACAGCTAAACGTAATTGGATGACAGGTGACATTGTCTGCAGACTTTTATAAATCACAAGTAGCATGGCAAGGGGACAAATTGTTTTTCCACCATTATATCCCCTTGAAGAGGAAATAAAGTATGGATTGAAAATGACAACTGACATTAAAATTGGATAAAATGTTATTTTACCTCTGCATGCTACATGTTACTATGACGTTTAATACTAGGCCGTCATTTTGTCTGACATCCTTACTAATATTATAAATCCGAAAAGTTTGTTGGTTTGTTGGTTTGTTACTCCATGACGCACCAACGGAGCAACGGATTGACTTGATTTTTGGCATGGACATAGTTTAAAAGGCGGAAGGAGCTTTAGGATACTTTTTATCCCGAAAAATTGCATAGTTCCTGTAGGACAGGACAAAAACCATCGAAAGCGAAACTGTCGCCACTATCACAAAGACGCTAAGTGATTAATTCCTCTATGACGCTAATATGGACTAACGAAACGTCACAGCTAAACGTAATTGGATGACAGGTGACATTGTCTGCAGACTTTTATAAATCACAAGTAGCATGGCAAGGGGACAAATTGTTTTTCCACCATTATATCCCCTTGAAGAGGAAATAAAGTATGGATTGAAAATGACAACTGACATTAAAATTGGATAAAATGTTATTTTACCTCTGCATGCTACATGTTACTATGACGTTTAATACTAGGCCGTCATTTTGTCTGACATTTAAAATATTTTTAAATCTTCTATCATTAGAGGTTTAACATGTTTCTTTATTCTACCTTTATGGTATACATCATACTTTAATATTATCAATCCGAAAGGATAGTTAGTTTGTTCCTCTTTGACGCAGCAACGGAGCAAAAGATTGACCTGATTTTTGGTATGGATACCTATGGTTTAAAAGACAGAAAGTGATTATAGGATACTTTTTAATCTCGAGAAAATTCGTGATTCCCATGGGATAGGACAATAACTTTTTCGCAGCAATGGAGCAACAAATTGACTTGATATTTGGGGTGGGCATAGTTTGGAAGACGGAAAGTGACATAGGATACTTTTCATCCCGAAAAAATTGTGGTTCCCGTAGGACTTAACAATATTTTTTTCTCAGCAACGGAGCAACTTGCCTTGGCTTATTGCATGAATATAGTTTGAAAGACGAAAAGTGACATAATAGGCCACTTTTTATCGCAAAAACTTTAACAGTTCCCGTAGGATAGGATAAAAACTAAGTGAGCGGGCTGCGGTAGCAGCCGTCTAAGCGCCAGAAATAACCTGTCATGGCAAGTTTAGGACGTTCCTACATTTTTCGCACTCCTTCGCGGCACTCAACAGAGCTAGCCCAGACTCGGGCTCCATAACGGAGCTTGCGCTCTCGCCATAATGACGGAGTGTTTCGGAGCACAAGACACATCGTCATCCACCACTCTGGACTAACCAGTACTGAACGTCAGACAGCATTCCAACGCCCTGGTTCCAGTGCAGCGGGTCAGTCATAGTAGCCCGGCGCCTGCCTCTTCAACTGCAGAGGGCAGTGAGAACGGCCATCGCGATACCGACACCTCTCTTCCCCTGCAGCCCCACTGCGTCTGCCAACACGTTGACGGCCTAGCGGAAGGTAGGGTAGGTGGCGGCACCCACACCACCAGTTCCATATATCCCTCCGCGGCCCCTAATCCTCGGCTGTCATATCAGAGTCCAGGAAGCAGCCTTGCTTTATGAAACTGAGAAGGGTTATTCCCAGCAAGTAACTGGAGATAGAGAGACAGAAAAGAAGCCACACCCAGCGCAGCAGGAGGAGCTGGAGTTCATATGCCTGGCAGACGGAGCAGCACTAGAGCAAAATCTTAACCGAGAAATTAACATATTTACAGACGGCAGCAAAGTTAAAGGGAAAGTTGGGGCGGCATTATCCATTTGGGATGATGCCACTGAGATCAGTACCCGCAAGCTGAAATTGGCCGATTGGTGCTCCGTGTACCAGGCCGAGTTATTGGCACTTCTTGATGCTACCGAAAAAGCAAAAATCTTTTGTGACTCCAGGTCTGCACTGGAAACGGTAGTTGGCGTATCTTCCCTCCATCCCTTAGCAGTAAATTCAAAGCTAACATAAACGCACAAAATAAAATAGTGAAACTTTATTGGATTAAAGCACAGAAGGGAAGGAGGGAAATGAGAGAGCGGACCAGCTAGCAAAGGAAGCAGCACTGCACTCGAAGTGCAGACCTATTTACGATAACTGCCCCGTTTCATTCGTCAAGCGAGAAATCCGAAAGGACTCTCTTGACGAGTGGAACCGGCGTTATCAGGATGGCCACACAGCGGCGGCAACCAAAACATATTTTCCGGATGCAAGGGCGGCATACAAGATCGTAAGAGAAATAGCACCAGTGGGAATCATAACTCAAGTGCTGACGGGGCATGGTGGGTTTTCCCAATACTTACATCGATTTAAGTTGAGGGAAAGCCCATCGTGCATCTGTGAACCCACAAAAGAGGAGACTCATGTGCAGTGGCACATAATCTTGGAATGCCCAGTTTATGGAAAGCAGAGATTTTATTTAGAACAAAAAATTGGAATTAATCTAACACGTAAAAACCTTAGAAACGAATTTATCGATTTTTGCACAAATATTTGTAAAAAAGCAATTATTAGGAACAAGTAGGTATAAACTTTGCTGTACCATTGTAATGTTTATTATAACTGCAAACAGCCAAAAACATTGAAATATAGGTATAGTTTTTATTCATTTGTAATTAAGACCCCTGACCCTTGCATATACACTCCAACCTTGCATTCCTTTAAGGTATTTTGATATTTGTCGGTTAGGTTATTAGGTTTCGCAGCCGACATAAACATAAGCCAAAATCAAAATATAACGCGGGCGAAGCCGCGGGTAAAAGCTAGTATTTATATAAATTGGTTATTTTGTTCTATTTTCGATTTAAAAGTAATAGGTAGGTACAACTAACTAATCTTTGTAAACAATTATGGATATTTTTCTGAAGTTCAAAGAACTCTTATGCGAAATGACTGATTTGCAATTTAGGGCTAGGGTAAGTAGCATTGTAAAATATTTTCATAGCAACGAATATGAAATTATTTCCTGGCGTATTATATTAATTGATTCCGAGCTTCGTCATTTGTCAGTGTGGATTAAATTATGTTAAAATGTAATAAGTTGTCAAGTGCGAGTCGAGTCACGCGTATGATAGGCTTCCGTAGATGGTGACGATAATTATGATGATGATAAAAACCAATATTTACGATGTCATTAGATGGTTGACTACTAGAAAAACGTAATTGAGTATGAATTATGTTTGTGAGGTCAATGACCTCTGAGCTATGTGCATGTTTAAAATTTCAATTTGAAAAAACTTTTTACAATTTTATTTGCAATTGGAAACCACAAGTCTAAATCCGTCTTTAAAAAACTTTAAACAAGTCATTAGTACACACGGTTGGAAATAAGAAAGAAAATATAATAATAATAATGTTACTCAGCATTTTTTTACTTGAAAATAATGTTAGCGAAAGCTCTTCAGCATATTTTCCTTGCATGAATATTCATTTGTTCCAATTTCTGTGGCCCGAATTCCGTCCAGGCACTTTTTAAGGGTGGATGGATTTCGCAAAATTTACCTACATTTTTGTTAAGAGCGCATGTTTAACTGCGTTCCCACTTGGTCATAATATTTAATTAGTGCATTTTTACGCTATTAAATAATAAAGTTTGTAAAAACTGATGATCATATTTGACACCATTACTATACCTAAGTGTTATAAATTCAAACGTTGACTTTTTTGTTAGTCGGAGAGTGCAATGGGCATTTTTAGCGCGTAAAATTTAAGATTCCGTGGAAAGCCGCAGGTAAATCTAGTTCTCCATTATATTATATAAAACTCTTCTTATTTGATGAAGCGCGTAATAATTTTAAAAACAAACGTCAATTTATAAGTAAATTATTTTTCATGTTACATGAGTAGGTCATATTGTTATTCATATGTTTTTTTTTAAACTACAAACAATAATTTAACTGAATTATTTTATAATAAAGCAAAAAATGTTGATGATAAAAATGCGCGAGCAACTCGGAGACGCTCAAAGCATGGGCTCTTAAGGATGAATGGAATTCTCGAAGTGTACCTACATTTTTATTAATATAGAGTGGCTGAGGGAAAGTGGCATAGCATAATTTATACTTACATTTAAATCTGGATGTTTTCCGAAGTAAATCACGTCTTGAGTCCGAGCAAGATTGTGAATTACCTGAAACAGAGAGATATTTTTAGACCTTCACGAACAATGAAATAAATTTAAAAAGTTCGTATAGGCAAACAAACAGCACTGAACTTGAAGAATAGGTTGATCTTAATATTTTAAACCTACAAACAAACTTTTAATGAATAGCTCTATTTTAATACCTTTCATCTAACTCGTTACAGCCGCTTTCGAGAGCCAAATTTTGTATAAACAAATTTCTAAATTATTATTATGATTCTTGTTTTGAATAAATATTTAGTGTATTTCCGCTCTGTCGTAGTCATATAAGTTAAGGGTACTATTCAAAATCCAAATTAAATCACAAACAAAATTAGTAATTAATCATCAAACTGTATCATGGTTCGACTATGGTTAGGTCAGGTTAGAAAAGTTAGGCTTAGGTATGTTTACAAAATATGAATGAACCTGAAACAATTTTTTTTTAATTAATCCGTTTAAAATAATAAAAAATAAATAAACCTGTAACAAAAATAGTGATTAGTAATCTATTTAAAAAATGTAGTAAACCTGAAAATAATATTTAATTAATATGTTAAAATTACAAATATAATTTATTTATAAAAAATGGTATAAAATAATTGAAAAAATACTTAGTCAATAAATAGCACCCCTATTCCTACTGTACTCTATTATTATGAATACAATTTCAGTACAAATTAAACAGCAAATATCTGTTCCTCAAGATCAAAATAAATAAATTCTACGAAACTTTTCATTGATGCTATTACAAGCCTGACCCTGCAGCATTAATAACAAATCAAATACATTAGATTCATCCAATTAGAATTCGTTGGCGAGCTGAAATCATAATCAGTGGGCAATTCTAGAAACACAACATAAGCGAAATTGATTGCATCATGCTATAAACAAATTATTGCGATGCATATTATTCCACTCATAGCATTGCGGTGCGTTGACTGCCACTGACATACCTACACAATACATACACGATGCATATAACACATTCATTTTACGAATTAATCTCTAATTACTATTGTTTACACAAACAACATTTCCGATATTCGAAATCAGAATTTAAGGCTGCGTTCCCACCAAAAATGTGCGGGGATACAAAGCGAGGGATGTCTTTTTATAGAATCAATGGCATTTACCGCTATCTCCGCTTAGCCGTTTTCAAAGGAGTTGCATTCCTTAGGTAAACCCACAGCATAACTGACATTTTTGTTTAGTGAGAAACAAAACACATAAGTGACCAAGTTGAGTTTTATTCTGGTTTTCTATAAGAAAACATGGCATTTCTACAGTGGGCTTACGGTATATACTACAAAGTGCCCAGCTTCGCACATCTACGCTCCGCTTTTTGTTGGTAGAGTCTGGACCTAAAGTGACGATTCAAAATCAAATTTACAGACGTTAATTCGTTTAAGCTCAAACTGGCGTCAGTCTGCAATTTCCATCAAACCAAAATATTGCATTTAAATTTTTAATGAGTTGGTAATACGAGTACGTGTAAGTTTTAATTACGAACGGGCGGTAACAGTTACTTCATGCGAAATGTTACGTAGTGTAATTGTGCATGCACTGAAAGCTGTGAGCATATTATGATGTTTTTTTTTTATGATTAGAATAATTTCACTGAATAATTAAATTTTATTTTTGTCTTAATAAATGACTGTCTATTAAATATTGCAAGAGAAAAAGCTAATTAAGTAAGTTTGAGATGACTCCGACGCACTCTAGAATAGGAATAAGATTTTCATTAATTGCAAATTAGTTCTAAATAATGTCAAGTTTTAATAATGAAGTACAATAAATTATTTAGTCTAATAAAACAGTAGTGATTTACTTTGTACATTTTTTTACATTGTTTTTTCTACATTATTTAAAAAAATAAGATTTCAAGAAGAACTTTTTATTTGTTTTTAATTAAAGCCACTTAAAATATTGCTGTCTCTTTTGCGAGGATGCCAAAACAGTGCAAAAAAATGCTGACGTCTTAAAATTGTCTTCTAATAATCCAAACTAATCAAAAAACAAAGTTCATTTTCAATACTATTTAGTAAAACTATCTTAGCACACAATCATCGAACTGTTTCAGTATTAAATTCTAAAAGCATTTCGCTTCATCGCTCTACATCTTTAGCCGAGCCGTCCAGAACCATTTTCGAAAAGCTATATTTAAACGGGCTCCAATTCCGTATCCATTAATATCAATAAAACATGGGCCGATGTCCGTAGCTTAACGTTTTAATTTCGCTAAAAGCGTACATCTCATTGTGGTCACAGCGATGATTCGAAATTACGTTCATGATCCACGTATCTTATGTGAAACTTGAAATTGAACTCTAAAGTTTGTACAGTAAAGTCTAAATTCTAAATTGCTATTTTTGTGGGTAGTTTCTAAGGGAAACCAATACCCAGGTGGACCGTAACGACCATTGTGGAGTTAAATCGCAAGTCATTGTGCTTAAGTCCGTAGCTTTTGTGGTTTCACTCTTTCGATACATCCTTGCCAGTTAGGACTGCTCACACATATTCGGTTCGGCGTCGATCGGCACTACCGGGCGGTAAAATCGAATAAGTGTAGAATTGTAGATGAACGTTCGGTAGAAAAAGCCGAACTAATGCCGATCGGCTTTCGCCAGGCCGCGAGTCGGCACGTTCTGAAAATGCTGACCACCCGATATACAGGGTTATTGGTAATCAATAAGCATACTTTTAGGACCTTATTCTGTACATCAAAACTAACAACTTTTGTACTGATTCTTTGTCAAAACACAAAAAAAATCAGCTGTTCCATACGTTTTGTCGAGGGTGAACGATATTATTCAATGGAACAACAATTTTTTGAGATTTGATAAAAGTCGTTAAACAAAAGTTGTTACTTTTTATGTACAGAATAAGCCTTCAAAGGGATGCTAATTGATTACCTGTAGTAGTAATGATACATGTAGTAGCTGCTTCAGGTCGTACTTGCCGTTCGGCAAATCATACAGAACCGACTGTGCCGATCCGAATATATGTGTAGCAAGCCTTAGTAGAATAAATTAATCAACAATCTACTGACTGGGTATAATATTATAAAACATAGAGATGTGGTCAAAAGCATATACATTATTCTGTAAAATTTAAATACTTACTTATTTTATGCGCACAATATTGACGATTCCTATTTAGATGAGTATGAGACAATTTTGAGTACTTAATTACTTTCTATACACAAAGGCACACTAATAAACCACCTGCTAGGTAAGTGTAATAAGAAAAGAATAAGAAAAATATCAGCTGATAGAAGAGTCAGTTGAACTATTTGTATGGAACAGCTGTTTTTTTACGCGACTTCAGGATTGGTCTCAAAATTAAATAACGATGCTGTTTAATTCCAATTGCTTTCTATGTAGTAGTAGTGTAGGTAGTTTTAGCATATAAAGTAGTATTATATCTTATTGTAATAACGATGATGAGTAAAATTATATCCCAGAATATGTACATTATCTAGAGAACCAACCCGTATAAATCCTGCACAAACATTAAATACATGTTTTTTCCTGTTATTTTATCAAACACAGGCAATCTCGAATCTACGAAAGGGCTGTGTACACTCGCAGATGACGCTAAATTTTAATAAGGGTGAACAAACAAGTGTCCACATAAATTAAACTAGGAGACAATGTTTAATTTTCTCCTCCCTAAAACAAAATTGATAATGGTACGTATGTGATACTCGTATGTGATAGGTACTTATTTTTTTCCCTGTGGTATTTTTTAGATGATCATGATATTCCATCCATCCATCAGCCATAGGACGTCCACTGCTGGACATAGGCCTCCCCCATGAATCTCCAATAAGACCGGTTGGTAGCGACTTGCATCCAGCGCGATCCTGCGGTCTTAATGAGGTCATCCGTCCACCTTGTGGGTGGACGTCCTACGCTGCGCTTGCCGGTACGTGGTCTCCACTCGAGAACTTTTCGACCCCATCGGTCATCAGTCCTCCGCGCTATGTGCCCTGCCCACTGCCATTTCAACTTGCCAATCCGCTGGGCTATGTCGGTAACTTTGGTTCTTCTGCGAATCTCCTCATTCCTGATTCGATCTCGCAGAGAGACTCCGAGCATAGCCCTCTCCATAGCTCGTTGGGCTACTTGGAGCTTATTAATAAGGCCCATAGTAAGAGACCACGTTTCAGTGCCATAAGTCATCACTGGCAACACACACTGATCGAAAACTTTCGACTTGAGGCACTGAGGTATATCGGACGAGAAGACGCTACGCAATTTTCCGAACGCTGCCCAGCCGAGTTGGATTCGGCGATTGGCCTCTTTCTTGAAGTCGGACCTACCTAACTGGACTACTTGTCCTAGGTAGACGTACGAGTCAACGACTTCAAGAACTGAGTTCCCAACAGAGATCGGGGTGGGTACAACATGGGAATTACACATGACTTTCGTCTTGTCCATGTTCATCTTAAGACCCACCTGTTGAGAAACCCGATTGAGGCTTTCGAGCATCGTGCTGAGCTCTTCCATCGATTTTGCCATGACTACTATATCGTCGGCAAACCGAAGGTGAGTGAGGTATTCGCCATTGACATTGATGCCGAATCCTTTCCATTCCAGAAGCTTGAAGGCGTTTTCCAAAGTAGCCGTAAACAGTTTCGGAGAGATTACGTCTCCCTGTCTTACGCCTCTTTTTAAAGGGATCGCCTTGGAGCTCTCTTCCTGTACTCGGACCGACATAGTGGCGTTATTATACAAGCACTTCAACACTTCGATGTACCGATAGTCAACACGGCATCGTTGGAGAGACTCAAGCACAGCCCAAGTCTCCACCGAATCAAAGGCTTTCTCATAGTCCACAAACGCTAAGCAAAGTGGCAAGTTATACTCTTCGGTCTTCTGTATAACCTGCCGCAGCGTATGAATGTGGTCCATGGTGCTAAAGCCCTTTCGGAAACCGGCTTGTTCGGAAGGCTGGAAGTCATCAAGCCTGCGCTCGAGACGGTTCGTAATGACCCTTGAAAACAGCTTATAAACATGGCTCAGAAGCGAGATGGGTCTGTAGTTCTTCAATAAGGTGTTGTCACCTTTCTTGAAAAACAACACCACCACGCTTCTGTTCCATGCTTCTGGCGTGATGCCCTCGAGGACGACGGTGTTGAAAAGCTTCTGGAGGACTTTTAGTACCGGTGTTCCACCCGCTCTCAGAAGTTCTGATGTGATACCGTCATCACCCGGCGCCTTGTTGTTCTTGAGCTGATTTAGGGCCATTCTAATCTCGTACAGGCTGATGTCCGGGATATCTTCGGTGAAGTGTCGGGTCAGCTTGGCTCTTGGGTCTTTGGCCGCGCTGTTGACAGGCTTAGCGACCGAAGCGTATAGCTGTCCATAGAACCTTTCGATCTCCTCCAATACCTCTGCCTTGGTCGACGCTACACTGCCATCTTCTCTCTTCAGCTTTGTCAGCTGGCTTTGGCCAATAGACGAATTCCGCGCAAACACTTTGGAGCCTTTGTTCTGCTCTATTGTCTCTTTAATATGTTTAGTATTAAAGAGACGAATGTCGCGCCTCACGGATTTCGAAATTTGTCTATTGATCTGCCTATATGACTTTGCATCATCGGAAGACTGCAGTCTCTGTAAGCGTCGTTCGGCCATGAGATTTAGAGTTTGATCGGAAAATTTTTGAGGTCTATTTGTACGACGGGGTCTAAAGAATTTAGCACCCACCGTCTGGACAGTTTCTACGAGCCCGTTGTTGATCTCGTCCACCGACGCAAAGTTCTCCAGGCAAGCAAAGCGATTTGAGAGCTCGAGCTGAAAGCTCTCGGGGTTTTGGATATCGGAAGGTGCAGGTCGGAGCGTGGACTTCATCAAGCGTGACCTTTCGAGTTTAACGTTTATATCCAATGTTCCTCTTACGATTCTGTGATCACTACCGGTTTTCACCCTGTGTATCACGGAGACATCATTGAATATCCGTTTCTCGGTGGTCATGATGAAATCTATCTCATTTTTCGTGGAACCATCGGGGCTCATCCAGGTCCACTTCCTGTGAGGCGGCTTCTGAAAGAAAGAGTTCATCATGAAGAGTTCCTCTTTCTCCAGAAAATCAGCCAGCCTCTGGCCCCTGGGGTTCCGTTGTCCATATCCAAATTTCCCCACTCTCAGCTCATCATCGCTTCTTCTGCCCAACTTTGCGTTGAAGTCCCCCATAACAACAGTGAAGTGGGTCTTAGACATACGTATGGCTCGACTTACGTCCTCATACATAGTCTCCACCTCATCATCTGGGTGTGACGAGGTCGGTGCGTATACCTGAATGACCTTCAGCGAATACCTCTCAGATATTCTGAGTATTAGGTACACAACCCTGCTCGACACGCTTTCGATGGTAATAATGTTGTTAGTGAGGGACTTGTGAACGAGAAAACCGACACCACCTTGGGACCGCTGGTCACCTTCCCGGTAGTAAAGCAGGTTGCCGGACTTTAGGGTTATCGTGTCCTCCCCCTCTCTACGGACTTCAGACAACCCCACAATATCCCAGCGCAACCTACTTAACTCTTCTTCCAGCTCAGCAATCTTCTCGTCAGTCCTTAAAGTGCGCACGTTGTGTGTTACCAGGGCCAGTCGTCGTTTGAATACTTTGGAGTGACAGCCGTGCATCTTCCAGTGATTCTTAGCACCCCCTGCTCCGCCGTTACCGGGGCCGCTGTCGTAGCCCGGACTAGCGGAGCTGCTGGGGACTGGGGGCCTGGTCTTAATTGTACTTGTCATAGGGGGTATTTGCCCAATAATCGCCTCGCTGGGCAGGCGTGGTGGCGATCGCAGAGACGTAGCTTCGCGACAGGGATGCTGCTGCCCATCCCTGCCCTGTGCCATTTTAGCTACGTCTGAATTGAATGGTTATACCGCCATTAGTCGGTTCCGCTGTACCTCAGTCGGCTCTTACGACACCTGGTAGGGGGGTGCTATTCTACTCTGCCGGCACCCCACGGCCACGGCATGATCATGATATTAGTATCTACCTATATAGATGATTGGAAATATTCTATTTTACTTTTAGGCTAGGTTTTTGGTTGTTTCACTAAGATTAAGCTTTTTATTTTCTGTATGCTAGTATGTTACATTGAGATTAATTAAAAGAGCACTTAATATAGATTTATGTCAGAAATTAAAAATTTCATTATACAAAGAAACAAAATAACTTAAATGGCACCTTCCACTAAGACTAAACTTAAATAACCTACTTAAACAAAAAAGAACAGAAAAATAATACTAAAACTTAAACTAAAAAAAAACCTGGTCTGAAACCTCCTCGGCAGAGGGTAAATTAAATTAATTACTCGGTAAATACTCAGTAAAATTATAAATAAATTTATCTATCAAGGTATGGCGTCTAGTTTTTACATTATTTAAGGCATAACATAAATGCATCATCCATATAAACAAAGTTAATTAATAATTCTAATGATAGAAAATATCATCAAAAATCAAAACAAGTAAAGATAATTCTACAAAACGGTAAAAAAATACTTTCGAGGTAAAACATAGGGTATAAAGAATTATGTTATTAATCACGGAAGTTTGTAGGTTATAAAACTTTAATTGCATACAATTACCTCTTCATTGCATTAATAAATTGATCGAATACCCATTTAAAAACAAAATCTTAAGAAATAAAATTACGTAAACTGATTTTAATTTAGTATATGACTTTGAATTTAAAATTCGATGTATCTACCTAAATATTATTTTTTTCTGAGACTAGTTTGTTGTTATACCAAAATAAAGATGCGTTCTTGTGTATTAATTAATCAGCTTTTTGTACTTTACGTTTTTAGTCTATGTTTCGAAACAATTTACTTAAGCAAATCCAACAGTTTTTAAGCAAAATGTTCAGAACGTGCGTTACGTACGCATCTATTCACCGCTACATAAACATTTAATTGTGTTCAATGAAAAATACTCTTGATTCTCTAAAAATAATAAACAGTTAAGTTAATGTGAAAAATTTACCTAATTATCGCAACAACATAGTCCTGTTCTATTCAGAAGAAGACATTTCCACAGGAAATCTATACTTTATTACCTAGAGACTTGATGAGCTATCATTTATTTTTGCGTAAGTTATTATCGGTTTCATAACTTGCAGACTGCCTTTATTCATATCGAATACCGCATTGAATAATCATAAAATACAATCGCTTAGCTTAGAGCATTCGAAGGTTGCAAATTACATTTAAGTGCATCTACGTTTATGGGCGTATATCTAAGAACTATTTTGCATTTATGCCTTCAAGTAACTGCATTTATGAGCCGTTTCTATTTATTAAGATAAGGTGATAGTTACAAAAACAAGCTTTTGATTTTGTGGTTGTCAGAGTTCTGTATTAAAATATTTACATAACGACATATTATGCCCAAACTTCAATTTCTTCTTGTAGACTCTACATCACTCTAGTATCTTTGCTTTGAGGTAAAATTATGGATCACATCGATATTTGCTTTTGTACGATATGTTACTAACTGCATGGTACACTTTGTAAAAAAAAACTTTGTATGGAGAGAAAAATCCATCAAAATAAAATACATTAGAATATCTTGACACGCAGCAGCGTGTCCAGCCAAAGTGTTCAAAGAAAACTGGCGACGCAGCGGCCGTGTGTAATATTACACGAACCATTTGGAGCTACTTTTGACCCCCTCACAACTCAAAAACTATTTAGCCTACATACATGAAATTTGGCACATTTACTAAAGTCTTTTAGCTTATCAAGAATCCAAAATTGCATACATTTTGCTTAGTCAGTTATTGATATATTAATGTTTAAAAACTCGTGTTTCATTGACTGATTCACTCACTGACTCACTCACTGACTTATAGATCAAAAACCTAACTCACTTCCAGATGACCTAGAATCTTGATATTTGGCACCAAGGTAGACTATCGGGCATAAATAAAGGAAAAAATCTAAAAACTGAAAATTATTGATAATTAGTACTATTAACAAAGTAATTGTAAAATTTACCTAACCAATACTCCAATAAATGGCGGTAGCGTCGCGAGGCACTGAGATTTTCGATAGATGAACCATGCCATTTGTGATAGTTATATAATAAATACTAGATAACTTTTTCAGAAATAAGTGTACTATGATAATCATGATGTAACTAATAATTATTTCTGAACAAAAAGTTATGGTATCTCATCAAAAACATAAATGTGAAATGGGAGCCAAAGTGTCGCCACCAAAATAATTGAGATCTAACACGGGGCCAAGTGTTCTTTAGAAAATCCTAAAGTTTAAGCTACAAGAATATACCTACAATATTTAAAAGAAATTTACTTATGTAATTCAAGCTCAAGATTATGTAATTCAAGCTCAAGATTTGATTTGGCTAGTTTACACGTACAGAAAAATGCTTATTTGCACTGTACTTATTCTTAAACTAGCCAAGTCAAATCACGAGCTTGAATTACATAAGTAAATCCCTTTAGAATGTTGTAGGTGATCTTGTAGCTTAAACTTTAGGATTTTCTACAGAACACTTGGCCCCCGTGTTAGATCTCAATTCTTTTGGTGGCGACACTTTGGCTCCCATTTTACATTTATGTTTTTGATGAGAGCGAATCTACTTAATGTTTATCAAAGTCGGTTGATAAAATAACTACAAGAAAAAATAAATCTACCAACATCAAAATATCAATTTCCATGCTCTATGTCGTTTGAACACGAGTTAAAATACTTTAGTGTCGAAATGAAGAAATAACAATTGATATAGTTTTGAGTTCCACCAACTGGCACACGCATATCCAGTGTATCGTGTCGAGTTAGAGCCTATCCCATTTAAAATCACTTTAGTGTTTTTATTATTTATTGTCTAGTACTGTAATACCACGGTAATCATATTTTTATCATAAGTATTAAGATCTCAATGTAACACAGTTCAACAATAAATGTTCTTTGACTTTGACTTAATAAATACTATATTTCTACTACTTCTTCTAATTACTTTATTAGACCACCGTATCTAACTTCAAATACAAAAGATGATTCTCAATCTCAACATAACAGAGCTATTCCAGTCCAATAAAGACTGGCAAAAACAAACCTTCGAGCTACCGTAAAAATCTTAATTGCCGTAAAAATTAACGGCTCAATAATTAAGATTTGTTCTTTAATAATCCTGATAGTAATAATCTTATAGGAGTTTTAATTAAATTATCCGCTTAATATCCCTCTTTATGACTATCGTATACGCTCCAATAGGAAAACAATTACGCTGGAAAGTTCTGGAAAGCTGCACTAAGGGTTGGGATTTGGAATGCTTCTAGTTTGAATAGGTATTGCAAGTAAGATTCTAAGAATTTCGGTTTCACTACTAGGGTATTTTGACTATTCTCTTACTAATTCTAAGAAATTTACAGCCTAATTAGTTATGAATCCCGCTTGCTATTAGCTGTTTCATAAAAAAAATACTCTAAAATTACACTATTTCTCGACAAAATGTATGGGTTAGCTGATTTTTTCCGTGATTTAGCAGTTGGTCCTTTGATAAGTTGTTCATAATCATTGTGAACGTATGAAAAAGAAAAAGAAAATACCAAGACCTTGTACTTTGCAAGGCAACAACCTGTATGGTATTACCAAGATATCAATAGCAACTTTGTGAAGTAAAGGGCGAAACTGGAACTATAATGTAAACAATCAAAGTAAGGTCCAAACCAGTAAACTACCAACCATTGTGTAGTTTAATTCAATCTTTGATTATAACTCAACAATAGCGTCCGAATGACCCATGTCTATAGTTTAGGGCACAAATTATAGTTCGGTGTACGTAATCAAACTGTTATCACAGTTACTGTATTACGCGCCCCCAAGATAAACAATGTAAGGCTGGATCTGTACAGGGCGAATGATTTGTTTTATTTTTTGACTTTATATTTTGCCTTCAGCTTCATTCATTAGAAACGTATTGTATTGTCTGTGTATGATAAATTGCAAAATGCTACGAGTATATAAAATACAATACTTTTGTTTGAGTATTTTATTGGTCGGGATGTAAAGCTTTGATGCCTTTTCTATGTGAAAGAAATAGGCGGTAATCGGCGGTACAGAAATTTAACCGTCGATTTAGTTTGAATGCAAAATGAAGTTTGAATTGCCTACCGTAAACAGGGGTTGGTACTGTATATTGGTACCTACCTAAATATTTAGTTTGTAATTTTTTTATGAATTTCTACTTATTTTTGATTTTTCAATTTGCAAATGAAAAAAAAATATTTGTGTTTGTTTAATAATTTCTTTATTTTTAAAAAGAGTGATTTTTATATCAAACTACAAACATAAATATCTAACAATACACCTAGTTATAAAATTAAAGTAGGTTATTTAATGCGGTTTTCGCTTCAAATGTGCTAGAAAAAAAGGAAGTAAGTTCGTATAGGCCGGGTGGCTAGCCCTGGTGTCACCTACCGACATGAAAATATTGCATTTAATACAAAGTTAACGATAAAATGGTTTATTTCATTGGACTGTGCAATTTGATAGGTATTTTATTGAGGGTACTAGGTGTAATGAGAGGAGGTGAGGAGGTGTAATAGTACCCGTAACAAAAGTCCTATTAAATTCCACAGTGTAGTGTGCATACAGCCTCCAACTCTATTTACCCATAAATAACCAGCAGCGATTAACAAACCAATGGCTAGTGCGGGCTGCAGGGAGGCAGGGACCGTAATATATTCACAGGCTGATCCCAATTTGTCTGACCTAACGCAATATTGGGCTGACCCGCGACTAAAGTTTGCATATCTGTTCCAGCCGGTGAGACTTTCGGCGGCAGTTGAGCTCTGTTGTTGATGGTAGATTTCGATCTCTACAGGATCAAACCTAAGCTGCGACCCTTATCGAAGAGACACTTGGATATTGGAGTATTTGATTAGTTATTCGTTCAGAATTTAAGAGCGCGGTTCGTATCGGTGGAGCAACTCCCACGTATCGCGGTCCTGGGCTAGTGTATTCACCTCCCTGTACCCTGTACAACATGACATCTACCTTCTTTTTATCCTATATAAAAATGTCCTCCGTGGTCTTACCTTCCCTCTCTTTCCTTATATTTTTACTTTTGTGATTGTCATTAGATTAGTAAATCAATTATAATTAAGTAACTTATAATCGTATAAACAAGGTAAGCATTCTATGATTCTGATGATTCTTTTATCGTTATCATTGTCACCCGCAGTCCTCTTTATCCCACCGCTGGGTATAGGCCTCTCTCTTGCAGAGTCATCTGCCCAAATGCTTTGCCATTATTGTTCCTGTATATGTCGGTGTATTTCCATTGTCGGTGTTCCTATATTCCAAGTTATTTTGTTAGTATTTAACTCTGAAACCAGCACCAAAACTCTAGCTTATACGTAGTTACTTTGCGATGTTTGTGTAACTTCAAAATATTGCAAGGCAATCTTTCACAAATCCAAAGTGTCCGATAAAAAAATAAATTCCACAAAATCATGATAAAAAGCACCAAAAATGAAAATCTAAGCCAATCTAAATGAAACCCCGAAAATTATCATAATAAGGTAATTAGCAGGCACAATTTGGTTTCGACAAAATTGAAAGCCAACCAATAATAAATCGGCTTTCAGTGTTATCAAATTATTTCTCAAATTTCAATGTGCTAAAAACTAGCTGAAAATCTGAGAGTTAGAATTCAAGGCTCATTTGGTAAAATGCCTTATTACCTACTTTTCCACGCTTCGAAGAACCCATCTCGTAACTAATTATGTTAATATTTATACACAATACTCGAGTGTCTACAGTACAAAGTTTTAATCTTACTGTACCCTATTCCGTGTTATAACGAGTTTTTGCCCTAACCATAAAAGCTCTCTAATTTAAACTTATGATAGGTTTTAGGGCAATTCTGCCACCGGTTCTATCATCGCATTTATCATGTTTTACATTGAGTGACTACTTATTTTAAAAGCTTTTATTTAACTTGCAATGTATGCATGTATGTATGTATGTCTGTTTGGGTAGAATCTTTGAACTCAATTTTGAAGTATATATATCTTTAACCGATTGAGCTGAAATTTTGTATACACGTTTAGTTTAGATGACAATGCACGATATGGTGTGTGACATCATTCTAAATCCAATATGGCGGACCATCTAAGGTGGCGGAATATTTATTTTTAATGCATTTCTACAAAATGGATATCAAAAGGGCTTGTTAATAGTAACTCAAAAATATTTTGGCGTCATTCTAAATCCAATATGGCGGACCATCCAACATGGCGGAGTAGTTATTTTAAATGCGCTTCTACAATATGGGTATCAAATGAAAGGGATGGTTGAAAATAACTCGAAAAATAATGTGACGTCATTCTAAATCCAATATGGCGTATCATCCAAGATAGAAGATAGAGGAATAGTTACTTTTAATGCACTTCTGCTATATGGGCATTAAATGAAAAGGCTTGTCGAGAAAAATTAGAAAAATATGCTGACATCACTCTTTTTTAGTTTTAAGTTTTTTATGCTTTCCTATACTATGGGTATGAATTTCTGATTGAATTTGTAAATAAAATTAATTTTAAAAAAAACTTTCAGATTAAATTATGCCATGGTAAAAAACCAATTTGAATATTATAGCTAATGTAAATCAAGACACAAAATTCAAGAAACTCCGAGAAGAAAAAACAGCACAGAACAAAAATAACCGTAAGATGTGCACGAAGTAGTGATCATGCGAGCGGCTTTTTTTCCATATGTGGGAAGAGACTTAAATTGCAGGACTGGGTACAAATTGCGCGCCGACGTAATGTATTCCTACGGCTGGCATGTATAGTACAACAGTTTAAAAACTTTACAGACTCTCAACGTTTTTCATGAATCCAAATTTTTCAATCAAACATAGATCATGTCTATGTATATGTGGAATATTAGTCTCATGCAGCCATATCACAAGCTCTGTTTAGTTTGGGGTCAGAGACCGTGTGTAAGATGTCCCCTAGTAAGTATTTAATATTTATTTATAGAGAACTATAAAAATACAAAAACAGTAAAAAACGTCACACGTTAACTAACATGGCTTGTACAAATTGTACAATGCCGGTCTCATCGCTTAAAACAATTTTTCAAATCATATTCAAGATTAATTGTTTCGACACAAAAGCCTTAAGTTTATAGCTATAATATCATTTTTTACCGACATCACAAATGTAAAAGTCTAAGTACTTATTACTTGATTTGTTTGCTTGTTGCAGCAACAAAGCAGATGCTTAATGTTATAAATTATTTTTAATAAATTACTAAAATGTATTAGTATGATTCCGCAAAACTGTTCTATCTAAACGGTTTTGTTGGTTGACTGTATGGATTTAAACTGTGGCAGTACGTACGACTACGAGTGTCAGCTGAATTCAGCTAAATGAAACTTCCGCTTTTCACACTTATACTGTCTTTAATCAGTTTTAATTAAGTTGCAATATGTCGCAGGTGCCTTTTACTGGATGTCACGATTTTTGTTTGTGTTTTTTTGCTCATTCAACTTTGCTTTAATTCTTCTTTTGTTGTTTTATGTCAAAAGTTTCAGAGTTGTTTGAGTAGATTGCTCACAATGTTGATTAGGTTTTGCCAGTAACATGTTAACTTTTTTATTGTTTATCTAAATAGGGGCTCGTTTTATCATGGATTGTATTTTTGTCTCAGGTCTTACTCCTAGTTTTATTTTTAATTTCTGATGATTGTTATTCAAAGCACATGAAATCATTGCAACTGTTTTCGAGATCCAAAAGCAGAAAAAATAATTTAAATTTAACATATGCTCTTTTAAAGGTAAAAGTTCATTTAATAGTTATTTTTAGCAAAAAATGGCACATCCATGTATAAAGATTATTATTACATGTGTAAAGATTACTATTATTTTTATTTTATTATTGTTGATTTATCAAAAATAGCTCAGCGGATTTCGATAATATCTAAATAGAAAACCAAAAAACCACTTTGGGAGTGCCAAAATTCCCTTTCGAAATAAAAAAACGGTTCACAATTGGCAAAAATAAAAAATACCTAAAGACGAACTTAGTAGGTACCTCTTCCTTATTGGAAGTCGGTAAAAATGAATGAAAGGCTCTATTTACAAAAAAAAACAAGAAAATCTTTTGACCTGTTTCCGAGGTCATATTTTATACAAAAAAACATACAAATATTGCTCGTTTAAAGAATTTAAGTCAAACTAAAAATCCTGCAGAGTCCCCGAAACGAGAACAATTAAATAGAACAATACCTGCGGAAAACACTGTAATAAAACGGATTATATTCCCTAGTTTTGGTTTTAAACGGCACTTAAACAGTTCATAAATCAAAACGATATGTCGTCGGAATGCCGTGTTTCATCGGGAGCTTGCCGTGAAATATTGCCTGGATTACAGCCACTTGGCGAACGAGGAAATTTGGTGAAAGATGGGAGCTTATGCTCTTCATCTTTTGAAATACTGTTACGGCTACATCGCTTACTAAACGCTGGCATGAATAGAAACAATGGGAAGGACGGTATAAATAACAATCGATAGATAATGCAATCTTTAAATATGTAAAACATTTTTCGATATTTTATTTAATTAAAATCAGTAGTATTTTCTAACAAAAAAAAATGCTTTTACAAAGTTGATGAATATCTAGACGAAAAAGTTTCAACCTCAAAATATAAAAGACAATATTACTTATCTATCTGTACCTAATATAAGAACTATCTCCAAAACTATTACATATTTATATTTTAGTATCTAAATTGTAATATACCATTTGCAGCATCCTATAACAGGGTTTTAATGTGTATAACGTTACATTTTCATAATTATGATTGTAACTAGACATTATAAGGCAATGTAGACTTAAATAAATAAAATGGGTCACATTTTCATCTGGAATCATGTCAGTTTACTTCGTAAGAACATTTCTAGATCTGATTTCATATTTAGAGGCCTCGGGTTTGAATATAAAGGCAATCAATAACAGAAATATTTATGAAACGTTTGCTGCAAATTTTAAATGGTAACTTGATTGATGATATCTACATGTCTTAGGGGTTTCATATTTTCTCAGATATATGCGGAGGCTGAACTTATATGCGAAGGCCGCGTGGAGGATTATAACCTAACCATTTTCGCAATGAGGATAGCACTCAACAGTGTTTTCTAAAATAGTGTTTACTAATTTAGTAAGTAGTTATGTATCATGGAATAAAAATGCTCATTGCAATTAGCACGAAGTAATGAAAAATCCAGCAGAGACATAGAACAAAGCTATCCTAACTTCTATCTGGACAAAAAAAAACGTTCCACTAATGAAAGAAAAAAAAACTATTAACAATTCAAAGTGAATAGGGCTTTATTGTTCGTCAAGGGCCGTCGCGTGGACTTTTAATTAAAGGCCCCTCCACATTCTCCATTTTTACAACCCTTGGTGCACAAATGGACTAGGTACAGTTTACAGTTAACACGACTCGGCCCATGGTATGACTCGTATAACCTTTAAGTATTTTAGTTTTAATGCCATTTAAAACTTTTTTAAATTTCGAATAGGTTTGCGTTTGACTACATACTGCCTGATGTTAAGCAGATATGCGGTCTAGGATGTAACACGCTTACCTAAAAGATACCTATTTACTCCGGATTTGAAGACATTTACATTGTACTTTAGCGGGAAGACAGACTCAGGCAAAGCGTTCCACATTCTGGCAGTTCGTATGAGGAATGTGGACTCGAAACGCTTGGTTCTAATGCGTGGGATGTCCACCTTAAAAGGGTGGCGCTTTGGTCGCGTCTGTCTAGCCGTACGATAGAAGAAAGGGGCAGGTGGGACCAGATTGTGCAACTCCTGGGCGCACTCTCCGAAGTGTAACCGATAGAAGGCTGATAGACACGCCACGCCACGTCGATGCTCGAGACTCTGCAGTAAGTATTTTAGTTTTATGGCAATTTAAAACTCATCGACTGAATTGCTAACAAATAAACAACTTTGCAAAAACGGAGTAAATATGCACTTTGTTGTTCGACCAAGAGATAGAGTTTAAGACTGATCGAAAAGTTTTCAATCCAAATCAGACTGCAATGAATTCGCACAGGAGATCTTGAAAACCTCCATGAAAGTTTTCTATGTCTCAAAAATGTATGAAACGACAACCCATATTTGGCCACTATGGTGGATTATGGTTAAACTTTGGCATATTATCGTGTTAATTAAGCAATTGGATTGGGCTTAGAACACACAATTTCAAAAATAACATAGGTAACTCCTATTTTGTACTACATAATTTTTAAACATAATTTTGTTTATGAATTATAACTCCGCTTGGTGTGCGGAACTTTATACATTTTGCTACATAGTAAAAAATAATTATGCTGCCATTTTAGTAATAAAAAATTGTATATTTCATCCACCTTATTCACAAGTCCATCCCTACTCCCCAGTATCCGGTTATCTTGTTTCAGGCGAGTTTCCACTTTATTTTTATCATTTCCGTGATAAAATCATAAAAACGCGAAACAAAGAGAGGCTGGAGATATTTTTAAGAGTAATTTCATTTGGATATTGTTATCACCGCGGGAAGCCTGTACTTCTCTGCTCCGAGTAAATTGAGCATTACGTAGAATGCCTCCAGTAATTCCGGGCTTTTTGGGATTTAGTATCGACGTTAGCTTGAGAAATTTAATCCTGAAGCTGTTTCTGGGTTTGCTTAGAGCGATATAATCAGTGTTTTATCTCTTCGCTTGAAGATGTCGCTGTGGAATGCAATCTTGATGTTCAGGAAGTAAAAAATAGAATACCTACAACTTAACATATTTTAAATTTAAATAATATAAATTTTCTTACTCCTAAAACCTACATAAACTTTTTGTAAACAGTTTTGTGAACACATTATCTAATTCAGTTTCAGCACAGCTAGCATAAGCACCACGGTATAATTTTATCGACATGTCAATAAGAGACAAATTCATAAAATGGAGGTAAAGAATGGTAAGGTTATCTGTCATATTATCAAACACCTATAAAACTATGTGGTGGTGCGTATGCTGTCCTTGTATAGAACTCCCAAATAGTATCTACCTTTACTACATTTCTAAAATGGTGAGATTTTCTCGATAGTAACATTTAGTCCTATTTTTTTTTAATTGCGAATAAGTCCACGTTTGACATTATATTATAAACGACGATAAGGTCGAAAATGAATCTCTTCGAATTTAGAAGATACTGAAAATGTCTCTATCAAGATAATTAAGTAGATAACAATTAACAATGATAATCTCTATTTTCCGGACATGCTGTATAAGCACCCGTTTTCAGTGCAAGAGAATTATTAACTACATTGACCGTTTGTGTCCTGTCGGGTCGCGATCCAAAATTCGATGTATCGAGTATTCGAATGCTCAATCATTCGTACCGTTTGGATTCCACTCGGACATTTCGCAATAATCGGTAAAATTTAATTTCGCCGATTGGGAGTGCAAACACTATGTACTAACCTATAGTGGACAGCCATTTTGATAGGATACCTATCTATTGAAATAATCGGATTAAGCGATCAAATATCCTCATCCATCGTCTCACCGCTTTCATATATCGCATTATTTAGTGCCACCATTTTCTAAAATGTTTGGATGCTTCCCGATTACCTGAAAAAGAAAAACAACTTATTAAAATCATAATATTCCGTATATATACAAATGTTATTTTAAACGTAATCAAAATGTTAGCATAATATTTTAAAAAATACGGCCTATCCATAGTAATCTTTGTGATAAGCAATTAAGCATTTTAAAAATCTGAAACGAACTCAGGAAAATGCTTATCACAAAGATAACTCTTTGAGAGTGTATTACGAGACGGCTCCGCGTGCTAACAATCGACTTGAGAAAGATCGCCGAATGCGATCTTTATTTTTTGTACAGAAATTATTAGTTATCATCAGTGATACGTAGGACCAAACTCGACGTGGTTGTGTCGCTTAATTACAGAGTTTCTATGACCACCTTCCAACTCCATCATCAGACCCTGGTTACCGTTGAAATACAAACTACTCGTCAAGACAAATCAAATGAGCCCAAACTAAATGAGGTTGTGTCGTTTCATTGCGAAGTTCCTTTGGCCACTGGTGATGGAGAAATTTTTATATTTTAATATCAGTGTACATTTAGATTTCGATTGCTTCAATAAATAAACTAGTTAAGTACTAACAAAAGTTTTTCAGGCAATTAAAGGAAGTCCGAACAGTTCAAGGAGTTAATCTTAGTGCTACTGATCAATTTATAGGAGACCTGAACAATTAAAATTACCTACCATAGAGCTTACAAATTAAAATTAAAATAATTAACGTGTCCTATAACTCAGAGTAAGATTGATTAGTTGTGAATATAATCCACGGTCTCCTATCCAAAAACCAGCCGTGTAGTCATTCATTTAACTTTAATAATCGGATAGAAAACATTACTTAATTTCAAAATCTATATTCAGGTATAAGTATCTTCATAGTGGTAGAGTAGGAATTCGCATGCGAGAGGTTAATGAACTTCAACTCCATTAATAAGTGATCACAAACATTTATGCACGCGGATGACACTCTACTAAACTCTATTTGAATAATCCTGCTTTGAACTTATTTGCTTTAGGTATATAAATTCATCTCACTGAGTTTGAAATACCAACCAAATGAAAATATTTATTTCAGCTTTAGCTTGCAATTTTTTTACTTATAAAGTCAGCGGCTAAGACAAAAACTTAACTGAGTAATGCTTATGTCATCTCATTACTCAGTTAAGTTTTTGTCTTAGCCGCTGACTTTATAAGTAAAAAAATTCCAAGCTAAAGCTGAAATAAATATTTTCACATATCTACAATACACCTACTTTTAAAATATTCAATTTAATGTATTGTTATTATTTATACCTCACAAGTATTAATTATTTTCTTATTGTTTTACAACACATGAGTTGCCCCGGGTCTTTGAAAGGAATTGGTGGGGCTGAAACCAACACCAAGAGGCCATTTTACTAATATCAAGTAAAATATACAGTTTTTGGGTGTTAGGAAGAGGGTAACTATCGTAAAGACGGGGAATATGTACAGTCCTTGGGCTATTGTAATGCATTATTACGAGATTATAAGCTGGTCTATTAAATGAGGTGCGGCACCCGCCAAGTAATGCCACATTTCAAAATATTTAAGCGGGTGGTGACTTGCTACTTGCTATCCACTAAAAAGGCTGCCGTAAGTTGGCGCCGGAGGGGCAACCATTGGTGTGGACGGCTTTGGGTGTCGAGAGGTGAGCTGCGCTTTTAATAGACGCTACTCGCGGCGTTTTGCCCTTTAACACTTTCACCCTGGAGCTTAGGTTCTTAGCTTTTTCGGTTTCCACTCCAAGCCGGCCGGTTAAGGCAAAAGAGGAGTCAGGGGTCTCATTTAGCCCCGGGGAATCAGGGTTCGCGGTGTCGCCATAAAGCCGCCCTTGCGATTGTGAATTATTATGAGTGTGAGACATGACTATTTTAATTGTATTTTTTACCTGTGCCTAAATGTTTTTTTAAATAAATGTAAATATCTTAGTTCAATGCTTAATTTAAGATACTTACCTATGTTTTAAACAGAATACTGTTAAAAATATTGATACACAAATTATAAACATTTCTCTAAATCGGGCAATAGTGACTTTATAAACTACAACAAAACTACACTACTATTACATCAAAAGCATTGGATTATCCACATACCTTTGAAAGTCTAAAGATAATCCAAATGCTCAAGCCCACTGCCAGTTGGCAGCGTGCCCAGCATGCTGGCTGGATTGCCACGCTGAATGGCAATGCTTTTGCGTGGGCTGTTAAAAATAACTTCATTAATCACGTGTAAAACGATAAATAAAACGAAAACAATGAGTACGACAGAATAATAAGCGGCCTTATCACTTTCAGCTACGTATATTCCATGGGATAAACCTCCTTCAAACAAAAGTGACTTTTCTATATCAGAGCCATGATCGTATCGACCCAATGGTATTAAGTTTTCCCCCTTGTCCCATATAGGTTGTATATGAGACCCAAAAATTCTCTTACGGAAATACCGATTTTCAGAAGCGAGACGGGAAGGGCGTTGAGAAATTGGGCAATAATTTGAACTTCTACTGTTGAAACTTGTAATATAATTTTACAATTTAGAACCAACCTTTTAAGAGTGTATTGTTTAGCAGGAGTAGTTAATTACAAAAGCATTTTTAGCGGATGTTTACAGAGCACAAAAAGTAAAGCGGACTTAATTAAGCTGTTCCTGTACCGACCTTTTCAATACTCAATCATTTATTCAACATAACATGTAACATTTTCATGTGGTTCTTAAGTAACATGTTCTTTATAGTTACACATATGACCCTATGAAGGTATGGCAATTTTATCGCTTGTATTGGAACGGTTTAAATTTCCAGTACAATCGATAAAAGCTTTCTAAATGACCATTAAAATTCTTCTAATGTGTACCTAATAGCATTTGGTTAGTAAGATACATTTTAGTTATTCTATGAAACGTTTTAATAGCCCACTGCTGAACATAGACCTATCCACGTAGGGCGATTGAGGCATATCCACCACGCCGGCCTAGTGCGGTTGGTGGATTCAAATATGTCATCGATTTTTTTCTACAAAGGTACCTATATAGTTGCCTCACGACGTTTCCTTACGAAAAGCCAGTTATAAATGTAAAATTCCGTACATATGTTCCAAAAAACTCATTGGCGAGCCATTGGTATGGAACCGGAATTCGAACCCACGGCCTGTCTATTACAAGGCGGGTGTGACTATCACTAGACCGCCACGGCTATACCGGACATAACATAAATGTTATATTCTCCTTCATGCAATTCTGGGCGATCATAAATAAAATATAATGCTCACATGTGATTATACTTATTTGTCAACGTACTAAATACTTTCATAAGAATCATCGAAATAGGTATCTTTTAGGTCTACATTCTCTATCTTCGGCTACAACTTCGCTTGCTAACGGGCGTGTTGGTGGTCAAATGTAGCCCTATTTTGGATTAAAAAAATGTACAACGTAACCTCTTAATTAACTTACAGCTACTCACATACACCCGACATTGCCTTTCTCGGAAATATTATTAAAAATATTGATATTACGTCAATACCAAACTTTTTTGACCAAACAGGAATAAATACAACCTCAATGAAACCTTCCATCAATCACAGCTTCAAACACAAAACAAATAACAAACAAACCAATATACGAAACACAAACATGCCTAATATTCTATGGAGTCAAAGCCTCAACGTGCCAAAAAAGAAAGAAAATTGAAAGGAAAGTTGTGCTTTCACTAACTTTGTAAGTGTCGACCATAAATGCTAAATTTAATTTGACCCATCATACGAGTTTGAGACTTAGAAGGAAGCAAACTTTTTACTTTGCTGCATAAAACGCTTGCCATAGTTTATCATTTAAAATTCAAGTATTACGAAGAACAAGGGTAATTCTGATCCTAGACTCTATGTCTAAGTAGTATGTGTCAAAATGGTTTGAAGCTGTTCAGTCTTCAGTCTCCTGCATGGTCATGACTTCGGGCATCTTCAGTGCATCGTTGGTTAATTTCACTTAACTCTGGTGTAGAGTGAATTTATGAAAGAGAAACTTTCGTGGTTGTAGATTAAAGGTCACAGAGTCAAAGCTTTGTGGAAGAGACGGTTAATTAAGCTTTGATACTCTTAGTATTTAGTTATGGTTCAAATTGCTAAGTAAACGTCGATGCAACAGTGTAACCAATATTGATGTCTGTGTTGGTATGTTGGTCCGTTTATGGTGTGCTTTAGCAATCGGATTGTGAAAACTTATATAATGCATTGCAATCTAAAAATTGCCATTAAGTAAAAGGGTAAAAAAGTAAGTACCTAAGTTCGTATAGGCCGGGTGGCTAGCCCTGGTGTCAGAGTTTTCAAAAGTGGTTTATTTTCAACTCTTTACCTAAACGTCTAAAAACTAACTTTACTATGCCTATTTCCCCACGATATTTCTCTTCACTGAAAAGCCGAATTAAAGGCACTCATTGGCACGGGACTGGGATTTGAACCCATCAAAATACGAAGGTGAGCTTGGTGCTGTTTCTCTAAGTATTACTAGAATTGATAACATATGATTTTTATTGATTTTCTGTCTGTTTTTCACTAAGTCCATCTAGGTACATAATTATCTGAGAAAAAAAGTATAGTCTGTAAGTTATACGTCCAAAAGCTCTAGTCAGCCATGACTTACAACTTCCATACATTATCGTACAACGCATAACTTTATGAAGTTAGCAATTTGTAACAAGAAGCCTCAAAACCACTTAACCGATTTGATTTAGGCGAATGCTCCGAGATGAAAGCTACTTTATATGGGCTATATAGGACTGGCAGAGATTTATTCCATTTTGAGAAGCTGTGGTTATGTATGTCAGACTGAAATGGTATCAAACGGTTACTAGGAATCAGTAGACGTTGAGGTAATACTGATATGTTTGACATAATAAAGTTGGTTTTTATAAGTGTAAAGGTATCCTATAAGTCTAGTAAATGACAGCTTGTTAAATTACGCACTTGATACTTAACTCTCAAAAAAATCGAGCTTCTGATAAACAACGGTGCTGCACTTTGCTCCTAAATGAACTTAGTCGTGCAGAATTAATCGTAAAAACAAAACCGAATTCACATTAATGACTTTATTTATGTATATCCAAAAGTATTGCACTAAGTATACTAAGAGTACCTACTTTTTTAAAAAAAACATTAAAACAAATAATTAGACTTTTAGCTTAAATCTCCAAGCTGGCACACCGAAAACTAGGTCACTACCCATTATCGGACTCCAAGTTGGAACTACCAATAGTAAATTAACCGAACTGTTAGTTACAACAATTCGGCAGATATTATTTCAGGGTGGAAATCTGTTTTAGTTGTCAGAACTTGATACCCGTAAGTCCCAATTGAAATTCAACAACCTCAATTGTATAATATCTCTGAGCAAAGTGAGGGCAGGCTTATAATTCGATTCGGATGTTCACTTACCTTCTGCAGAGGTATCGAGATTGCTTACATAGGTAACTAAATTAAGTTGAAGTACACGATTCGCAGCCATTTCGAAGTGTGTATTCCCGATTTCTGGAATATATTAGGGTAGGGTTACCTTATCTTTTAGGATCTTAGGATTTTAGGGTTATATCAGGATTTCGGTCCGACTCTGGATTTTGAATTGGATCCTGAATCCTGGCATCGGAATTTCAGTCAGAATTTCGGCTATTCCAATTTAGGCTAGTTTTTATAAATTATTCGGGATCCACTGAGATATCTTCCACTGTAATATATTACCTTAAATCTGGGATTCACTGACAATCAAGAGATAGTGAAAACGTTAGAACTGTTGAGGGAAATCAGGCTTTTTATGCGTGTTTTTTATTTTTATATCTGGTATCCCTATTTTAGGAAGAAATTTGGTTACAGTGAAGTATTATGAAGATGTTGAAGTTGATACAAACTTAGTACAAACATTTAGGCATCTCTTACATATCGTGTATAGTCGTATTTTACTAACTTTCTTGTTTGTTTATTTCTTTGCTCGTATGTATATACTTTCTTTGTTTTTTGTTTGGTTGGCAAAAAACTTTGCAAATTACGATTTGGCTGTATTCTCGCGAAGAAAATAGAGACTCGTAACTTTGAATATAGTTAACAACGATTTATTAAATAAAATGTGTGTGCTACTCTACACAGAGTCCGGGGTCGGTGACTTTTATTTATCTTTTACTTTTCACCGTAGAAGTTTCACATTTTTTATTCCCCTTGGAGTATATCTTAAAAATATAATAATGTTATATTTACTATAAGACAATCATTGAAGCTAACTTTCAAATCAGTTTCAACTCAGATGGCTCCTTCTCGATTACGGCTAGAATCCTCGACTCAGTCCCAAGTGTCTGAACGGGCTCGAAGTATCTAATAAAACACAATTTCATTCATTGATACAAAAAAGCATCGACATTAGCTTACGCCCAGGAATCTTGAGAAGGGTAAGGATAGTGCTGACTCCTTTATTTCTTTATCTTCCCGCTAAAATACGGGTAAATAATGTAGGATGGATTTAAGGGATACGCTACGTTATTCGCTGTTAGTTTTTATTGGTGAAGTGTTTCTTTGACTGCTTTTGGTTTGTTTTGAATAGTTGACAATGTTTGGCAGGTAAAAAAGTAAACATTTTGCAACTCTTGTACCTATGTATAGGTCTTATCAAACGGAATGTCGTCTGTAAACACAAAGCGAGTCATTGTGCAGTAGCAAATTTATAGGCACTGAGAATGAAGGATAGGGATCTGCGCAGCTTGAACTCCACAGACTGATGCCATTAATTCTGATCCTATCAGATCTTAATTTTTTTAAATTACATTTCATTGATTTCCGAGCATAGAAGTATCATAGTACACCGAAGTGCACAGGTAGGTATAATAAGATAATAATAAAATTCTAAAAACAATTCGAAAACACAAAACTAAGGCAGCACGAATTTTAGTCCTACCCATTGTCTTCCGAATTCTCCTAACTAAACGCATTGCACAGAGCTCGACGAAATGAATTTCGCATTCGCTGCCAATAACGAGATCTGAGTACCAAAGTGTACCGAAGTACTGAGGTACCGAACTCAGAGAGTAACTTGTTCGCTACAATCTCTTTGATAAACTTGCCCGTGGAAGTTGGCTCCTCGCACGGTTGTTTGCAAACTTGCACTTAACGTGCAGCTTAATTGAATTGTCCAGAAGTCAATTTGATTCTTCATTGCTCCTGTTCGGAGTTTCGGCGCTATGAATGCGAACATTCGGAGCAAGTTGGGAGCTTATTTTGCTTCAGTTGTCTGTCAATGGGATACTTTGAATATTTTTGTCCTTATTTTGTCCTTCGCGACAATTATCTTGTATTAAGAGATGTCTAGAGGCTAATAGCATTCTAAACAATATTTAGATTAGGGCTTGTGGCTGGATTAGAAATAGTTTCTATTCCGATATAACATAAAAATTCAAATTACATATTCATTGTGTAACGAGCGCTTTATACATAAAACTAATCTAAAGTGGTATAAAAATGTAAAGCAGTTGTATAATAACAATTTATATTCAATAGCTATTATTTCAATAGCAAGTTTGCGTAGATAAGTTTAATAGTATCAGTTGCTGTCACAGTTGTACTTATTCAATAAACCACAATATGTCATAAGCATCGATATGTTAGCTCGAAACCCGTCAAAACTGATTCAGTGAAAATCACGCCTCTGTGCTGTTATTTTACGAATTTGTTCAAACATGGTTCAAACTGATTGATAATGTCATTTTAATATCAGTATTTACATTAGGTGTGACATCTAGATAAGTGTAAAGTTCACTTTTCAGATTTCATGAGAGACAGCTTGGTGACAGACAGACAGACGGACGGACAGCGAAGTTTTAGTAACAGGGTCCCGTTTTTATCCATTGGGTACAGAACCCCAAAAATACTGCGTAGCAGATAGTAGTGAGGCTGTGATTGCCTAATGAGAAGTTCGCCTTAAAAGCATGAGTTCAAACCTGATCCCGTATCAATCAGTTCTTGGGAATTTATGTACAGCTTTTCACTGCTTTTCACACTGAGAAAACATCATGATGCAACCTCGTCTGCAGAAAAAATCTATGGCGTACGTGAATCCATTAAACCGCACTGGATGCTGTTCAGCGATGGACTATTAAACTACCAAAATTTCGGTACATTACAGTACTTACACATACTCGTAGTAGTGCACTTTTGCATAATTATGTATTGTATTGCATCAACGTTCATTAAACATACAAACGAAAACTATTTAATTAATAATTATATAGGTACTCGTATATAAGCTAATTGCGTTTGGCTCGCCAAATTAAAATGTTCTTGGCTTTTTCGGCAATTAAAGCTCATTTACTCATCATGGATTCTCGAAAACTGGTGTTCAGGGCATATTTCTTGACAGTGGTTTAATTTGCTGTCTTAAATTAGCAGTCTTACATAATATTAGGTTTACTTAAGAGGATCGTGAATCGAGCAGTGTTTTCGCGTTTTCTGTAGAACATCGAGAAATTTCTCAGTAGATTTTTGATAAAATTTACGTTCCGGGAGAAAACGTTTTCACCCCTTAAATCGCTTGAGTAAAAAATATTTCACGCTCGTGCGTCTTATTTATTTTCAGAAATGTTGTTAGTTCATGTATACTTTTCAGCCAAATTATTGCGTAAAAATGTGACTTTTTAGAGGCCTATAACTGTAAGGTCAGTTAAAAAACTGTAAAAATTAAGACGTATAGGTAATCTTAGCGATTGAAATGCTGATTACATGAAAAAAAAAACACTCAAATCAGGTAATATTTAGAGATAGATAAACAGCTTATTGTTTTTGTGTGGACAAGTTGGCGCCTCACAATTGCCTTAAATGAAAATAATGTGATAGGTATTATAATATAAAACATAAAATAAAACTTATGATTTGTCTGCACCGTTTTATCTCTAGAACTCAGACTGCACATAGATGTCTATCTATACATTTATAAAGAGGCATGTGAGAAGTGAAGGTGAAGGAAAACATCGTGAGGCAACCTGCATACCTCCGTAGAAAAAAATCGATGGCGTATGTGAATCCACCAACTCGCACTGGACCAGCGTAGTGGAAATGGCTCAACCACCCTTTGTGGATAGGCCTATGTCCTGCAGTGGAGATAGTACCAGTTTCTGCGGTTGTTCCAGGATCGCATGTGCTACTTACCATCTGCGTCCACTAAGGACATTCTACGTTATGCTTGCCACTATTACACAGTCGACGCAATACGCGATGTAAGGCGAGCGAAGGGTACTGTACTGTATCGACATTTTAATAGTCCACTGCTGAACATAGGGCTACCAACAAAGTTGGGCCATATCTAGGACGCACGACCAAAGGATACAAGAGAAAAAATAAGGTCATTGATTCATAGCAAAATATTTGGAACAGCTTAACTTGATCCGCAATTCCGAGGTTGATTTTTAAGTAATATTTGGTCACGATGGTCAACAGATCCTCTTTCGATTCCAGAAGCGTTTCCTTTATATCTGGTAGGTATAGAATAGAGATAGATTTAAAGCTTTCATTAATTTACATCGCAATTACAGCTACGTAGCTTTGTCTAGACAAAAGTGCTTACATGAGGCCCCACAGTTATGCATTGTTCAATAGAATTGATCGTCAACATCCGAACAGACGGCCAACGCGCTTTGGCAGTATCCTAGAATATTAATGGAATGATATAATATATATGCTTTAGTTCGAATCACGGTTGAAATCCTGCCAAAAGCAGTTGCAGCGTAAACACCCGACCTATTGACGCCTTACCGTATGTGCTGTTGTGCATGAGCTAGTTTTTGAAGCGGGTAAAAATTACTAACACTCTCAAATCTAAATTGTTTGTTACAAGCTTTTATTTAACTTGCTATGGATGCACCCATGTATGTAAGTATGTAAGTTTAGGTGGAAAGATTCCACCTGAACTGCAAACTAAATTTGACCAACTTCCCGATTTCCGATTTAGCTGAAATTTGCACGCATATATTTATATCGCGTGACAATGCAATAATATGGTACCATGGAACTGATCTGAAGTTGACCATAGGAGCTTACGTTGTTACTTTACGTTGTACTAAAAAAGATAGGCCTGTCGTGTCGTGTTTGGGCTTGGTTTTACTTGTCTTGCACTCTGCTGTTTAGTTCTGTTTCTTCTCTGTTTTTAATTCTTAATCTCCATGCATTTGTTATCATTTAGATAGCAATAGTGATAAGTATGTATGGGACGAGAAATAATACAGAACCAATCCAACGTGCAATCCCGATTCTCAGTCGACCAAATTTTTCAACCGTAATCATTGTACCATTTCAGAGAGCGTGCAATCACAGGGAAGATTTGTAAATAAATAAAGACGTAACAAGGAAGCCGGATCGGATGGGATGTTTACGTTGTAAATAAAGTTGCTCCAATGCCGCCGGAGTCGGACATCAATCACGGACTCATTTCGGAACTCCACTCTATTGGAACTTAGAGTATTTGTCATCGGTTCCGGCTCGATGATCGGTTATCGTTTACTTTTGCTCTTATGTTTACTTACCAGTTATATTTGTGATAGCGTACTTTAGATCATATCTTAAAGCGTATTTTTTATTTGATTAAATAAAGAATTTATTTTGATTTTTGACCGACGAAACGGAGGAGGTACTCAATTCGACGCGTATTTTTTTTTTTATGTATAACCACGCATAACTTTTTACACAGTGGTCCGATTTTGATAATTCTATTTTTTATTCGAAAGAACATACTTCGAAATCGGTCGCATTTAAATTTTATCAAAATCTGCTGAGCCATTTTTGATAAATCAACAATAATGTGAAAAGTGCCACATCGATCCGTGCGATTTATTCGCGAATTCTGTACAAGGTTAAAGTCGGTCGTGCCATTTTTTTACGAAAAGTATTTTCATCCGATTGTATGATTTAAAGTTAGTAAAATAGTAAGTAGAAACCTAGTAAAGTAAATAAAGTGGATTAACATAAGTAATAACATACATAGGTATAATGAATGCAAAATATAAGGTATGCTGTAATGTATAATTTAGTCACAAAAAATACTTATAAACATTGTGTTCATTTTTATTCCCTTTTTAAATCAAATTAATGGCAAGGTAAATCTAAAGGTAAATTATCTTATAATGGTAACCTAACAGTGTATTTTACTAATAAAAAGTATAAACAAAATTATTGAACATAGTTTTTAAAGAGCCTTAAAAAAAGTAAAAAGCAAGTAACTGTTAAACACGGGACTGTTTTTAAAAGCACCCAATGCAGAACGAAAATAAAAATTTCAGCGCAAAATAACAGGAAAATGAGAAGGATTCTGTAGCAATAAATAAACGCATTTTCTTATTCCATTTGCATGTTACCCTAAAATGTCCTTGTTAAGTGTATCACGTACTCCATGTATTTTTTCAGGAGTATAAAATTATGCACACATACAGACGGAGCGTTCAGAAATTGTCGGAAACACAGTGTGAAACAGGTGTAATTCAAATTGGGTAATATTTTTGCAAAGTGCTCTTAGAGATTACCTATTTCAAAATAATTGTTTATTATGAAACATTTTTTGAACGTGTCTGAGGAACACATTCTGTAAGTGAAATTTAACTAAAGTTAATCATTGCGCTTGTAGCGATCAGTGAAGTGTAACAACCATCAGCACGATCAATTTTCGGATATGTAGCCCCGGGTGACATTATGAACTCAGCGTTACCATGGTTCGGGTTAAGCAATACATTGTAAAGCAGGCTTGGGTTGACTAAATGTCAGATGCCCTCTGACGGCTTAAAACTAAGGCACCAAAGCCAACGTCTTATACGATTTTTAGTGTAAGATTATTGTGAGAACACCGTCTTATCCCATCTAGGATTTCTCCTCACACACAATATTTCTACACTTGTCATCTATGGAAGAAAGGAACCAAACATATTTTCTGAATAATCGTGTTCTATCCTAGACCCTATTCGCTTAATATTGAGCTAAATGTGGTCAAATGCTAACCATCCTAAAAATATCTGTCTATCCAAACACACTTGCATTTTCTGTCAAGGAACGTATCAATCGATCCCTTCAGATAAAGATAAACCTACTAAAGAAAGAGGATTTCGCACGGATTTCGGATCTAAATTGTATTTTTCTTAGATTCTGTGCTACGAGATAAATTCAGAGATAAGCTTGTAAGTCAGCTGGATTTTATCAACTTTGCCCAAAATCTGACGAGGCTCGAAGCTATTTTCGCCATTTTGAGTTTCTCATAATTATTTCTCGCAAAAAATAGCATGACCGACTTCAACCGTATACAGAATTCGCGAATAGTTCGCACGGATCGATGTAGCCATTTTCAGATTGTTGTTGATTTATCAAAAATGGCTCAACCGATTTCGATAAAATTCAAATGGGGCCAATTTCGGACTACTATGTAAAAAGTTATGCGTGGTTATACAATTAAAAAAAGTACGCGTCGAATTGAGTACCTCCTCCGTTTCGTCGGTCAAACAGTGATAGTACTTAATATCGCATAAAATCAAGCATTAAAAATGTGCTTATGCTTTATTATTATGCTTTATAGACATCAGCAGGCTTACAAAAAATATCTCGCTTAGTTCTATAATACGTATTTTTATTACAATTTATAGATATATACTAGCTTTTACCCGCGGCTTCGCCCGCGTTATATTTTGATTTTAGCTAATGTTTATGTCGGCTGCGAAACCTAACCTAACCGACAAACATCAAAATACCTTAGAGTAATGCTTTTGTTGGTTAAGTTACGGTTGGAGTGTATATACAACCCCCCTGGGTATTCCCGCCTTGTCGTGGCAGGGGAGGTCTAAGGCAGCTGAAAAGGCGGCGCTCGAAGTCTCCCTCTTCTTTGGGTCTTTCCCCCAAGGCAGCTTAGAGGCTGGCACTCGTAGTGCAGCCGCTTTTAACTAAAGCAGCTGAGAGGATGGCCGGTAGGTTGCCTGCCTTATGAGGAGTGTTGCTTCTGAGGCGGGCTGCAGTGCCGCTCTTGCGACGCTGCAACCGAGGATTAGGGGCTGCGGTGGGATGGAACTGGTTGTGTGGGTGCTGCCACCTACCCTACCTTCCGCTAGGCCGTCAACCTTTTGGAAGACGCAGTGGGGCTGCAGAGGAAGAGAAGTGTCGGTATCGCGATGGCCGTTCTCACTGCCCTCTGCAGTTGAAGAGGCAGGCGCTGGGCTACTATGACTGACCCGTTGCACTGGGATCAGGACGTTGGAATGCTGTCCGACGCTCAGTGCTGGTTACTCCCGAGTGGTGGATCACGATGTGTCTTGTGCTCCGAAACACACCGTCATTATGGCGGGAGCGCAAGCTCCGTTATGGAGCCCGAGTCTGTGCTAGCGCTGTTGAGTGCCGCGAAGGAGTGCGAAAAATGTAGGAACGTCCTAAACTTGAAATGACAGGTTATTTCTGGCGCTTAGACGGCTGCTACCGCGGCCCGCTCGCTTACTTTTCATCCTATCCTACGGGAACTGTTAAAGTTTTTGGGATAAAAAGTGGCCTTTGTCACTTTTCGTCTTTCAAACTATATTCATGCAATAAGTCAAGGCAATCCGTTGCTCCGTTGCTGAGAAAAAGTTATTGTCTTATCCTACGGGAACCGCAATTTTTTCGGAAAGGAAAGTATTCTATGTCACTTTCCGTCTTCCAAACTATGCCCACCCCAAAAATCAAGTCAATCCGTTGCTCCATTGCTGAGAAACAGTTATTGTCCTATCCCATGGGAATCACGAATTTTCTCGGGATACAAAAGTATCCTGTTATCACTTTCTGTCTTTTAAACCATAGGTATCCATACCAAAAATCAATTCAATCTTTTGCTCCGTTGCTGCGTCAAAGAGGAACAAACCAACAAACTTTTCGGATTGATAATATTAAAGTATGATGATTCTGTACCATAAAGGTAGAATAAAGAAACATGTTAAACCTCTAATGATAGAAGATTTAAAAATATTTTTAATGTCAGACAAAATGACGGCCTGTAATTAAACGTCATAGTAACATGTAGCATGCAGAGGGAATAAAACATTTTATCCAATTTTAATGTCAGTTGTCATTTTCAATCCATACTTTATTTCCTCTTCAAGGGGATATAATGGTGGAAAAACAATTTGTCCCCTTGCCATGCTACCTGTGATTTATAAAAGTCTGCAGACAATGTCACCTGTCATCTAATTACGTTTCGCTGTGACGTTTCGTTAAGTGTCATAGAGGAATTAATCACTTAGCGTCTTTGTGATAGTGGCGACAGTTTTGCTTTCGATAGTTTTTGTCCTGTCCTACAGGAACGATGCAATTTTTTGCTTAACGTCTAATGATTAGCATCTAAAATTCGACGCGCTTGGTTTTGCTCTTGAGTCTCAGCAGTTCTTTGCGCTGCGTGATGCTCGGCATCTAAAAGTCGCTGCGCTTGACTTTCTCCTTAAGTCTCAGCAGCTCTCTGAGCTGCGTGACGCTCAGCATCTAAAATTTGACGTGCTTGGTTTTTTGCTCTTGAGTCTCAGCAGTTCTTTGCGCTGCGTGATGCTCAGCATCTAAAAGTCGCCGCGCTTGACTTTCAACTTCAGTCTAAGCAGCTCTCTGAGCTGCGTGACGCTCAGCATCTAAAATTCGACGCGCTTGGTTTCGCTCTTGAGTCTCAGCAGCTCTTTGAGATGCGTGGCGCTCGGCATCTAATGTCAAACGTATTTAAGTGTGCTCTTCAGACTCTTGGCTTCAAGCAATTTTCTTTACGCGAGCTCCGCTAGAACTACGCGCTAGATTCGATTTGCGTTTTGTAGGCATACCTATTAGAATGAAAACTACGTAATTAAACTGAAAAAATACATGTAACCTTCTCTAAATTTTACAGGAAAAGATTGATTGACTTTGACATTTGCAACTCGAGCAGCCTTGAATGGGCATTGGGCATAGAGAATGTAATTTAGAAAGTCAAGATGCAAATTACCATTTGTCATGGTAGAAAAAAAGTTTTTTCTTTTAAGATTCTAGCCAATGCGTTTTCATCCCCCGTTTTCAACCCTTTAAAACTATTTTTTCGAATCAAAAAGTAGCCTATGTCCTTTCTCAGGCTCTAGACTATCTGTATACCAAATTTCATTCAAATCGGTTCAGTAGTTTTAGCGTGAAAGCGCGACAGACAGACAGACAGACAGAGTTACTTTCGCATTTATAATATTATAGTATATAGTATATAGTATATAGTATATAGTAAGGATTTATGTAGTTATCTCTCTTCGCCAGTTTTGCTTTTGTTTGGCGCCTTCGGCGTTTATATTTGCACCGGTGGTATTATTTAATTGGCAGTAAATATTTATTTTCGAATTTCGAATTGAAGACAGTACATTGAACTACTTTAACGCCAATAGTGTGCCTTGAAACATTAAACTTTGAAACATTGTTACATTATCATGATACCCATAAAGCTTTGTACCGTGTTTAAATAAATAAACATTTATTTATTTAGTTGAGTAAATCGTAAGTATATTCTTTACAGGCTTTAAAGAATTTTACTAAAATAAAAAGTAGTGGTTACGAACTATGGAAAAAACATGTCTTTGTCAATAAGTTACTTATTTTTAATACTCTAGGCGATTTTTAGTTGTGTACAAAGCTTATTTCTACTCACGGATATTTTATGTCACAAATAACCACATCAATATGTAAGTGTTACCAATTGCATAACAAGTAGAGACCTCGTTACATGTGTAGACTCTTTTCATTTTTGTTTTAGCAACTTTGCTAAGTATATCATTAGTGAATAAATTAGCATCTCGTATGCAATTATTAAGTCGCCAGCAGTAATTTAAATGTCAAATTACACAAATCATATTACTTTGCCTACATTAGTAGCAGTATTTCGACTTTGTGTATTTTTTTTATTTAGTTACTGGCCAGTTGTCTTATTAGTTTTGTAAGATAGAGTGGTGCAAAGTATAATTTCACGGTATGATACCTCTACAAATACTTATTTAGTTGCAAAATTGTACTGTATTTAGTAATAGACATTCATTAGTATCGTAGTATGTATTGTCCTACATATATATTGAGATGTATGAAAATGTTGCCAGTCTGATTTAAAGTTTCTGAAAAGGAGCGGCGCGGCATACAAACAGTGCACTTTATTTTTAGGTTAAAGTATGGACTTGTGTATTAAATTATGACTATGTTCTGTGCATTCTGAACCGGTCTTTGAATAGTCCATAGCTGAATATAGGCCTTCCCACAAAGAACAATTAGGTTATTTCCACCACGCTGGCTTAGTACGTGTTAGGGGATGTACATATTGGATTTACATTTAATTTCTTCTAGGTAGGGATGTAATTTTATTCTTTGGACGAATGCGGCGTCCCACAATAACTATGTTATTTATTTTATTTAATAAAAATTAAATTGAAATCGTTTGGTTAAACTTTTAGGTGGCAAACTTGTTTTCAGCCTATTGAACCAATTAAATATATCTATATATATCTCTAGAGCTACCGTACAAAAACTCACAACACTCAAAATAATAATATTTTCCACTTTAAAATATTGTTTTTCAACTAAGTGTGTGTAAAATACATTGGTAAAGGCACAAATTCATATTTCAAAATAGCTGGTGAGTTTACGCTTGCAAAGTCGTCATAAAGATTCATTTTGTACGATACTTATACAACTTAGGTACGTTATAAAACCCAACATTTTTATTTTAGCCTACCAAACAAAGCAAATTATAATTTACTATACCTACCTATTTAACATTAACATAATGTTATGTCGGTACATAACATTTTTCTATGATAAGTGAATTTATTTTGTCAATTTTAGTACCTACCTAAAAGTAGACTAGAGTATAAGTAGGTAAGTGTATTTATGGTAGAAGTATATTTTTCCGACTTCCAAAAAGAAGGTGGTACAATGTTCGTCTGCATTTATTTTTTTGTTTATGTTCATCGATATTTTCACCGTAAACCGACTTAAAAATATTTTTAATTTCGAAAGTTTATATTCCTGAGGTGGTCTCATTTAAATTTAATCGAAATCGGCTGAACCGTTTTTGATAAATCAACAATGATGTACATGGATGTCACTTCGATTCGTACAAACTATTCGAATTCTGTACACGGTAGAAATGGGTGGAGCGATAATTTGCAAATAATAATTAATCTACCCGTCACCACGATCGATGCAACTCGGTCGAAACGTTGGGAATAGTCGGGATGATGAGGTATTTATTTATCTCATAATTTTAGTGCGCGATATTACTTTAGCAACGCCCTTGGTATTGCAGTTCTTCATAAAGAATGACCTCTTAGGCTCTTACCATTAAACCCATCAAGTTGATTGACACTTTATCTTATGAAAAAATATATATAGACGTCATTGTCGTCAACAAAAAGTATTTTGTGCCTTTCTTCTTAATTTTCCTGTTTGTGGTATTAAGTGTGGAAAACTTGTATTTTATTGTACGTTTACAAAGAAGAAAGAAACGTTTATCTCTTCCTTTGTGACACCCTTGCTTAAGAAGTTTCAGAGAATATGTACTGTTAAAATGTTCTGTGACGTCGTATTTTTCCTTTGTGTTTCTATTGCTATAGATGTGGTCTAGCAACTTGATATCATTCTGTATCATCCATCTGAAAATACCTATCTACTTATCTGGTGTATTTAAAATTCGATGATGAGGACTATAGCCTCTATAATTAATTATTATTATTATGAATAGTACTCTTCATCGTAATAATTTTGTAGTACATAATATATAGGATTACAATTAGGTGTGTCACTAGATAAATTAAGGATCCACCAATCAGGATCGTTTGCTGTGAAAGCGCATCTTAGCTCGCACTAGTGGAAAAAGAAAAGCTAAACAACGAGATAAAAACATGTATTCATAAGTTCATAACTCATACTTAGCTACAAAGCATAGCTAAGTGGAAATGGTAAATCACCCTAAATTCGTAGAGTATTTAAGTGGATAAAACAGTCTAAATGTTTATTTTGTGCTAACGCTTCGCAACACGCTAATCATTTCCTAGTAAGTTTAGTTTTAGATTCATTTGATGTATGAATTTCAGATTTGAATATTAATGAATAGTACCCGTTTCAATAAATCCTAATTTCTGTTTTGACATAGATGATGGATCACCACCCAGAATGAATAATATAATCTCTGAGGCCACCTGTGTTTGTGATATGACAAACGTTCAAACTTTATGTTTTCCTGGTATTCACCATTGCTTTTGAAATCTAGAAAAATTATAAATTGTGCAGTTACCGAATGTAGCACCTCAAAATTGATTTCAATTTTGACTATCTTCGAAACCAAATAAAATGTCAAGTTGATGTTGAGTATAAAAAAAAATTAGATAATAAAATGTAATGGATGTAGCTCTTGTCAACATTAAAATTAGGTATGCAGATGACATTTTTTGCATCTAGTAGAACTTCGACGTAATCATACTTACTATATCTTAAACTAAATATTTGATTAAGAATCAGGCAAGATCAATTAAGGTCAGACAAGTGACTAGAATAAATGTTTAGACAGGGACTAAAATGCGTATTGAATAGTAGTTAAGGCAATATAGCAGATGACCAAAGAAACACTAACAAAAAAAAATGATATGAACAAACTTTCTCATTAAAAAATAAATAAATAAATAAATAAAATAAATATTAGGGGACATCTTACACACGGCCTCTGACCCCAAACTAAGCAAAGCTTGTGACATGGCTGCCAGAGACTGATATACTACATATACTTATTTTTAAATACATACTTATATAGATAGTAACTAAATAACACCCAGACACAGAGCAAACACTTATGTTCATCACATAAATATTTGCCCTGGGTGGGGATCGAACCCACGCCTCTTTGACCCAGAAGTTAGGGTCACTAACCACTGAGCCACCGAGGCTGTCAAACTCAAATAACAGTCAAGTTTTAGTCTCAAGGTTTAGTATTTATTTTCGGTTGATGATATTTTCAACTACATAATATTTTGTATCTCTTCGTGTTCATTAAGCTCACGAAAACATAATTGGCGATTAAAACACACGTCAACAATAAATTTAACTTGCACTTAACAACGTTTACACAATTAACATTCTGCAATGCAAAACCTGTTTGCTACTTGACCCAGTTGCCCTTGACATAATATAAACTTGCAGCACCCATTGTTATTGTATTAAAGCCATCAGACTGTAAACTTTATGGTAACAGCCGTAAGTATCAGAGTAAGTTGGATGAATACGCTTAAGCTCAGTGCAGCTTGTAGCTTACCAAAGCTAACTTGTTCAGGTGGAGAGAAAAGTTCTGTAAAGTTATGTGAAACACTTTTTGTCACAAAGATTTATTTTTGTTTAAACAAATTCAAAAATTCGTTGCGAATGCAGGACTCGACCCTGCGTCTTTGGATCACTAGCCCGATGCTAGAAGTAGGTAGACAGCCTCGGTGGCTCAGTGGTTAGTGACCCTAACTTCTGGGTCAAAGAGGCGTGGGTTCGATCCCCACCCAGGGCAAATATTTATGTGATGAACATAAGTGTTTGCTCTGTGTATGGGTGTTATTTAGTTACTATCTATATAAGTATGTATTTAAAAATAAGTGTATGTAGTATACCACTCTCTGGCAGCCATATCACAAGCTTTGCTTAGTTTGGGGTCAGAGGCCGTGAGTAAGATGTCCCCTAGTTAAAAAAAAAAAATGGTTAACAAATTTGACGCAAAGTCAGGACTGCGAATTGGCTCAGTTGGAAAAGCATCGGGCTAGTGATCCGAAGAAGCAGGTTCGAATCCTGCATTCGCAACGAATTATTGAAATGTTTATCACAAAAAAAACTCTTTGAGATAAACCTAGTGTGGGATGCATTTTAAAATTAAAATCATTTCACTTCTGTCAATTGTAACCACAATAATACATACCTATGTACAATCCTACATAAACAGCCAAACAAGTATACCTACTTAGGACGTCAACTGCTACGAGATCTTCCTTACTACTAGGCTACTAGACTAGGCTAGGTTTCATTACGAATGTGTACGATAGTAGAGAAGGAAGCGACTTGCATCGAGCGTGTTTTAACAGTCTTCATTGCATAGTCTTTCCACCTTTTCGTTGGATGACCACCGTGGCCCTTTCCGTTACGCGGTGTGCAATGGGGGACAATTCGAGAATTTTGTTCTTTTTTAATCGACTTCCAAATAGGAGGAGGTTCTATGTTATCTGTATGTATTATTTTGTGTATGTTCATCGATAATTTCGCCAATTGTTAACTGAATCAAAAGTTATTTTTTAGTTTGAATGAATATACTCCCGAGATAGTCCCACTTCAATTTTACAGAAATTGGCTGAGCCGTTTTTGAAAAATCAACAATAATGTAAACAATCCGTGCGAAATATTCGAATTTTGTACATGACGGAAGGCGGTTTTGCCATTTTTTGCGAAAAATAATTATCGGATTAGCTTAATATACTTCTTTCGTAAATTTTACTAAAGACAATCGTTTAAACTAAAATACAACTGCATAAAATATGCAGTAGACCGTCCACACGAGATAAACGTCTGGTTCTCCCTATTAACCGCATAACTACCTAGGCGCAAACTAAGTATGTGATGCAATTACAATTGACTAAGTACAACCTATGCTGTGCTATGTGGGTAATTTGGTGTAGTAATGGGTGCTATTTACGTTTATTTAATTATCTCAATGAGGTACTAAATAAGTATTTTAGCGTTAGTTAAATAATAAGCAGAATGTGGGGCACATCCTGGCCTGAGCAATAGTAAATTACTGTTAGGATACAGATTGAAATGTTCTTTAATTATATATCTTAAATTTACAATTTGACAAATTAGCAAGTTACAACTAGATCTAGGACGTGAGCAAAACGTACTTTAGTAATTTGCCGATATTAAGTAAGTAAGAGTCATAACTCGTTAAGTACTTGAAATGAATTGTTAAAATCTGAGATCGTTAAATTAATAGTAATAAGCATCATTTGGTCGTTTCGGGTGTATCTGGAGTTGATTTATCGCTTTTTATGATCATCATCATTTCAGTTATAAGATGCACTGTTTTTTTTTCACTGTCTGTATGGATTGGGAGGAAGTGCCCAGACAAGCCTCCAATCCAAGAAAACCAGTTACGATTGACTTGCAATCAATGCAATCCTTGTGTGCTTTGTAACCTCACATGATGGAAAGCGACGAAATGACCAAAGAGGAAGTAGGCAGATTTAGAATAGAACTTATATTCTGACCTATAAAATACTAATATTATATTAATCAAGAAACAGGGAACCCAGCAATTTCCTTATCATTGCATCATATCGTATGTTCTAAAGATAAAACTTGTCACAACTCTTCAAGAAATCGTCTAACTACCGTTGCGATGGGCAATTCACAAGATTGAATGGCTTTCTTAAAGCTATAAACATAAAAGTTACAATACTTATTACCCGCAAGGCCGCTCGTAAATAGGGTTACCAGATTGCAAATATGCAATTTGAAATTCTGAGGAATGTTTTTTTTTTAATTGTGTATAGTTTGAAAAGTGTGAATATAATGAGAAAGCTAACGGAAAAATATCTTGATTAAAACAAAAAAAATAGAGCATGGAGTCCCTCCGCGCGGAAGAAGTGAAACTTCGACGCAACAGTGCTTTCATACCACCTCCATGGTAGCGTTAAACGCTTAACGCAACCTTGTTGGAAGTCACATTAGAAGTTTCACTTCAAAAAATTAGATATTTCACAATTTGCAAAAAATACTCCTCCAGTACCTACCGGCAGAGCCCATGCATGAAGTAATGTGAAGATATGCAATTAACTAGAATCAACTGATTTGTTTGAAATGGAATAAGAACTAGAAAAGAATTATAAAGTTTTATTTATAACTTAGCCTTAGTCGCCTAAATTGTGACCAGACGCAATTCTAAAAATCCGCATAAGTATCTCTTAAAATACCCAAAATCCCATTCGTAATCTTGAGATCTTGGGACAAACTAAAATATGGTAACCCTTATCGTAAAGCAATGCCAGCATAAATAAAATTGGATCCAATTTGTAAGCTGTTATTACTGCATATAAATTAGCCAAGGGACAAACCTGCTAAGTTATTTGATAGGAAAACCAGGTAATTAATTGTAAGTAAGATTACTAACTATAGCTTTATTCTTATTTATGTGAGCTTTTTAGAGCTTTCGCAACATAAAAAGCAACTTTTTGACGGCCTTCGTAAAAGATTGTACTACGTAAGAAACTTGTATGGTATATATTACTTAGTTTAGGTAGCGAGTAGTTATTTTATTTATAAGTATTAAATTTTCTTTTTTGCTCTTTGTCAGCCTGAAACACAGGTTTTACCTAGTTCAGGCAAATGTGTGTGTGTCCTTTTTTAAATTTTTTGGCTTTTTAAATTGAATTATGGCATTGATATACTTTTTTATATGGTATAAATAGAAGGTGATTATGAATTTTAAAAATATGGACAAGTATACGGCCACGTGTAGTGTCCTATAAAAGGTTTTATGTTTTTAAATTTATTCACTAAAATTTTGAGTTTAGATAGAACGCTAGAAAAAACCAAATTATTATAAAATGCCTTAGTTGTGTTAAATAAAATATACCTTATAAATAGTTAATGGCCAAATCAAAGCCAAAATCAGTAAGTAACTATGTAGAATATACCTACTGCAAAAAAAAGACGATAGCATACGTGATGGCAATTTTCTAGTAAAAACTGAGATTATGAAGAAGATGATCGGCCAATACCAATAGGTCAATGACCGATAATATAGTGAGTAACGATAAGTAAATTAAACAAAGCGAATCGTATCGCTACGGTACTCTTCTACACAAGTGATAGGCAAAAAAGTGCACTTCAACACTGATTTAGGAAAAAGATCGTTAAGTCTTCTCTGTAACCCGTAATAAGACTCCACTTTAATAATCCTTTCATTTCACTTCAAGTTAACTAATAAACATGGTGCAGCTTTCAATCGTTAAGTCACGTCTTTACCTCGTGACGTGAAGGCAACATGCAATTTAAAGGAAGACGTCCACAGTCGCGCATCGCACGTATCGGACACATTGCATCAAACAGATTTTGTTTTTATGATTCGTCCACTGCGCCGCCGGCAGCGATCGAATTTGCCGTCTGAACTACCTGAAAATGGACTGCAAACGCCACTTTCCATACAATGTTTTTTTTTAATTATTTGTATAAATTAAATTACTCGAGCGTGTGGGGTGCGTCTACTGATCGTTATTTCGTATAACGTCATAGGTACGCATCGCAAAATTTGCCCTTTAGAACATCAGCGTCGATATTACCAACCAACGTGCCGATTCGTGCGATCCGTAGGTACTATGCGGTACCTATTTTTGAACTTCGAATGCCCGGGAACGTATTACGAAATTTTGACAATGACAGCTCTAAAACCATTTACCATATTTTTTTATGTTTTCTTCTTAATAAACGTTCCATTTCACGATGTTTCCCTTTGTTAACTAAAGTTTCTTTAAAAATTGCCATGTCTAGTCTGAAGTTTTGCGTGAAATGAATAACTTCAAATAAAATTCGAGAAAAAAAAACCTGTAAAGATAAGTAAAAGATAAGTAGGCGTGCCCGGATCAGTGGACGCACTTTTATGACTTTCTGTACAAAGAATATTACAATCCGTTTGATGCGATGAGTCCGAAACGCGCGATGCAATACTGTGGACGCCTTCCTTCGTGTGTCGACGCTACAGGCAAAAGTGAGGGCAACTTGAGAGATTGCAGTGACTTGCCGGATAATTTAGCCCTCTTACAAACCGCAGCAATATAAGTAACTAAATGCAGCAAACAGAGAGTAAATACTGAAGTTATCTTCGACTTCACGTAATTATTGAAATGACTGACAAATTGAGATGAGGACTTTGCTTGTGTTATCTTAATACTTAGAAAAGTAAAATGTATGTTTAAAAACAGTTAAAGAACTCGAGTTAAATAAATTGTTGTGTAAACTGGAGTTTGTTATGCGGTGCAGCTTTAAGACCCAAGTTCGCCAACGCTTGATTAAGTTAAACGTATGATTACTGTATTTAAACAACGATTAAACTCGGGTTTTAGACGCTAGTTCACCAACAGATGTTTCATTTATCAACCGTTGGTTAAATCTTAAACAGCTTTTTAACGAAATTTTGCTGTTCAGCGAGCAAAAACCCTTGGTTAAATACAGTAATCACAAGTTTAACTTAAACAATCGTTGGTGAACTCGGGGCTAAGTGTCTTTGTTTTTGAAATAATAAAAATAGACTAATTATTCTGAGATGATATCTATGTAAAGACCTTTTTGTTTATTAAGTATGTGTCTGGTACACTACAGCACAAAACCGTCAAATCTGGAAAGAATGGGGGGAGGCCTTTGCCCAGCAGTGGGACACGACAGGCTAACAACAACAACTACAAGTATGTGTCATTATTATATCAAAAATCAAGAAGAAATCAATAAATGACGATAAAAAATAAAATGAAATTTTACATCGAAAATTACTTTTTGGTTATATATCTCGTATATTGAAATAACGCGTAAAAGTTCACATAATGACGTGCTAAAATTAACCCTGCAACACACGATACTGCTTTTCGATAAAATTAAATTACATTATGAAAATTTCCTGCTTCATGTTAGAGTTACGGCTTAATTAAATTAAATAATGTTTTCGATAGACGGTTATACGCAGTGCAGCTTCGGTAAATTATAAATTTAAAATACTAATCTAAAATACCTATACAAATAATTATAGTAAACAGAGGTCTATTTTGTTTGTGTTATTTAATTATTATTATATAGTATTATTTAACACACCACAATCATGCAAATACCTACTTTAATCTAGAATGAAATTCTCCAACTAGGGATTATATTTGTACAACGGAAGTCACAAAAGAATTCGCAAAGACAATAGCAAGGGCCAAGGCCAAGAGCAAGGAGTTTATCGCTTCCCGACTTACCTACCTACTGTATTTCGAAAAGAAAAAACTTTTTACATATGTACTTGCGAACATAAAAGGTCCTCACTTTTCCCATTTGACCAGGTCAGACGAAAATAAACGTCAAACTCCCAATATTTTCCTCTTTCAGAGTCTAAGACTAAGAACTGACGGAGCGGTTTTTTCCTGTGCCCGCCGCGGTGGCGGTTTATTTATACACTCACGCGACCGGGTATTTGTGCGGTTACGCGGCCGTCGTCAGAGCGCGCAGTTGCAAACCTTACCATCCTCTTTTTACTACAGGACAAGTAGGAATACTCCACATTACTACCCTTACACTGTCGATTTTCCTTCGATACGTGCAAAGCGATTTAACTCAACATTTCTGATTCGTACCGCTAGGGAATGGAACAGTCTTCCTGCTTTCCTGTTTCCTAAGAGATATAATCTAAAGCTTTTCAAGGTCAGAGTGAATAGGTATCTTTTAGGTCTGCGTGCTTCATCTTCGACCACAACGTCGCTTACCATCAGGCGAGTTGGTGGACAAGCGCGGACATACCCGCGATTAAAAAAAACCGCAAGGTCTGCAGCTGACCGCGGCCCGCGCGACTGAGGCGCGAGGGGAACCCCAAACAACCGCGCACACCGCGAGCGTAAAACGCGCTGTCCGCTGTGAGATGTGCTGTAACTTTTTACATATTATATATCTGCATTCTACAGAAGCTGCGGGCCCGCAACCGCAGCGGGCGCGACTAAAACTGCTCCGTGAGTCCTTAACCTAACCGGCGACCAACCGCAACACCTGTTCGTGACGTCACAAAGCAGGCCCTGCGTCCTTACAATATCAGAGAGTAACGACTTCCAAGGGTCGCGGGATTGACTGCTTTATTGTATGTTTCTAAAGTGTAGGTAGGCTCGTGTGGAAAATGTAAAGATGTATTTTGTAGGAGCTTTTGAAATAAGTAGCGAAGTTCGTATAGGCCGACTAGCTAGCCATGGTGTAAGGGGTATTAAGCCTTCAGAAGGCCTCTGACATGGCTAAACGGTTAGTATAAGCGGAGCCTACAATTTAACGTATCATCCGAGTCACGGCGGTAGCTCTCATTTGTAAATGCCACCCGCTGTCACCCATCCGAAGACTGACCGTGCTGAACGTGGCTTAACTTTGATGATCGCTAACGAACACCCAGTCAAACTATGCTATGAGCGCTACAGCTTTTTAACCGACTTCCAAAAAGGAGGAGGTTCTATGTTCGTCTGTATGTATTTTTTGTGTATGTTCGTCAATCATTACGCCAATTGTGAACCGAATCGAAAAAATCTTTTTTAGTTCGAAAGGCTCCCGAGGTGGCCCCATTTAAATTTTTCAGAAATCAGCTGAGCCATTTTTGAAAAATCAACAATAATGTAAACAATTCGAGCGAAATATTCGAATTTTGTACACGATGGAAGGCGGTTTTGCCATTTTTTGCGAAAAATAATTCTAAACCGTGATATGATATTATTAATGCATAGATATATGATGATTACTTACTTAGCTAAGACGTAGCGATGAAAAATAAGATGTTCCTAAAATTCATAAAGAAATGAACCAATGGATTATAATTAATTTTGTATTTCCAGATTTATCCCAAAAGTGGTTTATAATTATAAATATAGGTACTCGTATCTACCTCTGTCAATGTGGCGAATAATAAATAATCGAGAAAAATAAAATAGCAGTCTGCAGATTTCATAGGACACTTATTAATGAGTGAAAACTGCATATTACTCATACTTCATCATCGTCATTTGTCCGCCCTTATTTCAATAATTAATTAGTAGGTTGGGTCGTCTCAGCGCATATCATTTCTCGTTATCTCTATATCTACTCTCTTCCCCTCACGTTCAATCAATCGCTTGCACGTTTTTTTTTTTTTTTACTTTTTAGGGTTCCGTACCCAAAGGGTAAAAACGGGACCCTATTACTAAGACTCCGCTGTCCGTCTATCTGTCTGGCTGTCACCAGGCTGTAACTCATGAACCGTTATAAGTAGAAAGCTGAAATGTTCACAGATGATGTATTTCTGTTGCCGCCATAACAAAAAATACTAAAAACAGAATAAAATAAATATTTAAGGGGGGCTCCCATACAATAAACGTGATTTTTACGAGTTTTTTTGCTCGCTATTAATAGTAGCAAGAGAAATGGGGCTAAAAGGGCTCCAACACGGTACGGAACCCTTCGTGCGTGAGTCCAACTCGCACTTCGCCGTTTTTTTTAGTCACATGTTCTCTGTTTTGTATCTTCCATTAATCTTCCAACAACACCTACATGTTTTAAAAAATGAAAAGAAACTTTAGTAAGCTACATGCACGAAAATATCAACAACCCTATCTGCAAAGTTGCTATTTGTTGTAAAAGTTAAAAGCTGCTTTTCAAACCGGAGTCACGTTACATTTCCATCGAAACAAAAACATGGCAAATAACACGGGCTTCCAAACACATAAGTTTCACGTAATACCAGGCTACCGACAATGTGACTATAATTGGATTCCGGATATTGACGTTGGCTTCAGCAAATTTCTGCTCATCGGGACCCTTTGTGACCCCCATCAGGCTTCGTTCATACGCGATTGTTATTATATAAGGACTCTATACAGGTTCACGAGGGGTGGGAGGAAAACATGGTGTCAAAGTTTAAGGGTGCCGGAACTTTTTTGCCTTATTGTGTTGAAATGGTTCTCATTGAAGATAAACAACTCGAGCCCCTCTGGGCTAATGAGACGGGAAATGAAACTACCTTGTTTATTCAAAAGGATTTGAATACAACCCAAACAGAAAATATATACCTATATATTAACTTTTCCTGTGTCAGAAAACGTGTTAGCATTTCCTGTCTGAGCTGTTCTTTCAGACCAGAGTTTATCCAAATAAGTCTTCTAATTTAAAATGTATCTTTTTGAAACATTTAGATACCTATGTTTAGTATCGTCATAATTAAAGCTTTTGAGGTGCTATTTGGAACCGAGCTGTCAATTGCAACTACCGAAAGCACGTGCAACGGTTGATACAAACTAAAATATAGTAATAATAATAAATCGCAGGGGCGGCTATGTGGTGAGCCGTCGCTGCCGTGAGTGGCAAAACCGCGGACCCTGATTCCCTGGGGCTCAATGAGACCCCTGACCCAACCGGCTTGGAGTGGGAATCGCAACAGCTAAGAACCTATGCTCCAGGGTGGAAGTGTAAAAGTGCATAACGACACTAGTTGTAGCTCTTAGTGAACGCGCAGCACACCTCTCGACAGTCTAAACCATCCACACCCAATGTTGCTCTTCCGGAGCCAGCTTACGGTAGCCTTTATTGGGGGCCTATTTAGCAGATGGCAAGTCACCACCCGCCTAAATATTTTGAAATGTGGCATTACTTGGCGGGTGCCGCACCTCATTCCATAGACCAGCAAACAATCACGTATTAATTCATTCTAATAGCCTAAAAACTGTACAAATTCCCCGTCTTTACAATAGTTTCCCTCTTCCTACCACCCAAAAACTGTTTTTTTATAAATGATTTTATGTTTGTAAAAGGGCCTCTTGGTATTTGGTTTCAGGCCCACCAAAGTCAATCAAAGATCCGGGCAACCCGTGAATTGTAAAACGAATAAAAGAGACAATAACAAATAACTCTTTAAATAAAACACACAAAATAAAAAGAACAATAATAGGTACAGCAGTGAAATTCTTAAGCTAGTGCAACACTAGGCAGCCTAATCGCTGGAAGCGATCTCTTCCAGGCAACCCATAATAGTGCAGCTGTGCCTAAATATTTTGTTTTGGCCACAGTTTTACTACTAGTTTGTATACTGGCAGCTCGGTTCCAAATGATACGTTTGGTTCAAAACATCTACTCAACAAAAGAAACTCATTAAAAAGATAGAAGATATCCCTATACAATCATCTATCATCAAGTATCACCTTCCTTATCCATCGTCCTTATGATCAGATTAATTAACATCGCGAAGTGCCTAAATTCACCTTAACAATGGAAATTGAGAATTCAAAGTCTAAAGACAATTGACTTTATATTCCCCTTGACAGAGACGCGGTAAGCAAATTATGCATTTCAAAAGCTATTTAGGTAACATCAAAGTGACTCCATTAAAAGCTCTTCGGAGTCAAATGGTCAACTGCTTATTTTGTTAGTTTCTATTTATTTGAGGCGAATAGAAAATCTGTAGGGACCTTTTTATTCTTAAAGACAGAAGTGTATGGTTTGCTTTTTTAAGTGTATTCTCACAAAAATTTTAAGTAAATTTGCCAAAAAGTGTAGCCATTAAATCTATTTATGACTGACCCGGTGAACTTCATCTAACACACTAATTCAGTAGATTCTATTTTTGATGGCGATGGCCACCAACGGCTAGATACGGTTACTTTTACACGTCAGAACAGAACATTTTGTATGAGTAAATTAAATTGATGTTTTTATTACTTTTCTCGCTACTTTTAATATTTTCTTCACCATTTAAACCTTTCCTGAACTCTCATAAATATTTCAAGATCGAAATTAACTCAATCGGTCCAGCCATAGCGAGACAAGCTGACAGCAATTTATCATTATCCTTACTGCCTTACTAATATTATAAATCCGAAAGTGTGTTTGTTAGTTTCTTCCTCTTTCACGCAGTAACGAAGCAACGGATTATCTTGATTTTTGATTCTTCATTGTTTGGAAAACAAAAAATATACTTTTACCCCGGAAAAATAAAAGGTTCCCATAGGATAGCACAAAAATAAAAATATAACGCGGGCGGAGCCGCGAGCAAAAGCTAGTTTATAAATAAAAGATGTATAAAATATGCAGTTACAATTTGTAGTGCAACCGTGTTCTAATGTCAATTAATTAATAAATAAAATAAACATCAGGGAACATCTTACTCGTACACACGGTCTCTTATCCCAAACCAAGCAAAACTTGTGAAATGGCTGTCAGAGACCGATATACTACATATACCATAGATAACAAACATCCAGACACAGAGCAAACACCTATGTTCATCACGAAAATGCTTGCCCTGGGTGGGAATCGAACCCAAGCCTCTCTCACCCAGGAGTCAGGGTTACTAACCACTGGGCCAATGAAGCAGTCCACTTCTTATTTTAAATAATTACAGTTTTACATTTCTTATTTACAAAATGAACTCATAGAAATTATGAATTGGGCAAAAAGTAAATAGGGCCGTTTAAAGTTAGAGTCAAAAACAACAGAATGGAAATCACTAGGTTGGTTACCGACATTGAATTCGAAACAAACACATTAGAATTTCTTAGCAGTACAGAAACTCGTATAATACTTGTAAATACTAGTACCTACTCATGATTTCGTATTCTTGATCGAACCGCACACAGAGGTAGGTACTAAAATGGATTACTTAGCAAAAAATACTGTATTGACTACTTACACACTTAGTACTGGTGGTGTTTATTTGGCTCAACGTATAAGCATGGCCATTCAACGTGGCAATGCTGCCAGCATGCTGGGCACGCTGCCAGCTGGCAGTGGGCTTGAGCATTTGGATTATCTTTATACCTTCAAGGGTCTATGGATGATCTAATTGCTTGTTATGTAGCAGTAGTTTATGTAGTTTTAGATTATGTAGGTCTTGTATTTAGTGGTAGTTAATAAAGGCACTTGCCCCATGCAACTTAGTACCGTAAGTTACTCAAATATTATAGATATTTTGTAAAACATATTGATTTTTATTTTGATTCCTCTCATGATGCTTTGTCGACTTTTTAATTATTTTTTTTTTGTTTTTGCTTTTTTCTTTTGTTTTGACAAGCACAAAAAACTGGCATATATGAAGCAGTCTGCCTACATATAAAGGTGTAGAATACCATGAGCGTAACCCGTCCTAAACTTTACCGGGGGTTATAAGACAAAAGCCATGGTGGTCAAGAGGTAGTGACACCCGCCTTACAATCGTGAGGACGTGGGTTCAAATCCCCGGTCCCGTACCAATGAGTTCTTTGGAATTTATGTACGGAATTCCACACCACTGGCTTTTCGGTGAAGGAAAACATCGTGAGGCAACCTGCGTACGTCCGTAGAAGAAATTCGATGGCGTGTGTGAATCCACCAACCCGCACTGGGCCAGCGTGGTAGATATGGCCCAATCATCCTTCGTGGGTACGCCTACGTCCTGCAGTGGACTATTAATAAGGCTGGTACAGTATAAGACAAAACTGTTGTATAACAAAGTAAATTATTCAGCGTATTGGGCACACTAGCAATCTCCACAGCTACAGTAGTAATTAAAATTTATTATATTGTAGTTAAACGTACTTGCTCATGCTCATATTATTAAATAAAGTGTACCTAAAAATAACCAGTTGAGTAAAGCTGTAGCCCTGACTTACCGATACAGTAACATGATTTACAAACAAGTTATAATAAGCATTTATTTTACTTGTTCTGGGTTTGTAAATTAATACAGCCAGCTTCCATCAAAAGGGTTTTTAGGGAATATATTTACCAAATTTATGCGAAACAGAACCGAGAAATTAAGCATTAATTTGCCATCCTTCGAGTTTAAATTTGCATATTTATCGAGGCGTAAATTCATTACATTTGATCTATATGAGACTTCTGGTTGGGTATCATATTCGTATACTTTTTTTTATTATTATACACGGGAAAGTTGCTTGAAAGCTTCTGTCTTATGTTTGCGCTTAGTATTTTTTTCTGTGAGAATATTAGCCATGATGTTTTTATCGGTTTCAATATTAGTAGTTTAAATTAAATAGGTAGCAAATAATTCTAGTTCAGTCTAAAAATAAATGTTTATGCTTGTTTTGTTTATTGTTGACCTACATTAAAATAATTTTAGGTAATTATTACCTAAAACAAAAAAATGCCAAGTCGATGTGCTATCCATCATTATCATTGAGAACCATGGAATTTGTATGGAAATCGAAATCAAAGAAAGATTGGAGTCTACGAGTATCTATACTAAGCTAAGGTTTTTAATGTTTTTTTTTTTCTTAAAACTGGTTTTGTACAGATTTTTATTTTATGCATTGTTTTAATTTTAAAAATATACTGTTTGTCCAGATTTTCACCAACGAAAGCCTAAACCTAACTTAGGTAACTGCAGTAAATATAATATAATGAAGTAGCTACTTCATAGTTATTATATTTTTCTCAGTTACAACACACTCAAAAGCATTAAAAAGATAGAAGATATCCCTATACAATCATCTATCATCAAGTATCACCTTCCTTATCCATCGTCCTTATGATCAGATTAATTAACATCGCGAAGTGCCTAAATTCACCTTAACAATGGAAATTGAGAATTCAAAGTCTAAAGACAATTGACTTTATATTCCCCTTGACAGAGACGCGGTAAGCAAATTATGCATTTCAAAAGCTATTTAGGTAACATCAAAGTGACTCCATTAAAAGCTCTTCGGAGTCAAATGGTCAACTGCTTATTTTGTTAGTTTCTATTTATTTGAGGCGAATAGAAAATCTGTAGGGACCTTTTTATTCTTAAAGACAGAAGTGTATGGTTTGCTTTTTTAAGTGTATTCTCACAAAAATTTTAAGTAAATTTGCCAAAAAGTGTAGCCATTAAATCTATTTATGACTGACCCGGTGAACTTCATCTAACACACTAATTCAGTAGATTCTATTTTTGATGGCGATGGCCACCAACGGCTAGATACGGTTACTTTTACACGTCAGAACAGAACATTTTGTATGAGTAAATTAAATTGATGTTTTTATTACTTTTCTCGCTACTTTTAATATTTTCTTCACCATTTAAACCTTTCCTGAACTCTCATAAATATTTCAAGATCGAAATTAACTCAATCGGTCCAGCCATAGCGAGACAAGCTGACAGCAATTTATCATTATCCTTACTGCCTTACTAATATTATAAATCCGAAAGTGTGTTTGTTAGTTTCTTCCTCTTTCACGCAGTAACGAAGCAACGGATTATCTTGATTTTTGATTCTTCATTGTTTGGAAAACAAAAAATATACTTTTACCCCGGAAAAATAAAAGGTTCCCATAGGATAGCACAAAAATAAAAATATAACGCGGGCGGAGCCGCGAGCAAAAGCTAGTTTATAAATAAAAGATGTATAAAATATGCAGTTACAATTTGTAGTGCAACCGTGTTCTAATGTCAATTAATTAATAAATAAAATAAACATCAGGGAACATCTTACTCGTACACACGGTCTCTTATCCCAAACCAAGCAAAACTTGTGAAATGGCTGTCAGAGACCGATATACTACATATACCATAGATAACAAACATCCAGACACAGAGCAAACACCTATGTTCATCACGAAAATGCTTGCCCTGGGTGGGAATCGAACCCAAGCCTCTCTCACCCAGGAGTCAGGGTTACTAACCACTGGGCCAATGAAGCAGTCCACTTCTTATTTTAAATAATTACAGTTTTACATTTCTTATTTACAAAATGAACTCATAGAAATTATGAATTGGGCAAAAAGTAAATAGGGCCGTTTAAAGTTAGAGTCAAAAACAACAGAATGGAAATCACTAGGTTGGTTACCGACATTGAATTCGAAACAAACACATTAGAATTTCTTAGCAGTACAGAAACTCGTATAATACTTGTAAATACTAGTACCTACTCATGATTTCGTATTCTTGATCGAACCGCACACAGAGGTAGGTACTAAAATGGATTACTTAGCAAAAAATACTGTATTGACTACTTACACACTTAGTACTGGTGGTGTTTATTTGGCTCAACGTATAAGCATGGCCATTCAACGTGGCAATGCTGCCAGCATGCTGGGCACGCTGCCAGCTGGCAGTGGGCTTGAGCATTTGGATTATCTTTATACCTTCAAGGGTCTATGGATGATCTAATTGCTTGTTATGTAGCAGTAGTTTATGTAGTTTTAGATTATGTAGGTCTTGTATTTAGTGGTAGTTAATAAAGGCACTTGCCCCATGCAACTTAGTACCGTAAGTTACTCAAATATTATAGATATTTTGTAAAACATATTGATTTTTATTTTGATTCCTCTCATGATGCTTTGTCGACTTTTTAATTATTTTTTTTTTGTTTTTGCTTTTTTCTTTTGTTTTGACAAGCACAAAAAACTGGCATATATGAAGCAGTCTGCCTACATATAAAGGTGTAGAATACCATGAGCGTAACCCGTCCTAAACTTTACCGGGGGTTATAAGACAAAAGCCATGGTGGTCAAGAGGTAGTGACACCCGCCTTACAATCGTGAGGACGTGGGTTCAAATCCCCGGTCCCGTACCAATGAGTTCTTTGGAATTTATGTACGGAATTCCACACCACTGGCTTTTCGGTGAAGGAAAACATCGTGAGGCAACCTGCGTACGTCCGTAGAAGAAATTCGATGGCGTGTGTGAATCCACCAACCCGCACTGGGCCAGCGTGGTAGATATGGCCCAATCATCCTTCGTGGGTACGCCTACGTCCTGCAGTGGACTATTAATAAGGCTGGTACAGTATAAGACAAAACTGTTGTATAACAAAGTAAATTATTCAGCGTATTGGGCACACTAGCAATCTCCACAGCTACAGTAGTAATTAAAATTTATTATATTGTAGTTAAACGTACTTGCTCATGCTCATATTATTAAATAAAGTGTACCTAAAAATAACCAGTTGAGTAAAGCTGTAGCCCTGACTTACCGATACAGTAACATGATTTACAAACAAGTTATAATAAGCATTTATTTTACTTGTTCTGGGTTTGTAAATTAATACAGCCAGCTTCCATCAAAAGGGTTTTTAGGGAATATATTTACCAAATTTATGCGAAACAGAACCGAGAAATTAAGCATTAATTTGCCATCCTTCGAGTTTAAATTTGCATATTTATCGAGGCGTAAATTCATTACATTTGATCTATATGAGACTTCTGGTTGGGTATCATAGTCGTATAAGTACTTTTTTTATTATTATACACGGGAAAGTTGTTTGAAAGCTTCTGTCTTATGTTTGCGCTTAGTATTTTTTTCTGTGAGAATATTAGCCATGATATTTTTATCGGTTTCAATATTAGTAGTTTAAATTAAATAGGTAGCTAATAATTCTAGTTCAGTCTAAAAATAAATGTTTATGCTTGTTTTGTTTATTGTTGACCTACATTAAAATAATTTTAGGTAATTATTACCTAAAACAAAAAAATGCCAAGTCGATGTGCTATCCATCATTATCATTGAGAACCATGGAATTTGTATGGAAATCGAAATCAAAGAAAGATTGGAGTCTACGAGTATCTATACTAAGCTAAGGTTTTTAATGTTTTTTTTTCTTAAAACTGGTTTTGTACAGATTTTTATTTTATGCATTGTTTTAATTTTAAAAATATACTGTTTGTCCAGATTTTCACCAACGAAAGCCTAAACCTAACTTAGGTAACTGCAGTAAATATAATATAATGAAGTAGCTACTTCATAGTTATTATATTTTTCTCAGTTACAACACACTCAAAAGCAATAATAGTTATTGCTAAAATCTTAAACAAATTTACTTATCTGTTAAACAAAATACAAAACTAAAGTAACAAACAACACTTTAAGTCTGCACATTTTGCTTACCATACAATATTTCTCAACTGCGAGTAACTTCAGCTAGAAACTTGCATCACAAGTTTTAAAAATTGCCGGAGCTTACCTGAAAATATAGAAGCAAAACATTACTAAGTACTCGTACCTAAGGATCGAGGAGGAGCTTTGTAGCGTTATTATGGACTCAGTTGCTATTGCAATGCACGCTAATTGCCATTTTTCGGGTTCCGTACCCAAAGGGTAAAAACGGGACCCTATTACTAAGACTCCGCTGTCCGTCTGTCTGTCTGTCTGTCTCCAGGCTGTATCTCATGAACCGCTATAGCTAGAAAGCTGAAATTTTCACAGATGATGTATTTCTGTTGCCGCTATAACAACAAGTACTAAAAATAGAATAAAAGTAATAGTTAAGGGGGCTCCCATCAATCAAACAAATCTAAATTTGTAGTCGTTTTTCGCTCGATACCAATGTATAATGGTAACAGGTAGATGAAACTGTTGAAATTTTCACAGAATATTTAGCTGCATGCTTACTTTAAAAGTAAATAATTAAATTAAAATAGAATCAATATTTAAGGGGTGCTCCCATACAGTACGGAACCCTTCGTGCGCGAGTCCGACGCGTACTTGGCAGATTATTTATAATGGAAATTCCTACTTATGTATTGATGTTCTATACAATACCTAAGGAGAAAGATATTGTAGCAAAGAATAATTCTTTATGACAGATGTTTTCTGTCCTTCGCATCCTGCGCTATACAGGGTTATTTCTAATCAAATTAGCATCCTTTCAGGGGCTTATTCTATACATCAAAACTAACAACTTTTGTTCTATGACTTTTATTAATTCTGATAAAAGAAGTTGTTGTTCCATAGAAAAATATCGTACACCCTCGACAAAATGTATGGAACAGCTGTTTTTTTTTTATATATGTTGCAGAACAAAAGTTGTTAGTTTTGATGTACGGAATAAGCCCCTAAAAAGATGCTAATTGATTAGAAATAACCCTGTAATACTGTACCATTCAATTTACGGTTTCCATGGATGTTGTCTAAATAATTTAGTTCATCGTTATGAACTTTTCAAGCTCATCACATGAGAATTCATCGCAAACTTTCATAAGGCATATCGCATTAAGTGTACTCAAAGTCAAAAATCAACCAAGTGCGAGTTGGGTTCGCGCACGAAGGGTTCCTGGAACCCTTCGTACGCGAAGCTTTAACCCCTGTCAAGCATATATTTGTTGTCAATATTAATACCGAGCAAAAAACGGCAAAAAACAGGTTTGCTGTACTGAGCTCCCTTTAAAATATTTATTTTATTCAGTTTTTAGTATTTGTTGTTATAGCGGCAACAGAAATACACCATCTGTGAAAATTTCAGTTTTCTAGCTATCGCGGTTCATGAGATACAGCCCGGTGACAGACGGACAGACGGACGGGCAGCGGAATCTTAGTAATAGGGTCCCGTTGTTACCCTTTGGGTACGGAACCCTAAAAACTACCTAAAACCATCATTTGTTTTTAGGTACATAGGGGGTAAAGCTAGATTTTACTGATATAAGGCATATTTCGTACGTCGTTGTAAATTGTACATACAAATACCTACCGTCTTCCAAATATACTCAAACCCACATCAACGGTATGCAAATATAGCTATCACGATAATTGTGTGTCAACACCACAACATTGGTTGAGAAGCTGCAGCTGTAGGACCGGCTGACATGCCATGAGTCAATAAACGATTTTATGCTCGAATAACTATGCTAATGATCGGCACCAACAATAAAAACATGAGGCAACTTGGAGAAACTTGCAGGGTTTTTGTCTGTAAACAATGCCGTAGCTTAGTTGATAGTTATTTGTAAAAGTGAAAATTAAGGCTAAGCATTTTCATAAGCGGAATCTCAGTAAATACTTTTGCTATAGTTTTGTCTACGAAAGAAAAGAAAGCTTCCGACTTATAGCCAAACAGTGAATCTGAGTAAAAATTGCAATCCAACATAATTATTACAATGAGAATTAAATAATTACAGCACATATAATTTTACAGTAAGTTTGTCTAGGTACTTTAACGTGAACACTTAATTTATTTAATTCATTTTGATCTAATGGTCAGAAAAGGCTGAGCTTAATAAAGACCTCTCCTAGGCGCTGGAGAATGAAAATGTAAATGTAAAAGCAGCCTAAATTCAGCATTGAAAGTTCTATGAGATAATGTTGCTGATAAATTGCGTGTTAGGTTCAAGAGCTGGATTGTAAACTACTTTAAAAAATCTCATAAATATAACTAGACATTTGACATCAAAATGTTATTACATACCTGTGAAATTATACATGAATAAAATCTCCACTGGCATGGTAGGTAAGTAAGTATTTTTTAGATTCCATTGAATTTTATGCTTGGACAAAAATATATCTGTATGTATATTCCATTAAATTCAAAATTTTAATTAACTTTATATAAACTTTCTGTGAAATTTCGGAGCAAATTTTCCAAAACATTTAATTAGAGGTAGAAAGGTAAAAGTAAAGCGGAAATGAAAAGATTTAGCTCCACGTGTGTCACTCACACGATTTGGCACCCCTGCCACAACAGATTATTTTCTTTATGAAATATTGTTAAAGGAAAATGTGATAAGAACGCGTGACAAAATGATTAAAGGCCTGAAGCATGGATATTTTTGAAAGTTTTCAAGCAGTATATAAATGATATCAAAAACGTGTTAACATTTATGTGCATTTTAAATACTTTCGAGTAATAATGAAAAATATCGAATTTTCAGTCCTCATTCAGGTTGTTTCTATAGATTTTGTTACTGGGTATAAACTAAAGGTTGGTTTCTATTGTAATCATTTTCACATTTCCACAAATGAAAAAACAGCAAATGTTTCTGGAATTTAAAATCCTCTCGATGACTTTCACTCTTACAACATAGGTATAATAAGATTAAACAAGAGCGATAAAATTACACTCTGTCTGACACTTAGTAAATACGTATGCAGCACCGTGTAGATGCTTTAATAAAACTGAAAAAACCGTCTAAGATTCCTTGCATAAACTAAGCATAGAAAAAGAAAATTTTACCACACCATTACCGACCAAAAACTAAAAGAAAAAAGAACCAGCCTACTATAGCATTAATAGGGAAAATCTTAGTTAGGTTTTGAAAAATAAGCAGCACTTAAGACTACAAAAGAAAAAGTTTGAATAAAACGCTTTCTCTATGCAAACTAGCGGTGGCGGGAGAAAGTTTCCGAAGTCCCGGTCTCAGCAGCGGTCGCGCTCTACAGCTGCTGTCCGAGTACCTACCCCAGTCAACCTCTAGTACACCATTATAAGTTAAACTCTGTCTTTACGTGGTCACGTACTAACTGCAAGATGCGCATAAACGACCTTATAGACAGGACAATATCTCAATCCTTTTACTGTATTTTTCAAATTTAACTTGAGTTTATAAAACAATCATTAGTTGGATATAAAACACTTCTCAGTAGCCCTAATTTGCTAATTGGCATTTGTAGTCTGGCCTATAATTGTTCCGCAGTAGATTAATAAAAAAGCCGATGCAGTATAGGTAGTCATTATTCGAAAAAGGTTAGGATAATATTTGAAAGAACGCATGCTGTTAATAGATGTACTTAAAAGGTTTATCCGAAATGCAAAGGCTAGCAGACACAACTAGTAAAATCTTATGAAAATGCTATCTTTGCGAGTTAGAGTAACCGTGCAAAAAATACAGAGCTTTTGTATACAACATTAAAAACGACAAAAACAAAATACTTACTAAAAAACAAAATAAAACAGTGCTCGCATCTGGGTTACTACGATCTTTATGAAAAACTCTACAATATAGAAGATAACAGTTTCACCTCAAAATTCTCTTTGTGAGAGAGTTTCGCATTGTATGTGGATCATCGATTGCAAAAAAACCGAGCCAGCTTGCAGCTTCACGCAACATGTCAAACACAAAAAGGTTACCACAGAAACACTAGTTTATTAGGACTGCACTGCGCCAAACTACATAACTACCATACGTAGCCTGGCTATATCTTCTACAGGGCATTGTTAAATGTTTTGGAACCCTATCCGAAGCGTAACGATCTGGCATGTGATCAAAAACCTCTCCAGGTAACTCTCGAAAACGATTACAAACAGTTGATTGATTGGCATTTTAATATCCTGGCAAAATTCAAGAGAATCATTTCCCAATTTCAACTTTACGGGAATTTGTCAAAAGACTTTCGATGTCTCATCATTTGGAATAACAAGTAAAGTTTTGATTGCTATCGTATAAGGGTCTAATGTCCCATAAATGCAAGCGTATAGTCCATAGATATCTATAGAGAGGCCTTCTCACATACGGCGCGAGACACTTACGAGTATTTATATGAGCGAGATGCTCATACATACTGCATGTATGCATTTTGCGGTGTATGAGTTATAACACCGTAAAATTAATATTAACATGACATGCATTACAAAAAAGAGGTATTGTGTGAGAGCATAATATGAATAGGTGATTTATTGTATTCTGTGAACAATATGTCTGTTATTAATAAAGTAATACTAAGCAGAATGTGTCATGCTACAATAGACGCCAGATCGTGGCATGTATCATTTCGCGAGATCTGTGCCATAAACCATGGATTTATTAACCGGAGCCGACGTTAAACAAATACATTTCAGTTAATTGTTTCGTGGAAATGAGATTTTCACTCACGCGAGCCATGCTTTTGATTGTTCAATTAAATGGCTGCGTAAACACGCACTTGACAGATATAATGTTGATACTGAAATATTTAATATTAAACGAAGTCTCTGCTTTACCCACTCTACTGCAAATTACTTCTACTTATTAAGAACATGAAATTGAACAATGATCTATTTATTCAACATACAAACAGCATTATTCTGTGTAAATTGTAGTATTAATGTAATTTATTAATTATGCTCTAGTAAACCTAATTTGGTAAAAAACCTAGTCTCTAGACACAAATGTCGATTTCAAGACGTAAGAAGAACAAAGTGTTTTAAAAAATCAGTTCCACCATACAAATGTTTCAATAAAACATTTGGAGCAGCTGATTGTTATTTTTTATAATTTAGAAGTTAGTCTAGTAAAAGTCAATTTTCATGGGTAGGCCTATGTCCTGCAGTGGACTATTAAATAAAACTGGATATATAGTAAAAGTTACATACGTATTTTAATTATACATAACTGAAAGTCCCTAGGCTTTGAATGCAACAGTCTGTATAAATAAACTAGCTACCCGTCCTGGCTTCGCCCGGACGCCTGAATTTATATCTATAAAAATCTTCCAGAAGAAATAATCTAAATGATAGTGAAAACAGCATTGCAATCTGTTGTCTAGTTTGGGAGATATAAGCGGATACACAAACAGATACACAAAAATAGCGATTTTGCTTTATACTACGTATGTAGTTATGAACTCGCACTAAAGTTAGCACAAAATGAATATCCATACAATGGAAGCTTTTCGCAATTTTAATAAAGCTCTACTGTTAGTTAATACGTACTCGCAATTTATCGCTAAAGCGTCTGACACACATGTTCCCAGAATAATGATTAACAAACTGTCCAGCCCAACGAATATTGGAACGAATAATTGGCTGAAACTTTTTGCACATTCGCTAAGGAATTCTGCCAATTTTTGTCGTATGAAAAAGGACATTTTACGATATTGAACGCTATGAAAAGGCCTTTTTATGAATTGGCTAGAATTATTTTCAATGTTTATCAAGAATCCTAGCATAATTTTTGTGTAATATTGCTTTGCAGATATATTCAGATCCAATTGCTTGTGATGTAGTAGTAGTTTAAGTAGTTTTATATCATGTAGGACTTGTATTTAGTGGTAATTAATAAATTCAACTAGTAATATCATTTTCTTGGATTTTATCTATTCGTATTATCTTTAAAAAAATGCGACATTTTAGGATTAAATAGTTACTTAATTTTCTGAATTTCAGATAGATTTTTAGCTGCACATTAACCTAATTTCAATTTATCGCAAATAATTCCGCGCTTGACCACTAACTCACTTGATGGCAAACAACGTTGTGGTCGAAGATGAAGCACGCAGACCTATAAGATACCTATTCACTCTGATCTTGAAAAGCTTTAGATTACAACTCTTAGGAAACAGGAAAGCAGGAAGACTGCTCCATTCCCTGGCGGTACGAATCAGAAATGCTCTTCTGATTAAGCCTAGTTAGCAATACCTAGTTACAATGATGCTTTAAGTAACTGAAGATATGTGATAAGGGGAAAAAATATGATACTACAAATGGCATATCACTGAAACACAAAATAAAATCGAAGAATTGGTTCTATCTAATTCAAAACATCTTTCTATCATGTTACTCATGTGTACCACCATTTAATGTGCTCCATTCCACATTATGAAGTCAATTCATAAAGATAATACGGATTTAACAATAAAACAAACAATAGAACACAAACAGTAGATGCCCTAGATGAATATAATCACATAACTACATAATACAAATACCTACCGATTACTGGAAATCACAACACCCATCGTAACAATAACGTGATCAAATCTCTCATTTACTACCTGCCCCTACGTGATCCGAATATCCCCGCCCTCTCCTATGGGCCTGTAAAATATGTGCATTTAATTTCACCACAGAAGTTCTCTAATCCCGTGTATTATCCAAATGTTAACCCACCGAACCCAAAACTCGGAGTCTAATAAAGATCCTGAAGTGAATTACAGTACAGCTACTTTGAGACAGCGCCTGTATATTAGGGGTATTACAAAGGATAGTCTGTAGATCAGAGAAAATAAAACAAGTAGATGGCGTGACTATTAAATGTATATATTGAAGTGAAACTTCTGATGCGATTTTCTACAAGGTTGCGTTAAACGTTTAACGCTACCATGGAGGGGGCATGAAAGCACTGTTGCGTCGAAGTTTCACTTCATCCGCGCTCTATTTTTTTAAATATACTTAATATCAAGTTAGGAGATGTTATTTTTATTATGCACTAGCGATCCGCCCAGCTTCGCACGGGTGTATCATACTCGTACATATAAACTTTCCCTTTGAATCACTCTATCTAATAAAAAACGCATCGAAATCCGCTGCGTGGTCCTATGTATGCGTGGTTTTAAAGATATATCTTTAAAACTACGCATACATAGGGACAGACAGACAGCGGGAAGACACTTTGTTTTACACTATGCGGTGATTTCCAATTCAAAATGCATCTATAAAATCTGTCTAATAACGAGTACAAGACTTGAAAAGTTTGGTTTGATTACTTATGGCTTCAAATTCTAATAAAAATTTGGGCTATCGATAGAGAAAATACCATGAAAAAACATTGACTAGCAGTTCTTTACATAATAGAAATTGACTGGTTTTTTATCTGTCTCGAATTGATTTTTGCACTCGGTAACTTAATTTATATCATTACAGACTCATCAATACTGACAGAAAAAATAAGCACTAACGTACTAATTCATTAGTACGTTTAGTTTCTAGAACAAGTAAGCTGTCTACCGCTAACACGGCTTTTGATGCATAGATGAACACTGAACTGAAATCTAACCACCTAAGTCTCGGTATACAAGAGACTTAGGTGGTTAGATCCTGCTGTATTCATCAAAGCTGCTTGAATAAACATGAAAGAGTCATCGCGTCGTGCGCTACTTTTTAACACAACATTCTCAAAACAGTTTTTTCGGAACACGTCACGCCACAACAAATCGAAAACTGAGCCAATTTTATTTTCTTGCACGTAATTTTCAGACACAATAAACTCTACACAATAAGGTCTCTGTATCAGGTAAGAATAGGTTTATAATACGGTGTGTGAAAGCAAAATGACTCTTCTGGGTGTGCTGAAAGAGAAATTATTACTCAGTGGAATTTTAAGGAAAATAGAAAACAAAACCCCTTTGAGAGTTAGCTAAGCGAAACATTCTTTTCTAATTGTTAGTAAAAACAGGCGCTATTGTGGCAAGTTGAATTTATTTTAGGATGTGTGGCTGTTGAATACTGGAATTGAATCAATAAAAATAGGAAAAGAATGCCTACTAATAAAGAACAAGCACGTAGGGACATAAAACATACATTATGCAACTTCATTTCTGAAAACAATTGATTTTGTTGTATCAGCTAACAATGTGATGTAGGAAACATAAGTTTAGTTTTTTATCGAGTCTCTCGTTGATTGAAAATTTTCACAATCAAGTAAAACCTCAGTTTTTGGAAGCTCATTTGCTTCATTGTGTTTGTCGTTATTTAAAAAATATGCAGTTTTTCTAACATGTTCTATTGAATCAGAAAATTTAGTTCTGCCTCTTTTCAACTGCTGCGTAAGGAAATATTTAACGTTATGTCCAATTGTTACGTTACTTGTTGTTTATTTCAAAATTTCGTCAACTTACTTATTCGTAAAAAGGTTGCGTTTGATGACATGTTCCCTAATGTTACTTTAAGATCTTGTCTAAAGTGTAACACGCTTATCTAGAAATTACTTAGCCATTTGTTTAAAGACACCTATGTCTTTAAATTCATGTTAAATCCTTACTATCCTTACTAATATTATAAATCCGAAAGTGTGTTTGTTTGGTTAATTGGTTTGTTGGTTTACTGGTTTGTTCCTCTTTCACGCATCAACGGAGCAACGGTTTTATTTGATTTTTGGCATGGACATAGTTTGGAAGACTGAAAGTGACATGGGCAACACTGGGCTACATTTTATCACGAAAAAATCATAGTTCCCGTAGGATAGGCAAAACATTTTTTTTATTAGCTTACCAACTTATCCAAATCCATGTCTAACATAGTCAGGCGAAACGCTAATGGATGATAGATAGGTCACATTGGCTGCAAACTTTCATGCACAGAATAAGGAAAATAAAGGAGAACACCCTACGACATGATCACCGCAAAATGGCGTGTAAAGTGCATAGAAATGGATTATTATAAACAAGAAAAAATTCCAATGGGATAGCTTATAAATCAAAATGAGACGCGGACCAAGTCGCGAGTATAAGCTAGTTTATTAAATTCAGGATACTTTACTGGAAACACAGATTCAAATAAATATCGTCACATACACGTTAAATTTTGTTCTTTAGATATGTCAACTGCGAAATACAAGGAACATAAAGTAGCGATTCTTTCTCACTGCATCCTCCACGTGGGGCGTCGATCTTTGGACATTTTTTTATGCAAATTGCTTTATTCATTTGTTTAGTTTTATTGCTCGCTGGTACGTGAAGTGGGTCGCGAATTGCTTGTTTGCTCGTTTATTTCCTTCCATTGTCGGTGTAAATACGGGGAATAACGTTGTCAGGAGGCATTCACTGCATTTTGGGAGAGAGCGTTTGTTTTTCTTTTCTTTTCCTGTAGCACGAGCTTTAGCTGTAATGGTGTTCACTTTTTATCGAACTGAGTTTCAGAAACCTCACCTCTGAGTCATTACCCGTGGTCCCGCTATATAATTTTAATTTGCACGTATGATTGAATTGTGAACTACCTACTTAATAAATTAGGTGCATAAATAATATATTGAACTCGAAAAACCAAGAGCCCGATTTAAGTTTTATGCTTTAGTGTGTAACGAGACCAACTGTTAACACATTCCTATCATTACGTTTACATTTGGTATTTTGGAAAAATTTAGTGTTATAAGTCTACAATGAACTTTTCCGAAGGTACCTACTACGTACAATACTGCACCTGTCGGATATAAGAAGATATTCAAATGTTGCTAATGTAAATAACGTTTTTGCTAATAACTATAACTTTTACCTATTATTATTCTCAAAAGTAGCTACATACCTTCCTACAACTGCGCTTATCGCCTCAAGGGATAAGATTAAAGATGTGCTGTTGCTAATATTACTTCGGGTCATCTCAACCAGAAACGTTATTTCCAGTCTGAGAAACAAAGTTGCCGATCTGACCCTCCAAACAACGCAAGTGAGGCCCAAATGTTTACGCCCCTGAAGTTACTCAGTTAGTGCGAGCATCCTGCAATAGGCGTAACCCGCACGCGGCGCGACTCGCGCAACACTCGTTTATCACCACCGATGAGAGGCATATCTAAGCAGGGCTGCCAGATGAAAACAATCTTAATGATATTTCTGGCCAACATGAGATTTAAAATCTCCATAGGTATCTCAATGTGAAAAGCGCTGTATTCTGCCGCCCAGTGTTTTGCAGTGGTGTAATCCGAACGAATTACAATTAAGGAGCCAAATTGTATTCAATCAATGAAAGTCAATGTCAGTTCATCGGTTTTAGAAAGCACCTATTACGCTAAATTTTACGTTTAAAATAATGTTTGTCATAACGTTATGCCATACAGAATTAAAAATTGTACTTCGAAATAGTTTTGTCGTAGTCTTATTATACTTAGTCTATTTTTTTATCGATAATAGTTCCGCGCTTGACCACCAACTCGCCTGATGGTAGGCGACGTTGCGGTTTATATTTCGAATTCATGAGCATTATCAAAATAAATGTCAAAGTCAAAGAGAAGGATACCTTTGTTCATGGTAGGCACAGCTGGTAGGTAACCCTGCAGGGTATGAGGAGCTAAAAGTACGCAACACCGGTAAAGACCACTCCGAGTCGCGCTTTATTTTTTTCATAAACGAGGATTGATGTGCCAGGTGGCACACTGAGATACGGACTGTTGTTGTTCAAGCTTAACAGTTTAACCCTTTTTCAAACTTGTTTCAGCTTGTTAACTTCTGCAGTTTTATTTTATGTTCATCGTTGTTATTTTTACTCTTTGGAGTATCTTTTACTTTTTAGTTAATTTTGTTGCCATAAAAATCTAGCATGACAAGTTTTTAGTGCAGGTCGAGTTTCAGCCAAACTTGTAATTAGAGTTGGATATTTTGTTATTTTTTGCATTACGGTCACGTTTTGGTCACGGCTTCGGTAGCTTCGAGTTTCGAGTCTGTCTAGTTCGGAACTAAGTAGGTATCATCAAAAATTATCATCGATTTCTTATATATAGCAGCTTCGTTACATTTTCGCATCTTCATGCTAAATGAAAAAAAAAATGAAAATAACTGTATCATGCAGACATCATCCATCCATCCATCCATCAGCCGTAAGACGTCCACTGCTGGACATAGGCCTCCCCAATGGATTTCCAATAAGACCGGTTGGAAGCGGCCTGCATCCAGCGCGTTCCTGCGATCTTTATTATATCGTCAGTCCACCTAGTCGGTGGACGTCCTACGCTGCGCTTGCTGGTCCGTGGTCTCCATTCGAGAACTTTACTGCCCCATCGGCCATCCGTTCTCCGAACTATGTGCCCTGCCCATTGCCACTTTAATTTGCTAATCCGCTGGGCTATGTCGGTAACTTTGGTTCGTCTGCAGATCTCCTCATTTCTCTCTCAGACATCAATATCACTAAATTATGTAAGTCAAAACAAAATCGTAGCCCAGATTTCTACACCCACAGAATTCATTTACCGACGTCAAATCCAGCTATGTTATGAAAAAGTGCGTGGTCAACGTATTATATTTTTCCATTAATATGTATGACTATTAACCCCCAACCGCATTAGCCCCAAGTCGCTGCTTTCTTTGGCCTGCTCTAATATTTTCATCTTTATTCAAAGAGGCCTATGAATAAAACAAGGAGTCCCCGAGTCTTGTTCGATCCACCGACTCTGCAAGATGTTCCACTGTCATAACTTTATTCATTTTGTTGTTAAACTTAATTAAAATAGAGCCAGTAACGCACGAATTACCTAAATTGAGTTTTAATTTTGTGAGGCCCTTTACGAAAATATTCCTCTAAATACTGTGAGTGCTCTTTTTGCCTCTGGGTAATATTAAAATATTTTGTGTACGACGTGTAACCTCTAACGTGGCTTTAAAGCTATTTGTTTTAATAATTAAAACATCCACTCTGACATGCACGTGTTAGATCAGGGTCAAAAGAGGCGGTTACTTTGTCTATTTTCTACCAAAATATCACTGTTAGGATAGAAATCTTACTTTAAACTAATGCAGCAACCCTGATTCTAATATAATAACAAAGAAACTCTTCAATCTGATCCTTTAAATGTTTGTGAGGGTAGTTACCTAACTTGAGGTTTCTAAATTAGTAAAGGAAACAAGTAAGTAAGTAAACTTTGTATATTTTTTTATACTTCATGGGTCCCTCGAGGGTACCACCATGTATTGCAATAATTATGCCACGTTCGCAAGGCCCTAGACGTTTTGAGAAGAAGTGGCAAGAAACTCAAGACGCCATCAGTATAATCTTTTGATACAATATACAATAATCAGTCTCCTTAATTTAGATATTACACAAAGTACTTAACTTTAGCAACATGGCGACGTCCACTCGGCTTGGCTTCGAATATAAAATGTACCGACACTCAGCATAACTAGCTAAGCAAGACTTCAACGTTATTATCAGAATACCGGGAGAACACTAAGAGAGATTCAAAGATACTAAGAGATATTAAGAGATCTTAGGAAACGAAGCCGCGCCAACAGACTGTTTCATACTGATTTCACAAGCTTCCACCATGCCTTACCACCACTGCTCGATGTAAACATTACTAACCACCAATAGGAAACGAGCAAGATGGCGGGCACGGTGGTAGCCTCCATTTTACACAATTGTTAAACATAAAATCATCTTAAACTGTATTTCATACTTATTAGAATTATTAGAACAATTATTGATACGTTTCAAGTCATCTATAACATTATGAAATCACAGTATTAAATAAATAGTGTATGTAAACAACAATGGCCGACATTCGGACGTTCTCAGTTCCATTTAGCTGCCAATAAGTCTTATATTACTTAATACATCTTGTAATCGTTATTAAATATTATAATTATAATAACATTATTAATCTAACACACGTGTGGTGTTACTAAGTTAGGCGTTTTTTTTCCCTTTTGTTGAAATGAATATTTTTCGCATACATCGTGATGACTGAAATAATATTAAAATATTTATTCGTAAAAAATAGCACAAACGAATACAATCGTACAGAATTCGAATAGTTCACTCGAATCGACGTATGTAATGTTCAGATTATTATTATTTGTGATTTTTCAAAAACCGCTTAACCAATTTCAACAAATTTTAAATAGAATCACTTCTGAAGTATGATCTGCCAAAAAATAATCATCAAAATCAGTTCACAATTATTAGTGGAGTAGTCGCGTAACATATGCAATCAAATAGAGAACTTCCTTTTTTGATGTCGGTTAAAAATAACATAAATGAGCGTGAGTGTGAAAGAAAATTAAAAAGCACATGTAACCAAATGAATTCAAGAGTAATTACATCAAAATAAATTGAATATGCATTTTATTGTACATCTTTAGAGTCGGTGCAAATTTGATTTGTCACAATTCTATCACCCCAAGGCGGAGCCACTCACGCAAAATACATTCGAAAATTGGCAGTAGCTATGACAAAGGGTCCGTTGACTCTGTTATTAAGCTTGAACACACTTACGAGTCAGCCTGAGGCGTCAATACCTCCCTATCCAATAAATAAGAACTGGCTGAGTTGCGAACACAATTTAACTTGAAATAAAATTTTGTTACCCTTCGCGGGAGTCGTATAAGGCACGGAAGGGAGAGATCTTTGAACACTATCTTTTGAACATCGAGGGAAAACGGCTCCCGACTTCTTTGTGTGTAACGTGCCTAATGATATGGAGAGATTAGGTGAGGATTTAAACTTTGTAATGCGATGTTCGACTTCGGAAATCATTTCGGCAGTCGGAAATCAGATATCCTGAAAACGTAAAATAATTCTATAGTAGGTATATATAAATATATATTCGTCAGGCAAGACCAAACCGGCATGTCTGAAAAGTGCTCACATTCTAAAAAAAAATACCAATACGGACTAGAGTCCGTATTTAGTATTTAAACCTGTATTTAGTCTGCGTGGTGCGCTATAGCCTAAGGACATATCTTGTTATAAAAACGATAGATGGTTTAATTGGTATTGATCGTCTACCGGTGGATGAGATATTGAAAAATATGAGATGACTATATTAAGGACAATCGGTAAAAAACTCTTGCATTTACACTTCCTAACCCCAATTATGCAAGGACGCACTTATAGAAAGTTAGTTAACGGCGGAACGCAAACAAGGCAAAGCACGGTAATTACCTACTGTCTAGACCAAAGTATGATAAATCCACATATTCCGTGTTAAACGATCGCGATAACCATTTCCCAGTCTCAAATCACAACACCGTTGTAATAATGGAATCTCCACGAGCAAACAACAGTTCGTGTCAGTCTGATACCTATCAATTTCACGCGATTCAGAAGGATCTGTTAGAAAAACACGGATTCAATGTGATATTGAACAAGGAAGAGGATATAGAAAAAGCTTTTATTTTTCTCAGAACAAAGGTAAAGTAGTTATTGATATTTTTATGAAAGTGCCTAAGGCCTCGTTTACGGAGACGCGGGGCGTCGCGCGTTGCGTGCGGCGGCGCGGCCCGCACTTTATTCAAACATATTATTTGTTTAAGTTTAAGGGCGTTGTATAAGGGCGTTCACGGAGAAGCAAAGTATGCGCCGCCGCGATGCTTCGCTGCCAATCGCTGCTCGCTTGGAGGAACTGCCGCAAGCACCGCGACGGGCACCGCCACTCTTTCCGTCTCTCATCTCTATATGAACAACATCGTATATTGCCATATCTTTGTGTTTGCGAAGCACGCACTGTCTGTCTATGAACAGAAAAAACGTCCCACGCGCCGTGAAAAGCCACGCCGCACGTGACGCGCGAATCCCCGCGTCACCGTAAACGATTCCTAAGTTTCACAAATTATTAAGAAGTGAACTCTGTTTTTTTTTCAAATCTAGAACGTGTGTGAATACGTGCATGATTGTAAACTGTCAGATTTTTATTAAATCACATTATGATTTCAAACTCTTTTTACCAGTTATCAGTTTGTGACCAATGTACCTACTTAGTTGAAATTATGATATATAAAATGTATCGCTACAGCAAGTTGATATCCACAGGACACAAAAATTATGCAGTTTCATCAAAATTCATTTTGAATTCCAAAATAAATACACACATATAACCTAAAACAAATAGCTATTAGGTATACGAAATGAAGTTAACGACAGTAAATAATATCAAAACTAAGACTAATTGATCTTGAATGCGTCCAAAAATAAGGTTTCCTTTGACATTACCAAATCTTTGCACAGCCTCTTGTGGGAACCAACACTTGTGGCAATCAACACTGGTGGCAACGTCTACGTTTCCACGTTTTCGCAAACGTATCACGTATTTCTTTGTTTTTGTTTTGGATAGACACGTGTATGTTAAGGAAACTCATTTAGATAAGAATTGAGAAGCTCCGCCGGATGCTGAGTGACTGAGATAAAACGAAATATATTTTTTTCACCTAGATAAATCGGTGAAGTCAGATCTTTAGTCATCAGGCTTTGAAGTATTAGAAGATTTGTATTGGTTTTAGCAAATTACTCCATAATTTTATAAAATCTGTTCTTAACCTGGCGTTTCGGTGAAAAAAAAACATCGTGTGGCAACCTGCATACGTCCGTAGAAGCAATGCGATGGCGCATGTGAATCTACCAACCCGTACTGAGCCAACGTGGTGGATATGGCCCAATTAGCCTTCGTGGCTTAACCTATATAAAATAATCGGCCAAGTACGAGTCGGACTCGCGCACGGAGGGTTCCGTACTGTATGGGAGCCCCCCTTAAATATTTATATTATTTTAATTTTATTATTTATTATTGAAGTGAATATAAAACTAAGTATTCTGTAAAAATTTCAAGCGTCTACTTGTTACTATTATTAATATAGAGCAAAAAACGTCTAAAAATTCAGGTTTGTTGTATGGAAGCCCCCCTTAAATATTTATTTAATTCTCTTTTTAGTACTTATTTTTTGTTATAGCGGCAACAGAAATACATCATCTGTGAACATTTCAGCTGCCTAGCTATAATGGTTCATGAGATACAGCCCGGTGACAGACGGACAGACGGACATCGAAGTCTTAGTAATAGGGTCCCGTTTTTCCCTTTGGGTACGGAACCCTAAAAAGGCGCTAGTACAGTACTAAAATATTGCACAGAAATAGGTAACCATTAAGTTGTCAAGAGCCTACCCAGACAAGCCTATGATATCAAATAAATAAATTATTTCTTTCTTTCTTTCTTATAGGCTTCTGTAAAATTATGTGAAAATAACATCTAATTAAAATGATATCAGTTTCTGGTTGAAACTCTGAGCTGTGCTAAGTCAAAAATATAGTTTTTTTACTCCATGCATTGGTAAGGTAAACGTACGTAATTGCGGACGAGTCCCAGAACGCGGACGTTACTCGGTTTTTTAATTTTTGTAATTTTCTACGAAAGTTTAACTTAATCTTATGAATGACAATGAATTCTTGGTTATTTTTTAAAGTATTATTCAGGCAAAACTGTACACGTAGTGTAATAGTGTCCAAACCAAATGTTCTCAAAAGTGCGGTGTCGTAAAATTTTCGTTAATTTGTTAATTCAGTAGCTGAATTTGGTGCCTACCCTGTCATCAACTTTAGTTCGTTTCTTAGTTGTGTAATGTGATACGGTAACTGTGCTATTTTATTACGATACTTAGATAAATTACCCAATATTATAACCTATAATCTAGACATAATCTTTTTGATTGTTTATAATATTTGTGTATCCGCCTACTGGTACTCACTAAACCCGTACTTGTCCTAATGCACGGACAATAATAACATTTTCCGTCCGAGAAGTGGGACTCATATCAGTTCTTTAATACCCGTTGTACCAAAGTTCGGATCTCGACCTTATTGCCTTGAAATAAGTCTCAGTTTTCCTTGCATGTAAGAACATCGTTTTAAAAACCGTGAAAAATGCTATTATTATAGTTTGATTGCGTCTTATTCCTTTTAATTTAGAATTATTTTGGACTGATTCAAGCAATAGTCGTATCTTGTCTGCGTTAGTATTGCTTACTCTTGTCTGACAAAGATAATTTTATTGTTTTGGTCGATTTATAATATTTATTTAAAACAATATTATAACATTAAAGCATATGCTTCAATATTTTTACATAATGTTTAAAAGATTATCTTAAGTAAAATTTTTTGTGCTTAGATTTTGATATTATGTTTTTATTTTCTATGAAACACTAAACTTTTGGTGTTTCATAGAAAATGACAAACACTGGTTTTGTCATAAATAAGTAGGTAGTAAAAAGTGAATAAGTAAGTTCGTATGGGCCGGGTGGCTAGTCCTAGTGTCAGAGTTAAAACCTATCTCGTGATTCAGCCATTTTTTTGACTAAGTTAATTATTATATAGATAACACAATAATCAACTATAGCACTAAAAAGTAGGGATTAAGATTATAATATAATAAAACAATTTGATTTTCTAAGTTACAACCGAATCTTCTTACTCGTATACCTCTATAAACATGTGATGGTGATAAATAGTTAAAATTAGAAGAAAAATTACTACTACGTAATTTGTTCTTTTTCTGTGTAGAGGCGTAATTCGTTCCGCGTGAGGTGTTTTGTGTACATATTTCCTTTTTAAGAAAGCGTGTCTCTAGACCACTGGCACAACTGCTGCAGTGGCTTGGATGGTATATGAAATGATAACGATATACGAGTAGATAACGAAACTGATGACAATGGAGAAGTGTCATGCAATCTGTTAATTATTCTAGTGTTTTCTGTGATCAGCCACGAGAAAGTTGGCTATCGGTGGCTCTCAGTTCAGATCTCAGGCTCTCGCTCTGCTCTCAAGCTCTCAGCTCTTAGTGCAAGTTACTATTTAAGTTGCAGTGACCAGTTATGAGGCCTACCATAAGTCTTGCTGCTAAAACTTCAATAGGTCGTTGTTGTATTTCTATTCAGATTTAGGAAAGTAGCTTTAGAGTGCCTGATTTTCTTCCTTTTATTCCACATATTCTGTGTTTTTTTTTCGTTATCACGGTGCAGGAACCTGAGAACTTCCGACGCTGTCGGCTTACAGTGTTTTATCGCCTCGTCTTCAACCTGTTTTCTCGTACCCTCTTTAGAAAGCGTTTCTGCTATGTTGTTGCCCGAGTTCTTTAGATTGAAATGAGTTGCTATACGTTTTCCGTACGTTTTCTAGCTTTTTTTACCTTTACCTTGAATAGGTGGCGCATATTTGTATACTCTTGTCAGTTCATTGGTGCATCGGTGCTCATAGCTTTGTTGAAAAGATTTCTGACCTTTTGTTTTAGCATAGTTACTATTCCACTATCGGTTTTTTTAGTACTGAAGAATTAAAGCTCTCATTTTTCAACGGGCAAGCTTTTTCATAGTTCTTTATCAAAGGCTGTATCAAGACTTCTGTCATGATCTCTATTTCCTGCCGCAACAGTTGCGTACTTTGATCTAGCAGTTCCTCTATATAGCTATTTTGAGTTCATTTCTAAAAGTTGCTATTTCGGTTTGCTTCAGGTTCGTGCTTCAGAACCAAAATATTTATTAGTTGCCACGCGCCACTTATTGATTGTTGAAAAGATATTGCTGGAAACCAGTGTGATGTCGATAATTGATGCCTAAGGCGTTACGAAAGTAAACTCAGCACCATGGTTTAATAGGTTTGAATAATGTCCGAAGATAAAGTCAAGTACTTTATTTCTTTTCTCATTTGTATTGGGAGAGTCCCACACAGTACAGTGGGCGTTTGAGTCAGATCCTACTTTACTTTCTTGTTTTTTACTTGTACTAAAAGCATTAATTCTTCGACCGCCAGATGTTGCGCCACTTCTGTGATACTTAGGTACGCCGTGTTCTAAAGGTTTAACTATACTACTAGGTAATTTTAGAGACTGGTATCTAATTTAGTTACAGTGAGATCATCATTACACAAATGTGTCACCTATAAGACGCCTAATACGGACCTGTGGGATATAATTATATATGAGTACGCATTTCATTTGGCATGGGAAGACTGAATACATTACCTCGGGGATCACTAAAGCTGCTTATATTGCCACGGACTAAATACGGTTCTTATACCAGTGCTATTGTGTTAACTACCTAACGTTTCAGCAATTTTTTTCACAATCTTATTATTGTTTTGTTTGAAATATTATATTTTGTTGCATGTAAGCTATTATTTCTTAGATTTATAAGATATTAAATGGCTTAAACTAAAATATCATGTAATAATAAGTAATAATACAATATTAAGGCAATTTGAAAAAGTTTATTTCCAAAAACTTATGATCTAGGTATAATTTAAATTCTAATGTAAAGTAAATAGAGTTCTAATTCGTATAGCGTCCGGGAATTAGGACGATTTGTCCAAGATTTTAAAGTTCATACAAATAATAATACATTAGAAGGGCAATTTAAATACTAATGTACAGCAAATAGAGTTCAATTTCGTATAACGTCCGGGAATTGGGACGACATTCCGCGCATTAGGACAAATCGTCCGCGATTTGGTACATTTGGGTATTTTTTTACATTTTGGATATTAATTCCTATTAAAGCTATTACAAATTAGAAAAAGTTTAATTATTATAAAACTCAGATAAATGCCCTACCTGGTCATATTTATTTTGTTGTTGTAAGTCTATTAGTATCAGCGTAGTATTACTGCAAAGTCAGCGAAGTTCAAAAACGTCCGTACATTGGTACGTTTACCTTAATATCGAGCAATAATGGAAAGGTATTTTTATGCTTGAATTGCAACACCTTAAAATCATTCTCAAAAATTGGTGACAAAAATGACTACTTACTCGAAACGAATAATATATCTTTCTATCATGGGGTACAAAGAAAAACGGTAATTTCATATTCAGTCAGTTCCCTGGTTCATATTTCAGTGAAGACAAAAGACAATTGAAGCATGGGAGTGTGTACACGAAACCAATTCACAATTTCCATTTTCTATGAATAGATAAGTCATATCTTATTCTCGGTATTGAATTTTTTACGACTACTCCTTTGCATACTACGAGTACGAGCGATGAGATACGGTGTGGATAGTTCTTACTATTTTTGAAAATTGCTTGGCACATTATTTTGTATGAGTTTCCTTCAATCGTATTTCGATAACCTCTGGACATGATTTATTGCATAGTCCTAAAAATCATAAATCATGACCAGAAGTTATTTATTATTTATTAGACTTAAATATTTCTAAGTCTAAAAAATTATTTATAAATTAAATAGTCGATTAAATATAGGTACAGTTAGATTGTTTATATGTAGAAATCTTCTTAAGGAAATAACTGTTATTTTCCATATTTACAGCAACATTGCATTTTGCTTCATTGTACCTACACTAAAACAAAACCATGTACGCTCGTATGTGTATATACGAGTATTCCTAAATCCATGTTGTGTATCATTTTATAATTTGTATTTTTTTATTCTTAAAAAAGCCACAGTAACTCGTTTCCAACAGCTGAGTTATTGCTAAGGCTCTTTACAAATATGTGCAATGCAATAAATTAATTCACCACATTAAACATTGAAAATTAAACACTATTCACGTAAAAGTCACACGACAAAACAAAGTTACTTGCCACAAAACCGCTTGACCCAACCTCCACACTATTTACCTCCAAACTTAATAATAGCTCTAAAACCTCTGACCTCTCGCATTTCTATGTAAATGATTTGGATAATTTTACAAACAGAAATAATTTCCTATAGTACATTGACATAGATGTAACTTTAGGAGGAGCGGGCTCATGTACAAAACTAAAATGAGTACCAGCAAACAGCACTGCACTGTTTTTCAATGTCCGATGTCCTGCGCTAATGTAAGAACGTTATGTTTCGCTCCGCTCTCGAGAGCTACTCAAATATAATATATCAAATACATCGATATAACACCCGTATCTACGTATACTATAGGGCATAAAGTGTTAATAGAAAAAAATCTCAACCCCACAATGTCACTCCCCTCATTGAAAAAATATATTTCTTTAAAAAAGAAGTATGTTGTGTAATAGGAATAGTTCGTAAAAATAACACAAAATTGATCACAACAATAATAATTGAGGTACGAGGCAAGTTAGATTCAAGCAACCTCAACGTAGTTATATGTATAAATACTTACATAACATGTAGTTACACTACACTTAGCCCTATTTTTTCAGCATGGGTGAATAAAAAACATGCAAGTGGAGTCACTCCGCGCGGAAGAAGTGAAACTTCGACGCAACAGTGCTTTCATACCCTCTCCTAGGTAGCGTAAAAGTTTAACGCAACCATGTTGGAAGTCGCATTAGAAGTATCACTTCAATAATAAAACACAATATTTAAACTACCACCTCCAAATATGCACGTCTGTGCTGCTTATAGCTATTCAAGTTGGACGTTCGACACAATACATAGTAGCGGACAACATGCTTACACTCTGAACGCAATGCTTAATGAACTGAGAGAAAATGATGGATGAGAGAGCTATAATATTTTGGGAAGAAATGTTTGGTAAATAATTCGTAGGAAAACATATTCTGGGCCGCGGAATATTAGATTATTTGGGTAGGTATGCAAATTGTGCTCTGTGCTTTGTAACGATGTAAAGTTTGGCAAACATCTAATAAAGTGTAATATACCCGTTTGTAAGAACTGATGTGGAATAAATTCAAGGGAAAGTTTCATATTGAACATTTCCGTATCGCAGAAGTAAGACCAAAAGACAGTTTATATTTTCTTTCAATTTTTGACCGACGAACCGGAGGAGGTACTCAATTCGACACGTATTTTCTTTTTATATATCTATAACATTTTTCATAGTGGTCCGATTTTAATATTTTTTTTTCTTCATAACAATATATTCCGAAAATGGTCCCATTTAAATTTTATTGAAATCGGCTGAGCCATTATTGATAAATCAACAATAATGTGAAAAATGCTACATCGATCGGTGCGAAATATTCGCGAATTCTATACACGGGTGAAGTCGGTCATTCTGTTTTTGCAAAAAATAATTATATGAGCTATTTTAATAAGACTGTGCAGTTTACTTTGCTTTGTAGTTCACTTGACCTGGACCTTAGGAAACAAGGCATTATACAAAAGATATCGATTCTGCTAGGTACTTCTAAGAATACTTAGTTCAATTTAAATATTAAAGAAAAAAAACACGACATTAAACATTTCTAGTTTAAGTTACAACATGTACCTAACAACAGAAACGGCACTATTATTATGCATTATTCTTTACAAGCAACATGTACCTAACAATACAAACGGCACTATTATTATGCTTATTCTCGTATTTATTTGGTACATTTCCAACCTACAAAACATGTAAATAGAGCAAGATTAAGGATTCGCCGATTCATTATATCTGTGCGGAATTCACCACAACACTGCCAAGCATTGAAACGTGTATCTGTAGAGGTGGTGATCTGAAAATTGCATAGATACTACGAGTATGTTTGATATTCCACGCCTCAAACGAAGCTGATGAGCATCCTATCAAAGCGTATACCTACTAAAACAACAATCCTGAACGTTAAGTTATTTACATCGTACGTACGTCTCCTTGGATTTTTTAGCTCAAAAACACTTAGATTATTTATCAATAAAAAGGTTCTACACCTAGGCTTTTGGAAATCACATCCTCTAAATAGCTTTTGTTGGATTAGTCTTCAGACCTAGTAAGGTACGAAAAGGGAATCTCAAAGTATCCGAAGAGGACTAATCACCTGTAAAGTCGTAAGTAGAGAAAATCAAAGTGGAAATTGTTGAGATAGTGAAAAAAAGAGCTGCTAAAAAAATCATTCTCTTTAAAACCGGTACCACTTCAATCATGAATTCATGATTGATTATTGGCATTGACATATAATTTATTCCTATAAAGGACCGGATGGTAGGACCGGGTGGTCCGGTCCTTTATAGGAATGTATTATATGTCAATGCCTCCAAGTGTAGTTCGGTTCCTATCTGTGCCTCCTTGGGTCGCAATAGCAATATAGAATAAGTACGTATTTAACCACACTAAATGCTCTTTTGTTGCACGTAAAACTTTACTGCGTAACTGTACTTATGGGTGCCAGTTTGTTTTAGGTTTACTGCCTTAGTGTAATGGGCCTCTGATTATTTAGTCATGGCGCTCGAGAGAGCTGAAAACCATGAAAATGACTCTACTCTGCTTTCGTAAATCTAACGCCATCCTGGAAAAAGAAAGCAAGAAAGAAAACCAGGAGTCGCGAGTGTGTCAGTAGTCATCTTATCTACATCATTTCCTAAAGTCAGGAAAATCATAAAACTTGCATGAAATCCAGAGTGTTCTCAAGAAAAGCTCCAAGATTACTATAGATAAAGGTTCGAGAATCGACTTCGCCTTATAAAATAATATTAAAATCAATAAACTATCAATAGCTTTATTTCAAAGTGATCAGAATTTACACTCTTATACGGACACGGGATATCCCTCCATTTCGGAAATGAGAAACACTGGCCCAAGCTCTATCTGGCTTCAAGAGTTCTGCACACTAATGAAAATACAGCATTGATCAAGTAGCACTTACGGCTAGTATTTAAATAATGAGATGTAGCAATAATAAGAAGCGTTCGACGGAATACGAGTATATCTTAGCGTCTAGGAAAGAAATAGCACATTTATTTTTGGGTTCATACCTATGTTTTGCTGGCATCGACTTGGCATTTTTTCTTTTTACGGGGAACTACCTATTTCCAAATATAAATATTTGACAAGTCGAATATAACGCTATTGACCCGAATGTGACGAATTTTTGTACGGAAGTAGATATAATTTAAGTTGTTAAAAGCAATTCTATTTTTAAGTGACTTCCAAAAATAGAGGAGGTTCTATGTTTGTCTGTATATTCATCGATATTTTTGCTAATTTTTCGCCAATTGTGAACAATTTTTTTTTATTCGCAATGGTATAAGTACTCTCGAGGTGGTCTCGAAACTATAGAAACAAACTTAGCTTTAGAGCTACATTGTCATAAATATATTCTTTCACCAAGAGTTGTCACAGTGAACTTCTTACTAATCAGACACAAATGAGCTAATTTCGCCGAGGCGCCACTAAGTATTTATATCCAAATCAGCTTCCACCAGTCACTCGGTATGATCAAAAGCAAACTCACCCCAATTCGAAAGTTTGATATCTCCAACCCTGTCTATATTTCAGTACTGAAATGACCGCTGTCCTTCCTATTGTTCAACGTCCCCATAGATTTGCAAAAGTCCCAACGTCCTGTCATAATAATAGCGCCCCAAAATTTACTGTAAATCGAGTAATACCTATTAACATCGGGTCGTCATTGGGGATGTGTTAACTAGGCTTGTTGTTTCACTCTTAATTGGCTATAGAGTCATAATTCAGTGATAACAAAAGGCGAACGGCATCGGTGTGATACCAATTATCATTGCGAAATTGAGTTGAGAGTGTAGGTATATTTGGGATGAAAAGTGAAAAGTCGCTTCCTTTGGGTTTTGGGGCGTTTCATCCACGCATACACGTTGTGGTGTGAATTGCGATTGATATTTTAAGAATTATTTGTAGACCCCGCGTAATGTGGTTGTCTATCTAGGTAGGGCTTCAAGTAGCACATTACACAACGGCCATTTAAAAGGAATTGATAGTAATAGTAAAATAAATAACATTCTGATGAAAAAAAAAAAAAAACAAAAACGACAGACACAAAACGGACTGGCCCTGGTTTAGGTGAAAATAGCAACCAAAGAATGCGAGGAGAAGGGAAAAGAGGAAGAACATCACAATAAAATTGATTAACGGCTTAAATACTATTACCATGCATCTCTTGTGATCTAAAAAAACTCACCAAATACACTCTTCATACCACGGTACAAACCGCGTACAACTTAGTATGAAACGCCCAATGCCCCCTCAGTCTGACGGGTGGTAAATAAATGTTAACATCCCCTTGAAAAGGTAGCGTGATATCACTTTATAAGCCCTGGGGATATGTGAATATCAGCTTTGAATGATACTGTAGAAGTGTAGACATAATGTGATTGCTTTTCACCACCTGAGCCAATACGGTGAACGTAAAATTACGATTCATTTTATTTTGAGAGAGTTTAGAGTCAGCAAGAACACGGTAATAAGATTATAAGGCTATAGAATAGGTAGTATGTAGTATGAATTATAATAATTAATTACTTCAGGTTTAGGATGTTCGTTGGAGGCAGGTATATAAAGTAGAGTGACTACTGTTCTCTCACTATGGGCCTTATCAGTAAGATCCAGGAAGCCCAAAAGCTATGGAGAGGACTATTTGCCGAGTAGATCTGCGATATCGGATCAGAAATGAGGAGCTCCGTAAAAGAACCAAACTGGCCGACATTGACCAGCGGATAGCTTAGTTGAAATGGCAGCGGACTTTGAATAGCACGAAAAACTGATGACCGATAGGTCGACTTTTTTAGAGCAAAAACTACAAAACGCAGCACAAGACGTTACACAAGAGTTTAATTAACGGACGTCCTAATTAAGACCGCAGTATTGGGCTGGATGCAAGCCACTTCCAGTCGTTCTTATTGGAGATCTATGAGGGAGATCTACGTCCTGCAGTGGACGCCTTATGGCTGAAACGGCGACGACGATATGAAGTAGAAGGGCATTACTCGTACAGATAATGAACAAGCCACTGTTAAATCCGTGAGTCTCGTGCAGTGGTATCGTTGTCTTAATTAATGTTTCCTCGAATGTCACCATTAAGTGTGTTGTCTGGTCGCCGGGAACAATGCTGGAAATGGAGCTTTGTTATGAGACTCCGCTGTATAAGCGTCGTGCCGTTCGGGGAAACTGTTTGTAGCTCTTTGTTTGTGATTGTTTACAGATAAGGTGATGATTTATATGATTTTATTCACGTATTTCCACGTATCGACAAGCGCAGCGTGAAACGTCCACTTGCAAAAGTTGCAAGCCGCTTCGAACCGGTTTTATTAGAGATCTATATAAGATGCTTATGTCCAACAGTGAACGGCGTAGGCATGGTTGATGGATGGATTCATATCACCGACAAAATATTCTTGATAAACGCTAGTCAGCGTTCTGAAGTAACGGTTAAAATTTTTAAGCCACACTTTTTCTTTAATCAAATTAATTTAAACTAAGCTCACAAAAACCGTGCTCATCACTCGAAACTTTTAAAAGCAGACAGCGGCCAACAAAAACGACTTCGACGTCAAAAATTACAAACCATTCGAAACAAAATACTCGGCAAAAAGTTCTCCCCAATCTGACCAGCTCGCCCTAAAAGTTAAGCGCGACAGACACCCTACTTTCCTGCTATATTAAACGCACTCTGTATCTGTTTGGGTAAAACTGTGGAGTTCGGGGACTAGTGGTCAGAGAATTGGTAGCGTTAGAATGTTGGTAGCATTGTTGTACGGAATCACTTTAATAAAGAAGTTTTGTAAGTCATTAATGGTGAACGTGCGCCTGTCTGCGCCAAATGAGCCGTACTGCCTTAGAAATTCCAAACGCGTACTTACAACATTTAACAGAATAATTAATTATTTTTCGCAAAAAATCGCACCACCGTCTTCCGCAATTCGATTCCGAATTCGAATAGTTTGGATGTGACATTCAATTACATACATTATTGTTGATGGATCAAAAACGGCTCAGGCGATTTCGATAAAATTTAAATTTTCATCGGGAGTACCTATACCGTATCGAAATAAAAAGATTTTTGGGCGAAAATATCGAAGAACATACAGACGAAAATCGTACCTCCTCTGGGCAAGTATCGTGGTCTGCAAACAGACGAAGGAGGCATTGCCGGAGTTAAATCCGCGATACTCCCGTCGGCTGCTAAACCTTATGTAACAAACCTGGTCGCGAAACCAAATTGTAACATGCCTAGCCTAACCTGCCTAATTAACCTCATTTATAAACCTAAGAAAAGTTGAAACTATTTTGAGAAACCTGTCTAAATTAAAATATCAGAGAAAATGATTATAGAACCTTGATTTGCTTCCAATGAATCCTAGCTTTATGTCAAACTAGCTATGCGTCCTGATTCTACCTGATTGTGAACAATTATAAATTGAACCTCATGAAAGAAATATCCTAAGATATTAAGAATGCATTAAATATCGATACAGATATTCAATAAGATCCCAGCTTACATTTCGTAATGATAAATCACAAGAAATACAAATACTAAAATGTGAACCTATCAGGTTCAAATTCTAATACTTACTCCTAGCGCCATCTGCTTCCGGATCACTTGAGCCTACATTTTGATACAAGTATTCTGCAGTGAAATTCCTATCATAATTATCTAATCTATTTTACCTATTTATACGTTAGTTTGGCCAGTGTTCGTTTAGTAGTGGATCCTGCGTTATAGACCGCATTAACCCTAGGTAAAGGTGATTCGAAATACATAACTACCTAATTGATTACCTAAGTTCAGAACAAAATCCCTTTGTTTTACCTATCTCGAACTTTTATGAACTTGAAAGTATATTACTAATCTCAGAGTGAAATGAAATACCTAGCTAATGCCTCAAGAGTTTTTTAGAAATAATGATTCTAGAGCTTCTCTGTTTTATATGGAGTTTATTTAGAATATTTTTGAATTATATAAATAAGCTTCAATAAAGCTAGGTATAAAATATTGATTTAGTTGCATAAAAAATATTAGACATGAGATGAGAAGGAAATTCCATTAAATTAGTACTTTAGAACAAAAAAAACTCTATTATTGAACTAATATTATTATCAAACTACGCATATAATAAAAGATTGGAATGCCAGAAAGAATAGTATTAATTTATTTCTGACAATTAATTTTAATATTTTAAATTTATTGAATTTTATTTAGGTATCAGAGATTTATTTTATTTTATGTTTATCTCTGATTATTTAGTCATGGCGCTCGAGAGAGCTGAAAACCATGAAAATGACTCTACTCTGCTTTCGTAAATCTAACGCCATCCTGGAAAAAGAAAGCAAGAAAGAAAACCAGGAGTCGCGAGTGTGTCAGTAGTCATCTTATCTACATCATTTCCTAAAGTCAGGAAAATCATAAAACTTGCATGAAATCCAGAGTGTTCTCAAGAAAAGCTCCAAGATTACTATAGATAAAGGTTCGAGAATCGACTTCGCCTTATAAAATAATATTAAAATCAATAAACTATCAATAGCTTTATTTCAAAGTGATCAGAATTTACACTCTTATACGGACACGGGATATCCCTCCATTTCGGAAATGAGAAACACTGGCCCAAGCTCTATCTGGCTTCAAGAGTTCTGCACACTAATGAAAATACAGCATTGATCAAGTAGCACTTACGGCTAGTATTTAAATAATGAGATGTAGCAATAATAAGAAGCGTTCGACGGAATACGAGTATATCTTAGCGTCTAGGAAAGAAATAGCACATTTATTTTTGGGTTCATACCTATGTTTTGCTGGCATCGACTTGGCATTTTTTCTTTTTACGGGGAACTACCTATTTCCAAATATAAATATTTGACAAGTCGAATATAACGCTATTGACCCGAATGTGACGAATTTTTGTACGGAAGTAGATATAATTTAAGTTGTTAAAAGCAATTCTATTTTTAAGTGACTTCCAAAAATAGAGGAGGTTCTATGTTTGTCTGTATATTCATCGATATTTTTGCTAATTTTTCGCCAATTGTGAACAATTTTTTTTTATTCGCAATGGTATAAGTACTCTCGAGGTGGTCTCGAAACTATAGAAACAAACTTAGCTTTAGAGCTACATTGTCATAAATATATTCTTTCACCAAGAGTTGTCACAGTGAACTTCTTACTAATCAGACACAAATGAGCTAATTTCGCCGAGGCGCCACTAAGTATTTATATCCAAATCAGCTTCCACCAGTCACTCGGTATGATCAAAAGCAAACTCACCCCAATTCGAAAGTTTGATATCTCCAACCCTGTCTATATTTCAGTACTGAAATGACCGCTGTCCTTCCTATTGTTCAACGTCCCCATAGATTTGCAAAAGTCCCAACGTCCTGTCATAATAATAGCGCCCCAAAATTTACTGTAAATCGAGTAATACCTATTAACATCGGGTCGTCATTGGGGATGTGTTAACTAGGCTTGTTGTTTCACTCTTAATTGGCTATAGAGTCATAATTCAGTGATAACAAAAGGCGAACGGCATCGGTGTGATACCAATTATCATTGCGAAATTGAGTTGAGAGTGTAGGTATATTTGGGATGAAAAGTGAAAAGTCGCTTCCTTTGGGTTTTGGGGCGTTTCATCCACGCATACACGTTGTGGTGTGAATTGCGATTGATATTTTAAGAATTATTTGTAGACCCCGCGTAATGTGGTTGTCTATCTAGGTAGGGCTTCAAGTAGCACATTACACAACGGCCATTTAAAAGGAATTGATAGTAATAGTAAAATAAATAACATTCTGATGAAAAAAAAAAAAAAACAAAAACGACAGACACAAAACGGACTGGCCCTGGTTTAGGTGAAAATAGCAACCAAAGAATGCGAGGAGAAGGGAAAAGAGGAAGAACATCACAATAAAATTGATTAACGGCTTAAATACTATTACCATGCATCTCTTGTGATCTAAAAAAACTCACCAAATACACTCTTCATACCACGGTACAAACCGCGTACAACTTAGTATGAAACGCCCAATGCCCCCTCAGTCTGACGGGTGGTAAATAAATGTTAACATCCCCTTGAAAAGGTAGCGTGATATCACTTTATAAGCCCTGGGGATATGTGAATATCAGCTTTGAATGATACTGTAGAAGTGTAGACATAATGTGATTGCTTTTCACCACCTGAGCCAATACGGTGAACGTAAAATTACGATTCATTTTATTTTGAGAGAGTTTAGAGTCAGCAAGAACACGGTAATAAGATTATAAGGCTATAGAATAGGTAGTATGTAGTATGAATTATAATAATTAATTACTTCAGGTTTAGGATGTTCGTTGGAGGCAGGTATATAAAGTAGAGTGACTACTGTTCTCTCACTATGGGCCTTATCAGTAAGATCCAGGAAGCCCAAAAGCTATGGAGAGGACTATTTGCCGAGTAGATCTGCGATATCGGATCAGAAATGAGGAGCTCCGTAAAAGAACCAAACTGGCCGACATTGACCAGCGGATAGCTTAGTTGAAATGGCAGCGGACTTTGAATAGCACGAAAAACTGATGACCGATAGGTCGACTTTTTTAGAGCAAAAACTACAAAACGCAGCACAAGACGTTACACAAGAGTTTAATTAACGGACGTCCTAATTAAGACCGCAGTATTGGGCTGGATGCAAGCCACTTCCAGTCGTTCTTATTGGAGATCTATGAGGGAGATCTACGTCCTGCAGTGGACGCCTTATGGCTGAAACGGCGACGACGATATGAAGTAGAAGGGCATTACTCGTACAGATAATGAACAAGCCACTGTTAAATCCGTGAGTCTCGTGCAGTGGTATCGTTGTCTTAATTAATGTTTCCTCGAATGTCACCATTAAGTGTGTTGTCTGGTCGCCGGGAACAATGCTGGAAATGGAGCTTTGTTATGAGACTCCGCTGTATAAGCGTCGTGCCGTTCGGGGAAACTGTTTGTAGCTCTTTGTTTGTGATTGTTTACAGATAAGGTGATGATTTATATGATTTTATTCACGTATTTCCACGTATCGACAAGCGCAGCGTGAAACGTCCACTTGCAAAAGTTGCAAGCCGCTTCGAACCGGTTTTATTAGAGATCTATATAAGATGCTTATGTCCAACAGTGAACGGCGTAGGCATGGTTGATGGATGGATTCATATCACCGACAAAATATTCTTGATAAACGCTAGTCAGCGTTCTGAAGTAACGGTTAAAATTTTTAAGCCACACTTTTTCTTTAATCAAATTAATTTAAACTAAGCTCACAAAAACCGTGCTCATCACTCGAAACTTTTAAAAGCAGACAGCGGCCAACAAAAACGACTTCGACGTCAAAAATTACAAACCATTCGAAACAAAATACTCGGCAAAAAGTTCTCCCCAATCTGACCAGCTCGCCCTAAAAGTTAAGCGCGACAGACACCCTACTTTCCTGCTATATTAAACGCACTCTGTATCTGTTTGGGTAAAACTGTGGAGTTCGGGGACTAGTGGTCAGAGAATTGGTAGCGTTAGAATGTTGGTAGCATTGTTGTACGGAATCACTTTAATAAAGAAGTTTTGTAAGTCATTAATGGTGAACGTGCGCCTGTCTGCGCCAAATGAGCCGTACTGCCTTAGAAATTCCAAACGCGTACTTACAACATTTAACAGAATAATTAATTATTTTTCGCAAAAAATCGCACCACCGTCTTCCGCAATTCGATTCCGAATTCGAATAGTTTGGATGTGACATTCAATTACATACATTATTGTTGATGGATCAAAAACGGCTCAGGCGATTTCGATAAAATTTAAATTTTCATCGGGAGTACCTATACCGTATCGAAATAAAAAGATTTTTGGGCGAAAATATCGAAGAACATACAGACGAAAATCGTACCTCCTCTGGGCAAGTATCGTGGTCTGCAAACAGACGAAGGAGGCATTGCCGGAGTTAAATCCGCGATACTCCCGTCGGCTGCTAAACCTTATGTAACAAACCTGGTCGCGAAACCAAATTGTAACATGCCTAGCCTAACCTGCCTAATTAACCTCATTTATAAACCTAAGAAAAGTTGAAACTATTTTGAGAAACCTGTCTAAATTAAAATATCAGAGAAAATGATTATAGAACCTTGATTTGCTTCCAATGAATCCTAGCTTTATGTCAAACTAGCTATGCGTCCTGATTCTACCTGATTGTGAACAATTATAAATTGAACCTCATGAAAGAAATATCCTAAGATATTAAGAATGCATTAAATATCGATACAGATATTCAATAAGATCCCAGCTTACATTTCGTAATGATAAATCACAAGAAATACAAATACTAAAATGTGAACCTATCAGGTTCAAATTCTAATACTTACTCCTAGCGCCATCTGCTTCCGGATCACTTGAGCCTACATTTTGATACAAGTATTCTGCAGTGAAATTCCTATCATAATTATCTAATCTATTTTACCTATTTATACGTTAGTTTGGCCAGTGTTCGTTTAGTAGTGGATCCTGCGTTATAGACCGCATTAACCCTAGGTAAAGGTGATTCGAAATACATAACTACCTAATTGATTACCTAAGTTCAGAACAAAATCCCTTTGTTTTACCTATCTCGAACTTTTATGAACTTGAAAGTATATTACTAATCTCAGAGTGAAATGAAATACCTAGCTAATGCCTCAAGAGTTTTTTAGAAATAATGATTCTAGAGCTTCTCTGTTTTATATGGAGTTTATTTAGAATATTTTTGAATTATATAAATAAGCTTCAATAAAGCTAGGTATAAAATATTGATTTAGTTGCATAAAAAATATTAGACATGAGATGAGAAGGAAATTCCATTAAATTAGTACTTTAGAACAAAAAAAACTCTATTATTGAACTAATATTATTATCAAACTACGCATATAATAAAAGATTGGAATGCCAGAAAGAATAGTATTAATTTATTTCTGACAATTAATTTTAATATTTTAAATTTATTGAATTTTATTTAGGTATCAGAGATTTATTTTATTTTATGTTTATCTCTGATTATTTAGTCATGGCGCTCGAGAGAGCTGAAAACCATGAAAATGACTCTACTCTGCTTTCGTAAATCTAACGCCATCCTGGAAAAAGAAAGCAAGAAAGAAAACCAGGAGTCGCGAGTGTGTCAGTAGTCATCTTATCTACATCATTTCCTAAAGTCAGGAAAATCATAAAACTTGCATGAAATCCAGAGTGTTCTCAAGAAAAGCTCCAAGATTACTATAGATAAAGGTTCGAGAATCGACTTCGCCTTATAAAATAATATTAAAATCAATAAACTATCAATAGCTTTATTTCAAAGTGATCAGAATTTACACTCTTATACGGACACGGGATATCCCTCCATTTCGGAAATGAGAAACACTGGCCCAAGCTCTATCTGGCTTCAAGAGTTCTGCACACTAATGAAAATACAGCATTGATCAAGTAGCACTTACGGCTAGTATTTAAATAATGAGATGTAGCAATAATAAGAAGCGTTCGACGGAATACGAGTATATCTTAGCGTCTAGGAAAGAAATAGCACATTTATTTTTGGGTTCATACCTATGTTTTGCTGGCATCGACTTGGCATTTTTTCTTTTTACGGGGAACTACCTATTTCCAAATATAAATATTTGACAAGTCGAATATAACGCTATTGACCCGAATGTGACGAATTTTTGTACGGAAGTAGATATAATTTAAGTTGTTAAAAGCAATTCTATTTTTAAGTGACTTCCAAAAATAGAGGAGGTTCTATGTTTGTCTGTATATTCATCGATATTTTTGCTAATTTTTCGCCAATTGTGAACAATTTTTTTTTATTCGCAATGGTATAAGTACTCTCGAGGTGGTCTCGAAACTATAGAAACAAACTTAGCTTTAGAGCTACATTGTCATAAATATATTCTTTCACCAAGAGTTGTCACAGTGAACTTCTTACTAATCAGACACAAATGAGCTAATTTCGCCGAGGCGCCACTAAGTATTTATATCCAAATCAGCTTCCACCAGTCACTCGGTATGATCAAAAGCAAACTCACCCCAATTCGAAAGTTTGATATCTCCAACCCTGTCTATATTTCAGTACTGAAATGACCGCTGTCCTTCCTATTGTTCAACGTCCCCATAGATTTGCAAAAGTCCCAACGTCCTGTCATAATAATAGCGCCCCAAAATTTACTGTAAATCGAGTAATACCTATTAACATCGGGTCGTCATTGGGGATGTGTTAACTAGGCTTGTTGTTTCACTCTTAATTGGCTATAGAGTCATAATTCAGTGATAACAAAAGGCGAACGGCATCGGTGTGATACCAATTATCATTGCGAAATTGAGTTGAGAGTGTAGGTATATTTGGGATGAAAAGTGAAAAGTCGCTTCCTTTGGGTTTTGGGGCGTTTCATCCACGCATACACGTTGTGGTGTGAATTGCGATTGATATTTTAAGAATTATTTGTAGACCCCGCGTAATGTGGTTGTCTATCTAGGTAGGGCTTCAAGTAGCACATTACACAACGGCCATTTAAAAGGAATTGATAGTAATAGTAAAATAAATAACATTCTGATGAAAAAAAAAAAAAAACAAAAACGACAGACACAAAACGGACTGGCCCTGGTTTAGGTGAAAATAGCAACCAAAGAATGCGAGGAGAAGGGAAAAGAGGAAGAACATCACAATAAAATTGATTAACGGCTTAAATACTATTACCATGCATCTCTTGTGATCTAAAAAAACTCACCAAATACACTCTTCATACCACGGTACAAACCGCGTACAACTTAGTATGAAACGCCCAATGCCCCCTCAGTCTGACGGGTGGTAAATAAATGTTAACATCCCCTTGAAAAGGTAGCGTGATATCACTTTATAAGCCCTGGGGATATGTGAATATCAGCTTTGAATGATACTGTAGAAGTGTAGACATAATGTGATTGCTTTTCACCACCTGAGCCAATACGGTGAACGTAAAATTACGATTCATTTTATTTTGAGAGAGTTTAGAGTCAGCAAGAACACGGTAATAAGATTATAAGGCTATAGAATAGGTAGTATGTAGTATGAATTATAATAATTAATTACTTCAGGTTTAGGATGTTCGTTGGAGGCAGGTATATAAAGTAGAGTGACTACTGTTCTCTCACTATGGGCCTTATCAGTAAGATCCAGGAAGCCCAAAAGCTATGGAGAGGACTATTTGCCGAGTAGATCTGCGATATCGGATCAGAAATGAGGAGCTCCGTAAAAGAACCAAACTGGCCGACATTGACCAGCGGATAGCTTAGTTGAAATGGCAGCGGACTTTGAATAGCACGAAAAACTGATGACCGATAGGTCGACTTTTTTAGAGCAAAAACTACAAAACGCAGCACAAGACGTTACACAAGAGTTTAATTAACGGACGTCCTAATTAAGACCGCAGTATTGGGCTGGATGCAAGCCACTTCCAGTCGTTCTTATTGGAGATCTATGAGGGAGATCTACGTCCTGCAGTGGACGCCTTATGGCTGAAACGGCGACGACGATATGAAGTAGAAGGGCATTACTCGTACAGATAATGAACAAGCCACTGTTAAATCCGTGAGTCTCGTGCAGTGGTATCGTTGTCTTAATTAATGTTTCCTCGAATGTCACCATTAAGTGTGTTGTCTGGTCGCCGGGAACAATGCTGGAAATGGAGCTTTGTTATGAGACTCCGCTGTATAAGCGTCGTGCCGTTCGGGGAAACTGTTTGTAGCTCTTTGTTTGTGATTGTTTACAGATAAGGTGATGATTTATATGATTTTATTCACGTATTTCCACGTATCGACAAGCGCAGCGTGAAACGTCCACTTGCAAAAGTTGCAAGCCGCTTCGAACCGGTTTTATTAGAGATCTATATAAGATGCTTATGTCCAACAGTGAACGGCGTAGGCATGGTTGATGGATGGATTCATATCACCGACAAAATATTCTTGATAAACGCTAGTCAGCGTTCTGAAGTAACGGTTAAAATTTTTAAGCCACACTTTTTCTTTAATCAAATTAATTTAAACTAAGCTCACAAAAACCGTGCTCATCACTCGAAACTTTTAAAAGCAGACAGCGGCCAACAAAAACGACTTCGACGTCAAAAATTACAAACCATTCGAAACAAAATACTCGGCAAAAAGTTCTCCCCAATCTGACCAGCTCGCCCTAAAAGTTAAGCGCGACAGACACCCTACTTTCCTGCTATATTAAACGCACTCTGTATCTGTTTGGGTAAAACTGTGGAGTTCGGGGACTAGTGGTCAGAGAATTGGTAGCGTTAGAATGTTGGTAGCATTGTTGTACGGAATCACTTTAATAAAGAAGTTTTGTAAGTCATTAATGGTGAACGTGCGCCTGTCTGCGCCAAATGAGCCGTACTGCCTTAGAAATTCCAAACGCGTACTTACAACATTTAACAGAATAATTAATTATTTTTCGCAAAAAATCGCACCACCGTCTTCCGCAATTCGATTCCGAATTCGAATAGTTTGGATGTGACATTCAATTACATACATTATTGTTGATGGATCAAAAACGGCTCAGGCGATTTCGATAAAATTTAAATTTTCATCGGGAGTACCTATACCGTATCGAAATAAAAAGATTTTTGGGCGAAAATATCGAAGAACATACAGACGAAAATCGTACCTCCTCTGGGCAAGTATCGTGGTCTGCAAACAGACGAAGGAGGCATTGCCGGAGTTAAATCCGCGATACTCCCGTCGGCTGCTAAACCTTATGTAACAAACCTGGTCGCGAAACCAAATTGTAACATGCCTAGCCTAACCTGCCTAATTAACCTCATTTATAAACCTAAGAAAAGTTGAAATTATTTTGAGAAACCTGTCTAAATTAAAATATCAGAGAAAATGATTATAGAACCTTGATTTGCTTCCAATGAATCCTAGCTTTATGTCAAACTAGCTATGCGTCCTGATTCTACCTGATTGTGAACAATTATAAATTGAACCTCATGAAAGAAATATCCTAAGATATTAAGAATGCATTAAATATCGATACAGATATTCAATAAGATCCCAGCTTACATTTCGTAATGATAAATCACAAGAAATACAAATACTAAAATGTGAACCTATCAGGTTCAAATTCTAATACTTACTCCTAGCGCCATCTGCTTCCGGATCACTTGAGCCTACATTTTGATACAAGTATTCTGCAGTGAAATTCCTATCATAATTATCTAATCTATTTTACCTATTTATACGTTAGTTTGGCCAGTGTTCGTTTAGTAGTGGATCCTGCGTTATAGACCGCATTAACCCTAGGTAAAGGTGATTCGAAATACATAACTACCTAATTGATTACCTAAGTTCAGAACAAAATCCCTTTGTTTTACCTATCTCGAACTTTTATGAACTTGAAAGTATATTACTAATCTCAGAGTGAAATGAAATACCTAGCTAATGCCTCAAGAGTTTTTTAGAAATAATGATTCTAGAGCTTCTCTGTTTTATATGGAGTTTATTTAGAATATTTTTGAATTATATAAATAAGCTTCAATAAAGCTAGGTATAAAATATTGATTTAGTTGCATAAAAAATATTAGACATGAGATGAGAAGGAAATTCCATTAAATTAGTACTTTAGAACAAAAAAAACTCTATTATTGAACTAATATTATTATCAAACTACGCATATAATAAAAGATTGGAATGCCAGAAAGAATAGTATTAATTTATTTCTGACAATTAATTTTAATATTTTAAATTTATTGAATTTTATTTAGGTATCAGAGATTTATTTTATTTTATGTTTATCTCTGATTATTTAGTCATGGCGCTCGAGAGAGCTGAAAACCATGAAAATGACTCTACTCTGCTTTCGTAAATCTAACGCCATCCTGGAAAAAGAAAGCAAGAAAGAAAACCAGGAGTCGCGAGTGTGTCAGTAGTCATCTTATCTACATCATTTCCTAAAGTCAGGAAAATCATAAAACTTGCATGAAATCCAGAGTGTTCTCAAGAAAAGCTCCAAGATTACTATAGATAAAGGTTCGAGAATCGACTTCGCCTTATAAAATAATATTAAAATCAATAAACTATCAATAGCTTTATTTCAAAGTGATCAGAATTTACACTCTTATACGGACACGGGATATCCCTCCATTTCGGAAATGAGAAACACTGGCCCAAGCTCTATCTGGCTTCAAGAGTTCTGCACACTAATGAAAATACAGCATTGATCAAGTAGCACTTACGGCTAGTATTTAAATAATGAGATGTAGCAATAATAAGATATAGCAATAGTCGACTCTTCAATCCCCATAATATAAATAAATGACATTTTATCTATGAACACTCTGTCCTTCGCAAATTGTACGAGTAGGTAAAGCACGTCATGTCTGGAAATTTCTCAATTTCTGGAGATTCTCAATCCGCATAGAATATAATATCTTAAGATTTTATGTTCACAAATAGTCGAAGCTGAAAAAGACAAATAATTAAAACATTTGTAATTCATACATAGAAATCATAAAGGCGAGTGTTAGAAGCTTCTATCTTCTACTCGTGAGTAAATGCTCAATGAAGGATAGTTTCGTCAGTAACATACGAGTACTTCTATAGAGTAGGAAACATCGTAAGTCAACTTATGCAAGACCGCCATAAGAACCTGAAGATATATGCGTATTTATCAACCCGCAACAGGTCAGAGTAGATAATATTGCCTTGTTTCTGTGGTGTAGCGTAGCGTCGTAAGCAACTCGTTCATACTCATAAAAGAATAGATACGTGTGAGAATCCTCCATACCGCATCGTTTCAGTAAGGCGGATATAGGCCTATCTCTATATGATAGACCTCCGCTTTACCTCTGATGTCTATTTGTACAGTAATTCAATAGTAAATCATCCAGTAGTCCAATGCAGTGCTGATCAGGACGGAATATTATCCGCATATCATATTCTATATCTACATTGACACTTATATATTTAAATAGTGATACTATTATACGAAACCAAATCCTCCAGGAACATCTTCGTCCTTCGATAGAAAACAATTTTCTTCAAACTTTCACTTTTTAGACCAGGATCAAAATTCTTCTAGTTAGTAAACTCTTCTCTGCATTTCCTTTCTCTGAATCTTGCGGAACAAAACTAAATATACCTATTAAAGATGAAATATTCCAACATTTTTCCTATAATTTTCTCAAGTGAAGTCCCTGCTGTCAGTCCCGTCCAATTCTCTCTGTTCTTTTTTTTCTCTTATTTTAAATTCTCTATTTCTGCAAAGAGTTTTCATACCTATATTGAAGTTCTGTTGCTTTTCTAAAATGTACTTATTTTCCTGCTTGTTTGTAAATCATTTGAATGGAAAGTTTCTTTAGATAATATTAGAAAGAATTATAACTTCATGTAAGAGACTTCTGATCTACAAGAATGCCTTTTTCCTATGCCTAATTACTCAGATGTGGACGATCAAACCATCTGAGGTTTGTTACAGCACCCCTCAAAATTTTCGCAGATGAAAAGATGTTGGTAAACATCTAAATCGAAGTAAATTTTCCTAAAAAAAAATATAATAACTTTAAATTTAATCAAGTGCATAATTGTATTTATCAAAATTCGAGTTCCAACAATGAAATTATATGTTTCGAATGTGAATGTATTCCTACTACAATATGCGAAAATGTTTTTATACCAGTCTACAGACAATCGTCATAAAAACTTCAGCTCTCAGTTTGATTACAAATCTACCATGAAGAAAAATCGCCTTCCCCACTAAATTGTTATAATCTGCAAGGAAGTTCTGGTTCGGTGACAGAAACGGAGCCCTCGTAAGGGAATTCTGTTTTGAGGTAGAACCGACCTGTATGGTCGCATGTTGAGTAGTCTCAGCGAACCAATCTTTCGTTCGGAGATTTTCCCAACATACCCCTTCCAAACTACACGAATTGTCCATGAAAAAGGAAAATAATTCCGCATGGCATCAATGTCCCGCCAAGAGTGAATAGTTTAAATTCAATTATTTATAAACTGGAGCATGTGCAGTGTATCAATTCAGAGTTTCCTACCTTGTAGAGTAAAAGATCCTTATGAAATCAACTTATGTTGATGGATTGCCTGCTGGCCTACTCCTAACACCACACTCCTTCATAAAGATCTATTTGTTCAAGTGATAGTCAAAACTCGAACCCTGACAAACCGCTTCAAATCCCAGCAATGCTATAGTCGTTTAGTCCCTCTCGTACTGATTTAATTTTGTCAGTCAATGTCACAGTGATATTCGTAACAATATATTTTTTTTACTATTTGTCATCCCTAATTCTCGCTAAACACCTTTCACTATCTTCACGCCAATTTCACGACGTAGCATTACCTTTTGAACTTAAAGCGAGCCAATATTTGCACATTCCCCTTTACACCCCATAGCAAAATATTTAAAATACATCCACACCCTCGTAATAAACTTCTACCTCACTATCTTTACTAAAATATTAACAAGTTGAAGGTTAATTATTATTTGAACCTTGGTTAAATTTTTAATTTTAATTTTATCCTGCCTTTTTTACGTGACAAGTATTCAGCCTCGTGCTTACTTTCCTACTTGCATTTATCTACGTAAGCTCAATTACTTTAACAATGTGCAAATAAAATTAAATGACAAAATGTTCAATAAAGAAAATTATTTTTCCAAATTGTTTTTAGTTATTACAGCCTACAGAATGGCTTCACTCACTAACAAATTTGAATTAGATAATAATGTGTCAATATGCCCAAGTTTCCAAGTAAGTAAAATTTACACTCTACTAGTGGAAAGGATCTCTTCCATATGGTTAGAGAAACCAATTCCTGGCGCGGCTTTGCTTGGCCATGAGAGTTCTACCTACTTGAATCCCGACATATCTCCACGCGTATAATTTTTGGTAATGATGAATATTTTGAAACATAAGTTAAGCCAATCTATCGAGCTCACACTCTACTTCCTTCAAATTAGCAAATCATCTTTGAATTCTTTAATGAACATTTAAAATCAATTTTTCAATATGAACACGAACATGAACTTGATTTTTATGTTGCAAGTCTTTTATTTTAATAATGTGCTATTTTTTCGTTTTCTAAAAATATTAAATTTTCTTATATTGGTGTAACTGATTTTTAAACATCTAGCAAAAGTATACGAAAGAACTTTAATTTAATTTGAGATAAAGAAAACTATTTATTGATTTATTTAGTTTAGTTTCCAGTATTATTACTCACTTCTAAAAATAAAATAAAATTTAAATCTATGTTATTGCATTACATTCACTTACTTTGGCTTACACTGAAACATCTTAAATCAAGTATCATCACAGCTATGTTTTAATCCGTTAAGTAATTAACTAACCAGTAAAAGATACGCTGACAGCAAGAGTTGATTTGATTGACAATCGACCATTTAAAAACCCAGCTTACTTTACTCACTTCAAGTGCATTATTTATTACAGTTTACCTGATTATTTAGACTTTGGAATAATCGCTGAAGATTTAGCTAACACCTGTTTACATTTATTGTAACTGATCTCTAAGAATAATAATAATGTATACCTACTATCTGAAAAGATTAAGCAAATGTTCCACCCCCCCGACTAGAATTTCCTTGCTTTAATTTGTAAACCTACCTTTTATTTGCTCAACTCTTTCATCCCCTTTTTTTGAATCGCGAAAAGCCTGCGTTTGACCACCAACTTTCCTGATGATAAACCATCTTGCGAATGCAGATGAAGCTCACTGAGTTAGAAGATACCTATTCACTCTAAATACTACTATTTTTTTAGAATTTATGTTGTATTACTGGGTTTTAGTTTATTTGATTAATTTTAGTTACTAAGCCCAGTTGTTTTCTTTTTTTTTTTAACTGACCAATTATTTGGTGATACAATCCCTCGTTTAGAAGTCCCATTTTACTCTACTAAATTAAACTTCCCTTCTTTACGCCTTTCCAGATACTACTCTGACAAATTATCTATTCGCCCAAATCATCTTATTTTAAGTAAAATTAATTTACAGCTGAATTATTTTGTTATAATAATTCAATTTATCGTTACTTCAACCTAAAACCGATAGATTTTCAACAAAAATACATTTTTAAACGTATCTTTCTCCGTTAGACAACTTTGATATAATGATGCAATCCGAATGCTTATTACTATCTACTATTCGATATATTATATTTTCGATGCAAGAGAAATAGACCTCTTAATATTTATGCAATCAATCTCAATTAATATAAGTACACAATGTAGATTAGCCCAATGTTTGTATTATAACATATTCCTATCTCTAATTTTCCTATACGCAATTTATATGGAATTTAGTAAAACAGCCTGTTTGTCAGATTGAATTTGTCATCAATTGATCTACTTGCTAACTTCCCGTGGTAGAAGTAGTAAAATACAAATGTCCAAAAAAATCAAAGTCATTCCGTAACCTACTAAATCAAATCTCTATCAATGAAAAATATTTCACATTTATTACTTTGACTTACAAAGTCGTAAATTAAAATTGTTAAGTGTACTCTACCCCCGGTTTTCTAGTCTGTAATAAAATTATAAAACCGAATCAACTTCTCTGACTTTCCTATTTTATAAAATTAATAATATACTTTGCTTTGTCTGTTTAATTACAAATCATACCTTTTATTATAAATTGAAAATATTTACTATCTACAATTATTCAAGCAAAACTTATAAAAGAAGCAATAAATTATATTATAAACACTAAACTACTGTACCATATTTACTACAAACACATTACATGAATGACGAATGATCCTTGGCTAGACCCCTTATTTTTGTAACCTAAACCAAATAATTACCCATGATACAAAATGCTTGCTATTGTTTGCAGTCTGTTTTTAAAACAAATCACTTCCCAACGTTTTAATCTGTTAATACCCTAAGACAATGATAAACCTGCTAATTGATGAGATATTTGTTACCTTGTCTAATGAACTCGTGATTGAAATTATTACGTAACTTTAGTTATCGCTAACCTATGAATTTCGAATTACCATCGTCTCCATTTCACAGCAACAAATTGTGTTCAGATAGTCTGACTACTGAACACAGTCCTATAATAAACCTGAATTAACTTGCCTAAACAAAGTTAAACTAACAAATCAAATATTTATGAGTTCCGACTATATTATATTGTCACGAAAATATTTAAAACCTATTTTTATAATAAAACGAATCGTTTCTATTGCTAATCCTGGTCACGGCACCAAATTGTAACAAACCTGGTCGCGAAACCAAATTGTAACATGCCTAGCCTAACCTGCCTAATTAACCTCATTTATAAACCTAAGAAAAGTTGAAACTATTTTGAGAAACCTGTCTAAATTAAAATATCAGAGAAAATGATTATAGAACCTTGATTTGCTTCCAATGAATCCTAGCTTTATGTCAAACTAGCTATGCGTCCTGATTCTACCTGATTGTGAACAATTATAAATTGAACCTCATGAAAGAAATATCCTAAGATATTAAGAATGTATTAAATATCGATACAGATATTCAATAAGATCCCAGCTTACATTTCGTAATGATAAATCACAAGAAATACAAATACTAAAATGTGAACCTATCAGGTTCAAATTCTAATACTTACTCCTAGCGCCATCTGCTTCCGGATCACTTGAGCCTACATTTTGATACAAGTATTCTGCAGTGAAATTCCTATCATAATTATCTAATCTATTTTACCTATTTATACGTTAGTTTGGCCAGTGTTCGTTTAGTAGTGGATCCTGCGTTATAGACCGCATTAACCCTAGGTAAAGGTGATTCGAAATACATAACTACCTAATTGATTACCTAAGTTCAGAACAAAATCCCTTTGTTTTACCTATCTCGAACTTTTATGAACTTGAAAGTATATTACTAATCTCAGAGTGAAATGAAATACCTAGCTAATGCCTCAAGAGTTTTTTAGAAATAATGATTCTAGAGCTTCTCTGTTTTATATGGAGTTTATTTAGAATATTTTTGAATTATATAAATAAGCTTCAATAAAGCTAGGTATAAAATATTGATTTAGTTGCATAAAAAATATTAGACATGAGATGAGAAGGAAATTCCATTAAATTAGTACTTTAGAACAAAGAAACTCTATTATTGAACTAATATTATTATCAAACTACGCATATAATAAAAGATTGGAATGCCAGAAAGAATAGTATTAATTTATTTCTGACAATTAATTTTAATATTTTAAATTTATTGAATTTTATTTAGGTATCAGAGATTTATTTTATTTTATGTTTATCTCTGATTATTTAGTCATGGCGCTCGAGAGAGCTGAAAACCATGAAAATGACTCTACTCTGCTTTCGTAAATCTAACGCCATCCTGGAAAAAGAAAGCAGGAAAGAAAACCAGGAGTCGCGAGTGTGTCAGTAGTCATCTTATCTACATCATTTCCTAAAGTCAGGAAAATCATAAAACTTGCATGAAATCCAGAGTGTTCTCAAGAAAAGCTCCAAGATTACTATAGATAAAGGTTCGAGAATCGACTTCGCCTTATAAAATAATATTAAAATCAATAAACTATCAATAGCTTTATTTCAAAGTGATCAGAATTTACACTCTTATACGGACACGGGATATCTCTCCATTTCGGAAATGAGAAACACTGGCCCAAGCTCTATCTGGCTTCAAGAGTTCTGCACACTAATGAAAATACAGCATTGATCAAGTAGCACTTACGGCTAGTATTTAAATAATGAGATGTAGCAATAATAAGATATAGCAATAGTCGACTCTTCAATCCCCATAATATAAATAAATGACATTTTATCTATGAACACTCTGTCCTTCGCAAATTGTACGAGTAGGTAAAGCACGTCATGTCTGGAAATTTCTCAATTTCTGGAGATTCTCAATCCGCATAGAATATAATATCTTAAGATTTTATGTTCACAAATAGTCGAAGCTGAAAAAGACAAATAATTAAAACATTTGTAATTCATACATAGAAATCATAAAGGCGAGTGTTAGAAGCTTCTATCTTCTACTCGTGAGTAAATGCTCAATGAAGGATAGTTTCGTCAGTAACATACGAGTACTTCTATAGAGTAGGAAACATCGTAAGTCAACTTATGCAAGACCGCCATAGGAACCTGAAGATATATGCGTATTTATCAACCCGCAACAGGTCAGAGTAGATAATATTGCCTTGTTTCTGTGGTGTAGCGTAGCGTCGTAAGCAACTCGTTCATACTCATAAAAGAATAGATACGTGTGAGAATCCTCCATACCGCATCGTTTCAGTAAGGCGGATATAGGCCTATCTCTATATGATAGACCTCCGCTTTACCTCTGATGTCTATTTGTACAGTAATTCAATAGTAAATCATCGAGTAGTCCAATGCAGTGCTGATCAGGACGGAATATTATCCGCATATCATATTCTATATCTACATTGACACTTATATATTTAAATAGTGATACTATTATACGAAACCAAATCCTCCAGGAACATCTTCGTCCTTCGATAGAAAACAATTTTCTTCAAACTTTCACTTTTTAGACCAGGATCAAAATTCTTCTAGTTAGTAAACTCTTCTCTGCTTTTCCTTTCTCTGAATCTTGCGGAACAAAACTAAATATACCTATTAAAGATGAAATATTCCAACATTTTTCCTATAATTTTCTCAAGTGAAGTCCCTGCTGTCAGTCCCGTCCAATTCTCTCTGTTCTTTTTTTTTCTCTTATTTTAAATTCTCTATTTCTGCAAAGAGTTTTCATACCTATATTGAAGTTCTGTTGCTTTTCTAAAATGTACTTATTTTCCTGCTTGTTTGTAAATCATTTGAATGGAAAGTTTCTTTAGATAATATTAGAAAGAATTATAACTTCATGTAAGAGACTTCTGATCTACAAGAATGCCTTTTTCCTATGCCTAATTACTCAGATGTGGACGATCAAACCATCTGAGGTTTGTTACACTTACCTGTGACAAAAAATGCCAAGTCCATGCTCGTGACAAACTCCGGCAAGTCGTCGGAGTAGTCACCAGACACCTTATTTACTATTGGTGTTACAGACAGTGCTCTTTGCAGAGGATGCATGGAGGTAGACGAAACGGCCGCGAATATGCTTCTAGAATGCAACAGCATGGCGGAACAATGAACAAGCATGCTTGGATCACCGAGGATGCTCCGGGAGGCCTGCGCCGGCGTCAGCGAGCTCCTGGCCTTCCTCGGGGACATCGGGTAGCTCAAGTAGGCACCCGACTCACGCACAGGGCTGCCTTCTTCTGCAGCCTGAGTGCGGTAAAGGCCCGCGCGTCAAGGTTCAATGTTCAACAGTACCTCCTCCTTTTTGGAGGTCGGTAAAAACGGATCGGCGTGTACGAGTGCGCACTGCGTCCTTTGTACAGCATCCTTGGGCGCAGACTGATGGAAGTTCATTGAGTAATTACTTTGGTACTAAATTGTTTCTACGTTTTGTATGGATAAGAAGATGCGTAAATAACACACTTTTTATGCTTTAAACAAAAAGGTATTGTTGTCTATACAGACAAAAAAACCATTGCTATTTAGATATCGACTGCTTAGGTTTCATCATCATTACGTATCTATTTGTTTTAGTAGGAAATGTGCAATGTTTTGGAATTTAGTTGCAAAGAATTACTTTAATGTAATACAGAAACATACGCCAGAAACATAACATACGAGTCGGTCCCTCTAGATGGAAACTACATGCCCCATCTCGCAATATCTGTGATTTCCACACTACACGTTATCCATTGTAGCGCTCTCCTTAAACTTTTTGATAAAAACTACGAAGTTAAGAGAATTGGTTGACGGTAGAATATTTCCAACAAAGTTGCGCAGAACAGCGTTATAGCTATAGAAGTAGAAGTTTTACAAGTCATGAAGACTCTAACTAAAACTACAAGTAAAATGTAGAGACAGAACAATCCTGTTACTGAATAACACTAATTTATTTTGTATATCTTATATTGTTTTTGTTTTAGACTGACACTATTAGAAACTATACTAGGAATTCAGTGAACTCCTTTAATTTAATTTATTTAAATGAATTTCAAGTTTGAATTCCTCGGAATATTAGAACGTGACAAAAACATCGTTTTCACTTTTTACAACCGATGGAACTGATCGTCCAATTGTTTTTTTTTAAAAGACTGATTGTTATATTTATATTAGCTATTCTCACAGTTACAGCATTTTTAAGCAGCTATTATATTCTTTATCCGCCAAGAAACAGCATTTTATCAACCGTCTCATTAATTCATTGTAATAGAGCTCCTTTCAGCACGTAATCACTGTTCTGTGCAACCCAGAAAAGCGCCGATGAAAAATAAAAATTGCAAGATATTATTGCTCATGGACCGGCCACACATTCGCCCTACGGCGAAGTTATCGTCACTGGGGCTCATTCATCTAATTCAAACGGTAGTAATTGGTTGTTCACGATTTGAACTACTACCTGAAGCTGGGCACATACGCTGCGATGATCGCATCTATTCATCAGATCAGTCCAGCGAGGTCCTAATATAGTTACATTGCCGGTAGGTAGTTATTGAGGAATCAAAATGACACCCCTATTTTAATCGAAAAATATTGATTTAACAAAAAAAAAATTGGCATCAAAGTTGTAGAAAATCAAATTTTAAACAACTTTTGTTCCCATAACTTCTGCTGTAAAATTGAAATAATACAAGTTATTGAAGAAATGAAATGGTACAACCAACTATTTAAAAAATTATCGATCCTGCAAAAAGTTTATGGGAATCAAAGTTGTAGAAAATCAAATTTTAAACAACTTTTATTCCGATAATTTCTGCTGAAAAATTGAAATAACACAAGTTATTGAAGAAACAAAATGGTACAACTAACTATTTAAAAAAAGATCGACCCTACAAAAAGTTGATGGGAACAAAAGTTGTTTAAAATTTGATTTTCTACAACTTTGATTCCCATCAACTTTTTGTAGGATCGATATTTTTTTAAATAGTTGGTTGTACCATTTCATTTCTTCAATAACTTGTGTTATTTCAATTTTTCAGCAGAAGTTAATGGAACAAAAGTTGTTTAAAATTTGATTTTCTACAACTTTGATGCCAATTTTTTTTTGTTAAATCAATATTTTTCGATTAAAATAGGGGTGTCATTTTGATTCCTCAATAACTACCTACTGGCAATGCAACTATATTAGGACCTCGCTGGACTGATCTGATGAATAGATGCGATCATCGCAGCGTGTGTGCCCAGCTTCAGGTAGTAGTTCAAATCGTGAACAACCAATTACTACCGTTTGAATTAGATGAATGAGCCCCCAGTGACGAAAACTTCGCCGTAGGGCGATAATGTGGCCACGCCATCAGTCACGTTCCTTAATAAATAAATTGGTAGATTTATTCAAACTGGGAAGTACAAAATCAGTTTATTAAAACGAGCTCGTTTTTCTCAAGTCGTATCTCGCGGAATTCGAAAAATAAAACACCATTTATAAAGCAAAATAAAGCATTTTTAATTTAAATGGAGATAAAGACGATGTCTGCGGAATTATTCTTTTAGGCTGTCTCCACAAGCGATGAGAAAGCGACCTCGGGAATAATTTAGTGCTTATGTGAAAATCTTGGGCTTATTATTTTTTCTGGCGTCCTTATATTTCACTCACTAGTTGTCATGGAGCCTAGTATTTTTACATATTGTGGAGAAGAAGATTGTGTTAATTTAATTTGATGAAAGCAGAGATAGCTTAGTGATATTTGCGCTCAGTTCACTGGCCATCTTGATAGCAAGAGGTCTCCGATGCCCATGAACATTGGCTTCGCTTGCGGCGTTACCTACTATTTTTTAACCAACTTCCAAAAAAGAGAAGATTCTATGTTCATTTGTGTTTTTTATTTTTGATCCGTTTTTGAAAAATCAACAAAAGTATAAAAATTGTATACCTACATCAATTCGACCGAACTATTCAAATTTTGCACACGATGGAAGTAGGTTTTGCTATTTTTTCCTAAAAATTAATTATTTATTCTTCTTTTCAATAATGGCTCGAGCCGTAGCAATACCTTTATTTTCCGGAGAATTTTTGATTTGGGTCCCATTCTACATTTACAGAAGGCGTTTACCAAATTAAACCGAGCCGGTGAGCAGAGGTAAGTCGCCTAGTTCACTGGACATTAATTGCAAAAATAATAACTCCAGAATTTAGATTTTTAACAATAAATTACGCAATTAATATACGCGTAGCATCACTTTGCACTGCGTCACTATTTAAGTATTTTCCAACAGAACTTATTTAAACATTTATCTTATTCTACCATTTGTCCGCGACTTTGACAGAGAAATAGAAATAAACTTTATTGTGGAATAGAAATAAACTTTATTGTAGAATTGAAATAAACTTTATTAACCGCGTGGTACATACATCTTTGTGCTATTCCAACGGAAAAAAATATTTTTTGGGATAAAAAGTAGCCTTTTTCACTTTCCGTCTTTCAAATTATGTCCTTGTCCATCCATACCAAAAATCAAGTTAATCTATTTCCAGGCGCACTTTAGGATTTATAAATAATAATAGCTGATCCGGCGAACTTCGTTTTACTGCCGGGCTGGTTTGTGAATCTAACCATCGAGGTCGCATACAAAAAATTCATTCAATTCAGTCCAGCCGTTTAGAAGGAGTTCAGTGACATACACACGTACAGTAAAATTATATACAAAGAAAATTAGTAGGTAAGTATAACGATTTTCCGGAACAAAAATACGTATCTTCAGTCGTTACAAAAACGTAATGAAGCTAAATTGTTTTGGGTGTATACACACGTACAGTAAAATTATATACAAAGAAAGTTAGGAAGTATAACGATTTTTTGGAACAAATATACGTATCTTCAGTCGTTACAAAAACGTAATGAAGCTAAATTGTTTTGGGTGTCTAACTAATTTTATCTCAAATCTTATAGCCTTAAGAATTGATTCGATATTTTTTCTCCAAAGAATACTTCAACATAACTTATCGCTGTTTACGAAAAATGTAGGCGGCGCGAAGTAAACGTCAAAGCCACTCAAAACATAATCGGAAGTTCAACGACCCCCGGGTGGACTAATTTTTTTCACGCTGTCTTGAACTAAGAAATAAGAAACCAAGGCACGTTAGAGCAAACGAGACACTTTAGTTCCTAGCATCAATGTTTTTGTAACGACGATCGCCGAGTACTGCAGAGCATTCTATGTTATTTCCATCACTGTTTCTCTTAGTAAAAATATCATAAGATCGAGAAAGAGCAAGTTACACATTGCTTACTCTTTACATGGAGTTAAGCTTTTTACTGGAAAAAATATGGTACTGACTTAGCGAAGAAACTCTACCGCTACAAATACTATAATTCATCATACTTATCATTATGAACAAGTATATGTGGCTGGCATTGCAATAAATTGAACAATAATTGTTCAAAAAAATTAATATTAGAAGGATAACACAAATATAAATAGTAAAAGTGGTTTTGTCGTAGTGATTAAGTTCAGTTTTATCAAGATTTTGAAGTTAACCCGTATTGTAAAGTTGTTCGTCACAATTAGTTTAACCACCTTCTTATAACAAGTTGTGTAGATTATAATGTTACAGAATACACACATCGGATTCTCAGTTGGTTCTTATTGATTGGCATTGGATCGAGCCTCCCCAACCTGGGAAAATAATTAATGATCTTGCTGAAGATTAATACGTGGTGGCCAGTCGTCACCAGTATATAAATCGACTTGTGCAATCAGGTGATACCCTGTTACAATAATGCAATAATCTTTTTTTAGGTACATAATGATGTGTGTTTTATTCGACCAAACTTTAAAACGTATTGCATATAAGGTGATTGAAAGATATGAAGGTAATATTAGAGCTGTTTTCTAAACTTATTTCTCTCTATCTTTAGGCGGACTTAAATATAGGTAAGTATATGACGTCAGCCAAGTCAAAGCTACGCGCACTGCAAGAATTCATTTATTTTTGTTTTTGAGTTTTCTTCATCAGTTTTAGAAACTCTGTTACTGCAAATCCCTTATTTCTTCCGAAAAATGCTGCTATTGGTCGGGCGACAAAAGTTGCTCGCTTACAGCGCTTCTAAATTAGGTAATGTTTTAAATAAGGCAGGGGAGGGGGCGAGGGTGGTAAAGTGGAAGGGCTTATCTGGCTGATTGCGGTGGCATTGGGGAAACTCGTTCAGCTTATGATCTACGTAAATACGAGTACGTCGGGTTATTTACGCTAAGACTTGACGCTTGCTCCGCTGCTGCACGATATTTCGTGAAAACGAGTCGCAAGCATGGAGCTTATACGTATTACATACAACTGGATGGCCGTTCTATAGAAAAAAGTACGGTCAAAGTTTTAGTAATAGCCTCGACTTAATAAAGAGCAAATATCTTAAAACTCCTTAGCACTGTCATACTATCTCCTATAATAAATATAATGACACTCCAGACATTCAACCCAATATCGCCGTTATGTTATTTTTTTCTGAAAATCTGGCCTATGACCAAGTATATGAAAAGAAAATCACAGTTGTTGTTTTTATTTGACATTTTTTTAAAATGAATGTTTAAAAAAGAAGGGTAATTTTTCCAATATGATGTATCTCCAGTAGTAAATAGTTACTACCTCCAAGGTCTGAAGTAACTTATATTTATTCTGTGAAATGGCGGGAAAAAGTTGCATTTTCTGTAGCATTTTCCTTTGTTTTAAATTATCTGCTTGTTCTTTTTCTGGGGGTTGAGAGGTCATGACTTGCATGTTTTCTTTATACTCGTAGGTTGCGAGTTGTTAGTTCTGGACTGCTCGATTTTCTTTGGAGATAAGTATTTAAAAATAAAACTTTAGATCTACTATTTGAATCATATGTGGAAAAATAAATGGAAAATCATTGAATTGTATACTTAAGTAGTAAACTATTCTCAAGTATAATTACGAGGAGGTGTAAGTCTAGACATAGAAAGTTTTTGGCGAAATTAATTGTTTCAATTCAGAAAAAAAAAACAACTTTAATTAATACTACTAAGCAACTTTGCTTCACAAATGTATGGTAATAATTCAAAAACCTAGTTACTAGGAGTATGTGCAAAAAGATAACCGTCGTAGCGTTACGGTGAACTAACAATAAGATTTTAATCAGCAGCCAAGGTACCGACTATACTTGGTAGACGCGAGTACTGATGAAAACCGATTGGTGTCTACCAAGTATCAAACATAAAGTTGTACTAGTAATGACAGAGCAGTGTTGTCAACGTAACAAAATTAATAAAAAGGCACAAGGGCGATCTCACCTATGACGCTTCTCTTTTTGCACAAACTCCACAATGTTTTATTGCTTATCCAATTTGGTCAAACTCGTAATTTTGAACACTTACAAAATAAAACCCTCAATGTATTATCACTTATTTTTTATGACTTCTATTAGGTAATAATGGCATTACCAACCTTTTTAAGAATATAGGACAGAAAATTTTGCCCATTTTCTTCTCTAACCAAACACCCTGAACATACTTGCCATTTTCTTTCGTATCATAACAAATGTATCCTGCCTTGTTAGATGTTGTATCATAACAGATATTTCTCCTCTTATTAGATTTGGTCTGGTGCCTGAACTACGGCCAAGGAATAACATCCTAACTGGAATTATCTAACTTCCCCGCCAGTCGATACAAAGTTTTTCCCCGTCTACAATGCAAAGATGACAAAGTTTGCACAACTTAGTCCGTAAGTAACAGGTTATATTAAGCACGCTTAGTGAACAGGTAGTTTTAGTGAATAGAGAAATAATGTATCGAAGGCACGCAACAGTTTATTTTTAGCAATATTGCAAAATGATATGAAGTATCACAAAAGTTTACGGTGAGATTCTTTACAGCGGATGTGGTTTTTAAGTATCTGATTCTCCCCAAGATCTCTATCATGTGAATATTATATATTATTATTATTTATTATTATATATATTACATATTTTATATATAAAACTTTTACTTAATGTCGTTTTAGCCTGAGTTTAAGAAAAGCCCGGAAATTATGAAGAGAAATGTATTTTTGCTGAACATTTTTGTTTAGTGTAGTAGATAACCCAATAACCCTTCAAAAGTACCCTTTATATAGTATTGGACTATTATTATTCTAAATGCTGATACGTCACCACGAGTCGGTAAACACTTTTGCGGTTGGAAAAAAATACATAACATAAAAACATAATATACACAATTAGACTCTTACCTACACAGAAAATTACTTCTTGTGATCTTATTATTACACTCGTTCCACAAACTACAATATATTACATTCAATTACCGTTCCTAATTCACGAAAATGCTCCATCTAACAAAATACCTAGTCTTAGTCCGGTAATTCAAGTCTGACGCAAGAGGGGCCATCAACGAAAGTCATATCAAGTTTAACTGCCCAGATCGATCTCTACTATCTCGAGCCCTTAAGTTATGTCAGATCCTAACTAAGCTGGAGATGAGAGATTTTGAGTTAGTGTAATCTTGCAGATTACGGCTGAAATATATTACTTTCCTGGGGTAATGTGTGAAGGATAGACGTCTAGTGCCATAGCTTTTCTTTTAGGGTAAGTGATTTAGGTAGACTTGAGCAAAAGCGCCTTTTGATCTTGGTTTTATGACCTGGAAAACAACGAAAATTGTACTGTGAGATTTATTACGTATAGTCACACATAGTTATGTTAATATCATGAAATATTGAGTTCTTTTTTGTTTAGCTACTTAGTACCTAGTTCTTTTTTGTTCAACTAGTTTTTGTAAGAAACAAATAATCTTGGTCGCACCTCATATAAATGCAAGTTCAGCATTTTAAAGAGCTTTGAACATCTTTACAAGAAAGATGCTATAAACATGATATAAAGAGGAAAAAAAAGTCGAACTGAGAGTAATACATTTTTTTTTGTTTTTTTTTTTGATGTGTTTATAATTGTTAAACAAAAATTATTAAAATAACATTATACGTACATTGCGAGCTCTTTTTATTTCTCACACAGATGCCAATATGATTTCTAATCAACATATACAATTAACTATACTTTTCTTTATATTTTCTCGAGGAAAAATGGCAGCTTTGTAAATAAACTTGTATGTACTTACAAATAGGTTTCAGACACACAATAGTCATCTTAGCAGAATTCTCGCTGAGTAAACACAATGTACGGTGCTAAGGATACGTTTACACCAGTGTTTAGCACCTCGTTTCGCTATGATAACAATAATGGCCGCACGTATCTATTATCCTGAACCTATTCCCATGTAGACGTCTGGAGTACCACTTTCCTCTCGATAATGTCTGAAGTCTTATCGCAAGTGTTCATACCGGGTGTTTTTACGAAAGACTTGCTAGGATATCATTGTACCTATCATTGTAATCTACTTTTAATACTGGTATGGGGTCACTTCGAAATGACAAAATAGTCAGCTGTTCCACACATAAGTTCATAAACCGTTGACAACATGTAGAATGTAGATAAAGGTAAGTCAGTTATTTTTTTTTTCAATCATTGCCATATACTCGTATTAATAGAATAAATAATATCTACAATTAACTATGTTTGTTGTATAACAAAACGCTTTGTATCAAAATAAAGATAAAACATCAGAAACAGAGATACATTGAGACGAGTAAACTTTTTTTAATAATGATTTAAGCATTGCACTAAGTAGGTACCTACATAATTTGCAGTACGAGTATTACGTAATATGACTGTGCATACAACAAACGTTTACAAAGCAACGGCAACGTTTATTTTAAAGTTGTGTGTTCCTTTTTGTATCTAACTACTGCTCTCACAGCTTCATTTGAAACGGTCACATAGTTATGTACCACACTGTTCATAATATTTCTTCATTTCGACGGATAACAAGCAACTTTTATGAAGTTCAAATTGGTTGCTAGTTGTTTTGCCGAACATCAATGCTGAGCAATTATACGCGTCAACAAAAACTGCCTGAATTATGGATTCACGATAAATCGACGATTAATTCTGGATCTATTATTTTCGTTGGTTTTAGTTGAAATAGGCACAAAACCTTTGAAAGCTAGTTTTAATTCAATCATAACCAACATTTCGTTCATACAAAGGGTTCCAGAACAACCTAATTTTATAAAAAATAATAATTAATTGTAATTCAATCATTATAACCCACTGTGTTTTGAACTCTATGGCAATTAGAACTACATAATTCATTCTTAAGCGTAATAACTTTCGGGAAAACTGTAGTTACTTTTTTTTTCACAATTTTAGGGTCAGATTTATGAGGGATAAAGACACTGAATCCTAATAAAGTACATAAATTAATCAACTAATGCACGTACCCGCTTCGGTAGGTACCTATTTTACTAATCAATAAAATTATTCCATTTATCTTATACTTATTTTAATTGAGATTATAAAATTATAATATACCTAATGATAAAAGTAACACACTTAATTGTGTCACTCACTAAATGTAGAAGTTTATGCAAGAAACGCGTAGTCTCCACACAAAGGATTTCCTTCGCTTCGTTATCGCATACATTTGCAATAATTTTCACCCTGGCGCTGAAGCTGTTAAGCAAAGGAGACACTCTTCTTCAGGCCTTTCACGGAAATAAAATTTAACAGAATGGACATCGTCGACTACGTTTATGTCGGCAATTAAAACCACCCGTTTGAATTTATTGCCTATTCAAGGTTTAAGACTGAAATTAACTAGTTTTTAGCGCCAAATATTCTTTATTTACAATTATTTTGGCGAGATGAACACATTAACTTTATGCGTTGACGTAAACCTCTTTACTGTCAACTTGCCCGTTTTAGTAGAAAACCATTAGGTACTCTAAAAATATTTAATTTCGGTATTCGGTCCTATTTATTCTCTCGTCTGTCTAGAGATTTTCTTAGTGATTAAGACGTGAGACGGACACTAATTTCATTTTTACATGACGGCTAAGGTTTATTTTCTTGGAATGTATCTGACACAAAGACTAAGGTATCTAAGTATATTTTATGGCTATACCTAATATAAAAAATCTGCCAAGTACGAGTCGGACTCGCGCATGAAGGGTTCCGTACTGTATGGGAGCCCCCCTTAAATATTTATTATTAAAGTTATATAAAGTTATAGCGGCAACAGAAATACATCGTCTGTGAAAATTTCAGCTTTCTAGCTATAGCGGTTCATGAGATACAGCCTGGAGACAGACAGACAGACGGACAGATGGACAGCGGAGTCTTAGTAATATGTTTGGGTACGGAACCCTAATAAGTAGCCCATAAAAAATACTGATTTTACTAAACTAGTTACACCTGAAAACTCAAACCTTGAAAGACAAAAAAAAAATTCTCACGCTCGCTCATCATTTCCAAGTAGATAACGGTTGCCTAGGAAAAAATGCTTTTTGGCGATGTTTAATGGTAGTTTCACTAGTTATAAGTTCCACTTGTTTTCCAAGTTTATGTAAGCCGTGGTGTGCATAATAAATAATTAATCAATCAATCAATCATCAGTGCTTAACACATCATTATCTCATGGTAATTAGCACATTATTTCCTTAGATTTTGGTATTAAACTGAAGGTTCTTTATTCTGCTCTTTAGTGAAAATCATGCAAATGTGACCTACATCTAAAATACACATACATATCACGTATATTCGTACCACAGACGCCACAAAGCATCCAAGATTCCCCATAACCTACCATTATTCTTGCCCGACGACAAGTTCAAAGCACGCTTACAACGCACCTGAGATAAGTTAATATCACCGAATTGCTTGCCGCCGCTTCCCTTTAATATATTCCCTTAATTGTACTAGACCCCACTCTATTATTCGATGAAGTGTGAATTCAAGTAAGGGAGTACAATTTATAGGACAAGTTGCAACCGCGGCATGGTTTCATCACTCTTACCCAGGGCCGTAGCTAAGGTAATAAGCTCCTCGGGGCCAGATTCAAACACGTACTATTTGTAAGCTAATTATTGAAATTTATCTGTTAATTATTAAATAAAGCAATTAATTATTTATTAATTTGCTACAAAAACACAGATCACACGCCTACATACTTACTTCAAATTACCATTACAAGCCACAAATGTCTACCACACAAGCGTAAGTACGAGCACGTCAGGAAATCAGCTTCATAGCAAATGACTTCCCCTTTAGTAAATAAAATAATTTAAAATTGCTTCTTTTCACTGAATCTTTCCCTCATAACACATAATAAATTAATTAATAATATCTAATTATTTACGAAAAATAAATTACATGTAAACTAAAATTGTGAAACTTCTAGTCTTGAGCCAAGGAGCTTATTCTACGCCAAAAGAAATATCGACCTTGATTATATTTCTTTCAAGCATTTTTTTTTTAATATTTGCCCACATAGTGTTCGAGTTTCACAGGCTAATGAAATCTGCGTAATAATGCGTATGCGTACCCTTGGGCCTTGGGGCCGCCCTCTCAACAAGCCCTTAGCTACAACTCTGCTTCCACGTGATTATATCTAACTAATTAATTAAAACAAAGAATTCCAGACGCTTTTATGAAACTGTTAGTTAAAATACTTTGCTGTCTAATAATTTCAGTTAGTAATTTAATTTCGACGCTATTCAAATGATGCCTTGTAACGTTATTGAAAGGTGAAGATTTGCCGTCGTGATTAGCAGAAATTGGGTAATTATTTACTAACACGTCAGCTATAAAGTTGCGTTAATATCGAAACAAGTTATTATTTTAGTGGGTAAGGTATGTTCAGTTACTGGGTGAGATAAAGTATTAATAGTTTCTTACCACATTTATCGTCTGCCGAGCTGTTGAAAGTTTTAACGAGGCTTACCTGAAATACAAAAATGCTTATTAGTTAATGTTTGAATCGTTTTTCACCAAATAGGGTGTTTCAGATAGTATACGCTTTTTGGCATAATGCATACAGTCGTTTCCGTAGAATTCTTAAATTGTTCGTAATAGGTTAGTTAAAATTTATTTGTGGATTGTGTCATTTTTCTAGTCAATATAGACTCTATATTGACTTTTAAAAATGACAAAAGACTCCATATAATACACTCTAAATTTTAGTGTGTATTTATTTCTAAATGACAATTATATCAGTCACCTCTGCTTACGCTATAGGTATAACATAAAAGTGAAACAATGAACTGTTGCGAAAAACTTTTTTCATTAAAGTTAAAGCCACGTCTACACACCTCAGCAATTGTAATATCAATGAGGTAAAAGATATAAATAACCTCGCAAAAATTAACCTACCAAACCCGAGAGTTAGCTTCTAATTTAAACAAAACAAACTAGCAACAATTATCGAAACAGCTGTAGCAATAAAATTAATACAAATTTAACCGGAAGCTACTAGAGATAAAACTCCTGCCCTATATTAGTCCCAAGCGGGGCCGGACTCATTCCAAACTTCCCCCCATAAAAGTTAAAGAGCGCATTACGCCAAGTAATAAGCGAACAACGCACCCTTAAATTGGACGGACGTAACTTCTGATCTATTCACGATTTAAATTACCTACTAGTTTCAACCGAAATCAATGAAAATCTGTGGGTCAATATCGTTAAACGTTTCACCGACGATACCAAAGGTGCTTGTGTTAACTCTTGGTGTTTGAATGCACTTTCACAGATGTTTGATTCTTTTTAAATCAACAATCTCATACGTGTGTTTTGTAGGTAAGTCCAAAATTGTATGGCTAAGTATTATTTATTGCTCAGCGTCAGCGATAGGACTAGTTTTTCAATAAAAGTTTATCTTTATAGTAGTCCATACGGATACAGTATACGGTAGTGGCAAACCGGTTTATTACGGTACTTAAGTTAATTGATAAAACCAATAATTCGCTAGATATTAATAAATTAAGTAATCATAATTAATTAATTAAATATAAAAATACTTAAGCGACGACGGATAAACCTACCCTTCAAAGCTCTTCATAGCATCAATCAAACAAAACACATCAGCTATTCGTTTAAGATACAAATTCATAATCTCATATATGATAAGTTTTCATGACATCATCATCATCATTTCGTGGCAATGGCTAAGATTTTTTTTTTGTTTTGTTTTCGTTTTTTTTTTTCATAAAATAATGCAGCAAAATATTTTATTTCGCATAAATAGGTTCCTACGTGAGCTTTCAACGGAATTCGCATACACCATTCTACTGACCGATCAACCCGAACTTTATATTTACACCTGATAATATTCGCAATCAACTGTATTAACTAGTTAACCTCAGTTTGACATTGCTAATAGCACAACTCTCTAGCCACGTTGTTTAACTGAGCCCAAGCTTAAAAATTCTATACATAAAAATACCCACATTTACTTCAGTTCTTACCAACGATTGTCATGACATTTTATACTATGTAAGAAGTAAACTATCTCAAGCCCTAACCGGTTTTATGAAGTATAATAGCCGGTATTCATGAACTGGTTACGAGCCCTGACACAGCCACTTAGACAAAGACAGAAGCAATGCTTTCACTGAATTTAAGGATATAGCCCATTACGAAGTAATAGGCCCTAAATATTCCTATTTGGCTAGCCGTTGATATCGTCGGTAATACAAATACAATGAATACTGAAGTGCCTATTCCATGTAGGACTCGAAATGGAATTGAGAAATACGTTTTGTATTTTCAAATTCTCTTTGAATACAATTTTATTTTAAATACATACATGTTTTACCTTAAATACCTACACATGGTGTTTTTCTAAGTGGCTGAATAATATAATCTGCATAATATTGTTGTTTACAAAATATTTGTTGATAAAACATTTAAAAATCAAAATCAATCTAAGCAGCGGGGCGGCGGACAAATGTTGTAATGTGTCTAACTCGTGATAGTTACATATATATCAATATAGTTTATATATTTTAGAATAATAGAATATTTTATAAAGTGTATAAGAATCCACACTATGCTAGGAAACTAGAAGTAAATAATTAATAGATTCTTATTTAAATATCTTGTAGAACGCATGTTCCCATGTCCTTACAGGGTCAGTGTCACTAAGATAAGACTCTAAGTATAGTTTGTAAGAAGTTTGTTATGACTGTGCATTGTGCAATAAACGAATCATCATCATCCTGCCCTTATCACATTAGGTGGGGTCGGCACAGCACGTTTCTTTTCGCTACTTCACTCTATCATACGTCATCCCATCATCAACTCATTTCTCTCGCATATCATCTTTTATACAATTCATCCACACTCTTTTTGGTCGTCCCCTCCCATTTCTGTAATAAACCAATATAAATACAAACTCTAGTATATTCGTTTATGATTTATATATCACTATGGCCAATTTTTTTTTTCTATAAAACAAAACAGCTGTTCCATGCTTCCATTTTGTCGAAAAGAAATAGTTTTTTCTATCGAACAGTTGTTTGTTTTTTCGTGATTTTAGATTTGAACCTATTACTGGTGGTGGTGAACTTTTGTTACGAGTATATGCTTCAATATATAATATCCTTCAATAGATTCGTCGGCTAGATATACAGTTGCTTGTACAGTTAAAATAACTTTGTACCTATCTTTGAGTTATTCGCCTCAATAGTCACTGACCGGTCAAATACTGAATTGTTTGATTTTTTATTTGTTTGCAGCAGCTGTTGTGAATATTTTTGCAAAAACCATTCACAAAGCAAGCTGACTGTTACCCGTTTTTAGCTTTCATTTCAATTTGATTCGTTTGCCGTACGAAATATTACCAAAAATTCGCAATTTGATGAAGAAGAAATGTTATTACTATTTATTAGACTATTATTATACCTAGTTTCAATCGCGTATAGTGACCTTTTTCAAGTCGTACTCGGAATCCATCTCGATTATGCACTAAGTATCCGCCTTATCGCCAATACTTCGAAGTAGTTGGCCTGTGGTTTGTCTTTTTTTTCTTTCTTTGATAGTTTTAATAGGGATAATATAAATTGCATATCAAATAAATAATCGCCTATCAATACATACTCATCATTTACATTCTTTTTTACATCAAATAACTTACTTCACTACAAATAAACTAAATGTTTAACAAAACTCAAACTGCAGATAATTCGAAATTTTACATCAATATGTAAATGAGTGAAGAAATTAGATTAGGTGTGATACAAAAATAGGTTAGGTTATGTTAGAACATGACAAAACAACGCACGAGCCGAGCGAGCGAAGCGAGCGTGCCGCGGCAGCGGCCGGCGAAGTGCCAGAAGCGAATCGCCTTTAACAGGTATAATGTGCATTAAGATTATTAGCTGTGCATTGATGAAAAAGCTTTTGCTTTAGGAAAAATCGCTGTACGCTGCGAAAATAAATTGTAGTGTGTTTAGTGATATTTTGAGTTGAATATTATGCTGTGCAATCAGTAATTTTGATGGGAATTTGGAATCTTATTGCATAGAAAAAGGATATTTTTTGATTTGCGTTTAAATACTACCCGTTTTAATATGATTGTAATAGGTAAAACACATATTATAACGACTTCGAAGCAATTTTGCGTTTCAGTACACTGTGAACTACAACAAACAAGTAACCCTACAATCTGAGATTTTATTGCTCGCTCAATTTATAATTGTTATAAACTTTGTATTATCGTAGAAATTCCAGACTACTACGTAATAGAATTACTCTGCAAAACAATAGACAATAAAAAGCTAAGAATTTGCGATTCACAAATGTATGGAATTGTTGCCCTAGTTTGAGAGCGGTGGTGTCCCGATTCGCGCTGCACTTTCAATACAATGTCGACATCACCGCGGTCGTGTCTGCTTCCCGCAATACGCTGCTGAGCCATGGCTAGATATATTGCAAAATATATTTATTATGAACACAGGTAGCACATTATTAGATACTAGAACTGAGGTTACCGACATAGCACAGCGGGTTGGCAGGTTAAAATGGCAGTGGGCAAGGTACATACTGACCCGACTGATGACCGATGTGGTCGAAAAGTTTTCGCGCGTTCCTACTAATAATGAAGCTGTATCTTTTCATAGTGATTTAATTCGCTAGTTTATCCAGGCTCCCTGATTAAGACCGCAAGACCACACTGGATGCAATCGGCTTCCTATCAGTTGGTTCCATTAAAAATATAGAAATAAAGGGGAGGAACTTGTCTAACATTGAACGGCCTCTGCCTGACGATGATGATTATAAACTTCTAGGGACCTCATGTTGAAATCAAAGACCAAAACGGATGTATAAATTGATCGAAAACAAAACTAAACGCAAAACTATTATGAATAATAATTATTTTTCACAAAAAATGGCAAAACCGCCTTCCATCGTGTACAAAATTCGAATATTTCGCTCGAATTGTTTACATTATTCTTGATTTATCAAAAACGGCTCAGCTGATTTCTGTAAAATTTAAATGGGACCACCTCGGGAGTATACCCTTTCGAACTAAAAAAGAATGTTTCGATTCGGTTAACAATTGGCGAAATTATGGATGAAAAAACATTTAAAAAAAACATACACTCGAACATAGAACCACCTCCTTTTTGCAATTCGGTTAAAAAAGGTAAGTACCTACGTCTCAGGTTTAAATAAATAGGTAAAGCAAATGCGTGAAGGTTGTTTCGATGATACTATTGATACTGACTTTGATATCTTATCCAAGTTCTCAGACTAGTGGGCGAGTTTTGGACAGTTCGTCCTAAATACGAAAGCCGCTCAAACTTTAGGTTCTTGGAAGCACGATCTGACCGCAAAAGTAATCAAGGTTCTAACTTTGTTTTCGCTGCGACAGCGTCTTAGCCCTTCGCCTAAAGCTTTTAATTTGACGCTGGGAAAGCGACCAGCCATGATTTTGTCATTATCTTTCTTTGGAGAGAAAATTAATAAAGTTATTTTACGCAATTATTTAGTAGATAGGTAGGTATGTTGTAGATTGGTAGTGAGTGGCAGTTAGAGCATTATGACAGAGGGAATTGATTGCCAATGACGCGTAGTTTTTAACCGACTTCCAAAGAGGAGGAGGTTCTATGTTCTTCTGTAAGTATATATTTTTTGTGTATGTTCATCGATGATTTCGCGAATCGAAAAATTCTTTTTCAGTTCAAAAGGGTATACTTTCGAAGAGGTCCCATTTAAATTTTACAGAAATTGGCTGAGCCGTTTTTGAAAAAATCAACAATAATGGAAGCAATTCGAGCGATATATCCGAATTTTGTACACGATGAACATAGATAATTTCGACAATTGTAAACTGAATCGAAAAATTATTTTTTAGTTGGAAAGGGAATACTCCCGAAATAGTTTCGTTTAAATTTCACAGATATCGGCTGAGCCGTTTTTAAAAAATCAACAATAGTGTAAACAATTCTAGCGAAATATTCGAATTTTGTACACGATGGAAGAAGGTTTAGCCATTTTTTGCGAAAAATAATTATGTTTGATGATAATTTAGAAATACATAATTATAAACCGTTCCAATACAAACATTAAAATTGCTATACCCTTAAAAACCGCATGTAAATACATAATTACAATGCAATAAATGATTGAGAGTTGAAATCACGTGGTTCCAATGCTAGTTCGATTATACATAGAATCAATAGGATTATTTTCTTCTATTAGTTTCATAAATATGACAAATAACTAGCAGACAAAAAGTGTATAGTATTTCAATCTTTCTTTTAAGCGTAATTCACAAAGAATTAATAAACACAAGCCATATTGTAATAATGTCTGAAATAGTCTCAAGATAACAAACCAACTAACCAAAACAGTTTGAAAGCTCTTAGCATAGCAACATAAGAAGTAATGTATCAGTCTAAGCTTACGTAACATAAGGGAAAGTTGTCCCCGGGTGCGTTTGTCCTAATGTAAACACGGTCTACACGCGGAATTACTCGCGCCTAGACTTTGCTACACATATTAAGATTTCACTATGGAAACTAACGTGGTTTTCGTACATTTTAATTAAGTAAAACACAGGTGTTACTCACGTTTGATTTTTAGTAAGATACTACTATAGTTTCGATCGCATTTTGCGATCTTTCTCAAGTTCGGAGTACTAGCACGCGGGCTCGTCTCGCATAGCACTCAGCATAGCTCTCGCATAGGTGTGCTAAACGTGAGTAACACCTGTGTTTTACTTAATTAAAACATATAAAGATTGTTTAAAACATATAAAGATTGTTTTTGTCGTCGGCAATTTTTGATTAAAGAATATTTACCTCGAAACGGGGAAACGTGAAAGAGAAAGTTTCTGTTGCGCTATTTATCTGTGGATTTTTTTTTTGAAAAATCATTAGTTATCTAAATATTAACGTAACTTAGAGAATTTAGTTTTAGGACTTTATCAGCGTGTGTGTGAATAAGAATGCCGCGACAAACTTACCATAGTTTTGCGGCACCTTATTAATCAGTAAGAAATTATGTTTCTGATAAAACAGAAATGAACATGAACCAAATCGGTCGAAAACGTGTTATACATAATATACAGTTTCCATCTTACAGATAAGAAGCGAAATTGATACAGGTCGCGGCATAGAAGTGTAGCGCTCAGCTAAGTATGGAGGGGATGGCTGCGTATGGTGACTGCCATACTAAACCCATGAATTAGAATTAGAATTAGAATCGTTTATTGATGTATTGAGCTTAATACTAAAATTATATATACAACAGTTTGTACAATAATATAAAGTACCGCAAAATATATCTTTTCACAATACATAATACGTAGCAACGAATTTAAACAATGATTAAAATAATAGCTATCTACTTTACAATTGAATACAAAATTAAAAAATGTCAGAAAGAATAAATGAAAATGTCATGGTTTTTTTGTTCAATTACAAAATTACAAAATTAAATTTAAAAAAATGATTAAGTACAGTAAATATGCGCAGCCATCCCCTCCAGATTCCACACTACCCTCAGCGCTAGACTTACGTGCCACTACCTGTATTTACTTATGCCATATTATGCAATAAATTAAATTGAATAGGTATTATTATGAATTGATTACCTGTAGATAATAGATACCAATTTATTTAAATTGAAAATATTTTAGTATTTACTACTACGTATCTAGTAGGTACTAGTAAGTCATCCATTAGGCGCATGACGTCCACTGGTTGACCAAAGCCTCCCCAATGGAAACAGTTTATTTAATAATGTCTAATATTCCCAAAATAACAAACCAACTAACCAAAATAGTTACGATAGGAGTAATGTCTCAGTCCACTCTTACGTAACACAAAGGAAAGTTGTCCCCGGGTAATACGTCCTAATGTAAACAAGGCGTAACGCTGGATTAGTCGCGCCTAAACCTGTCTGGCGCACACATGGCAGGAAAGCGAACAGGCGGCATTTTTGAGGTACTTAGCTTTCTCTCATACAAGCATCCATTCAGGGTTACATTATAACAGGCAAAAAAAACGGCTAATGTTACATGAAGTACCAAAGTAAGCGCTCGTACAATTTAACACTATAGTCTGAACAGCGAGAAAATGCGATCCAGAAGTTTGGTCAAATGGCCGAGACAAGTAATAGAAAATAAATAAACACTGTAATTTACTTTTTAACAGACCCAATAAAAAGTCACGAAGTTGCATTTACCTACTTGCCTGTCTGGATTCCTATTTCTGAAATTCACTAAAGTAGTTAGATTAAAATAAAATGCGATAGCAATTTTGATAAATATTTGCTAAAAACATTACGATTTCTTGTTACTCACTTGGCGTGTTTGGTGTGGGCGTAATTTTAAAATAAATAATATAAACAAATACTTAGTGAAACATTTGATAACACACATTTGGTTGTATTTTAATTTTAACCTTTTCATTTTTGATCTCGATTAGATCCAACGTTTAGTTCTATATTTTCAAACACTTTAATACTAATTTAGTATTTCCTTTTCATTTAAAATCCACCTCTACTAACATCTACTGATAATTCTATTTTTTTTACAAGTATAGATATCATTCATAAAATGGTGCACCTAAAATAACAATACAAGTAAAAGAATCCATATTTAGAGTCATACCTAGTCTGCAGCGGATCAATATTTAAGCACATCCAAATGCATTTATTAAGATAATGTCATAGAGCTAAAATTCTTAGCCTAAGAGTATTTTGTGCAAAATAACCCTGTACAGGATAAAAGCCTGCAGGCAATTAAGCTACCTAGACTTAACAAGCGTTACTTCACTGATTAGCATAATAAATGCTCTGCTATTAACATTACAACATTATAATTTTATTCTATCGTAACTACTGAAAGTGTATTATGTTAATTAAAATTAGAAAAATCTGAAGTTTATTAGGACATAATTAAAGGGTCTGCCTTATTAATTTTATTATATTACATTGATGTAATGAAAACCGCTAGACAGAGCAATGAAATATATATTTTGTACATAGGTACTTACTGTATCGTGGATTATTATGAGACCATTTCACTCTGTTCCACCTTGGACTATTAAAGAGTCGGTGTGCGTCCCACCAAGTGTTTCAATAGGCGAGGTTCGGAGTTATAATGAAAAAAACGCTAAGAATTACCGTAAAAATAACTTTTACAACCCTAGTTCTGTAACGTATACATTTCATTACAAACTCTCGGCGTATAATGCCAAAACATAAAACAGAATCATGGACCAGCTTTTAGGTAACTCCCAACGTTCTTCGGGTTATGAAAATGCATCCTCTTAATCCTTATTTAGGTACTTATCTAATGCAGAAGCCATAACGTTAGCAGGCCGAAAAGCCCTGAGAGCTTTCGGGCAAAGTAGGACGAGTTAATGCTTCACCCATTACAGCTCACCTCGAAGAAAAAACATGTGGATGCATCTTAAACGGTCAGCAGTTCAAATATGCATGTTTTGCTTATTTTCTTAAGTTTTGTTTGAATGAACCAAGTGTTTGCAAAACATCTATTGTAATAGCATATTTTTGTAATACTAGGATAATAATGAACACTGGTATTTCTACATATTATGTAATTATTTAAGTAAGTTTTAAATAAAGATTTTTTTTAAGTTGAAAGTTAAAATGGGCTTTCAGGCGGCTTAAAAACTGACACCAAAACTAGCCACCCGGTATATACAAACTTACTTTAGGTATGTAAGTATACATAGCAGTTAAATTAAAAAAAAATGATGTATGTATGATAAGTAGGCACGGCTAGTGCCAATTTCACTTTAAATATATTTATATATATTTTTATAAAATCTACTTTTGGCTATCACAATTGGTAGCAATCTATGAATACAATCTACGAGTATGTCTACAATGTGTAATTGGTAAAATGAAGTCTACCATTATACAATATCAATTCATTTGATTAGTAAATTACCTACCTAGCTTTAAAGTAACCTCTACAAATATGTATTAAGGCTAGAGTAGATTCTGGCTAGTTTCCTCAAATAATTAGTTAGGATTTAACTTACACATTGTTTTTTATCGTTTTTTTTTTCAACAGTCTTAATAAGATTACAGCCATAAAGGGGATCTTTCCGGCTATTTTATAAAAATTTGAGACGATAAAATTAAGACATTAATTTTTTTTCAAACTAGCCAAAATAGTTAACTGACCTTATTCGAGGATTTGGCAAAGTTAACCAAATAAAGTAGTATGTATGTAGCTGACCAGGGCTAAGCCAGATTACCATTCAAACAGTACCCAGATAGGCGACAACCTGAGCTAATAAGAGCGCGAACAGTACGATTAACATGCCGTTTTTTTTTCTCGGTACACAACTGATGTTGTTTTTACCTGACTGCGCAACATAGGAAAATATTTTATAAGTAAGTAGGTATGTGTAAGTTATTTTACTCAGTTTGAACGATTCACTGGTCTACAGCAAAAAGGTGCTTGGATGTTTTCAACTGATTTCCATGTATTAAGATGTACTTAAAAGTAAGTAAGTAAGTTCGTACAGGCCGGGTGGCTAGCCCTGGTGTCAGAGTTTTTAGGCCGCCTGAAGGCCTCTGACATGGCTAAATGGTTAAAACAACCGGGGCCTACAATTTAACGTGTCATCCGAGCCACGGTAGCGCTCAGTTGGAAAATGCCACCCGCGGTCACCCATCCAAATACTGACCGTGCGGAACGTTGCTTAATTTCGGATGTACTGAAAACTATATATTGCAAATCACATTTATTATTTAGCAAAAAATGGTTTTTTGGGCTATTTTGAAGTCATATATAATAGGAACCATAACAACTTTTGGGGATATGAGTGAAGAATAAGGTAAACAATATCATCAAGATATTATAGAGATGCAAAAAAGCCAAGAACGATGTACTGTCTCAATGATGTCAGACTACTACGTTGGACGCTTCAGAGAGACCTTTCAGATGCTTCCCAGAAGCGAAAATTTACCAAAAGTGATTGGGAAAACAAATGTGTTTAGTGCTTACTAATGAATGTATTTTAGATAAAAAAAAGTTTTGCTTCCATAAATAAATGTCTCCAAAATTGATACCCATATTGTCAAAAAACGACACGTTCTCTTTTCGGATTTAGCACAACTAAAAACATAAGAAACACGTAAAAAAAACAAAACACTTTTCAAAATACTTTTTTTTGTAGACTTGTATTATAATAGATCATTTTTTACAAGCGTAGGCAGGCGTATTTAGTGGTAATTAATAAAGGCCCGTAAAAAAACTTTTAAAAGTTAAATATTTATAATAATTTATTATCAATAGCTCTGAAGAAGCACTTGGGCAATGATTTTATTTGATTACGCAGAGCCTCTTCAGCCAGGTTTTGTTTTTATATTTCGTACAAGTGTTAGATTCTAGGGTTTGAACTCTGGGTGATTATCGTGTTCCAGAGTGGTATATTATACATAACTCTGTATGTTTCAGAAGCACAGTGAATTCATGACCTTAAGTTTTTTTTACATTTCTTCAGCATTTCTTGATCGTTACCATACCGTTTCAATACCTGTATGAGTTCACAGTAAAGGGTCTTTAGGTATATATGTACATATTATTTCGTACTAGTGATATGCTCTAGAATTTGAAATCTGGATGCATATTGTGTTCCAGAGTTGTGTACATAACTCTGTATATTTCACAAGCAAGCTGAAACCTCCTTCTTTTTGGAAGTCGGTTAAAAACATTAAGGAAAGCCGCGCGGGTTGCCAGTTCCGAGCCATTGCGCTCCCCGGGCCAGGTGATAAAGGCGTTAAATACGATTAAGAGGCCTCTAATGGCGCCGCCCAATAACACCCAATACACCCACTCTTATCACACTCCGACCCAATTTCCTCAATTACCGAAGAGAAGTAACGAAATGAGAGTAATCATTTTTATTTCTCAGCACAATCCAGTAGACTTCCGAGTCTAGAGTAAACAGGTACCTTCTGCATGCAGGTACATGCAGATGCATTTAGCGTGTCTCCTGTTCGGTGTAGTAAAATACGAAACTCCGCGTTATCTATTTGATAAGTTGTCATGGAAGAAAAGTCGCAATCCTCACTCAGTACGTGCATGTCAGAAGTTGTCTTTGCTCAGAACAGAGCGCCACAGCAAAACTGTGTTTAGGGGCAGCTTCAGATATGCAGCAACGAAATGCTGGAACAATATACCATCACCCATTAGGAACCTGCAAAGTATTCATGGTTTTAGATGTAAACTTAAAAGTTTTCTTCTTGTTCATCAAAAAAGTGAGAAAAGCCTGAAAACTGACACCAGTGTTATTTAAAAGTGCTGTTTATAAGTAAATTTATTTCAAATATATATCAATATTTAATTATTTAATAAAATAAAAATATTTCAGCGCGTGAAGCGTGTATGCCAATAGGTCTGGCGAGGTTATTCGTTGTTGTTTGAATTTTTCATTTATATTTGTATATCTTATTATGTATCATTTATCATTTGTTCATTGTTTAGACTTTGTTTGTTTCTTTTCTTTGTTCTGTTTGTTATTTTTTTTTGTTTCTGTCCGCGCATTTTATCGGTCGTAATGTCACTTGCTGGTTCCAACAGAATATCAGCGCTGGTTGCTCGTAAGCGCAACCAGCATTACGCTGAGTTGGGACCAGTTTTGTGACAGAAATACTAGGTAAAATACTGTTGTTTTTTGTGTTTTATCATTTGTTTTGTCGTTATGTATTGTACCTCTTATTTTTGTTGCAAATAAAAAATTCTGTATTCTGTATTCTTGGTAAACGTGGTAGCCCTAGACTGCAACTCTACGCAGGATGTGGTCAAAAGCGAAATCGTCTTGAATAAAAAAAACTTTTTTTCGAGAGAATAATTATTCTTTACTCTCATAAATCCATACAAGTTGGTTCATCGTCCCATTTCTGCGTGAAAAATTAACAAACAAACACACTTTGGGATTGATGAATAGACGTAAAAAATAAGGGTAGGTAGTAGTAATGGTAGTGGTAATATATAGACATTTAATATAACCTATGAGAGTTTTGACTCAAATTCATTGAACACGTTCAACGGCTCAGACCTGTCCATTTTATTTAGGTCGTCTCCGACCCAATTTCCCCAATTACCGGGATCAGAGAAGTAATGAAATGAGAGTAATCATTATCTCCTTCGTTTATTCTTTCGTCGCGCATTCGTCGCCTCCAGCTCTAAAGCATTAAAAGACTGCTACGGATTATCACACAATTTATTCAGGTGCTTAATTTGAACGGCTATCCCACTTTGGGCACAATTTATTTTTATTTCACTTAAATGTGGGCGCGGAGACCTCGGGAGATTTACCTTCACTTTTCATTAGGGATTTTCTTTGAAATTAATGTGACACAGAATGAGAATAGAGACTCTCAATTACGAACAGCCATTGTTGGATTGAAACTGCATTATGCAGTTCTCGTTAGCAGGCCCGTGCTGCGCCAGTGCCACAATTGCAAGCAGTGTTGCCACTTACAGATTTCGAATTCGCTTTTTTTTTAAATACTGTACTGTACTGTACCAGCCTTTTTGATTGTCCACTGCAGGACGTAGGCCTACCCACGAAGGGTGATTGGGCTATTATCCACCACGCTGGCCCAGTGCGGGTTGGTGGATTCACATACGCCATCTAATTTCTACTACGGACGTATGCAGGTTGCCTCACGATGTTTTCCTTCACCGAAAAGCCAGTGGTGTGAAATTCCGTACATAAATTCCAAGGAATTCATTGGTACGGGACCGGGATTTGAACCCACGACCTCACGATTGTAAGGCGAGTGGCATTACCACTAGACCACCACGACTTATAAATAATCTGTAATTATCTAGAGCAACAAAATTTGAAAATTCAAAGAATTTTCAAAATTTGAAAATTCTTTGAAACAGAGTTTCTAGTTTCTGCGATTCAATTAACTTATTGTATTAAAAGATTTATGTAAATATATGCAATGTTTATAAATACAAAATCGCAATGTATTCCTAAATATTGTAGTATCATTAAACAATAATAATTACTGCACCATCGTTCCCAGTTTAGTTTAGTAGAGTTGTTTAAAAATTAGAGCATTATTTTTGACTCTATAATACAATTTTAGCTTTCTATAGTACTCAATTAAATCCCTTATCAAAAATACATTATCTTTAAAACGATGGCATTAATGTTCTCTGCATAGGATTACCTATGCTATATTTCTTTACTTGGTAATTTTACCCAAAAATTAGTAAAACTTCGGAAATGTCAACATTCATTGTAAGAGAACGCCTACAAGTGAATTTATAACAAGTTACATGTGCCTGGCGTCGAGCGGCGTCCTACAACTTTCAACAATTATCGAAGTGCAAATAGGTATTAGATTGAACACATTTGAGGCGCACCCATTAAAGTCCGATCGTGAAGCGCGGAGCAATTGCACTCGACCGAATGCTACCAGTTCAATCGAAACTTTTGATTAAAATCAAGCAAATCGAGAGCTCAGGAGTGCGCTTAGGCGACGCTGGCTAAGATAAAAGTTAAACGGAAAAAATGTACAATCCGTAGATGATTGTACGTTACAGCAGCAAAAAAACAAATTCTTTGGGCAATACGTAAACAGCATCGCTAGCTTCGGATTCTATTTTCTTAGAAATATATTTTAACCCAGGTACCGACGCAATGACAATAATCTGCCGCTGCGCTGTGGTGAACAATTGTGCTGCAAAAAAAAACAGCATTTAACACATATTTACTTAGTTAAAAAATATATTTCGATTTGATTTTTGTTTCGTATGGCTACCGTTTTAAATACATTAGGAGCAATGTTAATAGTTTGCTACCAAGACTGAAGACCATTTCAAAGAAAATAATGGTGAAAACCTATCAGATAATGTACAAGGTCATAGCAGTCATGACCCAAGTTCCATACATTTTGGCAACATCTTTATTTGGAGTGCCTAAACGCATCCCTTTCCACCGATTCCGACAGAATGCGGATATCTTTATTTGAGCTCCGTATGTTATGTTCCGATTGGGGAGCAGCGATTGGAGCTCGTGTTTATACAATCGATTACTGACTGCCGACCGCGAACCACCACTAAACTTTTGACTATTCTCTTTTTCGTAAAATCAATGTTCTGTTTGAGTTCGCAGGTTTGTAAATCTATCACGTTTTGTATTGTTTTTTTTGTGTTACACCTATAAAATTGTTGAATATGATGAATCTCTCTTACCGCCTTATTAATAAACCTAGTAGTTCGAGGAGACCGTTGTCTTTTTCTTTCTTTAAAAAATATAATTCTCTTGTGATAGACAAGACACGAATTATTATCGACTTAAAAGTCTCTGTAAGTAGCTCTGGGTTTTTTAATGAGGCAATTAGAGTGCAAGTTTTATTCCCTCTAGTGCGGTAGTAATAAACTTGCCGTTGACCACAGAAAAGCCTATCGCTCTTCTTTGAAATAGACGAATGAGAAATTATAATAACCCAGAGATATAATATGAAGGGACTTTCAATAAGCGGTAGAAAAAAAAAATGTTTTAAGGGGTTATGCCTACTTATATAAACAGCTAGTTATATTTTCCATGCAAGAAATCAAAGAGCACAACTTTTCAATCCCAATTCATTTCTCTGTTCACTGTATTAAACCCTGTAGGCTTTTGTACCTCCACTTTTTGTAAGTCCCATTTAGTAAAATTGGAGTTAGTATCGCGACGAAACTTTCCTTCATATTCTGAGGAAAAAGGTTGACAACGATTTCGAGGGTTTCTTTACGGCGTACCCTCTTTCTTTTCCACTTCATCATTTGTCTAAAGGAAAAAATATATTAAACTTGTGAATAAGATTGATCGTCGACTCTCCCTTTTGGATTCGATTTTATTAATATTCATTGCTCATTGTGAAGCAAAATAGGGTTCAATTATCTAACAAGAGGGGAAGGTGTTGCTGCCGAGTTTAAGAGGGAGTTTAAGAACTCAAACGGTACATGCAACTGGGCAGGTTTCATACGCTGAGGGTTCTGTACCAGAAATACGCGTGAAAGTGATAAAAGAACCAGTTGTTAAGTGTTGAGTCTTTTTTAAACAGTTTTTGGTCCCTCATGTAACAAAACATAACGTGACGCTTCCTAGAAATTTTACTCGCAGTTACGATCCATTGTCTGTCAACAAACCGATGGTACCCAGTGTCTTATCCATTATTTTAGTAATTTGGGCTTTGGCTCGAACGCGCATTATTTTGTAGTGAAAAGACAGACATTTATCGAATTTCTATTTACTTACGTTCCTATTTATCTTTTGGTACAATGAACAAACTTGCATAATTTTATTAATCGGTTCTCATTTTTTCTCATTTTTAGGGAACCTTAAAAAGCAGGGGTTCCAGCAAGATGCGATGGAAATTAATCAGATTAATTCAGGGGAGAAGGGATGGCGTATTAGCCGCGGCACGGTATGGCCTGGAGCGGGGTTTAACAGCCAACCAGGTGATACATAAAGTGGATCAACGGATTACCGCGCTACGGCCGTCAGCTATCAAGGCACGTATGCAAAGTCGTGCCAAGGTTTCTGCCGGTATGTTATGACTGAACTATACCTACCTACATTTGCTCTCTAACCTCTGACCTAAAAGGTGGTGGTATAAGTTTAACGTGTGTGTGTGTTTGTATTTGATAGTCAGTGTCTTTTGGTGGTAGTTCTCCTATAAATGAATGGTCTGGACTTTTCATGCAGTTTTTAGTTCCGACAAAAAAGGGACTATTATTTTATGAAATATCTATGTTTGTATATAATAGTTTGTATGTTTGTATAGTCTGTGGCATCATTCCTTCCAAGGCTCCCAAGCTAAAAAATATAGCTAATAACGGCCCGATTTTGTTACAGTGTATTCAAGCTGATGTGATTGAGATAGTTCTCAGCGATATTTCAATAAGGTCTTTACTGGGTTTCAAAAATATGTACTCAACTATTTTAAATAATCAAGTTCTAATTGTCAAGATTTGATTTAAAAAATCATTTTATTATGGTTTAATAAATCATTAGATTATCTAAAATAGTAGGTTATTTTTTTTATTTGCTTTACCATTTTAGCCCCATTTGACCCCAAAAAGCTTCATCCTTAGTACATTCCAGCTAAACGCGTCGGTTTATGGGCCAGCGAAACAAGCTTAAATACTCCACAGAGCGGTAAATATAGGCTGAAATAATGTCGAACACAATTCTTATATCACTCTTTACTATCTCTAAATACAGAAAAAAAAACTGAAAGTTTTGTATTTCCCTTCATTACTATTTATATCCCCATTGTACCCCAAAAAGCTTATTCTTAGTACATCCCTGCAAACCGCGTCAGTGCATGGGTGCAGCGAAACAAGCTCAGCGCAGGGCCGGACGCGCGGCCTCACGAAGCGGAAATTCCATTAACTCCCTCGGTTTTAGTGGAGCCTGAATTTAGATGGGATCGATAGGTGAACATTAGCGCTGGAGTACGGCTCTAATTTTGGTAATGATATCAGATAGGTATTTATCACCTACAACATTTAAAATTAATATGTCTTAATTCAAATAAATCACAATTTTCTTTTTTAATTACTAACACTCCGGTGATGCCTCATTTACAACGATTAGCAACAAAGATGTGATGACACAATTTAAAATTAAGCAACCGTATACATAGCCGCGTGTATACTGGATTACTGATAATCAATTAGCATTGTATATGTACGAGTACATGAAAACAAACAAATTTTGACTTTGCGCCACCCACGAGACTTGGACCTCAAAGGGGATATACTCTGTAAATATACAAACAAGTGTAAATATTAGTTAGGTAGGTATGTAAAAAGTAATTATTAGTACATATGCTGATGCCACTTAAAAAAAATAATGGGAAATTTGTTGAGATTTGGAAAAAGTGATTTGTTTTTATGCACCTAAAATGCCCTTAAAAGGATACGAATTGAATACCAATAACCCTGTATAGAGCTAGTCATCAATAGAACCGCCACAAATAATAATAATTGGTTTATCAAAGTGTTGATATTTTACTCACTCAAGTTTTTTTTTCTCCACTTAAACGCTAACCAAAGCCAAACCATTCATTCGTGTGACTTATGTAAAAGTTAGTATCAAGTCAACGAACTATAATCGCCAGTGAAAGGTGTCCGGGGGCTGTCACCTTCGTCTATTGCCTAGATTCTGACTAAGGTATTGAATTAGACAGTATATTAGCTTTCACGCTGAGTAACAAAGCATGTTTAACGACCGACTTCCAAAAAGGAGTAGTTTCTATGTTCGTCTATATGTATTTTTTTTTGTATGTTCTTCGATAATTTCGCCAATTGTGAGCCGAATCGAAAAAAAATATTTTTAGTTCGAAAGGGTATACCTACTCCCGAATTCCATTTAAAATTTAAAGAAATCGGCTAAGCCTTTTTCGAAAAATCGACAATAAAGTAAAGAATTCAAGCAAAATATTTGAATTTTGTACACGATGGAAGGCGGTTTTGACATTTTTTTGCGAAAAATTATTATCTAGCAATAGGAGACAGGAAAATATGCACTCAAATAGTTTCGTTGAGTTAATCTTGCTGCAAATGTACAAAAATAAAATTGAACATTTTTTTAATATTTAATTGCACTCTTTACACTATACCAAACTGTGACAATAATTGCATGTTAAATATACAAGTATTGCATGTTTTTAACACTTTTCTAAGCATATATTATTAAATTATAGTACCTACGTGTAACATTATTCAAAAGATGACATTCTCACCACAACTTTAACAATATGAGGAAATAAAAGGGCAGTTCACAGGTCACACGTACCTAATGACTTAAAAATGCATCAGTACACAGTACCTACACACTTATTTTAATTTACTTTTAAAAGCGGGAGCTTTGAAACTGTCACCAAGTTGTGCTTTGGTTTTTTCATTTCCGATTTATTGACTGAACTAGATAATGTCATGGAACTGGTAGTAATGGCTGTTCCCAACTCTCTCTGGGTCTCACTTATTTGTCAGATTTCTAAACAAAGAGCTATATTTATCATCGACTTAGCATTTTTTGTTTTTTTTTTTCGTATAAGTTATATTTATTGATATTCGTAACTGTACATTTCGTCTACTTCATTTGTCATTTTCATAAATAAACCTAAGCAGTCTTCTCCATAATCTACACTCACTCACAAAGAACTTATTTTTCCATTGAAAGAATGCTTTACAAAAGCTATTTAGACAAAGTTAAATTGCTTGTTTGTTCTGAACTGGAAAAGACTCCGAAATCTAGATGTTTCAAATTATTATAGCGTAAACAAGAAACAACAATAAAAAGTCATTAGGGTATATTCGCCAGGTAGGGAACAGACATTAAAAGTAAAAGTGTCGGTGTTTCTACACAGTTTTCCAGGTAACATTAAAAGATAATGTTATAATCGTAGTACAATCTTCAGAATTTTAGCAACTAAGCAGGTACATTAAAACAACAGAAAAACTGTTATAAACTAGGTTATTACAAGACCTTTTTGATCCATAAAACTGAGGTTATTTCTTTACGTAGCTTCAATTTCTATTTCTTTTATTGCTCGCTGTAAATGATAAGAAATACTTTTTTTTTTCAAGTCGATTGGAATCCTTATTTCTAAATAGGATAGGATTAGTTGGACATGTTTTTCAATCTTGTAGACTTGGATACACGTTAGGGGGGGTCATGCACTTCTACGACCACTCTCTCAGATTCCGAAACATTTAGTGCCTCTTGGTATCATTCTTTAATTTGAACCACCTTTTTAGGGTTCCGTACCCAAAAGCTAAAAACCGGACCCTATTACTAAGACTCCGCCTGTCTATCTGTCACCAGGATGTATCTCATGAATCGTGATAGCTAGAACGTTGAAATTTTAACATAATATGATGTATTTCCATTGCCATTATAACAACAAATACAACCCATACAACAAACCTGAATTGTAAGCAGTTTCAATAATAATTAATTAAAATAAACTAAAATATATTAAGAGGCTTCCATATGGAACAGAACCCTTCGTACGCGAGTCCGGCTCGCACTTGGCTAATTATTATAATGTGGTAAGAGTGTGTATAAGTTGTGATGTATTTATTATGATGTAGGTTATCTTTTTTCTTCAATGTATGCTGCCTGCACACGAACAAAGTCAATTTAGTACTAAATAAACCTACCTGCACTACTTGCTGTGTATTATACCATTAAATTTGGCAAAGTTTCCTTTGCCCGGTGCATTCGAACTTCCTGCCGGTATCAGGCCAAAGCTAAAAGCACATCGTGGTTTTGTTTGAGCAATCAGTCTACTAAAGTAGTCAATAATAAACAGAAGCTTTTTATTAGTAGGTAATTCTTTGTAATCGCTTACCAGTATTATAACTGAACTACCTAGCTAACTTTCAGTGTGCAACTTTAACACGCATACTTACAAGTAAAAATATACACATTTATATGCTCACTCACTATACTTTACTCTAGGACCTAGAGTAGGTACCTACGTATAGCATAGTCAGTGCGTACCTAGAGTACATCTAGGATATCATTGTATTCATAACAGTAAGACATTCCACTTCACAGTCTGGTGAAACGGCTCTTTCGTGGTTTCGCCCCGCAAGCTGTTCGGTGCGCATTTTATAACGTGTGTACTTGTGTAGGTATATGTAGGTCTAATTGTGTAGGTATATGTAGATCTAATTATGTAGGTATATGTATAATTATATGTGTTATAACGTATATATGTAAGTTTATTTAAATTTTGTATTATATAATATATGTATATGTTTAGTTTATTATTTATAGGTGTTTTCTTTGTTAATCTCTAGTTAAGGCCACTATTTTATGTTCTTGTCAGTTCATTTTCGTGCAAGATTGCCTAGAAGAAATCGCCATGGGTAATAAGGCCGCCAATTTATATTCAAATTTGTTTTTTTTTTGTCGTATATGTGAAAATATTTTTTATTTAAAATTGTGGTTGTAAATAAAGAGTTTTGTCTTGTCTTGTCCGCGGGGCGAATCGATGAAACAGCACTAGGCTTGTTCTTGCACAATTGCATATTTCTAATTTTCCCATAGTATATTTTTAACCGACGTCAAAAAGGAGGTTCTCAATTCCACTTCTTTAAGTACCGATTTTGCCGATTTTTTTTGTTTGGATTTTTTTTTAGTTCGAAATTGGTCGGTCAGAAAGTGGTAAAAAAAATTGAAGTCTTTTTTGAAAAATCAATAATAGTGTTAAAATGACTATATCGATGATACATTGGTTCGACTAAACTATTCGAATTATGTACACGGTTGAAGTCGATTATGCTATTTTTGGCAGAAAATGATTATTGCCTAACATTTTCATTTAATTTAATCTGAAATTCCGTATTCAGCTAGTAAATAAAACTGATGTCTAGCGAAAGCGATCGTGAACAGACTTGATATTCGACACGCTCTTTACTTGGTCGCTCAGAATAATAAATCTTGGTCGTTTTCTAGAACTTCAGCACTTAACATGTTCGTAATAGGGTAAGAATGGAGCGTAATAATCGTAAGCGAACGGTGTGGGTGTTCGCTAATGTCTTAATTTGATCTTAACATACGAGTACTAACGAAATTGTTAAAGGGAAGGTTTTGGTTTTGATTATGATAGGGAAGGATGGGACGGAGGACCACCGATGGCTTTTTTGCTTTCTTTAACTACGGCTTTTTGTATACTGCCAAATACTATCAAAAGGATTCTGACATTTTTTGGAGAAGGATGAGGTAAAATGCATTAGTAAAGTTAGAAAAAGATACATTCAATTGAGTCATACCATAGAAATCTAAAAAGAGAGTCTTCCAGTGCTTGAGACACATTTACGTAACAAAAATCATGCACCGTTGCAAAAAATGCATTTTTATGCAATACAATACCATACATATTGCAGAATACAGTGATTGATTTATTTTTATGGTGAGTAATAATTATGAGATTTTCGTTTGAAATGAAGACCCCGCTAGATCGAAACGAGGAGTCCCATCTTGTGAGATCTATGGCTAATACATAATCGAGTCAAAGAACTAAAATCAATTATGAAACAATAACTAATACAAAGTTTTGTAACCGATGTCAAAGAATCAATATCAAGTAATCAATAAGAGAGAACCTGTGATTACAGTCAATAATTATAAACCCACTTCAGTAATGGAATAGGTGTGTCGCTGTCGGCGATAATTGACTCACGAGTGAAGTAATCAAATATTCGTTTGTTTGGTGAAGCAACTTGCTATGGCTGTCAACGTTGCAAGAATTAAATCTCTTGGAATGCCATTGTTCATGAGAATAAGAATTGAAAGTGTGGGAAAACCGAAAATAGAAAATAATGCCATTTAGAATATCATTGCCTACATAAACAAGTCAGAAAATTTTGACATTGGGTCTTATGACTTAGTGAAATTATATAACAACATACTGTACTGTACCAACCTTTTTAATAGTCCACTGCAGGACGTAGGGCTGCCCACAAAGGGTGATTGGGCCATATCCACCACGCTGACCCAGTGCGGGTTGGTGGATTCTCATACGCCATGGAATTTCTTCCTTGGACATATGCAGGTTGCCTCACGATTTTTTCCTTCACCGAAAAGCCAGTGGTGTGAAATTCCGTACATAAATTCCAAGGAATTCATTGGTACGGGACCGGGTTTGAACCCACGACCTCACGATTGTAAGGCAGGTGTCATAACCACTACACCACCACGGCTTCAACATATAACAACATATCGTACTGTAAACAACAATTTTCTAATTGTAAATGATCACTGACTCAAGTGAACAATGACAAAACAATAAAATAACTTACCACCAAAGTAAAGTAGCATAGCATCGCATACTAACGAGAAGAATAACACTAAAGGTTTTTGTAGTTTTGATTATTATTAATATTTTTTTAGTAAACTGTTCTATTTGTTATTCATATTAACTAAAATAATTCTACAACTACTGTTTGTCATTTATTATGAGCTATTTACAGATAAGTACTCTATATGTAACCAATGCTCGCCTCTTGCAATTTAGTCATCATACACTAATGTTTGTTAGTTATAGCAATGACCAATGACCATACGCGTAATAATTCTCATCATTCTCAGCAATTTATTCGTCACTTTCGACATAACAACATCCATGAGTTTCGATTACACCAGAGTTCGTGACTCTATGACATGACCGTGGCCTTTGGGAATCATAAGATGCAGCCGGAGCCTCATGTTTATTACGAGTACATGCACGTATTAGAGTAGGTATAGCTGTCGAAAACTTTCTCAGTTTTATGATGGGTTTCAAAGTAACGACCTGACGTCTCTCGACGAGAACTTTAGAATATTCGCGTGAAAGCTTAGTAACACTTTGGTGGAGCACTTAAATACACATTTCGTCAATAGCACCTACTTGTAGCATGTACCTATATAAAGTAGGAGTGAATACAAAGCGTCTGAGAGTTTTATCATTAATTTTGTCCCTTGACATACACAGAAGAGAGTTAATAAATTGGCATTGTTGTTTATTTTGTAGCTTTTGAATGGATGAAATTGTCATACATTTTTCTATATATTCCACTTATTTCTGCCCACCTACTGCTGGGTTATAAACTACCTATAATTCTTGCCATTCTTTCAGGTTTTGAAATAGCCGCCATTTATTACTATCTGACATATTACATAATAATAAATAATCAACTAGATATCGGATTTTAGTCTGGAGATGCTTGTAACATGTCTGTCTATTACTGTTCTGTTTATTTCAAAGAATACTTAATCGAGAGTGTTGTTTACTGTGATTGAATTAAGGTTGATAAATGATGGGTTTTTGACCGACGATCCAAACTGGAGGAGGTACTCAGCTCGACGCGTATAGTTTTTTTTTAATGTATAACCACGCATAACTTTTTTCGTAGTAGTCCGATTTCAATAATTCTTGCAGTAATAATTATTGGAAATATACTTTATATATTATATATATATACTTTCTTGTCCGTGACAAGTATCTTCTTACTGTAGTGACGATTATATTTTATTAGTTTGGGGTCAGAGGCCGTGTGTAAGATGTCCCCAAATATTTATTTATTTATTTTATTTATTTATTATTTTGAATTCTGATTTTGACATGTATTTGGCATTATTGTATATTGACATGAAATAAATGATATATTATCAGAAAAAAAATATATATATATGGTATACTTCGAAATTGGTCCCATTAAAATTTTATTGAAATCGGCTGAGCCATTTTTGATAAATCAACAATAATGTGAAAAATGTAACATTGATCCGTGCGAAATATTCGCGAATTCTGTACACAGGTGAAACCGGTCATGCTATTTTTTGCGAAAAATAATTATATAAAACATCATCGCTTAGAATCTCAGAAGAATCACAAGTAAATTCTTCTGAGCTTAGAACATTCCCTGCTCGACATAGGCCCTTGCCCATGGCCCTTATGGATTTTCGATACGTTTTTCGGCGTATTTCTATCATTCGATTAGATCATCATTCTAAATTGTCACAGGAAATTTATTCGGTAAGTACGTATTTTCATCAACTTGTCCAGACAAAGGCAAACTCATAGCTTAATTAAGCATAAAATGTCCGTACAGCGAGGCAATTAAAAAGTACCCACTTATTTGTTCTAGTCCCAAAACTTTTCTCACAATTATAATATTCCCAGAGGTAAAAATTAGGTTTTCTGAAAAAGTATTCCTAATGGCAAAAACACTCGAAACAAAAAATATAGCAGGGATCTAAATTTTTTTTCGTGGTTTACAGACTACTTTACATATTTTATCGTTGTTAATATTTCTTCTCTGTAATTCAGATTCAACGAAAGAACATTCAAATTAGTTTTAACGACTCGGCCTGGGCTGAATAATAAATGTAATAAATTCACAATATTTTGGAATTACTGTAATAGTTGAAACGTGAAGTAAGGGAAATGCTGCATGAGAAGGATTGCCACTATCGTGCTGTTCAAGATTCAAGATTCAAGATTATTTATTTGTCAAAAAACATGGTAATGCAAACAACGTACAAAGTTGCATACAGATCTTTCAAGAGTTTAGAACGCATGTTCTTGCCGTCGTGGCGTACAAATATCAAAAACAAAATTGCTAAATCTTTTAAGTAATACAATTCATAAAAAATGTCAAATTTAGTTTAAAATGTCAAATATCAAAATGTCAAATATAAATTCAAAAATGTCAGAGAGAAATAATAAACCAATAAATTTTGTTGGGGTTGATGTCGAAAACATTGTCAAACATTTTGATGACAATAAATACAAACAATAATCATCATAAATCGTCATCATAATCTTCATTGCCCTTTCAGACATGGGACATCCTTTGCTGAATATAGCAGTCCTCCCCTAAAAATCTCCAGTAATACATACTTATAACCTTAAGAACTGGATGATGTTGCCGCTCTACAGATTCAACAACAACATCGCGGCAATCGTTCAGCTTCATCAGGCGCTTCGTGAGAAGTACCACAACTTAGCTATATAGCTATTATTCAACCACTGATCAATAGAACACACACACATGATTTTTCTCAAAAAAAGGCAATTTTAACAAAAAACATCAGAGCAAAACTCATCAAAAATCATCATCATAAAATTTTGCTATTCGATATCAATGTCTTTACGTAACTCCACGTCTCCTTCAATCTTATTCCTTATCTTGTAGGTATGTTTATTTCATCCCTATGATCCAATGACAAAGTACCCATCACGAGGTCGGAACAAACAGGAAACACCTAATATCTTCACCGTCATACAAAGCTCGTTAAATAGGGACACGAAAAGATCATTATTCCACGACGACGGTAAGGGGTCATCCATAAATTACGTGAGGTGTTTAAGGGGGGTCAATCGGAATATCATCCAATCTTACGTGGAGGTCAGGAGAGTTTCCGAAAATATCACGTAATTTTTTTCTTGCATAAAACATTTATTCTATTAAAATATTACCTTTAAAACATTAGCTATAAAATTTTACTCTTAAATAGGTTTTATATAGTCTATTATGCAATAGACTACGATCTACGAAAGCACTAAAGCAAAATGTGTTTTTTTCTCTTTTATTATTCTCTGATTACTAGCCCGAGTCAGAGTCCGATTCAAGTCCTGCGTTCGCGACAAATATTTGATAATGTTTATCACAAAAATAAGTGATAGCCCAAATACCAAGTCGACGGATAAACCTAATGTGGAAAGCACTATACAATTAAAATCATTTCATATCTATCGCACTTAGGTACAGTAGAACTACAAAATCTCACGTATCAGGGGTGGAAATTATGAAAAATGCCTCACATAATTTATGGACGCCCCCTTATTCCACGACGAAGGTAAGGCCGTAAAGCTCAGTTACCAGATTTGAGAGAACGCAAGGCCGTTCCATGGAATTCAGCTAACTGCTTAGTAGAACGTGAGATATGGTGTCATCATTCAGAAGATTGGAGGAAAGGCCGTTTTTTAACCGAATAGGGTCATTGTTAACGTCTACGGTTTGTCAGAACCTGTTTGGAATAAAAGCAAATGATCAAGTATTTAGTTACCTATGTAAACAGTTATTCAAAGAACTATTTAGCAACAATGACCTTTTAACTGATATTAATTTATTAAATACAGACTTTTCAAGTTCAAGTTTTACTATCAAGTTCTCGAGTGAAGACCACGTACTTACTGGCAAGCATAACCTTGTGGGTGGACATCCGTCCACCCACAAGGTAGTCGGATGAAGTCATTAAGACCACAGGACCGCGCTGTTTGCAAACCGCAACCAACCGATCTTTTTTCAGATCAATGTTGGAGACCTGTGTCCAGCAGTGGATGTCCTGTGGACCGGTGGATATTACTTATCTTAAAGTTCATACTTGATAAATGTGTTTATTTTTACTGAAAAATACTTATTTACGACATCATTACAAAAATAACTCCTTGACATAAACCTAGTGTGGAAGCCACAGACGAAGAAGATATCTGTCTACGGCGGAAGCACCATGAACAAAATGGTTATAATTCTTCAATATTACTAATAAGTTTCGACAAAATGTAACAACGTTGACGACTTATCCAATAACATTCCTGGAATTTAAGATTATGATAGGAATTCACACAGTCATAAAAGTACAAAGTAAATAATCTAGAGCACCCTAAAATAACTTTCGTCTAGAATCGACCGATCGACCACGCTCTAATGATGTCAAGAATGAAAGTCACCCAGTAAAGTGGCAAAAACCACCCGACGAGAACTCGTGCGGTGAAAATGAAAGATTTTCACGGTCAAATGGAAACTGATATAATTTACACTGTGGTAATAACATCCGCCTACTGAGTGAGATAGAAACTGCTGATTTGATTACATGTGATTTGTAGAGGAAGGCTTTTGATGCTATCAGGAGTTTGATGAAAAGTAGACTGACATGTCAGTGGTAGAGTCGTGTCATAAATCGTTGATATACGGTAGTGTACCGTTATTTAGAACAGTAGTTATATGCCGAATGAAAGTTCTTGATGGCTGTAAGTGTTAAGTTAGCTACAAGCTGCGAGAAACCCAATCCTCGCGCAGCTGTTAAATGAGCTCCAGTCAGGATTGGGTTATCCGCAGCTTGTAGCTTCGAGCGAAATATTCGAATTTTGTACACGATGGAAGGCGGTTTTACAATTTTTTGCGAAAAATAATTATACTAAATAATATCGAAAGGTATTTAATATGATAATGAAACTGAATTAATGTCAATAGCGTATTAGGGTCCCCATTGACGACGCTTCTGAACGGACGACTTCTAAGTATTCAATTTGTGAATTTAGATTCTTTTACGCCGAAAATTACGATAATTATTTGTTTTAGCGAATGAGCAAAATAAACGCTTTAACGATAAGCATAGTTCAGCAACTTATCTGATTGGCTTGAAAAAGCATCTGTCGATTTATGATGACTGCCTCGGTGGCTCAGTGGTTAGTGACCCTGACTCCTGGTTCAAAGAGACCCACGCCTCTCTTCGATCGATCGATCTTTCGATCCCCACCCAGGGCAAGCATTTGTGTGATGAACATTAGTGTTTGCTCTGTGTCTAGGTGTTATTTAGGTATTATCTATATAAGTATTTATTTAAAAATATGTACATGTAGTAAATCAGTCTCTGGCAGCCATATCACAAGCTTTGCTTAGTTTGGGGTCAGAGACCGTGTGTACAAATAGTGAAAGTTCACACTGAGGTCACCCCCTGTTGATTTAGTATACTTGTTCTGGATAACCCTGTATAATTACAGACAATGTGGCCAACTTTAAAGGAACATTTTAAATTGCTATTAAAATAACGATAGCGCCTTTAAAATTGGGCCTATTGATTGTGTAAAATATGTAGCCAAAACTTAACTATATTGAGATTGGCAACATTGATCACATCTATAAGGAGTATTTTGAACGCGTGTCGTATATTCAGACGCATCGACAGTGGGGTCGCTTACAGCTAAAAACGTCCAACTTGGTCTCGGATATAACAAACGACCCTGTCGGATGTAGTGTTCCAATTTACAAGTAAATTAGTTAAGTTTGTTTAGAGCAAACCTCGTTAAACTGCTATTGTTAGTTATTGAATACTCCTAATCTAAATCCTAGCACTTAAACTACAAAACTGACAAGGGGAGGGAGGGCTAGTAATAAAGGACGGCACCTAATTTACATTCTAAATTACGTAACGTACTAATTTACTAAACTCTGACAGCTAATTGAATTCACTGTAATAATTGGGCACCTATACAGTATACGTACTCGTAGGTTGTAAAAATGTAGATATTATGCACAGCGTTAACTTCAACTTTTTTTCAAAATATCTCGAATTCTCTAATTTAATTTATGTTAGTCTAATTAGACATTTTCAAAACAGCTTGATTATATCTGTAATGAAAACAGTTCTTCCGGAATTTTCTTCCTTTTTGTTAACTGACTTCCAAAAAAAATGAGGTTCTATGTTCGTCTGTACGTACCTACCTATGTTTTTGTGTAGGTATGTTCTTTCGCCCATTGTGAACCGTTTTTTAGTTCGAAAGGATCCCGAGGTGGTGACATTTAAATTTATCGAAATTAGCTCCGCCGTTTTTGAAAAATCAATAATTAATTAATTTAAAAAAATTTGAGCGAACTATTCGAATTTTGTACACGATGCAAATCGGTTTTGGCATTTTATGCGAAAAATTATTATTCATTTTGTCGATTTCAACCATCACGGATCCGACGACAAAAATCCTGAACGTATTATTATTCTAAATATTATAGTCCGAAGTAGAAGTAAATTTACGAAATCATTAAAAATAGTTTAAATAGGTATTAAAGTTTTATTTAAACCGTTAAAACAGTTAAGTAGTCCATTCGCTTCATCGACTAATCAATCTCCTGTCGTATTTAGACGTTTAGCAAATAATCATTAATCCATTTAGATAAAGATCCATACGGTACAGGTTTTTTTAAATTGATCTAAATACAAAAACACGGACGAATTAGCATAATTAACAGATTTTCTTCTATTAATAACTAATTGCCATACGGATACATTATTGGCTTAAAACCTCTTCAAAATATTAGTATGCAAATGAATACAGTTACTTCGGTAGGCAGATTTATGTATATCAATAAATATAAATAAAAACCAGTAGGTATAATGAATTTGCCAATACACAGACTTCCTAATATTTTTTTGTGAATAGGGCTGTTTTACATACAAATAATTCTTAATATGAATTATGTACTTTCCCTATAGAACTTCAAGTTCATCGTTTGAAAGCGGCTTGTATTCAAAGAGATCCTACGGTCTTAATTAGGTCTTCTGTCCTCCACCTAAAACCTACTCTACGCTTCCCGGTACTTGATCTCCAACTCAAGAATTTTTCACTGCGCTCATCAGTCCTTTCTGCTGAGAATGTCTACCAACTGCCATTTCTACTTGCGAATTGATACGAACCAATCGCGACGATCTTCGGAATTTGGTGTCAAAGAACTTCATTATTTGCATAAGCACTTAAGCAATAAATCGTTTAAGTTAGCGGGTGGCCGCATCCTCACGCCACAGGCCACAAATCAATTTCACGACTTCGAGGTCATAAGTCCACTCGTTTTTGGAAAACATTTTATACTTGCACACGTATATCAGAGAGTAAAGTATGGCACATGCAAAGAAGGTAGACATAAAGAAAAAACATTTGCAATATGAGAAAGTTTCAGGCCTATAAGTATTGTAGTTACCAATAATAATGACAGAGGTATGGCCTATAAGTAGAAAAGAGTATGATCAGTGGTGAGCGATTACTGCACCAGCCTTTTTAATAGTCTACTGCCGGACGTAGGCCTACCAACGAAGGGTGATTGGGCCATATTCACTTCGCTGGCCCAGGGCGGGGTGATGGTTTCACATACGCCATCGAATTTCTTCTACGGACGTGTGCAGGTTTCCTCACGATGTTTTCCTTCACCGAAAAGCCGGTGGTGTTAACTTCCGTACATAAATTCCATAGAATTCATTGGCCCATACCAATGAAACCAGGATTTGACCGCACGACCTCAACATTGTAAAGTGGACGTCATTACCACTAGACCACCACGGCTTATTGGCTAGTGGATTGGAGAGTGGGCGATTGATTACAGACTGAATTTGAGGATGATGATGATAGTTTTGCTAGTAGGTACTCAAATGATTAGCTCTGCTAATTAAATTAGTAAAAAATTAGATCAATGTCGATCGATCGGTTCAATGGTGATAATCGAATTAATGAAAGTAAGGTGCTATGACTAGATAACATTGCATTTCATAAAATGTGGAAAATTAAAAAAAAATGTTTTCGAACGTCCTAAAGTATCTTTTGCGAAAACATCGCGCTTGACCACTAACTCGCCTGTTGGTAAGCGACATTGTGGTCGAAGATGAAGCACGCAGACTTAGAAAATACCCATTCACTCTGATTTTGAAAAGCTTCAGATTATATCTCTTAGGAAACAAGAAAGCAGGAAGACTGTTCCATTCCCTGGCGGTACGAATCAGAAATGTTGAGTTGAACCGTACGTATCGAAGGAAAAGTCTGTCGACTTGTCCTGCGCAGTAAAAAGGGGATGATAGGATAAGGTCGTGTAGCTCATCAAAACCAAACTTTTAAAATATCCTATACCGTATTGGACTAAGTATTATTTAATAGAAATCTTCCAAGATAAATGCTCCTGACAACGACTAACTAGACATATAAACCAAGTAAATAGAAAAGTAGAGCAAAGTATTCATCATTCTTTGCAGCAGCTTATTGCTTTTCTACGAACACAGGTATATTGTTCACATACACAAAAACGCACTGATTGATTTGCGAAATCTAGCACCGCCATCGGCAAAGGTCCGCCGGTACCTAACGGTGCATTGTTGCGGACACAGAGATCTAAAGAAAAGCCTACTCATTGTCACGTGCTTTCTATAGAAGGCTTCTCCTTATCCGGCCGGCGAAGCGCTTAGGGGGCATCCATTAATTACGTGACGTATTTAACGTTAAACTCACGTGAGAGAAGGGGTTTCGGGAAAAAATCATTTTTTGTCTCAACGTTGTCGTGAGATTAGAGGGGGGAGAGGATCGAAGCAGATCTTACGATATTTGATTGAGGGGGATCAAAAAATCATGAAAAAGACCTCACGTAATTTATGGACGCACCCCTAAATACATTATTATACTTACTATCATTTATAACGTTTCCTATGAAACCAACCCCGAAATTGCGAAACAAATAAGCACTTTCATAAAAAAGTTCGTAAAATCTAGACAAGGCTAGAAAGTGAGATTAAATAATAGCTATTTATTTTATCTCACTTTCTGTAATATAATATAATAAAATTTTGGTGGTGATTATGCTGTGATTAAATATAATTGAATTCATAGTTAACGTACATTATTCATGATTAATTTTAAAAATATATTTTTTGATAATCTAGCTTCTCCAACTAATTATAACAATGGATTTTTTAAGCCAGTCACAATTCCTAATGTTGTGATATTAAGCATAAAGTTTCGTGGCAAATTAAATATCTAACCTGCGGATCGAGACGACATGTTCCTTCTCTCGAGTTCGATGTTCCGAGATACCATCACGTCACATAACGGACCCCAAATACTTGTCATTACCTCTCGAAGCTCATCGGGCGCGCGTGAATGGAATTTAATATCCAATACGCAAATAAAAGGTATCGATAGCTGTAAACACGGTACTCGGATAAAAGACATCAATTGGTATACAAACGAAGTAATTATTACTCTTGACGTATAGGCTTTTTATCGGAATTCGATACGCTTTTTTATATTTTTGCGCTGAATGCTACAGTGGTCTGATTGGATATATATGTGGGAGCATATATCCAGCTGTGGATGTTCTTAATAATATGATAATAATGAAGTTTAATCTCAAAGACATCAATTGATATACAAACCAACGAAGTAATTATGAGTTCGTTTTCAAGTGTTGACACTCATGACGTATGGTTTTCTAATCCGAATTTGATGCGCTTTTCTACATTTTTGTGATGAATGCTGCGGTGGTCTGATTGGATCTTACATGGGGGCATAAATGTGCAGTTGTGGACATCGTATGGCAGATGTAATATCAGAGTTTAATCTGGGTATAGGAGGATTGCTTATAGTGAGGCATACTTATGTCTAGCAGTGAGAATAATGATATTGAAACACTATCCTACAATTTATTTAAGTTTCGTAAAGGAATATCTATAGACTGATGCTCATTCCCAAAAAAGCACTCAGTCTATAAGTACCTGCATACATTAAATAATATTTAAAGAAAGCTTGTATATAGTATTGGCCTATTTAATAGATCGGTGCAGAACGTAGGCCTACCCGCGCAGTGCGATGAGAGTGTTAATTTAGTTCCTTCTCATTTAACAAAAAAAAAAAAACAAGAGCGTGATTTTCAGGCAATTGAAACTATTTAGCTTTTTCATTTCTCACACTTTGTTTCCAATTTATTTATACTAAGTAAACATTGTACCTAATGATCGTTAAATTAAACTTATGCGCAACGTAAGTTCAAACTAAGTACTTGTAAGTAGTTTTCCATGGATCAATCTCATTGTTCAATGGCTAAATATTTGTCGTAAGTCTCTTGTCAGAAATATTTGCGTTCTGTTCGCATCTTACAGAAACTAGTGACTAGAAAGTCATAGTTTCGTTGCGATCACAGCAAAATATTGGACCGTGAAATTTCTTAATAATTTTAATTACATGTTCACAGTTGGTAGTTTCATCTGTTGAAATGTTGGTAAGACCGCGATCACTTCTACCATGACTAATTGCGAGATAAGTTTTATCACGTAAAAATAGAAAATATATAGTACGAGTAAATTACCAAAAATAAGTTTAAATTTATAACAATAGCGCTTCAAACATCAATCTTATTAATTCAATTCGCTATGTTGGGGATGTCACGGAACACAAAAAGACAATTATAAAATTAGGTAGTAGGTATAGTAAACCTAAATAAGATAACAAATTATGTTGGTTAACAAAAAGGCAAATTCAAAGAGGCGTACTCGTCATGCTGAACAACTTTTACATTAGGAGTAACCACGAAATGGGAAAAAATCAAGTATGGTGGAAAAATATTTTTTCGCGATTTCCGGGGTTGATCCCCATAGTAAAAAGAAACCGTTGGATTCTAAGTCATGTCACTGAAAATGTTATTTTTTTACTGATACCTTTTTTTTCTTAAATTTGGAATATTGATGAATAAATCTGTGTACCTATTTTAGTTATAACCAAATAATTAGCAAACTATCGTCTCATAAACCGTTTCCTACTTACAATGCTATTATAATTTTAGGCACATCGACAATGCTCAACTCATCTGATAGTCCATTTCTAGAGTTCACACGGATAGATAACATCTGTTTCTGTCAACGATTATTTATACGGCGTGGGATTGACCTGGCACTGTATTAGACAACGAAAAATCGAAAGTGACCTGACTAACATTGAACTTGTCTCTTATACCCCGCCGCCATCTGACGAAGCTTTTACTCTGCTAGACAGTACCTATTTTTTGCATTTTGACTGCCTCATTGGCTCAGTGGTTACTGGTTAGTAACCCTTACTCCTGGTCAAAGAGGCGTGGGTTCGGTTTCCACTCAGGACAAGTGTTGAACATTGATATGAACATAGATATTTTCTCTGTGTCTGGATATTATCATCTAATAAGTATGTATTTAAAAATAAGTATCAAGTAATAAGTTTCAGTCTCTGGCAGCCTTATCATAAGCTTTTCTTGGTTTGGGGTCAGAGACCGTGTGTAAGATATCACCTGATATTTATTTATTTATTGTTGTAATATTAAGATTGTGTAATTGTATATTGTCGACACGATTGGATTGGAACATAAGACCTGTCTGTGTCTAAAACTCCGCTAGAAAAAGCCTACACCCAGTAGTGGGAATAAGAAGGCTGGATGAAGATGGTGTAATATTCTGTACGAATAAAACTTTTTTGCAGGTAATATTATGGTAGTTCACTAACAATAATTTCTCTGTATAAATACAAAACAATGACAATAAAGGGATAATGCAACCACAGATCAAGAGGCAGATTTGAAGTATCTTTGTCAAACTTTTAGTAAAGCGGTATTCAGAACTTTACACTCATAAATCTACTTTATCCTATTTTAACCATAATGATATATATCCTACTGATTCCTCTATCCTCCGATTCATTACTCGTGAGAGGTTTATCTTCAGCAGAAAAACATTCATAGGCCGATTTTTTTGATGAAGTAAAGATATAATCAATAAAATGGTCAGTGATTTCGATTACAAATTCGATACTTTTCTTGAATGTCGACAGGCCGGGCGTGACTCCGGGTTGCCGGCGTCTCGTGACGACTATTGCGTCGCAAGCCGTCATGGCTGCAACAGGCCTAACGTAATCGAATAAACACGATCATTCCACGACTCTCGATCATAGATCTCAGGAGATGGGATAAATGTTGTCTTTATCTAGCGGAGACGTAATTTCGCAGACAAACTTATTATGCCAGTAATCATAGCACAGTAATACGAGTATAGTATATTCTGCAATATACATATATTTCGTAAACACGCATTTTGTGGTGTATGAGTATGTTTGCTACATACAGGCTGTTGATTTATAAAATGCAAAGTCACCTGCTCCTCACCGTTATGAACATTGAACTTTGTAGGACAATCTCAAAATCTCGAAAAATAAATTAGTTTCTCCATACATTTCGTCGAATTTTTTTTTTTGTATAGAACAGCGGTTTTCTTCTCGTTATTTTGCAATTGGGCCCATAGTAAAAGTAGTCCATAATGATGAATATTCTATAGATAGGAGGTATACCCCTCTGACAATATCTGAATTTTGCAAATTAACACCTTGATTAAGAGATCTAAAGAGAAGTCTCCTGTTTAGAACTCTACGCACTTGGTTCTTACTCGGAGTCCACTTTTTACGAAACAGGTACCCCCCAACAAGTCACGATTCGGGTTAAGCACATCTCGCGCGATTTGATCTCGTGAACTTTGTGAAAAGCGAGAGTTTGTGAATTTATGCTTAGCGTTTCCACCGTTTTCTAGCCTTATCGTACTCGGCCGGCTCCGTACTAACTTCCGATAACGACTTCCGATTTTCTCTATCAACTTTCATGAATTCTTAAAAACGGCGGAGCGTATTATCAGGTGATTGGCGATGAAAGTTTTGCGAAGTTTTTCGGCGGCTCGCATTGATGGCAATGAAGATTGGCGGCCTTCTGGCTCTACATTTGTACACGAAGATGGCAGATACGTTCTGGTCTCATTTTTTAGTGTTGAAATGAAACAAGACAGGATAAAATTTTTGCGGTTCGCTGGCCAAGTGTGCAGCATAATATCGCAGTTTCAAATCTCACACGAAGTCGACAAAAACGCGGCTGCATTGTGCTTACACTCGCACTTAGACCAAGACTCGAACAAAGCGAAGCTGTATGGAGTGAAGCGGAATAGCTTGCGTAATCCGTAAGCAGAATGATTAAAAATATAGGTACTGTGTAAATTTTTATAACTATACTTATGTGGCGGTTTCAAGGAAAATCAACCGAATTATACTAAACACGCTTTAGTGGGAGAATCAGCTGTCCCATACAAAATCGCACTCGAAATCTACAAAATGGCCCTATAGTAAAAGTAGTTCATAATGATGTCTTAATCACCCCCTTTTGATTTGGTACAGGGAACTAAAAAATTTAGTTTAGTAGAAAAATTTAGTACATTGATCCGCCCAGCTCTGCTTGAGTCTGATTTGGTGCAGTCTAGGCCTCACCTTATTGTGCACGTGTAAGCAACCAAATGTAGGCGAGCACCACTCAACTTTCTTACTAAATGAATCAAATATGGCAGTTATCCAGCACTCTCATTGACTACAACGCAACGCTCCGGGCAATTCTGCTCCGATCCATTTTGGTGGACGCTAGGGGCTTTACCATTGTGCACGTGCAAGCAACCAAATGTAGGCGAGCGCCACTCAACTTTATGAAGGTTATTTAAAAATTCAGAACAAAAGACACTTTCCTCGGACAGGCGCGTTACATCGCTACATTTCTCATTTAATTTACATCTAAAAGAGTCATACTGTAAACTGTTTTATACATAAAAGTAAAGCTTTATTAAATACAAACACGTCTGTATTCTGTGCGTATAATCAAAGGCTATGAGTGAGATTATTAGATGTTATGGCGTATTAGAGCGTGGAGTTTGCACTTAGCGAACAGTATAATATACCACCATTATGTTCAATTATGTGAGCAGTAAACTTATATTACACGATTATGTTGCTTTCTTGATAACAGAGAGTCTTTAAGCATTAATATCATCAGCATTGTCTGAGTTTTATCGCACATACATTTCTACTACTACTTCTGTAGGCCACCAACCCGCACTGGACCAGCAAATCAGGATAAGTCAACACATTCATGGCAAAGTAAAAGTATTCCTAATGTGATGTTACACACCCTGGAAAACCTACAGACTTTTATTTCTAATGGTTAAGGACTTCCAATTGTTTGAAACTGTATAATAAATAAAAACGTCATATAGAAAACTAGTATTCAAAACGCTCTACTGAAAAATGTGAATTATCAGCCATATGACGTCACTGCTGAACATAAGCCACCCCTATAGATCTCCAATTGGACCGGTTGGAAGCGACCTGCATCCTGTGTGATCCTGATCGTGATCTTGTTCTTATAAGGATATCCTTTCCCCTGGTGGACGTAACTTTGACGTGGAGGTGACAAAGTATGACCCAAACGTCTTTCGTGGATAGGCTGTTCAGCAGTGGACGTACGAGGAAGTTCGTGGTCATCATCGCCTCAGTGATTGATATTCATGACTTGCATCAAATTCAGTTTCCACTAAATGTTTGCCTTTGTTTTAGATCTATCGATCATCTGCTCAAGATACGATGTATGTACTCATGTATCAATATAGAATGTAAAAAAATGCCAAGTCAATGCATGTACTTTCAAGGTTAATACACAGGTTGATAAACCATAATATACTTGCATATTTTTGAATCGATCTGCAAACGAAATGAATTAGTATTTCATAATAAAACTATAAATTCAAACGAGCACAAAGCACATGTTTCAGTATCTCATAACTGTTACAAGTAAATGTTATTTGTTAGTACCACACCTTTGTTGTGCCTTTATTAACTACAACAAAACTACAATACTACTTACTACATAAAAAGCATTGGATCATCCACAGACCTATGAAGGTCTAAAGATAATCCAAACCCACTTTTTTTTGATTAGAACATTCAATCATGAATTCTTACTATTAACGGAATAAATCTCTTAACACCTAACTTCCTCAAGTATACCTACTTTTGTACCAAATATCAAAAGCCAGCGGAACGTAGCGGTTGTTGAGTTGACACTCCTTTTCCGATGGGCCGTCTCGATAACCTTGCGGAAAAGAATTTATGACAAAATGACGAAGTTCGGAATCCACGCTTCAAACTCTCCGCCAGATAGGAAAGTCCTTTTACCTGATGATAGGTTGGATGTTTTAAGGATTTTGTGTCTTAAAAAAGTTGACTTTACAACCTACGCTCGAACGGTTATATGTCTTGCGAATTATCTTTTTAGACAATATCAGATGACGGAATGTTACTTATGTTACGTTACGTAAAGCTAATCGTGTCCACCCAAAACTTTCATGTTGGATAGTTGAAATACGTGATTAAATCGAAACTTAACTATTTATGCTATTCTAGCTAGCATTCCAATTTAAAAACAAATTTCTTGGATATCTCACGCTTTGAGCTACTCAGTGTCATCTGATAAATTTCTCCCACCTATAATATGAAATATGATAGTATCATTATTTTTTGCAAAAAAAATAGCATGACGACTTCACCCTTGTATGGAATTCGCGAATATTTCGCACGGATTGATGTAGCATTTTCCACATTATTGTTGATTTATCAAAAATGGCTCAGCCGATTTCAATAAAATTTATATGGGACCAATTTCGAAGAATACTTCAAAATTATTGAAATCGGACTACAATGAAAAAAGTTATGCGTGGTAATACATAAAAAAAAATATATACGCGTCGAATTGAGTACCTCCTCCGGTTCGGTTCGTCGGCCAAACAAAATGTCAAACGCACTACGATGCCATCCGAATCTCATCAACTTTTGTTTGTATTCTTTTTCCTTTGACAGTATAAGTGATAATTAAATTATGAACATTACGCTAACAGTTGACACATTACGAATAATCTAACCAATTTCAACATTATTTATTTTCACAAATGGCTTATTCAACAGCCGCCCATTGTACAGCCATAGAGGTATAGACAAAGTTGATGGAGCGTTATTTCCCCCTTTCACTTCTTGCACATTCATCAATCTTTACACACATAAAGCATGACAGACCATTCCATACATTTCACACTTCTAGAAAACCTTTTTGCAAATGGTGCCTAGTGTATTGTATAATATTTAAGGCGATAGTCTCAGGACTGAGTCAGATTGTGAACACCTGGACATCTGACATGGGCTTGGAGTGTCAAATTCTACCAATTAACTTAATTTTGGCCAATTAGACAATGTAGCTGCCTAGAAATAGACTGGTATTTTTATAGCTGATAGACCAGGTCACTGACCATAGTGGCCATTGTTAACGTTGTCTTAAAAACAGTGCAGCTGAAGACAACTATTTTTTAACCGACTTCCAAAAAGGAGGAGGTTCTTTGTTCATCTAGGTATGTATTTTTTTGTGCATTGTCATCGATAATTTCGCCAATTGTGAACCGAATCGAAATTCTTTTTAGTTAGAAAGGTTTTACAGAAATCGGCTGAGCCGTTTTTGAATAATCAACAATAATGTAAACAATTCGAGCGAAATATTCGAATTTTGTCCACAAGGAAAGGTGGTCTTGACATTTTTTTGCCAAATTAATTATTTTAATAAATTGAGTAGTTAAAATCAAGGGTTCAAGATAAAAATGCTAAATTAACTATGTTTATCTGTTATGTCACTCCAATTTCTTGCTAATGGGACAATATTTTCAAAACATTATTGGTTAGTATAAAAAACCAATAATGAAAATGAAAATGAATTGAAAATCCTCCCCTAGAAATTATTCCATAGTAATAATAAGAATAAATTATTACTGTCCATCACATCTCATAAAAACTGATAGAGCACCTCGTAAGTAATGTACGTATTCAAAAAATCACAGCAAGCAAAAGTATGTCTCAAAAAATAATAAAGCTCTTCGTTTTATCACCGGTAACTTTATTCAAATAGTATTCACGTATCACAGCTGGGAAGCTAGGTTCATTTAAGAAAAGGTTTACGTCCGCCCCGCCCCTGTCATTAATCTCGTCTCTCCCAAGCCGAGCCACGATTTAAGGATGAAACCGACAGATAAAATGACTCTCCGAAAAAGCTTTGCCAAATTACGTCCTGACCTGTAAATGGAATCCTATATCGGAATAGTCAAGGGCATTAGACGAGCCTCTCCGAGAACTTGGCAGATTCAATTTAGGTACAGGATTTTATTTACTTTTGGTACCATCTACACCAATATTGCTGTTAGATGTCACAAGTGTAGGCTCTGGAGTAACAAGATCATGACCAATAGAGACATCTTCGAGTACAGTAATACTCCGGACTTACGCGATAGGTAGGACTAAGTCGAGGTTCAACTTTGCATAAATAGTAACGTATCAAAATGCATGTTAAAGGCCGCTGCATACGTAACGAGACGAGAACTCTGACGGGGCGTGAACGAGAACGGGACGTGACTGCCTCGTTCGAGACGGGAACGTGTTCTTAATGCAAACGTACCGTAACAGTGATTCGGATCTAACGTGCTAGTGTTGTGAAGAAGGAAAGATGATTTTTTTCATTTCAAGAATTGGCTTAAATTGCTATTGCTCTAGATGACGAAGTAATTACGACCGTGAACAAGAAAGGGAGATTCTCTGTACATCCTACATGGCAGAATAGAGAACAGGAAGGAGAATACCACACTTTCTACAAAGAAGTTCTGGATGATGGGACTCAATTTTATCAGTATTTTCGTATGTCAAAAGAATGTTTTGCTTTACTGGAAAATATCCATTTCGACGGTGATGCAAACGTCCAACACTACAGTCCCACGTTCCCGTCCCGTCCGTGTCTCCGTGACATATGCGCTTCCATATACAATGTTTTGTATGAAACGATATTTCCAAAATTTCCCGTTCCGTCCCGTCCGTGAAAAAAACCCGTCACGCATGCAGCGGCCTTAATATGTTCTAATCTGTCGTAAACCGAATGTACACTGCGGACGTAAACCAATTCCACGCGGAACATATTAGAATGTGTCGAAAACCGAACACGTCAATGCGGGCAGTGACCAAAAATTAAAACGCGTATCTCCAAATTCGCGTAAAAAAGCATAGCGTAAGTCGGGGTATGACTGAATAGTAATTAAAATAAAAATTTAGATCGATTAAACGATTAGCCTTTCCATATGTACTCGTAGTCTTGTAATATCCGACACGCAGAGTACAGCTTTTAATCTATACAATAATTATGATAACAAAATCTAGCAAACACACTTGAGCTTTCTCAACAAGTAGGTATACAACAAAAAAAAAACAGAACTTTGAGCATAACAGATACGGTAATTTGCAACTCAACGCAACGGTAGGTACTCAATTTTTTTTGTAAAATTTGAACCAAAACAAAAACGAGCTTTGTATATAAGTATGTACTCGTTTACAATTTGATTTTATGAATGTACGATCACAAAAACCTCAATGAATGCATGATCGATTATGTTTATAAATAAAACGGCTTACACTCGATTAAATACATCGATTACAAACGTTGATTGACATACGTTCAGGAAGCTTATGAACTCAGGAATCTAAAACGCTGCCTTGATTTTTTACAAAGACCTATACAGATGAATGCTTCATAAATCTGTCTCTACCAAGTCAAACGGATAAAGAATTGATGGATTGAAATATTTAGAATAATCAGCCAAGTGCGACTCAAACTCACGTACGAAGGGTTCCGTACCGTATGGAAGCCCCCCTTAATAAATTTTATTATAAATGAACTGTTTATTTTTGAAGGGAATTAACGATCCTAATATTCTGTGAATATTTTAAGCATCTTCCTGTTGCCGTTATTAATATCGAGCAAAAAAATCACTTTTCTTGAATGGGAGCCTCCATTAAATATTTATTTTATTTTTAAATTAGTTTTAAAGTAAATATTTAACTAAATATTCTGTGGATATTTCAAGCATATACCTGTCACTGTTATTAATTTCTAGCGAAAAAAATTTTTGAAACGGCATAAAATTCAGGTTTGTTGTATAGGAGCCCTTAAATATTTTTTTTCTGTTTTTAGTATTTGTTGTTATAGCGGCAACAAAAATACGTCATCTGTGAAAATTTCAACGTTTTAGCTATCACCGTTCATGAGATACAGCCTGGTGAAAGACGGACAGACGGACGGACAGCGGAGTCTTAGTAATAGGGTCCCGTTTTTACCCTTTGGGTACGGAACCCTAAAAATTGGCTGTTTTATAAGACCAATTGTATCAAAAAGAGTTGCGGACTGCGGTGATCTAGCTCATAATCGACGCCGTTGTCTTTTGGAGTTTGTGTAAGTATAAATAGTCGCTTACTGAATTATGGCCAAACCCTTCTTTTAATGAGAAGAAGCTCGTTCTTAACAATAAGGCATTGGTTAATACAGGTCCAAATACAAATCATCAATCATATTACAGTGTTAGAGTTTGTGTCGTAATCACAATATATAATTGTGACGGATTTTTCTCCCAAAAAAATCGATGTGACATCCATGTACATTTTTGTTGATTTATCAAAAACCTCAACCCATTTCGATAAAATTTAAAAGAGAGATTTACCTTTTAATATATTATTTCGAATTAAAAAAGAATTTTTGAAATCTGTGCACAATTGACGAAAATACACAAAAAAATACACACATATTACCTCCTCCTTTTGGAAGATGGTAAAAAATGGTGACACTAAGCGCAGACGGCATAAACAAACCCAAGAAGTTAAATCAAGTCATTAGCTGTTAGCTGTCATTATTGTTATGTCAGCACACATTAATTACACAAGCTAAAGACCGATATCCAAAACAACGAGAGCAACTCTACATCGCATCTAATTGCTAGTTCGTTACTTCGTTCGCCTCGAAGCAAAAACTGAATGAGCAAAAACATGTAGTGTATATACGCCTCTTTCCGTTGTGATTTTGATTTAACGCTAGTTACACACAGCATTGTGTCGATATATTGCATGATGTTAGAGTCATCTACACCTGATTTATTCCTCATTATAATGCCAGTATTGATTGAAGGCGTAGCTGATACCATAACTGCTCTAGGATATTGGAAATATTGAGTTTCGTACCAATTGGGCTAGTACCAATTGTGTTGCAATTTAGTTATTTAGCACTTAGTTCAACAGGTAACTAAAAAGCAACAATGGTAATGTTAAGAGGAGGCAATTTGAGCAGCGTCAAAAATAATTAAAGCTAAGCCATTTTGCTTACCCATATAAAATGAAATGAAATTAACTTTATTCGACATGATTATACACAATACAAAAAAAAAAACTTTATGTAAAAAGAAATAAAGTGTCGAAAGGGACTCACCTCAGCAATAAATGTTGAGTGCTGGGAGGTCCCAACACTCAACGCTGATATTCTGGTGAGCATATAATCTAAGACTTAAGACTGTAATGGTGTTAAAATCTTTACCAAACAAATGCTATCTAAGTTGATGTCGACGCAGTCCTTAGTCCTTGTTTAGTTACCTATGGTTATTTGTCTTAAAATCCAGCAAAGATATATCGTCATACGTGTCAGTCTTAGTCGTCTAAAAATCTTTTCATGCAGCATATCATCTCCGCAGACTAAAAACATGCTATAATTTTAAAAGTCACTGTCAATAATGAATTGATATGAAATTCATTTCTTCACATGTTCAGTCGTAAAATATCTGCTCACATCTTCCTATTAAAAGTTGCAGATCTCTTGTCTGATAGAATCCGTCGTCACTTGTCTAGCGTGAATAAAGAATGCTCGAGACTTTGTCTGCGGCCATCGTGAGTCAGCGCATCTATTAGTACGTTGCAGACCATCTAGAATTCTAAAACTTTCAATGTTAAGGTGATATCCAGTGCTAGCGTAGTTTGACTAGATGTTCGTTAGCGGTAATCGAAGTTAAGCAACGATCAGCACGGTCAGTCTTCGGATGGGTGACCGCGGGTGTCATTTACAAATGAGCGCTGCCGTAGCTCGGATGGCACGTTAAATTGTAGACCCCGGTGTTTTAACAGTTTAGCCATGTCAGAGGCCTTCAGGTGGCTTAAAATCTCTGACACCAGGGCTAACCACCCGGCCTATACCTACGAACTTACCTACTTTTTTTTATTTTTTTTTTTTATTCTGAATAGGTTTGCGTTTGACCACATACCGCCTGTTGTTAAGCGGATAAGCGGTCTAGGTTGTAGCACGCTTACCTAGAAGATACCTATTTACTCGGGATTTGAAGACGCCCACATTGTACTTTAGCGGGAAGACAGACCCAGACTTACTTATCCAGAGCTACTATTTCACTAAACTCTTAACTTACGAATAGAAGATTTAAATTCTTTGAAATTGACCTACCATAATAATATAAAATTTCTAATGATATTGTTTCTTAAATCCAATTGAATACCTATTTTACTATGCTTTTGACTGTAAATTAGAAACTATAATTTGACACAATGTGAGAGACATAATTTTGAAAAATCATTTCGCTGTACCTAGTATAATCTTGAAAAGTGCAATTCGTAACACATTATTTAGAAAACAAAATATAGATGACACTTTTGACATTGAGTATAATGTTAATTACTAAAAGAAGTTTAGTGAAAAAATTAACTAGGTAGTCATTACTGCTTTTCGTTGCTAAGAAATCAGGTGAACTGAATTAAAAAAATTAGCTCAAACAGGGCAGCATCTTAGAAAATGTAAAGTTAAATTATGATCTCTTTTAATGTTAATGATCCAAATAAGTAATCAATGAAAAAACTCAAATTTAACAATTTTTTCAGAAAATATACATACCCACGAGTATGCAAGTTTTCTTTGGAATTCGTTTCAAAAAAATTGCGTGAAGTGATCCCCTTAACTCCAAATTGAATGAGTAGAATAGAATGAGCTGTTGCCTGAAGAATCTATAGCAACAATATATTTTAATTACTTTTGTGTCGATAATAATTAGATAGGCATTGTAAATAGCGTATCTATTTGCCGTTAATTTCATTGATGGCGATGATGGATCGCGAACATGTTTATAATTAAATGATAAGTAAACAGGTACAGAGGTGACGTCAATGCATAGATGTATTGTGTTTTTTGCAAGGACCTGTCATGTTCGAAGCCTTCAGGCAGCTTAATGATCGACTAAGTGCGAGTTGGACTCGCACACATAGGGTTCCGTATCAAATGGAAGCCCCCCTTAACATATTTTGTTTTAACTTAATTATTTATTTATTTATTCATGAAGAAAATATTCAACTTAATATTCTGTGAATATTTCAAGAATCTTCCTGTTGCCGTTATAAATATCGAGCTAAAAATCACGTTTCTTGTATGGGGGAACCCCCTTAAATATTTTTTTTTAAGTTAACATTTAACCGATTATTCTATGAAAATTTTAAGCATCTACTTGCCACTATTACCTATTATTATCGAGCAAAAAACATCTAACAATTCAGTCTTATTGTATGGGAGCCCTCCATTTCTTTTTTCTGATTTTAGTATTTGTTGTTATAGCAGCAATAGCAATACGTCATCTGTGAATATTTCAACGTTCTTACTATCACCGCTTATGAGATACAACTTGGTGACAGTAAGACGGACGGACACACGGACAGTGGAGTCTTAGTAATAGGGTCCCGTTTTTACCTTTTGGGTACGGAACCCTAACAACTATGTTACCAGAGATTGTCATCTGGCTTGAGAGCTTACTTTGTAACAACCATAGAAATTAACATTTCGATTGGGATTGGCTCTACCCTATGCAAGAGCTTTTTAGTAAGCATTTTTGTTTAATATTAGACAGAATATGGTGTTCGTAATAAATAAGTATGATAAAATCAGTCGTCAACACTGAATAACGTATAGTAGTGAAATAGTATAAATTACGTAGGTAAATAATATTAGGTACTTACACTATACGACTCAAATTTCAGTTATTTTTCTCTAAGATAATTAAAATCTCAATGTACAGACATTGTAAGAAATCCAAAAGAAAATTATGAACAATTTTCACACTTTTCAGGTCAAGCAATTACTAATTCTTATAAGAATGGCGTACAAAAGACATCGACGTAACTATCTAAATAAAGGAGTAGAAATTCGCTGTAATACCTATAAAAATGTAACAAGTAGAGTAGATACTAAATATTTTAAACGATATTAAACGGGACTCACTCACGTGTTCGTATAGTCATAACACGACTATAGTTTCGATCGCGCCGTCTACGACACGACTATAGTTTCGATCGGAGCCGTCTCGCAATGCACGTGCATTGCGAGACGGCTCCGCGTGTTAGCACTCGCCAACTTGAGAAAGGTCGCCGAACGCGATCGAAACTATAGTCGTGTTATGACTATACGAACACGTGAGTGAGTCCCGTTTAATATCGTTTAAAATGTGTGAAAACCACGTAAAGGAGATATTGCAAATATGCATAGAAATTGGGCCAATAAAGGGTACAGTATTTCATAATTTGCTTTGTTTCTTGCGGAAAATGATTTTCCCGTTATTTTTTACAATAACAGTGTCCATTAAAAGTAATTTCGTGTATTCGGGTATTAAGGTTACATGTGACCAAAATGACAGTAATTCAATGACTGAACAAAAATCAAATTGGAAAATGTGAAATTACTCTTAAATTAAGCATTTGATGCGGTTGTTTTACTCTGCGCATTTATTTATCATAGTTTAACGGATTTTTTGAGCTACTGTACCTAGTCAGAGCCCATTTTGCATTATCTTCTTTCCATAGTTAAATACTAAATATTAGCTATTAATATTACAATAGGTTTCTGAGCGAAATAAGAGCTCGGATTCTAATGTAATATCTCTTCAAGTGCGTTCCAAAGCTATAATGAAATACAACGTGGTTTCAGTACGTGGCGAACAACCGGTACCTATTAACAAACCCTTTAGAAGTACCGAGAAAGACCTAGTTAACCCTAAACAAGATATTCTAAGCTTGGGTGGCCGAAATAGCTCATTATACCCAAGGGTTAGTTCGTAAAGAGACTCTGTTTATAAATTGAGTAGTTTCAATGCTACAGTTACGCAATTACGCATGTTCTTGTTAATCTATTAAGATAGATACCCTTTCCATTTCAAATAAGTGTATGTACGATTCAAAATATATTATTTAAAATAATTAGTGATATAATTTCACTTAGGATTTGCTTAGTAAACAAAACTGGACTGCACATAATTAAATTTAGCTTTTTGGGTTTTACCGTATCCTTAAAGTATTATGTGCACTCTATTTATAAGTTTAAATTTGTCATATGAACCTATTTCGTGATCTAATCCAAAGTTATTTGAAATTAACTGAACTAGTACGGAACGCTCTACATAATGCTGTGTACAATATTTTGATTGTCAAATTCATAATGTTTTTGTGGATTAGTTTATTTAAGTTTTTAAGTTTGCTCGTCACTTTTGTACCGAAGTTGGAAAAAATAAAATAAAATAAATCTCTGTCTTCCGTACGTATTGCAGTTGAACGTTCTCCATCTTATACCAAATATCATCAGGTAATTGGTTAAATGCAAGTCTATTTTTATCAAAAATAACTTGTTTAAGACCCCAATACAGTCAATTTTCATCTCCCGTCCTCTCAGTAAACAAATTCAAAAATATTACCCTCCGCCGTATAAACAGCCGAAAGCTAGCCCAAAAGAACTCCACACCCATAAGTGGGCACTCATCCTAACCCCTGACGCTGTACAAATGGCATTATCATAAATTAATTATGTATACTGTACAGAATCATAACATTTCAACTTTTTTATCACACTACGGGCGCGTCTGCTTTCTTTCACTTACGCACTTGTTTTTACATTTTTATACTATGTCCGGCATTAAAAACATGAGTTATCTAATACTGCAACATAATAGGCTATTCTGTTTTCGTTAAGAAAGTTTGAGAGTTTATAACATAAAAAGATATGACGTAGCGTTTTCGCAGTTTTGTATTTAAGTGCTTTCACAGCATCAAAAACGTAACGTAACGTGCATTGCGAGACGGCACCTCGTGCTAGCACTCGACTTGAGAAAGATCGCCGAATGCGATCGAAACTATAGTCATACTATAGTTATTGTAGTATACTGACTATGAAAAATAAACGTGACTACATTCCCGTGATACAAAATATTAAAATCAAAAAGCAACTTGTCTATTTTAGCAAAAATATTTGCAATTAGTTATCACACTTCTTGTTACGTAGTTTTTTTTTTCGTAACTACTATCGATTTACCTATACCAAGCTTTCTATAAAGTATAATTTCACAGTTACCTAATCGCAACTTGCAATTTCGCCACGATTAATGGCAAATTATCATACTGCAAGTGCAAATGAGAACCAACAATGCAAATTTCGAGTTTAATTTCCGAAAAAGTGCACGAACCGCTGTTTCAAGTAAAATATCAGTTGACATTGCTCCATATTTGCATATTACGTAAGATCTTATGACAGTACGATACGAGATACGGCACGTACGGTTCGTATCATCGCATGTAGGCACCCTCCAAAGAATACTAAACGAATCTTGTCAATAGCACTTATTAGATTCTATCTGGGATGTAACATTGTTGCTTTTTTAAGCATTCGGCACACGCTTGACTTTAAGCAAATGTCGATAGAGATCTTTGTCCTTTGCATTTTGATCGCAAATAGACCTTATCTTCGGGGACTGAGGCTTTTGCCTGCCTATCTTATTAAAATACTAAAGATTACCGCGCGAAATGTAGACGTTTTTCGTGGGAATTTCTACGTTTTAATGAAAGTTTGAATTAAAAAAGTAATTTTGGTTATGGTGCTGCCTAGTTTGTTGAAAGCTGGTTTACGATGAGGATTGAATCTTTATGGTTTTCGCCATGTATTATAAACAAAATATGGGAGAAAACACACAAATATAGTAGTGAAGTAGCCAGTACAATCGCTAGGAGCGATTTAACTTAACTAGCTTTAATTTGAGAAGCTTTATGTTTGAGACCACGCCATAGGCTCTAGTTTAGGTACCTACGATAAAGTCATCTTCTCACGGTTGTTTGCTGGAAATAAATTTAGATTACCTACAAACTGATATGCTATAATTATATTGTTTGAAGCTATGTAAAGACGTAAGTTAATTAATTAAATAATTGTCCGAATTTTTTTTATAACTTTTATATCCATAGATCCGGCAACTAACAAATTCATGTAAAAGATCATAATTTAAATTTTCTCACCAATTAGGAACATAAAAACTATGAACAAAGCACTTTTAACTGAGATGAAGTCACTTATAGGAGTTTTCATTTGACCTTCAATATGACTGTATTTAGAAGGCAGGAAACAATGGTTCCTGCTAAAATCTATATAATTTTTTCTAGAGGCAACTGCAGGTATTTGTCTTACCATGTAGATATTTATATGCTCTGTGGCTGTGTAAAAATCGGCTTAATTTTGAAACCTTTTAATGGGTAACTTAATTTTAACGGCTTGCTGTCGCCTTCTAATAGATCGTAATGGAAATAATAAGTACATTTCTAGAGAGTTTAAGCCTTTTCCTATAGCCTTCAAAATTAAGCCTATTATCTATTAAAACATCTCAGGTAAAACCGACAATGTAAGTAGGTAGGTACGAGTATGCAAAGTTAAATTGTCACATAATTTTGCTCTTTACGGAATAATTGTGTATCTCTTACGACGGACATAATCTAGATATTGTACTCGTCACTATGGCAAATTTTTAGCATGACAAGCCTGAAATCACAAATAAGATCAGGTATTTCATACAAAAAGTACATGGTTTTCGGTATGGAACAGCTGATTTTTAACCGACTTCCAAAAAAGGAGGAGTTTCTATGTTCGTCTGCATGATTTTTTTGTGTATGTTCATCGATAGTTTCGCCAATTGTGAACCGAATCGATTTTTTTTTTATTTCGAAAGGGTATACCCTCGAGGTGGTCCCATTCAAATTTTACAGTAATCGGCTGAGCCGTTTTTAAAATCAAAAATAATGTTAACAATTCGAGAGAAATATTCGAATTTTATAAACGATGGAAGGCGGTTTTGCCTTTTTTTGCGAAAAATAATTATATTTGTAAAGTTAGTGTTGAAATTATGAATATTGTTTATAATGGTGCATTGATATCTTACAATTGGTACTATAAGACCTATAAAAGCTTATTTATCACATTTTGATCCTAAATCAATATATTTCAAGCGCAGATATTCACTCACACGGTACATTGATAACCTAAATAAAAACAGCCATTGACAAATAATGTACTAAGTTTCCGGTAAAAACGTTGAAAGTACATTTCTTTCATATCTGAAACTGTCCCGTTATAAAAATAATGAGTAAAGCTCTGTAGCGGCTCTGCCCTAATGATATTACCATTTTTACTTTCTACCTTATGAATATCCAAGTCTTCCCCATTATAATCGGTGCTGAGCTTGTTTAAAAAGCAATTAACATTCATCAGCCAAATTCATGTGTTATTAAGATAACTCATCCACTGTGCCGTTAGAAGCCCAATTAATCTTTTAAACGAGTATGGTTCGCGAATCCACAAATTAATTTATTACTATGGATGATATTTTTCTAATAGATAAGTCATGATGGGTGGACTGTTGAAAACGTAGAGCGTGCTGCCAAATATTATAATATATAGAGTGCCTACTGCTCATTCACGATCAGACGTTTGAAACCGCCGACGTTTTTCTTTCCCTTATTAAATTAGACCTAATTAAATTCTTAACGACTTACCTTTAATGGAAAATTCTGCAACGAATCAATAATCTAGACACAGTTTTAATAGTTCAAAACTGCGCTGATATCGAAACGAGTCCAAAAGTTTTCAGTGAGGAACAGCTCCCAACACGCACTCAACATACGATCACCTAGTTTTGTAATCCATACACAATGTTATCACGTGCCAACACGCGGTTTCACTTTCTTCAGTGTTCGTGTTCAGTCACGAGCCGGTAAAAGCGTCAATGGAATATCGAAACGCGATCTCCGCAAAACTTCTCTCGGAGCGATGTTTCGTGAGAGGGAGCGAGCGCAGTCAGTCCGCAACGAGCGCGCCGTCCGACTGCCGAACAGCGACTGTGATAGTGACATTTCCTCCGAATGAACCTGCGAACCTCTCCATACACTGTAAGCTCGCCTCTCTTTCGCCGCTTGATGCTCGTCGACGCACTTAACGCGCCCCCGAGAAATCCGATCTGAACCCTCGCGATACCCACCACAAGAGACAAATTCCAAGCGACCGCCGCCGGCCGCCTCGTTCCGAGCGCGTAACGAGTTTACGGTACGTAAATCGTAGTGGATTTGTTTTGCAGCGCAGCCACAGTAATCCGGTTCTTCGCCTCGGTACTCACAGAGCACTTTTTTCCGAACCGATACCCGTTAAATAGAGCCTTATTTTTGTCCGCTCTGCCGCCGGCCGGCACCGGCAGCCTACGTAGGGAACCCGGAATAACCGCTACAGACAAGATGCCAACTTTCTAAACTAAACCTATGAGGCTGGTCCATTCGGTCGGTGAATCATGTTATTTTTATTGGACTTCCACGCTCCGGACAATAATAATGAAGCATTCGGATGATTGGATATGCCGCTGCCGGCTGGAGGTTGTGGGTAGCGCGACGTGTTGCAATTTAACGTTAAGTTTTTGCCGTCTAGTCTACGTTTTTCGCTTTGTAAGTTGTGGTTTTACTTTCGGTGTCAATTACGAGGACTGCGGTCGAAGCCATACAACGGCGCGGCAAATTGGATACCGGCCCTGCGAACCAGATTAGAGCACCTTGTAAAGGCTGCTCGCATTGCGCAAGAAACAGCGGACTAATCTTTCGAAAGGCGATGTCTGGAAATAGATCGTGCAGCAAAGTCCATTGTTTATTTGGGTAACTTGAACCGCAGTGCATTATGAGGGGACTAAAGTGCGCATAGAGAGGCTTCCAAATATTGAAACCGTAAACCCTTCGGAGAGTTCCCGGAGCGGCCCGGAACTGGGTCAGCAATGCTCCCCTAACATTAGGAAGAATTCATAGGATAGAGAAAAGAGATAAGAAAATGCTTTAGTTAAACTCCCCTGATACTGATGGCTCATTTGATATTTATCAAAAGCACGTCCTTGTTATTTCAAACGTCTGTTTATCTAGACTGGGTTTCATGCTGTTGTTGGACTTTTGATGTAAGAGAGGAATAAAACTAAGAAATCAATGTAGGTACATTAATCCTAGTAAGTATTTGTTGAAGTTTTGCCAATCATGCGTGTCAATCTTTGCTCGCAGAAAGCAACTCATTAATGTGTAGATTTTCCCGTGCTATTTTCCTCTACAACCGGTTGAAGGTAACGATTAATTACAATACCAGTTTTAAAAAAAAGGAGATTTCTTGCCGTGGGATTTGAACCTAGGACTCTTCACTATCACTACATAGTATAAAACAAAGTCGCTTCCCGCTGTCGGGGACAGACAGCGGGAAGCGACTTTGTTTTGTATGCTTATATCTTTAAAACTACGCAACGAATTTTGATGTAATTTTTTTTAATAAAATATAGAGTGATTCAAGAAAAACGTTAATATGTATAACACACCTGTGCAAAGCTGGGGCGGGTTGCCAGTAATTAATAATTAATTCGGGTCTTCCAATTAGGCCATTGTAAATGTCTGTTGACTCTGAAAATTCAATATTTTCCTCGATATTCCTTCGAGACATACGCAATTTTACGATAAGTACCTGCAAAGTATCAAAGCGTTTTATGTATTTGTGGAGAGCCAAATAATGCCGGTGAATGTCATGTGATGTTATTTGTACGACTCAGTGAACTGATAATACAAAATGGAAAAGGAAATTGCTGTAGGTACTGAGAACTTGGATCATAATAAAATATGAGAGTACACACAATTACTCTAGAATGCAAATATTCCTTGGAAGGAGTAAACAAGGGACATAATGAAGAAATGTAATATGCCCCATAGTCAAGTAGAGCTTGTCGCTAGTATTAGGATTTATATTATTATTTGTAAAACATCAAATAAGTTGTACCTACATTCATCATTGTCAATTACAGCAGTCTTTCTACACACAGCTTTCTTTCCTGGCCTTGGTTCGGTGGGATATGATCGTAGCGTCTTGGCTATCTGTGATAATAGTAGATTATCCAACATGGGAACAAAGTACTGTCTTATGTCGCGGCCGATATATTGGACCTTGAGCGCAGCGAGGGATTTTAGAGTTAACTCCCGAGCGCAGCGCAGGAGAAGCTATTTAGAGTCCTGAGTGAATCGAGGTGTTCAAGCCGCCCCATACAAAGACAGACTTTGTTCCAGCTGTGAATACTCTACTTTTCATACCTCCTGCGAGAAAATAAAAACTTAGGAATTTTAATAATGTTAAACACTGTTTTAACTTCAATTAGTGTACTCACTAAGCAACTCGGTATTTTTCACAATAAAATAAAATGCAAATTACCAAATTCGAAATGTGAAATAGAGAATGTACATAAATACTACGTGACAGTCATGGCTTACTCGATTATCATAGCCTACTCGATTATCGTGGCCAACTCGATTATCGAGTAAAACCTCTTTACAATGCCCATTTATGTGACTGGTGCGAGCTTCTATAATTGTATCTTTAAAAAATGTGGGGCCCAAACTTAGACCTGAATATTTTTGTGCTTCTATAAAATCCTGTGCCCGGATACTACAGACACCTTGCTGGCACCACCCTATTTACGGTACTGATTCAAGCAGCTTAAAAATTCTGATCTAATCACATGACTTACACCACATGCTTATACGAGCTCTTTAATGCCAAATATTTCAAGAAAAAAACCCTACTCGACTTAATAAAAATAAAGGAACTATGGAAATCGTGACTCAAATCTAGACACGATTGGCACAGAACCGAGGAATATGGCACAGTAAAAGAGAGTCACTTTACCTAGCAGTGAGACCAAAATTTTCATTAAAAACAAAGAAACCAGCCGTCAAAATACTAAGGAAAAATGTCACAAAAGCTACAATATAGGAACACTGGAACATGCCCTGCCAATGAAACGAACCTATTTTATATCGGCTCCACAAAATGTGAGCTGTAGTTGCCGATCAGGGACACAGCCCGCGCTCACGGCCCTGTTATTTTTTATTTTGCCGTTAGCTGATAGTAGCCAAGTCCTCGATTTACTGGGCAGTCCAATAAGGCTCAAGTAAAGTGCCGCTTCAGTGGAAAATGAGATTATTTTTACCCACCTCCGTTTTATGGTGAAAGTTTAAACAAATCGTCGGGCAGGCCTTAATGGGAAATTGCGGAGCACGATGTGACAAAATGGAATTTGATTTTTGGTTTTACAGGATGTCGATACTGAGTTTTCTATATCTATCTTATTATATAAAAGGCTTCCCTGAGTGACTGACTGACTGACAGCCTACAGCCCAAACCGCTAAAGATAGGAACATGAAATTTGGAACAAAGATACATTGGACCACATAATGGAGCACTAAGGACGGAATTTTGAAAAATCGACCTCTAAAGGGGTAAAACGGGCCCTTTTCGTTTGTATGTAACTTTTTATTCCCTTTACCGATTGACTTGAAACTTTGTATACATGCTACTCAAACAAAATAAAAGTTACGTTTGTTCCTGTTTCTCCGAATATTTCTTATCTAAGGGGTCAAATTGGGTCCCAAAGTTGGTGAAAAAAGCGTCTATTACATCCAACGAGCTGAACGGTTATGGATGAAATCTGGTATGGAGGAAGCACACAACACGTTTCAACACAGGAACTATTATTATCCCGGAAATTCTATGAGGATCCTAAGGGATAGCCAAATTTAATCAGTTTAGGCTACAATCCAATCCGCTAAAGATATTTCTAGAGACTTAAAATTTCGAACATAGGTACAATGTACAACGTAATGAAGCACAAAGGACGAAAATTTAGAAAAATCTACCTCTTACGGGGTAAAACGGGCCCTTTTCGTTTGCATTTAATTTTTTATTACCTTTACCGATTGACTTAAAACTTTGTATATATGCTTTACAAAAAAAAATAAAAGTTACGTTTCTTCCTGTTTTTCCGAATTTTCCTTATCTAAATGGTCAGATAACTTCCCAAAGTTGGTGAAAAAAGCATCAATAATTACATCAGACGAGTTGAACGGTTATAAATGAAATCTGGTAGGTATGTAGGAAGCACACATGTTCCAATACAGTAACTATTTTATCCCAGAAAATCTATAGGGTTTCTTAGCAATAGCCAAAATAATCAATTATAAAGCTAAGATAAAAGGTGTAAGTGAATTCTAACGAAATTTGGTACGACGCTAGACAATAACACAAATTACCACTTGGGTTTGGGTACTGCTATCCCGGAAAATTTCAGTGGGTCCTTCAGGACATCAGTTTCCTAAAAAAAGTACTAAATGACTGTTCGAAAACTGATGCAATATTGTTTGAAAATAGTTCACCCTTTTAACTATTATATGACTATTAACGTCCTGGGAAAAGTCCCGGATTCCTTGTCTAACGCTAGACCAAACATCCTATATAAGCGTTAAAAATAACTTGATCGCGTTTTTTTTAAACTTAGTGAAATATCTAGAATTAAATTGAGATAATTTAGATCCTTCAATGGGGGCAAAATGGGCCCCTAATAGTTTATGAACGATTTTATTTTGTGAGCCAATAGACTTGAACTTAGGGTACATACGGATCAATAACTACTTACTTTACTATGGGAACTACCCTGGAAAAGCGAAAATTACCTATTCTTTACATTTTGTCGCGGGTCGATGAATTTTTTGTGTTGAACAGCTAATTTTATTTAAGTGATTTCTGGGTTGGTACCATAGTAAAAGTTAGTCAAGTGATGAGTATAATGGAATCTTAGAACATGCCTGTCGTCTAGATGTATTTGCGCTATGTATTTTTCAAATAAAATGTACCTTCTTGTGTGCTACTTTTTCGTCTGTACTTGGTCAGAGAATGTCTGAAAGTCCTACAAGTGTCTCGATCACTTTTGACCGCGTAAACGGTTTTGGGCGAGATTGTCATTGGGTTCAGAATAATCGAAATTCAAATCGAAACAAAGCAGGCCAATCCGTGGGCTAATTATTATCCTTGCACGTAATACGACAACGTGGGCTAAACCAAGAGCTATTATTTTAAGCATAAGAAGTACTAAGACAACGCGGGCCAAACTGTGGGAAATTACCATTTAAAGTAAGTACTAAAAAAAAGTGGACCAAACTGCGCGCCATTATCATTTTGAGCAAATACTATAACGACGCGGGTCAGACCATGGGCTATTATCATTGCAAGCAATACGACAACGCAAGCCATACGGCAGGCTATTGTAATTTTAAGCAAGTACTTAGACAACGCGAGCCAAGCTACGTACTATAAATTACCATATTAAGCAAGTACTAAGAATGCGCAGGCCAAACCGCGAACTATTATCATTCTAGCTAAACACTGGGACAATTAATGCCAAACCGTAGGCAATGCCTATTACTTGAAAAGATAATGCCTACTAAGCATTATATTTTCAAGTAATACGTTATACGACAATGCAGGCGAAACCACGAACTATTATTATTTTAAGCAAGTGCCAAGACAACGCGGGCCAAACTGTGGCTTATTATCATTTTAAGCAGTTACTCAAACAAAGCGGCCAGACCGTGGGCTATTATCATTGAAAGTAATCCGACAACGCGTGCCAAACGGTAGGCTATTATAATTTTGAGGAAGTATTAAGACAACGCAGGCTAAGCTGCGTGCTATAAATTACCATCTTAAGCGAGTACTAAGAATACGCCGGCCAAACCGCGACCTATTATCATTTTAGCCAAATACTAAGACAATTCAGGCCAAACCATAGGCATTATCCTTGCAAGTAATACGTTATACGATAATGCTTTGCTAAACCACGACCTATTATTATTTTAAGGAAGTGCCAAGACAACGCAGGCCAACCGGCAGCCTTTTATAATTTTAAGCAAGTACTAAGACAAACGCGGGTCAAACCACGGGCTATTTTCATAAGCAAGTACCTGTCTACTAAGACAACGCGGGCGAAGCCGCGGGTTTTAAGCTAGTTAGAAAATAAAATAGAAAAGGTTTTTTCTGAACAAAATTGTACATTAAGGTAAAGGTAGATTATATTATTATGTAAGCTACTGACTGAAGACTTAGGTTTTGTAGTTGATGCAAAATACTCTGAACGAGAGTCTCTCTGCGAGATTGAATCAGGAATGGGGAGATCCGTAGAAGAACCAAAGTTACCAACATAGCACAATGGATTGGCAAGTTGAAATGCAGTGGGCAGGGCACATAGCTCGGAGAACTGATGACCGATAGGGTCGAAAAGTTCTCGAGTGGAAACTACGTACCGGCAAGCGCAGCTTAGGACGTCCACAAAGTGGATGGATGACCTCATTAAGACCGCAGGTTTGCGCTGGATACGAGCCGCTTCTAACCGGTCTTATTGGAGATCTATAGGAGGCCTATGTCCAGCAGTGGGCGTCCAATGGCTGAAATGACGTCTCTAAACGAAACGAGGATTTTCATATCTTGCAGCTGAGCTGAAGGTTCAGGCTTTTTAGGAATGGTTTTTCATTATAGGCAAGCGTAACAAATATCAGACGAGCGAACTTATTAATTTGGAACCATGTATATTTTCGTGCATTTTAATCAAAACAACTCGAAACGCCGTGTATAAGGGCAATTACCGTATCAATAATAACACTGTTTAGAGCTGAGTATCAAAGAGGAGCAGGATCTCAATTCAAGCTTTTTGACAAATAGGTAGGTACAATAAAACATTAGTAATCTTACTCAGGCGCCTGAATATTTTGTGAAGCAAAAGCAGTGTAAGTCGGTTCTTCATGTGTTATTTAGAAAAGATTAAATGACAAGGTGACTATTTGTATCGTGAATATTTTCGCATTATTGTATTTTCATTGGTCCTTGATTAGTATACAAAGTTTAAATGAAATCTGACAGTTTAAAGTGGGTCAAAATTGAGTTCAAAGTAGTCGGTTATTAACATACCTACCTGTTACAAACAAACATCCAGGTGAAACTTATAAAATCGTGTTAAAATAGCTGTTCCAATTTGAAATGACATCCTAAGAGAACAAAATGTTTCGAAAATTAATATATCGTACATGCACGAATACCAATTCTCCATGTAGGTAAATGTCAAACGCGGGCAGTACAAAAATATCCACCTGATAAAAAGAACGTAACAGTAACATAAAACCGGCTCAAAATGGCTCAAACAAACACTAAATGCGCCGTAAACACAGCGGTGCCTAAAGACCTTCGAACATTCAGTGACTTTTTATTGCCACGACAAATATCTGACTTGCGATCAATACAGATCATACAGAGAAAATGTTCCCAATTTCACACTGGCTTAATTCCTCTCGTATTATTTTTGTTCTGTTAATATCTATATTAATTTTCTAATTCGATATTTGTTGATTTGTTTGTAACTCTTAAACGCAATAACGAACTAATGGATCGACAAGATTTTTTTACATGAATTTAAGTAGTTTAAAAGTTGGCACACTCTGCAAACCAACACATTTATAAATTTTAAAATTAATGAGGATATTAATTTACAGGACAAAAATAATACGAGATTTATTTTATCCAGTCATAATCTAATTTACGCGGTTTAAGCCGTAAAGCAAATCAAAACACATTTAGAAACCGCCTTTGATGTCGCATCGTTATAAATAGTGGCTTTTCCTTCGAAAACTTTGTCGCCCGAACAAAAACTAACGTCAAAACTATGTTACCTATATTATGTCATGGTCACTGCTAATCCGCTTATCTTTGTCAGCAACTTTCGTGTTTCAACTTCGTCTACGTAAGTGTAGATATATATAGTTACGTAGACAAACCAACGTAAGGGCCAAAGGGCTCCGAATATCTTTACGCTACTGCACGACATTAGTAGAGGTGAGGTCAGAGGTGTTGTATTTCTCGCGGTGAATGTTTCAAAAGTTTTGGAGAACTAGAGTCTAAGTTATCGGAACCTATTTAGGGTTACCATTTCGCCCAAATTCTTAAGCTCACTAAGGATTTGCCTAAATGTTTAGGCTTATCTCAGATTGCATTCGGTTTCGTAAATCTCAGAACTTTTTGAATTAGTGACTGGTCTATATCAGATTCCATCGGGAACCTCTTTTGTGTTTATGGCTAACTCCACTGGTTTACCCTTATATGTAATCGTAATATATCTATGTAGTTAAGTTGCGAAATATCACTAAAGATATCAGACTTTTCTCCGGTCTCTTAAATTTTCCATCTGATAATTGAGCCCTTATATTTTTACAGTAAACTTGAAAGACAAGTGATGTTAAATAAATTAATAAGTGCAGCAGCAAATAGCTGTGATCAAGTGTGCGGTGGCTGGAAAGTTAGAAAAAGAGTTGGCGATATCTAAACGAACGCTCGGAAATATCCTGTTTCGTCGGAAATCGAGACCACAAGCAGCGGCTTCGGCCAAATCTGCTCGATCCAGAAAATATTGGTGATAAGATCTTTCACACTGAAAGCACTAGTTTTCAATCGAAGAAGGAGGTACAAAAAATCGACTGTGCTTTTTTATGGAACTAGGTATTTTATTTGTGTTTGAACTACACCGGATAGACTTTAACTGTTTTCTGCATGAAACATCGCCAATAGTGAAACTATACTCGTAATTTTAGTAACACGTTCACAGTCTAGTGTACGCTATCCTGTATACGCGGCGGATGGGTTCCGGCAAGTCCGTGTACTCTATATTGTACACTAATATACTAATAGGTGGATAATTCATATTGTATTTTACATGTCTAGGCAAAATTCTATCGAAATTCATCGAAAGCGTTCTTGAACGTGCACTCCACGGCTTGAACTTGCGGGTGATTTAAACCATTAGTATAGGGGACTGTGAACGGGTTAAATTACTTAAAAAACATAGAACTGTCGTAGCCTAGAGGGAAAACTCTCGCCTTATTATCGAAAATTCGAGGTCCAAATCCTAGTTCCTGCCAATCGGTCTTTGAAATGAAAAAATGATATGAACGGTTTTTCACAACACTGGATTTTATTATAAAGGAAAATATTGTGACACACCCTGCATGCGTCCGTCCGAACAAATTCAATGGCCTAGTAAATTCAAATTCACCAATCTGCGTGGTGAATATTGCCTAATCATCTTCGACTCTTTAATGAATTTGGATTTTAATCATATCCACCACGCGTGATCTACTATTCACAATTACTAGCAAAAATTAGGTTTCCTATATTTACGTTTGAGCTACTATTCCTCCTGTGGTTCAACCAACGAATACTATACTTACTCCTGGTTCAACTGTAACTACGCATTTATCCAGCCCATTTACTCCGGCATCCTAATCTGATGAGATCGGCCGAATTGCCCTAATTCGACTTAATCAGGTGGACGCGAGTAGCAAATAGGCCTTCAATAATGCATCGGCTTCCGACGCACCTACCTGAGCCTTTAGTCCAGGTTTTGCGTAGTTTACTTAAATTTTACAAAATATGTATAGATCCATACGGAAACAGCTGTAGTTTCAACTTACGTGTAAACCTGGACTAACTCCTCTGGAATCGTTTAAACTGTCAATCTGATCTGGGTCCTTTTGTCTAGCAGTTATATTTATCGATCATTACGTCGTCTGTCATACCCATAAAACAGAAGAAGTCATACCTACCTGTCTTTTCGGTTATTACTACGTGCGTATTAGCTATCGTTTTATCAAGCTCCGTCAGCCATACCTTATTTATTGATACTTCCTAGCTCTCTCATCGAAGATACTAGTAATTGTAAGAGTGGTTGATCTCCTCTAGCTTCAAGCGGTCAAGGAAAGCATCGTAAAGAAACCTGCATGCTTAAAAGTTATACAGGTTCTCAAAAATGTGTAAAATCTGTTAGTTCACATTTTTTCTGTTTGTGATCTGTGGCACACCTAATAATTTTAACAAAGGTTAGGTTAGGGAGAAGAGGTGCTTAGCCTAAGAGAAAATATGTTTTTTTATGCTTAGCAGTAGCTAGGTGATATCGGACTTAACCATGGATGTATACAACATCCTTGGACTGAACCAAAAAGTAAAAATGGTGTCATTTTTTGACAGAAGATTTTTTTCACAATCACAGATTTTCATACAAGCATGGCCATTTGGGCTAAATTGAGTTTTTTAAGCATAGCCGAAGCTCTTTAACCTAGCACTTTACAAAAAGCCAGCATTCGGATGCAGTTTACATTCAGCAAAATCGGTCTTTGACCAAACGAGTTGCCTCTGCGCTTTTATTTATCCGGTTGTTAAAACTAGCTACTGCTCAAAGCTACGCCTTTTAAAGCAAAGCAAAGGAAACCTCCAAAAGGATTAGATGCCTACTTAATTAATATTCTTAGAACGAGTGCCATTATGTCAGGCCAATTAAGATATCTCAGCACTCGGAACGATCTCTGCCGTGCAACTTTTTACTTTTGATTGGTATTTTAGCAGCCGTTACTACTTAGGTGGTACTAAGGTCCCTATAAAAAGGGTTAAGAGGTCCCCTAACGGCAGGAGAAACTTTGCAAATTGGGCTCTTATACCTTTCAACTTTTATGTCTTAAGTCTTTACTCAATTACCTATTGGGCTCGCTTTTAGGGGCTATACCTGATAGAATGAAATTACGAGGTCTCAATAGGAAAGGGTCGAAAGTGTTAAATGGTGTTAGACGCTACTGTAAATGGGGTTTGTTTGACCTTATTTAACGGTAACAGGATTACCGGTTCAGTTTTGCTTTAGCGTTGTACCTACGATACCGATGCCCAAGAAGAGGAAGTTTTCATCTAGATTGTATTTTTTATGTAGAAAAATCTTACAGGTTGTACAAGATCACTGAATTAATATCTCGTGGAGATCAAATGGTGGAGGCAAAATCAAACGATAACTTCTCTGTCCCATTATCGTTCAAGAGAGTAAAACCTAAAATAATTATATTACTACGAAGCCAGTGCTGGTTTGCCCACGCCACTGCCCACAATTGTATTTGGTGTAAATGAGCCAAACGGGCCTCAAAAACTGTAAGGTCAGTAGTACTTACTTAGCCAGTAGTTTACCACCGTTGGCAAATACAAAACTGGCAATAGCGACTATTATTGTATGGTAGATACGTACTTTTTATACTTTGAGGTGGCTATAATAATCACAGCATAAAAAAACTTTACTATTTAGACTGATTTACCTAAGTACTTAGCTCTTTACCATTTACAGTGGTCCAACAATTGGCACTATTAAACATAAGAACGATAGGTACCACAATTTCAACAACAAATCTATTTAAGTATATCCAATTGTGTGACTTGGATTAATTATGTGCTTGCTTATATCTGTTAATTCTGGTTCTGAGTCACAAAGGCCTTGGCTAGAGTTAAAGCAAACCAAAGAAACTAGCGAAAGGAACAGGGCGCGGAATGCAGCAGGTACTCGCCCAGTTACCTAAATCTAGGCGAGATCTAGGTAACCTAAGTGGGTGTCTACTGCAACGCAATGTGGTTTGGTGCACCTGTATAGGCTACTGAGGTGGGGGCTAGATAATGTCCGAGTTACTAAGTACTTAGGTATTACTTGCTGCCTATCCTGTATGTACCTAAATAGTACAGCTTCCATCAATTAAAAAAAATCTAAGTCGATGATAGCTGCTCTTTGCCTATACAACTAACTAGCGACCCGCCCTGGCTTCGCAAAATGGTGTATTAAACATATAAACCTTCCTCTTGAATCACTCTATCTATTTAAAAAACCGCATCAAAATCCGTTGCGTAGTTTTAAAGATATAAACATACATGAGGACAGCGGAAGCGACTTTGTTTTATACTATGTAGTGATGATGATGATGATAAGCACAGTGATAAATTCAAATCTGTGTGTAATATTGTAGTAGGTAGGTACGTTTATGAACATGTATTTTCATTGTCATAAGCCGTAAGACATATGAGCTTATTCTAAGCCTTCAAATAATAGTAAATAAGTAGTAGTAAAATTAAAAAAATGTATAGGCAATTTAAATTAATTTGTAATTTATAACTCGATAGTTAGGTCTGGTGTCAAAGGTTTTAAGCCGCTCAAAGTTCTTCGACATGTCTCAAGTAGTCAGGGTTTTGAACTCCAAGCCACAGTCACGGTAATGATATCTAACAGTATAGTGACTCGACCCTGTCGTTGAAATATATATCTACAGCGTCACGTGGTGGCCATGCAGACCGTATCACGCAAGGGCTGCTCGCCTTCAGTATTTTAATTTCATCTAGGTACTTACACTTGCCTATTTGAGTTTCTTTCTAGTTTCTATCTATTATGATGTAAAATTATTGTATTTATTACACACATAAAAGTAATTTGCTGTATTTGAAAAATTATATTGTGTTTCTTGATGTTTTTAGGGTTCCGTAGTAAAACGAGGAACCCTTAAAACGTAAATCGCACTCTTACTAGTTACAAATTCACACGTTCGTACGTCACTACGACGCGCCGCGACTGACTAGCATACCAGAGCATACCGCACTCCGAGGCGCGCAGGTATGACTCGCTTTCCGACCGTTTAGTTTGTATGAAGACAGAATACTGTTAGATATCGTTACCGTGCCACAGTAGCGTTCAATAAAATATTGCCATCCCTGACAGCCGGTCACCCATCCAAAAACAAAAATTATAGATCGTTGCAGTGTTAGGTAAGTAGACCGCAAAAATAAAGGCGTTTTTCAGTTAACTTCTGATTAAGAAAACATGTTAATCGAGATTTTTTTAGACCACTAATTTATAGCTTTAATCGCTTAAAGAGCTTACACGTATTCAAATATAAACAGAATGATGATCGTATCAAAAACTCTTAGCCTAATTATTTGAGTTATGGCACCACAATAAACATTTCATTTTATTATGTGTTCGTACTTAATTAGAAAGGTGAAAAAATAATTAAAAATTGTTTGCTGGAAAAAGTCGAGAATGTTCTAAATAAAGTTGGAATCATATAAATCAAAACCTGGACAGTTGAATCAAATTAAGAACTAGAAGCCAATTTTTATAGTAGGGTGTTTCCATAACAACAAAGTTTTTTTCATCATTCGAGGGGATCCGTAGATCATCCCGAAATTCCTGTAGGCAAAAATTTGTGGAATTTATTATGATATAATATTCACTCTCGTAGGAAAAAATTAGAACGCCTAAAATTTTTGCAGTTGGGAAGTATGGGTGAGGGTTGTCTACGGAATCTTGGTGGTAGGTGTGGGTATGTATACTTGTATAGGTATTTACAGAATAATCTAATAGGTTTGGTAACTTATTATCTTTTTAGCTAAGCCGTTACTGAAGAAATCAACGATAATGTAAAAATTACTACATGGATGACACATCGATTCGTGCGAATTATTAGAACGTGTACAGAATTCTAATAGTTCGCACGAATCGATGTGTCATCCATGTGGAAGTCGGTTATGCCATTTTTGGCGAAAAATAACTATACCAGAGTCTGATTTTCATCAAAGTACGATTCTTACAATTTAAGACTCCATGGGCCTGATTCTCTATCGACGAAACGTAACGTAACAAGGTAAGTATTTTTTTTCTTTCCGTGAATTTCGTTTGGAGAAATGTTTGAAAAATGTGAAATTACGTTAAAATGAATTATAAACCGTTAAACTCGGTTGTGTTATGTGAAAAATAAATATTTTTCACACGAATTTCTCAAAAAAAAAGCACGTTACGCGCGAGTTTTCATACAGAATCACCCACCAGATCTAGAATAAACGGGCACCCATGCACCTTCTAGATTAGCATGCTACACCCTAGACCACATCTCTGTCATGATGTGATCAAACTCAAAACTAACCTCGCTTAAAGAAAACAACAGATAACCATGCAAAAACATTATCTTCTTTGGACAGTTGGACAGAAATAAACGTAAATCATTAGGCATTCATAATATCTGAACTGAAATAAATTAAGTTTAATTTATATTGTCCCTTTTGCTGAAGTTGTTTAAGCACCCACGATTTTCAGGTCACTAAGTTGCTATTAAGTAAATCTCGAATCGGAGACTTAAACTGAGGTACTAACTAATGTTTATTCTGTGTTTCAGGCCTAATTGTTAAACCAAGGGGAAATCGTAATTGCTTTCTTTTGGCAGATAATAACATTTTATGGAACGAGTGCCATTGCGGGAGCTTATATCTACTGTCTACTTATTATATTAAAAATCTTATCTATTTGTTAGATTCCTTGTCACAAGGACGTAACTTTTATCCTTACTAATATCACAAATCCGTAAGTGTGTTTGTTGGTTTGTTACGCAACAACAAAGCAATGGCTGGACTTTATTTTTGGGATGAATATAGTTCAAAGGATTTTTTCCTGTAGTTTCCTCTGACTTAATCTGAGATTTTGTTTATTTTAAAGTTTTATTTCTTACGATTTTACTTATTTGTGATATAAAATACAATAATTTATTTTTACAATTTGACATGTTTCCAAAACACTATCCAAACACATTGATATTCGAGAATCTAAAAATCTATCCATCAACACATATTTTAAAAACAATTTCTTAAAAATACTCAAAGTACCTAACCATAGTTCAAAGGCTGGAAAATGACATAAGCTACTTTTTATCCCGGAAAAATAAATGGTTCCTATGGGGCAGCATGAAAATTAAAACATAACATTATAATTTGTCGCAAATAGCTCTGTAGCGTATACTAGTTTGGTTTCCCATAAAGTATCTATTTATATTATGTGAGCAAAAGGAAAGAGAGGAAACGGAGATCATCTTTAGACCAAATTAAAGAAATGGTAGATCTAGATGTCATGTCGTACAGGGAGGTAAAAACACTAGCAGATGACCGTTAGACGTGGAAGTTGCTCCACCCACCAGAGCCTTGCTCTTAAGTAATGATGATAATGAGCAAAAGTGTATTGGATGGATCTAGAGTATCTACAGAGAATTATCTATGTGACACTATTTCACTATACAAGTAATTTTGTAGAAACTGAATGGCTAGCCTGGCTTCAGAGATTTTAAGTTGCCTGAAAGCCCCTGACAAGCTCACAGCCTAGCTACAGGGAAGGTAAGCATAAGCGTATGTGGTATAATATGTCCGAACTTCAAACCATAATAATATGTGGTCCTGACCTTCGTCATTGCTTGAAACCAGACAGGATGTTCTCATAATATGGTTAGAAGTACCTACCTATAGAAGTGCTTGTTCCTTTAGCGATGCTACCCTGCAGATGATTAAGATCCATTGCCAAAATAGATAACAAAAGATGAAAATACATTACTGATTAGCTGACTTTAAGGTTTCCATATTTATCCGTAAGTTTCCATGAAAAAGTAATGGAAAATGTATAGTACTAACATCTAGTTATGACCTATATTTAATTTTCAACGCATAAAATCATAAATAATTCAAGCAATGCGGTTTTGCTTTAATGGATGCACAAACTACATAAAGTGGGTACATTACTTGGCCGCGACTGTCTCGTAGCCTTAATAGGACACTGCATAAGGCAATTTTGCCAACAAAGAGATTGAGGGGAGATCCCCTTCCTTTATGCAATTGTTATTTTTGTGTCGTCAGCGAGTCGCTCGCCGGCAGACGCTACAGATCGATGTCGGACATTGAACACATGAACACGCCTCCGCGATGTTTCCTGAACTTGAAGCTATTATTACGGCTTTTGTTGCAATCTGCTAGCACTACAGGTACCGCGTGTGTCTCTTAGACAACAGATAATGTTAGATGTTGCCAAGATATCTTTTTGACAGTACAGCCATATTATGGAGACCCTGGAGACCATAAAAGTACTGTCAAAAAGACATTCAAATCGCATGTAGACCCAATCTTCTGACTCTACACGCCCTAACATTTCAAACCCTAACTTCACAAACTCTACCTTAGTCAAAATATGTGGCTTTTTCTTGTCAAAATGTGTAGCTGTGTTCTTGGATATCAGTACCTTTATACCTACTTACGCGAATCATTATGTCGAAATTTAGTGAAAGTACAAGACAAGTTTTAATGGGACCAACTTAGAAATCGCGAAAAAATACTACTGTTCCAGACAAAAAGTTTATTAAATGTCAAAAAAATGGACAGTTGCTTTTTTAGGGTTCCGTATCACGTAACACGTAAACACGGGACCCTATTACTAAGACTGCTGTCCGTCCGTCTGTCTATGTCTGTTACCAGGCTGTATCTCATGAACCGTAATAGTTAGAGAGTTGAAGCGTTCATAGATGATCTATTTCGGTTGCCGCTTATAACAACCAATACTAAAAACAGAATAAAATAAATATTCAAGTGGGGCTCCCATACCGCAAACGTTTTTTGCCGAGGGGCTCCCATACGGTACGGAACCCTTCAAGTCCAACTCGTACTTGGCCGATTTTAATTCACTTCGCTGATTTTGGAATTAGTCCCAATTGGGTCAGTAGAAAAAAAATATGAATAACATAATCATTAAAATGACCAAATAATAAACGAAAACATCATAAGTACACTACGTAATATGTATACATAAAATAATCTCATGTACTTTGCTACTAAATCTTTTCTTTTCATATTTACTCGTACCGAGACTTTAAATAAAATAGTTACATATGGTTATTTAACTTAATCAGTCAAAATAACCAACGAATAGCAGTTGCCCTCATTTAAACAAGTAGGTACCTAAATTGAACAATTAAACTAACACATTTCCTAACAAACTTTGAACAGTAAACAAACCGGGAAACATAAAAAAAAACTACTGTAAAAGCTTGTAAAAGCATCGAAAAAGCGATCCGACTGGCCAAAGTACGTTATATGGGTCATTTGCGCTGCAAACTGCATCGTTTTACATGAAACAGTGTGTTTTAGCTACCCAATAAATAATTGTAGGTAATGTACGTAACAAGATTTAAATGATAGCTTGCTGTTGAATTTTTGGTGTGCTATAAAAGGTTTACGATTGGATGCCGACTGAAACAGAAAATGTCTACTGGACTAATAAAGTAGAGGTGCAGACTCCACCAAAGCATAACGAAGCTGCCCCCGTACTGTTTAGGTATGCGTTCTGGCTTGCGGCTTCACTTTTCCTCCCACTCCCTCTCGTAGCATAGCGTAAATTTCGTAGCACGGGCCTGATTTTTCAACTTCGCACGCCTTGGTCGTATACGGAACTTGTATGAAGCATTCGCAACTTCCATAGATTTTTCATACAATCTGTCAAAGTTCCGAATACGTTCCCAGTTATTTGAACTTGAGAAAAAGGACCCAGGAGAAAAAGCGAACTCATACGCCAAAGCGCGTACACAATACGGTCGCTGGCCCGAGCATTCTAGTTCGTGCATAGCCATTTGCCAAGCGAGAAACAAAACACAGTCGTAAGTCGATCAGTGTTCTGTTCTTTGCTAAGCAACATGGCTTTTTGCAATCAGTTACGGATTACTACGCTCTGGCCAGTTTCGCTACGCTTTAGTAGTGTCGGTCATGTACCGGCAAGCTCAGAATAAGATGTCCTCCTACGAGGTGGGCAGATGACCTAATTAAGACTAAAGATCGCACTAGATGTAAGTCACTTCCGGCTGGTTTTATTGGAGGTCTACAGCGGAGGCCTATGTCCAGCAGTCGAAGTCCATGCATGAGAAGAAGAAACAATAAATCGGCCAAGTACGAGTCGGACTCGCGCACGGAGGGTTCCATACTGTATGGGAGCCCCCCTTAAATATTTATTTTATTTTAATTTTATTATTTAAGTAAATATATAGGTACAATTGAATATTCTGTGTAAATTTCAAGCATCTACCTGTTACAATTATTTATATAGAGCGAAAAACGGCTAAAAAATCAGGTTTGTTGTATGGGACCCCCTTAATTACGTATTTTATTTTGTTTGTAGTATTTGTTGTTATAGCGGCAACAGAAATACATCATCTGTGAAAATTTCAGCTTTCTAGCTATAACGGTTCATGAGATACAGCCTGGAGACAGACAGACAGACGGACATCGAAGTCTTAGTAATAGGGTCCCGTTTTTACCCTTTGGGTACGAAACCCTAAAAAGGTTTTATTGAGTTGCCACTGAATTCAGCTACAAATTATAGGTAAGTACTTTTTTACTGACTACGTCTGTTAGTGTTATGACTATCCGTACACGTGAGTGAGTCCCGTTATATATCGTATAAAATAGGTAAGTACTTGTAAAAAGTTTGTAATGGAATATACCATGTGAAAATGACACAAGAATACTATGGAAAAGTAAAACAAAATCAAACAGCCTTATTCAGAAAAGTCAATAAGAAGTCCGTGTATTTCTATCTCATCGTGTTACAACTTTGGAATTCCACATAACTTGGAGATTCATCAGAATAACATGAGCTGGAGTCAAGACGACCACGCTTGGATTTTTCTTTCGAATAAGAAAAGCTAACTTTGAATAACTATATTCGTGAATTTTTGACTTGAGGTCTCGGCTTTCCAGCAATAGGATAAAGGTCTAGCTGTAGTTTTAAAATTCCTATGGAGTATGAAGATTCCCAGCATAAAAAAAATGGATTTAAAAAATATTACAAAAACACGGCCGACATATTGGACCCTAAGCGTAGCGAGGTGCTCTATAGTTAACTTCCGAGCGCAGCGAGGGTGTTTTAAGTTAATTCCCGAGCGAAGCGAGTGAATTATTTAGAGTCCTGAGTGAAGCGAGGGGTTCAAGTCGCCCAAGACGAAGACAAACTTTGTTCTGGAGGTCCATATTCTACTTTTCATACATCCTGCGAGAAAATATAAACCCCAAGAATAAAGTAATAAAAGAAGTAATACTTACGTCATAAATTCATTGGTATTCAAGGTACTCATTAGGCAACTACAATACCGTTGTTCACAATAAATTAAAACAAATTAGAATGTACCTACGAATTTTCATGGAATCGCACACAATTTATAATAAAACAGAGAATTTAAATACTACATGAAAAAAATAAGACTATGGCCAGCTCGATTATTATGGCCTAGCACGGGCATTGCAAAAAGGATTTATTCTGTAAAATCGAATAAAACCTCCATACAATGCCTGTTGCCCCTAACCGGCCCTGGTAATGCAGAACTTAGTGCTTTACAAACCGGAACTAAAATAGAGATTTTAGATAAATGAGCGAGCTTTATATCATTCTTTTCTGGCAGAAGCATCGCCGAGATCCCACCGCAAGAACATCCCGCTCATAGCGTACACAGTTCAAACCAATTTTTTACGTAATTATATGAATAGGAGAATATATTTAAATAAGGTTGCCTTGCGAAATTTGGCCGCAAGTATTCGAAAAATAATGTTTAATTAATTTATAGGAAAACATATCCTTCATTTGTTTTTTATAGAAATGTATTGAATAGGAGAATACATATAAACCAGGTAGCCTTGGGATATGTGACCGCCAGTATTTTTGATTGAATAAAGTTTGATTATTTTTTGACAAAATATTTTGTCAAAAAAAGTTCAATCACTTGTTTTTAGACACATTACAAAGCTTAGAATATATAGCTATACAAGGTTGCCAAGTCTTCGTTCACATATATAAACAAATAACTAGGTACGTTGTAGTTATGAAATCCCTCCCAAATCTCCCGAAAATAGGCGAAGAAAACATTTTCTAATCAGACACAGATTGTTGTACTTGTCGTAATAAATCACTTGATTCCCTCGCATTCCGGGGCTAATGAAACAGAACATGTTCCTATTTCACTAATAAATACGTGGAAACAACAACTGGCGCTCGTATCATTGTTGTTGAGTTAGACACATAGACACTAAGGGTTACGTAGTAACTGTTGTCTAATCTCTACTCAGGCTCGAACTCCACCTAGAGTTCAGCCAGCGGAGATGTCCGAACGGGCACAGCTTTATAGACTGCAATGGGATTACATCGCAGAAATACTATATTTGCTTAGGCAGCAAAAAAATATCAGCTAAGCATTGATATTTTATTCTTATATACGAGTACTACGGGACTAATCGCGCACTGATATCACGGGATAAATAAATACCTCATTATCCCGCCGTTTCACCGGTCCCGAAGGGGTAGTGAGGTATGTATTTAAGTATCTCGTATTTTCAGAGCGCGATTAGTCCCGTCCGTAGTATAAATTAATTGTGTGCCGAAATTGCGGAAGTTTAAAAATAACTTTGATATTTTTGCTGAAGAGTATATGATGATAGTTAAATTTTGGAAAAACCGAGAATAAGATTTGGAATGAGGGCAGAATGAGAGACGGTTTGGACGGCGAGAAGCTGAGGTAGTCTACTATTACCTATAGTGATCGATCCAAAGAAAACATTTACTCCTAGAGTCGATCGATATACGACAACTCTCCCGATAGAAGAACGTGATATGATCGTGAGTTGAGGATCTAACTATTGTTGTTAATTTTTCATGATGAGTTTCATGGTCTTCCACCATTGTAGTATAATTGTTCTGTACGGAGTACCTACTCTTTCGGGCTCCATGACATTAGAATTGGTGAGTTGGTAGCTCGTTATGTTCTCTCATCGAACAGCACCACCTCTAGTACTCTAAGCGATGTAATTCGATGTATGTTCCCACGTAACTTAATACTAGAGATAAGCGGCCGTTCGCAGAAACAAACCGAGCACTGGTCTTATCAGTAGAGCTGACTATGCGTCTGCGAATAAGACCACCTAGATGCCTAAGTTATCTTGTAAGATGTATCAGTGTATTTTATTCATTAATTATAGTGCCTTCGCATCGGCAACATCTTAGTTTTATTTCTAGTTTTTAAGAAACATTCTCTCGCGCTTCCGAAAGTTAACTGGCGCAGCCGGTAGGATAGTCGGCAGCTGCCAGCGCGAAAAGTTCGCTCTTAAATTCGGTGAATTTCCCCCGCGTTGTGCAGTATTAAGTAAACGGTGTTAATACTGAATTCAGTTGTATCCGTTCCGGCTATCCACACGAACCAAACAAATAAGTTATCTACGGGCGCAGAAGATGCAGGTCGGTTGGTGAGTAAGCCTTTTTCGCCTTCCTTAACCTTCCACCCCCATTTTCCTCGAATATTGTAAATTTAGACCTTGGTCATCGGTCAGATTTGCTTGTGTTAATTGTAGTATTGAAAAATTTGGTCTTAAATCGACTGAATTGTGTTAATTAAGATATATTATTTAATAATAGTAATAGTATCGGAACATTTAATCTCAAATCGATTGAATTGTTTTAATTAAGGATATTTAATAAAAGTAAGTAATAGTATAGGAACATTTAGTCTCAAATCGATTAAATTGTTTTAATTAAGGATTTTTAATACAAGTAAGTAATAGTATAGGAACATTTAATCTCGAATCGATTGAATTGTTTTAATTAAGGATATTTAATAAAAGTAAGTAATAGTATCGGAACTTTTAGTCTCAAATCGATTAAATTGTGTTAGTTAAGGATAGATATTTAATAATAGTAATAGTTTTAGATAATTTTGTCTCAAATCGATAAAATTTTGCTAATTAAGGATATAACATTTAATATTAAGTAATAGTGTCGGTATAAACTCTACCGAGACTCTAAATTAGGTTTGAATTATTTTATTTTAGTTATAATAAAATTAATTAGAAATGGCGCAAGAACATAGAGTTGCTACTCTTGCACAAACGGGAATCCTAAAAAAGGATGCTCTAAAACTTCTGCTGGAAGAAGTAAACTTCAAGGAACAAGAGACAGGGATGAAGTCAAATTTACTAAGATCTCAGTTTTCAATGCCTACTAGCCAGAATACCATGAGACCCGCGATTCCCGCGCCTCAATTCCAGTTCGGTATACCTGGGAACTTTAAAATTATATAACTTGCAAATTTAAATAGACCACCGGTTCCAAGGTTCAATTTGGCTACCGCCCGCAGCTAGGCTCTGCATCTCAGTTTGGTAAATTAGGCCCACAATCAAGACCGCAACAAGGGTTTAGACCCCAATTAGGGACGTCCCCTCAGCTAGGTTATAGGCCACCCCAATTTGGTTACAAACCACCCCAATTTGGGTACAAGCCACCCCAATTTGGGTATAAGCCACCTCAATTTGAGTACAAGCCACCCTATGAACCACCTCAACGAGTTAACCGGTTACACTTGCAATCTGGCGACGTATCCATAAGGACCGCCCGTTTTATTGGATTTAAGCTTAACGAGATAACCGGTGACGACGATGAACAAAATTTTTACCCTGGTGATACTTACCCTTATACTCACAAAAACGACATGTACGGACTATACAAATATGACCATTCAAACGACTTCGAATACAAGTACCCCAAGCATGAAACTTGCAATAAGTTGTAGAAAGTTTGTATTTGGCACATTTGTGAATTCCAAACATCATCTTGCAGGAACATGTCACTTACATAGATCTTATTGTTAGTAAGTAATTAACATTGTTGCAAAAATGTGATTGGGACTTTACAAAATAAAACGTTGCAGCAATATAATTTTACTAACTTCACTGTGTGACATTGCCTGTATTTTACAAATGAATGTTTCTAAAATGTTACACTATAACATTGCGACAATACGTCTTGTTATATTTTTTTTACTTTCCTACAACATTACGAATTATTCTTTTTCTTTACCTAACCCATGTAAGTTATGTTGCTGGAACTTAATTTTCGAAAGTTATCAAATGTTACTGTAGATTTTCTTACTTAACATTGAACAACTAGATGGCGTTAGCATCGCACATTTAAATTCTGCATCGCGGTGGCGTTTTGTTTGCAGAAAATGGTATTTCCATTTGTAAATTTGATTATAACATTCCTTACAGTGGAAAGAGGAAAAGTCTCACACACACCTGCCTCTAGGACATGTAATTAAAACTATAGCCTCAACAAAAATTAGAAAAACAAATTATTTTTTAGAAACTGAAAACCTAGAAATGTAACTTTGCGATAACTAAATAAATGCTAGCAATTCAAAACTAAATAAATGCAAGCCAAGTGCAAGTTTCATTTGTAATATTTTAGATATAGATGAAACAAGTTACTATTACCTTTCAAATTTAAAGTTGCGGAAATGTTAAACGTTATACTTGCGGAAAGTTAACTTTACAACTTTCAGATATATTTCATGTGTTATGTTACTGGAACTTCAAGTTTTAAAGTTTTAAAAAGTTTAGGAGATTAGCTCTGGGCAAATTTATCTACAGCGTGGCCGTTAGGGCTTCGTTTCAAGCTCGCTGTAAGTTTGCATGAACGTTGCAACCATATCTTTGTAAGTTACAGGCTCGTTAATGTTACTTTCAATAATGTTATTGCAACTTTTGCTTGCTTAACGGGACCCTTAAAGAGACTGTAATCCGAGAAAATAATTTAGGGATATCATCTTATGCGTTAGAACTATATATAGTTTATTCATAAGTCGTTTTAGGACTTTATTCATTAGATTAAGCGAAATCGAAACCGCTCTCGCTCTAAGCAAGAGCTCCATACTACACCAGTCTATAATTAATTCCACCGAACTGCTATACCATTTCAACTTGATAGCAGAATCTAGAAACCTGGTATATGTATCCAATGAATTTAATTTAATTAAGATTGAGGAAACTATTGATGTTAAATCTTTTATCAAAAAGGACCAAATTACCTTTATATTGGAAATCCCTCTGACCGATAATGTTACGTATAACTATTTTAAATTGTACACATTACCCATCCTCCTCAAACCTGAAAACCTAACCGTTGCCTTATTTCCTAAGTACCCATTCCTATTGGCGATAGGGCTGAAGTATCAGCCGATCGTAAAGCCGTGCTGCTCACTCGCTGATGGAAACGAGTTTCTCTGCGACGATGACAACCGCGCCCCATACAGCGGACCCTCATGCGAGGAAAAACTAATGAGGTACGAGGACGTCACTGGCATCTGCAAGCAACACCCCATTCACGTTGAGGACGTGAAGCTGCAGAAAATAGATAGAAACAACTGGATACTATACACCAGATCGGAAACAACCCTCACAGAGACCTGCGGCGAAGAGGCTTCGAAGCAGCAGATATGCGGAACGCACGTTGTGACGCTGAATAGGCCCTGTGATGTCACTGTTAACGGGACGACCATCCGGTACCACCGCCTTTACACCGAAGCGGACCCAGGGACCCCACTACCCATCATCAACCTTCCGAAATTACGCGCAACCGAGATCCTATCCAGTGCACATGCACTCAACATGCGAGAGATTGCACTGGACGAAGTTAAATACATGGCCTTTGATTTGAAGAACAGTGAAGTTTTCGGTGATAACAGAGAAAAAGACTCTACAATTAGTATCAAAGCATTAGGATTAGTAGTATTAAGTATAGTTTTGATAATTTTTTATGTTTCGTACACCAAAATTAATCCTTTCATTCAAAATTATCGGAATCCCTCTAAAATCGAGTGCTCCGATAATTTTTCGCTTAGGGAGGGAGACGTTATGTTCTCTCATCGAACAGCACCACCTCTAGTACTCTAAGCGATGTAATTCGATGTATGTTCCCACGTAACTTAATACTAGAGATAAGCGGCCGTTCGCAGAAACAAACCGAGCACTGGTCTTATCAGTAGAGCTGACTATGCGTCTGCGAATAAGACCACCTAGATGCCTAAGTTATCTTGTAAGATGTATCAGTGTATTTTATTCATTAATTATAGTGCCTTCGCATCGGCAACATCTTAGTTTTATTTCTAGTTTTTAAGAAACATTCTCTCGCGCTTCCGAAAGTTAACTAGCTAATATGATTGTTTTGTTTCTCAATAAGCAAATATAGCATTAATCTCGGTCGGAAACGCCCTGCATATCTCCGCTTTAGTAGTGTTTGGGTCTTATCCTAACATCATTTTCTTTTTGTTTTCTGCGAACAGTGTAAAAAGGTCAGTAAGATAAATAAAATGATAAGTAAGCATTAATCGAGTAATCTTACGCTGATATTGTGATTGTGATGTTGGTCATAACACGCGTAATTCAAAAGTAGACCGATAGGCTGTTAATGATAACATTTTCCCACCAACTTCATACTTTGTGCCATATTAGGAAGCAACAGAACACGTGCTATACCTACACTATACAGGGTTAATTAGCATTCATGCATAATTCCGCGCGTTAGAACCAAGCGTTTCGAATCCTCATTTCTCATACGAACAGCCAGAATGTGGAACGCTTTGCCTGGGTCTGTCTTCCCGCTAAAGTGCAACGCGGGCGTCTTCAAATCCCGAGTAAATAGGTATCTTCTAGGTAAGCGTGCTACAACCTAGACCGCATATCTGCTCAACATCAGGCAGTATGTGGTCAAACGCAAACCTATTCAGAATTTAAAAAAAAAACCTTTTAGGGGCTTATTCGGTACATCAAAACTAACAACTTTTGTTCTGTGACATTTATCAAAACTCAAAAAAACAGCTGTTCCATATATTTTGTCGTGGGTGAACGATATTTTTCTATGGAACAGCAATTTTTTTTTAGTTTTGACAAAAGTTGTTTGTTTTGATGTATAGAATAAGCCTCCAAAAGGATGCTAATTGATTAGGAATAACCCTGTACATTTTATTTTACAGTTTACAGTAGTGAGAGAAGCACTTTAGGGTGACTGTACTACATCAAAGATAATATGACTTTTAATGTAGAACGAATTATGATTTCGCTAAATAAAAATCACACACTTCACCACAATTTTAGAGTTGATCTCATAGTAAAAATTATTAATATTTATGTTCTAAAGCCGCCCTAAAATTGATTGTGCGTATTTTACCAATTTGGACTACATAGCTACTAGTAACGTTTATGGTATAATGAGGATTTCCTCCTGGACCAACTACTTTCGCACAACTAGTAATGGGTATACTCTTATCTCTAAAAAAGTTTTAATCTCTAGAAATTATTTATTTTATACAAGCATTTATTTACTTTCCGCTGTCCCGTTGTCTCTCGTTCTGCAAGTCAAATTTGATCCACTTCCCGGTTACTTACCGATTGAGCTGAAATTTTGCACACATGAGTAAATCTCGTGACAATACAATATTATGATGACATGGTGATGATCTGATGATGGAGCTGTAAGGTGGCCAAAGGAACTTAACAATGAAACGACACAACCTCATCGAGTTTGAGTTCATTTGTATGGTCTTGGCGAGTAGTTTGTCTATCAATGGTTCAGGATCTGATGATGGAGCTGAATGATGGTCATAGGAACTCTGTAATTAAATGACGCAACCCTATCGAGTTTCGTCTTGGCGAGTACATGTTCGGTAAAAGCTTGTTTTAAAAAAAAATGTTTTTTTAAATATAATATTTATTGATTTATGTATTTAAAGATCTACATACATTTGCCAGAACTTGTCAGCTCTACACTGCTGAACAGTAGAGCTAATGAAAGTCCCAGTCGAGATCAAAGCAACAACTGACTCCAAATTGAATACAATTCGATTGTACGTACGTCTGCGTGAAACAAAAACAAACAGAAATGCGGGTAAATTAAATCTTTGTTGAGAACGTTCTGAGCCGGGGCAGAGGGAAGACTTCTGGGGAAGCAATTACAATGGAAACGCGACTTTAATGCTGTTGGAAGGCAAACACTTACTTGTTACTATACCTAGTATTTTGCGTTAATTATATCGTTATCATCATCTTCGCAACCCAAGTATCTCGATTTTCTTGCGTCCGTTTCAATTATATATTTGCATTTATTGCACTATATAATTGAAACGGACTTCAAATGTTTGATGGAGTTTAGTCGAATACATGTTCGACTAAACTCCATCAAACTGATAATTTTTTCTCTAGAAATCTTGTAAAATGTTACCTAGTAAGTAAGGGTTCGATAAAAATAATGATGTATCAATCCCGAGCCTCGTTAGGGTGTTCGGTTAGTAGATCGTTTGTATAATTAAGGAAGCTGATGGCGCCTCGTGCAGGAGAAACTGTGTCGATGACATGGATTTTATATCCATGATTGCAATTATTTGTAGGTTTTATGAATCAGCTCATACTTATTTCAAAGATTCATGTGTGGAAAGCCCGCTTGTTGAAGTATCTGTTCTTGATAGACGGAATATATTAATTACTATCATAGACAAACAGGCGGATAAGGCGGAAGAGATGGAAATCTACGGTATTCGAACTATTTTCAGAAATAGTGTACCTACTTAATTAATTAATCTGAAACGTATAAACAACACTGTAATATGACTTTTAGGCCCAGACCATAATTAAACTTAACATAAATTATTTTACTTTTTTAGTTTAGAATTTTAATTTCCAATAAATATAAAACTGTACAATTCATAATGATGTAACTATTAGGAAGGCTATCCATCAAAATACAGGTGTTCTCACACCTAGTTTGATGGCCATGGCTACATATTTCATGTATTGTGTACTAAAAGAAATAAATTATTTTTCACTTTTTCACTTTTTTTTTCACTGAGCCCAAAACAGGTGATACAAACCATCAGTAAAACAACTTTTGCTGTGGGCTCAAAAAGACCAAAAATCAATCTTTTCATACATTTTTCAATTCCGAGTAGCAATTTTATATGGGACAGCTGATTTCTGTTTGTCGAATTCTGAAATGATAAACTATGAGTGTAAATACTGTGTCAGCAACAGCAAGACCACTAGACAGTCATAGAGGCTTATGCTAATGTTAGTGCTGCCGTAATGTCCCTGAAACATTTCGGGTAACGGCCTATCAGGGGCCTTATTGTGTAAGCGCTCTGACGTTCGGCTTCGCTTTTCCTCCCGCTCGCTCCTCGTGGCGTGAGCAACTGGCGCGCGCAGGAGAAAAAGCGAAGCCGAACGTCAGAGCGCTTACACAATAAGGCCCCAGGACATCACGGGGTAATTAACACCCTTCCGTGCAATCTGGAACTAGGTATTCGCACTAAATTATTATTTACAAGGCTATTCAGAAAGTGTATACCAACCTGAAAAGAGGCGGTTCAGGCCATCTTTGTAATTCACTTGTACTGTGGTCCCTACAAAAAAAATAAGCTGCCAAGTACGAGTCGGACTCGCACACGTAGGGTTCCGTTCTTTATGGGACCCCCCTTTTAAATATTTATTTTATTTTTAATAGTTATTATTGAATTGAATGTACAACTAAATATTCTATGAATATTTCAAGCATCTACCTGTTACCATAATTAATGTTTAGCGAAAAACTGCTAAACATTCAGGTTTGTTGAATGGGAGCCCCCCTTAAATATTATTTTTATTCTGTTTTTAGTATTATATAGGTTATAGCGGCAACAGAAATACTTCATCTGTGAACATTTTAACTTTCTAGCTATAACGGTTCATGAGATACAGCCTGATGACAGACGGACGAACAGCGGAGTCTTAGTAATATGGTCCCGTTTTTACCCTTTGGATACGGAACCCTAAAAACCAACTATATTAATCAACTGTAACATTTTTCGAAACCGAGCTGCGATTTTGAATGGAACAGCAGATTTATTTTTGTCTATTTCTAAAATGATAAAACTGAAGAGTGTAAATGCTGTGTGAGCATCAGCATGACCACTAGATAGTCGTAGAGGCTTATACGCTACTGCGAATGTTAGTGCGGCCGTAACGTCCCTGAAACATTCAGGGCTGCCATCTGCGACGGCCTATCAGGTCATCACGGGGTAATTAACGCCCTTCCGTGCACCCTGGAACTAGGCAGTTAGGAGATAGGTATCTACGGTATTCGCACTATTTAAGTATATCTACAGGCTTATATGTCGCCCTGTGCTAAGCTGAAACGGGTGACTAAGACTATCATTTTAAACAACTTTTACTATGGACCAAAAATCAGCTGGAATGGCGTGTAAATAGCCAACTCCTGGGTATGATTCCTCACGAAAGGTTTTGAAGAAAAATAAAGAGAAGAAAGAGCGCGAAGATCATATTGAAACAATTCGGTGTCGACGCATATACCTACAGGCACTAAGCTAAGACTAACCTGCAAATGACCGCCTTCATCCCCTCGTAATCGAGAACGGCTGGAGAAGAGTCGTCTACCACTGATGCACGGCGCCTGCTGGTATCACTAAAAGTCCTGTGTTTATCGAGGCGAAATACGATTGTCCAAAAACTGCACTGCACACAATAAAAAACTCTCGAAATGAACTTCAAAGATAAAAAAAATCAAAGATTTTACGGATGAAAGTAAACTCGCGGCGGATAAAAGTACACAGGCAGAATGATTTTTCTGCCATTCAAAATCAAGGCGGTGATATGGCACGCGATGAATATGGCGCATTTTCGACCAATACTAGAGGTCGAGGGCATCGCGGTTCGAGACGACTAGCGCCATCTCTCGGAAAACTCCGAGACGTCAACGGAACATCGACAGATTGTCTCAGCTTTGCACCTGTTTTACCGACGACACCAGAAAGCGAGTAAATTTAAATTGCAAAAGAAAAGATTAAAGCAATGCGGAATCATTAAATAAATGATGTTAAGGAGCTCCACCATCAGCTGATCTATGCAAATGTGCAATTCGGAATCGACAAAATGTATGAAAAAACTGTTTTGTTTTTCTCGAAATCCGGGTTTATCTCATAGTAAAAGTTGTTCATAATAATGATTTGAATCACCTCCTTTTGGATTAGTAGTGTTAGTACCTGCACCAATTCTGATATAGGTATAGACGGTGTTAATTTGCAAAGTGCACAAATTTACAGAGGTACACATACTCGACATTTTGAACAAATTTAAAGCTTCCCCAGACAGCTACACCCAAGGTGTGAGCGTGGCTGCCGTCTAGTGTTTTATCGTTTTATCAATCACAAAACACATTTTTTTATTCAAGATTTGTAGTTAAGGGAAGCTTAACTGTGGTATGTGGTATCAATCATTCTTGATCAGCTCTGCTAATAAACAAATATGTAATACTTAGGTGTAACATATTTTTAACAGACTTCCAAAAAGGAGCAGGTTCTGTGTTTGTCTGTATGTTTTTTTTTTGTGTGTGTTTATCGATATTTTTGTCAATTGTACCTAAACCGAAAAAAAAAATTTTAGTTCGAAAGGGGGTATGCTTCCAAGGTGGTCTTCCATTTTGTCGAAATCGTCTGAGTCGTTTTTGAAAAATCAAATCAAATCAAAACTTGTTTATTTGTTAGAATATTGTCTTACAATGTAGATGTTAAAGGAACAAAGTATCTCAAATATTCTACCTTTACAGGTGTACAAATATTTTTAAAAATATAATAAGGTATTTAGTTTAACATTAATTATACATTTATTTGCTTAAGTGAGTCTTCTAAAAATTCATGAATAGCGTAATAACACTTATCAATAAGGAACTTGTGTAATTTGTGTCTTAAAGAATTATAATTCAGTTCCTTAAAACAATTTGGCAATTTGTTGTATACATTAATGGCCATACAATAAACATTATTACTATATACACACACTCTCTGTTGCGGTACATCCAACTTATATTTTCGTCGTTGCTGTCTGTCTCTTCCATCAGCGCTACTATTTAACGGAAACTCGGATTGATGTCGTCGAACAAATAAGCACATTTCAAATATATATAGTGAAGACAATGGTAAAATGTTATATTTTTTAAATAATGGTCTACATGGTGCAAGAAAATATGCACCAGATAATGCTCTGATACATTTTTTTTGGACTTTAAAAGCTTCCTCCCAATCCACAGAATTACCCCATATTATCAAACCATAACGCAACAAAGATGATACATATGCACTAAGATGCACTAAGAGCGGCCTGAGTCGTGGCTACACGATGCATTCGATTCAGGACATATGCATATCGATCCAATCTCGAGCATAGTTTCTTAATATGATCTTTCCAGTTGCAGTTTCTATCTATTGTCAAACCTAAGAATGCTGTTGATTGCACCTGCTCCAAAGAATTATCTTTATAAGTAATGTTTAGTTGCAAAGGAATACTATTATAAGTTTGAAAATTTATTATCTTTGTTTTAGCAAGATTGACACATAAATCATTGTGTTTTAGCCAAGTTATAACGGAATTCAGAGTATTATTTATGTCATGTTCTAGTTGGTTTATGTTCTTCTTATTACCTTCTATTAAAATAGTTATATCATCTGCATATAATATACATTTGTGTTTAATGATTTTCGTAAGATCATTGATATAGCATATAAACTCAAGAGGACCCATAATACTCCCTTGCGGAACACCTCGGTTAATTAATTCACAAGGAGACTGGTACACTATTTTATCCTTCCCTGAGAGAGCCGACATTTCTACGAATTGTGTTCTGTTACTTAAATAACTTTCGTGCCATTTTAATGCTGTACCTCTGATTCCATACTTTTCAATTTTGTCAAGTAGCAGGTTATGCCTAACGCAATCAAAAGCTTTTGACATATCAAGGAATATAGCGACTACGGGTATTTTTTTGTCTAAGCAATTTGTGATTATTTTAACTAAAGAAAAACAGGCTAATGTTGTTGACTTGTTTTTCCTAAACCCAAATTGTTCTGCTACAAGTATGTTATTCTTTTCAAGAAAATTAGACATTTTAATATACATTACCTTTTCAAATATTTTTGATAATACGGGTATGAGTGTGATAGGGCGATAGTTATTCATGTCGCTCTTGGCATCCTTTTGATGTAGCGGCTTGACAATTGACAGCTTTAAACGATCTGGGAATATACCTTGCGTGAGAGACAAATTAATTAAATAACTCAGGGGACCCATTAGTATTCTAGAACTAGTTTTTATCATTTTAGTGGTAATACCATCATAACCAGTCGCATTTGTATTGTTGAGAGCCATAATAATCTTATAAATGTCGTGTTCATCCACCGGGGTCAAATAAATAGTATTATAGTTATTGGGTATGTCATATGGATAATTATATTTTTTTGCTTCTGAAGCGTCGTCATTATTAATCTTAGTTACATTAATGAAAAATTTACTAAATAGGTCGGCTATCTCTTCTGGCTTATCATATACCATGTCGTTACACTGGATCGGTTCTATATTTGTTACCTGATCGTGTTTGTTATTGTTTTTTATTATCTGCCATGTAGCTTTACACTGGTTTTTAGCATTTATTATATATTTCGTGTTATTTATTTTTTGAGCAGAACATATACATATTTATATATACGGTTGTAACGTTTGTACGCTCTCTTTTTTTGATCTTTGTTTGCGCCCGTGATATGATATTTTAAGTATAGTTTGCGTTTGATAATGAATGATTTTCTAAGACCTTTGGTTAACCATTTATTTTTAACAGGTTTACTTGTAATTTAGACTCTAAGTATTGGAAAGCACAAATTATAAAAGAGTGTTAGTATGTCATGGAATTTATTAAAAGCTTCGTTTAGTTCTTCAGTTTCGTACACATCAGAAAATGTCAGAGAAGATAAACTTGATAAAAACTTTTGAATATTATCTTTGCAATAATCTCTTCTTTTGTCAAACCAAAAAGAACGTTGTGAGAGTAGCAATTTAGATCTCTCTAATTCAATATTGAATGTTAACGTTTGTCCACTTTCATGGTCTGAAAGAGCCAGAATATGTATGTTGGCAGAAACGTTATCCAAGTTGCTCGCTATTAGATCAAGACATGAGTTTTTACGTGTAGGCTTATTTATATGATTTGTTATGTTATGGTTATTCAATATAGATACTAAAGCCTTGGAGTGATTGTTTTCAACAAGCATATTAATATTCCAATCACCGCAAAGTATAACATTTCTGTTGCCTTTCTTTAACAGTTTTTGAAGTAGCAGAGCTAGGTTTTCCAGAAAAATAGCAACGTTAGATGTTTTAGGGATCCGGTAAATACAAATTATAAAAAGTTTCAGCGCAGGGATTTCAGTCGCACAATACTCAAAATCATATAAAATCGGATCTATAATATTAATTTGTTTACATTCATACTTATTTTTCGCTAAAATACAAGTTCCTCCCCGCTTTTGATTAGGTCTAGAGAATGAAGATACCAATTTATAATTATTTAAATAAATATTAGCTTCGGTACCCCTTTTTACATTTGTTTCGGAAAAACATATAAAATCCACATTATTGCCATTACTGGCTAACTCTTCAAGAGCGATCTCTACATTGTCTAACTTATTTACTAGTCCAGCTATGTTCTGGTTAAGAAGAGTGAAATGTGCTTTTTGGACGAAAAAACTTATCATTATTTTTTCCTTGGGGTTCCAATTTTTCTTGATTTTTAAATAGGGAGGGAATTGTTCCTTTCTTTGCACTTACTGAGCCTTGTGTGTTTAGTTTATTTTTTGATTGTTCGCTGAAATAAAAAGGAATAGTTCCCTTTCTAACAATATTATTATTAGGTACCTACTATTTTACAAGAGTGTTCGATTATCCGTTTTTTACAATTTATATTGTCAATTTCAATATTCAACTTTTGACAAACAAAGTTCCGTGTAACTCTTTTGTTACTAATCAACTCATTTAGATCAACATAGTTACAATTTTTAAAATGTTTTACCAGTAATTGTATATTTTTGTTTAGCTGAATGACATTGAGATGTGAATTAAATAGAACACTTAGCAAAATAACATTGAAGTTTCTGAGTTTATGCAAAATATTACTGAGATCAGAATATACCACATAAGGGTTTTTATCATTTGCGCCCAATCCTAATATAACAACGTCATCTTTCCCTAAACTTTGTACAGTATCTTCCACGCTCTTCAGAATATCAGTCGACATTGCGTTGGGCTTTGTTGTAGCAGTCACATCATAACAATCATTCCATTGAACTTGCCTTCTTTGCTTAATCATTATATCGGCATAGCCGGATACTTGCTGGTCACCTAGAATAAAAATTTGGGGGGGTTTTGGAGACTGTGTATTGAGGTCAACAATAATCTAAAAATTGTACACATCAATTCGAGCGAACTATTCGAATTTTGTATACGATGGAAGTCGGTTTTGCATTTTTTTGCGAAAAATAATTTTTTCTAATTTTTTTTTTACTAAAATTTGCGCATTGCAACCACGACTTCCACAGTGTACAAAATTCGAATACTTTGCACGAATCGATGTGGCATCCATGTACAATATTGTTGATTCACCAAAAACTTTAGCTTTAACTTTACGATAAAATTTAGTTACCTCGGGAGTATAGTAATTTTTGTTTAAGCTAAATAGACACAAGATTATAGTAAAAATATTTTTAAAAAAGTACTAAAAAAAACCTATTTTAATGACGATTGATACCTACTCACTTATATTCGCTTAGAAACGTAAAAAAATAATTGCAAAATTCTCAATTAAAAATCAATCAAGTTAAAGCTCTCCAATTTGATGTTCGGGAATAAATTTACTTGTGCCTGGAGTTCGTACTTAGCAGACATTAAATTTATGAAGGACCATCAATATTCAGTGATCCTTTCAAACTAAAACAGTAAAATGTCAATTTAGTTGATGGAAAATGAAATAAGTTGGCCCTTAGTCGACTTTAAGGATTTTAAGCATAAATAGCATTTTAGTGAATTACTTAGCTTTACTTTGGTCTAAAGCAGGTTTTGTTTGGCCATATTTTGTTCTTAATAGAATAGAATCTAGAATGAAGCACGGCTATTTCAAATCCTAGAAGAAACACTTCTTGAAAGAAAAACTCTTAAGAATCTCACCCTCGATGTGCATTATCGAAAACAGCAATGCAGTGTAGGTACTTACCTACTAACGCGGTAAGAAGTTTAATTTATCTAGACCAGCGTTTGTTAACCTGTGGTCCGCGGACCCCCGGGGGTCCGCGACTATCTGTACGAGATACCGGCGTCTCATCTATAAGCATTTAAATTAGTAAATAGATGCCTGCAGGTCTTGCAATCAATCCCCAGTGCCCATGTATTGCCTGCGTGGATACACAAGATTTGTAAGTATGAACGAATTCAGCCCAGAGCGAGTCTACTGGAACAAGAACTACTAGTATTAAGGGGTCCTTGAATTTGTGCATAACTTTGTAGGGGCGGACCGAAAAAGGTTATAAACACTGTTCTATCTATATAGACAACCTATATTTACTAAAGTGCACCTTGTTTTGTTTATGTTATTAGTACCTATTTACCTACCATTATACTCAATTTAAAAGATTTATTGATAAGTACCTACGCATGTAACTCTACCAACTTTATTGCAGAATGATTTTCTTAATTCAATTTTAATTGCTAATTTGTTGGAAAGATATGTTAGGAATACTCGTACATATAGCTAATTAAATGGAATAACTGGCTCGATTAACTTTGCTTCTAAAGAACCTATTAAATGATGTCTATTTATTCAACTGTCGGATATAATGGTGTATTCTAGACGAGTATTAAACTTTTATATGTTCGCTAATGAAGTTAATATCCAATTCTCGTGTTAGAAACAAAAAAGATTAAAATCTACTTAATTGGCTACCTTTTCAGCGAATTGTAACAATTCTAAGCTGGAAATACATCTTGTGCCTAAGTAGTACTGCGAACTGACTGCGAATTATGCTGAGAGCAATAAACTCTCTTTGTTTCAAACGTCAATTTTAACTCGATAAGTACAAGCGTACATCACCCTGATAACGCTGGGACTGGGCCCATTAACTTATCTGACTCAGTTTATGTTACAAAAACAATGACAGTCCTGCAAAATACACTGATTAAACCAACTACACCGCGCTATAAAACTTTACTGCGACATTAAACATGATATTATCAGAGAAAAACGCTTCCAACCGGTCAGCTTCACATGGAACTTAGCACCGAGAGCAAAATGTGCGCAAATGTTCACTTATCTAGAAAGACGACGAAGATAAAACCGTAGGCCTATGAGAAGGGTGAGAAAAATGGACCAAATCGAGGCTTACTCCACATTATCGCCACATTAACAATCATTAGAGCGTAAAATATTTCTCCCAGCCAGTTTACTCAACTACGGATTGTTAAACACAAACTAGCTGCTAACACTGTTATTGTGTAACAAGGTTGTCAAAGTCCAAGTACATAGACCCGAGGAAATAGTTCAACTATCTCATTTTCCTTAGTTAAACAAGATGAGATGTAAACAGCCGGCTCGTCCCAGATCCCCAACTAATTATTTCCAACGGATACAAAACAAATGTTTGCTAATCAACGTGGAGCGTTCGACCATAATATCGGTTTGCTTTGTTTTGCTTATGATGAACAAACTAGTGAGAATAATAATGGCTAGTGTTAACCTTTGCCACGCGCGGGCAAACCACCACGCCATGCGCTGTTTCGCCCCCGACGCGCGACGGATGGTCCGTTCCGCCGACGTAATTACATGGCCGTGTGAGCACGATATCAAGAACCGCAGCCGCAACCGCCCACCGCTCAGTCGTCGCACCACACTCGTCCGTGGCACGCGTACATTCATTAACCGCTCTACTGTGTTAAAGAAAAACAAAAAATGACTTCATTGCGTGCCGCGGTCTTCGCGCTCGCGTGCACGATTGCCGTCGTCGCCGCTGACCAGCACCTACACCCGCTTTCTGATGCCTTCATCAATCTCCTCAACACAAAAGCGACTACGTGGAAAGCCGGCCGCAACTTCCCAGCTGGAACTTCATTCAATCACATCAAGAAAATAATGGGCGCTCTACCTGATGAACGGCACAAAAAACTACCGAACGTCCAGCACGACCCCGAGCTCATCGCGAGTCTGCCCGAGAACTTTGACCCCAGGGACAAGTGGCCCGATTGTCCCACTTTAAATGAGATAAGAGATCAAGGATCGTGCGGAAGTTGTTGGGCGTTTGGCGCCGTCGAGGCGATGACCGACCGTGTTTGCACCTATTCTAACGGCACAAAGCATTTCCATTTCTCAGCCGAAGATCTTCTCAGCTGCTGTCCGATTTGCGGTCTCGGCTGCAATGGAGGTATGCCAACGCTGGCATGGGAGTACTGGAAACATATGGGCTTAGTTTCGGGTGGTAACTACAACTCTAGCCAAGGATGCTCGCCGTACGAGATTCCCCCTTGCGAACACCACGTTCCCGGAAACAGATTGCCGTGCAATGGTGACACCAAAACTCCCAAATGTGCGAAGACTTGCGAATCTAGTTACAACGTGCCCTACAAGAAGGACAAGCGGTACGGGAAGCACGTGTACGCCGTGCGAGGAGGCGAGGAGCATATCAAGGCCGAGCTGTTCAAGAACGGGCCCGTGGAAGGAGCTTTTACCGTGTACGCGGATTTGTTGGCTTACAAGAGCGGTGTTTACAAACACGTTGAAGGAGACGCTCTCGGAGGACACGCAATCAAGATTATCGGCTATGGCGTCGAGAATGGCAACAAATATTGGCTCATTGCGAACTCCTGGAACACAGACTGGGGTAATAATGGCTTCTTCAAGATCCTGCGCGGGGAGGATCACTGCGGCATCGAGAGCTCTATCGTGGCCGGCGAGCCGTTACTAACAGATGATTAACTAATTAACGGAGCTCTCTCTCTAGTGTAATCTCATTAAGTAAGTATGTAAATATACCTACCTAACTTGTTTGTATAAATAAGGTTAAATGTTATCTCACAATTTCTAGAAAAATATAATGGTATGTAAACAACTTTGTTTTGTTCATTTCCATCTTTCTTATCATACAAAAGACAATAGAGCTTCTTTTTTTTGTAACAATAACCATATCTAGTGATAAAATTTAGCAAGAGTGCTACACCCTAGACTGCGTGTCTGCGCCATAATATTATGTGGTCAAACGCAAACCTATCAAAAATAAAAAGATAGCTACAGGACTTAGGTAGATAACCATCAGAGAATTCTCATATTACTAGATAACTACTCGTATTTACCGTAAATACGAGTATTTTACCTGGAGGTTTACTTATAAGTAAATATGCAAAACAACTAAAGTAGGTACCTACCAACCTACTTATAACCAGTCCTTCCAGAATTCAGTAAGTATTCTGAACAGGAATGAGATAACGCTTTCTGCTAGGTTGGATTCTAAATCTGGATTGAAACATTGCACAAAAAGTAAATTCGTACAGACTCTGGTGTTTTTAGTTTTTAAGCCGTCTGAAGTCCTTTGACATGGCTAAACGGTTAAAACAACCGGGACCTTCAATTTAACGTGTCATCCGAGCCACTATAGCGCTCAGTTGTAAATTCCACCCGCGGTCACCCATCCAAAGACTGACCGTACTAAACGTTGACTCAACTACACCACCTAGCACTGAAAAACATTTAGAAAAACCGTACAGCCTTTATCATAATTATGTTGAATTTAAATAGTGTTATTAGATAAGACTGTACCTATTATTAAGTCACCTCAAAAAATTACTAATGTGTATTTTAGTAATTAAGGTAAAATAAACCTACAATACCTACTTATTATTTTCCTCACTGTCTCATCGATACATTTAGCTAAGTATTCTATTAGTGACACAATGAAATGTTTGCTGGCATGATGACGATAAGTGTTTCTTCTATATTCAATAATTATTAAAAATAGAACTTTAACGATTAAATTAGGCAAATAATTATAATCTACTTAATCATTATTTTAAGTATTTTCGTGTTAAATTTAAAAACCAATAGAGCAAACATAAATAAGCGAATGTCTGGAAGATTCTTGTGGAAATCAAAAATTTATTTAGGTACCTATGTATTAGGTACCTGTAGTTTCCTCGCAAAAATACGAAGTAAATAGGTCTAGACAGTTATCTGAGTAATAGTCAACTTATTTATTCGTAGTTTTGTAGTCATCTAATTTAAATAAGTCACTCGCAAAAAAGGCATTTTAAATAATTAGTAGTGAAAAAGAACCTACCTAGATGTATACAGACTAATAGGTACCTATCGACTCTGTGTGCACCTGTCTTTTTTAATAGTCCACTGCAAGACGTAGGCCTACTCACAAAGGGTGATTAGGCCATATCCACCACGCTGGCCCAGCGCGGGTTGATACACTACGTCATTGCTTTCTTAGTACTAACATAAAGTGTTTACTTAGCTTAACTTAGCTTAGTTACTTAACTTAACTTAAATCTAGAGTTCGTAACATACGTACATTAGGCCCAATTATGAAGGCGCCATCGTAATTATAATAGCTAATTAAAATATTTCGGTTTCTTTTTCACTATATGCATTCGATCAAGGAGCATAAGGTTATCATGCTCCTTGCATTCGATAGTGAGAACACTTTTTACGTTGCTAAGTTTACGATAGCGTCTTCATAATTGGGCCTATTGACCCTGTTAGGAGTCCGCGTCGCAACGTAGGTACTGAAGAAAACATTAATCATCACAACATAGTATAAAACAAAGTCGTTTCCCTGTCTGTCAAGATTTTGATGCGGTTTTTTGATAGAGTTATTCAAGAGGAAGGTTTGTATAATACACCTGTGCGAAGCCGGGGCGGGTCGCTAGTATAACCACTAAAAATTTGCATTCGCTATCGATTTATATCTATCGATTATATTTTCTAATTCTGGAAGCTCACAGTACTTACCACATACCGTGGACAGAAGACAAGTTTTTGTAACAACTAGAAGATAACTTCATGAAACAGAGTGATGTAGAGTTCGCAAAAAAAGGTAATTAGATAGAGCAGATAGTATTTTGAGGATGGTACCTATATTTTCTCAATCTAAAGCAAAGCTCCAAGTATCCGGGTACAACTAGGTTGAATCACACAACTTGGCAGAGCCCAATCCTGACTGAAGCTCTCTTAACAGCTGCACGATGATTGAGGCTATCCGCAGCTTGTAAATAACATCACAGCCTCAAAGTTCTATAATTCGGATTATAGTAAAGAATATCATATCATTAACTTCTCGCCCTTATCCTACTAGGTGGGGTCGGCACAGTTTCCTTTCGCAACTTCACGCTATTTTACGTCATCTTATCATCAAGTCCTTTCTCTCGCAGTTCATCTTTCACACTATCATCCACATTTTTGGGGTTCCGTACCCAAAGGGTAAAAACGAGACCCTATAACTAAGACTCCGCCGTCCGTCTATCTGTCACCAGGCTGTATCTCATGAACCGTAATAGCTAGATACATAGTTGACATTTTCTCAGATGATGTATTTCGATTGCCGCTAGGTATAATAACAAATACTAAAAACAGAATAATATAAATGTTGGGGACTCCTGTACAACAAACGTGATTTTTTTGCGGAGGGGCTCCTATACGGTACGGAACCCTTCATGCGCGAGTCTAACTCATACTTGGCCGATTTTATTTTGTTCTTCCCCAGATAGTAGAGATATAGGTATTACAGGTACCTAGGTAATACTTACAACACTTAACTACTTACTTCGTGACCAGACTTATTACTTGACTACCCTACCAACCAAATTAAACCTGCTAAGGTCGTAATGCTATGCTATTACCTTTCTACCTCGAGGTAAGTTTTCCTCAGTTCGTTTCACTAATTGATAAGTCGATTTGCGATTCAAAGCCCCTAACGGTGTAGCGAATACCTTCTTAATTACACTATCCTGGCTAGTCGATAGAACCTCACTCCACTACAAGCCATAATCGACCTTCTTGACATTGTGTTAACATCGCAAGGAAAACAGAAAGATAGTAAAGTATCTAAGTACTTGTTCAGGGGCCTATAGCAATGTTCTAAGTTTGGCTTCAGACCAAATAAAAAAATCAAGACGGAACGTCGTGAACAGACAAATGAGGCCGGTTTGTATACATGTGTGAGTGCCTCGGTGTTGCGCCGTCATAGTTCGACAGACGAGCCAAGGCAAGTTTCTTTGTACGTGTACATGTGTGTGTTGTGTCTGTACACGGCGAGGCATAGTTTTGCCGGCCTCACTTGTTTGTTCACAACATTCTGTCTTAATTTTTTTATTTGGTCTGAGAGTTTGGCTTACCTACTACAGGCAAGTCTAACTCAATCAGAGACTACCTTTCAGCGTGGGTCTAAATTCTATCGCGGTAGCTTTTGTCTCGTTTTTTTCTCCAGCCGAGCGAGCGAGTCGAAAGCAATGCGATCAAATTGCTCACTCAAACTAGAAGATCATGATAATATAAACTCAGTGGATTTCTTTCTGCAGCTCACACTATTGTTGAATGTTACGGTAGCATTATTTATCAATAAGATGTGTTTTGATCGTTGCGAGATACTAGTATGACCTTACGTCGTGACGCGAAAAGCATATATGCACTACCGCGTGTTAGACGTACGATACCTACAGAAATGTTAGGTTTTACTTAGGCAAATGCTTCACGAACGCTTTAATAAATAATATTTGTATACATTTAATTTTAACTAACACAATGCGACGCGAAACGCGCTGCGTAGCTGCTCTATAAAAGTACCCGCTACGGTCTACGGTGCAGAGCATAGCTTTAAGTAGAGTCAACTCTTATATGAATCAACAAGCCACAATGTAACTTGTTTACTTGTCGATCGACGGTCTACCAGTTCCCGCAAATTATGTTTCCAATTTACTGTTATCTAGTTCTTAGAAAAGTCTACATGAAATGATTCGTTATATTTACCAAACAAGGCATATCTGCAGGGTGATTGATTCACTATTTAAAAACGTGTAGCTTGAGTATTGTTATTAACAAATTCGCGTGAATAATACCAATTACCGTGATAATAATATATAATGAATTAATAGTACATTGTTCACCGAGAGGAGAAAGTGACCGATTACCGTCGAGGGTGTCGTTTAAAGCCCGAGCCGTAGTCGAGGGCTTTAAAACACCCGAGATCGGGAATCGCACTTTCTCTCGAGTGATACATAGTGCTTTATACTACACCTACGAGGAAAATAAAAAACTAAATCTTTACTAATTGAAATTTATATTGAAATTGTTGCAGTTAGTGAAGCTTAATGTAACACTTGAAAATGGCGCCAATGGCGTCTGCAATTTTCACATGTTCTTTTTTCAAATTGTTTGACACCATCCAACACACAGCTAGTGGCCAGTGTCATTTTGCGAACTTGGAGATAAAAACTCACTGTAAAAACTTTTTGGCTTTTGATATTTAGGTTACCAGCATAGTCTTACCCAAAATTAAAAAAAAAACCACGTAAGAAATGGATTTTCATACACTTTTCTCTCCCGCTCAGATGCGTTTTTTCCCCGCATATTTGTTCGATATGCAATGACGTACTTTCTACCGTAAATTTGATAAAGTATCAAGGTACTTTCCGAGCAGGTGTAGTATAAATACCTATTTCTATTTTACATTTAAAAAAATCTTTATAAGAAATTCGGCCAGATAAAAAAATAGGTTAGGTATGTTACGTTTAGTCGATAGAGGATCAGGGCAGAAAAGTGCAATAGGTACTTAGAAATGCATTATTAGCAATTAAGTGTACGTATATTTAAGAAATTATGTATATCTCGGAAATTCATTGATTCATTGATCATTTTATTGATTAGCAGTGCGCCATCTCTCGTCAATACAGAAGTTCTTATAACTTCAATTGAGTGATAACCTGTCTAATACAAGTATCACAGGTGGCGCCGCCAACGCTATAAGTTGGTTAAAAATGATAAACACTTCACAAGATTCGTCGCGAGTCCAGTATAGCGGGTTAGCTCAGTGGTCGAGAGCGTCGGGCTAGTGATCCGAAGACGCAAGGTTCGAATCCTGCATCCGCGACGAATTTTTGAAATGTTTATCATAAAAAGTAACTCTTTGAGATAAACCTAGTGTGGGATGCACTATAAAAATCAAAATCATTTCATTGATTAGCAGTGCGCCATCTCTCGTCAATACAGAAGTTCTTATAACTTCAATTGAGTGATAACCTGTCTAATACAAGTATCACAGGTGGCGCCGCCAACGCTATAAGTTGGTTAAAAATGATAAACACTTCACAAGATTCGTCGCGAGTCCAGTATAGCGGGTTAGCTCAGTGGTCGAGAGCGTCGGGCTAGTGATCCGAAGACGCAAGGTTCGAATCCTGCATCCGCGACGAATTTTTGAAATGTTTATCATAAAAAGTAACTCTTTGAGATAAACCTAGTGTGGGATGCACTATAAAAATCAAAATCATCTCGGAAATTCCGAAGAATTACCTAAAGTCCCCGTCACGAGAAGCTATAAATTTTGTAAACAAGTGTTCAGGAGTTCACAACATTTGGATCAACAAAAAAAAAGATTTTTTTTAAGATTTAATAAATTATTGAGTAACAAATATTAATTAACATATATTATTTAAGAATAATTATTCGCTATACAAGCTATATCTCCAGGTATACCAATTAATCTAACCAATTACTTCATAATTTAAAACCTACTTCTAATATTAACCTTAAGTTTCCAATGATTAGCGCGTTTGAACAAACAACTCTTTCTTTTTACTTACCTTATATATTTTAGATAAATTGTATTACGCACCTTTTGACGTTTTTTTCGAGGAGAATTTATTTCCTTAGATGTACTGGTTACTGGCTCCATTATACGTAATAACAAATAAAATTAACGCAACAATTAAAGTAACAACAATAAAAAAGTGATAACGAAACAATAACAAAATTAACAATAACAACCAGATCCGCGATATATGCAAAGCAATGAAACAAACTCGCACGCATTCGAAACTCGAATGACGCGTTTATTTCAAAATGGCGTCCCGATGGTTTACAATCCCTGCGATGGACGCGTTCCGGTACCAAAAAACACAAACGATAGCGCTTTGCGTCGTTAAAATATGATCCGACTAAATTAAATAGGTTATTACTTTCATATAACCCGTCTATATTTCGTGTCGATTGAATATGGTCAATTTATTATTATCTCGCAGTATAAAATGTTTACTTAGTAAAAGATGTTTGTTTACATAATTTATAGCTTCTCGTGACGGGGACTTTAGATAGACATAATTGACTGTAGAATTCTCAAAAAATAAGATTTTCCCCTAAATCTTGAAGTAAAGTAGGTAGGTATTTTTACTGTTTTGATTGTTTATTAAGGAAACCTAACTACTACTACACTAAGATAGAGGACAAACAAAATGCCACTCATGACATAATGCCTCAGCAGTCCACCGGTTCAATCTGTGTAAAAAGATAAGTGCATGCCTAGTCTACACGCGAGCACGAGGCGCTTTTAGACACAGTGCAGTCCTAAAACGCCTAGACCACGCTTAAAAACTTACATTTTAATTTAATGCTAAATACGAACGAACATAAACCGCGGGATTAACTCGGCCGGCAGTTGAATTATTGCGGCAACACGCAAGGGTAGGCTCATTGTAACTAAGTGTGAAAATGTTTTCATTTTATTAAATAAAACCTACAAATACTAGGTTATACCGGTATAGTTTCACCAGACTTTAAATAGTCTCCTGTTAAATATAGACCTGAGTCACGGGGGATAAACGGACCTATGTACCTACCAAGAAAAAATGTCAAGTCGATGGTTCCTACACAAGAAGGGCGATTTGGCCGTATCCACTACGTTGGCCCAAAGCGGGTTCGTGGATTAGCATAGGTACTACGCCAATGGATTTCTTCAACGGATGCTCATGTTTCTAGCTAACTCCTGATAGGTATATAAGTAAGGCACTTCATCATCATTCTTATATAAGACATAAGACTGCAGGACATAAGTCTTTCCTATGGATTTAAAATAAGACCAGTTATGTCGGAAGTGGCTGGTAATTGAGTTCCTGTAGTTTTGATCGGCCGTATTGTGTACGCACGTTCGGCTTCGCTTTTCCTCCCGTTCGCTCTCGTGGCGCGAGTAGCTCGCTCGAGCAGGAGAAAAAGCGAAGCCGAACTTCAGAACGCGTACACAATACGGCCCCAGATTGTCTTTCCACCTTGTCAGTGGACTTCCTACACGGTACGTATATACACACCTGCAACTCATTTGCACGAACATTTAATAGCCTACATTGTTGGAAATAATCTAGTTTAGTAGTTGTAAAATCGGCACATTCTCAACAATAATTAATTTAAGGTAAAATAATGCTATATAAGTGAAATACAGATATATTTTAAGTAACGTTTTATTGCAACTACAAAATGCGTTGCTACAGAAGTGTATTATGTAACCGTTACACTATAAGCGCCAATTTTGAGAACACTGTAAACCTCTTATGCTGGCTTCTCACGGCGCGAGATATCACAAGTCGCGCCGCGCCAGCTCGCGCCTACGCGCCGTGTGAAGGTGATGGCTCGATGCGACGCGGGCTGGCGCGAGCAGGCGCGTCAGATCCGATGGAAGTCGGTAAATTCAAAGGCGCGTACCGGGGCGCGGCGCGAGCGCACTCGTGGCGAACCGAGTGCGCGCGGGGTGGCGCGGAGCGCAGGATGACGCGAAGCGAAGCATTGGTCGTTCATTTCGTTTCGTACCAGCGTGAAAGGTACTCGTGCGTATTTAATTATGGAGAGGACTAATGAAACGATTTCCGAATTTTTAATTTTATATGAAAACGAACCAGCTTTATGGAATTCCAAAAGCTCGGAACACAAAAATAAAAACGACCAGCACGATTCCTGGGTTGAATACAAACTTAATTAAAAGACAGCACCATGCCGATAAAGGAGATAAAAAAGAAAAGAGAAACCTTGATGGCATCATAGAAAGTGCCCAAAGCGCGGAGTGAGAACGGGTAGCGCGGACTCGCCTGTTGGCGCGTGCTCGCTCGTACAAATCGACTCGGGGCGGCACGACTTGTGATATCACGCGCCGTGAGAAGCTAGCTTTAGAATAGAATAATAAAACAACCAAATAACAAGTTGAAAAAGTTCTGACTTTTTCCTGGCGAACTAAGTCTGAAAAATGGCATGTATGTTTTAAAAGTTGAAATGAACTTTGTTTGGATAAACATAATTTGCGACATGTAGATACTAGGACAAAACTGCAAATTGGTGGTGCAAACTGTGAACATTATATTATCTGACTTTTCAAGCAAAACGATTTATTACATTGAATATTTTGAACACCCTTAATTTTCCCTGACTGAACCCGAATCCATACCTCAAAATATATATAATAAACATAAATAAATTAAAAATTTAAAAAACCCCCGACACATTGACAACCATTTTGGGCACATTTGTAGAATTTTGGTTCTTCCATCCCCACTTTAACCCACCATAACTCTTAAATGGCTCAATCGATTTTTATAAAACATAACTAAGAACACTCTCTATTAAGTCTCCTTTCATCCAAAAAAAACTAAACTGAAATCGGTTCAGTGGTTCGGGCGCTATGATGCCACAGACAGACAGACACACAGACAAACAGACACGTCAAACTTATAACACCCCTCTTTTGCGTCGGAGGTTAAAAAGGAACCTTCTAGACACACTTTATTGTCCGTTTATCTGTCTGTTTAATAATATAGGATAGCAAAATAACTGATAAGATATACAATTCAATTCTAAGAGATTCAAAGTTAGCGCTCAGTTGCCACCTTTAAACATATTATCCGTGAATACAAACATTTGATCTAAAATCTTACTTATTCTAGATAATACTTCATCATCAACAATTTATTAGAGATATTTGTGATATCAACAAGCAAGGTAAAAGCAATTTTCGACGAAGCGTAATATAACCAACGTTTCACTTCTTGTCAAATGTATTTGGTCTGCATTATAACTTCTGATTGCATTATTTGTACAGATGTTTCTGATGTGTGTTTTTAGTATTACGAGTACTTGTTTATTAACACCACGGAAGAGAAAAAACAGGCAGAAGTGCGAAGTGGGCGCGCATGCTAATATTAAGCAAAATATACTGCACGTCTGTGCAGTTATAGATATTGCCTTTAGCCAGTGTGATTTTGGCGAATTTTGTGATTTTCCGGCACAAAATTGTGGACATTGCATTTCCACCTGTTTTTTCTCTTCCTTGATAAACACGTTGTATAAGATGTATTTTAAAGTACACATTTCTATAACATTTTCACACATATTTTGAAACGCATAGATCTACAACGATATACAAAGATCAGTCGCTTAAAATACAGGTTACATGAATAAGTACAAACTAGAAGAAGCTTACACAGGGTTACTCAAATCAATAACACTTAACCGAAAGGGATTTGGGATGATGGTCTAAATCACCCCCTTTCAGCTTGTTACCTTCTGAATAACCCTGTATGTACAAGTATTCTTTACTCATAAGAATCCAGTGCAAGTGCATTGCGAGACGGCTCCGTGTGCTAGCACTCGCCAGCTTGAGAAAAGTCGCCGAACGCGACCGAAACTTTAGTCGTGGTTATGACTATCCGTACACGTGAATGAGTCCCGTTATATTTCGTATAAAATCTTTAAAAGATATTTGAAATTTTTTAACATTTGATAGTACTAACGCACAGCGTATTAGTGATGTTCAAAGACCAGTGTACACTTCTGTAGTATTTTTTTTTTGTAATAACTAAAATAATAAAATAACTAATTTTTATACTAAATTATATCACAAAATCATACTTTATTATATTTTGATACTCGATTTCGCAGTGATTTATATTTTAAAAAATTAAACATAAAACACATAAATAAATACCTATATTTAGTATTTTAAAGCAAGCAAGTTACATAAGAAATTCATATTACGGGGACGAAACCGTACTATTACAGAGAATGTCTCGTTAAAACAGAATAAGAAATTAAGTTTGTCGTTCGCTTTTTTTCTTTTTCTGTGGCTCCAAACATCCCGATATTGATCCTGAACAATCTAATGAACAATATGAACACTAAATTGAGTCTGAACGGAGCTATTTCTTTAAGATATAATTATATTCTTACTTTCGAGCAAATATCTAAAGAGCCACAGTTCCTAAGTGAAAGTAGTAAAAAATGTCCGAGCGCCGTCATACATACCGACTCAGTTATTTACATTTATTTTGTATTTTTTTTATTTATATAGGTTTGTTCCCTACATTATTCAAAATCGATATCAAAATCTGTACAAAAAATAAACTACAATTTTAGACATTTACGTTTGACCCAGGTTACTGGTAGCCTACACAACCTCTTATTATGGGTGAATTTAGTACAGATGAATAATTCATACTATGAACCCACCCAATCACAAAAAAAGCAGATTGCTTTCGATTGATTGAACAGCTCATTTTCTGCAATTTACGGTTGTGATCCTGTTGTAAAATTCATCTTGAAGTACTAAATTCACGTTTAAAAGGTCGTACAGCCCGAATCAAACTTCTTGACGCCTGTGATGTTAGCTACAATCTGCGGATAACCCAATCCTGACTGAAGCTAACTTAACAGCTGCGCGAGTATTGGGTTATCAGCAGCTTGTAGCTAACATAACAGTCGCCAAGACATAACTCTAAATGAGCCATCAATAATCGGCCAAGTACGAGAAATATTCTGTGAAAATTTCAAGCATCTACCTGGTACCATTATTAATATAGAGCGAAAAACGTCTAAAAATTCAGGTTTGTTGTATGGGAGCCCCCCTTAAATATTTATTTTATTTTGTTTTTAGTATTTGTTGTTATAGCGGCAACCGAAATACATCATCTGTGAAAATTTCAGCTGCCTAGGTATCGTGGTTTATGAGATACAGCCCGGTGACAGACAGACGGACAGACGGACATCGAAGTCTTAGTAATAGGGTCCCGTTTTTCCCTTTGGGTACGGAACCCTAAAAAACGAGAATCAATATAGTTTAGACAAACTGTTATACAATTATATAGGTAGAAAAGAAAAAATACATAACTAATTCATTTACAAAATAAACAACAAAGATATTCAGTCTGTTAGATACGATAGTTATAATGATGTCAATATTTGGTACGAAACATCCTAATAGGTATAAGCAGAATCATCCAAGTCGGCGGATGTGAAGTTAGCTACAAGCTGCGCAATATCCAATCAACGCTCAGCTTTATGTGAGCTCCAGTCAGGATTGGATATTGCGCAACTTGTGGCTAACTTCACATCCGCCGACTTGTATGATTCGGCCAATACACACAGAGATCACATAGCACACAATTTATTTTTGACTTATACAATTTAATTGGCAAATAATTAAAATTAAATATTAATTTCCTACAAGAGTTTACCAACAAAGTATGTTACAGATCATTAATCGAAACATGAGGATTTAACCTTGCAGTTTGATTACGTTAACTGTCATATGAGAACGCAATCATATTGTTATAAAGTCACTAGCATCTTCATCCGCGCACGCGAGGCTGAGACGACACGATTACAAGTGACATCTAAATATGTGTGTAAATAGGCTGATTATATTATTCTTTCATTCATTATTAGATTACAACAGAGCAGAACTGAGCGGCGTGATTTTGACTTATAAATGCAGTATATTTGTATTTGCAGATATTTGTACTAAGAAAAATAAATAAAATAAATATTCTCAATTTAATGAGGACACATCAACTTGTACATATATTTATTATGACGCGCCGCTATATTCAACTTCGATGAACAAGCCGTAGGACACTAATTTCAACGTTGCTTAGAATAAAAAAATGACACGACATAACCTAACATAGACATTATGATATTCAGAATGATATGATAGATTATTAGTTGATGAGATCCCTACAGACGAGCGAAAACATTTACTTTTTTTGGTAAACTCGCATTCAGATTGCAATAAGAGTAAAAACTCAATTGCATTAAATAGTCTCAAATTGAATGCGATTGAATTTTGACATCTACTACAATCAGAGTGCTGAAACAATTTACGTATATACAAATACATATTACATTTCCGAAATTTGTGGCACTGATTTTATTCGCACTACATTTAACTCCTACCTAAGCTTGGGGGAAAAAATACGGCGAAGTAAATTTTTCTTTGTCTTTTAACTGTGTTTCAGTCATGAGAGAGAAAGAGATGTCAATGTGATGTAAGGTATAGTAATTTTGAATCTGCAGTTCCATTCATTGAATTAGTGAATTGTGCGTTTAGTTAATATTTTTAAAAACTTAAAAGGTACTCCCCCGTATTTCATCGCCCAGCGCTGGACCCTAAAGCTATATAAATGATAGATTAATAATAATTGATAAATTACAATATGGATCTTATTTACATTTAACTGGAATGAATGATTAGTACACACTTGCGGGGTTTTCAAGCTGGACGCATTGACGATTACTGATTGCATTGGAAATTGAACCTATTACTGTTGATATTGTTATTAGGGTAGACAAACAAAAAAAAACATAGTTCGTCAGTTAGATTACCAAAAAATATTTGGCACGTATTATTTGTGATAAGATATGAAGATATGGCCCACAATTGTCATGTATTTTTTTTTGTCAATCAAAAAATAGGAAAAAATAAAAGGCGTCAAAGTCAGAGAGTGGTTCGAGAGTGGGGCCACGCGATGTCACTTTTATGTAAAAAGTCTAAAAGGTAGACTTTTTACAAGACGCCACGCGGAACTTTAACGGACTATCTTTATTTATCATTGTTTGCTTAATTGTCAAAAGAGAAAATACGTGTCTAATATTTTTCAATAATTAATTTATCTGACGGACTATTTATATCTTTTTAGTCATCTAGACTAGCTTATTTTAAATTAGACTGGGTACAAAAACATTTCTATAAATAGTCCGTTAGTTAGATTATATTATCTAAAAATATTGGACACGAATTTTTTCTTTTGTCAATCAAACAATAAATGATCCAAAGATAAACCATTTCGTTTCGGAGCGGGGGGTCGTGACGTCACTTCTCTGACAGAAGTCTATACAATTGTAGTCTACTCGTGACGTCACGCGGAACTTTAACGGGCTATATCTTCATCAATTCTTGTTCAATTGATAAAATAAAAAATATGTGTCCAATATTTTTTGATAATCTATCTGATGGACTATTTATATTTTCTTTAGCCGTCATGCCTATTATGACGTTTAGAAGTACAAGTCGATACGCCCAGCTTTTGCCGATAATAAACCTTATACCTTATGACATAGAGTCGTATCTACTGTTAGTGGTGAGCGGATCAGTGTCGTCTCGGTTGCTAAAGAACGCATTTCTGAAGCTGTCCCGGAGACGCTCGGTGAACGTTTTATAGTCCGGATGCGCTTGGCCGAAATCGAAGTCGGCCACTTCGACCGTATGTCTGAAAATAATAAAACATTTGAATATTTAAACGTGTTTTATTTGTCGGCATTTGTCTTTATTTTATACCTACCAAAGAACTATCGACTTCTACTAGATACAAAAATTAAAAAAAAAACTATAGAGACAAAGTTATTAAAACAAAAGGTCGATGATGAAGTACATCAGTTCTGGGTAACCCTGTATATAGGTATAAAAAAAAAAAAAAAAAAAAAATTAGCTAAAAGAAGGTGATCCAGACTATGATTATGAACAAATTTTACTATAATATTCTCGAATACAACTCGAAATTTTAGGAAAAAAAATGAGCTGTTTCATACATTTTGTCGATTCCAACTTGCAATTTTGCATGGAACAGCTGATGTTTATTCCTCGAATTTCGGGTTGGCCCAGTAGTAAAAGTTGTTCATAATGGCCTTTTGGCTTAGTACAGGGCAATCAGATAACCCTGTATTTAAACGTATTTTTGCTGTCGTCGTATGTTTTTATTATATATCAAAGAACTACCGAATTCTGCTTGATACAAAAATTAAAAAAAAAAACTTATACAGACAGATAAACTATAAAGAAAAGCTCGACGTATACAGGATTATTCCTAACCAATTAGTATACTTTTAGGGGTTTATTCTGTACATCAAAACTAACAACTTTTGTTCCGCGACTTTTGTCAAAATTCAAAGGAAAAAATTGTTGTTCCATAGAAAAATATCGTACACCCGCGACAAAATGTATGGAACAGCTGATATTTTTTTTTGAGTTGTGACAAAAGTCGCAGATCAAAAGTTTTTAGTTTTGATGTACAGAATAAGCCCCTAAGTAATAGTAATTAAAAAGATGCTAATTGATTAACAAGGCAAAAGGACAAATTGTCTTTTCACCATTATATCCCCCCAAAGAGGAAATAAAGTATGGATTGACAATGACAACTGACATTAAAAGTGGATATAATGGTTTTCTCCCTTTGCCGTGCTACCCGTGCAGAGCGATGAATTTGACCTCCTTTTTCTGTAGTGGGCTATACTAATGTACAAACCTAAAAAGCTATATAACGACCGATCGAACGATCACAAGGACAATCATATAACGTTAAAGTCAGACAACGAAATATAGTTGTGATGGAATACTAGAAAACATCTGACTCATACATAATACCAGATACTGATAAGAACCGTGAATATAAGTTGTCAACTCTGATACGCCCCCTACGCCCCTTTTTTGACTGAATTCCAAAAAGGAGGAAGTTGTCAACCCGACTGCTTATATTTTGATGATGCGATATTTTCTCGTTCAGTGCCCTAAGCGTATTTATTGGCTTACTAGATTTTGCTTGCGGCTTCGCCCGCGTGACTTTTTGATTTTTGTGCTATCCCTTAAAAACCTTTCTTTTTTTATCCATGCCAAAAATGAATTTAATCCGTTGCTGCGTTAAATTAGAACAAACCAATAAACCAACAAATACACTTTTGGATTTATAATATTAATAAGGATTATTGTCTTAATTAGCAATCCTCATCGTTTGAAAAATACGCACATAACTTCAAACGAATGAGATGGATATCTTGGGAATGGAAGCAGTATAGTGTTTCCACTTAAATTTAGAGATTTCGCCCATTTTAGGGCTAAAGTGCATATTTTATGTACTACTTACAACGTTTTTATCGAAACTGGAATTTGGGATTTCATAGAGGAAAATGGCTCCATTTCTTATTTAGGGATTTTTGCAGTCCAAATCCCGAAATTTAGGGCGAAATAAAAATTGACGCCACAATGTTATAGATGTGTCAAAATGAGACAGAGTTATCTGCACATTTTCACACGTCGACATAAATCATGTCGTGGTGCGTATCTAGGATGGCTGGATTTAAAAAAAACTAAGATTAGAAAAAGTGCATAGCAAATGTTACATACCTGGATCTGTGCTGGTAATATGCGATTCCAAACACGACCAAAATTACGGCGACTAGACAGAAGAACACGGGCACCACGATCACTGATAACTGCGCGTGCACCGTCGCTGCAAAGAAAAAAGTATACGGCTACATCACCAGCGAAAATAGGCTTAGGCATAGTCAGGGGGGTTGAACTCCATAGACTAATTGTTAAACATATCGTCTCATATCTCTTTGCCCCAGCACCGGTAGCATGGCAAAGGGAGAAAACCATTTTATCCACTTTTAATGTCAGTTGTTATTGTCAATCCATACTTTATTTCCTCTTCGCGGGGATATAATGGTGGAAAGACAATTTGTCCCTTTTCCGCGCTTCCCGTGCAGATCTTCTTCTTTTTACCAACTTCCAAAAAGGAGGAGTTACTATGTTCGTCTGTATGTATTATTTTTGTGTATGTTCATCGTTATTTTCGCCAATTGTGAACCGATTTAAAAAAATCTTTTTTAGCTTTAAAGAGTATACTTTCGAGGTGGTCCCATTTAAAATTTATAGAAATGGGCTGAGCCGTTTTTTATAAATCAACAAAAGTGTACATGGATGTCACATCGATTCGTGCAAATTATTTGAATTCTGTACACGGTTGAAGTCAGCGATTCGATCATATCATTTGTAGCTAGCTTGACATTGTTTGACCAGTAGGAGGCCACGGAAACTGCGGCGGTGTTGGCCTCGTAGAGATCTTGTATGCAAGCACGGTAGTGGTATCATCTAACAATATTGTGACTCGGCAGTGTCCTTGAAATAAATACCTACAGCCCCACGTTGCCACGCAAAACGTATCACGCGCTAGGGCTGCCGCTAGATAAATCGCACGCTCACTGATACAAACATTCATTCGTTCGTCACTGCGGTGCCCTGCGACCGTTGTGTAAGGAGTGTATACCGAACTCCGAGGCGCGTAGGTATGATTAGCGTTTCGACCATTTATATGTAGACAGAATACTTTAAGATACCATTAACGTGGTGCAGGTGTTAGGGCACAGTGGACATTGTAGTAAATGCTCCATGGTCTGTTGAGTTGCGCCACAGTCGCATTCTTCCTTCGGTGGTTCGACCAAGCCCCATTTGCACATGTTGTGACTACAACGGCCCACTTGTTCGGAGTCGATTTATATACATCCAGATGTAAGTCTGTTAATCTCGGGGGAAGTTTTTCCGTTGGGAGAGAAGGAGGATTATTCCGTCTAAACCGTCACAAAATGTACATGCTCACCACGCTCGCGCTTAGCAAAACTGGTGATTTATATTCTTTACTTTTTTCGAAAAGAAATCGAATTTGTGACGCGCTGCGTTCGCGCAATACTTCTTTTGGCTGGCAAGGTTCAGCGAAAAACTATTTATAACTTATATCTATGACAAAAATGTTAAAACACAATTTAAAGCAACACATAACAAGTAAATAAATAATGTGTTTCTGTATGAATAATCGCGGCTACGAGCAATTTCGTATTAAGCTAAGAAAATATATGTAGATAAATAAACATAGGGTAATAATATTATAAAAATTCCTTATGATGGCCTTCCGGTTAGTTAAAACTTTCTCTATACATATGCAAGTATAACAATTTTACTTTATGTATTGTTTTCGTAATTCTGTATTTAACTACACAAACATTGTTTCGCGAATGAAGCTTTCGTTATTTTTAACAACAATATAATATACATTATAAGCCATAACAGAAGCTAAATTATAAAAAAAAAATAAAAAAAACATACGCAGATCATCAGTATACTCGGACCCAACACCTGTAACGTTAAATTATTATTATCATACCTATATGTATATGTATATTACTCCTCATATCATATAGGTATAATTATGGTAGTATAAAACTTTAAAACGTTGGTGGCCAAACGCGTCCTTTTATTGGTGATATAGTCACACAGTTCCGTGAAATATACAGACCATTACCAAGCATTCTACGAATTCACAGTAGGTACATAGATAGCGTATGCACTGTATCGCACAAAAAGTATGTAGTAATTTTGCTAAAAATAAATTAAAATAGCAGCACTAAAAATACTACAAAAATAGAACTTTAATTAGATTTATAATTATTAAAATCGTTACCAAACATTCTTCAAATTCACGGTATAGGCCGAATCATACAATTCGGCGGATGTGAAGTTAGCTACAAGCTGCGCAATATCCAATCCTGATTGAAGCTCACATTAAACTGCGCGCGTTGGTTGGATATTGCGCAGCTTGTAGCTTACTTCACATCCGCCGACTTGTATGTTTCGGCTTATACCTCAATAGCTAGGACACTATATCGCACAATAATCGGCCAAGTACGAGTCGGACTCGCGCACGGAGGGTTCCGTACTGTATGGGAGCCCCCATCAAATATTTATTTTATTTTAATTTTATTATTTATTATTCAAGTGAATTTACAATTAAATATTCTGCGAAAATTTCAAGCATCTACCTGTTACCATTATTAACATGGAGAGAAAAACGGCTAAAAAATCAGATTTGTATGGGAGCCCCCCTTAATTATTAATTTTATTCTGTTTTTAGTATTTGTTGTTATAGCGGCAACAGAAATAAATCATCTGTGAAAATTTCAGCTTTCTAGCTATAATGGTTCATGAGATACAGCTTGGAGACAGACAGACATACGGACAGCGGGCTCTTAGTAATAGGGTCCCGTTTTTACCCTTTGGGTGCGGAACCCTAAAAATGACATTTTCTTTTTTAATATTCGCACATTTAACGCGGCTTCGAGTAAATATCTATAAAGTCACAATCGCGCAAGAAGTGTCCGAGCCAAATTCCTGCCCAAGCTACGTAGTGGGCAGGCTTTTTAGTTAGCCGTAAGGCGATCGCAAGCCGACTACAACGCCGCGCGATGCTAAAGTACTCGGTCACAAGCACTAATTAGGTGACATAACGTCGAGATTAAAGAAAATGGGACATTGTAAATTATTTAATGTAAATATCTAAGTCGTTATGTATGATGACGGCGCTCGGACATTTTTTACTACTTTCACTTAGGGACTGTGGCTCTGTAGATATTTGCTCGAAGGTACTCAGTAATACCAACTTTAGTAAACCCTAACTCCAACTTACCTTTGTAAATATTAATAGTAGCTCTCGACACAGTCTTCCCGAGCTCATTTTCAATGATAACGACCACCGTGTGTTGGTCGCCTTCAGAGAAGTAATGCACGAGCCTGAAGTCATTGGATATCGTCCTGGAGGTCTTGTTGCAGACTTCGTTTCCGGTTATATTGTACTGACCGAGCATGTAATAGACACAGTAGTCGAACGGTGGTGATCCTGTAACAATGTGGCATGAAAGTGGGGACTCAGAGGTTGCATCTGATAAGTATAAGTGATGTTAGCTACAAGCTGCGCGAAACCTAAGAAGATATAATAATACTACGTTTAGAACGGTCACTCGTTACCCCCCACCCGTTTGAGTCTTCCTCACTTCCACCCCGTGTTCACGTACCGATCGTGTACTCTGCGCGCGGGCTGCACTGGCCGGTGGATTTTCTAATAAAAAGTACCTAGACGGTGACAATAGGGAAGACATGTACTGTGTATGGTTGAATATCAATGATACGTAACTAAACAAGAAATTGTAATGTTTCCCTAAGGATAAATAATAAAAAGAACTTATTTTACATTATTTGGTAACTTCCTCTTGATATTTTCTTTCAAATGAAGTAGATCGGTTACTTTTTGTTAAAATGCTTCCAAATTAAGTAGGTAATTGTTGTATATACTTTTATAAGCGCTAGATTTAAATTAATTTTTGCAAATTGAATACGCAACTGTCTCACTCACGCGGCATGTCGTCATGCCGTGGTGATCGCTGACAGCCATAGACATTCCGCACACAAATGCACGTGTAGCGATCGTGTGTACGTGTATTGTCTGTGAGTACGTACTGTGTATCATATTTGGTATGAAAAATCGCGGAGTGTCCGGGCTGTGGCTTCAGTCAAGATTGGGTTTTGCGCAGCTTGTAGCTAACATAACAAACGTGATAGCAATAGTCTTGGCGTTTTCGTCTTTTTATGAGCGAGAGGAATGAAAAATAAAAACATCACCATCAAGCTTAGCCGATATAATAAATAATAATTAATATTAGGGGACATCTTACACACGGCCTCTGACCCCAAACTAAGCAAAGCTTGTGATTTGGCTGCCAGAGACTGATAAACTACTTATACATATTTTTAAATACATACTTATAGATGGTAACTAAATATCACAGAGCAGACACCTATGTTCATCACATAAATACTTGCCCTGGGTGGGGATGGAACCCACGCCTCTTTGACCCAGTAGTTAGGGTCACTAACCACTGAGCCACCGAGGCAGTCAAAATAATAATACAGATAATCTCACTAATCCGGCACTATTAAAAACCAGAGGGTGCCGGATGATTGGAATGTTCGTATTACTGGATTATTATAGAACAAATCATGATAAATAAAATAAAGCATTTCATAAAAAGAATGTAATGTATGTATTCGCGTTCATAAAAGTAGAATATAAATAATGTACGCACGTGTACGTGATTAGTTTTACGAGTAAGGCTAAAATGCTAGACAACGACGCGGCGCCGGAGTGCATAGGCGTAGAGGAGCGAGGGAGGCGCGGGCGTAGTGTGTTCGATTATTGGACGTATCGGTCTTTAGAAGTGCCGGATTAGTGAGATTATACTGTAGATATAAATTAGAGCTGTCGGATAGCAACAGTCTTGTAGACGTCTACCACATACCTGGATATTTTATTTGAAGGTTCATCAAGTCTCCGTGTTGGATCCAATTACCTCCTGTGATATTTATCACTGATATCGGCTCTGAAATATAAAATAGAAAATACTTTATTTCTAAATCCCTATTCTCAAATAAAGATTTTCAAGCTTTTTAGTGAAGTAGTTTAATTTTTTTATGGCGTGACAATCTGTGGAAATCGCCATTTTGGGACCATTCCTTTCATGTAAATCAGAACTATAATTTAGTCACGAATTAAAAAAATGTTTTTTTTTTTATAAATAACCTACCCATCTTCATCTTCCCTTCATTCATTATGTTAAAATATTGTCGAGAATACTATTCGTTCCGATCTCACATTTTTTTTTATATTTCCTAAATAAAGTGACAGCAAGAAGCTATACTTACTGTCTGTCATAAAAAAACACACTTCAAAAAAAAATATCACAAATCAGGCCAAATCAAACTTCTTGGCGGCTGTGAAGTTAGCTACAAGCTGCGCGAAACCCAATCGCCTGTGTGCTTCTCTTCTGATGATCCTTCTACGTGCGCGGATGCCGTGACAGATGTGCTTCGTACCGCCATGGAATACTTCATCCCATTTTCGGACGTGCCTTTGTCTAGCAAAGCTCGGCCCTGGTTTGGGCCTGATTGTGGACGCGCCGAAGCGCAAAAGCATCAGGCATACCTGGCTTGGGTCGATGCTCGAAACCGTAAGGCGAAGGACATACATCTGAGGAAGAAGGAATACAATAGGGCTGCTAAGTCCTACAAAAAGGTTATGCGGAGGGCTCGCTTTGAGCATATTAGTCGAATAGGGAACAGGCTTGCTTCATACCCTGCGGGTAGTAAGGCTTTCTGGTCCTTAGCTAAATCGGTCGAAGCGAACTTCTGCCGCCCCTCACTGCCTCCGTTGCTGAAACCTAATGGTTCGCTGGCTCATACCGCGGTTGAGAAGGCAAATTTATTTGCATCTCAATTTGCGGAGTCTTCGCGTCTGGACCCCGGTAGTGCGAGACCTCCAACTTTGCCAAACTGTGGCACCTCAATGAGTGAAATACATATCCGGCAAAAGGAGGTTCTCAAAGTTCTCCGCAGTCTAGATGTGAACAAGGCCAGTGGCCCTGATGGTATTCCAGCTATTGTACTAAGGACTTGTGCGCCTGAGTTGTCGCCTGTGCTGACTCGCCTCTTTCGCCTCTCTCTGAAGACAGGTCAAGTGCCCAAATCTTGGAAGCTTGCTAACGTGCAGCCTGTACCTAAAAAAGGTAGCCGTGCCGACCCTGCCAATTACAGACCGATTTCGATCACGTCCATACTTTGCAAGAGTATGGAACGTGTTCTTAACAACAGGCTCCTTGCGTACCTAGAAGCGAATGACCTACTCAGTGACCGTCAGTACGGCTTCCGCCGAAACCGGTCTACTGGGGACCTTCTGGCGTACGCCACACACATATGGAGTGAGGTCATCGAGAAACACGGAGAGGCGCTGGCTGTCTCCTTGGATATCTCCAAAGCATTTGACAGGGTCTGGCATGAGAGTCTTATTGGCAAGCTTCCTTCTTACGGCCTACCTGCTGATTTCTGCGCTTGGATATCTGATTTCTTGAGGAATCGGTCGATACGAGTAGTTGTAGATGGCTGTTCGTCTGACCAAATGGCTATCAATGCCGGTGTTCCTCAGGGGTCAGTGCTCTCTGCGACGCTCTTCCTACTGCATATTAACGACTTGCTAAAGCCCGGTATTTTTGGGTACGCAGACGACAGTACAGTCGTGGAGAGCTACACATCCGATGCTAGAACGAGCGGGCCACAGATCGAGTCACTCAGAAAGGCTATGGTCGAACGGCTCAACTTGAGTCTGGAGGCGGTATCTGACTGGGGTGCTGCTAACCTGGTCAAGTTTAATGCCACGAAAACTCAAGGCTGTTTGTTTTCGGCCAAAAAGAGGCCCTTCCAATTGTCTCCTGCTTTCTGTGGTGTATCCGTTCCGGTAACTGACAGCTTGGAACTATTAGGTGTTACGCTATCATCGACTCTCAACTTTGGCTCTTATATAGAGTCAAAAGCGCAATTAGCCTCAAAAAAACTTGGTGTTCTCTCTAAGGTGAGACGGTATTTCACACCTGAGCAACTGCTTAGTCTTTATAAAGCGCAAGTCAGGTCTTGCATGGAATACTGCTCTCACCTTTGGGATGGCTCTGCCAAATACCAGCTGGAGGCTTTAGAGTCCATTGAAAGGCGAGCCAGGAGGCTGATAGGCAACGAAACTTTGACTGAGTCGAAGCTGCAGAGTCTCGAGCATCGACGTTGCGTAGCGTGTTTATCAGCCTTCTATCGGATACACTTCGGTGAGTGCGCCCAGGAGTTGCACAATCTGGTCCCACCTGCCCCTTTCTTCTATCGTACGGCTAGACGGACGCGACCAAAGCGCCACCCTTTTATGGTGGACATCCCACGCATTAGAACCAAGCGTTTCGAGTCCACATTCCTCATACGAACTGCCAGAATGTGGAACGCTTTGCCTGGGTCTGTCTTCCCGCTAGAGTACAATGTAGGTGTCTTCAAATCCCGAGTAAATAGGTATCTTCTAGGTAAGCGTGTTACATCCTAGACCGCATATCTGCTTAACATCAGGTAGTGTGTAGTCAAACGCAAACCTATTCGAAATAAAAAAAAAAAAAATAAAAAAAAAAAAATCCTCACTCAGCTAAGTGAGCTTGAGTCAGGATTCCCACTGCTGAGTATAGGACTCTCTTTCTCGCCATTCTCTCCGGACCTGTGCTAGTCTCATCCATTGCCCCCCCCCGACAAGTTTGATGACGTCATCTGACCATCGGGCTGGTGGTCTGCCTCTATGTCTTCATCCGTCAGCCTCTATGTCAGCCTGAAGCACAGGTTTAACCTAGTTCAGGCAAATGTGTGTATGTGTCCTTTTTAAATTGTTTGGCTTTTTATATTGAATTATGGCATTGATGTTTATAAATAAATTATTTTTATTTTTATTTATTTATTTTTTATCATTCTCTTGGGTACCACCATACTGTGTTATATTCTGATTAACAAGAATTATATTTAAAAAACCTTTTTTTTTTTAAAACAAGCTTTTACTGAACAAGTACTCGCCAAGACAAATCAAACGAGCCGAAACTCGATGGGGTTGCGTCGTTTCATTACAGAGTTCTGATGACCACCTTCCAGCTCCATCGTCAAACCCTGGTTACCATTGAAAGACAAACTAGTCGCCAAGACGATTCAAATGAGCTCAATCTCGATGAGGTTGTATCGTTTCATTGCTAAGTTCCTTTGGCCACCTTCCAGCTCCATCATCAGATCAGCACCATGTCATCATAATATTGCATTGTCACGCGATTTACACATGTGTGCAAAATTTCAGCTCTATCGGTAACCGGGAAGTGAACCAAATATAACTTGCAAGATTTGATTAAAGACCGACAGACAGACAACAGGTGAAACTAAATAAAAGCTTGTAAAAAATAAAACTTACCTCTAACACTGATTTTAGTCTCATAGTAACCGTATGTGTATTTAATTCCGATCGGCAAATCGTTGTTGCATTTGAAAACATCAGATATGCTCCGTTTCGATCTGGTTTTCTCCGACGTTGTTTGTACGGGCAACATTTCAGTTGTGTTCGAAGCTTTCGCAATTACTGTTGTAGGTACATTTGTTGTTGTTATTACTGTTGAATTGTCCGTTGTTGGTTGTTTGTTTGTTGTTGTTGAACCTAGGAAAAGGTTAATTAATTTAGATTTTTTTATTTGACTGATAAAATGAACTCTGCTCTAAAAAGCATACCCATCTCTCATACTAAGCTCTAAAAAGCTTCTTAGAACTTCTTGCTGTCACCAAATTTACAGTATTTTTCCCGCTCTACTCGCAAATGCGTTTATAGATGCAAGCTGCCTACAAGCACAGTGTAGATTAGAACGCTCACCCACCACACAGAGGACAAATGAATGCAGACCAGTCTTATTGGAGATCTATCGAGGTCTATGTTTGATAATGGACATTCTATGGCCATGATATGTCCAGTAGATAAAACAGCTTAAGATCAAACAGCTATTCCAATACATTTTGAATTACCACTGGGAGCAATTGCTTGCATTAGCATTAGCAGCAAGCTTGATGGCAACTTATCGCTCCCTTGGCACATACTGGATGCAAGCTGCAGCCAAGCAGTTCCTGATAATGTAGCGTCTATTCCAAAATATACCTTAACCACTGGGGGTTTCTACTTGCTGGCAAATTCTCGCTCCCTTGGCACATACTGGATGCAAGCTGCAGCCAAGCAGTTCCTGATAATGTAGCGGCTATTCCTAAATATACCTTTACCACAGGGGCTACTGGGGGTATCTACTTGCTGGCAAATTCTCGCTCCCTTAGCACATACTGGATGCAAGCTGTAGCCAAGCAGTTTTTGACAATTTAGCGGCTATTCCCAAATATACCTTTGACACTGGAGGTATCTACTTGCTGGCAAATTCTCGCTCCCTTGGCACTCACTGGATACAGGCTGCAGACAAGCAGTTTCTGATAAAGTAGCGGCTATTCCCAAATATACCTTTTTCAGTTGTCGGAGGTTTCGGCGTTGTTGTTGTAGACGTCGTCGACGTTGTTGTTGTTATCGTCGTCGTGGTTGTTGTCGTCAGCGGCAGAAAAGGCCCATTGTTTGCAATAACAATGGCTTCTACATTACACCAGAGCTAGCCTACCTATCGGTTAATACGAACTTACTTTTACTTTTCCAAAACATACCCTTTTCAGTTGTCGGAGGTTTCGGCGTTGTTGTTGTTGTAGTTGTCGTCGTTGTTGTTGTTGTCGTCGTAGTTGTTGTTGTTGTTGTCGTCGTCGTGGTTGTTGTCGTCGTCAACGGCGGCAACGGCTCGTTGTTCGCAATAACAATGGCTTCTACATGATGATCGTTCATAGTATCATCGAACGTATAGTTGAACGTAAAATCATTCGTAGAGCCATACAAGATACAGTCTATGAACCAATACGTCGCGACGGTTGAAGCGTTTCCTTTTAGATATTTCATATCGACATCCGCCAACTTGATATAGTGATGTACAGTTTTGTTCACAGCCACGAAGTTGGTAGATAAATCCTTATTGTTCTGACTTAAGATCAGATTTCCGTTTAGCGTGTCTGGAAAATTTTACGCACGAGTTGTTGAAAAGAATGAATTCGTCGGCTTTATTGCCGTTTCGTTGTGCAAGGATCGTGAAGGTCGTATTACCATATTTTGTTATATTGAACTGTACATAAGTAAAATTAGGTATCTTTCAAGTAAAATTTTGTTTCTCATCTATAAGTAGGACCTACTCACAACCTCTTTAGATCAAGATAAAAAATATGCACAAATTAGAATCTAAAAAATCATGTTTCATAAAAAAAACTGCATTGACTTTTGACAGAATGTACGGAACAACATTTATTTTTTTATTTCAGGGTTAGTTCCATCGTAAAAGTTGTACACCTTTGCATATTAGATGAGGTCGTAGGTTCAAATCCCAGTCCCGTACCAATGAATTCCTTGGAATTTATACACGGGATTTCACATCACTGGCGCGTCCATAGAAGAAATTCGATGGCGTATGTGAATTCACCACCCTACACTGGGCCAGCGTGGTGAATATGGCCCAATCACCCTTCGTGGGTAGGCCTACATCCTGCAGTGGACTATTCAAAAGGTTAGTACAGTACATAATAATAATCAAATCAAATAATTACGAGGTATTTGGGAACAAAGTTATTTAGGGGCATAAGGTGGTAAGATTAAAAAACCCAAAAAATCATCATCATCAGCTTATTTCAGCCCACTGCAGGACATAAGCCTCTCCCTCCCACCCTCTTCGACAATTTTCTCTGTCATGTGCCAGTCTCATCCAGGTTCCAATGTAATAAATTGTTCTGAATCATTTGAACCCATTTGTGAATGAGGATAACTAAGGTTTTACCTACTACGAGTATAAGCTGTTTGGTAAAACCAGCCAATTTATTTATGCATTAATTAACGATTAGATTTATTACGATTTATATATGACATCCTGTTTGCTGGACCATAAAGCTTTTATTAAATGATATACATTTTCCAATATTTCTATTTATGTACAGGAAAGAACATAAATGTATTTATTAAAACTCAACTTAATCAACTCAAAATAAACAGTGATTTCAGGGTTTGCCACGTATTAAAAGTTGGTCATTTTGATATCCTAAGACCCTTTATTAACGAGACGGTTTTTCGCCGGGGCTACGCTCGGTTTTAAGTCGTGCGTACGTCCGTTCGTACGTCCGTTCGTCAGTTATGTATGGAACACTATGAAGGTCAGTTAACGATGCCGGCGATAGCGATGACGAAAATCAATCCGGGTACAAACCATGGTCGTGAACAAGCTTAGCCGGCACCGGTCCGGCGCCGGATCGGGTAAAAACCGTCTCGTTAACAAGAGACCTAAAGTATTTTAATTAATATGTACTGTACTGTACTATATCAGCCTTTTTAATAGTCCACTGCAAGACGTAGGCCTACTCACGAAGGGTGATTAGGCCAAATCCACGACGCTGGCGCAGTGCAGATTGGTGGATTCACATACGGCATCGAATTTCTTCTACGCACGCATGCAGGTTGCCTCACGATGTTTTCCTTCACCATAAAGCCAGTGGTGTTAAATTCCGTACATAAATTTCAAAGAACTCATTGGTACAGAACAGGGATTTGAACCCACGACCTCACGATTGTAAGGCGGGTGTCAATACCACTAGACCACCACAGCATTTTAATTTTAACACAGGTATAGGCCGCGCCACACAAGTTGGCGGATTATCCAATCCTGACAGAAGCTCACATAAAGTTGCACCTTGATTGGCTATTGCGCAGCTTGTAGCTAACTTCATACCCACCAACTTGTGTGGCGCGGCCTATATTACTCACACCACACTTTACTAAGTAGACAGACAGATCTACTACAGTTTCGACCGCATTAGGCGATCTTGTTCAAGGTGCTATGCGAGACGAGCCCGCCTGCTAGTACTCCAACCTTGAAAATGATTGCAAAATTCTTTTGTAACTATAATAGAACGTCCATCTACTTATTAAAGCGTGAGTAATACTTGTGTATTATTTTATTTTAATTAAAATGTGTAAAAACCAAGCTAGTATCCATAATCAATCAGTATGTTCGTCATCTAATATTCTAACATATTGTAGTCTACAACATGCTTCTTTAGATGATGAATGATCTCTCTACAAAGTAAAGAATGGGCATGATGACTAAAAAATATGATTAGTCCATCAGGTAGATTAAAAAAAAATTAGACACAAAATTTTTCTTTTGTCAAATAAACAAAGATTGACGCAGATATAGCTCGTTAAAGTTCCGCGTGACGTCACGAGTGCCATACAATTGCACAGACTACGTCGCACTAGTGTCGTCACGAGCCCCCACTCCCAAACTTTGACCAGGTTTACCTTTGTCATTTATTACTTGATTGACAAAAGAAAAAATATGTGTCTAATATTTTTTAATAATCTAACTAACGGACTAATTATAATAATGATTTTTTACCCAATCATCATTCCTATTAAAACTGTAAAAAAAATTAGCAACCTCATGACATGAAGGTGTTATCTCACCTGTCAACTGGAAGGTAGCCTTGTCTGAAGATGTAAAAATCCAACCACTGATAAATGGCCGCATTAATCTTACTTCTACCGTATAGTCGCCGCGTTCATAAAGGTGCTTGGGATATTCCACAGTCCATGTTGTTACGTTTGTCGCTGCTTCTACCTGAAGAACAAGAACAAACAGAATAAAAATAGTAGTTCTCCCAACTGTAGGCTCCGTCTGTTTAATTGAATCTTCATAAGCCTATATCTCGAATCACTCTTGATTGATTTCATTCACACTCACAAAGGGGTTTTCACTCAGTGGCATTTTTCAACTGAGCGCTACTGTGGCTAGGATGACACGTTAAATTGTAGGTCCCGGTTATTTTAACCGCTTGGCCATGTCAGAGGCCTTCAGGCAGCCTAAAAACTCTGACACTGGGGCTAGCCACCCGGCCTATACGAACTTACTAACTTTAAAGGGGTTTGATCATTTGTGGCAGATCCACTCGCCGCCATTATGATATATTTTTCAAAGTTTCCGCGCACATTGAAAGTAGTATATATGTGTAGGGGACACTTATTCACACAATAAATATTTCGTACTATGGTACCCTAAAGTGTCATGTTCTCAAGATATTTGTGTGTAAAGATTGCCATACAGGAACTTTGAGATCTATAAATCCAAATATCTCGAGAATGTGACACTTTAGGCTTTAGGGTATCATAGTACTGAACATCTATTGTTTGTATAAGTGTCCCCTACCCATATAACTTATTACTTTCATTGTGTGTGGAAACTTATAAAAAAAACATTATGTTGCAGGTGGATATGCCAACTTTCAGAGGGTTATCATTATGAACTTTTACTATGGAGTCAACCGCTTGAAGACAAAAATCAGCTGTTTCCTACATTTTCTTGATTTTGGGTTGTTATTTTATTTGGGACATCTGATTTTTTTTTTTCATCAAATTCATAGTTTTCCCTATAGGTAGTAAAAGTTGTTTACAATGATGGTCTGAATTCTCCAGTTTTGGTTTAGTATACCCTTTCCTAGTTTTACAGTAAGTTTCAAAATTCTACAGTACCCTTTAAAGAGTACTATAGAATTTTGAAAATCATGTTTATTTTGTGAAAATTATTCATAACTATCTGTGCTCAAGATCTGACAAGGAAAACTCAATCATTTTTGAGTTATCCTTGTATCCGTAAGTTTTTACGAGGGATTAATAATGTTTGACTGATTGATTTCTTGTACTGTATGAAGTACTTATATTTATTTACTTTTATTTGGTAGAAATTATTATGGTTACCATACCTTATGTACAAATGCCTATTTTAAATATTTTTTGACTATTGGATGGCATTTAAAGATGAAGAGGTTTACATCAACATTAACTCATGTTTTTAAATTTCAAAACTGAGAAATTGCACTTCTATATCTGCAACATCAGTAATGTCTCAGTGACATCACTATGTAAACAGCTGTTTCTGGAAAACTACATTACTTACCAATTTTATATTAAATTAATTATAAACATTAATGGCCTTATTAATAAACACAGAGTTACTTAACAATAATTAGTCTGTGTCTTGTCTTTTTCTTACTCTGACAATTTTAATTCACTAGTAAAGCAACTCTGCATTTATTAATAAGCCCATTTGTAAAAGTATAAGAGCATTATAAACCTTGATGAATGAAGATAAAATTATACTTCTTTGCGGCTATGATGTTAATCAATCCCAATCCTCAGGCAACTGTTAAGTGATCTTCAGTCAGGATTGGGTTATCCACAGCTTGTATCTTACGTCATAGCAGCCAATAAATTTGATTCGGCCTATACATATGTTATCAGGTTCCAGGTAAACTAATTTTAAAATCATTATGGGTATTTACCGAGTAAATGTGCTGTGGTATAGCATTATCGTGGAACTCAAATTTGAGATTAGTTCCAGTATAATTCAGCACCGTCGCTATAAATGTAATATTGGCGCCCCGGACTGCTCTGCCGATGTGGTTCAGTGAAATTTTCATTTCAGACGCATCTGTAACATTGCAAAACTCAGCATACTAATCGTACCAGCGGATGAATCGTCCTTAACAAAAAATTATGACAACTGATCTGAATTCTGGTATTTCTGACACAAAGAGGAAAGTACAAACTCACCGATAACTACAAAAACTGCGACACACAATAATAATTTCATTGTAGCCATATCGTACACATTCACGTATTTGAACTGTTACTTATAGCATAGATCTCTAACAAATAGTTTAAGTAATAGTTAGACACTAAAAAGCATTATGCGTAATTATCTAAATTAAAGGATTAAGAGATAAACGCAAATAAAATAGAATACATTACGAACTCAATACACGAACGCGAATTATATTTATTTCAATTTTCTTAAATCTTGAAGACTGAAGAGTTGACACTTGACAGTGTTTTGACAATTTCGACTATTTTTGACATACAATGACAACAATCAAGGATGTAGTAAGGATTTTAAAAAATTGGCCTCATTCAATATTTAATGGCTCTAATCGTAGTTGGGGACGTTAGGTGGAGAAGCTACTAGCGTATAGGGTGTGAGAAAAAAGATGTGCTATACATACTTAGATAGCTATATACACGTTGTTATGATTTTATCATATTATTATTTAGACTCTAGGTAATAGTAAAAACCTGCATAATACTTAGAGAAGTGATAGAAAATTCAAATTTGTTCGACTACGACGCACGGCCTAGACGTCGTAGTCAGACCAATTTTTCACGCCAACAGCTGCTGTTGAATTTTTAATGAGATGCTTAAGTAAATCAACATATTTATGAACTATTGCGTTCAAAATTATTGGCGCTAAGTCTATACGTGTTATTTGTCTGACTAGGACGCACGGCCTAGACGTCGTAGTCAGACAAAAAAAAAACGTATACGCAGAGACAAAAGATATTAGTTTTGTCCTGATCACACTTTCATAATTGCACATCTCGCCCTCTTACTTTTGTAATGATTATTATTTAGCGTCCTGTCTAGTTATACTTCACTATGTTCCCAGTGCTCAATCCTGTTTATATAATACATCCATGTATTTCCGCTAAAATTAAGGCTGCGTTCCAAAACATTTTGCTGTTTGTCGAGTGAATTTTACCGGATGAATTTTGGTTTCGGAACTAGGCTCCAGCGGGTGAAAATCACACGGAGTGAATTATGTTTTGGAACGATCTTAGCTAAAAAGAGTTGCCTAAGCGCTACCATTTATGCAATAAATATTCCTTTTGTTTCCTTACCGTTACTTTTTTCACATGGTTGATTTTTTGTTTTTAATTATGTGGGTCATCATTTCCTAAAATGGTATATATTTTTACAGTAAAAATTCTTCTGTAAATAGGTACTTATTATGGATAACGTCTTTTTTCTAGGATAATGTTACTTTTCGATCTGTTGTACGTTTAAATCGCACAAAAGCTCTGGTAGCACCAGCAATAGCCTCGATCGACGCGCGAAATTTAATTTTTCTTAGGTTTTATGTCATGCGAAGATGTATTACAGTATGTTCACAGTTTCATTGGTGTGACAATAAGTAGTTTTGACGTAGGACATACATAAAAAACTGAAATAGTTATCAGTCTGTACACAAAACTGTACTACGCTGATAATTTCTAGTTGAAGAGAATTTAAATTTCGCGCGCCGATCGAGGATATAGGTTCAAAAAAGATCTTTAATTAACAACAGCATCAACTTTTATTTTAACTTGTTTCATCTTTATCTAAAATGCTTATAATATTTTGCCGTTGCAGAACAGCTAGTTTGGTGTGGATTGGAAATAATCACGAATTTAAATTAATTTTTCATCAACCACTTGTTTTCAAATAACTTCTCTGTTCGCGTCAGTTTTGACAGCCGAGTGAAATTCAACTCTGATTTTACCAGGGTGAATTTTTCAACTGTCAGATGGAATTTCACTCTGTCGCAGGCGTTCCAAAACACTAGAGTAAAATTCACCGTTGCGTTTCGGAACCAGCATCGAGCGAATTTCACCCTTTACCGAGTGAATATTGCCTGTTTTGGAACGCACCCTAAAAAGAAATTACGTGCTTGCCATAAGAAAAATAGGCGCTAAAATCTGTAATAATCTCGGTTTATTTCACAGACTTATAACTTAACTTTATAAGTCTGCGGTTTTTTTATTAAATAAATTATGGAAATTTTTTGTTTTTTTAATAGTCACCCCATTTATAAGTCTGACTTCGAGGTGGATGGATTTTGTGTTTTTCTTGTTTGCTTTTTACATTTACACTTTTACTTGCCCCGTCGAAGTAAAGCAACGAGTTTATCTAATTTGTGAAGTGGTTCAAAAACATAACATGTTTAATATGGTCTTACTGTGAACTGATAACAAAGTTTAGTGGCGTTTTGATCACGAAAAGACGAAAAATGGCCACCGTGTTCGATAGCCCGTTCATTAGACAACGTTTACATCGTTTACGGCAGCGGGACTACGACTTCGACGAAGATCAGAGATTTGGTCGATGCGATTGCACAAGCTATTCATATTTCGTGCTGTCGATGGTGCTGTTTTCAGTGGGCACAGTGATCACCGTATTAGCCTTGGGAGATGCGGATGGATACATTTTGAGCAACCTAGGTCACATGTGGCTAGTTGGACCAATTTTCATATGTTCTGGAATGATGGTTGCAGTAAAAAGTATGCTGTACTTAAGAAGAAAAAGTGTGATTCAAATGCTTCTCCATCAGAGAGCAATTATCAGGGTGAGTCTTGTGAATTGTCATCATTATGACTAACAGTCACAATGTAATTACCATAATAATTTAGCTAATATCTAAAACTAGTTACATCACAGTTTTGGTTGCTTTTAAGTTTCTAATTAACATTGCAAAACATCCTCAAACTTATGCAAAACATGCAATAACACCAAAATCACTTTAGCAAAAAAATATTTCCTGATTGTAAAATATAATGGTTATACCTAGGTTCTTTTTATCATTATCTAGCTTCAGACTGAAAAAAAATCCACAGCCCCATCATTAATCCTTACCATCATTTTTGTGGATAAAGATCAACCATAATAAGTACCTAATTCAAGACTACTATCTCCATTCAAACTTAAATCTGAATGTATTTGCTGATTCAACTTCATAAATGAAAAAACCCTATCATTATTTCCAGATAATGTTTCTGTGAAAATTAAAGATGTTTTGTTTATGACTCATTATACTTATTTACCTATTGATAATAAAATGACCTAAAATCCCAACGTTGATTAAAAATATGCTTACAAGTTTCTCACATTATAATCACTCTAAAAGTAGCAATACCTATACAATAAAAGAAAAACAACACTGCAAACTTACAACTTTCTGTTATAATTTATATTAGACTCCAAAAATTGCAGTACAGTGCTTAGGAATAACTTGGCAACATTTTATTATATTTCAGGATTTGGCTACAGTTCAAGAGCAGGCATATGGTGGACAAGTGCCTCGTTCAGCTTCTAGTGCTACCTTACCACCATCATATGACGCTCTGATATCTAGTGCTGACGCCAGCAAACCCCAACCATCCAGCTCTGAACCACCTCCGCCTACTTATGATGAAGCTATGTACCTCATTGATGATGAAAAATTGAGAGTGGAACAAACTGATGAGCATTCAAAACAAGAATCTAGTACCCAATCTACAGATTCCACTGATGGTAGTAAACCATAGTGTACCTTCAACTTAGATGTGTAAGAAAAACTTAATTCTTCCTTTTGTACTTATATTTAGTCATATACTACTTATTGGTATAGTATTCTCGGACGTGCCTAAAATATTAATTTGTTAGCTATATTGTTAGTTCTCTCGAATTTAAGGGGTAGATAGTTTTAAGATATAATTGTCTCTCATACTTGCAAATTTTGGCAAGGGACTGCTTGTGTCGTGTGCTAAATTGTTAAATTCATGGTTCAGGTATTCACATAAACTGGTTAGTAGAACAAGTTGCATAGTGAAAACCGGTATAACTGTGCCACAAATTAACTGAACTGTGATAATAAATTGGTAGGAGTTGGAATTGCACACAGCTTCTAACATGTGAGGCATGTGGCGACAATACTGACTTAGCATCAGTATCCTAATTTTTTTAGGTACTTGTAAGGCCTAACTACACATAGTTGTGTTCATAACTGATCTTCGACTCGGTGTTGTTGATTGTCACTTGCCCTCATAATAAATTCTGGCCATTGCCCTTCAAGAAATTTGCATTCTGTTGGTGTTTTCACCCAATTAATCATGGGGGCAAGTCAGAGTCGGCAACCTTGACTGTATACATACATACATCTACAGGGTTACAAGTAACTTTTGTGCAACCTTATTAAGGGTGTCTTTAGTACACAAAAATGAAATATGTTTTATGATGGGTTGGTCCCAAATCCTGAATCCAGAAATTGCGAGAAAAAAAAAACAGTTTGATTCCTAAGTTCCATCAAAGGTCATCAAACTTTTGGTATGTTATTCCTAATCGCTATACTGCAATTTCAGGCTTGCTCTCATCGTAAAATTTGGGAGGTGCATAAGTTACCAGTAACCCAGTATATTTAAAAAATAGTTTACAAATATTGTGTAGGGCCTAACTTACATAAATAATTATTGAAAATTTGAAACTAATTAAACCATTGTGAGTTTCTAGTTGGTAATAATATTATCAATTGTGATAAAAAATGGCAAACAATAAGTAATTTTATTTATAACTGTAGCTTTGTTTTATTGCTTGATGTCTAGCACAATAACCTGGGTTATGTAACAAGTATTAAACATGTATCCTTCTTTTTATAAGAAAAAAATTTTTTGTAACAAAATCTTCCCACTTGAGTATAACAGTGTTTTTCAATCTTTTTATTACTCCTTGAAATCACCCCTTTATATGGAAAACACATTGTACAACTGAACCTTTCAGTATTTCTTACTAATATTTTAACCCCCCTAAAGAGGCTTTACAACCCCTAGGTTGAAAAACACTGGTGTGCGAGAACTGCATACTTAGTGCTTTAGTTTGTATGAAAACCAAATGTGCTAATTGGTGTGATGACTAAGAAATATTCTTATAAGTAGTCTGTTAGTAAGATTAATTTGAAACTTATTTTTTGTTTCATCAATTAAACAAGAAATGATAAAGTGTCAATGTTCGCGAATGGCATGGCAGTTTTTGATATCACTTCTAATAAATTCTAGATAGCATAGCTAACTGCATTATGCTGTATCTCAGTCATTTTTTGCTAAATTTGCAATGGAAAACATTTTTTAATAGTCTTACTAATGAATTCATTATATTTTTTGGTCATTAACTCTATTTATTGTTGTGTAGAAAATCAACTCCTCAAAATATGCAAGTTTATTTTAAAACCTAGTATTAAGACCTAACCCAGTGATTAGCTAGGGAGATAATTATTCTGTTGATCTATCAGTTTTATCACTCCACTATTCAGTTCTAAGGATTTTATTGTATTCTATGAATTTGCTAGTAGTAGTAAAGACTGATGCATTTAAATATTAAACTTACGAAATTAATTACCAACTTGATCTGATAAAGACAACAATTATTATTGTTGCATAATTGAGCTAGTATTATATTATCGAAACTCAAAATTCCATGCGCACAAAAACATTTAAATTATCAATTTAATTTTATTCTGCATTTTTATGTTCTTTTCAAGTTTTGTTAGATTAGGTACTGTTGTTTTTATGTTTTAATGAGATATAAGTAGCATTAAGGTGTATGAAATGCTTCATTTTTGATTAGTTAATGGATATTGAAAGATACATTCATGTCAGTAAGCAAGTTTTGCCTTGATTATTTTGAATCAACACAAATTCAGTCACCTATGTAAAAGTAGAATATGTGAAGATTAAAATGTATGGAAGGAAGGTATTTTGTAATTCCAGCATTAGTTCCATGATAAAGTTGTTGGTAATTTAAGTATAATGATAACCTTGAATATGTCCATTGATTAATCAAATGTTTAGTATTTTGAAATACAAGTGCAATGTAAAAAATGTACAGTTCCTTTTCTACTAGGTTTTTGTCAAATGAGGTCAGTTATTTTGGTCATGGCTATTAACAGTTTGTTTTGTATTATCAGATGATTTCAGCTTAAGTACTTAATTACCTAAATGTTGGACAACCTTGGATTTTCTCATCTAGTGTTTTTAATGTGCCTTTTCATATTATGAGGTGTTCAATAAGCTAAAATTACCACAGATAAGATTTATTATATTTTACTTTGCATATTTACTACATGAAGTAGAATAAAAATCGAGTCTCCTTAATTATGGTAATATTTTAGTGATAAAACATTTTTAACATCAGTTCCTGGGAAATATGTATAAAGTATAACAATGAAATATATTTTCTGCTATTTAATATGTACATATTAATAATATTCTGTAGATTAACTACTGATGCATTTGCCTTACCATGATAGAAGGTAGCTTTTTAGTTTTCACTTGGAATGTTAAACTTGGTGATCATTGGTATCTCAAAACCAGCATCAACAAAAGTTGAATATAATAGTGATACGAAAATCAAAGCTTGGCCTTGAAGTCCCAATAGGTTTTGTCTGTGAATGCTAGTTGTTACTAAATAACAGTACTTAGCTTACAACTAGATCATTGTAATGCTATGTTGCCTCTACAAAGATAAAATGGGTAAAAAAAACATTCCTTTTGTCCATATTTATTAACCTTGGATATCAACAAAAAATATTCAGTTACAAAAATGGCCACCATTTACAAAGGTTATAATAATAAGGAAGTCGCTATTCTTATCACAGAACCTTTATAAAAAGGGAATGTGACAAAGTTACTTAAATAAGATGGAGTGAAAATAAAGGTCTGCAAGTGACATGTTTTTTTTTTTGCAAAAAGGGAAAATAAATAGTATGTATTACATATATGTATGTAATATTGTTTCTAGTTACATGTATATTCCATACATGTAACTAGAAACAAGCTACATTTTTTGAATTTGCATGTTTAGTGCCCAAGTGGCAGACAATATAAAAGAGATTATCATCGTAAGGGCGGCATTACAATTTATTGAATGAGATCTGGATGTTGCAAACAACATTGTGATTCTTAAATAAACAGCAAATATTTGTATACTGATCTCCCTAAAGCTATATAATTATACACTTTTTCAACAAAATTGTTTTCATTTAGACACCTACATATAATATTAAAATAGGAATTCCAGTTTTTAAGTAAGCCTACCAAAATATTTAGCTCGAAAACAAACATCTCTTAGCTGAGGCCATTGGACTACAAACACATCGGCAAAATATTGTAAGATGTTACCAGTAAGGGACAATGATCTTACTCTACATACACTTTCAATAAAGACTATTCTACAATTGCATATAAACAAGCATCGCAGCAAGAATACAATTATACAAATTGGAATACAAGTGCCTGGTCCATTACATAAAACGACATTGGGTTTGAAGCTATATATAACTGGTACAGTATGATACATTGCATACAGTGTGCTGATGACAGCTGATTTGTATGATTGGCGCACATTGCGGCTTCTTGGAATTTTGCTAATTGAGAAGTTCTTTTGTCCTTGTTCTGATTCCCGTATTTTAATCTCACTACCGGTGTCGTTATTTGCTACAATATACAATCTTGGCTGGTATTTGCTGGCATTCAGGCTCTTAGTAAGACGCAGCAGCTCTGTTGTGTGACCACCAGATCCAATACACAGTACGGTTCGAAATGATGTTGAACCTTCGTTTACTAATGTGCATTCCGAAGTGTAGATCGTGTAAAGCAAATATAGTATTCGTAGAATCAATAAAGCAAAACACGCCAGAATTATTGAGCTGATTACAGCAAATAAATCCATTTTTATCTTCGAGGTCTGGAAATAGAAAAATACATTGTATGTTCTAATAAACCAAATAACGAATGGCGTTTATTTAGTGTGTTCTGACAAATCAGATATTTACTAATTTATAGTATTGCACACAGCTGCGACCTAACACGAAATATTATCTCAATATGTAAATATTTTCTAACTTTGCAGTGCAGTTCGGCTTACGAGTTTTGCGGCACGGCACAATTAATGACATGACATTGACAACAATAAAATGCAACATTGACAATGATAACAGAGGTATTGACGATTATTTTGGCGTCACAATGTTTTGTACATTTTCCATTGTCAATCTACGTATGTTGTCAATCAGTGTTGCCGTTTTAGCGCTTTTGTCGCTAGATCTATTATTATTATATATTATTATATTAGCTAGATATTTTCAATGGTCTTAGCTTAGCGCTTAACATCTAGCCCCAAAATAATATTTAAAATATTTTTTTCAAACTGTGCGCTGTGGTGTCAAACCAAAAATTATTTGTTTAATGGAACGTAAAATTTAACTGTAATAACGTCAACATCATAAACACAATATTTTTACTCTATCTTTATCTGACAACGTCTAAAGTCTAACTTTAGATGATAAGTTAGTGACTTTAGATTAAATCTATCTCGTTTTAACTCTTAATGCTGCGTAGTTTTTGATCCTCTCAAAGGACAACTCGATGGAGATTCTCTACTCACTTTTTGCAGTAGGCAGTTATTTATAGCAGAGAACATTGAATCCGTAGTGTTAACTCAAGTCAATTCTCACCTACAGAGTCTGGCCAACGAAAGCTGTCCAAGAAAAAAGGCGGGAATTTAAAAAATCAAGAGCTGTTAGCTTGTTTTCTAGTACCGCTCAGCTGATTTTTTTTCAGTTTATAGAACTGCGTGCATGCTAAATTTCATGAAAATCAGCTGAGCGGTACTAGAAAACAAGCTAACAGCTCTTTATTTTTTAAATTCCCGCCTTTTTCTTGGACAGCTTTCGTTGATTTTGTTCATTTTCATGAAATTTAGCATGCACGTAGTTCTATAAACTACGTGCATGCTAAATTTCATGGAGATCAGCTGAGCGGTACTAGAAAACAAGCTAACAGCTCTTGATTTTTTAAAATTTCCGCCTTTTTTCTTGGACAGTTTTCGTTGGCCAGACTCTACAAACCAATTGTTGATAAAAAATAAAACATGCTACACTACAGCTACAAGCATCACGCTAACGTAATTGCAAAAGTGGCAAAAACTGTAATAAAAAGTTGCTGATGAAAGTCCTCCCACCAGCCTAAACAGCTTCTTCATTGGCTGAAGAAACTGTTGGAGCTGTAGAGTTACGTTATAAACCAATTTTAAGTTTAAGTTGCTTTGACAGCTGTCACTAATTGATTTGACAGTCGAGATACTCGAATGGAAGCGATGGTCAATATGCTTCACGCTTAGGGCGCCGCATGTACATACGATGGTGATGACAACGTAGTATCTATAGTAGTCTGTGATGACAACAGGCCTCACGCTCACCTACATGATATCGCTGTGCTCCATGCGCTTCAGGAGGGCTCTTGACAATGAAAGCCAGACAAAATAACAGCTAACGAGAGAGATACTCCTGCTCCTGGATGCCGAAAATGAGGATCACAGCAACCGCTGAGAGCGTGAAGCCAGTAGTGCAAGAACCGTGACAGTGGAGCCATAGCTCCAAGAGCTGCAGCCAGGATAATGGGCTATTTGCCCTAGACCCTACCGTACTACCCTTAATAAAGGAGGTGGAAAATATACGCAATTTCATTATAGATTTGTGTTATTCTGATATACATATAAGCTATATTTTGCAAAATTTAATCTCAATGTGTTCAGTAGTTTTTTGCGTGAAAGAGCAACAAACATCCCTACAAACTCACAAACTTTCACGTTTAAATATTAGTAAGATAAACAAAAACACTGATGCTCTTTTTATGTATTATATCGTAGCAACAAAAGATTTTTCATTACCACACTCTGGCACTTACATAGAGTGTCTGTTTAATTATTGTGGTTAAATTAAGTAGGTAACTAATATTTTTGAGCTTGGACACCATAAAATACCATTGTTCTGCATTTTCGATAAAGACATCTTTAAAATAAAGTCTTTGTACTATACAGAGTTATTGCTAATCAATTAGCATCCTTTTAGGGGCTTATTCTGTACATCAAAACTAACAAACAGCTTTTGTTCTACGACTTTTCTCAAAACTCAGAAAAAAAACAGCTGTTCCATACATTTTGTCGATGGTGAACGATATTTTTCTATGGAAAAACAATTTTTTTTTTTAGAATTAATAAAAGTCGTAGAACAAAAGTTGTTAGTTTTGATGTAAAGAATAAGCACAATGCACATAAAAGGATGCTAATTCATCTAATTGATTAGAAATAACCCTGTAGTGTATATCGACTTCCGGACCGCGTTTTGAGCTGAAAATACGACATAATGTATTTAGCTAGTTCTAGCGCGTTTTTGCTAAAAGGAGTTGGTAGCACTGGTTAGTCCTTCATTGAGCTCAAAAACGTAAGACAAGGCGGTATGGCCTTAAAGGCTTTAGCCTGCCCAAAATGGGCGAATAAAAAAAAAAAAAAACATTGAGTCAATGGCGAGAAGGGCAATATATAATAATGTTTTAGTTTATTAATAGAAATTACATAGATGACTTAGTGGTGTTTTGGTTGGACACTATAAGTTTCTATTTAATGTTATTGTTTATTTGGTTACTTTACAAAGAAACGCGCTGACACCCACGCGATGGAACTAATAAGAATTATTCGCTCAAGCATATTTCAATTTATCTCTCTTCTCTTCGTGTTAGGATACTTTCTCGGTGTTTTAAATATTCATTTTAGTGACAAAAACAACTACTGTATCATGACTTACATGTACGAGTATCCTCAGTTTGTGGTAAGTAAAAAACATTTCACACAACTTTTTCATAAATATCGCTATAATAATCTAATAATAATGGTCTCTTCCAGCGGTTAACTGTACCAGAAAATACAGATTACCCACAATATGGACTGTATGCTTATAGTGAAGGTAGATTAACTGAAAGAGCCAGGAAGATGTGGTATGTATTAACCCTACGAAATTGCTAAAGTCTAGCCAACTAACTGCATATTTCTGAGTAAACTAACTCATGTTTATAGTCTCGGAAATCTTAATTACATTTTTAAGTACTTATATCAAGATGAGAGAGACGATAAAACTACTCTGCTAAGCAGTGACATAACTATACCAACTGAGGCCCATGGCATATTCTTTAGATGGGGATAAAAACGGGACAATTTTTTGGGAGGTGCCCAAAAAAAGCCCTGTTGATTAATTTAGCCATAGGAAAACTAAGCCAACATAAACAATTATATTTTAACCTAGGCACACTTACTGCATGAGCACATTGAGTGCGCAGCATTTTTTGTGATAACATAAAGATTAAATTAAGTTTGATCGCAAGTGCAGCGTGTGTAATTGGGTGTTTAATTCAGTAGAAAGAAAATTTAAAGCTGGGCTATGGTGTGCTGAGATGAGATGCTAGTAATATAAACAAATTTAGTTGCACAAAGCATGAGCACGAAAATTTGCCATGTTTTTTTTTCATTATAGTATTAAAATATGGAAATTTTGTTCAAAATATTAGGTTGTTTCCGAGTTCGCGTTCCCTTGGGCCTGTGCCCTCTCGGGCTTGGGGCCCGTGGCATTTTGCCAGTCCTGCCACCATATAGTTATGCCACTGCAGTTAGGTAGCATTTTCAACATTGCCAATCAATAAGAGTTGTCATAACCAAGTAGCAGGCTCAATTTTGAAGAATTTTCTTTATAATTTTTATCAAAAACTGTCCATTGCCTTTACTTTTTATTGCATTACTAGACGCAGCATATAAGTGTAGCGATAAGCGAAGTGTGGAGGGGATGGCTGCGCATGAAAATGGATTTAGTATGGTGGTCATTATGCGCAGCCTTCCCTTCCATAGTACCCTCAGTGCTAGACTTACATGCTGCTACCTGTAGTTATCTAGTGAATCATCAATGAAATATTTTTTTTCATAGGTTTGATGGGATACCAGTGCTATTTTTACCAGGAAATTCTGGCAGCCATATGCAAGCCCGCTCAATAGCATCTGTTGCATTGAGAAAAGCTCTGTCAAGTGGATATGACTTTCATTTCGATTTCTTTACAAGTAAGTCAGTAGTCTAATAAAATATATCTGGATTCAATAGCACAATAAATTCAATCCCTGTAATATTGTTTGTGATTTGTTTAAAAACTTTGTATATCTGAACAGTCATTACTGCTTCCTGTATAGTATGAATCATACAAGTCGGTGGACGTGAAGTTAGCTACAAGTTGCACAATATCCAATCCTGACTGAAGCTCACATAAAGCTGTGAGTTGATTGGATATTCTGCAGCTTGTAGCTAACTTTACATCCACCAACTTGTATAATTCATATTATAACAGTTTACAATTTTGAGATAACATTGACTAAAAACATTTACTGCTTTGGTAAATTTCATTCTACAAAAATTAATGGTTTTCTGTAGGCTGCCTGGTGCCATAGGACATCCAGAAATAGAGGATACTGGTGTCATATAGAGGAAGCCTATGTCATCGACGAACAACCTAATTTTTAACTATTTTGAGTATGAAATGATTTTGATTTTATAGTGCGTCCCACACTAGGTTTATCTCAAAGAGTTATTTTTTCGATAAACATTTCAAAAATTCGTCGCGATTGCAGGACTCGAAAACCTGCGTCTTCGGATCACTAGCCCGACGCTCTCCCAACTGAGCTAATTTGCAGTCCTGACTTCTCGTCGAATTTGTGAAGTGTTTATCATTTTAACTAGCTCAGTTGGGAGAGCGTCGGGCTAGTGATCCGAAGACGCAGGTTCGAGTCCTGCATTCGCGACGAATTTTTGAAATGTTTATCACAAAAATAACTATTTTGAATATGTTGATAAAAATAAGGAATAAAGGTTATTTCTATATCATTTTAACCATTCATATAAAACATGTTTATTTCAGTAAGCACAAATGAAGAGCTATCAGGGTTGTATGGTGGTGTACTCCAAAGTCAGACTAAGTTTGCAGCTGCAAGCATATCCACAATCTTGAGTTTATACAAGAGTAATAAGTATACAAAATTTGTACCCAATTCTGTGATACTTATTGGACATTCTATGGTATGTATGATGATCTTCTACTAACAAAATATGTATGTTCATTTATGGATGTAAAGGCTGTTTTTGACATTGTGAAAGTACTACCCATGTTTAAAAACGAAGCATAAGCTTTGATGTTTAAATAAATATATTTTGTTTAATAAAAACTTCGAGCAAATATCTATAGAGTCACAAACGTGCAAAAAAAGTGTCAGAGGCAAAACTCTGCCCAAGCTATTTAGTGAGCATGCTTTTTAGTTAGTCGTAATGCGATTGCAAGCCGATAACAACAACGCCACGAGATGCCAAACTGCTCGGTTACAAGCACTAATTAGGTGAAATAACATCGGGATTCGAAAAAACGGGTCATTGTGAATTAGAATCTTAAAATTAATTAAATATCTAAGTCGGTATGGCGCTCGGACATTTTTTTACTACTTTCACCTAGGTACTGTGGCTCTGTAGTTATTTGTTCGAAGAATAATAATTATTTTTAGCAAAAAATGGCAAAACCGCCTTCCATCGTGTACAAAATTCGAATATTTCGCTCGAATCGTCATTATTGTTGATTTATCAAAAACGGCTCAGCCGATTTCTGTAAAATTTAAATGAGACTGCCTCAGGAGCATACCCTTTCAAACAAAAAAATAACGTTTCGATTAGGTTCACAATTGGCGAAATTATCGATGTTCATCGTGTACAAAATTCGGATATTTCGCTCGAATTGCTTACATTATTGTTGGTTTTTACAAAAACGGCTCAGCCGTTTTGTGTAAAATTTAAATGAGACTGCCTCGGGAGCATACCCTTTCGAACAAAAAAAGAATGTTTCGATTAGGTTCACAATTGGCGAAATTGTCGATGTTCATCGTGTACAAAATTCGGATATTTCGCTCGAATTGCTTACATTATTGTGGGTTTTTACAAAAACGGCTCAGCCGATTTCTGTAAAATTTAAATGAGACTGCTTCGGGAGCATACCCTTTCGAACAAAAAAAAAATGTTTCGATTAGGTTCACAATTGGCGAAATTATCGATGTTCATCGTGTACAAAATTCGGATATTTCGCTCGAATTGCTTACATTATTGTTGGTTTTTACAAAAACGGCTCAGCCGATTTCTGTAAAATTTAAATGAGACTGCCTCGGAAGCATACCCTTTCGAACAAAAAAATAATGTTTCGATTAGGTTCACAATTGGCGAAATTATCGATGAATATACACAAAAAAAAATACATACACACGAACATAGAACCTCCTCCTTTTTAGAAGTCGGTTAAAAAGGCTAAATTTTTAAGTCACATGCATGCAATTTGGATAGAATAAGTAAATTATAAAAGATATGTTGTACTCAGTGGTGTGTTTAGGGCCTCGAACTCTACTTTAGGGTAGATAATAAGATAGATAGGTAGATACAGATAGCGCGCGAGTTGAATGCAGTCAGTCTGAGGTAAAGAGCGGGAGCATCTCCCCCCGCTATCGGCACGCCCCACCTCACGCGCCTGGGCGGGTTGGGCGTGCGGATAGCTTCCTAAGCTCTGCATTCAACTCGCACGCCTACTGTAGATTCTAAGCGCATTCTAATATGTCAATGGAATAAATGAATTTTGAATTTGAATTTGGATTACATTGTAATCAGTACCTATGTTATTTCGCGTGACGGTTGCCGCAAACGAATAGACATATCCTGTGTATTTTTTATCATAATCGGCAATATACCATATTATCGGCTGCCTCGGTGGCTCAGTGGTTAGTGACCCTGACTTCTGGGTCAAAGAGGCGTGGGTTCGATCCCCACCCAGGGCAAACATTTGTGTGATGAATATAGGTGTTTGCTCTGTGTCTGGGTGTTATTTAGGTACTATCTATATAAGTATGTATTTAAAATATGTTTATGTAGTATATCAGTCTCTGGCAGCCATATCACAAGCTATGCTTAGTTTCGGGTCAGAGACCGTGTGTAAGATGTCCCCTAATATATTTATCCTCAAAAATATATACTTCCGGATTCTGCTAATATTCTTTACTATTATTCTTCTTTTTTTTCAGGGAGGACTGATTGCTAAACGTCTTTTAGCATATCCCAGCACATTAAACACTACAAAATTAGCTATAACACTAGCTGCTCCCTTAGAAGCTCCTGTGGTGACATTTGACGTCACCATCAATGACTTTTACACACTTATGAACTATGAATGGGAAATGAATATAAATAGCAATAGAGAGGAGATGAACAAAGTGTTGATCAGCTTTGGAAATGGGCCGAGAGATCTCTTGATGCCAGCTGGTTTGACATCTTCGAATGAGAGCTTTATAAGTGCATTGGTAAGATTCATTTTTATATCCTTGATGTTGTTAAAATTTATCTTAGTTTCTTCTACGCGAGTCAAAATACTTTCTGACTACATACGACAAAGATATCAAAAATAATCGAGCCCATTCAAGATATGAATTTGCCCCTGCAATATCATCAGCAGCTGGCAGCTTGTTTCAGCTCACTGCTGGACGTAAGCTTTATTCCTCTTTCGCCAAACATTTCTATAGTTCGGCCGTTCAGAGAATGCGTTCCTGACAAGTCATCTTGAAAAACTATGTACTTAAGGGCAAAAAACATTAAGATCATTATTGTAGAAAATAAAATTTCGCATCTTTTGTTTCCATTAAACTTTTTTGTAAAACTTACCGTTTACGATTTATGGCCCATTTAATGAAATTTCATTAAATGAGCCATAAATCGTAAATTGTAAGTTTTACAAGATGCGAAATTTTATTTTCTACAATAATGATATTAATGTTTTTTGCCCTTAAGTACATAGTTTCCGAGATGTCGGCCAAATACATTTTTCCAAGATGACGTGTCTGGAACGCATTCTCTGAACGGCCGAACTATAATTTGAGCTATAAATCTTAATACTTAAATCCCAAAAAAAATATCCTACTTTTTGGTCAGTTGGGTAAAAACGTATGTATACGATTAGTGAGAACGAAAAAATACGCAGTGTCGTGCTGCCAAGGTTTCTTTCGGCGTTTTCTCGATTTGTCTCTGATATATTGTGAACCTTGTTCGTAGATCAGTATTTATCATAATATTTATTTTATTCTGTTTTTAGTATATGTTGTTATAGCGGCAACAGAAATAAGTCATCAGTAATCAGTGAAAATTACAACGTTCTAATGCGGTTCATGAGATGCAGTCTGGTGACAGACGGACGGACAGCGGAGTCTTAGTAGGTAATAGGGTCCCGTTTTTACCCTTTGGGTACGGAACCAGCCCTTAAAAAGCATACAGTCGAATTGAGAACCTCCGTTTTTAAAGTCGGTTAAAGCAGTTTGAGCCGCGCGTGCCGCCCATCTTCCGTACCCATGAAACCAACCCAAATTTTTAACATATATTTTTTGCAGAATTTTTTTAAACTGATTTCCATATTGTTCAATAGAATGATATGGTAATAAAATATACGGAAGGAACACGGTTACAATCTTATCTAAGTAATCAAATAAAGTGTAGTTCGATTACCACTTGTAATCTCTGATACAGAATCAATTTAACCGATAAAAGGGCCTATGCCTACTATTATGTTTCTATGGTGATCTTATATAGTTTTATGCTCAAATTGTACCTAAACTGAATTAGAACTTGTAGGTGTTATCTACATAGGATTTGGGCGTCTGTTAATCAATACATAGTATAAAATAAAGTCGCTATTTTGTCTGTATGCTTAAACCTTTAAAACTACGCAACGGATTTTGATGCGGTTTTTTTTAATGGATAGAGTGATTCAAGAGGAAGGTTTATATGTATAATACACCTGTGCGGGGCGGGTCGCTAGTACTGCATAAAAGGATTATGTTCTCTACAAAAATATTCTTGAGTAATATTATACTCTTGATCCTTGAACACTTGTGCCCTGTGAAAACCACTCAAATGTGACTGCAAGAAAAATTACAAACAACATTCTAAAAGATAATAAGTAGATAGAACTAGCACATTTAATGTTGTTTTTAAAGTTTCGCGATTTGAACACATTATTATATATACTACGGGACTAATTGTGCACGAAAATTACGAGATAAATAAATACCTCATCATCCCGACGTTTCGACCGAGTTACATCGATTGTGTCACGGGTAGACTTTAGTGCGCGATTAGTCCCGTAGTAAATAATAATAGCACATTCAATTCATTAGGTACATTTACGTAAAACAATAGTCTATACCTATCTGTATACTTTTATATAATTTATTAATCGATAAAATAATGATAGCGATCGGCATAATTTGCTGAGCTGTGTTCATAATCTTATCTTTCTAATATATAAAAATTTCGTGTCATAGTGTTTGTTATCAAATTCCGAAACGGCATGACTGATTTTTAAGGTTTTTCGTGTATATTTGATAGGTCTGAGAATAGGTCTTAACTGGTTTTTTGAACCCATGCAAGAGTGACCCTCTCAATATGAATCAATATGAATTAAAATTTACATAATATCGGTACTGGGTCTGGATTTTAGTTGTCCTTCACTTTTTGTATCCCGTGGCACTTCGATACCTACAAGAAATCTTAGTATTTATACTATGGATGTATTACTGTACAGTAGCAGTAGTAGAGTACTAGTTAGTTGTTGCACCTAGTTATTTGTCAGCGCGACAAACTTATCATAGTTTTGCAGCACCTATTTTATTTAGTAAGAATGTATGTGTGTGAATGATTAATTAATAAAAAGTAATCGTTATTTACTGCAGACCACAGCAGTACCAGGAGTGTGGGTGTCACCAGACCACGTCTGTATAGTCTGGTGCAAGCAGCTAGTAATGGCCATCAACAAATACCTGTTCTCAATAGTGGACCCTATGACGGAACAGATATCTGAAGACCAGACCATTATTAAAGCAAGAGCGATACAGTACTTTCAAGTAAGTAAAACCCACTATAAACTTCTTATTTATCTATTTTCCACTAAAATTTTAAAGTAAATGGTGATTTCGTAGATACCTACCTACTCAACTTTCGAATAAATAATTCTACTGTACCAGCCTTTTTTAATAGTCCACTGCAGGACGTAGATCTACCCACGAAGGGTGATTGGGCCATATCCACCACGCTGGCCCAGTGCGGATTGGTGGATTCACACACGCCATCGAATTTCTTCTACGGATGTATTCAAGTTGCCTCACGATGTTTTCCTTCACCGAAAAGCCAATGGTGTGAAATTCCGTACATAAGTTCCATAGAAATTCATTGGTACGGGTTCGGGATTCGAACCCACGACCTCACGATTGCAGGGCGGGTGTTACTACCACTAGACCACCACGGCTCTCTATAAATAAGTCAGGATTGTCAGTAACTCTAAATAAGAATAAGTTCCACACATTAAGTACTCTGTTTTTTCCACACATTATACTTTAAACCAATTAGATTATTTTAGACCGTGGTGGTCTAGTGGTAGTGACACCTGACTTACAATCGTGAGGTTATGGGTTCAAAATCCGGTCCCGTATACCCGTACCAATGAGTTCTTAGGAATGTATGTACGGTTTTTCACATCACCGGCTTTTCGGTGAAGGAAAACATAGTGAGGAAACCTGCACATGTCCATTGAAGAAATTTCATGGTGTATGTGAATCCACCAACCCGCACTTAGCCAGCGTGATGGATATGGCCCAATCACCCTTCGTGGGGAGGCCTACGATCAGTATGGCACGGTTCTTTAAACCAAAACATTATATATCAATTAGTATGTTTCAAAGTATGAGTCTCTTTCGACATGTTTGTTGCTTGGTTTAAATTCAGAACGAAAACAGAGGGGTTCGCGAGGGTACTCGCTTTCAAGAAAAGATCTCCGACTAGTGACACTCTGGACTCGACTTTACCCCAGTCCACTTAGACACGAATTTTGCTGGATCATTTTTTAATGCAGTTCATTGGTTACATTTCCAGACTTATGATTAATTCGAAGTTCCGGGTAATGTTAGAAATTGCTGCATCTCTATAATCTGAGCAGATAATCATAAGCACACATAATATACAACTTAACAAGCTTCGAGCAAATATCTGTAGAGTCACAATCGTTCAAAAAAAGTGACCGAGCCAAAACCCTGCACAAACTACGTAGTGGGCAGGTTTTTTAGTTAGACGTAAGGCGATTACAAGTCGACTACAACTCCGCGCGATGTCAAAGTGCTCGGTTACAAGCACTAATTAGGTGAAATAACGTCGGGATTAGAGAAAACGAGTCATTGTGTAAATATCTAAGTCGGTATTTATGAAGGCGCTCGGACATTTTTTTACATTTTCACTTAGGGACTGTGGCTCTGTAGATATTTACTCGAAGCTTACAAGATATATATTTTATTTAATCAAAATCAGATAGTCTTAGATAATGCAGTCACTTTGAAATGCAAGCAGCACTTTCGCCTCTTGTAAAGATGTTATTTTTAGTCTCTGATACCATCTTCCGTTTCAATAGTGACATGTTTTTCTCAAACTTTAAGGGCTTAACAGATATCTGTGACATTTGGTATGTGAAGTGTGTATCTTGCATCGATTGTTGTATCGTGGATTATCATGAAGTGTTTATTTACACTTGAAAATGTTTGTCTTTATCAATAGACAGTAAACAAGTATTTTTAAATGTCAAGTTACGTAGTCAAGTAACTATGAGCTGATAGCATTTCTGCAAATGCTTATTTAAATTATTTTATTTTATTTTGTATTTAAATTAATGATCCACAGACTCCAGAGTCTGTGCCCTTTGTTAACTAAGTTACAATTGAAAGAATGCGACTGTACAATAGAGATGGGTTAGTTTAAATCTTAGTCTAAGTTAATAGTAGTTTCAGTGCATTGCGTTTAGCCAAGTCAGAGGCTTTCAGGCGACCTAAAAACTCTGAACCTGGCTAGCCACCCGGCCTATACGAACTTACTTACTTAGTGCATTGCGTGAATGCCGCGAGCAAACCGGCGACCCGCATGCAGCACCCGATCACGAGAGTGTGACGCATGTGCCAGCCATAAATAAATATTAGGGGACATCTTACACACGGTCTCTGACCCCGACTAAGCAAAGCTTGTGATATGGCTGCCTATACTACTAACTACTGATATAATACATATATGTACAATTACATATTTTTAAATACATACTTATATAAATAGTACCTAAATAACACCCAGACACAGAGCAAACACTAATGTTGATCACATAAATGCTTGCCCTGAGTGGGAATTGAACTGTTTGATCCAAAAGTCAGGTTCACTAATCACTGAATCTCCGAGGCAGTCATTTGAGAAGTGATTGACAGTGCAGGTCGAATCATAGATTATCTACAAGCTGCGCACATCCCCTCTCTAACATTGTGCATATATTGCTACTGCACAACCACTCGTTTCGTGTTCACACACGCCAAATAGTTTTATGCGGTCATAACACAGGTCTACAAAAATATCTTTTTAGGGTTCCGTGCCCAGAAGGTAAAAACGGGACCCTATTACTAAGACACCGCTGTCCGTCCGTCTGTCCGTCTGTCTGTCTTTCACCAGGCTGTATCTCATGAGCCGTGATAAGTAGAACGTTGAAATTTTCAGAGATGACGTATTTCTGTTGCCGCTATAACAACAAATACTAAAAATAGAAAAAAAAATATTTAAGGGGGGCTTCCATACAACAAGTCTGATTTTGTTTCCCGTTTTTCGCTCGATATTAATAATGGTGACAGGTAGATGCTTGAAATATTCACAGAATATGTAGTTAAATAATCTCTTTTAAAATAAATATTTAAATTAAAATAAAATGAATATTTAAAGGGGGCTCCCAAACAAGAAACGTGATTTTTTGCTCGGTGTTAATAACGGCAACAGGAAGATGCTTAAAATATTCACAAAATATTAAGTTTTATATGCCTTTAAAAAATAAATAGTAAAATAAAAATAAAATATGTATATAAAGGGGGCTTCCATGCGGTACGGAACTATTCGTTCGCAAGTCTAACTCGCACTTGACCGATTATTTTTTTCTATTTCACTGAGTATTTTTGTTTCTCTTACTAGGCAAATAGGTCCATGACCCTCGATCCCGACATACCCCGAGCGAATGCTACAATGATCGCCGACGCCTTCTGGTATGAAGACAATAGAAGAATCTACCAAGTGTCACGACCAGAGATTGACAAGTAAGTACTCTTTTTAGGGTTCCGTAACCAAAGTGTAAAAACGGGACCCTATTACTAAGACTTCGATGTCCGTCTGTCTTGTCTGTCACCAGGCTGTATCTCATGAACCGTGATAGCTAAACAGCTGAAATTTGTACAGAAGATGTATTTCTGTTGCCGCTATAACAACAAATACTAAAAACAGAATAAAATAAATATTTTATGGGGGAGTTTTTTCTCGCTATTAAAAATGGCAAGAGGAATGGGGCTAAGGGGGCTCCAACATGCTACGGAACTCTACGTGCGCGAGTCCGACTCGCGCTTGGCCGATTTTATTTTTGGTAACGGTGGGGAATTTTTTTACACTGTCCAGCTGCGCATTGGGGTGCAACTAGGTTTTGTGGACTTTACCACTAAAACTCCTTGGTGGCCGCCCTAAATGCTTTTTAATTGGCACTGGCTCACCGAGATCCTTGTAATATTTATACTATTCTTCTGAGACCCAGGGTTTTTTGAAGCTTTATTTTTAGTTGAAGAAAAATAGTACCCACCAACAACACAACTCGATAGCCATTAAAATATTTAATATACTTCCAATTGAAATAAAGGAAATTGAAGTCGAGGTCTATTTTGCAAAAGTATTGAATACTACTTATCAGGAAATGCTATCATATATTAAACGATTATCTATTGGACGATCTTAAAACAACAAACTGAAATAAATCGCTCCGCACTATATTACTATACTCATTTAGAGTCATGTGTATAACTCATACTGAACATGTTACTTAAGACTCGCATGTAAATGTAACATAATATTATGTTGCAATAAACTATTGACTATGAAACTAAAACCCGTGGTTATTTCTGAAAACAGTATCGGAAATCACAAAGGAAAAACTGCATTAAAATATTAACCTACCTATTCATATCATATAGTCGAATTATTTCACAAAACAACAGATACGTAAACATTGGCGTTTCTCCAGGTAATCGTGAACTTGTTCGTATTTTAGGATTTCCGAGTTGCGTCATCTACTAGTATCTTCCCTCAAGGTCTCAAGGGAAGGTGAAGTGACGTTGTTGTATTCATTACAATGAATGAATAATTACCTACATTTTTTTTTATTTTTTATTTATTATTATCAACAAAAGGTTACAATATAATATACATATTTAAGTAACACTAAAATCCTTGCAAAGGTTTGTCGTAGTGTTAAGTTCTACGCCCAATAATTCAATTCAAAATGAACAATCGGTAATTCGTGCGAAACCGCAGGTAGCCGAGCGAGAGTGCTCGCGTCGCACTCTGTTTGTCAATAAATAAATAATTTATTTTCAAGAAAAAATAATCTACACAAACATTTCAGAACTGATATACTTAACCTTGACTCTTATACTAGAATCCTATGTTACAGAAGACAGTCTCTTGATCTCTTCCCAATTTCGTTGAATTCTTGTATCTAGGCCGAAACAAACTTTTGGCGGCTGTTATCTGTTAAGTGAGCTTCAGTTAGGATTGGGGTTTGCGCAGCTTGTAGCTAACTATACAGCCGTCAAGAAGTTTGATTCGACTTAAATCGACAGATGAAATCGACTTTTCTCCTTATACGTGGGCTGCTATTTATATTTCTGACCTAATCGTGAAAACACATATATTTATGATTGAATTTGATTTTGTTGCATTAAATAACATTTTCCATGAAGATCATTGCTAGTTTTCATTCATTTACATCAATTTCAGAAGTACTTTTTCCATTTCGAATTAAGTAGGTACCTATTTCTTAGCATTTGTCAGAATTTCGTCAATTTTGCCAAAAATCAACGCATATAATTCGTTTTTACGGTGAAATGATTATGTAATATTTAATTATTGTATGTATGTCATATTGATGCCCATAAAAGCTTCTATCTTACAGTGTATCACATAATGATACACTGAACTGGCCTAAAAACTCTGACACCAGGGCTAGCCACCCGGCCTATACGAACTTACTTACTTACTTACATAATGATATCGATTTATTAAATCATACATAGTATTGATATTTCCTAGCCCAACTACTGATTTTAGACGATCTTCATGAAACTAATCCTGGAATGAAGTTCAAGAATACAAGAATAACAAATATTAGTTTTTTGCACAGTTTCAAAATAAAGTACAGTATATAGTTGCAGTATAAAAAAAGAAGTCCATTGTTACACTTTTGTTTTGATAAATCCACGTCGAAAGTTATGTAAAATTTGCGCACAATAATATTGACGACTAGATTTAATTTTTTGCTCTTTATGATTTTTTCAAAGTACTGTAAAAAAAGTAAATCGTGCTCAATTGAAAATGTTTTGATATAAATTAAGTTAAAAAATGTTCAAATTTCCGGTAGGAACCTCGGTTTGCACATGGTAACACTAATTCTTGTCGAGGCCAGAAACTTAAGCATCGCCCTATGTAAATTATTGATACGATTTGTTTGATTTTAATACAGTTATTTTGACAGGTGCCATAGAAAAGAACCTTTTCTATTGTAGTAAAGTCATTCACTGTGTCTGTTTTCAGAACGACGTACCTAATGATACGGCTGGTCAAGTTTCCGCAAAACCGCTTCGTGGCGGTGGAGTCTGTGAATGTCGATGATAAAGAGTGGATTTTCGGATGCAACGCCAAGTTCACTCATCATATGCATCGATACTGGTAAGTTTCGATAAAAATATTATATGTAACTATTATGTATATAATATGTTGCCAGTGATGACTTATGGCATGGCACAGAAATGTGGTCTCTCACCTTGGGCCTTATTAATAAGTTCCAAGTAGCCCAACGAGCTATGGAGAGGGCTATGCTCCGAGGCTCTCTGCGAGATCGAATCAGAAATGAAGCGGAGATACGTAGAAGAACCGAAGTTACTGACCGATGAGATCGAAAAGTACTCAAGTAGAGACCACGTACCAGCAAGCGCAGCATAGGTCATCGCTGCTTCCAACCGGCTTTATTAGAGATATAGATCTCCAGCTTATAGCTAACTTCACATCCGCCGACTATGATTAGGCCTATACTTACCGTGGAATAGATATTTTTATATTATGATGACTTAATCGAACGTGTTCTTAGCAGTTATTCGAGTAATAAATATGTTTTTTAATTGTGTTTTAGCAAGCACGCCACCTCACTAACAGAGTTGAGTAGATGGACGGGCGCGGCGAACGACTTTGGTCGTCGGAAACTGGCCACCGTCCACCTCCACAGCATAATGCAGGCTTACCCCGATTGGACGCATGTCATCGTTAAAGTGTCGCCTACTAGGAAACCGGTAAGCTGTATTAATTGACAAAGTTGGAAATGAAATGAATGAATAAGCTCAAAGTAGCCCAACGTGCTATGGAGAGGGCTATGCTCGGAGTCTCTCTGCGAGATCGAATCAGGAATGAGGAGATTCGCAGACGAACCAAAGTTACTAACATAGCCTAACTAACAGATTAGTAAGTTGAAATGGCAATGGGCAGGGCACATAGCTCGGAGAACTGATGGCCGATGGGGCAGTAAAGTTCTTGAATGGAGACCACGCACCGGCAAGCGCAGCGCAGGACGTCCACCGACCAGGTGGACCAATGATATTATAAAGACCGCAGGAACGCGCTGGATGCAGGCCGCTTCCAACCGGCCTTATTGGAAATCCAAGGGGGAAGCTTATGTTCAGCAGTGGACGTCCTACGGCTGATAATGATGATGATGAAAGTTGGTAATCGAATCGAAAATTACATGAAAGAAGAATGTTTAGAAGACTATAAAAATATATACGCAGTGTATCGACGAAGGGAACGGATGTTATACATAGTAATCATTATTAGGAATTTATGACCAACATTTACTATAGAACCAAGACCTATGCAAAAAATAATTAGCTGTTCTGTATCAGTATTTTGTCTAAAGTCAAAGAAGTTTTTTATGGATTTGTTTTTTTTTTCGCAACTTCTATGCCGCTCAAATTATGTAGTACTATATTTTAAAAATTAACGTTCCAATTTTTTTTTATTAGGTTTAGGATCACTTACTGAGCATATAATGAGAAAATGCTGACAGATCCAGGTGGAGCTTGTAAAAATACGAGATATCGGCTAAAAATGTTTTTAGCCGATATCTCGGAAACTATGGTCACTTTAGGGCAAGTCATGGAGACCATTATTGTATAGAATAAAATTTTGCATCTTTTGATTCAAAGGATGTAAACTTTTTTTCCAAAATTTTATTCTCTACAGTAATGGTCTCCATAGCTTTTGCCCTAAAGTGTATAGTTTCCGAGATATCGGCCAAAAACGTATTTTCAAGATTGCGCTTGAAGCTCCACCTGAATCTGTCAGCATTTCGTTATTTTATGCTCAGTAAGCGATCCTATACCTTATAAAAAAAATTGGATCGGAAATTTAGTGCAAAGTTGAATTCCATTTTTACTGACGTATGTAGTCTGTTTCTTTTTCAGATAACTCTAAACGTCGACATAAACGACCACGCCTCCCGCCAAATCTACGTACACGTGCCTTCAGAGTTTTCCTTCTCAAAAACCACTATTATAAGTCAAACCGAACCCGACAGCCTGTACTACGAAATAATATTGAAAGACTTTAATATGATACACCAAGCGTATCTGCTATATGTAGAACCCACGGAGAGCTGTAAAGCGGTCAGTTATCACGTGTCGGGAGAGGTCCACGTACCTTGGGCCAAGAATCATGAGTACTTTCATTATTTTACGTAAGTACCTATATTCTTTTAATTTCATTTTGACTTGTGATCTACACTTCCTTTAAAGATCGCGTGTACTCTCTGAATCCTAACGCTTTTGAAAACAAGATTAATAAATAAATATTAGAGGACATCTTGTACACGGTCTCTGACCCCAAACTAAGCAAAGCTTGTGATATGACTGCCAGAGACTGATATACTATATATACATACTTACCTATATATATCCTAAATAACACCTAGATGCAGAGCAAACACCTATGTTCATCACATAAATATTTGCCCTGGGTGGGGATCGAACCCATGCCACGCCCACCCAAGTTTATTTTATGATTTCACATTTCTTCCTTCTACTATCTTATCTTTTTAGGGTTCCGTACCCAAAGGGTAAAAATTTTACCCTATTACTAAGACTTCGTTGTCCGTCTGTCTGTCTCTCACCAGGCTGTATCTAGTGAACCGTGATAGATGGAATGTTGAAATTTTCACAGATGACGTATTTCTGTTGCCGCTATACTAAAAACAGAAAGAAATAAATATTTAAGGGGCTCCCATACAACAAACGTAATTTTTTGCACGATATTAATAACGGCAACAGGAAGATGCATGAAATATTGACAGAATAAAGTTGTATACGCGTATTCCCTTCAAAAATAAATAATTTGATAAAAATAAATATGTTAAGGGGGGCTTCCATACGGTACGGAACCCTTCGTGCGCAAACCCAACTCGTACTTGGCCGATTTTTTTAAACAGTTCTGTTTAAGTACAATACTCATATTTTGCCTGTATTTAATTTTTTTTGAAATTTATTATTTCAGCCATAACAAGCGAACTCCTATGAAATTGCGACTGTACAAAAGCAACCCCAATGTCACTTCTGGGTTAGACACCACAGAATATGTTAAAGTGACTATTTTACTGGATCCGCAGTGTACTTTTACACTGAGGTGAGTATAAATAGAATTGGAATTAGAATTTTTTATTGACCTTATAACTACGTATGTTACATTAGGTACAGATAGCGCGCGAGTTGAATGCAGTCGGGGTCTGAGGTAAAGAGCGGGAGCATCTCCCCCCGCTATCCGCACGCCCCACCTCACGCGCCTGGGCGGGTTGGGCGTGCGGATAGCGGGGGGAGACATTCGCATTCCTAAGCTCTGCATTCAACTCGCGCGCTATCTGTACGTCAAATTTACAAACAAAAGAAAATCATAATTATATAAATCTTAGAAGTCTGATAATATGTTACTTTTAAAGTTATTCCATTTACTGACCACTAATCAGTCTAGTCTCTGCGAGATCGAATCAGGAATGAGGAGATCCGTATAAGAACCAAAGTTATCGACATAGCCCGGCGGATTGGCAAGTTGAAATGGCAGTGGGCAGGGCACATAGCACGGAGGACTGATGACCGGTGGGGTCAAAAAGCTCTCGAGTGGAGAAAACGTACCGGCAAGCGCAGCGTAGGAAGTCCACCTACAAGGTGGACAGATGACCACATTAAGACCGCAGGATTACGCTGGATGCAAGCCGCTACTAACCGGTCTTATTGGAGATCCATAGAGGAGGCCTATGTCCAACAGTGGATGTCTTATGGCTGATAGATGGATGGATAGTATTTAGGTACCTACTAATTCAGCTGACTAGGTTAATACCACGCTCTATCTGCTCGTCATCATCTCGATAACCGCGAAAAAACATAAACTGTTCTATACAAAAAGTCTATCGACTTTTGGTTAGCAGAAAAGCTGAATTTTATTTCGAGATATTTTTGAGGTTGTCTCTGAATAGCAGCCTGTATGTAAACACCTTTTAAAGTGCTTAGAAATTGAATTAAATATAAAAAATTGAAAAGAAAAAATGATTAATAATTGCTATGGCTTGGGACGTCTGCTAATTATTTATTTTTAAACAGTTCAGGTTTACCATACTCTAGGCTAGGAGTCACACTGATATAAAGCGACAGGTATTTTGCACTTTCCGACTCTCTATAGTACGATAAGCAAACAACGCTAATAAGAAGTAACACGACCCAAAAATACTAGGTACCTCATAATGTATAATTAGTTCTTGTTAGCTCTATGATACATTGTTAGCACTCTGACCTCATTGCGAGCAACGTTTGTTTCAGTATATCATCATCTTAGTACCACCGTTTGGCCAAGCTTGCCAGCAACTACACGCCAACCTTAGTTCTTATTCTCCTTTTCCATTGTCCTAGTTGTCAGAGCAAATGTAATGTCATTTGTATCAATATATCATCATCTTGATACCACAGTTTGGTCCAATTAGCCCGCAACTACACCAATCTTAGTTCCTATTCTCCTTTCCCATTGTCCTAGATGCCAAAGAAAATTATGAGTGTACAGGTATCTTCTAGGTCTGCGTGCTTCATCTTCGACCACAACGTCGCTTACCATCAGGCGAGTTGAAGGTCAAGAGCGGAATCATACGCGATAAAAAAAAATTAATGTTATTTGTTTTAGTATATCATCATCTTGGTACCACCGTTTGGCCCAACTAGCGCGCAACTACACACCAACCTTAGTTCCCTACGTGGCCGCTATCATTCTCCTAGCAGCTAGAGCAAATATAATGGCCTTTAGTGATAAAGGGAAGTGGATGTCGATTCATTCGGCGTTGGGCTCTGAAAGCGTCAAGCCTTATTATTCGCTGGTGTTCGCAAGACTGGCCACTATGGGATTGACGTAAGTTTAATACTTTCTTTATGATCTTCTTTTTTGTATTCAGTAAGTGAGCAGAATCTACCACCCTGCAATGAATCAGCGTTATGGTTACGGCCCAATTGCCTTTCATGAGTAGGACTCTGTTCAGCACGGGTAGCGTGGCAAAGGGACAAATTGTCTTTCCATCAATATATCCCCTCGAAGAGGAATTAAAGTATGGATTGGCAATGACACCTGACATTAAAAGTGGAAAAAATGGTTTTCTCCCTTTGCCGTGGTACCCGTGCAGAAGTGGACTTAAAAATGCCTTTACAACTTAGGCGTCGGCAAATCGTCAACAATGACAACGACAGGTTACAAGACAGCATAGCTTGTAAACTAGTTACTAAAAAATAAATATGACCTAATTTTAAGTGGTCCCTTCCTCTCATGTGATATTGCTGCACCCGACGGAGTGCAAACGCCACACTGTACCCAAAATTATATTCATTGCAATGTACTGTACGGAAGCACCACGCTGGTCTAATCCAGATTGAAAGACGTCACATATCATCTCTTCGAGTGCATATCTTCGGGGATATGCCGTAGTTAACAATTCGCAGATTTCGAAAAGAAGAAGTGCCTTACAATATAGGACCTCCAAATTATTAAAAAAAACATTACTAATTATAAAATTATTTTATCCTCCCAGCTAAGCTGCCTTAATAACTTCGTTGAAACGTTGACATTTTATTATTTTCAGGTCACTGCCATTCCTATCGTTCATATTCGAGAACGCAAGTTGGAAAAACGCCGAATTGCAACATTTCACACGTTCGTTGCTAGTGTTGCCAGCTTATATGACCGCCCTCGGTATAGTCAGTGTGGGCGTGGCGGCTATATTGGCGATTATGGTCTTCTCGTCGCAGATAGCCCATAGATTGATGTTTAGGTATGTACTTTGAAGCCAAAAACTCATCGATTCACTTCTAGAGATGCAATACTAAATGGCTGTGGAGGAAAGCTACTTATAGAATATAGGTAGCCGTCGTCTAGAGGTACACTCTGTGAAGACATCACTGGTAGTGTAAAAACGACACTTAAGTAAATAAATAGTATAGCACGGAATAAAATCAGTACCATAGATGAAGTAATACTTATTGATCAATGCCAGTACTGCATAATTAAACCCCGGCTTCGCACCGGTGTATTATACTTATAAATCTTCCTCTTGAATCACTCTTATCTATTTAAAAAAAAAATTGGTTGCCTGTAATGTCGGTATACGGCCGAAAGTTTTACGTGACAACCACTTTGAGACGAATGAGAGCGCATAACGTGAGCGGAGCGTAACGCAGTTTCTTGAAGTGTCACCCGGCAAACCAATTTATAAGACGTTGTCACGTCAAAAAACCGGATCAAAATCCGTTGCGTAGTTTTAAAGATATACGCCTACATAGGGACAGACAGACAGGGAAGCGACTTTGTTTTATACTAAGTAGGTAGTGAAGTTTAAATCCTACATTAATATGTTCACTTTTTAATATCGAATCAAATTATTTTCATTTTGTTATAAACATTCTCGCTCGTTACGCTCACGCTTAGCAAAACTAAGTTTCTTAACTATTTTCTTTTTATTCCAATTTTGCATCCCGTATGAATCCTTTTCACACACACACACACACACACACACACACTCATACTCACACACAAGAGTAGCGCTGCAAACCTTGACTCTCAAGAGATCTCGTGTATTGCAGCGTTACTCCCACACACACGCACACACAAACACACACATACTCACACATAGGAGTAACGCTGCAAACCTTGACTCTCAAGAGATCTCGTGTATTGCAGCGTTACTCCAACATACATACCCATTTGTGATATTGGTTGTAAGCTTATAGGTTTAATGCCTAAGGGCAGATGGCGACCCGTGGATTGAATGCTTCTTGAATTTTTGAAAGATTTTGAGTATTATTATTATTATTATTTTTTATGTACCTATTCTAAATTTTAGTTACCTTATTTTGGCAATAATCTCACGAACTTTAATATAATATAGTTGTCTACCATATTATCATAATGTTATCTTATCTAATTTATTTTATTATTGTATCCAAAACGGTTCACTATAATTACACTATATACCTAACTAGCGGTAGATACTGTAAACGAGAGCGCGCACAAACTGTACTCCGGCAATTCTAAACTTCATGGGTTACCAAAATACAGGCCTAGCCGAGTTTGGAACCCACTGTAAAGTGTAAAACTCTTGTCTTTAATATACTTTATGGCATATCTTCCAACAGCAATTGTAAAAAATTTTTTTGGTCAAATAAATATATTATCTTATCTTTTAGGATTCATATCCTTCCCGAGTAATTGTTTTTATGTCGATAATGATTCTTGGTGTGGCATTCCTCCTCTACAGGATAATGTGGCGCGGCGGTGGCTCGCTGGCCGAGAAAGTAGCGTCAGGTCTGCAGAAAGCTCCGATGATCGTCAGCTGTGCCATTGTGGGCGCGGCGCCATTTTCCTGTGGCGCCGCGTCGCTCGCTGCCGGCGCTGTCTTTTATGCTTTTATGGTAAGTTTTTACGCTTTTATGGTAAATCTTCCCCTTCCTCTCTTTCCTTCTACTTTTCCTTCTATTATAATTTTTATTAGCTAATTAACTTAGCTACTCAATTTTTTTACAGCTATCAAAAATGTACGAAGAATATTTAGAAGACTACTTCTACAAATTAATAGCAAAAGTAGCATCGAAAGCATGTTTTTTCTTCAAGAAAAGCAAATCGAAACGTAGTCCACAAAAATCACGCACGAATTCAAAAGGAGAAAAGATTCCCTGGAGTAATCTAGAAGAGTTGGAACAGGAATGCTTTTTGGAAGAAAATAAAATTCACGATGGAGACGACGATTTGACAAATCTGAATTTCCACATGACTTTGTTTCTGATGTGGCTAGCTGTGGCGATTGTCAATATTCCCGCTTTGTTGACGTGGGCCAGAAATTTCAAGTAAGTTAGCTGTAGTATGTATTTTATTCTTGTTAAACGTAGAACTTTGACAAAAATAAGTTTTTTTTGTATCTGCGCCTTTATTCTGTATCGAGGAGAGGAAATCTCGGCTGCATTGAGGCGCGATCCAGGTGAACTCTACCACTAAAACCCTGTTTTTTACCTACTAGATAAGTTATTATATTATACTCGTACCTAATTATTTATCACAATGGTATAATAGACTGTGTATAGAATTCGCGAACAGTTCGCACATCGGATTCCATTAGGTGTTGTATCCATTCCGCCCGTGTAGCACGGCAAGGGGAGAAAACCATTTTATCCACTCTTAATGTCAGATGTCATTGTCAATCCATACATTATTTCCTCTTCGAGGGGATATAATGGTGGAAAGACTATTAGTGCCTTTGACATGCTTCCCGTGCTGTAGTTGTTGTATGCGGTTCATATACAGCGCGACCGTAATGTAATATAACTGACAATGTTTTTGCAGGTATAGTTCAGTATTGAAGCCCGATACTTCCTACCACACGGGAGTCGTGATGTCTGCTTGCTCGATATACGTTTGGCAAATGGATGGACCCAGAAAGAATTTGTAAGCATCATAAATTATTCTAAACAAACCAAATCTGAAATCGCATTCAGTTACACATTTGAGATAATTTTACTAAAGCACTACGCTTGAGTCCTTAGTACAGGTTTTGCATAGTTTATACTAAGCGCCACACAAATCGGCGGATGGGAAGTTATGCTCAGAACGCTGCGCAAACGCCGAAATATAGGTATGCGCGGGAGCCAGAGAGACGAGACGCCGAGGTACACCCGCCCGCCAACCTCATGCCTCCCGCGCGCTCCCTACGCATTGTGCACACATGCGCAATAATTAGCGAATCACGGCGGCGGCTAACTTCTGATCCGCCGATTTGTGTGGCGCTTAGTATACCCAAACTTTTCTTCCATACATTTGGTTTAGTTCTTCCTCTTTTCCGCCAGGGTCGCTGTACAAAAATGTAAAGAGCTATACGGAAACAACTGTAGTTTCAATTTAGGCGTAAACCTAACCCCTCAGATTCTATAAACTATTTAATAATTTTTAAATTCTGTAGCTATACGTATATTTTATAGTTTAAATATTTTTTGACATTCAAATTTTTTACAGGAGATACTACGAAGCCGTGTCATCACTTCTCTTTACGATGTCCATCTTCATACTTGCACTTGGACCCTTCTCCCTAACAATAGTCAATTATGGCGTCGCTTTCATGTTCCTAATAATAACTACGCAACAAATCCTCGACAAAGAAATCGATTCTGAAAACAAAAATGATATAATTCTACCTCAAATTGATAACAAAGAAGCTACAAACACATGCCCAGCGCAAGAAACAAGCAAACAAAAAGAACAAGAAAATGAAACCGCTGATCTTAAAAAAGAAACACCTTCGCAAGAAAAAGAACAAAGTGAAAGTCCGAACGTGGATTGCGAATGCAGTGAAAGTCGAATATATTCAGTCTTTAGGAATCTTAGAGAGAAGCTTAGTTTTAACAACGATCTTTGATAGATCTAGTTCTTTACTGTTCTGTACTCCTAGTACGAGTTTGTAGAATTTACGCGCTCGATATTAGGGTAGATGCACTGGTTGTGGCCACTGACCCGGTTTCGGCCATTTGATGTCAAAATCATGGCATAAATAGATTATAAACAAAAACCAAAAATATTGTTTGTGTGAATATTAAAGTCTGTTTTTTTTTAAATACAACTGTAACATTAAAATTTCGTACACAATCATTAAAAAGTGACTAAAATGACATTAGAGATGGCCACCACCGGTGCTTCTACTATAGTTGACGTAGATAACAATTTTGTGTGGAAATAAAACCGCAAACTCGATGACAGTAGATGGCGCTGTAAACTACAGAAAGTTGTCACCATCATATCAGTCGTAGGACGTACTGCTGGACGTAGGCCTCTCCAATGGACCTCTAATAAGTCCAGTTTGGAAGCGGATCGCATCCAGTGTGTTCGTGCGGTCTTCATCGGCAAATGAAACTCACAGAAAAAATTGTACCTTTACACTATTTGCGCTGTAGCATGGTGCGGGTGACGCTTGCTTTTTTTAAAAAAAAAAATTAGGGTTTAATTGGTCGCGATTTACAAATTAGGACTTTGTACTTCAGCTGTACCGAATTCGTAATATATTAAATAATTAATAACTGTAGTAAATAAAATTAAAACCTAATTAAATTTAAAAAAAGCAACTGTCACCCGCGCCATGCTACAGCGCAAATAGTGATCGAGCGCGTAAAAACTTGACTAACTCAAATGAGTACTTCCACTCTGCCCCACCAAAGCGCCCCACTGGTGGGGCAGATTCCACTCCTTCATTTTTTGGAGTGGAAACTGCCCCACTCGTCTCATCTTGGTGGGGCACTCACTTTTTAGACCAGTGGAATCTGCCCCACCAGGGGTGTAGCGCGATTTCAAATTAAATTGTTAGAGCCATGTAGTGTGAAATTTGACTAAAAAGTTTAGTCATTATAACGCCCCACCAAAAGAACAGATAAGTGAAGACATCGAATGCAAAATATTAAGAAGATTGTAAGCTAAAAGCAAAATTATCTGAAGTAAAAAAATACGGATTGTATGTAGTTATATTATTTATGTCGCAAATATTTTCGAAGTCATCGTAAAGTAAATGAAAATTATAAATTGAATATTATCATTCAATTTATAATAATCCATTCATTGTAATAATCTTTAATATAATCAATAAGCCGAATCAAAATTCTTGGCGGCTGTTATGTTAGCTACAAGCTGCGGATAACCCAATGCTGACTGAAGCTCACTTAACACCTGCGCGAGGATCGGGTTACGCTAAGCTTGTGGCTAACTTTATATACGCCAAGAGGTTTGCTTCAGCCTATAATGAATGTAGTCTAGTTTTATTTTGAAATCGACGCCAGTATTCTAAGCGCCACACAAGTCGGCGGATGGGAAGTTATACGCAGAACGCAGCGCAAAAGCCGAAATATAGGTATGTGCGGGAGCCAGAGAGACTCGCGCCGGCACACCCACCCGCCAACCTCATGCCTCCCGCGCGCTCCCTACGCCCGTGTTCACCACTACGCCAAGCGACGTCGGCATTGTGCACACATGCGCAATTATTAGCGAATCACGGCGAAGTGTCATCTGCGGCTAACTTCTCATCCGCCGACTTGAGTGGCGCTTAGTATACCTTGTTTTAAACATAGTTAATTGTTAGCTATTTTTATTTTTTCATTAGTTAGAACCGACGCTCATAAAAGATTGTATTCATATCTTATTTTAATTACCATCTAAACAAATTAAGTTTTAATCAAATGAATTAGTTTAATGTTGTGACGCGAAGTATAGTCAAAATATCTAGAGCTGTGTTGATAGGTAGCTACACCATGTTCTCAGTGGAATTCGCTGCTTTTATGGAAGTCGGTCCTAAATATTCCAAGGAATTTCTTGGTGTTTCTCGAAGTTATTTTTTTTATAAGAATATTGACGTAGCTAGATTTTTTCTCTTTTTAGAATGCATCGTACTTTCAAGTGTTCTAGGGTGTGCAGAGATATATAAATAGAAGAAGATTACCAAAGGGATAAAAAGCCCAATTTGGTGCCATCGTAATTAAAATAGCTAACTAGACTATTTCTGTTTCTTTTTCACTTTAGGCATTCGATTGAGAGAAAACTTTTTACGTTGCTATTAAGTTTACGATGGCGCTTCTAAAATTGGGCTTACCTAAGACCCCTTTTTTTACAACTAGTCTTAATTTAGTAATTTTACCTGTGTGTAATTTATGTATGCCTCTGGCATGTACAATATTTTATAAGTCTCCAGTGTGCTTAGCATACAAGACCACGACAAGAGTTTATCGTCGTGTGCAAAGGTGACAGATATATACTTCATCATAACTCTGTCACGTTCTGACACGTCGATAGTATAATTTTAAGGTCCTTATGCTAAGCCCGCAGGGCTATTTAGTAAGGGTGGACTAAGTTAAAAGGGGGTGATTCAAATCATCATTATTAACGTTCACTATGGGGTCAACTCTGAACTGTTGCTGTCACATATGAAATCACTATTTTTTTTTCTCGATTACCAAGTTGATCCCATGGTAGATGTTATCTGTAATGATGATCTAAATCACCCCCTTTCATTTTAGTACTCTTTTTAATAATTCTTTATACTATTATACTCTGCTAAGAGTAAATATTTTCTTTAATAATGTCACAAAGTTTTTCACCAGCAGGCTGGATGTGCTCAAATTATGTTAAGATGCTTACTAAACTGTTCCAATTTTAATTTCCTTGTTTTTTTTCTTTTTAGTTTATTGGCATATTTAGTTCAGTTAAACTAAAGCCCAGTGGAGAGGTGCAGCAGTTGGCATCCGGTTTTCAATTGACATAAAGCACTTCTCATTTTCTAAATTAAAATGCTAGGTCCTAGTTTTTTTGTAATATAACACTACCTATTCATGAAAACAGAGTTGGAGAGCACACTACACTTTTTTTATGAAGCACCTTGAATAATTAAGTACTGTATGAATGGTGCTAATAAATGTGCTTTCAAACAATGTAATTGGAGAATTAGAATTTCTAGACAACTTCCTGTGAAATTATTATCAAACATTTCCACCAACTTAAAACAATGTTCGTGATTTCTTGTTTATTGTATAGGGTTAAACTTATTGGCAGTTGTGAACATAGGGTGGCAATTTGTTGGCAATATATTCATATTTTACCGGCCTAAGATAGGGGATGGATAAGATAGCTTGCAGCTAATTTCACTGCTGCCAAAATTGATTCTGCCTACAATTTTGTACTCAAAAAGTTAAAACCAATTTTATATCTAGGAAATATTATTATCTATTTATACTACCAATATTTTTGTGTAAATGAACACATATTTACTAACATTTTAATTATTTAGTATAGACCAAAATCAAACTTAATGGTGTCTGTGTGAACATGAGACAAATGGTTGCACAGTAGATATTTGTATTCATGTTGGCAGCGCAGAGGTGATGTGCACAGCTTGTAGATATAGGCCATATAATGCAAGTTGGTGGAAATGAAGTTAGTTACAAGCTGCGCATTATCCAATCCTGACTGAAGCTGACACAAAGCCGCGCGTTTATTGGATATTGCGCATCTTGTAGCCAACTTCATTTGGCCAATTGTAAAAGATACTTGCATATCAGGATATTATGGATAGAGAAGGATGGCAGCTCTTGGTATCAGAGGGCAGAGGCCAAGACATTTTGGGTTGTAGCACCAAAAAAAACATATAGATAGAGCGCGAGTTGAATGCAGTCGGGGTCTGAGGTAAAGAGCGGGAGCATCTCCCCCCGCTATCCGCACGCCCACCTCACGCGCCTGGGCGGGTTGGGCGTGCGGATAGCGGGGGGAGACATTCGCATTCCTAAGCTCTGCATTCAACTCGCGCGCCTATTGTAGATTACTTAAAAAGAATAATGAAGCTTTCTGATTAGGATACCTATACTTTCTGTATCAGTACCTAGTAGATGATAGAGATGGAGTGTTCTGAATATTAGCTGGCTTAGAAATTTTATTACATATATTTTTATACATTGATAATAAAAAGCACTCATTAGAATGTAAAGTTATATTTAAATTAATAATAAAAGAATTCTGATCTTAACAGCTATTTCATTTTGAGAATCACACTTGGAATAGGTAGTCAAGTCCACATCACTTCTTCCCTTTCTTTCCAGCAGGCTTTTCTTCGTTACTTCTTGGGGTTTGCCATTGCAGAGGGTTGCGGCGATACATAGGCCATGGTGGGACGGTCAGGATAGCAGCCAGGATAAATCCAGCTCCGAGAATGTAGACTGATTGTGAGAACTGCTGGACGATGTAACCCCACACGAAACCGACGATACTGAACAATGTGATGATTGCTCTATACAGCTTCTCAGCTTTTGCTTGTCCCACGTAATCTATATGAGTTGGAATCGACGAAAAGAAATCCATTGTTACTTTATTTTCTCAATAGATTTGTCCACGACACCGAAAACAATTTTTAAAAGTTTCTACTATTTGTATGTCAGATTGACGTTTAATTCATCCGACACGTCAGTAGTCAGACACAGAGTAAAATCTTAGAAACAGTGTGACCAGATTATATTTTACGAAAATACCGCAGCACCTTAAAAAAAAATACTGAAATATACCAACTTGCACAGGGAAAATATACCAATAAAAATACTGATTTTCAAAATTTTAAAGTTTATTCAATCATCATCACAGTATATGTCAGAATTGTATTTTAACATTTTATTTGAAGGATTAAAATTAACACAACCGCCTTGATCTTTTACGCCTTGCTTTGTTTTAATAATTGCTGATACATTTTTGTTATTAAATTTGTTTCTTTGCACCGTTTTTATTAAATTTATCTGTGAAAAGATGCGCTCGCATGCAGCATTCGATACTGGTATACATAATAGAGATTTACTAAAAGAAGTTAAATTTTTGTACTTGAACGTGCCATAACTGTTAGAAAGGAGATATTGCAATAACATATAGAAATTGGGCCACCAAAGGGTACAGTATTTCATAATTTGCTTCGTTTTATTCGGATAATTCATTTCCCGTTATTTTTTACAATAACAGTGTCCATTAAAAGTAATTTCGTGTATTCGGATTGAAAATTACATTGACATTGTAAATAAGGCGGCCATACTCTTCTTCTTTTATATTTTGGTGTCGCATGGTTTATGCATTTGCTAGTGTTACCTATAAGTATTGAACCTTTTTTTGTATTTTATCAAAATAGTTGCAGCGCGGACATTGACTTCTAAGTCACGTCATAGTCCGAAAAAGTCGCGGTCAAGTTAGACCTCAGTAAAGCATTGGAAAACTAATTATCACTGATGGAAACATATTTCACAAAATAATAAAATGCGACATGATTTTTCCGCGTTCCCGCCAAAAACCACGCGGTCATACTCGACTTTAAAACATTAATAACATGTCACAAATAATAAAAATAGACTAAAGGCCTGTTAAAACTGATTTCTATATTATCCTGGATTCTTATACCAACGAAAAGAACACGTTTCATTGCAATTCGTTGGATGATTTTTATAGTTAACTATGACAGGATTTAAACACCTCGTAGTCAAAATATTTTATTCAGTATTTTCCGATCTTTGTAAATGGTTACAAACATTTTTCTATTCCTCGATCCATTTTCACATCATTGATCCTCCTTAGTTTCTCCTCCTTTTTTCGCTTTCCCGCCAAAAAGTATTCATCCTTCATTCTCCTTTTTTTTTAAATACATCGATCTAACTTGTCCCGTGAGTTTGATTACTAAAGAGGTTTCTATGTGTTACGCGATCTTCATTCATCATTATAAGAATACAGCAATGTGAATGCGGGGCAAGTTACTTCGAAATAATTCACAGCTGTTTAGATCCATTTATAAAGAAATATTGGTTACTTTTAAGAGAATATAAACAACATTACACTATTAATGAATAGTTTCTTCTGTTTTGGTTTCACAAAATTAATATACTTACCGACAAAATGTTCTTGATTATTTACGATAAACAGGAAAATAAAAACAAACCTCTTCAACGTTTGCCTTCGACTTTCTCGGTGACCTGCGACTTCACCAAGTTACAACTTAATCCTCCTGAGGGCCAGCGGAGTGGATATGACTCGTAGGCCTAGCCTATGTTCAGCAGTATACTTTTAAAAATTACAGATACGTGAAAGATACATACAGTGTATCTCTCAGAGATCTAATAATACTGAAACCACTTATATGTGGTACCTACGTTATTATGAACAACTGAAGATTGCTGTTGGTCCCATAATAAAAAAATGTTCATTATCATCAACGTACGCATGTCTGATAGTACGAGTAAGTACGTGTACTTTGCAGAGTAACACACAAAAGAGAAACTGAACATCCAGTATTTACATAGGATTTAAATTAATTTATATGTATACACTGCTCATTTTCAATTACTTTTACTACGGGTTCAACTTACATATTGAGAAAAATAAAACAGCCATTGCATATTTATTTTGATAGTCGACAAAATATGTGGAACCATTGATTTGTTTATTAGCTTAATTATAGCTATCATAACTCAGCATAATTATGATGTTCATACGCAAGGTAGCCACAAAGATATTATGACCACAGATATTGATGTATGTTGGAGAACTGTTGAAGTCCTATTGCTGACATCTTGATGATGTAGCCAATTTCTTTTCGTTTCTTGCTAAAATTCCATTTAGTGTGGTACAGATCGTGTAGGCCAACCTGAAAATTAAGTAGGTACTTACAACATCTTATAGCATGGCCAAAACAACCGACAATTCGTACCTATTTCATAGATACATAGCAACAATTATACCCTGCAATAATAAGAGAGATGATAATCGATTAAATTATGATTAGCTATCTAAAGATACATAGGTGGAGTCGTCATGATAATCATATTATTATAGGCATATGATCAACAATCAACATCAACGACATAGATTTGAAGAAAATCTGATTGAGATCGGCTTATCGGTTTCCCTAGATAGTCCATCATAGAAGCCATGGCAGTCGATGGTGACAGAGTTATGACATCATTGTCATTAATATGAAACAAGCAACATTTTAAGCTAAGCCTCATGGCAGGATGCGTTTGCAAAGCATCTTATAAATTAATTATTGTCGGTCATGTTAGCTCAATGAAATTAATTTAATCGCTGACGTTATAGCGACCCACCTTGAGAAGCTCAGATGTGATTCTGTTAAAGAAGGTTTCCTTTTTTTGTTGTGTATCCAAGGAAACCGTACGAAACAGTCTTGTCAAATAATTACGATACAAATTATTCTGTCTGAATGCTTTAAAATTTTAAATAATAAACAAATGTTATTTATTTTATTCATCATTTTATATTCTCAATGATCCTCATCAAACTCCTCGCAACAATTTAATTATTTCCCAGTGACTTAATATAAAATTATACTTATTAGTGTGGATAAAACTTACCTGTACTTTAAAAATAAATATGTTTAAATACGAACTATATCACAGTTTTCTCAAAAACCCAAAATAAATATTATTCTTCTTCTTTTATATGTTGGCGTCACATGGCTTATGCATTTGTCAGTGTCAAGTATAAGGTTTTAATATTTTTCAAGACATTGATGAAATTGTGAAACACCTTCACAGAGGCCACAGACAAGAATTGAAAATGAAATTGAATTGATATTTTATCAAAATAGTCATATAGGCGTAGTCATAATCCAAAAAAGTCACGGTCAAGTCAAAGTCATACCTCATAATAGCTGTGGAGACGTATCTACTCTCTTACTAGAGGCGTATATAGAGTTTTGGTAACACGACGGAACCACACGATACACCACAATAAAGCACTTGTCTATACTCAGGCACGTAACTCAGCTCATAATTAACGAAATACCACAATTCATCACTAATTATCACTGATAGAAACACAGGTTGAACGAAATAATACAATGCAGCGACATGATTTTTCCAGAACGCCCCTAGGAAGTTTCCAAAATAAAAAATGTTCAAGCCTGAAATATTGAAGTATCATAGGTACATACACTTCATTGCACCTGAAAAAATACGCCAAAATGAAACAAAAGAAACGCATAAAATCTTGATCGAAGTATAAAGTAGGTACCTATAAACGTATCAATTTGATGTATCATTAACGTCTGAAAAGTTTTGCTAACAAAACTAAACTCTTCAGTGCATTTTTTTCATGTAGGCTATTAATTCTATGTAGGTTATATCAAAAAGGTTATATGTGACCAAAATGGCAGTAATTCAATAACTGAGCAAAAATCAAATTGGAAAATGTGAAATTACTCATAAATTAAGCATTTAATGCGGTTGTTTTACTCTGCGCATTTATTTATCATAGTTTATCGGATTTTTTGAGCTACTGTACCTAGTCTTAGCCCTTTTTGCAATAACTCCTTTTGGAACTCAGCAAATTCTCTTTGACGCTTGCTGCTTTGAGAAAAATATCCATATACTTCTTTTACCATCTGTTCTAAATTTCTAGGCAGTATTTTGCAAGCATGGCTAACACTTAATGCTGCAGAGTGACAAAACACATTTTATAAAAAAGCACTTAGGGTTCACTTCTTTAATTTTTGCAACAATGCCAGAATGTTGACCAAACATCACATTTGTAGTATCAGCAGCGAATCCCATCACGTCTTTTATATCTAAACCTAATTAGGATAACTTTGATGACAGAGCATTAAATAAATGATCAGCGGTCTCACCACTTAAATCAACTAAATCAAGGAATTTGGTTCGTACTGTACATTCGGTTTCAGAGAAGTATTTGATTACTATTGCCAATACTTTGATTGTGGTAACATCTGTACTTTCGTCGATTACAATTGAATAAACTGGTTTACCTGACGGAGATGCAGTACGAAGTATGTCTTCAATCATATCTTTTTCAAACTCGGGTCCTAAAACGTTATAAGTTATAGCGGCTGCTTTGGTCCTCTTGCAGGTAAATTCTTTCGCAATTTCGGAGTCGGGAAAACATTTCACTAGAATTTCACTAAGATGGTCCATAGCTCTAAAAGGAATGTTGTGTTCTGCAAGAAAACTGCAAAAACGGAGCTCAGCTTTCTTGACTTCGTCTTTCAGCGGTACCTTTTTGAAAAATGTATCAACCTGAAAAGAAATAAAAATTTGTTAGACAATTTAGGCCATCCACTAAATAAAATATCTCCAGAACAACAACAACAGAACTTCTTGATTTTAGCTACCGTAATGCTATTTATATCAATGTATGCTTACCTTTGACTGTCCTTTATATTTTTTTAAGTTCGATTTATGCTTTTCAGTATTTGCATGTTGTTTTATACTTAGATGCTAATCTACTTTGGAGTTTCGCACTGCATGCTTTGCAAAAGGCGGCGTACTCGTCATCTTTATAACGTGAAAGCCACGAAGAAAACTCCGGAATTTGTTCTCACTTAGCCAAATAACTTTGCTGAAAACTAGATATGTCGTTCCGGATAGATGCGTCAAGTAAAATAAAAACAAAAGGAGAGCGCTCTATTTATATGATGACAAAAACGTACTACTAATTTGGGGAAATTCCCGATTTATCGAAATAATAAATTCAAAGATTATGTTGAGTGCAGAACAGAAACTCCGTACTAGATGATTCGATAAAGTCAAAGTCAAAGCATTTATTTCTGTATATAGGTAATATAAAATATAAGCACTTATACACGTCAACATAATGTAAATTTTCAAGTAAAGCATGTGTAACAAAATTAAATAACAATGGAAGTAATTTAACGCTTTGAATTTAAATTGAAAAATTGACCATTTGGTTCCCATTAATCCTTCGACATCAGACCATGAAGACGATAGGTACTAATAATAATTTTACTTCGGCGGACACCTGCCATGTCCTAATTGTCCTATCTGCAACTTACTGATCTTTTGCTCCTGAATGAAAAATGAAATATAGACGTCCGGGAATTTCCCTGGTATTCGCTACGGTGTTGCCATAACTTTTTATCCAAAATAAACCCAAAAATACTGACTTCTGCCAATATACCTATAAAAATACTAATGCTTGGAAAAGTCGATAAAATATACCGAAAAAGTATTAAAATACTGAATATGGTCACGCTGCTTAGAAAAGGTAATAAAGTCTTTAATAGGCCGCATTCACTTTCAGGCCAAATGGATGACATCCATTCGATGTTATGAGTTTGCGACTTAGTCGTTAGAAATGGCGACTTTTTGTTGGTATAGCGAGCGCTTTAGCGTCAAAAACAGTTAAGTAAAGTTTGACATACACGATGCGATGATTTGATCAAATTTTCGCTTCATGCCAACTGGGCACTCATTCAGTTAAAGAAAAGGCAGGAATTGGTGGTTCACGATTTGAACCACTTCCTGAATGTTGATTAACTCTTGTAATTTTAATTTTACGCGAGAAATGGTCAGAACTAAAGTTGCTTATAATTTGATTTCCCACATTTTTGTTTCCCATTAACTTTTTCTATGATTGATATTTTTCAAATAAAACGAAAAAGGTATCTAGATGTGCAATTTTCTTTCTTCTATAACTATAACGCCCCGTCGTTTTTGCGTAGGCAGCAAACAGGGTTATCGGGAGAATAATACGGCAACAGTCACTGAAATGAGATAGGTGTTTTTCATGACAATCAGATTATCCCTCTGGTTGTAATTGTAATAGCTCTATGATCTGATATAGGTAGGTACGCCAACCTATAATGGTCCGGCTACAACTACGCCCAACGGCGAAGTTATCGTCACTGGGGGCTCATTTAACTAATTCAAACGGTAGTAGTTGGTTGTTCACGATTTGAACTACTACCTGAAGCTGGGCACACACGATGCGATGATCGCATCAATTCATCAGATCAGTCCAGCGAGGTCCTAATATAGTTGCATTGCCGGTAGGTAGGTAGTTACTCGTATTGAGGAATCAAAATGACACCCCTATTTTATTCGAAAATGTAGTAACAAAAAAATGATGGGTATCAAAGTTGCAGAAAATCAAATTTCAAACAACTTTGATTCCGCTGATTTCTCATGAAAAATTGAAATAACACAAGTTATTAAAGAAATGAAATGGTACCACCAACTGTTTAAAAAATATCGATCCTACAAAAAGTTGATGGGAATCAAAGTTGTAGAAAATCTAATTTCAAACAACTTTTGTTCCTATAACTTCTGCTGTAAAATTGAAACAACACAAGTTATTGAAGAAATGAAATGGCACCACCAACTATTTAAAAAAAATATCGATCCTACAAAAAGGTGACGGGATATAAAGTTGTAGAAAATCAAATTTTAAACAACTTTTGTTCCTATAACTTCTTCTGTAAAATTGAAATAACATAAGTTATTGAAGAAATGAAATGGTACCACCAACTATTAAAAAAAAATATCGATCCTACAAAAATTTGATGGGAATCAAAATTGTAGAAAATCTAATTTCAAACAACTTTTGGTTCCATAATCAACTTTTTGTATGATCTATATTTTTCGAATAAGATGGGTGGAGTAATTTTGTTTCTTCAATAACTACCTACCAGCAATGGTTAAGTACATGATGATACTACATGGCCCCTGCTGCACTGATCTGATGAACAGATGCGATCATAGTTTCGTGTGAGCCCAGCTTCAGGTAGTGGTTCAAATCGTGAACCACCAATTCCTACCTTTTCATTAACTGAATGAGCTCCTAGTTGGCATGAAGCGAAAATTTGATCAAATCATCGCATCGTGTATGCCCACCTTTACTTATCTGATTACCTTCAAACTAGATGATCTGTGGATTTCTCTTTATGTACATAGTTTTCTGGCCACCTATATCTTCAAAAAATGTTTTTATAAAAACTGAAGTCTAAATTGGCAACATTAAATTAGCCACATTCATTTGTGTGTCATCCATTTGGACTGATGGTGAATGATGCCTATAACACACGCCTAGTAGATCGCATGGTGGAGCGCAGGCTAGTTAGTTCAAGAGCAAAAAGCAGAGAAACAATATCGCTACACTAAATACATCTAAAGAAACGAAATTTTTCATGTAAATAGATTTTATTATTATTATACACATATTCATTTATTTTCTTAAATTTAAGTTTTTTTACAATATTTATATAAAAGAACAAAATACTATAAAAAAACCTAAACCTAGAGTGCCGCCGGCAGCGGGGCAGGGCCCAAGCTACCGGTGGTTGGGGCTACAGTGAGAGGAACCTCCTGACGATGCGCGCCGTGTCCAGGATGACTGCCTTCTGTATTTGACCCTTGACCCAACCGTCTAGCGAGAGCCTCTTAAGATGGTGGTCGAGACTCTTCGCTATTAAGCCGTTTACCGAAACGACTATCGGGACAATGATCGTCGAGTCCACATCCCACATGGCGGTAATCTCGTGAGCCAAGTCAAGGTACTTGCTGAGCTTGTCCTTCTCGGCCTTCACGAGGTTCTCGTCATGTGGGATGGTGACGTCGACGAGCACTGCCTGGCGCTGGGACCGGTCGACCACCACGATATCAGGCCTATTGGCGACAATAGTCCTGTCCGTGATGATAGAGCGGTCCCAGTAGAGCAACGCACGACCATTCTCGAGAACTGACGCCGGTGCGTACTTATAGTACGGCACCTCAGACTCAACAAGGCCGTATCGAAGAGCAAGTTGCTGATGGATGATCCTGGCCACTTGGTTATGCCTGTGCAAGTACTCGCCGTTGGCAAGATGAGAACAACCAGAAGTAATATGCCTGAGTGACTCTCCGGGACGGTGGCATGCCCGACAAATGTCGACCGTACCGTCCTTCAGGATATACTTCCGGTAGTTGTTCGTCAAGACAACTTCGTCCGCAATTGCACAGGCAAAACCCTCAGTTTCCCCAAAGAGGTCACCGAAGCGTAGCCAGGCCACCGACGCGAGCAGGTCCACATCGGGTCCTGTTAGGGCCCGATAGAACCGCCCATGCAGCTCCTTGCTCTTCCATACCGTCTTGCGATCATCGGTGCTGAGCACCGATGGCCTGCGCCAGTTCTCGTTCGCCAGGGAGAGCGGGGTGAGGCCTCTGTCAACCGCCACCACATCGCAATGCATCCCACGTCCGCTGTTTCGGAAATAATCCCGGAGACTGTACACTTCGCGGTTGTTGAGGTCCTTGGCATTTAAAAAGCCTCGGCCACCACACTTCCGCGGAATGTACAGTCTCATGACAGACGAGCGCGGGTGTAGCATGCGATGCAATGTGAGCAGTCGACGGACCCTCCTATCCAGGGCGTCCAGCTCAGTCTGAGTCCACCTCAGTATGCCAAAGGAGTACATCAGCAGCGGCATCACCCAACCGTTGAAGGCGCGCACCTTGTTGCCGCCGGACAAAAGACTATTTAGTACTTTTGTCAGGCGACAAAAAAAGCGCTCCTTCACCGATTCCTTATTATTATTATTATTAAATGTAAGTAATGCTGCTTATGGTACCCATCTAAGCCTTAGGATGGCTACCATATTGCATGTCTGCTAGGCTAGGACAAACTGTTGATACCATTAATCTACTTGTAACATCTTTCTACTGACACAGTTTAGAGCAACAAAAATTTACTTTACTTTACTTTGCTTTTTAATTTTTTTATTTCTATTTTGTCTCTTTTATCAACTCTGAAGCCACGATGCCTAGGTGAACTTTGTCCACGGACACTGCTTTCTTGGCCTGTCAGCCGAATAAGCCGTAGTGCTTCAGTGTGAGAAATGCTTAAAATGTCTTCTCTTCCTACTGCCATGCCGGCTCCGGCAGAACAGTTTTTTTCGTCTTGCTAGCTTCATTACTATTTCACTGCGTGCAACACTATATGAGTTGTCATTTTGATTGATAGGTATATTAATTTGTCTATGTCCATTTTTTTGTCTGTCCTCCTGTCAGTCGATTGTCAACATTCAGTACGATCAGACTCATTAGGTTAATTTTTAGTTTTAACAAAGATCTTTTAGTTTTATTTCCAAAAAGTACAATATTTTATTTTATGTAACAAAATGACAACTTTTAAGCAAGTTCCTCTCACATGCGGTGGCCATACAAGACCAGTGGTGCATTTGGATTTTAGTGACGTTACTAAGGATGGATATTACTTGATTTCGGCTTGTAAAGGTAAGGCTTAGTGATTATATTGTGTTTGGGGTGCCCTTTTACCTTGGCCTAGTTGAAGGTGGAAGTCCCTCAAGTGCGTTCCCTCATAGTCATGTTGTGTTTAGTGACAGATGTATCTACGTCGTTTTGGAAAGGCCTTCACTCGTGGGCTCCGTTGTCCGATCGACCGGCTTGCATTCAGTGCATGATGGGACCTTCTCTTTCCGGACATGCAGGAAGCACCTTGAATATCCGCTTGTATGTTTCCTCGGCGCCGGTTCGCCTTGGTCTTTGTGTCATGCTTTTTATCCATGTGTTTGCATGATAAGCAACTTTGATCTCTTTGTGTTTATTGATTGGGCTAGTATTATGTATAAACACTATCATAGCTGTCCTACTTTATATGGTTGTAAACCTTATCTGTAACTTCCATATAACTAATATTGTAACTTCCATTCTGTGTTCCAAAATGTTATATTTGTATGCATTTGTAATAATATTGATTGAATAGATTGAGATAAAATCTACAACTCTATTTAAAGATTATATTTTGTTATTTATGCTGAAAGGGCAATAAGTACTTAGCCCTATTTAAAGAAGAATTTTAGTTATCATTTTCATATCTCCTATTTTAGCACTGCTGTTAATCTATTTTGAGATTTAATTGAAGAAGTTTAATGCCTAATTTGATTTATCACTCATAAAACAAGCAACCAAAGTAAACAGTTCACTGTGGCCTATATCTTTAGAGAACAAAGAATGGGGAAAATATACCCAGACCTTCTATAAATCTTGCTTCTGTATTCTTATTTTTTAACTATTGGATCTACTAATTCACATAACAACATTATTTTTCACAAACTAGAAAGTATTTTTTTTTAGAAGAGATTTTTTTTCTTTTTTGTAAACAATTGGAATCAGCAATTCACATATCAATATTATTGCTCACAAATCAGAATGTGTCGTTTTTAAATTAGAAGTGATATTTTTTTTTTTTATTTGTTAACTATTGGAGATACCAATTCACATAACATTGTTTCTTACAAACTTTAATGATTTTTTTTCTATTAGAAGAGATTTTTTTCTTTTTTCTTATTTGTAAACAATTGGATCTAGCAATTCTCATATCATTATTATGGCTCACAAATCAGAATGTCTCTTTTTTGATACTATAAGTGCTTTTTTTTCCTATTTGTAACAATAGGCTAGTTGACAATATCTTTTTGATGTCTTCTTGTAACAGCTAACCATAAACAGAGGTGATTAATGATATCATAATTATTTTTCGCAAAAAATAGCATGACCGACTTCACCCATGTACAGAATTCGCGATTTTTTCGCACGGTTCGATGTAGCATTTTCCACATTATTGATGATTTATCAAAAACGGCTCAGCCGATTTCGATAAAATTTAAATGGGACCAATTTCGAAGTATACTCTATCCAATAAAAAAATAATTATTGAAATCGGACTACTATTAAAAAAGTTATGCGTAATTTCACAAAAAAAAATATGTGTCGAATTGAGTACCTCCTCCGGTGGTTCATCGGTCAAAAAACAAAATCAACTTAGAAATAAAGAAGTTACAAGCATATTTATTTTATTGCTAGACAAAGAGTGCACTATAGCTGATACTGACGTCACAGCTCGTAAGTGTCATGCATTTGCCATACTATGTTAAGCTTTGTGGGAAAGGGACAAGGCATGCCTTCTTAGTATCCCTACCAAAATCTTTACAAGCTTATATCTCTGAACTTGATTAGCCAATTTTCATTATTTTTTTAGTTTAAGAATTATAATTAATTGCAGAATTCACTAATCCTAATATTTTTAATTAATTCAATGCCAGTCAACTACCCTAATGGAGCTTTCAATTCACATATCAATATTATTACTCACAAACTAAAATGTTTCTTTTTTCTAATTAGAAGTCATTTTTTTCTTATTTCTGTAGATTTGATTACTTGTTTGCATCAAATAGGCTCCGAAACTACTAAAGTGATTTGAAAAATTCTTTCACTGTTGGAAAGCTACACTATCCTTGGTGAACATTGGCTATATTATATATTAAAAAAATTAGGGATCCTTGCTATTTGTCTTCTTTAGCCAATTGTACCCGGGCGAAGCCGGGACAGGCAGTTAGCATACATATAATTGGAGCTACCAACTCGCAAATATCACTATAATTGCACACAAACAGGTTTTTTTTTTCTTAATAGAAGAAATTTTGTATTTTTCCCTATTTGTATACTATTGGACCTACCAATTCAGAAATCGACATTATTGCTCAAAAACTAGATTTATTCTTGTTAGAAGTGTTTTTTTTATTTAATTTTGTATACAATTGGTAATTTCACATGTCAAATTTGCACACCCTTGATGGTAAAACTTGCTGATTCACTATGATTATGATCTTCACTTATGTATAAGCAGTAAAAAATTATTTAAGTAGTTACTAAATATTCAGAAATTACCAGGTACCACCTGCAGACCATAAGCCATTGATCTTTATCCTTTCTAATTGTTACTAATAATATTATAAATCCGAAAGTGTGTTTGTTGTTTTGTTGCTCTTTCACGCAGCAATGGAGTAACGAATTGACTTGATTGAAAAACGGAAGGCTATTTTTTGTCCCAGAAAAATAAAATGTTTCCATGGGGTAGCACAAAAAATAAACTACTACACGGGCGAAGCCGCGGAAGAAAGCTAGTGTTATAGTGGTTTTTTTGTTTTTCTATCTCAAAAACTGTAAAATATATAAAGAATCTGTAAATACAGATCGACAGAGAATTTTTCTCTATGTCAAAATAAAAAAGTAAAAATTGTCTAAACATCAGACGGTAGGTTTTTAGCTTGCGAAAAGCACAACATCCCTTGGCGTTGCTGTTCGTGTGATAAGTAACAAAATGAATAAAAAAAAAACGAGTCTCCCTACAAAAGCAAAGCTTGTCTTTACTTCATCAATTATAATAATAGATAAATATTAGGAGTCATGTTACATAAATTAAAGATTACAGAAATTATAGAGTGTCAGGCTATCTTGGTATGGGCATATAATGAGAAGGGAGGATAGTTATGTCACAAAACGAACTCTTAATATGATGGTAAGTGGCAAAAGCAGGAGTAGAAGACCAAGAAAAGTGTGGATGAATTGTGTGAAAGACGACATGCGAGAGAAAGGAGTTGTTGATGAGATGACGAATGATAGAATGAAGTGGAGAAAGGAAACATGCTGTGCCGACCCCACCTAGTGGGATAAGGGCAAGATGATGATGATGATGATTATGATTAGGAGTCATCTTACACAGGGTCTCTGACCCCAAAACAAAGCAAAGCAAAGCTTGTGATATGGCTGCCAGGGACTAATATACTACATATAAACATATATTATTATTAAATACATAAATAGATAATACCTAAATAACACCCAGACACAGAGCAAACACCTATGTTCGTCACATAAATATCTGTCCTGGGTAGGTATCAAACCCACACCACTTTGAACCAGGGGTCAGGGTCACTAACCACTGAGCCATTGAGGCAGTCAAAATTACAAAGTATACAGGCCTTCAACTTGACACAATTCAGTTCTTAAACATTTAAAGTTTGTCTTGTTACTTTTCCTGTATTGCATGGTGACATTTCACCCATTGTGGGTCACCTTGTGTTCAATCAAGGTTCAGCAAAGTACTTGACATTATTGTACTCGGTTACCACTTTCATTATGTAGCCCTATAAGGAAAATATGTTGATAGTGTGTAAAACTATTTCCTGATTGATATTGTTTGTGTTATGTGAAGATAATTATTGATTCAAGTGTAGGAGATAAAAACTAGTTGTAGTTGTGTAGTAAGCTGGGAGTTGACAGCCTTCAATTATCTTATATGGTGCGGGTTTTTTTATAACTTGTTTTTGTTCTGTTTTCTATTTTAGTGTCTGTAATCATTCATATTGATTTTTGCCACAAAATGATTGAATTTATTCATTAAAAAAAAATAACAGGTGAAATCCACAAATCCACCATAACACACCGGTATACAAAACAGTATACTGGTGCGTTATGGTATGTAATTTTTCAAATAATGAAACTTCATCATTACTTATGAAAATATCTCTGTCTTTATATATCTACTGTATGTGCTCTTTTTAAATTCTGATGCAAAAACGACAGGGTGTTATATGTATATAGGTACATATGTTTCACCTATCTGTCTGTGGCATCGTAGCTCCCGAACGGATATACCGATTTTGATTTTGTTTTTTCTGCGAAAGGAGAATCAATCGGGAGTGTTCTTAGAGATGTTTCATCAAAATCAGTTCAGCCGTTTCAAAATGATTAGCTCTTTTGTTAGCTGCAGTAAGAATCTTATTGCGATGGTTTTTTAATTTTTAATTTAATCTTGTTACCGTTTCCTCTTATTATTATAATTTGTAATACTTTATTTTGTGTAATAATCATTTAACAACTTGATAAAATAGGCTTTATAAATACTTTTTATGGTGGTTGCAATTTAAGGACTTCGTGTTAAGAATTTAACATAATGACACAATACCAAATGGAAATGAGATGCTTACTATGTAAATTATAGTACCTGTTGCATTCAAGTCAATGAGGACTAAGGCTTTTCCTTTAGTTTAGCTTTGGTTGTATTTCATTCACTAGTAAACAAAGAATTACTGCTTTCGGCCGCGTAGTTTGTGCAAAAAGAGAAGCGTCGTAGGTGAGGTCGCCCGTGTGCCATTTTACTAATTTTGTTACGTTGACAACACTGCTCTGTCATTGCTAGTATACTAAGCGCCATACAAGACGGCGAATGGGAAGTTATGCGAAGAACGCTGCGTAAAAGCTGAAATATAGGTATGCGCGGGAGCCAGAGAGACGAGACGCCGAGGCACACCCGCCCGCCAATCTCCTCCCGCGCGCTCCCTACGCGCGTGCTCAACACTACGCCACGCGGCGTCGGCATTGTGCACACAAATCACGGCGAAGTGTCACCTACAGCTAACTTCTCATCCGCCGACTTGTGTGGAGCTTAGTATACCTACAACTAAAAGTGTTTGATACTTGGTAGACACTAATTCGGTTTTCATCAGTAGACTCGCGTCTACCAACTAAGTACCTAGTCGGTACCTTGACTGTTGATTAAAATCTTATTGTTAGTTCACCGTAACGCCACGACGGTTTTCTTTTCGGTTCTCTTTTTCATTTTTAGGGTTCCGTACCGAAAGGGAAAAACGGGACCCTATTACTAAGACTTCGATGTCCGTCTGTCCATCTGTCTGTCTGTCACCGGGCTGTATCTCATGAACCATGATAGCTAGGCAGCTGAAATTTTTACAGATGATATATTTCTGTTGCTGCTATAATGACAAATACTAAAAAAAAATAGAATAAATATTTAAAGGGGGCTCCCATTCAACAAACCTGTTTTTTTTTAAACGTTTTTCGCTCTATATTAATAATGGTAACATGTATATTCTTGAAATATTCACAGAATATTTAGTTTTATATTCACTTCAATAATAAATAATAAAATAAAATAAATGTTATAAGATAAGAATAATAAGTGGGGCTCCCATACAGTCTGGAACCCTCCGTGCGCGAGTCCGACTCGTACTTGGCCGATTATCAATTTTCGCAGCTGGCTGCCTGTGAGGTGTTTTTCCCCTTTGTTGGCAACTAGTTGCTATGGAAGGGTATTTTTTCTAAATGTATACTCAACCAACGACTTTTTACATTACTACCATTTAAATTTTAAATCCACACAGCTAATTTTGAAAAGTAAACAATTTGTTGACAAAATTACACATCGATTCGAGCGAACTATTCGAGTTTTGTACACGATTGAAGTCGGTTGTGTCATTTGTGGCGAAAAATAATAATTATCGAGATTTATAATACATAATTAATGTTATTATTGGCGGAGTAATCACGTAATATGCATAAATAATTATTTTTCGCAAAAAATGGCATGACCGACTTCAACCGTGTACAGAATTCGCGAAAAGTTCGCACGGATCGATGTAACATTTTTCACATTGTTGTTAATTTATCAAAAATGGCTCAACCGATTTCGATAAAATATAAATGGGACCGATTTCGAAGTATACTCTTTCCAATAAAAAAAACCTTAATTTAAAATATAAAAATCTCCCGACACAACCCACCCCCCCCACTTTAACCCGCCATAACTCTTAAACGGCTCAATCGATTTTTAAAAAACATAGCTAAGAACACTCGATTAAGTCTCCTTTCATCCAAAAAAAACTAAACTGAAATCGGTTCAGTGGTTCGGGCGCTATGATGCCACAGACAGACAGACAGACAGACACACAGACAGACACACAGACAAACAGACACGTCAAACTTATAACACCCCTCTTTTGCGTAAGGGGTTAAAAAAGAATTATCAAAATCGAACCACTATCTAAAAAGTTACGCGTGGTTATACATAAAAAATATACGCGTCGAATTGAGTAATACATTAAAAAAATATACGCGTCGAATTGAATAATACATAAAAAAATATACGCGTCGAATTCAGTAATACATAAAAAAAATATACGCGTCGAATTGAGTAATACATACAAAAATATACGCGCCGAATTGAGTAATACATAAAAAAATATACGCGTCGAATTGAGTAATACATAAAAAACATACGCGTCGAATTGGGTACCTCCTCCGTTTCGTCGGTCAAAAAACGTACAGTTAAATTGAGAACTTTCTTTTTAAAGTCGGTTAATAATAAATCATAGCATTTCTTCTCTAAAACAAGTCACAAAGATAATCCAAGTTTCATTCACATCAATGTAGGTACATACTCTGAAGTATGATAGACAAATTGTAGAAATCTTATTAGATTCAATGCCAACACCCATATTTCTTTGTTAATTCATGAACCATAAACACGATCCCACTATCAGGCCCTACAGGGTACTATTACTTAAACTGTAACAGGTTGAACTTGTTTATTATTTGTTTACTAAAATATTGTTGTGTACAGTTGCCTAATATAATCTCAGGCAGGTAATTAACTTTAAATAATAACAATTCCAGTTTTAATATTTGAGATAAAATCTAAAATATGCAAATATTTTATCAAATTAAATTAGGTATAATGTTTTTGTATAGGTATTGATGGTATATATAACACGGCTATGGAAATATTATCCTTCCTCAACAAAACAATTAAGGCAATTAATTACTAACAATAATCACCAGGAAACACAGGAACACTTTTTGAAAGCTAATTTTAAATAGATAAAATAAAAAAGAATTTACTTTTTATCTGAAATCCTTTCTCCCGATTTTTGCGTTTTTCTCCCGATTCTTGTTTACCTGACCGATTTTTGGCGGTCTTATTTCCTTAGATTTGTTTTTTTAAATTTGTAGTCTGATACATGGGCGAAAAGATTTTCAATATCTTTTTTAACTTCTCCGCAACAGTTTTACCGATTTGGTATTATTAGGTATGAATAGGTTATTTTTTAGGGTTCCGTACCCAAAGAGAAAAACGGGACCCTATTACTAAGACTTCGATGTCCGTCTGTCCGTCTGTCTGTCTGTCTGTCACCGGGCTGTATCTCATGAACCATGGTAGCTAGGCAGCTGAAATTTGCATAGATGATGTATCTCTGTTGCCGCTATAACAACAAATACTAAAAACAAAATAAAATAAATATATAAGGGGGACTCCCATACAACAAACCTGAATTTTTAGACGTTTTTCGCTCTATATTAATAATGGTAACAGGTAGATGCTTGAAATTTTTACAGAATATTTAGTTTTATATTCACTTCAATAATAAATAATAAAACTAAAATAAAATAAAAATTTAAGGGGGGGCTCCCATACAGTACGGAACCCTCCGTGCGCGAGTCCGACTCGTACTTGGCCGATTATTTAGTATAAATAGCTCAATTTCTAGAGAGGGCCACTAATCTATCTGCTACACTAGCTTGTATAGAAAACTCACTGGTCCGACCATCGAACTAATTGAAAAATAAAGCGTATTATTATTTTTTGCAAAAACCGACTTCCATCGTGTACAAAATTAGAATAGTTCGCTCGAATTGAGTAAACAATTTTACTTGTTAATTTTTAAAAAACAGCTCAGCTGTTTTTGATAAAATTTAAATGGGACCAACTCGAGAGTATACCCATTCGAACTAAAAAAAAATTGATTCGGTTTACAGCTGGCGAAAATAAACACAAAAATACATAGGTACGAACATAGAACCTCCTCCTATTTTTGAAAGTCTATTAAAAGCTCTACATCAATGTATCTAAGAGTAGTAGTAGGTGCCTACTCGTGGCTACTGCAGGCATAGGAAGGTCATTGTTATAAACCTTACGTAATTTATTCAATTTATTCTTTGGCCTTAGTCATCTACATTTTCCTTCCCGAAAAATCCACTAGGTGCTCTAGCTAGTAGCTATCTATATTACCATCATCATCTACAGTTCTCCGCAGGCAGCACTGATTTTTTACCATCAAGAGACATCAAAGTATCGTGAAGCGCTACTCGTATTGTGTCAACACATAATCGGCATCCGAGTGAGCTCGGATTATGTGTTTATACAGTCCGAGTAGCCATCTGAGAGCACTTGGTCCGTAATGTGAAAACCCGGCGATAAGAGAGCTTAGAAGGACAAGAAAGAAAGAGTAGGCCGCAGTGTAGAAGTATTAGTATAAACATTGGTTTTCAAAACAATCTGTTGGAAGCGGTTTATCTGTGTCCAACAAGATTATGACTTTGGCTGTTATTGTGCATAATAGTTTTTAGGGTTCCGTATCCAAAGGGAAAATCGGGACCCTATTACTAAGACTTCGATGTCCGTCTGTCCGTCTGTCTGTCTGTCTAGCTAGGCAGCTGAAATTTTTACAGATGATGTATTTTTGTTGCCGCTATAACAACAAATACTAAAAAGAAAATAAAATAAATATTTAAGGGCGGCTCACATACAACACATCTGATTTTTTTAGACGTTTTTCGCTCTATATTAATAATGGTAATAGGTAGATGCTTGAAATTTTCACAGAATATTTAGTTTTAAATTCACTTCAATAATATATAATAAAATTAAAATAAATATTTAAGGGAGGAAGTATACAGTACGGAACCCTCCGTGCGCGAGTCCGACTCGTACTTGGCCGATTATTTCACCTGTTCACCTCATTAGCTACACCTACTTTCAAGTCTGTTCGTCTTAGTAACAGAAAGGAAAGGTATCATCGGCTATAGTTTTGTAAGGTGAAAGAAACATCGTAAGGAAACCTGTCTGAAGGTTTTTCGTGTTCTCCATAGTAATTATGAGAGTAAGACTACTCGTATAGAAAAGAGGGTCGTCCTTAGCAATGGAACGGCGTTTGATAAAGAGTATAGCAATAGTAACTTCTAACAGTGGCGGATTTACGTATAGGCTGAAGCCAAGAGCGGCAGATTTTAGGGGGCGGCAAATTTGTGTCCAAAATTAGCTCAGGCAGGAATGTGGCAATGTGGCCGAAAACTATTTCTTGTGCAATTTTTAACGAAATCCTAGATACGGATGTGAAAATCATTGCCCTAACTACAGGTAGCGGCACGTAAGTTTAGCGCTGAGGGTACTGTGGAGGGGATGGCTGCGCATGACGACCACCATACTAAACCCATGCGCATCCATCCCCTCCACACATTGCTCAGCGCTACACTTACATGCCGCGACCTGTACTTCCTAGGCCAAGCATGAGGCGTGGGTTGAAATCAATGAGCTCTTTGGAGTTTCTGTACGGGGCTTTTCGGCGAAGGAAAACATCACGAGACCCGTCCATAGAAGAAATTCGATGGCTTATGTGGATTCACTAACCCTTACTGGGCCAGCGTAGTGCCTATGGCCCAACCGGCCCCTTAGATCTACGTTCAGCAGAGAACTTTAAAAAAAATCGGTTCGGAGTTGGTGATGAAACGCTGATTTATTTGCGATAAAATATTCAAACGATGTAATGGAATGCTTCGGGTTGTAACACCTCATTGTACTGTATTCTGGCAAATATGAGAAAAATAGTAAACGAACATGTAATCTGTTGCAGATGGTAAACCGATGCTGCGACAAGGCGAGACGGGCGATTGGATCGGCACATTCGAGGGCCACAAGGGCGCTGTATGGGGCGTGGCATTAACACAGAACGCCAACTTCGCTGCCAGTGGGGCTGCCGACTTTTCAGGTGATACTTCTCGAATTAATGCTCATTTGTTTTTAGACAATCACGCTTTCTGTACTCCGCGCCACACAAGTTGATGGATGTGAAGTTAGCCACTAGCTGCGCAATAGCCAATCCTGACGAGACGTGACGTGGAAGCCGCACGTTGATTGGCTACTGCGCAGCTAGTGGCTAGCTTTACATCCATCAACTTGTGTGGCGCGGAGTATACTCTAAGCCACATCCGTCTATAAATGGCGTGCTTCAATTCGAGGAAGGTTCGTTTATCCTCCTCTTCAGAAAACTCTAGAGTGCGCACCGATTGCCTATAATATATTAGGGGACATTTTACACATGGTCTCTGACCCCAAACGTAGTATTATTATAATATACTAGCTGACGCGGCAAACTTCGTATCACACAATATCTTATAAATTATAGCCTATGTGTTATGCATATATTATAAGCATTACTATTGCAAACTTTCCGTTCAGTAGTTTTACAACCATACATACAAACTTTCGCGTTTATAATATTAGTAGGATTCTTTGCCCAAACTAAACAAAGCCTATGTGTAGGTAAGGCAATCGTTGAGACTCCAGACGCAGACACAAAACCAATTTCCCCAAAGACTTTTCAAACATTTGATCTAGATCACTATAGAGAAACATAGTCAGGTCCAAAAAAACAGCTCGAAAATTTTTCCGTCAAGTAAAACTGCTGGCTAATTTTGATTAAAAGTTTCAGACATGTGTGCGCACACATCATCACGCACGGAATGATGTATCTGTTAACGGAAATGTATGTAATCCGTCATTGTATACAATTCCTAGGAAATGTATGTAATTCCTAAAATCGCACGGAAATGCGTGAAATAAATTGTATTAGACACATTTCCTAGGAATTCTATACATTTCCTAAATAGCAATCGGAAATGTAAAACATTTGAGATAGGGCCTGATCCACGTATAAAAGACTGACGGTATAAAGGTCTTTACGTTTCATTTGACGCTTTTCTCTATTGTAGCTTACCGTTTCTTTTAAAATAGCCGTGTTTAGTATTCAAGTAGTGCGTGATAAAAATACATAATTCTTTATTTAGTTAAAACAATTATATTCTCGATCTCAGATTAATGTGTGTCCAAGAGTTCTTCTTGATGCAGGCAGAGGATGTATCGAGTACGGAGATTGCACTACAGTCAGTTGCTAACCTACAATCCACTGGAACCGGCCAGGGGTTTAAAAGTGACTTTGCAAGAAGAATAATTGTACAAGCAAGATGTCTGTGCTATAAAAATAAATTATTGTGTACTTCCAAGTGCCATTTCAGCTTACCCTGCAAAAATAAATAGCCATATGGACTGCCTCGTTTACATTTAACATAGTATAATAATACAAATACTTACTTTCATATTGTGACATTTATAATTACTTACCAAATGTAAGTTCTTCTTTATAAAAATAAAATGTAAGTTGATTTTGTGATAAAGAAGCTGTAATTAGTAAGATAATATGAAGATATTATATTATACGGTATAATTGTTACCTGATTGTCTCAACGAGTGCTTGAATAAAAATTATTATTCCCATTTTAACAATGTGTTTTGTTAGAGAAAGAATAATTTTTATACATTTCCTAATATGATATCGGAATTACATACAATTCCTAGGAAATGTACACATTTCCCAGGATATCTATGTATTAAATAGTTTTTGAAACAATTTTTTATACATTTCCTAAATAGCTTCGGAATTGTATACATTTCCTAGGATTTGTATACAATTCCTAGATTTCATACATTTCCGTTAACATATCTATATACGTACAAAGGGTTGTGAACATATTATTAGTGGCATATCCACCCGCCGCCATTATGATTATTTTTCAAAGTTTTCGCGCATGATGCTTCCATATAAAATGTTCAAACTATGTTCCCTCTGTTTCTAAAGAATAGAAAATCGAAATAGTGTAAGAAAGCGTAAGGAGTTTTGGCGGGAACGTGGAAAAATTCATGTCGCCGCATTGTATTATTTTGTTAAACTTGTGTTTTTATCAGTGAAAAATTGTGGTATTTCGTTGATGAGTGTTAGTGAGGCAAGTGATATAATGCGACCTATCATGTTGTTCCGTGTTGTTAGCAAAACTCCATAGACGCCTCTAGTAAAGTCTCCACTGCTTTACTGATGTATGACTTGGACTTGACTGCGACTTTATTGGACTATGACGTGACAACGACACTATTTTGATAAAATATTATCAAAAATTATTATAACTTAATACATGACGCTGGCAAATGCACACCAATGCGACGCCGAAACATAAAATAAGAATAAAGCTAAATGTTATGTTATGTAATTACAGCAAAGCTATGGGACGCTCGGTACGGGGAGGTGGTGCACACGTTCGACCACGAGCACATCGTGAAGAGCGTCAACTTCAACAGCGACGACACCATGCTCCTCACCGCCAGCAACGAGAAGCTCATACGCGTGTTCGATCTCAACAAACCGGAAGCGGGACGTGAGTGCATTTATACATTCATTTCTTTAACAGCTCAGCGGCTTTCCAAAGGATCCTTTCTTTTTTCCGGAACAATAAGTTGCCTATAACACCTTTAAACTATCAATCGCGTACAAAGATTTTATGATTTCCTTACGATGTTTCTTTTCTCTTGCAGTGCAAGAATACAGATTTTTCAAATCATCACACAATAGTTGATAAACAGTACAGAATTCGAATAATTCGCTGAAATTGTTGCATACAATTTTGGATTATTATTGATTTATCAAATACGGCTCAACCGATTTCTATAAAATTTAAATGGGACTACACTTTGAATTATGACCAATCAAACAGGAAAAATGTCACGTTCCGCCAGAGTTGAGCGCGCAAGCGAGAGCGCAGAACAAGCGATAGAGGCACGATCGGGCTAAGCGTACGGTTTCATAAGTTGTTACGTAAGTTGTTTCAGTTGTTGATTCAACAATGTTTTCTTATGAAGTTTGTAAGGATGGATGGATGGATGTTTGTTACTCTTTCACGCAAAAACTACTGAACGGATTCAAATGAAACTTTGCAATTGTATAGCTTATATATCAGAATAACACATAGGCTATAAAATATAATGATATTGCGTAAATTTTCCATATTATGACAATAAGTGTTAAGTAAGTAGGTAAAATTCTGCCATCAGCGAGCTATTCTAGCGTGCGCTCCAAGAAATGTCAAAAAAGAACTGTCGAATCGAACAAATGTCAAATTGTTTTTATTTTCACCTCCTTTATTAAGGCTGGTAAGGTAGGGCCTCGAAATATTATGCGGGCGAAGCCGCGGGCAAAAACTAGTCGTCCATAAACCGACTTTACAGACGACCCAATTTTTTTTCATCAAACATGGCATAACCTACAACCGTGTACAGAATTCGAACAGTTCACAAGAATCGATGTAGCAATTTTTACATTATTGTGAATTTTCAAAAACGAAATAGTCCCACTTAATATTTTTCAAAATCGGCTGAGCTGTTTTTGAAAATTCAAATTCAAATAAAATATCGGAATAGTCGGACTCGCGCACGGAGGGTTCCGTACTGTATGAGAGCCCCCCTTAAATATTTATTTTATTTTAATTTTATTATTTATTATTGAAGTGAATATAAAACTAAGTATTCTGTGAAAATTTCAAGCATCTACATGTTACTATTATTAATATAGAGCGAAAAATGTCTAAAAATTCAGGTTTGTTGTATGGAAGCCCCCCTTAAATATATCTTTTATTCTCTTTTTAAAGTAGGGACAAGATAATAGGTCACTTTTGACATTTCATTTATTCAAAGAAAAATATACCTTGTACTAAAGGAATAAAACTCCAAGCCGTATTCGAGAACACTTATCGGTCGTCGTCAATATTGTTTTCATGAGTTTTATTCCTTTAGTGTAAGGTATATTTTTCGTTGCATTCATGAACTGTCAAAAGTGACCTATTATCTTGTCCCTACTTTAGTATTTGTTGTTATAGCGGCAACAGAAATACATCATCTGTGAAAATTTCAGCTGCCTAGCTATCATGGTTCATGAGATACAGCCCGGTGACAGACGGACAGACGGACATCGAAGTCTTAGTAATAGGGTCCAGTTTTTCCCTTTGGGTACGGAACCCTAAAAACGACATACATACATAACTATTCGAATTTTGTACACGATTGAAGTCGGTTGTGCCATTTTAGACGAAATTATCGTGAACAAAAATAGGTATTTTCTTTTTAAAACGACGGATGTAGAGTTCGAAATAATTCGAATACGCAGAGCGTTCACATTTTCTCCTCGGATCGAGTTTTTTATTTGTTTTAATAAAGTGTTATCTTAAAAGTACTTTGGCGGTTCCGGTTCGCGGTTGCGGTAGCATTGTGTACAAAAAAGTGGTTTAAGCTTAGTGATTGTTTTTGTCTGTCCACTTGGGTGACTTTCTTTTTGGGGAGCTTGTGAAAATATATCACTACATAGTATAAAACAAGTCGCTACCCGCTGTCTATCTCCATGTATGCTTATATCTTTAAATCGACGCAACGAATTTTGATGCGGTTTTTTTCAATAGATAAGAGTAGTTCAAGAGGAAGGTTTAAATGTACAATACACCTGTGCGAAGCCGGGGCGGGTCGCTATAGTCTGACCGTTTAACTGAGTCCTCGCCTGCGCGGGTACAGGGGCGCGCGGGTAGACGACAAAGGGGGACTGAGACCGGTGCGGGCGGCAGGGACCCGCCGCCCGCACCGGTCTCAGTCCCCTTTGTCGTCTACCCCCGCGCCTCTGTACCGCGCAGGCGAGGACTCAGTTAAACGGTCAGACTATAGTTTTAAATATTCTGCGTATTTAAAGCTTAATTTTAATTTCCTTTTTAGGGTTCCGTACCCAAAGGGTAAAACGGGACCCTATTACTAACACCGCTGTCTGTCCGTGTGTCCGTCTATCTATATGTATGTAACCAGGGTAGGTATATTTCACGAACCGTGATAACCGCTGTCGCTGTTGCTGTTTTTTTGCTCGATATTAATAACGGCTACAGGAAGATTCTTGAAATATTTACAGAATATTAAGAAATTTTATTTACATTTAATTTAATGTTAAGATTTGTTTTATACGCGACAACGTCAAAAGAAAACTTTGTCGTGCCTCTATCGCTTGCGCACTCAGCTCTGGCGTAACGTGACACTTTTTCGTGCAGCCAGCGTTGATCGATTTATAACACGTTATCACATCAATCATTATAATGTTTGTTATTTCAGCGGTGGAGAAGTTCCCAGCGCACACGAACAGCATCCGAAGCGCGGTGTTTCTCCACAACTCTCGTATCGCCAGCGTCAGCGACGACCTCACTATGCGCATATGGGACCGCAATACTGGACAGGTTACCATCCCATCCCCTTATATTTAAGGATTTAACATACTGGATGCGGTCTGCGGTCAGGTCAAACTTTACGCAGCCCGCATTATGTAAGAACAACGTTGTCGGTCTCTATATATTTTGTATAGGTATGCGATCTGCCCGTGCGATCCCGCGGTAGGAACATAAGGGCGGACGTAGGCGGGCGGCGGGCAGTGAAACGATCACGTCACGTTTGCCCTACTCACAAATCCCGGTTGGCTGACCGGTTTTCCTGCCCGGACAGCCGACCGATTGCCTTGACCAACAACGTTGTTCATACATAATGCGTGCTGCGTTCAGTTTGACCAGACCGCAGAACGCATCCAGTGGCAAATCAGTTTACGTATTGGACGGATTAACTATTTTAACCGCACTAGAGTCTCTGTAGGTGTAATTAGTGACGAGTTATAGGACAGAAACGTAGTCTCTCTTGATGGGCTTTCAAAGTCAGCTCAAATGCTACTACAACGACAACGGCCATGCGGCACTTCACTATTCTTTGTTTCACAATCTTAACCTTTTTGTTTATTTATTACGAGATGGGTTCTTGGATATTCAGTTAAAATGCCGATTATTCACTCTTTGCACTTTATTGCACACAATCACAAAACACACGACACAATTTCTTCGCGCTAAACACTTCGCAATGTCACTGATATTCACACACACTAGGCCTGAACACTGCACTTGAAACACTTGAGTTGATTTCGCTTCGAAAGTAATCGAAACACTGTGTCGAACGAAAGCTCGGCGCTCTATTTATATCCGACATCCGAGTCTCGAATCATTGAAAGTTCTCAAAACCCTATTGTTCTTCAACAAATGAAAATAAACAAAAGATAAACAAATAGCTTATTAATAAACTCCAAGTAGCACAACGAGTTATGGAGAAGGCTATGCTTGGAGTCTCTCTGTGAGATCGAATCAGGAATGAGGAGATATGTAGAAGAACCAAAGTTATCGACATAGCCCAGCGGATTGGCAAGTTGGAGTGGCAATTGGCAGGGCACAAAGCGCGGTGGATTGATGGCCGATGGGGTCGAAAAGTTCTCGAGTGGAGACCACGCACCGGCAAGCGCAGCGTAGGACGTCCACCCACAAGGTGGACGGATGACCTTTTTAAGACCGTAGGATGGCGCTGGATGCAAGCCGCTACCAACCGATCTTATTGGAGATCTACAGGGGAGGCCTATGTCCAGCAGTGGAAGTCCAATGGCTGATGGATGGATGGAAACAAATAGCCGCAGCTTATGTCATAGTTACCGCTCGCGCCTACACGTAAACGAGTAGCCGCAGCTTACGTCGTACTTAGTACGCGCCGATCGCGTGACAATATGTTGTAATTTCTATATTGTGTGTGTGAATCAAAGAGTTAATATATATTATATCTATACATACTCTCTCGGATTATCTGCGAGGTCGAATGAGGAATGAGGAAATCTGACCGACAATCTGATTAAGACCTATGGAACACATTGTTGGTTGCAATACGCTCTCAACAGGTCTTATTGGAAATCCGTAGCAGAGGCCTATGTTGAGACATAAACATGCGAAATAACCCATTAGTGATACTAATAATGCAATTATTTTGTGTTTCAGGAAGTGCAAAAAGTAGAATTTCCAGTCGTACCAAACAGTTTAGAGTTGTCGAGGGATGGAGCAATCATTACTGTGGCGCATGGTGAGTGTCATATTTTTGAAATAGAAAAATGTGGATGGACAGAAATGTTGCAGGGGGTTATATAGTGTCAAAAACCTCGAATTGATACCCATGGCAACTTTTTCAAAAAAGTGACGTCCGCCATCTTTAATTTCAAAATGGACGCCATTTTCGAAATCTACACCCCAAATACCTCGAAAACGATACCCATGACGACAATTTAACGCAACGAAATAAATTGCCGCGCTTTTTTTCGCATTGCACAATAAGGTTGCCATCCTCATTTCATTAAAAATAGAAAACAAAAAAAAAAACCGCCTCTTTTCTCTAATTATTTGATATAAAACCTTTTTGAGATTTGAGGTTTGTATGTTTCCCGCCTTTTTTTCTAATTATTTCATACAAAACCTTTTTGAGGTTTGAAGTTTGCATTTTATTTATGTTCGCTGCTAAGAAACAAAAGAAAGCTAGCCGGTCAGTAATGGATTTTCATACAACATTCCTGCCCTGCTTCGGAGGGCAGTAATGAAATTCCATATAACTTTTCCCGCCGCACATTTTTAAGGGAGAAATTACGAACTTTGTAACCCGTTCATAAACGAGTAATAAGACACTTTCCGAGTGGGTGTGGTATAAAATTTTTTATCTACACTAATGTTGTAACATTCTACTTATGTTTCCAATACTTGACTTATAATGACTACTGTTATAGCGCAGACAACAAAACACTCAATTTAAGCAATTTCAAATGATGTTATAATATCCACATCGATATCGTAAAATCTCATTATAACATCGCTCGCTCTTGATTGGCCGCCCTGCGCGCCAAGTTCCCTGTGACAATACACGTTTTTATTAGTGAAGATAAAGTAGTGTATGCAACTGCATATAACCCGGGTATTAAAACACTCGTTACTATTATGAAACTCGCTGCGCTCGTTTCATAAACCACACTCGTGTTTATTAATCCCTGAACACAGATACCCTTCATTATATGACAGTTGCATAAACTACTATAATGGCGACAGCACCAGTGCACCATGATTAAAAGGGATAATTATAATATATATATATAGAGTCTATAGTATAGACGGATTTCGCTATATGGTCCCGTTTGAATTTCATTTACTTTGATTATGATGCAGATTAAAAACACATGTAAATTGTAACACCTTCAAAAGTAGAATATAAAAAATGGCCGCTTTCGCTAAAGATATTTGGTTCGTGAGGACTTGTATGAAGTCGATTGTAATATAATTTATAGCTAAAAATATATTATATCAATGTGCAGGTTCGAACGTATCCTTCTATTCGTCGGACACGGTGCGGTTGATGCGCGAGTTCCCAGTACCGACTAAAGTGTTCTCGGCGTCGCTCGCCCCGAGCCGCGCCTCCTTCGTCTGCGGCGGGGAGGATCTCAAGGTTTACAAGTTTGACTACAACACTGGCACCGAGCTTGGTAAGTCAATCATACTATTTTAACACTATGTGCAAATTAAAAAGTATTTTTGAGGTCTCCGAACTAGGTTAGGCGGACTGCTGTGCAGAGCGCATATTTTAGCTGTGTTAGGCTTGAACCTATCAGTGCATACATTTTTAAGGTTTCTAAAGTTAAGCTTGAGTCGCGAGCCGCGGAGGTAGATATTCGACGCATATGTATAGTTTTCGAACATACGCTATATTCCGAATCATACAACTGTAAGTCACGACATGCGACGCGTGCCCTATCTCACGCTCTGATTTCTTCTCATCTCTAATCATGACTAGCCAATCAAAAAGTGAATGTTTTTCGAATTTGTTCCAGAATCGAACAAAGGTCACTTCGGTCCGGTGCACTGCGTGCGGTGGTCGCCGGACGGCGAGCTGTACGCGACCAGCAGCGAGGACGGCACCGTGCGGCTCTGGCAGGGCACGCCAGGCCGCGTGTACGGCCTGTGGCGGCGCTCCGCCGAGCCCGCGCCGCTCACCAACGGCTACAAGGAGGTCTGCGCCAACTGACCGGCCGCACCCTCCCGCCAGGTAACTATATACTGGCAGGGCACGCCGGGCCGCGTGTACGGCCTGTGGCGGCGCTCCGCCGAGCCCGCGCCGCTCACCAACGGCTACAAGGAGGTCTGCGCCAACTGACCGGCCGCACCCTCCCGCCAGGTAACTATATACTGGCAGGGCACGCCAGGCCGCGTGTACGGCCTGTGGCGGCGCTCCGCCGAGCCCGCGCCGCTCACCAACGGCTACAAGGAGGTCTGCGCCAACTGACCGGCCGCACCCTCCCGCCAGGTAACTATATACTGGCAGGGCACGCCGGGCCGCGTGTACGGCCTGTGGCGGCGCTCCGCCGAGCCCGCGCCGCTCACCAACGGCTACAAGGAGGTCTGCGCCAACTGACCGGCCGCACCCTCCCGCCAGGTAACTATATACTGGCAGGGCACGCCGGGCCGCGTGTACGGCCTGTGGCGGCGCTCTGCCGAGCCCGCGCCGCTCACCAACGGCTACAAGGAGGTCTGCGCCAACTGACCGGCCGCACCCTCCCGCCAGGTAACTATATACTGGCAGGGCACGCCGGGCCGCGTGTACGGCCTGTGGCGGCGCTCCGCCGAGCCCGCGCCGCTCACCAACGGCTACAAGGAGGTCTGCGCCAACTGACCGGCCGCACCCTATACTTTTCACGTTGATGTGATGTTACGCGGAACTTTAACGGACTATATCTTCATCAATTTTTGTTTAATTGACAAAAGGAAAAATACGTGTCTAATATATTTTTGATCCCCCCATCTCGGAAAGAGTATTTTTGATCTTCGAAATCTTGAGTGCAAAAGCCGTTTTTATCCGCTAGAGAATAAAGTAAAATTGAATTTAGGACATCGTGTCCATAAGTTTGTGAATTCAAAACATCATTAAACCTATTTACATCTACCTCCATGGTGCCGAATTTATCATACAACCTTTTTAAAAACTCAGACTCGGAAGCTTTTTGATGTACTTTTTTTTTCAATTTGCTTTGCGCGCGCCTTTCTTTTCACGTCATATTGTTAAAACCTTATGTTAAAAACAAGAAACTTGAAAACAAGTGAAATGCCTAAAACGAGTGATTCTATAAACGATGAAGTTTATTTGACCCCAAAAAAATTGACTGCACTGTTAATAATGCGCTTTCTCCCTCAACAATCATGCGAGAAGTAATTGAAACAGTACGATATGTAGACGACTTTAGTCATTTCCTCGCTGAGGTGGGATGAAAAGTTACGTGTTGCACTCGAGTGCAAAGATGCCTTGAAACCGTGCCCTCGCTTATTCCCTCGCTAACGCTTCTAATGTTTTAAATACTTACTGTGCTTGTGATTTAATTTTAGAATCTTTCGCTTGCTCGGTCGTCAAATTGAGCAAGCGGTTAAAGAGTTACTTTGCACTCTTGTGTAACAAATAACTATTGATAATCTCACTGACTGAGTAATTATATTTCATAGTCGCGTAGCCTATTTGAACTGTGATTGTATTGTTGCAGGAGTACGGATGGCCGTGAGTGCTAAATTGTTTGGCCGGTGGCGGCGGCGCGCGTCACCGGTCCAGTGTATATCGGACTTAAGAGGGGGGCTAGCCTGACCTATGAAATCAAGACTTTATTCCACATTTTTTAATCTGTGTTAGTGTTGTTTATTTTTTTTGACAACACCAAATTTTTTTATACTCAAAATACATCATATTTATTGTAACGAAAAAACAAGGAACTAATAGACTTGATATGCAACAAAATAAAGTGATTTGTAAATACATATCTGAGATTTTCATTTCTTGACCTATGGCATCAAGATTTTATTCCACATTTTTTAATTTGTGTTAGTGTTGTTTTTTTTTGACAACACCAAATTTTGTTTATATTTAAAATACATCATATTTATTGTAACGAAATACAAGGAACTAATAGACTTGATATGCAACAAAATAAAGTGATTTGTAAATACATATCTGAGATTTTCATTTCTTGACCTATGGCATCAAGATTTTATTCCACATTTTTTAATTTGTGTTAGTGTTGTTTTTTTTGACAACACCAAATTTTGTTTATATTTAAAATACATCATATTTATTGTAACGAAATACAAGGAACTAATAGACTTGATATGCAACAAAATAAAGTGATTTGTAAATACATATCTGAGATTTTCATTTCTTGACCTATGGCATCAAGATTTTATTCCACATTTTTAGGGTTCCGTACCCAAAGGGAAAAACGGGACCCTATTACTAAGACTTCGATGTCCGTCTGTCTGTCTGTCTGTGCGTCTGTCACCGGGCTGTATCTTATGAACCATGATAGCTAGGCAGCTGAAATTTTCACAGATAATGTATTTCGGTTGCCGCTATAACAACAAATACTAAAAACAAAATAAAATAAATATATAAGGGGGGCTCCCATACAACAAACCTGAATTTTTAGACATTTTTCGGTCTATATTAATAATGGTACCAGATAGATTCTTGAAATTTTCACAGAATGTTTAGTTTTATATTCCCTTCAATAATAAATAGTAAAATTAAAATTAAATATTTAAGGGGGCTCCCATACAGTACGGAACCCTCCGTGCGCGAGTCCGACTCGTACTTGGCCGATTATTTAATTTGTGTTAGTGTTGTTTTTTTTGACAACACCAAATTTTATTTATGTTTAAAATACATCATATTTATTGTAACGAAAAACAAGGAACTAATAGACTTGATATGCAACAAAATAAAGTGATTTGTAAATACATATCTGTGATTTTAATTTCTTAACCTATGAAATCAAGACTATTCTTCCACATTTTTAATCTGTTAGTTTTTTTTGACACTATATTCATATTAAAAATACATCATATTTACTGTAACGAAAAAACAAGGTTAGACTTGAAATGCAAAAGAATTAAGTGATTTGTAAATACATATCTACATTTTTCATTTGTTTAAAATTCTTAGTTGTTATACTTATAGGTTGAATCATCCAGCTGGTCGATGTTCTCTATTAGCTGCAAAAACTCAGTCCTGAACTCCTGGCTGCGCAAGGACTGGGGTTTGCGCAGCCTGTAGCTAAATTCACAGCTGCCAAGATGTTGGATTCGGCTTATACCTAGTTTAAGATTCAGTTAATTTATGCTAAATTACTTAGCCCATGGCTATATTGTATTTTTTACGGAATGCTCCTCGGCTGTTTTTAAACAATGAAAAAGGGAAAATGAAACAACTCTTAACGAGAAATTCATTATATTGAATTTTCTTTAGGTGAGTTTCGTAATTATAAAACTACAAGCACTAAGAAATTACAAATACCTAATTAATTTATGTCGATATTTTACATAATAATTTACAAGAGTTATTAATCCTATGCACACAAAAGGCAGTGAAAATGTTTTGTTAAAATAAAACTTCTAATATTAGAGTATGTATTAAAATTGACTGAACTATGGTAACATTCATGGTAATGACATGGATAATACTGTACGATTTGATTTGTGACTAAATGTCTTCTAACTTACCACATTTTCTAACAATTTGATACGTCTCGTTTTTCTACCAATTTGGTAGAAAAAAAAACGGAAAAATTGGTAGAAAAATAATGGTAAGGAATATCCAATTCTCTTTGCCTACCGGATAAAAAAAAAATTGGATATGGACAGTATTTTAACTGGTATGGTATTAATTGGTAAATGGAAATGAAACAAATGAGTACAAGTTGTGCCACGTCAATTAAAGCTAAAGATGGCCGTCTTAACTACGATTAATTGAATATTCATATTATGAGAATTATAAAAGCGCTACAACAATCTCAGATCAAATAAAAAAAAACAGGACAGAATGTTGTGAACAAAACAAGTAAGGCCGGCAAAACTAAGCCTCGCCGTGTACAGACACAATTACACACACATACACGTACACGTAAGCCTTGGCTCGTCAGTCGAACAATGGCGGCGCAACACCGACGCACTCACCACATGTATAAAAAAACCGGCCTCACTTGTCTGCTCACGACGTTCTTACTTGTTTTTTTTATTTGGTCTGAGACGAGACTACAATATGAATTAAGTTATGAGGAAAAGTATATTTGTGATTCGCATGAGTAATTTTTTATTTCTTTGACATAATGTGTAATTTTTAGGGTTCCGTACCCAAAGGGTAAAAACGGGACCCTATTACTAAGACTTCGATGTCCGTCTGTCCGTCTGTCTGTCACCGGGCTGTATCTCATGAACCATGATATCTAGGCAGCTGAAATTTTCACAGATGATGTATTTCTGTTGCCGCTATAACAACAAATACTAAAAATAAAATAAATATTTAAGGGGGGCTCCCATACAACAAACCTGAATTTTTAGACGTTTTTCGCTCTATATTAAAAATGGTAATAGGTCGATGCTTGAAATTTTCACAAAATAATAATAAATTATAAAATTAAAAAAAAAAACATTTGAGAGGGGCTCCCATACAGTACGGAACCCTTCGTGCGCGAGTCCTACTCGTACTTGACCGATTATTTTCTTAATTTTCTAAACAACCACATTTTGAGAGTTTACATTTATTTTGTTCTTATAATGCGACTTACAAAAATTAAGAGTATTTCATATTTCTACATCTACAAGTTTGTATGAAAACGGTAAACGTGGCTAGTTTTCGCTGTTAAATTTCGTAGACAGCTTTAGATTTTTTGACTTGTTCTAAATTTTGTTCCTAAATTAAGTTTTATAGTGGATATAGCGACCACTTCTCAAAATTGTTATCTCAGCTGGCTACGAAAATCAACCACGAAAATAGACCAATCCAAAAATATTTTATATTTAACTTATTTGTATTGTTGCTGGTAACTGGTAGCTGGTAATAACTATAGCAGTTGCTATTCGTTATTTTTTAATCGGTAACAATCTGATTTCACTTAAGGTAGGAGAGCGAAAATTGAACTTTGCAATTTGATCTATTTTGATTGGTTTATAGCTCAAAATAATAAAATAAACGATAATTTAGCGATATTTAGATAAACGAAGCGGCGTTTTTGCCTTCTTCACTTAATTATAGATATAATGCTGACATTAAATCTCCCGTCGCAATTCAATTGTTGCTGTCTCGCTTTATTTCAGTGCAATTAAACGAGACATCAATACATTTTTGTTGTCCTCTGACCAAATGTCGGTTTCAAAACTTAAATCATGGTGTACACTTAAAACAATGCAATTAGTTTATCTTCAGTTAGATGGAGCTAGTGTCATATTTTTGATCGAAAGTAGTATTTTTGTTATCCTATAAAACCGAGTTTCATAAGTTTGTATCGTATTGCATTGTTGTAAGTGAAACATTGAGCTTATTATGGTGCATTTTCGACTAGGGTTTGTTTGATCTGCTTTTGATTTTTTATTGTTTTTTAGTGTTCCATTTTCTCTTAGAAATCTGAATAAGCGAAGACTCTAAACTTAGTATTCTTGTATTCTAGAATGTAACTAAATGTAATTTGAACACGTCATTTATTTAAAAGGAATGCTATCCGCTAGCTTAAGCCTTAAAGTTTTGATACATTTGCCCTTGATAGTACATATCAAGCTCCAATGTAACTCTACCCTTATTAATTTAGAACTCTATGTCTAGCTGTTTAGAGTTGATATTCCTAAGTACAGAGCGATCGCCCATTCAGAAGAATTTCAATATCACTTCATTCACAATACACTTCACATGTTTCACGCCAACAACAGTCTTATCGACTAAAATCGTTTCATCATAGTCCAAACTCTATCACTATATTTTCTACGACGATGGAATTTTTAAACTATCATTTTACGCTTTAATTTTCAAAACTGTGCTTAGAAACGACATAGATTCTTGACTGCAAATTTTGGCAATAAAAAAGATCGAATTCATAGGGATCGATATTTCGTAGTCGTATAACTTTCCCGACCAATACTCGGCTTAAATCGAAACTTAACTTAGTCGTCGATTTAACACACTTTTGTCACATTCAAAGTTTTACATTGCCCAGTTGGTCCTTCGAGCTCATTTGGCAATGAAGGGCGACGGGGCGGGGAACTTTGAAGTTTAAGTTGCGAAATATGCAGATTGTATGCTAAGTAAGGCTCATTTTTAACAGCAAACTTTCCTGGTAATTTACAATGTGTTGCTTGAAAATGAACGTCGATCCTAAACATAGTTCTGACACAATTTCGTCGTCATCGCGTTAAGTTAAACACAGTTTTGTCACATCCGGTTTACAACTTTACAATAGTTCAGTTGGTCCTTCGAGCTCACTTGGCGATGAAGGGCGATAGGTCGGGGAACTTGAAGTTCAAGTTTGGTCGTCTCGGCGCGCGCGCTTGTTGCGCGGGCGCGGCGGCGCCGCACTGGGCGGTACACACGTCGTCTCTGGCGACGGCTTCCCGCGGCCACTCGCGGAGGAGTTGTGCGCAGTCTGTGATGCGTAAGGATGCACATTGCGCCTGAAACAACGTACAGGCGTGAGCATATTGATAACTTACGGACGCTTTATTTTGATCGATTAAAATTACACGTAAGAGATTGGCTAATTTTGACCACATTTTCAGTCTGTATTTTTAGTTAAGTTCATGGAATGTCTAAAAATTAAAAAATACGGCGGACTCTGCAACCGAGCATTCGGCGGTCAGACAACCTTGCGCCGAGCTCTCGCGCCACGCCAACAGGTCGAATTTGGGAGCTCACGATGGCTGGTATAAATTGACCATAGTAATGAATCAACACTTACCCCTTCGTTAGTACAGATGCAAGATGTGCAAGGCGAGGGGAAAGCTGACTCCCCGACAGCGACGGACCGGCCTGCGATGAGGCAGCCCTGCGCCGAACTTTCGCGCCACGCTGACAGGTCGATCTTGGGCAGCGACGAGCACGGCACGCGGGGGTTTCTGCAATACAGGTACGAGTATGGATTATGTCAGTCCTTTACTCGTAGTTATACTACGGCCGTTCAGAGAATGCGTTCCTGACACGTCATCTTGAAAATATGTTTTTGGCCGATATCTCTGAAACTATGTACTTAAGGGCAAAAAACATTAAGATCATTATTGTAGAAAAAAAATCGCACCTTTTGTTTCCATTAAACTTTTTTGTAAAACTTACCGTTTACGATTTATGGACCATTTAATGTTTTAAGGTCCATTTAATGAAATTTCATAAAATGACGTGTCAGGAACGCATTCTCTGAACGGCCGAACTATAGTATTATTATATATTCTTTGCTATAGTGGTGGTGGAATACTGAAGTCCAGGTTGTTATTTTGCAATGTGTAGGGACTACAATTTTATTATAAACTCATTGTACAATTTTTCATAATTATGAACAACTTTTAATGTGGGGCCAATGCCCCACATTAATAGTTGCCAAGAATTTTGCAAACTGCATGAAACAAAACTGTTTTTTTTTCGAGAGTCGTAAAAAAGAATGCTTAATCATAATTAAGATAGGAATTTATACTTTCAAATAATATTTAACATTTTCTGACGTTGCGCATTGCCAGTGGGCCCCAAACTAGGCGATGCCTGTATCTTGGTGGCCCGGTTGAATGTGATTACTATTAGAATTTCCGCGGCTTCGTGTTGTGACGGAAACCATTTGCAACAACATGCCAGATTTACAAGAAAAAGAGGTTTATGTGTGAGAAACATTGCAAGGTGTTAGTATACTTACAAGAAGTTGCTAGGCAAGTCGAAAGCAGCCCGCTGGATGTCTCCGGGGATGTCGAAATTATCGCAAATCAGCTTCGAAAGAGTCGACTTTCTGATTTCAGACAACTGCTGCTCAGTGAAACGTGCTGCGGCGTTGTCATTTTCGTACCTGAAATTTTAGACAGTGCTATTATTATGTTCCATGAACTTATATGTGTTCAGTGTGATAGCATAGTTGAAGTTTAGTGGCAGTACAGTAAATAGGACACATAATTTGCAGAACAGATGGCCGATGGGGCCATAAAGATTTCCAATGAAGACCATGTAGCGTTAAGCGTAGAACTTCCACCGATATGGTAGACCGAAGATCTAATGAAGACCATAGGAACATGCTGGATGCTTCCAACCTGCTATTGGAAATAGATAGGGCAGGACAGTGTCACGGTTATTTAGATATCATTACCATGACAGTGTCCAGTGGACGTAATCATATTGATGATGAAATTATGTCACAGGATGGGAACGAAAGTGTTTTTATATTATGTGTATCTACTGCCTTGACATAATGGTGAACCAAGCCAACTATTTAGGCAAAATTAGTGGGGTAGCGCTAATGTGTTGACCAAAGCTTTTGAAAGTATCTGAATGATGCTGACCAGTATCTGTCACATTTCCTGAGCTGCCGGAACTGTATGGCGATGATGCAGGCGAAGGTCGGTCCCACCAGCCCGCCCTGCAGCGGCCTCTCGCTCATGCCGCCAGGGAATAGGTCGATATCGTCTACTGTCGCGTATATCCTCTTCAACCTGGAATAGTTTTACAAAATTCTTCATTTTGACATGGGAACCAAGCAATCGTAATGGGCTCAGAACAATAATTATTAGCTTTAGTTATTGTTCTGAGGTTGTTGGTTAGCCGGACTGACTCCATAATATCATGTCTATCGAAGAAAAGATGAGTTTTTCGGATTTTTAATTCTCTTAAGATACATATACAACGCATAATAAAAAGTTAATAAACATATTGCAGTCTACAGGGCTGTCGGAAACATAAATACCAACACAAAGACGAGATAAGTTTTTCGGAATATTCAACCTATACGATATACTTATCTATCTATGTAGTATCTACCAACTATCTTTTGTCATACAATTTATAACATTGGAAATAGAATTTCGTCAATACTATTCTGCAGATAAGAATGAGATAGAATCTCTCTATCTCATTCTTATCTGCAGAATAGTAGAAGATAGTCTCTTTGTTAGAATAGATAAACTGCATGACTTCAACTTCCGGAAATAAATGACGTAAATATTTTACAGAATCATGAATTAAATAGAACGAAACGAAGAAACACACCAGTGTTATAACCAATTTTTTGAAATCTTGTTTATAACAAAATTCTTAATAACCTGAATAGTTAGTTAAACTCACCTCGCAATAACCTCATCAGGGATCTCCCTGGAAAGGTCTTCAAAGTTGCTGGCCCTCTTCAAGTTACAGAGCGCCCTGTAGTTGTTATAGCTCGGGATGCCGTGGTCTCTCGCGCGCTGGATGTTGAGGGCGATCAGGTCGATTCCTGAGAAGGGGATGCGACGGTCCTCGAACAGGTGGTTGGTTACTTCACCGGTGATGAACTGGTCGAGAGTTTCCATGGGAGTGGAGGAGAGACCGCGCATAAGTTCGTCGACCATGGGTGGGTGCTGAAAACAAATAGAAAAAGTTAGTTTGGAAATTGTTGCATAGTGTCAAGCACATCACTTATAAAATTGAGTTTTTATTTTTATCAAGTCCAGAGAAAGCTCTCCGGTACACGTGAGAGACCGAAGTAGAGTTAATTAGGCAGATGTTTTGTTCTTGCTAAGCAAATGTAATATACTGTTTGTGCAATGGCCTCACAGACTACAACGCTCCGCCCAACTGCGCTTCCGACTTTGGTGGGGTTTGAGCACAGAACAGCAGAACTAGATTTCCTTCTCTCTTCTGTGGATTTGAGCTTTAGTCTTTAGAAGTCGTGTGTCTAAGAGTAGAGGAGAAAGAGTAGGGGAAGAGAGAGAGGAGGTTAAATATGAGGAGAAAGGAGGTTAAAAAAGAAATAAGTGTGGCGTTGATATGTAGCTTACGTTCATGAACATGTCAGGCCTGAAGAACCCGTCTCTGAGCAGGATCGGAGGCTCCACGGGCTGGTAGGAAGGCGAGAGTCGCGGCAGATGCGGTCTTAATAGAGAATGTCCGATTCTGAAGGCGGCTGCTCCAAACTCAGTCACGATGGCTGGGTTGCAGGTGGGGGAGTATTCTTTGTAGTAACCTGGAAGGTAGACAGAAATTAGTTGAGCTTGTTCTTCATAATATGTGTTATATTTGTCACATTTATAAAAGACGTGCTATGTGATTTTACAAATTGGTTCCTCTTAGACTTATATTGTCATAAATGAAGAGCATGATTAAAGCTCGCGTTAGATTTCCTAAGTCAGCCAGAATAAATATTTAAATCCATCACCCAAATATCTGCCCAGTCATGAATCGAAGCCAGGTCCCCCTGCATCAAAGGCAGACATACTGGCATTTTGTTTTAACCGTTTAGCCATGTCAGAGGTCTTCAGGCAGCTTAAAACTCTGACACTAGGGCTAGCCTCCCGGCCTATACGAACTTACTTACTGGCATTTACTCCAAGAAGGTCGTCAAATCAAATTTTGAAAATGCAACCTTTTATCTTTATCAAAAAACGGTATGGGTAATATTGATTAGAGTGTTGGAACAGTTTCTTACCGGAAGGTAAAAGCTTCAGTCCATACAAATTGACAGCGTTCCACGATAGCAATCTCGGAAGGAACTCGTTGTAGATGATATGGGTGAACTGCGCGGCCATGATCCTCCTGGCGTGCTCGAACAGCAGCTCGGCGTCCCAGTGCGGGTTGACTCCGCGCAGGCCTTCCACCAGGCGGTTGTGCTCTCGGAGGAAGATTGTGTGGATCGCGGTCAAGCCGGGCTGTTCTGATGCTCGGCCGTCACCTTTAGAGTGTATTTTGTTATTTAGATATCGTTTTTCTGTAGAAAGGTGTGTGGATCTTGCAGCGGCAAAAACAACCAAGTTGCTGAGTTTAGCGCCCAGGATTTCGGATTTGTTGTGAGGGTGCTAACACGTCTTTGCATAGTAATTTGTACTTAGCTGCTAATACATATTGCTGTGGATTAAGCTGGGACCGCTAGCAAGGTTGGTAGTTAAGTTCGAGTTAAATTATAAATTTTGCTTCTATTCGCACTGATAGAGGACAAAAGTACGATTTTTATGCTTAAATTTTTTACAGGTATTCTTTAAGAACTTTTACAAAAGAGTTTGTGTTTGCGCCGCATTGTACTTAGGCTATGTGATTCGGATGCAAGCCTGCCTGACACTAGCTCGCCTTTGAACAATCCGTCGAGTGACGGGGGAGTACCGCGTAGCGTTAACCAAAGGCGCCGCGTTCCTTTTCATCTCGCCGACATAGCGCAATCGGCGCGTGCGGCCATTCATTCACCGACTAGCTGCGAGCGCGTACGCACGCACGCACGTCGCGATCGTCAGTCCGTCCTTACGGCTGAAGGTGGAAGTGAATCATAAACTTTACCTAGAACTTTGATTTTGAATACAAATAAGACTTTTCCGCGAAATATAAATGAACCTTTTGTGTGAACCATTATGAACTTAATTTGTGATTAGAGTGAAGATTGTGTGGACCTTTGGACCAAAATCCTACCCTCCTGTACTCGGGGAAAGGCGAAGACCCAGGGTGTGCACATCATTGGAGAGACCAGGTCAGTGTGGGTTTATTGTGTTCGTTTCCGGTGCCGAAGGTATAATTAAGCGTGGACATAGCCCCCTGGCCGAAACACTGGTCTTAGTCGAGCCAGATTTTGTTTCCAGTTGCCTTTAATAAAATTATGTAATACAGTTCCATTTATTTCTTTATTTATTTACCTACTTATAAATATTTTATATATATTGTAATATTTATGTACTAGGTTACATATTTGAAATTGTTTTTACAATTTTCAAGTAATCCGTTTGTACCTTATTACATATATTAAAAGTATATTTATGTGACAATAGGTATTTACCTAAGTTCATTTATTTAAGTCTGAGGTTTTGTTTTGTTACGTACCTATTTAGGAGTACTTACATTCCTCATCTTAAAAATACATTATAAATACATAACCTTATAAAAGTCTACGTAAGTATATACTTATAATGTGTATATAGGTACTTATAATTTATTAGACTGTCATAGTACTAATTTATATAGGTATTTTTATCCTATTGCATACCTACCTGTTATATCTGTGTACCGTGTTTTGACCGTGTACTTAATACTTATGTATTTTGTTCTATCTTGTATCTATCTACCTGTTGTGTACTTATCTGTGTAAGGGTACCTACCGTGTTTTGTCGCGTACTTAATACATAGATTTTGTCCTTTTGTGTATCTTCCTGTTGTGTGTTTGTGTACCTAGTTAATTGTGGCCGTGCACTTATTTATCTTTATGTTTGGTTAATACATATTCGTTGGAAAATATCGTATAAACATATACCTAGATGCCTACAAATAGCTATTCACCAAATTCAATACTATTGTCGTAACTTATTTATAAATAAATACCGCCGAAGTTTAGGCAGTCGCCGCCAAAAGACTACAAACGAATTCCGACCTTTCGGCGTCGCTGTAGGTACCAGTTCAAATACGCACCGCCCGGGCCTCTCGCCTTTCGGCGAGATTCATACCGACTGTCGGCTAGCCGTAGTGACAAACGGCGGCTCAATTCAAAGATAGTTTTGCCTTTCGGCGAATGTGTAATTAATTTTGAAAGTAGTATTTCTATTCGGCTTTTTATTTAATTAAATAAAGATCGCCTTTCGGAATATCGTGCGGCACAATACAAAGGACAGCTCACCTTTCGGTTAATGCGCAACTGATTTTATAAATAAATTGCACCAATAGGTATTGTACCTTGTTAAATTTAATAGGTAAAATTATCGCAAAAGGTTTAATTTTACTTGCCATTGCAATTGTATTGTTTGTTTGAAGTAGTTTCGTCTTGTCAATATGTCGAAATCGGAAGAGAATAGGAAGAATTTAAAAATTAAATTATTAGAAGCACGGCTGAGATCTTATTTCACCCGACTTCAAAATTTAGAGGAGACTGCATTAAAACTTGACCCCTTGAATTCGGAGGAGGTTCAACAGTTCTTAAGTAGCGCCTCAAATTTAGATGTTATTCGTAAAGAATATAATGCGGAATTTGATGATCTGCTCATGCTGAAAATGGAGCTTGATCCCGACCTGGATCCGGATGTGACTGCACTCGAGTCCTTCGAAAATGCGTTCATTGCGGTACATAGTAGGGTCAGTTCCCTCTCAGATAAAAACAATAAAATAATCAACGGTCCTTCGAAATTACCAGCCCAAAAAATGAAATTGCCGCCAATTGAACTACCAAAATTCAGTGGCGATTCTAAAGCATGGCGAATGTTTATTGAGTGTTACAATAGCATCATTCATAACAATTCGGAGTTAACAAACGCGGAAAAGGTTTATTATCTGTGTGGACAATTGTCCGGTCAAGCACTGCGCTGTGTAGCCGGCATTACGCCCACTGCAAATAATTATGATCTCATTTACGAGACCTTGGTCTCTAAATTCGAAGATGTGCGCTCGATGGCCACAGCATATCTCGACGATATTATGAACGTAAAAAAAATGCTAAGTCCTTCTGTTGATGGCTTAAATGCATTCATTGACAAATTCTCGGTGTCGGTGGCTGCTTTCCAAAAATTGGATATCCCCGCGAAATTAGATTTTGTCTTTCTATATTTGGCGCTCAAACGTGTTGACAACGAAACAGCGCGACTATATGAAAATTCAGTGCGTGAAGAAAAAATCCCATCCTACGCCAGTTTCGCGAAATTCGTTCGCGAACAAGCAAAGATTATCGAACGGACTGGGACCTATACACCAAACAATAGTGTTAGAAGCGCAGTGACAACATATAATAGGGTACCTATTCCACAGAATAGACCAAACGTGGAACGAGCTACTCGTGCTTTCGTAACCCAAAATGTGACTTGTCACATGTGCCAAGGTGACCATGTCACCTTAACTCGCTGCGCAGAGTTCTTGAAACTGTCTGCAAAAGACCGTTATCAGGTAATAAAACAAAACAATGGTAGTGTTTTGTGCTTAAGTCTTCAGCACAAGCCAAACGCATGCAAGGTTAAAGGAATCTGTACCTCTTGCCAGTCTAAGTCGCACCACAGCCTACTGCACTTTAACAACCTTCAGTCAAGTACGTCATTGACAGTTACTAGTGAAGAAGATGACGATGTGGATATGGTCTGTGGGGATTTGTCTGTAGAAGACACGAGAGACTCAGAAGTAAATAATGCAGGAGTGTCTTTGTGTTCTTCATAGGAAGTAAAGCTGGGTAACTCCGAATGCGAAACAATACCTAACACGGTCTTGCTGGCTACCGCGCGGGTTAGGGTAGTAGATGCATCGGGTAATTCCCATTTGGTTAGGTGCCTGATAGACAATGGGTCGCAAAACCATTTTATTACAAAGCAATGTTGCGACAAATTATCACTTTCTCCTCGCTCGTTTGGGACTCCGATGACTATCAATGGATTTGGAGGCGGAGCTAATCCGGTAATTGGTGTAACGGAGTTAGAGTTCTACTCTCGTTTTGATCGAAGTCGCCCATATCCAGTACGCCCGTTAGTGGTAGACACTATCACTCAAAGTCTTCCCACGGCTAAGGTAGACCGGTCGGTATTGAGCCATTTAAAGGGTGCCCCATTAGCGGATACTACCTTTGACTGTCCGGGTGAAATAGACATGTTAATTGGTGCTCAGCTCTTCTCTCGTCTAATTCTACCAAAGCGCATAAATGGCCCTCTGGGGCAGCCCGATGCAATGCAAACCACTCTCGGTTATATTGTGATGGGAAATGCACCTGTACTAAAGCCATCAGCCCAAAACAACACTGCAACATTTTGTGTTGTTACTGGCCCTCAATTAGACGAAGTAATTCAGAAGTTTTGGGAACTTAAAGAGGTACCCTCCGGTTCTGCAGCTCAAACAAGAGAAGAAGAGCAAGACTGTGAAGTTTTAAATAAATTACCTACTACTAGAGATAAAACTAGTAGGGACTCTGTGGTATTGCCGTTCAAATTAAATGTAAGAGAACTGAGCAGTTCTCTGCCAAATACAGAAGAACCTATCTTTTCACTTGAAAGGAAAATGAACGCCACTATTCAACTTCAAGAGACATTTAACGATGTATTTAAGGAATATTTGGCAAACGACTACATCGTTCCAGTCTCAGAGGACACTGACTTATTATCAGGGTATGTCATACCTCATCATGGGGTTATCCGTAATGATAAGGTCACCACCAAATTGCGAGTTGTCTTAGACGCCAGTGCACGTACAGACAAGAATGTCTCGCTCAATCAAATGTTGCATTCAGGCCCGAATTTGCAAGGTGACATTTTTCAAATCATGTTTAATTTCAGGCTCTTTCCTGTCGCATTTTGCGCAGATGTCAAGCAAATGTACTTGCAAATCCAAACCGCTGATATTAATAAAAAATATTTGACGAAATTTTACCGGTTTGATCCGAGCGAAAGATCCATGCCAGCTGCGAGTGAGGCTGCTTTGCAATTGATAAGTCTCTTTAAAGCAGGCGGCTTTGATGTTATGAAATGGTCCAGCAATTCCGGAGAATTACTTTCAGACCTTCCGGCAACCCATTTACATCCTGAAGTTGTAAAGTTTGCTGACGGAATAGACCAAAAAATATCAGGCGTTAAATATGATTCTCGATCAGATATGTTTTCGGTCGAGATGACTTCAAGCAGAGATACGTGTACAAAGCGTAACATTATTTCCACGATCGTTAGATTTTAGGTTATTCTCGGCTTTGCAGCGCCAGTCATAATTTACGCAAAATTACTAAGTAGTTATGGTAGTCTAGTATTGTACTTTTCTAGGTTTATTTTATGTAAATATAATTATAATTAAAATTACACTAAAATATGTTATATTTAGTATTTATTATATTATATTACTTATTTTCCACATTTGTTGAAAGGCAACCTTTCAAAGCTGGGGGCCGTGTTTGCGCCGCATTGTACTTAGGCTATGTGATTCGGATGCAAGCCTGCCTGACACTAGCTCGCCTTTGAACAATCCGTCGAGTGACGGGGGAGTACCGCGTAGCGTTAACCAAAGGCGCCGCGTTCCTTTTCATCTCGCCGACATAGCGCAATCGGCGCGTGCGGCCATTCATTCACCGACTAGCTGCGAGCGCGTACGCACGCACGCACGTCGCGATCGTCAGTCCGTCCTTACGGCTGAAGGTGGAAGTGAATCATAAACTTTACCTAGAACTTTGATTTTGAATACAAATAAGACTTTTCCGCGAAATATAAATGAACCTTTTGTGTGAACCATTATGAACTTAATTTGTGATTAGAGTGAAGATTGTGTGGACCTTTGGACCAAAATCCTACCCTCCTGTACTCGGGGAAAGGCGAAGACCCAGGGTGTGCACATCATTGGAGAGACCAGGTCAGTGTGGGTTTATTGTGTTCGTTTCCGGTGCCGAAGGTATAATTAAGCGTGGACATAGCCCCCTGGCCGAAACAGTTTGCGACCTGTACGTTAAGCAAAGCCAACGGATTTTAGATACTTATAACTCAGTCTCTGAGATTTATTGCTAGCAAATAACCATGTTCAAAATAGTTATTAACCCTGATTTAAAACTGCGTCTGTCTGCTGAGTACGTACGCAACCTCTTGACGGACGCAAAGTCTAAAAGAATACTCATTTCATTACGAACAAGGTAAAAACAAAGTGCACTGGCCAAATGCGCAATGGTATGCTACAGATTTTGTCAACATGCAGGTTTCCTCATGATCTTTTACATAACAGTTTTAATTTAAAAATGCTCGTAATCGACATGGATGTTCAGATAGAATTCCAAAACTTACCAGCAATGAAACAGAATCCGCTGGCCGCCTTACACTCGGGATGGCTGTCTGACCTCGGCAGTAAGTCCTTGCCGTTGGCAGGGTTAGTGGTCGCGTTCAGGCGTCCGTTGAAGCCGCGCAGTTTGCGGACGATGCAAGGGTTCTCGCCGTAAATCACTGAAGCGTCGATGAAAGCGGTGTTCTGGTTCACTTGCTCGCGGGGTCCTGGAAAATTAAAGGTTTTATTTAGATCAAAAATTTGAACTTTACGTCTCTTATGTGTAGTTTTCAAAAGTCGTTTGCTAGTGGTATGATTTTGCAGTATTTATTACGTATGTTTATTTTGTGGTTTCAAATCCATACCAATGAGTTTTTAGAAACATGTTATTGGTTATTCACTTGTTATTCACTTGGATCTTCTCATGGTTATTCATTCGTTTTAAGTTAGTTTTTTCATTAGAAATTAATTTGGTCATATGCTCAAAGATGAGCGCCGTAATATAAAAGGTACCTATTTGTTTTTTGATAACAGTACAAGAACTGGCAGGTTTTTAATATTTTTTTTTTTTATTTCGAATAGGTTTGCGTTTGACTACACACTACCTGATGTTAAGCAGATATGCGGTCTAGGATGTAACACGCTTACCTAGAAGATACCTATTTACTCGGGATTTGAAGACACCTACATTGTACTCTAGCGGGAAGACAGACCCAGGCAAAGCGTTCCACATTCTGGCAGTTCGTATGAGGAATGTGGACTCGAAACGCTTGGTTCTAATGCGTGGGATGTCCACCATAAATGGGTGGCGCTTTGGTCGCGTCTGTCTAGCCGTACGATAGAAGAAAGGGGCAGGTGGGACCAGATTGTGCAACTCCTGGGCGCACTCACCGAAGTGTATCCGATAGAAGGCTGATAAACACGCTACGCAACGTCGATGCTCGAGACTCTGCAGCTTCGACTCAGTCAAAGTTTCGTTGCCTATCAACCTCCTGGCTCGCCTTTCAATGGACTCTAAAGCCTCCAGCTGGTATTTGGCAGAGCCATCCCAAAGGCCAAGCCTGTTCCCTATTCGACTAATATGCTCAAAGCGAGCCCTCCGCATAACCTTTTTGCAGGACTTAGCAGCCCTATTGTATTCCTTCTTCCTCAGATGTATGTCCTTCGCCTTACGGTTTCGAGCATCGACCCAAGCCAGGTATGCCTGATGCTTTTGCGCTTCGGCGCGTCCACAATCAGGCCCAAACCAGGGCCGAGCTTTGCTAGACAAAGGCACGTCCGAAAATGGGATGAAGAATTCCATGGCGGTACGAAGCACATCTGTCACGGCATCCGCGCACGTAGAAGGATCATCAGAAGAGAAGCACACAGGCCGCCAAGGGTAAGACGCAAAGAAACACCGCATCCCATCCCAATCCGCTAACTTGTACCGCCACACCCGCCGTGACCCTTTTGGGCTGGGGTCTGAAGGGGAGTAGACGGATACAGATTTCACCAGACAGTGATCAGATGTACCTAACGGAGAGGAAATCGCCACTGAATATCGGTCTGGATCGGTTGTTAGCAGAAGGTCCAAGCAGTACGCCGTATGCGAGTCAACATCAGGTACCCGCGTTGCGCCTTGAACCAGCTGGGTAAGATCTAGCGTCAACGCCAGCTTGCGCGTTTCAAGCCCAGCATGGTTAGTGTCCAGGTATGGGTGAAGCCACTCCTTATGGTGACCATTAAAGTCCCCCAGGATCACTAATTGGGCCGAAGGGTAGCTGAGCTGAGCAGCATCCGCCGCCTCACCGAGGTAATCAGTGAGTCTAGTCGTCTCCTGGTCCCCGCTGTGCGATCGGTATACACAGGCATAGACAATTTTTTCTATGCCAGTGTCCGCCAGAGCCCAGAGCACTGAAAAAGAGGGGTCTTCAAACCTTCGAAGGCGCAGAAAGCAGATGTCATCTCGGGCGTAAACGCATACACCCGCACGTGGTTTGAAAAGATGCTCCAGGGAATACCCTGGGTAGGATAGATACGACACGTCAGATGGACCAGCAATCTGCGTCTCCGTGAGAAACAATAGGTGGGGTCGTTCTGTCTCGAGATGATGATGGACAGGGGTGAGATTGGAGTGCAGGCCCCGGATATTGCACAGGTGCACTTTAAGTGAGAGGGAGTGCTGCCGCTGTGTATACGTTCTTTTACTTTTACTGTTTCTCATGATTGCGGAGTAAAGTAGGTAGGAAGTCAGTAGTGGAACGAGGCGTCACACTCAGCAGAATTCAGTGGTACAACACATAAACCCACACATCCATGGGAGACCAGCCTGGAGACCGCGGGGACGCCCGAGCCCCCCCAAGGATGTCCATCGGGCCCTCTCGTCCGGTCGCCAACCGGCACGATGGCGCATCCCTGGGATTTTTCGACAGATGGCGGGGCAGCCTTTCATGAGTGGCTAGCTCACTACTTGGGCCCCCTACTATCTGCGGTCGGCCAGCGACAAACCGTGCCTCGGATCCCGCTGCCCTCCACGACTGGTCGGCCGATGCGGTAATCAACGTGTGCACCGTATTCATCCACCAGACGACGCTACTGTTCCGACCCAACTTCCTGAGTGACGTCACCAGACTTCGCGCCGGAACACGAGCTCACGAGAGTCGCTTGGCGGCGCGACTTAGTCTGGTGGGTGGTCTCTCGCCACGGCTAAAGCCTACCACCAGTATGGTTGTTGCCTGGTTAGCACCACCCAGGACCACGTGTGGGGGATAAAATAATAAAAGGGTTCCTACCCACGGACGAAGGCAACTCAGTCCCACATTTCTGTTCCCATATTTCTGTTCGCGGTGCGAGAAACGAGTTCCAATCTGGGTACCTTGCACAAAAGGTAATCAGGTACAATATTTAATGTTAATTGACTGTCGTATTATCACTTATTTTGACATTTAGATCTTGTTTTGCATTTATACCCAATTGCTGTTGTCCAGGCAAACTCCTCATGAAGGGGAAGCAGAGTCGTTCTCCCGAGGTGACGTTGACTTCAGGGTAGTAGTGGTCTCCTCGCGGCACGGGGAAGGGGTTGCACTCGGGGTGAACGGTTCTGGGCGACTCGCACGAACGGCAATCCGGGATCGATTCGTGGAAACCTGGATAAAACGAGCCATTTCTTATTATTGACGAGTTTAAGAGTCATTATCGACAGCAGGCTGTATTTGGATGCAATTGACAATAGGAAGGTGAATGGTGTCGACAAAGGGAGGCCTTTGCCCAGCATGAGGTGACGGTAGATAGAGGCGTGCCGGTTACGGAGTTGATACTGGGTCGGCTTACACCTGGTTAGAATGGTCATAAAACGTACCTTTATGGATGGGGGTCATGGTCAGCTCGTGGTCCAGGAACTGCGCGAACTGCATCACCATGAGGGTGTACCGCGTGTGGAGGTTGGATATGTCCGGGTGGACCACGGTGGAGATGATACGAGGTGACGGTAGAGGCGTGCCGGTTACGGAGTTGATACGGGGTCTGCTTACACCTGGGAAACAAAGGCAAATTAGAGAGTAGTCTGACGTCTGTTGTACGAGTACATGACTCAATCTACCCAAACCGTACAGTGTACAGTACTTACATACAATGTGTTGCTTTACAAAATGCAGGCACTCTCAGAGGTACAAATGTTTGTCACTAGTAGTTCTCCGAATAGTAGACTTCGCGGCAAATATTTTCGACTGAATCTTCATAGCATATGTCTAGAATCCCTTTTTCACCGATATGGTTAATACTCGTAAAAATTGTTAGGATTTAATAACAAATCTATTTTTCCAAATATTCGCTAAATTTCATATCTTTTTGATGAAAATAACCCTCAATTAAAAATTCCCGACGACAAAATTAAACCATTAATATATAGAACCAACTTACGTCGAGATTCGTTGAAAAATGCGACATGTAGAGGAAAGGACAGACGAAAGCAAAATCGTAGAGAGCTTTCGCTTTGCTCAGTTATGAACAACTTTTATTATGGGAAATCATCAGTTTCATGCTGATACCAACAGATTCTAGTTTTTCAATTAAGTATTTTAACTTACCATCTTCATAAACTGGCGGCAGCAACCTGGCGAACGTGGTCAAACTTTTGCCCAAGTTAGGATTCCTCAGATTGTTGCAGTATCCAGTGTAACTCCTGAAGGGGTTGTCAGCATCGCAGGTTCCTGTATCGTCACACTGAGGCTCGATGGTGGGCCCTTGGTCTGCACCGAGGAAACCGCTGACGTCCACCGATTGGAGAGAATCTACGAAATCGTTGGAGCCGAATCCTAGGGAGTCGTCGAATACTTGACGCTTGCGGCGATGCCTGAAAATATAACGTGAAGGTAACTTAATTGATTGCCTGTTTAATATGGGCATCACAGGTGGCGCAACTGACGCTGTATGTTGGTAAAAATATAAATACTTCCACAAATTTGGCGTGGGCGTCAGTATGCGATCTAGCTTAATTGGAAAAGCTTCCGGGACGGTATCCCGAAAGATGCAGGTTCAAATCCCGCGGTCGCAACAATTTTTTGAATTGTTTATACTAAAAATAACTCTTAGAGATAAACTTAGTGTGTAAAGCGCTATATAAATAAAACAGATTCATTGATTGGTGGGTTTGCAGAAATATCCATTCTACTTAGAATTAATTAGGAAGAAGATTGATCGAGATTTTTTTCTCACGAGTCAGTGTGTCATATTGGTAATGTTTTTATTTTGTCGCCAGCTCCAACTAAAAAAAAATCCTACAAATGTTTAGTCTGTTCATGATATATATTCGATCCCTAAAAATCACAAGTAGGTAAACTAATCAGTAATGTATGTGTAATCAGTATCAGTGTTACGCTCGATGAAAGCCGCCGGTTCAACCGGTTTTATTGGAGACCCGTAAGGGAGGCCTATGTCCAGAAGTGGACGTCATATGGCTGATAGATGGATGGATTGATGGAAATCAGTATGAAATAACATCTTACCCGCTATTGATGCTGTTGAGCAGTTCGTTGGTAGCGAATTCGAAGAAAAGCGACGTGTTGGCCAGTTTCAGGGCATATTTGTTGGCTTTGGAGAACGAGGCGGCCGTGCCTACGGGCGACTTGGGGTCGGCTCCTCCGTCTGAAATATTCCCGAGGTTTAGGAAAACATCTAATTATAAGTAATTCATAACATAAAGATTTGCTTTGGATCTGTTCGGAATGAACAGTTCCAAAATTCCTTGGAGTTTAAAGGTAATGTTTGATCTTGATATAGGCTCTAAAAGATTTTTTTTGGGACTCAAGAAATAAGTGTTTTGTCTGCTTTATTTTTTTAATACATGATCGTGTATTTCTTGTATCGTGTGTTGAAAAGTTAAGCTCGTGTAAAGTACCTACATGAGAACATCTTAGAGTAAATTCCAATAAGAGTAGTAGATTAGCATGTCTATTGTTATTATTATATTCAATCAATGTTTATCCATTTGATGGTTGCTGGGAAGAGATTGATCTCTCACTTGTGGAACTTGTATTAAGTATTTTTATATTTTGGTTGTCTGTTGCACTAAAACAGTACCATCTATCTACAACTCTGAACAGATTACCCCCTCTGGGCCTGGACTTCCCTTTCCTCCATATATGGTCGTCTATTGTCGTATTGAGTCCAATGTCCCGGTATACCTACTGTAAGATATTGCGCTATTAAATGAAGGCATATTAACAAAAAGCCAACTTACGAGTTTCCCACAGCATGTACTCAAGTTTCTTCCGATCAGCCATCTCCTGTTTGGCCTTCTCCAGAGCGGCCGCGACCATGTCCTTGGACAGTTGTTCCGCGGCCTTCGCCCCGCTCTCGTCGCGCCACGCGGTCAGCTCTAAGCGGTTGTGTTGGGAACAGTGTTGAGCAGCGTTTCTGAAAAAGTTCAAATAGTAAATAAACCATTCTAGATCTAGAATGCATGTTTGAGAAAAATACGCTAGCATTTTCAATAAAGTTTGCAAATTTCTGCGCAACGTTAAATATTCCTCTATCATACTTCGAGGCTTTGGTGCTTCGTGTAATAGCCCCCCCGTACAAATAAAGTTATGTTACCAGGTTAAAATTGGTTATCGGTAGTGGTCCCGAAATGGTTCGAAAAGTCTCAATTCGTTTAATTCCGGGCGTGACACACGAATTTCTGACAAATGTCCTCACACTCCCCCCTCACCCACAATCGGTTGTTACTGGTGAGACTTATTATCCTTGACGAATGCCTTCGGTTGGATGTTGGCTATAGAGTCCTTCGCCCCACGCTGCAGGCCGGCGAGAGAAACCATATTGATGGCTCCGAGCTATTCCCACAGTAGATATGACGATGGCATGCCGTTTTCGGAAGAATGATGAATGCTTTCACTTTCCTGAACTCCTACTCCTTCTCCTGAACCAGTAGTTACTAGTTAAACTTACAAGTAAGGGTCTTCCTTGACGAATGCCTTCGGTTGGATGTTGACTATAGAGTCGTCCGCGCCGCACAGCAGGCCGGCGAACGAAACCTTCCTGATGGCTCCGAGCTGTTCCGGGAGGAGAGATGAAGGTGGGAGGTCGTTTTCGTACCAGAACCTGGAAAATATTTATGTTAAATTAGTATTTCTGTCGTAAACCCAGTAAGCCGTTGTGGTCTAGTGGTAGTAACTAGTAACGCTTGCTTTGTGTTCGAGACGTCGAGGTTTCAAATCCATACCAATGAGTTTTTAGAAACATGGTCTTGGTACTGAGAACTTCTCATGGTACGGATATTCACACCACTGAATTTTTGGTGAAGGGAAACATCGTGGCACATGCAGATGTTAAAAAAAAAAAACAATGACTTATGTGACTACACTAACACGCATTGGGCTACGTGGTGGATACAGCCTAATCGCTCTTCCTGGGTACTAAGTAGCCTATAATCCTTATCCTTACTAATATTATAAATCCGAAAAGTTTGTTGGTTTGTTGGTTTGTTGGTTTGTTACTCTTTCACGCACCAACAGAGCAACGGATTGACTTGATTTTTGGCATGGACATAGTTTAAAAGGCAGAAGGAGCTTTAGGATACTTTCTATCCCGAAAAATTGCATAGTTCCTGTAGGACAGGACAAAAACCATTGAAAGCGAAACTGTCGCCACTATCACAAAGACGCTAAGTGATTAATTCCTCTATGACGCTAATATGGACTAACGAAACGTCACAGCCAAACGTAATTACATGACAGGTGACATTGTCTGCAGACTTTTATAAATCACAAGTAGCATGGCAAGGGGACAAATTGTTTTTCCACCATTATATCCTCTTGAAGAGGAAATAAAGTATGGATTGAAAATGACAACTGACATTAAAATTGGATAAAATGTTAACTTCTATCATTAGAGGTTTAACATGTTTCTTTATTCTACTTTTATGGTACAGAATCATCATACTTTAATATTATCAATCCGAAAAGTTTGTTGGTTTGTTCCTCTTTGACGCAGCAACAGAGCAAAAGATTGACCTGATTTTTGGTATGAATACTTATGGTTTAAAAGACAGAAAGTGATAATAGGATACTTTTTTATCTCGAGAAAATTCGTGGTTCCCATGGGATAGGATAATAACTGTTTCTCAGCAATGGAGCAACGGATTGACTTGATATTTGGGGTGGGCATAGTTTGGAAGACGGAAAGTGACATAGGATACTTTCCATCCCGAAAAAATTGTGGTTCCCGTAGGACTTAACAATATTTTTTTCTCAGCAACGGAGCAACTTGCCTTGGCTTATTGCATGGATATAGTTTGAAAGACGAAAAGTGACACAGGCCACTTTTTATCGCAAAAACTTAATCAGTTCCCGTAGGATAGGATAATAATCGGCCAAGTGCGAGTCGGACTCGCGCACGAAGGGTTCCGTGCCGTATGGGAGCCCCATACCTCTTGCCGTTATTAACAGCGAGCAAAAAAACTCCTAAAAATCACGTTTGTTGTATGGGAGCCCCCCTTAAATATTTATTTTATTCTATTTTTAGTATTTGTTGTTATAGCGGCAACAGAAATGCATCATCTGTGAAAATTTCAGCTGCCTAGCTATCACGGTTCATGAGATACAGCCCGGTGACAGACAGACAGACGGACAGACGGACATCGAAGTCTTAGTAATAGGGTCCCGTTTTTACCCTTTGGGTACAGAACCCTAAAAACTAAGTGAGCGGGCTGCGGTAGCAGCCGTCTAAGCGCCAGAAATAACCTGTCATGGCAAGTTTAGGACGTTCCTACATTTTTCGCACTCCTTCGCGGCACTCAACAGCGCTAGCCCAGACTCGGGCTCCATAACGGACATCACCATAATGACGGAGTGTTTCGGAGCACAAGACACATCGTCATCCACCACTCTGGACTAACCAGTACTGAACGTCAGACAGCATTCCAACGCCCTGGTCCCAGTGCAGCGGGTCAGTCATAGTAGCCCAGCGCCTGCCTCTTCAACTGCAGAGGGCAGTGAGAACGGCCATCGCGATACCGACACCTCTCTTCCCCTGCAGCTCCACTGCGTCTGCCAACACGTTGACGGCCTAGCGGAAGGTAGGAAAGGTGGCGGCACCCACACCACCAGTTCCATTTATCCCACCGCGGCCCCTAATCCTCGGCTGTCATATCAGAGTCCAGGAAGCAGCCTTGCTTTATGAAACTAAGAAAGGTTATTCCCAGCAAGTAACTGGAGATAGAGAGACAGAAAAGAAGCCACACCCAGCGCAGCAGGAGGAGCTGGAGTTCATATGCCTGGCAGACGGAGCAGCACCAGAACAAAATCTTAACCGAGAAATTAACATATTTACAGACGGCAGCAAAATTAAAGGGAAAGTTGGGGCGGCATTATCCATTTGGGATGATGCCGCTGAGATCTGTACCCGCAAGCTGAAATTGGCCGATTGGTGCTCCGTGTACCAGGCCGAGTTATTGGCACTTCTTGAGGCTACCGAAAAAGCAAAAATCTTTTGTGACTCCAGGTCTGCACTGGAAACGGTAGTTGGCGTATCTTCCCTCCATCCCTTAGCAGTAAATTCAAAGCTAACATAAAGTTACTACACGCACTAAATAAAATAGTGAAACTTTATTGGATTAAAGAGCACGCGGGGATGGAGGGAAATGAGAGAGCGGACCAGCTAGCAAAGGAAGCAGCACTGCACTCGAAGTGCAGACCTATTTACGATAACTGCCCCGTTTCATTCGTCAAGCGAGAAATCCGAAAGGACTCTTTTGACGAGTGGAACCGGCGGTATCAGGATGGACACACAGCGGCGGTAACCAAAACATATTTTCCAGATGCAAGGGCGGCATACAAGATCGTAAGAGAAATAGCACCAGTGGGAATCATAACTCAAGTGCTGACGGGGCATGGTGAGTTTTCCCAATACTTACATCGATTTAAGTTGAGGGAAAGCCCATCATGCATCTGTGAATATACACTCCGACCGTAACTTGTGATGTCCACTATAAGGACACCCAATAAAACAACAGATTACTTCAGTAAGTACTATAACACACAGGTGACGCCCGCACCGCTCGGCTGACCGATTGGGTGTGTCGCGTCCCTCTGATGTGATATACGTACGTTTATTTAGATACATCACATCTCTTCCTTTTTATATATTTTGACATTTATAAGCTAATACAGTTTTTTCATTAAAATCAGAATTTGTAAGTCGATTGTTACGTCTATCAAAGAATCTTCCTAACATGATATGCCCTTCTGATCTAATATTTTCCATTGTCCTTCAACTTTCTTCCGATGTACAATAGTTCTCCTGTATTTTTGGCCAGTTTCTTCATTCCTTACGTTTACGTCACTTCCTTCAGCGCTGACGACAGTATAGGGTGTTGGGCTAAATTCCGGGACTAATTTGTATTCTTTTATTAAGTTCTTTACGTAGACTTTTTCGCCAACTTCTAATTCTCTATCTACAGCTTTCCTTTTTCTATATTCGTGCAATTTGATTTTCTCTTTCATTTCTTTATCGCGATCTCTGGTTTCTGAATCATCGTTATTATTTTCGAGGTCTGTTAAAAAAGATAATTTGTTTCGAAATCGCCTCCCGTAGAAAAGCTCGGATGGTGATTTCCCCAAGCTTTTGATGGAACTGACCAATGTACAGGCTCTGCAGTTTTTACGGTATTTTCGGCGTCTTTGTCCAATTTCAGCCACCAAGCTTTTGTACGAAGCCTAGCTTTCACGTTGACTATGCCTGGATAACCCTCATGTGCTGTGCTGCTTCTAAAACTTGTTTGCGCAGCTTAGTGGGTATTACAATTCGATTGCCTCTCAATAAACGACGTCATGCAACCAGAGTTCATGTTGAAAAAATTTATAATTATTTACAGAAATATGTCACACATTGTTTATTAAAGCATCTTTGACTAATTTAAAATCGTCATCATTATTCTACTCGTAAATGGTCGCTTTTAATGATAATGCTACGAGTCGTGCATATTGAACTATATGGTATAAATGATGTTCGTCTTCTAGATGACTTCCAAGTATTATTTTACAAACGGGATAATGGGTCTGTTATATTTGATTTCCCGGGTTTGTAGATTATTTTATAGTCGTAAGCTTATTGTCGAAGAACCCAGCGTTCAATTCTCGCACAAGGCTTCGATCGCGTGCCGAAATTACTTCGAGGCTTATGGTCTGTTACGAGGTCAATTTTTTTCCCATATAAGTAGGTACATGTTCGATTGTCCATACCAAAGCTAATGCTTCTTTTTTCGATTGATAATACCGTTTTTCAACATCAAATATACTTTTGTTTCCAAAAGCAATGATACGAGGTCCTCTATCATAACTCTCAATAATAAATCTCCTCTAACCCTACAGGACTTGCATCAGCGATGACTTGGGTCCGATCTTTGGGGTCGTAATAGCCAAGTGTAGGAATTTGGATTAGACATTTTTTAAATTGTTCAAATGCTTGTGTTTGTTGGCAAAATTCTGTAATATTTGTATTTTATGCGCTTTTTGACGCAATAGTTCTCTCAAAGGTTCTGTTAAGTTGTATAAATTTGGAATCCATTTTCCAACGAAATTAATAAATCCCAGGAAACTTTGGATTTCTTCGATGGTTTCTGGTGTTTTAGTTTTTTCTATTCCTTTGATATATTTATCAAGAGGCTTAATGCCTGACTATGAAAGCTCGTGGCCTAGGGATTGAACTGATTGTGCCTTAAATACGCATTTGTTTTATTTTATTTCTTTATTTGTTTATGCATACATTATACACATTTTGTTGGCAGCACGCATATCTAAACAAATTCGTACATCATCATCGTCAGGCTTCAGAACTGGAACCATCGGAGAAACCCAAAAATATGGCTTGTAAACAGGTTCAATTATGTCCACGTCCACCAAATTTATTGTTTGTTTTTGATTCTAAAGGAATCGCAACCCGTCTATACGGTTGATAAACTGGAGAAACGGTTTTGTCTATAGCTATTTCTAGTTCAACATCTTTAAACTTGGGAAATAGTTATTGCTTAATTGAATTTACGTTTGAGCCCATCTTTAGTTTTAGTACATTAAGAGAAATAGCGGTCTCTTTACACAAAAGGTTTCTTGAACCATTATGTATTACACAAAACTAAGTTGTTAATGATACAATTACAACCGATTTTATTTTTGAATCAAATGATCCCAGTACATTTAATGGCTGACTGGCACCATATGTTAGAAAAGTTTTGTCCGAAGACTTTTGCTGGTTGAAAACCAAGACTTTTGATTTTTTTTCTTGCATTCCCAGGTTTTATCGTTTGTGATATTAGATCTACTACCAGAGTCAATGAGCATTTAATATTGATACCACCCACCTGGCAATCAAATGTTGCTTAAGGAAGTGGCCTTTATATCCGCACTTACGACAGATTGCGTTAATTGCAATACATGGACTATTGTCTATTCTGTGATTTTTCTCGGCACAGCGGCAGCAGGACTCCATTTCTTAGATATGTTAAAAAAACATGTTTTGTTGTACGTTTTGTGTCAATTTTATTAAAGCTTGTGCTTGTTATGTTTGTTTGCCTGTCTGTCTTGGAAATCGGTTAGCTGCCGTTCTACCGTTTCGGGAGAGTTTGCTTCGACTATGATTTTTTTCTATTGTTGCCGTATCTCTTAGTGTCAAAATATTTTTCCTTAATTTATTAGAGCTACATTTTCAGTGATCTGGTTAATGAGATTTTTGTCTTCTTTAAAGTTACATTTTGTGTTTTACTATCTGAGACGAACCAACAATTTTCAATTTTTTTTTTGTCTGGCTCTTGTTTTATTTAAGCGAAAGAGGTACCGTTCATATAAATAACTCTGTTTAGGTGTAATATATTCATCTAATTTCTTGATCACAGTGTGATACACGTCAGTCGCGTTAGGATCAGTCACATGGGCCCCAGGTATATAAAAATATATATCTTGTAACGCCATGTCCCCTGAATGTAATAGCATCGCACGCTTCTTTTTGTGGTCGGTAGTGTTTGTTGCTACAAAATAAATTTCTAACGTGTGTTTCCATTTTTCCCAACGAGCTCCTACAGAGGTTGGATCACTTTCGCAGTCAAAATTAATTTCTAAACTACCAGCTATTCATTGCCCATGGTAAAAACGTTATTAACTAAAACAAAATATGTCTAGTTCCAGGTACTATTTGTATCTCGTTAAATGATAACCGACTTTACCTACGAGGTACGAGGCAGCTATCTTGATATTATGTAAACATCTCTCAAGGTATTATGTAAACATATCCCTAAGTTTCGATCTTACGAGGTACAATTCACGGCACGGTACAGCTTATTCCGATTACAATAGACAGTATTTGGACAAAGTAAAACTTTCCATGTTATTACTAAATTGTAAATTAGCCTTAATTTATACTTTTATACAATTGAATCAATTTGAAGTAGAACTTGACGATGTCATCGTTGGTACTTTTTTTTTCATACAATTGCTTTAAATTGAAGTGGAACTTTTGACGATGTCATCGTTGGAACATTTTTTTTATTTTTTTTTTATTTTCATAAAATTTCTTCAATTTGAAGTAGAACTTTTGACGATGTCATCGTTGGAACATTTGGTTTTTTGTATTTTCATACAATTGCTTCAATTTGAAGTAGAACTTTTGACAATGTCATCGTTGGAACATTTGGTTTTTTGTATTTTCATACAATTGCTTCAATTTGAAGTGGAACTTTTGACGATGACACTGTTGGACCATTTGGTTTTTTGTATTTTCATACAATTGCTTCAATTTGAAGTAGAACTTTTGACAATGTCATCGTTGGAACATTTGGTTTTTGTATTTTCATACAATTGCTTCAATTTGAAGTGGAACTTTTGACGATGACATTGTTGGACCATTTGGTTTTTTGTATTTTCATACAATTGCTTCAATTTGAAGTAGAACTTTTGACAATGTCATCGTTGGAACATTTGGTTTTTGTATTTTCATACAATTGCTTCAATTTGAAGTGGAACTTTTGACGATGACATTGTTGGACCATTTGGTTTTTTGTATTTTCATACAATTGCTTCAATTTGAAGTGGAACTTTTGACGATGACATCGTTCGACCATTTGGTTTTTTGTATTTTCATACAATTGCTTCAATTCGAAGTAAAACTTTTGACGATGACATCGTTTGACCATTTGGTTTTTTGTATTTTCATACAGTTGCTTCAATTTGAAGTGGTACTTGACGATGACATCGTTAGAACATTTTTTTTTTTTTGTACTTGGTCGTATACTTTTTGCTTCGAAGCATCGAAGTGGCACTTAATCGAATCAGCATTCGACACGAACATATTTGCGAACAGAATTGGTCACCAACTATACCATATTCCAGTCTATTACAAAAACAAAGTCTCGCTGAATAAACTTAGTGTAAGTAGGTATACGAGTATTTCATTTTGTTTATACTGATTATACTCGTACAGCTCAGGCGAGCTTATTCATTGTAAGTTTATGTTTGATACAAACTACTTATAGCATTAGTTACGGATGTAAGAAATAAGTGAATTAGAAATATACTTGAAAAACTGAAACCAGGCAGGATGTTTTCTAAAATGGCGTAGCTTCGTCTATAACTTTCAGAATTTACTATGTGGGTAATGAATGAGCAACTACACACATATTGTATTCAATCAACCAGCACATAATAATCTTAACAAGATAGGCACAAATATGTCATATTTGAAAACTCCTTTACAAAGGTCAGATTCTTAATATGCATAAACCTCCAAAACAGAGACTATTTTTGGAAACTAGTTCATGTACCTACTGCACATCTATTTTTAATTATTACATCCATGGCCATGACAATACTCCTTTGTTTTATTTTATATTATTTAAAACCCCACGCATTGATGTTTTAGTAGAATAAATGCTAGGGACAAAAATAATTTCACTCTAATGCAATAGTAAATTCACTTCATTTTTCATCCCAAGTACTACGAGTACGTAGGTATCGTTTTTTTTTTGTGAAATATCTATTTTGTTGTTGACCAATTTCTGTAAGCAGCCACATTGTTTGAGTGAAATTTTACTTACTGCGCTATTCCTCGTCGCCAATGTGATGTCCACTATAAGGACACCCAATAAAACAACAGATTACTTCAGTAAGTACTATAACACACAGGTGACGCCCGCACCGCTCGGCTGACCGATTGGGTGTGTCGCGTCCCTCTGATGTGATATACGTACGTTTATTTAGATACATCACATAACTTAACCAACAAAAGCATTCCTCTAAGGTATTTTGATATTTGTCGGTTAGGTTAGGTTTCGCAGCCAACATAAACATAAGCCAAAATCAAAATATAACGCGGGCGAAGCCGCGGGATAAAAGCTAGTAGCCTATAAATTAAGTATTCAAATTTTTTCATACTTTGATTTTTCATACATTAATTTAACAGGATATGGGTGTAGATGAAGACTCACCTATCACTCTTTTTGAGATTAGCAAACTGAAGAGCTAAAACACAGGCTAAAGTGGGTCCTATCACAGCACCAGTGGCAGCTTTCTCCATTGCACCACCAATGATAAGCTCCACGTCTTCTGAATTCCTGGAAAAAAAAGAGCATTTAAAAAGAGCTCAATGTATTTTTGAAGGAAATTACGGCAACTTGGCTTTGAGGCCATGACTCCCATAGACTATTAAGCCGTTTAATATATTTTATGCGTTCATGTGAATAGGACCAACACAAAGTCCCTAAGTCTAAAAAACTTGAAACTTACCTGTACATATCAGCTAGCATTTCCTGCTGCGACCTCTCGAATCCCATCTGGCTGAAGTCTCCGAAGGACTTGACATTAAGGGTAGGTTCACACAGCCTTAGAGCCCGCAAGTACGGGGAAACCCCGTGGTCACGAGATCGGTTCACATCCCATTGCGTGGAAGGCGGGAAACGGGACACTCGGTGAGCGGTTGTGTGGACTAGATCTTGGATTGATATGGATGCATTGATCTGGAACAATGATGAGAAGTTTAAGTTTAAATTTGCACAACACATCTAAATTTGTACATCGTCATCATCTCAAACGTAGAACCTGGATTATGGAAAACCTCAACGGATTTCCAATAAGACCGATTGGATGCGGCTTGAATCCAGCTTCTTCCTGCAGTCTTGATAAGATCGTCGGTCCACTTCATAGGTCATTAAAGAGGTCTCAACTCATTTACTATCGAATATGCGTTTTGACCACCACGCGTTTTGATCTCACCAGTCTTTCGTTCATCATGGCCTTGAAGATAGGAGCGACTGCCACCAGCTCCGAGTAGGTTCCAGCTCGGTTGGCGCTAGAGTATCCGCGCCAGAAGCCCAGGGACGTCAGCTTCAACTCTGCTTTAGCCATGCCAACCTGAGAACAAAACAAGTTCGTCTATTAATAAATTACCTTCTAAGAAGACTTGAAACTTAACTATTGGGTAAGGGTAATGCGGGATAGAAATTAATGAAAATTGTTGGAGGAGACCTGTGAAAGTTGTCATAGTAGCCTGGTAAAAAAACTCTTGCCTTATTGTAAGTGTAAGGGTTCAAACCTGGTCCCATACTGGTACCAATGATATCTTAAGAATTTATGTACTGATCCTCCATTGACTTTTCGGTGAAAGAAAACATCGTGACACAACCCCGACCTGAATAAGTCTGTAGAAGAAATTAATGGCGTATGTGAATCCATCAACCCGCACATGAGTGGATATGACCCAATCGCCCTCCGAGGCGCCGAGGCCTATGTCCAGCACCGGACTATTTATAGGCCGGAACAATACATACCTACAGTATAGTATGCCCAACGACGCGCTGATCTGTGATATCTCAATATGTACTACTAAAACCTTATCACTAAAGCTCACGAAGGTGGAACTGCACTTGACCAGCAGCAGAACACATTTGATGTAAAAAGTTGTCAACTGGTCTATGGTTATAGTCTCGACAGTGATTTACCTCTCCAAGCAGAACTGGAAGGAACTCATTGTAAGTGATGTGTTGGATCACAGCGGCCATCGCTCGTCGAGTCTCCAAGAACAGGGTGATGTCGTCCCAGAAAGGATTGAGGGAGTACAGCTCGCCGGCTATTCTGTTGTGCTCAGACAGTAAAGCTTTGTAGAGAGGCGCCACGGGAGATCGGTCGTTGCACCTGGAAAGAAGAAACTGATGTTATTTCTTGTTTATATTCAAGTTTTGGTAAGGGAAGAAAAAAGCGCGAGTGAGTAAATTGGGTCACTGTTCCTGTCACTGCTTACCTACTGCAGGTTGTTCCCGATAGTGCTATATTAGCTGACTTGCTCTGATATTGGTACAGAAGTATTTAGGACTAGGTACATCTCTGAGTGCAAGGTGGATGCGTGTTATCACCGAGTAAGCTATAAACATACCAGAATATGGTTCTGATATAATATAGGTAGATGAAGTTGCCAATGTTGAAAATGGTAGCAATGTAGAAACCTCTTTTTGGCGAGATTTGTAGCTTTGAGAAATGGAGTAATATCTCTGGAAACTAATCGTTTTCATCATTTCAAGGTCATTTTGAAAACCATTAATACCTATAAATTAATAATCTTGTCTTGGTTCCTGTAACTTTAGAATCAACTTTTTACAGTAGAGTCATAAGAAATAAAAAAAGCGAGGAATTGCAACTGAATGTAATCTATTCAAAAATAAATCAAATACATAGCAAGGAAGAAGCCTGCAGGCATGTTTAACATTTAACTCTTCGTTACGAAACTGATGCGGATGTTTTTCTATTAAAACTTGAACCTTGCGTAATGGTGCAAAAAACAAACAATGTAGTTCAATTGATCGAACACGCTGAAGATATCAAATGCCAATGGAAGACGATGGAATCAGAATATGCAAAGCATCACAAAGCCTCACAAGGCTGACGCGCCTCTATTTGCATACAATCAATTCACTTGACGACAATAAAGCTGTTCGTACATAACGCAACGTAGCTACTAGTACGAGTACAAGAAGCGGCACGTAAGTCTAGCGCTGAGGGTACTGTGGAGGGACTGAGGGTCCTGTACTGAGGGTATTGAAACCTGGCTACGCCCGTAGTATCTATACTTACTTTTGAAATATACATCAGACATATAAGTACAGGTCACGGCATATAAGTCTAGCGCTGAGCGAAGTGTGGAAGGGGTGGCTGCGCATGTTGACCGCCATGCTAAGTTCATGCGCAGCCACCCCCTCCACACTTCGCTCAGCGCTAGACTTATATGCCGTGACCTGAACTTATATGTCTGACGTATATTTCAAAAGTAAGTATAGATACTACGGGCGTAGCCAGGTTACAATTTCAGTGGGGGTTAACTTTCAGTGTCTCAATGAAATTGAAACCTGGCTACGGGATCGTGACCAACATTTTTGGTTGAGCAAGTTATTTGATTTTGTTCTTATCTTGTTATGTAGTGTCAAGTCGGCAGCGGTGAATTACAAATAAAGGATAAAGCGAAACTTTGCACGCGAATTTATTCAAATGTTTCAAATAATGTTTTTAAAGTAAATGTGGAGTCGAATGTGTGTAGACACAAATGTAGTTAATGCCGTAGCGTTCTCTTGTAGCGCAATTGGCGCGACGCAAGTAGCTACGAGATCCGTCTTGAATGTCCTATATTATTATCTTTACGCGTCTCGCCTCATGTGCGAACAGCGTAAGATTCAAGACTTTATGTCATCGCTTACATGAGCTTTGTTTATCTTGTAAAGGAGGAGAATACGAGGATCTTGCGCTCATTTATAAGGTCGAGAAGATTTAATATGCCGACGGCAATTTGCAGACCGTCACGAATTTACATGTGACAGTATGTTAAGAACTTTATCTAAGTAAGCAGGTAGGTATGGAATTTTAAGTTTAATAGATTGTCTTGAAGTGATACAGGTTAAAACAAAAATATAATTAACCATCTCTTACTTGTGTAGTACCTAATGCTACGAGTAGATATACCAAGACAGATAATAGTGGTGTCAAAAGTCAGCATGCGATGCTTTACGTATGTAATTAATTTATTATGCAAAGAAACTAAATAACTGTGGGTTCAAGATCACGCCTTGAGAGAATCCTACATTAATTATTGAATCATGTTATTAAGGTAGATATCTATATCAGTTATGTCACCAATGTAACAAAGTTAAGTAGTTCCTACTAAATGTACAGACCAAGTACAGACTGAACTTTATAAAAAACAGATACTTTTACTATAGAGTAGTCATCCAAAAATTAAGAATATAGTAAGAATAATTTATTGTTCTAAAAATATTTTTGATATTTATATTGTATTTAATCCACTCACAAAAATTACAGAAACAGCTACTACCAACGCAAGAGTTATTTTAAATCTTGCGTTGGTAGTAGCTGTGTCGGGTGATTTGTATGTGTAGATTTTCCGAATTTCCCTGTGTAGGTATGTGTTTGGGGAAAATAAGCTACGAACATGTGTTATTGCTCAAATTTTTTAATCTATTTCATAGCAAACTATAATATTCCTAGTCTAGTTGTCAACAGGGCTGATGAGAAAACTCAATGGATACATACGGTTTGAAAATGATTACGATATTGACTGAATGAAGCTGAATAATCGGCCAAGTACGAGTCGGACTCGCGCACGGAGGGCTCCGTACTGTATGGGAGCCCCCCTTAAATATTTATTTTATTTTAATTTTATTATTTATTATTGAAGGGAATATAAAACTAAATATTCTGTGAAAATTTTAAGCATCTACCTGGTACCATTATTAATATAGAGCTAAAAAATCAGGTTTGTTGTATGAGAGCCCCCCTTAAATATTTATTTTATTTTGTTTTTAGTATTTGTTGTTATAGCGGCAACCGAAATACATCATCTGTGAAAATTTCAGCTGCCTAGCTATCATGGTTCATGAGATACAGCCCGGTGACAGACAGACGGACAGACGGACATCGAAGTCTTAGTAATAGGGTCTCGTTTTTCCCTTTGGGTACGGAACCGTAAAAAGATATATTATTGAGAATCAATAATTGTGACAAAACTAGGCACCTACTCTAATTTACTTAACTTTATTTATTTCACACTTTCAATTAAAATCCTAAGCCAGTTAAAGCTAAATAGTGATCTGTTCAAATCTACTCGTCATTTTATGACTATAGCAACCACAATAGGTACTCAAGAACAACAATAAATTATTACTACAAATCGTGTTTCTTCATAATCCAGGAAGAAAAGATTACGTCGCTGCGTTGCGTAGAAGCTAGGTATATACTTGCATCAAACTATACAATACCGATTGAGAGATATTATACAAATGCCGCGGTTGCTGTGAATTCCCAGACCTATCACGGCTTTGCAGTTGAAGTCATTATACTCAATGACAGCGCCGTTTGGTTTGTAAACTTTAACTCTAAGCATTAGCACGCATTGGGGATTGTCCATTAATCACGTAAGGTATTTCTTTGTGGATTGTGACCCAAAGTGACATTTCGTGACGTTTGAAACTCCCCTCACTAATCCAACTTTGTGTAGGTCTTGTATAAGGCTTATAAGTCTAGATTTTACAGTATTAAAAATGTTTATAAAAACAGGAACTAGGATTGCGTCTCTTAAATATTATTTATGAATTTCAAAAATACCATTATACCATTTAAAAAAAACTACTTTATTTTGTTTATGGGAGTGAATAAACTCATGATTTTGACACTCATTCGCTAACTCTCAGGGTGTGGTGCGTGAGACATGCTCACTGAAAAATTGATTACGAAATCATTTAGTGAAGATTTAGAAAATCAATGTCTCCAGTAAAACCTAAGGTGTATACTTATGCCGAATCATACAAGTCGGCGGATTTGAAGTTAGCTACAAGCTGCGCAATATCAAATCCTGTCCGGAGCTCACATAAAGCTGCACGTTGATTGGGTTTCGCGCTGCTTGTAGCTAATATCACATCTTGTATGATTCGGCCTATAGCTTATAAATGTTTAGTAAAAGTGGTAAAATTATACTACAAAGTTTAAACCCTTAAGAAAACCCGCTGGTACTTTGGGCGGGAAAAACTAGATCATAATTATAGATCAATTTTTGAGCGGCGCATGCTTCATGATACTCGATAGTGGGAAAAAAGTCCCATTATAAATCATTGTTCACAGTTATTAACCATTATAGGTATAACGAAAAACATCCGTGAGTGATAACTTAGTGATATCCTACAATCACACAGATGTGTCATATTTACCTGCTGTACTAACAGCAGGTAATATTCTAAGAAATAACGTAACCCAAGTTCACTGGATTTTCCTGACCTGTATTTTCTTGAAAATATATAATTACGTACGACTAGCACTCTAACACAAAATTTGCATAGTGTTTGAATGCGGAAAATACATTGGAAAATATCATCTCGCAAAACACGAGGTATCATCGACGTTCTCGGTAGGTAGGTACTGAGTAAACCCGGACACTACGCTGATTCATTTTTGTTTTGCTACAGCAGTCATTCACTAAATTGTTTAATATAGGTAGTAAGGTGGGCTGACCTTTACTTGCAGAATATCAATTAGTATACCTAGTTCTATTTGGAATTGCCTAAGCAGTTCAAATCGATTTTAAGCAATTATTTTAAGCGATTTAAAGCAATCTAACGAAATTTAGAGGGCTACCTAATCCTCCTAGCAAAAGAGAAAACATTTTTCCACTATTCCAAATTTATTATTAAAAGGCGCAAAACTTTTTGCCATGGATGCTTTTTGCTTTTCTTCCATATATTTTTTTACCGCCTAGCGCCATATGTGATGAAAACTTAATAGCTGGAAAAGATAAGCTCTTGCATGCGACCTATTTTGATTAAGTTCGAATTGTAGGGTGTTTTCATGTGTTCAATGTTCTTTTTTGTCCTTTTGTTACAGTGTTTATGTGTGATTCTACTATGTGAAAACGTACATTTCTTCTACGAAATAAAGGATATTGGCGAGAATTTTGGCGTTCTTTTTTCAAACTATCGTAAAGAGCTTATTTATGTGGATGCGTAATTGCGTATAAGTACTCGTCTAAAATATTTATAGCCTAGCCTTATATGTATGTAAATTTTACAAAACAAGTGTGAGCCTTACTTGCGACAAGCGCCCAAGTCAAGTTTGCCTGCGTCGTAGAGGCGTAGAGATCGCAGCTCCTTTTCAGAGCTGCCGTAGAGGGCTGATCCGTCGAGGAACGCCGTGGCCAAGTTCATTTGTTCCCTTTGTTCTGAGGACAAAAAATAATGACTGTAAACAAATGAAAATAATGAAGTTTAAAACACAGGTTAATGCCTGCTTTGAACTGTGCTATCTCTGTCTACGATTTTATTTTTATTTTATGAACTAGGTATTGTGATTTGCTTAAACTAAAGTAAGTAGGTACCTCTATTAAAATAATTGTTTTTCGCAAAAAATGGCAAAACCGCCTTCCATCGTGTACAAAATTCGAAAATTTCGCACGAATTGTTTACATTATTGATGATTTATCAAAAACAGCTAAGCTGATTTCTGTAAAATTGAAATGGGACCACCTCGGAAGTATATTATTTCGAACTAAAAAAAGATTTTTTCGATTCGATTCACAATTGGCGAAATTAGCGATGAACATACACACAAAAAAAAATACATAGGCACAGACGAAAATAGAACCTCCTCCTTTTTGAAAGTCGGTTAAAAAAATCAAGCTGTAAGTTTCTCTGTTTCGCTTCCAAATTGTACACGGGCTCGTCATTATATTAGCCATAGCACATACACTGCTGGACATAGGGCTTACGTGGTCTCCATTGGAGAGTAATTCTACCCGATCGGTTATCAATCCTCCGTTAAATGTGCTCTGCCCACTATCATTTCATCGGACTCGTGAATCAACCAAAATAATCGATCCAAATCCCGCCCACACCTTAACCGTAGTTAAAATCGATTATGTCATTACCGTGTACGTATTATGACGTTATCTGTGTACGCGTGATCTGGCAGGTAAACCAGTCGGGCGGTAATTGTGGGCTCGCTTCCTTGTTCTCGCAGCATTCGGACCACGTTGCACCCAGTCACCGTCAAAGCATTTTAATGCATATTCTTGTTTAAATGCTTTTTTGTCAGAATATTTGGCATTTTGACCGAATTTCCTTGTGTCTTATGAAGCGTAGCTATTAAATAAAAATAAATAACGCTTCACACTCATAGCCCCAACATAGATTGTGTTCATGGAATTCCCTCAAAAGGAAATTGCCCGCGGTTTTGCCCGCGTGATGTTTTGATTTTTGTATTATCACATAGAAGCTATTTAGTTTTCCGGGATAAAAAGTAGCCTAAGTACGCCTTCGAAACCTTTTAACTTTGAACTATGACTGTGTCAAAAACAAAGACTATCTTTTGCTCTGTTGATGCGTAAAGTAGTATCAAAACAACAAACATACTTTTGGATATTTATTCTTTAATTTATTGAGTACTTTGGCCAACAGTGGCATGTCAATCTCTTCGTGACCTGATCTACAGTATGACATGTAAATAATATATTGTAGTGGGTAAATGCTGTGTACAACCCCGAAAGCCAGAGGTCAAGTACACGTCGCATCTTATCCAAGAGGAGCAGACGCAGCGAGTAAGGATACTAAGCCTGAGCGCAGCGAGCGACGCGATGTTTTTAAATTAAATTATCTGGGGTATATTTCGTAAAAAATTTGAGACGGTATGTTTAAATACTTACGAAAGCCACAAGAGTCGAAGTTCCTTGTTGGAGCTGATCGCACATATTCGCAAGAAGAGTCCGCACATTCCTGAAACAAACACATTTTTCAATTAATGCCAAAATAATAATATCTCGAAGTAGCATTAAAGGAAGAAAGAGTTAAGGGTTTCAATAAATAAATTAATAAGAGTACCTAAATTAAATTTACACAAAAATGGCCAAATTAAAAACATCAGATATGAAAATATAATGAAAACATATCCTATCAAATGAATCTGAATTCTAATTGTTAGATTTTTAATTTGTTAAAGAATTTTTGCTAAAGCCGAAAGAATGTGTTGCTAAACCTACTCAAGTACACTACTTGGTTTGGTTACTATGTTTTGTAATGAGAGTATTCTAACAAAGTATCTCATGGTCTATTGCATCTGCAGTGGACTAGATAAATAAATTATGACGAAACTTATCTTAGTAATTAGTACTTTATATCTATTTCGTGCTAAAGAGCTTTAAATTTATGAATAGAATTTGGTATGTAGATAGTTAAGATGTTATTAAAATTTTAGTTAATGCATTTCTGATATCATTATGTCATTTTTGATTAATGCATCCCAGATTATAGAAATTCGCATTCGTTTCAAGTGCAGTATCATTAAGTACCTACGCGTTATATTATAATTTTGTCTTTAGTACTAGGTACCTCCATATATTACTTAGGATCGTTTGAATTATCAATAGACTAATTTATGTCTATTGGTGGTTTAAGCGATCCTTTTTAGTTAGTTTTTCTTTATTTTAGTGTATAATGTTCAGTTAATAATTTAGTTTGTAGTTATATTTAGTTTATTTGTAATTTTAATTTATATTGTTAATAATTATTTTGTGATTAAATAAAAGTACAGTAGACTTATTAGTTTTAACTGAAGTACACAAAAAATTGCAAAACGTAATATTAAGTATAATATTTTTTTAAGGATCTTATGGAAGAGCCACGTAAATCATGCACATACAATCTCGGTTCTCTACTTATTTTTTTGACCCGTCAATTTGACCCGTGATTTTTAGGCTCTCTTTAATACCTACTTTTAACAAATATTTGCTGTGTTATTGAATAAACTATGTTGGCTATGTATTGTACTTAGTTATCAGAATTACCGAAAAATATAATACATTCTCAACTCATGACTTCAAGTTACGCATTTAAAAAAAACATTTATGAATTGGAATTTGACACTATCGAGAGAAAAACACGCCAACTAGCCCCTGAATCGAGATATTTTTCATTTCTCTTTCTAAATCATGCCATATTAAATGAATACATCTCCTTCAGATTTTCTCGATCAATCACATTATCCCTATGGTTGTAATATATCTGTGGTTTGAAATCAAATAGTAGCTAGTTCAAATACCAATAAAATAAACTTTTAATTATTTTACCTGGATACTACAATAATGCACTGAATTATTGACATAATCAAATATTCAAGAGCATCTTGTTCACGCGAAGCCGACTTTGGACCATGTCCTTTCATCATTTTGGCAGCAGGTGATGAGAGCCTTATAAGGCATTCTGCTTAAGATACAAAAGGAGTTAATTTTGTACAGAACCTATCTAAGATACCCACGGTGCTCTAATACATATGGTGATACCTATAAACTGTACCTGTAACATATTATACGTCATCGAATTTCTTCTACAGACGCTACGCAGGTTGCCTCACGATGTTTTCCTTCACCGAAAAGCTAGTGGTATGACATGTTCCAAAGAACTCATTGTATATGGTGATAAGTATTAGGTAATATGAGTCTAAGGTCACTACTCACTTGATGGGCAGATATGAATCACAGACAAAATCTCATCACCATTCATGACAAAAACCACGTGCTTCAAGCTTACGCCCCTATAGTCTCATTCAAACTAATTACCACATTCGGTAGGCATTGTCGGTACAATAGCCCAGATCTGGCACAAGTACTTTCACTTACGCATGTCATGTGGAATACGTAATTCTTAGCCTGTTTTTCTAAAATAACATTGTGTAATACTGCTTCATTTAAAACAGGGTTATCAGAACTTGTTTTGTATCTAGACCTCTGTCTAGATTCAGTTTTGATATGGTGACAGTTTGGAGCTTAAATCGAATGTAGGTAATTATGCATATTGGAATTCTCAGTGACAAGTTGAGTGTGACAAGTTGAGTAAATTTATCTGGGTCGTAATTGCACCCGGCACCCAACTTTTAGTTTTATAGTCTCATTAACGAATTGTTGCTAAGTAGATAATATTCGTAAGCGCATATGGATTATGAAACATTTATATTATTTGGTTATTTATTTGCCAAGATTTATTTTGTAGAGTCCACCTGAATACGAGTCTTGTTTTTAAAAAAAGTCTCAAAAAACTGGGACCGATTTCAAACTGCGAAAACAAAAACACACGATATAATATATGAAACATTTATTCATAGTATTCTTTTTTGTCAAAAATGTCATAACCAACTGCAATTAATGCCAATAACACACAAAATTTGAATAGTTCGCTCGAATGGATGTATACTTACCATTTTTAAGGTTATTGTTGATTTAAAAAAAAAACAGTAAACCGACCTCGATAAAATTTACATGTGGTCACTGAGGTCACCTCTAAGGGTCTGATCTGAGATCTAAACAAAAAAAGAAAAAGATAAATCATCGAAATTGATTCATAATATGTAATTGGCGGAATAATCGCGAAACATACAGTCGAATCAAGAACGTCCTTTTTTGAAGTTTGTTGAAAATTAGCCCACGCTTTTGCTGAGTGACAAATTTTTCGATCCGTTTATGAGAGTCGACTGTGAATCTAGTGTATGTAGAGCAAAAACAGATTAAAAAAAATTAAAAAGAAGAAAATTTGAAAGAAAAGTTGTAAAAGTTGTTGAAAGAAAAACTGTACAAGGCGCTGCACTTTGATGGGTAGAAGTGACACATAGTAACAAGCTAGTGACATAGACGTCTAGCCACTCACATTGCATAACAAAAGTATTCTAGTTACATCAGAAAAGCCAATAGCTTAGAAAAGCCAAACCACAATCTATAGAGCTGTACCTGCTTATCCAAGATCAGTTCATTTCGTTCGATTGTCAACCCTATCATTGTTACAATAATAGCTGCTCATTACTTATAGCAAGTTTGTCGCACTTGTACCTTCATTTTGAATGAGCATCAGATGGATTAGCTGTCACTTGAGCTACGGGGAAAGCAGATCTTGTCGATTTGACTTAAGGGGATAACTCCCATAGCGCTGCGTCAAATTTTTAACCGACTTCCAAAAAGGAGGAGGTTCTATTATCGTCTGTATGTATCTTTTTTTGTGTATGTTCATCGATAATTACGCCAATTGTGAACCGAATAGAAAAAAAACTTTTTTAGTTCGAAAGGATATACTCCCGAGGTGGTCCCATTTAAATTATACAGAAATCGGCTTAGCCGTTTTTGAAAAAAACCAACAGTAATGTAAGCAATTTGAGCAAATTATCCGAATTTTGTACACTATGAACATCGATAATTTCGCCAATTGTGAACCGAATCGAAAAATTACTTTTTAGTTCGAAAGGATATAACTACTCCCGAAATGGTCCCATTTAAATTTTACAGAAATCGGCTAAGCCGTTTTTGATAAATTAACAATAATGTAAAAAATTCTAGCGAAATATTCGAATTTTGTACACGATGGAAGGCGGTTTTGCACTTTTTTGCGAAAATTAATTAGGTATATCGAATACAATTTTGGCTAGAGGTAGATTGCACACTAAAGCCGCTAACTACTACGAGTACACATTTTGTTCAAATCGACTACTGTAGTTGCAAAGCAAACATAGCTTAATTTAGAATCAATAAAAAATACTAAAGGCAATGAAAAATGTGTTTGGTTCTAAGTTATGAAATGGTATTTGTTACGTACGTAGTAGACAAGGCTAAAGACAGTTAGACGTAATAATTTAAGTTGGGTCTATATTTACGTATTTGACGCTGCGTTCTCGCCTTAAGCTTGCATGGTGTAAGTATATAGGAAACGAATTTATATTAGACAGTTGTCTAGAGCTTGATCGCTATGCGCTCTAGCAATGAATCACAAACTTTGGTGGTTTGTTTTTGGTTTGGTCATTATAACATAACAATTATCAAAGGAAATAACAAAAGGACCTTATAATTTAATTTAATATAATACGAATGATAATTTACGGGATAATTTTTAAACAACGCTTAGTTTTAAAATAGCTTATTAGTGACAATTCTGCAATGTAACTTGTGTTACTTAGTCACAACTTGAAAGTAAACGAGCAATAGAGACGTCAAAATTTTAATCAAACTTAAAAGTCGAAGTTAGCACTAGCGACCCGCCCCAGCTTCGCACAGGTGTATTATACATATCAACCTTCCTCTTGAATCACTCTATCTATTAAAAAAACCGCATCAAAATCCGTTGCGAAGTTTTAAAGATATAAGCATACCTACATAGAGACAGACAGACAGCGGTAAGCGACTTTGTTTTATACTATGTAGTGATGGATTATACAATAGGTCATGCTTCTAGATGTCATGCATTTCCAATGCAGTCCAATTGACCTCTTAAGCCCTTACAACTTTGCATTCGGCCCTCCAGAGAAGTATTACGCTTTCTCTCTGACGTAACCTTCCTGTGACCTGGCGAACTATCACGAACACAAAAACGTCACGACTTAATCGATACATCATATGCACGGTAATGATATCTAATTACCGTGTCATATGTCTCATAGCTGACGTTAATTCTAACTTAGTATCGGTTAATAATTCTGACGTATTTGGGTATTTATCAAATTAAATCAAAATTCATTTATTTCAGGCATTTGCACCCATATTCACAAACAATAACAATTTGTAAATTCAATTATGGCACCAGTCACAAATAAATTCATTTCAAATCAAATAACATTAAATATGGTACGTTAACAACAAACACAGATAACACGAAATCATAGCCTTCTCTTCGGCACTACTGGTACGGAAACATCTCTCGCAACAGCGCCAGAGGCAAGGGTAGCCAAGTCTGGAGGCAATCATTTCCAGGATAATATTAGATTTGATAAATAAGATAGTTCGCGAGCCACGTCCTTGTCAGTAATTTCCTCCTGGGCAGTGAAAATTTAATAGATACATGACAGTTTAAAGTTATTGGTTATAAGAAGTAGATGTCTCTTCCTCACAAATAAGGTCAGTTAAACCCTATGTGCGTGGGAAAATCCTGCTTAGCCCATCCACGGAACTGCGATTGACGTTCTCGGGGAAACAAGATACAAATCTTTGAAGCATAAATATATTACAAGACAAAATTCCTCCCAAGCGATTGGCTTGGGTGGAATTTTGTCATGAAAATCTGTTACTGGCTTAGGGACTAATAGTTACGTTTGACTATTTCGGCAATCTGACTCGCCTACTATACCCAAGAATAGATCAAAACATACAACTACAACACTTTATATAGGTATCATTCTGTCTATTTAGTAAAAAAATATGTAAATCTCGCTGTAAAAAAGTGATACTACTTAGCTTACTACTATAAGCTTATTGAGGATAAGTCAGCCTTAGTTTTTGTAATTTCACATGTCCTAACGTCATTATAATCGGACCCATTACAAGCAGACAGATGTTTGGATAAACGTTTTTGTTCAAACTGAGGATCACGTGTCCGGTCAGCATATCCGCAAAAAAGTGGTCATTAAACATTTGAACAAAAAATTAAGCGCAAACATTTTGATTGCATGAAGCGGTTTCAATTAGCTATAGGAGGATAGGAATTTTAAGAGGATAGTTAAAATATACATACAAAATTTTATTACTTTATTAAAATTTTATAAATTTTTGAAACGTATTAATTTTTACTGGCAAAGCACAACGAGTTTTCTGTACATTTTGCGAAAAATACTTATTTTGCGATTGTTATCGTTGATAGAGCTACCGAAGCAAAACGTAGGTACCTCCTACTTACGTTTCAGGGAAACTCTCTACCTAGTTTCTTCCTGGAGCTAATTTTGGTATTATTAAGCGTGGCAAAACAGCTAGAATTAATTAAAATTTTAGCAAATCTTCAAAATTTTTTCTTCTTTGGTAAGTTTTTTTATGATTATAACAATAACGAATGTAAAAATTAGCCTTTCAAATGAAAGTAAAACTTTTCATTCACAAAATATCATTGCAAAATTATTTCGTACTGAATTATTGTTTACAGGATATTAAAACCATTTTTGCTATTCGAAATGCAAGAGCATGATATATTATCTAGGTTTTTGTAGTAATTTATGATGTAGTGAACTTTGTACAGTAAGGCATTGTTAGTAAGCAGTAAGTAGACAATAATACTTACTAACCTATCTATGTCACTAATTAGTATTGTATAAATAATTATTATCAAGAGATCAGAGAATTAATGGCGAGATTAATAAAAGTTTTACGACTTATTAAGTATCACTACATAGTATAAAACAATGTCGATACCCGCTGTCTGTCCCTATGTATGTATATATTAAGAGTATCTTTAAAACTACGAAACGGATTTTGATGCGGTTTTTTAAATAGATAGAGTGTGAGTGTGAATCAAGAGGAAGGTTTATATGAACATATAATACACCTGTGCAAAGCTGAGGCGGGTCACTAGTACATAAGAAACTTAAATGTTTATGGAGTATATTTTATAGTTTATACAAGGAGTTGCTTTGAAAATTGCAACTTTCAAATATATACCTACATATGTAGTACTATCAAAATACCTAAATAACTTTTACCATAAGTCTAAATTTGAAATCAAGAAAAAATGTGCTGTTTTCTATATTTTGTTGAACTAATGTGGCCAGCCCACAGAAGAGAGTGAAGCTGTTCTGTGTACCAGCCAGTCAATGAACTTTTTCTATGGATTTTTTTATTTTTATTTTAGTCACTCTTTTAAATTAAAGTAGGTAGGTACGAGTAGGTACTATAATTACTAGGTTATCACAACTAAAACGAGATGTATATTTAAACGAAATGTGACTTAATAGAGCACTAATTTAATTTGTAATTTTTTCATCTGATTGCAAGATAAAAAAGAAAATTACTCTTAGCATATAAAATATTTCTCGGATGTACAATTAGCGTTTGTGAATTAATTCAAAAACGTGATCCGTATGTGCACATAAACATTTAATTTCCTGTCAGTAGTTCTCAATAATTACTCGGCATTATGCCGATACGTCGTAAGATACCTTTTAATGCAAAACATTACTTCCTGCTCATTTGTGAATCTAATAACAACTTCTTATCCAATGTTACAGCTTCATTGGATTATCTTTTAAGATTTTTAGAAATAAATAACTCTTAATAAATACGGCGATGTCCTGGAAGTCAATTTATGAAACGTTAGAAAACGACTTTTGTTATTGTTCGCACGTAGATTTTCAGTTTAAACTTTGGGGATACTCAATACAATCTGTCAATGTTTCCTAATTTAATCATATCCTGTTCTTACTCAGTGTTGTACGCATACGTCTTATCGGTTTAAAAATAGAGCCCCTGGTTGTAAGTCATTTTCAAACGGTCTTCTCAAAATCTATAGGAAAGAATAACTTTTGTTCAACATTGTACGTCTAAAATAATTATGATGATAATTCTGAAAATATTCGAAATTGTATGATTTTTATAAACTTTGGAATGCATCGTCATCATTCAATCAATCAAATGTAATCGACTATTATGTACTTCGGTTATTTGCAAGCGCGATTAAAAACCACGCCAAAGAGTCCTCATCATAGACTAATATTGATGCATTTGCGAGGGTATGGGTAATTTGAGTTTAAAAATTCTAAGCGAAACCAACTAGAAAAGTTATCCTTGTAATTATCATGTAAATAAGTGGTATAATAGCAAATACCAAACCCAGGAGAGCTCCAACTAAGGAATTCAATTCATTGTCCTTCAAGCTTCAGCTAGAAGAAAGAAAACAACAACAGGCGAGTGACTTGTTGCAAATTGCAGTGGTCGGCCTAGTGCATCTTTGTTAAAATTACTTTTGGGAGGTTTATCTATTTAAAATCCATTGTGTATCCATAATTAATCATTGTGACCAATTAAACAATCAACTGTTTCCGTTATAAAAGTTTGTCATAATGATAAGTAGGTACCTATCTACAATGCTAGAGAAACTCAGTATAATGCAACAGAGCTTGTATCATCCTCACTAACGATGCAAAAAATGGTGAGACCTCTTTAAGGTTCACATTAAGTTCACGACAAGGACATCAAGCTTCACATGCGACTACCACATTACGACCAACACCGTAGTAAGCTGTGGCCACATTAGCTTCACTCGGCCAAGTTCAAGAATTGAAAATGATTTGTGGTACGAGCATCAATGATCAGCAATAAGTAAAGCTAGGGGTTAAGGCCCCACAACATACGATACATTTCATCAGCAAGTAAAATGGGAAAAATATTAATCAGTTAACACAGTTGACAATGATTGGTCAGCAAATCTTATCTAGGTTTATTGTAATGTGGATCAAACGTATGGTAATGTGGATCAATTTAATATTTTTCTCAATATTAAATAATATCTAACTAGCTGATAAAACTAGAAATAAAACAAAAGTTCCCTGACCAAATAGCTAATTGACAGTGTTGTTGTGACAATTTTCAAATTGAGTCGGTGGTACCTGCGGCTTCGCTTATCCAGTCTACCCGTGACCACAATCGATGCAACTCGGTCGAAACGTCGGTATAGTGAGGTATTTATTTATCTCGTATTTTCAGTGCGTGATTAATCCCGTAGTATTATAATATAAGAATAATGTACTTAAAAATCATGAAAATATAAATAATAAATTTTAGAATGAATGATGTGATCACCAAAACTTCCTTAGTCTTAGTGAACACATCATTCATTCTTCAATTAAAAAGAAAAGAAAACTATATTTAGTTGCTGACCAAAGCAGATTAACAGCGAGACATTTGAATAGTTCCCGTTGTAAAAGAGATATGCCATTAGTGGCACATGATTATGCGAGTTGCAGACCAAGAGCTAAGCTAAGTTAGTTCGGGGCTAGTTCGCATAGCTGAAACAGTTTTCCATAGATCTGTGCAGACTGCGAGCTATGCACGATCTATGAAAAACTGCGTCAGCTACGCGAGCTAAGCTAAACTAACTTAGCTTAGCTCTTGGTCTGCAACCGGCATTAGGCATTGAATAAGACGTTGCCTCATCCGTCCCTCTCGACAAAAACCACGTCCGGCGGCCTTCGGCCTGTTGACAAGATATGTGTGGATACACACGGATGCATGTATAATTGGACAAGTAAATTGAATTGAGCACTGAATTTAGTTGATTGGTAAAAATAACTATAAAATTATTTAATTAATGAAGTTTTGATTGTATTTTTATACGTTCGAGTGATGAAACGAACCATGCGTTAGTCTTGATGTTAAGCGTTACGCATGTCCAAGACAGGTATGCACCACCCAGAAATTTGAACTACCTACGAAAGTATGACAGTGTCGTGCTGAGCTTGTCACTCTAAGAATATAAAGAAAATCTTAACTTTCATATTGTCCAAAGACTTCGGTAGTAAGTTAGTTGATGTTATTGAACATTGAATTTACTTCATTCATAGAAATAATTTAAGTGATGTAGTAGTAATTAATTAGTAATAGCAATTCGTTATCAATGCATTCCGATTGAAATGCCTCGAGTGGTATATATTTCAATTGTGATGAAAGATGCATCAATAAATTAAAATTAAATATCTATAGCTTATAAGTACCACTGACTCTGCATTTGAATCAAATCTCGTTGACTTGTGTCTATTTTTTTCGTTAGTTAAAAGAGCAAGACTAAAGCGAAATCAAACCGAATCAGGCTTGTGCTGAGAGTTAATGTTTCGGGCCCTGACAGGTAGTTGGAAATAATATATAACTTTGGCTTGACATACAAAAATCGTGCAAGAATAATCAGATATTTGATAAAATATACATAGCTACTTACATTATAAATGTTTATTCTTTTTACCTTTGTGTTGTTTTTATAGTCATTTTAAAGATCTTAAGATGTTTTTATCTCTTTTAAATACTTGTACAGATAAATATAGAGTTAAACTCGGTATTTCTCTAGACGCCTGACATATACTGGGAATATTAGGATATTATATTCATCATTATGATCAAAAATTACCATGACGGTCACCTCGTAAAACAAATTAGCTATTCCAAACAAGAAATTCAAAAATATGTCCATGCATCAGCCGTAGGACGGTCACTGCTGGATATAGCCTTCCCTACACATTTTCAACAATACCGGTTGGAAGTTTGCTTTCGGTGGTAACATCTCATACATTTTTGAATATATCGTTTAAACAAAAATGAGACCAACTTTCGACATAACATTTTAGGGACACAGGACACGCAGCGACAACAAATTCGCTTACGTATTGAATGTGACTGCCTGTTTAATTGTCCACTGCAGGACGTAGGCCTACCCACGATGGGTGATTGGGCCATATCCAAAACGCTGGCCCAGTGCGGGTTGGTGAATGTGATTTTGTCTAACAAGACAAAACATACCTGGTTTCCATTAGCAGTAGCGACGAGGTCAGCCATGAGGAACTGTCCCCAGGCTGCCAGCAGGCTGGTCACGTAGTCGTGGTCGGCAGGCTCGGTCGTCTGGGCAGCCGCCTGGACTGCCAGCAGCGGCGAGGGCAGATGTGGCTCGGACAAGGGCTGGGCTACACCTGGAGAAACAAATACAAAATGTTAATAACTAAAAAAATATCAATGAGCAAAATGTATATCACATTACCGTTACAACATATTAATACTATAAGATAATCATTATAGAATAAGCAATATAATTAAGATAACAAGAAATAGCAAAAAAGTTAAAAATCATGTAAATATCACGGATTAGAAAGTACCTAAGCTGAGCGATGTGAGTTAAGTAGATACATTTTATTATAGTTTAAATCAGCATATAAATAATTTAAAAGGTGTGCTTTACATTATGAATAGGTAAAGAGGCTTCGTTGATTCGCCCCGCGGGCCGAACAGCTTGCGGGGCGAAACCACGAAAGAGCCAAAATAGCATCGCAAAGTGTATTCTCCAGGTAGAATGTTCATAGTTGATTACATAAATCGGCTTTATGAGTTACTAAGAAGCTTTGAATTTAATGTTTTTAAAAATATTTTCACAGAAGGCCATCAAATAAAGCCATAAAATAATTTTAATGAACTACAAAGAGGACAGAATATCCAGCAATAGGGTTTTGTTAGTTCCATAAGTCTGGCTCGTTATACTTAGTCTCATAATATCTACAACATTCCTAAGTAATCATAAAATCAAAAGATTTACTGCAGGTTGATACTTAACTCTTAGCGTGAACAGTATGAACTCATTGATGAGGCCCTTAGTATTCAAATTCTAATTTATGATCGCACTAGGCACAGTAATTACTTGAGATAAAGTCAGGTTTATCTTCTATCAGCATTGCTAACCCGTGTTTTAGTATAATGGCACTAATTTATAATGATTGCTACAATCACGTGCCTGCAATCAGAAGCAAATCTTTGGTAGTAAATAAAATTTTATCGTTTGTTGGTAAGTGTGTCTTGCGCCACTTAGGCTATTTTTAAATAAATTAGTCAGATAAAATAAGTACCTATTTACTTATTGTATTTCATGTGAAATTATCGCAACCAAGAACTTAAATCTAAGAATAGGAGATATAACGAACAAACGAAATAATAATTTTTGTGAAATTTAAAAACTATAAATTTTCCAATTTTTACTGGACTGCCAAGAAGAGTTATGTTTCATTAGGACATTGCTATTTTTATTATATTCACATTATATTGATATTCTGTTATTTTATATACAAACATGGAGTACGTCTTCTTATTTATGCCAGCAAATTTATAATTATAAATTAATATAAGTTATTCATACCATAATAGTGACTTAATGCTATAAACATTCTGCGTAAAGGTATTATGGCTTATAATTATGAAATACATATTTCCTGTGGATAATTGCTAATCATAATGATGCACACATACTTTGTCTAGGCATTTTACTGAGAATTCTACCTTCATACGGTAAACATACACCTACTTAGAAAGAAGAAGTGTATTAAGTACAAGTACCTAGTTTTATTTTTTGAAAAATAGGTATGAGATAGGTACGTTTATGTACAAGGACATTATGTCCAATATAAATAACGAAATATAACGTCGACATATGTATAACGATTTCCATGGAGAATAGATCGCTATCTTAGTTATATATGGTTTTAAAATTCGAATCCGTGAGAAGGCATGAGTGCAAAACAAAAATAACTGCAATGTGACCTTAAATAAAATTATAGGCGATAATATATTTATTAAGTGATAAATGAATGTATTATATTTGTCGGTCTCCGTTTTGTGAGGTGCAAATATTTAATGACAAAATTCACACAATAAAACTAACACCTATGAGGTTATGATAATATATAATAATGACAATAATTAATATTACAAACATAATTAATAGCTCAAGTTATCCAGTCATTTGATATTTAAAAGATGATTTAAATGTTGTCAAGATTAAAATTGGAATTCCGTCTGCGAGTACCAAGGTTTCATAGAATCTATGGGAGCTGTGGTTGCCGCTAATCTGTAATAGGCCTGAAATGATTATCTGGTATTTTTAAACTTTATATAGCAATTTTGAGTATTATACTCCTGCATGGGTAGCACAGCAAAAGGAGAAAACCATTTTATCCACTTTTAATGTCAGTTGTCATTGTCAATCCATACTTTATTTCCTCTTCGAGGGGATATAATGGTGGAATGACAATTTGTCCCTTTCCCATACTACCCGTGCAGGCGGAGTTACACGCCAGTCACATATATTTAACGGTCTTATGAATAAACGCAGAATGAAAAAGATAGGTCGGTAAAAAGCAATTCATTATTTAGATTTAAACCCATATCAAACTTCATGGCAGAATTACAGAACTACTTCAGAGTCAGTCTATGTTTTGTCATTTTGTTTCTTAAAAGACAAAACACAGAACCCCCCTCTGCCCAAAGTAAAAACTATTTGTTATTACCTACTAGAGCGGTAAATAAGTGTACGACGACGCTGAGTCTTTCACTTTTAAGTAATTTGACATTTCAATAAATAAATTATACCGTTTAAAATTGTTTACATTTTGTTTATCACTTTTGTTTTAATTTGTCATAAATAGTTTTTAATTTAGTAAAATAATTCGACATTACATTCACAGTTCAAATAAGTGAGAGAGTGGGTGAACAAAGAATGAGGAAGTTAATTAAATTTGGCCTTTATTGGAGGTTCAATCTTTTGGTGTAAAAATGCAAATATGATTTATTGAAACACGAGTAGCTATACCGGCAAAGTAAAATATGCATAACGAATACTTACTACATGCCATCATACCTATCACTAAGGTGTATAGCTGTTAATAGTAACGGGCGTGATTTTAAACCGCATATTTATTTTGTAAATATGTAATCAAATTGGCACCTAGCTGGGATGAGATGGGCATTTTCGTCGCAGAAAAGAGACTTACCAATCTCCAGTTCACCGACGATATTGTCCTTTTCCCATCTTTAGCAACCAGATTGGGTCAGATGCTTCAAGATCTAAACAGAGTAAGCCTCGATGTCGGACTGAACATAAACATGTCAAAGACATAGACTAATGCATGAAACCAATATCATGAAGGGCAAGATACTGACTGAGGATAAAGAAATTGAATATTATGTCCATGAGTACCTATGTGTATTTGGGCCAAATATTATCTTTCCTAGCGAGACAACAAGCAGAAATTACACTCCAAACTGAATACTCATGGAAGAGCTATTAGTCCATGAAAGACCTCAAAGGGAAATTTGCGACTATCTCGTAATATTTGCGTTCGATTTGGCGATTGGCGCTGAACACTAACATGTTCCAAATTCAAAAAGGGCGCGGCAAAGGCGCTTTTAAAAAGAGGATTAAAAACTCATTACTGCCCGCTAAAACAATATTTGCGTTCACGTTCTTTGGCGATGAACACAAACATGTTCCAAATACAAAAAGTGCTGGGCAAAGGTAATTGCGGAGCACTTATAAAGAGGATTAAAAACCGCTAAAAGTTTCTTATAGAAAATACCACCTTTGGGTGCACTTAAAGGCGAACCAAGTCGTCCTTTTCGAATAGATGGGATAAAAATATACATACTGTAAACGTAGTTAGAAAATACATAATATTAATTACCGTCAGCATAGCTCGCCGGCAGCAGTCTAAGAAAGACGTCTCCCCGCCTGCCCCACGGCCGGCGTCGCACGTTATTGCACTCGCCGCTTGCGCTCCTGTACTTGCTCGGCGGACACGGCGTGTTGCTCGCTTCATCGTCGTCGGACGTGCAGTTTTGCCTGTACACAACAAAAATATGGTAACACAATGTAAAACATCATTCGAGTGAGAGTTAGCTAGAATCCTGATTGAAGGGAGGGGTTCAAGCCGCCCAAGACGAAGAGTCTTTATTCGAGTTGTGCGCATAGTATTGACTATCTGCCCGCCCTGGCCTCGCCCGGGTAAGGATCCCTAATTAAAAAAAATATAGCCTATGTCACAACAGTAAAATAATTTTTTGAATCGTTTCGAAATATAGTTTCGGAGCCTGAATAGGCTCCGAAACTATGTTGGGAAGCTATACTATCCCTGGGAAGCTATACTATTTGTTCAGAACCTGAATAGGCTCCGAAACTATTTTTCGAACAAATCAAACAAATAATCAAACCTTTCCTCTTTACAATATTGGTATAGATACCTTCTGCATGACAAAAAATAACCCAATGTTACTTAAATAAATAGTATCGAACATCGCGTCATTTGTTTCGAACATTATTTACAATTGCGTTTTCTTTTTTGTGTGGTGTCTAAAAGTTTTATTAGCTCGATTGTTAAATAAAGTCTCTTTACAATGCCCTATTATTTTAAAATTACTTTCACTATCAGGACTTTTCTATAATTTATATATCTCGCTGTTTATTTTTCCAGTGAGAGTTAAAAGAAATTGTAAATACCTACTATTGACATTGAAAAATATAGTACTGTTGACGTTTGACAAATTCAAAATTAATGACTTTTTCTTGAGTTTTAGTGGGAACGCGGAAAAATCATGTCGCCTCAGTGTATTAATTAGTTAAAGTTTTGTTTTTAGCAGTGATAATTAGTGAAAAATTGTGGTATTTCGTTGATTATGAGCTGATATGAGTGTAGGCAAGTGATACAATGTGACTTATCATGTTGTTCCGTGTTGTTACTAAAACTCCAAAGACGCCTCTAGGAAAGTCTCCACTGCTTTCCTGAGGTATGACTTGAACTATGTTTGGACTTGACTGCGACTTTATTTGACTATGACGTGACTACGTCTGACTATTTTGATATAGTATCAAAAATTATTAAAAAACTTGATCCTGGAAAATGCACAATAATGCGACGCCAAAACATAATGAAGAAGAAGACTTTTTCTTGAAAACCACCCGTGGTCGAAGAAGTTCAGTCGAGTTGCGGCGTAAGCTACAAGGAGGCCGGCGGAGGTTATAATAGCTGCAGGTAATATTGATACTTACGCATCGCTCGCGCCTAATAAGGACCTCCTTTCCAAAGCGAGAGCCTCGCTGACCATCCGCCGCAGGTCACTCGGAACGGCTTGTATGCTGTCATCTGTTTTCGATTTCTGTGAGTACGTCTGTGAGCAGATTACTGCTAGAAGCAGTAAACTTCGCCTTAACCTGTAACAAAGATAACATAAATAAATCATTTATATCCAAAAAAACATTCTTAGGCAAAGTACATTTAGATGTAGAATCAATAATACTTTTAAACTTAGTAACTTCGATCATTAGGTACATATTCCTTTGATTTTTGTTATATGAATACCGAATTTAAATTTTCCGACATAGCATAATATAAAAATGAATGAGTAGGTATTTATGGGACAAGATTAAGCTATGCTATTCTAGGATAGCAGCTTCCGTCATACAATGGCCGTAATACAGAATAATAAAGATTTTTTTTCATTTTTATTTTATTTATTTCGTGTAATTAGAATGTTGTCAAATTAAAATGCTGAGGTTTCCTAATGGCAATAAGGTAACGTCACCATAAAGACGGCACCGCTATTCTAGGAAACTAGAGCATTAATGGACGCTTGCAACGACTTCATTTGTCAAGTTATGATATGTAGTTAGATGTTATATTATAGTCATGAAGGAAAATTAGAACATACATACAAAGATACCGGCCACAACATATCCCTCTCTTTTGCTGTAGATGGGTTAAAATGAGTATGAAAAGTTTATGTAATATCTGATTAACGTTTAACATTTAAATTCGCGTTCTCAGATGTCGGGTAGTTATTTACTTCCTCGTCACATCATTATAATGCAAAAATAAGATATTTTGAAGAAATGTATTATGGTAGGGTTCTGCTTAGCTTGTAGCAAAATTAAAATGTGCTTTATTCTTTGAACGCATGAAAGTGCCCTTAGAATCGTCTTTTTACAAAGGTTTTCGACAACATAATATTTACTAGGCACAAATTTACATATTCACCAAATAACTCATTACAAATTTATTAATTACATAATATAATGAATTAGAACAAACCTCACAAACGCCAAAAAGTTTTTTTTTTTTGGTATTCTCGATTAAAATTAAATTAGTACCTACCTACCCAAGTGTGTAAAAATATTTGTAAATTCATATACGAGTAGGATTTGTGTGGTATCATATGTGATCATATAGTCATTTATTCATAACACTATTTGTTACGAGTCAAGTAGTAAACATTACATTACATAATTATTTTTCGCATAAAATCGCTATACCGACTTACACCGTGTATAGAATACGAATAATTTGCACGAATCGATGTGATTGTGATACCCATGTACATTTTTGTTGATTTATCAAAAAGGGCTCAGCTGATTTCAATAAAATTTAAATGGAACTTACCTCGGAAGTATACTCTTTCGAACTAATAAAGAATTTTTTAAATCTGTCCCCAATTGGCGAAAATAACTATGAACATACACATTGTATAAATTCGTTGCTACGTATTATGTATTGTGAAATGACGAGATATATTTTGCGGTACTTTATATTATTGTACAAACTGTTGTATATATAATTTTAGTATTAAGCTCAATACATCAATAAACGATTCTAATTCTAATTCTAATTCATAAAAATACATACAGACGAACATAGTATTTCCTCCTTTTTGGAAGTCGGTAAAACATATCTTCTTGGTTCTAGCTAAGCAAACCAACGTTTCTCAGTACAGCTTCTTTTTAACCGACTTCCAAAAAGGAGGAGGTTCTATGTTCGTCTGTATGTATATTTTTTTGTGTATGTTCATCGATACGTAATTCCGCCAATTGTGAACCAAATCGAAAAATTCTTTTATAGTTCAAAAGGGTATACTCTCGAAGCGGTTTCATTTAAATTTTACAGAAATCACTGAGCCATATTTGAAACATCAACAAAAATGAAAACAATTCGAGCGAAATGTTATTAATTTTGTGCACGATGGATGACGGTTTTGCCATTTATGCCAAAAATAATTATAGCTTTGAGATTTTATTAACCAGAAATGCTAGCCGGCGGACTGTCATCAAAAACCAAAAGAAATAAAAAACTAGATACACTTCAGTCCATTGTCCCAATAGCTTTAGTACAAGTTATCTAACTAACCTCACTCTAAAGTACCTCTCTACATGCTTCTAGTTTACTCTATACAACTTTACACCAGTCGCTATCGAACTCGTCTTTACAGCCTCAGGAAGTAATCTAGCCCGGTCATCATATTACCAACATATTGACCGCAAACGGTTTCGTTTTTATCTCGATCTCTTATGACACTGTACCGGTTGTACACTTCATACTTTCTACTTATGTCATTGACATTGTACATAAAACTAATCATACGCAACTGGCTATTGATAAGTGTTTTTAGCTAAGTCACTCTGAAGGTATAGACAGAAATGGTATGGTACGCCGAAAGGTGGTAATTTAAGTTATTAACATTAAGTAGGTCCCGGTTGTTTTAACCGTTTAGCCAAGTCAGGCCTAAAAACTCTGACACCAGGGCTAGCAACCCAGCTTATAAGAACTTACTTTATTAGAATGTTATAGAGAAATATGTCTTGTATTCCCTCGTAATTTGTATCGTACAAGGAATAATTTAGCTTTGGCTTAAGTGGTTAAGTTCATAGTTTCGTACCTGGACGAAACCGAATAAACACAAGACTATTGATATTTAAAATATGATTATTTTTGTTTCGTAAATATATGTATTTAAAGAAAAATAGTTCAATTGGTTAGGTTTTTTTTACTATTCATCATGAACATTTTTCTGGAAAAAAATTTCATCCGTACAAAGTTTAATAACCTAGACAGATTGTTACATTGTGGATTGTTAAAGATCTTGATTCTTAGTAAGAAGGAAGCGAAATACTAGTTTCCCTGTCAGTTCAAAAATAGCATAATGACGACATGACTCAGAGTTTATTTACCTCAGGCATGACGACAACAAAATAAAATAGTTAAGTTTGTATAGAAATCATACATATACAGGGTTATCCAGAACTGGTGTACTAAGCAGAAAGAAAGTGATTCAGATCAGAAAGAAAGTGATCAGACGTCATAAACAACTTTAATAAAGGACCTAACCCGGAACTCGAAAAAAAATCAGCTGTTTCCTACATTTTGTCGATTCCGAGTTGCAATTTTGTATGGAATAGCAATTTTTTTTTATTGAATTCAGTGTTGGCCCCATACTAATAGTCGATAATTGAGGTCTTAATCATCCCGTTTCAGCTTGGTACAGTGGGCCAAGCAGATAACCCTGTTTAAGAATTTCATGTAGCACACTCTGTAGTTATTTTTAGGTAGAGGAATTTTTAAATAAAATCCAACTGACATATCACTGCTTAGGCTTGTATCAAACACTTTTAGTTGTACTACGTAGCAATGACCGAGCAGTGTTGTCAACGTAACAAAATTAGTAAAATGGCACACGGGAGACCTAACCTTCGCGACGCTTCTGGTTTTGTACAAACTCTAACTGTGTTTTTACCCGCAATAAAATCCTTTCAAATATTATAAATCCGTAGTAGTGATTTTTTTCCAAAAAACCCATCAAGAACATAAATACACCTTTACTGATTTATGGTTCTAATTATCTGCTTTGAGAATTAAAACAAAGTTCCGATACATATTTTATCCGTATTCTGAGTTTAAATCAAGACAAAATTGATAGAGCAAACGAAGTGAGAGAGTTCTCCGTTTCAACTCGGCGATTTTGCTTTCGGCTATCCATACGAGTATGTTTGTTTTTTCAACAAATTTCGACGAAACTTGGTTCTATATTTTTATGGATTTGTTATCGCTTTCGATTTGCCATCAAAAAGCGGGGAAAATTGTTGTCCATTTTTATCAACTGATTTCGATAATATTTGGCAAGAATATTTAGTATCTAAATTCTTACAATATTTGCGAATATGAAACAAATCAGTCCAGAGCGAGTCGAGATATAGGCTTATGAAAATTCAGTAAAAGAGATGTGTCGCAAGATCTACTATTCGGAAAACTACTAGTTTTATTTGGTGTTAGATAGATTTGCGTAAACAACCGCTTTAGATAGGACGGCAACCGGATCCATCCGTGGGTAGAGTCAGCTAACTTCGCCTTTAAATGTCAGCGAACCGCTTTCGCTCCCGGATTCAACTCTAGTATTACACGTAGAGCTAATGTTATGGGCTAGGCACGTGCACATTAAACAAATAGAAGTACCTATTTAATAATTATAATTAGTATCTGTACCTATAGGTAAAAACACACTATTAGTAAATAGTGAGTTTTTCTGAGACACAGGTTCTATACAGGGTCAAAGGCATTAAACGCAAAACCTTTCAAGGGCGAGTCTAGTACATATAGACAAACTGTTTTTGTTCTAGGACTTTTGGAAAAACACGAAGAAAAATTCAGCTTTTCATACAAAAAGTTCGTCAACGCGGCAAAATGTACAGAGAAGCGTGTTCGGAGAACTACTAGTTGTAGTCTATGAACAGAAATCTATAAACAAATTCACGGTCATAGTTTCCATTAGGGTGCTGAAAGTGGTGAAGAGGCACGTGCCACATGATTCGAGTGTCACAGAAAATATCGACAACTACTTAATACCCCAACACAAAACATTTGAGTCTATCACTCAAATACCTGCCCAAACGAAAATTGCACTAAAACCATTTGCGTCGAAAGCAGAGAGACACTATTAACTGCTCTGAGAAGATTACCAATACCTATGATTATGTGATTTGTGATCTGCTACAGCGCTGATTGAACCGAATAAAGTAATTCTTGATTTTTCGTTAAAAATTGAACTACTTATATTAAAGGTAGTTTGTTCAATTATAATAGACGATGCCCCACCTACTGAACTGTGCAGCCTGTCCTGATACGTGCACTTCAGACGATCTTTACAAGGCCTCGGACAAGGCCATTGGGGTGGCCTCATTTTGGTCAAACAAAATATAAAAATACAAAACGTTTTATTTATAATAAATTTTATCTGAAAAAAAAAATCGAAACATCGACTCGAAAAGAAGAAGAATATCAATGCAACTTTTAATCTACATGTTTTAAACCTGCCATTCTTTATAATTTGTATAATTACATTAAAAGCTTTACCATCAAATTTCAAGGTCAACTCGCAAAATAACAAGTCGACAGAATAAAACAATCAACAATCATGCACACACATAAGAAATTACTCACACAATCGCATAAATTCAATGTCAGATCGCAATATTGGCGTGCGGACGCAGCCTCGACACTTTTGACATTAGTAACCCAAAGCGAAAGTGCGTCAGCTGGTAACAATACGTGACTAAAAACTGAATACTTGTGATATCTATGGAGTATGTCGGACAAGGTCATCGAGGCATTCGTGGCGAAACTTTTCTGGATAGGATGCCGTTAAATAGGTACTTAGTACTTATATTTTACACTCACACCTATCTCAATACCTTTGATATTACGTACCAACTACCTATAGTTTAATAAAGTAGGCACATAATCTAGTTTACGTTTATCATAACTCGAATGATGGATTCTCTTTTTAAAGGAGGAACAATCTTCTCCCACCCGATAACAAGTAAGTACAAGGCGTAGACGAAGGTTTCTGCACTTCGACATTGCCTAAATTGTATTCCATTTTAAACAGTAAACCTGTAACTGTATACTAAATCACTTATGCAACAAAACAGCGTCATACATTTTTGTAGATTGAGCACATCCAGTCGATATGAAATTATAGCTCGATGTGTAAGGATAATGTTAGTTTCTAACACCTATTGTTCTTTTTGTAAGGTTACAAGTTAAATGTATGAATATTATCATTTGGTATTTATTTATGCTCACAAAAACTAGGTAGTGCAAAATAAAAGTAAAACCGAAACTATATAGATATACGCATTTTAAGAAAAAAACAATCATAATAATTCGTTGTATTATACTTTCCAGAAGTTCTCAATTCAGTTCTGTATATCCGTCCGTGTGTCAAAACCTTTTATCTCAGGAACGAGTAAAGTTAATCGTAGAAATAATTCAGATCCTTTTGTGTCGTAAAAAACTTCAGAACAATTTCAAACTCTCATTTTCCTCCATTCGCACATTCATTGAGACTTTACCGAATCCAGTTTCGAATATACAATTAGTACATTACTAAATTTATAATCGAATTAGCATAGTAGTCACATGACTGCGGAATTATGTGGTCGCTGACTATTCGGTCAATACTGAATAAATTTGAATATTATAATGAGAATAAAGCGCCAGTGCGGAGAGTAGTTGCGATGCCAGACACAAGCTAGGCTAACTCCACTAAGCTAAGGCGAATTTGAACAGTGGCTTAGTGTTAATTTGAGATGAACCTAAACGAGAAAATAGAGAACATTTGAGTTCTCTTTTTTCTGCCTCGTGAACTGTCAAAACATCTTATTGAACTCTAAGGGTTACTTTTTTCGAAAGCAAGGGAAGCTTTCGCGTAACAAAAAAAAAACAAAGTTCACGTTCGTTTCATCTCATATTAGCTGAATTTGTGTGCTAATTTTTATGCATTTTTCGGTCTTGGAATATCAGAACAGTACATATTTTTACGATGACTGTAACTAGAAAGTTTTTTGCCAGTTTTCGCGAAACAAAAATACATATGTATAGGTAAGGTGGACAAACGTTCCAGCTCAGTTTCTTTTGGTAGCTACATTTAGGCCGGGTTGCATCATAAACAAGATTACTGACACTTTTCAATATAGCTTTTATTTCATTGCCATCGTCTAGAGCAACTTTTTAAATAATGTCATACATGATTGATTGAGCTAAAAGAATGTGTAATTAACTATTATTAATTACACATTGTACATAAAAGAATGTGTAATTAACTATTATTAATTACACATTTTTTGTGACACTCACTTCTATGAAGTAAGTACGTATAAGCCGGGTGCTAGCCCTGGTGTCAGAGTTTTTAGGCCGCATGAAGGCCTCTGACTTGGCTAAACGGTTAAAACAACCGGCACTTTAATGTAACAGTATCTACACCAATTCTATTTGCCAGCACCAATTTTTGATACTAGAAAACTCAATCGAAGGTGACATGTGGCAGTTGGCACTAAAAACTTGCTGCATAAAACACAATGAAACGTAACACAGACATGACGTGTAATAATAGGTAATAAACTCTATGTTAATGTCAAATATCATGTTAAATAAGTTATTGCCTTTGATATTTTAATTTATAATTAAATCAATTATTTTGACAGCGTTAAAGCTCCTAATGACTCAATATAATTATACCTTTTAATACTCGTTTAACTTAATTTAGTTGCCAACGTATCTTGCCCGAGGTCCATTATTATCTAAATGTGATCAATTTATTATAATGAACTCTCCTACCACATAGAAAAAAGTCCAAATTACTTAAACCATACTCGTATTATGTCTTTGAACCCATAAATAAATTGATACTTTTTTGTTTCAAGCAGTTTTATATCTTATTCTTACAAAAAAATCTATAAATTTACAAATTCCATTAAATTACTTGTACTTATTTATTTGATATCAAATGTAATGATCGTATAACAAAAACAATAATTATGAAAAAGTCAAATTGCATAATTGTTTATTCAAATCATATAAATTTAAAACAAATTAAAAGACCAATAAATAATATATACCTACAATATAACTCAATGTAAATATGGCAGTAAAACATTATTACTAGAAATAAACTAATGAATTGCCATTCATTGTGTTAAAAATGCCTATGGTAAAACATCGAGCAAATATCTATAGAATCACAATCGTGCAAAAAAAGTGTCCGAACCAAAACTCTGCCCAAGCTACGTAGTGGGCAGGCTTTTTAGTTAGTCGTAAGGCGATTGCAAGCCGACTACAACGCCTTGCTATGCCAAAGTGCAAGGTTACAAGCACTAATTAGGTGAGACATTCGAGAAAACGGGCCATTGTGAGTTATTTAATGTAAATATCCAAGTCGATATGTATGACGGTGCTTGGACATTTTTTTACTACTTTCACTTAGGGACTGAAGCTCTGATGATATTTGCTCGAAGGGTTATAATAGCTTTAAATTAGATGGGAGCCAAACAAAACGCATCCGTCCACACAAAAGACTTCAACGCGCTCGACGCGTTTTTTCCGTACCAACGAGTAACAACGTTACGTACGCTACGTGTTCACAACTGCATTACTATACTTTTTATCCTATAATTTGCATGCAGCAATTAATGATAATAATTAGTAACACTATGTTTTTCTCGTGAAATTTGAATTGTTTAATTTGTATACAATATTAGGTGTTGTCCTGAAAACTCCTTGCAGTTTGCAGGACAACACAGAGGTGCATAATATGCTCGTTATTATGATCAACTCTTACTATGGGAAGTTAGTCCTAACCGAAATCACAAAAAAAAAAACTGCTGAACCATACATTTGTCGAGTCAATGAAATTTTGCAGAGAACACCACGCCTAGCATGGCAAAGGGACAACTTTCCGCCAATTTATCCCCCCGAAGTGGTAACAAACATGAATTAACATTATCAACTGACATTAAAAATGGATTTAATGGTTTTATCCCTTTGCCATGCTTGGAGTGCAGCTGATTTTGTCCCCGATTTCGTAGGTAGTTCCACGGTAAAAGTTGTTAATGATATGCTTTGTTTTGTAAGCAGAAACACATATCATCTATTTGTTGTATCGCACTCGAGCCCCAAGATACAAGCTAAGTGCTTATTTTGGGGTTCATTGAATTATCACTCACTAGTGTGACTTGATATAATAATTTACTTACTTGTATTATACTGTAAGTATACCTATTATTAAAAGTCTTTTACGTTTCTGTCAATAAAATTTTCTTTCTTTTTCTTTTCTTCTTCTAATGATAATTATATACCATTGAAATACCCTGTTTTAAGTTTCAAAAAGAGGCTTCGTTGATTCGCCCCGCGGGCCGAATAGCTTGTGGGGCGAATCCACGAAAGAGCCAAGTTAACAACAGCGTGCTTTTTAACATAGAAAAAAAAAAACATTTTTGTCACTCAAAAATCAACATACCACGTGGTCGATGAAAAAGAATCACAATCTATTTAAATCGTTAACTGCGCAGACAATACGAGAGTTATTCTGATGTTCTGATTTACATACATTCCTCGCGAAGAGTGGTACGACCTCTCGAACCGGACACCGGGCGACCTTTACCACGAGTGCGACCCCACATCCTGCTCACATGTCACTCGATCATCATGTAGGAAACACTTGTAATTGATGGGCTCCTTTGCAAAAAAGTTACTACTAGACTAGCTACTAGGTTTTACACGTTGCAAATGTTTCTTTTTTACAATAAAGATTCAATTTGAGTACTTATTAACTAAACGAAAAATTTACAATTCAGATAGGTACATAGACAAGAAGTAAAAGCACTAAGTGAAATTTACAAAATTACCGGAGTAGGAAGGTGGGTACTTGATAAGTATTAACTAATATACCTCTTTAATGTCACTCGATCATCATGTGGGAAACACTTCGTAATTGATGGGCTCCTTTGCAAAAAAGATACTACTAGACTAGCTACTAGGTAGTATCTGTAGGAAATACTTCGTAATTGATATGTTCCTTTGCAAAAAAGTTACTACTAGACTAGCTACTAGGTTCTACACGTTGCAAATGTTTATACCTGTTTGCATGTAATAATGCTTATACTGAGCATAATTACAAAATCAATATTAGTTATATTTTTTCATGTCTTATACTCGACATTTACAATTAAATTATTCTGAAGAACCAACCCTGAAAATTTGAAAAAATAAATCGTTTGTATGAGTTTAGGAAAAATTCTCTTATTGTTATGGGGTTGAAGATAAACCTTTTCAACACTCTCTATTAAATTCTCCTTAAAACTCCACGATAAACCATTGCATAACTAAGCGAACACGTCCATTTATTAAAATATATCCTATAAAAATTACAATATATTAGGGTAAGTTAAGTTATATTATCACATAATATCTTAATCATATCGTAATCATTTTTTCTATTCCAGGTATTCCCATTTATTTTTTTAAGTGTAGCTATTCTCAGAAAATATCGTTTTCCTCATCCTCCTTCATGGGAAACATACCATGGGTTTATTTATCAAACATGTCTTTTAATAAAATAACCAAACACACAGGAAAAATGAACATTTTCCTTGTCCTGTTTGAAAAGTAGTTTGCGAAAGTCAAAACTAAATCTATTGTCAAAGCTTCAGTATACTTGTAGGTAATCATTTTAATAATATTAGTATTTTATAGTTGATTGTGATTATTATAAAATGACAATTACTAAGGTTTTTATGGCTTTTTAAGGCCACTCTTTGTGCATCCTTCTCTCCCCGTTATTTGTAGCCTAGAAATAAACGCTTCAAGCGATAAGGCCGTTAGAAGTTTAGGTGTAATGCGATATGTTAACTAAGCGACCCAATACTAGACGTATTTACATTACGAGTGAGTTCTACAATAAAACATTCTAAAACAGAGGTGTGAGAAAACGGTGAATGGTAATAAAACAAGAAAAAAGATGACCTATGAAGTATCACATCAGCATTATAAATAAAAATCTTTCAAGTTCGAGTCGGACTCGCGCACGGAGAGTTCCGTACTCTGTATGGGAGACCCCCTTAAATATTATAAATATTTATTTTATATTAATTTTATTATTTATTACTGAAGTGAATAAACAAATAAATATTCTGTAAAAATTTCAAGCATCTACCTGTTACCATTATAAATATCTAGCGAAAAACGGCTAAAAAATCAGGTTTGTTGTATGGAAGCCCCCCTTAAATATAAATTTTATTCTGTTTTTGGTGTTTGTGGTGGCATAGTGGCAACAAAAATACATCATCTGTGAAAATTTCAGCTTTCTAGCTATAACAGTTCATGAGATACAGTCTGGTGACAGACAGACGGACAGACGGACGGCGGAGTCTTAGTAATAGGGTCCCGTTGTTACCCTTTGGGTACGGAACCCTAAAAATCTACATCTATAATGTAAACGTTCCGCTCTACATGTTGTTCTACATTTGAGTAAGATTGCGTAGCAACCGTAAACAATAAGCTTTTATACTCTTGCCGAGATCTAATTAAAAATTCAAATAGTGTACTGCAATTTCCAAGCCTACTATTAAAATTCATATAACGGCTAATATGACATGGATACTGCACTTATATGCCTCTAAGATATTATATATGCCTCTAAGAGAATGTGAATGGAATAAAGTATGATTGAACCTTTAAACATTTCATTGTACACAAATCAAAAAACTAATTAAAAAAAAAAAAAAAACCACACTCTGTGGTTTCACCTTGCAATTTTTTTCATGACAAAAATACAAAAGATTTTTGTAAACATTTTAATAACATTGATTTTCAAAAAAAGGTTAAACGTAGCTCTCAAGCTGAAATAAAAATTAAATTAAATTTTTGTTCCAAAAATAATTTGGCATTCATGGCTGACAACTATCAAACCAGTTTTTCTTTTCTACAATTATCGCACTTTTTGCGCGTGCTTTTAATATATTTGATAAGCGTTAAGTAGGCTCAATTAAGCGTGCAATTTTTTTGCACGAACAAGCCGCATGCGGCTGGATGCTTCCGTGTTTGCTTGGAGTACGCTATATTTTACACATCAGTATCACATCTTAACTAATTTATTTTTGAGTAAAAAACGAACTTAACGAGCGTGAGTTTTAAAAGTACCTAAAGCAGATATGGACCGATATGTCAAACTCTATTTTGTGTAATCACATACAGGAATATAAAGTCAACTCTTATTGGCCAGTAAACCAATTTCAAGTCAATCAGAGTTAAGTTTAGATTTGATTATCAAATCTTACTAAAGCTACTCGTATTTATCCAAAAATTCTAACTTTTCACAGTAAGATAGAGAAATATCATAGCCAATGTCTAATTATCCGTGTTTTTGCAAATTCCTTAGATTTTAGCAAAAAAACGGATTGTCAAATCTTCCTACGACATATATTTACGCATATTCAGAATAATGGATTGGGATGTGGACAGTTTAAGTTGATCGATCATGCAGTAAAGACATGAGTCAATGGCATTTTACCATTATTTTTACGGGTCAATTTAGTGCCACCAGTATCTGTTTTATGGAGGAGCCGGAATTAAATTGATTTGGATTGGATATCACCTTATTCTAAGCTAGTGTAAAATCAAACAAAACGCAACACCCGAAATAAAAGCTTTTATTTCGGATCGTAGACACAATTGGTATCAAGTAATTAATGCTGTGAGAGGGCTTTATACCAAGTAGCTACTTACCAAGGGACCAAGGGAGCTACTTGTTACAAAAAACCCTCTAATAAGGAACATATGGGAAAGGCAATAGTTATATGATCATGAACAACATATATCTACGTGTTAGATACAACATATTACGTAGTAAGATATTTGTTTATTAAAAATATTTAAATCTCATACTGTTATTTGTTTATAGAATCAGTGATATAACTACGTTTAAGTTGATGCGGGTTAATCAATGCATGTGAGCTCAGTTCGAATGTTCTCAGCAGCGATTTTAATTTACATGTATGGAAATAAACATAATGTAAGTGTGCCGGCTGTTTTGTAACTTTTTGGAGAGATGATAGTTTGTAGGAATCTTTGGTGTTTTCAAAAAACAAAATTATTTACCATACTTTTTTATGCTTTGAATGTAAGAAAAAAATCTTCATAGTATAGACGACTATATTTTGAAAAGATTTGTTCATACACACTTCACACTACATTTAATGACTAAAAAAAAACTGTTTCTATTCTTTAAAAGTCACGACTTTTTATATGTATGATAAAAGTTTTGGTGGGAAGGGTATGAACAAACTAAGTGGTCTAAACGGTGAAATTAATAAAAAATTATTTAACTAAGAAACCAAAAAAAAAACATTTTTTTGTAGACTCTTACTTAGCGTTAAAGATCTACCTATCAGAATTTCACTATTGTAAATAATATTGCGTATAGCGGAGTTCCTACTTAAATCTGCCATATTAATCTATAAACTGCCCTAACATTACACATTCGCATAAATACCTCATAATTTATTTTATAACCAGGTTATTTTTAACATTCCGTGCATATATTTATGTCCACGAGCTATCATCAATCTTCAAGAGCAAAACTGTTAGTAAATGCGTCAAACTATAATCTGGTTTTTCTGTAACCTTTCCAATGTCACTGACCCGACAGAGTCTTGAAAGATTTAAGATTATGCGGAGACAATTTTTGGTCATATAATAATATCATCAAAGATAGTTAGGTATAATATGACAATTTAAAAAATTTACACTTTCAGACTCGTTATAAAACTATTTTTTAACACATAAATCAACGCAATTATCGTCTCAGTCTTAAAAATACAAAGAATTTATTTTCTTTAGCTCTGAGGAGTGTAGGTTTACACGTAAATTGAAACTACAGTTGTTTCCGTATGGCTCTATATACATTTTTGTACAGCGCCCTAACAACGAGGGAAAACTAACCAAAATGTATGGAGCCATACGCGAACGCGAAAGTTTAAGTAAACTACGCAAAACCTTTGTTGGTTGAACGATATTTTTCTATAGAACAACAATTTGTTTTTTTGAGTTTTGACAAAAGTCGCAGAACAAAAGTTGTTAGTTTTGATGTACAGAATAAGCCCCTAAGAGGATGCTAATTGATTAGAAATAACCCTGTATATTGCAAAGTTTGAAATAATGCTCAATTTAGGTAACATAGGTTTTCCAAATAAATACTGAATTTCTATGTAATTTTACCTCAATTACAATTTTTACGGGATCAACCAAGCTACATAACAAGCAAATGAAATATTAAAATCTGTATATGTATTCGAACTATCATAGTGTTACGCCCGATTCAACAGAGTAAAATAAAATAATAAAATGTCTCGAGAAATTAGTACAATTAAGTCATCATCTGGCGACAAACAAGCACCCAATTAAACTACTAATTTCAAGCTGTGGCAAATTTTAGATCCGACGCGCTTGATCAGCTACTTACCGACCACGTGATTGCAATTTACTGGTCAGCGAATTATCTACGATACTTTACGGTTGTCGCTGTTGCTAATTTAAGGTACTTATGACTTTTTATACTGGAGTCGCTTTTGACCACGTCTGACCATGCCTGATATTAAGCTAAGATGCGTTTTAAGACGTGGAAGTCTCACCTAGAAGGACATGAAGTCATACGGTCTTATACAGAGAGTAAAAAATCTTTGCTGTTTGTGTAAAAAATTGTAATCAAAATGAGGAATATCCATCAAGTACATCAGATTTTCCTGGAAGAGATTGCCATAAAGTTTTTGAGCAGTTTTTGTATGCTCTATTGTTTTGATTAGCTTAAACAATAAAAAGCCTATCTATCTAGGTATACTGTATACTCATTTATTTCTATATACCAGCTTAAGTAACTGTATCAATTTATTTAACCGCAACATTATCAAGTATCAGCGCTTGTAACATAATTTCATCGTAAGAGCACATGATTCTCAATCTAGACTCGAAAAAAGCGAAGCAGAGCAGAGCTGGGCAGATCATTGTAATCTGAAATCCTACAACATCAATGCTGTATTTGATAGGGAGTACAAAATATAGTCGTAAGGGGAGAGAGTTTATAGGATTGTTGGAAATAAACCCACCGCATAAAAGCCATATTTGATGTGAGCCATCAGCCAAAAAGCGTGAGCGAACGGAACTAAACGAATATTTTATTTTCGTTAAGTAAACATGAGAATTATTCGACTGAAAACCGCTAATGAAAACAGTAAGGTGTGGAAGCTTTTGGACACAAGAAGACATTCTTCGCCTTACCACAAAAGATTTAAACCGCTTTGAACACTGTTAAACCGTGGAATTTGTACTGTTAAACATTGTCTAAAGCATGCGTAAAACTTTTGTAGTGAGACGGGCTATGTCTCGATCTTCTATGATCTGCGAATAATGTAATTGTTTTGTGTGCAGCTAAGTAAATTTATTGCATTTAATCGTAATTAATAAAGGCGCTGGCCCAAAAAAAAAAGAAAAAAAAGCAAGCATGACATCAGTACAATGATCTCACGACCTACGCATTTAACTATTCGTACGCGTCTCTCCGCACAGCCCCACTTTTGTAGAATTTGGACCTAAAGCTAGCAATTTTCGAGGTGAAGCAACGTGGTTGCAAAACAGTGAGCTCGGGGAAACACGGTTACCTAAAGAGCACAATGGTGCGGTTTATCTCACGTGATGAAGGGACGACACGGAATTCGGACTATTCTTCGATGTGAGAATTGTGAGGCCTGAAAGCTCTTAAATACGAGCACTTTTTAAAATAAGTTAGTATGTGACAAAAAAATAATCAATAATTGGATCACCAAAGCTAATATACGAGTACAAGTAGAAATAGTAAATTACGCTCAGAAGCTTCACGTACTATGCATGCAATTCTGCTACACTCAGCACAGCTCCTGTTTTGTTTGCGGAGTCTGGTCCTAAAGCTAGCAATTTTCGTGGTGAAGCAACGTGGTTCTGAAACGGTGGGCTTGGGGAAACACGGTTACCTAACGAGCACTATGGTGCAGTTTATCTCAGGTGATGAAGGGACGACATGGAATTTGGACTATTCATCGATTTGAGGGCAGTGGGACTTGAACTGAAGTTTTTTGGGGTTATTGAATGAGATTTTTCTGTTAGCTAGAAAAGAAAAAAAAAATTCAAATGAGTAGTTACATAAAGTACCTACATAAATTTAATGTGAATTGTTGTACTCTAAACCTGGACATCATTTATCATGAATGATTTGATTTGATAAATATCTTTTAAGAATTTACTTTCAACCGTAGCTTTCAACAGCTGACTTGTGCCAGACTTTTAGTAAACGCTGCAATAAAGCAAATACTAAAAATTTTACATACATTGGCATGCATTACATATAAATTATTTTAAATAGCAGAGATATTTGATAACTACATCACTGTTTACCATTTTATTTTTTACCGTAATTAATAGACCGGATATTTACACTAAAGGCTCAATTATGAAGGCGCCATGGTAATTATTATAATAGCTAATTAGAATATTTCTGTGTCTTTTTCACTATAGACATTCGATAGAGAGAACAATTTTTACGTTGTTATTAAATTTGCGATGGTGCGTTCGTAATTGGGCTATAATGTCTTATACATTAAAGTTGTCATACTGTATTTCTGCGAGCTATCATATTATCTCCACTAAAAATGTTATCCATCTAACACATATTATTAACGACAACATTATCAGTTACAACAGTATTTTATTCTTTTGTAACCAATTTGTTACTACTAAATTAACCATTATTAATTGAAGTTTCAATCTACGATAGAACAATTTATGATACATTAATTACAGTAGCATACAATCACTTCTCTATCATCAATACAAACGAAGCAATTTAAAAATACTACGGCTTGACTTAAAACTTTATGTTCGTGTACAATAAACTAAAATGTATCGTTTTCATTATCGTTTACTGATATACGATGGCCACTGACATAACTGACTCGATGTAAAATTCTTCTATCGAGTTACGCAATTTTCATTTTAACAACTGGTTGTTGGTAAAGTGGGTTTCAAGTTAATTTGTAATTGATTGTCTTGTAGGCTTTCATATGAAATCTATTTTCTCACGATTACAATGACCGTAAGGCTACGTATCCACTATCTATCAAAGATGAGATGTATAGACGACTAGTTTTTACCCGCGGCTTCGCCTGCATGATATTTCGATTTTTGTGCTATCCCATGAGAACCCTTTATTTATCCGGGATAAAAAGTAGACTATGTCACTTTCCGTCTTTCAAACCCGAGGATCTACTTTACCCTCAGAATAAGGAAAAACAGTAGAAGCGACATAAAGTAAAAAAGTTGTGATGCATGATTCCACAAACATGGCGTCGAAAATCCATAGAAACTGCTATGTAATCTAGACACAAATGACACTAGAACTGCTGATCAAATGTCAAATTTGATTTCACAAAGATGGTGGACAAACTTCAAACGTCTCCTAGGCAGGGCTTTTAATTTGAACTTTATCGGCATAGCAATAATGCCATGTCATTTCAAACACCGCCCCTATGACTTTACCACCCTTAATAAAGGAGGTGAAAAATAGAAAACGATTTGACGGTTCTTCGATTCGACAGTTGTTTTTTTTTGACATATCTTGAAGCGCACTCTATAGCTATATATCTAATGGCTTGCAGATAGCAGATTTTTTCCTACTTACCAACTTCATACTTATCGTTGTATTATGGAAAATTTACGGAATATCATTACAATTTATAACCTATATCGTCGGCTAAAAGTGTTAAGATGCTAACTCCATTAGCACGATTTTTCAGTAGACGGTTAAAACGTTATTACTTTTATCCTATTACGTTTAATACAAAACTGAAAATCCCGTTGGTAAATAAAGTTATATTTTACTTATTTATACTACAAATAGAGTAATTAATTTTGGTATCATTAAAATATCGTAAAAAAATGGAGTTAGAAGTATTGACAGCAATTTTTTTACGAAAAAGTAAAAAAAAAACGGAGTTAGCAATTATTAATATTTAGAGCAAAGATTGCGTCCTCCTGGATACATCGTTATTTTTCCTATTTGGACGTTTTATTTCTATGCTTCTAACGTGTTCGTCAATATATATTTTCTTTTCACCCCAGTTTAGCTTCTTCCAAAATTTATGAAATATTCCTTTTCTGGTTTCGTCTTCTATTTCATTACATTGCATAATTTTTGACCCCTTACATTTGCATCGCTCCTTTAGACTTCTTGGTCCTTTTTTCTTTTTAACTTAGAATCTTTTTTTATCCTTCCATAGTATTTTGATCCAGGTTTTCTTTGAATTCTCTTTTTGACTGCAAACCATTTATTGCGATTGATTTATGTTTTTTGTTTCTTGTTTTGCTTTTAATACGTATCTCACTATCAGTCTCCGAAAAGCTAGAATAGTTAGCAAGTTTTTGTTATGCATTATATCTTGTAAAACACCAGTCATTTCTGTGTCAGATATTTGGCTTTCATCCAAGTTTACTACTTGCTGGTTTGATGTACGATTCGAAGAGAAATTACCAGTAATCGTCTTCGGGACCTGATTGTTCAATACCTTATTGAAAAGATATCGTTCTTATCTTCTTTGAGACCTAATTTTTCTTGCTCAATGTATTTAACAGGCGATAGAACTCTGATCGTAGACGTAGAAGGCAAAATATCATGCGATTCAAAAGAGCATGTTGCAGTTTCCATTTCCGACAGGACAGAGGATAATGTAAGAAATACAGGTAAGCCATTGATGTCTCATTGGGTATTATCATTATTTTCAACCATTTGAACGTCACTGTCATTATCATTTGTTAAAATATTAGAGTTTGGGTCTATAGAATCTGAAGCGGAAGGTATGCTGTGAGGTTCGAAAGATTTGATGCAGTCGTCGTCGGCAACTTGGGTTTTACAAATTTAAGCCATTGATGAAAAAAGGTTAAAATCTGAAGCGGATGGTAAGCTGTGAGGTTCAAAAGGTTTGAAACAGTCGTCGTCGGCAGCTTGGGTTTCTCAAATTGAAACCGTTGATGAGAAAAGGTTAAAATCTGAAGCGGAAGGTAAGCTGTGAGGTTGAAAAGATTCGATGCAATCTTCGGTAGCTTGGGTTTCACAAATTGAAGCCATTGATGAGTAAAAGTTAAAATCTGAAGCGGAAGGTAAGCTGTGAGGTTGAAAAGATTCGATGCAGTCTTCGGTAGCTTGGGTTTCACAAATTAAAGCCATTGATGAGTAAAAGTTAAAATCTGAAGCGGAAGGTAAGCTGTGAGGTTCAAAAGATTCGATGCAGTCTTCGGTAGCTTGGGTTTCACGAATTGAAGCCATTGATGAGTAAAAGTTAAAATCTGAAGCGGAAGGTAAGCTGTGAGGTTGAAAAGATTCGATGCAGTCTTCGGTAGCTTGGGTTTCACAAATTAAAGCCATTGATGAGTAAAAGTTAAAATCTGAAGCGGAAGGTAAGCTGTGAGGTTCAAAAGATTCGATGCAGTCTTCGGTAGCTTGGGTTTCACAAATTAAAGCCATTGATGAGTAAAAGTTAAAATCTGAAGCGGAAGGTAAGCTGTGAGGTTCAAAAGATTCGATGCAGTCTTCGGTAGCTTGGGTTTCACAAATTAAAGCCATTGATGAGTAAAAGTTAAAATCTGAAGCGGAAGGTAAGCTGTGAGGTTCAAAAGATTCGATGCAGTCTTCGGTAGCTTGGGTTTCACAAATTAAAGCCATTGATGAGTAAAAGTTAAAATCTGAAGCGGAAGGTAAGCTGTGAGGTTCAAAAGATTCGATGCAGTCGTCAGCAGGGAATCCAAACTTAAAGCCATTGATGTGGAAAGGTTATTAAAATAAGGCAGGGTTTTGTTACACATTTAAACCATGCGTTTTCTACGAAAGCATTTTGGGCTACTGTCAGGGTTGTAGTTTTTGCTCATCTGAAACAAAGTAGGAAAACCAAGCCCGGAAACCAACAAAAACATATCAGATTTTTTTAACCTTGTCTAAGAACTTGGAGTTCCACTTAAGTTGGTTAGGTTGAAAAAAATGGCATACCATTAAATTAGCGGAAAGTGGAAGAGGAGAGGGGGGAAGCCCCAAACTCCATCACAAACTAGGCAATCAGAATAAAAAGTGACATTTCTCAGCCGCAAGCGTAGGTAATTAATTGAAAAGCAATTGTAAAATAACATCATTTAGTACCTTTGAAGCAAATCAATGCAGAAATACTGTGATACGTCAAAAACCATTTATTTTTCGATGAAATGTTGCGAACACTCTGTTTCGGCTTGAACTCTCAAACAAAATGGCGGAGTTGTCAGATTTTACGTGGGCAATTTTAAACAGTGGAGATAGCAGTTATGTTTGCGTTTGATTTTATGATTTTCGACGATTCAGTCGTATTTAACATTTTTTACCGTCATAAAGGTCTTTTTTCTCTTTCTAATGGTATCAAAATCTCAATATGGTTGAAAATGGAGTTAGCATTTTAACACTTTTAGCCGACGATATGTTATTCTGAGATTCCCAATCCGTTCAGTAGTTTTTGCGTGAAAGGGTAACAAACATCCATCCATCCATCCTTACAAACTTTCACGTTTATAATATTAGTCGGAAGGATAGACACCGAGATATAATCCACTAACCGTACAGTAGAACGTTTGATCTCAAAACTAACAATACTGCGTTTGGGTACATGTATATAGGCCGAAACAAATTTACTTATTAGAGACTTTAAAGTTAGCTAAAAGCTGCGCGAAATACAGTCTTCGCGTAGCTGATAAATGAGTTTATGTCAAGATTGGGTTTTGCGTAGTTTTTAGCTGATTTCACAGCCACCGAGAATTTTGATACGAAAAGTTAGGTGAGGTTTGTTTTTTTTAAACCTATAGTGTGCCACTTTTGGGCAAAGGTCTTCCCCATTTCCTTCCAGCACCGGTATCACGGCAAAGGGAGAAAACCATTTTATCCACTTTTAATTTCAGTCGTCATTGTCTATCCATACTTTATTTCCTCTTCGAGGGGATATAATGGTGGAGAGACAATTTGTCCCTTTGCCGTGTTTCCCGTGCTGGTGAAGTTAAATAATGTAATTTTAGTAAGTATTTAACCCCCGACGCAAAAGAGGGGTGTTATAAGTTTGACGTGTCTGTTTGTCTGTCTGTGTGTCTGTCTGTCTGTCTGTGGCATCATAGCGCCCTAACCACTGAACCGATTTCAGTTTAGTTTTTTTTGGATGAAAGGAGACTTAATCGAGAGTGTTCTTAGCTATGTTTTATAAAAATCGATTGAGCCGTTTAAAAGTTATGGTGGGTTAAAGTGGGGATGGAAGAACCAAAATTCTATAAATGTGCCCAAAATGGTTGTCAAATGAAAGATAAGATTTCGTACTTTTTTTAGGTAGGTTTTTGTGTCGGGGGTTTTTTAAATTTAAGTTTTTTTTACATACAAATCTAAAACAACGATAAACATCCAAGACAAACCATGCAAAATATAGCTAAAATGGTTAGCAAACATTATCTTATCTCAATAGAAATAGCACATTGCGTGGTTATGTCCAGTTACAACAAAATTAAAAGTTTTACGCGCGTTTGTCGTGATAAAGACACATTTCTCATAAAAATTCAAATAAGCTATCAACGTCAATTACTTTTGACAAATCAACAATGGATTGGCTTTTAGATTTTCTTGGTTTTTTTGCAGGATCATGATCGAAGACCTAATAGCTTAACCACGCGCGGTTTCTCATGAATTTTAATGTATAAATGCTCTATCGTTTAAAAGTTTGCGAAAAAACGTTTGATTGACCTGTCATAGGCTCACGCACGCCATCGTTTAGCACGCTTTTATGTTCGTCATTTAGACTTGCTGTATATTTATTGTATTAAGGGTAAACACAGAATCCTACTTTTTTATTCAGTATATGTTTCAGTTTGACCACATACTGCCTGATGTTGAGCAGATAAGCGGTGTAGGTTGTAGCAAGTAGTATTTTATATCATTTTCTCTGCTATTGAACAACAAAAGTAATCATACTTTGTCCATATTTTAGTCTAAATTATTTGACTTACCTTTCTAGTTAAAATCATGCCAATAACTGAAAAAATTAGAATCTTTCCATCATATTACTTTTTTACAAAAACTACTATGCATTTTTGGTCAAATTAAACTTTAATGTAACATTGTGATATTGTAGAGCTTAGTCATAATTTTACTTTAGATCATCATCTGAATATTGATAGTAGGTTTTGATTTGATTACATTATATACTTTTCGTAATTGACGTTTCTAGGCTTCTGAGATTAAAGTAACTATAGCTGAGTAACTACTATGAGTATGGAAAAAATGATTACTCTTTAAAATTTATCGAATGCATGGCGAAAGTTTTCCCACATAATTTGTGCTAGCCTTACGCTTAGAAACACTGAGACAAGTTACACTACGAGTGCCACAATAAAATACTACAACCGATAAGAAGCAGTACAGTATACATAGCAGTTGCTACATCACTTTTATTAATTACGACATCTCGCGAGAATCATTGTTCTTAGCTATTTGTTATAAACGTACAAAGTAATGCAATTATCGTTTAATAGTACTTTAAGAATTGCTGATTGGCGTCTGATTACTTCCTAATGTTTGTGCCATGACCTTTCTATGTTGGCATGACTGTACTATACAACCAAAGACCTAAAAGCCTAAGGATTTATAAACTTACAAATTTAAAAATATGTAGTGCTTTTTCTGACACGCACAAGTTTGTACCCAAATATTGGATCGTGTGTGGATTTTTAGAATTGACTTGATATTTAAGTATTCCAGCCCATGAACTATATCATATTTTTGTAATCAGATTTGTTTAATTAAATGATTAATTCGATGGGATTTCCAGATGTTTCGAACGGAAAATTATACCGCTCATACAAAAATCCCCATCTAATAATACGCCGGTCAGATAAAACAATATAACCGGGCGAAACAATTGGTATGTTTTTTAGTCTCTGTACTTCCGGGGTGTAACAGCTTCCTTACAAACTGATGATTGGATTCTTAATATTTTTTTCGTAATTATCGACTAAGGTCGTTACTCTTATCGCATGAAGCTACATTCGGATGTGAAACTGTAGGTGAACGAGTTATGCGGAAGTGTATGAAGCCTGAGTTACCATGCTTTAAATACTTGAATAAGTCTGGTAAGCTATAATTTTTGGAATACAAAAGCAATGTTGCCATGTATCTAGCAGTCTCCATATTGCTAAATACTCGGCTGCTTTTTGCCAGATTTAATCTACTAAAATATCTTTAGGGATGTTTTAGTGCTTTGGGCTACGAAATGTCTAAAAGAACGCACCAGAGCCAGCGCTCTCAATGTTTTACTGTAGTTTTCTTCGCTACATGATAAAGAAAAACCTTGGATTAGTCCAGTTTTGCGAGTTCTGTATATAGGTACATATTTTACTGTATTATTCATATCATTGAACAAAGTAACGTTTGAAACCTATAAATATAGCTGATAGTTTAATCAACATCGAAAATAGGTCGAGATTTTATCCTGACACAAGATTGACACGAAGTATAAGAATTAGTGTCAAGATACGAACTCCGCTGCAATCTATGACATATTCATGAATATAATTTATAGTCGTTTGTTTAGAATAAACGCGTTTTAGGCTAATCATCTGGTTAGCCTTCAAAGTACAGCAAGTACGGTACGCAGGGATCGAAATTAACCATAATGGCTTGGAAGTGGCGTATAATAATTAAAATAATAGGCCTCGGTCAAATGTACAAAGATGTAATAAAACTTATACACAAAAGCGTCAAGCTTAGCGGTTCGTGAGTTGCATGATTGTTACGCGTTTAACTTTAACCGCTGTTTGTAAAATATGACTAACTAATAATAACTTTACGTGTAGGCATTTAAGTCTTTTTCACGCTTCTGATGGTATCTACTGTTAGATAAGTACTACTTGTCTAACAATTTGATAGTGATGTAGGTATTTGAAGTGTAAATCATTTTAAGACGTATGCGTTTGTAGAATTAATACAGCTACGATTGGCTTGGTATTGAGCCTGGTATTTAGTACCATAGATTTTGATAAATTTTGGGCACAAATAGTCTGGAATAATATGATACTTTTTGTCTTGTTATATTTCCCACCTAGATACAAAAATAAACAAATTTAATGATAACCTAATAATCTTAGCAAAGATTTGATTTTATAAGTGTTATGCGACCAAATATCTTTTTTGAGCCGATGGACAGAAAAATATCAAAATAACGGTAGCAGAACTATTCTCATAAAAGTAGTATACCCGTCTGTTTTTAACGAACTACTTATCTATTTAGTTATTACAGCTAGTCAATATAAATAAAACAGTGATTAAAACATACCAAATTTAAATACCAATAGGAATTCGGTAATGCATTTGAGATATTACTCATATCTTACGGTATCTGTAACGGTTTTTAATTGTAGGGCCGTTCGATAATCCGATTATTATTTATATTGAGTAACCGGAATGCAGGCATTGTCGTATTTTTATATTTATTTGAAACAATAAATGTTATCAAGATTACTGTAGAAATAATTATAGAGGTGGTTGTGATATTTTTAATGCGGTATTCGTTCCTGAATTAAAGAAATGTGGAGTTAAAATACAATAAAATTAAAGTAGGACCATGAATGATTTTGGATTTATTTAGAGCGTTGCCATGCATACTGGGGAGTGTGTATTGAAATCTGCTGGGAAAATTTTGCCTAAAATATTTGTGAAATAAGAAAAGTCACTATGGCGGCAGCGAAACTTTACCTTCTAGCGTTGAGAGAGCCAAAAGAGAGCCGCCCTTAAATTGGAACTTAGTCACGAAGCACTTAGCAGTGTTTCAGTAATGTCACTTGAAATACATTTTCACTTTAAGACCAATAATTTTAGGTGTATTTATTCTACTTTTCATCTTACGATGGCGCTTAGTTGTAAACACCGTTCATCCATATAAAGACTGATCGATTCGTTTCTTAGGGTCAATCAATCAATAAGTTCGTATAGACCGGGTGGCTAGCCCTGGTGTCAGAGTTTTTAGGCCGCCTGAAGGCCTCTGACTTGGCTCAGTTGGAAAATGCCACCCACAGTCACCCATCCAAATACTGACCGTGCGGAACGTTGCTTAATTTCGGTGATCGCTGACAAACCTAATCAAACTACGCTACGAGCGCTACAATTAATGATTCTCCGGCTTATCCGTTTAGCCATTTCAAGACGGGGACTTGACGATACCGTTTTGTTCTGGCTGTTCTAAGCGTACACTGCCCGTTGTTTAATTTGAAGTTATGTGACCAGACTTGCGGTAACATATGCAGTAACATTGTGCAATGCGCGAGGAAGGAAGAGCAGTTGTTAGTCGTAATGACGAGCACGCGCGTTATCTAACTAGCGTATGCGTAACATTATGTATGCGGTCAAGTGATCGTATTAGGCTGCTTATTGACCTTACCGTGTTTTGAAGATGCTCTTATATAGTGAGCACTTCGTAGATGGATGTGGTAAGTAGATGGTCCATGGTAAATAAGATACTGCCCTTTAGCTCTGCCCCGTGTTGTTTGCCATATTGTATTAGACAGGGTCCACGTGCTGCGTGACATTACTAGTATGTATGATCGTGGTCAGGTCAACCAGTTACTGCCCGCGTTATTTGCAACATCTTATAATCCTCAAGCCACGTGCTATTGATGTTACTTTGCCATGAAAATAGTTTAGAATAGAAAACGTAGAAAACGCTTTCTACAAGTGTATGGTACTACCCTATGGTAAATTTATAAGATGTGACAACATCGTAAAATGGAAGAGGTTTTTTTTGTTACTCTGGTATTTAAACCAGTCGGAACTAAATAATCAGAAAAACTAAAAACCAGGTCGTTAAGATAGAATACAAGTTTTCAAATAGTACATGAAGAATTTTACAATAATAACACACGCACACACTTAAAATGCTGAAAACTGTCAACCGATTGTTCGAAATAAAAAGTGCTGTTCCTGACACTCGGAAGTTTGTATGTACTTAAATATTCATGTGTGGATTTTTAGAATTGACTTCAAGACTATACTCGTAGAGTGCATCATGTTACGCTGCAAACAGCCACAAATAGCTTCACAAAGTATAATCGCTTCTGCCTACTGCCTCGGTGGCTCAGTGGTTAGTGACCCTGACTCCTGGGTCAAAGAGGCGTGGGCTCGATTCCCACCCAGGGCAAAGCATTTGTGTAATAAACATAAGTGTTTGCTCTGTGTTTGGGTGTTATTTCGGTTTTATCTACAGAAGTCTGTATTTAAAAATACGAGTATGTAACTATAGGTGTGTAGTTTATTTGTCTCTTGCAGCCATATCACAAGCTTTCCTTAGTATGGGGTCAGAGACCGTGCGCAAGATGTCCATTATTTTTATTTTTTATTTTTTTTATAATTTTCAGTCTGTTGGTTATTTTAAAACCTATGGTGTTAAAGTTTAATAGCTTCTTAGACATAGTCATCAATCACACTGAACACAACTTGGCTGAGCTCATCTTACGTCACCTTACAAACGCCGGTAAACAAACGGTTATTTTTATTTTAATTCGAGAGACCTAGTTTATTAAGTTCATACACTCATTGTATCTTTTTAACATACATCGTATTAAACAAATTCATGTTTAGATATTTATGTAAATTTTCATTGCTCAAATGAGTCAGTGACTCTTTTTTATTTGAAAAATAGAATCTCCGAAATAAACTTTACATTCCAGGAGCAAAACCAATAAAGTCAGTCTTAAAGTGATTACTTACTGACCTCAATGGAAACACTAAGCTTAATTAATCTTTATCAAAATTCATTGCATTGGGTAGAGCAAGAAAATATTTATTTGCCCTCTATGAGTCTGCCCATAGAGTAGGTAGTAGTTTATAGCTCGTAGAAAGATTTGACAAATCCGTATTTTTGCAAAAATCTAAGGATTTTGCGAAAACACTGATATAATTAGACATTGGCTACAATATTTCTCTATGTTACTAGATTTTTTGCAAAAATACGGTTTATCAAATTACCGTACTACATAATATGTAAAATATTATTTTATATCATCAACAAAGAATAATTATTTTGCCGCAAAGAATGGAACCACCGACTTCCACCGTTTACTGAATTCGAATAATTTGCACGAATTGATGTGGCATCTATGTACATTATTGTTCATTTGTCACAAACAAATCGATTTCGATTAAATTTAAATGGGTCCTCACCCATTTAAATTTTACCATTCGAAATAAAAATATTATTTTTAATCGATTCACAATTGGCGAAAATATCGTTGAACATACACAAAAAAATACATAAAGACGTACATATTACCTCCTTTTTTTGGAAGTCGGTAAAATGTGAATACCTACTGTTACCAATGCGATCGTCATCGCCTGGGGTAGGAAGAAATCAAAACTTGTTGGTTGCGCAATACGAAAGTCAAAGGGTCCTCTTTTACATAACTCTGTATCCGTATTCGGGATCGTCGTGTAAAACCTCCACGTAACCTTCTTCTTAAACAATGTTTTATTTATGGCAACAGTTTCATTGGTTAGCTCGTAATTTACTCTGGTCAGCGAGTTGGAATCATTAAAATACTCGTAAATGTTTGTTCATTGGATTATTGATTTGAATCGCTCAAAAGTTTTGTCACTACATTAATTTTCCCGAGTTTACTTAGTCGAAATATACAATTGATCAAATAATGTTACATTTTCGTGTATTATTGAATGATTGGATTGACTTTAATAGTTAGGACGATAAAATTAGATTTGGACAGTTACTAAAATTAAACTTTATTCATAAAGAACAGAATTTTGAAATAACATTATAATTAGATCAACCTTTACGTTTACGTTTGCCTTCATGTTTAAACTTAAGATGCGTTTAGCCAATATGATTTTGTCATAATTTTGTGACTAAATATATTTTAGGTCAACTATAACATGTTTGTTGTAATCAATTTACCTATTTATTTCATGAATTCTTTATGATAATATACACTTCAGAAATGTTCGTGAGTATTTGAATCTGCATAATTGTCACAGAATTCGGTATAATAACGCTTACGCCAGTATGTTTAACTGTGTATCATTATCCTTAACTTTAACTGCTGACCATATAAGTGTCATCCTGTACGTTATTACTTCAAGCTGTTTTCGAAGGTATGTTACGAAAGATGCACAATGTGAATGACGTCACATGACTCGAGCTTCGCAAACAAAGACTTCGGTTTGACTAACTTTTATTTTCAACTTGAACTCAATTATCTGACAGTAGTCGTGATTTTGGTCTTGAGTATAATGATGTGCAGGTCAAGATCTTGGAATAACTGAACTTTACGCTTTTAATACGTCTATTCTATATTCATAATGAGCGTCTCAGAAAATATCAGCACATTATTATCAATGCCAAGTAGTTTTTATTTGTAAGTTTTGCTTCTGAAAATCTTGGGTTTATGGGTTTCTTGGGTTGGTTGGTGAGTTATGAAGTAGATGTACGTCTTTTTGAAGCCAAGTAAGTAATTATGTGACTATTATTTGCCATTTGTTTCAGACGGTGAAAGGTTTGTAAGGAAACTAGAATTCTATTGATATTTAATTAATATTTAAAGGAAGTTTTAGGTACATATAGAGTCGAAATGAAAAGATTTTATAGGACAGCCAGAAAGGTTTTTTTTTCATCAAGAAACAATTATTTTTTATCTGCCGAATTCCTTAATGGTGGTGTAAGTGTGGCCGAAATTGGTTGGTAAGTGTAGAGTCAAAAATGAATCTCACTTCGCACAAAATACTCATTCATTTTGATTGCTATTAGCTCAATCAAGGTATCGCACTTAAAAATTTGTGTTTTAAATTTCTATAGGGCGACTAAATTTTTCTTACTAAAAAGATCAAAAAGCTACTGATAAATATGTGGGGTCACATAATATGTGTAGATGTTAATAAGCCCGTCATCAAGTTTGTTTAAAAAAAAAGTAATACTGATACTTAGACACAAAATACTTGAAACGACGATTAGGTTTAACTATAATAATTATGTGTACTGTACCAGCCTTTGTAATACTCCACTACAGAACGGAGGCCTACCCACGAAGGGTGATTGGGTCATATCCACCACGCTGGCCCAAAAATGCGGATTGATGGATTTACACACGCCATCGAACTTCTTCTACGGACGTATGCAGGTTGCCTCACGATGTTTTCCTTCACCGAAAAGCCAGTGGTGTGAAATTCCGTACATAAGTTCCAAAGAAACTCATTGGAACTGGACCGGGATTGAACCCACGACCTCAAGAATGACAAGCCAGCATTACAATCACTAGGCCACCACAGCTTGTTTCATAATAATTTATGTAATAAAGTTGTATATTGTAAAAAACTTTAAAATTAAGAAGATAAATAAATACCTGTGTAATAATATTTATAATTATGTGTAGAGATTTTTATTGTGTACGAAATTTGAATAAAGAATGATCTCATCAAAGCTCCTTACTCTAAGGAAGCTTAAAAAGAGCCTTTTAAAAATTGACTACCTATATATTCATATGAGTTTAAGCACTACTTTTAAGAATTTTACAGCGAAACTTATCCAGGCAAGTTGCACAAGACTATAAGAAGATTACTAAAGCAATCCTGGCGATTATGCAACAAACAATTTGACGCATCGCCAATGGTTTTGTGTGCGTGCCGCATGTTTCAATTGTGACCTGCATTGGTATGTCACGGTGAAGTTACGTCACTGTTTTCCATTACCTACTTAAGTTTGTTGTTGTTTTTCAAATTGGAATAAGATGTCGTATAAATTATTTTTCACAAAAATCGCACCACTGACTTCCACCGTGTACAGAATTCAAATAGTCTGCACGAATCGATGTAACCAGTAACATTTATATACATTATTATTGTCGATTTATCAACAACGGTTGAGTCGATTTTGATAATATTTAAATAGGAATACCTCGGAAGTATATTCTTTCGAAACAAAAAATATTTTTATAAATCGGTTCACACTTGGCGAAAATATCTTAGTTAGGTATTTAATGTTCATAGTTTGATTTGAATGCATCTATGTTATTACATTTAGGGAACTAATATGTAATTCTAATTGTTTTCTGTCGTCAGAGTAAATTCGGCAAACTACAGCTTTACCTGGTCTCAAATTAATAACATTTGAAGTTTTGCATACAGTTTTTTCTAAATTCATCTCTGAAATGAATGAATCATTGTTTTATTCGACCTCATGATCTTTGGGGTACTGCCAAGTAGAAACTGAGATAAAATCTATTCTGTGTTTGTTTTATGAAATGTTTTATCAGTTTTGGAAAAAAAAAACTTATGATATACCTAATGGAGCAAATAAATGTATGCTACGCTTCTTTTTCCTGCGTATTACACCATGGAATCATCATTGTTTAATGTCCATCATCATATATCATTACCTATTCCATTCTAATAAGTGACAAGCCAATCTAAAAAAAAAAGCCATGTGTGAGTCGGACTCGCGCACGAAAGGTTCCGTACTGTATGGAAGTCCCTTTAGACCAATTTCAAGCGTCTACCCGTTGCCTTTAATATCGAGCAAGAAAATGGCAAAAAATCATGTTTGTTGTATGGGAGCTTAGATGTTAAATATTTTATTTTATTGAACAACACGTAGTTTTGCATGGAAGGACATTTCAAAATGCTAAGCTTTTAAAATCGTCTAAGACTTTCAATACATTGTATTTCTAATTTAATGTTTACTGGGTAAACCAAGTCTTTTGTTGAATCCTTGACACATTGAGTTATTATTTATTTTGCTTTTTACACCTCTGCTTAGTATTTTTTGTGAACTGAGGTGTCAGAAGGCATACATTATAATTATTGAAATGTCAACATTTCGCAAGTAACCGCGAATAAGTAGTGTTTATTTATTTATTGTATTATGAAATATATAAGTAGCTTTGTGCACGGTAATGATATCTAATAGTATTCCATCTTCATACAAACAATCGGACCGCGAATCATATCTACGCGCCTCGGAGCTTGGTATGCTCTCAGTATGTTAGTCAGTCTCGGAGCGTCGTAGTGACGAACCAACGTGTGGGGTTGTAACTAGTAAGCGTGCGAATTATGTTTTTAAGGTTCCTCATTTTACTAAGAAAACCTAAAAACATCAAAAAACACAATAATATGTATTCACAGGTGGCGCCGCCAACGCTATAAGTTGGTTAAAAATGATAAACACTTCACAATATTCGTCGCGAGTCCAGTATAGCGGGTTAGCTCAGTGGTCTAGAGCGTCGGGCTAGTGATCCGAAGACGCAAGGTTCGAATCCTGCATCCGCGACGAATTTTTTAAATGTTTATCATAAAAAGTAACTCTTTGAGATAAACCTAGTGTGGGATGCACTATAAAATTAAAATCATTTCATAATATGTATTTTTATTGAACGCTTCCTAAACAGCTAATTTCTTTTCAGTAATAAATGTTATAATTATTTAACATCATCTTAATACAATACGATAGTGTAATAAATTTAATACATAAAACTAGAAAGAAACTCAAGTAGGTTATGAGTTAGTAGATGAAATTAAAATACTGGAGGCGGGCAGCCCTAGCGCGTGATACGTCCAGCGTGGCCACGTGGTGCTGTAGGTATAAATTTCAAGGACAGGACCGAGTCACAATACTGGTAGATATCATTACCGTGCTTTGTGTTTTTCTGTAAGTAAGTGTGTACTTAAAGAGTTCTTGTTGTGATAAACAATTCAAAATTTTGTCGATTTGAACCTGCATAAACTTAGTTTAGGAAACACAATAATTAAAAATTGTTCATGTTTCTACCCTCCTTCATAATATTCGTTAAGAATATATTGTCATGTTATGTAAGGGATCTACTTAATACGACCCCTACATGCTTACTACTATGTTACATTTTTTTTTATAAGTTGCTATGCCAAAATATGTGCCATTGACCTAAAACTATTTAAACCAAAAACCTCAAAAACATTAGTCAAATCAACGACTAAAAACCTGTAATCGTAAATATTTCACTTGCCATAATTTGAAAAGCAAATGAATTTGCACGGCCGTTGAGAAAATTTGCAAACGGAACTAATTTCAGTTGACAGTTGTTACAAAAACAATGGAAAAGTAAAAAAATAGTTTGTCGTAATTTTGAAAACAAATGAAATTACACGGCTATTGTGGAAAATTGCAAGAGAGGCTAATTAGCTAAAAGTGGTTTTGGAAAAGTCATAAACCATGAAAAAAGTCTATGGAAAAGTTAAATCAGCAGCGGTGCGTAAGTTTTTGTTGTTGAAACTATAAAGACCAAAGAGGTTAACATCATATTTGGGTTGCTAGAGTCGGTGAAGACTAATGTGAAAAAAAAAAGGATTTAAAAATAAATTGCATTCATCTTCATAAACTGAAATAGTTTATTCATTTCGTTTGAACTTATTAACTTCAAAAATATGTATGGCTTATTGCATAGCAACTGTCTCATAACAAAAACATAAACTAAACAAGTAAGATCTATATTTGTAAGGTGACTCTATACCATTTTTGTATTATTTTTAAGACCATTTATAGTCTCTCCAACTTTTGTAATTATTTATTTTCTTATACGTACGTACCTACCTTCTTTAAAATCTTGATATAAATGCTTAAACAATATTGATGATAAAACATTGTTTTATAGCCATAATTACCTATGTTATATTTTGGTGTAAGTTAGCTTTAAATTAACAGTGGTTGGAAATAAATAAGTAAAGAGTTTATTTATATATTTATCTATCTATGTTAAAATATAAGGGTCTCTAGATTTAACAAGAGGTGCTCAAAGTTCGTATTCAAATATTTCTAGTGACTTAAACTGTGTAACCTCGACTGGCATTGTCCTACATTCTACAAGGAACCGAGCGCAAGCGGTCAATTTGACACTCAATGTACCAAGTCACTTCATTGCGAAATTATGCAAGCAACAAGAAATTGTTGTCTGGGGTGAAACCAAAACTATGACCGTCTAAGAAAACTAATTAAAACTTCACTCTACTAGTTTTTACGAAATATGAAATAAAGCATCGACTTACGTTACAAAGGTTCCCATGTCGCCGGCAACAATAGACAACTTAACAAAAAGTCACTTTTAAGAAAACATTAATTAACCGAAACAAAAGGCACTCGAGTTATTTACAATCACTGTTCGAATTCGGTTCGAGTTCGCGGGGGTTGCGACGCGGCGTGCCGCGCACGAGCTTGCCTGACGTCCGACACGGAATGAGGCTGGCTGCAGCCGGCAGCCTCAGCACCAGCTCGAGAGAGAAAGTTGCCAGTTATCAAACTCGGCGGTTACGTCCCCCGATGACGCTATCTTCCTCCGATTGCGTATTCGATGACAAAATTTAATTTTCGCGTACCCGCGACAATTTTCGTGCTACTGACACGGTGAGCGGTCGTCGTTTGCAGCGTCCCACTTTACTGAACTCGAAATATTTATTTACTTCTTTTTGTTATCGTGTCCGTGATAATAGCTATTGGGTAATGGAACGATGGTCGTGCGCATCTTTCTAAGCTGTATTCAGTTATAAACAAATGGTTAGCTAAGCTATGGTCTTTTGTTTTGTGTCAGTCAATCATAAATTCGGGTCGGGTTATTTTATATTAGAGCAGTACTAGATTAATTGCACCAGTCAATTATTTTTAACCTAATTCTTCTTTAGTAAGAAAAGAGTTCAAGTTGTCAGTAACTCAGTGTAAGGTAAGAAATATACTTCCTTACCAGCAAATCGAAATGATGCCTTTGAAATAGATATTTCTCACAATGTAGGTATACATTAAAATGCAATCAGACTTTTTTAACTGTATAATAGTTGTAATTATATAAATACAAAAAAGTATTGGAATAAAATGGTTTTACATCTCGAAATCTATTGTTTAGATGATTTGACACGTTTGCAATAGTAACAAGTGTGTCTTAACAGTTAATGACATCAATCAATTTTGAAATAAATAGCGAAGAGTTTGCGAAACAAAGAAAAGTCAGGGAAAAATCACCTTGTACTTTTAGGAATTTCTATATATTATTTTTTTAAACACAAAACAAGCATCAAGCATTATGACGTCTTAAATTATTTTTACAGTCAACTCAATCAAATTTACAAATCTTGAAAAATGTCCTCTCTGGAGTAGAAAAAAATAAGCCAAGTTTCTCTTCATTCCACCTATCTTTTTTTGAATTTTGTTCTACTCCAAAATCAAGATTCCTGTCAGCTTTACTTTAAGGCTACTCTCAGAGTTACTTTAAAAAATCTTTCCAAAACTTTCTCCATTACAATGTAGTAAGTTTTTTCTTTAAAAACAATAATAATTTTATAATCAATTTCCATAATTAAACTGCATGCCTTCTTTTAAAATTTCTACTTAAATAAGTAAACACATTTAAGACATAGGTACACCACGCCCTTTAAAGGACTGGACTTTTAATTTCTTACTATCTAATCATCCTCATATCAATACAGTCACGGACGTCCACTGCCAATCATAGGCCTTTTCCACAAATCTCAAATAGCTGGAAGTGGCTTGTATCCAGCAAATTCTGTACGTTATAGAATAAGAACTAGCTCTCAAATAAGTTGTTGGAATATAAAACGGCAACCGGTACATTTTCAATAAACATAATTTTTCTTATAATTATATTAGTTTTTTTTTAAATATTTCTTCTCTCCATACAACTCGCAACAATATCGTACAGGCCACATGTATACAGGATTATTAGTAACACACGCGGTTTTAGTACATCAAGATGAACATTAGGAAGGGATGGCCGGGAGCATTCATGCTCGCCAAAAGGTTCTTGCCTGCGGCGGCGTCGTGTGGCGGGTCACCCTCTGCCCTCAAACATGGTCGAGGAGGGCGACGGCTAGCACATGCGTTACACTCATGTACGGGTGCTGCTCGTGGGGGCCGGACTTCTTCCGTTATACACGCAACAATCGTAGTTAGTTAAAATTTTAAATTAATCCTCTTGTGAAGCCTTTAATTTTGAGAAATATTGTTGAATCTCAAAAAGAAATAATGTATGTCACAAAGAGCACAGACCCCGAAGTCTGTGGAGTGTATTAAATAAAAAAAAAACTTCACGAAGATACCAACTCTCGTAACTACTAACTCTCTTTGTACAGTATAATCAAATAATTGTCAATTTTAGTTAACAAAGGGCACAGACCCTGGAGTCTGTGGTTAGTCAATTTTAATTTAAAAAAAAGGTACCAACTACAAAATCTCAATATCTCAGCTGTTCCACACAAAAAGCTTATTGACTTTGACGATGACATATACCCGAGTTATCAGGAAAGTTATCAGTATCACTACATAGTATAAAACAAAGTCGCTTCCGCTGTCCCCATGTATGATTACATCATTAAATCAACGGATTTTGATGCGGTTTTTTTTAATAGATAGAGTGATTCAAGAGGAAGGTTTATATTTATAATAAACTTGTGCGAAGCCGGGGCGGGTCGCAAGTACATAATATAATGTTTTTAGCTCCAACTCTCTTCGCTCGATTAGAGCTACGAGTCAAGTATCGATATAAAAATACCTGCAACGTGAAAATTTAATCGACCATCATCTTAAGAGCAAAGTCAAGTATATGTACTCATTGATAACATTGCATAACACGCAGGTTAATATATTATTCGATTGTGAGTGGCGACCGTGCCACTTTCACTTTTGTAAAGAGTCAAACCGGGAAACGTCATGTGATACCTGAAATTGGCTGAGAATTTCCCCTTAATTTGCCTTTAAAATACCTAAAGTACATATTCTTGTGCGCTCGGTATTATTTCTGTCTCTTTCTCTCACACATAAATTAATGTCATAGGTAGATGGAGATAACGATATTAATGTTAGTATTTTAAAGTATATCATTAATGCAATAGTACTATTCTTATATTTTGGTAGTAGTAGTTCTTTGATGCATGGTGATTTGACCGTTCAAAATGGGTGGGCCCCATATTCCTAAGATATCGATAATTCTAGCACAATTTCTCCTGGAAAAACTTATTATAAGGAAACAAAATTAAAAGTTTATAAAAGTGAATTATCAGCACTATGACGGACTCTTTTTCGGCAAAAAAGGCACAACCGACTTCAATCTACAAATAATTCAAATAGTTCGCTCGAATGGGTGTAAGCGAATTTTAGATTATTGTTGATTTTAAGATCAATAATAGTAGTTTATACAACTGTCATATAATGAAGTGTATTAAAACACGAGTGTGAGTTTATGAAACGAGCGCAGCGAGTTTCATAATAGTAACGAGTGTTTTAATACCCGTGTTATATGCAGTTGCATACACTACTTTATCTTCAATAATAAAAATAAAAATAAATAAATATAAAAATTGGTTGCCTGTAAAGTCGGTATACGGGCGAAAGTTTTACGTGACAACGACTTTGAGACGAATGAGACGAATGAGAGCGATGCGAGTGAGAGGCACTTACGTGCCCTCATTGTGAGCGCATAACGTGAGCGGAGCGTAACGCAGTTTCTTGAAGTGTCACCCGGCAAACCAATTTATAAGACGTTGTCACGTCAAAACATATTGCGAAACATTAAATTCACGCGTACGTGTATTGTCACAGTGAACTTGGCGCCATTAAAATCTAACCAATGACTGCGCGCGCAGCTGCGCTCTCATTGGTCAATCAGGAGCGAGCGCGCGCTGTTCTTTTTTATTTCATTGGCACAAGATCTTACCAAAGAGTTTTGTGTATGTAAGTTTAGTAGTTTCGACGAAGTTTTCACATATAACCCAACTGTTTTCAAAAGCCAGCCTAATATCAAAATTTTATACAACTTGTATGAGGATTTTGACATAAGGCTCGCCAGGTTAATTGGTCGCGTTTTATCGATGTTATAATGAGATTTTACGATATCGATGTGGATAGTATAACATCATTTGAAATTGCTTAAATTGAGTGTTTTGTTGTCTGTGCTATAACAGTAGTCATTATAAGTCAAATATTGGAAACATAAGTAGAATGTTACAACATTAGTGTAGATAAAGTACTTAAATTGACAAATAAAGTACAAAAATATCGATAACATTTAATTGGGATCACCTCTGAAAATAGGTCTAATAAAATAAGTCTATTAAAAAAAATTCGAAGTGATAATTTTAAGTCGGTTTACCAAAATATACTTATGCTTTTGTTTAAAAGACTGGAGCAAGAGAATTCGTTTTTAGGGTTCCGTACCCAAAGGTTAAAAACGGGACCCTATTACTAAGACTCCGCTGTCCGTCCGTCTGTCACCGGGCTGTATCTCATGAACCGTGATAGCTAGAAAGCTGAAATTTTCACAGATGGTGTATTTCTGTTGCCGCTATAACAACAAATACTACAAACAGAAAAATTTAAATATTTAATGGGGTCTCCGATACAACAAATCTGTTTTTTTGTCCGTGTTTTGCTCGATATTAATATTGGCAACAAGTAGATGCTTGAAATGGGGCTAAAGGGCTCCCAACGGTACGGAACATTTCGTGCGCGTACCCAACTCGCACTTGGCCGATTTTTTTTAATCAAAGAGTTAATTAGGTAGTTACCCTCACTGTCTAGCTTATCAAAAACGTCCTAGGAATGAGAGTGATAGAGATAGTCTCGAACGGAACAGAACACCTCTCCGAAGCCGGTGGGGTTATGAAATGGTGTCAGACGTGTCACGTGAATGTTTGAAACAGTTTGGAGTTTTTACTCAACTTTAATCATCTGCAAAAATGCTTTGATGTCCACATTTTCCGAAGGTTTATGTTGCAATGTTCTTCAATGTTCACATCTTTAGTGCAACTTATAAAGAGTCATAGAGGCGTTGCTAAAACTGAAATATACAGTGAAATGTTTCTAAACATTACATGAATGAAGGTTTTTTATATCATTTTATAGATAAGAAGTTCAGGAAATTTGAAGGAATTAACAAATTTAAACATATTTTTAAAGTATCTTTGTCCAATCGATTAAAAATGAAAAAAGTACAGTTATATTTTTAGCAATTGATCTGGGAAGTAAAGCCTTCAAAATTGAGCCCAATATATTTTTTGCCAAGATCATACGCCCCAGAAAGAAATATAATCGGCCAAGTACGAGTCGGACTCGCGCACGGAGGGTTCCGTACTGTATGGGAGCCCCCCTTAAATATTTATTTTATTTTAATTTTATTATTGAAAAATAAAAAATATAAAATATTATTATATAAAACTAAGTATTCTCTGAAAATTTCAAGCATCTACCTGTTAATATTATTAATATAGAGCGAAAAACGTCTAAAAATTCAGGTTTGTTGTATGGAAGCCCTCCTTAAATATTTATTTAATTCTCTTTTTAGTATTTGTATAGCGGCAACAGAAATACATCTTCTGTGAAAATTTCAGCTGCCTAGCTATCATGGTTTATGAGATACAGCCCGGTGCCAGACGGACAGACGGACATCGAAGTCTTAGTAATAGGGTCCCGTTTTTCCCTTTGGGTACAGAACCCTAAAAATGAGGGAATTCCCTTACTACCATTAATATTCATAAAATTATATCGTAAAATTTCGATAAATTTTATCGCATCGTATTTTTATGGTAGAAAATAAATATACATAAAAAAAAGAAATAAATATACATTAGCTGGAAGACCTTATTTTGACCAGCAATAAGACCGCTCACTGTTAATTTTTGTATGATTGTTTAGCTTAGTAATTTTTTTTTATATATATTTTTAAGCTTAATTGAACACAAAATTATAAAAGTTATCTGTTGCCGAACTAGGCCGGAGCCTGTGTTTCAGCTTACAGCGCCCTCCCCCCTATTTGCACTGGTTTTCCAGCTATACATATAAAAAATAAGACTAATTTAATGTATACATATTACATAGTAAGCAAATTAAATTAATTTAGAAAGACGGTACTAACATAATTTTTACCTAAACTATTTCTAAGCCATTCAAAGGTTAATCATGATTACAATAAGTTTATAATATTTGTATATATAAATGCATGAACAAATTAAAAAAACAATAATGCAATTATGCGTTTTACGTAATTGTTCGACCTGCTCATTGATTGTCGGGGGTAGTTACTTGTATTTATCCCAAAAGAAGGTAGGCAGGGAATATCCGTTTATCAATTTCACATAATTATTCGGAAATTACACTTTACACAAATTACAAAAAACATTACATAAAAGAATATGAAAATAAAGATTAATATAAAATATACACAACTATTAGTACTATATTTACGTTCAAGAAGTATCGAAGTTTTTCATAGCTTGTTTAATAAAATTAGTAAAATATAGGTACAATTTAATTTTAGGAAGTAGTTAAGTATTCTGTTCAAATAACATTAATCTAAATGTACAAAGAAATACGTTTCTTCTAATAACATGGGCATAGCTATTAAGATATTGATAACGCCGCAGTATGTGGGTGTAAGCTGTTTAAAATTAGTATCAAATATCCCCTTATCCTTACTAACATGCGAAATTGTGTTCGTTGGTTTGTTTCTCTTACACGCAGCTACAATTAAAGCAACAAATAGCCTCCAATTTGGCATGGTTATAATTCGAAGGTTGGGAATAAATATACATGGTCATAGGTATTAAACGTAAAACATTTTAAGGACGGGTCTAGTACATCTAGACAAACAATTTTTGTTCTCGGACTTTTGGAAAATCACGAAGAAAAAATTCAGCTTTTTCAAACAAAAAGTTCGTCAACGCGCGGCAAAATGTATAGTGAAGCGGTTTTTTTTTGCGAATTTTCAAAAGTCGTAGTTCAAATGTTTGTTTGTCTAGATGTATAGACCCGCTCTTGAAAGATTTTGCGTTTAATACCTATGACCCTGTATAAGCTACTTCTGATCAATAAATAAAAATAAAACTTTTTGATAGCAAAAAAATAAAAAAATCACGAGGGAATAAAGCTAGTCAAAATATTTGAAAACGTAACCTGAAAACAGTTTTTGTCCAGTCCTCAAAAAGTAACCATACAATATTATTTCAATGGCAGTAATTGTATCTATACAGGAAACAGGCAAAACTTCAAGTAGGTGAGAATAAAAGAGTCATTGTCACAGAATTAAAGTGTCCGATGTCAAGGAAAAAAGTTCAAGGCTGTAGAAGCGGCCAAAGAAGGTTACCGTGGACGTTCCGAGGGAAATTACCAGAACTATCCAGTGGTCTCAAACGAAAAAATGCGAAATCGGTAGAACATGGTATATTGGTACCAAAAATCGGTATGAAAAGATTTTCAGGTTTAAAACTATAAGTAACTTACTTAATATAGCCTGAAATGATCAAATCCTGGATTGGGATCCCCCGTGGTGTATCAGCAGAGTCTGAACACCACACAAACAGCTCATAGCCATATCCTCTATTTCGTCTTCTAAGCTCGCCAAAATCGTTAAATTCGGTAGAAAATTGGGAAAATTTGTCCCAAAAGACAACTTCACAGGTGCCCAATCGGTAGAAATACCGAACATCGGTAGATTCTAGACCACTGGAACTATAATCGTTACGAAGCAGTTTAGATTTTCTGTGAAATTGTGAAGTGTGTCAAATGATCGAACGAAATCTTGTGTGAAATTGCGTCGTTAAAAGCGGTCAGTCGTTATAAGCGAAGTCCTAATAAAAGTAGCTCTTAGTAAAACCAAAGATATGCCTATATTTACGTCGCTAAAAACTGTTGGTTGTTATATGCGTAGTCGTACTAAATGGATTTTACTGTATGAGGTAAATATGGAAGTCTCTCTTTTGAACTAATAATGTACCTACTCATCAATATTAGTGCATAATATAGTGTACAAACTGCATGTAAATTAAAATAAATTTCAAAAGATATATCCATCAATAATATGCGATACGTGCGTAGATACAATATGCTTTGTAACACAATGTCAAATGAATATCTATAGAGAAAGCTGCACAAACCTGTTTTTGTCCGTAATTGATACAGAGTAATACTTGAACTATAAATCTTGCCCATCAATACTTATGCTATGCCCAAGGCACGGAAGTTCAGTGCACCAAACTACTATATTGTACATTGTTATTAGAATACCTACCTTCTCTCCGATGTCATACAGACAGATCGAGATCTTTATTGGCTATTTATCACTACCCCATTAATCAGGTGTTGAAATAATAATACATGCAGATGAACGTTTATCGGTTCCCAGAAAATCTCAGGTCGTTTATGCATAATGCAATCAGACTGATTTCTATATAGAAATATACTAAGTATATGAGACGAAACGTTTATACTGGCACAGGTCGCGGCATATACCTAAGTCTAGCGCTGAGCGAAGTGTGCACGGGCTGGCTGCGCATGAGTTTAGTATGGCGGTCAACATGCGCAGCCATCCCCTCCACAGTACCCTCAGCGCTAGACTTACGTGCCGCTACTTGTACACCACTAACTACTCACTGCAAATCAGTAAAAGCGAACGTTGAATATCATACACGCGTATTAACTGTTTAATGCTTTGAAGCAATAATCTAATCATCGTTTTTTTTAATCAAGACCCTTTTTTACGGTTTGATTGATCACGTTGAATATTGTTTTTACCTGCCAAAATAAACAACTATCTGATGTGTCAACAAGTCGAGCAAAAATCACAGATGCACACAGTTTTATCAAAACCATTATACAACAATAACTCCATCAAGGAACACCAAAAGTTAAAATAAAATGGAACAGGCTCACCCGGGTCTGTCAGTACTTCTCGATGTTTTCGTGACTCGTGTCATCGCACACTCGTAGGTAGGTACAGTGCGCGCACCGGATTACGCCGCAGCGGCGCAGCACCAACGCGACGACGATGCGCTGCAGCGGCACCGACCGACGCGCTGCAGCACCAATTTGAGTGCTACTTGTCTAGTAACTCATTGTAGAACTAGAATTCCACGCACGTTGAACTAAAACACTTCACTGGTATTACATCCATGCTGTCCGAATCGATCTTTAATTATTTTTCGCAATAATGGCAAAACCGCCTTCCATTGAATGTACAAAATTCGAATATTTCGCTCGAATTGTTTACATTATTGTTGATTTATCAAAAACGGATCGGCCGATTTCTATAAAATTTAAATGTCCACCACCTTAGGGAATACTCTCAAGGCGGTCCCTTTCAAACTAAAAAAGAATTTTTCGATTCGGTTGTTCCATACATTTTGTCGCGGGTGAACGATATTTTTCTATGGAAAAACAAATGTTTTTTTGAGATTTGACAAAAGTCATAGAACAAAAGTTGTTAGTTTTGATGTATAGAATAAGCCCCTAAAAGGATGCTAATTGATTAGAAATAACCCTGTATAAAAAACATGGCTATCATTACATTGGGATTATACTATTTTCAATAATAAGGAAAAGGAAAGGATATAGCTTATTCCATTTTGATTGTTAGAATAAGCCCCTAAAAGGATGCTAATTGATTAGAAATAACCCTGTTTACCAAATATGAAACTAGGTATATTTCGATCAAAAAATTTCTCAAAAATGCCACCTATACTTACAGATAAACTTAAAAAGAAAAGCCCCGCCTAAATACCGATCATTTCACTAAGATATAGTAGTTTCAGAAATCCGAATTTTGTACAAACTGAGAGGTTGTATGTGACATCATCTAGCGGATTTGTCGTCGATCCCCATTTGTGACCAACGAAAGTGAAATGAACTACTTCTCTTGGTGATAGTAGTTTCAGTCATTGGACGTCCACTGCTGGACATAGGCCTGGCCTATAGATCAATAAGACCTGTTGGAAGCAGCTTGCATCCAGCGCAAACCTGCGGTCTTGTTGAGGTCATCCGTACACCTTGTGAGTGGACGCTGCGCTTGCCGGTACGTGGTTTCCACTCGAGAACTTTTCGACCCCATCGGTAAGCAGTTCTCCGTGCTGTGTCCCCTGCCCACTGCCATTTCAACTTTGGTTCTTCAACAAAATTCAAATTTGTCCATTTGTAAAAAAACAACCAACACTATTTTTTTGAGAACAAATCAGCTCGAACAAATATTTTACGTACTCGACACAAATATAATATACGAATGGTCCAAACTAATAATACAATGTACCACCGCAGTTCATTTTACTTTGCTATAAAAAAAATTACAGTTTACCACTACACATATATTCTGTAGATGGAAATAAATTCAAAAGCAGTTTAAAGAAATGGCTGTTAGATAATACCTTCTACAATATGAAAGAATTTTATAATTGTACAGATCTCCTCATTTCTGAATCGATCTTGCAGAGAGACTCCGAGTATAGCCCTCTCCATAGCTCGTTGTGCTATTTGGAGCTTATTTTTAGGGTCCATAGTGAAATACCTCGTTTTTGTGCCTAAGTAATCACTGGCAACACACAACGATCGAAAACTTCGGACTTGATCCTGATGATCCATGGATTTCCTGATGATCTCTCAATCTGAAAATAGGGATTATACGAGTACTTTGGAGAAACGATTGAGTAGGAAAATGCGGCTCGGGGACAACGGCTGTTGGTTGCGCTCGTGCTCATTCTGAACCTTTTCAAACATCTTACAACTGTTTCAACATTCTGTGACGCATTTGCAACATAAAAAAATAACGAGAATGCATGTATTCTCAGACCTTAAAAATTTCGACAAAAAAAGAGGAGTTCTTCGTGGACCAACTGCTTTCGCACAACTAGTTGGACATCCATTATACGTATTCCTAATGGCACAACTACGCACAACTATGCCTAATTTATTTATTTTTTAGTTATTCCTTGTGACACAACTGTAATAAAAAAAGATACTATCATTTTTAAAAACCTCTTCTGGTATGGTAATCTGGTAATGATAGGTACTAGCCACTTTCTTAATTAATTTCTTTGCATAAATATAATTATAAACATCATGTTAAATACCACAAAAACCTGATTTAGAGATCTTAGATAACAAACACTTTGGCATGAGATTTTTATGTATTAGAAGAAGATACAAGAAACGAAAAGATATGAGTTAGAATAGTTTTAGTGATTTTAGTATAAGTTTTTTTTTAATTATGTAGGTAGCTGTAAATACTTAATACTTGTTTAGATATGAGTTATCCATAAAAACAATAAGCTTTGTTACACAATGTCAAACACATATCTGTAGAGAAAGCTGCAGGAACCTGTCTTCAGAGGTGACATCACGCGTATCTCAACCGTAATTGATGAAGTGGGTCAAATGATGTAATAATTAATTACCTTAACTGGCTGGTACCTGTTTTTGTAATGAGAGCTTTTGATAAGGCTTTTTAATGTGTTTCAATCAGTATTGACGCTTGGAGCGTGTAATAATTCCTGGGTCGTGATTAATTGTTTTTTTAATGAAGATTATGGTTATTTACGTTTGTTTTAACGTTTTTTGAAATTAATGTTGTATCTAAAGTAATTGAGATGATTTTATTAGGTATACGAGAATACAAATCTTTTGTTTAAATTTAAAGGATAGGTATATGAAACGAAATATAGGTACTTATTTACAGAGTTCTAGTTGATACAGTTTTATTCTTTAGGATAGCTAGTTTTTTGAGGTAGTTCGCATGTCGATACACAAATAAAAATAAAAAGTTTGCTTTGAGGAAATATTACTACGTATAGAGGAGCTACCCTGACCAAATGTCATGTTCAATTTTGTTAAGAATATAACTAAAGTGCGCTTCAGCACTGTAACAATAATTAGCCGTCTAATCAGCCAGTATAAACACGCAGCGCTAGAACACTTTTAAGGTATAGTTTTCTCGTGGCAAAAAGGTCGAAAGCGCCGCGATTCTTCGAAGCGCTTACGCGTTTCGTTCAACGTTCTGCAGTAACTTGTCGTTTCTATAGACTAAGATGCTGACTGACTACAGAAGTGACAAAGTTTATATTACCTACACACGCTTCAATTGAATTCGTACTTTGTTTTTTCTTCTTCATAATATAATATTAGTTGAATTATTGATAAGTAGAAAATATTATATTCATCATCATCATCATCAGCCCGTAGAAGTCCACTGCTGGATATAGGCCTCCCTCAAAGATTTCCACGACGAACGTAATATTACATAATTATATAAATATTTAAGTTAAACTAATTCATTCGTTTAAGTGTTTTTTATAATATACCACTGTTTGCCTAATCACACTAATATTATAATTGCGAAAGTTTATGTGTAAGTGTGTTTGTTCCCAGTCAACTCGGTAACGGCTAAACAGATTTCTATGAAAGTTTAGTATTGGGTAGCTTATACTAGCCCAATACTAGTTATAACCTTTCCACGTAAGCTATTTTTTTTTTTTAGTTTTGACAAAAGTCGCAGAACAAAAGTTGTTAATTTTGATGTTTAAAATACCTAAGCCCCTGAAAGGGTGCTAATTGATTAGAAATAACCCTGTACATCAAACCTTTTTCATTTTATTATAAAATATGCAACACAACAATACTGGACCGACGAATACAAAGAAATTCGTTGATTTTCCATGTTTTTTAATGTTTGCAAATTTTTCAAACATAATCACAGAGTTCCTATCTGTGAACATAATACTTATAATTTGTTTTGATTAGGTACAACAGCAAATTTTCTGTTTAGTTTTTGGTAACAGTTCTTGTTTTTTTTTATAATTATAAAACCTACCAACTTAAATTCGGTTTAAATACAAATTTGTCATGTTTTGTTTGTTTTTGTTATTATAATTTTACGGTAGTAACAGGAGTAATTTTTTTTTACTGTTTTAACAACTTTCAACCGTAGTAGTAAGAAGAGTAATTCGTTTCCCGTTCTTACTACTGGTAGTAAGAATGGTAGTAACACTGGGAACAAACCCTAATTTTACCTACACTTGTTACACACACAATGTCACATCTTCATTTTTAGTCTATGAAAAGTATCGCAACATGGCGTCCACGCGCCATCCGATAATATTTTGTTTGCATTTAATTGTAAAATGATTATCTAATTACTCACCGATGGAAAGTTATTCCTTTGCACTTCGCCGTATTCTTTGTATTATTCGTGCAATATCTTAACACACACGAGACCATATTCAATAATTTTGAACTTTTTTCGTCTTAAAACAAACTAGACTGATGTACTCAAGAGCTAGCAAGCAACTAATTGATGTGCAGCCATATGGCTGCATTTGGGCGGAACATGGTAGGGATGTGCGTCGTCCTCTCTATACGTAGTAATATAGCTCGATGTAAGTTTGCTGAGTTTATAATGACAAAACAGACATAAATCTACTACTTACATCTACAGTAAATACAGCGTTTCGTGTTCAGTTTACATCAGCTTGAAATAACATTTGTTTTTAACAGAGATTGTAGTAGTCAAACAGTAAAAATGTTTTTAATAACGTAACGCAGCATGCTCTAATTGGTTTTATGTTTTTCTTTATTTTAGTTTATTACCTTACGTATATTTTAGGGGCTTATTCTGTACATCAAAACTAACAACATTTTGTTCTGCAACTTTTGTCAAAACTCAAAAAAATTTTTGTTTTTCCATAGAAAAATGTCGTTCTCCCGCGACAAAATGGGAACAGCTGATTTTTTTTGAGTTCTGACAAAAGTCACAGAACAAAAGTTGTTAGTTTTGATGTACAGAATGTGCCCCTAAAAGGATGCTAATTGATTTGAAATAACCCTGTATAAGCGTAACGCCCACTGAACAACGGAGGCAGAAGCTCCTCATCCATCCATCAGCCATTTGACGTTCACTGCTGGACATAGTCCTCCTCTATGGTTCTCCAATAAGAACGGTTGGAAGCGGCTTGCACCCAACGTGATCCTGCTGTCCTGATGAGACCATCTGTCCACCTCGTAGGTTGACGTGCTACGCTGCGCTTGTCGGCACATGGTCTCACTCACTCAAGAACTTTTCGACCCCACCGGTCATCAGTCCTCCGAGCTATGTGCCCTGCCCACTGCCATTTCAACTTACCAATCCGCTGGGCTATGTCGGTAATTTTGGTTCTTCTACGAATCTCCTCATTCCTCATAGCTCGCTGGGCTACTTGGAAGCTCAAGACGAAAGCTCTACGAGTGATCAACAATTGAAAAGTCATCTCTCATAATGAAGGTCGGATCGCATCCAAACTAGAAGAGCGATAAAAAATATTGTTTTATTCACTTTGTTTGTTGCATGCCGGTTTTGTTGGAGATCCATAGGGAAGGCTTATGTCTAGCAGTGGACGTCCTATGGCTGAAACGTTGACGACGTCGCATCAGCACAGGGCGCTAGTATGACACGCTGCGTAGCGCCGTTAAAACAAAATTCCACTGATAGTTCCGTTGCGCTTCCGTTTCGCCATTCTTTTCAATTTCTCAAGTTGACGCAGAGAAACGCTCAAGATGCATGATACAGGATACTACTATTAGTAGGTACTTATTAAAATTAAGCTATGTTCGGCACAGTCAGTTTTCGGATGGGTAACCGCGGGTGGCATTTACAACTGAGCGCCCCTGTGGCTCAGATGACACGTTAAATTGTAAGTCCCGGTTGTATTAACCGTTTAGCCATGTCAGAGGCCATCAGACGGCTTAAAAATTCTGACACCACGGCTAGCCACACGGCCTATACGAACCTTCTTACGCTTTAGCCAGTACGTAGTATTATTATATCTTCTTTGCCAGTACTGCGAGTATACAAAGCCAGCGCACTGGAGTGGCATTGACTTTGAGAAAAATCTCAAGATAAAGTTTAATTGGAAATTCATGAGCATGCACTCAGCGGTCCTATAATTTTAAATTCAGTGTACTCTTACAATGAATTCCACTGACAGTTTCCCACGATACCGGATATCCTAGTTTTAAGGTTAAAACGACGAGCTTGGCTAATGGTTTTGGTCTTCACGATTGCTGTTGTACAGACTGTTGTGTTGTGCTGTAACAGTAAAAATCAGCTAAGTGCGAGTCGGACTCGCGCACGAAGGGTTCCGTACCGTATGGGAGCCCCATTCCTCTTGCCGTTATTAATAGCAAGCAAAAAACACCTAAAAATTACGTTTGTTGTATGGAAGCCCCCCTATAATATTTATTTTATTCTGTTTTTAGTATTTGTTGTTATAGCGGCAACAGAAATAGATCATCTGTGAAAATTTCAGCTTTCTAGCTATCACGGTTCTGGAGATACAGCCCGGTGACTGACAGACAGACGGACATCAAAGTCTTAGTAATAGGGTCCCGGTTTTACCCTTTGGGTACGGAACCCTAAAAAGCAACTTTTAGAGTCATATGTTATCTTTTTTACAGATTTACGCATGGTTTGCTTGGACCACAGCTGTACCGTCACACATTCGAGAGTGAAATGCGACAAACGTATTTTATTTCTTACATTTTTTTAGTAAACTGCCTTTCAAGCTCTTTTAAATCAATTATGTATAAATAACGTCCAGGAACTTACTTAAAATTAAGGAACTTTTAACGATAACAAAAAAATAAATAAACGGAAATTGCACAGATTTACGATTCCTTTCAATATTTTTTCTCAATTCATGCTCCATAGCATATTCATAATTCCATACCTGTACATGTCAGATTTTTCAATTTTATAATTTGCAATGTATTAAATAGAAATGCACATTACCATCGCTCAAAATTTAAAATGTCAATATTTTTATTTACACGTACTATTTCACAATATTGGCTACATAGTGCCAATCACCTTCTACTATAATTAGCATAACTAAACCTATTTTATTACAAAAATATTTGCAGACAAAAGCAAAAAGAAGAGTTTCTACATAATTCGATACCATTCAAGATGATCAAAATTATTATTATAGTCTTACGAATGTTGCATAATAAGAGATGACAGAATAATCGTCATTACGTGTTATTTCGCAATCCTTGTTTGGTATGAGACAATATTTACCAAATTTCACTTCTGACACACCTTACCTTTCATGTAGATAACATGTACAACGTGAACGTGTCGATTTGTCAAGCTTTCCTGGCAACACAAAGGGGTCTTGCTTTCAATTGTGTTTCACATGGATAGTGTAAAGTCATATTTATTGCAAACGCTTTATCAATATCTTGTCATCTTTGTCAGTTGAAGGATGTCTTTAGCGAGAAATAGGCTTCTGTTTCGATTTTCAACTGAACTAGCTAGAGATAGAGAATTTCAGTGTTTTTCTGCGGCGTAATTGTCCTTAAACTTGACTTTTTGCGAAAATGACCTTCTTATATTTTCGGTTCTTATACTTAGCCATTATATAGTATAGACTATAAACACAGAGTCTACCCCATTTAAGTACCTACAACACCATTCAGTATTCAGAAATAAATGAAGCGACCCTATTTTGAAAATTTGGTTTCGTTCCATTACCAGTCACCATTCGAGACTTCGCTATATCAGCCTATGTACAATTTCATTGTCCATTGCTTATTTTTATTCTCACATTTTTTCGATAGTTAAGCATTAAGTTGTTGTAGTAAGGAATAAGTTAGTAGGTAATTATGAACCGTGGGCTATAGTTTTTACTAATGTAGATACATACTACATTTATTCCATATTTGCGTTAAATTTTATAGATTTCTATAACGCAATAATCAGCTTACCTAATAATCAAGCAATTACCTATATTAAAACTGTTTATCCAAAAGTCACAATAAAACAATAAACCAGTGAAATAATGTTGCGATAATTTTATTGCAAACAATTTTGTAATAGCTTTATTGCAAACGGTTGAATAATAAATCACGTGCCATAATATTGTATGTTTTTCCATTTATTTTAAGTGAGGTCTGGTCTGTTACTGGCTTTAAAATTAGATTTAAAGAATTGACTTTGAGATTCATATGCAGTAGGGGGGCGTCTATTAATCTATCATATTTATCATTATCACTGCTGAACGTAAGCCTCTCTTGTTGTACATCCCTTTTCGGTAAGTACTATGCCAATTTTGACGAGAAGAGACTCGTAATTCTTATGATGTGTTTGATCCAACAAGATAGCGAGTGCTGCGCTCTTACGCCCCTTACGCGGCTACCAATTTAATTGTCGACGTTAGGTGCGTTCGGTTTGGGCTCGGTGGCGTTTTTGGCGTTTGCAAAATTAGCGTTGATGTAAAGCGTTCGGTTTGGGATTTTCGCCCATTTCGCCAACAATGCTACTTTTGCTCACTTCCTAAAACGAACGCAAAAGTAACAAACAGCGGTGCGTCAAATGTCAAACAACATAATTTCAACACTCCGATCTATCATTACATGCGTCACTCGTGGCAATAGGAATAGAATAGGGCACTGGACTGGCAGTAGTAAAATTAAAAATAATAGAGATCTGTGACAGAAGCCAAGAAGAATTGAATTGATTAAATTTATTTATTATATTTTTATTTACTTTATATTTATTTATTTATTTATTAAATTGTTTGATTTGTTCTGTCTGAAACACCGTATATAATTATTGTATACCACCGTGCAAATTATTAAAAAGCTTTAAACCATTTAAACTATTTTAAACTATTACTCGCGCAAGTTTCAAACGTCAAACTCTAAAATGTCAGAAAACGATCACAAAGAACCCACCTCCGCACGTGGGTCAAAATTAACAGTTCACGATGGCATTCTTAGCTGTTTTCGAGCTATCCGAACGGTGAATGAAAACATATAAAAATGCAACTTTTGCTCACACTTTCCCAAACCGAACGCTGAATGTGATCGTTCTTAGCGTTTTTAACTGTTATTTTTGCCACCAGTAGGCTATCCGAACGCACCTGTTTTAGTCCACGTAAGTGCATGGCTCTACCAGGCAATGTGCTCTGTCCAACTTTATTTCTGTTTTGTGACGTCCATTACTTTTTTACGCGAAGTTATTTTGGCGCTTTCTCGACCCTTTTCTCCTCGTCCTTAATCTCACGTAAGGTTTTTCAAAATGTAAATTATTAATTTGAGTGTGAAGACAGAATAAGAATAAAGAAATATTTATTGGTCATACATTAAAAGTCACAGGCAAGTCGTTATTTACATTTGATTGATATTCATACGCAATCTTATTTTAGTAGAGATAAATTTGCAATAAAGTAAATTGAAAAATAAATGTTTATTTATATTTACCCCTTTCACCCCTTCACGAGGTCCAATGAAATTTGGCTCGCCGGTCCTCCCCGCTTGATATCTAAATGCGTCTCAAGTAATTAATGGACGCCCCAAAATTTGCAATAGGTAGATGAGTTTTTGTCCGTTTTTCATACCACATGAATGCATTCGGTTTTGAACAAACAGTCAAATGTGATTATTATTCAAGGAGATGGTATAAATCATAATTAATAGTATGTTAGTAACATTCAGAGGAATCCTTGGCTGACTAACCCAGTCACATGACTGTAGAAGTATGTAACTCGAGCTTTTGTTTTTGTTTGATTTGCATACCGAGTTTTGATGTTATTAATATTTACTACTTATACATAATTATCGCAGCATATTTCGTCGGGTTTATTAATTAATTCGGTGATCAAAAGTTGTTAAGATATGGGTGGTTTGCCTCTAGTAGCAGTGGTTTTTGATATTACCTTTTTCTCTAATAGGGTTATTTCTTTATTGATCATCATTTAGTGTCAATATCATATAGTGTCTTATTGTTCTACATTGACTCCTTTTCAATATTTTATAAATTATTTTAACCTAGATTTTATTTGGACTATATTATCCAATATGTAGGTATACAATATAAGCGTAAGCCCTCCGACAACCTGGAAAACTCGTGGTAACCGGGAAGGTAGAAGGGAAAAAGCCCAGGGGGCGTAGCCCAATAAGGTGGTCCGACCAAGTGGGCAAAGAACTGGGCATAACGATATCTGACGCCATACACCAAGCGGAAGACCGTCAGAGATGGAAATATATATGCCATAAAGTACTACACAGGCGGGTTATCACTACGCTCAGCAGTGAGCAAATGACCTGAGGAGGAGGAGGTTTACAATATACTATACATACATACACTTATTGCATGTATACTGTAGTTATACCCATAGATCGTTTTTGCCAAATGCATAAGTTTGAGCTCGTAATTGAGCAAAGGAAGCTGAGTTTTAAGACAATAATATGTAAGTTGTATAAAATACTAGACGTGTATTATCAGATTGTAGGATTTGCAATAACTGTTAAAAACAATATCACATGCGGTGTGATAAAAATAATTTTATTTGAAACTCTTGTTTGAATGTAAGTACCTACTGTTTTACATGACATTTTTTTTTATTTTTAGATAAATATATATAAAACCAAAAGACACAATTTCTACATGGCCACGGTGTTAAATATAATACAGATATGACAAAAAAATTACTTCACTTTCAAAATCTTGATTTTTCGTAGTACATAATTATTTAGATTAGACCCAATACAACAAACAGTCTTTTGGTTTAAAGAACTTTATTTCTCAAAAGAAATCACTATTTCATATACATAAGAAATTAATCTAAAATTATACATAAGCACTTAATTTTCTGTACAAGTTTACAGGGTTATACAAATAACGTGTATTACGCCGAAAAGAGATAATTGAAAATTTCTAATTCCAAATTCCATTGTAAAAGTTGTTTATAAATTATGGTACAAATCTCACAAACTTTCCGGCTTAGTACACCTTTTCTGAATAAGCCTGTATACAAATCGGACCTTTATCCACTAATTAACAATAAAGCACAACAGGTACAAAAAGAAACTACATACCTAATAGCACGTATTATGCAAATCAAATTGATATCAATTAACGTTTTCAGACAAATATTAAATGTACAATAAACTTTTAAAAATTTAACATTAAAGTATTTATAATTAGGCCATACAATAAAGAACTCGTTACCATTGCAACTTTTATTATTTATATTATATTATTGGTTCGTTTACCCGAAACATGAAATTATACAACAAGTAAAAAACTTGGCTAGCATGTCTGATTTTACCCTGTTTATATTATTTCGTTTTGTGCGGCTTGCCGGCGCAAGTCTGAGCGTATGGCGGCGGTGACGACAGTGCCGATAGAGAGGAGGACACAGAGCACCAGATTTGCCCAATTATCCTCCACTACGCTCAGCAACCACTCGTAGAGTAACGTCGTAAATATCCCAAACACCTGAACAACTGCATTCAGTATACCAGAAGTAGTGCCTTCTGGTTCTGGGTAAGTTACTTCTGACGCAAACTCTATTCCAATTGGCAAGTAGCCGGACATAAAAAAGCCAAGTATAAAACTGGTCAAATACACCACGCCGATGATTCCACAGTCCAACGTAAAGGCGAAGATAATCATTCCCACAGTTGAGCTCATATAGACTGCCAGAGTGGTTTCCTTAAATCTGTGCGTTTTGTCCAACACAATACCAAATAAAACAGAACCAATCATACCCGACACCACTATAACTAGACCAATGCGGCCTGCATCTGCGTTGGCTCCAGGGAAATGGGCCAGAATCACTTGATTCAGCAAGGTCGATATTGCGTAGAACGTTCCAACATTAAGTCCATAAGACACCAACAGCAATATGTAGTTCCTGTTGCTAAAAATCCTTTTGACAGACGGCAGAAAATCAGAGTTTATGTTCGAACTGGACTCAGCTGCAACAGAAGGTGGAGAATCAGGCGCTGCTTTGAAAAATAGCAATATGGCCGTCATTAAAACGCTAGTGAAACCAGCAACCAGGTAAAACATCAGTTTAAAGCCCATCGCTATTTGTTCCACTGTACCAGTAGCATTTACTAACATCGGTGGCAAGACAAATCCAAAAGCCACACCGAGCTGACTCCCCAAAACTCCAATACTGCACGCTAAAGATACTTCGTCAGCACCGAACCATACAGCAGCTAGTCTGGGCGGTATGTTTATTATGAACACTTGACAGACAGCTACCACAGCCTGTCCGACGAACCCCAGCCAGAACATGTCTTGAGGTACAGAGAAAATTTTCAGCCATGCGCCTGCACAGGTGCCGAACGCGCCGATGATCACCGTTACTCGAAGGTTCGTTTTGTCCAGGAGCCAGCTTGCGGGTAATATGCAGGGAATATAGGCGACCATGTATAGCATGGATGTCCACGATACTACGGTGCTGTCCACGCCGTAGTAAGCTACGACTATATCCTGGATGATGGTGTACTGTGTCCACTGCAGAGTGCTTGATGCTGCGTAAATTACAAATAGTAGTAGTATTACCCAGCGGTACCTTGTGGGCGTGTAGTTTTTTGGAGATTCCAGGGTACTTTCTGGAGCCATTATGCACTTTCACTAATAAAAAGAATTATTAACGGACAATCCCTTTTGGGCACACGGTCACGTTGAATGAATGACTGAATTAAGAACAGAATAAAATAAATGTAAGCTTTGTGGATGCAGTGAACTTTGGCATATATATAAAATGTCAGCAACATGTTATGTGCACGCGATTGGTCCTGCTCCTGTGTTAGTGTGCCGACGAAACGACTAAAAACTAAATTAAGATTAGTTTCTTTGTTGCGAATTCTACATAGAAGAATTAGTCAAGATAGTATATAAATTACAAATATTTACCTATTATTGTGATGGATGTAACTGTTATAAATTATTCATGGCATCAAGCCCTAAAAGTATTTACCTATTGGCTATTACGATGCACTGTATTGCTTGAGTCCGTGAATCATTTCAAGCACTTACAGATACCGCATTATCCTTTGCTGGCATTTCTACTTCTTCCAATGTAAATATTAGGTATCTATTTGGAATTTCAGAACATTATATACTATTTACTGAAACTTCAATATTAACTACTTATATATTTATAGTGATAACTTTCAAGATGTAAATAATGACCTATTGTATGAATTATTTAAGAAAATCATCTAAAAATATCACGAACAACGAAAATATTCTTCTGAATTCTACTCTATGTAGCGTCCACGTGATCTTATATCGAATTAAAGTGTTTTGCACGTGCAAATGTAAATGCACACACAATTGAGGACCTTGCAGCAAAAAGGGGGCAGATCCAAATTTTAGCCATTACTCGATTTTTCACCTACAATTTGAGCAAAAATTAGCGCTATCGTTTGATGCATGAACGAGGCAGATCCGACGAAAAACAAGCACGGTACAATAAAATTTGGATCTGCCACCCTACTCCGTTTGGTGCAAGAAGGGAGCAGGTCCGGACCTGCCTCCCTTTTGCAACAAATGAAATAATTGCATCATTTGTAACAAGTCAGTGCACGTTTTGAGCTCCGCCCAAAAAGACGTACGTTTTGTTTTATTAATTGCAAAATTAAATACCAACTATACCAGCCTCCTGACTACGACTTAAGTTCAACCAGTTCAAGTGATGATGGAAGGAATCTTTATTTGTCAACATATCAAAACAAATCTAATGAGAATATCGATCAAGGTATGAATATTTCGGATGAATCTAATATAAATAATCCAAGCCCATCGACGAGTGGCATAATCTCAAAAAAAAAAAAACCGCGAATCCTTCAGAATGGAAACGGAATGTTATGAAGAAGTCTATTGCTACTGGAAAAATATATTTAAACTATAAAGGCCAAGAAATAGGAGAAAGAAAAACTGGTCCGGATTGTTGTTGCAAAAAGTATAAGTGTTTTGTTCAAATTAATGAAAAAGCAAGGAAACAAATTTTGGAAAATTTTAATAAATTAGAAGAAACTTATGTGCAAAATGTATATTTAGGAGGTCTAATTAAAACTGGGGATGTTGAAAGGGAAAGATCAAAAACTGGTACGGGGAAAAAACGTAAAGACCACATTGAAACTATTGCAGTCAGTGTTACAACAGGAACACCTGTATTTAATTATTTTCAGATAATGAGAAATGTTCAAGCCAACGTATCCGTTCTGCCTCAGAAACTGCTATATGACCATGCATTGCCGTTGAAAAAGGCTAAATACAAAGATGTTATGCAACTGGTAAAGAACTATGTTCCACCAAACAAACTTTTTTTCTACAGGGCCCTTAAAAGTGAAACTGTTGGACCGTCAGATGACATTTCTAGCGAAGACGACGATGATCAAGCTGAAGTTGACCTTTAAATTTGTAATTTTTGTTAAACACTCGTTTGTTTTTCTGATTCTTTTGATTGTTTAATATGTTACGTGCAGATTAATAGTTCTTGAAATAAAAAAAAAACCTATATTGATGTGTTTTATTGTCTAAAGTACAAAATAGGGTAGTAGTTTTTTTTAATTTTGGTGCAAAACGGAGGCAGATCCAAACTTCAAAAAATCGTAATAATTCTAAAACTTATTTATTTCCCTCAAAACTTTTGTAAAATATGTAAATATGCTTATATCATACTATAACATATAAATTTAAGACATAAGTGTAAGAAATTAAGTTTTAAACAGTTTTTTTTAAATACCCAAAAGTTTTGAAACATGGACTTGCCTCTTTTTTGCTGCAAGGTCCTCAATTATGCATGTGATGTAGTATAGATATTTTTTGTAAAGGAACGTAACCAAACTAAGTGATCCGTTCATATCACGCTCAGAGATTTCTTGCGTTACTTCGAAACCACGAGTTTGGTGTAAAAAGTTGTAAAAAATGGGTCAAGTAGTATGGGTACGTCTCTTAATCTATCTGTTCACTGATGTTCGAATGCAGTAAAGGTTTTTGTCGGTGGTATTACTTACTTTGTTTCCGATGAAAAAACCGAAAATTCGTAGGAAGATCTTGATTTCAGATATAATTCTTTTTCGCAAAAATTACGTGACCTACTTCAACCGTGTACAGAATTCGCGAATAGTTCGCACGCATCGATGTAGCAATTTTTGCATTATTGTTGATTTATCAATAATGGCTAGGCCGATATCAATGACATTTGAATGCGACCAATTTCGAAGTAAGTATACCCTTTGCAACAAAAAAATAGTTATCGAAATCGGATTACTACGTAAAAAGTTATGCGTGGTTACATAAAAAAAATATTAACGTGTCGAATTGAGTACCTTCTCTGTTCCGTCGGTCAAAAAATGAACGGTCACGGTATTTTTGTTCAGTTCATGTGTTAATAAATAACTTAATTTGAAAAAAAAAAAAACTCTTTAAAGGAGTCGTAAATATTAAAGGAAAAAATATATTCCAGAAATACAAACAACAAAAAAATATTCAATTAACGTTCATATTGAAAAATTTGTAAAAAAAATACCTATGCTATGCCCAACAGCCCTACTACAAAAGTCGTTCTTAAGAGGTTGTAAGTAAACTTACTTATCCCTGTATTATACCAGTATCCCTGTATTTATTTAAAGAGTAATAACTCTTAAACTAATCATAAAATCTTAACTGCTACCCCATTAATATACTCGTACAATCACGATAACACTTCAACAAAATAATTATATATTCAAGAAAACCACAAAAAGCCCTTTAATCGTATAGGTAACAATTACTGTAAGGAGCTACTTCAGTGTACAAAGTTACCAACTTAACTTTACAGTAAGCAAGAGCTAATTGTGAAGTTAATTTTCAAATGCAATAAAGTTTTCCGCGAGAGTTAATATCCTTAGTTTTATTTCGTAAGTCTCCTGAAGTCCTGGCGGAATACTTTCGGCCGCGTACGCAACCAATGAATACCCAATTAGGTTGACCATTTGTAACACTGAGACATAATGTTTGTAGTAAAAATTTAAATAATCACTATAAAAAGACCCTGAAATATATATACACCAGGGGAACAGGTGAAAAATACCCAATTAGGTTAGTACAACAGTTGTAATATCAGTGCTACACTAGGTCTACTACACTACTCTCTCAACCGACGTGGTAAACTTAAAGCAATAATCGGCCAAGTACGAGTCAGACTCGCGCACGGAGGGTTCCGTACTGTATGGGAGCCCCCCTTAAATATTTATTTTATTTTAATTTTATTATTAAAGGGAATATGAAACTCAATATTCTGTGAAAATTTCAAGCATCTACCTGGTACCATTATTAATATAGAGCGAAAAACGTCTAAAAATTCAGGTTTGTTGTATGAGAGCCCCCCCTTAAACATTTATTTTATTTTGTTTTTAGTATTTGTTGTTATAGCGGCAACCGAAACACATCATCTGTGAAAATTTCAGCTGCCTAGCTATCATGGTTCATGAGATACAGCCCGGTGACAGACAGACAGACGGACAGACGGACATCGAAATCTTAGTAATAGGGTCCCGTTTTCCCCTTTGGGTACGGAACCCTAAAAAGAGAAAAATAAACACTTTTTCATACTCTAGCTCTTGATATAATACCTACTACGAGTACTAAAAACTATCAAACAAAAACACAAGTTTTTTACAATATCAGCAATGCAACAATGAGATCTTTTTATATTCCTGCTGAAACTCCAAGTTTATACTCGTACCGGTTTTTTTTGGAAATACGATGCATTGTGAAACATATCGCAGGTCACAATGCGTGGTGCATCAATTGGGTATAGACAACGCACGGTGCATTGTCGTTGTTATCGTTTCAACCATAGGAAGTCCACTACTGGACACAGATCTCGACCAGTTGGAAGCGGCTTGCATGCAGCGCGATCAAGCGGTTCCACTTTATGAATGGACATTCTTCGCAGCATTTCCCGGGACGTGGTCTCCACTCAAGAACTTTTCGACTCCGCCAGTTATAGGGCATCGCGTTTTTTATTAAAAGCCCTTAGAATTTCATATTTAACAAACAGTAAAGTTAAGTTTGTCGCTCAGTAACAAAGCCGTGGTCACGACTCACGCGCATCCTTGGGCAAAGGCGTCCCTTCTCTGCCGTAGGTTAATGGCCCTGACTCCACCACGAGCTATAAATGAACATATTTATTATTCGAAGCTATAAACTATTTATATTTATTCATCATCAAATTGGCTTCTATTGTGAAAAGCTTTTGAATCGATTTGGTGCGAAATTTACATTTTATTGTACTTCGCCGCTCCTACTGTTTGTGTTTGCTCTCACAATTTTGCCGACACTGTTCTGTTCACATGTTACAGTTGTATGGTTTTTATAAGAACATTGCCATCAATTACTTTTTTCTTATCTCATATTGATGGCAGCTGCAGTGATTTTCGCAAAACTTATTATGTACCTATGTGTCTAGATGGACAAATATAAACATCAATCACAAAGAAAACGGTCAAGATCTTTGACATTGTGCGCGTACATTTTATGTCTAAACTGTCAAAAGTTGTATCTATGCATAGGCATAATATTTAACTAGTTAACATTTTTTGGGCCTTTTGCTCAGCCAATTCGGTAACTAGACCTATATAAGTAATCAAAGATAAGTGCATTGTTGTCGCATGTGACGTCACATATTACGCGGCAGTGGTAGTCTTGAGAAATAGCTACCTACTTTGTTCTACTCAACGATATGTGAATAAATCACTTTTGGTTCAGGTACAAAGCTGTACTCGACGAGACGACACCAATGCAAACAGTTGACTTCCTTCTTTTAGAACCGAAACATAAGCATATCAGGTATATTTCAGAAACATATAATGTATGTGATGTTCAAATGTGTACTTTTCTGTAACCTTTTGATGAAAAAAATTATTGAATTGAATGAGTACATTTCAGTTTCACTAAATGTATATTACTAAATATCTGTTACTAAGGAGGCATGGCCAAAGTTACCTACTCTTTTAGAAGATCATGCATATTAATGACCAAGTTGTTTTAGTTTACTACTGTTTCCCATTCGTTTGAGGGTTGAGTGCACATAAGCTTAAGTATTGAACCGTTCAAAATAAACATAAACTATAGAGTATCCAGATATATTTGGTTTAATAATACTGAATATGAAACTGTAAAATACAACGGCAAAAAACATAAATATTGAGCAAAAGACAGTCTGGTTAAATCGCGTTAACCCGTTAAGAAAATAGCAAAAACAAATTGTACGGAATCCTAGTTCTAAGATTCCAAAATCTCGTGATTAGTTTTCAACGCATATGGTATTTTTTATAAGGTAAGGACCACCTACTCGAACTACCATTATTTGCAAATCTCGCCAAATTCGGGAGCCACAAGGAAATAGCAAAAGATAGAAACAGGAGTTTTATATTCCGGCTTTAGTTTTTTAACTACATAGTAGTAAGTCCTTTTACCTAAAGGTTCACTTAGGTCAGATTAAGTTACTCAATTAAATAGGTACCAACTACTTTATTTACACAAGTTAATAGCGCGACAAGCTTTTATGATCATATAAATTGTGTATAATGAGGTTAAAAGATAGTTAACATTTTAAAGGAAAATGTTATTTTCTTCTTATTAGAGCATTTAAATAAAAGTTTTTTTACTTTTATTTTATATATTACCTATCTTCTATAGCTATATTATAATACTGTAGAAAGTACCAAGTACAGGTCGCGGCATATAAATCTAGCGCTGAGCGAAGTATGGAGGGGGTGGCTGCGCATGAGTTTAGTATGGCGGTCAACATGCGCAGCCATCCCCTCCACAGTACCCTCAGCGCTAGACTTACGTGCCGCTACTTGTACCTGTCTCTTTTTTCTCAAATATTATTTTGCAAAAAACGATAGTGTTAATATTTTGATAGCATCCACACAACATGTTTATTTATTTTATAAGTTATATCCTCGGAACATCAGCTTGTGATATAAACGACATTTTTAGTAACCAGTTCATAGACCCGGATTCACGAAGTGGCTTGACCCCTACGAAAAGCACGTGATGCTTATTTCGAAAAATAACAAGTACAAATTAAATGTTTTATTTTTTACTTCCCTCGGTTTGTCTGCTAAATGATACCTATTACGTCTTCGGGCTTAATAAAAATATAAGGATCTTAATGAGAGGAGGTACAGGATGTGCTAAAATGAGCACTCAATAAATATTTGATGTCAATTAATCTAGACAAATAAATCATTTCAACGGAACAGTTTAGTTTGATTGCCGAAAATTTTGATTGATGATTTGTGTTAGCAATTCTGTTCAAGGTGGTAATGTTTTTGATTTTTATGCATATTTTGCGAAATGCTTTTGTTTTTTTTTTCTAATTTATACTACATTAATTTATGAATATATTTTTTACTTAGAGCTTTAAACTTAATTTTTTTGGCAAAATGATGAAAAGTTTAACACATAACAGGGTTTAAGTGTTTCGGTTGTTTTAATCGTATATCAGAGGCATTAAAACTCTGACACCAGCCAGGCTAGAATGCGCACGAAGTAATATTTCTTCCTACGTGTCAGAACGAGACAGCGTTATGGCAAAGTATATATCTGTCACTTTTTCACACGTCGAATAGAGTTCTTTTCTTGGTCGCATGCTGGACTAGCTGATCTAGCCACATGGCTTATACAAATTCACTTTATTCTAAGACATAATATTTCAATAGCTAACTTAACACACCTGATCTCAGTCACGTGGTGGGCATAAAGTTTCCTAATGAAGGGGTTCGTAGCCCGGTTGCGCCAGTGGATCGAAAGATAGATAATCGTTGTTGGGCAACGCAGGCTGCAGTCACGGACCCTTTGAAATGCCTGGAAATATTGCAGACTCTAGAGTCTTTCGATGTATACCTAATATTATTTATTTATATATACATAAATGTATAGGTTTATCACCAAAAAAAAAAAATACACAACAAAAGTAGTACACCAAAAAAGTTTAAAACTAATTCTTGTTTTGAATAAATATTTAGTGTATTTCCGCTCTGTCGTAGTCATATAAGTTAAGGGTACTATTCAAAATCCAAATTAAATCACAAACAAAATTAGTAATTAATCATCAAACTGTATCATGGTTCGACTATGGTTAGGTCAGGTTAGAAAAGCTAGGCTTAGGTATGTTTACAAAATATGAATGAACCTGAAACAAAATTTTTAATTAATCCGTTTAAGATAATAAAAAATAATTAAACCTGTAACAAAAATAGTGATTAGTAATCTATTTAAAAAATGTAGTAAACCTGAAAATAATATTTAGTTAATATGTTAAAATTACAAATATAATTTATTTATAAAAAAAAAAAAAAATATGGTATAAAATAATTGAAAAAATACTTAGTCAATAAATAGCACCCCTATTCTTACTGTACTCTATTCGACACGTGTTTCGCCTCTAAACGAGGCATCTTCAGGACGTGTTGACTCTTCGAGCTCACTCGCAAGAATGACGGCTCGCCGCGCCGGCGCTTCTTATATACTCGTCGTGACGCACCGAAGTAAAGGCGATGTGACGGTAGTTTGATCGTTCAGCAACTCGTTGTGTGTGTTTTGATGTTTCATTATTTCTAAATGCTCCAAAACATTTAAGCGAAAACCTTTTTCACATACATGTAGAATTTCAAAAGTGTTGTTGTTATCCAAATCGTGTCCAGTTTCTAATAAATGTTTCGCAAAATTCGACTTCTCTGGGTGATTGTTTCTAGATGCAGCTAAGTGTTCTTTGTAGCGGGTTTGAAAACTCCTTCCAGTTTGTCCCACATAAACTGCGTTACATGTGTCGCAGGTTAACTTGTATACCCCCGATTTCTTGCTTTTTTCTAAGGAGTCTTTCCCATTGCACATTCGTCTCATGTTGTGATTCGTTCATCAACAGCAAGAAAATGATAAACAATTTAGTCAGAGATAAGAATAGAAACATAGCAAGATCTATGTTATACTCCTGCCCACCTGTGAGAATAAATAAATATGTGGGTAGTTTGACATATTTAGGGACTACGTCAGAAAAAATTGCAAAAATACTGCGGAGAAATGATGTACATGTGGCATTTCGAACGAATCACAACATGAGACGAATGTGCAATGGGAAAGACTCCTTAGAAAAAAGCAAGAAATCGGGGGTATACAAGTTAACCTGCGACACATGTAACGCAGTTTATGTGGGACAAACTGGAAGGAGTTTTCAAACCCGCTACAAAGAACACTTAGCTGCATCTAGAAACAATCACCCAGAGAAGTCGAATTTTGCGAAACATTTATTAGAAACTGGACACGATTTGGATAACAACAACACTTTTGAAATTCTACATGTATGTGAAAAAGGTTTTCGCTTAAATGTTTTGGAGCATTTAGAAATAATGAAACATCAAAACACACACAACGAGTTGCTGAACGATCAAACTACCGTCACATCGCCTTTACTTCGGTGCGTCACGACGAGTATATAAGAAGCGCCGGCGCGGCGAGCCGTCATTCTTGCGAGTGAGCTCGAAGAGTCAACACGTCCTGAAGATGCCTCGTTTAGAGGCGAAACACGTGTCGAATAGAGTACAGTAAGAATAGGGGTGCTATTTATTGACTAAGTATTTTTTCAATTATTTTATACCATATTTTTTTTTTTTTTTTATAAATAAATTATATTTGTAATTTTAACATATTAACTAAATATTATTTTCAGGTTTACTACATTTTTTAAATAGATTACTAATCACTATTTTTGTTACAGGTTTAATTATTTTTTATTATTTTAAACGGATTAATTAAAAATTTTGTTTCAGGTTCATTCATATTTTGTAAACATACCTAAGCCTAGCTTTTCTAACCTGACCTAACCATAGTCGAACCATGATACAGTTTGATGATTAATTACTAATTTTGTTTGTGATTTAATTTGGATTTTGAATAGTACCCTTAACTTATATGACTACGACAGAGCGGAAATACACTAAATATTTATTCAAAACAAGAATTTGAAGATGAACTTCCGCAAAGAAACGCCTGATTCAATAAACTGTTTAAAACTAATTCAAAGCTAATAGCTAGACCAACATTACAAATACTCAAGTACAGATCAGAAAAAGTTTGATCTCATTAATGAAACCGCATATTTTTTACAACAGAAGAGTTTAATCTGAATAATATTAATTATTTGAAGGCATTATTTTACTTACTAAAGTAAGTTTAACATCTCTGCACTGTACACTCCGAATAATAGTTTAAGGAAATTTATTAAATTACCTATTTGAACAGGTACTTCGAGAACAAACAATCTAATTCGTTGTCTTATTTTAAACCTGATAGCGACAGAATAAAACGATACAAAAATAAAACAGGCAAAATATTTACTAATAGTAATTATTATCAAAATGGCGCTCAAAAAATATCTTTAAATTAATTAGTATTACCAAAAAAAGTGCTGGAAACTCTGGGTCACTATTTGCATACTAATTAGACCAATATTTTAATAAATAAACCAAATATTATTCAAAAGTTTTATTTATGAAGTCTTGATAAGGCACTGGCCAAAACTTGTACTGGTACTGGTATTGGCAGACGCCCCGGTTGTGGCCAGCGTACCGGCTGTGGCCATTTTTAGTTTGAAGCCTTGTAAATAAAAAACAGAAAAGATAATAGTTTTGAATAAATAGGGAAAAAAAATCTTCGTTTCAGGCTCTTTTTGACATTTGACATTTATAGCACCGCATATGTATAGATTTTTTTAATAATCTTTTAAAAACAGGAAGTGGTATTTTTTTTGATTTCTTATGGAAATCTTTAAGGGCTCCTTTGTAACTAATCTGTAATTATTTTGATTGTATGCAAGTATTTAGTTTCGAATTCGATTCAAATCTACTAAACAATGTTCTAGAATAATATTGATAAGACAATCTGGATAATTATTTATTTCCTAGTACTTCAATCAAAGTGGCCACAACCGGTGCAACAGATAGCTTTCACCGGTTTTGGCCACTCCGTTGACATGAACTGATTGTTGAAATTGAAACTGAGAATTTGATCGTAACATCACTTTTGGCCACTTATTTTAGTTCACAACGTCACATGCAGCTACTCTACACATCATCATCATTAATATATTTCATATTTTTAGTAAAAGTTATAAAATCATTATCATAACAGCCGTGTACGTCCGTTGATGGGCACAGGCTTTTTCTATGTATTTTTTTCAAGTTCAGTTAAAAGCGGCTTGCATCCAGTGCAATTCTCAGGCCATAAAATGATCGCCTTTCTACCTTTTTAGTCGGCATCCTACGCTACGCTTGCCCATACGTGGTCTTCACTCGAGAACTTTTTGCTCCATGGGTCATCAGTGTTATCTGTACTGTGCTCTGCTCACTGCCACTAACATCCATCCATCAGCCATAAGACGAACACTGCTAGACATAGGCCAATAAAATCGATTGGAAGCGGCTTGCATCTAGCGCGATCCTGCGGTCTTAACACCTTGTGGGTAGATGTCCTGCGCTGCGCTTGCCAGTACATGGTCTCTACTTGAGAAATGTTCGACCCCATCGGTCATCAGTCCTCCGCGCTATGTGCCCTGCCAACTGCCATTTTAACTTGCCAATCCATTGGCCTATGTTTTGTATTGGAACTTTGGTTCTTCTACGAATCTCTCCATTTCTGATTCAATTTCGCAGAGAGACTTCCGAGCATAGCCTTCTTCTTAGCTCGTTGGGCTATTTGGAGAATGATAATAAGGCCCGAAGTAAAAGACCGCGTTTCAGTGCCATAAGGCATGATTTTTATTAGACCGGGCCAGGCCTGGTCGGGGAACGTCTACACCACGTTATTACAATATAAACCGTTTTATATGAAATGTATGCAACGTCTCACATTATTAACCCAACCACGGCTCGGACGGGGCACGTCCAGGCCCGGATGGACAACGTCTACGCCTCGTTGTAATATAAATAGTTTTATGCGAAATGTATGCAACGTCTAACATTAGTGACCCGGACACGGCCCGGACGAGGCCCGGACGGGTCCCAGACGGGGCACGACCCGTGCTCGGCCCAATCTAATAATAATCATCCCTTACCGTAACAACTTATGCTAAAATCTTGCAAAAGTGCCTATTCTATCAATCTTGCAATAAAAAATGGCGCTAAAAATCTTGGCTAAAGAAATTCGCGACAAAACTGGCAACAAAATACTTGCAACAACCATTTGTCACATTAACATGAGACAACAACTTCTAAGTTACTAAGTTTTTATACTAATTTGTTTAAAATGTAAAGTGGCCACAACCGGCACACCGGCGCGGCCACAGCCGGGGCAAAGTGGCCACAACCGGTGTTTTTGACCACTTTTCATTAAAATACTTGTAGAAAAATAGATATTTTTTTCTCGTTGTATTTATATATGAAAATGAATAGATAAATGTTCACTCTATCATAAGAAACTTTAACATCCCATGTCACTATTTTTTTGTATATTTGACGAATTTTTGAAAACAGAAATTTCATAAAGTGGCCACAACCGGGGCGTCTGCCCTACTTTAAGAATTCTAATTTTTCAAGATTTTCTTAAACCTTCTAAAAAAACAGAAAATGTAATGTTTCAGATTAATTCTTATTTCTTGTTCAATTAAAAGTTGTTACCTATATTTATAAATAATTAAATTAATTTCCAGGTAAGTAAGACAAGTTAAACACTTATGTGTTTTAATTCAGATAAATGCCTAGTCAAACTATGCTATGAGCGCTATACGAATCTTTGAATAAAGATTCGGTCCATAAATAGTTAGACACCAAGTACAATCCTTAGATAGCTTACTTACTTATTTTAATATGAATTTTGAATAACTTTTACGATAGAAATCATAACCTCTTCGATAAAAATTACATTCATGCTTATTGAAATGTTTACACCGTGTAAATACCGTAAATTTTACATTGGCCTGGCCACATAATTTTTTTTAATTGATGAGTACCAGCTATAGTACAATAGTTTCTTGAAGTTTGATAAATTAACTCAGGATGATATATATTTTAAATAATTTTTTTTTTGTACGGAGCAATGATGAATGAGCAATTGTTTTTTGTCATAATTTTTATATACATTTGGCAATATTTCAATTTTAGTATTAACTTAGTAAAATTTAGCTGCACGAAGAAGCAAGTGATTCCATATACCCCATACCATTTTTATACCCCAACCTTATACATCTCATCACACTGTATTTTGACTTTATGAGTAGGTACTACTAATTGTTCAAGTATCAATAAAATAAGGTAGCCTGATAGTAAGTAATTAACGAACGCGGAAGACTCATGATTAGCAATTACTGACAATAATGCCTCATCTCTTTATTTAAAGACTTACGTAAACCATCTTTCAAATATATCCTCTTTGATTTTATTGCAAATAAAATTTACTCGTAGCTTCGAGCTTGTGAAGAAAAATGTGCTTTTAGTATTGCGTGCATCTTATTAGTTATGTAGATTAGAGATGTTAAATTACAATATAAAGAAATAAATTTTATTCGTTTTACGGCTCGATATAGCTATGTTTGAAAACAAAAAAGTAGGTATACGATTTGTCTTGCTTGAAGAAGTTACTGAAAGTGGTCCATATATCATTTTAAAAAGGATAATAATAAACTGGGTGGAAAATATCATATTTGGGCGACTATTATATCAAGTGTGTGACTATTTATCGGGTTTGAGTTATACATCAGAACAGCGTTTTATTAGCTGCTATTATTATTGCAGCTAATAAAACTATATTTAGTTACATATGTTTCACTTTGACAACCAACGATTAGCAAATTTTTGTATGACACCGTTATATTCGGTATTATGACAAAAAACGTTTGGAACATTTATAATTTGTCAATTCTTTTACTTGGCCAAATAACTATTAGACGAAGAACGTTTCGTAGAATATAGTTGAACTGAAATGTAGTGCTTTACTAGTGGCCTTAAAAGTAAGCTCAAAGTAGCCCAACGAGCTACAGAAAAATCTGTACTTACTTAGATTTCTTCAAGATGGAATAAAAATGAGGATATCCATATTTACATAGTCGACGCGTTACCAACTGAGTCGTGGGCTTTACCTTTTCAGGGCCACAGTACTATCTACTATGTTTCTATCTGATTTTATTCTTGTCGATATGCGCCTATAACCATCTTACGCACATCACTATGCGGCTCCATAAAACACACAAGTGCGAACGAGATAGACATAGAGAAATGATTTATGACCGCACGACTCAGTTGGTAACGCGGTGACTATAGTGAGAAGTTTGTATTTTTAGATCACGTCGCTATGCACATACTTACGTTGTTTATTATAAGAAGGGCAGCATAGCCAAACTAAAGTTACTTTCCGACGTAGCCCAATGGAAGGGAACGTCCTGCGGCTGATATGATGATAATGATTGATGACTTTAATTCTCGCAGTTGTTCGTGTTTTCAAAGATATTATGTGAAGTCTACAATTTTGCATTTGGTCTATGGTAAACTGGGGTATGTACCTTCACAACGAAAGTATGCATACCTATTTATTCATAACTTCATTACCTGGCGCAACGTGTTGGGTTGCGAGTTTGTCTATTTTCTATAGGATTCATTTCGCGTAGCAGAATTTCAAATGCACATCTGAGCTACACGACCTTATCCTACCATCCCCTTTTTACTACAGGAAAAGGAGAAAGACGCCACATTACCGCCCTTCCACTCTCGATTTTCCTTCGATACGTACGAAGCGGTTTGACTCAACATATCTGATTTGTACCGCCAGGGAATAGAACAGTCTTCCTGCTTTCCTGTTTCCTAAGAGATATAATCTAAAGCTTTTCAAGATCGGAGTGAATAGGTATCTTCTAAGTCTGCGTGCTTCATCTTCGACTACAACGTCGCTTGCCATCAGGCAAGTTGGTGGTAAAGCGCGGACATATTCGCGATTGAAAAAAAACAAAGAAAACGTATTGTTCCAATAGGAAAATCACTAAAATTAACGTCACAAAATATTTCAAAGGTCTGTCATCTTCATTCCTAGGAGTGCTAGACTTTTGATCTCAAGTCACATGACGGTATTCAAATGAGGATCCGGTATAATGAATCACAAGATCCGTTTATTATTAGATTGGGATACCGGTATTTTAAAATCAAACATCTTGTTTCGAGTTTTATTACTGTTTTCATCGTTTTGATGATTTTAGCAAAGACGACCTTTGCGATAGCAATGGAATTTCTTTAACGATTGTATTCTAATACATCGAGGTAATTAAAGTCAAATAAAGTGTCGTGTGCTTGCGTTTTATGAGCCATAAAATTGGTTAAACAATACAATGTTTAAATGTTTCTGGAATATTTTAAACAACGGATTAATTTGAAATTGCATAATGTTCACTAAATAATGAAGTTTTTTGCTAAAAAAGTATTCATCAACATCATTTCGTGGCAATGGCTAAGAATTTATTTTTCAAGAAGGATTGCAAATAAATATTGAACGGCGAGCCCGTGTGCATACAGATATGTACTTAGTCGCCAGCAAAAACTGTTAAAACTTATTGTTGAAACTATTTGATAAATTTAAAATACAACACAACGAAACTTTTTAGTGTGTAGGTACCTACCTAGTTGTATTGTATTTCGTTGTAGTTAATAAATGCACTTGACCGTTAAAAAATCTTCAGTTATATAGGTATGTAACATACAATATATAGTTATATTTCCACTTACCAACTAAATTGCATTTGATACCTTGGAAACAGGCCATATAAAACCAAGAAAACAAAAAACTTGAAATGTGAGGTTAATACACTTTTATAAATTTTAGGGCTATAGACCGTTTCATGTCCTCACGTAGGCTCTACTTAACACATAATAGTAAAAAACGAAGTAGCATCACGCTGTCTGTATCTACGCTTTGATTTTTTTAAACTGCGCAACGGATGTTGCGGTTTCGATGAATAGACGGAGTAATCCAACATAAAACTTTAATGATCCATCCATCAGTCATAAGAAGTCCACAGCTGAGCGTAGGCCTCCCCTATGGATCTACAATAAGACCGATTAGAAGCGGCTAAAGCTTGTAAAGGTTTTGCACATAAAGCTTTACTTGTATAACATATGCATGTTAATGTAGAAATTACCGAATTTCGTAAACCGTACCCGAAACGACGTCGTAGTGGTCTACTGCCAGTAACGCTTGCATTACAATAGTGAAATCGTAGGCTCAAATCTTGATCCCGGACCAATATGTTCTTTGGAGGATTTTGGTGAAAAGAAGTAACCTAAGAAAGAAGGAAGAAACGAAAAAACGTTGAAGACACTCAATTACGTATGTGAATTTACCCACCAGCACTGGACCAGCGTGGTGGATATGGCCCAATCACTCTACTTAGGAATGCCTATGTTCAACAGGGTAATATTGAAAATACCGTTACAGTAAACTATCCGAAGCAAAGCGAGGGCGCGTCGCTAGTAACACATAGAGGTGGAACAAGTGTTACAAGCAAGTACGAGTAGGTACGAACGTGATGATGATATCACATGATATCACCATTACTCGTGATAATGGGTTCCTTGAATCTGCTTGCTTAGTTTCAATACCAAGTACTGTTGGTGGGCGGATGTATTCGGATTTTCCCAAATGCGCGCGTTAAGGAGAAGATCGAGCTTAGCAGTTATGCCTCTCGCGCATTCGAATATTTTTACGATATATAATTATTTTTCGCAAAAAACAGCATGACCGACTTCACCCGTATACAGAAATCGCGAATATTTCGCACGAATCGGTGTGGCATTTTCCACATTATTGTTGATTTATCAAAAACGGCTCAGCCGATTTCGATAAAATTTAAATGGGACCAATATCGAAATATACTCTATCCAATAAAAAAAGAATTATTGAAATCGGACTACTAGGAAAAAAGTTATGCGTGGTTATACATAAAAAAAATATGTATATACTCGTATATATATATACGCGTCGAATTGAGTACCTCCTCCGGTGGTTCTTGTAAAAGATTTTTAGAAAAATTGTCATCTTAAATTATTCAACATAATATAATATAATATAGCATAAGGTGTTAAACATGTTATTTTCCATTTATTTTGCACATTATTGAATTTAAAAGAACACTAAATATCACAATAAAAACAAATATGAAAAAATGTTTTAACAGATTTATTTTACATACAGAAAAGGTAAAAATCACTGTTGTATTCGTATTGATTGTACTCGATCAAGTTAAAATACTTGGAAACGAAATTTAAAATTAACTGCCAAACATGTATAACTATAAACAAATAACATAATCGGCCCAGTACGAGTCCGACACGCGCACGGAGGGTTCCGCACTGTATAGGAGCCCCCCTTAAATATTTTTTTTATTTCATTACTTATTATTAAATTGAATATACAACTAAATATTCTGTGAATATTTGAAGCATCTACCTGTTACCATTATTAATATTGAGCGAAAAACGGCAAAAAATCAGTCTTGTATGGGAGCCCCCCTTATTTATTAATTTTATTCTGTTTTTAGTATTTGTTGTTATAGCGGCAACAGAAATACATCATCTATGAAAATTTCAGCTTTCTAGCTGTAACGGTTCATGAGAGGCAGCCTGGAGACGGACAGACAGACAGACGGACAGCGGAGTCTTAGTAATAGGGTCCCGTTTTTACCCTTTGGGTACGGAACCCTTTTTTTTTTTTTTACCTGGGGAAATCTTTTAAAGATACCACCGCACCTCAGGGCAGGCGGGTGGTTATGTGGGAGTCCTCGCCCATTGCTGGACGTTATACCCATCAAAACACCAGGGTGTTCCGCCACTGCGCTATGTGTCGGGGCTACAGGTACGCTTGCGCACTCCTCCGCGGCACCCGACAGCGCTGGCCCAACTCGGGCCCCACCACGGAGCTTCGGCTCCCGCCAGAATGACGATGTGCCGAACACCAAACACATCGTCATCCACCACCTGGGACCAACCGGCACTGGGCGTCAGACAGCACCCGTATCCGACAGCCCTGGTCCCAATGCAACGGGTCAATTAAAGTGGCCCCGCACCTGCCACTACGGCTGCAGACGATAGGCAGAACGGCCGTCGCGATACCGACACTCCTCTTCCCCTGCAGCCCCACCGCTTCCGCCAACACGTTGGCGGCACCCGTTAGGGCCGCTGGCAAGACGGATAGGCAGCGGCCTTCTCGCCGCCCGTCCATCCCGTCGCCGCCCCCGCCTCGATGGGCTCGGCCGCGGCATCGCGACAAGCGCGACACCGCAGTCCACCTCAGTCGGCAAGCCGACCTACTGGCCAGCCTCCGCACGGGCTTGTCTGGGCCCAAGACCCGGAGAGGCCGGCCCCACCTAACCTAGGAGGAAGACCTAACCTGGCTACTAAGCCCCCCCGCCACGACAAGGCCCACTCGGGGGGGTGGGTACGGAACCCTAAAAACTGACATAAAAACTCTGACACCAGGGCTAGCCACCCGGCCTATACGTACCTTACTTTACGATGAACAAAATGTGCAACATATATATTTTTTTAAATACGAGTACATAGGTAAAGTGTTTTTTATCATCAACAATAAGCTAGATGGATAAAGCTTAGCGTATACAAACGCCTTAATTCTAAGCGTATATTTATTTATTTATATATTTTTTGACTTGTGTTTATAATTATTTTGGGTCTTTCCCAAAAATCACATGATCATATTCGTTTCTTATCGATTTTGTCTTTTTTCATTGAGTCGAAAAGGAAATTAGACAACGATGCTGCTTAAGGAAACTGTTTGGTATCCTGTTAGTTTTTATTTACCCTTTCTGAGTTTTTAATTCGAATTTATTACTTGTTTTAGTATGAGGATTTTTGTAATTTTTAAATTCTTGTGAATTTATAAGAAATCATCGCGAAATGTAAAATCCAAATTATTATTTTTATTTTTTGTGATAAAAATCAGCAAACTGTTGGATTCATTATAATCCTCTAGAAGATATCTCTATAAGTCGGTTTATAAATAAGGAAACAGTTGTCAATAATATAAATCTATATAGACAGACGGACATACAGAGCCTCATTTGGTAACATTATTTAAATAATACATCCAATAATCGGTTAAAAACTCACACTTCTCACGTTTGTTCTTAAAACTCTTCAAGTGTAGTTCTTAATTTGATTGTATTTTTTTAGTTAACCTCAGAAATCTCTAGGTGAACGAATTTTGATTAGGTAGTTCTTTTTTTTGTTGGAAAACTGATTTTCACATTTTTAGGGTTCCGTACCCAAAGGGTAAAAACGGGACCCTATTACCAAGACTCCACTGTCTGTCTGTCTGTCACCAGGTTGTATCTCATGATTCGTTATAGGTTGAAATTTTCTCAATTGATGTATTTCTGTTGCCGCTATAACAACTAATACTAAAAATAAATATAATTAATAAATAAGAGGAGCTCCCAAACAACAAACCTGAATTTTTAGACGTTTTTCGTTCGACATTAATAATGGTAACAGGTAGATGCTTGAAATATTCACAGAATATTTTAGTTGTATATTCACTTCAATAATAAATGATTCAATTAAAATAAAATAAATGTTTAAGGGGGCTCCCATTCAGTCGGTACGGAACCCTTCGTGCGCGAGTCTGACTCGTACTTGGCCGATTGTTTTAATGAGATATGATGATCTTTTTTCTAGTTATTCTTAATTGACATTGATGTTCTTATATTGCATATACGAGTATAAGTATTTTTGTTGTTAAGTGTTTTTGTCAATACATAATTATTTTACTAAACTAGATTAAGTCATTGCTGCTATTATAGAAATTCTGTCACCACTACTCTAGTTGGAAAAAGGCTATTATATTAATAATTATTTAAATCTTAGCAGTGACTGCTATTTCCTATCGTGACTGGTGAACTTTAAACAAACTGAATACTAAGTACCGAGGTTATCAGCTCTCAGATATTTCTTCCTCATTCCAACGTTACGCATCTACGAGTACCAGGCGATGATAAAAACAAAGCGTTTAACCTTTACACCGGGGTGGGGCGCAAACACCGCAGGAGAAAGTGCCGGGTACCGTCAGCTGCACTAACATATCGTATGTAGCAGATATCGGTCACGCATAAGTTATTTTGCATATCAAGCAAACTAATCTATTTTAAAAACAACAACCGTTACATCCTGGAAAATTTGTAGTGTTCATTCTCTCTTTATGGCATTTATATACGCTTTGATGGATTTTATCCATTCAGCTAGGCGACGATTGAGCAGCGAATTCTTCAAAACTGATTTTTTTTTACACATAGCATATTGTTTTATGTTTTGTAAGCGCGATCTGTTTTGATACTTCAAGTTGTTAATAAGTAATAAATCTATGTTTAGTATATTATGTAGTTTATTGAACTCAACTTACCAGTATAACATTACCTCAGTTTCAATAACACCAAAAACTTTTCTTTGGATCGATCTTCACTCACTTCAGATTATTTAAATACTCAGCCCTGATTCTGGTTATTAAAACAATTTTCGAGATATTTAAGAATAGCTCATTTTCAGTCACAAGATATATGTATAGACAAAGTCAAGCTTAGCTTTCAAAGTTATATAAGACCGCTTGGGTTAATGATGGTAAAGATAGAATCTAGGTTAATGTTATGTTGTGGAACATTGAACCGCATGAACTGTGTTCGATGTGACCAAGTTATTCTCGTTATATGCATAAAAACTTCTCCGAGTGACTTTTGTTCTGCACTTTCATGTTTTTGTGACAACTGTTAAAGCCGCATTATATTTTTGTAAATTGTAAGTATGTATTACAACGCATTGCTATATCCGCTTTAGCGCGTGTTCATACTCCAGGTAAAGTAAGAAAGTGAAGAAGATGCATAGATTTTCTTTTCTACTTTTATTTTCAAGTGAAAAACTAGTTAAAAATATTGGAACAGACACCTACTATATACCTACTACAAGATTCCTTATTGTATAAGTATATCACCATAGCTTGCCCGTCGTTCAACTAAGTGTGCTACGATGCTACATATCGGTATGACTCGGACCGTATCCTACTCGTATAAGACCGACGTGATGATAGAGCATTCTGAAATCTATATATAATAACTAAAAATGAATCGTGGTTATTAGTCTCGCTAAAACTCGAGAACGGCTGAATCGATTTGGCTTATTTTGATCTCGAAATATTTGTGCAAGTTAAGAGAGGGTAAAAACGGTGAGAAAATTAAATAAAAGTTGCGTTAGTTAGTTAGTTAGAAAAATAATAAAAACATTGATTTAATTTTCCCATTTGTTAGTTTTACTTTCAGCTTTGTTAGAAGCGAACCGCGAATTGTACGCGACGTCACCTGCCGGTCTCGACGGAAGACCAGCGCCGGTTGTATATAACCGGCACTATGCTGAGACGGGACCGGCTGGTGACGAAAATAAAACACTGGGTAGTTTAGTCTTTAGTGTATTTCTAATCTTTGTTGCTGTATTTCCTGTGTTTTGTTTTCGTCAATAAAATATTGTCTATTGTCTATACAAAATGTATCAATTACAGTTGACAGATGGTGAGATTAACTTCACCGGGTCAGCAGTATGTGTATAAAAAACCTGCACGTTAATTGCAGTGTCCGGAGCATAAGTTCTTAAGTAAAGTTCCTTTAGCAAACAAACACGTCCCATAGGTACTATGACTGGTTCTTAGCCAATTTGTTTTTACCATTGAATCGGTAAAGCGAAGATAATTTCTGAGTCCACTGTACTTCTTGCAGCGTACGGGTGGGTGTGCTTCCGCAACTGCAGCGCTCATGTGACTCGTATCACATGACCACCGGCACCGGCAGGCGATCACAATGCATTGCAAAACTCACGTAAACTGGGCTGCGAGTTACGCCGCGCAACTTTAGCATTACTATCGCGTTTTTATTGACATAAAACGTATTGCACAATACAATTAACAACGTTGGTATGTATAACGCATCTTCTGCTGGAATGTAGAAAAGATTTGTGTTGGCTTGGTTAAGGGGCTGATTCAAGAAAGAGATTAAGCTATGTGTGGAAGTTTGCATGCAGTTACGAATACAAAATATAATAATTACTGGTTATTTGTAAGATCAATCAAATAAATCAAAAGTTAAAGTTAAGTTAGTTAAGTAACGTAAAAAATTATGATTGCCTTAATTATTACTTATGACTTTAAATTAATTAATTTAATTACAGTAATATAATAATATAGTAATGTAGAGTTTGTTATAAAGTTTAGTATCTAAACTACTTTCCAGTTGTTGTATTAGTTTAGGCCAATTAAATAATTAATAATAAAAAAAAACATTAAATATATTTAATGTTTTTTTCTATTGCATTGGTGTGGAGAAATAAAGAGTATATAGTATATACGTTATGTTTATCTATCTATTACTTTTAGGGCTAGAATCAAACGCGAACTATTTAATTTTTTTTCTAAAAGAGACCGTAATCATGACTCTCTAAATTTTCATTTATCAATCTACGTCTATTTACTCTATTTTATTATACACTCAAACAAATGTTTTAATTCATATAAAATACGGAGTAAAATAGATTAGCATAGCACTTTAACTTATGTGTTTATTTTTATCAGTCCTATAAGGAAATGTTGAAAACGGGGTGTACCTATACGGGCTGATTGCATTGGTTATTATTGTGTTGAAAATATAATCATAGGGGTACAGAACAATGAGATACTCGTGTAGATGATGTTCAACAATCGTGGCATGAAATAAAAAATAATGATTGCAAGACACACGCCTTTGCAGGCTCTTGCTTTGAAAAGGGTCGAGAATATCAGACCTATATTATTAAATACAACACAACATGATCATTATGAACGTTTTTAACTGGGTATGAGACAAACCACCAAAAATGTGAAAAAAAATCAGCCATTCCATACATTTTCCTGAGAGCCAGTGAACTTTTTATAGAACGGCTGTTTTTTTTTCGGCTTAGCGGGTTTGTCACAATAAAAGTTCCATAATGCTAGGAGGTATACATACTCTGAACATTCTTGTTTATATGACTATTTTGAGTAAATAAAATTAATGAAGTACATGTTCAACTCTACGAGGCACTGTCGGAAGCCGAGTCGCTCGACGCGTTGAAGTAATATTTCCTTTTTAGGATAGGAAATAGGAACCCGAGACAAGCTGACGGTGTACCTTGACAGTGATATATGTATAAGGTACCTTTTTATTTTTCTTGCGGGATAAAGTGAAATGTCAAGTTTATTTGCATGAAATCGTAAATCAGCGCTTTTTCAAACAACTTCAATAGGTTTGTTTACTAAAAAAATATAATTAGTCCGTCAAATAGATTGTCAAAAAATATTAAACACGTATTTTTTCTTTCGTCAATTTAACAAAAATTTATGAAGATATAGCCCGTTAAAGTACCGCGTGACGTCACTAACCGCTATCAAATGTACCAGCTAGTGCCGTCACGAGCCCCCACTCTCAAACTTTGACAAGGTTTATCTTTGTCACTAACTTTTTGATTGATAAAAGAAAAAATACGAATCCAATTGTTTTAATAGTCTAATTGACGGACTAATTATAATAATGATTTTTATACCCAGTAAACATCCCTATTGCAAAGTTTCTCTATTCGACTAAATAGATGCACCGGTTGTAGCTACTGCCACGGTTTTGGCCATGATGTTAAAATTATTGCATACATAGATTATAAACAATGTATCACCATAAATATTGTTTGTGTGCATGTCAAACCTTGAAAATTTCTTTAAAAATATTATTTTAACACAACATTAAAATGTGAAGTGGCCAAAAATAACACTAAGATGCCAAAACCGGAGCATCTACCTTACGAGTATGCTTATGTATATTACGCGATTATTCCGCCAATTATAAATTGTTTTTGATGACTCTTCTTTTATTTGGTAGGTTGTACTTTAGAAGTGGTCCTGTTTAAATATAGGTTGAGTGGTTTTTGAAAAATCGACAGGAATCTAAAACCAGCACACATCAAATCGAGCGAATTCGAATTTTGTACGTGGAGTTGGTTGTGCTTTTTTTGGCGGATAATAGTTATTTCTTTATCGTTATCTTTAAAAAAGTATTTTTAGGTTAATATCGCAATACCATAGTTGCCTGCCACTGGCTTCTATTATTCTAAGTAGGTACTGTAGGTACACAAGAAAAAGTAATAAATAATTTAAATTAACAGCTATAAAACATCAGCGGTGTGCTTATTCGCGTTTTTTCCACGCCATCACAATTAAACTCACGGTGAGTTAAGAATTTTAGTTTCAATCTATTGTATGCCTTAAAATTAGTCATATGCAACTTTTTGTATAGCAATAAACACAAATGGTGAAATATCATGCGATGCTCAACTATTGTTTTGTAAACTTGCATTGCGTGTGATAAAATAACAGCTTTTTTATGACAGCTGATGTTTTCGTCTGGTGATTTCTGTGCTAGTCTTCTCAATGGATGTTTTGTTATTTAGAATTGTACTGAAAAGATTTATATATATACTCGTAAGCTTTAAGTATGTAGTCATGACAAAAGAATTTTAGGATGTTTTTTGCCTAACAAACAATATTTGTATATGTTAAAAATCTCAATACATGTTTACATTTAATAGTTGCAAATTTTAACAAATCCGAAAGCGTGTTTGATGGTTTATTGGTTTGTTCCTCTCGCACGCGGCAACGGAGCAACGGATTGACTTGATTTTTCGCATGCATATAGTTCAAAGGTCAGAAAGTGACTGCTACTTTTTATCCTGAAAAAATAAATGGTTCCTATAGGATGGCAAAAAAGCTAAAATAACACGCGGGCAAATACTAGTCAAAGATAAAGTTTCACAAAACCCTGGGTCTCAGGAAGATGAGATCAGCAAACTATAAAATCGAAGTGGTAATAGTCAAGGCGCGTAACACGCAGAGCAATAGCGATGAGTTTGAAAGGTCTTATTAAAATAAGTTTAGATTAACGAATTAGCAATCGAAGCCATGGTGGCCTAGTGATAATGACACTCGCCTTACAGTCGTGAGGTCGTGGTTTCAAATCCCGGTCCAATGAATTCCATGGAATTTATGTACGGAATTGTACACCAATAGATTTTCTGTGAAGGAAAACATTGTAAAGCAACTTGCATAGCAGTCCGTAGAAGAAATTTTATGGCGTATGTGAATCCACCAACCCGCACGGGGCCAGCGTGGTGAATATGGCCGAATTACCCTTCGTGGGTAGGCCTACGTCCTGCAATGGACTAAAGAGGCTGGTACAGTACAGAATACAAGAGAGAATACACTTCACAATACATTGTAAGCTTGAAGAAAAATGACACGTGAATATATAGATTTCGATGGGTTTGGAGTGGATTGGAGTGTTGGAACCAAGGCTACAATTTGTAACCAACATATCCAATGTGTGGCATTGTCACTCAGCGTGACAATGCTGCTAGCATGCAGGAAACGCTGCCAACTGGCAGTGGGCTTGAGCATTTGGATTAAATCTTTATACCTTCAAGGGATTGTGGATGACCCGATTGCTTTTTATGTAGCGGTAGTTTTACTAGTATTATGATTTGTTGCGTGCACTTGCCCATTAAAAACAAAAAAAAACTGAGAGGTGCTGAAAATAACAATAAAAACTACTCCGAAGTAATTTTGCGTTTATTAAAGACTTTGAAGGGTTACAGGCTATATCTTTTTAAAGAACGTTACATTTCATCAATTGGCGTAGAAATAATATTTTAGTAACACATCAAACGAGTCCAGGAATCTAAGATAGAGACCATATCAATTTACGGATAACGCACAAGGTGAGCCTCCCATTAAAAATGAGGTTAAACGGGTCATACAAATTATATGAATTTATTCCTCACGTGACTTTTGTAGGAGTTTTAAATATGCATTATTTTTAAAAATTGTATACTATAATAATAATTATCCTGTACGTGTAGTCATCATGACTAATGTGCCTATACTACGTTTCTACTATTTTATATAGTCATACTAAATACAATACAGGTTTATTCAGAAAGGATGTACAGTCAAACCTGGCTAACTGAGAACTGGATAAGTGAGAAACCTCTATAAGTGAGAGTAATTGCCAGGTCCCGTCATTTTACCCCTCAAATACCTCTATAAGTGAGATACCAAAACCTCTATAAGAGAGAGTCGTTTTTCCCTCATGGACCTCTATAACTGAGAGTACTACTTGTCTGAACCTCTATAAGTGACAGTTGAGGGTAATAAAACATCTGCACTTTATGACCCATTCTTAAATTTCGTGGAACTATATAACTTCCGTTGATTTCGGATCGTGTTCTATTCAAACTTTTTTTGTATTTTGTGGGAATAAGTAACATTGTTGTTGTATCGCATTTTTTTGGAATGGCCTCAATGGCGTGCGTTTATACTATGTTATTTATTGAAATAGTACTTTATTCAAAATTATTTTGTATTTTTCTTTCATCTACCTAACATTATTTTTGTATCACATTCTTTTGGAATAGCCACACGTCACACGAGCGTTTACACTATTTCATTGGTCAAACTTACTACAGTTGATAAGTATCAATTGAGGAGAAAGGTTCGGTGTCAATAAATAAATCCTTAGGAGTAAATAAAAAAATAGTTAAGTGATAAGCTTAAGACTGATATTGAATGCGTTCAAAAGTGGAAAATCTCGAAATAATATACGCAATGAATTTTATTTATAAGAATCCAACTTTTATAAAATAATAAAATCAAAAGACCCTATACGGTCTCAGTGCTCTTAGGACATGTATATATTAAAAAGATTCGACTTTTAAAATTTTTCCAATTTTAAAAAGCGCCTTACAGAATGAATAATTAATCATCTATGTTCAATTCTAACCAACACAACCCGAAAAATTAGTACCCTTATACTATTTATCGACATATTTATCATTCTTCACGGACGTAGATAGCTACAAACAAATTAGACGTATTTTTTAACCTCTATAAGAGAGAGAAGCCACTTCTGAAACTGGATAAGTGAGAAACCTGGATAAGTGAAAAACCTCTATAAGAGAGAATGAGATGGCGGTCCCTTCAACTCTCTCTTATCCAGGTTTCACTGTACTAAGGCGATAGGGAGTGATTCTGGGCATAATTATGAACAACGGTTACTTTGGAACCAACCTGAGATTTGATAAAAATCTGCTGTTTAATACATTTTGTCGATTTCAATTTGCAATTTCGTTTGGGACAGCAAATATTTTTTCTTGAATTCCGGGTTCGCCCCACAGTAAATGATGTTAATAATGACGATGTAAATACCTTTTTTTGGTTGAAAATGAGTGATAGCATGCTTTTGTTTCGTAGGAAATGAAAAAGAACTTCAAATTAATACTATTACATTGTTTTCAAACACGTTATCACACTATCTTCAAGGTATCCTCCTTAACTTAATTAATAAAAAATATTTTATCGTAGACCACATTATTGGGGATACAGAAAAATACAAAAAAAATATAGCTATCTATTTTGATACGAAATTATAATGATGAGTACCTACAATGGACGATTTTCATTCTTATTCAAAGCAAGCAAGCTACTTTTTCAGCAAGTTACTTTGTTCTGCTTAACCTTTTTGTATATTGTAAGTATACTATTTCACATTTAGTGAAATTCAAACATCGTCTAGACTCAACACTATTGCAAAAATGTTTGTAATTTCTAAACTAAACCTGCTTGTGTAGTGCAAACATTACGAGAATGTTGGATAACGGTCGTATTGTTGTCTACACGCATAATTTTACCATGGTCATTGTACAAAGTCTATAAGTTTCACTTTCTAACCTCTCAATCGATACAGCCATTGTAATTACATAATCTCATACTTTGGCACACATAATAATTGTAAAAACTACCAAGAATTTATTGATAGAGTACGAGTACAAATACATAGATAGATATATACGCGTGGATGACCCAAACAAATAGAAATAAAGACAGAACCACAGTAACAAAAAAAGCGTATCAGCTCATTTTGTATTTTTATTTCGACATTTAGGTAGTCTAAGAAAATAAAGGCGATAATTAGCGATCAGGGGATAAACGTCGCGTAGTTTTGAAAATGGGTACAGTTATACCTTGAGGTATCCAGATAAATATACTCAAAGTCCTCAAGGGTGGGGGGTGTGCTAAGGCTGTTGAGGGGGTTTGAAGTTATGCTAGCACTATGTTTTCTTAACGCTTTGACTTTGTATGAGAAAAAAGATGTGCTTTACATACTTAAATAGCTATGTACACGTTGTTATGATTTCATTATTTTTAGACTTTAGATAATAGTGAAAACCTGCATAATACTAATAGAAGCGATAGAAAATAGATAATGTAATAGTTCATAAATATGTTGATTTACTTAAGCATCTCATCTAAAATACAACAGTAGTTTTTGGCGCGAAACATTTTTACAATTTGACATTTTAACAAAAAAAACGTATATGCAAACAAAGACAAAAGATATTAGTTTCGTCCTGTTCACATTTCATAATTGCACATCTCGCCCTCTTACTTTTGTAATTATTACTATTTAGCGCCCTGTCTAGTTATATACATACTTCACTATGCTCAGAACCAATTTTAATCAATTAAAAAACTGAAGAGCGTTATTGCAGCAATTTCATCTAGGAATGAGTGTTATCATGTGTTTTCCCAGTAACAGTGATCTTTTTGTTTTCCACTGTTATAAAGCTGGACCGGTTGGCGTCCTCATCGGGAAATGTCAAGGCTGTCATTGTGTTCGCCGGTCACATGATTCGGTCGCAAGCACGGATGTAAGAAAGAAGAGGATTCGCAAAACATGTTGAAAATCGGAAGCCAAGAAAATGGCAAATGCCCACCGACAACAGGTTTCTAAATGCACGGAGTATTTCTCTGACTATATTTAGGTATATGTACTCATTAAGACCAACTTTTACTATGAAACTAACTCTGAAATAAATCTAAATGCTAACAAGAATCATCTGTTTGGAATAAAGAACAGTCAGTCAATGAATGTTGTTTAAAACTTGCACTGATTTTTAGACAAAGTTAATGGATAGCTGATATCTAACAGGTATGCCTGTCGTAAATAAAAACATAATGTACAATGCAAGACATAACTTGGAAGAAACGAATAGTAATTTCGGCAAAATGACGGACAGAGTCCGTCTTACGCAAGAGGTCCCGTAGACACGTCGCCACAATCGTATGTCCGATATGTTTATGTTAGTTTCACTAAACATACATAATTGTTGACACGGGCCTCTGGTCACGGGATGGGGCTTATTTTCCAAAGTGGGTAGCGACTTTACTTCTAATCCATGTACTAGGTACATCCGTGGTCGCAAGGCTGAGACGCGACTGCTAATATTTAAGCTATTTCGATTACGTGGAAATCTTGGAATTGACCGACAGCATGCCGGACGTCGATCGGATTTGTAGTATCCGATGCCGATACGATTTTATAAGCATTTATTAGTTTTTGATTAACTCTTGTGAGAAAAGCGAAGATTCAATGAATCAAATGGATATTTTGGGTAAACATTGTAGGAATAGGAACCCTAGTAAAAGTATGTTTTGTGTAAATTAATTGAAAGGCATTAAGTCGAATGGCGTTGATATATAATTATTTTTCGCAATGGCAAAACCGCTTTCCAGATTGTACAAAATTCGAATATTTGGCTAGAATTGTTCACATTATAATTGTTGATTTTTCTGTAAAATTTAAATAGGACCACTTCGAGAGCATACCCTTTCGAACTAATAAAAGAATTTTTCGATTCGGTTTACAATTGGCGCAATTATCAATGAACATACACAAAAAAATACATAGACGAACATAAAACCTCCTTTTTTATGGAAGTCGGTTAAAAATAGATAAGTATGATAAATATCAACAGTATTAAGGTTTAATAATTATATTTCGCAAAAAATAGCAAGCCGACTTCCATCGTGTACAAAATTCGAATATGTGGTTCGCTCGAACGGTACATCCATTCGTACAATTTATAAAATTATAATGAAACCACCTCGGATTAATACCCTTTCGAACTATAGAATAATTTTTTGATTCGGTTCACAATTGACAAAAATATCGATGAACTTACATAAAAAATACATACAGACGAACATAGAACCTCCTCCTTTTTGGAAGTCGGAAAAGTATGCTAATTGATTAGAAATAACCCTGTATATTTCTATAAAATACATATTTTGCAAACTTTTTACATTCAATCAATAACTTTACCGATATCGGTGTCGTATAGTGAAAATACACTAATTCCAGTCTGTTCACCAAATAAAGGCAATCGAAGAATAACTGAGATTAGTGCAAGTTCTCACATACACTTGTCAAATAAAAATGATCTTTATCACGTATTCCGTAAGGTAAGTTTTGTGTTTTTAAAGATATAGTCACGTAAGCATTTTTATACGGATTCTACGAGAACCTAAGTAAGACATTATGACAAAGATTACAGCTTTAGTTAATTTGTAAGACGTGTGGGATGGAACGGATCTCTATTCTATTTGGAACCGATTGAACAAAGAAGCTGATTTTAATATCAAAAACATTAAATTTTCCTTTCAATTTACTTAGTAAGAATGATCTAAGTACAGATATTTATAAAATTGAAATCTCTGGGAGTTTAAATAGTCAATGTTTTATAATGTATTACAACATAAATATGTAACATTTATATGTTACCATATAATATGAAAAACATGGAAGAAGAGAATATTTCTGAAACAACTATAATGTGTCCTATTGACCAAACGCTATTAAGACTTAATAGAGTTTAGTTGGTAGGTTTTTTTAATATGTACATTTTTTGAATAGGTAAGTACATAAAAAATTGGCATTTGGATAGCACAATTATAAAATTGCTCCGTATAATAATATAATTGAAAGTCATAGACTTAGGCATTTCATTTCATTTTTGCAAAACAGATGAATTATTAATTGTGATCATATATAACATTTATTAATAACTATCTTTTGCAAGCGGCTTCGGCTGCGTGATATTTTGATTGTTGTGCTATCCCATAGGAACCTTATATTTTTCCGGGTTAAAAAGTACTCAATGCCAGTCTTCAAACTTTAATCTTTATTCGTGCTAACAAACACACTTCCAGATTTAGCTATAATAATTTATTATTAGGATAACTCTATACGTACTTATTTACGAGAAACTCATTACGTTTCAGTATTTAACAGTTAGGTAAAAGTATAATGTGAGTCATATTCATATTGTTATTTAGGTCGGGTGGCTAAAAAACTGACACCAGGACTAGCCACTTGGCCTACAAGAACTTACTTTTTATTACAGCATCTTAGCGCCATCTACACGAATTATGAAGAAGCCAATATCATCAGAACTAAGTTGAGTTTAAGTTTTTGTTTAGCAAAGTAGTAGCAAGTTCCAAGTTAGCTAAGTAACGTTATTGGTGTCTAACAGCTGTTGCAAAGAGGACGCAATAGATGGCGCAAATCAAAATAAACACTAAGTTCATTTTCTTACTATTATAGTAATTAATATAATTTATAATGATTGAATTAACGTTTGTAAATATCTATTTCTAAAATAGAAAGTACTAAAAATTTAAAAATAACCTAATTTTAGACATTAGTCTATTTTATCACTACATAGTATAAAACAAAGTCGCTTCCCTATCTGTCTGTCCCTATGTATGCTTATATCTTTAAAACTACGCAGCGGATTTTGATGCGTTTCTTGTAAATAGATAAAGTGATTCAAGAGGAAGGTTTATATGTATAATATACCTGTGTGAAGCCGAAGCGGGTCGCTAGAAGAAAATAAATTAATCGTCAAACTATTAAGTCAAACGAAAATTATAAGGAGCCCGTTGATGTCTTTTGTGTGGAAGAACAAGTTTGACGCAGTACACTTCACCAAGCATAGTAACATTATAATTATGTAATAAAATAGAAGTTTTCTATAATCAGAAAAGATGTATTTAAATAGTTAATTTGAAATTTCACCTAATAATCTGCGCGTAAAAATTAAAACCTTCGCGTTGAGTCAGCTGATTTCACTTTTGGAAAGCTAAGTAAATTAATTAAATTTATTACATTTGCAGTGTAGATTACAGGGCTTGTGCTTATTCATCGTAGAAATAAAAAATAGGAATATACATTGTACGGTAGCACCGTATAAAACATGGCGTATCGAATAAGGTCGGTTCGTGTACTAGGTACATGACAAAAAACAACAAACAAAAAACTTTGAATAACTTTTTTTTGTTATAAAATTTAGGATTAAAATAGTTTAAAACAGTGTTGAAAATAACTTAGCATAGTCATATTCTGTGCATATAACATAGGTCTCCACTATAAATCTCCAATAACACGCTTCCAATTGGAAGCGGTCTGCATCCAGCGCGGTCTTCTTCGTGTCTCCTCGTGGGTGGACGTCCTACGCCTACCTACTGTAACAAACCTATCCTGGGACGCCTAAATTGTAACATGCCTAGCCTATCCTGACGCCGAAATGTAACATGCCTAGCCTAACCTGCCTAATAAACCTCATCATTTATAAACCTAAGAAGTGTAGAACCTATTTTAAGAAACCTGTCTAAATTGAAATGTCAGATTAAATGATTTAAGAAACTTCATTTGCTTTCAATGGTTCCTAGGTGTTTGACATACTAGCTACGCGTCCTGGTTCCACCTGTCTATGATGAAATTATAAATTTAACCTCATGAAAGAAATATCCTAAGATATTTAGAAGGTATTAAATATCGATACAGATATTCAATAAGATCTCAGCTTACTATTTGTATAGATAAATAATAAGATATGAATACTATCATTTTTGAACTTTTGAAGTTCACAACGTAATAATTCTCACCTAGCGCCATCTGCTTTATTAGTTTTCTGCTGTGAGATTCCTATCTTAATCATCTAGTTTATTTACCTATTTATACGTTAGTTTGGCCAGTGTTCGTCTTGTGATAGACCCTGCGTTATAGACCGCATAAACCCTAGGTAAAGGTGATTCGAAATACATAGCTACCTAATTGATTACCTAAGTTCAGAACAAAAACCCTAGGTTTTATCTATTTTGAACTTGAAAGTATATTACTAATCTCAGAGTGAAATGCAGTACCTAACTAATGTCTCAAGAGCTATATAGAAATAGTGATTCTAGAGCTTCTCTGTTATAGATGGTGTTAACTTAGAATATTTGTGTATAACGTAAACAAGCTTCAATAAAGCTAGGTATAAAATATTAATTTAGTTGCTTAAGAAAATATTAGACATGAGGTGAGAAGGAAATTCCATTAAATTAGTACTTTAGAACAAAGAAACTCTATTATTGAACTAATATTATTATCAAACTACGAATATAATAAAAGATTGGAATGCCAGAAAGAATAGTATTAATTTATTTCTGACAATTAATTTTAATATTTTAAATTTATTCAATTTTATTTAGGTATCAGAGATTTATTTTATTTTATGTTTATCTCTGATTATTTAGTCATGGCGCTCGAGAGAGCTGAAAACCATGAAAATGACTCTACTCTGCTTTCGTAAATCTAACGCCATCCTGGAAAAAGGAAGCAGGAAAGAAAACCAGGAGTCGCGAGTGTGTCTGTCTAAGATCAGTCAACTTATCTACATCACTTCATAAAGTCAGGAAAATCATAAATCTTGCATGAATTCCAGAGTGTTCTCAAGAAAAGCTCCAAGATTACTATAGATAAAGGTTCGAGAATCGACTTCGCCTTGTAAAATAATATTAAAATCAATAAGCTATCAATAGCTTTATTTCAAAGTGATCAGAATTTACACTCTTATACGGACACGGGAAATCCCTCCATTTCGGAAATGAGAAACACTGGCCCAAGCTCTATCTGGCTTCAAGAGTTCTGCACACTAATGAAAATACAGCATTGATCGAGTAGCACTTACGGCTAGTATTAAAATAATGAGATGTAGCAATAATAAGATATAGCAATAGTCGACTCTTCAATCCCCGTAATATAAATAAATGACATTTTATCTATGAACACTCTGTCCTTCGCAAATTGTACGAGTAGGTAAAGCACGTCATGTCTGGAAATTTCTCAATTTCTGGAGATTCTCAATCCGCATAGAATATAATATCTTAAGATTTTATGTTCACAAATAGTCGAAGCTGAAAAAGACAAATAATTAAAACATTTGTAATTCATACATAGAAATAATAAAGGACGAGGTTTAGAAGCTTCTATCTTCTACTCGTGAATAAATGTTCGATGAAGGATAGTTTCGTCAGTAACATACTTCTATAGAGTAGGAAACATCGTAAGTCAACTTATGCAAGACCGCCATAGGAACCTGAAGATGTGTGTGTATTTATTATCCCGCTACAAGTCAGAGTAGATAATATTGCCTTGTTTCTGTGGAGTAGCGTAGCGTCGTAAGCAACTCGTTCACACTCATAAAAGAATAAATACGCATGAGAATCCTCCATACCGCATTTCAGTAAGACGGATATAGGCCTATCTTCCTATGAAAGACCTCCTCTTTTCCTCTGAAGTCCATTTGTACATTAATTCAACAGTAAATCATCCAGAAGACTAATGCAGTGCTGATCAGGACGAATTTTAACCGCAAAACATATTCTATATCTACATTGAGTCTTATCTATTTAAAAAGAGATACAATTATACGAAACCAAATCCTTTAGGAAAATCCTCGTCCTTCGATCGAAAACAACTTTCTTCCAACTTGAGATTCTAAGGTCTGGAACTGTTTTTCCCAAGGTTTTAGCTGGAAAGCAACCTCCATTCCTTTTCTGCGCGCGATTATTGGTTTTATATCGCTTCATAAGCTAAATAACTCAATTATAGCTGTAATAACTGAAAAATAAAAACTCCAAATTTTCTCAAGTGAAGTCCCTCCTGTCAGTCCCGTCAAATTCTCTGTTCTTTCTTTTTTTTTCTCTTATTTTAAATTCTCAATTTCTGCAAAGAGTTTTCATACCTAGATTGAAGTTCTGTTGCTTTTCTAAAATGTATTTATTTTCCTGCTTGTTTGTAAATCATTTGAATGGAAAGTTTCTTTAGATAACATTAGAAAGAATTATAACCTCATGCGAGATACTCTTGACCTACAAGAATGCCTTATTCCTATGCCTAATTACTCAGATGTGGACGATCAAACCATCTGAGGTTTGTTACAGCACCCCCCAAAATTTTCGCAGATGAAAAGATGTTGGTAAACATCTAAATCGAAGTAAATTTTCCTAAAAAAATTATAATAACTTTAAATTTAATCAAGTGCATAATTGTATTTATCAAAATTCGAGTTCCAACAGTGAAATTATATGTTTCGAATGTGAATGTATCCCTACTACAATATGCGAAAATGGTTTTATACCAGTCTACAGACAATCGTCTTAAAACCTCCTACTCTCAGTTTGATTACATATCTACCATGAAGAAAAATCGCCTTCCCCACTAAATTGTTATAATCTGCAAGGAAGTTCTGGTTCGGTGACAGAAACGGAGCCCTCGTAAGGGAATTCTGTTTTGAGGTAGAACCGACCTGAATGGTCGCATGTTGAGTAGTCTCAGCGAACCAATCTTCCGTTCGGAGATTTTCCCAACATACCCCTTCCAAACTACACGAATTGTCCATGAAAAAGGAAAATAATTCCGCATGGCATCAATGTCCCGCCAAGAGTGAATAGTTTAATTCCAATTATTTATAAACTGGAGCATGTGCAGTGTATCAATTCAGAGGTTCCTACCTTGTGGAGTAAAGATCCTTATGAAATCAACTTATGTTGATGGATTGCCTGCTGGCCTACTCCTAACACCACACTCCTTCATAAAGATCTATTTGTTCAAGTGATAGTCAAAACTCGAACCCTGACAAACCGCTTCAAATCCCAGCAATGCTATAGTCGTTTAGTCCCTCTCGTACTGATTTAATTTTGTCAGTCAATGTCACAGTGATATTCGTAACAATATATTTTTTTTACTATTTGTCATCCCTAATTCTCGCTAAACACCTTTCACTATCTTCACGCCAACTTCACGACGTAGCATCACCTTTTGAACTTAAAGCGAGCCAATATTTGCACATTCCCCTTTACACCCCATAGCAAAATATTTAAAATACATCCACACTCTCGTAATAAACTTCTACCTCACTATCTTTACTAAAATATTAACAAGTTGAAGGTTAATTATTATTTGAACCTTGGTTAAATTTTTAATTTTAATTTTATCCTGCCTTTTTTACGTGACAAGTATTCAGCCTCGTGCTTACTTTCCTACTTGCATTTATCTACGTAAGCTCAATTACTTTAACAATGTGCAAATAAAATTAAATGACAAAATGTTCAATAAAGAAAATTATTTTTCCAAATTGTTTTTAGTTATTACAGCCTACAGAATGGCTTCACTCACTAACAAATTTGAATTAGATAATAATGTGTCAATATGCCCAAGTTTTCAAGTAAGTAAAATTTACACTCTACTAGTGGAAAGGATCTCTTCCATATGGTTAGAGAAACCAATTCCTGGCGCGGCTTTGCTTGGCCATGAGAGTTCTACCTACTCGAATCCCGACATATCTCCACGCGTATAATTTTTGGTAATGATCAATATATTGAAACATAAGTTAAGCCAATCTATCGAGCTCACACTCTACTTCCTTCAAACTAGCAAATCATCTTTGAATTCTTTAATGAACATTTAAAATCAATTTTTCAATATGAACACGAACATGAACTTGATTTTTATGTTGCAAGTCTTTTATTTTAATAATGTGCTATTTTTCGTTTTCTAAAAATATTAAATTTTATTATATTGGTGTAACTGATTTTTAAACATCTAGCAAAAGTATACGACTGAATTTTAATTAAATTTCAGATAAAGAAAACTATTTGTTGATTTACTTAGTTTAGTTTTCAGTATCATTGCTCACTTCAATCAATAAAACAGAATTGAAATCTACGTTATTGCATTACATTCACTTACTTTGGCTTACTGTAACATCTTAAATCAAGTATCCTCACATCTATGTTTTAATCCGTTAAGTAATTAACAAGCCAGTAAAAGATACGCTAACAACAAGAGTTGATTTGATTGATGATCGACCATTTTAAAACCCAGCTTACTTTACTCACTTTAAGTGCATTTACTATTACAGTTTACCTGAATATTAATCGCTGAAGATTTAGCTTTGAATAATCGCTGAAGATTTAGCTAACACCTATTTACATTGATTATGACTGATGTCTAAGAATAATAATAAGGTTACTATATAAGCCTACTATCTTAAAAGATTGAGCAAATGTTCCACCCCCCTGACTAGAATTTCCTTGCTTTAATTTATAAATCTACCTTTTATTTGATCAACTCTTTCGTCCCCTTTTTTTTTTTTGAATCGCGAAAAGTCTACGTTTGACCACCAACTTCCCTGATGATAAACAACCTCGCGGACGCAGATGAAGCTCACTGAGCTAGAAGATACCTATTCACACTAAATACTACTATTTTTTTTAGAATTCATGTTGTATTACTGAGTCTTAGTTTATTTGATTGATTTTATTAACTAAGCCCAGTTGTTTTCTTTTCTTTAAACTCGCCATATATTTACTTAAACAATTACTTATTTAAACAACTAAATTTATTTTCCCTTCTTTACGCCTTTCCAGATACCTACTACAAAGACAAATTATCTATTCCCCAAATCATCTTATTTTAAGTAAAATTATTTAACAGCCGAATCATTTTGTAATAATTATTCAGCTATCATAACCTCAAACTATAACTGATAGATTTCCAATAAAATACATTTTTAACGTATCTTTCACTGTTAGACAACTTTGATATAATTTTGATAACAACACAATGTAGATTAGCCCAATGTTTATTTTATTTAATAACATCTCTAATTTTCCTGTAAGCAATTTAGTTAAACAGCCTGTTTGTTAGATTGAATTATTAAATTGATCTACTTGCTAACTTCCAGTGGTAAAAATAGTAAAATATAAATGTCCAAAAAATCAAAGTCATTCCGTAACCTACTAAAACAAATCTTAATCAATGAAAAATATTTAAAAAAAAAATATTTTGATTTACAAAGTCGTAAGTTAAAATTGTTAAGTATACTCTATCCCCGGTTTTCTAGTCTGCAATAAAATTATATAACCGAATCAACTCCCTGCGTTTCCTATTTTAAAATATAATATACTTTGCTTTGTCTGTATAATTACTCATCATATCTTTTATTATAAATTGAAAATATTTACTATCTACAATTATTCAAGCTATACTTATACATGAAACAATAAATTATATTATAAACACTAAACTACTATACCATATTTACTACAAACACATTACATGAGTGACGAATGATCCTTGGCTAGACCCCTTATTTTTGTAACCTGAACGAAATAATTACCCATGGTACAGAATGCTTGCTATTGTTTGCAGTCTTTTTATAAAACAAACCACCCCCCAACGTTTTAATCTATTAATACCCTAAGATAATGATTTACCTGAAAATTGATGAGATATTTGTTACCTTGTCTAATGAACTCACGATTGAAATTATTGCGTAACCCTAGTTATCACTAACCTATAAATTTCGAATCACCATCGTCTCCATTTCACAGCAACAAATTGTGTTCAGATAGTCTGACTACTGAACACAGTCCTATAATAAACCTGAATTGACTTGCCTAAGCAAAGTTAAACTAACAAATCTAATATTTATGAGTTCTGACTATATTCCATTTTCACGAAAATATTTAAACATATTTTTATAATAAAACGAATAGTTTCTATTGCTAATCCTGGTCACGGCACCAAATTGTAACAAACCTATCCTGGGACGCCTAAATTGTAACATGCCTAGCCTATCCTGACGCCGAAATGTAACATGCCTAGCCTAACCTGCCTAATAAACCTCATCATTTATAAACCTAAGAAGTGTAGAACCTATTTTAAGAAACCTGTCTAAATTGAAATGTCAGATTAAATGATTTAAGAAACTTCATTTGCTTTCAATGGTTCCTAGGTGTTTGACATACTAGCTACGCGTCCTGGTTCCACCTGTCTATGATGAAATTATAAATTTAACCTCATGAAAGAAATATCCTAAGATATTTAGAAGGTATTAAATATCGATACAGATATTCAATAAGATCTCAGCTTACTATTTGTATAGATAAATAATAAGATATGAATACTATCATTTTTGAACTTTTGAAGTTCACAACGTAATAATTCTCACCTAGCGCCATCTGCTTTATTAGTTTTCTGCTGTGAGATTCCTATCTTAATCATCTAGTTTATTTACCTATTTATACGTTAGTTTGGCCAGTGTTCGTCTTGTGATAGACCCTGCGTTATAGACCGCATAAACCCTAGGTAAAGGTGATTCGAAATACATAGCTACCTAATTGATTACCTAAGTTCAGAACAAAAACCCTAGGTTTTATCTATTTTGAACTTGAAAGTATATTACTAATCTCAGAGTGAAATGCAGTACCTAACTAATGTCTCAAGAGCTATATAGAAATAGTGATTCTAGAGCTTCTCTGTTATAGATGGTGTTAACTTAGAATATTTGTGTATAACGTAAACAAGCTTCAATAAAGCTAGGTATAAAATATTAATTTAGTTGCTTAAGAAAATATTAGACATGAGGTGAGAAGGAAATTCCATTAAATTAGTACTTTAGAACAAAGAAACTCTATTATTGAACTAATATTATTATCAAACTACGAATATAATAAAAGATTGGAATGCCAGAAAGAATAGTATTAATTTATTTCTGACAATTAATTTTAATATTTTAAATTTATTCAATTTTATTTAGGTATCAGAGATTTATTTTATTTTATGTTTATCTCTGATTATTTAGTCATGGCGCTCGAGAGAGCTGAAAACCATGAAAATGACTCTACTCTGCTTTCGTAAATCTAACGCCATCCTGGAAAAAGGAAGCAGGAAAGAAAACCAGGAGTCGCGAGTGTGTCTGTCTAAGATCAGTCAACTTATCTACATCACTTCATAAAGTCAGGAAAATCATAAATCTTGCATGAATTCCAGAGTGTTCTCAAGAAAAGCTCCAAGATTACTATAGATAAAGGTTCGAGAATCGACTTCGCCTTGTAAAATAATATTAAAATCAATAAGCTATCAATAGCTTTATTTCAAAGTGATCAGAATTTACACTCTTATACGGACACGGGAAATCCCTCCATTTCGGAAATGAGAAACACTGGCCCAAGCTCTATCTGGCTTCAAGAGTTCTGCACACTAATGAAAATACAGCATTGATCGAGTAGCACTTACGGCTAGTATTAAAATAATGAGATGTAGCAATAATAAGATATAGCAATAGTCGACTCTTCAATCCCCGTAATATAAATAAATGACATTTTATCTATGAACACTCTGTCCTTCGCAAATTGTACGAGTAGGTAAAGCACGTCATGTCTGGAAATTTCTCAATTTCTGGAGATTCTCAATCCGCATAGAATATAATATCTTAAGATTTTATGTTCACAAATAGTCGAAGCTGAAAAAGACAAATAATTAAAACATTTGTAATTCATACATAGAAATAATAAAGGACGAGGTTTAGAAGCTTCTATCTTCTACTCGTGAATAAATGTTCGATGAAGGATAGTTTCGTCAGTAACATACTTCTATAGAGTAGGAAACATCGTAAGTCAACTTATGCAAGACCGCCATAGGAACCTGAAGATGTGTGTGTATTTATTATCCCGCTACAAGTCAGAGTAGATAATATTGCCTTGTTTCTGTGGAGTAGCGTAGCGTCGTAAGCAACTCGTTCACACTCATAAAAGAATAAATACGCATGAGAATCCTCCATACCGCATTTCAGTAAGACGGATATAGGCCTATCTTCCTATGAAAGACCTCCTCTTTTCCTCTGAAGTCCATTTGTACATTAATTCAACAGTAAATCATCCAGAAGACTAATGCAGTGCTGATCAGGACGAATTTTAACCGCAAAACATATTCTATATCTACATTGAGTCTTATCTATTTAAAAAGAGATACAATTATACGAAACCAAATCCTTTAGGAAAATCCTCGTCCTTCGATCGAAAACAACTTTCTTCCAACTTGAGATTCTAAGGTCTGGAACTGTTTTTCCCAAGGTTTTAGCTGGAAAGCAACCTCCATTCCTTTTCTGCGCGCGATTATTGGTTTTATATCGCTTCATAAGCTAAATAACTCAATTATAGCTGTAATAACTGAAAAATAAAAACTCCAAATTTTCTCAAGTGAAGTCCCTCCTGTCAGTCCCGTCAAATTCTCTGTTCTTTCTTTTTTTTTCTCTTATTTTAAATTCTCAATTTCTGCAAAGAGTTTTCATACCTAGATTGAAGTTCTGTTGCTTTTCTAAAATGTATTTATTTTCCTGCTTGTTTGTAAATCATTTGAATGGAAAGTTTCTTTAGATAACATTAGAAAGAATTATAACCTCATGCGAGATACTCTTGACCTACAAGAATGCCTTATTCCTATGCCTAATTACTCAGATGTGGACGATCAAACCATCTGAGGTTTGTTACACTACTTAGTTCTTTTCGACCCCATCAGTCCTCTGCCTACTGCTACACAACAAACACCATTAATAAAATTATGAATCATGTTACTAGGCGGTCGACACCTAACTTCGTCTTTCTTTATCTTATTAACTTAGTCGTATTATATTCTTACATAATACTATCAACTTGTTAAAATATGACCCATCTAAAGCATGGTGTATGCTGTATGTGACAAGGTCCTCGTGTTGATTGCAAAGAAGAGTTTTCCGCATCGTCGCGTCGCGTTGTACCGAAATATTGAAAACTTAACATTAATTTACTAGTTATAAATAAAAATAAAAAAACTGGTATATATTTCAAACCTTTATTTTCAAATTTTTAACTTTCAAGTTAGTGTAACAGTGTTTTAAATAGCATACTTCCAACATTTATTGTATTTAGTACTTTTGACTTATAAACGTATGAATCAAGCATGACGTATGCTGCAGGTATGTAACAAGCGTGTGCCGGTTGCAAAGAAGGCACAACTCTTCTTTGCTTCATGTCGAAATATCGAAAACTTAACATTAATTTACTAGTTATGTATAAAAATCTGGTAAATAAACTTTTATACGTCAACATGGTATAAAACAGTGTTTTAGATGACATACTCCCAACAGGCATTCGTAAGTTCGTATAGGCCGGGTGGCTAGCCCTGGTGTCAGAGTTTAAAAGCCCCCTCAAAGCCTCTGACATGGTAAAACGGTTAAAACAACCGGGACCTACAATTTAACGTGTCATCCGAGCCACGGTAGCGCTCAGTTGTAAATGCCACTCGCGGTCACCCATCCGACGACTGACCGTGCTAACGTTGCTTAACTTCGATGATCGCTAACGAACATCTATTCAAACACGCTATTAGCGCTACATTCATTGTATTTAGTACTATTAACTTGTAAACGTATGACCCGTATAAAGCATGGAGTATGCTGTATGTAACAAGGTCCTTGTGCCGGTTGCGTGGAGGCGCGCGGGCGCAGGCGGAAGTGAGAACCGAAAGAAAGTACTCGCGCCAACCGGTCGCGATAGTGGGCCACCTGAGCTCGAGCCTTCAACTCATTCATCGACTCAGCAATCATGATAGACGACAAGCCATCTTCAAATAACATGCTCTTTTTGGCCGACGAACCGAACCGGAGGAGGTACTCAATTCGACGCGTATATTTATATTTTTTTTATGTATAACCAGGCATAACTTTTTTCATAGTAGTCTGATTTCAATAAATATTGGAAAGAGTTCGAAATTGGTCCCATTAAAATCTTATTGAAATTTTGTTTTGAATTTTTTTTTTTGATAAATCAACAATAATGTGATAAATGGTGCGAAATTTTCGCGAATTCTGTATTCGGGTGAAGTCGGGCATGCTATTTTTGCAAAAATAAATTATTACCATAAAATATTAGTGACAAGGATTAGATATTTACTAAGAGATGGCGATATTTGTATGATATTTTTTAAAAGGTGCGAACGGAAGACGTAAATAGCTCTGGGAGAATATGGTGGTCAATTGAGTTCGAGTCTTCAACTCATCGATTGACGGAGCAATCATGCTACACGACAATTAATCTTCAAATAAATTTCTTTTTTTCCCCTAAAAGGTAGGTGACAAAGAGACGAGAGGAGGAGGAGATACTCTAATATATTTATAGGATAATTGAGGCGTATTTTACTAAATGACAATGAGTAGTTTTGTAGCGACAATTGTTATTTTTGTCGTTCTATAGTTTAAACTTGGTATTTATGTAAGTATAAAAAAAAGAAACCGAATTCTCCCATTTTTTTAGATGTCGGTTTCTATCATCATAGGTTGGTTTCATTTCATTGTCAATCAACCAGCAACTGGACCAACCTGGCGATTATGGTCCAAAAACGCCTAGAATAAGCCTATGTTCAACATTGGACTATTAAACAGTGACACATAGAAATATTTATTACATAAAAAAATTACAAACAAAAGTTAATCAAATTTATAAAGAGTAAGTGGCTACTCTACTCTGTGATGTTATAGTCATGGGCCAAGTTAACCACGTTAATAGTTTTTCTGTGACAAAATATGTTGAAACAAAAAAATGACAAAAAAAGCATAAAAAGGACAAAAACACATAAAAATTACCATCATACGTATTGATGACCATAAAATAGGTAAAATCAGAGGGTCGCGAAGGTCCACGTATGTACGAAATTCCTTCGGCTGCTTCGACGAATGAGTCGCAGATTCCAAAACTAAATTTTATGTAATCAAAATATAATTAAAATAAAACATTATTTGTTTAAATCTACTGTTAGTTTATACTCTACCGAACATTCCCGTTATTGCAAACTAACTCGCATAAATTCACCGCTAGGTACACTGCAAGTCATACTACACACACTTGAAGTTCAACTTATGGAAGTATTTTCACTTAAACATAAAAAGGCAAACAAATAAAGACAAGTGCTAATACAAAAGTTTCAGGTTTTATGTCATTTAAGTTGGTTTGGCGTTGCCATTCAGCGTGATAATGCTGTCGACATACTGGGTACGCTGCCAACTGGTACTGGGTTTGAGCATTTACCTCTAGATTATCTTTAGACCTCCAACGGCCTGTGGATTCGCTTATTGATTTGTATGTAGTAGAACCTTAGGTAGGTATGTAGTATTGTATTTTTTGTAGTTAGCTTCACTAACTTGTTAAGTACTTTAGGAATGAGAAAATGAGATCTCAGATATGCAGATGTTTCTAGTATCTCAAAGTGGGTTATGCTCTGTTGTAGGAACATTAACCCTAATTATAAACTATTTCCCGTAAGCAATTTCACGCGTTATTATTCATAGAAAAACTCAAATTAAATTGAATTTTGAAATCAAAATTATATTCTGTAATACTAACTCAATAAGACAAGCCAAAGACTAACAGCATTAATTTAAACATAAAATTGAAGCATGTATAACACTTAAAAGGTCTCAATGCTTGTCTACAACCATTGCATTACCACCTTGAACTTATTGTATATTGTAAAACAGTTGTAAGAACAAAATAGAGCATTTATGACAGTGATGAGCTTTTTGAGAAAAAAATAACAGATACGCTAGAAAAGGTTACAAGTTGGCTCGAACACTTAAATTTAACAGTAAATATTCATAAAACTAAATTAATAGAATTTAGGAATCACAAAAGAAAACCGTTACAGTTAAATATAATAAATAAAAGCACAGAGGTAGAGATAGTAAATAAAACAAATTTCCTTGGTGTGACAATAGATGAAAATTTAAACTGGAAAGCTCAAATTAGTAAAATAAACAGTAGAATCAATAAATATATTCACTCATTGTACATATTAACAAATGTGTCATCTAAAAAAATTGCGATAAACGCTTATCATGGCTACATTTATCCTCTTTTAAGTTATGGGGTTATATTTTGGGGAAACTCCGCAGAAGTGGAATCAACATTTTTATTACAAAAAAAATGCCTCCGTGCAATATTCAATCTAAGAAACGTTGATTCTCTTCGTAAAATATTTGTAGAATATCAATTTATGACGCTAACTAGTATATTTATTTACGAAACTTGTGTATTCGTTAAAAACAATCGTAATGATTTTTTCTGCTCTTCAAATAGAGCTAACATTCTACGGTCTAAATACTGTAGTAACATTTATATTCCTCAAGCAAATAACGCTCTGTACCACAGAAATGCATATTTTACTGCTATAAAAGTCTATAATAATTTACCCACTGGTCTGAAATCTTTAAATGGTCAAATTTTTAACAAAAATCTTAGGAAATGGTTACTCTCTAAAGCTTTTTATAATTTGAAAGAGTATTTCAACGATGGTGAAGATATATATTTAATGTATTTCTGATAACTCTTTCAATGTATTCTATTGTAAATACTTAGTAGTATAAATATTATTAAAATTAATCTTATGAACCATCTTTCTAGGCACTTAGGTAATTTAAAAAAAATGAATATTGTATGTTTTTTGTTATAAATTAATTAAGGTAGGTACATTAAAGTATATTAATAATGTAGAATTTCATAAGTAATTAAAACAATTTTGTGATAAATTTCATGTAGGAATTCGAGAAACAGAGTTCTACTTATGTCTAGCTAAGGCATCTTTTAATATTGCACGCCCGTTAGGGTCCACTATTGGAACTATTTTATTTATTACTAAGAACATTGTACATAGTGATGCAATAAACGATTTCTGATTTCTGATTTCTGATTTCTTTATTTCAACGCTAACTCAACATCAATCAAGGCATAGAATTCGTATGTAATATTCTATTCAACAGACCATTTCATCACCAACCAGAATACGGATAATGACACGGTGATTATTCACAGAATTTCTCTCAGCAATGTAAATCAAAACATCGTACGGAGTGAAATCGATAGATGATTTATTTACTTGGGTTTCCCGTCCTTTGGAGTGGCTCCTAAAAAGTACCTAACTTCTAAGTGGTTTGTCTAATATTAACATTATGCTATTGCGTTTATTGTCAACTTTTACAGGTAATACAAAATAATAACATAGTTCACCATATCCGGTCTTTCGGCATACATCAGAATCTTTGAAAAAGTTTTATAAGTGTCTATTAAGACTTAGATTGTTGCTTATTGAAGCAGAAATTTTAACAAAGGGACTAAAATTAGTTTCAGTTCTAAGTAGGCTTCGCATAAAAATTTTTTTTCTTAATTTACATAAAGTATAAAATGAAGTGTTTAAGATAATAATGAGATGATTTTCAACTTTGGGTATTGAAACACGAGTAGGAACATGCTATGGTTGTTTATTGTTACTGTCTATTTAGACTCAGATTCCTCATATAAGAAGACATTTTAAATAAACGGATTATTATTAGTTTCAGTACTAACAAATTATCATAAAAATTTAACTTTAAAAAAATACATGTAGCAGCAGAGTGCTAGCCAAGACAAGTAAAACGAAGTTGCTATGGCAATTTTCCGACTCCATCGTTTGATCAGCTCCATGGTACCACATAATTTTGCATTGTCACGCGATAAACATGGTGCAAAATTTCAGCTCAGTCGAAAATCGGGAAGTTAGTCAAATTTAACTTGCAAGATTCAACCGAACTTACATAACATTTTACATACATAGGTACATCCGTTACAAGTTAAATAAAAGCTTGTAAAAAGGTTTCAATTAAAATCAGGTTATTTCAATTTTCAAAAAGTGTAACTGAAAAGATTTTAAGAAAAACATCGGCTTCGAAGCAATACCTAAATTGACCCATATTTTGGATCAGGGTTCATTTACGAAGTATCTATGAAAATCGCCCACATATAGTACTTATTGAGCATACGTGAATAATTATAAAATAACAGACAGTTATTCGTAATTATAAATAACTATGAAACTACAAGACTTAACTGGGATAAAAATTACAAATAATGTTTTTACAAATTGTTTTGTAATACACATAACAAGGTAAATTACGGATGCTATGCGCGGTGACTCACAAAATTCCAAAGATGTATGTTATGTGAGACACAAAAGACACATTTTAGCATCGCAGCTACGCTTCAGTGGAATGAACTCGAAAGTGTGAAAGATGTGATTGCAAAACGTTCATGACGAGAACAATACACACATTCATCATCAGAACCTATCAGCAGCGTAATAAAGCTAGTACGATTTGATTGACAGATTTATGTCCATAATCATAACGCTTGGCGTGTACTTGATAATTGTGTGCTCTGATATTGCTATTATTTGCAATCTTTTTAGTTTCTCATCACGATTAGGTGTATTTTTACTCACTGTATAAAAAGAGGATATTTGATATACCTATGTCATTCATACACGGCAGATGCAAGGAAGAGTTCCTGGTGGACCAACTGCTTTCGCACAACTAGTTGGACATCCAAAATACGTATTCCTAATGGCACAACTACGTCCAACTAAGCACAACTGTGTACAATCTAATTTTTTTAGCTATTCCTTGTGACACAACAAGGGTAGTTACTCACCTCTGCTTATAACCTACTTTTATCGAAAAATTTGAAAATTCTTTGAGGAAAAAGCTGATGGCTTTTAAAAGTTAGTTAATTTTTGATCTTGCGTTTTAAAGACTTCAAGTACATTAGTTGAAGTCCTTAATACGCAGTGTAACCCAGGATTTTCCCGTGTGGCAATGACCTGTTATACTGGAGCATCTCTCTCGTATCGTTATTAAACCGTATTAAAACTCCTTCTAGAACAGTAGTACATCAAAATGGACGGGATTGTGAAAAAAATCACGTAGGTATATTTCGCAAAATGTCTTATCAATTCTCGATAATCGATTTTTGATTGGCTTATCTACTTTTGATGAGAATGTAGGGCACCATATAGAGTCCTAAAACGGCATCGTTTCTTTAGTGTGTCACACGCGGATACGTTGACCTTAGCCTGTGCCGCAATTTGGACGAGCCCGACATTGTCTTAGTGGTAGTGTTGTAGGTATAGAAGGAAATTGGGAGGTTGGATTTTGACTAGTATTTGTTTTTCTGATTGTTGCTTGTTTATACCAATCTTAGGTGTCTCTAGATCTATAAACTATTTGCCCATGAATGTTTGCATCGGCGAATCCTGCTTTTCATAAAAATGTTATTAAAAAGCTTGAATGAGCTTACATGAATTAAGTAGCTATCTCAAATGAAGTCTTTATAAATAGTATCTCTCTATACGAACGACATACTCGTATTCTAAGATGTAATTTTACTCTTTATTTTCACCAAATTTTACTGTGATTGCAACCCTGATATCGCATAAAAATCTATTGTTTCATAGATTTTATAGATAATCAATAGGTTACCCTTTTGAAAATATTACGTAATATTATTATAAACGGCTGTTATTTATCGCGATTTTAGGGTAGGTCCCATCATAAAAGTTGTTCGAAATGATGTGTACAATATCCTACAATTTATCCATCGTTTCTCTAGACAACGAATCACTCCGTAGATGTATTCCACAATATCACCACATAGTATAAAACAAAGTCGCTTCCCGCTGTCTGTCCCCATGTATGCTTATATCTTTAAAACTACGCGACAGATTTTGATGCTGTTTTTTTTAATAGATAAGAGTGATTCAAGATGAAGGTTTATATGTATAATACGCCTGTGCGAAGCCGGGGCGGGTCGCTAGTTTAGTATATACCGATGCCAAGCATCAGTTTGAACCTAGTCGGGAGCTTTTTGAACTATACACGCAGCAAAATGTCGTACGCACACTAACAGTGTTAGTTCCATAGACTGATGGGCAGAGAGAAAGTCCTCGGGGTCCATTCACAAGGCGCATACAAATATTTGTGGACGCCTACTATACGGAACGAGTTTGGACCTTTCCTCGTTTGGGTAGACGAAGTCGCGGTATCAAATTGTATGAGCACGAACACTTGATCATAATTCTCATTTTATTGTACTCCGATTATATCGACAGTCTGTTTTATAACTGAAACAGAACAATACTGCATTTTTATTATATTTAATGTATCGTATTTTATAGTCTGCATGTATAATATAACACTTGAAAAAGTAAATCGGATAAGAGAGTACAACTATTTCAGTTAATTAGATCATTTTTGCGACATGTAATATTTTAGTGTGTATAAATTACTATGAATTTAAAAAAAAGAAATTGGTGTGATATCCAAAATATGAAATAATAGCGCAAAATAAGAGACATAAAAGAAACATGATTATAAGATGTGACTCATAATTCAAAATTCATTTATTCTGCTTCCATCAAGTACATGGTGGTAAAAAAATATATGGGCCCCGTCGGGGTCAGCAAAAACAGAAGAAAGGAAGGCACCATAAATAAGTCATATTAATTATTATTTAATGAAATAAAAACACGAAACAGTAAGTAGATAGATGTCCATTAAAATGTCAATGAAAACATAATATATTATAATGTCAAAAAATTAATAACAAATGTCTAAAATACTATAATTAATGTCAATGTTTTTCATTTAAAAATTCGTCCGACGTATAATAAGTTTTAGTTATTACAAATTGTTTTAATTTTTTTTAAATATTGTGTCCTTATTTTCGGATTTTAATTCATTATGCAATTTGTTAAATTTATTTATCGACATTGATAACGTTCCAGATGAGTTCCACATGACTCTTTTTGGTAATGTATTGAATAGATCATTTTCGTAGATATTAACACTTATGAGACTAATTTTGTGAAAATATAATTAAATAAAACGACTACGGGACATAACACTTTATTTACAAATGACCTTAGAAATATAACGAACTCACAGAATAAATATTACGTTTGGGTTTAACTTAATCGCTAGGCGCCTGACATGATGCAAATCTACGCAAGCGCGCTAAGTAATATAAAATATAATTATGCACCGTGCGTAATCTTTAAATCTAAAGCTCCGGTTTACTTTTCAAGTTACATATTATCCATGCAGAGTATAAAATACGCTACAATAAATTCACAACAATCTACTGCACATGTGTGTCTGTGTCTGAAAGATTGAATGTAAACGATTTCAACTTTGTTCTTAATGTAACTAACTCTCGTTGTTTATAACCGCCTTACAACAAAAGATTTAAACACGCTTTAAACACTGTTTAACCGATGATATTTGTACTGTTAAACATTATCTAAACTAAAGCGTCCCCAAAACTTTTGTGGTGAGACGGTTAATGTTTTTTCGTTGTTTTCTTCTAAAGATAAAGGAGATATTGCAAATATGCATAGAAATTGGGCCACTAAAGGGTACATTATTTCATAATTTGCTTTGTTTCTTTCGGAAAATGATTTTCCCGTTATTTTTTACAATAACAGTGTCCATTAAAAGTAATTTCGTGTATTCGGGTATTAAGGTTACATGTGACCAAAATGACAGTAATTGAAAAACTGAACAAAAATCAAATTGGAAAATGTGAAATTACTCATAAATTAAGCATTTGATACGGTTGTTTTACTCTGCGCATTTATTTATCGTAGTTTAACGGATTTTTTGAGCTACTGTACTTAGTCTGAGCCCATTTTGCATTATCTCTTTTATGACATTATTCGTCAGATTCTTATGACTGCAATAAAGACGTTTTTATTAAGTTTTACATTCTTCATTGCCGCCGTGGTGGTCTAGTGGTAGTGATGCCCGCTTTGCAATCGTGAGGTCGTGGGTTCAAATCACGGTCCCGTACCAATCAGTTGTTTAGAATTTATGTACGGGATTTAACACCACTGTCTTTTCGGTTCAGGGAAACATCGTAAGGCAACCTGCATATGTCCGTAGAAGAAGTTCGATGGCGTATGTGAATCCACCAATCCGCACTGGGCCACCTTGGTGGATATTGCCCAATCACTTCACAGGTACGCCTACGTCCTGCAGTAAGCTATTAAAAGGCTGATACAGTACAGTACATTCTCCATGAATTCATTATCTATTTCATCATATTATTGTCAGTTGTAGGACATCCATTGCTGGCCATTGGCCTTCCCTCGCTGTAGATTTTCAATTTCTAATAAGATCGGTTGGAAGCAGCTAGCATCCAGCGCAATTCCGAAGTCTTTTAATGAGGTCATCCATTCACCTCGTTGGTGAACAACGATAGTTTTCTGCGCATAAAAGCAAACAACATGACAGACTCTCGATATCAATAACATTAAACTCGCACTAGTGCTCTACTTAAGACGACATTCCGGTGAAGAACCGAATAATAGGCCCATTATCATAACTGTAAGTATGGCTTTTGATATTCGCAAAATAAGTTCACGAACATGTTGACATTTCACCAAAGTATGGTTTAAGGTAAATGCATAAAATAAAATGAATTAGTGGACTTAGTGAAATACTTAAATTTAATATATAACATATATCTAAACAAACCAAAAAATAAATATGCGTGTCCGAATCAGATATCAGGAGATCAGATGAAGATATAACGTGATTGACATAGGATTGGCAAGCTGAAATGGTAGAGGGGGTAGTAAGGAATATACTATGGAGGACTGATGACCGATGGAATTTAAAAGGTCTCGAAAGGAGAACACGTATTGGTAAGCGCAGCATATGTCCACTAACCAGGTGGACGTACAACATCATGAAGACCACGGTACAGCGCTGGTCGTAAGCCGCTTCCAACCGGTCTTATTGGAGATCTTTAGGAGAGGCCCATGTCCAACAATAGACATTCTATGGCTGAGAAGATGACCTCAAATGGCTTTGAAACTCAAAAGAACAATCTCGTATAAAAAAAACTCAGCGTAGTCTGTTTATTATTATGAAAAATATTACTTATTTTTCTCCGTGTCGGTGATCTAACTATATTATTATATTTAGTTGTATTCAAATGGTATTTTTTCAGCACTTGGTCACCGATAATTACTAAGTTGATACTATGCCACATACAGATCTTGTAAAGTAGGTACTGATATTTCGGCACTGAGAGCATAGGTATGAGTAAATTCTGCACAAGAGTCTCACACTGAAACGTTATTTTTAAGGTTCCGTACCCAAAGGGTAAAAACGGCACCCAATACTAAGACTCCGCTGTCTGTCTGTCCGTCTGTCTCCAGGCTGTATCTCATGAACCGTTATAGCTAGAAAGCTGAAATTTAGCTGCATGCTTACTTTAATAATAAATAATCATATGAAAATAAAATGAATATTAAAGGGGGGCTCCCTATACAGTACGGAACCCTTTTTGCATGAGTCCGACTCGTACTTGGCAGATTAGTTTAATTAAAATCAACCTAAATAAATACTTAAGTAACCACGTTACCCTCTGCCGAGGGGCTTTTAGACTAGGTTTTATTTTAAGTTTTAGTATTAGTTTAGTTATAGCGGAAATTGTTATTTAAGATCTTTTTTGTTTTTCTGTGTAAATAAAAATTATCTTTGGTTTGAAAAAAAAAAAAAAAAAAAGTAACAAATATATGTTGTGAAATAATTGATAAATAACGAATAATTTTTAGCCCTATTTTCAGCTATCACAGTGTGTTTTCCAAAAATAAACCAACAGCTCATAAAGGAAAATTTACATAAGGAAAACTTATTAACAATAGTGACGTAACTGAACATTCTAAAATGTTTATGTCAAAGGTTCATTGTTAATTAATTGATGAAACATCCATCGTGTCACTTCAAAAGGATAAAATTACAACAAAACAAATTAGTAATTTGAGGAAAATGCATATATTATGTTGACATAATGTTCGTGCTAAAACCCAAGTTATACCTATATTATTTGCAATGCATATTTGCAACACTTCTAAGTATAAGTTTCATAACTGTTATCCTCGAGCTTAATACATTCATCGTTATTTATCATTTGATTTACATGTTAATATTATTGATATAGCAAATATTATAAATAAGTACCTATTATTTTCTAATCTTCAGATTTCTACTAACAATTTACAAGCAGTAGCTCCGTTTATTTTTCCCTCTCTAAATATACGAGTCGTGATTTATCACAATCTTGTCTGATTATTAAATAATAATCGGCCAAGAACGAGTCGGACTCGCGCACGGAGGGTTCCGTACTGTATGGGAGCCCCTCTTAAATATTTATTTTATTTTAATTTTATTATTTATTATTGAAGGGAATATAAAACTAAATATTCTGTGAAAATTTCAAGCATCTACCTGGAACCATTATTAATATAGAGCGAAAAACGTCTAAAAATTCAGGTTTGTTGTATGGGAGCCCCCCTTAAATATTTAATTTATTCTGTTTTTTTTTATTTAGTTATAGCGGCAACCGAAATACATCATCTGTAAAAATTTCAGCTGCCTAGCTATCATGGTTTATGAGATACAGCCCGGAGACAGACGGACAGACGGACATCGAAGTCTTAGTAATAGGGTCCCGTTTTTACCTTTGGGTACGGAACCCTAAAAACGATGGTCTAGTAGTATGGGACATAAATATAATTGCTAAGAAAGCAAACACAATAGAAAAACTGTTACAAAATTTTGACTTTGAAGAGTTTGCGTTTTTAACACATTAGTCGTACTATATTGTGTTGTTTATTGTGTTTATTAGAAAATTATATTTCGCCGAAAATGGCACAACCGATTTGAATCATTGCACTCTATGTGCGAAATCCAAATAGGTAGTTCGTTAGAATTGATGTTGATGTGAGGAAAATTCAACAATAATCTAAAAATGCCTTCGTAGATTACTTATACTGTATTTAAACCACACAACCGATTGAAAAAAAAAATGAACGGAACCGCCTATGAAGTATCATCTACAAAACAGCAAAAGAATCATCAAAATCGGAATAATCACGTAACGTACATATAGACAAATTGAGAACCTCTTTTTTGAAGTCGGTAGGTGAAGCACACGAAATAAAAATGGGATTTTTAAACGGCTGTAAGTTTTAAATGTAAAAATTACGTAATAAACGGTACGTAAATATTAAATGTAAAAATTACTGACAACAAAAAACTCTCTAAAAACGGGAAAATTAGCATTGTTAGTGTTATAAGTATATCTGAAATAATAAGTCACTTTTATCTGTTTTGACACTTTCCCAAGTACGTAGGTTAGTTTAGTGAAAAACTCAAAATTAACACTAGTTCCATTATTTCTAGTTCCATTCTGAATGGAACTAGTGTTGAAAATCATTAAAACAGTAGCTCCATCAGGGAACTATTAATGGTAATAGAGGCGATGAACCTTTTTTTAAAAATGTGTTCTGTAAATGACGCGTGACAAATCCTGAAAATTGAGTTAGTACTACGATTGAAACTCCACTTTTTCAAACAGAACAACCCATAATTAATGACTATGAAGCTAATATTGCCAAACTGTTGATATCACCGAGCCGTTTACGTCATATCAGCGCCACTTAAAGCGAGTTTACATACATAACCTTAAGTGAAAGTATGGGTACCGGTCCCCATACTAATGTTCAAAATGTTTTAAGATTCCGATACCAATGTGGTGGCACTTTTCTCCATCGAGACTCGGCGACTCAGTAAATAAGCTGAATAAATTAATCAACCGAACTCAACCAACCCCTCTTTAGTGGTCACAGATAACAAAATCATACAGAAGGGACACTTCAAACACTGTCTACAATAAAATCAGATACCTAGATTGATACCTGGATATAAAGAATTTATTGTGCACTTTTAGAACTAATAACAAACAATATCAGCAGTGAAAGAAAGCTTGAAACAAGTGCTACAACTGATAAAGTACTCTGATAAGCAATCGCTTCCAGGCGACTAAGGGATGGAGAGATCATAAAAGTACAATTGAATTCGTTTTCTAAGTCTACTAGTAATCGGTCATCTCTTAAATGATTTTACATTATGTCACTGTAGATATTGTCTCTGAGTTGTCACGATTTGAAGTGAAAGCGTTTTCACTTTTCTAGTTTAGTTTTAAAAGCTTTTAATCGGTCTATTGATTTAATCGTCTGCAATGTTCTTAGGGCACTTTCACTGAATGAAATGAAATTGTAGTCTAAAATAAAATTCTTTCAGTTTCACTTCTTGATATCTACGAATTGTATTACGTAGGTTTATATGGGCACCAAAAAAAATCGGAAAGAAAGGCAAATTGGATTGGTGTAACTAAATATAGCTGATCTCGTGCTGAATTGAGCAATCAAAAGTACTTTATTTGTTTTCAGGCTTAGCGTATTTTATTTTTCTCAATAATAATGACTCAATAAGATTAACTGTTTAACTCTATATTTGGAAATTAGCCACTATTATAATTCAAATTAAAGAATATTTCACATGTTATGGATATTTAAGTAACTAACGAAAATTAAAAAAAAAAATATGATTTATGCCAAGGGAGATCAATCTCCCCATTCGACGGATACATTATGTCCGTCATGTGTTAACGCTTAAACAAATCGCATAACATTTTCGGGTCTATCAATGACGAGAAAATGCAATGTATGCAAATGTAAGATTTACGAACAGAAAAAATCAAAAGTTTTTCAGTATGTCCTAGTCCTAAAAAAGATAATGCAAGAATATATCGAGCTGAGGCCGTTACCTCGTACAGTATTTTATTATTTGATTGACATATTTGTTTTGGAAAATGATTTTCCTATTATTTTCCTGTAAAATATGACGACGCGATGGTGGCTTCGAGCAAAAATCAAATTAGAAAATATGAAATTCCATAGTAATAAAGCATTAAATACCGTTGTTTTTTCTGTGAATTAGTATATAATATTTTAACGCTTATTTTGGGCTACTTTACAAAGTCTGGGCCGACTTTGCAAGATCTTCTTTATGACTTGCACCTAGTCCTTAAAACAAAACAAACCAGCCCTTTATCATCAAACCATTCGCATCTGATCGGTCGTTGATCTGTGACCGAGCCTCATACCATTACTACTTTCCTTCCCGGCTTGTGTGACGTAACTCTATAAAAGAGTGTGCGTCGAAGACGCCGCCGCTATACCGTTTCCGCACGTCAGCGTCGGCAAGCGTCCCACCACAGCAGGACGCGAGCGGAACCACTTCCGCGCTCCCGGACAGTGTCAGTTTAGTCAAAAGGTGAAGTGTCAAGGACAACAGTGCACGTGCTTGTGATCGTGATAGTGTTGTGACGCGACGGGGGCGGTCTAATGTGTGCGTTTGTTTCAGATACGAGATGAGGTCTTTGTTGTTGTTAGCGGCCGTGTGCTGCCTAGTGTTGTCGGCGTGTGGAGGTCCCATTGCGCGGCCAGAGGATGATAAAGAAGTGGAAGTAGTGGGCAGGCAGTCTGCGCCCGCCGCGCCCGCCGCCTCCACCGACGACGACGACGACGATGATGATGAAGACGACGATGATGATGATGCCGGGATTCCAGATTTGGGTCAGTTTTTTTTTATTTTGTTCTTCTTCATCGTGTCAATGATTCAAAAAAGTTATATTATTTTTTCCCAATATTTGGCCACTGCGACCTCGCAGGGTGTAGCCTGGTGTAGATCTTCCATCGCGCAGGGGCTCGGACACTGTGAGCACATAAGCAGGTGATCCATGCTCTGCATGTGCAAGAGAAAGAGATTTCTCGTTTTTTTATTTTGTTTAAAGTAGGTACAATTTACATTTAAAGATTTTTCTGGTCAGATGTAGTTGGAAAAACAAACAGATATCTACATAAAGAGTTATTTTTGTGATAAACATTTCAAAAGTTTGTCGCGACCGTGGGTCTTGAACCTGCATCTTACGGAACAATGGGAAGATAGCTATTAAATTAGCATTTTTGATTTTTAATGGAAAGTACATATTTCAGTCATTCAACTTTGTTCAGCTAATAGTAAAAATAAACATAGTTTCAAATATGTGGAGATAATGAGAGCATTTAGAGCATTTAGTTTAAACTTTGTAAAACTTGAATGAATTTGTTTATTCATTTACCTACATTTACACATAGAATCAATAAGTTCTATTTGTGTGTTCACTAAGTTCAAGTCATCTTAATCATAACTGTTTTGAACATAAATGACCCTAGATTTACTCAACCAACATTAGAAATTATTTTATTTTGTCTACGTTCTGCTATAAAACTAAATATTAACATCAGTTTAATACATCATTCATAGTCCAACAGAATCGCAAACGATTCAAAGCCTCTACATGAATATGCCATTTTGCTAATCACAGTCAATTTAAATGGAGGTAAATAGTACCAGCATATAACGAAGATAAAATCGTTTATTGCATTTTAATGCAATGATAAGCATTCGAATAATAAATAGCAGTAAAAAATATAACAGAGATGTATGAATAAATTGTAGAGCAGCGATATACGTGTCTTGGAAAGTATTACATTTCATCGATAAAAATTCCTAAGAACCAGGACGTGGAGGGGCTAGCGCGGAATGTGAGCCGACACGCGTTCTCAATCGCTAATTAATTCAAACAGAGAAATTGACTCAATCAGAGAAATTGATGTTCCCCTGCTTTCTATAAAAGCACCAACTCTGGACGTCACGCATCGGACGCCGCGCCGATTAACTGTTTGTTTAACAGTTCATTTGTGTTTAGGCGTCAGTGATGGTGCTAATAAGCATTGCCTTACTTGGAACGCAACGGTTCATAACCGCAAATATGGTTCGATAAACAGGTGTTTTATTAAACACCGTTTTCAAGATACAAAATTTTTAGCACCTATATAATATGCAAATAGCTTTGTTTTGACTACTGGTAATCATAGAAGAAATGAAGGTTTAATGCTTTGTTGTTGTTGCAGATGATGATGACGACGACGACGACGATGACGAGGATGATGAAGAAGATGAAGAATATGGTTTTGGAGGGTTCTTGGAGGACATATTCACAGGTGAGATATTTCTATTGGAACTTTTTTTTGCCTTTTTCATAGTAATATGAAATTTATCAAAGTCCGCTTGGAAGAATGCCGCAACTTTTTCAGTCAAGGTGAAGAGTAGGTAGAATATTGGCTTCGTAGCTAGTTTACGTATGTTTTCTTACTTCTAGAGTTCAAATTGTAGGTAGCCCTGACCTATAATCATCTACCTATCATAACGCACAGCATCGGATCAGTAACTAGCTCAGCTTATCAGTGAATGTTCACTTATTTGTGTAAAAAAAGATTAGAAAATTAAAAGTACAAATACAATTTTATCATATATAAGTACTTCTGAAAAACTTGATAGTTAGAATAAGTACCTACTATTTTTATGGCAGCGAAATGCTTTAATCGAATCGTAATTATTATTATGAAAAGATGAGTGAGTGGGTTTCTTCAAAGCATGCTTAAAACGTAGACTATCCGTTTATTATTGCCATAAGGGTCATGTGGCACGTCATAAATGTTTTCCTTTTATCTACAGATGATAGCGATGATGATGACGATGACGAGACACCCGTCGCAGCAGCGCCAGCGCCCGCGCCCGTGGAGGCCGCCCCCGCCGCGGCTGCCGTCGCGACCGTCGAAGAAGCCGCCGCCGCTTCCTCCGCAGAAAGTGAAGGCGAAGCCGCCGAGGGCGAAGCCGCAGAAGAAGAGCCGGAAGCCGGACAGAAAGAGCCCGCCAGCGCAGAAGTAGAGAGCCCTGTCGAAGCGCCGGCCGCCGAGGCCGACGACGATGACGACGATGAGGAAGACGATGCGCTCGACGAACTCGCGCCCGAGGGCGACGACGACGACGACGAGGACGATGACGAAGATGAGGATGACGATGACGACGACGAGCTCGGCATCGGCAGAAACAACTCCGAGAAACACTCACGTGAGTCCAAAAAGTTGAAAGCGAACGTAGCGGCGAAAAAGTCTGACAAAAAAGCGAGCTACATCCGCAAAGTAAAGAAAACCAAAGCGACATCCGCCGCGGCGGCCGCCCCTGAACACAAAAAGTTCAGATAGTGCGCAAGCGCGCCCGGGCCGCCGCCCGCCCCGCACCACCTGAGACCCCCGCGGTCCCATCCTTTAGCTTAGCTATTTATTGACTATTTATTTATTCTATTTAATTTATTATTATTTATTAAGTGAGTGTGATTGTTGTGTGAAAGTGTCGAATGCAACGGAGAGAGTTAAAGTTAAATTAATGTCTAGATCATGTCACACTGGTCTCGTGGCAATTTATTTGAAATAAATCTGTTGTCTAATTACGCTGTGTTAAATTCTTTATCTCACCTGAGAAAATGTTTTGTGCGTGTATTTAAGCTAGATTTGCCAACAAACGATCGGTCAAAAAACTAGTTGCCCATGTAGAGTTAATTTGTCAGCTAATCGAGTGACATAATCTAGTGGTTAATTTAATTTTATGATTGTAAAAATAAAATGTATACTAGTCAATTTCAAGTATTTATAATCCTTACCCTCATCCACTGCCGTTATGTATGTTCATGTATATTTTTATGCATCTCCCATAGTAACTCCATAGTATATTTTACGTAACAGTATTGTATATAGAGATTAAATCATAGCCATAATTAACTAGCCTTTTGACCGATTTATCTATGTAGTATACCGCACAAACCATTCCCTTTCCCGGCTCTATCCCTCCGTCCTATCGATGAAATGAGTAATTTATCTCCGGGGGGATAAATGGTAGAGATAACGAGGATCGTTTAGTCGATAGCAATCTAGAAATCTGAGCAGCGTCCGGCGCGAGCGTCCGGCGCGCGGCGCCCGCGGCGTGCGCGGCAGGTTGCCGAGGAACTAGTTGGGAGCGAAGTGTGTTAAGAGGTCGGCCGCGAGTGCCCGCGCCCGGTTACTTTCCCAACCGGACGCGAGCGATGAACCCGCCAGATTTCTTCCACAGCCTTGACACTTTCTATGACCTTGCTCCACCGCGTCCAGGAGCGACCTTGACGAAAACCTGGCTCTCTCAAAACCGATAGAAAGTAAATCGCACTAAATGTTTACTCTCACTTAATGACGAAATCTTTCCGCGAAATTTGCGTGTCGAACGTCCGGTCGAGTGAAAACGACATAATGAGATGCGAAAAGAGAAATTTTAAATGTTTGTCGTCGTGAAATGCTGGGAGTGTCGCGAGGAGTCATATACGACCCGAATGGAACTGGTTTCTCGCGACGACACCTGCGCGATCTCTTACAACTTCCTTTCACGGAAATGAATCAGTTCAGATACCGGACCATAATAAATATCATCTAATGACAATAAAAGCTCCAGAGACGTATTGCATAACAGCTAACCACATTACATGATAAATATTTACGTCTGTAGTTTCTCCGTCCACCGAAAACAGTTTTAGATACAGTAGCATAGGTTCGGATCGGTACTCGTATCTATGTATTCCGCAATTAGATTTCTTCGAATGTACGCGGCTCGGAACGCAGTTTCTTTTACGTGTGGAAAATAGAAAATCCACCGTTGACTGGACGTATTAATTGTAACCAGCTATTAGAATTCAACTGGGGCTCCGAGAGACCGATACAGTTAGTTTGCGTGCCGGCACCACAACGTGGATAGAATCAGGTGTACCCAATTGAATAATTATTGAGTGTGCACCACACGGACACCCATACTCGCATGATAATATGCAGACAAATGATATTGTTAGAGTATTTAAATCAGGCAACAAGAATGTTTGGTCCGTAGAAAGAGAAATTGTTTACTAATGAAGTTTCCCTTATGGTTTCGTCAACGTTCCGTCGCCAAATAAAGAGTTGTTGTAACACTTACATCACAGTTAGGCATTTTGGCGGCTGTTAGGTATGCGCTAAACGATCTTGATTTAGAAAGTGATAACTTGTGGTTTAGAAATTCATATTAATTTAACATAGTTTTAAAATAGACGGAGCATTCTGATGCCGATGAATGAAAAAGTGGTGGTTTGGTAGCAAACATAGAACGTGAACGACGTTGAAAATTAGTGTAACGTAGCGGAGGTAGGTATTAGAAATTAATTGAACTGAATCTTACATAAAACATCCTTGAACACCAAGATAGTAAAGAAGTACAAAGAGATGATAAAATATAATTGGCTTTTAAACATGCCAACACTAATTTGTTAGATATACAGACAATGCCTGGAAAACAATAGGACAATAGAAACATAGCACACCATATGTCAGGTACTAGAAAGTGTTATCATTAAATTGTAGAAGTTTATGATCTAGATATGTATTTTCATGATACAAAAATAAACAAAGGAACGGAAACAGCAGTCGCGTGAATGAAGGTACAATCTCCGCAGACATACAAAGCGATTTGATCCACGTTCGAAGCTATACGAAAAGCTAGGACAGCTACACTCGAATCTGTGTTTTCAATGTAGACACCTCAGATACTTTCAAGACAACCATGCCAATTACTTAATATAATAGAATGTGTCACGACAGGGTCCGACACTGTAGAATACTATGGGTTTGTTATGTGTTTAGCGAGGAATATTATTGCCTGCAGCACCTATTAGTAAACTTATATGGTCTTACCACAAAAGTTTTACGCACGCTTTAGACATTGTTTAATAGTACAAATTACACGGTTAAAGCTTGTTTAAATATTTTGTGGTTTGGCGGATGGTGATTGGTCCTAATCTATACCGATAGAAACATAATAAGTTGCGATATTTTTCATGTTCTTCACAAAATTTTGTTGGAATTTTCTCGTGTAAAATTTCAAGAAGCATGAAGTTGTGTTGTGGTTGGTCATTTGCTCTTTTAATTTAATTTCTTTTAATTTTTTATCTTTGATATTTTGTAGAGTTCGTGTAACGTAGCTTCGAAGTGGAATTGACTAATTGTAGCAGGTGTTATTTTTAATCGAATTATAAAATATAGGTACTTACTAATTGTTTGTTTTATGAAAACAATCATTATCGTTTTTAAACTGAATGTAAATGAACATGCAATACTAATTAACGCAATCAATACATACATACTCCTAAATTAACTTGAGTTTGCATAATTTGCGCAATGCATTACGGCCTTAGTAGGTATTCACTAACAGTTTTTTTGTAGCGATAATATTTGAGTGGTTTACGTTTGCGTATGTTTGCGTATTCATACGGGACTTTATATCAAGGCTAGGTGTATCAAAGCGATCATCAATGTTAAGTAACTGTTGATGCGGCCAGTCTTCGGATGGGTGACCGCGGATAGCAATAGGAACTATGTGCTACGGTAGATCGGAAGGCGCATTGAACTGCAGATACCGGTTGTTTTAAATGCTACGTTCTGTCAGCAAACTTATGAGCTTCTTACAGGCTGGTAGCTCTGATAAGGCCTAGTCATTCGGCTTATAAAAACTTACAAACTTCATAAAACTATGTACCTACGCTATACTCTAATAATGAGATCTACGACTAGTTACTGGTGAAAGAAAACCATCGAGAAAAATAGTAGCGCATCGGTAGGTTACTTTCTAGTGCTCTCTCATCCTCAAGTTGTGATTTTTTCACTTTGCACTTACAATGTATTTCGAGAACGTTGACATCCACTTTTAACTCAACATAAGAGTGTTTACTATATTCGACAACCTCTTTACATCAAGTGAGCTGCAGTATAATGCCTTAAATGTTAGTACGAACGTATCAACACTATACCACCAAGGTAAAATTTTAATGAAAAGTATAACATATGTATATACGAGTAACATATCTGGCCTGTAACGTGAATACTTTTAATAATTTAGAAGTGAGGCGGCTGGAACTTATCTGTACAGCTTGACGATAGAGTGGTAGCTTAGTGATAGCGCACAATAGCGCGATAAGGTACAAGATATAAATTTGCATCAAAAAAGCTCATTGTTAGGATTTAAACACACGATCTGCAGCGTGTAGCCCGATGTTTCTATACATTATTCTCCGCAGCACGCAATCTACGCATACAAAAAGGTTACAGATATCACCCTAAAAACTATAAGAGGGTCAAAGTATTATAGTGAATGGAAAACACAGAAATGCATAAGGTAGGTAGGGATTTCCATTCCCCTGGCTGTAGGTCTGAAACTGCACTAACGATATGTAGAGAATAAGAATAAGAATAAGAAAACGTTTATTGTTAAGCCGTGTAAAAAGATGTTACAAAAAATTGGATTCAACAGCCTGCCCATTTCGAGCGTACAATAATCTTTTTAAAAAAATATTTATAAGTACATAAAATATGTAAACGAACAGTATCTGAATAGTTAGGATATATTAATAAGTACAATATAAATGACAGATCCAGCGTCTGTTATATATCATAGTATTATTGTTAAAAACTATTTCTGCTTTATACTAAATTATTACAGATCGAGCAAATTGTACTTAGTTATTAGTAACCAGTTGTTAAAATTATCCGAATCATAAATCGAATCGAATCATGAAGTAACATTGAACACTATTGCTGTACACTCTTTGAAAATGTATCTAAAATTTTGATGAATTTTCAAAATATATAGTCGAAACTATAGTAGACTTATGCTGCCTGCCATAAAATTCCTCGCGTGAGTAACATCCGGGTTATATTGTAATTGAAAATGTGCGATAAATATGCTTAGTTTCCATAATCAACTTGATTGAAAAATTGATAAATTTTGATCACAGGCTCCCTAGACGAACCCGCAAAGAAGCAAGCAGCAGTCCCAGCGATCTACATCGTCAAATACAACAAGTTTGTTGACACCATCCTGGACAAAATGAATGACATCTTGAGGCAATCGTACGACCCTGTCAGTGTCAAACTACAGCCAATTGACGCCAGCAAGAAGACCTCTAAGCCAAAGAAGAATAAGAAGACGAAGGGCAAAAAGTAAGAAAATAGTAACCTTTGACATATCTACACTACGCATATGTATCTACACAGAGTGAATAGGTATCATCTAAGTCTGCGTTCTTCGTCTTCAACCACAAAGTTGCTTACCAACAGGCGAGTTGGTGGTGGTGAATACTTTTCATAGAGTAGAAAAATATATAACAAAAAAAGGGACAACATAGTCATAGGCAACTTTTGTTTTTAGGAAGGCAGCGAACAAAAAGAAGAACACCGCCCGCGGCGAAGTCAAAGAAAGCACGACTCCAATTCCCGCTGCGCTGATGGAAGAAAGCCCACTAGTAAACGAAGTGAAAACCGATGCTTTAGTAGAGCAAACCCAAACCGAATCTAGGGCTATCAAGGAAAAAGAAAACGCGAAAGCCAAGCCCACCGCAACTTCCACTAGAACCACGAAAAAACCAGCGACCAAGACACAGAAACCTAAAACTAAACCTCCAGTGAAATCAACCACCAAGAAGCCGACCACAACCAAAAACAAGACGAAAGCACAGAAATCGAAACCCAGAGCCAAAGGAACTCTCTACGGACTATCGTCTTTGAGAAGAATGGGAGACGTGGCCGTCAACATAATGTCTGACCACACAACTGTAAAGAGCAATTTCGCTATTGGACCCCTTATATTGAAAGTTGAGAAAGTGGTATGTGCTTAATGATCTATAACAAATTGTTTTGTATTTAAAACACTTCAAATGGCGACCAACACGTAACGTACAACCATAAGGAAGTTGACATGATAAGATCTTTTAACGTTAATATTTCACTCTTGCATAACGTTCCTCTTAAATGTTACCTTTAGAAAGTTTCTCTACATCCTTGCAGCAATGTCATAAAAGCTTGCACTTTGCAAGCTTAGTCATACTTTTGTCTCGGTGATTGCGGTTTATGATATGCACCGATTGTTAAACGTGCTACTTTCATATTAAACAAAAGCAAAAAGCTGCTATCTTAAACGGGGCTTGAAACCGCAGTTTCGATTTGATGCAGTTTGCATGTAGTCATCAACAACCGCAAGCTTAAACTTTTTTGAAAGAGATGATCATTTTTATGAGATAAAATTACCGTTTGTAGGTTGGGCGTGGAGCGAAGAAAGAAGTGAAATCGGCTACCGCAACCACGGCTGAGATGACGGGCAAGCTGAGCCTAAGAATCAACAACGAAGGTGTGGCCACGTTACATTCCATCAAGGTCCTGCAGCCTAAACAGGTAATTGATAATGATTTTTGTAGTTGAGAGTTGTCTAAACGAGTAGACTGTATGAATAAGCAGCTCAGTAGGCTAGGGCTTTCTAGAGTCTACTACTTAGATGCTTGTTTTTTTTTTATTCCGAATAGGTTTGCGTTTACTACATACTGCCTGATTTACAGGGAGTACATTTTCTAGACAACGTACCTACATTATTTTGAGATGATATTATTATAGCCATGTTGTACTATCGAACCAAACATGAAATAATGAAAAAATCTGTTATTTCATACAAACTATCAACGGTCATTGAGCATTTTGTATGGAGCAGATATGTTTTTTCACAATTTTTGTTTCAAACGCAAAGTTAAATAGCTGAACTAGCTAATCTTATTTACCTAATCCTGATTAGGTAAATATGTATCTTCTGAGTAGGCATGCTGCATCTTAGACCTCATTGATCTCACCTCATCAATGATTAAACTGGCACTCTCTTAATTTATTATGGATAGTTTAGATTCTTCATCCAAAGGTTGTCTGTTCTATCGCTCTTAGCGATAAGACCTCCTTTGTGCCTTTCTTCTGTTACTTTTGTTCATATTGCGTTGCGGCTCGTTTGACCTCTGCTATTATACCTTTTAACCGACTTCCAAAAAGGAGGAGGTTCTATGTTCGTCTGATGATGTGTATTTATTTTGTGTATGTTCATCGATATTTTCACCAATTGTGAACCGAATCAAAAAATTTTTTTTTTCGAAAGGATTTACTTCTGAGGTGGTCCCATTAAATTTATCAAATCGACTGAGAAATTTTTGTAAAATCAACAGTCATTTAAAAATTGTATACATAAATTTCGAGCGATTTATTCAAATTTTGTACACGATGGAAGTCGGTTTTCCCATTTTTTGTGTAAAATAACTATTTAGTGTCTAACGTGTTGTTGTATAGAATAAATGCCCAAGTCGATGTTGTTTTCTATTGTATACTCTTACCTACGTATTTTCAATAGTTATCCTCATTTTCAATAGTTAATGCTTTACCCTCAGGTTCGCGTAGACAGCAACCACGAGAGAACTCGCGAGTTGGTCTGGAAGCGAAGCGCCAGGATCGCCCACGTCGTCTCAGAGAAACTCTTCACAGCATCCAAACCCATGTTCCACTACCAACCAGTCGTTATGCAATAGATTAAAATCCGTATCATTAGAGAAATGAAGCGTATTTTCGTAAGGCAGCTCAACAATTTAGGCAGTCTATTCATATCAAACTGAAAACTGAGTCAGTTACAGTTTGGCTTATAGCTTAAAACATACCTCAAACTCAAATTAAAATATCAAGAAGTGAATTTCGTCTATGACTGTCTGTTATCTGTTTTTTCATTAAACTCACTTTTTCACCGACGAGAAAACGGAGGAAGTTCTCAAGTTATAATTATGACGTGTTTTTTTTTTTGTATGATCACGCATAACTTTTTACAAAGTAGTTCGATTCTAATATTTTTTTTATTATTGGAAAGGGTCTTTGATTTTGTAAAGGAAAGGGAAAACCCCAAAGTTGGTCCCATATAAATTTTATTCGATATTTGGTTTATGAAAAATTCAAGCGAAATATTCCAATTTTGTACCTAGGTACGTAGATTGCAATTGTTGAAGTAGGTTGTGCCAAAAATCTCAATAGCATTGAGACTTATTTGGAGACATCAGAACGGAATTAGTTTTAAAATTTGTCTGCTGGCAGAGAGAAGATCTTAGGTCACGGACGACTTCCATTCAACACAAATAAATCTTCCAGCTTTGACTCTTATTAGATTTACTTATTTATTCTACTGTATTGTTAAAGATGATACTAATAGGTACGTTGTTAGTGTTTTAAGAATGTAGAAGGTATGTTAACTTATTTGCTATTTGGTTACATTGGGTTAGCTTGGGATCCTGTACCTCAACGGCACGAACAGTCTTCAGTAATATTTTATTGAGCTTTGTTCTAAATACTAGGTCGGTGTGAGTTGTTCTTAGCCAGAAAGGGTTCCGTAACATTACATAACATTACATAACATTAACTTTTAATTTATTTAAGTATTTATCACTGAAACAGGATTTTGAGAGGAGGCGCACAGAAAAAAACACTAAAACACGTTTTTGTATAACCCTGCAGCGAATTTAAAGTTTATTTTACTTTTATTTCTAGTTAGATTACTTATACAGGCTTAGGGTACGAAACTCTAAAGGCAGCTAGAAGACTGTACTGTCGTTGAAATTGACTGATAAAATGCAGCTCTCACTGTCAGTCACAACTGACAGTTGATCAAAGACCATCAGTTCGAACTGATCGTCTGGAGCAGCATTCAATTTTATATTTCAATAGGTATCAAGTTTTATATCGGGTTAAGATCTAGGATACTCATTAATATTAATAGTCAGATGCATTTATATATTTAATGTCTTGGTGCTAAGATTTTAATTTATTTACACACTATATTTATAAGTACACTTGAATAAAGTAATTTTTAATGTGTATTGGGTTTCATTTATTTTCTTTCGGATATTATTATTAATGATCCTGCTTTAAAATTATAATATGAATAAAAAAATTATATTATTTCTTCGGTATTTATTGCATTTGGATGTCATTAAAAATTACAATAAGTAAATTAAGTACAGTTTGTTTACATTAAAGTGATTTATCACAACTAGATTTAAACCTTTAAATTGAACCAAAATCTTTTGAGAGGAAGTATAATTTACTAATTAAGCTACAGTATAAATTGGATTATTTTTACATTAAGTACAGTTTATCAAAATTTTAATACAAATATTCGAGACCACTTACAATCAAAATGTTTGTATGATTCATACATGACACTTTTGTCAATATAATAGAAAACATTTAGGCTCGACGCAAACGGGCCACTGACCACAGCGGATAATATACTAAGCGCCACACAAATTGCTGGATGAGAAGTTAGCCGCAGATGACACTTCGCCGTGATTCGTTAGTTATTGCGCATGTGTGCACAATGCGTAGGGAGCGCGCGGGAGGCATGATGTTGGCAGGCGGGTGTGCCCCGGTGTCTCATCTCTCTGGCTCCTGCGCATACCTATATTTCGGCTTTTGCGCAGCGTTCTGCGCATAACTTCCCATCCGCCGATTTGTGTGGCGCTTAGTATACCTACTGTAGCGAGTGGCCGCCACCGCCAACACGTGTGCGCCGCGTTTTAACAAAATGTATGAAAAATCGTGTGAACTTCTTTTCGCTGTGGTCGGTGGTCCGTTTGCGTCGAGCCTTAGTTTAACTGGTGCAGCGTATAATACATAAAAGAGAGCAATAAAATAAGACAAACAAAACACTTAAAGATATGGATTTCGGATTTCACGAAAATGTTTCCACAGACATATTTGCAAAAGCATTAAAAAGTAATCACACTTTCGATCTGCTCACGACACTGTTCTATATTTTGTCATCTGCGCAGCTAGCATACGCACCGCGACGTGATTTTATCGACGTGTGATAATATGACAGACATATATCTAACCATAACTTTGTCTCGTTTCAAAACGTTGATAAAATTATGTCTTGAAGCGTATGCACAGCTAGCTGGACCCTGATTCTCTATCGACGCAACGTAAAATAACGAGCGTTAGTAGTTTTTTATTTTCTGTTTACACCTTTTAATTGTATCACAAAATGACGTCGAATTTAAATATAACCAAGTTTAAGTTATTGGGAAAATATATTTCACGCGATTTCCTGAAAAAAGAAATCGAATTTTGACTTAATTTCGGATTATTATCTTGGGGCACGTAACGCGCACGTTTTCATACAACACCCTGCTACCCTGCAACACTGAATTATTACACATATAATCGTCGATTAGAATACCTCGGGACTAGATTACAGATAATATTTTTCCACATATCCAAACATTTTAAACATATTTTAAAGAGAAACACAAAATCACTGGTATACAAAACAGATCCAAAGACATGTCATTTTCCAGAAAACAATATTTTGGTATTGGTGTTTCTGAGAGTAAATTCAACATCTTTGGTAGTCAGAGCCTTATATGGCTTAAAATATGTTTTTGAAACAAGTCACAGTGTACTTAAACGCTAACTAGTCAAGTTTGATTTGATCACTACTATCTAAAAAGTATCATCTTATATATTGATTAAGATGTTAAGATATCACGCGTTTGCGCTTATTTTCGAGTAACAATACGATTAATTATGAAGGGTTCTGTTTTAAGTTCAGATAGCTATAACTTAACATGCTGGGGTTTGTTTTAGTACGGTCTTCAAGGTTACGTTACGTACCAAGCTATGAAAACTATAATTATGTCAAGGTACGGTATTCTGTACGTCAAATTCGATAACGTTCTTCGACAATGTCACACAGATGATTGGACGTAACGTAAATTGAACACGATACAAAATCGAGGGCCCAAAAATTAAGATGCTTTTAGATCTACCTGTAGACACAGACAATAGGCCTAATTATGAAGGCGCTTTCGTAATTATAATAGCAAATTAGAATATACCTATCTGTTTCTTATTTTTTTTAATGAATAACTTTATTCAGCTTCGATAATACAATGTTAAACATTTCATCTAAAACTAATTTTAACAAATACTCGTACCAATTCGCTATACATATGTATTGGATGGAGAGAACACTTTTTACGTTTTTATTAAATTTACGATGGCGCCTTTATAATTGGGCCTAATGTTTAAGGATTAAATCAATACAGTAAGATAGCGTGCGAAATTCAAATTTTCATGATATTTTTGGCCATTTTCAGATAAACTACTCATTAGGCCCAATTTTAAAGGCGCCATCGTAATTTTAATAGCAATTTTTTTATTTTTTATATCTTACACATCTATTTTACTATTTTACATCTTATACATCATCTTACAAATGAGGAGCTGGGGAACAAAAGCGGACTTGTCCACTGTACTCGAATTTTTTATTTTTATTTTTTTGCACTCTTTAAGCTCATATCTATCGAACCCCGGAGTATTGTGTATCAAAAGCGGTCCGATCTTAGAGAAAAAAATTGTTAAAAATGATGATTTCGTTCAAAAGCGGACTTGTCCTGTTAGAAATTTAATAAAATTCTAAGGGATTTTTTCTCCAATCAAAACCGGACAAAAACGTAAGGAGAATTGCCGTTAGTACGAAAAATGTCAAACAAAACCGGACAAGTCTAAAAAAAATCATTGTTTTTTTGTTATGATATCCCTAAATCAGTTGTGGCAACACTGCTAAATTAAAAAAAAGATAATCAGCTGTGTGACGGTCATTGCTTTCGTAATTTTGAGAAGAATTTTCCTAGAAAACCGACAAAATTATGGACGGAATCGAAGAAATAGTGGCCAATATAAATGACGGCTCACGTAAACGAAAAAAAACAGGACGGCAATCAATCAAACCATCCGAGTTTACTACAAAGATTTTCAATGGTTAATGAACTAAAACCAAACAAGAAAAAAGATGTTGAAACACTCTTAAAGAAACAATTCGGAGATAATTGGATGGATAATCAAGAGCTTGATTGGTTTAAAAACAATATATTCCATACCTCACCAGTGGCAATTGCTGAAACAAGTCAAATAAATGACGAAGACGACGACCACAGTGACGATTGTGACTGTTGCGAACCAGATGTGGGAGAGTTCATATAATTTTTAAATAAAAAAATACAATAATAGAATCTAGTTTTCTTTCATAACCGGACATGTCCATAACTCTTTCAATCATAACCGGAGTTGTCCACCTTTTGTAATCAAAACCGGACTTGTCCATTACAAAAAAAAAAAAAAAAATTGAAAACGCATAGTTTTATGAATACACTCCAACAGGCTATTAGTTATGTTGTATTAAATACTAATTATACTGAAATGCACAAAATTACAGCCCATATGCATATACCTATTTCAGTTTTTTTTGCTCTAGTGTAAAATTTGATTAATTGGACAAGTCCGCTTTTGTTCCCCAGCTCCTCAAATGGTCTCTGACTCCAAACTAAGCATAACTTGTGATATGGCTGCCAGAGACTGATATACTACATATACATATTTTAAATACATACTTATATAGATAGTACCTAAATAACACCCAGACACAGAGCAAACACCTATGTTCATCACACAAATGTTTGCCCTGGGTGGGGATCGAACCCACGCCTCTTTGACCCAGAAGTCAGGGTCACTAACGACTGAGCCACCGAGGCAGTCGATTTAGAATGTTCCTGTTTCTTGTTCACTAGATGAATTTGATAGACAACAATAGTTTACGTTGCTATTAAAATTACGATGGCGCCTTTAAAATTGGGCCTATTGTTACTTTACGAAAACTCGTTTACAGACCATGAATAGGTAGTATTATGTCCATATACAAAAAAAAAAAACAAAATCGTGGTAACAGTGTACAGTAATGTACAAAGGTGCTTCAACTGATTTTCACATCAGTTTTTGTGATGTACTTTTCAAATTAGTTTTCGTAAACTCTTACTCGTACGAGTAGTTCAGTTGTGAATAGCCAAAATTAAACAAGAAAAAAATATTTTTGAACACTGAAGGTTTTTTTTCAATAGAAGACAATAATAAATTGTCAGCTATTGAAAAAATTAAGTACCTACTTATATATTGAAGTGGATATTGTAATGCGACTTCCAACAAGGTTGCGTTAAACGTTTAACTCTATCATGGAGGGAGCATCAAAGCACTGTTGCTTCGAAGTTTCACTTCTTCCGCGCGGAGGGACTCCACTTGCACTTTTTTTAGTAAGATTTTTTCGCAACCATTTGATCAAACATAAAATGTGTCAGTCGTAAGCATATTATATCGGGTAACATGGAATGAGTCTAACGACATGGAACTTTTTACCGTAAATCGTAATGCTTGAGGATAAGATTCATTTAAGGAAAATAATGTCGTGTTCAATCATAGTTCGTTGGTGGGCCGGTTGGCTATACGGTTAAAACTACAGGGACCTACATTTTAACGCGTCCTTCGAGCCACAGTAGCGCTTAGTTATAAATGCCACCTGCAGTCACCTATCCAAAGACTGACCGTGCCGAACGTTCACTTATAATAGATGGGTAACAAAATGACAGAAGCCAGAAACCTATTATCAGCTTTATTTTTTCACTGTATTTTATACCTTACGTCTATTGACATAGTGAAATACAGTTTTTATTTAAAACCCAGGCTGTGTGTTTGTACTATGATTGTGAAATGGTACTAATACTATATTGTTTAGCTTAGCATAGCTGTTAATACCATATACGAAAAAATTAAAAATACTTAAAAACAGCTTTAACACAGGGCTTCATTTACGTATTATAAGTAGTATAAATCTGAAATAGCCAGAGAAGAACAAAATCGTGATATAGAGCTCTCAGTTCAAATTCATAGTCATTTCGTAGGAAAGACTATGAAAAAAAAATCTAATATGTACATCGGCGCTAGAAAGGCATACATATTAAGTACATACACGTATTGTAGTGAACACAATTCAGTCCAGTGTGTAAAAAATAAATTAACAAGAGGTCAGGAAAGAATTCGTCTACTATGAGAAACTGGTAACAAATATCATTTAAACGAAAATAAATATTGATAAAACAGCGAAGAGAGTTGGTTTTACGTCTTCGAAATTCAATAGAAATTGATTGATTCATACTCACTGAGGCGTCACCTTGCGATTAAATATACGCGGTGTCCAAAACGAAAGACAAATATTTAAGATATCATTACATTCTTCATTATGACCCACTTTTACTATGAGACTAACCTAGAAATAGTATTTTCAGTACTACTAGTACTAGTCAACTGTTCCAAGATATCAGAAGTATACAATAAACTGTTTGTATAAAACAGCTGTTTTATAGGGTTCCGTACCCAAAGGTTAAAAACAGGACCCTATTACTAAGACTCCGCTGTCCGTCTGTCTGTCTGTCCGTCTCCAGGCTGTATCTCATGAACCGTTATAGCTAGAAAGCTGAAACTTTCACAGATGATGTATTTCTATTGCCGCTATAACAACAAACCTAAAACCAGAATAAAGTAAATAATTAAGGGGGCTCCCATACAACAAACCTGATTTTTTTAGCCGTTTTTCGCTCTATATTAATAATGGTAACAGGTAGATGCTTGAAATTTTCACAGAATATTTAATTGTAAATTTACTTCAATAATAAATAATAAAATAAAATAAAAATTTGGGCTCCCATACAGTACGGAACCCTCCCACTTGGCCGATTATTTTAATACTTCAGAATTGTTACCATAGTAAAAGTCAGTCATAATGATAAGTAAAATAGTATCTTAGAATATCGAGCATTTTCAGGAAAATATCGTAATGCGAAAGTATTGTTATCGTAACCTCTTGTTGAACCGGTTTTCATTGAGAAAATACTCTTCTGTAAAAAAGGGAATTTGTAGTTTGCGATGTTTTTCCTGAAAAGGCTCGATATATCTCGTCTAAAAGACATCCATGTACAACTGTACTGCATCAAATCGCAGGGCGTCGTTTTATTACATTATTAATTACCACACCATTTCGTCATCAAACATTTACAATTATCTACATAATACAGCCTACAACTACCTACATCTACGACTAACTACACACACTAGTCTAAAAAAAGAGGTCACGTATCATTGACTTCTGTGGGCAAAGATCTAGCATTTCCATTTCTACTATTTAAAAGCGAAGTTCTATTTGCGTTTAAATTTGGAGTTCTATTACCATTTAAATTTGGAGTTCTATTACCATTTAAATTTGGAGTTCTGTTACCGTTTAAAAGTGGTGTTCGGTTTTGTTCTTCTGTGATGACTATTTCTGTGACGTCATCTTCTTGTAGCGAGTCGTAGTTCGGAGGTGGGGTGTGGTCCTTGTTCACTATTGATAGAGGTATTTGACCCGTTAGCGCTGTAACAAAGGATAAACGTTAGTTAGTATAAATTATTGGTTGAAATTACTTTTTGAATTTTTATTTTTTTGAAGGCGTAGGTATTTATTTGGAGTATTTAAGTTAGGTAACATTTATTTATTAACTCTCGTACATAAATGTTAAATGCGAGTAATATTCGGGCAGTTACTCTCAGCCTGTGTATTTGTACTAAGTTTCTGAATGCGTACTAAGTTTGTAAAATATTTTTCAGTTTGTGAAGAGATTAAAATTCTGCCAGAGTTGCTGAACACTGATGCCACGCTAGCTCTAGGAGATAGCAGCACTAGCGTATAGTAGCTTGATAGTTTATGGTCAAATTATGGTCAAATGTAGTCCAAAAACACTCACTTTGCAAGGTACAGTTCAATTCCTCTGGCGTAAGCACCACGACCACGCTGGAGCCAAAGTTGCTGAATACTGACGCCACGCTAGCTCTAGGAGAGATCAGCACTAGCGGTTGTCCGCGCGACCATAGAGAGATTGATAGTTGATGGTCTATTAAGTATAAAAAGCACTCACTTTGCAAGGTAGAGTTCAATTCATCTGGCGTAAGCACCACGACCACGCTGGAGCCAGAGTTGCTGAACACTGACGCCACGCTAGCTCTAGGAGAGAGCAGCACTAGCGGTTGTCCGCGCGACGATAGAGAGCTTGATAGTTGATGGTCTATTATGTATAAAAAGCACTCACTTTGCAAGGTAGAGTTCAATTCCTCTGGCGTAAGCACCACGACCACACTGGAGCCAGAGTTGCTGAACACTGACGCCACGCTAGCTCTAGGAGAGAGCAGCACTAGCGGTTGTCCGCGCGACGATAGAGAGCTTGATAGTTGATGGTCTATTATGTATAAAAAGCACTCACTTTGCAAGGTAGAGTTCAATTCCTCTGGCGTAAGCACCACGACCACACTGGAGCCAGAGTTGCTGAACACTGACGCCACGCTAGCTCTAGGAGAGAGCAGCACTAGCGGCTGTCCGCGCGACGATAGAGAGCTTGATAGGGCGCACATCCCTTTGGCGGCGGTGAAATCTGCTCCTGTAACACGAGTAATATTCAAAATTAGTTTTCAATAAGAAACTGTAAAAATAAACGTATGTAGGTATATATTTAACGGTTTTGTATTTTTATTACAGTAGCTTTTTGGTGACTTAAAACAGGATGGATGCTAAAAATGCCACAGGATGCTTAAAATTTTCGGGTGGTGGTCAAAAAAAAAGTGGTCTATGGCACTCTTTGACCTTTGAACTATATCTATACCCACCTAAAACAAGTCGTTTCGTCGCTTTGTTGCTGCGTGAAAGAGACAAACAAACCAACAAACACACTTTCGTATTTATAATATTAGTATGGAAGTAAAGATAAGGCATCCTCAATACCGTGAACTGTTGTGAAATTTCACTTCCTCGGTTTCTTAACATGCCAAATTTTGAAGCTTGCACATTAAATTTCTGCTCTGAAACGGTGTTTCTTAGGCCGTTATCACACAACAACCTCTTCCCCTACAGAACTAGTTGTCTGGAACTAGAGTGTCATTGAAGATTGGCTATAGGAGTGAAACTCATAAAATCCGACGGATCTTAGTGTTGGGCCACGGGAACTTTAAGTTCAATCGTCACCTTAACTTAAAAAACTCACCTAGCACATATCTGCAGTCAATAACGACAGGCAAGCTGCAGCCGCCCTGTTTCTTGGCCGCTCGCTCCACGTACTGTCTGATGTACTCTACGCCGGGGAAATAGAGACTATTTCCCACTGTCACTAGTACGTAGCTGAATCCGTTGGCATTCTGAAACATATTTATATTCGTAATTAAATATTTAAATTCATATCTTTTATATCTGGCTATCTGGGTTTATCATGAGAAGGGAGGAGTCATGTCACTAAAAGAACTCTATGACGGTAAGCGGCAGAAGCGGGAGAGGTAGACCAAAAAAGTGCATGTGGATGAATTGTGTGAAAGATTGTAGTATGCGAGAGAAAGTTGATGATGAAATGACGTATGAAAGAATGAAGTGGCGAAAGTAAACGTGTGTCGACCAACGGCAAGAAGTTGATGATTATTTTTTGGATCTGCGAGATCGAATCAAAAATGAGGAAATCCGTAGAAGAACTAAAGTGACTGACTTAGCCCAGCGGACTAGCAAGTCAAAATGGCAGGAAACATAGCACAGAGAACTCAAAAATCGGTCAAGTACGAGTCGGACTCGCGCACGGAGGGTTCCGTACTGTATGGGAGCCCCCCTTAAATATTGGTTTTATTTTAATTTGATTATTTATTATTGAAGTTAATATATAACTATATATTCTGTGAAAATTTCAAGCATCTACCTGTTACCATTATTAATATAAAGCGAAAATCGGCTAAAATCAGGTTTGTTGTATGGGAGCCCCCCTTATTTATTAACTTAATTTATGTGTTGTTATAGCGGCAGAAACAGAAATACATAATCTGTGAAGATTTCAGCTTTCTAGCTATAACGGTTCATTAGATACAGCCTGGAGACAGACGGACAGCGAAGTCTTAGTAATAGGGTCCCGTTTTTACCCTTTGGGTACGGAACCCTGAAAATGAGGAAATTTGCGTTTGTGTATTTATCAGTCGATTATTGAAATGTTTTTGGCCAAATTGTTTAATATCTAAATCCTAACGACCTAACCTAACTTCAGGACTACGGTAATCAGGAATTTTGCATGTGCGAATAGTATAATTTTTAAGAATCAACTCAGAGATAATTGAATTAATTAATTAATTGATTTAATTGAAATGAGGTTAACTCAGAAAAGTTACTAATTAATCGTCACAAGGTCAGTTTGGAGAACTACTACTTTCCATTTATGAATTAAGATACTCGTAGCAACGCAAAACGAAAAATAAAACACATCTTAATATCTAGCAACACACTATCTAGCAAATCACAGTAATGTGTTTAGGCACGGTTAAAGGTCAATTTGATAAATTGAATGACTACTATTAGATCCACAGTTTCAAGGCTTCTATTCATAAATTATTTAAATCAATAGGTCACTATTATGTTTACAAAGAAACGTCCAAACTATACCGGTATTAGTGCCGTTATTTTGAGATAATTATAGTGAATTCCAGATAAGTATTATAATAATTTATGCAAATGATTTATACGTAAAAACAGTAGTTTGATAACATTTTCACATTTTAACATGCAAGCGTAGCGTAAGATGTCCACTGAAACGTTAATAGACCGCGCCGCTACCGCTGAAGCCCGAATTCGTGGTCGAGCGGTTAGACAGATAATAATTGCTAAGTAATCACTACATAGTATAAAACAAAGTCGCTTTCTCTGACCCATCCCTATGTATGCTTAAATCTTTAAAAGTACGCAACGGATTTTGATGCGGTTTTTTTAAATAGATAGAGTGATTCAAGAGGAAGGTTTATATGTATAAAACACCTGCCTGTGCGAAGCCGGGGCGGGGCGGGGCGGGTCGCTAGTAGCTAATAAATTATTATGAAAATATAACTTTTCAACAATACAAGCTTTTAAGATCCTGGATATCATGTAGCAGAAGAGTGCTAGCCAAGAAAAGTAAAACGAGCCCAAACACGACGGGTACATCTTATTTGTTACAGGAGTTCCTATGGCCCCACCTTCCGACTCCATCATTAGACCAGCTCTATGGTGCCATATTATTGCATTGTAACGCGATATACATATGCGTGCAAAATTTCAGCTCAATGAGAAACCGGGAAGTTGGTCAAATTTTACACGCAAGATTCAACCCGAACTTACATCCATTGCAAGCTAAATAAAAGCTTGTAAATAATCGGCCAGGTACGAGTAGGACTCGCGCACGAAGGGTTCCGTACTGTATGGGAGCCTTAAATATTTATTTTATTTAAATTTTATTATTTATTATTGAAGTGAATATAAAACTAAATCTTCTGTGAAAATTTCAAGCATCTACTCGTACCACTATTAATATAGAGCGAAAAACGTCTAAAAATTCAGGTTTGTTGTATAGGAGCCCCCCTTAAATACTTATTTTATTTTGTTTTTAGTATTTGTTGTTATAGCGGCAACAGAAATACATCATCTGTGAAAATTTCAGCTGCCTAGCTATCATGGTTCATGAGATACAGCCTGGTGACAGACAGACGGACATCGAAGTCTTAGTAATAGGGTCCCGTTTTTCCCTCTGGGTACGGAACCCTAAAAAGAAGACTTACGGAGATAATTTTAGCATCAAGTTGTAGCCTGGCGCTAGGATAGAGCAGGAGTACGATATTGACAGAGACTCCCGCCAATATGCCCAGTTCGACTCCCACAGAAAGACATAAAGCAATCGTCGCAACCAAGGATTTTTCGCGAGTTATATCGACAAGAACCTAGCCGACCAGGTTGAACCTTGAGATTATAGCTACGCTCCGACAAAAATGTGAATCAGGAACCCCACCTCGAATCGTAAGTTACGTACTGGAAACGCTAACGTCTCTAGTATTGTAGTTGTTCTGCCGGGCTAGTTTGCGCGCCACTAATTATTTCGTTCGTCGTGACAGAACTAGACAGCGTTATGACAAAGTATATAACTGTCACTTTTTCACACGTCGAAATGAGTTCTTTTCGTCGCTTTTCGTGGTCGCATGCTTTATAGCCTGTTCATAAATTGATTTCTTGTGAATTTTTACTATCAAAGAGCCCGTAGCTGACGGGCCTCAAAAAAAAATTGAGTAAGGGTAACTTACTGAAAAATCAAGTCGCCTCATTGTATTATTTTGTTAAACCTTAGTTATTATTAGCGATAATTAGTAAAAAATTGTGGTATTTTGTTAATTATGAGCTGATTTACGTGCATGAGTGTAGGCAAGTGATATAACGTTAGACGCTGTTGTGGCCTACAATCTTGTGAGGCGGGTTGCACCAACAGGCGTATTGACGCAGGTTATGACGGGGCACGGTGGGTTTTCCGAATACTTGTATCGCTTCAAGTGTAAGGATAATCCATCGTGCATCTGTGAACCAGATAAAAGCGAAAGCATTGTTCATATTTTAACAGAGTGCCCCGTATTCTCTAGAGAAAGGTACCAGATAGAACAACTTATCGGAGAAAATATAGTTGCAGAAAATTTAAGTAAAATAATGATAGATACAAATATAAGAACCGATTTTTTGGAGTATTGTATAAAAATTGCTATAAAAGTTATACAAAGAAATAAATAGATACATAAATAAAATTGAATTGCTATATTTGACAATATAGTAATATCAATAAAACTGCAATTCGGACGTAAATATAAAAGTATAAAAATACAATAGATAGTAAAGATTGAACTGAAGTTTATGCTGAAAAGAAAGCTTAAACAACCGAAAGTGCAACGTATGGGCCTTTTGACCCATAAGTATGCACATAGGAACGCGTATATTTTCTCATGATTTTTGACACTTTTGTTCCCAATCTTTTATGAAATTACATACATATATATTTTGACAATACAAGACTAAAATACTTGAAGTATAATAGTAAATGAACTATAAAGTATAATTGATTGTTACTTATTATTTACATATTATATATTTATATAAATATAATATATATTTATTACTTCGACTCATAACATTTGTTGTAAAATTTAAATAATAATTATACAAAGACCCTGAAATATCTATACACCAGGGGAACAGGCAGCAGCCGGACTGGCGGAGCGCTGCACAGCGCCGTGACGACTGGCGCCTTTTAGTGTCGGAGGCCAAGATCCACTTTGGGGTCACAGCGCCAACGCAGTAAGTAAGTAAGTAAGGGGAACAGGCAAGAAAAAAAAAAATATACTTGACACTGGCAAATGCACAACAGTGCGACGGCAAGACGTAAAAGAAGAAGAAGACTTACAGAAATAATTTCGGCATCCAGTTGCGGCCTGGCGCTAGGATAGAGCAGTAGTATGACATTGACAGCAACTCCCGCCAGTATGCCCAGTTCGACTCCCACAGAAAGGCAGAGAGCAAAAGTCGCAAATGCAGGCACGAGATCGGCGCGTCGAGATCGCCACATCGGTTTTACTACCTGAAAAAAAAAACATTAAATTATTGACCGAAACGAAACGAAGGTCTCTGCTACACAGTCTCAGTCACAATCTCAACGAAATTTGGTACATAAGTTCAACATATTAATGGGTTTTTTGTTGTCGGAGATTTTTGATTGGGGATTAAGTATCCTACTAATATTATAAACGCGAAAGTTTGTAAGGATGGATGGATGTATGGATGTTTGTTACTCTTTCACGCAAAAACTACTGAACGGATTGAGATGAAACTTTGCAATAATATAGCTAATATATCAGAATAACACATCACTACATAGTATAAAACAAAGTCGCTTCCGCTGTCCCCACGTATGCTTATATAACTACACCGCGGATTTTGATGCGCTTGTTTTTAATAGATAGAGTGATTCAAGAGGAAGGTTTATATGTATAATAAAACTGTGCGAAGCCGGGGCTAGTAGGCTATAAATTATAATGATATTGCGTAAGTTTTCCATAACATAACGATAAGTGTTAAGTAAATAGGAAAAATTCTGCTATCTGCGAGATATTCTAGAGTGCGCTTCAAGAAATGTCAAAAAGAAAACAACTGTAGAATCGAACAACCGTCAAATAGTTTTATTTCTATTTTCCATAAGGTAGGGCCTCGGGTTTGAAAGACGGAAAGTGACATAGTCTTCTTTTTATCCCGGATTAATACATGTAGGGTTCCCATGGGATAGCACAAAATCAAAATATCATGCGGGCGAAGCCGCGGGTAAAAACTAGTAATAATAATGTCATTTGAATTTCGCTTGTAAACGTTAGAGTTCAAGGTTTAAAATACTACATACCTCGTATTCGATCATAAATATCACTGCGCAAATAACGACGGCGGCCAGGGATGCTTTCGGAATGAAGTAGAAGTACGGAGTGAGAAGACTCAACGCAAGAAGTACCAGCACTCCTGTGGACAATTATTAAAGTAACATTAGCAATAAGCCGAATCAAACTCAATGGTGTCTGTGAAGTTAGCTACAAGCTGCGCAAAACTCATTCCTCATTCCTGAGGAGATGTGCTTTGCGCGACTTACTCTTGTACAGTAGCATCAGCCTCCCGTTGACATACTGCAAAATAATTGTTATTCGACAAAACCGTGACAACCGACTCCAGACAATCGACCTCAAGACGAAAGCAGCTGTTTTTGCAATGAAATTTTTGTAGACGCTGCAATTTTCATAAAGAATATCTTGCAGAGTGGGCTCAGACAATGTACACTAGCCCAAAAAGTTTTAAAATATGGTAAACAAATTGACAGAAAAACAACGGTATTTAATGCTCTATTAAAATGGAATGTCGTGTTTTCTTATTTGGTTTTTGTTCACGCCGCCATGTTTCAAAAGCAATGTCAATAGATAATAAGATCCGAAAATATGGGATTGTGATAAATAGTAGGAAAATAATTTCCCAAAACCAATAAAGCAAATAATTAAATACTTACTATACCAGGTTATGGCCTAAGCTCGACATATGTTTGCATTATCTCTTTTTCTGGAATTGCGTGAAAACTATAGAGCTAAAGTAAAATAATGTTTAATGGAACTATCTCGCGATGGGCCGTCAAGCAATGGAGTAAAAGGTTCTCAAGTTTTATCTGAGAGGTGAGCCGTTGCAAAAAATAACTTTCCACGGCTCACCCAGGTGGTCTTAGGAGGTAGACGATAGGAAAGAACTGGGAGACATCAGGTAACGTCGGACCAAAAAAACATACAGACGAATTATTGAGAACCTCATTACTTTTGGAAGTCAGCCAAAAAATTAGCATGGTATGTTTTGAAATTAGTACTGTTTTCTGATGTAAATACGTTCTTTCGGCTTAATACAAGGCAAGATAATAAAGCCGAAGATGAAAGTAATGCAACCGGCTTGGTACTCAGACCTCAATTACGTGAACTATTACATAAGTGGACTGTTACACTTTGATACATTGGCAAATCATTTGCGGATCTGTATTGTTTTGTAAGGATTTCATTTAATTTTTAAGCACGCAAAATATTGCTATTTAAAGTACAAGGAATTTACAAAGGTGTACTTAATCATTATTAGGAACAACTTTTACATTGGGATCAATCCGAAAATTGCAAAAATCCATACACAATGTTCGATGACTTTTGACAAAATGTACGAAGCAGCTGATTCCTTTTGGCGATATCCGCGGGTTGATTTCATAGTAATTGGTAGAGTTAATTTCGTGACGAGTACTTACAATGATATTTATGATTCAACCGATTAATCTATCAATCTCTGTACTAGTCGATGAAAACGTCTGTGAATCATTTTATCAATTGATACATTTATCGGTTTATCTCTAATTATATTTCTGAATCATTGACTATTTATCCTTATCTCAAGCCCCTAAAGAAGTATGTAATCTTGTTTACAAGTGACTATTTTAATATTAGAAGTATTTCCGGTAAAATTCCATGATAAAGTGCGTGACATTTTGACCAAGTTTTTATTATTATCATGATATACTACGGGAGTAATCGCGCACTTAAATCGCGAGATAAATAAACACCTCATGATCCCGACGTTTCGACCGAGTTGCATCGACCGTCACGGGTAGACGCAACTCGGTCGAAACGTCGGGATGATGAGGTATTTATTTATCTCGTGGTTTTATTGCGCGATTAGTGCCGTAGTATTTCATAATAATGAGTTTAAATCACGAAAGCTTAAAAACAACACGATTTTAATATCTGTTTAGGCGTTCTGTTAGGTTGCATAATAGGTCAAAGATATCAACGTTTTTTTAAGATACGCTTTCAATACTCAAAACGTTGAATGTACGTTTTATGGTAAACATTATTTAGAACAGAAAACAGGTCTACCGATCAGAAACTTATTGATTAAATTATATTTGTACTAGTTTTAATTTTCAATGAAAAATATAAAGCACTCGCTCTTTCTCGTTCCCAGAATCAATCATAAGCAAAATTTTCCTTTAGTTATATAAGCCTTAAAAAAAAGTCATACTTTTACGCAAAACTGGCTAAAAAATATACACATACTAAAAACTTTTCCGAAATAAGAATAAGACGTACGAGTGTGCAATATTTCTTACTCAAGCGATTGACACCAAAAATATAACATTTTGTTACAAGGGGTGAATAGAGTTTACTCCCGGAACGTAAATTTTATCAAAATATACTCAGCATTAATGCTGAGGTGAGCCCTTTTCGACATTTCTATGTTTACTATTCTTAGTCATATTTCATCTGTAATGTCGAATAAACTTTTTTCATTTCATTTCAAAAATGTATTAATGCGAATTTTCTCGATGTTTTACAGAAAACGCGAAAACACTGGTCGATTCAGAATCTTCTTAAAGCCCATTACAACTCAGCAATGATCACTAGGACACAGCAGACATTAAAATCTGTTATTGCTAGTCTTACAAATAGAGATGTAAAACACACACTTACCAGTATAAATGCTGCCAAACTGCGTAGCGACGCCGCTGGCGTGGTTGACTGCCGATCGGGAGAACGAGCCGGTTATGGGCATAGCACCCACGAAGGACCCCAATACGTTGGTCAAGGAGAGAGTCAGCAACTCTTGCGTAGCGTCTATGGAATCACCGCTCGCTGTAAAGAAAAAACAGAAGTCTAATAAAATTGTCACAGAGATCTGAAACAAGCTTACGTCTAATTAAAATATATCCGTCTTACCACAAAAGTTTTACACACGCACGCTTTAGACAATGTTTAACAGTACAAATTGCACGGTTAAACAGTGTGTTTAAATCTTTTGTGGTAAGACGGCATGAATCTTCTCGCATCATATTAAACTATTTTAGCGATAGTGTCCTACTGTAGTTCGGGTCTACTTTGCGTAAAATCTTTTGCATTTTTATTACTTTCTGTTCTTTTGTCTTGTCAAAATTTTATTATTGTCAATGTGCCACATTTCCAGTCAATAAAAAATGAATATAATTACGTTACTAACAACACTTGACTTGTGTATGTGACAGAAAAAAAATAGTGTGGAATTACTATATAAAAAGAAGTTCATTATTAAATAACATTAATTAAATAAAACAAGCAGTAGGTACAGGTTTATAACAGGCTGCTTTGCATGCCAAAATTGCGTTTGAATGGGTTTCATACATTTTGTATGTAATAATTTTATTTATAATCAATTACAATTCAACGCTAACTTGGTATAACTTAGAAACACCGGGATGGAAATGCAAATTGCGAGACAGTTATGTGAGTTCAATTAAATTTCAATATATTTATTTCAATTAACGCCGTATTACACCAATTACGTTAATTATCATAGTCATTATTACAATTACAATTAAAATAAAAAAATAAAAATCGGCCACGTGCAAGTCGGAACGAAAGTTTCCGTACCGTGTTGGAGCCCCCAGCCCTATTGCTTCGTTATTAATAGCGAGCAAAAAAAAAAACTCCTAAAAATCTCGTTTGTTGTATGGGAGCCCCCCTTAAATATTTATTTTATTATATTTTTAGTTGTTATAGCGACAACAGAAATACATCATCTGTGAAAATTTCAGCGGTCTAGCTATCACGGTTCATGAGATACAGCCCTAGCGACAGACAGACGGACAGACGGACATCGGAGTCTTAATAATGGGATCCCGTTTTTACCCTTTGGGTACGGAACTCTAAAAAAGGTGAATGTAACGTACACGGTGACACTGTTACTCCAATTTTTTTGTGATAACCTTTTGATTGTAGTCATTAATAATTTAGATAATTTTAATTGTAATAGGATGGACATGGACTTATTATCTAATTAGTACAACCGGACGAAGTATAAAATTAGGGGCAAACACCTTTAGATAATGAAAAAAAATCAAATCAACAGTAGGTACATTAAATACTATTTCGTATAATAAGAACTTTGTACGAATTGAAAATGATGAATGTACATGTCGGACAATATGTCTAATAGATCGCTAAAGTACATCTGAATTTTTAATAGGTAAGTTTAGGCAAGTAAAAAGCTTAAAAATGTCTAATACGTTATTAAAACACTTCAAAAGCCGTAAAATGGATGCATCAAGGGACATATATGGTACATTTTTAGGGTTCCGTACCCAGAGGGTAAAAACGGTACCCTATCACTAAGACTCCGTTGTCTGTCTGTCACCAGGATGTATCACATGAACCGTGATAGCTACGAGTAGAATGTTGAAATTTTCACAGATGATGTATTTCTGTTGCCGCTATAACAACAAATACTAATAACAAAATAAAATAAATATTTAAGGGGGGCTACCATACAATAAAACTGCATTTTTAGCCGTTTTTCGCTTAATAACGGTAACAGGTAGACGCTTGAAATATTCACAGAATATTTACCTAGTTAAATGTTTACTTTAATAATAAATTATTATAATTAAAATAAAATAAATGTTTAAGGGAGGCTCCCATACAGTACGGAACCATTCGTGCGCGTGTTCGACTCGCTCTTAGCCGATTATTGTGATCTGACTTATTAACCGATATCAAAACAGGAGGTTCTCAATTCAACTATGTGTGCGTGTTTATACATGTACGTATGTAGCGCGATTACGCGATAGTTCCGCCAATTTATTGTGATGATTATTTTTTGACGTGAAAACTTCTTTAGGGGTGTTGTGCACTTCGGATGGGTAAAAAATGTTAGACTCGCGTCAGGACACGGAACCTGATCGAAAATTCGTAAGACGGAGGGAGCTAGTTTTCACTTCTGCCGGCACTCCCGGAGTGCAAGAGACCGCAGGATCGCACTGGATGCAAGCTGTTCTTCATCTTCGTCGAGTCAATAGTTCAAAGGGTTAAATCATTTTCTCCCAATATTTGGCCACTGCGACCCGCAGGGTGTAGCCGTACCAGCCGGCTAGCCTGTCGCACTGGGGATCTTTAGGGGGTTTTTCAGGTGCAGCAGTGGACGTGATCGATGGATGATGGATGTACGACTCACCAAAAGCCTTAGCAATAGCCACGTTGCCCAGCACAGCAATAATAGGCACCAAGACGATGGACGAGCCGAGATCAGAGCACATCTCCACGAAGCTCACCTCTCGGCCCTCGATTTCTGTACCGAACGGGGGCACTTGAACGCTTGGCAAGCCTTCTCTGAAAACAATTTTGTATTTTTTTATGCTTTTATTTATGCAATCGGCTATACACAAGCCGTGGTGGTCTAGTAGTAGCGACACCCGCCTTACAATCGTGAGATTGTGGGGTTAAATCCCGGTCCCGTACCAATGAGTTGTACGGAATTTCAGCTTTCATCTTCGGTTTTTCGGTGATAGAAAACATCGTGCAAACGTCCGTAGACGAAATTCGATGTCGTATGTGAATCCACTAATCCGCACTGGACAAGCGTAGCGGATTTAGTCCAATCACCTCTCGTGGGTAGGCCTACGTCATGGGCTCATGGCCTATAAAAAATGCTGGTAGAGTAGAGTGCGGTTACGGACTAATATCACTAAGCACTGTGGGCAGTAACGCGTAGAGCTCGTGGTGACAGCATATTGGTTTTCGGCCTTTACGTCATTAACATCAATGATCAAGTACATAATAGGGTGGTTGACTGGTATTTTATTAATTTTAAAGTTTTAGGATTACTGAATTATGATTCGCAAACTGGAAAAATAATTGAAATTGAAAGTTCAGAGATATAAGCTTGTAAAGATTTTGGTAGGGATAAAGAGGAGATGTCTTGTCCCTTTCCCACAAAGCATAACATTGTATGACGAATGTATGACACTTACAGGCAGTGACGCCATAGTCTGCTATAGTGCGCTCTTCATCTATCAAGAAAATAATTATGCCTGGAACTTTATATTTAAGTTGATTTTATTTTTGATCGGCTGTATTTACGGTTTGCTGTTACAAGCGGACATCAAAAAAATATTTTGAACTATAGCCTATTACAAGGAAAATCATACTCACTTGACAGTCCCCGTGAGTTTGAACGGAGAGCCATCGTACTGAGTTTCGAAGAAGAACGCAGTAATAGAGCACGTTACGACTACGATCGCGTTTCTCGACGTCGACAGAAGCCACAGCGCTTTCTTCAGCCCTTTTTGACTCGGAGACAGGTTGAGATCCTTCATTTTCTAAGAAAGAAAAAATATGTATACATAAAAATATTCTTTTGACGTGATAACATCTTATAAAACAATGAACTCTGCTCGGCTGCACGCACGAAAAAGTGTAACGTTCCGCCTAAGCCGAACGTGAAAGCGAGAGCGCGGAACAAGCGATAGTCACGATCGGGCGCGTTCGGCTTGTTTCAGTTGATCCAACAATGTTTTCTTATGACGTTATCAGGTAAACTTATTGTCCGTAAATTATTGACTTTACTGACAACCAATTTTTTTGAAGTGAAAACTTCTCCGCGTTGTGCACTTTTTATGATGGGTAAAATGTTAAACTCGGGTCAGGACACGCGTAAATGATAGAGACGGAGGGAGAGTAGACCGCCGGCGCGGCGTAATATCCCCCTCTCTTTTTTCCGCGCGGCGAAAGTGTATGCTTGCTCCTGCTGTTTCGTTTATGCGGCGCAGGACGTTTGCGCGAGCGTGCGAGTGTGATATTGTATCCTTACATAGTATAAAATAAAGTCGCTATTTTCGTTTGTTTGTTTGTTTGTCTGTATGCTTAAATCTGTAAAACTACGCAACGGATTTTGATGCGGTTTTTTTAATGGATAGAGTGATTCAAGAGGAAGGTTTATATGTATAAAAATTCCCGAAATTCCCACGGGAACGGGCACAACGCGGGTAAAACCGCGGGGCGCTGCTAGTTTTACCATATAAATGATAGTACATTTATACTGATAAAAAGCAATCGTGCGAAATTATTCCCTAACCATTCCAAAATATTCAAAAATGGACAACGTTAATGTTCAAGTTTTCACATTCTTCCTCCCGGAGTGCAACCCGTTGTTTTTTCCAACCTTTTGACCGCAACGCCTCAATATTTTTTTAATTTCATAATATGGGGCCCAGTTTTCTGACGGCTTTAGACATTGTTGGCGGCCGGACGTGCTGGTCAAGTATATACTTAGGTGACTTAGGCATTCAACAGTTTTAATCTTGTATATTATGTAAGGGCTTTACAATTTTCAAGGCCCCTGACATGGCTTAACGGTTAAGCTAATCGCATATATTTGGTTTTAGAGTCAAAAATAACTAAAATGTATAACCTTGAATTTTGAGTGTCAACTCTAAAAATTCACGTTGATACATTATTCAATATTCAAAATTGTCAACTAAATAAATAAAATTGTATTAGGTACACCAAAAATGCAAAACACAGTAGGGTGAACGCCCGCATTTAACAGTAGATAAGCTGTTTTCAGGGTTCCGTACCCAAAGGGTAAAAACGGGACCCTATAGTAATAGGGTCTCCATCTCCATCAGACTCCGCTGTCCATCTGTCTGTTTTTTTATTATTTCATATAGGTTTGCGTTTGACTACGCACTGCCTGATGTTAATGTCTATCACCAGGCTGTATCTCATGAACCGTGATAGCTAAACACTAAAAACAGAAAAAATATTTAAAGTGGGCTTCCATACAAGAAACGTGATTTTTTTGTTCGATTTTAATAACGGCAACAGGAAGATGCTTAAATAATAAACAAAAATTAAATATAATGAGGGGGGCTTCCATACGGTACGGAACCCTTCGTGCGCGAGTCTGACTCGCACTTACCCGATTATTTAGTTTTATTTTCTTTTTGCGAATTTAAAATGCATTTACAAAAACATAACTGCTCGAAACTTGAATTGTTATCGACAAGTTTAAGTATTTACATTCAAATTAATTACTTACTCTCATTAAAAGTAGTATCACTATACACGATATGCCGAGACAGCTGTCGGCTAAAGTCGCTTTTGGCATGTTTATGAACACCTGAAACAATAAAGAAACTTTATACAATTGGTAAAAAAACATTTGCACAGTGAAATTAAAGAATATATTATGTACAATATGTAAGTACATGGTGTCAAGTGTTTATTTTCACTGAAAACATGTCAATATACAAATAATTAATAACACAATTATTATAAAAATGTCAATTAAAACTAACTACAAAATAAAGTGACACAATATACAGGAATAAATTAAATTAACAAAATACAATTTCGCTTGTCTATAAAACTAACAAAGGTGTGCCCTGCGCTCGGCATCCCCACGTCCAAAAGTGCCCATAAGACTGGCAGCGTTTCCGCGCTGAATAGCAAGTGATATGTTTTGGATCAAATAGTCCCCGGAGCGTGGATCACGCCCCCTTTCTTTCAGACGACGCCCAAGATCTGATATGAATTTCTTTGCCTCTCTGCTCCACGGTCCCGCCGTCTCAACGGCAAATGGGACAAACTCATACGCCGATTCCAGGGCAGAGTATTTAAGACGCTTGCCTTTTGCCGCCGTTTCAGCACCTGCGCCGGCGGTCCGCTGCGTAGCCGATAGATGACAGGACGCGTATGTGCTTACACACGTGGCGTCCCAGATAAGGCAGCGTCCTTTTCGCCATGGACTCAGCGTGAGTCCATCGGGCCTTTTGCCGTCAGCACGCGATAATCCCGGGGGCTCCAAGGCACACGGGATCTCGCCAGAAACGAGCGCTCTCCTAATCAGCTTGTTGATAGCGTGATGCCTAGGTCTGCGACCAAGGCACCTAGTGCAGCTGAGACCGTGGTAACCATTGGCCTCCACCCTCGCACCGCAAACACACACATGAGGCTCACACACTGAACAACCGAGTCGAAAACCCGCAGCTACCCTGAGAGAATCGTTGTCCAGCAGCGTACCCAAGTGAGGCGATGGCAGGGCATGTAGCCAGGCACCTGACTCCCTCTCAGACACCGCTTTGAGGCGAGCTGACTCGGTTCCTGAAGCTCCGTCACACAGCTGAACAAAGATATGTTTCCCTAACACTTCGTCCCAACTCCGCTGTGATTCTGGTCTTGCAGGCTGGTCAGTGTCTGGACATAGCAGCGACCAAGCCACGAGAGCCTCTTCAGAGTAAGGGATACGGATTGCCACATCTGTCTCCGGCAGAATGCTGGAGACAAGACCCGCGACCCCATGAGAGGAAGCAAGGAAGGCCATCGGACCTGTCTCCCGCAAGCATCGTACACCCAAACCACCGAACCGAACTGGCAAGCCAGCCTGACGCCACTGCGCTTCACTGAAGCTTATATTCAAGACTTCTTCCATTATCTTTTTAAGGGTGTTGTCAAAGGTTTGAACATCTTCTGAGAACTTCCAACTTGGAGCTGTTCGAATAACGTATGTCAACTTAGGCAAACCGAAGCAAGCTCTCAGAAGCGTCAAAGACACATGCGCTGGAAGATGCTGGAAGTGTTCTCCAAGTGACGTCAGCGTCTGCGTTTTCGCACGTAAACTGCTCGGAACGCCCTCGGGAAAAATGGGGGCGCCCAGCAGAGAAAGACTCTCCCGATCCATAATACGAAGACCGGGTACGAGAGACGTAAACAAGTCAGTCAATTCCTCGGCTGGTGGGTTACAGGAGTAAAACTCACACTTGGTGGTATTCACTTCCAAGCCCAACTCCTTTAAGGCCGGAAAAAGTGACTTTAGGTCTCCCGCTACTACCTCTGGGCTCCCGCCAAGAGTACCATCGTCCAGATACCAGACGTTTAATGGAGACTTCAGAGATTTGATGGCCTTATGGATAGCCATACTGAAGACTAATGGGCCAAGGGGGTCTCCCTGCTGGGCCCCCGTTTGAGACAAGACGCAAATACCGTCGTAGGAAAGATTACTTGGAGCCGCGTAACATTGGAGCAGAAATGGGAAAATGGACGGCGTTAACTCCCTGACTTCTGACAGCATCGCACTCCTTTCGATGCTGTTAAAAGCATTACAAATGTCTAATTTGACGAGTACATCGTCACTACTCTCTCTCATAATGAACGCCCGTGTGGCATGGATAGCCGCCTCGCAACCTAGAGGGGTACCGAATCCTATCTGATGGGGTTGTAGATAACGTGACATTTCGTGCTTGACTGCTTGACAACACAGCTTGGCAACCAAACGTCGAAATGTGCTCCCTACGGCGATAGGCCTAATACCGCCATCCTTCTTTTGCAACGCACAAAGAGTACCCCAAACAAACAAACGTAAAAGAGTACAAGAAAGGACAGATGATCGGATTCAAGTTTCCCTCCAACAGAAAGTTGCATAAGCGAGTGATGGACTCGAGGAGCCGAAAACCGTTGTCCCCGGCCGAAGGAGAACACAGTTCTTTTAAATGCTCTGGGCGCAACCCGTCCATGCCAGCCGCGGAACCGCGGTAAAACGAGTGGAGGGCTGCAGAAACGTCCTCGGCCTTCACAACAAGGCAAGGCGTGGAGCTATCGAGGGGCGGAGGGGTGATGAGAGGGCGAGCTGCACCGGGATGTTTCGCTCTAAGAGTTGATAAAGTATCGTCGCCACGAGAAGCAAACGAACAATCAGAGGTGAGAAGGCGGGCCGCCCCCCTGAGATCTCCCTCATACACTTTTGCCTGTACAGATTTGTATAATGAATGTGAACTAAAAGACGCGTTTCCGACTGGAAAATCCAGATGGGTATCCTCAATATTAGCCTTGACTTTGGACGTCAAGGACTTTTTATCACCTTGTTCAGGAACTCTTAGGGCTGTGAAAGCGAATGATAATAATACTAGCCAGTCGTCGGTACTATTGGACTGTATGCATTTATTAATTATCGACGTTAACTTGCCTGCCGCTAAGCATCTTGCGCCCTTGGGGACGTGCCTGAGAACTCGGATTTTAGCTTTAAGAGAGGGCAAGTCTTCCAAGCTTAAACTTGTTAGGTTACCTGGCTCTCTTGGGCTGATAGGAGTAGCAGGCTCGCCGGCGACGCTACCGCTATTGACAAGTGACACATTTTTGTGTATGCGGCCTATATGTACTTTTAGTCCATGGGGGACTGAAAACAGCTTTGTAGAACCTGGACAGTGTGGACAAGGGGCGAACGCTGGGCTTGTCATGTTAGTTTAATTATTTTAAAAAGATGGTCCAAATATTAATAGTAATACCTAATTAACGTTACAAATATTAACGTAGTAATTTACGTCAGTACATACTATTATGAAGTAACAATATAGGTACATTCTTCAATTGTGACAATCAGTGCCAGGCAAAGTTAGCCCCTTAGCTAACCTTGGTTTCAGAGTTTTTAAGCAGCCTGATGGCCTCTGACATGGCTAAACAGTTCAGCAACAGGGACCTACAAAACAACTTTTTGAAGTGAAAACTTCTTTATCGGCATTATGCACTTTTTGGGATGGGTAATAGTAGTTTATGCAACTGTCATACACTCGTTACTATTATGAAACTCGCTGCGCTCGTTTCATAAACCACACTCGTGTTTTAATACCCGTGTTATATGCAGTTGCATACACTACTTTATCTTCACTAAAAACGTGTATTGTCACTGGGAACTTGGCGCGCAGGGCGGCCAATCAGGAGCGAGCGCGCGATGTTATAATGAGATTTTACAATATCGATGTGGATATTATAACATCATTTGAAATTGCTTAAATTGAGTGTTTTGTTGTCTGCGCTATAACAGTAGTCTATAATGACTCGTACGTATTGTATTGGCGTCAAGTATTGGAAACATAAGTAGAATGTTACAACATTAGTGTAGATAAAAATATTAAACTCACATCAGGACACGTGACCTGATCGGAAATTTGTAAGACGGAGGGAGCAAGTTTTCACTTCTGCCGGCACTGCCGGAGTGCAATGCGTTGCTTTTGTTTTCGGGCAGTCCGGTCAACAATAACTCGTCAATTGTTTCTCCGAAACATTTCATTATCCAAGTGCATTCTAGTGCCTTGGCACTCGTTTTGCAGAAATTGAATATTTTTGTAAAATGACACCGCATCTGTTCGGATTAGTGCCGGTCCCCATGGTGCGATGCAGCGTCGCAGCGCATTAATTTTGCCACTCAGGTGGAAACACGTACGTTACGGCGCTGTAATAGGATCAGCTATGTATTCACCTTAGATACCATATTTTGAATCTAGAGAGCTGGACCTTGCCTTCTTTTTATTTATATGTAGCACAAGAAATCATACCGTAAAATGCATTTTTTTTAGGCTTAAACAAACTTCTTAGCTACAAGCTGCTTAAAACCCAATCCTCGCACAGCTGTTATGTAAACTTCAGTCAGGATTGCGTTTTGCGCAGCTTGTAGGTAACAACCGCCAAAAAAATTAATTCGGCCTATACAAAGCAGATTGCATAATGCAGTGCTGTGTGAGCGGATATGAATGAATGATTCAGTGCGTTCTGCGGGCACTAATTGTGTAATTATTTTACTGGCGTAACGTGTAGTAAACTTTTAAGCAGAGTTTCCTGCAAAATTAGGTCTCCAAATCCAGATGACATGTCCTATTTCACGAGAATTGAGAATGACGAAGCGGAACCGCGGCCGTATTGTGGACGTGTTCTGATCTGACGTTCGCCTTCGTTTTTTTTCTGCTAGCGCCACAAGAGCGAGCGGGAGAAAAACCGAAGTCGAACGTCAGAACGCATACACAATACGGCCCCCGTTCAGGCGTACGACGCACCTGGTGAACAGGCTCTCACGGGCATATATTGTTGCGAGACAAAAAGTATTGGGTTTCGTGCTGCCCACTTACTTTCACACATTGAGTGTCTATTGTCAGGATTCAATTCATTGAGGGAATAGTGTGGGTGGTTAAGTCTAAGCATTATTGACTGTGTCGTGCTAGACTGTCTAAAAAAAGGTTGTTTTGAGTGAGGTTGTGCGAGTTAATACGCTCCTTCATAACACCCACTGACACCTAGAATAGATTCGAACAATGACCGAAGACGTCATTATGATCATAATAGCCATATAATGTCTATTGCTGAAGATATATCCCATATAGGTTTTCAATAAGACCGTTTGCAAGCGCCTAGCATCGTTAGTGCCTTCTTGCAATCTTAATCTATCCATCTTGATAGTGGATATGCATTCCTGAGCTTACTAGTACGTGTTTTGGTATTTTATTCGATGTTTTTAATCTACTATTGGTTTGCGTTTGACTACAGTCTGTCTGATGTTAAGCAAATATGCGGGTCTGGGTGTAGAGTGTGTACGGAACACTTCCCTAGAAGATACCTACCTATTTACTCGAGATTTGAAGACACTTTTTACGGCCCCATCAGCTATCAGTAAGAGAGGTTAGATCAGTGGTCGTCACACTAATCTGGTCAAGGGCCACATAGGACAGTATATAGGTATAGTATCACCGTGGGCCGCACTGCCGTACACCCATGAACTAGAGTATAACGTACAAGCCAGAGTTGTTTTGTGTAACCGCGCCGCCTAACTAACACGCAATAGAAAAAAATATGCGCGATTTTAATATTTTTTTTCAATAATTTCAAAACAAACTTGAGCAGAGTAACTTACTTATCTTAAGCGCGAGCATAGCGAGCGCTATAATTTTTCGGCTTTTTCTAGTTATTTCAAAACTGAATAGACACCTATGAGCAAAGCAGACTAACCATACTGCTATCATACGTGATTTACCTACTGCTTATATGCGCGAGTGCAGCAAGCGTGATTTTTTTTCGGTATTTTAATTAATTTGCAAGCAAGTATGAACAAAGTAGACTATTATATAACTAGACTATACTAAGAGTATATTTTAGTAATTCGCGTGTGTAGCTAGCACGAAGTTATTTACTTTTTTAGTAGTTTGAAAACAGTACCGAAGGCCACACCAATCACGGCCGCGGGCCGCAGTTTGACGACCACTGGGTGAGATTTTCTGATCCGCTTACCTTTTTCAGAGTGTCTATAAAGCCACTAGACTTGAACTGCAGGCCCAGCAGGCCTTTCAGTTGAGATACAGCGATGATCACAGAGGTGGCCGACGTGAAGCCGACCGTCACAGGAACTGATATGAAGTCTATCAATACACCTGTTGAACAAATATGACATTTATTATCAACTAAATTTTGTCCGTGGATTCTCCGGTGTTCATCATTATCATCTTCGTCCACAGCCTTCTCTAACCCACTGCTGGTTGTAGGCCTTTTTCATATGGTGCTATTTGTATTTGTCCTGTGCTAATCGCAGCCAGGTACGACCCGCGATTTTCACTGTATCATCGACCACAGATCAGCGAACAAGATGAGAGATTTTGAATGTTAAGGCTATCCCATAGGAACCTTTTATTTTATTCGGGATAGAAAGTGACCTATGTTACTCCACAATCTTAGGTACCTATACCTATTTCCATGCAAAATGGCAAGTTCATCCGTTGGTCTGTTGCTGCGTGACAGAGTAACAAACCAACAAACAAACTTTCGGATCTGTTAATATTCGTAACGATAACAATTCGTATTTTTGCTAGTCTTAAGTAAATTTTAGTAAAAAACAATCGCAAAAGTTTTACTACAGTTGTATCATGTTTCATAGGACACGATTCATAGACTTCTGAAGCGTTTTACATGGTCACATCAGCCTATTCTTGCAAAAAAGAGTCGAGTCTAGTATCTGGGTTAGTAAGTAATGTTTACACAGTGATTAGATACCTATATCGAAAAGACTTGTACGATAGCATGCAAGCCTCACTGAAAATACCGTCTACATGTATACAATGAAATCTCTCGCCAATTACTTTATAACCTTGTAGTGCATACGATGTACCTAACTGATGTTTAATTAGTTTACTTCTAAGTCTGTGTGTTTCTTCTTCGACCACGACATCGCTTACCATCAGGAGAGCTGGTGGGCAAGCGCGGACTTATTCGCGTTAAAAAATGCGTTGACCAAAGTGAAAGGATGAACCCTCAAGAAGCGCTATTTCAGGGCATAATCATAATCATTTATTTCATAATTGTTAATTACATGACATAAGTGTTATCAGTGGTACAATATCAATTTAAGTTTAAAAAAATTACAATACTAATAACATAAGAAGAGCGACACGTAGCGGCACCAAAGAATAAATCTGTGATGATTTATGATCAACTACTTCACACTGCCAAGTCAAATTATTTTGATCGAAGAGCCAGTATAGCTAGTTATAGCACTTCGTGTAACTGCAATAATTAGGACCACAAACTATTGGTATTAGTCTGTGGTTAGTATGAGCAATCAGGAATAGTTAATTAATGATCAGAGATATGAGGCCCGCTAGACGTAAATATAATAATATCATAAGTAGATAGAAGAAGTAGTAAAAGAGAAGAAATTCAAACCGGATTGTAACAATTATCGTAAGGAAATTTTCAATTTCATTTACTGCAGGAACACTCTGAAAGGAACATTTGGTTTTTGGGTGGTGTATGGAATAATAATAGATATTTAAGTTTAAAATATGAGTTGTACCATCAATGGTACTAATAAATTGTACTACTAGCTGAATATAAACAAAATTGTGAATAGCATGAGGGACGCTATAATTGAATCATGTGAAAAATCGAAAGTGATTCGTATACTAATTTTTTTGAATGATTCCTTTATCAGCGCACACGAACCACAAAACGCCGTTTCCGGCCACTGATATTTATGCAAAATTGTCTGAAAAACGTTGAGGGCGATGTTTTGCAGCCGTATTGGAACGCATGTATGCGTTCAGCTTAAGTCAAACCTTATCTACCTATAAGTTAGGTGTATAAATATAGTGTTCTGTAGAAATATTAACTATAAATAGTGTAAATTCGTATCATAAGAGAACAATTTATTTATCTCAAAAAATGGCATAACCGACTTTAACCGTGTAAAGAATTCGAATACTTCGCACGGATCGATGTATAGTAATTTGTCACATTATTTATTAATAAAAAATAGATGAGCCAATTTTAATTAAATTTAAACGGGACCATCTTTGAAGTATGATATACCAAATCAAAAAAAGAATTACCTCAGGAGTATACATTTTCGAATTAAAAAAGAATTTTTCGATTCGGTTCACAATTGGCGGAATTATCGATAAACATACACAAAAAATACATACAAACGAACATGGAACCTCCTTCTTTTTGGAAGTCGGTTAAAAATAGAAGATTATTTTTAAAATATTGCATTTATTATAAAAATTTAAATTAATATTATTACTTTACTTTATCTGGTACCAGTAATAATATTGTTACCTACCTACTAAAGGAGCCACTCATTAAATGAAAGCAATGGCAAAAAGGTGTAGTTAAAAAAATGTTCGCTTTTCGTGGGGTGGGCTATAGAAAAGCCAGTACAGTAAGTAGTACAGAATAATATGTCAATAAAAAAGATTTAGTTTAACAAAATACTCAATATAAAACGATTTTATAGGCGCGGTCATACTTATAAAATTATTAAATCTTCGTTCAAAAGTAAACCAGCTGCTTTAAAAAGTTAGTACCTATCACCATTCTACATAAACCCGTACGTACATTAAAAGCAAATTAAGTTGCTTTTTAGGGTTCTGTACCCAAAGGGTAAAAACGGAACCCTATTACTAAGACTCCGCTGTCCGTCTGTCTGTCACCAGGCTGTATCTCATGAACCTTTATAGCTAGAAAGCTGACATTTTCACATATGACGTCTTACTGTTGCCGCTATAACAACAAATACTAAAAACAGAATACATAATACCCATACAACAAACCTGAATTTTTAGCCGTTTTTCACTTGATATTAATAATGGTAACAGGTAAGTAGAAGCTTGAAATATTCACAGAATATTTAGCTATATGTTCACTTCAATGATAAATAATTGAATTAAAACAAAATAAATGGGCTCCCATACAGTACGCAACCCTTCGTGCGCGAGTTCAACTCGTACTTGGCCGATTATTACACTTTGGCAATTAAATCTTCTTTTTATTAGTTCTTTCTGCAATATAAATATTTTGAAATTTTACGTGTATCCAGCTTAAACCCAGAAGAAACATACTTAGCCAATCAATCAATTTTAATGATAAAACTTTTTTTTGGTATGGCATTTTCAGCAAAACATGTTTCTGGAAGTCTGTTAAAAACTCATCTGGTTTTTATGCCGCCGCGAGCACACACTTGAATACATCATTAACTCTACCAAATGAGGAAGCCTGCGAAGTAGTACTGTGTCGATCAATCGTTTTTCACCACCCGGGTCGCGACCGACCCACTACTGAAACGACCCGGGTGAAACAACCCGATCATTTGATCGACTCGATCAATTGATCGAGCTGACTGCGCGATCGTAAAGTTTGTGTCGTTTGATCGACCCAATTGCGCGTCTATTAAGTTCGTGTCATTTGATCGACCCGATTGTGCATCCGTACAGTTCGTTTCGTTTGATCGACCCGATTCTATTTGACGACTTCATACTTACAAAGATAAAGGCACCTATCCTATTTCATTAGGCTTAAAGTCCAAATTAGTTTGGCAAATACTCATCATAACGGGTGTGAGTCAATCAAACCGCGCGACCGACCTGCGGTAAGTGATCGAGTTAGTGATCGGGTCGGCGCAGGATAAACGATCGAATCACTCACCTGCGGCTCGCGACCCAATCAAAACGACCCGATCAATCGTGATCGACTCAGGACTACTGCGAAGTATAAACAAGGAAGACAATTTGTGTGAGTGATTTTAACAGCAGTACTGACAGTTACAAAGACAACAGATCCGAGGCAGGGGGTATTATTTTGGTGACTGTCTATTAGCGACATGCTCGTAGCGTCGACGCTCTTGAGACTATACGCTATGATTTACATTAAAAAGACGATCTAATAAAAGAAATGAAGTCACAAGCCACACCCAAGTAACAAAATCTGGTACTATAAAAGACCTGAGAACGTTTTGGAGCGTGCTAATTAGTGTTCATGATTGGCACTATAATAGTCTTGTAAACGTTTACAGAACCCCGAATAGGCCCTAGTATTATCACTGATTTATTCTATAATCATTACATAAAGGCTGTCACGGTGATAAATCAGCTCTGTAGTTGAGATGTAAAAGTGATAAGAAACGCTTTTTAGTACTAAAATAGCTCTACTTGCAACGTTTTTAACATAAATTTGCTCTATAAAAGTAACCAAAAACCTATTTAAAGTGTTATTGTGCACCGAAAACGATTCCAATGATCTTTTTTATTACAATTGCTTGCAATTTGTGAGTTTTCTTCATGAAAACAAAAATCGGTAAGTTTATGTTTTATGTCAGTACAGCCATTGTTGATAAACGTAACACGTATTTAAAAGGACATAACGACAATACATGGACTATAAATCTGCGGTAACTTGCACTTGCGAAAATAATTGTGTCGGTAAAGTCATTGTACTGATTTCAAATTTGAAAATGCGCCCTCATAATTTTCATGTTTTAATTAATTTTTAATTATTAAAATAAGAACTTCTTCCGACTATGGCTGCTATAGTGCTTATTGGCTCCAACCGTGCTGTTAATGAGCTACCATGACAAAAAACGTCAGCCATTTTTTTCACCTAACACTAATTATAGCCCGGGAGGTAAGCTGAAAAAATGCAACTACTTCCTAAAAGCTGATTTTTTGGTATTACGCTATCAAGGTGGTGTACTAAAATACCACGGAGTCAGTCAGTTGGGACGTTTAGAGGTTGGAGGGAAAAACTGTATGAATTAATAAAAAAAAACATGTAACTGAGCCTGTCAGTTAGGCTTAATTTAAAGCGGCGCTGCTTTAAGTCCTGACTGACAGAGATTGTAGGTAACAAGGTCTGTCAAGTCAGGTAGGCTTTAAAAGTTTCAGGTAATTTTTGGTAATTAAACTTTTTTAAATTATTTTTCTACCCATACACCAATTTTCAGCTATTAGAAGTAGTTGCAAGATACTTTTTTTTTTTAAATAATTCTAACGGGTATCCTCATCAAACGCTAAGTTTTCTAGCTGACTGACTCTCGGGTATTCTTGTACACCATCATAACACACCGAAAATTCAGCTTTTAGAAAGTACTTAGTAATATTTATTGCACTTACCTCCCGGGCTATTAGTTTTGTTATCTAAATATAAAGTCCAGTTATGAAGTACTTGTCATATAAAAGATACTGAAAAGCTAGTATAGATCTAATTAGTCCATTAATTGTAGATTTTAGTACATTTATAGTATGCTTTAGTTGTGTAGCAGTAACACAAACTCACTTATAGAACAATTTAAAATATAAGTTATTTAAAAGATGCGCCAGGAGTCCTTTTGGTACTATTTAGTACTATAGAAAAATGTTCATGGCTTTTACAGAACTAGCACCATAGACATATTTAGGGAGCTTTTAAAACGCTAAAACGTTACGAAATTGTTGTACAAGGTACTTTTACAGTGCAAATTTGTCTTGTAATAGAGTTTTTGACACTTCTACAGTACTAGTACTAAAAAAGTAACTTTGACGCATTATTAGTGCCAAATAGATACATAAAAGTGTCCTTCAGGTTATCTATAGTATTAAATAGCACTATAACCGCATATTTTACACCCATTATAGAGCAACACTTTAAGTATTCTTTTGTATGGTTCTGTAGACGTTTTAAGAGCTAATTTATAGAACTTAAATGCTCTTTTATCTTATGGAACCAAACCGCTCTGTTGAAAACCTTTATAGTACAAGCAGTGATAGCGGTAACCACTATAGGTCTACTATATTACTGTTTGGTGATAAAAAGCCCTGGTTATAGAAGCTTATGTTACTTGGGCAACCAGTACTGTGTCCTGGCTGCGGCATTGTGCACTGAAAATCCATGACAAATGAAGATGTAAAAATGTAAGTTGGAATATTAAAACAACTTTTGTCATATTCATCCATTATTAAAACATGGGACAAGACAGCCTGAGAACGCCGCCGCGAGAAAGCCGCCTTCCATCGTGTCTACAATTCGAATATTTCGCTCGAATTGTTTACATTATTGTTGATTTTTCAAAAACGGGTCTGTAAAATTTAAATGGGACCACCTCGGAAGTATACCCTTTCGAACTAAAAAAGAATATTTTGGTTCGGTTCACAATTGGCGAAATTATCGATAAACATACACAAAAAAAAATACATACAGACGAACATAGAACCTACTCCTTTTTGGAAGTCGGTTAAAAACAGAAAAATAACTGGTTACAGATAAAACTTCTGAAAATACAAGGTAAATGTAAACAGCAAGATTGGAAGGGCTTTTATACATTGCTGAGGACATTCTATGACTACAATAGTGTGATTTAAGATGCGGATCTATTTGAAATTATAGCGCGCAGTTAAAATATCTTCATGATTTTATGCGATGTAAAAATCAGAGTAGAGTTTCTGTAGTCGGTGACACAGAGCACCACTAACGTTATCTAACTGACAATGATTCATTATTTTAATATTATAAATGAAAATTAAATACCACCATCTTGAAACATCATCATATAATATCTAAAGCTGTTGAAGTATTTTTGTTCTGTTTAACTCTCCTTATTGGCTCAGCTGTTTTTGCTAACTTAGAATTTTTCTATTATTATCTTCAAAAATTCGGCTTTTTGAGGTTAATAGTGTATTTAGTGATGGTCAACTTGACACGCCTCTTTTGTTATGAAAGGACAACCTAGTAACGATAACTCTTATAAAGTATGTACATTTTCGCAAAAAATCGCAACACTTACTTCCACCGTGTACAGAATTCCAATAATTTGCACGAATCAATGTGACAACCATGTAAATTTTTGATGATTTATTAAAAACGGCTTATCCAATTTCGATAAAATTTAAATGGGTGGTTCCATTTAAATTTTCTCGGAAGTGTACTCTTCAAACTAAAAAAGATTTTTTAAATCGGTTCACAAGTGGCGACAATATCGATGAACATACACAAAAAAATATACAGACGAACATAGTAGGTTTAAAAAAATTTGTTTCGGCCTTAAAGACAACGTAGCCTTTTTAAACCGACCATTATAATAGCGTGTGTCTAACTAAAGTAATTCGACGTCTCGGATTTCGTCAATATATTAGCATTCTAAGTATTCCAATAGTGAAGAGTCACGTGAGTTTAAAATGACATTCAAATAGAGCGCTTGGTAAACGCTATCTAATTTTGTTTTGAGATTTAGGGTTCCGTACCCAAAGGGTAAAAACGGGACCCTATTACTAAGACTCTGCTGTCCGTTCGTCTAGTCTGTCTGTCTGTCACCAGGCTGTATCTCATGAACCGTTTTGGCTACACAGTTGAAATTTTCACAGATGATACGAGTATATTTCTGTTGCTTTGCCGCTATAACAACAAATACTAAAAATTATATAAATATTTATAATATCCCATACTTACAACAAACGTATTTTTTTGCCGTTTTTTTGCTTTAAAAACAAACATTAAAGGGGGGCTCCCATACAAGAAACGTGATTTTTTTACTCGATATTAATAACAGAAACAGGAATATGCTTGAAATATTCACATAATATTTAAAAACTAATAATTAAATTAAAACAAAATAATTACGGAAACCTTCGTGCGCGAGTCCGACTCGCACTTGGCTGATTTTTATTTCTGATGCAAAGTCATTTACCAAAGTTGCTGATGCACGCCAAATCAAACAGCTGGCTCATTTATTTAATTTTCGTATTGAATTTTAATAATTAAGTATGAATGACACTCGTACCTATTTATAAGGATCTGTCAATACGTGTTTCTGTAGTTTTGTATGGAAAGTAAGTTGTCTATCATATCGTTGTATAAATTGCACGAATTGAAGTGTACCCCCAACTATCTTCTAATTACGCGGATTTACGCGGGAGATTATGACTTTGGTTTCAGTATAGTATAATAACATAACATTTTTCATAGATATTGAATAAAATAAAATTTTCCAACTGCTTCAACTCTGCGCATTCTATTCATTTCTATCATTCGCAATATAATATCTTAATTCAGTTTTAGTTTACTCATGTCAACTAACAGTTCATCTATACTTCACAAACTAATATTTACGAGTAACAATTAGAATTTACTATGTATAATAATTAATTTATTAACATAAAATGACTTACCTAAATGCAACACCCCCATCACAAACTGCACGACGCCAGACATAAAGCATAGGAGCACAGCATAGTCCGTATTCCTATCCTTGATCTGCTGATACGTCATCAGCGCCAATAACGCTGTAGGCCCCAGAGTGATGTCCTTGCACGAACCGAATACGATGTACACGAAGCATCCCACGAACGACGAGTAGAGGCCGTGCTGCGGACGTAAACCGGGTTTAAAGTATTGAATAGGCCCAAGGATTGATTACAGAGTGTAGTTAGAACGACGACTAATCATTTTGTAGACATCGTAATTCGTTCTAATGTCGACAAAGGGATTGGAATAGGCCAAGAATTGACTAGGAAGAGTGTAGTTAGTTGTACGAGTGACGACTGATCATCTAAAGGTATGATTCCGATGTCCGCTGTGCAGTGTTGCCGCTGCAGTGCTGCCTGCCGCGCTGATTCCGAGTACGGCAGCAGTGTCGCGCTGTACGTAGTGATGTTTGCCGTTGTGTTTTCATTCATTTGCAAGATGTCGATTGATTGATGTTGATTTGCTGCTGCCTGCAGTTGTGATCGGAATCATACTTTAATGGACGCCATAGGTATTTCGTCGTAATGTCGTCAAAGATATTGAATAGGCCCATGGATTGATTACGAGGAGTGTAGTTAGAACGACGACTGATCTTCTGGTAGACGTTATTTTTCGTCGTAATGTACTCAAAATGAACAGGGTTAACAATATTTCTTCGCAATATCTTCAAATGCAACTTAAATATTGTGATATAAAGTTTAACGTGACACATGAGTAAGAATTCCTAAACAAAGATTTACTATTCTTACTATTTATCTAAAAGTGGGCAAGTATGAGTGATATTTGCTCCAATGTATTGACTGAAAACAACTCAAGTCACTGCAAGGATAGTCTTCTTTTTATGATTTCTACTAAGGGTTCAAAGCTTTGAATTAAATGCATCTTTATAGCAGAGCGAAGTTAAACGCTTTGGCGGAGATAGAGCAGTGTCGATAAATCAGGAAACAGCTTTAGCAGTTTCCGTAGTTTATGGCAGGAAAGATTTCGTTGTGATTCTGATCAATATTAAGCTCGACTTGGAAGTGATTTTTAATTTGGTTAAACAATGGGAAACCTTCCAAAATAAGTAGAAATGGTTCGATAATAATGTATCCTGTACTTACTGTATTCTGAATATCAAGGATTTGAATAAGAAACTATACTTTTTAAGAGCTTTCCGCGTACCATCATCGTCATCTAAAGCCCGTAAACTACTCTTAGATACTCATCTTCTTGTACACCACTTCTCTCGGTCCTATGTCAATCTTATTTAATTAAGCAATGGCGACGAATAGCAGTGTAGTGGTTTTCCACTGGAAACAGTAACTGCTTCTTGTCAGTCTGTCTCAACTAAAATCTACTATTATTAGAAAAAAATAGGTAATTTACCTGAGGGTCTAGGCCAGCTAGTGTTGCATAAGCTAAAGCCTGAGGTATGACTGTTAGCCCCACAGTAATACCGGCTATCAGATCTGCCACTGCTTTGTCAGAATTATATTCCGGCAGCCATTTTGTGATTGGTATCCGTTTGTTTAGAATCCTCTTGCAACGAGTCTGTCGCTTTCGTAGCTTCGACGGTGATGACATTTTTGGTTACCTGTTAACAAATAAACATGGTTTGAAGAAGATATGAGAGCAAATTAGGATTCAATCAATAACTAACCATACGCAACAAACGCCTTATATCATATGAAAAGATTGGACGTCGTCTTAGATTGCATCTATTCTTAACACCAGACAAGAAGTGTTGGCGCAAATGCAAGCCTATCACGAATAAAAAAGGTAAAGAATATCTTTAATATAGACGTAAAAAATCGTGACAGCATCAAAGTAATTAAAAGTTACGCTCGATAACAACCGAAGATAATAAATTTCCAGCACGGAAGCACGTACTCTGATAACATTGTACGAAGGAAGTAAAAGCGGAATATAATTAGACCGGTCAACTCACGACCCTTAACAACAATATCTGGAAAACATAAATTTTTATCATAGCACGATGTAAACAAAGGGGAGCCACCCCTATTTTACGCTATTACTACGAAAAAAATGGAACCATCCACTAAATTGCTATAATTTGAGACAACTCAATTACATCGCTAAGAACGGAATAACTCATAGGAAGATTGAGAATATATTTTTCTCATGAAGCAATATAAACAACAACTGAAGTGGAAGTAACTTAAAAAGGTGAACTGGTTCAAGAATAATATCTTCAGCGCAATAATAAATCGGGACAGAGTTTGCTACATCGCTGTGTTCAATTCTTTATTTCGATAGGGCGAGTTTCATACTTTTGTATCGGAGACTTTGTTTCGAATTTTGTTTCACATCGCAACGACAAATAACTAAGCTATAAGGCATTTCTTAAAATGTAGCTGTTATGTATTTGCGAGCTCGGTAGCCCATAACAATTCCTTAGGTATAAGTAAGTACGATAGGAACATAGTAAATGCAATAAGTGTTCCATATTGAGTCAATGGGTGGTCCAGACCAATCTGCCACCCTCGCCGGGCCTACAAAGCACTCCGATGGGGAATATTGGGGTAGTTGATTTAATTTAAGACCCTTTGTGTCGCACACTTCCAATTTCCTAATAAAGGGCCGCCGCTAAACACGGCCGACGAAAAACAAAAGGGCTGAAAGCTCTTACATATGAAAGGTCCACATAAATCGATGCTCTCTTTATTATTGTTTGAAATAGCAAATATTTCGCTTTATTGTGAAGATCGCTAAGGTCAATATTTGAGCTTTGTGTTGAGATAATGAAAGGGTCGGAGTGTACACTGTATAGGTAAGTGGATGATAATGTTCCATCAATTTTCGCCGCCGGTTTCGGCGCGGGGATTACGTCATAATTTAGAGCACAATATTCTGTTCGAATTAATTTACAAGGCGGGCGAAGTACGTTTCATAAAATAGGTACGGGAAATTATATACAATCGATCGGTACGTGCATGTTCGTACGCACAGAGGTAACGAAACAAAGTATTTCGAAACAAACTTCTAGTGTACACACTTTATCTACGTCAAGATCCGTGTAGAGTTCGGGGAAACAAATCAATTACTGTCAATTCGGCTACTTCAGGTAACTATCGAAGCAAAATTACCTATTAAGGAGTCGGGTTGGAAGCTCGGGGCTCGGACACGGATATTTGGCCGTGTTCGCAATAATATTGGGCTCCCTTGTGTTAATTTGACGATGGTAGGTAGTGTGGCTAATAAACCTCAGGTGTAACAATGTCGCAGATACGCTTTGTTGTCTAAACCAGGTGCGGTAGTCGATTATTTGCTGAAATTGGAGTGAGAATATCCATTAACCGACACGCTCCATCTTTTGTGCTTATTGGATACCCAGCACCCACGGTAACAATTTGTGTATTATTGTCATAGTTTGCGGTGTTACTAGGTATAGATAGTAGGATGTTATTATACAATTCACCGTAATATTAGGCTGTTTGTTGTTGACAAATTGCAGGATGTTACCTGAGTATTGCATGACGCTAATGTAGTTGTAATGCATACTTGGTTTAGTCATTACTTTATTATGGAGTAGTCATGAAAATGTAATTGGCATGCAATTTGTGATATCGTTTACATTATAAAACCATAAAACCTCGAATAACTCATACCTATTTTTTCAACAATTTCTATATCAAGATTTTTTATACGAGTATATTTCGATGTGATAAGTGTTTAAATAGATTTTGAAAGCCTATAAGTGCTAATTAAAGGAATGTGTAAATATAAACTGCGTAACAATGCCCCTATAAAGTATAGTAATAGTATTCTGAACAAGGATAACCTTGAATAAATATCTGGTGGTTATTACTTCCTAGATAAGATAAAAAAGTTTTTGTGATACTTCCAATCATACATTCGAACTGATGAATAGGGTTATAATATAGTTTAACAAATTAAATTGCCTAACAGACTTTTATTTTTTATTCTTTGGATATTTTTAAAATTAACTAACATTTGAAATGTTTCACAGAGTCAGTCGAAAATAATCACGTAGGTACGTGAAAACGCAACGATACAGGAAAATGCGTTACTAGTACCGTAGTACCTAATCATCATCATTTTGTTCACAGAATATTAAGTTAAATATTGACTTTAAAAATAAATAATTCAACAAGACTAAAATAAATATTTAAGGGCTCCCATACAAGAAACGTGATATTTGGCTCGATATTAATAAAGGCAACAGGGAGATGCTTGAAATTTAATGCTTGAAATATTTACAGGATATTAAGTTGTATATTCCCTTCAAAAATAAATAATTGAATTAAAATGAAATATATTAAGGGTTGCTTCCATATGGCACGTAACCCTTCGTGCGAGAGTCCAACTCGCACTTAGCCGATTATTTTCAGTAAATATTTCAAATGCTGATTATGATAACAGAGAATGAAGGTCATTCGCAATTGCTTCCATTGGCCAATAGTTTGGATTGAACGGAATTATACTAATGATGAAATACTTTTTTCATTATAAAACTATTAGGTTTGAAATACGATGAGCACAGAACAGCATATTTCAGATACGGTTAAAGAAATAATCCATAAGTATCAGTCGGTTTATGACTAATCTATTCCTTATTTTTTTGTTTTTTGAGTTGTTTTTCTTTTTGTTAATTCTTAATTTTACGGTTTAGGTAAATAGGTTAAGTAAATAGTTAGTAAAAATTATGTACGTTGTTATGTTACGAAAGCCAATCAAATCAAATTGATGAAACTCCACCAATGTCGAATGGCCGTCAATCTTAATTTCTTTATCAGGGTCGATATAAAATACCAATTCTGACAAAACTGATGCTCAATGAGTCTTTAGCCAATGGAATCCAATAAAAACATGCATGACGAATTTTTACTCACGGTTTGGAAGACTTCACAAAAAACCAGCGGATTTTGGTTTCGCATATCTTGAAAACGCGATTGTCTATTAAAATTATATGAAACTAAATAGTTGTAAGAAAGTAAATAAAGTATTTTTAACTTCTACAGTAATAGCTTTAGAAAATATTGACTTCTCTTTCCAACCGTATTCCAAATTTTTCTTCGGTAGAGCGAATTATTTGCGAAGAAAATTCGTATATTTCGTTGCCTGTAGCTTGGCCCGTGGCGTTTATGATTACAAGAGCTTGTAAGGAGTGACAACCAACATTACCAATGGTTTTTCCTTTCCATCCGCTTTGTTCTATGAGCCATCCTGCAGGAATTTTGACTTTATCTCCATTAGGATAGTGAGGAATATCACTAAATTTAGTTTTTAGTTCGTCAAACTGCTCTATCGAAATCACTGGATTTTTAAAGAAGCTACCAGCATTTCCGATAACATCAGGATCTGGAAGTTTGCTCCGCCTTATTGCAATGACAGCATCACTAATGTCTCTTATACTGGGCTTTTGTACATTTTTATCTTTTAAAATACTATTTATAGGTCCATAAGTTGTGGAAAGTTTGTGGCTATGGATAGTAAGAAGGAAAGTTACTTCCAAGATGATATAACGTCCTTTAGCAGTGTTTTTGAAGATAGAGTCACGGTAGCCAAAATTACAGTCTTGTAGGCGCAGTATTTTGTAATCGCAGTCTTTTATATCATAAACTTTACAGGAGGAAAAAGTATCCTTGATTTCGGTTCCGTATGCACCAATATTCTGTATTGGCGAAGCACCGACGTTTCCCGGGATTAGAGATAAATTTTCTAGACCACCGTAATTTTTAGAGATACAATATAACACAAATTGGTGCCAGTTCTCACCTGCTTTTGCATTAATTAATTTATGATTATCATCAACCTGAGTTTCTGTAATACCAAATAAACGCAAGCTGATAACTAATCCTTCAAAATCTTGCGTGAAAAGTAAATTGCTTCCGCCTCCAAGAATTAGGAAGGGAATGTTTTTAGTTTTAGAAAAAATAATAGCATTTTCTAGCTCTTCAGTGTGATAAACCTCTACAAAAAATTTGGCTCTAGCGTCGACTCGAAAAGTATTGTGTTTGTGAAGAGAAAAGTTTTCTTGTATCTGCATTTCTTGGACATCCATTTTGGTGGATTCAATGTTTTTTGACGTGATATATATTGATTGATTCTGTTTAGAGTTCGTAATTAATCTAAGCTCTAGCTAGTTTATTTGATCGGTTGGCTGGTGTCACAAGTTTTTGCAGGACCAAAATGTCTGTGAACAAAAGAACATTTTTCGTTAGTTGATTGCCATGCTTCCGAAATAAAGATTAATTTCGGTAGTTTATGAAGATGTCCATAGCTTGTTGTTAATGTCTTAGTAATGGTATATTATATTGCTCCGCCGTTGTATTTTTAGTCTTTCTAAAAGTAGTCTGTTCAGAAGCTATCCTCGCAGTCACTATGACATCCGTATTGACAGGGATAGAAAGTAGCCGTCCATCGGAAGTCTTTACAAATGGCTATGAATATGACCACTGAATCAGGACATTCAGGACGTTATTTGTATGTATTTGTCAAAGTATGGTACGGAGACGTTGGAATATCTAATTCGGAGGTTTTATGTGTTACATAGCCTTGACAGTAAGCTTTGAATATGAACCAGTATCGAATATTATTTTCATTCTCAGCTATAAAGCCAGAAAACAATCCAACACCAAACCTCTCAATACAATAATTTCACTCGCACCAGTTAGCAAGGACTTTTCTATTCAGCTATATTCTTACGTTTACCAGGGAATTCTGCGACGCGGCAATAATCTTCAATCCCAAGACGGCGATCTATCATTTCAGGGGTTTCTACCTAAATTCCTAGATCGATCCCAGGCAATCCCAGCCTTCCCCGGCCATGATATGCGACGGCCTGTGCCGTCCGTCACTACTGACGAGCCGTGATGAATGTACGACGTACTGATGTGGATGGAATGAAAATTCCATGGGAGGAAATAGTGCGTAATTTATTGGATTATCCATGTTTAAGAGGCGAAGATTGAAATATATTTTGGATGGAACCTTTTATTGGGACTGTTATAGGCGTCGCATATATATATGTGGCTATTATGGCACATGTTCTATCTAAAAGTAGATGACTAAAAATATATACACGTGTTTTAATACCCTTCATTATATGACAGTTGCATAAACTACTAATTTAAAATATGTATTATGTAGTATATCAGTCTCTGGCAGCCATTGGGTACCATACTTGGTTTGTGAATTATTCTATTTTTAGTTGTTTCCGTGTTTTGTTTGTGTGTACCTAATTGTTTTGTCCCGAATAAAATTTTCTGTATTTCTGTATATCACAAGCTTTGCTTAGTTTGGGGTCAGAGGCCGTGTGTAAGATGTCCCCCCAATATTTATTTATATGTTCACTTTGAAAATAACGATATTTTTTATACCAAATAATTTAAAACAAATAACATTACAAAAAATATGCTTTTGTAAATGCACCAATCAGATCTACCGTTTGTCAGAAAGATAAGTCTTCAGTAGAAGTTAATTTCAATTGAATACAATAGTTTATTTCAGTCTACCGTCGCAGACAAACGACGTGTCCTGTGCATTTCAAAGCTTATCAGAAAATGCAGTGAAGCGGTAATAATGCTCCCGCATTGCTCATAACACTCAAGTGCAAGGAAGCATGTCGACACTTCAAAAATGCGTCGCGAAATTCCTCTCCTAATTCACAACATGATTGTGCGAAATCTTAGGAAAAAGGGAATGTGGAGGCAGATTGAAAAATATTTGGAGGGCCAAGCTGTAGGTATTATTATTACCTATCAAAAGACAAGTGCGAGCGGTTTTAGTGTTTCATAAAAATTTCATAAACGAGTTAACGAAATAATTGGCCAAGTGCGAGTTGGACTCGCACAGGAAGGGTTCCGTACCCTATGGGAACCCCCTTAGCCCCATTTTACGCGTCTTCCTGTTGCCGTTATTAATATGGAGCAAAAAACGGCAAAAAATTACGTTTGTTATATGGGAGCCCCTTAAATATTTAATTTATTCTGTTTTTACTATTTGTTGTTATAGCGGCAACAGAAATACATCATCTGTGAAAATTTCAGCTTCCTAGCTATCATGGTTCATGAGGTACAGCCTGGTGACAGACAGCTTATATGGAAACTATACCTTCACACAACTCTCATGACGTCAGAGACCGCGTTGCCGTCGGGTATATTTTCAAAACCAGTAAACTAAAATCATTTCAATAAAGCGTATCTTTATCTAACATTTGTGACGTCACTGTCGCGTGTTGATATCGGGTATACCTACATTGAGATTTAGTATACGCCCCGCGTATTTTAAAACATACCCGACCGCAACGAAGCCATCGTTCGGTACGCCGCGCAGCAGCGGCCGGCGAAGTGCCAGAAGCAAACCGCCTTGATAGATTAGGTGTGAAACAAAATATAGGTTAGGTTAGGTTAGAACATGACAAACAACGCACGAGCCGAGCGAGCGAAGCGAGCGTGCCGCGGCAGCGGCCGGCGAAGTGCCCGAAGCGAACCGCCTTGATAGATTAGGTGTGAAACAAAACAAAAAATAAATAAACCAAACCTAACCTACAAAATACACGTCCCTTTATCTGATACCTACCCCAAACGGATGTTGCGGTCGGGTATATTTTGAAATCCTTAACACGACGGTTCATATTTTTAAAGTATCCCCAAAACGAATGTTGCAGTCAGGTATATTTTAAAATCCTCAACAAGGCGGTACATATTTTTATGGTATACCCGAACTCAACACTATGGAGCGTTGAGTAAAGGTATAGATTCCATATAAGCTGACAGACATACGGACAGAGGGACAGACGGATGGACAGCGGAGTCTTAGTAATAGGGTTCCGTTTTAACCCTTTGGGTACGGAACACTAAAAAGCAATTGATAATAATTGATTCATTTCAAATTATTTCCAGCTCATATTTAAGCCGTAAATCTTAAGATTTGTATTTGTATTGGTTTAAGTAATTGTATTTGTCTACTTAGGACGAAACCCTAACTAAGAAACTAACTATTACGTAATCGCAGCCCTACGTATCATAAAACATTCGCAAAAGCGTGTCCACATTACATTTTATTGCAGTTAGATCAACTTGGTCTTAATACACGCGACAAACTCACAATTCAGAAATACAGATATCAGGAGATAAGCCTTTTTGCTGTGATTATGATCATTGGCGTTGACTCGACTGATATGAGATTATGAATCAGACATCTATTGCTTTGCAAAATAATATAAGCTCTATTAATCACGGGTATTATAATATCGAATATTGTCGTAGAGACATAGATGTTTAAAATGTATAGATTCTTTATTACAATATTTTTTTCGTAAGAAAGTGCGTCATCTCCAATTACGATGTCTTTCAGGTGATGCTGTGATCATTCGCATGATTGGTATAATGTGAAAAATATCAAAATAAATACTTAGTGGGCATTAAGTATTTATTTTAAGTATGGTTTCTAAATATAATAATAATAATTACTTAGATTATGAAAGCATAATTATTGGTATGCGTCCGATTGGAAACAATAATGTAAGATCACTGAATGCTATTGCCAAGTTTGGCGCAGTAATGTTGAATCTATAGTTTAAAACATCTTTACAATATATGATAGACTGCAACGAATAATTAATGAATTAATTACATAAATACATATTCATAAACTGTCTATTCTTTTGCAATGTGTTTTTGCTCTGTCGAAGGACAAACGTGTATTATAGAGTAGGTATTTTGTACAAGTTATTAAAGTCGTGATTATTAAAAATCGTTTGTTAGCTAATATTGATAAATATTCGTGAAATGAATTATGCAGCAAAAATATATGTGTACCAATATTTAAATAAAATGTTTGCACGTGTGGTTGGTATTTATTCGAGAATCAACCAAGCACCTTAGATTTTTTCGAAAATACATCGAAAATTTTAGAACCAATAGAAACTAATCATGATTGATCATATTGGTAATTTAGAGAACAACTTCATCGAGCTCTACCATCTAAATTGTATAAGGTGTAAGTAGTTTTATACTTATTGTGAAAAGATATTAATTTAAATAGCCGTGTATTTATACTCATCATTACGAATTACTTTTAGGTACTATGCGACCAACAAAATGTACGAAACAACAAAATTTATGAAACAGCTGATTCTCGGGGTTGGTCCCAAATAATTTTGTACAAGTGAAGGATTTATAATGATGAGATTGATGAGTATTCACACCTCTTTAAATAAATTTATCTTCTCAATCTTTGTTCTTTAAACACTTTTCAAAGCTACCAGCTGTATATGCTTATCTTACTAAAACTTGATATTATAAAGCACACCGCCCCCTAACAAATAGTGTTGTAAGAAAGCGTAATATTTTAACAGGAATAAATTGTCGATTACGAGACATCGATTTGTTTCGCGTCGCTGTCGCAGGCTCGGCACGTACCGATCATTAATAGAGCCCTTGAACAATGTTTTTCTACCCTCAATGTGGGTTCCGCAAAGATTCAAGGCGGGTGCCGGCAAGCCTGGCATTATGCTAACTACGCTCCGACCTTCCCAGCTTGCGGAACTAAAATATATGGCGCTATGTAAATGACTGCTATTACATCAGCAATCAACAGTCTATACTATAGGTGTACGCTTCTAAATATTTATTTCTGATCTCAATGTTGACTTATAAATAGCTGTATAACAAGATTCTATTCAAATGCAGTTTGAGACGACATTTGATATACACGCGCTTAAAAATGCTCTAGAGTTAACACAAGTTCAACATTACTTAACTCTGAGAAGTGGAAGGGGAGAGATGACTTGTATTTCTGCTCAAAGATGGTCCACTAAAAAGGTAGCTGTTAATATAATTTACAAGCTGGTCGCGTCTTCGCTCACAATAGATGATTGTGCACATCTGCAAAGGACTCGCGAACTTTCCTCTAACAAATTACTAGACCCGTGTTAGTCCAGCGATTACAAGACGCCGATTCATCAGGCGGCGTGTCGGACGACGCAGCACGTACTTCTCTCATCTATCGTGCCGTCGGAGGCGTGATCCGTCAACGCTATCGGGACTCCTGAATCAGCTTTCAGCGAACAACAAAATTAATTTTAAGGTTAGGTAAAGTTAGTTAATTTTAACGGTATTTGTTAGTAGACTCGAAATAGCAAGGGCTATAGATAGGCCTAAGTGGGTAGGATCAAACTGATTTTACCGTCACAGCTTAGTGGGTCGGTAAGTTTTAGTGGCAGTTGGCAGGCCACAAAGTCTCGCCGCGGAGTGCGGAAGCGTGCCCGTAGCCCCGACACACAGCGCAGAGATACCCCAGGTTCTTAGTGGGTATACCGCTGATTAGGATCGGCGGGGACTCCCACATAACCACCGGTCTACCCAAGCTGGTGCTATAAAGGATTTTCCTGGGTTTAAAAAAAGGCCACAAAGCCTTCGATAGAGCTTCGAACTGTCCATCACAAAACAGGAACAGCGGCTTTCAAAAAGTCGTATTGAAAATCTATAAGTAGGCCTCTATGTCACATACTGGACTTATTACGACTAAAACAATGTTGATAAAATAACAAAATGTAAATAATTTCTCCGGGAAAAGGTAACAGAACGTCTCCAAAGTTAATCAACGTAAAACGGCAGCGCTTGAACTTGTTACCGAAAAATAAAACTGATAGTAAAAAGCAGCATAATAAGAGCACTCAGAAACAATACAGAATAGAGGATATAAATTCAAGATTGTTTCCTGGGAATCTCGGTAGGTTGCATCAAACTTCGGGGATCGTATATTTGTATCCATAGATTCCGCCGCATAACTTGAATTGCGGATCTCGTAAAACCGCCTGGTGAATGGTCTCAGCGACTTTATTACACGATTCCGAGCCGAGATCTCGATCTCGATAGGGTATTATAAAACGGTACAAGATAGACGTCAATCCGTAAGCAGTCGTCATATAAAAGGAACAAAAGAATGATGGTCGAGTATAAACGAGATAAGTTGTTAAAATTGCAGAAAATGAAGTAGGAAGTGAGAAAAATGTTGGGATATTTACGGCTTCTGTAACCGAGCGCACGAGAGCGGCACCTGAGCTTGAATGCGAGTCCGTGCGTTCTATTATAAACTTATACTACAGGAAGAATAGACGTTATTTTTGGACAACTTTGCACTAATTTCCGATCCAAATTTTTTGTATAATAAGGTTAAGGATCACTTACTGACCATAAAAACACAAAATTCTGACAGATCCAGGTGGAGCTTCAAGCGCCATCTTGAAAAAAACTTTTTGGCCGATAGGTATCTCGGAAATTATGCACTTAAGAGCAAAAGTCATTAAGATCAGTCATTATTTTAGAGGATAAGATTTTGCATCTTTTGTTTCAAGTACTTAAACTTTTTTATAAAACTTACCTTTTACGATTTGTGGCCCATTTGATGATTTATGGCCCATATAATGAAATTTCATTTTTAAAAGTCTATAAATCGTAAACGGCTAGTTTTACAAAAAAGTTTACTGGGAACATTGCTAAGATGCTAAATTTTATTTTCTACAATAGTGGCCTCCGTGACTTTTGCCCTAAAGTGCATAATTTCCAAGATATGGGCCAAAAATCTTGTTTCAAGATGGCGCTTGAAGCTCCACCTGGATCTGTCAGCATTTTGTGATTTTATGCTCAGTAAGTGATTCGAAACCTTATAACAACAAAAATTGCGGAAATTTTGTGCAAAGTAAAATTCTTTTTTTACTGTACTACTACGAACGAAGTAAAGATCGGTAAAAATATGAGCTATATTTCAAATACGATCAGAGACTGCGAAAAGAATCAGCATAGAAGTTCGTACACAAGTTCGTTATGATTTTATTATTTAGTGTAATTCTTCTACAGCACATTACAAATCAGGCAGGCTCTAATTCATGCCACGTTATAATGCTACGAATACATAAGTTAATGGAAAATTAGTAACATTTAACATGTACCTAAGTATATTTAAGAAAGCTTATCAAAGATTATTTCTAAGTTTTTCGATGTCGTATTTGCGACATGACCCCTTTAATATAATTTCACCATTTCATTTTTGCACATTTTCCTCTACTAAAACTGTAAAATTGCCATTACGAAAAGTGGATACGAAAAATAGACTAATCTCGCGATTGCATTAGGTAACAGACGAAAAAAACAACAGAGCTGCAATGTCTCTGCTGCTCGGCTGGGCAGCGTTCGGAAAATTGCGTAGCGTCTTCTCGTCCGACATACCTCAGTGCCTCAAGTCGAAAGTTTTCGACCAGTGTGTGTTGCCAGTGATGACTCAGTGATGAGTCATGACTGGCACAGAAACGTGGTCTCTCACTATGGGCCTTATTAGTAAGCTCCAAGTAGCCCAACGAGCTATGGAGAGGGCTATGCTCGGAGTCTCTCTGCGAGATCGAATCAGAAATGAGGAGATCCGTAGAAGAACCAAAGTTACCGACATAGCCCAACGGATTGGCAAGTTGAAATGGCAATGGGCAGGGCACATAGCGCGGAGGACTGATGACCGATGGGGTCGGAAAGTTCTCGAGTGGAGACCACGTATCGGCAAGCGCAGCGTAGGACGTCCACCCACAAGGTGGACGGATGACCTCATTAAGACCGCAGGATCACGCTGGATGCAAGCCGCTTCCAACCGGTCTTATTGGAGATCCATAGGGGAGGCCTATGTCCAGCAGTGGACTTCTTATGGCTGATGGATGGAATGTCTAGAATAAGTCAAGTAAAAAAGTAAGTGAGTTCGTATAGGCCGGGTGGCTAGCCCTGGTGTCAGAGATTTTAAGCCGCCTGAATGCCTGTGACATAGCTAAACGGTTAAAAAACCGGGACCTATAATTTAACGGGTCGTCCGAGCCACGGTAGCGCTTGCAAATGCCACCCGCGGTCACCCATCCAAAGACTGACTGTTCTGAACGTTGCTTAACTTCGATGATCGCTAACGAACTCCTAGTCAAACTACGCTATGAGAGCTACTGTAAGTCAAGTATTATACAGGGTTATTTCTAATCAATTAGCATCCTTTTAGGGGCTTATTCTGTACATCAAAACTAACAACTTCTGTTCTGCGACTTATGTCAAAACTAAAAAAAAAACATTTTGTCGAGGGTGAACGATATTTTTTCTGCGGAACAACAATTTTTTTTTGAGTTTTGACAAAGTCGCAGAACAAAAGTTGTTTGTTTTGATGTACAGAATAAGCCCCTAAAAGGATGCTAATTGATTAGAAATAACCCTGTATACATTTATATATAGATATTTATTTTATGCATTAAAATTGTGTCTCGGTTTTGGGACAGTGGAGTGGGTGGCGTATTCTGAATGCCAACTATTCGAAGTCGCAGAATCGTGTTCAAATTTCATTGAACCAATTTTCTGCGGCAGTGTCGTCCGGGTCGGTTATTGCTTTCTGCTCTCATATTTTTGTTTTCTTCCAGTGGAAAGGAGTTTTCGCAAATAAATCTTTTACACGCAATATGTAACGGGATTTTATGGCATTTTTACGGTTGTCGGGCAATACAACACCAATTGACACGACAAATGTCAGTTCCAACTACAAGTACATATTAGTAGATGCACCGGTTGTGGCCACTACCCCAGTTTTGGCCATTTGATGTCAAAATTATTGCATAAATATATTATAAACAATGTAACACCATAATTAATGTTTATGTGAATTTGACAATTCCTTTAAAAATATTATTTTAGCATTCAATTTGTCTACACAATAATTAAAATCCAAAGTAGCAAAAAAGGGCACTAAAATGGATAGAACCGGTGCATCTACCTTACGACTCAATTTTCAAGGCTTTTTGACAACTCTTTAAAGTGTTATTCTTATTGTCTAATAGAGCGCAATGAAAAGGACAGCTATAATATTTTAGTTAGGTTACAATTTAGACCTGTCAAACTAAGCCTTTTAAATTAAGTAAGTCCATATTTACTGTAGAGGTGCTAGAGCCTTTTTAATTATTGACACTTGAAACCGTCTAAATCAATTTGGTACGCAAGAAAATATATTCTTATTCTGTGTTCTTAATAATAATTTAACAAATATTGTTAAAAATAAACGGTATCTTTTAATCACAGATAGAAAATGATAATCAGATTCCAATAAGACCGGTTGCGAGTTCAGATACAAGCGACGAAAATATCATCAAAACAGATGAAAATAATTGGAAAATAACCTTAAATTGATAAAAGAGGTAGAAATGCCCTGAAGTAGAAACATCGTAGGATAGGACCACGGCAAGATGACGTTGAATTCGTCTACAAACTGCTACAGATTGGTAGTAACACTGGTAATAAACCTAATCAACGACATCGCCTGACATATAAGTGATACTTGAACTACTGATCGAATGTCACATTGGCCTCTCAGCGATATGGTGGACAATCCTAAAAGCTGTCCTCGCTGGAGCTCAAATAATCAACCTTATTAAAATAGCAATAATGCCATCTCATTTCTTACACCTGGACCACTCTTTCTACTAGCCCTTGCCCGCTTGATATTTTGATGTATGTGCTATCCCTTTCGAGCAAATATCTGTAGAGTCACAATCGTGCAAAAAAGTGTCCGAGGCAAAACTCTGCCCAAACTATGGGCTTTTTAGTTAGTCGTGAGGCGATTGCAACCGACTACAACGCCGCGCGATGTCAAAGTGTTAGGTTACAAGCACTAATTAGGTGACATAACGTCTAGATTCGAAAAAACGGGTCATTATGAATTATTTAATGTAAATATCTAAGTTGGGATGTATGACAGCGCTCGGACATTTTTTTACTACTTTCACTTAGGGACTGTGGCTCTGTAGATATTTGCTCGAAGGCTATCCCATAGAAACCTTTTATTGTTTCAGGATAAAAAGTAGTACTTAAGTGTATGTTGTCAAAGTGTTAGGTTACAAGCACTAATTAGGTGACATAACGTCTAGATTCGAAAAAACGGGTCATTATGAATTATTTAATGTAAATATCTAAGTTGGGATGTATGACAGCGCTCGGACATTTTTTTACTACTTTCACTTAGGGACTGTGGCTCTGTAGATATTTGCTCGAAGGCTATCCCATAGAAACCTTTTATTGTTTCAGGATAAAAAGTAGTACTTAAGTGTATGTCACTTTCCGTCTTTTAAACTAGTATGTTCGTGTCAAAAATCAAGTCAATCCGTGGCTCAGTTGCTGCCTGAAAGGGAGACAAACCAATAAACCTTCAACACACTTTCGGATTTATAACATTAGTAAGGATAATATGTTCATGAAAACTACTTATCCAATTTACAAAACTTTATTACATTGTAATAGAAGTAACGCGCGCGTCAGCTGAATCCTAATTAGGATGGTGCTTGTTCTGCAACTAAAGAGGCTCGAATAAAGAGAAAATGTATTTTTCATAGAAATCCACGGAATGTGGGCACAACATTCGCAGCACGTAGGATGGTAGTGCGTATCAGGCGTGCCTTTAAAAATGCGGATCAAATGAGGTGACGGCCCGGGCTGATTATATACTGCCTAATATGAGTTATTTGTGAGTCAGAGATATTTGGACGCTGAAACCGCTCATTTACAGTGGGTGGCCAAATTATTAGGGACAGTTCTCGTATTTACGTTATTCACCGTCAATTGTATATTATTAAATAGATGATGTTTTCGACGAATTAACATTTTAATAATGCATTCGATTGATTGCTACAGCAAAGGGTGCCATCACTAAATATTACAATTTATTCTAAACATTCAATATTAATTTTGATCTTCAAGATCTTCACTTTGTTTTCATCGACCTTGAAAAAGCGTTCGACCGAGTCCCGAGAGAACTTATCTGGCAAGCACTGAGAGCACAACTGGTCCAGGAGCACTATATTGAGCTTCTTAAAGATCTCTACTACAATGTAACCACAAGAGTGCTAAGTCCTGCGGGAACAAGGGAACCATTTGAGGTCCGAGTGGGGGTTCATCAAGGTTCGACTCTGAGTCCTCTACTGTTTAACCTGGTAATGGACTATATCACGGCAGACATACAAAAACCAGCACCGTAGTCACTACTGTATGCCGATGACGTAGTTCTTATAGCCGAATCGTTAGCAGAAGCACAATCAGATCTGACTATGTGGCGGGAGTCATTGGAGAGGAGAGGACTGAGAGTCAGTAGACAGAAAACTGAATACATGTATTGCGACTTCTCTGGTAGCAATGCAGGCGTCATCCCATGTCCATCTATTGATAATAGACCACTCAACAGAGTTGAAGAATTTAAGTACCTCGGGTCCATCATAGCGCCCAAAAATTGTGTAGAAAAGGATATCCAAAATAGAGTACAGACAGCCTGGCTGAAGTGGAGGTCACTGTCTGGTATCCTATGCGACTCTCGTATGCCTTCCGGTTCGCGGCTGTCAGCGAATAGTTTGTTTTGATAAGTCTCTCACTATTTATTGTGTTAAAAAATGTAAAAATCGAGAAAAACAGTACCTGAAGTACAAATGCTGATTCAACTGGACAGAGCACACAAAACACAGGTACCTTGAACACTTCATAATAACACCCTGATCTGTTTTTGGCATCTAATTCATTGTGTTTGAATCTTGAAGCTCACCATTAACAGCAAATTCATACTTGCAACGGCTATTTTGTCAGAGATATCCACAAAAACATTAGATCATATCCGGTCCGACATTGACTCCTGATAACTAACTTCAGTAAACATAACCTCAAAATGACACTACCAATAGAATAAATGTGTCAATCTGAGATGTCAATATTATGAAAGTGACACTGACATAATGAATGGACCACAGAGTAAACAAAAATAATAACTGCTTGATGACTGATGGAAACTAATGTCACCTCGACACTATCAATAATTTTCATCGATTGTCATAGATTATAAATATAACGAAAAATTGTAATTTGGAAAAATAAACGAACTTACTTAAAATTGAAGTTCGATCTAAATCTGGCTGTATGACACGAAGAATATCAACCAAACTTATTAATTAATTATAGTTATTACTCTGGTACCTGTGTTCAATTATAAACCTAAATCATGACTACTAGATCAAGGAGAAGACTTCTAAACGTAGATAATGCAGAAACAAAGAGCGAAAATTTGGATACGAAAGAAATTATTATAGAATATGAAAAATGTATCGAAAACCTGAAAAAAGAGGTATTAAAGAAAGATAAACTAATTACGCAAATGTCAGAAGAACATGAAAATAACATGAAAGAATTCGAAACTATCTGTGTAGAGAATAACAACCTCATAAAAAAATTGACAGACTACGAGAAAAATAAAACAATTTTGCTCGCGGATCAGGAAACCCTAGAGCAAAAGATTTCAGATCTTCACAAACAAAAAGAAGACTATGAATCAGAATTTTTAGAAAACATTGACCCAATTTATAGTCAGCTTAAAGCAATGACGAATGACTACAACGAATTACAATTAAAATATAGTAAATTATTAGCTGACTCCGTAAATACAGTGTTAAACAAGAACAAATCGAAGATCAAAAGTAAACAAATAACCAAGTCAAGAATTTTACTCAAACGCCTTAGAAGAAGAATACCAGCACTAAATAAACATATACACAAACTGAAAGAAAACATAATTAATTTTGACATAGAGAAAACTAAAGAGCAGGAGAAGAAAAATAATGACTATAGTATAGAACATGAAATGCTTACTCAAAAAAATATTCTAGCTTTGAAAGAAATTGAAAACAGGAATCAAATCATTGAATCTCAAATTAATGAAAATCAAGGTCTCATAGAAATTATCAGTAAATACAAATCAAGCTTAGAGAACAATGATAGAACTGTTAACACTATTAACTATATAGAAAAACAAATAAATAAGCTTCAAGAATTTATAGAAAAATCTATAGAAGTAGAAGAAAAGAAGGATACTGGACATACTACAGACGACAGTAATGGAAATAATTGTGAAATTAAAGATACACCAAGTAATGACAAGACCTTGGCCTCTTTTGAGATTCCGAAATCCATCAATTCTGAAACTTGTGAAGAAGCTCAACCCATTACATATGGTACGTCGCTTAAACCTCAACAAAAGAGTGACTTCATTTGTATTTATTCGGATAAATGTGGTGCAGGTCTTGGAAGTGGCCTCTCGAACCGCACTATGAAAAATGTAACAAATTTTTGCAGCCACGGTTCTTCTTTCAGCACTCTTGTTAAACGCATGTATGAAGATCGGAACAAATACAAAGAGTTGTCGACATTTATATTAGTTACCGGAGAAAAGATAATCACAAACCGTAGAGATATTAAGTTTAGTTTAGAACTAATTAACGAAATTTCAAAATTGCATAAAATTATAATTTGTACAATTCCCTATGGCAGCAATAAAGAACAGAATGATTATTTATATAAAATAAACCTTGACCTTTATAACGGAACTTGTCGCAATGATAACATCCATGTAATTGATATTAACAACCATTTTTACTTTGGGTTACCCAACTTCTTATACAATAAGAGATATCTTGACATTTTGTGTAATATATTAGTTTGTAATTGTGACTCACCTATTGGATCGAAGAAAACTGTTATTGACATATCAGCTGTGAACGTTAGAAATAAGAATCAACTGACATTTGGAAGAAATATTGATAGTAATTTTGTGTCACTGTCAGGAAACGAGCAGAATTTTTTGTACATGATTCATCCGCTCAAGGCATCACGATAGTTCATCAAAATATTCAAAGTTGCAGAAATAAAGAACTAGAAATTAATTTATTTATGGACACAGATAATATTGATATTTTATGTTTAACGGAATCTTGGATTAAAGACTTCGAAATTCAAACTGGTTTCTCGGAGCATAAGGTGGGTAGCTACTTTTCTAGAAAAACTACTGTCGGAGGTGGTTCTCTCATCATTGTTAGAAACAATTTGGTATTTAAAAATCGGGATGATATTGTTAAATTAGCTGTCGAACGTCACATTGAATTATCATGCATCGAGATTAAAAATTATATAATTGTAAATGTATACAGACCTCCTTCAAGTTCAAAATTTAAGGAATTTCTATCAATTTTAGAAGTAGTTTTGGATAAAGTATGTAACAAAAACAAACATGTCATAGTTTTAGGTGACTTTAATATCGATTTACTGAAAAAAACAAAACATGAAAGAGATTTTTGTAACCTTTTAAAAAGCTTTAACATGTCTAATTTATTTTGTGAACCTACTCGTATAAAAAGCACGTCAAAGTCCTGCATAGACAATATTTTTTGTGACTTTAAAGTTCTTGACAAAGCTATTATACACAAATTATCCTCTGATCACACGGGCCAACTTATTAAAGTCCCACTTGTCAGTAATAAATCAAACGGCCAGAAGGTTGTCAATAGTAGACTTATAAATAAGAAGAAAATTGATATGTACAGAACTAAAATCACTAATGATTTAAATGCTATTGATATAAACCATAACGATCCTAATGTGAATTACGATAGATTTTTTGACGTTGTTAAAAATAACTTTGATCTAATGTTTCCCATACAGAAAAAAATATGTAGAAAGAAATTACAATTCAATGAATGGGCAACGCCAGGTGTCTTTAAAAGTAGAAATAAGTTATACGAACTCTATAGTGAGAAATCCTATAGACATGATGTACCCTTCTTAACCTATGTACGTAATTATAGTAAATTATTCAAAATAGTGTGTCAAAAAGCAAAATCAATTTTTATTAGAAATAAACTTACAAAATCTAGCAATAAAGTTAAAACTACTTGGTCTATAATAAAACAGGAAACCGGCAAGTCCACTCAAGAAGACCGTAAGATTGAGGTTGTTCATGACAATGTTTTGGTTAATGATAATCAAAAAATAGCTAATATCTTTGTAGATTACTTCAACAAAATACCCATGGAAACTACAAAAACTCTCAAACCTTGTAAAACTCAAGCTGAAAAGTTACTTGCTGAAAATGTTCCAGCTACCCCTGTTGATTTTTGTTTTCATGAAGTTACGCCTAATATAATAATTAAAACGTTTAAGTCACTTAAACAGAAAAATTCAGAAGACGTATGGGGAATGTCGGTGAAATTTGTCAATAACTTTGTAGAATCGTTAGCACCTTATCTAGCTCAAATTTTTAACGAATGTATTAAAAAAGGCACGTTTCCCGATCTTATGAAATACAGCAAAATATTACCTTTGCATAAGACTGGAAGTAAAAAAGAGCCTGGAAACTACAGACCAATATCTATCCTTCCAACATTAAGTAAAATTTTCGAAAAAATACTTCTAGATCAACTGAGTTCATTCTTTAATCTGCGGGGAATCCTGTACAAGAATCAGTTTGGTTTCTCAAAAGGCTGTTCCACAACTGATGCAACCACTGCTTTTGTGAGTGGTATTTACGAGGCGTGGGAAAAATCTAAAGATGCTATAGGAATTTTTTGTGACTTATCGAAGGCTTTCGATTGCGTAGATCATAATATACTCTTGTCAAAACTGTCTCACTACGGAGTAAGAAAAGAAGCTCTACTAATATTGAGATCATATCTCTCTGCCAGAACTATGAGCGTTAATATAGATGGGGTGATGTCTGATGCCTTGGGTGTAGATGTGGGAGTGCCTCAGGGGTCGATACTGGGTCCGTTCTTATTTTTGGTTTATGTCAATGATCTTCCTTTCCTATTACAAAAGTTTTCCAAGACTGTGTTGTTTGCCGACGATACATCATTGTTGTTCGATATGGAAAGGAAAGCAACTGATACTGATAACATTAATCTAGCTCTGAGCCACGCGTATAACTGGTTTAGTTTAAACAACCTAGCACTAAATGCAAAAAAAACTAATTGCGTACATTTTTCTCTAGCGAAAAATAGAGTTTTAACTGACATAAATATTGATAATAATTTATTAGATTTTACTGCTACTGCCAAGTTCCTAGGCTTAAGGATTGATAGTAAGCTCCAATGGGGGCCACATATAAAAGAGCTTTCAGGTAAACTCAGTTCAGCTGCTTACGCGATACGTAAAATAAGAGGCCTTACCGATGTTGACACTGCAAGAACAGTATACTTTAGCTATTTTCATTCTTTGATGACATATGGAATCTTGCTTTGGGGCAATGCTGCTGATGCTGTTAAAACTATTTTTGTGCTGCAAAAGAGGGCCATTCGTTATATTTACAGGCTTCGGCCCAGGGACTCCTTGAGGCTACTCTTTAAATCAATAAATATCTTGACCATGCCATGCCAGTATATTCTTGACAATGTTATGTATGCTCGAAAAAATTGTAATAAATACCTTAAAAAATGTGATATCCATAATTATAACACGAGAAATAAGTTGAAGTTTGTGATACCAAAGACTAGGCTAACCAAGATAGATAAATCTTTCCAAAATAATTGTATCTGTTTTTACAATATTTTACCTGTAAGCTTGACAAGTCTAAATGACAATCATTTTAAAAATATCATGAAAAAAATTTTAATAAAGAAAGCATACTACACCATTGACGACTTCTTGAAGGATAAATTGGCTTGGAAACACATGACATTGGATAATATTGATTTATAGTTTTTAATTTTTGACATGTATGAATTGATTTAATTGATTGTAATTTGTTTTTGTTTATGTTATGACGTTCAAAAGTGTACTTTTTCTGTACCTATTTGAAAAATAAATGATTGAATTGAATTGAATATGCCGATTAAAATCAAAGGCAATGTATACAAAAGGGCAGTAAGACCAGCTTTACTCTATGGATCTGAGTGCTGGCCTATGAGAAAGTCTGATGAACAAAAAGTCCATGTTACAGAAATGAAAATGTTACGCTGGGCAGGGGGGGTCTCTAGAACGGATAAAATAAGAAATGAATATATCCGTGGCACTTTCAAAGTCGCCCAGATACAGGAAAAGCTTAGAGAAAACCGCCTGCGCTGGTACGGACATGTGATGAGAAGAGATGATGACCATGTGACAAAGAGAGTAATGAACATAGAAGAGAGAAGAAGAGGCCGTGGACGTCCACCAATGACCTGGATGCAAACCGTTAACAATGACATGAAAATTACAAATACCAATGAACAGACAACCCACAACCGTGCGGAGTGGCGCAAAAATACTAGGAGGGCGGACCCCAAATAAAATGGGAATACAGCCAGGAAGAAGAAGAAGAGAAGATTCAATATTAATTTTGGCGATACGAAGAATATAAAAAAGGCATAATTATTTACATAAGTATTTTGTATTTTTTGTGATCTAAATGAAATACAGATATAGATAAAAATATATATGAGACACCTACAACTACTCATTTATTACAGAAATCCAATTAAACGACAAAATTAAAAATCTCAATATTGTCCCTAATAATTTGGCCACCGATGGTATTTGTACCGATAGAAGTAGCTCCTTTGAATTTAAAGTGTGTAGAGCCCTGTCACGTTTATAAAAATGTAGAATAGCGCCGCAGGATCGTGCTGAGACCACGTACCGGCAAGCGCAGCGTAGGACGTCCACCGACAAGGCAGATCGATGGTGTAATCAAGTAAGCAGGATCGCGCTGTTAACAATAGCACAACCTACGAGTACAAGTAGCGGCACGTAAGTCTAGCTCTGAGGGTACTGTGGAGGGGATGGCTGCGCATGTTGACCACCATACTAAACTCATGCGCAGCCACCCCCTCCACACTTCGCTCAGCGATAGACTTATATGCCGTGACCTGTACTTTAACCATTGCTATCTGAGTACAAATAACAAATAGCTCGCTCGCATCGATTTATGCCATTTTTATACGATTGTAGATTTTTCTACAACACAACTACTTAATCAATTTCGATAAAATTTATATGAGACCAACGTCGGGATATAACCCTTTCCAACAAAAAAAAACAATTATCACAATCGGACTACTGTGTAAAAAGTTATGGCTCATAAAAAATATACGCCTCGACTTGATAACCTCCTCCGTTTCGTCGGTTAAAAAGATACTATTAGGTGAATATATACGACTAACCCATAATTTCGATAAGATAACCACGTAATTGGACTCTATCCCTACATTTATACTTAATACCTATGATTAAAGATTAATCAATTCACAAAACACATCATAATAATCGGCCAAGTACGAGTCGGACTCGCGCACGGAGGGTTCCGTACTGTATGGGAGCCCCCCTTAAATATTTATTTTATTTTAATTTTATTGTTTATTATTGAAGTGAATATAAAACTTAATATTCTGTGAAAATTTCAAGCATCTACCTGTTACCATTATTAATATAGAGCGAAAAACGTCTGAAAAATCAGGTTTATTGTATGGGAAATATTTTTACTAAATATTTATTTTATTTTCTTTTTAGTATTTGTTGTAATAGCGGCAACAGAAATACATCATCTGTGAAAATTTCAGCTGCCTAGCTATCATGGTTCATGAGATACAGCACGGTGACAAACGGACAGACAGACGGACAGACGGACATCGTAGTCTTAGTAATAGGGTCCCGTTTTTCCCTTTGGGTACGGAACCCTAAAAACACTGAATCGTAGACATTCCCAATTACTTCAGAATTTCACGTCGACATTCAGTTTATATCTCGTGATAATCTTTCTTTGATTTTGAACATAGTTATTCCAAGCATCTGCGGGCTACCCTTCACTCATTAACAAAATTGGCTTGACAGAGTTTTCTGAGTTGTATTTGAAGTGAAAGGACTTCCATCTTATCTGATCTGGTCTGACCTTAACAGAAAATAAAAATACCAGCTGCTGCAGTTTCAAGATTGAGTATATTTTTGTTATTTTCTTGATTTTATAACAAAAATTGACTTACGCGGTGTTACAACTTAAACGACCATTTTGCGTATTGAGTAGATTGCTCCGGAGGTACTGTACTGGCTTTAAAATAAAACATAATCGGCCAAGTACGAGTCGGACTCGAGCACGGAGGGTTCCGTACTGTATGGGAGCCCCCCTTAAATATTTATTTTATTTTAATTTTATTATTTATTATTGAAGGGAATATAAAACTAAATAGTGAAAATTTCAAGCATCTACCTGGTACCATTATTAATATAGAGCGAAAAACGTCTAAAAATTCAGGTTTGTTGTATGGGAGCCCTTAAATATTTATTTTAGTTTGTTTTTAGTAGGTATTTGTTGTTATAGCGGCAACCGAAATACATCATCTGTGGAAATTTCAGCTGCCTAGCTATCATGGTTCATGAGATACAGCCCGGTGACAGACAGACAGACGGACATCGAAGTCTTAGTAACAGGGTCCCGTTTTTCCCTTTGGGTACGGAACCCTAAAAACCACTGCTCAACATGAACCTACACACGAAACGCTCCGAAGATCCAGTGAAAGAATTTGAATCCGAAAACATGTGTCTATTTTTTTTTAAATTTTGTGGTAGTTTTAGTTGCCACTAACTTTAGTAAGCCGAAACAAGAAAACCAGCGGGTAAAATCCTGCACAGCCAAGAGTTCTCCATGTTTTTTGAAGATATGTGTAATTTGTCAACCCGCATCTGGACAGCGTGGCCAGTCTAACAACGTAACCCTTGTCATGATGTGCAGAGGCCTGGGTGCATCAGTTAAACACTGCAAAAAGCTACTCGGTACCAAATATGGGCAGAAATATATTAAGAAAAATATAGAGCGGTAGAGCTGCTGTCTCCAAAATTTACAGCTGGCTTGAAACGCTGGATATGTAACACTAAGCCCGATTACAGAGGCGCCAGCGTAATTATAATAGCTAAATAGCATAGTCCTGTTTCTTTTTCACTTTAGGCATTCGATAGAGAGAACGCTTTTTACGTTGCTATTTAATTTACGCTGGCGCCTCTGTAATCGGGCTTAATGTGTAAATAAATTACGCAACATAAAAAATTAAATTTATTCAGACACGAGACCAGGAAACGTAGACAATAAAAGTGAAACGGAAGAGATGGGAACCACTTGGCTGTTGAAAGTCTAGAAACAATGAAAAAAATAACGAGCAGAAAGCATAAAAACCAAGCGTGTGTTCGTGACGCGCTTATGATAGGATTCTCTTCTTTTAGTTAGAAATTGATCATAGGCCTAGCTCGAATAGGCAGGCATTGAATAGCGATTATCACAATAATACAAGGGCTCCAAGAATATAAGGGTTCTGTTTCATCTGGTATCGTGCCTTAAAACTACAGTACATTTTGTCGAGAGTCCATGAAGTTGTTGTATGGAACAGCTGATTTAAATCAAGATCCTGACTTTCTATTGACATATTATTACGTACTAGACGACCCGCCCCGGCTTCGCACAGGTGTATTATACATATAAACCTTCCTCTTGAATCACTCTATCCATTAAAAAAACCGCATCAAAATCCGTTGCGTAGTTTTGAAGATTTAAGCATACAGACAAACAAACAGACAAAAATAGCGACTTTATTTTATACTATGTAAGGATAAGGAAGTAGCGAAAGTTGCCAAGATTTTTTTATTTTCGAGGATTTTGTTTGAAATAACGTTCCTTTTTGTAAATTATTAGATTAATAGTAAATAAAAACCGACTTTAGAATATAATATTAGAAAAATAAATTTATTTGCTAATAAAATATTTTTGTTAAAAATAAACTTAACTTAACGGGACACGTAACGTTCGTGTTTTCATTGAGAATCGCACTGAAGGTTGGTTAAAAATTCCTGATAAAAATATTCAATCATCAGTTTCATTTAACATATCGTACAATTGATTGTAAAGCCGTGCTATTACTATTCTAGGTTATAACAATGAAACTTAATTGAACACAGACGTTATTGACCCCTCATCACTCAATGATACTTTAGCATCAATCCTTTCTTAGAACAGCACCATTAATAAAATGCTTGAATAAGTATAAATAAATGATTGAATAGTTGGGAAAATTATTATCTACGTAATAAAAGTGTCAGTTTTTTGACTAAGTAAGTACCTATAATAACCTACGAGTAGTACCTAGTATAATAATGGAAAGATCTGTACCAACTGAAAATTTTCTCCTTGATGAACGGTGAACAGTGACTTTTATCCTACTAATATTGTTAAGGATGGATGGATGGATGTTTGTTACTCTTTCACGCAAAAACTACTGATCGGATTGAGATGAAACTTTGCAATAATATAGCTTATATATCAGGATAACAGATAGGCTATAAATTATAATATAACGATAAGTGTTAAGTAAGTAGGAAAAATTCTGCTATCTGCGAGCTATTCTAGAGTGCGCTTCAAGAAATGTCAAAAAAAAAAACAACTGTAGAATCGAACAACCGTCAAATCGTTTTTATTTTATTTTTCACCTCCTTTATTAAGGGTGGTAAGGGAGGGCCTCAGATTTGAAAGACGGAAAGTGACATAGTCTTCTTTTTATCCCGGATAAATTCAAGGATAACTTCATACACAGTCTAGAGCTCATATTAGTCCGACATCCTCTATCGGGTGAGCAAATAGAAATGACAGAGGATAGATGAACAATTATTCATATTCATGTTCATATTTGTTTATTGCATAATATGGGTTTACAAAGTACTTACAAAATATAATAATATAAACAGTTCGCCATATTCAGCCTTTCGGCATGCAACATTAGGTAAGAGTACATATGGGCATTTAGTTGTTTTTTTTTATCTAATATTTTACATTTTAAACATTTGTCATACACTTTAATTAACCATATTACTTTTAAAAATCATGAAAAAAAAAGCAACAACACTATATCGCGTTTGGTTGCATCTGTCAAATGAGAAAAAAATAATTGATTGAATGCTAAATTGCTATTGATAGCTAGACGATCTAGATTCAGCGATAGCTGCTATAAATTCCGATCTCTACCAAGTAACTGAGTGGAGTAATTCTTTTGGCTTAAAAATTAACCCCGCAAAGTCACAAGTTATTATTATTGGCAGCTCTTATTATATTTCAAGAATCGACTGGCCCAAACTTCCTTGCGTAGAGTTCGATGGAACCATTTTACCATATAGTGAATCTGTGAAAAACCTCGGTGTTATGTTTGATCGTACGCTATGCTGGGATACTCACATAAAAACAATCAGCTGCAAGTTGTTTGCTGCTGGTAGCGCCCTAAGACGGCTCCGAAACTTCCTGCCTACTGCTACTAAAGTTGCGCTCGCACAGTCTCTTCTTCTTCCTATTTTAGATTACGCTGACGCCTGCTTTTTAGATCTCACTGAAGTCCAACTTGATAAGCTTGAGCATCTCCAAAATTACTGCATTAGGTTTATATTTGGGTACGCAAATATGACCACGTATCTCATTTTCGCACTAAGACTCCTACCGCACGGTGTGAAACTTTTTACGGACGGTCGTTTGCCTTTCAGGCAGTCCAGTTATGGAATGCCTTGCCCGTTACTGTCAGAAAAGCTCAATCACTTAACATATTTAAAGATCAGGTTAAAAACCATTACCTGCAGAAAATGTTGATACTTTAATTTTGTAACTGTTGTTGTTGTTATTTATGTTGTTTTATATAAGTAGTATATTATAATTTATATTATGTATTAGTTTATTATTAAGTCATAGGTTTCTTTTATTATTATTTTTTTCATATGTTATGTTTTCTTTATTTTTAGGTATTTTAAGTATTTATATCAATTTTATTAGTATGTATGTTTATGATGTATAATCTAATTTTAATTTTTTAAATTAATGCGCACCCCGTCCATTATTTATACGCTTTCTGTCCTCTCCATCCTAAGGTTGCCTGGCAGAGATCGCTGTCAGCGATAAGGCCGCCCATTGTTACACTGTTTATGTATCTTTGTTTCTTCTTTTTGTTTATTTCTTGGTGTGCAATAAAGAGTTTATCTATCTATCTATCTATCTATCTATCTATCTATCTATCTATCTATCTATTGAGGCCATTGGCCAGAAAACTGGAAACTATGTTTCTAAAGCATCCCATTCATGTCATTTTTCTTTTTGTCACTAAAATTATTCCTAAATAACTAAATCACAATAAAGGCGAAAAAATGTCTAAATTACAACTAAACAAATTGCACATAGTATTCAGGAGTGATAGGGCGTAGGTACCTAAGCTTTTCGACGGAGACTAGGCCCGTCAAGCACAAGATGGATCAATCATCGAAATGACATTTTTTCCATACATAATATTGATGGCACCAATGCATTTTCAATTACAAAATTGAAAATGCTAACTGTAACTAAAATAATTATTTTTTGAAAAAAATTGCATAACTGACTTCAACCGCGCACAGAATTCGCAAATATTTCGCACGGATCGACGTTGCATTTTTCACATTATTGTTGATTTATCAAAAATGGCTGAACCGATTTCGATACAATTTAAATGGGATTAATTTTGAAGTATACTCTTTCCAATCAAAAAAGAATTATTTAAATCGGAATATTAGGTAAAAAGTCATGCGTGGCTATACATACATTAAAAAAAAATACGCGTCGAATTGAGTAAGTACCTCCTCTGTTTCGTTGGTCAAAAGACATAAAAGATAATGACGCCTATCGCCTGTACAAAATTACTCATTTATTATATTCAACAAGATGACATAGATCGACTTTATAATGATTCCTAGCGTACTATTTCCCACAGCATAATAGAGTTTGCTTAACATTTAATTAATTTCTTAAATACTCACATAAACATCAGTCAATGAACTCAGTGTCGGGAGCGCGTTAAGTCTTACGAGAAAGGTTCTGTACATGATTTACGTTTTTTTAGACAGTGTCTTACGAGTAATGCACGCACGCACTTACGCACACACGCTCGCACGCACCGACACACTCACGCATGTACGCACCCTCGCACACAAAACACACACACACACACACACACACACACACACACACATAATCTTTCTCTCTCACACACACGCCTAACTATGGGAAGCAGCTCTTGACCGTCGTTCAAAAATGTAGAGAAATTAAATTAACAATGGCATAAATGACTTAATCTACCAAAGCTGAAAGAACGATGAAAAAATAATAAATTAACCGTACAAAATTACGCGTTGCGATTTTAGAAACATTATAACCGAGAAGTGGGATCCATCAGGTTAAATACATTAAGTCAAATAATCGTAACGAAACACTTAAATCGTTTTAGCGAGCAATTCCAAAACTTTAGTAACTCTGCAAAATGCCGTTAAGTTTACGGTTTTATAAGGTATTAAAATTAGGATTACATTATAATAAAGACATTTAAAAGTCATTTACCTGTATTGCGTGCCAGTTTAGTTGTTTACTCGTATAAATACAGCTCGTATAATTTAAACTGTCTTAATAGCTCGTGAATATTTCCTAAATTTTAGGGAGTTATTACACTTTTTGTTGCCATATTTTAGAGGATGTTGTGGTACATTAGCACGTCAGCGCGAATTTACTAGCCACTTAAAATATGGTACTTACTCACTTTTAAATAAAATAATTATATTGTGTTGTACTGGATCTGTTCGTACAATTACTTTCTTTCGGTGATTCTACTGAAGTCAACCATGCGAATCAGAGAATAAAGTAGTTAAACTTGCAATTTCGTCAAATCATTATTTCGTCATGTCAGAAACATAGGTATATCTGTAGCCATGCACCTTCACGTCTTATCCTATAGATATATTAGATAAATATGCTTTAAGTGTTTTATAGAGGTATTAAGTTCTGCATCAAGGCCTGTTTTTAACCCCCGACGCAAAAGAGGGGTGTTATAAGTTTGACGTGTCTGTTTGTCTATCTGTGTGTCTGTCTGTCTGTCTGTCTGTGGCATCATAGCGCCCGAACCACTAAACCGATTTCAGTTTAGTTTTTTTTGGATGAAAGGAGACTTAATCGAGAGTGTTCTTAGCTATGTTTTATAAAAATCGATTGAGCCGTTTAAATAAAAATCGATTGAGCCGTTTAAGAGTCATGGTGGGTTAAAGTGGAGATGGAAGAACCAAAATTCTACAAATGTGCCCAAGTTTTTGTGTCGAGGGTTTTTTAAATTTTTAATTTAAGTTTTTATGTTAGATTGGTCAATGTGCCATATTGTGCTTTATTTGTTAATAGCTGCCCACCCCGGCATTGCCCGAAAGACAGATTTATAAATATTGTGCCTTTCTACCACGTAATGTAGGTATGGGAGTTTTATGATGAATGATCCCTAACTTTTTTTTTAAATATAATATAGCCTATGTCGTCCGTAGATAGTGTACGAGTAGCTTTCCAATAGTAAAAGAATTATTCAAATCGGTTCAGTAGTTTCTGAGCCTATTCAATGCAAACAAACAATCAAATCTTTCCTCTTTATAATATTGGTATAGATTATAGTGCTTCGGTGGTCTGAACAAATGAGGATTTCGGACTCTGCTGAGATTAAATACCCAACCAAAAGTACTTTTCGATTCATAAAATTGTCCACGAAACCCCAATTGTACAAATTTTATAAAATATTTTATTTTTATTCAACAGGTACCTATAGGTCAAATCATACAAGTTGGCAGATGTGAAGTTGTCTACAAGCTGCGCAATATCCAATCAACGCGCAGCTTTATGTAAGCTTCATAGAGGATTAGATATTGCGCAGTTAGTAGCTAACTTCAAATCCGCCGACTTGTAAGATTCGGCCTATAAATTCCTTGCCTTCATATTAAAATACACATATTCAAGAAATTATTACATAAATTAATTTCAAGTTCATATAAGGTGTCCTGTGTTTGTATGAATAGTAGTATTTAATATTAGGTATTTTGTAAGCCGTATTCGTCGCGACGGTCTCTTTTCCTCTTGTGGAAATGTACAATTCTTCTTTTTTTTCGAATCAGGCTGTTTCGAAGTGTAAATACAAAATAAGAAACTTTTTTTGAATGTTAAAACAAAACCTAAAATAAGAGGCAAAGAAACCAACCAATTACTTCAGTATGTGGTAAAGTGAACGGATTAAAAGGGAATAAAAAGCAAGCAAAAGTTACCAACTTGCACAGACTACGTTTCAGTCACAAAAAGTTTGATTTTCAAGAGAAAAACAAGTGCAGTAAGGTACCTAACGTTTAATGCCAATTGTAAATTACGTTTCATTTTTAACCCCCGACGCAAAAGAGGGGTGTTATAAGTTTGACGTGTCTGTTTGTCTGTCTGTCTGTCTGTGTCTGTGGCATCATAGCGCCCAAACCACTGAACCGATTTCAGTTTAGTTTTTTTTGGATGAAAGGAGACTTAATCGAGAGTGTTCTTAGCTATGTTTTATAAAAATCGATTGAGCCGTTTAAGAGTTATGGTGGGTTAAAGTGGGGATGGAAGAACAAAAATTCTACAAATGTGCCCAAAATGGTTGTCAAATGTAGGTTTTAGTGTCGGGGGTTTTTTAAATTTTTAATTTAATTACAGTACTTATTTATTGCTAGTTAGGTATGCTTTGGTAAGAAACCAGTTTTTAGATTAGTTTGAACCATTTTATCTAATTTGTTAAGTACATTGTATAAGTAATTTTATCACCCAAGCAACCAAAAAAATTCAATAATAAGTCATTTTAATAACAAAATTAAGAAATAAACACTCACCGTTTCTTCATAACCTTTAAAACGATCACTATAAACTTTCAACTGAGCGTACGAAACAGACCACTCGGATGCAGAAAATACGTGCGCGCGAGTCGATTTCACATCGAAAAATACACGCACGAGTGACACGCCCTCCTACGGCAAAGCCTGAACCGGCACTGCTCATTCAACGATAAAAAGTACACAATTACTAGGTAACGTTTAAATACCTACCTAGTACTGAACGCGATACTGTTGCATCACGATAACCGTGTTTTTTGCCTATCAACAAATTTTATTATGAAAAGGGAAATAAAACCGCAAAACACTGCGGTCTATATTTATGATATGGCATTGGATGGTAAGTATTAATTAATTAAAGAAAACATAATGCCATGACATACTGGATAAAACTTGATAGATTGTTCAAGAAGAGTCAAATTGTTAGATTTGTACAAGGTAGAGTTCACACCCTTGCACTTCGCGAAATGTACCTACCTAGAATCCAAAAGAAACGCAACGGATACAAGATTTTTGATCACTTTTAATACATTATCATTAGATTTGTGGCAGGACCTTAACTGATTTATATTTATATTAAGTAATTATTATAGCTTCCACAATTTGAACTTATTTGGAAATCTATGTACAATCACGACACTACTAAATAACTTATATAATAAAGACGCATTATTCTGGATGTATTATGATGACGAGATGGCTAATACATTTAATTAGCATTCAAAGAAATACATTCAATTAATATCCAACCATTTCGAATCAATTAAATTATTTATGAATAATTGGTTTATAAACGGTTACTACAAACAGGTAATCGTGGATATTCGCATCAAGGTGCTAGAAAATGGATTTTCTGTACACAAGAAATAATAGTTTAAATAACTCGATAAAAACATTTCGTTCGTCCACTTCTAAGTTTTTATTGAAGAACCAAAAGAGTAATTTTAGTATTTTTAGGGTTCCGTACCCAAAGGGGAAAACGGGACCCTATTACTAAGACTTCGATGTCCGTCTGTCTGTCTGTCAACGGGCTGTATCTCATGAACCATGATAGCTAGCAGCTGAAATTTTCACAGATGATGTAATTCGGTTGCCGCTATGACAACAAATACTAAAAACAAAATAAAATGAATATTTAAGGGGACTCCCATACAACAAACCTGAATTTTTAGACGTTTTTCGCTCTATATTAATAATGGTACCTGGTAGATGCTTGAAATTTTCACAGAATATTTAGTTTAATATCCCTTCAATAATAAATAATAAAATTAAAATAAAATAAATATTTAAGGGGGGCTCCCATACAGTACGGAACCCTCCGTGCGCGAGTCCGACTCGTACTTGGCCGATTATTTTAGAAATCTGTTAAACTGCGTCTGAAACGCAGGAAAACTGAAGACACAGCTGTGATGTCACTGCCAAAATTTTAAAATACAGAAATCTTTATTTAAAATTATAGCAAATAACTAAATTAATTACATACCTATTAATTTTTATTATTTTAATTTTTTTATGATTATCTATTTATTTTCCATTTAATAAAAACCATTATCATTATACACATTTATTTAAAGCTACATGGTTTTAGCATAGATCTACAAGTAATTGTTCGTTTTCCAATTTATAAAAATATCAGATCAAATGTTGTCATTTATGACATTATTACACACAGAAGAAGCCACAGGAAGAAGCCATTAAGGCAATTGTGAGGCGCCAACTTGCCCATACAGAAACAATAAGCTATTGTCTGCCTCTAAATATTATCCGATTTGAGTTATTTTTATATTCATGTAATCAGCATTTCAATCGCTAGGATTATGCGTCTTAACTTTTACAGTTTTTTAAATGGCCTTAAGTCATATTTTTCGCAAATCTTTGGCTGAAAGGTGTATTAATAACTTTCCTGAAAAAAAAATAAGACGTACGAGTGTGCAACATTTTTCACTCAAGCGATTGACACCAAAAACATAACATTTTGTTACAATTTAAGGGGTAAAAATAGTTTTTTCCCGGAACGTAAATTTTATCAAAAAACTACCGCGAATTTTCTCGATGTCTACAGAAAACGCGAAAACATTGGTCGATTCAGAATCTTCTTAGAGATTAAAACTAGGCCTGAGGAAATTTTCATTTCATTAAATAGTTTTCGTCTATTGATTTCCAAAAGGTCAAAAAGAGATTCCATCGATCTCATGTGTATAACCAATCTTATATTTGCTTAGGTTTTAAAGACCACCATTGCTAGGTGAAACCATAGAGAATTAACACTAAGAAAACCCCGAGTAAAAATGTGTAACTAGACTGGTCAAGTCAATCAGTATGTGAGCAACTAGAAATATTTCAGAATACAATATTATTATTGTTAAATGTATATTGTTCACTTCAATAATTTTCATACAATTTCTTGTGCGACCACACTCTGGTATTTTAATTATCTATAAGACACATGAGTAAATAATGAAGTCATGTGACTAAAAACTGTCTGCACGCGTTCAAAAACAAGTCACAATAGACGTAAAATTTTAAATTTCTTTGTCTAAATCCATATGTGTAGTAAAGTCACAGAAAAAGGACTCAGTCGGTTAGTAAAACAAAATAAAAAAATAACACGTTAAATTGTAGGTCCCGATAGTTTTAACCGTTTAGCCATGTCAAAGACCTTTAGTAGGCTAAAAAATCCTGACACTAGAGCTGACCACCCGGCCTATATTTACTTACTTTTTTAACAAATAACACTTGAAAATCACACCATAAAATCAGCTGTTCATTACATTCCATCGATAGTAAACATGATCCAGCTATTTTTTTGCGATTTTGTGCTCTGTTGAAACGTAGTCTTTTACTGTGGGCCTTATGAATAAGCTCAACGCGCTATGGAGAGGGCTATGCTCGGAATCGAACCAGAAATGAGGAGATCCGCAGACGAACCAAAGTTACCGACATAGCCCAGCGGATTAGTATTATTTATTATTAATTAATTAAATTATTCTTTATTTCAAAAACATTTCAATAAATAACATTTCTATCAACTAATTAGCTAGAATAGGATAAAAATAATTTATTTATCTGTTGCCGAACTTGCCAGTGGCCAGTGTTTCGGCTAACAGCGCCCTCCTTTATTGCATTTAGTTACTTCTAGCATAAAAAATAATTTTGAATTTATTTTTTATGCTAGTAAGTTGAAATGTAAGTAGGCTGGGTACATAATTCGGAGAACTGATGGCCAATGGAACAGTAAAGTTCTCGAATGGAGACCATGAACCGGCAAGCGCAGCGTATGAGGTCCGCCGACTAGGTGGACCGACGATATAAGAACGCGCTGGATGCAGGCCGCTTCCAACCGGGCTAATTGGAATTCCATAGGGGAGGCCTCTGTCCAGCAGTGGACGTCCTACGGCTGATAATGATGATGATGATTACTTACAATAAGAAACAGAAACACAGACATATACTTTAAGTACTTATATCTCGTCTGGTCTGTAAAGAGTTTAACTACCTTTTACATAATTTAACCGTTAACCACATAGAAATGCTCTATCTATGATATTAGTACATTTCCTTAGTCATTGCTCTTTCGTTGAGAAACAGTAAAACATCAGCATCACGACTTTCGCAATAATTAGACGTAAGTAGGTCTTTTCACATGCGAATTACTTATGGTATAATTATTCAAGCCTAAGTTTACCAGCCAGTGACCAAATACAGAAACGAAATATTCCATTTGACACTGGAAGTTTTATTCAGAAAATGCGAAGGTAGCGCCATTGGTTAGCTCTAAGACAAGTTTGTGACTAAATAATTGGCAAGTCACAAGACTTGGAAAAAACTTGGATATTAGTATAATAGTAGAGACTTTAGTAAGGGGCTCTTTGTGAGGCGTAAAATGTTATAATTGATTGGTTAAATAAAGTGTAATAAATAAAATAGTATAAGTACACATGTAAGTGTTACTCGGTGGTTTCTGAACTAGTACAATAGGTGTTAGTCGTCTTTGTCTTTATTCTTATATTAGGGGACTAATCGCAAATCCGGTTTTATAAAAATAATGAGTCTTCAAAATACTACGCTAAGCAATTCTTTGTACTCTTTTCATACCACGGGTAGTCACCGAGGGGGAAGGGGTTTAATAATTTATTTTTGAAATGAACAACTAAATATTCTGTGAATATTTCAAGCGTCTACCCACCTGTTGCCGTTATTAATATCAAGCATAAAATGGTGAAAGAATCGCGCTTGTTGTATGGGAGCCTTACATATTAATTTTATTGTTTTTAGTATTTGTTGTTGTAGCTGCAACATAAGTAAATACATAATCTGTGAAAATTTAAACTGTCTAGCTGACACGGTTCATCAAATACAGCCCGGTAACAGACAGATGACTGCCTCGGTGGCTCAGTGGTTAGTGAACCTGACTTCTGGATCACAGAGGCGTGGGTTCGATTCCCACTCAGGGCAAGTATTTATGTGATGAATATAGGTGTTTGCTGTGGGTGTTATTTAGGTATTTTTTTATATAAGTAAGTATGTATTTAAAATATGTATTTGTAGTATATCAGTCTCTGGCAGCCATATCACAATCTTTGCTTAGTTTGGGGTCAGAGACCGTGTGTAAGATGTCCCCCAATATTTATTTTTTGTTATTATTTATTAGATAGTCAGACAATGGAGACTTAGTAATTACTAAAGTCCTGTTTTTACCCTTTGGTTATAGAACCCTATAAAGTACAGTTAAAGTAAAAATAAACAAACAATTATTAGATACACTAAAGATGTTATTTATTAAGAATCTAAGACAAAAAGTGCTGTTCATGCATATTCTAAGCATTCTTCGTAAAAGGAGTTTCAGAATTTCATTAAAACCAATATGAATTATTATTGATAAATAAATAATGTAATTGTAATTATGAAATTATTTCATTGTAATAGGTATGATATTAGAAAAAAAAAAAAAAAAAAATTAGTGAATAAGGTAAATAAATAAATATTAGGTGTCATCTTAGGTACACACAGGCTCTGACCCCAAACTAAGCAAAGTTGGTCATATGGCTGTCAGAGGCCAGAGACTGATATACTGATATATATATATAGGTAAGCGTGCTACAACCTAGACCACACATCTGCTCAAAATCAGGCAGTATGTAGTCAAACGCAAACCTATTCAGGAAAAAAAAATACTACATAATTATACATATTTTCATATACATACATGCATACTATTATATTTATAAAAAATAGGACCGAATATACTCAATGTCATACAATACATACATACTTAGATAAATAATTACTAATAACAACCAGACAAACACCTATGTTCATCACATAAATGCTTGCCCTGGGTGGGTATTGAATCCACGCCTCTTTGACCCAGTAGATTTAGCCCTGGTTTTTAATATAAGGTAAGTTCTCTATAACAATGCTGAAGCCAGACAAGGCAATGAAGATTTAGTAAGATTCTTTTACAAACTGGTATAGGCCGAATCAAACTTAATGGCATCTCTGAACTTGAGAAGAGTCCTTGAGAAGCAGTAATTTATTTATTCATATGTCAGTGGCGCAGGGAGTAGGGGAAATGGGCAGCTTGTAGCTGACGTCACCGACACGTCTATTATGATTGATTTAGCCTATAATACAAACAATACTGTGCTGTAACATTCCACTGCAGGACTTAGGCCTATACACAAAGAGTCATTGGGCATATCCACCACACTGGCCCAGTATGGATTGGTGGATTCACATGCTTCATCGAATTTCACCGGACATATGCAGGTTGCCTCACAATGTTTTCCTTCACTGAAATGCCAGTGGCCTAAAATTCCATACATAAATTCCAAAGAATTCATTGGTTCGTTGGACGGGACTGGGATTTGAGTGATTGCAAGGTGGGTATCATTATAGCCACAACACCACGAAAGCTCCAACATAAACAATAATGCCAACAAAATTATTTACTGATGTTACTTAGTAATGATCTTATTTTATCATGGTTATACAGGATGCTACACTATAAACAGGATAATTATATTGTCAATGTAATGTATTGTAGGTTTAAGGCAAACCAACCAAATTGTTGTAATTTCTACTTTATAAGGAGTTATTTGTTATATCGAGTCCTATTTTAGAGAGTTTACAGTTACATTGTATTTAATAAGGAACTTGGAATAGGAATTGCACTAAATAAGGAAATCCTTATTAATATTATAAATCCGAAAGTGTGTTTGTTCCTCTTTCATGCAACAACAGCAATGTATTGACTTGATTTTTCACTTGGATATAGTTCATAGGTCAGAAAATGACATAGTTTAAGGGGTTTGAACATTTTTGTATGGAAGCTGGCATATCCACTCGCCGCCATTATGTTTCTTTCTTATACATTTCCGCACACAATGAAAGTAGTACATGTGGGTAGGGGACACTTATACAAACAATAGATGTTCAGTATGATACCCCAGTGTCATATTCTTGAGATATTTGGATGTAAAGATCGCAAAGCTTACATACAGCTATCTCGAGAATCTTTACATCCAAATATCTCGAGAATTTGACACTTTAGGGTACCATAGTATGAAAAATTTACTATTTGTATTAGTGTCCCCTAGTCATATATATACTACTTCCAATGTGTGCAGAAACTTTGAAAAAAAATCATAATGGCAGCGGGTGGATATGCCACAAATGTTCAAACCCCTTTTATCTTGATAAAATTAAAAGGTTCCGAGAGGATAGCACAAACCTCAAAATTTCACAAGGCCGAGTCCGCGGTCATAAACTAGTTATATCTAATTATGTATAAAAACATCAATGTGATGATCAGCCCCTATTCAAATAACAATGAGAGGGAGGTATATAAGTAGGTACCAATATTGATTGAGTTTTACTGGAACAAAGGTATTAATGCTAGATAAACCTATTATAAAATATATGTTTGATGGTGATGAGATAATTTATAGACCGAATCATACAAGTTGGTGGATGAGAAGTTAGCTAAAAGCTGCACAAAACCCAATCAAAGCACAGCTTTATGTGAGCTTCAGTCAAGATTGGATATTGCACAGCTTGTTACTAGCTTCACGTCTGCCAACTTGTATGAATCGGCCTATACTAGGGATTAATATGATATTTTGTTATAAAATTCTTCTGTACTTTCTTGACATAATATTATGTGTATTGTTGAGGTATGTAACATTAAACTGGACACTGCATCAGATATGTTTATTTTATAATTTCCGATAAATGATGTTCAAAAATTATATCAAATAAGCCCTTCTTAGGTTTCTAGTGCTATCTAAATGTGCATTATTGTTTATTAGATGTGGTCTACAATAAGTAGCTACCTTATGTCTGACTGATTCTCTAGAAACAAGTGGTAGTTAAATTAAAGCAACATTCTAAAATTATATTCGATAACAATGTAGGTTACAAATTAGGCGTGTATCATGGTAATAAAAATAATTTAGGAGAAGTTTAAACGAGTATAATTTAAGTGCCAATACATCTCGGATCTCGGTTGACATAGCTGTAGCTATTTTGCTCCTCAGTCGCTATTTTCGTTTGTTTGTTTGTATTATAAAGTATATAAAGCTATATAGTATTATAAAGCTTTTACTGAAATCCAATACCATTGTAGCTAACCAATAATAGAATAAATTTAAACAGACTCCCGCTAAGATTGTAGCTAGATTTTTTATCCCGATAATAACGTCCGGTAAATAAATATGAGGTGAAAATGATTACTTACCGAAACCAAATGGTGCGGGCAGGAGAGTCAAGCTTGAACGAATATCAAATTGCAATGTTTTTTGTTAAATGATAACATTGTTCATTTACATATCTATTTAATTTAACTTTCAATAGTTTCAATGAAAATAATAAAAGTAAACATCGCGACACGACACGACACATTAACAAAGTTGTCGAAACACTTACTTAGTGCTGCCAGAGTACTACTTACCTATATAAAAATAAAAAATTCTTTCGTCAAATTAAAAATTGAAAAGAATTTCAACATTATGACATTTCTAATACATTAAAAAAATATCAAAAATAGAATTGCTTCGCGTAAAGTATAAGGTAAGTAGGTAAGTTTTGTGTTAAGGTAATTTTTTTTTTGTTATTTACAGAAAACAGTTCGTTCTAAGTTTAAAAAAACTCATTTAGCGGCTATGAGTAAATAGTGTTAACGAGGCATATAACTTAAAAACCACTCAAAATACTGACCAGTTTATGCACTAGACTAGAGTGTCTAGAGTCCACTAACTAAAAACTAAAGTAAAAATCAGTAGATGTACTTTCGTGCACAAACTGATCACTAATTTGGTTTTTAAGTCCTAATCTATTTAGCTCGTAATAAAGTAATAACTAAGTACCTATCTACGGCCGCTAAATAAGCTTTCACAAACTTAAAATGAGTAGGTATCTATAAAAGACAAAAAAAAAAAATACTTAATTTGAAATTCGTGCGCAGACTAAAACTAAAACCTGGCTACTACCATGGATATTGTCGTTGTTATAACGTCACAAACAATTATTATGCAATAAGCAATAATAAGCATGGCGTAGTAAGCTTTCTTTCATTAATTTGACGTGACGTATCTATGAACGCCGGCTGCACGCACGATAACCACCACCTGAGCCGAATGTGCAAGCGAGAGCGCGGAACAAACGATAGAGAGGCACAATTTATTGCGGCTTATTTTATTTGTTGGTTCAACAATGTTTTCTTAGGACGTTAGCACCTAAAATTATCGTCCGTAAACCGACTTCACGGACTACTTTTTTCTAGTAAATATAGGCCGAATCATACAAGTCAGCGAATATGAAGTTAACTACAAGCTGCACAATATCTAATCACCGCGCAGCTTCATATTATGAGCTTCAATCGGGATTGGATATTGCGCAGCTTGTGGCTAAATTCACTGATATTTAAATAAACCTAACTCAATGATTCATAATTAATCAGTATCATACAATTTATATATTATTTTGATAGCATAAAATGCTTATATGGTAAGTACCAAGTTTTAATCGTCATGGGCCAGTTAAGGTTATGATTTTTTTCGTTATACTAAAATAAAAGGTAGGTATTTTAATTACTAAAACTATAACTTAATGTTATGTTTCAACTATAATTCTCTTGTGTAACGGCACAAACATTACTAATAAAATTACACACTCTGTACTTTGTCAACTACTGGTAGCCCTATATCTCAGAATAAGGAAAAACAGTAGAAGTGACATAAAGTAAAAAAGTTGTGATGCATGATTCCACAAACATGGCGTCGAAAATCTATAGAAACTGCTACGTAAACTAGACACAAATGACACTTGAACTGCTGATCAAATGTCAAATTTGATTTCACAAAGATGGTGGACAAACTTCAAACGTCTCCTAGGCAGGGCTTTTATTTTGAACTTTATTGTCATAGCAATAATGCCATGTCATTTCAAACACCGCCCCTGTGCCCTATATTGAGGGAATGTGACACTGACAACTACTTTGTTCTTTGTTGACATTTCTTTTTTTTATTTCATTATGTCTCGCATAGCTTGTGCATTTACCAAAATTGCGTATTTCAATAGTTGTCGTACCTAGTAAATCAATGAAGCTACCTACCTATTAAACGTTTAGAAATAATAAATATAAGAAGGATATACATGCCTTAATTCAATGAAACAGTCTGAGCTATCTATAGTACGTACTTGGGTATTTTTTATGACCAATTGACCATCATTTTGTGACCTCTAATGTGAAGGTCCTCGAGCAGCATTTCATAGCCGCTAGCAAGTTTGTTCAGCCTATAGGTACTAATATAATAAGATGACATTATTTTATTAAAATTTTATCGAATACGTAGTAGATAGAAGGAGAAGGTAAGTCTACCTGCCTAAACATACACCCGTTAGCGCCTGTAGCAACTAAAAAAATACTGTTTACCAATGCTTACTATTTGCGGCTATAAAAGCTTCAGGCACAATATGATCGCTGACTTAGAACCCACAGAGCTATTACGAGAGGGATATTAGCGCTGTTGTCGCTTGAGGTAATTCTCAACCACAAAAATGTATGGAAAATCTTGCCCATGGCTGTCAAAACTGTCAAATATGAATTGGAATTTGACACTACTGAGAGAAAATCACGGCAACTAGGCACTGAATCGAAATATTTTTCATGTATCTTTCTAACTCATGTCATAATGCTTTCAATCATTGCATCTCTTTCTTTCTTTTCTCGATCAACCACATTATCCCTCTGGTATCTCTGTGTTAGAACCAGAGAAAAGTCTAGTTCTAGTTCCGAACTTTCTGTGTAAGCTTACTGACTATATGTAATAGTAAGAGTCGGGACTTCCATAGATTTGAACCATAGAATAATGACCAGTACAAGAAGGAGTACTAAAATAGCAAGAGAATACATCTCTTTGTCTCATTTTAATTATGAAATTTAAAAGGTGTTAGAAAAAGATGTACATATACTCGAACTTACGTAATTTCGAAGGGTATCACAAACTAGGATTGAGCTATCGGAGGTGACATGAGATTGTCATCCCATAAGCAACATGCTAGTGTTGTAACTGAGTCGATTAAAATATCGATAAGAAAATATATTTATTTTAACGTCGCAAAAATGATGGGGTGTTTTAAGTTTACGTGTCTATGTGTCTATCTGTGGCATTGTAGTTCCCGAACAGATAAACTGACATTAATTAATTCATTTAAAGGTAAATCAATCGGGAGTGTTCTGATCTATATTTCATCATTGTTGAAAATAATTATCTGAATCATTTCAAGATTATATATTCAGCTGCTTGGGCTGTAGATCATCTATCAGTCTGACATTCATACCTACAGATAGCGCGCGAGTTGAATGCAGTCGGGGTCTGAGGTAAAGAGCGGGAGCATCTCCCCCCGCTATCCGCCCGCCCCACCTCACACGCCTGGGCGGGTTGGGCGTGCGGATAGCGGGGGGAGACATTCGCATTCCTAAGCTCTGCATTCAACTCGCACGCCTACAATAATTTGTATAAATCATGTCATTATTATACATTTATATATCAGAATAGTTTCGACAAAGCTCTCACTCTACAGTGTGATACCTGTAATAACAATAATGTAGGTACCTACCTTACATTTTTGAGGAGTTGCTTCGAAGTGAAATATTGTTTGATTTAGTTTTAATGTAGGTACATCATTTGGTTTTAGATGTCGATGTTTAATATTTTCATCCACAAAGCAATCTTCCGAAAAATGATAAGAACAAATCGACTACAGAAATATGAATTAATGCAAGGGACAAAAGGCCATTATTCAGGAGAGCCAAAAAACGATCGCAATTTTTTTTATTTCTTTATTTCTTTTTTGTTTCTTATCTGATTTAAATGACTTCTAGGGCGAAATTGCATACTATTTTGAACTGTTTATGTTAAAGATATCATTATTTGAGATATCCCTGTAGTTTAGGAATTGACATGTCCCTTACATTATTTTTTTCTGTTAAAATGACCGAAATTTTAAAAAAAAGTTAACGTAACGTACATCTCATAATCAAATACGAGGTAAAATTGCAGTGAAGGACATCGCTTCATTAGGTTTTTTTAAACAAATAGCCCCAAAAGTTTATCATAATCATTTATTTTCAATGTAATTATATTTAAAAATGTGTCACTGACGCTAAGTTAAAAAAAAACAACATAAACAACTTCTTATGTAATTAAAAGTCTTAAGCAATACTTTTAAGTAAGTAATATTACAATAAAATGCGTTAGAAAACTTTTTAAATAATGAAAAACTAACGTTCATTATCATAAAAAGACCGTGTAGGAACTTTTATATTCAGTCTTCCATAATATAACAATAAAAGCTTCCAAAAAAAGTTAAACTACGTATAAATCTTTGTAAATTAAACAAAATCATAGTATAGTTCTGAACCATGTAACAAGAATAGTACTTATTAAAATTAAATTGGTTTCTTTTATGGCAACAGTTGTTTTAATTATTTGTGGAACAATGATTAAGTTTATCCTATTCGTTTGACAAAACAAGGAAAGGCATGATCATTATTTCAATTCACTAAAGATGACTGCAACGTACTAGGCTTGTATAGGTAAAATATGACTTTTCAAGACTTTCCTTGTGTTGTCATATTAAATTTACAAGATTATGTTAACTTATGTATTTACGTAACACTACTATGTAGGAACTACCTATTGCAATCAGGCACATTAAAGGCGTAAGGCAATAAGGCAAGGCTGATTGCAATAGTTCCTACATAGTAGTGTTACGTAAATACATAAGTTAATATCATCTTGTCAATTTAATATGACAACACAAGGAAAGTCTTGAAAAGTCATATTATACCTATTAGTTATTTACTATTAGTATTCCACAAAGAAACAATAAAATCTATTAAAATAGATGATAAAATGCTTATGCATAGAAACATGTTCAGTCAAAATTAAACAAAAACAAATAGGGCACCTAAATATCCATGGTTTACCTATAACAAGCTATTAAAAAATAACAAGACAATAACCTCGATTTTAGCAAGTAAATTATTTGTAAGATGATTCTTATCACTGGATAAGAAACTTACTGAAGTTTCTTTTATTTTACAACAAAAGGAAAGACGTGAAAAACCGGATTCAAACGCTTTTAAGTGACAGTTACAAATTGGCTATATGTTTTCAAGACTTTCCTCGTATTGTCCAATGAAAGTCATAGAATTATCTTAACTGTGATAATAACTTGTTTATAATGTTTACCAGAATTAACATAAATACGAGTATCAAAACAATGAGAAAATCTTAGTCAACATTTCTGAAGCAATGCTTTCATGATTAAATCATAGTGAAGAAAAAATAAATGCTTATTCATCATCATATATTCATGATTTATTGATTATTTAAATGATTATTCATTCATTTGAGGTTAATCCTAAAATTTACTGTGCGTCTTCATCTTCTTCGTCTGTTTCCAATGAAGTGTCTAAAACTGCACCATCATGCGGAAGATTTAGATAATCCGCGTGAAATCTGGGAATGTTGTTTTTATTATTTACTAAATATTGTTTGTATTAGTTATTATACGTTAATACATAAGTTAATATCATCTTGTAAATTTAATATGACAACACAAGGAAAGTCTTGAAAAGTCATATTTTACCTATACAAGCCTAGTACGTTGCAGTCATCTTTAGTGAATTGAAATAATGATCATGCCTTTCCTTGTTTTGTCAAACGAATAGGATAAACATAATCATAGTTCCACAAATAATTAAAACAACTGTTGCCATAAAAGAAACCAATTTAATTTTAATAAGTACTATTCTTGTTACATGGTTCAGAACTATATTATGATTTTGTTTAATTTACAAAGGTTTATACGTAGTTTAACTTTGTTTGGAAGCTTTTATTGTTATATTATGGAAGACTGAATATAAAAGTTCCTACACGGTCTTTTTATGATAATGAACGTTAGTTTTTCATTACCTATTTAAAAAGTTTTCTAACGCATTTTATTGTGATATTACTTACTTAAAAGTATTGCTTAAGACTTTTAATTACATAAGAAGTTGTTTATGTTGTTTTGTTTAACTTAGCGTCAGTGACACATTTTTAAATATAATTACATTGAAAATAAATGATTATGATAAACTTTTGGGGCTATTAATTTAAAAAAACCTAATGAAGCGATGTCCTTCACTGCAATTTTACCTCGTATTTGATTATGAGATGTACGTTACATTAACTTTTTTTAAAAATTTCGGTCATTTTAACAGAAAAAAATAATGTAAGGGACATGTCAATTCCTAAGCTACAGGGATATCTCAAATAATGATATCTTTAACATAAACAGTTCAAAATTGTATGCAATTTCGCCCTAGAAGTCATTTAAATCAGACAAGAAACAAAAAAGATATAAAGAAATGTAAAAAATTGCGATCGTTTTTTGGCTCTCCTGAAAAATGGCCTTTTGTCCCTTACATTAATTCATATTTCCGTAGTCGAATATTAATGTAAGAGGCCAACTATTATAGGACATGTCCTGTAGAGGCTGCAAAAATTATAAATCTGTAATCAAACCACTTTCCTATAAAAACCTCTGCCTGTTTAAGTTTGTTTGATTTTCAATTAATATTTGTTTGTCTACGTAAGGGCCAGTGTATATTTTTGTAAATTGATGTAAGAGGCACATCGGACTTGAAAAACGTAACTTGTAATAGCGTAAGGGAAATCAATTGGTTAATAGGATGATAAACTTAACGTATGAGGCATATTGCATTTTTTATGTCTGTTAACGTACTTTTTACCCCTTATTTTTGATATTTTTGCTCACTTTTTTTTGTGGTAAGCGACATTTTTTTCAAGATATTAAAAAGTTATATATACCATTCGATAGAGCTCGGAATTCTGAATTCAACAATGTATATAACTCAAAATCACCAAAATGTCCCTTACATTAATTCATATTTCCGTAGTCGAAATGTGGCTGTGTGGTTTTGGTGTCCAGTTTGGTCTTGAAATTAGTGTAATCCATTGATTTTTAACTACTTCATCTCTGGGAAATCTAAAACAAAAATCGGCCAAGTACGAGTCGGACTCGCGCACGGAGGGTTCCGTACTGTATGGGAGCCCCCCTTAAATATTTATTTCATTTTAATTTTATTATTTATTATTGAAGAAAATATAAAACTAAATGTTCTGTGAAAATTTCAAGCATCTACCTGGTACCATTATTAATATAGAGCGAAAAACGTCTAAAAATTCAGGTTTGTTGTAGGTACGGGAGCCCCCCTTAAAAATTTATTTTATTACGTTTTTAGCTTATCGTATTTGTTGTTATAGCGGCAACCGAAATACATCATCTGTGAAAATTTCAGCTGCCTAGCTATCATAGTTCATGAGATACAGCCCGGTGACAGACAGACAGACGGACAGACGGAAAGACGGACATCGAAGTCTTAGTAATAGGGTCCCGTTTTTCCCTTTGGGTACGGAACCCTAAAAAGTAGTGTAAGTATAATCAAAAAACATCGATACAGTCATTTTACCACAGCACTATATGACGTGATAACCTGAACTATTATTTTTTGTAAAATATTGAATGAAAATTACACAAATTATTCCAAAATGTATGTAAAATCTCGTAATAATATAATTTAAAACAATTTCTGTAAGACGTAGCTGTTTTTAAATCACAAAAAGTGTATATATTCCAACAAAACTCACCGATGAAAAGTCACTAATTCATTCTTATTATTTTTTCGGGATGAATGCGATGTGCACCCTTTTATAAGACACGCCATTTGATATAAAATACACCATTCATAAAGAATTTATACAAATTTACATAGTTTTAGCACTTTGAAACAGTTACATATTTCTAATAAATTGTATTAAAACTCGACAACCGGCATTCGGTGTTGACAAACCATAGCCACGCAACCACTGACAGTTGATCTTCACAAAGAAGATCGCAGCTCCGTTATGTATTATTTTTGATTTAGTAGCACTATACTTATACTATTATTTATTCTGTGACAAATTAGAACCAACTTTTAACCATTTTGACATTCCAACTTGTGATTTTGACGTTAGACGGCAGACGTTGCGTTTTGTTTTGTTTCATCCACTCTTGCGTATGCTGTATAACCAGATATGAATAAGACAGCTGTTACACAGTTTTTTTATTTGAGCAAAATTTAGTACTCCCTCTAGTACGTTATTTCTCTAAGATTTGAACTGATTTTCCGAGGCTCCTAATCATTCGCACCAACATAACAAAACTCGTTCGTTCTGTCAGATTGTGCCAACATACCGATAATTAAAATTGATAGGGATGTGCTATTGAAACTGGTTGATTTTTATCGATATTTAGCCGATTTCAAAAATAGGAGGTTCTCATGGTGATTTCTTTTTACTACCTATACACTCTATACATTATTCATTGTTTTTAGGCTCCTGTGAATTGAATGTTTCGCTTATTGTGAGATATGGAATAAATACACATATTATTTTTATTAAATTCTTTATTTACAAAAAACATTACGGAATTATTAAAATTTTAATATTTATTGTTGACAGACATTTGGGACTTAGAATATTATGCAGATTATGCAAGAGACTATATTTTACAATAGTATTTACTCTTAAATTATATCCATAATAATTGTGGCTCTGATAAAATGTTTTAAAAATGGAGATGATATTTTATCTATGTTATTAATTTTTTTTTTGGAGAATTTTCAGGTCTTGCTTGGTCTTTTTCAGCCTTTTGAGCAACTTCTTTTTTCTTGGCGTCGTTAACTTTGAAGTAGAGTTTGGGGTTTCTGTTGAAATATTACAATTAAATTATCTTAGCTTAATAGTACAATTTAATTAGGCCGGCAAAACTAGGCTTCGGCGTGTACAGACGCAATTACACACATGTATAGGGTGAGTGGGGTATTATTGAACCACCAATTTTTTGCAAACATGTCGTTGCTTTTCTTGATACGTTATACTGGTGCACTCATAGTATTCATCAGGTATGTTATATATTCATAATTCTTACGACATGACATATTTTGTTTTAAGTTCAGATGAATTTGGGATGGAGTTTTTTTCAAGATTAACCGTTTTTTTAAAAAACGGCGAATGGTTAATCTTGTAGGTACCCTCTGGGGTACAGTTTGAATCTAGGGGTGGTACAACTTTAACCGGGGGTACTAATTGATTCTTACCAAAATAAATATTCAAAGATAAAAAACCACTAAACGTTACTAAAAACCTATATAATAAATATATATTAGTAAATCTTAGTTAACAAAAGGCACAGACCCTGAAGTCTGTGGTTAGTAAATTTTAATTAAAAAAATTGTATATATATATTATATACTTTTATTATATATTTATCATATACAGAAATACACAATAAAACGTGAGATGTTTAAATGCTTCCGTTTGGTTCAATGATGCCCCACCCACCCTTCGTACAAAGAAACTAAGCCATAATTGTCCACTCAGCTCGCGGACAGCATAGTTATTCTACTAATTATTACTATGAATATTTATTTTTTAGTGCGCGATAAGTCCCGTAGTACATAATAATAATAGAATATTTTACCTGTCTTACCATTTATCTTTCTTTTCAACGTAGGAGCCTCCGCAGACGTCGAAGGTACTGCAAAATATATAATTATTTTACACTTACCACGAAGCCTAAAATTTGAAACTTACCTAAGTTTCAATTTTTAGGATTCCGTAAAAGGGGTAAAAACGGGACCCTATTACTAAGACTCCGCTGTCCGTCTGTCTTTCTGACCGTCTGTCCCCAGGCTGTATCTCAAGAATGGTGATATAACACTAATCTCGTCTTCTTAATAATACTTATTAAAGCATGTATAAGCAACAATTTTAACAACTATTTTCCCGCTTGCGTTTTCTAATGTTTCCCTCCACACTACTTTGTGAAAATTGTGGCTGCGCGTCGAGAGGTGAAGGCGCTGCAAATTATAAGACTTGATGTTATATGGTTGGAACATTATTAAAATTATTAAGTTAGCGGTATAACAAACTTTTTGATTATTCATGATAATATGCAATCATCAATTCAATAGTAAATAATATTCTTCACTAGTTTTTATTACGGCTTTGCCCGCATACGCAATATATCATTATAATTGATAGCATATGTGTTATTCTGATATATAAGCTATATTATTGCAAAGTTTCATCTCAATCCGTTCAGTAGTTTTTGCATGAAAGAGTAACAAACATCCATCCATCCATCCATCCATCCTCACAAACTTTCGCGTTTATAATATTAGTAGGATTTTACTAGTGTGTGTTTCCCCTCCTTTTCTAATGGGTTTAATCCTACTATTATTTTTTTTGGTTGTATAAATTATCGACCCTGGCCTAAATATCGATAACAACATGGAACCGCACTAACATGTTGGGTAGGTACTCAAGCGATATAAGTTTTTCAGTAAATATTTTGCATAATATGTGCAGAATTAAGAGAAATTGTGTGTATTTCTGAGATATTTCACTTACCTATCTTCATCTATGGGAAATTTCGCCATGAAACATCTTTTTTGCCCGTTTTCTCTTTGGCCTCTAACACCGCACATTTCACACGTTTTATACGACATTTTGATTGTTTTAAACTGTAAAAACAATAACATACACTAAATAATCACTGTATTAGCTACCAAAACCATTTTTGAGGGAAAAATAATATGATAGTCATTTAAAATCAGTAAAAATAACCTACCACGAATAAATCCAAAACAAATTCAATATGTCAATATCACATCAATATCAGTCTCAGCGAACGATGAATGAAAAAAATGTTCATTCTTTTTGTCAATGTCACGAATGAATAGAAAATGACAGAAACATTTTGAACCCATCCCATACATTGGATTGGAAGCGACTTTTCCTTCGGAGTTTCGTCAGGCTGTTTGCGGCTATTTAAGTATAGCGACTAACTTCGCAACATGTGGCGCCACCACACGCGCCTCGAGGAACTAACGTCAGCCAATCACAAGCCGAGGGTCAAACATCGCGCAAACGAAATATTCAAGGCACAATATGATCGCTAACTTAGAACCAGAGAAAATGTTCTAGTTCTAGTTCCGAACTTAGAGCCGCCGCCGCGTGGAAATAGGCCTCCCTTATAGACCTGTTGGAAGCAGCATTAGGTAGGTATAGGTGGACGTCCTACGCACTAGGTGGCATCCACATGTTCGAAACTTTCGGTCATCAATCATCCGTGCTCTGTGCTCTGCTCACTGCCATTTTAATTTCTCAATAATAAGTCTGTAAATATTCGTTCTTCTAAGGATCATATTTCAGATTCGATCGCATAGATAGATAGAGACATCGAGCATAGGCCTCTCCATAGCTGGTCGGGCTAAGTAGGTAGGTAGGTACCTACCTACTTGAATTTTTTAGAGCGTCGTCTGATTATCATTATTTTGACTGCTTGTAGATATACCTAGCTAATTCTATAAAATAGCTTGGAATGGAACAGAGGAGTTAGTCCAGGTTTATACGTAAATTGAAACCACAGATGTTTCAGTATGGCTCCATACATTTCTGTACAGCGCCCCTGGCGGAAACCAGGAAGAACTAACCAAAATGTATTATTAGATATGAGCCACACTCGAACGCGACAAAACCTGGACTAAGGGTTCAGGTCACTTAAATAGCTGTAAAGTCATCCGTTGTTTTACTAAGTAAGCTTTTTATTTTTAACTAGGTAGGTTATCTATGTTGTAATGTGTCTGGTGTGATTCAATAAAATGTTCATTTATTTACCGGGTACCTATTTCTCTAGGACACGGATAACCCAATCCTGACTGAAGCTCACATAACGGGCCCCATTCACCATCAGTCCAAATGTCCAAATGGATGACTTCCAAATGAATGTGGCGAATGTTGCCAATTTAGTGTATTTAAGTTTAGACTTTATTTCTTACAGAAACATTGTTTGAAGATATAGGTAGCCAGAAATACTATGTACATAAAGATAAATCCACAGATGATTTAGTTTGAAAGTCATCAGACAAGTTGCTAAACTATTTTTGACGCTAAAGCCACGGTAATGATATCTATATTACCGTGCTGAAGCGCTCGCTATATAAAAGTCGCCATTTCTCACGACGAAGTCGCAAACTCGTAACGTCGAATGGATGACATCCATTTGGACTGATGGTGAATGGGGCCTATAACAGCTGCGCGAGGATCGGGTTATCCGAATCACACAACTTGGTGGCTGTGATGTTAGCTACGGAATTAGGCTTATCCTATACCTACTTACCAAAAATCTTAAAGTAGAACCTACTTACTGCATATTGCACTAAAAAGGAGACATGCCACCGTACAGAGGTAGGTACTTCTCATCTTAGTCTCTTAGAAAATAAAATAAATAAATAAATAAATATTAGGGGACAAAACTTATGATATGGCTTGTGATGGCAGCCAGAGACTGATATACTACTACTAGTAGTATAATATCAGTCTCTGGCATTCTACTGCTAGAATTATTATGGTAGATATACTACTACTAGAATTACCTACAAACCAGAATAGGCATCAATACAACCTACGAAATAAGGAAAATCTAGATAAGCCTTCCACTAGGCTAGTTAAAGTAGAAAAACAAGGACTGAGAAATAAAATAAATATGTATAAAAAATTACCAAATTATGTAACCAAGGTAGATTTTGATCGATTTAAAAATACAATAAAACATTTCTTTAAAGTTAATCCATTTTACAAATTAAGTGAATATTATGTCAATGCAATTTTCAGAATCCTCATTTTCATGTACTAGAATCTAGATAATCATTATGTTAGTAAGTAAGACATCCAATGTAAATCAGTCTACGTTAAAGAAGAGGTTGGCTATTGTTATACTGGTTTTTAACCTAGCACAATAGTCAGAGAACTTGTTGTTGTGTTAATTTAATTTTGTTGGTCAAATAAATGTTTTTATGTTTTATGTTTATAAATGTTTGCCCTGAGTGGGGATCGAACGCCTCTTTGATCCAGAAGTCAGGTTCACTAACCACCGAGCCACCGAGGCAGTCAAGTCAGTCAAATTGTTAACTAAAAAAATAAATGATGGACAGTAGGCAATTTGTAAAAGGCGTTTAATTAGGTTTCAAATGCAACGTTTTCTCGACTCGTTTCTCGCTGGGTCTTGATAAAAGCCTTCGGGAAACGATGCAGGAACTGTTGCGTCTCCTGTCTGTAAAAGAGAAAGAAAGGTGCTAATTACCTACTTCGACTTTGTTTTGCTTACAGAGGCCCTTAAGCTACCTAGAACATTTAATTTATTTTATTTTTATCATCAGGCGAGCTTGTAATTTAGTTGTATACATGTATTTTCTGCCAGTGGTGATTTGCACAAATGTATGGAACTACACGAAAACTGGTATAGGAATCAAACTTAGTGGCGTCTCTGACATTAGCTACAAACTGCGCATATCCCCTCTACGTACGCCGCTGTATCTACTTCGCAACCACTCGCCTCGTCTCAAAATGTCATTGACTTTGATTCAGCCTATAGTTTTTGTTTAGGAATAATCTCATTCTAAGACCTAGGAAAGCCAACTGAACGAGTCGATGACGCTCTGCAGAAGAAACCTACGTATTAAATTTACAATACCTATGTGAGGAAAGTAGATATCAACCCGGATATAGCCCCGGTATAGCAACCTAGATATAGAATGGGAGGTAAGCAAAAAAATGGTACCTATTACGTTATCATGGTGGTGTACAACAATAACCTGCAGTCAATCACCTGGGTAGGTACCTACCTTAGCGTTTGGTGGGGATACCCGTTTGAATTGAAAAAAAAAATGACTATCTTCCAACTACTTCTAAAAGACAAAATCATCTGAAACATGTTACAAGGCCAGTCAGTCAGGCCAAAGTGAGTCAGACTGACAAATCCTGTTACATTTTTCAGTTGATTTGACTGTCCTCAAACCTTTTTAAATAATTTTTCTATCCGTACAAAAATTTTCAGCTTTTAGAAGTTCTTTCGGTTTAGAACTTACCTGTCTTACTTGTCTTTTTTAAAAAAAAACTACTTCGTATATGACCTAGAAGAGATGGCTTCTAGAGATAAGGCCGCCTAGTGTTACACTAGCGTGGGATTTCATACTAGAAAGGCATTATTGTTCTTGTTATATTTGTGTGTACAATAAACATTTATTGTTTATTTGTTTGTGCTACTACACACATACCTACTTCCGGGTGGGTAGGTATTTTTAGTGATTAAAATACTAACTATTTTGTTATAAAAATTCTAGCTTGGTTGGTTCACGTTGGTACGCTAAGGAGATGTTTAGGTACCCACCTATATAAATATGTATGTAATATTACGTAAGTTGTGGGACGTGGAACAAGATAAATCACAGAGCTGGCATTATGCACATAACTCTTGGGTTCGGACCACTTGACATTAGCAAGGACTTGCCCCTTTCGGGGTTGCAGAGGTAGAAGTGAATGTGATTTCTAGAAGTGACTCTAAGATACTTTTCGAAAGCCCTAAAGCCCTAAAAGACGTTTTCTTTCAGTTGCGGGAAAAATTCTAGAAGAATGTATTGTACCTACGATCTACATTTTATTTTAGCTGCGGGGGTAAATAAAATAATGTAACTAAATTAGGGTGCTGTAATACCTATATAGGTACCGCTCTAAGGTAGTCCACTTCCGAACATATTGTGCTTAAACACAAAAGGGCGGTTGGGTAAGTATCAATTTTAGCGGGCTAAAATTTGCTACGTATTATTGTGTTTAACGTGCATGCAGCCACTAATTACGTACATACACCTTAAAACCTAAAGAAAGGATTTTGCATTTAAATCTACTCAGACCAAGTTGCAACATTGTTATCTACTCCGGACCCCTTCCAGTCCTCTCTAGATTGCGTGAAGGTTATCATTGGGGCCTAATTTAATTCATTATGCCCCCATACCCGCCTTGTTGGACCCTCGTGGAAGCCGAAATGTCCATATGCAAAATTCTTTAACCGGGTTTAATAATGCGATCCGTTTCGGCCTTTTAATTCGCGCGCTGCTTCCCTTGAATTAATAAAGGCAAAGTTCCTTTAAAAGGTTCGTTGGGTGCCGTAATGGCTACGAGTATCTATTTAGCAATTGATGTTAGAGTGATTTTTATATTAAAATTGCGAATTTTTCCTGAGCCCCTTTCTACTACAGGACAAGTAGGAAGACGCCACATTACCACCCCTACACTGTCGATTTTCCTTCGATACGTACGAAGCGGTTTGACTCAACATTTCTGATTCGTACGGCCAGGGAATGAAACAGTCTTCCTGCTTTCCTGTTTCCTAAGAGATATAATCCAAAGCTTTTCAAAGTCAGAGTGAATAGGTATCTTCTAGGTCTGCGTGCTTCATCTTCGACCACAACGTCGCTTACCATCAGGCGAGTTGGTGGTCAAACGCGGACTTATTTGCGTTAAAAAACACTGAAATTAATTTTTTATGGTTTATTTGATGAGAGACTGGTTAGATTAGTAGAGGCATCAATATGAAACCAATATAAAAATCATCTCGATTGTAGCTAAATAGTTCCTACAGAGTTTTTGGTAATCAATTAGCATCCTTTTAGGGGCTTATTCTGTACATCAAAACTAACAACTTTTGTTGAACGAATTAATTTTATCAAATCCAAAAAAAAATTTGCTGTTATATTAGAAAAATATTGTTCACCCATGACAAAATGTATGGAACAGATGTTTCTTTTAGTTTTGACAAAAGTCGCAGAACAAAAGTTGTTAGTTATGATGTACAGAATAAGCCCCTAAAATAATGCTAATTGACTATTAGTAACGCTGTATAAAAGAATGAACATTGGCAGCTTAACAGAACTGTTTTATTTATATATCTACACTACATAGATACTCTTTGTTGAATGATTCTTGGTTTATGTGTTCCGCGTAGTCTCCGGAACATATAAACAAAGAACAATCATTTACAAAAAAATAAGAAGCAAGTTTTTCTCAAGGCAATCAATAGACTATTTTATCTATTGTAAAAAATACAGACATTTAATTTGCACCATTCAACTCATGAGACCATCGCTTTCCTCAATCCAAAATAGCAGCAATGCAAAAAACTAAATATCGACTATAAATAGGATTAAATACAGTGCTCGAATCATAGATCTCGATAGATAAGGCATACCGTCTCAATCTAACAGAGATCTAGTTTTGTACAAAACTCTCTGCTTAGAATCACAGATACGTCTAGCTATGATTATGCCAAAAAGTAGGTATACAATTATTACTCACTGGATACAACTACGGAAGATAGAAAGTTTTACTGTTCTGTGGGCACAACAAATCATTTGCGCCGTGCAACAGTGCATTCAGCAATGTTTGTTTTATAAACATATTAGGCCCGATTATAGAGTCGCCAGCGTAAATTTAATAGCAACTTTTTCTCTCTATCGCATGCCTAAAGTTAAAAAGAAACAGAACTATGCTATTTAGCTATTATAATTACGATGGCGCCTCTGTAATCAAGCTTACTGTGTATGATTTATTTCTACACTAGCGACCCGCCGCGGCTTCGCACAGGTGTATTATACATATAAACCTTCCTCTTGAATCACTCTATCTATTAAAAAAACGCATCAAAATCCATTGTGTAGTTTTAAAGATATAAGCATACATGGGGACAGACAGCGGGAAGCGACTTTGTTTTATACTACGAGTATGTAGTGATAGTGATGTGTATGCGCATGTCTGTAAACAGGAGGTCTTTTTCTAGATCTCTATGATTAGAATATATTAATGAAAATTAGCATTTAAATAGAGCACTGAATCGTAAAATTTTATTACCACACTACACCTCTATTAATTTGCTATTTTTCGGGTTCCGTATTAAACTTTGACGTGGAAAACATAAAGTTTTGTGAAGTTTGCAAAGTTGTATGTTGGTTTTATTTGAAATATTTACGTCTTTTCGGTATAGCTATATTAAAAAAAAAATTAAAATTAAATTTATTTATTTCGGTTCACAAGTTTTTAGAATAATAATACATTGGGGATTCCCTTTAAGCAAGATATGCCTGTAATAGGAGTCCCCGCTCTTCCTTAGTATAGCACATCGTAACACGAAATGATTAAATTTTTGATGAAAGTTATTTACTTATACAATGCAAAGCAAGTTAAACAAATACAACAACTTATACAAATTCTTAGTGTGTGCGGTTGTATGTGTGTGTGTATGAGTGCACATTTATGGAACCTGTATCAGTTTTTCAACTTCACTATAACTAAGTGGAGTTACCCACTTGCTGATACATTTCTTACAATCGTATAATATCTTAGGATATATATCTAACTCTTTGTTTAATGTATTATATAAAGTAGCCGAACGTGCGTTACACTGCTTACAAGCAAATTCAGTTTTGTATCTAGGTATCTGTGCCACTGAGATCTTCCTTCTTTTTGTTGGGTTCTGTAAATTAGCATCTTAAGGTAATGTTTTATGTTCTTTGAGAATTATATTGATGAGATAAAGTTTCCTAACTGAGAGTAAGCCGCTGATCGAATAGATGGCTTCTGTAGTATATCAGTCTCTGGCAGCCATATCACAGGCTTTGCTTAGTTTGGGGTCAGAGACCGTGTGAAAGGTGTCCCTTAATATTTATTTATTTATTTAGGTACAAAATAATTATATATATATATATTTAATTTATAAATAATTTTCTAAAAAAAACCTGTACAATATTAGTTCTAAGCATTTAGATATTCTTTTTATACCTACTGTTGTTTTTAGGGTTCCGTATCCAAAGGGTAAAAACAGGACCCTATTACCTACTAAGACTCCGCTGTCCGTCTGTCTGTCACCAAGCTGTATCTCATGAACCGTATTAGCTAGAACGTTGAAATTTTCACAGATGACGAATTTTTGTTGCCGCTATAACAAAAAATACTAAAAACCGAAAAAAATAAACAAACTTTGTTATAGCGGCAACAGAAATACGTCATCTCTGAAAATTTCAACGTTCTAGCTTTCACGATTCTATAGATACAGCCCGGTGACAGACATACAGACGGACAGCAGAGTCTTAGTAATAGGGTTACGTTTATACCCTCTGGGTACGGGACCCTAAAAACCAACAGACACTTTCGGATTTATAGTATTAGTAAAGTTTTCATTATCAGTAAAGATTTCATATTATGTAGTTTACTCAACTGTACCTATCAAAATATTGTATATAATTATAATAGAATATTTTGAAACTCAACACTCAGATAAAGATTAGAGCAGGTATGTTAAATGAGTAGGATAGTAGTGAAAGCGTCTCACCTGATCCTCAACCAAGATTTGCAATCTCCGCATCAGAAAAATCCGAGAACATATTGATGCCCGAAGATGAACTTCCACCAGCTTTATTATTGGCATTAATCTCCTTCAAATTCTTAACGAAGTTAGCATATCTATAATTATATTCCTCTTCAGTTTTATACTCTTTATTGTTTTCGATTATAAATTTTTCGAAAAGCTGTTTTGCATTATTTATATCATAGGTTGGCCGTTGTTCTTCAACTGGTTCCACAGGTTCAATGATAGATCTTCCTTCTCCGTCATAAATTACGTCGTCGTAAACATCCTCTTCTTCAAATTTGACTCCATTGGTAGCGTTAATCAGGGCAGCGGCAACGAGAACCAAGATAAAATTCTTCATTTTAAAACACGTCTAGTCTTTAATTTGATAGAATAACGTCTGAGGTATTTTGTTTACCTGTAATATTTATGATTGACCTCGGAAACCAGTTTGATAGCTTGCTTGATTGTTTTTTGCAAATGTAAAGACTGAGTTATGGTATTAGTATCGAATCCTGTAGTTACAAAAACGTCTACACTCGAAGATTTTTTGTTCTCTAAGCATCTTAAAAAATAAGATGTATTCGTCCACTATTATTATATTGTAGCAATATAATATTTTCTGCTTGTCAGTGATTTGAACTCAATTTATAGGAAACTAATCAATATTGTAATTTTTTTACGTACCGAAAAGTTGTTTGATTTTTGAATAAATAACATACTTCCTTACTTTTATTTATGTGTCGAAAAATGGATATTATTTCCTTTCCATAGAGCTATATTTGAAGGAAGAGGATCAGAAAGTTAAAATTATAACCTATATAAATACTTACGAGTATATTCGTTCCCTGAATTCTTTAAAAAATGGCAGTCAGAGTGATACTATAAATAAAATTTCGTGTTATCTGTTTCAATTTTGTAGAAAAATAAACTGTTTTGTGATTTATAACAAGGTTAAGTTAAGCTCATAAAAATGGACTTGTAGAATATTTTGTGTAATGAAACACGTGAGACAATTTAATGTGTTTCTATCACAGATATTTAATAAGCTACCGATGTCATATAAAACATTTTTGTCTTCATAAGGAAGACGGAATTAATTACAGTAACATGGTAGTTTGAATAATGTTGTAATAGCTACGAAAAATATTTGCCAAAAAAAGGCACAAGCGACATCAATAGTGTACAATGAAAGAAATTCGAATAGTTTGTTTAAAAAAAACTCAGCCGATTTTATTAATGTTTGAGTGAGATCATTTTTGAAGCATAATCTAGTAAACACAAAAATAATCATCAAAATCGATTTAACTTTTTTTGAAGTCTGTTAAATATTGACTATAGAATTCACTTCACTTTAACTGCCCTAATTTATCAAATTAGCTTTTGTCTGCAATCACTGCAGTTTTCTTTATCAAATTTCAACTGCGAATCATAAATAAATATTTTTTGCAAATAATGTCGTAACCGACTTCAATCGTGTACCTAAAAAAGTCTAATAGTTCGCTCGGATTGATGTATACAATTTTTAAATTATTCTTGTTTTTTTTTTTTTTAAATAGGTCCACAATTGGCTAAAATATCTATAACATACAGAAAAGAAAAATATATACAGACGAACATAGAATGCCCTCCTATTCGGAAGTCGGTTAAAAAGACGCGGAAGTTTGAGTACGTTCATTAACACAAGATTATTCGAATGCCATTGAAATGTGCTTATAATTGAAAAACTTACTTTAATAGATACAATGAATGTTAAATCGCTGTCTCTACGAGCCAATATAGTATCTAATATAAGTCTATGTCTCTTCCTAATCTTTATTCATAAGCTTACGAAACAAATACCAGAATAAAAATACTTTATCAGTAACAAAAATGAAGCAACTAAAATTCTACTTATTTAAGATATTATGACACGGATTCGGATGACCTTGCTTAAAGTTTATCTAATAATACTTGGCTAACTAATGATCTACATAAGGTTATTATCAAATCTGTTTCTTGTTCAGTTTATATAAAAATGCTTGTTTGAAGTCCATACACCGCTAATTTTGTATCGACGTAAACCTTTTTTCAGGTGCCCCTTTAAAAGTTGAACACAGCGAAGGAAAATAACATTTTCTTTTAATTATTAGGTTTATGGCTAGGTTCTATTTATTAACAAACGTATAAAAATGCTCGTTTTAAGGTATAAAGATGATAGAATTCCGCTAGAGTTGGTGACATGATAAAATTCTCATACGGCTCATCAAATCAAATGTCAAATAATATATAGAATATATGTTACAGCCAAAGTAATAAATCTGGATATTATACATAATGACTGGTCATTATGTATAATATCTACTCAATTTAGATAAAGTGATAATTGACACAAAATTAATTACATTAACTAGCTATTTTATATAATATCTTCGAAGACTTGGATAATGTAATAAAACAAACTCGTAATAAGGACAGATTGTCTCTGGCGCTTCGCCGGCCTCTGCCGCGGCACGCTCGCTTCGCTCGCTCGGCTCGCGCGTTGTTGTCACTGTTCAAACCTAACCTAACCTAGGATTATAGTTTTCCTTGGACTCTTGATCTGCCTACTAGGTTAGGTTAGGTTTGAACAGTGACAACAACGCGCGAGCCGAGCGAGCGAAGCGAGCGTGCCGCGGCAGCGGCCGGCGAAGCGCCAGAGACAATCAGTCCTTATTACGAGTTTGTTTTATTACATTATCCAAGTCTTCGAAGATATTATATAAAATAGCTAGTTAATGTGATTAATTTTGTGTCAATTATCACTTTATCAAAATTGAGTGGATATTATACATAATGACCAGTCATTATGTATAATAACTATTTAATCACTATGACTGTAACATATATATCATACCTCATTCGTTCATTTTAATCTTTGTAAGATCAATATGGTTAAGAGATAACTCTTATTCTCAGGGAGTAAGTAAATACTACTCGTAGGTTTAAACCCCCTTTCTTTGCTGCCTATGTAGACGTAAAGTTTTTAAGTGCAACGTCACTGAGTATTTAGCTAGCGAGAGATAAGTGGCTAACAAAGGCTTATCAGGTACGAAAGTCTTCGCAGTGCAAAGCCTTCGAATTAAGTTGGAGACTCCAGGCTGGACTCGGTGGTATATATCTGTCAATATACGCAGAAGGATAGCTTGTGTTTATGTATAACAGTTAAGTCGTGTCACCATCTTTGAATTTTGATATGTCACAAATTCACCTAAAATTCTAATAAAATACCTCATTCGTACATTTCAATTTTTTTAGATTAAGAAGGTTAGGGAAACATACCCTAAGGACTACTTACTAACTACCATAGTTCAATAGGCGACCGTGGTGGTCTAGTGGTAGTGACACCTGCCTTACAATCGTGAGGTCGTGGGTTCAAATCCCGGTCTCGTACCAATGAGTTCTTCGGAATCTATGTACGGAATTTAACATCACTGGCTTTTCGGTGAAGGAAAACATCGTAAGATTCTTGAGGCAACCTGCATACGTCAGTAGAAGAAATTCGATGGCGTATGTGAATCCACCAACCCGCACTGGGCCAGCGTGGTGAATACGGTCCAATCTCCCTTCGTGGGTTGGCCTACGTCCTGCAGTGGACTATTAAAAAGACTGATACAGTATAGTACAGTACGGTACCCTAAGAAAGAACTCATATTCCCAGCTGGTAAGTAAATACTAGGTTTAAAACCCCTTTCTTTGTTGCCTAGCAGTACAATTTTTAAGTGCAACGTCACCGAGTAGCTAGCCAGAGATAAGCGGCTAACAAAGGTTTATCAGGTACCATAGGCACGTAGCGCAAAGCCTTCGAATTAAGTTGGAGACTCCAGGCTTGGCTCGGTCTTATCTGTCAACAATACGTAGGTAGATAGGCAGGCATAGAGAAATGGTAGACGTAATTCATGCTTGCGACTAGGTTCTGCGTTAAAAATGGTTTTCATTAACCACTGCCTTTATATTGTAGGTACTTTATATTTGTATACTGATAATACTTTTAATTAAATGGGTTCTATGCTTGAGCTAGGTAGGTACTATAAAAGGTAATATTTAAATGGCCATTAGGTATACTTACTGGGTGTTTTTCTAGACGATGGACATAATGTAAATACTATACAATATTCTGGATAAAATGAATATTTCGAAAACACCGTAATTATTCGAGTGTTGATCACATACTCGTACGTTCACTTTTTGAGAAAAATAAACCAATAATTACCCAAAGGGCGCTCAAACTTTTTGTATGAAACATCTGATTTTTCTTTTCTAATTTCAGGGTTGGAGTTATGTAATATTTATATTACATACTAATGTAAGGTATTTAAATTGTAGGTTTCGATTCTTCGCCCTATTAAAACAACCTTTAACCCAAGCCAAAAGCCTTTAGGCAGCCTGAAATTCTAACATCAGTCCTAAATAAACTGTATACTTCATAAAATAACTAAAAATCGAGTGGAGCCTTTCATCACTGATCATCTCCAAACAAAACTTTGAGATGTTACGCTCTCTACGAGTACAATAATATAATCAAAAAGTACTTACGTACTTAAGTAAGTTCGTATAGGCCGGGTGGCTAGCCCTGGTGTCAGAGTTTTTAGGCCGCCTGAAGGCCTCTAACATGGCAAAACGGTTAAAACAACCGGGAACTACTATTTAACGTATCATCCGAGCCACGTCCCATACCCATCCAAATATAAGTAGCTGGCTACTTACTATGATTATTACTAACTAGCCGTAAAATTTAATTCCGTAATTTGAACTGAAGGAAAATGTATAAAATTCACCATAGTGCTGCGTACAAGCCTTTAGATTAATAAAAAGGGATCCACATTCAAAGTGGCTGATAAACAAGTTACCCAGCCAGTAACGTTCCCGATTTTTCCTTTCTAATATTAGAAATCCGCAAGTGTGATTGTTGGTTTGTTACGCTTTCAGGGAGCAATGGAACACCAGATGGACTTGAATTTTGGCATGGTTGTACCTATTAGTATACCTACTTAGTTCAAAGGTTGGAAAGTGACATTATGTTTCTTTTTATTCTGAAAAAAACAAAAGGTTCCTATGGGATAGTACAAAGATCACAAAACGCGGGCGCAGCCACGGGCAATCTTCTTCTTCTTATTTGTCCTCTTCATTACTGAAGGTCGTGCCCGTCTAAAAATGCTTTGACGGAATCAGTGACGAGCTGCTTCCACGCCGCCCTATCTTCGGCTTTCTTCAGAGCAGTGGAAACTGGAAGCCCGGTTATTAACTTAATCTGATCAGACCAACGGGTAGGTGAGCGTCCACGTGGTCTTTTGCCATCTACTTTCCCAACTACAACCAGTTTCTCGAAATTATCTGACTGCCTATGGGCGATGTGAACAAAGTAAGCAAAGACTCGTTGTTAACAAATTGTGGAAAGCCTAGTCTTAATATTTAATTGCTCAAGAATGGACTTATTGGTGCGTTTTGCTGTCCACGGTATGCGTAGGTAACATTCTTCACGGGCAATAGGTTGTACTAAAAAAAACTATCTTTTATCACATTTCATAACATATTTGACTGCCTTAGTGTCCCAGTAGTTCAGTGACTGGGGCAAAGAGGCGTGGATTCAATTCTCACTTAGGTCAAGTACTTTAGTAATGAAAATACCTAGGTGTTGGCCTTGTGTCTGGATATTGTTATCTATAAAAGTATACATTTTAAAAAAATTGTATAATTGTATAGTATATTAGTCTCTGGCAGCCATATATCACAAGTTATGCTCAGTTTGAGGTCAGAGTCCGTGTGTAAAATGTCCCCTGATATTTATTTATTACTGTAAACGATAAAATCTACCCTGTTATCATGAAGATACTGAAAATAATCTTAAAAGTCGCAAGTGTGCGGCGCACTCCAAATTTTTCAGCCAAGACTCACCGAAGTAGATACCGAGATAACGTCTAACGAACATTTTACTGGGTTTATTACAGTGTGGTACATTTTATCATGAAACGGCGGGAAAGCAGTTCATGGACAGATCTTACGAGATGGGACGTGTTTCGATCTTGTGAAGACCTAATTTCGCACTGAACAAAGATAATCTAATTGCTGATCAATGAATTTATGTACAAGCTGCGGATAGCCCAATCGTCGCGCAGCTGGTTTCAGTCAGGATTGAACTATCCGCGGCTTGTAGCTAACATTACAGCCGCCAAGAAGTTTGATTTGACCTCAACACAATTACTAGAGAGCAACCCAATTTCGCTCGGATATAATCCATATTTGATCCAAATCGTTAGAGCCAAAGTTTGAAAAAGAAATAGATAATTTAAGAAATAAACAAACAATTATCACAGCAATAAAAATAGGTGCTCATTTTATGATAGGTATAAACGTTGCCGTGCACAATAAATCACTTCTGCGTACTGCAATATACAAAGTAGGTATGTTTTGTAAATATCACCGAGCATTGTCTATTTGAAAGCTTCTCTCCCCATGTACTTGATGATCTCCGGCACAAATCCTAGTTTTACTTCAGACTTTGTCTCGGGCTAGTTTTAGGTGAAAATTAGGACCTTTTTCGGGAAACCTGATTACTGAAAATTATTAGGCAGCCTGTCAGGCTGTCTTTCACAGGCTTTTACGTTGGGCAAGTAATTACGAATTGTCTGTTCATGTCTCGTAGGTATCTTCCATTGTGTAAGCTAAATTAGTTTTTGCTCGACTGCGCGAGCCGGTGAGTAAAGTTTTTTGGGATATAAATATTTAGATGAAGGGGCGACAGATGCAATAGATTTTTGGTTAAATTTATTTAGTTTCATGCATATCATCACATCGCAATATAAAGGGATGGGAATGATACATAGATATACCTCTGATGGTCCCTGCACTTTGCAAAGCAACACCATAAATAACGAAATTCGAGAAAACGCTCTAGTCGATAAACTGTCATTGAACTCATTATATTATTTCGTAATTTCGAGGTTGTCGATGTAGAAGGAACGCGCCGTGAAGAAAAAAAGTGGCACGGCGCGGCGTGCCGGGAAGCGACGTAAGGCCCTTCGCACACGAGGCGTAGTCGTATCGTAAGAGTATCATTACGACGCAACGCGTACGAGACGAGTAGTGCTCCACACACGAATCGTCGCGTACTTATAGACGTATCGTTTACCAAGATCTCAGTTGAAATCATGGCTTTACATTAGCGTTTTATAAAATCAGTTTATTTTAGATGATATTTCTGCCTAAGTTTTATCTGTTATATTTTTTACTCATATAGACAAGGGAACGATTCAACCAGTTTAACGAATTCAACCGCTGTATCATTCATATTGAAATTAAAAGTCCTAAGAAGTTACAAAAAATAAAATTCAGTCAAATTTTTAAAGATATTAATCACAGCTACTTTTTTACTCTGTGTTTTTTTACGGCAGTACGCTACGCCTGTCGTAATGACAGTAAATGCCTCCTACGATACGACTCCGCTACGCCTCGTGTGCGGACTCGTTTGAACATGTAAGATACGCTTACAATACGACTAAGCTACGCCTCGTGTGCGAAGGGGGTAAAGAAGCGCGCTGTAAGTAGGAAGCGACGTAACATATCATTACCGTGACGTAACCGAGAATCGATGCTCGGGGAATATATCATATCACGTACTGATGAAGTATAAACTGCTGAGGGGTCGTCCATTAATCACTTGAGGCTTTTTGACATCTTGTAAAATGACTTGTGTTTACATTTTTGATCTCATACCTATTTACTGTAGAACTTTTGATTACATTCGTAACTGAGCAATACCGTAGCTCGGATGACACGTTAAATTGTAGGTCCCGGTTCTTTTAACCGTTTCGCCATGTCAGACGCTTTCAGAAGGTTTTAAAACTCTGACACCAAGGCTAGCCACCCGGCCTATACGTACTTACTTACTGTAGAACTTTTGAGTTTTACATTGCTGGAGTTGTGGCACTTTTTACTTGCCATGTTTTTGTTGAGATTCTTTTATCATTTTGCAAGTCATAAGTTTTTGTGAATCTAATATAAATTGAATGGAGCAATTAAGATGATTTTAGATGATTTTTATGATACAAACTTTGACCTCTTAGGTATTTCCTTGTCTATAATTGTATAAGGCATTATCAGTAGAATAGGAAAGTAAAGAGTAGCCACATTAGTGATAATAAAACAACGTAATTATTATTTTTAATGTTTGTGACATTGATTAAAATAAAAAATGCGCTCTTCCAGACGCCGCAAGTTAAAGATCACAGGAATGCGCTAGTTGCAAGTCGTTTCGAACCAGTTTTATAGGAAATCTCCAGAGACCCATGTCCAGCAGTGTATGTTCTATAGCTGATAAAAAGTATATGATTTCTTCATTTAAGACCGACGAACCCAACCGGAGGAGGTACTCAATTCGACGCGTATTTTTTTTAATGTATAACCACGCATAACTTTTTTCATAGTAGCCCGATTTCAATAATTCTTTTTTATTGGAAAGAGTATACATCGAAATTGGTCCCATTAAAATTTTATTCAAATTGGCTGAGCCATTTTTGATAAATCAACAATAATGTGAAAAAATGCTACATCGATATCGATAGCGAATTCAGTACCTACACGGGTGAAGTCGGTCATGCTATTTTTTGCAAAAAATAATTATATGAATGACTAGCCTTGGCCTTTTATTTATTAATGGCTATAGCTTCGTCCGTCACACGTCACGTCAGTTTACGAGGCACTCCACGCCGCCGAGGATAGAGGATGATGGCGCAAGATCATTAAAGAGAAGCTTTTGGGAGGTGGTGGTCACGACCCTCAGACATGACGAATACGACTCGAGAAGGAGGATAGTTTCGCCCATATGATTCAAGGTGAAAAAAAAAAACTATTTTTTGGGGATATTCACACTTACAACTTGGCGGCTGTGATGTTAGCTACAACCCGGTCACAATAAAAAAATAATAAGCTTAACATCACAGCCGCCAAGTTGTGATAATTCAGTCTATAGTCGAAATCACGAGTCGTGTTTTTTTTATTAATTAAGCATTTCCTCATAATACGGCGTTATTTCCTGGAAACACTTAAAATTATGATAGAATGTCTCAACGCGACGGCTTGTGCGAACAAGGTAATTACAATCAGAAAATACTTTTTCCATAACTTTCGGAACTGGGTAGGCTGCACCACATTCTTTAACTTTAAAAAGTCCTATGTCGTGTATGTAATTTGCGCTCTTGAAGGTATAATAGATGTATTCTTGGAACGCCTGATCGCTTCTAAACTCTACGATGCTATCGCAAAGAATGCGTCGTAGTTCGTCTTCAACTGGTTTCATATTACGATTTTGCGACTTGGTGTACACATTTTAAGAATTCAACATTTTGCACCGGAAGGCTTATTTCGGGTGTAAAGTCAACTTTTGCCTGGAAAGGTAGATATGAAAATTATTGAAACGATTGTTAGTAAAGTTTTAGATGGCTGGTAGTAGGCAGTAGCTTGCTGGTAGCTATATAGTAGTAGGAAGTGATTTGACGTCCTCCTTATTTTTTATTATCAGAATAAGATATTTATGAATTAGAATGAATTATGAATACCTACGTATTTAGGCACATCATAATTTCATTATAAAATATCAATTTGATTATTTGTTTTAAAATGTGAGCAAACCAATTCACTCAGTTATCAACTAACTGATCTTGAAATATCTGCAAACTGCCATTGCTTGTATACCTAGTCAGGTCATAAGTATTGTCACACAGTAAAAACTTTTGTTTTAGAATGCTGGCCACAAAAAAGTTTATTGAATGAATTGTTCGTGAAAATAAAAATGTATACTTTTTAGAATTTTACTCATTTTTAAATATGGAGTGGACGCTTAAAGAAGACCGTGTTGCAGTTATTGCGTTGCGTCGTTGCGGTTACGCGCCAATTCAAATTTTTGACATGCTGAAAAATTTGAATATAACCAAAATATTCGTTTATCGTACCATCAAACGATACAATGAAGACTCTAGTGTAGATGACAGGTCAAGAAGTGGTCGCCCTCGGTCTGTTAGGACTCCAGCAGTAAAAGCTGTGAAGTAGTGTGAAGGCGCGAATTCAAAGAAATCCCAAACTTAAGCAGAAACTGTTGGCCCTTCAGATGGGGTTAAGCAGAACCACGCTGAAAAGGGTGTTAAATGAAGACTTAGGGCTTCGGGCATTTCGAAGAAAAACAGGACATCGTTTAAATGCTCGTCTAATGGACCTGAGACGGAAGAGATGCCGCGCTTGGTTGAAGCGGTACGCGAGAAAAAATATCGGCAAATTATTTTTTCGGATGTAAAAATTTTTACCGTAGAAGAGAGCTACAACAAACAAAATGATAAGGTGTACGCACACAGTAGTGAAGAAGCAAGCAACCGTATTCCGCGTGTCCAACGAGGTCATTTTTCATCCTCGCTCATGGTATGGTTGGGAGTTTCTTATTGGGGCTTAACAGAGGTACATTTTTGTGAGAAAGGTGTAAAAACGAATGCAGTTGTGAATCAAAATACAGTTCTGACGAACCTTGTGGAACCTGTTTCTCATACCATGTTCAATAACAGGCTGTGGGTATTCCAACAAGATTCGGCGCCAGCTCATAGCGCGAAGAGCACACAAGACTGGCTGGCGGCGCGTGAAATCGACTTCATCCGGCACGAAAACTGGCCCTCCTCCAGTCCAGATTTGAGTCCGTTAGATTACAAGATATGGCAACACATGGAGGAAAAGGCGTGCTCAAAGCCTCATCCCAATTTGGAGTCACTCAAGACATCCTTGATTAAGGCAGCCGCCGATATTGACATGGACCTCGTTCGTGCTGCGATAGACGACTGGCCGCGCAGATTGAAGACCGGTATTCAAAATCACGGAGGTAATTTTGAATAAAATTTATTGTCATAAGAATCTATGTTTTGTTAAGTTCATTTTGGTATATAAATGGTTACATGATGAATAAACTTGTTTCAATTATTTTATATTAAACATGTGACAGAATTTATGACCTGACTGTGTAATTATCACGTCACGATAGGAGGAAAACTTTTCTCTATAAGCAAGCAAAATTCCCTAGTAAATATTAATGAAAGAACTCTGATCGTAAGCAATCCGAAGTCTACATAAGTATAGAAATATCACCTGAAGGCCTCTGCATCGGCTAAACTGTTACAATAACCGGGACCTACAATTTAACGTGCCACCCAAGCCACGGTAGCGCTCAGAAAAAGAAGAAGTATTAAGAAGTGAGTGCATTTATGAGTGCAGGGTTTTTTTTTCACACTTATTTTAAAGTAACAGACTTTAGAATTAAATAAGGTAATGATTTATTATTGACCTAATGTAAATAAGATTTACAATAGATCATAATTTGCCTTTGATTGTTCAAAGAATCGGATTTGTCCCGCCGCTCGCACCTGTCTCTGTCCCTGTCTCGCGAGGTTCTCAGTTAAACGGTCAGACTATAGTTATGTGTTATTTGACAAGATAAATAATAGAAATTTGCTATCAACATACGGACAAATGATGTGGATGGACGTACCAATCCTGTTATATTACTGACCATGAGCAAATAAACTGAATGAACATGAATAAAACAGCAATTTAATGTGAAATGAATGCATTAAGCGTAGGCATTGAGTCAATAAAACAACTTCAATTTAAAATTATTTTTAATTTGTGAAAAGTAAAATTATGTTTTTTTAACGTGTAGGTAGTCTATTTATCAAGTGTTTAGGATCTCTCAGATACATAAAATGTCAGAAAAAATGATGACATTGTTTTTATGTCGACATGCATTGTGAATCGATTAGAGTATGTGCAAAAAGAGAACCATCGTGGCGTTAAGGTGAACTGTCCAACAATAAGCAATATAATAATTTTAATCAGCAGCCAAGGTACCTACCGACAGTACTTGGTAGACGCGAGTACTGATGAAAACCGAATTGGTGTCTATAAGTATTAAACACATCAAGTTGTACTAATAGCAATGACAGAGCAGTGTTGTCAACGTAACAGAATTAGTAAAATGGCACACGGGCGACCCTACGCATTTCTTTTTGCACAAACTACTGATATATTTAAACATCTTCGTAATACGGTGTATTTTCCTCAAAACACTTGAAATTACAATAAAACGTATCAATAGCATTAGCCCTCATAGCAATAGTGCCAACTAAACTATTGCAATCTGAGAAAACTTTTTCCATAAGCTCTTTATCGGGATACGCTGCAGCACATTCTTCAACATTATAAAGTCCATTGTCGTCTATGTAACCTCCAGTTTTAAAGACGCAAAAAACATAATCCTTGAATTCCTGATCGTGTCTGAAATCTGTGAGTCTTTCGCGTAGAATTCGTCTCAGTTCATATTCAAGTGGTACGTCGGAATCAACTGCACAACTAGTGAATGTGTCATGTAAATTTTCAGAACTTCAGGCGAAAAATGAACTGTTGACTGTAAATAAAAAGATAAAAACTAATAGGTAACGAGAATTTCAATTTTTCACCAACATGATGACGATTTGTATGGTAGCGCCTGCTGATTTAGAATAGCATGGCGTCTGAATAGAAAGACTGAGTAAAAACACTCAAGTTTTCATTTTAGAGTTCGGTAGTAAAACGAGGAACCTTTATAACTTCGTAGTGTCCGTCCGTCTTAATGTAACAAAGTCTTATAACTTCCAGAATTATGAACCAAATTGCACGAAAAAAAAAAGAAAAATTGCATGAATATTGACATTATGATATTCTATACTTAGTTATGGTATAGGGTGCCAAGAACGCTGGTTGCATTCCCGCGCTGAACGGCTAGAGATAAGGTAAACGCACGTAATTGCGGACGAGTCCCAGAACGCGGACGTTACTCGGTTTTTTAATTTTTGTAATTTTCCACGAAAGTTTAACTTAATCTAATGAATGACAATAAATTCTTGGTTATATTTCAAAGTATTATACAAGAAAAACTGTACACGTAGTGTAATGGTGTCCAAACCAAATGATCTCAAAAGTGCGGTGTCGTAAAATTTTCGTTAATCTGTTAATTCAGTAGCTGAATTTGGTGTCTACCCTGTCATAAATTTCAGATAATTTCTTAGTTGTGTAATGTGATACGGTAAGTGTGCTATTTTATTACGATACTTAGATAAATTACCTAATATTATAACCTCTAATCTAGACATAATCTTGTTGATTATTTATAATATTTGCGTATCCGCCTAATGGTACTCACAAAACCCGTACTTGTCCCAATGCACGGACAATAATCACATTTTTCGTCCGAGAAGTGGGACACACATCAGTTCTTTAAAACCCGTTGTACCAAAGGTTGGATCTCAACCTTATTGCCTTGAAATAAGTCTCATTTTTCCTTGCATGTAAGAACTTCGTTTTCAAAACTGTGAAAAAGCAATTATTATAATTCGGTTGCATCTCATTCAAATGAATTAAGAATTATTTTGGACTGGTTCTAACAATAGTCGTGTCCAATTTGCTTTAGTATTGTTTAAACTGTTTTTTGTGCATGACAAAAACAATAGTTTTTGATCGATTTACAACATATATTTTAAACAATATTACATTGTTTTTAAAATATTGTCTTGAGTAAGATTTATTGTTCTCAGATTTTGATATTATGTTTTTATTTTTTATGAAATACTAAACTTTTGGTGTTTCATGGAAAATAATAAACATTTAATTTGTCATAAATAGGTAGTAAAAAGTAAATAAGGACGTTCGTATGGGCCGCGTGGCTAGTCCTAGTATCAGAGTAAAAATCTGTCTCTTGATTGAGCCATTTTTTTTTGTAAAAGTTGATTATTATATCGATACAATAATCAACTATAGTACTAAAAAATTGGGATTTGATTAAGATTACAATATAATAAAACAATATGATTTTCTAAGTTACAACTGAATCTTCTCTCTTTGGAAAGCGTGTCTGCTATGTTGTTGCCTGAACATGATCTGTGACTCTTTTTCCATCGCACTGTTTATTTAATAGAGTTTGGAATGTTGCATGACGCGCAGCGATTAATTTTGACCTTGTTACAGGTCTTCTGAGTTCATAGATAGTAGCAGCGCTGTCAACTGTGAACATGATCACTTCTTTGGCCTCACTGTTTCCAGTAGCTGTTAGAAGCTCAGTTCATATAAAAGTTTAAGTTTTTTTTGCAGCTAGCAAAAGGCCCATGGCTTCCGCTTGCAAAGTTTATGTTGTATTACTTAGGGCAAGGGAGTCTCTTAGTCCAAGCTTGTTTTTTGCACTATCTGCGTATATGTTCCAAGATAGCAATATATCGTCAGATACATCGTTCTCTATGACTAGCTCATGATTTTCTCTCTCGAGCTGTTTTCTAGCTATTGTAAAGGTTCCTCTTTATAGCTATTTTGAGTTTATTTCTAAAAGTTGCTATATCGGTATGCTTCAGGTTCGTGCTTCGGAATCAGAGTATTCATCAGTTGCCACTCATTGATTGTTGTAGAGATTTATTGCTCGTAGCAAGTATGATGTCGATAATTGATTCCCAAGATGTTACGAAAATAAACTCAGAACCATGGTTTAGTAGATTTGAATAATGCCTGAAGATGAAGTCAAGTACGTCATTTCTCTTCTCATTTGTATTGGGACATTCCCAGACAACACAGTGGGCGTTTGAGTCACACCCTACTTTAGTTTCTTGTTTTTTTCTTGTATTGAAAGCATTAATTCTTCGACCGCCAGATGTTGCGCCACTTCTACGATATCCAGGTACGCCGTGCTCTAAAGGTAAATATACTACTGAGGTTGCCTTAGAGACTGGTATCCAATTTAACTACTGTGAAATCATCATTACACAAATGTGTCACCTAAGGTGCCTTATACGGACCTGTGGGATATAATTATAAAAAAGAACGCATTTAATTTTGCATGGGAAGACTGAACACATTACCTTGGGGATCATTTAAGCCGATTATCTTGCCACGGACTAAATACGGTTCCTATACCAAGGCTATTGTGCTAACTACCTAACGTTTCAGCATATTTTTTTTTTCATAATGTGATTATTGTTTTGTTTGAAATATAATTTATTGTATGTAAACCATTGTTTCTTTGATTTAAGACACCTTGAATGGCTTTAACTAAAATATTCTTTAATAATAGTAACAAATAATACAATATAAAGTCAATTTAAATTCTAATGTAAAGTAAATAGAGTTCTAATTCGCATAGCGTCCGTGAATAAGGACGATTTGTAATAGATTTGGGTTGATTTTAAAGTTCATACAAATAATAATACGGTAGAAAGGCTATTCAAACTCTAATACAAAACAAATAGAGTTCAATTTCGTATAGCGTCCAGGCTATAAAGCATGCGACCACGAAACGCGACGAAAAGAACTCATTTCGACGTGTGAAAAAGTGACAGTCATATACTTTGCCATAACGCTGTCTCGTTCCAACACTACGAACGAAATAATTCGTGGCGCGCATACTAGCCCGGCAGGAATTGGGACGACATTCCGCGCATTAGGACAAATCGTCCGCGGTTTGGTACATTTGGGTATTTTTTTACATTTTGGGTATTAATTCCCATTACAGCTCAAACAAATTAGGAAAAATTTAATTATTATAAAACTCAGATAAATGCCCTGTATGGTCATATTCACTTTGTTGTTGTAAGTCTGTTAGTATCAGCGTAGTATTACTGCAAAGTCAGCGAAGTTCAAAAACGTCCGTACATTGGTACGTTTACCTTACTTTCTGTGCTAGAAATGAGCCAGCTTTCTTGTCACCAGCAGCGTCAACAAGTTTTGGTGCAACTATATTTAAAAATTTTTAGAGATAGACGGACCCCACGGGCCAAATGTTTCGACGCCAAGCGGCAAAAATACATACTTATTCAAATAATTAAAAATTTCAAAACTGTTTGAGGGGTAGCTCCCATATGTGTAAAGTGGGCATGTTGACGTTAATTAAGCGTTAGGTACTCAATTGCTGTTGAAAAGACAGAAAGGAGGAGATCCGTGGAAGAATAAAGGTTACTGACATTGCACAGCAGATTGGCAAGTTGAAATGGCAGTGGGAAGGGCACCTAGCAAGGAGGACTGATGACCGATGGGGTCAAATTATCTACTGGAGACTACTTACCGACAAAATACCGTTCCGGACTTACTAGCTTGCATCTTGGCGGTTGAACAACTGACAAAAACATACTTCCCCATGCGGGATCTACACACAACGATAGGTACGTATCGTTAGAAAATAAGTAAAATTACCAAAAAATCGTCGGCGTAGTGCCGTGGCAGCACAAAAAATCATACATTCTTTGACATAGAACGTTAATTGGTTCCCATGAGTTTAATTATCTTTTTAAATGATAATTATTAATAAGACTTCTTTAACTACTCACCGTTTTGGTCACAGCGTCTACCCAAAAAACTGCAAAGACTAATACCGCGAAATATTTTATCATGTTTATGATTCAAAGAAATAAACCGCTTTACTCAAACTTTGTGACGAAATTGAAAAGCTTTTAGCCTCAGGAATCTTATATATATTGTTAAATTTAGTCTTTTTTTTGTCCTTTCTTTAACTGTTAGTCAGGAACCTTGGAGATGTAAAATCAGGATAACAAATAACGCTAGGTACTTATCACATTGCCCTTTAAGTACGGAACTAATAAAATACATTCTTTAAAACTTAGTCACGCCGTAATTTTGAAAAACTACCGATATGTTTGTCATATTCTTTTTTAAAAGGAATTGTAGCTCGGTATAACCTACTATTCATATTTAATGCAGGGAATCGCTGCGCAGTAGCAAATTTCTAGATCAGCGGGAGTGAGTTGTGAGCACTGCCTAAGTTAACCAGCATAAATAATTAGCTGTTCCTTGACTCATGACGAAGTTTATGGAACAGCTGATCAGCTGAGCATCCTAGCAAAATTAAATTAAAATTCATTTATTTCGCCCATAAATACAAAATAAAACAAAAATTAAAACTTCAAATCAAATTAAGTGTCAGATACCAGTGTAAAAAAAATTATACTGGGAATAATGGAAAGGTCACAGAAAAATAATTGTTGTGTAAAAATATGCAGGCCTGAACAACAAGAAGTATAAAAAACTATGTAGCTGTTATTTTAACATGTAATTGATAATCGCAAATATATTGAGGTCAGAAGTACAGTTTATAATCTTAATATTAACTCATTACTCTTTATTGTACACTCTAGGTAGATAAATAAATATACATCCACAGCACACATATATGTATATGGTATTTAAGCTAGTTCAAAGAAATTGCTGGTCTTATTGGGTGACCTCTTCCAGGTAACTTCAATCCGAGGTAAGATATTATTTTAAAATGACATCGTTTGCTGTGATTTGTTCCTTAACATCTTCATAAAACGGCGTATTTTCCACATACCTAGCACTTGAAATTGCAATAAAAAAACTCAACAATATTGCAAGATGTATCAACTAATTTATTGCATTATGAAAACATTGCTTCCATATTCCTTATTTGGGTAGACTTCGGTAGTTTCCTAGGCCTACAGAAGTCCATTATCGTAAATATAATTTCCGTTGTAAAAAACACAGAAAATGTACTCTTGGAACTCTTGATTTTTTATTTTTTGTGAAAAATGGTAAAACCGTTGCAAGTTTTACTGTACTTATATCGTAGTAATACTTCTTACTAACTAGTATTCTTACATATAACAAGCAAATTTATCATTTTTATTTTAGTAAGTAGTAGTTAGTAGTAATTATCCAAAAAAAGTTTTCGTAGTACGTAATTTTGGTTCCAAGCTCAATTTACGTTAGAAAACAGTGATTCAGGAAAAAAGAAACCGCTGTGCACTGGGATCAGCGGGCTGATTCCATTAAAATCAAATAAATCTGAATCACTCTGAATGAACTGAATGGCAAGTTACTTATCTGTTAGTCCGCCTAGTAATAATATTTTTCATTAAATAATATTATTAATTTTAAAAATAATATTTTTCAAGGCGTAACTTACACAGATAAGTAACTTATTTTTCAAGGCGGACTAACAGATAAGTAACTTGCCATTCAGTTTATTCAGATTTATTTGTAACTTGTTCAGTAAAAGATTAAAAAAAAGGTTTATTTCATTTGATAAGTACTTGTTTTGTTGTAGCTGTCAAAAATATTCGAATTTTATCAACTCCTTGGCAGCTCTGATGTTAGCTACAATCTGCGGATAACCCAATCCTAACTGAAACTCAGTTAAATTAAATTAAATTAAAAATATTTATTGACCAAAACAACATTTCAACTTATTGACATACATACAATTTTCTTATAAAAAGTTTTAAATGGTAAATATACAGTTTATACATTTTACATATTTAGAGGTATTAATAAATTTTACACTTCAACTTTTAATATAATGCACATTCTATTAGTTACTTTATTGGTAACTGGCTGACTCCCGAACTAGTATAAAAATACTGTGCTACGGGATCCAGCGCCTTCCGTGAGAGGCACTCAGTCATAATGCAGCATTACTTAAACAATAGGAGCATATACCTACTTATATTAACAGATTACATACATTATTATAAGAAATATATAATTTAGAATTTAGTTATGGAGTTAACAGCTGCGCGAGGATTGAGTTATCCGCAGCTTGGAGCTAACATCAGTAGCATCACAACCGGCTAGAAGTTTGTTTCGGTCTATACGTTGGATGGTGTACAATCGTGTGATGTTTAGATATTATCTACACATATAGACCGAATCAAACTTCTAGCCGGTTGTGATGTTACTGATGTTAGCTCCAAGCTGCGGATAACCCAATCCTAACTGAAACTCAGTTAACAGCTGCGGGAGGATTGGGTTATCCGCAGCTTGGAGCTAACATCAGTAGCATCATAACCGGCTAGAAGTTTGATTCGGTCTATACGTTGGATGGTGTACAATTGTGTGATGTTTAGATATTATCTACACATATAGACCGAATCAAACTTCTAGCCGGTTGTGATGTTACTGATGTTAGCTCCAAGCTGCGGATAACCCAATCCTCGCGCAGCTGTTAACTGAGTTTCAGTTCGGATTGGGTTATCCGCAAATTGTAGCTAATATCAGAGCTGCCAAGGAGTTTGATAAAACCTTAGGATAAAACTCGAATATTTTTGACAGCTTTCACGAAACAAACAAGTACTTATTAAATAGCAAAGCACATGCGAGACGAGCCCGCGTGCTAGTACTCCAACCTTGAGAAAGAAAGCCAAATGCGATCGAAACTATAGTGCCAGTTTCCTACTAAAATCAAACGTGAGTAACACCTGTGTTTTACTTAATTAAAATGTGCGAAAACCACGTTAGTTTCCATAGTGAAGTACTTATTACATTAAATAAACCGTTTTTTTTTAAAAAAAAAAAGCTTTTACTGAACAAGTATTCGCCAAGACGAATCAAACGAGCCGAAACTCGATAGGGTTGCGTTGTTTCATTGCTAAGTTCCTTTGGCCACCTTCCAGCTCCATCATCAGATCAGCACCATGTCATCATAATATTGCATTGTCACGTGATTTACATATGTATGCAAAATTTCAGCTCATCGGAAACTGGGACGTGGATCAAATTTAATTGCAAGATTTGATTACAGGCAGACAGACAACGGGACAGGTGAAAGGAAATAAAAGCTTGTAAAATACAAGGTGGGAAAACAGTGAAATACGGCCTTGTTCCTAAACATCCTCATAAAACGGCGTATTTTACTCGAAACACTTGAAATTACAATAAAATGTCTCAGTAACATTGCGAAATGTGCCTACAAAATTATTGCAACCTGAGAAGATCGTTTCCATATATTTCTTATACTTATTTGGATAGACTTCAGCACATTTTTCAACCTTGAAATGTCCATTATCGTATAAGTAACCTCCACTATAGAAAACACAGAATATAAACTCCTTGAAGTCCTGGTTGTTTCTGAAATTTGTGTCGCCTTCCCGTAGAATCCTTCGCAGTTCAACTTCATATGGTTCGTTGGCAGTATTGATACAGCTCAAAAATGCTGTTTGAAAATTTCTCAAAACTTCTGATGTAAAATGGACTATCGCCTGTAAATAAAAACAAAAACATAGTGGATACATACTATTGCTCATGTTGCAATAATTTGCTGTAGTTGTGTGCTCCGGTGGCTCAGTGGTTAGTGACCCTGACTTCTGGAACAAAGAGGTGTGGGTTCAATCCCCACCCATGGCAAGTATTTATGTGATGAACATAGGTGTTTGCTCTGTGTAGGGTTTTATTTAGGTACTATCTATATCAGTATGTTTTTAAAAATATGTAAATGTAGTATATCAGTCTCTGGCGGTCATTTCACAAGCATTGCTTAGTTTGGGGTCAGAGACCGTTTGTAAGATGTACCCTAATTTTTTTTATATATTTAAAATTAACAAAGTTCTTGTTGCATTCAAAATATGCAATCAACTTCATATGTATAAAGGTTAAGTACAATATATACGATTTGAATTTAATTTACCCCCTATTTTTCACTGTTCCAGTAAATTCTATTTTCATTTTGGTAATGACGCACTCGGAACCCAAGATACAAGCCTAGAACTTAGTTTGGGGCTTTCAGTTAAAATGTGAATGAGTGAAATGAGTAGGTAAATTAAGTTACATGAAACTAGTTTCGGACAAATTAGTTAGGCACTTGCCCTATAAAAATATATTGGACAATATTGCAAACTTTTTCTCTCTTTGGGATTTTATGTTATGTTGTGATATGTATGTGTGATGTATGTAGGTAAATCCGACTGTGATATTGCAACCCCAGAAACGTAGCAATCCACTTTTATGAATTATGCTCAATTGGAAATTTAGAACTAAAAGATTTCGTTGGAAATTTTAAAGAAAAATGTAAATTAAAATTGTACAAAACATAGTGCTGAGAATTCATACACGGAATAATTATTTATTCAATTTCTTTATTTAATCAATAATTATTCGATTTCTACCTATACAGGGTTATTTCCAATCAATTAGCATCCTTTTAGGGGCTTATTCTGTACATCAAAACTAACAACTTTTGTTCTACGACTTTTGTCAAAACTAAAAAAAACAGCTGTTCCATACATTTGGTCGCGGCTGAGCGATATTTTTCTATGGAACACCAAATTTTTTTTTGACTTTTGACAAATGTCGCAGAACAAAAGTTGTTAGTTTTGATGTACAGAATAAGCCCCTAAAAGGATGCTAATTGATTAGAAATATCCCTGTATATGACAAGTGAGTTTTATCTTTTTGTCATACTGAATTAGTTTCTTACTTACCATTTTGGTGCTTGTAGCTACACTAATAACTGTAAATACTAATAAAGTATAGTATTTATACATATTTTTAAAACCTAATCGACTAATACTCTCTGATATTAAAATAGAACTAAATATTCCTAAGATACGAAGACTTTTATATTACGGTAACATTTTTTATTTGCTGATTATTTGCGTTTTAAGTGATCATAAATATTATTATCAAATGCTCTTGAAACAATAACAATGCTAGAAACTGGTTTTTGTATGTGCAATTTGCGTACCAGGGACTAATTTTATTAGGTACCTACCTGCTTTTGGATAAAAAATCTTAAATAGGTACAGATCTTTACTGAGATAATATTTTAAAGTATTTATGCACGCAAAAACATTATTTTAGCCCGGGAGGCTAGCGACATAAAATGAAAACACTGTAGAAAAGCTGATTTTGTAGGGTTCCGTACCCAAAGGGTAAATACCATATTACTAGGACTCAGCTGTCCGTCCGTCTGTTCGTTTATCTGTCGGTCACCAGGCTGTATCTCATGAACGGTGATAAGTAGCTAGAACGTTGAAACCATCTCAGATAACGTATTTCTGTAGCCGCTATAACAAAAAATACTAACAGAAAAAAAAATTAGGGGGTTCCTTTGCAACAAACCTGAATTTTTGGCCGTTTTTCGGTCGCTATGAATAACGGTGACCGATAGATGCTTGAAATATTCACACAATATTTAGTTATTAGTAGTTATTTATATCATTCACTGCAAAAATAATTATTAAAGTTGAAATAAAATAAATATTTAAGTGGGGCTCCCATACAATAAACGTGATTTGTTTGCTCGATATTAATAACGGCAACAGGAAGGTGCGTGAAATGCTCACATAATATTTAGTTGTACGGAGTCAGTATGTACGGAGTCAGTCAGCTGGGTTCTTTTGTTTGGCGCGGGCACCCAAGGTTACCCTTATGTAATAGTTTCTAAGATGCCTCTGATATAGCTAAACGGTTCAAAAGACGGTACACGGTACGGTAATTGGAAATGCTACCTGCGGTCACCCATTGGTGTACGTATTTTACATAATATATTGTTTTATTTAATGTAACGTACTTTTTTTTTCGGGCAAAAGTGCCTTTATTAACTACAACAAAACTACACTACTATTACATAAAAAGCATTGTAACGTACTTGCACTGGCACATATGTCACATGAAGTGGAAATAAATTATAAATGCTACTTAGGTACGAAGTGAATTTTATACTGTATCAAAACTAAAGGCAAAACCAAAACAAAACTAGTCCAACGAGACCATAAACAGATGACAGGCAATAAAAACTTTGTTAGTAGTTGCATAGACTACTCAGGAGAGTAGCGTGTTCCTAAAGCATCAGTTCCACCGGAGTTCCTAATGACCCACTGTCTAAATATTGTTGAGCACATAATAAAATTTGTTTCAGAACGTGGTGACGTACAAAGATATCTAAGACTCAAATTCGCTCTTAAGTAAAGTTCTACAAAACATGTTGTCAACCACTGCGGACATATTTTCGGTTGAATCGTGTCTTTATGTTCAAACGTAATATGTTCTATTTCACGTTCATCAGCATTAAATTTTAACAAGGTACCAAACTTGCTACTTAGCGACAGTGTGAGCAATGTGCCATTTCGACTTTTACTAACTTCTCCGGGGTACCATTGTAAGCTGAGTTCTGACCCGACCTACAGGAAAACTTGTTCATCGGGCCTTTCGGCCACACCGCATAAGTTGCCTGCTAAATTATTTAATGTTTAAATTACCAAGTTTCTGTTGGGGAAATTAATTAATGTACACGTTGATGAGCAGCCAATGACGTCCACTCGCTAACTAAGCTAATTTGACAGGGTTAGAATTGTTTATTTCTCTTTTTAACCGACTTCCAAAAAAGAGGAGGTTCTATTGTCGTCTGTATGTATTATTTTTTGTGTACGTTCATTGATAATTCCGCCAATTGTGAACCGAATCTAAAAATTCTTCTTTAGTTCGAAACGATGTACTCCCGAGATGGTTCCATTTAAATTTTACAGAAATCGGCTGAGCCGTTTTTGAAAAATCAACAATAATGTAAACAATTCAAGCGAAATATTCGAACTTTGTACACTATGTAAGGCGGTTTTGCCATTTTTTGCGAAAAACAATTATATTATGAACAAATTCTATATGTACATAGTTTTTACAAATTCGCATTTTGTGCTTAAATCTATGTTAATGTGAAAAGACATAAGTGAAATGGAAAATTAGCGAAAAATCCTTTAAAACTATTAACATTGCTTACGGCCATTATGTCTTGATCAAGGTCCAGACTCAATCAAAGCTTCATGTCATTGTTTACCTGTTTGTTTATAAGAATATTTTTCTTTTTAGCATCATCAGATTACATTACTGGTTTAAGCTACCAGACGATGACATAAAAAGCCCACAAAACAAGATGAGCCGAGGTGTTGACAAAACAAAATATTTTTGTGCAAAATGTTGTGGGATAAAAATAATACGTAAATATAAAATTATTTTTAAGCAAAATGCCATATTTATTTTTAGTATTGAATGTATGATATATTAGCGGAAAATTGTTTAAATGACCTACATATCTCTATTTTAAAATTAGTATATAAATATTTATCAAAATAGTCTAATTTCAATACAAGCAAATGTAAATTATTTCATGACATATACATTTTTACAACGTTTTTTTTTCACAATTTTTGATTTGTTCCAAAAGTGATACCAACTGATGTACACCATTTATCTTCTTATTTTTGTTTCTTGGCTTGGCATAACTATTACATTAAATACTGTATTTTAAATTAAATATCCAGTGAAGTTGCAAAACAGAAAACAAGGTAGATCGTTTTCATCCATCCATCAGCCAAAGGACGTCTACTGCTAAACATATGCCTCCCTCGTGGATCTTGTTAAATTCCTAACGTTCCAACTGAACTTAATTTTAACTTTTTCCATCTACCCTAATTTCTCACTCGGAAACTTATTTATGTGTCGGTTGGTACTCCAAACCTCTAGTCAATAATAAAACAATTTCTTAAACTGTACCTACGCATAAATCCTTGAAAGCTTGTGTTTAAAATTTATCTTCCAGTGGCCGACTTAAGTGCGGCCGTATACTTATAATAGCCCGTTAGGGAAATATCTGGGAAACGTCTGCGTTGGCAACCCCGTAGTTACACGCAAGACGCCAATTTTTTGCCAGCAGTGGTAGAGTAAATAATACACGGAGTGACAAAAGTCTCATTTCTTTTTATTTCGGGTCACCCTTGAACCGTATAAATTGTGAGCAATTTTCGGGGCCGTTTACTACGCGCCGGGATGCCAATGATACGCTTCTCAAAGTCCCCGTTCGGCACATCCGTATATATCTTCACCTACGTAATAAAAGTACAAATTGCGATATCGGCGTTTGTTTGCGTGGGTCTTATTTATGGAGGCTGTAAATGCATGTGGATGGTTTTGATAATGATTCCTGGCCCAGGGTCAGGCAGGTTCGTAACTAAGGATGATGTTGTTATTTAATGTCAGCCCGTAGGGGAATGTTTTTGGCCTGGACATCTCTTCTCAAATAGAAAAGAGCTGCGTAAAAGCGTTTTTTTTCTGAAACGTATTTTATGTCGAACATCTTTCTAGTTTAGAGTTGTTTTCTAGTGGATAGATTCTTTTCGGTTGCGAAGTTACGTACGTATCTATCAAAGACTATTAGTTTTGTTTTCATTCTGAAAAGTAGGTATATATTTTAAATCGAACATCGTTTTAGTTTGAAGTTGTTTTCTAATGGATAAAGCCTTTTCGGTTGCGAAATTACGTACCTCTCTACCAAGAATTATTTGTTTTGTAATCAATTTGTTGTTTTACTTAGTTTTAGTTTTGAAACTAAAGTTCATAACAATATTGAGTATACAGAATATTTAAAAAAAAAACTAAGTTAGCAATTCTTAATATTATAACCTTATGTTACGTTTAAATTATTGGCAATTTTGTCATGATCGTTTTCTCACTAGTTTGCCCTTACTCATATGAAGAGAGCATGTAAGAAAATAACAATGACGATGACTAATCCCTTTTTACCTCAAAATGCTCAGTGTTTCGTCTCCCGAGCCTATTACGACTCAGCAGATAAGTGAAATTGCGTCTACTTTGCAAGCCTCATTCCGCAACTCCGTCGGCTGCAGTTAATTCACGAGAGGCTGGCCTACAGGCCTTTGGGGGCCTCTTGTTTGTATTTGCGCCCTCACGCCGTACTGTTATGTCTTCGTCGAAGGCCCGAATCGTCTCTGGAATGTCTCTCGGATGTCTCTTGGCTTGTTTTTGTCAACAGTCACGTACGCTACGGTTGCTTAATCATGAATGACACGCTTTCGTATTCAGAGAGCTCGCACCACCTAACGAGTACCCGAGATAAGTTTACAAACGTCGTAATCTTGAATTCCCGAAGGCGGATTCTCAGTGTTGATTATCCAGGATTCGAAATTAACATATTAGGAATGTTCTGTGTTGGTGGAATTGTAAGGAGCAGACAAAGCCTGAGGTGCCTGTCGCAATGGCGGCGTCTTAATAATTCCTCGGGTTCTGGCTAACCGAATTTGGCGGGGTTGGTAAATGCTTGGGTTTTGCCGCGATATATTGTAATAAGCTGTCAAGAAAGTGTTGAAATGGAGCTGTAAGACGTTAATGATGTGTTACTTAGTTATTACCTCTGCCTCGGTGGCTCTGTGGTTAGCGACCCTAACTACTTGGTCAAAGAGGCGTGGGTTCGATCCCCACCCAGGGCAAGTATTTGTGTGATGAACATAGGTGTTTGCTCTGTGTCTGGGTGTAATTTAGGTATTATCTATATAAGTATGTATTTAAAAATATGTGTATGTAGTATATCAGTCTCTGGCAGCCATATCACAAGCTTTGCTTAGTTTGGGGTCAGAGACAGTGTGTAAGATGTCCTCTAATATTTATTTATTTTTATTTATTAATTGTTAGCAAAATTATTTATTAGTTTTTTGGATAGTATTATCATTTCAGATGTGCTCTCATCTCATGGATAAGGTTTTGCAAATTTCGAACATAACTGATCTACCGAATTTTATTGAAATTAATAGATTTGCGATAAAATTATCAATTTAATTTTAAAGTAGAAAAAGTTAGGTTAAGCAAGCGATATAATAATATATCATGTTTCTTCTATCAGAAGTAATAACCTCTAATAGTTATAACTTCTGACAGTACTTAATTAAGAACGAGTTATTAGAAATCTTACGTAGTTTCAGTATTGGTTTGTTTCAGTATTAAAAATAGTATTTGTTTAATATTGCTAATGGAATTTTATGACAAAGATGTCTGATAAATACAAAACCGTTTCCCTGAAGTAGCGTAATATACCATCGCAAATGGGGTATGTTTTGTAACAATAACTTTTACGTCTACATCTCTGTCACTTTCATTTCTTCATTACTTAAGTTCGCAAAAAATGCCTGCGCTACACGCAAACATTTTCGCATAAAGCTTCCTCGTAAACGCATGCGAAAATACAGCAAAATAGCGGTAAAAATAGAATGTGTGCTGAGGCCTTACTGCGAAACACAGCGGAACACAGGCGCGCTCTGTAACGCCCAGACGGCTTGAATACTGAAGCTGAAATAATTTTATGATAAGAAAATTTTAAAAATATCGCAACTTATAAGCTTCTAGACTTACACATTAGGTATTCATTTATTTTTATATTGAAGCTGCACAGACATAACGTATTTATAGTGTACTGAAAGCGTTTCCTAGTACTTATTAATGAAAAACCAATTCAAAGAATCTGCAACCTATACTTATTTGAAAATCCAACCTCATAATAAATATTTACAAAGTCTACAGTAAATCTACAACAGTTATGATTTGCACGGTTATCGTATCTCAGGCTAAGTGTGAGCTCTACCGCTGCTCTAGGGGTAAGTGCTTTGGCTTCACAGGTTTGTTTGAATAGCGGATCGAGCTCTGACGTCGTCTATAGCCGTCTTATAAACAAAGACCTATACAATCTCCTCTACATACAACGGTTCTAAGTAACCTGAGTCAAGTTACTTACCCACGCCTTGATTTCCGACCATCTATTGGAAAATAGTACGCAAGTTATCGTAGAAGAACGTTCTAATAATATTCCTTGTGTATTCTTAGGTCAATATAGCCTTTTCGCTCACCTTTATTGTTATCCACGAGTAATAATTTCTATTTCATAAACTTTTAATCGATGACCAAAGAAAACCAAGAGCTATTCAAAGTTGGTTCAGAAGTAAAGTACCCGTAACAATCAATACTAATGACACCTCAGGCTCTCCAAAAACTTAAGATAAACAGCCTCAAAGGAATTCTAAAACATCTTATTTATTCCTGGCGGTGTATAACTTTTACACAAGAGATAAATCTACAAAATGGGCTCTTAATAAAATTACTTACTTACCTAGCAGAAAGTCCTAGATACAGATTTGGCAGGCGCCTTTACTATAACGAGTGAAACTCTTGTATATTTTCATTTTCTTTGGCAAAACAAATAATGCCTGTCTGTAGTGAAGACGAAGGTTGGTAAATTGAAAGCAAAATTGTGTAGCTATTGTTGTGCGAGTAATTCGAGTCGTGGGCAAATGAATCATTAGTCCTAAACTAATATTAACCTGTGTTATATACACAAAGAGTTTGGGTGTACCTCTCAGTATCAGATAGTAGCGGTGTGACGAGCAATTGGGCCTTTATTTCGAGGGAACGTTCTTTAATTTTCTAATGGATCAGTGCAAAGGGAGTTCGTGGGGAAACTTTGAAAGATATTTACATAACAAAGAAAGGGGTAAGAAGATCCGTGTCCCTGAGAACGTATTCACGTCAGGCGCCCGGATTTTGTAAAGGATTTGTCGGTCAATTTCGCATCCCTACGTTTTTGTTGTAGTAAATTTTATGCATAATGAAAGCGGCAGATTTAGTGGTGTGTGTAAACACGTGCTTTAATAAACCGACGAATAGACGCCTCGCACCGGGAACTTTATCAGACGATCTTTATTACCTTAGAGAACGTGGCGTGTTTATCAAATTCGACTTGTTAACCTGAACTTTGTTAGATATTAGATACTGTAGTGTACTCGTAGGTAGAGAGGTACGCCTAGAGGGCGTAATTCCAGTGAACTGTGCGATTAGTTAAAAATAGCTATTACTATACATACGGGCATGCCAAAAATACTTAGATTCTCGAAAACTATGATATTTATAAATTTTTCTTTGTTTCTATCATATTAAAGCTGGCCCAGTGCGGGTTAGTGGATACACATACACGACCTCACGATTGTAAGGCAGGTGTAATTACCATTAGACCACCACGGCTAGATAAATATTACGGTTAGATATTAAACAATATAAGATATAATTATTTTTCGCAAAAACTGTCAAAACCGCGTTCTTCCATCGTGTACAAAATTCGATAGAATTTTTATTTAAAAAAAATAAAAAAAAAAATTTTCGATTCAGTTTAGAATTGGCGAAATTATCGATGAACAAACAAAAAAAAAATACATACAGACGAACATAGAACATTCTCCTTTTTGGAAGTCGGTTTAATATTACAAAAATCGACTGATAAATGGCGCGACAGCAAACTATTCTTTTTAAGAGGTATTTCTCTCAAAAAGAGGTTTGCTCTCGCGCTATTTATCTAAAATCGTCTCCGACAAAAAAAAAACATTCCGCAACCGCAGCGACGAAAGCAGAATCGTTTCAGGCAAAACTGAGACATTTAGTTTGCTTCGGTATAACCTATATTAGCTTTTCAATAACAGAATCAAGAAAACTGTGAACAGATTATAATATTGTTTACCTCTTGATCTAGATTGTCTATGTCTGAATATGCAAGGTCATTTTATGAAAAATAACAGGATTAGGTCTTTTTTAGCGCAGTTTAGCTCTAGTGGGAGTAAAATCAGCGGAGCTGTTTTCATATGGAAGCACATCTGAAGCAAAACATCACCTAAAGTAAGTTTAAGATAAAACCCGTCACTTTGAGAAAAGTAGACATTGCCGAATTCCCGCAAAATACATAACATTTTATTGAACATTGTTGTCGTCATATCACAGGAAACCTCGGGAAAAGGGATCTCTTGGCGACGATTGCGGGCCACACAAAAATACTGTAGAACAAACAAAGGGGCGATGAGGGTAATTCTAATTCCGCCACCCAGATAAGCTAGGAAGTGTCTCAATTCGGCTGTTTGTTAACATTATGTCGGCGCTGTACGGTAATCCTCAAAAAACGTGAAACAAACTCCAAATTATATTTTGAGAAATAATTTGCATGTATTTAACGACACTAGGATCTCACAGAGACTATAATTTTGCGTCGCTAGTATCACTAATGGTAAAAACAAAAAGTGTGTTAGTAGTACCATCAATGGTACTGATCAATTAATCTGTAATGCTGATTCTAAGATAGGAAGTGCGTCAATTCGGCTGTTAACATTACGCAGGCTCACTTCATTATAAGTTGAAAAAAGAATCGCATGTAAAACTCTTGCTAAATACTCTCTAATGTACGAAATTGTGTAAGTATTTAGGTATATATACTTACTAAACATCTTGTACAAATAAAATTGTATGGTTATACTTAATACGAACTTCGCTAAGCTTGTGGTTTTCCATTACGACGTAATACTTAAATATTATGTAGAAAGATACGACACCTCATGAAAAAATCAGAATTTTGTATAATTTTGTTTAATTTTTAGGGTTCCTTACCCAAAGGGAAAACGGGACCCTATTACTAAGACTTCGATGTCCGTCTGTCCGTCTGTCTGTCTGTATCTCATGAACCATGATGACCGGGCTGTATCTCATGAACCATGATAGCTAGACAGCTGAAATTTTCACAGATGATGTATTTCTGTTGCCGCTATAACAACAAATACTAAAAAGAGAATAAAATAAATATTTGGGGGGGCTCCCATACAACAAACCTGATTTTTAGACGTTTTTCGCTTTATATTAATAATGGTAACAGGTAGATGCTTGAAATTTTCACAGAAAATTTAGTTTTATATACACTTCAATACTAAAAATAAAATAAATAATTAAGGGGGGCTCTCATACAGTACGGAACCCTTCGTGCGCGAGTCCTACTCGTACTTGGCCGATTATTATTATTGCAGTTGTTATCACTAGGGCTGGCTTTTGTTGGAAAAAAGTTATCTAAATTATTTATTATAAAAACCCTGATCAACTTTTACTATGAGTTCAAATCAGAAATCGTGAAAAAATGTAAGCTATTCTGTTCGATACAAACGAGTTTTTGGAATTGGGCATATAATATATAGTAGTGGTCATGTTAATTTTCGTATATTTCAAGTGGAATATGTAAGCTACAAGTAATTAATTTCGATGGAATAAAAAATCACAGATCTGTTTTTTCATCAGTATGCAGGGTTATTTCTAATCAATACGCATCCTTTTAGGGGCTTATTCTGTACATCAAAATTAACAACTTTTGTTCTGCGACTTTTTTCAGATCTGAAAAACAGCTGTTCCATTCATTTTGTTGCGGGTGATCGATATTTTCCTATGGAAAAGCATTTTTTTTTTGAGTTTTGACAATAATCGCAGAACAAAAGTTGTTAGTTTTGATGTGCAGAATAAGCCCCTAAAAGATTGATTAGAAATAACCCTGTATACCTAGTTGAATAGTTATTCCAATTATCTAATATTCTCCGGGTGACTGCAAATTATTTTGCTACTCTAGGATATAGTTGTGCTCGTCGTTATAACCAACTTTTACAATGGGGCCAACCCCATTAGGAATGAAAAATCAGCTGTTCTAGAATTAAATCTATCTGACAGACTAATTATATTTTAAGCCCGAGTTCACCAACGCTTGTTTAAGTTAAATGCGTGATTACTGTATTTAACCAACAGTTTTTGCTCGCTGAACAGCAAAATTTCGTTAAAAAGCTGTTTAAGATTTAACCAACGGTTGATAAATTAAACATCTGTTGGTGAACTAGGGTCTAAAACCCGTTGTTTAAATACAGTAATCACACGTTTAACTTAATCAAGCGTTGGTGAACTTGGGTCTTATTAGTCATATAGTCATTATAGGCTAGAAAAGTAAAACGTTTTCTCACACAGCTGCTTATAACCCTAATTTGTTCCAGTTTTATACCGTCTTGAAGCTTCTAGATGAGCTTACGTTAAAAATTTATATCCTTTTTTAATTTATTTTCCTTGCTTTAATGAAAATTTCCCAGGAAGATGCCATAAAGTTCTGATGAGAGCGAATTTCGTAAGTAGATAGCCTGCTTCAAAATTTTAATAGTTATGTAACTTTGATAATGAGTTTGATTTCATGAGACCCTTGGTAAATAATTTAGTTACGATTGTTAAACAAGTATGTGTAGTCAAGTAACGATAGACTTTTTTTTATTTGATAAACATCTCATGGGCTCAGCCCGCTTTTTTGGTGGGCATCTGCAGTGGAGTGCAGATTATTTTTAACCCCCGACGCAAAAGAGGGGTGTTATAAGTTTGACGTGTCTGTTTGTCTGTGTGTCTGTCTGTCTGTCTGTGGCATCATAGCGCCCGAACCACTGAACCGATTTCAGTTTAGTTTTTTTTGGATGAAAGGAGACTTAATTGAGAGTGTTCTTAGCTATGTTTTATAAAAATCGATTGAGCCGTTTAAGAGTTATGGTGGGTTAAAGTGGGGATGGAAGAATCAAAATTCTACAAATGTGCCCAAAATGGTTGTCAATGTGTCGGGGGTTTTTTAAATTTTTAATTTATTATTAGATTGGCACAAGACGAAATGGCGCAGGTACAGAGAGGTTTATTATAGCAGAGTGGGCGAGAACACGCAGAAAATTATTATTATGATGGTAAATTGTTTTTTATTGAAAACCTATATGGTCATTTTACGGTTATTTCAAGCTGAATATTATAATGATGTCAATAAAATAACGTTTTAAATGCTTCTTACCTTTTTTATTGAATTTAATATCAAAGAACTGTTTTTTTGTCAGTAGGTTAGGTAGTTGAAAATTCCTATTTTCTAATATATACAAGGTGACTGCTTTATTCGCAACCCTGTATGATGTAGGTGCGTTCGTCGCAATGACCAACTTTTAATATAAGGTCAATTCCGAAAACACAAAAAATCAGTTCTCCATTACATTTTGTCAAGCTTCGTCATATTTTTTTTTTAATGGAACAGCTGATATTCTATCTATTACCAGTTTGGTCTCATAGTGAAAGTATATCATGATGAGCACAACTAGATCCTAAAAAACGTTCCTAGAGTATTGATACATTCGCACTCATACAAACATGATTAACTTGACACACCCCTTATAAACATGATTATCTTGATAACATAATCAACATTATGACCTCACGTAATTACGAACGCGACAGAAATGACTGACAAATGAAATACTTTCCAAAGTTAGCTCGTCCTATCTCCATGCAGTTCGTAAGAGGATAGAAGCCGTCGAAATGATATTACGTTCTCGACCGAGTTATAAACGCCTAAGGCGCTAATATAATGAAGACCAGTATAGCAACTTTATGCGAAATGTTGCTATGATTTTTTAGGATCTGTATAGCAAGTTTATGCGGCCCTTCCAAAGCTTTCTTTTTACAATTCATCATCTTCTCAACAATTATTTTGACTGCATGACTTATAACTATATTTCTGGAAAAGAATTCTCTGTTTTACTGTGCAAAAGGTCGGCAATTGAGTAACTGTACCCCTCTACACTCCGTTACAAGAACACGAGTACCACGCCGCAAAGTTTACTGATATGATAACATTTTCACATCCACTTCTCACTGTGCACATTTGCTAATGTATTCAGGTTTGTTTCTCTACTTAAAGGGGTTCTTTCGATGTTTTTGCTTTAAGCTGTAGAGCTCGGATCCGTTATGGCACTGTTATGTCAGCTATGGAGTCGGCGAAACTTGAAATTGCTGTTAGCGAGAAAATAATCCAGTGTTATGGAATTTGTCAGCGAAGTTATCTTGATAGTACCTAGACGTCTAGGTAGCTAATATTAGCTCTGACGTAATATAGAGCTGAGACCTTGGATAGGTATTGTTCTCCTCTGAGGTATGAAATCGTACAAAAGTTCAATTGTGTTCTAACTCTAAACAAGGGATGCTGGAAAATACACTGACTTAATATTATTGATAATTAACTTGGAGAGAATAGGACTGGTGTTTGAAACTACCACAGTACCACCGCTACTTTAGCTCGCACATGAGCTGTGAACTTTAAAAATCACTTCCATACGCAGAACATTAATTTATGGGCCCGGTGGGATATTTTGTACTGAACAGAAATGAATTACTAAACACAATAACATTTTATTGGTGGTCAAATTTTGTATATTTTAGTTTTTTAGTTTTTTTTACATATTACTTCATTAAATTAAAAATACTAATTTTAAATTTAATGAAGTACGGTTTATGAAAATGTGGTATATTTGTATTTGGAAGCTTGATGTTAGCCAGTATCCAGTATTCAGTAAACATAAAGAAAAGTTTCAATTGATTAGTTTTAATAGAGTTCAAATTCACATATTAGATAGAAATACAGGGTTATCCGGAACTGGTGTACTAAGCCGAAAGGAGGTGATTAAGACCATCATTATGAACAACTTTTACTATGGGGCCAACTTAGAATTCGAGATTTCGTTCCTATTGAATTCAGACATATATTTAGTTGATTCCGCGTAGCCATTTTGTATGGAACAGCTGATTTTTGAATCGCCCTTTCAGCTTAGTACAGGCCAAACAGATCGCCCTGTTTATGTGCTTCGAATTGTCATTTTGTCATTGCAATGAAAATAAAATATGGTGTCACTAACCTCTAAGAAATAAACATGTCTGGAAAATTTACTTCTTAGAAAATCACCATCTCTACATAAATGTCTCAATGAAAAAAACTTTTACGTAGTAAAATTTTACTTATACCAACTCGATTTCCATGTAAGTAGTTTTACCAGAGCTTAGGACGAAAACTTCTAAAACTTTTCTAATTGAATTATTCCATCGCAAACTTCAACGTTTGTTAATTCTGTTGTAACATTTTAAGAGCCTCTAGAGGAACTCAATTTAATTTTGTATTCATTTGTTTAATCTCTGGGGTGTAAAACGAAATATTACCTGCTCTCAAGTCCCCGAAGTCCTAAGCAATGACTTGCAAAAAGTTGTAATGAATCGTAGAGATACGAGTATTACTGACATAAAAATGTTAAAACACAATAAAGGTCTCCCTTTAGGTCCGACCTTATTTTACGCAGGGTTCATAAAAAAGATGTAAAACGCTTATTTGCGTTTTCATACACCTAAAAGAGCAAAAACTAGCGTAGATTCAGCAAAGTCAGAGCGGCCGTGAGATAAAACACCACGTTTAGCTTATCAAGGCTTAACCTTCGGTCAGAACTTTGGTCATTTTGAGCAGGATTTGGTTTACCTACATTTTGCCTGCGTCGAGGAATGCCTTGGAATAGGGTGCATGACAAAATGTAGTCCGTTATTGTGTGGAACCAGTTATGATCATAGGTGTAATTGGAGCTCGTGCTAGAGAAAATAGCAGAATTTGTGAGTTCTGTCTGAGGTTCTATGTGTGTGTAAAATACCCGTATTTTTCCAACGGAGATGTTTCTGCTATTGTAAATATAATAAAATATTTGTGGAGAATTTTCTTGATTTAACAGACTTTGTTGGATGTAACTCAAATATCCAGACGAAAGTTTCTCCGAGCGCTCGCTCGGTACTTAAGTACAATTAATTGAATTTGACTTGGTGGTAATAGTTTTTCTACAAACTTATATTATCCCTCTGGTATCTCTGTGGTATATCGGTTCTTGAAGTTGTTGACTCGTACGTCTACCTAGGACAAGTTGTCCAGTTAGGTAGGTCCGACTTCAAGAAAGAGGTTAATCGCCGAAACCAACTCGGCAACTTATTTCGACGGTACGTATTGTGCACATTATGTTGCAGTAAATTTATAGAGAAACCAAATTCTGATACTTAGATCAAATTATTGAGAAAGTAGATGCCATGTCGTACAGGGGTATTAAAACACTAGCGGAGGAACCCGAAACGTGGAAGTTGCTCCACCGTCAAGAACTTTGCTCTTTAATTTTGAACGAATAAATATGCTGCAGTATACCGCATCCTTTCCTAGTAATCAAAGGTAGACAGACCTTCGAAGTGGCGAAATTTTGACAAATTACCGTGGAGGATTACTCCACGGAAATATAAGGAAACGGAGAACCATGCTATCCCGCAAATTACTGACTAGTGATAAATGTCGCGCTGGACGACCGGCAATATATTCAACTCATATTTTCTACTATTATTTGTCCTGTGTCAGCTAAATTTACTTAAGAGGCTGTGGTTTTGAGAGGCTGTCTTATTGGGATTTTTATTTCCACTTATTGAAATCTCTGAATATCCTTACTAATGATATAAATCCGAAAGTGTATTTGTTGGTTTATTGGTTTGTTCCTCTTTCACGCGGCAACAGAACAACAGGTTGATATTTATAGTTCAAAGATAGGAAAGTGACATAGGCTGCTTTTTATCCCGAAAAAATAAAAGGTTCCTAAGGTATGGTAAAAAAGTCAAAATTTCACGCGGAAAAGCCGCGGGCGGAATCTAGTTAAAAATAAATTTCAGAAATCTAATAGAGTGGTGGATATAGCCCCATCGCTCTTCACGGGCCGACCTACAATCAACAGAGGACCGTAAAAGCTGGTATAGGTACTAAGCGCCACACAAATCGGCGGATGAGAAGTTACAATAAGAAGAGTAAGAAGTTAAGAAGCCACAGATGACACTTCGCCGTGATTCGCTAATTATTGCGCATGTGTGCACGGGCTTAGGTAGCGCGCGGGTGGCATGAGGTTGGCGGGCGGGTGTGCCCTGGCGTCTCGTCTCTCTGGTTCCCGCGCATACCTATATTTGAGCTTTTTCGCAGCGTTCTGCGCATAACTTCCCATCCGCCGATTAGTGTGGCTCTTAGTATACCTACAGATACTCGTATCTAATAAAAGTCGGAACGACGCTAAGAAATTAATATTAAAGACGCTCTTGTTTTGATGCTATTGCTAATTTTAAGGGTCTTAAATAATTTGTCAACCAAAAGACTGAATAATTTATCAACAGACTGTAACGGAACCTTATATCCTTTACGTAAATATGTTAAGGAGAATTTTTTGTCCATAACAATACAAAAACACTTTGGCCGTTGAACGTTGAATATTGAGCATAATGGGTAGTATTTAAACGCAAATCAAAAAATATCCTTTTTCAATGCAATAAGATTCCAAATTCCCATCAAAATTACTGATTGCACAGCATAATATTTAACTTAAAATATCACTAAACACACTACAATTTATTTTCGCAGCGTACAGCGATTTTTCCTAAAGCAAAAGCTTTTTCATCAATGCACAGCTAATAATCTTAATGCACATTATACCTGTTAACTCTTTTTCTTTTAAATATAGCTTCTATTTTATTATTATTTACAGCAGTTTTTCTAAATAAAACAGCATTTTATTAATCACAGTCGCTTCTGGCACTTCGCCGGCCGCTGCCGCGGCACGCTCGCTTCGCTCGCTCGGCTCGTGCGTTGTTTTGTCATGTTTTAACATAACCTAACCTATTTTTTGTATCACACCTAATCTAATTTCATTTAATAGTGAAAAATTTGCTGTGCAGTCAGTATTTATGCTATGTATGTAGTATTTTTGTACAAAAATAAATTGTATACATTATAAGGAAAAAAGTAATGTCATATTGATGTAAAATTTCGAATTATCTGCAGTTTGAGTTTTGTTAAACATTTAGTTTATTTGTAGTGAAGTAAGTTATTTGATGTAAAAAAGAATATAAATGATGAGTATGTATTGATAGGCGATTATTTATTTGATATGCAATTTATATTATCCCGAACATAATTCCTTTATACTGGTATATTACCAATAAAATGGTTAGACGCGGCTTGCATCCGGCGCTAAATCAGTGCACTTATCCCTACTGGTAGAACAAAATCTACAAAAAGTACACTTACCCCTAACAGGAGGGATAGCTCGGTAAGGATAAGTGTACCAGCCGGCGCGATCCCGCGGTCTTACTGAGGTCATCTACCTACCTTGTGGGCAGGCGGACGTAAGTACTACGCTGCAATAATCGGTACGTAGTCCCTTCTAAAAAAAAACTACTGCAACGGTTGTAGGTACTGAATAACACTAAAAGAAAATACTTCGTAATTATCTCTATTTAGATATGATACGCCCCTTAACTGCCTCTAGTTTCAGACGATAAAAATAATAACAATATTCACAGTGACACGATCTTAATGTCTCACTCCACCACATGTAGCACCTTAATAAAGCTCATATTATGAGAGTGATAACTTCAGTTTCTCATACGCGGTCCCAAGTTTTCTCGCGTGTACCTCTCGAGAATAATTTATTTCCTCGACGTAAATTCTCCAGGCTTAATTGAGGAATGGTTACGACTAATTAGGCACCCTTTGTGTACCACTTTGTTCTCTATTTCGTGATAATTTGTTGATTCTTGTCCATAGACTTGGTAATTTTCTAATCTGTATCGTTATGAATTGTTTTCATACCGAAAACAATTCATAACGACACAGATTTGTCTTCAGGCTCTACTAAAATGGAGGTAAGTCAAAATGTGCGAAGTCAGGCAAAGTTGCAGATCGAAAGGCTTTCGCTAAAATGACATATTTGCCAACCTCAAAATACTGGCTCAGTGCTGTTTATTTACAGTTCTTGCTGCGTGAAAATGTCACAAAGGATAATATTACAAAAGAAAATAACAAAAATTGGCCAAGTACGAGTTGGACTCGCGCATGAAGTAGACTGGACTCGATGTCGAAATACATCATCTGTAAAAATTTCAACTCTCTAGCTATTACGGTTCATGAGATACAGCCTGGGTACAGATACTCGTAGACAGACGGACAGACGAACGGACTGCGGAGTCTTAGTAATCAAGTAAGTAAGTAAAACTTAGTAAAGTCTCCTTTCTACCCATTGGGTACGGAACCCTAAAAAAGAGCAAATTATGTCAATGATCATTATGAATGTTTATTGCAAAATCACGTTCAAAATTCTCATCGTTTGCCACTCGTCAGTTGTTTCAACACAAAAAATCATAAAAACGCGCAAAAGCTTGTAAAGGAAAAACATTGTAAACGCCTCGCTATTCCTTTATATTGCAAGTCTTGTCAATTTATTTTGTTATGTTGTAAAACAGGGATTCCGTGTTATCATCTGGAAGAAGCAGACGCGTTACACATACCGAAAAGAGATAAATATTTTATATCATAATTCATCGGAGCTATAAAAAGGGTAAGCGAAGACACCAAGCGAGCTTAGAATGACTTTGCCTCACTCGCAGGTCGCAAGGGACCGAGATGGTATATTTACTGAACGAGACGACGTTGATCCTTCTTTTAATCTAGGGCATAAAGATAAAACTGTATTTTGCAGGCACTATCTCACGGACTTGGCTACGGTTGGACACGACTTTTAGGGTACTTGGGAAATTTCCTTTCTACCGTTGATTAGATAGTTAAAGATACGCCATTGGAATAGCGATAATTGGCACCAAAAATGTTTCACGCATGTGGAAAAAAGTGATTAAAGTCTTTTAGCGTATCTGATCACTTATGTAATTGGAAAAGTGCTACTGGAAAAGTGCTCAACGTTACATCGTGTTTATCAAATTGTGTGAGTAATTTACTTATTAGAGTGGTATTATATTAAACTTCCGAGTTTAATTTGTATATGAAACCTAGAAACATTATATGCATTGTTTGAAAGTGACACCATACCTATACATATGAAAAAAAAACGCAAACCTTTTGAAATTTTATTTGTAGCTTCTTACATGCTAGGTAATGTAAATATCACTAAAACTCTTTTAAAGCAAAGAGTAAACAGAGAAACATTGGCTTTGAACAGATTGTTCACGGGAACGTATAGATTGTGCGTGGGTGCTGTCTGTGCATTATTATTTTCTGCGTGCGCTCTACAGTCACATAGTATCAAAACATTTCTCGTGAAGCACTTCCCAACTTTCTGCCACTCGCGTTTTATTTTAATTGCCGTTTATCTTCAATGCCACATCTCGCAGCAATAACAGTTTGTTTAAACTTCTTAAGTGTGTTTGTTACTACAATACTGATAAATTTAATTCAAATAGAGTCTATAAACAATGGCACAACGATGGTAATGGTCACAATTTTGTGATATAGTCATTAATTCTACGGTATAATTGGAAAAGTTTGACCACGGACTTACGTAGCGGGGGAACCTCCGAAGAACTATAAAATCGCAGTTAATGGTACTCGACGACTTCTCAATGCCATTACGCTGAAATACGATATAATTGAGTGTCTTGGCCCGTCCTTTCTGAGACTGTTGAGAGCAGTAATTTCCGAAGATACTTACATTTAGAATTTATATGGGGACAGATGGCTTCCGGGAAATTGTGATTTAAATCTGAAAAAACACGGAATGTGTGGAGTGACTAAAGGCTGGAATCAATAAAAGCAAATAAGTTTGTATAGGTAAGTAGATGAAATATCTCGTGTCAACGGTTTAGGCGGCTAAAGGTCTTTTGACATCGAGAAAAATCGGACCATCGACTTCCACCGTGTACAGAATCCGAATAGTTTGCACGAATTTATGTGACATCCATGTATGTACATAATTGTTGATTTATCAAAAACGGCTCAGTCGATTTCGATAAAATTTAAATGGGACCACTTTGGTCGGGAGTATACCCTTGCGCAATAAAAAATAAATTTAAATCGGGTCACAATTGACGAAAATGTCGATGAACATATAAAAAAATATTCAAACGAACATTGTAGGTACCTCCTCTTTTTTGGAAGTCGGTAAAAATCGGGACCTAATAGGATCGTCGAGCCATGGTAGCACTGTTGTAAATGATATCTGCAGTGAATCACCTGCAGACTTTCCGTGCCGACTAAGTATTGCTTAGTAGTGATCGATTAGAAACACAACGACAAACGAGTTTAGTATAGTTATAGTCCGGTCAATTTAGACCAAAAAATGAGAGTGAAGTTACATAAAGTCCCAACAAGCTGAATTTCAGTGAAATTGTTCAAAATATAATTATAAACAATGTCTAGAAGTTCCCCATCATTCCCCTGTAAGGAAAACAAATTATTCAAGGTCAAAGGTCAAAAAAATGAGTTTTTCGCGATTTTCAGCAAAACGGTAAGTTTTATCATAAAATTACCCCAGACAAAAATTGTAGATCATAAAATTATCTATAAAAAATGTAACAATACTTTTTTTCTTACGACCCACCGTTTCTGAGATATAACGATTCAAAAAGTTATAAAAGTTGTTATCGTCATAATATGCATGAGTACGCCACGTAAATACATCTAGAGTTATATTTTATATAATATATATACTTATATTTTATATTAAATGTTTAAATATTTTTCTATCGGTCATTGTAACTTATACTTACAATATAAAATATACATAAGTTTTAACTAAAAGAATATTAGGTAAAATGAAACCCAGTCCCTTAATCTTTAAGCCAGTGTAACTTCAAGACATCTGTCTCTTGTTCTATTGTGTGCGTGGCTAGGGTCTTATACCTGCTATAATAAATGAAATACCGTTAGTCTTCAGCGCCACTCTGTAGTGAAAACACGTGTTTATCCTAACCTATATTGTGCTGTTTTGAGTTTTATATTAAAAATGTCTGAATATTGTTTTATTTGTGCTAAACTTTTAACTGAAATTGAAGTTGTTACTGTTGAACGTGGTATGAAGACATTTAATTAATGCAAGTATCAAAAGAGCTGATGATTTTTCGGAATATCTCAAAAATCAGAAATCTGTGACAATACATGAAAATTGCCGTAAAAATTATACTCGAAAGTTTTCTATTCCTGCAGCTAATAAATGACAACGTGAAGAACAAGAAGCCAGTACATCCACAGGAAGTCCTCCTCGTACTAGATCACGTTTCAGTGAATCAGCTTTTTGTTTCAAAGAACTATGCTTATTTTGTGGCGAGAAATTACTATTACTACCTGTTTAGATAAGCATCATTATGCATGTTTCGTTAAAAGTAATAAAAATAAAAAACAAGTTCAATTAGCTTGTCTTCCTCCAACCTCAGTTGGTGCTCACCAACATCTTTTTCGAGTATATTACCAAGTTCAAGTGTGGCTTGGTTATCAGCTAGACCCTACAGACTGGGGTTGGAAGTTGGTCAACAATATATTAGAGCCAGTTCAAACTTTACTTCCACCTGCGCCGGAAAAACTGCTGAACACTATTTTTTAGAACTGCAAAAAGGGATGCAGTGCTAAATGTGGTTGCAAAAAAGTCGGACTGTCTTGTTTCTTTGGCATGCACAAATTGTCAAGGCCGGTCGTGCTCTAATATTGAATCACAAACAATGGAGGATTCGTTTGACTCCGACGAAATATCATGCGATACATCGCTATTGACGCAATTTACTTGCATCCAAAATGAAGATGAAGAAGAAGCGAGAGAAGAAGATCAAGAAGAAGAACAAGAATTTGAAACTTACGAATAAGACGAATAAACTTCAACACTTTTTTTTAATTTACATCGCTTTTATCTTTCCCAATCTTTGAAAATTTCCGTTATTATGCAATAGTTTTACATTAAACAGGATCACAACTGACCCGTGGAGTAGGCCTACTGGGGAAACCACGTTAAAAAACGCGTTAAGTACACTACCTCATAGGTGGTGTGGAAACGTGTGCATATTATGACGATAACAACTTTTATAACTTTTTGAATCGTTATATCTCAGAAACGGTGCGTCGTAAGAAAAAAAAGTATTGATAATTTTTTTATAGATAATTTTATGATCTACAATTTTTGTCTGAGGTACTTTTATGATAAAACTTACCGTTTTGCTGAAAATTGCGAAAAACTCATTTTTTTGACCTTTGACCTTGAATAAATTTTTTTCCTTACAGGGGAATGATGGGGAACTTCTAGACATTGTTTATAATTATGTTTTGAACAATTTCACAGAAATTCAGCTTGTTGGGACTTTATGTAACTTCGAATGTCTAAATTGACCGGACTATTAGAGTACTGCTACTATATTTAATTATTTATAATTAAATTATGCTTGCAGTTATGTTTTAGTTTCTGAAGATACTATTGTACAATAAAAATATGTTCGTTTAGGCTGGGTACCTAGACCTAGCTCTGGAGTCAGAGTTTTTAAGCCTCCTATGAGCCTCTGACATGGCTAAGCAGGCAACATGGTAATCACTAATCAGTGATCAGATAAATAATATAATTGCTAAAATATTAAGTTCACAGTTACGTTTTAGATTTTTCGTTAAATCGAAATGGTAAATATTGCTAATATTTTCACGTAGCAAAAACTGATATACGCGATTGTAATCGCCTTTTCTGGTAACGTATATTTTTCTGAGATTTTAAACATTTTTATTTTATTAATTTAGATAAATTATATGTATATATATATACAGTTACGTTTTAGTTCGATAAAATGAAATTGTAAAAATATTGCAAATATTTACTCGTAGAAAAAACAGTAAGATGTTTTACGCGCTTGTTACTGCTCTTTTCTGTTACTGTATAATTTTCCGAGATTTTAAATAAATTTTGTTTTGTTAATTTAGATAAATTTTATGTTTACAGTATTCAATATTGCAAATGTTACACGTAGCAAAAACAGTAATCTGCTCCGCGCGGTTGTAATCGCATCTTCTGGTAATGTGTATTTTTCGAGATATAAAATTGCCGACGTTTATTTATACAACGTTTCATCTGAATTTAATTATTTCCTACGTAATTGAGTGTCAGAAAATAAGTAAGTAAAACATTATGTAGGTCACAGGTAGAGCAAATTGTTTGTGTACGTGATGAATTAACATAATATGGATACAATATTCATTAAGAATTGCTCATAGCTAAACGTTATGGTACGGTATTTGCTTGCAGAGTGGACACCGGAAACATTTTTTTTTATCTGATGCCTTTGAATAAGAAATGTTTGTATTTTTATTTTGACTATATTTATTTACTAGCTGCGCCCGCGGTCAATTCAATTTCTCAATTTCAAAAAGTCTTTATTTCAAATAAAAATTACAAGGAAAAGTACAAACACTAGTGTAAATTGGATCCTAGTCATACATTGCAATATATTGTGAATAGTTTAGCGAGCACGTAGGCTCATATCAAACTTATTAAGCATGTTGTTGATTTCAATTTAGTATTTAGGTTCAAGTATTAAATGGCATAAGATGAGAACACGTACACTTTAGAGTGAGAAATACGTATTATGTAGGTATGTAAATACCCCCCGCGGTGTTACCCGCGTTAGACCGAGATAAAAAAAAATCTTAAATATACGTAGCCTAAGTTACTCCTCGTTACATTAGCTACCTGCCAATAAAAGTCCTGTCAAAATCGGTCCAGCCATTTCAGAGATTATCCGGAAGAAACAGACAGTCAGACAGACAAAAATTGTAAAAAATGTTATTTTGGTGTATGTACCGCATATATATTCATATTCATGTAGTAAAAAACGGTTATTTCAATATTACAAACAGACACTCTAATTTTATTTTTATGTATGTATGTGTGTAAGAAAATAGATAGATGTATAGATTACTTACATTTTTATTTACTGAATATGGTGCGGATAGGGGCGGCATATTCGGTATTGCACACGGGCGTACAAATAGCTAGCGGCGGGCCTGATCGTGAGTAAATCTACGGTACCGCAAGAATCTGAAGATACCAGGCCTTTTGTCACTTGTCCGCAATGTCCGCAAATTTCTCTAGACAATACGAACGTTCGTTTATCACGATCACAGTTGAAAGCCACTGTCTTGCTGGAGCAATCAAGCCTGAGAAATATGGTTGAAGGTTTAATTTCCGTTTTGGTTTATATCTAAAAACTTCCAAATACTCTACAATGATTGGAAGATAACAAAATAAAAAAAACTGTTCCGTTACGAAAAGACCGGCCTAGCCGAGCTTGGGGCCCGCTGTTAACCCAACTAGCTTCATATCAGTTTATATAAGGATAATTCTGTTACATAGACAATTTGTACCTAATTCAAGTGAATAAACGTTTTCTTGACAGGATCTATCACCTAATGCGATAGTGTAGCTATACTAATTATGCTCATCATTTCTACCAACATCATTTCATTCAAACAATTTAATTATTTATTTACATTTGTCAAAAACATAACTATTTTCATACCGTTGACCTCAGGATGAAGCAGCGTGTAAAAGTATGGAATTTTTATTCGATTTTCATAGGCACTCTAATTTTTATTCATTTTCTGGAATTGATATTGCTGAAATAAATACCTAATTTTCTAAAATGTTTTCAAAGGCTCTTTGCCAAAGCAAATTAGCATTTATAGGCCCATCTTCCTCTACAGCTTGTTCTAAGAACGCCGCAAACCTGCTCAATAATACGAACGAAATCAGGTAAAATTGATACCTACAGGAAAAAAACACGGACGAATTGAAAACCTTCTTATTTTTATAAGTTGGAAGCAGAGAGCTGGATTTGCACGTTTTTCAGTTTCTCAACAATCTTGATAGTCGTTTAAAAAATATAAGAAAAATTAGTCTCAATTTTGTTGTTGACATTATTATAGGTATATGGTGAACGAATTAATGAAAATAAAACATTTGTTTTAACTTTTGGATGCCTCACCAAAATTAAAATAATAAATCCTTGACTAGGTTTTGCGTTAGATCGCAAAAGTTTTAATATATGATTCATGAGTATGAACTAGACGATGGTTTCTTTATTAATTCAGTTATAGTAACGCCTCTCTAAAGTTTTTTAATTAAGTTTTTTAATAAGTGAAATCGTACCTACATTTATATTTCTTTTATTGTCAGTCAGCTGAAATTAAAACTATGTTTAGTGAAAATGTGCAGACATTGAAAAGGATTTTTGAACTTTGCTATTTTTATAGCATACGCATATTACGCTAGGCCGTGGTGGTCTAGTGGCTGTAACGCTGGCCTGTCATTCTCGAGGTCGTGGGTTCAATCCCGGTCCCGTACCGATGAGTTTCTTTGGAACTTATGTATGGAATTTCACACCACTGGCTTTTCGATCAAGGAAAACATCGTGAGGTAACCTACATACAAAAGAAAGTCTGCAGAAGAAATTCGATGGTGTGTGTGAATCCACCAACCCGCACTGGGCCAGCGTGGTGGATATGGCCCAATCACCCTTCGTGGGTAGACCTACGTCCTACAGTGGACTATTAAAAAGGCTGTTGCAGTACAGTACAGCATATTACGCATACACGGTACAAGACATTATTACTGTTAAAATCGACTGTTACAAAAATTAATTAGATAGACTACTTACGAATATGTTTTTTATATTACTTTGATGAAAAGTGATAATTAATATTTGGAAAATCATACTCACTCAGAAAAGTTTGTCATTAAAAGCGAAAAAAATTGACAGCAACTAAACAGAACGACATACAACAAATAAAAAACAGTTAAACTATAAATAAAAAAGGATAACTTGTGAACCTACGCAAGCAGTTAAATTCACAACTATGTGGAAAGTTCACACGGAAATGTGAAGTGCGATAGTGGCATCCGCATCCGCAAGGCATAGAGCGTATCAGTATTTTTCACCACGAAAAATATTTTTGTTCAGCGATCGTGCGATATCCCACATAGCTGGTTGTAGGGCTGGCAACTTGCTTGATTTTTGCTTGCTATTCACCAACAAGATGAGCAAAATGGTTCCATGGTAATAAGCTTCAAGCGTGCCCATGGCAGTACGTAGGTACGCACTAATATGCGTTCATAGTCCGTTTATAGTGCGTATGAAAACTGTGTGAAACTTTTTCTGTGTTGCGGTAAAATGTTCGAAAAAATATGATCTTCTTTGATTAAAAGTACTTATTTTGTAGTTGATTAATCAACTAATTATATTTAGCTTTCGCCTACGTTGCGGTTTTTTTATACAAAATAATACCATAAAAGTTGGCGAGATTTCGCGGAAAGCCCAATAACCTAGAAAAATACTGGAAGCAATTTTACTTAAGCAATCTTTGTTTTCTAGGAATCATGGACGGACCAGTATTTTGGTAAAAATAAGTTTACCTTCAATCTAATGTCTCGTCGTTCTTTACGGTTCTCTGAAAAACTGGTCAGAAAAACATAAACTAAAAGTACTTGTTCACGGAATAGTTATAAATACCAGCTTATGCTACAGAGTATAATTTTATGACACACCTTAGTAGACCATTACCTACTTAGTTTGGGGTCAGAGATCTGTAATATATTTAAAAAATATATTACGATTATGAAATTGTTTATTATGAAATTTTACATACGGTAATAATAAATTATTTGCCAATTTCCACCATCATTATCTCAATGTCGGATTATAAATATAAATAAAGACTGAAAGTTTCGCGTATTTCTATGCTTATAAATTTATTCTAGTGTGACTACCAGTGCTATTACTTTTAGTAACGCTGGCAATGTTAAATCTCCTTTGTAATAGGTAATTTTCTTCCAATCTTCATTATGTACTGCAGTGACAGTGCCAATTTTTTACAGCACGTTTGTTTGTTACATTCCTGTAATTATTTTAAAGCATGGTAGGTACAAAGTCTGGACCTACGGTAAAATATTTTCTTCCGACAGATATTCGAAGTATTCAAAAATGTTTTTAAGATTTCGAATACTAGTATTCCGAACGCGGTACATCTCTGTAACTGAATCTTCCTACGCCTATATCTCGACTAGCTCTAGACTGATTTATTTCATACTTAAAAATCTTGTTAGGATTTAGATACGCAAAAATATTGCCTAATATTATCGAAATCGGCTAATAATCTAATAAATAGCGCGACGGCAAATTGCTCCTCTTTTCAAAGGAAAATGCGACCAGTTGAGGGAAATCAACATCTTGACACAAAAAAAACAAAATCGTCGACTTATAACGGAGACGTTTCTCACTTCGTTCGCTCGGTCAATAAGTTTGAAAATTCGAAATAGGAAGCAAGCATGTAGCAGCCCTATACAAGAGGCATGTGCGAAATTCGTTAATCAGCGGCAAAGCTGTGCGCACGCCAATCAGTGGCGCGCACCTTTCAGCGTATTGTGCTTCCACGCTGACGTTCTGCCGGAATCCTCTTTGTGCCAGAACTTTGGATGTACGAGCCAACGAGAATATGGTATTTTTAAAAGGACACATTTGTTAAAGCATTTTATTATTGTTATCGGCCTTATAATAGGTATCGGCCTTGTCACAGTGCAGTACGATTTTTTTCACTGTGAAAAGAGTTGGGCCCAACTCTTTTCTACGTGGTACTATAGTACTTTTGGCAAACCTACGTGGTACTATAGTACCACGTAGGTTTGCCAAAAGTGGCTGCTTAGACTTCACATAATGTAATTAAATTATCCTTAAAACGTGGTCAGCTCGTAAATATATGGAAGACTTCTTAAGAGATCTTTCTTTACTATTTGAAGCTAGTAACTGCGGTTTTCTTTAAAAATAATTGTGCATACTATTAACTTAGGATTCGGATCTTGCATTTATAGAACAAAATACTACAGATTCCAATAAGTGTAACGTAACTTAATTTAAAAAAAAATACAGTTGCAAATGCTTTTTGCATAAAAAGGCAACGTGTCTGTATTCTTTACGAGTATCTGTCCAGGTGAAGGGTCAATTTTTGCCAATGTAAACGTAATTAACTAGTATGACGAGTAAACTTTCAGCTCTGGCTTTTATCTCACCCTTTAGCCAATAAAATGAGACAAAGTTCAACGCGATCCAATTCAGATTCCTCTTAGATCCTGTGATGTGTAGCTCTCGGATCCGTGTAGCTTATTTGCAACCTCACAAATCACAATCGTATTGTAGCTCTCAGGATACAAATACATCGACCGATTTTGATCCACAATTTGACTCATCTCGTTGATAGACGACTATTACTTCAGCTACCATCAGTCCTGATTTGATTTGCCCACTGTTAGGAATTGTTTCTATTGCTTTCAACTAAACTGTTTTGAAAATATCTTGCTTTACATGAATAAACCCTTTACTACCTACTCGTACTAAACGATTGGCTTCTTCCTTCATAATGCGGACCGCCAGGGATTGGAATGCTCTGCCTCCGTCATTGTTTCCACAATTGTAACCACAATATGCGAAACGTCTCGAGAAAGTACATATTTTTTGAGCCTATTACATCAGTTAAAATAAAATAAAAACCCTCCAATTTTTAAAAATTAATTTTGAATTTCTTAGGAAAAATTAATATATTTGACATAATAAGTAGATTATTTCTTGCACCTCCGATTAAGCAACCTTGAACAAAAGCACTTTTAGTATTTAGACCCAATTCTTAATGATTTTTTTGAAATATTGCTGTAATGGATGCACCAACTTTTTATGAATACTGTAATTTTAGCAAAATATGACATACGAGTAAATATGGATGAATCAGGTAATAATGCAAGTAATAGAACGATAGAAGCACATTAATATGGCCTAAACCGAAAAAAATGTGAGCTGTATTTCAATTTTCCATCCAAAATATTTTTATCATTTAAAAAAAATGGAGGCATGGAGAAATACAAATTAAGTAAATATTTTTGAGAAACCCATAAAGCAAGCTTTGAAACGATGCATTTATCATTTTGGTTAGTTTTTTCTCTGAATATAATACCACTTGTGGACCTCACCTTTACGAATTGCTTATCACAGTAAAAGCTCATTGAGATAAACGTAGTGTCAGAAACAATAGGTACAGGCAAAGATCTTTAACAAGCACAAGGTCTTTGGGTACAAGTAAAATAGTTTTATGTATAATTATAATATGTTTTTCTGTATATGCATAATTTCTAACAGTGTAAATAGTAAAAATTTCACATGCAACTCTCACATAATAGCGGTATTATTACAAGCACCATTATTTTAATTAAACTATTAACCCAAACTAACAATATAAGCATTAACATGAAATTAACACACAACCGCAATATAAAAGGGATAATAGTTATTACGAGTAGTATTATTTAAATGGAAATTGTGTATTTTGTGCTTAGTCGTAAATTGATAGTGACTATTTTTTATTCAGTTGCAGCTGTTTACTACTTTTTACCCGACTTTCAAAGATGGGAATGTTCACAGTTAAAATATATTTTATATTGGAGGTTGCTTTGTAAAGTGCATGGAATTTTAAAAATATATCAGGTCACCATTATCGACTAAGCTCCAAGGAGCACAACGAGCTATGGAGAGGGTTATGCTCAGTGTCTCTCTGCGAGATCGAATCAGAAATGAGGAGATCCGTAGAAGAAACCAAAGTTACCGACATAGCCCTGCGGATTGGCAAGTTGAAATGGCACGGTGCAGGGCACATAGCGCGGAGGATGGGGTCGAAAGTTTTCAAGTGGAGAACACATACCGGCAAGCGCAGCGTAGGACTTCCACCCACAAGGTGGACGGATGACCTCAATAAGAAGGATCACCGAAGGATCACGTTGGATGCTAGCCGCTAGTAACCGGTCTTATTAGAGATCCACAGGGGAGGCCTATGTCCAGCAGTGGACGTCCTATGGCTGATGGATGGATGGATTATTGACAACATTTACGATGGAATCAATTGTAAAACTCGGACAAATCAGATGTTCCATATAAAAGTTCATTAACCAGCGACAAATTGCATGAAGCAGCTGATTTTTTACGTAATTCTGTAATTGGTCTCAAGGTAAAAGTTGTTCACAATTACAAGCATATAACTACACCTCTGAAAATTTATTGTACTTTGCAAGATAACCTTCGAGCAAATATCGACACCTAATTAGTGCTTGTAACCGAGCACTTTTGCACAGATGCACGATTGTGACTTTATAGATATTTGCTCGAAGAAGATAACACATTGAATATTCATGTGTCGAAATATCTGCTCCAATTGTGGCCAATTTGTGTTTCATTAATAAAAAATAAAAGACTTGCAAAATAACAATGTCGTACAAACAATTATAATTTTATTACGGTGGTTATTTTAACCAGCTTTGATAACACATGACAAAATTCATTTACTTATGCGCTTCCATTGCTTAATTTAACCATAAGCTACCTATATAATTTTGTGTACTTTAGACGTAGTAACTTAAGAAGAAGAAAATACTGAACTTAATGAATGTGATACATAACTATTTTTAATGAAGTTTTGATTTAATTTAACGAAAATGTGGTGGGTATGTGTCTACAAGTATTACAAATATTATGATTAGTTGTAGCAGTAGGTAAGATTCCAATTAAGTATTATTTATTAAATTATAAGCCCTGTATTACTTAAATAAGTTTGTTTGTAGGCCGAGTGGCTAACCCGGGTGTCAGAGTTTTCAAGCCCCCTGAAGGCCTCTGGCATGGCTAAACGGTTAAATTAACCAGGATCTACAACTTAACATGTCATTGTCATTCGAACCACGGTAGCGCTAAGTTGAAAATACTACCGGCTGTCACCCATCCGAACACTGGCCGTGTTGGACGTTGCGTAACTTCGGTGATCGCTGACAAACACCTAATCTAGTTTGATTAGGTGTTATGAGCGATATAAGCCCTGTATTGAAATCACGTAAGTAAACAGTAGGTAAATGATTATATAAATTATACAGATAATAAATAGGCTGTAACAATTTTAGAGCACGTTATGCGGTTGTAACAATGTGCTGCCAAACACACAAACCGCAGGTGGATAAATTTAATATGGGAGAAATTCATTAACCATTATATTGCATTTTAAATACCTACTAAACGTGGTGATACAAAAGTTTGTACTTGGCTCTTTTTTTAGCCGACTGCGAGAAATATTCCGTCTTAAACACATACGAGTAAGTTTACGCACGCTTTAGACAATGTTTAACAGTACAAATTGCACAGTTAAATAGTGTTTAAAGCGTGTTTAAATCTTTTGTACTGTAATACCTTGTCTACAGCGTGCGTAAAACTTTTGACTATAACACGGTAAAGGTTTGGGTTGTTTCTAAAAATTACTAAAAATATGAATTGAATAAAAAAAAATGTGGCATTTCGCTCAAGACTTCATCATCATCATCATCCACAGCCTTCTTTATCCCACTGCTGGGTATAGGCCTCTCTCTTATAGTGCCATCTTTGACTCGACTTGACTGTGATTAAAATTTTTGTCAATGAGTTTAGCTATATCTCCATAAGATTTGTTATCTAATCCCAAACATTCTATATAGTAATATCCAAAGTCAACTGATATTTGTAATAAAATCCCATAACAATAACATAGCTTGCAAATGTGATAAACCAAAATAATCCATAACACAGATAGCTCATACAAAATTCATAGATGTAATATCTGTGTTTATAACTAAGCAACGATTCTTTTGTGGCCACTTCCAATACATTATAGGAAAAATACGATCATAAAACAAAAGTGTAGTAAAACTCCATCTAATGGAGTGAACCTAATCCGTTCCGAGCAATTCCAGTTATCGTAAGAACGAATATATAGGGCGATCTTATCCGAGGCGAAAACTGGCAAACTTCAACACCTAAGGATTGACAAATGGATTTAAAATGTCGACGTTAAACAACGGTTTTTAAATAGATCAGTGACTTTATTAACTACAACGAAATGAAATAATAAATATTTAAGCTAAAACCACCCAATCTACTGCATTAAACACAACTGGCTTAAGCACCTAAACGAAGTACAAAATAAAACCGCGGTTTTGAAGTTTTCTCTATGGGAGGACGGTATAACCACAGAGAAAACTTTAAAACCGCGGTTTTATTTTGTACGTCGATCAGGGGCTTTATTCGCAGACCATGAAAAGTCTATCCCATTGCTAGGTAGCAGCGTGTCCAGCATGCTGGCAGCATTACCAAGCTGAATGGCAAAACCGCGATTCTATCGGACACACGTTCGCTACATTTGTTGACAATAGTTGACATGTTTGAAGTAAGTCCAGCAGTAGGTGAGTTTGAGATATATGTTTACAACTATGTTATATCTATCACCAACGAGAGAAATGTTTGTGCTTATCAGTGTGCAACACAGTGGGCCACGTTTGGTAACTCCGTTAGAACTGCACCTTTATGTTACTGCAGTAGAGCTATATATAATAGATTTGTATCGGCCGATCAGCCAGCATTGAAGAAATAGATATTGTCTTCAAATTAGCTATCTCAGAGGCCCATAGGCGGCTTAAGCAAGATTGTTTAAGCTGCCTAAAGGCCAACAGAGGCACATAGCTATCTGGCCTTTAAGACCGAGATTTGTACGGTACCGAAGAAACGGCAAAAAAGCAAGTACACACCGAATTTATACTTAGGCAGATACTTAGAAAATATTCTAAACAAACCTATCTAGTAATACTAAAACGAGTCCTATAGTATACTGATGGAACTTATTTGTCAAGATAAAAGATACGAAACTCAGAAAAATTCTAAGTAAAAGCTTTGTTGACTGATTTGGAAAAATAACCCAGCCATTGAACTTACGTAATATTTCCTTGTTGTTATAACTAGAAGTAGAACTCATTGAATAAACCCACTGAACTAGAATTTCTATTCCTATTGATCACAATTCAAAGAAATTCTGTATTTCCTTACAAACTGTTCAATAAGACGACTTTTAAATAAAAATCATGACGAATCAAATTCTAAAATTCAATCATAATAAAGCTCGACAGATAAGAAATCACAATTGGAGCCAATTTCATCCATTTTGGTGCTTTTAGCTTTGAAAGAACCATTTGCATTAATTTGTACTAAGTGGGTTCGGACAAATCTTCGTCACGCTCTCATAGCATCATTCCAGATTTTTCAGCGACGAGTTGTTTTACGATATTTTATTCAAGAATTCAGCTAAATGACTACACTTTTCTGGCGTCAGAGGATTGTGTTTGTAAAGGGGATTTTATTCGCAAAAGTTCGTCTCCTCTCGCAGTTTCACATCAATAAAGACAAAAAAATCACAAAATTCGAATTACTTAAATTTTTAGAAACTAAAAACGAGTACAGTAATTATTTTATATATTTCGTAATATTTTTTTGTTTATAAACGTATTTCTTAAAGATAAAGAAAACAGGAGAGGGAAGACCACAGAAGGCTTTCTTACATTAAATTAAAGACAAGATAGATATCTCGTGTCCATGTCGTAAGTAAATGTAGGTAGAAATTCTGTCAGTCCTCGGGTAGCTCTTGTCAGTTCGGTAGAGCATCTTGCTCTACCAAAAAGAGCTTAGCGTTTAAATTTTTAAACAATGAAATTTCTTTCGTAATTTAGTGAAGTAGGTCAACAACAACGAAAATTGTATTTCCATCTACAGTCATATCTATTTAGTAAAATCAAAAGATATCAGAATCAGCATTTTTTAGGGTTCCGTATCCAAAGGGTAAAAACGGGACCCTATTATTTTAATACCTTATCTAGAATATGATAATTGTAATGTTTTTTAAAATTCAATGCCTATGTACTCAAACTCGCAAATGTTTCGGTGAGAAAACTGTAGGTATTTAGCCCGTTAGCCGGTTGAAAGAACTTTAAGAAGTATTGTGGATAAATAATACAAGCAATCCTATTTCTAAGCCAAAATAATACCTAAGTCTGGAAGTCACGCTCACTGAAGTTTTACTTCATCAATATTCTGGATTTACATGTCTGTTTTCTGTTACGCAAGGTGATTATGAAAGCTTTGTATTAATTGGAACTTGGAACTGTTGGCATTTGTTCAATTTCAGAACATCAAAGGACTATAAATATACGGTGTGTTTACTTGTTCAGTCATATAACAAATCACTTAGAATCTAGGTACCTATTGTATAAATAGAGTGAAATGTGCCTTTATTATATTACTCAGTTACAGTTTCAGTTTTATTACTACTGACGATAAGTATCTTTTTCTTAAGCTTGTCCTTCGAAAAAGGCCTCCTTTAAAGCTTTTGAAGTCTTCTTATCTTTCTTGATACCCATTCTACGCCATTCATTGTTGGTTACACTTTTACGTACACTTTACAATAAATTATAGTACATTCAATTCAACATACAACACAAAAATTACGTATCCATTTTTCACCTGAAATTTTGTTTGTGTTAGTTTAAAATCCGCGAACATGCAGGTAGAATACAAACAAACATCCATTTTGACTTCATTTATGTTTAAGAATGTTTTAATTGAAAGAAAAATTAATAATAATAAGAATGTTTTAACTCTAAAGTGTACTAATTGGCTGAAGTGGCTAGCTTTTTACATAACAGTTACTTCAAGTTGGCGTTTATAAATACTAACGTGTATTAAATATATATACCAAAAAAGAAACAAAACGAAAAGGAGCATATAAATCAGACTCTTAGCTAGCGAAAAAAAAGTTGAGATGTTAACTTAAAGTTATAATTAGAAAAGTGTCTCAAACTTTTTAAAAGCTTTTTACCCCCTACGGGTAGAGGTAAATGCCTCCACAAGAGATTGTTTGAACTTTTCAATTAGGTACGTATCGAATGTCGAATGAAGTAGCGAATACGGGTACTTTTCGACTTGTACTTGCTTGCCAACAAGCTTTTTTAATATCCGCCAAGTAAAGTAAGAAAGTAAGTTAGTTCGTATAAGCCGTGTGGCTAGCCCTGGTGTCAGAGTTTCTAGGCCGCCTGAAGGCCTCTGACATGGCTTAACGGTTAAAACAACCGAGACCTACAATTTACCGTGTCATCCGAGCCACGTCACGGTAGCACTCAGTTGGAAAATGCCACCCGTGGTCACCCATCCAAATACTGACCGTGCGTAACGTTGCTTAATTTCGATGATCGCTGACAAATAGTCAAACTACGCTTCGAGCGCTACCGTCAAATTAGTTGTGTATTTCCGTCATCGACTTGGCGTTTTTCTGTTTGATTGTTGTTGTTACGCGGCTCTTCTACTCATCTAAAATTCATTATAATTTATCTCCTTTTATTGCAGATTTTTCGCATATTTTTGCTTGTGTGTGATTATGTATTTCGTCTTTTCAAACAATTTAAACTATTTTCATCCCTCGTTTCATATCCCTACTCACTATTTTATATTTTTTTCTCGCTTCATTTAGTATCTAGAGTATGTATATGTACAGCATAAATCAATGAATCGATTAAGTAAAGTGCGTTAATGTGGTTCATTTAATACATTACTTTTGTTTTATAGATATTGGAAGCCACGCCAATTTACGCTAATCTACCTAGACTAGAGCTTGGCAAAAAAGTCTAAAAACGGAACGACTTTTATCACTCATTGCATATTCTAACAAAATCCAGAAATAATATCATGGGGTTGATAGTAATTAAAGCGATTTGCTTAGGTTGTGGCGCCCCCCCCGAGGCAGGCGTCTTGCACACGACCGCCTGCCTCCATAAGGGGAACTCTGGGTGGTTGGGCTTGGGGAAGCCCGCCATCCGTTTGAGAGTTCCCCGAGACTGCACGATGTGCTCTGTGTTTCAGCACATCGTAGCAATGCCGGGTGGAGCTCCCTAGGGGTTGAGCTCCCCGAGGAGGGTCCGGTAGCGGACAGCGCTGTTGGGGCCGCGGAGGAGTGCGTAAGCGTGCCCGCAGCCCCGACACATATAGCGCAGTGGCGGAAACACCCCAGGTTTTTAGTGGGTATGCCACCGATTAGCGGTGGAGACTCCCACATAACCACCGGCCTCCCCAGGTTTGGTGGTATCCATAAAGGATTTTCCTTGGTCAAAAAAAAAAAAAAAAAGAAAAAAAAAAAAAAAAAAAAAAAAAAGGTTGTGGCGCCCCCGTTAATTTAGTGTCTTTTTTAAATATACAGAAAGGAAAAAAAAAGAAGCGACTTAAAACTAGTGCAACAAAGGGCGGCCTTATTGCTTATAGCAATCTCTTCCAGGCAACCCTTTCATCTAGAGAGGAATTAATAAAAATAGAAAAAAACGGAGTGAGTAGCAAAAGAGAGTAGACAAAAAAAAAAAAACTTATTACAAATAATAAATACTTACATAACAAGCTAAAATTCGAATACGTATATCCTAATACATAAATAAAAATAATATAAGATACACTAATACATACAATTTGATATAAATAAAAATTATATAGCAATTAAATAGAATAAACTTTAACAACATAACTACTGCGATGGCACCTGTGAAAGGTAAAGCTTTTTAACGCTTTCCTTAAAAACAGCAATAGATGGGGCTTTGCGTATTGGAACAGGCAAAGCATTCTACAATTGGACAGCCCGAAAAGCAAACGACTTGCCATAGAATGTTTCAGAGCGCGCAGAGGGAGACATGAGAGTGAGATTATCTCGAGATCTAAGGGGAATAGAATGGGAGGAGTGCCAATAACAAAAGCAATCTTTTAAGTAGCGAGGGGTGGCAGGATTAAATAAGATGTTATAAAGTAAAGAAAGAATGTGAGCATTCCGTCGAAGGCGAATAGGCAACCACTTGAGCTTATTGCGGAACTGAGACACGTGGTCATATTTGCGTAAGCCGTATATGAACCTTATGCAATAGTTTTGAAGCCGCTCAAGTTTGTCTAACTGGTCCTCGGTAAGATTGAGAAAGCAGGCATCAGCGTAGTCAAGAATAGGAAGGAGAAGTGATTGTGCGAGCGCAACTTTGGTAGCAGTTGGTAAAAAATTCCGAAGTCGTCTTAAGGAACCACCAGACGCGAAAAGCTTGCAACTGATGGTCTTCAAGTGTACGTCCCAGCTTAAAGTGCGGTCAAACATGACACCAAGATTTTTTACAGAGTCGCTGTAAGGTATGACGGTTCCATTAAAAATAACATTTGGAAGATTAGCCCAATCAATTCTGGATACCATAAAAGAACTACCTATTATTATTGCTTGGGACTTAGCAGGGTTGACTTGCAAGCCAAATGATTTGCTCCATTCGATGATTTTGTGCAGATCAGTATTAACAGTGGAAATGGCAGTGTTCAAATTATCGAGAGGAGCTTGAGAATAAATTTGGAGATCATCTGCATATAGGTGGTAGGAAGAAGTTAGGCACTTGGAGATAGAGTTAATGAAGATTGCAAAAAGAAGAGGAGATAAAACGCCACCTTGTGGTACGCCAGCTGTGGTATTACACCAAGAAGAGACAGTGTCTTCGAGGCTAATACGCTGCCGGCGACCATACAAGTAACTGTGACCATAGTGCGGCAAATTAAAAAAAAATATCAGCTTGTCAGCCCCATAATGAGCACGAAACACGTTTTTCCTTCTCAATTTGCCGACTAGCAAGCCGATATTTCTTAAAGGAGATATTGCAAATATGCATAGAAATTGGGCCAATAAAGGGTACAGTATTTCATAATTTGCTTTGTTTCTTTCGCAAAATGATTTTCCCTTTATTTTTTACAATAACAGTGTCCATTAAAAGTAATTTCGTGTATTCGGGTATTAAGGTTACATGTGACCAAAATGTCAGTAATTCAATGACTGAACAAAAATCAAATTGGAAAATGTGAAATTACTCATAAATTAAGCATTTGATGCGGTTGTTTTACTCTGCGCATTTATTTATCATAGTTTAACGGATTTTTTGAGCTAATGTACCTGGTCAGAGCCCATTTTGCATTATCTTCTTTCAGCGTTCTTTCAGTATCAATTTTTATTAGCCATACTCATTATTTAATAAGAATTTACCTTACCATTTGAAAAATGAAAGAGAAATTTTTGGATAAAAATATTTAGTTTTAATTTCCGTTAAATATCCCGTCAGCCGTTAGAAAGATTTTTCTCGTTTTCAACGTACCCAAATCTGCTAGATATGACGGGAAATCCGTTAAGTTGGCAACGCTGTTTGTCTTTGGAGATTTGACATCGGTATATTGGCGCATTTCAGATAGTTAACCGACTTCCAAAAAGGAGGAAGTTCTATGTTCGTGTGCATGTTTTTTTTGTGTATGTTCATCGATAATTTCGCCAATTGTGAACCGAATCGAAAAAATCTTTTTTAGTTCGAAAGGGTTTACTTCCGAGGTGGTCCCATTTAAATTTTACAGAAATCGGCTGAGCCATTTTTGAAAAAACCAACAATAATGTAAGCAATTCGAGCGAAAAATCCGAATTTTGTACACGATGAACATCGATAATTTCGCCAATTATGAACCGAATCGATTTTTTTTTAAGTTTGAAAGGGTATACTCCCGAGTTGGTCCCATATAAATTTTACAGAAATCGGCTGAGCCGTTTTTGATAAATCAAGAATAATGTGAACAAGTCGAGCGAAATATGCGAATTTTGTACACGATGGAAGGCGGTTTTGCCATTTTTTGTGAAAAATAATTATTTGAGTAAATTTTTAAACCAAGAAGACCAGACTCGCGATCTTACGTTAATATACTTTTGTACGCCTCGGAAACGTGGACATAACGAGATATAGAGAAGAAGATAGCTCTGGAGATGTTAAGCTGGAGATTTTAATACATATTTTAAATTATAAAATGTAAACGTTAAGTTAGTGAGTTCGTATAGGCCGGGTGGCTAGCTCTGATGTCAGAGTTTTAAAGCCTGAAATCTTCTGCCTTGACTAAACGGTTAAGACAACCGGGGCCTAGAATTTAACGTGTCATTCGATCCACGGTAGCGATCAGTTGTAAATGCCACGCTTGGTCACCCAACCAAATACTGACCGTGCTAAACGTTGCTTAACTTAAACTTAGTCAAATTACACTATGAGCGCTACAATCAATAGATTCAATAGATCAAGAGATCAATATTACTGTCTTGTTTATTACAAACAATCACTAGGTCGAGCTTAGTTACTGCCAGTTTAATAACCGATTTATTGTAAAACTTATTGTTTTACTTGCGTTAAACATAAATATATTAAATTAAAAATTTAAAAAAACCCCCGACACAAAAACACTTCAACAAACATTTATAGAATTTTGGTTCTTCTATCCCCACTTTAACCCACCATAACTCTTAAACGGCTCAATCGATTTTTATAAAACATAGCTAAGAACACTCTCGATTAAGTCTCCTGTCATCCAAAAAAAACTAAACTGAAATCGGTTCAGTGATTCGGGCGCTATGATGCTACAGACAGACAGACACACAGACAAACAGACACGTCAAACTTATAACACCCCTCTTTTGCGTCGGGGGTTAAAGATTTATCATTAATTTAAGACGTTGAAACAAAAACAATGTTTAACTTTAAGAAACAGCTATTAGATATTCTAATAAATTTAGTTTATTTTTTTCGTCGTTCAAATATGTTTACGCATTCATGACAACATTCCGTGATTTTATTAAATAGATTTTTTTTATGCATTTTGGTTTTGTCAGCTTCATTAAGTTGGTATTTAAATATGCTTTTGTATTCTCTGTTTGTAGGTCTGGATCTCATTATGGCGAAACAAGGCGATGTTAGGAATAAATAATCTAAAATTCCCTAGTGAGTTTTATAAGCAGAACAAACTTTCTTAAACCAAGTTATTTCTCGTAATACACCAAGAAAAGTTTTGCTGATGGCTGCAAGTCCATTGTTTGCACTACTTATGCTCAGAACTGAGTAATAAGCTAGCAATTCTCCGAACCGTAGACCCCACGAACACAACTCTTTAACCGAATATTCATAAACCGAGATATATGTTTATCACTATCGAGATATAGGACTCCCTCTTGACCGATATGATTCATAAACGCAAATTATTTTAGAATTTACATACTAAACTATCTTCCCATTTTTTGATCAACATGGTGGCCAAATCAACTCTAATTACTAGTATTCGTTCTTAGCAGTGGAACTAAAGCATAACAGCATAATAAAGGGCCAAAAGTGATATGATTTTATAAGTCATTTTACAACGTTGTATCGTCCAATATGAAACTGGTCATGAAAAGCATCTCAATTGCTAAATGTTTACACAAGGTCAAGTTAACGCAAAATTTTCTGGACAGCGTCAGCTCTAAATCAGAACTTTCTTTATATAATCTATCATGATAACCCAACAAGTATTGTTTGCTAAACAACCCTCGTTATCCATGCATCAGTCCCCGGTGTTTGTTACATTTTACAAACAATATTAACACATTATCTCACATGAACAGTCTATCCCAAGTGATCAAAATGTCATCCCTCTCTCAAAACGTGTGGCAAACTCCATGAAAACATCCTCGGTAACTGATTTACGTACACTGGAGTGTAAGTTGGTGTTATTTTAGGACTGTAGACTCGAAACTTTCTTTTATTGACTTTTACCTTGCGTGGCCGTGAATTTATAATACGAGTATTACGTAACGGGGATTCAATTCTCGGAAGTAGCAAGTTGATTGATTTGATTCTTACTGAGTTTGTTTGTTAAGTTGTTATGCATCAGAAAAGAACACAATAGCTTTAACAAATAATGAAACGAATCCCGCGAGTAATATTAAAAATATGTATTTTCGTGATAGTGATCTCTGCTAGGTACCTATTTATATTATTTCTGAACAAAAGATCAGAAATATTTATTTCTCGCGATAGAAATTGTTAATAACATCGTACGTATCCGTTGTCTATCCAAACAGCTTGTATTTTCTTTTTCTCTCAAATAAAATAGGTATTGTACGACAGAACATGACAAAATCAGCCGGTATTGTTGATTCGGTCAACATAGTCGAGCCACGGACGAGCCGCGGCGTGGCCCACTACAAATCTTGTCATCATCAAAATTGCTGCCAATACTGACTCTGCTGGCTATTTGGTACATTTTAGTTGCAGTATGAAGACAGTATGAAATCTCAAACCAATTTTTAAAAGCTTAACGCAGGTGTGAACGTTTAACTAGGCCACACAAAAACAATAACCTCTTATCTACCTCTACCTCTAAATATTATCCGATTTGAGTGTTTTTTTTTTTAATGCAATCTAGACTTCAATCTCTAAGGTAAGGTAAGGTCTTAGTTCATACAGTTTTTTCAATGACTTTGAAGTTATAAGCCTCTAAAAGGCCATCATTTTAACGAAAAAAATTTCAAACAGTATACCGAAACTAAAAACTTTTCTGAATAATATAAGACATAATTATGAGCGTGCAATATTTCTTACTCAAGCGATTTACATCAAAAACATAACATTTCGTTACGATTTAAGGGGCGAAATGAGCTTTCTTCTGGAACGTTATTTTATCAAAAAACTACTTAAAGTTCTCTCGATGTTCAACAGAAAACGCGAAAACAGTGGTCGATTCAGTCCTCTTAAGAAAAATTGGAAACATGTATAAAACTTTGGCGCAAGCTGTTGTACCTGAAATACTAACTAGAAATATTTGTATTGCTTATATGATATAGTGAATGTGTTTAGTGTTATATCCCAGAGTACCTATTTTAATCATCTTCATCTTTGAGATGAAAAGAAAATCTCCTATAACTTTTCACAAATGATTTGCTCCGACATTATCTATTATTGTTCTATATTTATGACGTCTCTTATTTTATTGCAATACAGATCTTTTGGGCTTAAGTCTTTTTTAGTAGGCATATTGAATTTATGTTTTCTAATAGTGATGAAAACGTAACAAAATACTAATCTAATTGATTGACCTAATGAAGATAACTTACAGCAAATAGGTGGAGATTATGCTACTGTCACACTGTAAACTTTGCTTTTCCCTCGCGCACGTAACCTTTGAAACAAATACAACATTTTGAACTTTATCACAACGAGCTAAGGCGTCGATATTCTAGCACGAATGTACCCTGCTTACCTACTGATTAAACATGCTTCATCATGTTCGGTTTAGATGAAATATTGGCTCTCTAAATATTGATATAACGAATATTGGTTTATGTTCTAGTTTGCGTGCAAATATTGTTTGGAATTTTCATTAAAAACAGATGCATTTACTTATTTAATGTTATGTTTTTCAATAACAGTTTAATCATTTTATCACAAATGAGGAGATCTGTTTATTTGGATTTAAAATGAGATCTGTATTTTAACTAAGGTATCGGTCAAGTCAAACTTCATAGCGTCTATGAACACAAGGCGAGTAGACTAGTGAAAGTGGCAGTGGAAAGGACGCGGAACAGTTAGCTGACAGAGCAGTACAGTTCACGCATGAAGATCGCACGCACTAACAAGTACAGCATAATTATTTTACCCATGAGGTAGACATGTGAATTAACAACTATCAAGGTGTCTAAGTGCGACATTTTCCAACGGATTCATTGTCGATATGATTTTTATTTTTAGAGTGCTTTCCACACTAGATTTTATCTCAAAGAGTTATCTTTGTGATAAGCATTTCAAAAATCTGAGGCGAGTCTCCTAGGAGGCGAGCTGGCTCAGTTGGTTAGAGCGTCGGGCTAGTGATCCGAAGGGGCAGGTTCAAATCCTGCGTTCGCTTCAGATTTTTGAAATGCTTATCACAAAGATAACTCTTTGGGATTCATTGTCCACCCTCAAAGTAGGTACTCTGCGTGTTCATACTGCGAACAGGGACGAAATTTTACATAAACAACGTTGATGTTAACTTTATTATGGGAACTACTAGAAATAGTTGAACGTAAACCGTTTCCAGTCGGTTTGACTGAAAAATTAGTGAAGTATATAATTTGGCTTAGTAGGTATATAGGACACACAACTAGCATCATTTTAAGTAAAAATAACAACAAAAATAAAAAAAATACTCGTAATATTATTTTTGTTACGTCTTTGAATAAAAAGCAAAGGACGATTTCCTAACATTGTGAAGTTATGAGCGTATTTTTTCCCGCCGGGTGATAGTTAAATTAGCATACAGTGAGATAACTTACATAATATCGCGTAGTATGTGAATTCATTTGAGAAATTAGATCATTTTTAACAGAGTAAATATGCAGGATCTTATGTACATACGAGTATAACTAATCAACAATAGGCTACTTAGGAACATTGCAAATTAAATTTAAATTACTAAGTATTTATTTTCTCATTTTTAGGGTTCCGTACCTCAAAAGGAAAAAACGGAACCCTTATAGGATCACTTTGTTGTCCGTCTGTCCGTCTGTCAAGACCCTTTTTCTCAGGAACGCGTAGAGGTATGAAGCTGAAATTTATATCAATTACTCAGGTCTACTGTCCCTTGAAGCTGTGAAAAAATCAAACTTCTAAGCCAACGCAATCAAAAGATACAGCCGTTTATGCCGCAAATTTTGAAACTCGCAAGTACTCGCAAGGGAATCAAAACCTAAAGGGTACTTCCAGTCGACCTAGAATCTTGAAATTTGGCATGAAGCAACGTTTTATAGCACACATAAAGGAAAAATTCCGAAAACCTTAAATTTTTAGTTACATTACAAAATATATATTTTTTAATAAATATAAACTTATTACTTTTTTTGTCGTAATGAACGAACTTTGTAAACCTTGCAGGTTTGTACGGAACCCTCGGTGCGCGAGTCCGACTCGCACTTGGCCGGTTTTTTTGTCGTTATTTGTATTTACTATTTAGTCGTACTTAACCGAAAATATTAACAGCACTACACCACCCTTAGTTTCATGTTGCGTAGGCGTACGTAGCTACGTAGCCAATAGTTCTACGTAACTTTGAGTCTACGTGATGTCTACGCTACAAACATTCACTAATCGAGTTAGCACAAGTAAAGAAAAGGTAAAGAAAATTTCACTTAATAGTAAAACAAAGCAATAAGTAGTTGGTCAATAATTATGTACGAAAGTTTTTAATGTTATAAGAATAATAATCAGTGCATCACTGTCACGTTTCACTTTAATTAAAATGAAAAAGGCGTAATCCATTTTTAGGGTTCTGTACCCAAAGGGTAAAAACAGAACCCTATTACTAAGACTCCGCAGTTTGTCTGTCAGTCTGTATGTCTATCTGTCTGTCTGTCTGTCCGTCCGTCTGTCTGTCTGTCCGTCTGTCTGTTACCAGGCTGTATCTCAAGAACCGTGATAGCTAGAAAGCTGAAATTTTCACAGATGATGTATTTCGATTACCGCAATAACAAAAAATAAGGACAAAATAAATATTCAAGGGTGGCTTCCATGCAACAAACGTGATTTTTTTGCAGAGGGTTTATTATTACGGTTTATTATTTATGTATTATTACTGTACGGAACCCTTTAAGCGCGAGTCCTACTCGTAATTAGCCGATTTTTTAAGATACTTTGAATTCTATGCGCAAATACTATGTAATTTAACAATTTTTTTTGTAGAACTACTGTCTAAATATTCTGTTCAGTTATACTGTGTCATAAGGACTCTTATCTTGCATCTTTATTTACACGTAATGGATATTCTTATATATGCTTTATTAAGACTGTCGTGTAAAGGGTGCGAAACATTTTCCTGCACAATTTATATGTTTTTGTTATATTTTACTTCTAAGAAAAGATTGTTCTCATTGATAAAAGTAATTGTATTGAATTCAAATACATTTCTTAACTATAAAAAAATGTGTAATTTCCACCCAGAAAATAATGGTTTTAAATTGTGTTTCTTAATATAATGCTGGTATTACAATGGAGAAATGCAAATAATTCAGTTCCCTAGAGTTTAAACAAAGATGGTAATTTATAACGACAAAGTGACTTAATTGGCAACATTGAATGGACGTCGTCCATTTAGAAGCAACGTCAGTGGGGACCTTTAGTTTAGGATGAAATTAGTCAATGCTTGTTGGAAGTCGCTCGCTACGTAGTATTATTATATATTCTTTGTCGGCGCACCGATAGCGTTTGGAAGAGTTATTGTATAGCGTAGACCTCATTAAAGGTAAGCTACCACTATCACTAAAGAAAAAGCTTATAGACATACGCACGCATTCTCCCTATATTCACTACTAATTGTAATTATGTATTTTTGCTGTGGAAATAAACCAACGGCGCGTAGCTTTGGTCTCTGACTAAACATGAAAAGTCCAAGTTCGGGGTATGCTATGGAGCACAGTATTCTTAGAGTATGGTTAGTTGACCGTATCAGAAACTCAGAATTGTGCTCCGAAACCTATTCTAGAAGTCGGACAGAAGACTTGAAATCTGAAATGGAATTGGGCCGGTCACAACTGCCGCATGCACGAAGTCCTGTGAGCCAAAACCTGCACAATGTGGGCACGTAATGTTACGAGATACCTTGGCTGGCTCAAAAAAGATGGCGAAACGAGCTTGATTCCCACTGCAGTGGATGGAACACCAAAAAGAGGGAAGGGAGGCCTTTGCCCCGCAGTGGAACGATAACGGCTCAAATAATTAATAATAGTCGATGCTTGTACATACTGTACTGTAACAGCTTTTTTTCATAGTCCACTGCAGGACGTAGGCCTACCCATGAAGAGTGATTGGGCCATATCCACCACGCTGGCCCAGTGCGGCTTGTACATACTAAAGACTGATTTGGTTATTATCATACATTTTCATAAAACCGTCATAAGTCATACTTTACTCGTAAAACTCATGTTCTAATTTAGCTCGTAAATATCTTAATACTGAAATTATTTGCTTCGAATCGTCTGAAGCCACAATATGCTAAGAGCCCGTATTTAACGTTGTAACTTGTAAGCCGTACCTTAATGCAATTGCGAAGTTTCAGTAGTAATTTAAATTGCAGGAAAATGTAATTCTCCAGATGTTCATTCGAAAGTTATTACAGTGAAACGAAAGTTTGACTTGGGGAATGTAGACTGGAGTTACTTACATTTTGTGTTACAGCAGGAATGTGTCTCATTGATTCTGTTCAGTGTCGGTTTATTTCTGGGAATTCTTGAGAGCCTCACCAAATAACCAATACTGGTGGCCAACTTGTTAGGTACATGATTGATTGCGTCACCGCTGACTAGATGCGTCATTATTAACTGCCGTATAAGGCTATGTGAAGTGAAGTTCGAGGTAAGTATGTGTCTGTGTGTTTGCCTGTGGCATTGTAGCATTTAAACAAATGAACCGTTTCTGTTCATTTTTAGGGTTCAGTACCCAAAGGGTAAAAACGAGACCCTTTTACTAAGACTCCGCGGTCCGTCTGTCTGTCTGTCTCCAGGCTGTATTTCATGAACGGTTATAGCTAGAACGTTGAAATTTTCACAGAAGATGTATTCTTGTTGCCGCTAAAGCGACAAATACAACAAACAAAAATAAATAAATATTTAATTATGGGGAGCTTTCATACAACAAACCTGAACTTTTAGCCGTTTTTCGATCGATATTAATAACGGTGACAGGTAGATGCTTGAAATATTCACATAATTTTTAGTTAAATAATCACTTCAAAAACAAATAATTAAATAAAATAAAATAAATATTTAATGGGCGCTCCCATAAAAGGAACATTATTTTTTGCTTGATATGTATTAATAACGACCAAAAGAAGATGCTTGAAATATGCACAGAATATTAAGTTGTATATTCCCTACAAAAATAAAAAGTTAAATTTAAATAAAATATATTAAGGGGGGCTTCTGTACGGCCATTCTGTACGGAACCCTTCGTGCGCGAGTCCGACTCGTACTTGGCTGATTATTTTTTTCCTTTAGGCTGATGTATCAAAGTGGTTCTTCGCATTTTTTTTACTTTTTGTTTTAAATAAATCAGACCACGAAGACATTATACGAAGAAGCGATAATTTCATTAGCGGCAGCTGTTGTTGCCGCCGAACTACTTTAAATAAATAAATACAATAAAATATTGTAGATTATGCTAGCTCTATCTAGTAAAAAAATATTGGCAAACTCATACTAGGCAAATACATTGTAGACCAACGAATAAAACACTTCTTAAACTAAAGGTTAGCAAGCAATTTACGAAAGCGCTCTCCCGTACCGTATTCTCTCAAAAATAATTACCCAGAGACTGAGACATGCAAATAAATAACCTCGCCCTTCAAACTTTAAATTAGTTTCCTCAACTTCAGAGCATGCATCATTCTGCATCGCTCTAACTACTTTTATTTATCTAACTGCCTGAGCTAACTCTGTTCCGTAGATAGAATTTAGGATGATGCGTTTATAGCTATTTAAGTTTTGATGAAACAAAACTTTCATATACCATATATTTTACAAAACTCGAAAATATGTCTCTGGGATCTGTTTAGATAGGAAATTCGAAATCCGAAATATTTGTCAAAAAGCACCCTGACTATTTTAACAAAGCTTGTGATAAACGCACAAAATTAGATAGCATATATACCGACTTCAACCGTATACAGAATTCGAATAGTTTGCACGAATTCATGTACATTATTGTTGATTTATCAAAAACGGCTCAGTTGATTTCGATATAATTTAAATAGGACTAACTCGGGAGTATACCCCTTCGACTAAAACTCATGTTTTTCTATCAAAGTCTAACTTAGCAATGCACAGCTCTAGTCCAAACTCTGTGGCTATAAAAATATTCACTAAGTTGCCAAATAATCTAAAAGATATTGATTAAGAAAATTGACATACCCATATTATATGTATAACTATAGAGAACATGTTAATTAAGAACCTCATGTAAATACTATTATTAATATTGATTTATTTTTGTGAATCTTGACAAAAGATTAATTGTTTTTAAATTACTTTTAATGTAATATGTTTTCAGCATTAAAATAAATAAAAAATATTTGATTTTACACTAACAAAATTGACCTGCACTTTTGCCCTTACTATCTTAAGTGGTGTGGAATTACTCGTACATATTTAAAATTTAAGGGACCACTAAAACTTGGTAATGAGATTTTAACTCAAAACTAAAAGAAATATGTAACTTTGGTTTGATGGTAAACACTGGTATAAAAATCTAAGAGTATCAAAGTCTACCAACAACTGGCTCTGTTACTTAAGTGAAACTAAAACACTAACACTTTGTATAGTATCTTATACAAAGTGTTTCTCTTGACGACGCGACCGACAGATTCTAGGACGTTTCCTAATAACTTCAGCCCGCAGACCAATAAGCACAATTTCAAGGACCCCTTAATAATAGAATAGTTTTTCAAACATTAGACTCTGTTTAACTGAATCTTCAAAAGCCTAAATCTCAACTCGCTCTGAACCGATATCGTTTATACTGACAAATCTCGTGTGGATTGCGGACGGTACAGTGGCGCAGGGAATTGATTAGACTAGACTTCCTGGTATTTATTTACTAATTCAAATGTTCTCAGGTAAGACGGCGGACCCCCATATACATCCTCGCGGGCCCCAGGGCTCTGCGGACCGCAGGTGAAGATACGCTGTTCTAGGATATTATTGTACTCATAATTTTATTCAATTTTGACTGCAAAAAAACTGCTTTCAAATTAGCTGTTCCGTACATTTTGTCGGGAGTCAATGATATTTTTCTATGAAACAGGTATACAGTAACTCCCATGGTAAAAATCACGATAACGACAACGATGATTATAATGAAATCCGCTGTCAAGCAAAACACCCTATGAATTTTGAACATTTCCCTATCAACTTGCTCTGTATTTCTTAGGTTATATTTTAAGCTTATAGATTTGAATACACAACGTACTAGTAAACATTTGAACCAGCGCGCTGGTTCAAATCTAGCGTCGCCCATTATCGTTCTCATAATCTTAATCTCTCGTTATTTGAACAATAAATTATATGCGTAATTACCGATATTCCCTTGTAGATACCACAACTCTCAAGTTTCGTCGATATAAGTCTGGCTCAAATTTACGCTAACTACTTTTGTCTACGCTATCAGATACAATATAAGTTTGTGACAGAGATCGGCCTCAGCTCAAATTACTCAGTTAATAAAACTATATATATTTCACACACCTGGTTATCTATTTTTGGACAATTGAGATTTAAGGTTCAGTTTTACTATCATTTACATACTGACTGGGGAAACAGTGTTAGAAATACTGTAAGTTCATATAAAATTAAACATTTTGAAATTAGGTATGTAAGTAAATAAAAAAATTATTTTCGGGCAATTGAGTAATAAGGGTTTGTATCTCATAAGGTACATAATAAGTCTAATTTTAATGGCACTATCGTAATTTTAACAGAAGAAAAACTATTATTTCTAATATATTATATCTTCTGCTATTAATAGTAGTATATTATTTCCTAATTAATGGTTTTGGCCGGAACTTTCAGATTTAGCCCAAAATGAATGATGTCCTCTAAAATGTTTCTATTTATTTTTCACCATAGGCATATGAAAGAAAGTAAATATTATAAATTGCTATTAAAATTACGATGACGCCTTTAAAATTTACTGGCTAGAGAAACAGTGACAGAAATACCGTCAGTGTAACTTTAAATAAGCACAGAAATTATTTACTTATAGTGTAGATTTCAATTTATCACCTAATAGGTACAAGTACCTAGATGACTTCAAAGAAGATATTTCATCGTAAGCCCAGACTGTTTATTACAATAATTATGCTTCAATATAAGCGTAAACATGTGTCAAATGTAAGAGCTGTAACAAAAATCAAAAATGGGCAATATGGGCATTTGGTTCTTATTTACTTGAACATGTTAAATTGTTTTTTGTTTGCATAGCCTTCATATTTTTTTAACAGTGGCAAAATAATACGATCGGTAATTATTTTTCCACGATTTTTAATGTTTGTTCTTGCATAACTTGGTCTCATAAAGTTCAGGATGACAAAACGCTACGTAAAATTACAACCATAAAACGATATTTGGAACGAATTTTTAACATTTCATACGAAGAATTTGCTGAAAATACAAATTTTATGTAAGCTTTAATACTGGTTTGTGTTAAACTATTTTGTTCTATCTGCCTTTCACAAGGGCATGCTCTCATTGCTCTCGCCGCAATGTTGCGTTAATGAGTCGGATTAAACTTTGCTCTAAATAGGCGTGTATCTGCTTTTACTATGATAAGACTTTATTGAGCCTTTTAGCCGAAACTTTCCGTACACTTTCATGTCAAACTTTAAACAATTATAGTATGAACATTTTGAGACTACTAAAACCACAGAAGAGCTAGTTCTGCTGTTCTGTGACTAAAACGCTGTCGTTAATTTAAACTTGCCAAGCCAACCAAATAAAATGATACAAAGAAAATAATATTACAAAAATACAACACCGCCAAATCCTCAGTTCAGCTCACCATGAAATCGTAACAATAACGAGTGAAAAAATCCCCTAATAACAGGAATAACTCAATAAAACATTGGACATTTCATTTTGAAAGGCACCGAGGACAATATTAATGTTTCTTTAAGAAACACCAATATTTTCCTCAAAATCTCTTTCCTTGACCCACCAATTTCGTTCTCTTTTTGTACACTTCATTAGTACCTCAAATTGCAGGGAAGATGATAAAAACAATTGTTATGAACTTAAAGGAAGTTCCGCCTGAGTAATAAAGAAAGGGAATCACCCGCACTGCGTTAAGATAAAACGTAGTCAGGTAAAAGGGTAAACAAAAGGTTTTTGCCCGCATTATAAGGGTTACGTTTCACAGACCCTCGAAAAGATGTCACTAGCTAGTGGCGAGAAAGGATTGATGTAGCTAAAACTATAGTAATCGAGTTCGAACTCAACCGCCTAAAAGGTTTATCACACCTGAAAACCAGTGACCGAAAACTTATGGAAACAAAGATATAAATAAGTTGTCAAGTGCGGTGTCGAGACACGCACTATCTCACGGAAGCCTACCATACGGTAGGCTTCTATTTTCTCACTTTTGGCGGCCTATATATCACAAATGGGACGTGTGGCAAAAAAAACCGGCCAAGTGCGAGTCGGACTCGCGCACCGAGGGTTCCGTACAAACCTGCAAGGTTTACAAAGTTCTAAGTTCAAAGTTCTTCAAAAAAAGTAATAAGTTTAAATTTATTAAAAAATATATATTTTGTAATGTAACTAAAAATTTAAGGTTTTCGGAATTTTTCCTTTATGTGTGCTATAAAACGTTGCTTCATGCCAAATTTCAAGATTCTAGGTCGACTGGAAGTACCCTTTAGGTTTTGATTCCCTTGCGAGTACTTGCGAGTTTCAAAATATGCAGCTTAAATTGCTGTTTCTTTTGATTGCGTTGACATAGAAGTTTGATTTTGTTACAGCTTAAAGGTATTATAGACCTGAGTATTTGGTATGAATTTCAATTTAATACCTCTACAAGTTTATGAGGAAATGGGTAGTAAGGTTAAAATTATTAAAAAAAAAAATATTATGTGATGTAACTAAAAATTTATGGTTTTCGTAATTTTTCCTTTATCTATGCTATAAGACGTTGCTTCGTACCAAATTTCAAGATTCTGAGTTCACGGAAAGCACCCTGTAGGTTTTGATTCCCTTGCAAGTGTCGAAAATTTGCGGCATAAACGGCTGTATCTTTTGATTGCGTTGGCTTAGAAGTTTGATTTTTTCACAGCTTCAAGGGACAGTAGACCTGAGTAATTGATATAAATGTCAGCTTCATACCTCCACGCGTTCCTGAGAAAAAGGGTCTTGACAGACGGACGGACGGACAGACGGACAACAAAGTGATCCTATAAGGGTTCCGTTTTTTCCTTTTGAGGTACGGAACCCTAAAAATAGTTTAAAACTTTACATTTATTTTAAAAACCCTATTCAACGAAACCACACATGGAGGGTGGGATTAAACATTTTTTTTCATCCCCACTTTCCTTGTATGAAAGTATTTAAAATTGAGATCTATACTAAAACTATCATAATGTCAAATTTCATGTAATTTGGTTAATAAATGTGGACGGACGGACTGACAGACACAAGGCTATTATAAGGAAGGATATATAAGGTTTCCTCGTTTTACTACGGAACCCTAAAAGGACCTTTTTTCTCTAGGCTGTGCAATTAAAACTGCAGATCCTGGAATTGACAAAACGCATGATTTAAGAACAGGAGGTGTTTATCAAAAGATGATTTTGATCAAAATTTTCCGGGTATTGCTGAAAAGAAATACCTACCTATATAGTGGTATACAGTAAATAATCGGCCAAGTACGAGTCGGACTCGCGCACGGAGGGTTCCATACTGTATGGGAGCCCCCCTAAAATATTTATTTAATTTTAATTTTATTATTTATTGTTGAAGTGAATATACAACTAAATATTCTGTGAAAATTTCAAACATCTACCAGTTACCATTACAATTATAGAGCGAAAAACGGCTAAAAAATCAGGTTTGTTGTATGGGAGCCCCCTTAATAATTAATTTTATTCTATTTTTAGTCTTGGTTGTTATAGCGGCAACAGAAATACATCATCTATGAAAATTTCAGCTTTCTAGCTATAGCGGATCATAGAATACAGCTTGGAGACAGATAGATAGACGGACAGACGACAGCGGAGTCTTAGTAATAGGGTCCCGTTTCTACCCTTTGGATACGGAACCCTAAAAAGAGATAAATACAATTCATGGCAACTTAAGAGTTTTGATGTCTTCATCATCATTCGTGTTACCTAATAGGTATATTTTGCGTAAACTGTGTGTGTATATCCATATTTATGCTGATAGGAAAAAGCAGACGACAGAACCTATTATTTTGTGTATAGCTATTTATTTTAATGCACTGTTTTAGACTATTGGACTTCAAATTCTACTGTGAACTTGTACTGTGTGTGTGTGTGTTCTTCTCAAATTGAACTGCTTAAGGGAAGCACACAATAAAACAATAGTCACGTCTAGATCACGTCATCAAAAACGCTGTGTGGAGTGGAGTGCCACCATTGTAGATCGATGCTAGTATATCATAGCAATGTCTCCAAGGGCCACCGAGCCCAAATCCACAATGATGTCATCGAATTGCTGCCGCATTTTGATGGTCAACTCCCACGGGCAGTAGGGTTGGTTTTACTACGCATGTAGGATGGATGCTCTGCGGTAATGTAATGTACTTCTACATAAAAAGAATTTTACTCTTGTTTCCTTTGAGACTTTATTGTTTGTGGAGGTTTTAGATAGGTGGAGATCGTAAAAGCTGCACTAACAACCTTTTTAAATTATGCATTTTGGATGGATGAAACGTTGGCTATTATACTGGGGAACAAGGGAATTCAAGGAATGAAAACTGCTGCTTATGAAGCCCTAAGAAAATCAAATTCGTTTGAAGTTTCACAACCAATTTTCTCAGTAATGGTGTACATGTATCATGTGATATTCTCTATTGATATTTTATGATATCATTTTAGTAGGCTTATTTTTAGAAATTCAATTTAATTGTTAGTATTTCGCACAAGCAAGTCTTTAACTTTAGAAAATTATTAAGCTGGGCTTACGGTTTCTTACTAGCTAAGTACCATAATATTCATACAGGAATTGTCACAGAGCGTAACATTTTTACAGACTTCCAAAAACGAGGAGGTACTATGTTCGTCAGTGTGTACCTATTGTTTTTCTTTTTGTGTATGTTCATCGATATTTTCACCAATTGTCAACCCATTTAGAATAACACTTTTTAGCGTTTGAAAGAATATACTTTCGAGGTGGTCCCATTTAAATTTTATTGAAATCGGCTGAGCTGTTTTTGATAAATCAACAAAAATGTACATAGATGTCACATCGATTCGTGCAAATTATTCAACTTCTGTAAACGGTAGTAGTCGGTGTTGCGATTTTTTTAAATACGTGGCGTGTTATTCTCTATCTTTATATCATAACATTGAACAATGTTACTCTTACTACACATTTTTACTGTAAAAATACTCACTTTACCTCTTGTTTGCAAACAAATTGTTAACAATTTTTTGCCCATTTCCACAAAATAAATCGAAATCGCAAAGTACTCTAAATTTCGTAACGATGGGCTGATTGGTCTGTTAATAAACTGACTAGATGATTTTGTGTTAATAATCCCAATTAGGCTGGGAAGTCATTATTTACGGATTGTTGACTTATAAATGAGCAAAGTGTTATTTACAGCTGTTTTTTTTATTGAAATAATTTAATACATTTAATAAGTAATCATTTAAAAAGTAATCATTACGGCCTAGTGATGTAGTAGGTAAATAGGATAAGGGGCATATTTAATTCGAGTAAAATTATTACTCAACTATGCTTATTAACTAGTTAACCATTTGAAAAATTAACACAGGCATTTTAATAAAACAGACGTTTTTTTTTCAATGTAATTGTGAAAAATTACTTACTGTTCCGAATAAAAACTTTGACAATTAAATGAGGAAAAAAGCTTAGCATTATCGTTGTAGTTTGATATTTAGTACAAACTTTGATAATCATGGGACTGTGTAGTATACTTAACTTACCTAAATGGTTTTTAGTTGCCTTGTGTACAATCTGGATTTACATAGGTAGAATATAAAATAGTAAAATAATCTACAGAAGAACGTTAACATTTACTCGAAATATTTAGCTCTGCAAAATGTTTTGTAAAAATAAACTATCTAGTAAGTGCATGAGCTACGACAACTTTTTAAATTCTCACGGGGTCGTAACCCGATCCTTACATTTCCTACTACGTGAGCGTTTGTATTGCAAAACGATACGACACTATTTCCTCGAATTGAGATAATACCTACGTTTTTCCCGTATAAATTTCCCCTTACAGACACATTGTGCTTTCTAATGAAATCGTCAGGGATTCGCGGTAAACCCCGGGACTTTGAGCCCGTGATTCTGGCACTAAAGCAGCTATACGATTAAGCTTTGCCAACGGTAATTGGGGTTTTTGTTTCTCTAAATTGTCAATTGCGGTTAGTTGGAATGTTGGAGATAAGCTATACGTAGGTACCTCTACTACACAAATGTGTAAGGCAGTGGAATGAATAGGGGTAGGTAAATAGGTACGCGCGCGTTGTTAGGTTACCGTCTCTGGGAAATGTCAGGGGATTATTCAAATAGGTATAAGCTTTGTTTATGTGTTGGTAGGTCTATTTAATTTGATGATTTTTATACATAGTTTATTGCCTTCATGAGAATAAACTGCAGTAACTGCAGACAAATATTGGTTTTACAAAATCATTGTAGGTAAAGTGCAGTGACTGTTCTGACTTTTCTAAACGAATATTTCTTTGCAATCATTTCAGTTTCCAAAAGACCTATTTCTGTTTAACCATAGGTACGAGGTTCGTTACCTTTCGTTACTTTTGGATGAGGTCTTGTATATTTATTTCTGCTATATTTATGTCACTTTTTAGGGTTCCGTACCCAAAGGGTACGGAACTGGGTTCGGGACCCTATTACTAAGACTTCGATGTCGGTCTATCCGTCTGTCTGTCTGTCTGTCACCGGGCTGTATCTCATGAACCATGATAGCTAGGCAGCTGAAATTTTCACAGATGATGTATTGCTTTTGCCGCTGTAACAACAAATACTAAAAACAGAATAAAATAAATGTTTAATGGGGGCTCCCATACAACAATCGCGATTTTAGGAGATTTTTTGCTCAGTATTTAATAACCGCAAGAGGAACGAGGCTTGTATACGGTACGGAACCCTTCGTGCGCGAGTCCGACTCGTACTTGGCCGATTTTTATTTAGGATCACTATGCTTAGTTTAGATCGTCTGTTGTAAATACATCGAGTAGGTATGGTTTATACAGGGTTATTCCTAATCAATTAGCATTCTTTAGGGGCTTATTCTGTACATCAAAACTAACAACTTTTGTTCTGCGACTTTTGTCAAAACTAAAAAAAAAATGTACAGAAAATATCGTACACAAAATGTATGGAACAACTGATTTTTTTTTAAACTTTGAGAAAAGTCGCTGAACAAAAGTTGTTAATTTTGATGTTCAGAATAAGCCCCTAAAAGGATGCTAATTGATTAGGAATAACCCTGTATATAATATTTTACGTTTGCTTTGTATTCATATTATTTTAGAAGACGGCAGTGCCAACAAACGTTAGTTTGAAAAAGTTACTACCAGTCGTAATTACTGCAATGATTTTGTCAATAATTTGTATTAGCTGTATCACCAGGCTTCGTCCGGGCAAAGAATATAGCTCATCTATTTATACGTGACAGATTTTTTGACATCGCCTTGTTTGCAAATTATAATTATAGCTCAGTAAGTAGTCTAGGTCACCAACATGTGAAGTCATTACGTCTAGCCGCGTACCCTGCCCAGTATTCTAGATCCGTCACGCAATCAGCAAGGGACTGAGGTGAATGGCTAAAACAAAAGAGGCCTATACGTAGTTTGCCATAAACATGTAGCTGTCGTGATGGCCTAGTGAAAGAACGATCACCTTTACCTCGCCGGCTCAAATAAGTACCAATGACCTTGATGTTTTGTTGTTCTGTACGGATGTTGGACTGTGTTGTATGTACGGAATTTTACACCACCTGGTTTTTTAGTGAAGAAAAACATTTTGATTTTGAATGTACTTTTATGAATAGGAAGCCACGTTATTTATGAGTATCATATGCTAAAAAGGCAGGCAAAGCCACGGGCAAAAGCTAATGTATGTGTATCTAGCACCGGAAATCACCGTGGTCGTGGCCGTGGATAGCATCCAGGTTATGCCTATATTCAATAGTGGACTATTAAAATGTAGTTGATTGAATCAGGCGTTACTTTGCGGAAATTCATCTTCAAATCTTTTTTTGAATGATTAATGTTGGAGCGCCTAACATCTTTTTTGAAATAATTCCGCATTTCTTTAATCTTTTCTTTTTTCAATTTACATTTACCCGCTTTCTGGTGTCGTCGCCGGTAAAACAGGTGCAACGCTCGGACAATCTGTCAATGTTCCGTTGACGTCCCGGAGTTTTCCGAGAGATGGCGCTAGTCGTCTCGAACCGCGATGCCCTCAACCGCTATTATTGGTCGAAAATGACGCGATATTCATCGCGTGCCGTGTCATCGCCGTTATTTTATGAGTGGCAGAAAAATCATTCTGCCAGTGTACTTCTATCCGCCGCAAGTTTACTTTCATCCGCCAAACTAAACTTTCTTTGAAGTTTGGAACTTTTTATTGTATGCAGTGCAGTTTTTTTTTGGACAATAGTATTTTGCCTTGACACAAGACTTTAGTTGATGATACCCGCAGGCGCCGTTCATCAGTGGCAGAAGATTTCTCCAGCCGATCTCGACTACAAGGATATGAAGGCGGTCATTTGCAGGTCAGTCTCAGTTTAGTTCCTGTGTATACGTCGACACCAAATTATTTCTTTGTGTACAATCTGCTCGCCATTTTTTATTTCTAATTTTTTATCAAAATCTTTTGTGAACAATCACACCCACGAGTTGGCTATTTACACGCCACTCCAATTAATTAAGAGAAAAATGAAAAATTAATTTATTGAATGGGCCCTATTCAAAGTATTTGCCTACAATAACATAGCGGAAATACACTAAATATTTTATTCAAAACAAAGATATTAAAATGTCGTAAAGTACAGCTAGAACTGCTGACTATTTTATACTATTTTATAGTGCGTTATTTTAATTGTTATTTTATCGTAAGTAACTGAACAGCACCTATCTCATTCCTGGGACATAAAACCCTTGCCTAGCAATCGTGATCAAAAGTAATCCATTTATACTTTAAAATCCTTAAGCCAAATTAATTCGATGTACTCGTATCGTCTGCGGGCGCGATCGACAACAATACAACAAAATTGACGAACGGGTTACCATAAAACTTGGGAACTTTGAGTTAAGGTCTTGTATTGTGGGTTCCGTACAAAAAGAAAAAGAAAGACAAAGATTTTTTTGTGTTAAAATTGTGCTCCTTCAACAGCGGAAAAATCATCATACTCGTGATATCCTACAATTAAATCTGAGTTACAGTTAATTATTACGGTTGAAGTTGAATCGACATTGTACTTAGTAGTTTCATTAAAATAAATGTTAATATTCTAAATATAAATAACTAAATATTCTGTGAAAATTTCAAGCATCTACCTGTTACCATTATTAATATGGAGCGAAAAACGGCAAAAAAAACAGGTTTGTTGTATGGGAGCCCCTCTTAATTATTAATTTTATTCTGTTTTTAGTATTTGTTGTTATAGCGACAACAGAAATACATCATCTGTGAATTTCAGCTGCCTAGCTATCACGGTTGATGAGATACAGCCCGGTGACAGACTGGCGGACAGATGGACGGACAGCGGAGTTTTAGTAATAGGGTCCCGTTTTTACCCTTTGGGTACGGAACCCCAAAAACTAACATTTAAAATAAAAGAAACTAAGTTATCACAAAAATAATAACGTCTCTCTGCCGGTCTCAACGGAAGACTAGCGCGCGTTGTCTACAACCAGCACCATGCTGAAGTGGCACCGGCTAGGGAAGAAAAAAATGCATTGGGAAATAGTTCTTAGTTTAGTTCTAATCTTTGTTGTTGTGTTCCTGTGTTTTGTTATTGTCAAATAAATATCTGTCTTTTGTAAAATGTAAAGAAAATGATGTGTCACTATTTTTGACCGATGAAACGAAGCAGGTACTCAATTCGACACGTATATTTGTTTTTTCTTATAGGTGTAACCACGCATAACTTTTTACATAGTAGACTGATTTCGATAAATCTTTTTGACCATACTTCGAAGTTGGTTTCCTTCAAATTTTATTGAAACCGGCTGAGCCATTTTTGATTAATCAACAATAATGTGAAAGATGCTACGTCATCCGCGCGAAATATTCGCGAATTCTGTACACGGTTGAAGTAGGTCATGCCATTTTTTGCGAAGAATAATTAAGGTAAGTACCTAACGTAGGTAATTAAAAAATAAATAAATTACCGAACACTTATAGGTACGAGTATGTTCCTTGATTGTCTTATAATTCTTGTGGTGGTTCTTACATGATACATGAAAGACCATGGCGACTGTTTACATTGAACATAATAACCCTACACATGAATATAACCTAATAAAAACCCTACACATGTTCACATGATAGACTGACAGATTGACGAAACCTTATTAATAGAGTTCCGGTTTCCATTAGGTACGTAACTCTAAAAACGGGGATCCCATGGCTGGGCGTTGCATTAAATTTCAATTTTAAGCTCTATGACCCCGCTCGATAAAGGGATTTTGATCCTCTCGACCCGTTTTTGCGATATTAACCAGGGCTGCCTTCAGGCTACGTCTGCCCGTTGTTTGTACTTTGACATTTGAAAACACGAATGAGTAGATCGATTAATATTTATTTTTGTCAAAAATGGCATAACCGAATTCAACCGTGTACAGAATTCGAATAGTTTGAGTGGATCAATGTACCTACGTATCATTGACGTAGTAATTTTTACATTATTGTTGATATTTCAAAAACGAATAAGCTAATTTCAATAAAACTGACATGAAGCATCTACCAAACCAAATTAAAATTATCAAAATCGGTTTATAATTTGGCGGAGTAATCGCATACATACAATTGAGTACTCCTTTATTTGAAGCTAGTTAAAAATAGTACATGTTTTTCTAAAATATTTAAAAGAGTAGATTTAGACTTAAAATAGCACTTTGCCTATTTCACTAAAACGCAAATTAATTGACATGTGCATCTTGCCCGTCCTAACCTATGGTGCCCAGACTTAGTCATTGACCCATTTACAAAGGTCCAAACTTGGGGTCTGCCAAAGAGCAATGGAACGCAGCGTGCTTGGTATCAAAAGAATTGATAGAGTCCGCAACAGCACACTGCGTTCTATGACAGGGGTAGTTAATGTCGGCCGAAAAGCCGCCAAACTAAAGTGGGATTGGGCGGGACATGTGGCGCGGATGCTTCCCGATCGATGGGCCAGGATCGTCACGGAGTGGGCGCCTGACGGACGACGCAGCCAGGGAAGGCCCAAGAAGCGCTGGCGTGACGATCTTGACTCATTCGAGAGGGGTTGGCAGGAAGTTTCGATGGATCGGGACTCCTGGAAGGAAATGGGGGAGACCTTTGCCCAGGAGTGGGACAGTATAGGTTTAAAAAAAAGGCTTAGAGACACAGCATTACTTTGCAAGGTGCAGATACTTTCAAAAGTGTATATTATATGCTCATTACTTATTAACTACATACTCTTTCAATGGAACCAACTGCCAATTTGAGAAAAAAAGATCGACAGTTCCATACAAAATTATGAACCACAAGATAATTAATACATAGCAAAACACTTTAATGAAAAGAAAACAATGTGAAGGTATATTTTCAAAACTAGAACAATACAAATGATTCTATCGTTTTCATTGCTTTAAGAAAATGGACGTGTATTTTTTGGTCTTCGGACGCAATAACACGTATTAAATTCAATAGATCTCCGAACGCTTATCTCCATAGCTTAAAAACAAATTGACTTTTGCGATTACCCGTATAATTTTAGGGTTCCGTACCCAAAGAGTAAAAACGGGACCCTATTACTAAGACTCCGCTGTTCGTCTGTCTCTCTGTCTCCAGGCTCTATCTCATGAACCGTTATAGCTAGAAAGCTAAAATTTTTACAGATGATGTATTTCTGTTTCTGCTATAACAACAAATACTAAAAACAGAATAAAATTAATAATTAAGAGTGGCTACCATACAACAAACCTGATTTTTTTTGCCGTTTTTCGTAACAGGTAGATGCTTAAAATTTTCATAGAATATTTAGTTGTATATTCACTTTAATAGTAAATAATACAATTATAATAAAATAAATATTTAAGAGGGGCTCCCATACAGTACGAAACCCTCCGTGCGCGAGTCCGACTCGTACTTGGCCGATTATTTGGTAGAACTTTGCTTGTAACAATGACAACCACAGCGTCCTAAGACGTTCACACTCACGTAGCTACTTTTATGTCTTTTTATTTTACGACGCTCATATTTACAATTTTATTAGCAACAGCACTTCAAAAATAAATGCCTATAAATAGAGGATACTTTACAACACAATTTATTTTGCATAAAAGTATGAATATTTCAGAGACACGCGCCGTAAACGAAACGTTTCTTTTATCATTTTATAAAATGTTTCATGCAATTGTTCGACGCCCCATCTCCGTTTTAACTTATGGACGGGGTTAGGGGCTAGGGATGTGCATATTTGTATACGTTTCAAGTATAGGGGCTCTATTTTCAAGCCTATACGTATCTGTAAAATATCGAGTAAGAGCAGGAGCGAAGTATGGTAAGAAGGCGATTCGTTTTCGTAGAACCTGATTTCTTACGAAACTCTTTGCTTAAAATCATAGCTACACGTACCCAACGCCAAAACTATTCAATAATGACTCATAGAGCACAACAAATCACTTATTTATTAGGTATTCATATTATTATGCACTCAAACAACATTACTTTCTCCAATGTAAATTTCGTAGACGAGGATACTGTGGTGTATGAGTATTTACTACATATAAATATCTCGCGTGGTGGTTAAAGTTAAAGCCCTCAGTCATACGGGGTTATTATAAATGGAGGGTATAATTTGAAGCAGCCCTGGCGCGCATCTGCTCGGTATGGCGTAAAAACGCGCGCTGTGCTACGCTCGCTACGGATACGCTGCTACGAACGTATATTGGGGAGACAGTGTCAAAGATTCCAAAGATTGTTTATGTGCAGGTACAATACATATATGTACATTGATTAAATACTTTCGACTTAAGCTACTGTTTTATGTATTTTTCTGAACGCTTTCCAGTTGAATTAATATTTTATCTGGGTAGCACTTCTACTTGACGTGAATGTTAGCGTCACTTGCGTTACCAATGTTATAGTATTAATCCAAACGAGTCTAAGGTTGTTTTTAAATTTATATATGAACTCAATCGGGGTATCCAGTGATTAGTGATTTTTACAAGAATAATTCTTATAAGCAAAACAAAATGTGCCACGAAAGTGACGATGAAAAGTGTGATTAGGAGAAATACTCAACTGACCTCTTTCTTGAATGCGGACTTACAATACTTACTAGTTTATCTGAGGTGAACATAATAGTCAATAACTCCAAGAACCATGTTCTCATCTGGTAAACCGCTACATAAAATTACACCCCATTATGTAGCATAACATAAATTATATACAGGGATATTGTTAATCAATTAGCATCCTATTAGGGACTTATTCTGTACATTAAAACTAACAACGTTTGTTTTACGACTTCTGGCAAAACTAAAAACAGCCGTTCTATACATGTTGTCGAGGGTGAACGATACTTTTCTATGAAACAGCATTTTTTCAAGATTTAATAAACGTCGTTGAACAAAATTTGTTAGTTTTGGTGTACAGAATAAGCCCCTAAATAATAATAACCCTGTATATTTATCTAATAATAAAATTACACCCCCATCACTTGATACTACTTCTGACTTAAATATTCACGCTTATTTAGAGGTCCACCTTTTAAATATTCGTACTAATGTCTTGGAGCGTCATTCTGTAATTTTTCATCATGCTTTTGTCTAATTGTAAAAAATGGCAAATAGCCTGGCATTTTAAATGACAAGGTAAAGATCGATTGACCATTTCGGCTTGCATGAAGCTCAATAACTGCGTCGCACGATACCCACGGATTACGATGTCAATGTAAACAAGATCAGTAAAAATATTTTTCATGCTAGTCGTCGCAAATGGCAGCTGCTCCATCATCGGGCCCCATCTTCGTTTCTCATGCGGACATTTATTACATTTCATTGTTTTGATGTTTCACTTTGTACGTGTTCGTGTTTGAACGCGCTTTGGCTTAATTTGATGTTTTGGAGCTTAACTTAATGTTTTGGTGACACGTTTAAATTATTTCTGGAAAATTGTTCTGATAAAAGTAGCAAACTGGGTAAGCTCGTATAGGCCGGGTGGCTAGCCCTGGCGTCAGTTTTTAAGCCATCTGAAAGCCTCTTAGATGGCTAAACGGCTAACGGGGTCTAAAGTAAGTGCTCATAGCGTAGTTTGACTAGGTGTTCATTAGCGATCATCGAAGTTAATATATAAGCAACGTTCAACACGGTCAGTCGTCGGATAGGTGACCGCGGGTGGCATTTACAACTTAGCGCTACCGTGGCTCGGATGAAAGTAGCGTAATACAGATTGTATTAATATGGGTTAGATATTAAAAATCTCTACTTACATATTGGATAACTCGAGTATTTACTTGGGAAATAAAAATGTAAATATGTCGAATCCAACACGCAGTACCTACAGATTTTTATTCCTATTTAGGTATCTTCTAGGTAAACGTAAGCGTAAGTGTGAATTCACCCTTGACTTGAAACGTAATCGTGTTTGGACGCGCTTGAGTTTAATTTCATGTTTTGGTGACACGTTCACATTTTTTTACAGAAAATTGTGATAAAAGTAGCGTGGTAGACATTACATAAAGATATCGGACTTTGTAATGGCATAATGCTAAATGAAACAAAACAATATAACTAATGCAAATGTACTCTAATTTTGTGGGTTACATGATAAATGTAAAAAAATACATAAAAAATACAAATAGATTTTTTAAGTTTATTCTACTGGTAAAGTGGCTTCACTTTACCTAGTTTTCATTTTGACTAAAAAAAATGATGTCCATCATATCAGTCGTAGGACGTCCGCCTTTTCGGACATTGTCCGTCCTACGCCACGCTTCACTGTAGTGGTACCTAATGAACAATGAAATGATTTTATTTGAATGTTATTGTTGCTTAATTTTCAGACAGATAGTAAAGATATATGCTGTTAATTTTATTGAATTAATGCATGGGCATCAAAATCCTCAAAGCCCAAATGACCTTAAGTAATAAAATAATTTCAAAAATCATATTGGAATCTACTTAAATGCATGCTTTTTAGCCTCTCGAATGAGTACAATACCGACCTCTTAATAGTCCACTGCTGAAAATAGGTTCAAACGAAATGCGATGGACCAATCGGAGAGTATCACTTTATTTATTCATTCTGAATTCAGGATGTAGGTACTAAAAATCCAATAGGAATGTGCAAAAAGCAATAGGCAAGATCTTGCATCCATAACCAATGGAGGCCGGCAAACGACATCCACGCCAGTCGGTCCCGCAAGTCCAAATAAAACCAGACAAGTGCGAACCAGACTTGTAAACAAAGGGTTCGGTACAATTATTTAAATCTAGACTCCATGTCAAAACAGAGATGTGTGAACATTGGCTCGGTACCTCTTGTAATCAGTGAGAGTTGAGTTCACTAAATGAATTCGCTCATCGAGAAATAAACACGGAGTGAGCAGAGTAGAGTCTAGAAATACCTTGCATTTATAATTCTATAACCAATGTACTTAGGAAGGCAAAATACATTTACAGCAGGCGGTTTCGCGAGTCCAAATAAAACTAGACAAGTGCGAGCCAGGCTTGTAGGCGAACGGTCATGTACAATATTTAGGCCTAGACTCTACTAAAGTGGAACGGAAATGTAAGGAAATGGGCCCAGGATTTTATTCCATGACCGTGAGCTCACCGTATAAATGCCATATTCGATTATCGAGAAACCAAATACGGAGTGGAGTAACTGGTGGAAAACGATGAAATAGCTTGTAATTAAAGTGATCCCTCTCTCTGAAGTACCTAATAATAGTAAAAACTAGTTTTTAATACTAGTATTAGGGAAAACAAAATGAGTGAGTATGCGCATCACGTACTTATGTAGAACATTTTGTTGACAAACCAAATAGAATCGCAACGAATTTAATGTTCATATAAACGTTTTCGACATAATCGCCATCTCGTTCGTAACTAAGCTAGTCTGACTTTGTAAATTCTACAAGCTGCCCTAAACGCTCACTGAGCACGGAACCCTAAAACAACCTCGACATGCCATCAACCCCTTTCCAATCCTATTTTTATTAACCACCGCCCGACCGCCAATTTTCCAATGACGATCTCACACTGCTATCAGGAACGAAACAAACAGAAATATTTAAAATTCACATTCGAATCCGAAGCAATTTGTTTGAAAACCGACTCAATCGACAGGAAAAACTCGGCCAGCGTTTGATAATAATCATTTTACCGAAATTCAATTTTGCCGCTACGCCGCGCCGTTCAATTTCAGCATTGCTTTATTTATTCTTATAATAAGCGGCTTCAGCGATAGGCTGTTGAAAGGCTATCTCGTAATGATTAGCGGAGCGTGAGCCTGATAAAAATAATGTTATTACAAATAAATTTGGCATCATTATTATGCTTACCTTCTCTTTTTGCGGTCTGAATTGAGACAGTGTTTGCGTTGTCTTTGACAACTATTGTGTTTAAATACGCTTTTTTACTGACTTCCAAAATGTTCGTCTGTATGTATTTTTTTATGTATGTTTATTGACATTTTCGCCAATCGTTAACCGATTTCGAAAATTCTTTTTTTAATTCGGAAGAGTATAGTTCCGAATGTATGGTGTGGTACTTAGTATGGTCCCTTTCAAATTTGATTGAAATCGGTTTGAGCCGTTTTTGATAATTAAACAAAAATGTACATGGATGTCACATCTATTCGTGCAAATTATTCGAATTCTGTACTTGTTGGAAGTAGGTGTTGCGATTTAAAAAAAAAAAATTATTGATGCGTAACGGTTGTGGTTAATACAAATAAGTAACTTTATCAATATGCAAAACTATAATGCTTATTTCATGTTATATATGTCAGGTCATCGTAAATTGCGCTGGTATGCGTTTGTCTATAATAATATGTTTTACTCTTTTGCTAACGTTGCAAGCGTTTTTGGTGGAAGTGGTAGTTTGCAAGATTAGGTATATTGCAATGTCAAAATGTATTAGATTTCGTTTTGACGCAGTACAAAAGATTGAGATGGATGAATAATACAAATTCACAAATTTCTAAACAAAACATAGTTCAAATACCAGAAATAAGTTCTCTATAGGTTAAAGTCATATGAGGTCGTAATATTTCGATATTTTATAAATAACTTATCTCTTTATAGATATCAAATAAATATCAGTCACCAATTGCAGTAAACGCCCATGTTACAGTAAATCTCTCCGATAGCCTACCATTCTCAGCAGACTATCAAGCCTCTCAAGACGGCGACCACCGGATCCATTTAAAATTCAACTTATCTCCTTCAAAGTGTTTATCCAGCCAGTGCGGCAGAGCTTCAGTAAGTTACACGCGGACACGTAACACCGTTAAAAATACTTCATATTACCATTTTTATTAGAAAATATACTCGCAGCAGGGGCACCGCGAATAAATTGTTAGACATTCACGAGGGCATTTGTCAACCTTAGACCCTTGACGCTTGTGAAATTGTGCTCATATTGTAAGGGCTAATCCTCGACGAGAATTCATCAGGTTCACGTGGGCCCTTATCATGCGGACCTCACCCCCGCCATACATTCGCATTATTTTTTGTCGCACTATTACTTTATAACGAAGCCGCGGCTTTTTGGAACCTTTCTTGCTTTGTTACACTCCTCCCGGGAAAGTTGAGTCATTATTTTATTCAGTGTCTATGAGGCCTTCAGGCGGCCTAAAAACTCTGACAGGGCTAGCCACCCGGCCTATACGAACTTACTTACTTACTTTATGCGGTAAAAACTGGCTCTATTTTTTCTTTGAAGTATGACATTGTTAGGTCACCTTTTAATTAATTACTTAGGTTAAAAGCCTACGTTTGCGTAGAAATACAATGTATGCTAATTTATTCAGGTTTTAACTTTTATCAAACTTAATTTGAATATGTAATGTAGATAGAATGAACATTTTTAGCTGCGTAGGTAAAACAAACATTTTTTATTTGGGTAAATTACCGTTCGTTCTCTACGAGCAAATAGGTAGATTTCATCGTTTTTAATTGGTTGCGCGAATGAAATATTCAATATACGCACTGTATTGATTGGTCCAACTGGTAAAGTTTAATAAGAATGCACCCATGCAAACATTGAAAATTTCATCATAAATAAACTAGGTACAAATCAGTTCCAATCAGTGACTGTAGTTATTTATTATACAGGTATCTTAGCACCTTTAAAATAATCGGCCATGTGCGAGTCAGACTCGCGCGCGAATGGTTGCATACCGTAATGAAGCCCCTATTAATTTATTTTATATTAAGTAATTTAAATATTTATTGTTGAACGGTATATAATTAATTATGCAACTTAATATTCTGTGATTATTTCAAGCATCTTACTGTTGCCGTTATTATTATCAAGCAAAAAATTCACGTTTCTTGCATGGGAGCCCTTAAATATCAATTTTATTTCAACTATTTATTTTTGAAGCAAATATGTAACTAAATATCCTGTGCAATAAATAAGTACTGGATTAAATATGTATTTTTTTTAATTCTTAGTCCACGTGACACTATTTTTTATTGGTTTTTGTTTGCCTTGTAGGTACGAGTATATCATTGGTTTAAATAAATTAACTAAGCTAAATTGTTTGCCATGTAGGTATGGTATATCATTGGCATAAATTAACTGAGCTAAAAAAGCTGGACGTATAGATGTTATTAATACCTACTTCATGAAAATTAAAAGTTTAGACGCATTTAAAATTTTAAGTCGTAGGTTAACCATTTGAAAACCTATAATAGGTTTATGTCTAATGCTGATTAATACATTGTTGGCATTACTCATGTGAAAACCCACATATGCACACACCTATAAGTAGTAGACACCTATAATATTTATGTAAGTTCGTATGCCGGAAAGATAGCACCTCAGCAACGAGATCGCTTAATAGAATTGCCCTGCTGGTGTCAGAGTTTTTAATCCACCTGAAGAACTCTAATATCACCTGTTTATGCCGAGAAAAAACTTTAGCACGACCGAAATAGCTCCAAAAGTGTTTGAGAATCCTTTCCGTATTCACATTCAGGCTAACCCTTCTAGGGTGTACGTTAGACTAGCTTTGCGGCGTCAAAAAAAGTTATCAAAGGCCCAGCTAAGGCTTGGGAGTTAATGAGCCGGCGCTTCAGAGATAACGACGGGTTATACCGGGTGTAATTGTTGGAACTGAAAGTTCTAAAATATCAAGGTTAGTTTTTCAAGTGGGGTTTTTTATATGATTAAGAGAGGAATTGACCTTCAATTCGTAACACAGCAATCACTTTCTTTGCAAACGATCGCTACCACCTTTTTATAATTGAGTATATTCTTCGCTACCACTAAAAAAATATACTAAAAGTGATAAGTGATATTTGGCTCAGTATCGGTTTTTTTACACTGTCGGGTCTCTTTTTCATGTGAGCTTAGTTCACCCACTGTTTTCCAATAGACTTTGCTTGATTATCTTCGTAAATGTAAAGAATTCTCACCTACACTTTCGGTTTCCTAAACCATCTTTTTTTATTTGCGTTCTACACCTCAAACGGATAAACGAAACCCTTACAGGATTACTATGTTAATCGTCTGTCTATAAGCTTGACCCTTCGTGCGTCTTCTAAGACCTTCTATCTCAAGAACGCGTGGAAGTATCGAGTTGAAATTAAAATATACGCAAATATGTAATGTAATAAATATGAGTCCCATGCAAATGTGAAATAACCTAACTTTTCAGTTATCGTAAAAAAACAGCTGTGTATGTTGCAAAACACCCTATATTTCGGCACTCACGATGTACGTACTATTAAAAAATCAGAAGTACATTCTTTAGGATTCTGACTTACGGTCCTGGGTTAACAAAGTAACAAAAGATTTGTATTAAATATTACATATACATACCACATTTGAAAAAAAAATGCAAACAAGGCAGGTGCATGCAAATGGTTTATGTTTTTTTTTTCTGTGTACATACGACAGTGTACAGCCTAATAACACATCGAAAAATATTTAGCAATATAATAAATCTAAACTTCTGAAGTTACGACATCATGCACCCTGTATTACCACATACTGTCATATCCTCCGGGAGTAGAATGTATGGTGCACTTACGAGCATCATAAAAATGTTCAAACCGCAGTTACAAACGCTTATTCAGTTACTGGACTCTTAATCCAAATTTATGAACCTAGAAAATGCATATTCTTACCAAAAGGCTACTTGGTATTACATTTAAGCATTAAAGCTTATTCCGTGGTAACTTAGTTTTTTTTTTTTTTGACTTCGTAAATTGATGTATGGTAAGATTAATATACCCTGTTTCGATTCACAAAATGTTGTAGCTCTAGTTAAGTTAGGACCTAAACAAGTTACAGGTTGTAAAACGAGTTCAAACCCTTCTTAAGATATACAGGTTGTTGTTGCTTTGAAAAGTACAGGGCCTGTACTACGGATTAAACCATTTTATTCACTTTTAATGACAGTAAAGTTGTCAATGCCAATCTAAAATTTTTTTTCGCTTCATAAGGCAAAGGGATAAGTGATTGGAAGGACAATTTGTCTATTAGTCATGATATAAATGTAGAGTATTGTAGGGGTTTATACTTATGCTCATAATTATGAATAATATTTACTTTGTGACCAACTACGAAACCATGTAAGAGGCCTTCAGGCGGCCTAAAAACTTTGAAACCAGGGCTAGCCACCCGGCCTGTACGAACTTACTTACTTTGCTACGAAATCGCAAAAAAACCCAGGTGTTGTAAACATTTTGGCAAGAATAAATGAACTTATTCTATGGAAAAGTCTATTTTTATTCGCGATTTGGCTTTTGGTTTGTATAGTAAGCTGTTCTTAACGATTAACATTATATAATTCTCAAATTCCTAATAAAAAGACAGCATACATCTTCTTTATTTGAAAGACTCATTACTAATTGCTTTTTTAATCTCAACACAAACCACTCCCAGTAAAAAGTTTCATGCTACTATAACTTTTAACAGAGTAAAATTATGACACCATCCTTTCTCGTTAACTACTCTTTTATAGTTCTTAAACATAATTATAGCTTCATAAAAATGTAGTTAGCAGAAGGGAGATGAATGTAGGGAAATGTTGTTTTAGCAACAGACATGATTTCAATGGAAAGGTTTATTTTTACTTAGCGTTAAATTGATTTAACCGACTTTCAAAAAAGAGGAGGTTTGTTCATTGATGTTTTCTCTTCTTTTTTATTTCCAAAGAGTATAATCCCGAGGTGGTTTCATTTAAATTTTATCGAAATCAGCTAAGCCGTTTTTGATAAATCAACAGTAATGTTGATTTATAAAAAACGGCTTGTGATTTATCAAAAACGGATGTCACATCGATTCGGGCAAACTATTCGAATTTTCTACACGGTGGAAGACGGTGGAGCCAAGTTTTGGAAAAAAATATTGTTGTGTTAAATGTTTAAGTTCGCATATGTTCCCGCTGTCAAATGTTAGATAAGCAGTAGGTACTCGTACCTACATTAGTGTCATTATGGTCATTGGTAACGCGAATGTTTAATTTTATTCCCTTGTTAAGTATTTCTACTAATTAGATTTAACTTATGGTTTATTTCTGATGGAGGTTTTAGTAGATAATGAATAAGATATTACATTGGGAAAGTTTTAAGTTTATTGATGTGTCCACAACCAAAGCCCACGAGGATCACTGATTCTAACTGAAACTAGAGTTGTACCTACTCGTTTTATTTTCAATTAAGTCTTTTTACGTCTTCTATTTTTCTACAAATCTTCACTGGGCCAGCGAGGTGGAAGTATATAGCCATTTTTTAAACAAACCCACACAAAATCATGCGGTCTAAATACTTTTGTGTTATCTGATAAGTGCCTTAAAGCCATCCACCCATCCATCAACCATAAGACGTCCCCTGTAGGACATAGGCCTCTAATAGGCAACAACAAGGTACTAGAAAACCATTACTGTTTTTTACATCGTATAAGTAGATAGGAATAACGAATGATTCAGTCTTATTTGAATGTACACGTGTTTGATTTCGTGAAACCAGAATTGAATAGAAGACCTTGCCATTCGTCTCCGCTTTTTCGTTCATGTTCATTTTATTGGAAAAATCTGTACTATATTCTTAGTTTTAAGGGGGAGATCGACTTTAGCAGCTCTCTGACTCAAGTATTCCTATATTTTAAACACTAAAAAAGTAAGTGTTTTTATTAATTTTAAACACTGATAATTAACGATAAAGTAACCGATAAATATTTCTGGAAATAATTATATCATGTTATTAAATTATTAAACATATGACTGTGATTATTTTTTAGAACAATGGTTTAAAAAAAAAATGATTAAGTCATCATTACTTATATGATATTTTTTCTAAAAATGAGCTCAATTTTTTAAATCGTAGAAAATGACTTTTGTTATCGAAGGCAACGCATATCCCATTCGCACTACATATAAATTTCCAATGCTGCACTGTTGCATTTATTCGATCACTTAATTATTTACGCATAGTCCTAGTAATCGGTTGAAAAATAGAACCTCCGGCATTTTATTGTAATCTAAAATGTATGCGAGGCGATGTCTGATGTGGAATTGAGATAGTTCGGGAAGTCGATCTTCCCCTTAACTCGTATATCCCAAAATTTATCTTGTGTTATGATTTCTCTAGTATAACTTTGAGCTCGTTGCTTAGTATTATTAGGCCATCAAATAAAAAATCTGCCAAGTACGAGTCGGACTCGCGCATGAAGGGTTCCGTACTGTATGGGAGCCCATAAATATATTTTTTTAAATTTGATTCTTTATTACTAAAGGTAGGCATGCAGTTTAATATTTTGTGAATATTTCAAGCATCTACCTGTTACCATTGTTGATATCGAGCGAAAATTTAGATTTTTTGCTATGGGAGCCCCCCTTTAATATTATTTTTATCCTATTTTTACAAATAACATAAGAAGTACATCATCTGTGAAAATTTCAGCTTTCTAGCTATAGCGGTTCATGAGATAGAGCCTGGAGACAGACAGACAGACGGACAGACGGACAGTGAAGTCATAGTAATAGTGGTCCCGTTTTTACCCTTTGGGTACGGAACCCTAAAAATAAGTCGTAGAATTACATCGTTGGAATTGATTTGTCGTGCAATAGTATCGAATATTGGGAGAGATCGACTCATGATATAAAGTCTAGTTAGTTATATTTTCTATAAATACTAAGGTATTAGAAGTTATTAAGTAACAACAGAATATGAATTTGTTGTGAAACCTATAATAAATAATTTATTGATGAGATAATAAATAGCACGATACGTTAAAAAATGTTATCTTATCATCACCATGTGAGATCGAATCAGATATGAGTTCCGTAGAAGAACCAAAGTTACCAACATATCCCAGCGGATTGGCAAGTTGAAATGGCAGTGGGCACATAGCACGAAGGACTGATGACCGATGGGGTAGTAAAGTTCTCGAGTTGAGACTACGTATCGGCAAGCGCAGCGTAGGACGTCCACCTACAAGGTGGACGGATGACCTCATTAAGACCGCAAGATCGCGCTGGATGCAAGCCGCTACCAACAGGTTTTATTGGAGATCTATAGGGGAGGCCTATGTTCAGCAGTGGACTTTCTATGGTTGAACTGAAACGACGATCACCATGTCAGCCGTAGGATGGCCACTTCCACATATGCCTCTCAAGAGACTAGAAAAATGATCGGAAGTAACACCTCCCGGCGGCCGTTTCTGTGTATATGATTTTCCATTTCGACATACTCGTATTGTATGTCATTTAACGTTTTAAAAAAACCAACTTACAACCAAAAAGAAACTAGTTCTCCATGACAATGTGGCTCGCTACAATAAATAACCTACTAACCAACCCACTTCACTATGTAGGACGTCCACCAACTAGGTGGACTGACGATGAAATGAAGATCTCAGAAATGCGCTGAATGGAGACAGCTTGCGACCGGCCTTATTGTAAATCCATTAGGGAGGCCTATGTTCAGCAGTAGACGTCCTATGGCTGATGGACAATAACTTATGTCTGCTCAAATTTCGTTAAATATTTAACTTGTACACTAATCTACATACACATTAAATTTTCAAAAGGGTCCACGCAGTACATAAAATCAGTAAATTGTGTAGGTACTCCATCTTCGACGAGACTTGAATAGTCTTCAGATAACGAGCAAAGTTCAAACTAAGGATCTTGTAAATGATCATTCTTCGGGACTATAATCCCTAATTCAAGTTCCATCTGAAGGGAAGGGATAAGTAGTCTAAGAGCTGCTGAACATCGACTTTCACCAATCTGGTAACGAGCTATTTAAATGCAAGCGTTTGCAAAAATTGCAATCTGATCCCGAAATGTGCGAATGAAAGTTGCACGGGGGAGCGGGGGGAGCAATCAAAGATTTTGTAATTTAGCAGTAATGTTTGTGATGGAGGGGAGGCGGGAAGGGGACCACAAAACTGGTTGGCAACATCTGTTTATAGGCTCTGGGATCTATACAATATATGTCAGAAGTCAGATTGCGGTCCGCAATTTTTGCAAACGGAACTCCACTGAGAGTCTGGTCTATTTTATAAAAATGATTCTTATAATTAAATCGTAAAAGTCGTCGACGAGCGTTGTCAAGGACCATTACCTTCAGTAATGATTGATGGGTGGAATGTTGGAGCGCGTGACACATTGTTTTCTTTTGAATCTTTTTGTATACCTAATTATTAATAAGGTTAGAACTGTATTTCATCCTTCAAATCTAAAGAAAATTAGTTCAATCTTAAAAATCATAGATGGCTCCGTTCATCGAGCGACAAAATCCTGAATCACGCAAATGACTTTTGTAATAAATTTAGTGAGCCATATAGTACCGTCGGCTTACAGCCAATATACTATGTGTTAAGCATTAAGCACATTAAAAAAACACTTTGCGATGAATACCAACCTCTACAACTTGGTTTTGGTACACGTGGTGGCTGTGAGGCGGCAGCTCATGCTTGCCTTACAAATTTTCCTTCCTTCACCAACAAGGAGGTGAATTCTTACTGAAGATGGATGTTAAAAACGCCTTCAATTCCGATAATAGAAACGCTTTTTTGGCCCAAATTAAAGACAAAATTCCTTTTATTTACAATTTTGTTTGGCAAAGCTATGGTGAACCTTAATTAATGTACAAAAATAATGCGCTATTTTCTGAAACTAGGTGTCAGGAAGGTGACTTCTTTGGGCCTGCTCTTTTTAACCGACTTCCAAAAAGGAGGAGGAGGAAAAAAATACATGCACACGAACATAGAAATGTTCGTGTGAATGTATTTTTTTGTGTATGTTCATCGATAATTTCGCCAATTGTAAACCGAATCAAAAAATTCTTTTTTAGTTCGAAAGAATATACTCCCGTAGCGGTCCCATTTAAATTTACTGAAATTGGCTGAGCCGTTTTTGAAAAAATCATCAATAATGTAAGCAATTCGAGCGAAGTAGCCGAATTTTGGACACGATGAACATCGATAATTTCGCCAATTGTAAACCGAATTGAATTTTTTTTTGTTGGAAAGAGTATACTCTCGAGATGGTTCCATTTAAATTTTACTGATAGTCAGCAAGGTGACTTCTTTGGGCCTGCTCTTTTTCATTTGCTATTCATCCCATCATTACAAAATTAGAATCAAAATTTAACGTCTGGTACCTAGATGTCCGGGTCCCTCGGAGGTGACGTTAACACTGTCTTAAAAGACTTGCAGTTTCTAACAACAGAGTGTAATACAATAGGGCTCGCCTTAAATTTCTCTGAATGCGAGTTATTTGTTCCAAACTCCTCCGCAATCCTAAAATATGAGACCATAAAGCTTTTCGATCAAATTGCTCCAAATATCAAAGTTTTAGATAACCGTGGTGGTCTAGTGGTAATGACACCCGCCTTTTAATCGTGAGGTTGTGGGTTCAAATCCTGGTATAACCATTGGTAGGTACGGGCAATGAATTCCTTGGAATGTATGTACGGAATTTCACACCACTGGCATTTCGGTGAAGGAAAACATCGTGAGGCAACTTGCCGTCCGTGAAAGAAATTCGATGGCGTATGTTAATCCATCAACCTGCACTGGGCCAGCGTGGTGGATACGGCCAAATCACCCTTCGTTGGTAGGCCTACGTCCTGCAGTGGACTATTAAAATAGGCTGATACAGTATACAGTACAGTAAAAAAAACGTTTCATCTGTTTGATGATGGTCGTTCTTTCACGTCTCTTTGACTAAAATGGTTAAAAGTCCGCGGTAAGCACTTCCCTTTGTAATGCTTTCAGTGGTTCTGTAATGGCTGTTTCGTTTTTATAGAGTTTGGATCTGTTTCGCTGGGAAAGGGAAAGATTACGAGTATTGTTACGTATTCCTAATCTGAGGGGTTATCTTATGGTAGGGCGTATAGATAAGTAGGTAGCGTAGATAAAGTTATTACAATTATTATGTAGGGGTAAACGTTATTTCATAGCATTTTATTCGGGATTTTGGATTTGAACTGTGAGAACGAACAATTGAGCTCAAACAAAATCGGAGAAAGCTCGATATTTTTGGAAACCAAGTGAAAAACAGTAGGTACTGTTTTTGAGGAAAAAAAATACAGTCGAATTGAGAACCTCGTTTTAGGTCGGTTAAATATAGCAATAGTTGAGTTACCAGAATTGAAGATTTTATGTGAAGCAGAACTATAGGCATGTACATGTATGTACATATGTAGTCCAGGCCGTAGATGAAACAGCTTGAAAACTATTATTAGACTTAATCTTGGAATAAAAGCGTTGTCTTATTTGTGAAAAAAAATTGAAGAAAGAATGAATTTGTATTAAGCAAGAATGTGAGAGAAAAACTAGCCTCGCCATAAAATCCAAACGATAGCTTAATAAAACATCAACATGCTTTTAATATCCACTGTTGAACCCACTCACTAAAAGGTGATCGGGCTATATCCATCACGCTACCTATCAAGTTTTTGTCCAAATATTATTGCACAATTATACAACTGGTTGAGGATCGAACTCGCGACCTCCCAATCAGAAAGTAGTCCAACAAAAGACTAATCGACTGTAATCGGTCTCACGAAACAGCGTTTTCCTTAAATATCGGCGCCCGAACTCAATAAAACGCCCGTGTTTCTCCACCTAGACATTTTCCTTTTTATCTCCCTTACAATGTACGACGAAAACTAATATTGGCACTAAAATCCACCGTGTTAAGAGTCAACAATTTTCCTTTGCCGGTAGCACGGACGCGACATTAAAAGACCAAGTACGTGATCCGACGTAACGAAATGTTGCAATAGTTAGTAGGAATCGGGTATTTCGATTTGTAGCCGGTAATGTTACTAGGTATGACATCTAATGGTTTACATTACATAATATACTATACATAATGTAATAGTAACTAGTATTTAGATCATATTGATAATTATTGTATTGTCCGACTATTTTGCCCCACGACCATTTTTGTAAATCGTTAAATAAACTAGTTAGTTGCTATAATCCTTAGTGAAGATGATGATGATATTAACCATGGCGCAGCTGTTTTTATGATATTTTCAGGTTCTATTTTAAAAAATGTTATTCAAAAATTATTTGTTAAATAGTGACATGAAATTATTTAACACCCTGTTAAGATGACTGTATTTTCACAGTTATAGCACTTTGTTCACAATAACATTTTCGTACCTAGCTACTTTTATTTAAGCTAGAGTTTGTAAACTTTGGCAACTCAGTGAAATATTTTATTTTATATTTTTATTTTTATTTTCATATGGCTAATATCTACTTAGAGATAGGTCTCAATAGTTTAAAATTATCATATTTTTTGCATAACTGTATTAAACAAAACGATTATTATTATTTTTCCTTAACTTAACAGTCAATCTGCAAATAAAATAAAAAGGTAAGTAATTAAACTTTGTCCAACTGGTTTTTTCTCAGAACTCCCAAATTCATTGATTTCTAGCAACAAACCAAACTTTGATGATTTCCAAAAGTGAGCTCTATTACCGACATGTAAAGGCGAAGTTCAGGTAATATTTTGGGGGATTAGAAGATTCATAAGTACTTGGTAACTGTAATGGACATGTCGTTCGGAAGCCGGAAGTCCGGAAGTTATAATTGTTGATACTGATTGTATCGGCACAGTTTCACCGGATATTTACAAAAAGTTGGATAAATGGTAAGATCGGATAACGTAAGGATAATACTAATGTTAAATATCATGATACTTTTTCATACTTTCTTAATGATTTGTGTAATGGTACGTAGTGGTCGATTTTTAGGGTTCCGTACCCAAAGGGTACAAACGGGACCCTATTGTTTGAAATATTTACAGAACATTTAGTTAAATATTCACTTGAAAAATAAATAATTAAATTAAAATGAAATAAACATTTAAGGGGAGCTTCCATACGGTACGGAACCCATAGTGCGCGAATCGGACTCGCACTTGGCCGATTATTAAAGTGTTTAAAGTTACCTCTATAAGAGCAGTATATGCGCTCAAAATAGACTAATAAATAAATAAATATTAGCGGCCATCTTACACACGGTCTCTGACCCCAAACTAAGCAAAGCTTGTAAAATGGCTGCCAGAGACTGATATACTACATATACTTATTTTTAAATACATACTTATATTGATAGTAGGTAACTAAATAACACCCACACACAGAGCAAACACTTATGTTCATCACATAAATATTTGCCCTGGGTGGGGATCGAACCCACGCTTCTTTGACCCAGATGCTAGGGTCACTAACCACTGAGCCACCGAGGCAGTAATATAAATAAATATCTTCTCATTTGTTATACGAACCATCATCTGAGTAAGCTTTCATCAAAAAAAATATTTCATCAAATAAGGCACGCATCCAGTACGAACCTGCTGTCTTTTAATGGGGTTATCAATCCGATCCACCTTATACTTAGCTAAGCGTTCTACGTTGAGTTTGCCGGTACGTGGTGTCTCAAAACTTACATAAATGTCAGCATGAGAAGAGCTGAAGAGCTCTCACCTGGCTATAAAGAGCCTTGGCCCACCTGGAAAACTCTAAACCGCCTCCGTTCCCAAGTGGGCCGTAGCCGAGACAATCTGGCAAAATGACAGCTCTAAACATCGAATGTCTCTGTGGCGTAAGACCGCAGACTATGTCACATCTGACCAACTGTGCGCAGCTTACCCTAAAAACTGCACCACTCAGGATCTAAATGAGGCAGCAGATAACGCCATCGAGGTGGCCAATTTTTGGTTAAAAACCGGAATATAACATTTTTAGCACGCAAAATCGACCCGAAAAGAAGAAGACGAATGTCAGCATTTCTTTATCTCTTTTAAAGAACTATTTCCATCAATTTTCCATTGAAATGGTCTCAAGGTGACGGATCGCCAGGTACAAGGAAAGGGCCGGCCGACGAGCCCATTAACTGGTCACCACTCACGGTGACCGTCCAAACTGCACTCGAAGCGTTTTCGTCGACTTCAAGTATAATGTCTGCGAAAACGAAATTCTCGAGTATTTGGGGTGTGGGCCGTGGACTTAGGAGAAATACTTACTTAGACAACTCAAATTGTACCAGGCTCAGAAGAATAGAAAAAGTATTGCTAAATTTTACTCAAATAAAATTACGTTACAGCTGTCTTATTCATGTCTGGTTAAACAGCACACGCGAGATTGAGTGGAACAAAACAAAAACCCAATGTCTGTCGCATACGTCAAAATCCCCAGTTGGAATGTCGAAATGGTTAAAATTTGGTTAGATTAGGTCATTTGTCTTTTTCGGAAATTTGAACTCTCTAGTTCCAATAAGAAGGTTCAAATCTATGATCATTTTACCTTCCTACTTTTTACCTTTTTTAATTTGGACACCCGAGATAGCTCAATGCTAGTGTACCGTTCCGGTAATCTATGTTTTATTATTACTACATCAGAGCTTAATTCCAAAAGGCGGTAGTAAACGTATTTGACAGCTTGCAACTGTCATGTACGAGTACCTGTATTCATACAATCGGGAGCGAAGGTATATCGAAGACGAATACTCATCGCCATCTTGACACCGTCGCGCAAGCAGTGTGGGCGTGCCAGCCCTACTTAAACTTCAGTATAAATCAAAAAAACTACATCAAATAAATCAAATTTTCTACTCGTCTAAATTACGTGCGATTCATCAGCTGTGTTTCAACAAAAACGACGAACAACCTCAAGCTTGGGGTGCCATCACGACGGCGGAAGTGTCAGGCGTGGCAGGAGCAGACCCAGGTACGTGGTACATGTGTATTTGCTACGCCTTTCCCTCTGATCTTCTAAACATAAAATCGAAATTGTCCCGAAATGTAATGGAGCCGCTATTTCGGTGAAGGCGACGTTACATATTTCTTTTGGTGCCGAAACCCGGGACCTTCCGCCTAAACATCCCACTCATCCAATGCGTTTGGTTTTTCTGGTCATTAAATCGTAATAACTTAACATCTAGAACATTCCAACATCAATCACTATACCTTTATCGTACCTACGGCGTTCTAAGTTATTGCATCAACTTTTGTACCTACCTACGTAAATTATTTGTTCGTAAAATATCACTATCAACTAACCAATAAATCCTAAATGATTGTAAGACCATTTTTATACCTACCTACTTATTTTTATTCAATCATAAAATTATTCGGTGCATAATAATATTTTCGTGGCTTACAATAATTATCTCATCGTAATAACTTCATTCACGAAATTAATTCGACCATCGATAAAACATTCGAGACGTATCTAGAATTATTGTAATATTTCTATCAACCAATTTTTATTGTACTATCACTTTATTATTTGGTGAGCAGTAATTATTTATATTCCATCGGCTTACAATAGTTTTATATATCCAACAGAATCGTTTACATACCTACACATGTTTTGTTATCAGCATAACTCAAACCATACTTTTCAGCATTCATTTTTAAATTGTAAATTCGTTCACAACCTTTTTCATGCCCACCAATTGAGGGTAGTTTTATATAAAACCACATTCCAGCGTTGCCTTCCGCGGTCAGCCAAATGATTCTTACAATTCAGCTATCTCTTTCGAGCTTAGAATATCGTAACTACTCATAAATAATACTATAGCAAAAAGTCGTAAAAAAATTGTGTTCAGTGCGCGACTATTATACACTTTATTTTTAAATTCTTAAGGTTCAAGTTCAACGTAATATTGCGAAGGTTTTATTTTTAAATTCATTAGAACTTGTCAGTTATCATTTTTAGGTTTTTATTTTCCGCTAACTTTCATTGGTCAATTCAACAATGTCGCTTCTAACTAAAGGTTCATCTGCCCGTAGAGGAATTTTAACGAAAACCAAATCGAAAGATGAATTTACCGCGAAAGATTTGCCGGCATTACGTCGAAAGCGAACTATCGCTTACAAACGACTCACGAATGCTTTAGAGGTGGGTCAGTTGTCAATGAGTGACTCATCGCAACTCGAATTATTTTTGTCTTATCACCAAGAAATAAAACAAATCGTCTCGAATTTCGAAAGCGCGCACTTTGCAATAATTCAACTTGTGAGTTGCGAAATTGAATCAACTGACAACAACGACACTAGTGATGATGATGACTTACAAGAACAGTTTGATGACATGTATTTTCAGACCTTATCTATTCATCGAAATTTAACTAAAGGTGACCCGCCCCAGTTATGCAAACCGTCATCGTCAACATCAAACTATCTAAAATCGATTTGCCTAAATTCTCCGGCAACAAAAAAGATTGGCCAAAGTACTTTGATGTTTTTAACGCGTTAATCCACTATTCAACGACACTTACAGATACCGAAAAGTTTCATTATTTAATACCTTCCCTCAGTATCGAACCGTAATTAGTAGTAAATGCAATCCTATGACACACGAACATTATCACGATGCATACAATTCTCTCGTTGCACGTTATCAGAGCACGCGCACCTTGGCTTTCACATGCTGGCGCGACATTTTGAACATTGACCTTCAATGCGATATTCCGCGAGAATTTCAAAAATCGCTGGATCTTTTCGAAGGAAATTTGAGTATTTTGAAAACAGTCCATTTACCGATTGCCAAATGGGACTTTGTTTTAGTTTACCACATTTTATCGCAACTTGACAAAGATTTGCGTCGCGACTTTAAAGAAAAACACTCAGATGAAGAACTGCCGTCATATGATCAATTAAAATATTTCTTACGATCGAAATGTGAAGCCATGTTGCGTGACACTCATTTCTCCGAATCAGTCACATTACCCACGCCTATCCCTGCGGTCGCGTCCAAGTTAACCACTACGCCACAGCAGCCTTAACGTAGAATTATGTCGCACTCACTTCTAGAGGCTACTGAGTCATTAGATAACGCAACTGCCAACAATGAAACGAATTCGTTTGCAGGCACATGCGCTTATTGTAACGAACTACATTCAATTCTATCGTGCCAGGAGTTTCTTTAAAAAATCCGTAGACGAGCTTTTGACCACAGTGACAGAAAAACTGGTGCTTTAATTGCTTAAGGTCATCTCATCAATTAAAGAACTGTAAATCGATATTGTCATGTAGATCATGCAAACGTAAAAATCACACTATGCTCTGTAAGTCACCGAACAATTCTAACGACGCTGCTACAGCTTCTTTAGCGTCTCAATCACAATCCAACGTGCTGTTGCCCACAGCTATCGTGCAAGGATGCGTACGGAAATATAAAATCGTTCCGTGCTGTATTCGATACTGGTTCACAAAGCAGTTTTATTACTGAAGATGCAGTAAAGCAGCGGAACCTAAACGCGACTAAATATGCGAAGGCTAACGTCAACGGACTCGGAGGTATAATCGCATCTATTGATGGTTACGTCACTTGTTCTATCGGTATAAACGATCAAGTTTTATTTAATCTTGATATGCACGTAATTAATCAAATATAATATATTAATTAAATAGTTTATTGAATCAGGCGTTACTTTGCGGAAGTTCATCTTCAAATTCTTGTTTTGAATAAATATTTAGTGTATTTCCGCTCTGTCGTAGTCATATAAGTTAAGGGTACTATTCAAAATTCAAATTAAATCACAAACAAAATTAGTAATTAATCATCAAACTGTAGCATGGTTCGACTATCGTTAGGTCAGGTTAGAAAAGTTAGGCTTAGGTATGTTTACAAAATATGAATGAACCTGAAACAAATTTTTTTAATTAATCCGTTTAAAATAATAAAAAATAATTAAACCTGTAACAAAAATAGTAATGAGTAATCTATTTAAAAAATGTAGTAAACCTGAAAAAAATATTTAATTAATATGTTAAAATTACAAATATAATTTATTTATAAAAAATGGTATAAAATAATTGAAAAAATACTTAGTCAATAAATAGCACCCTTATTCTTACTGTACTCTATTCGACACGTGTTTCGCCTCTAAACGAGGCATCTTCAGGACGTGTTGACTCTTCGAGCTCACTCGCAAGAATGACGGCTCGCCGCGCCGGCGCTTCTTATATACTCGTCGTGACGCACCGAAGTAAAGGCGATGTGACGGTAGTTTGATCGTTCAGCAACTCGTTGTGTGTGTTTTGATGTTTCATTATTTCTAAATGCTCCAAAACATTTAAGCGAAAACCTTTTTCACATACATGTAGAATTTCAAGTGTTGTTGTTATCCAAATCGTGTCCAGTTTCTAATAAATGTTTCGCAAAATTCGACTTCTCTGGGTGATTGTTTCTAGATGCAGCTAAGTGTTCTTTGTAGCGGGTTTGAAAACTCCTTCCAGTTTGTCCCACATAAACTGCGTTACATGTGTCGCAGGTTAACTTGTATACCCCCGATTTCTTGCTTTTTTCTAAGGAGTCTTTCCCATTGCACATTCGTCTCATGTTGTGATTCGTTCGAAATGCCACATGTAAAAATTGCAAAAATACTGCGGAGAAATGATGTACATGTGGCATTTCGAACGAATCACAACATGAGACGAATGTGCAATGGGAAAGACTCCTTAGAAAAAAGCAAGAAATCGGGGGTATACAAGTTAACCTGCGACACATGTAACGCAGTTTATGTGGGACAAACTGGAAGGAGTTTTCAAACCCGCTACAAAGAACACTTAGCTGCATCTAGAAACAATCACCCAGAGAAGTCGAATTTTGCGAAACATTTATTAGAAACTGGACACGATTTGGATAACAACAACACTTTTGAAATTCTACATGTATGTGAAAAAGGTTTTCGCTTAAATGTTTTGGAGCATTTAGAAATAATGAAACATCAAAACACACACAACGAGTTGCTGAACGATCAAACTACCGTCACATCGCCTTTACTTCGGTGCGTCACGACGAGTATATAAGAAGCGCCGGCGCGGCGAGCCGTCATTCTTGCGAGTGAGCTCGAAGAGTCAACACGTCCTGAAGATGCCTCGTTTAGAGGCGAAACACGTGTCGAATAGAGTACAGTAAGAATAAGGGTGCTATTTATTGACTAAGTATTTTTTCAATTATTTTATACCATTTTTTATAAATAAATTATATTTGTAATTTTAACATATTAATTAAATATTTTTTTCAGGTTTACTACATTTTTTAAATAGATTACTCATTACTATTTTTGTTACAGGTTTAATTATTTTTTATTATTTTAAACGGATTAATTAAAAAAATTTGTTTCAGGTTCATTCATATTTTGTAAACATACCTAAGCCTAACTTTTCTAACCTGACCTAACGATAGTCGAACCATGCTACAGTTTGATGATTAATTACTAATTTTGTTTGTGATTTAATTTGAATTTTGAATAGTACCCTTAACTTATATGACTACGACAGAGCGGAAATACACTAAATATTTATTCAAAACAAGAATTTATTAATTAAATATCAAAAATACCTCAGATTGGTCGCACATCACATCATTGCCACTAAGCTATCCTGGATTCAACGTCCCAGGACCGGTTCACTTATTGTTAGCTGCAGATGTGGTCAGAGGATACCAAAGGGGGCACTGAGGAAAAAATATGTACTTAGAAAATTTAATTAATAATTAAATTTATAAATAATAGGTAATTTTATAATTAAAAATAAATAAATTTATAATTAATAGGTAATAGGTATGCTTGTATAAAAATATGTTTTTGGTAAATAAACATTATTCCTCTTTATTCAATAGAATTCACAGGCTTGGCCTGTTCCTTTATTAGGCATCAATGGAGCCTAAGCCGACATTGAGAGGCCCTTTTTACAATTTGAAATATAAAAACAGCAGTAGGTATAAAAAGTATAGCGTTGTAGACAAACTCTGGCATATAAAAGACTTGAAATATTGAAACTGGGCTATTGTGGTGAAATATTAAATGTTATGTAAAATTGGACTATGGAATGAGGTTCGGCACCCGCTATATATGTCCCATTTCAAAATTTCGTAGCAGGTGGTGACTTGCCGTCCACTAAATGGGCTCTTCCATAAAGGCTACCTTAAGTTGGCGCCGGAGGGGCAACATTGGTGTGGACGGCTAAGGGTGTCGAGAGGTGTGCTGCGCTTTCACTGGACGCTACTCGCGGCGTTATGCCCTTTAACACTTCCACCCTGGAGCTTAGGTTCCTAGCTCTTGCGGCTTCCACTCCAAGCCGGCCAGTTAAGGCAAGAGAGGAGTCAGGGGTCTAATTTAGTCCCAGGAAATCGGGGTTCGCGGTGTCGCCACTCACCGACGGCTCGCCACAAAGTCGCCCCTGCGATTTATTATTATATTATTATTAAACATTATTATAGTTTTCTTATGACGTTATCATGTAAAATTATTATCGTCCGTAAACCGACTAAGTATACCTATTTTTTAAAACTACTAATGATAATATATAGTCAGTTGAGTAGTAAATTAACCTAAAACAAGAAGAAAAAAACGACATATATCATGCCCTTATTCCACTAGGTGGGGTCGCCTCAGCACGTTTCTTTTCGCCACTTCACTCTATAATACGTCATCTCATCATCAACTCCTTTCTATCGCATACCTAACATCTTAGAAATCTATATACCTCGAGAAATTTTGAATACTGAATACTAATTATTATGTTAATTACAATTAAAGCACCATACTCTAATACACCTCGTTAGTCATATAGAGAAGATTTTTTTATGTTGCGTCTTCTATTCTTTTCTCCAAGTCTGTGTATATGTGAATTTAATGGTTTGTTTTTAGTCTTTGCAAGTTGGCCAATTTAGTTTCTGAAATGGGATTTTGCTCAGAGTGGATCGAATTAAGTGCTTAATCGAAGAATGATCCTTGTTTTCGTCAGATATAGTTTAGCAATCTAACTTAGATAGTTATATTTGAACTATCAATTTATCAAAATTTATTGTTTGGTAATGGATGTTGAGCAAAATGTATTAGTACTCGTATCTATTCTATGTATTAACTGCTTTTAATATAACTAAGATAAATTGTTTTCTCGCAATTCTTGAAATTCGAGTAATGATTAACCAACCAAATTACTCGACAGTTAAAAGTAATTGTAGAGTTGTAAATAAAACTGTTAGATATTTTATTTTTGTATAAGTAATACTTTAAGAAAAGGGACGAAAAGTTCTCGAGTGAAGACCACGTACCGGCAAGCGCAGCGTAGGACCCACAAAGTGGACGGATGCTAGATGCAAGAAGCTACTAACCGGTCTTATTAGAGATCCATAGGGCAGGTCTATGTCCAGCAGTGGACGTCCTATGGCTGATGGGTGGATCGAATACTTTGAATAGATAGAACAGTAAGTACTCAGATGTTGTGTAAAACAATAAAGTTACATCTGCGTTTCTGCTTACGAATTTTTAACCGACTACCTTCCAAAAAGGAGGAGGTTCTATAATCGTCTGTATGTATTTTATTTGTTTGTGTTCATTGATATTTTAGCCAATTGTGAACCGTTAAAAATATTTTTAACGGCGGACCCGTTTTTGAAAAATCAACAAAAAATATATACATATTAAATTCGAGTGAACTGTTCGAATTTTGTGCACGATGGAAGTCGGTTTTGCTATTCTGTACGAAAAATAAATATTAAACAAAGATTATATTTATGTAGTTTCAAAGTTCAACGATTTTTCTCGAACAGGAATGAGGTTTTCTAATCATAAAACCAGCGGCAGGCATTACTCGAGAGCGCCTCGCAGTCGGGGGAGACTTATTCTCGATGCTACATTTATATCCATTTATTTGTCGAAAACCCTCCACATCCACAGTCAGCCAGAACTGCGACGGAACGAAACGAAACGGATGGATACGTTTCTATTGCCTTTGAGATATTTCATTGGCTTTTACAAATGCGGATGCTTGTGTCAACCGGATCGGATACTCGTACTGAATCGCTATCCATATCGGAGATTCCTTCTTTTATCGAGATGAAATTATTTAATCCAGTGCGATTTACGCCCGGCTGATATTTTCCAGTTCGAGCAGTTTTCGTCGATTTAACGAACTCCTTAATTTGTCCCAAAAGGACGCTTGATTAAATAATGAGAGGGTTTGACGTAAAGTAGTTCCTACTAGGTGAGGAACTTAAGGCCTAGTGGGCGGGCTAGGTCCGTCAAATTCAACGGAGCGACACAGAAAGGGTCGACCGACCAAACCCTTGGGCGTGTTATCGCAGTAATTATAATATCCCGAAAGAAACTTCCACATTAAGCAGTTTTTACGACTGACCGATGATATTAACTGATACCGAGCGGAAATTAACTTTCAGATTAAAATTTCACGCTTAAATTCCGAAGTGCTTTAATGCTGATATCCAATCAATTATAGCAGATAGGTTGAATATCTGCAATCGGCTATAGTAATGGGGAGATATTTTATTTTTGCGACGGCTCTTTATTTAATAAACGTAATATTGCCGCTGGAAGGGCAAGGTTTCCAGCCGTTTCATTATAATCTGAAGAATGCACCAGATCTTTACAAGAAATACCTATTAAAATATAACAAGGTGCATCATAGCAATTATGAGTATGAGAAAGGTTTTCAAAATTATTTGCGAACTTTGAGGAGGATAAATGAGATCAATGCTCAGCCGGGCTCAGTGAAAGTTCGGCCGGATCAGAATGCGGATTTATCTTTTGAAGAATGGAAAAATATCGTGGCCAATACGAGCCCTGCGCCGCCGCGAGATGCGGAGCTAGACTTTATCGCTATGATGGACAAACGACCCAATCTAGCCAAAATGTTTAAAACCATTTGATCGACTTAAAGGTACGTGTTTAATATCTTCAAGATAGAATGTTGTGGCAAAAAACACATAGTTAATCTAGCTTGAAAATTTAAAACCAACTTCTTACCAGATCGACAGGAAGGTTATGTTCACCAGTGACAAGCTCTGTGTTTAGTAAATTAAATATTTTATTTAACGAAGTAATGATTTACAAATATATATATTAGTTTTATTGACATGGAACATTGTATAAAATATTTCGATAGATACATATATTATGTCTTCATTATACTTAGAGCGTTACACAAATAAATGAAAATTAACTTAGTAAACTACACAAAATATTATCAAAACGTATTTTATAAATTAAAGCCTTTGTTTACACAATAAAGTAAAGCCCTGCCAAATTTAATCCAAGTTTTACTGAGAGCCTTATGTCGCTATACATATTAACCACTCTGTGTTCAGTTCATTACGCAAAATTAAAAATGAATATTTTATTGAGTCGTTTTTAGGTTTCGTTATGTTAAGTTTAGTTAGACTATGTTAATACAAAGTTTTTCTTATTACCTGGGTTGTTTCTATGGTGTGTGTGGAAATAGAAGAATTCATTAGGACGTATATATCAGGTGGCTTTTCTGGTGTCAGAATTTTTCAGTCACCTGAAAGTCTAGACTCCTTGCCACCACTGAAGCCTGTCAGTAGAGTTTGGGAACTAAGTACTACGGAAACTAAGAACTAAGGAACTAAGCAATTGAGGCATCAGGGCATCACGTTAACGTCTATCGGACTACAGAATTGTGGCGCATGGTGTACTTGTATAAATCTACGAGTACGTAATTCAGTAGAACAACTGAAGTCTACTTTACAATTCAGAGAATTAAGACGTTCATACGATTAAAAAATATAAATAGGTAAAAGATCGACAGTTAATACATTGCACATCAGTGTTGCCCTCACTCTCATGCAGTGTGCCAACAATATTTTTAATCCGCCAAGTTGGTTGTGTATGTATTTCCTTCAAAAAATCGTCTCATTTGAAATAGCGTGCCAAATTTAAAAAATATCAGCTTGCCTACGAATGAGCAAGACACACGTGCTTCTTTCGTCTATTCGGGGCTAGCAAGCCCACAATTCCTAAATTTCCCGCCTTTTTTCAGTATCAACTTTTATTAGCCAGACTAATACGTATTTACCTTACCATTCGAAAAATGCAATAGACATTTTTGGATGAAAACATGTAGTTTATATTTCTGTTAAATATCCCGTCAGCCGTTAGAAAGATTTTTTTCCCGTTTTTAACGTACCCAAATCCGCTAGAAATGACGGGAAATTAGTTAAGTTGGCAACGCTGCTCTCTTGAATTTGGCAATAATTTGGACCCACAAAAAGATTTCGATGATGTAGTTAGGAAAACAGTACCACCTTGAACCAACTAAGCACTTCAAGCAGTGCATTCCCTAATGCCCCTTTAAAATATTACCAGTTCCCAAAGCTACGAAGACAAACTATGCTGTAAGTGCAGCTCTTTAGCGAGTAAGTCACTTTAGCGCCAAGCGAACTGCTCAATTCCTACCAAATTGTTCGGATTTCCGTTTAGATGGGAGTTCTCCCGAAGGGTTAAGCTAGTTTTGAACTTTATGTTTGTATTCAAGGCGAAGTCGTCATAAATATTGGAGGCTCTGCTTGTCTAACTCGAACAAACTACATCAAAGTGCTTTGTTGACGGCAAAGTTTTGTCGCTTCAATATCCTGGTCTCGTAAGCTGGGCGATTATAAATCCGAGGCTTGTTTACGGTAATGGGATTTTATTATGCTGGCAATCCCATTTGGGGAGTTAATTGGCAACGGTAATGGTGATGCTTTGTTAAATAGGATGCGAGGAAAGATAGGATCGTAAGCAAACGGAAGCAGAGTGACTGCAGCGTCGGATGATTCACGGTGAAAATGTTATGAAACCATATAGAAACCCAGAGAACTATTAAACTATCACCTCTCACAATCCTTTTTATCGCGTAATCGCACAATGCTGAGCATAGGCCTCTCTTTTCCGAGTTTGTACTCCACACGTCTCGAAAGAATAAATAAATATTTATTAAATACATTTTAGGGGATATTTTACACACGGTCTCTGACCCCAAACTAAAGTAAGCAAAGCTTTTGATATGGCTGCCAGAGACTAATATACTATTTATACATATTTTCACTCATGAACATTCGTCTATATTCTATAACATACACCGTCCTGAGCAAAAATAAGCAGTGATTATAATATAGATAAATGGTGGTGGTGTAATAAATAACAATGCGAGCGTGCATCAAGTTTCCTCTAGTGGCTAGAGGGTTTAAAATGGGCTAAAGTCTATCCCATGTTACAGTTCATAAATTGTTCTCGATCTAAACGTCTCGAACAAAACTCTGAAGCTACTCTAGAAAATCAAAGTATTACTTGAAACAAGATACGAAAATTTTGATGCGCCGAAATACTGAGAAATTATTTACAATTTTTGTTATCGTCTTTCTTCGTGACGTTTTGTGTGGCAATTCTCATATAATAGAACACCTACGTAAAGAAAGTTTAGTCTACGTATGACAGGTTATATAAAGAGTGTAACTCAAGACGTATTATTCTAGAATATCACTCCAAGTGCCTACTAATAATTATCACCTGATCTTAGAATGTGATACCAACTCCAAATTTCAAATTAAATCACAATCAACTTCAACAAAATATTGTATAGAATTGGAATACTTAGAATACTTAGATATACCGAATCAATGTCAATGATCCCTGGAGATCTGTTTTTTTATTGCAATTGATTCCGTAACTAGCAACAATTTGTTATAAAATCAACGTTATCTTAAAAAATCGGCCAAGTACGAGAAGGACTCGCGCAAGAAGGGTTCCGTACTGTATGGGAGCCCCCCTTAAATATTTATTTTATTACAATTATTTATTATTGAATTGAATACACAACTAAATATTCTGTAAATATTTCAAGCATCTACCTGTTATTATTGATATCGAGCGAAAAACTGTTAAAAATTCAGGTTTGTTGTATGGGAGCCTTAAATATTAATTTTATTCTGTTTTTAGTATTTGTTGATATAGCGGCAACAGAAATTTCAGCTTTCTAGCTATAACGGTTCATGAGATACAGCCTGGAGACAGACAGACTGGCAGACGGACAGACGGACGGCGGAGTCTTAGTAATACGAGTAGGATCCCGTTTTCACCCTTTGGGTACGGAACCCTAAAAATGTTGTTTTTAAAAATACCTGTATCGGTAAAAATTACGGAGATGGTGAAAAGATGTAAGGACTAGCTCATACCTTCTTTATCACTAGTAATTTTCCGAACAGTTGACCTCGCGACACATCTCCTTAGCTGAATCTTCATAAGACATTTCGACTCACTCTTGACCGATTTGATTCATTCCTACACACAAATCTTGTTAGGATTTAGATACTAAACAATTTAGCTAAATTTTATCGAAATCGGCTATTAAATGGCGCTACAGGAAATTGTCTCTGTTTTTGGAGGAATCAAAAATTGCCGACGACAGAAAAATCCAAAAATATAATTATAGAACCAGTGTACCATGCCAAACTTTATTGTAAAATGCGACCTGTAGAGAAAAATCAACATCCGGAAAGTTGAAAGCAAGATTGTGAAGTCAAAACTGAGACGCTTCGATCACTTCGTTCGCTTGGTCAATTACTTACATGATTAAATGTATTCGATTGCTATACTGTAGGTATGGTACTTACTCGTATGTAAATGCATTGAAATTTGCAATGCGCGGTGACAATTTCACAATAAAGTTCTTGCCTCCTAACGGCTGGCTAGGACTTTTGGTGCCAGGGAGTTACAAGTTGCTGAGCGGCAATTAATGTGGCTTGGTTCAGAGTTTCCAGCATGTAGAGCTAACCAAGCATCTGGCTTAGACATTATTATCTCGTACATCAGGACTTAAGTTGTTTACCCACTAAAACTTACCATGGCCGACCTAAGAACACGTCAGGATTTTTTCTCTTTGTATTGAAAAGTATGAAGTAGCTCCGTCGCGTGCCGTTCACGGAGCGTTTCGGGACTGGGTAAATATTCTCGATAACTATGGTTGACGAACGTTGATGGTACTGTATACGTACGGGCGTATCGTGATGTTTCCCGTACCTAATACGTTTCGAACACAGTCATACGGTACATGTACGATTGTACTTTACGCTAGGCAGACACCTTTAGTGTCATTAGGATAGATCACCATTTTATTTTTTTACCAGGGGAAATCCTTTATTGATATCACCACGCCTCGTGGGCAGACGGGTGGTTGTGTGGGAGCGAGTGTCCCAGCGACTGGACGGTATACCCACCAAAACCCCTGGATGTTTCACCACTGCGCCTGGTACGGGCACTCTTCCACACTCCTCCACGGCAGCCGACAGCGCTGGTCCAACTCGGGCCCCACCACGGAGCTTGCGCTCCCGCCAGAATGACGATGTGTCGAACAACAGACACATCGTCATCCACCACCTGGGACCAACTAGCACTGGGCGTCGGACAACACCCGTATCCGACAGCCCTGGTCCCGATGAAACGGGTCAATTGAAGTGGCCCCGCACCTGCCACTACGGCTGCAGAGGATAGGGAGGGCGGCCATTAGGAAAGATACCATGCTGGCTAACCAACATCAAAATTCACTGAGTTGTCGGAAGATGCTTAAAATTTTACCCAGTGTCCGATGGTTGCGGAATCAATTTGATTTTTGTGGTTCTTATTTTGATAGGCACTTGTAGCATATAATAATTTTGACAATTGTTCACGAGACACCAGATTGATAAAGTTAATAGAAACGTTTTGCTTCTTTCCAGAGGCGTTGCAATCTCGCGTCCGTAAGGCCCTGCCTGCACCTAGAAGGCAGCACTAGTAGTGCACTTATTGCACTTTTTTGAGAAAAAAAACCCTAAATTTCTACGGTCGTTGCGCTCACGTTTAGCAAAATAAGTCTTTTGTTTGTTTACTGGCGCTTTACTGTAAAAATCCAAAGAATTTGCACTTTTGCACGTTATTAGAGAGCCATTGGCAACATATCATGTTGCTCACATGAAAAAAAGAAATGTAGTTTTGATGTCAGTTTTAGTCCGACGTCACATAGCTTCATAAAAATAAATTTTGAAGCATAACTTAATATCTTGAAACAGTATGACATATCTGCCATCACAAATAAAAATAAACGCAAGTCTAAGCAAGTAAATTAATTCACAAAAATAAATAAAATTGATAAAAACACAGAAACACGAAAACGAATTAAACGTTAACTCGGTTTACAGACTGGAATTCGAATTTCCACAAAGGATCAAGAGGCAGTGAAAATGTCCATAGTGTTAATTAATTCCATCGAACACTTTACACGATGAAAAAGTCGTTCTCAGCTCGTATCATATTGTCTCAAAGTTGCATCTATTTTACAAAATGCAATTCTCATTCGAGTTTTATGGAGAAGCATTAAACTTTATTCCAATGTAATCTTTTTGTCTGTTACATTTATTCAAGTCTGCACACGTCGGATCCTGCGGGCTAGGAATAAACCATTAGTTTAAATTTAAAACTTGGAAAATGTAATTAAAGTATTAAAATGTTTTACGTGTTTTAATGTGTGAGAACTTTTATTTTGACAAATAGTAGTTTTGCGGTTCTTTGTGAATTGTATATGATGGTTTTATTGGACAGGATTGTATAAGCTTAGAGCTAATTTTTAAAGGATTCTACAATGGTTTGTGATAATTTCGAGTATCACTCCATAAACATTTATTTAAATTCAATCTTACTCAAAATTTTTGAACAAATGGAACTGGACAAAATAATAAGTCAGGGAGTACCTACTCTTTATGAGATAATTCCAGAGTATCGAATAGAATGCTCCACTTTATTGCATATGCAAATTAACTCCAGTAGAGAATTACATTATTAGAGGACATCTTACACACCTTACACACGGTTATTGAAACTAAGCAAAGCTTGTGATATAGCTGCCAGAGAATGATGAACACCTATGTTTATCAAAGAAATGCTTGCCCTTTGTGGGAATCGAACCCACGTCTCTTTGATCCAGAAGTCAGGGTCACTAAGTACTTACTACTGAGCCATCGAGACAGTAATTTAAGAAGTCAGTCAACATTTGGTACGCGACGAAGGACAAAAGTAAGTTCGTATAAGCCGGTTGGATAGACCTGGTGTCAGAATTTTTGGGCCGCCTGAAGGCGGCTGACTTGGCTAAACGGTTAAAACAACCGGGACCTACAATTTAACGTGTCATCCAAGCCACGATAGCTCTCAGTTGGAAAATGCCACCCGCGGTCACCCATCCAAATACTGACCGTGCGGAACGTTGCTTAATTTCGGTGATCGCAAAGAAAAGTACTTAAATAATGAATGACGAAAAAAGAACACAGTACAAACTTAGGTACATTTACAGTTATAGATAACCTCACCACATCTTGCAAATGACACGTTCCATAAACACCATCAGAACACCTCAGCCTCAAAATGTATGAGCCGCAATCTCTGTGAAGTCACGCCTAGAGAGCGTGACACCTCTTCGGGCGGCGTTGCAGAAATTTGCAATTTTTCCTCGCACGAAATCTATTCCGGTGAAAAATGCATCGGATGCCACGTTCCACGACCTCCTTGGAGTCACGTAGTGTGGACACCGGCGTTTACCGGTTATAGACCTGGAATACAAGCTACGAACAAAAAAATTAAAAGAAAAAGGGCTGGAGTATCCATTGTAAATGTTATATAGGTAGTTTATTTTTGTGATTTAGGTTTGTTATTGTTATATGTACGCTATAAATAGTACAAAAACAAACGAAAACGACATAACCGCGCTTGATGACTGAAGAATAAAATACAAACATGGTTATTCCTAATCAATTAGCATCCTTTTAGGGGCTTATTCTGTACATCAAAACTAACAACTTTTGTTCTGCGACTTTTGTCAAAACTCAAAAAAAGTTGTTGTTTCATAGAAAAAATCGTAATATACCCGTGGCAAAATGTATGGAACAGCTAATTTTTTTCTGAGTTCTGACAATAGTCGCAGATCAGAAGTTGTTAATTTTGATGTACAGAATGAGCCCCTAAAATATGCTAATTGATTAGGAATAACCCTGTAGACAAGATAAGAATACACTAATTAGCATATTTCAGAAATTTAAAGATTTACCGCCTTACCTCAAAAGATTTAAACATGCTTTAAACACTGTCTAATCGTATTTGTACTGTTAAACATTGTCTATAGCGTGCGTAAAACTTTTGTGGTAAGACGGTTTATTTTTATCACCGTTTTAAATTGCTGATTCTGATAGTGCAGTTGCCAAAAATGTTACAGTAAAACCTCGCTCTACTTCATCATATTATACCTACAAACTGTTTCACTCGTTAACGCCCTAACAAACAATCCATTTCAATGAAAACAACAACATATCGCTTACCCAGTAATTATAATTGAAAATGAATTAAATTTATTCCGGAGTGGAACATTTTACCGATAATCTGGCGCTGAACCATAAAACCGTTTTAAAGCGCAATTTCGACTCAATTCATTTGCAATGAGTGCTCACTAAAGTTCAATGTTGTATGAATGACACGAGTATTAAGAGTTGGTACCTTCGAGCAAATATCTACAGAGCCACAGTCCCTAAGTGAAAGTAGTAAAAAAAGGTCCGAGCGTCGTCATACATACAGACTTGGATATTTACATTAAAAAATTCACAATGACCCGTTTTCTCGAATCTCGACGTTATGCCACCTACCTAAATAGTGCTTGTAACCGCAGCACTTTGGCATCGCGCGGCGCTGTAGTCGGCTCCATAGATATTTCCTCGAAGTTTGGAACAAATAAAGGTCTGAACGTGATGAGCGAAACTTAAAATAAACCACCTCTTTCAAAAGATGTTTCTGAGTGAAATTCTGTCAGATAAAATTGTCATGCTGGTGAGTGAAGTGATTTTATTGGATTCGCTTTAGAGACTGAATATTGCTTCAAACTCGTATTTTGGACGAGTTGTGATAAACATTAGCTCAAAAAGAATGGTTTTTATAAACCTTAGAACTCAAGTCCAATTTGCTGTTTGCATGTATTTTTCTTAAGAAATCTCCAAACTACTTATTACTAGGTACTAAAACAAACATTCATATTTCAATAGGAATAATACAAAAATTCCTAATTTTCAAAACAAAAGATCATTAATAATCCATAAGTGAGTTATTGACGCGACGACATCATCGCAACTCAATTACACCTCCACTTACCTACACATTGTGAAAAAATGCGCGCCCTTTTTCATTCCAATGATATATCTGGCACACCTCTATGGGCGCAGGCACAAAGAAGAATTCCTCCCGGTCCACATTAGCGGCGGTTTCCTACAGCGTCGAATAAATGTGGGCAATTTGTGAGAGCGTTTATCACCTAAAGAAAAGTTCTGGCGACGTCTGAAACTGCCGTAATTTTGCGCCGAAATTCGAGGGTTAATCACGTTGGTCATACATCAACGCTTAATTTAATACTGGCAACTTTCGGGATCTGATTCGGGCTGGCCGATAGCCGGACTCGTTTTAAAGCCGTTAGCATGTGTGACGGGGTTTAGTTTGAATTCATTCCTTTGTTTATGAAGCCTTGGATTGGCGATGGGCACAATTATCCTTCTATCTTATAGACATTATTTATTTTTAACCGACTTCCAAAAAGGAGGAGGTTTTATGTTTATCTCTATGTATTTTTTTGTGTACATTACATCGATATTATTGCCAATTGTGGACCAAACCAAAAGAATTTTTTTTTGTTCGAAAGGGTGGTCCCATTTCAATTTAATTGAAAACGGCTGAGCCATTATTGAAGAAATCAACAATAACGTAAAAATTGTATGACATCAATTAGAGCCGAATTTGTCTTGACGATGGAAGTCGGTTTTGCCATTTTTGCCAAAAATAATTATTAGTTTCTCTATCTATAGCTTGTTCCAACTTGAAAATGATAGTACCTATTTAGGAAACACTAGTTATAGAGCTAGCAAAATACAATTTAAATCATAATTTTTCTCTCTGGCCTTTTTGGACATTTATAAAAAGTTGAGAAGCCTGCTAAAGCCACGATGATGTTTAAAAATAATGTGCCAATCCTATTGCAATAGAAAGTCCACGACAAACTCCATCATCTGGATTCATCTTGCTCCTTGAGGGGGAGCGAGGTTGCAGCCCCGAGGATACCCTCATTACTGCGGCTGGACACAACAAACTCTTCTTCCGTAAAAGAAACCTAACTAACATAAAATTAAAATAGAATTGTCACATAAAACACTCCAATAAAGAAATTAGGGATTGTTTTAAATGGGTCCAATCGAACGATTACATTAAGCGAAGCATTAACGAAAACAATTTTTCAAGCGTTCCACTATTTATCCAGTAAGATGGGATTCCCTCGGGAGGACCATTAGAATAACTTAAGATCTAAGATTGCAAGATGGATGGCGTAAAAGCGTTTACCATACGGCCATGGTTAAACTGGTTAGCAATAATATCTTCTACAAATTATCTACTTACACTGGTTTAGCAAACAAAATAATTCAGTGTCAGCAAATAAATAAAACTACTTTACTGGTCTGTGACCTGTGTTTAGGCTTTGTTATAATCAATTTGAACATGACTATCAGATTTAAATAATGTCATATTTCTTTATCATCGAAAAAAAATCAGTTCTTGGTTCGCTTTTTTTTAAATTCTGAATAGGCTTGCGTTTGACCACATACTGCTTGATGTTGAGCAGATAAGCGTAGACCGCTTATCTGCAAACTTGTAGCACACTTACCTAGAAGATACCTATTTACTCGAGATTTGAAGACGCCCACGTTGTACTTTAGCGGGAAGACAGACCCAGGCAAAACGTTCCACATTCTGGCTGTGTGTGTGAGGAATGAGGATTCGAAACGCTTAGTTCTAACGCGCGGAATGTCTACCATAAAAGGGTGGCGCTTTGGTCGCGTCTGTCTAGCCGTACGATAGAAGAAAAGGGCACGTAGGAATCAGCTAGGCAATGCCACTAGCATTATGGCCACGTTACCCTCTGCTACAAAGCTTTTAAATTAGTTTTATTATAGTGTAAGTTTTGGTCGTTTTAGTTTTTTTTTTGTTTTTTAAATTTAATTATGTACCTAGTTGTAAATAATACTTTTTTCAATGCTATTTAAGTTTATTCATAGTTAATTATTTTTTAGGTGCTAAGAATATAATATAACTTTGTATTTTTTTTGTTGAAGGTAGGTACCTAATTATTAGTTAGATGACCACATGTAGCTGACCAGCTTATATCACCAGCTAACCATACAAACAGTTCCTCTTTACCATCGCTACTCGAACCTTTCACACTGACGTTTCGCTGACGCCGCTCATATCGTTTCAGCACGAAAAATTTACAATATTTCCCCGTACAAAATCAATTTGCTTTGATAGAGTGTTAGTCGGAAGCCTGTGTCGAGTCATCTGCGAAAAAAGTCACGTATTACGCGCATAATAGACTATGGACGGGTTCTGTAATAACACCGTAAAAGAACGTGATTATGTTTTGAATGTGTTTGCGCTGTTACTGTACAATGAATTTTAAGTATTAAAGAATGTTCGAAAATTTCTAAGGATCTATAGAGCAGGGGCAAGAAATAAAAAAAGATCGATATCGTTCGGAACTTGACTTCGTGAATGTTTCTGGTACGTCTACATATTCAAATACGGTGTCACAGAGACCGTCATGGTTGATCCACTAGAGTTGCCGGTAGGTAGAAGAGGCATGATGACTTAAAAAATGAAATTAATCCGTCACTGATGTGTTGATTTTTGTTAGTGAAATGATGTCACGACCCCCACTCCTGAACTTTAACAAGGTTTGTCTTTGTCATTAATTGATTGATCGAAAGAAAATACGTGTCCAATATTTCTTGATAATCTAACTAACGGACTAATTAAAATAATGATTTTTTTACCCAGTTATCATGCCTATTACAGCGTAGGTATCACATATTTAGCTTTTGATACCACTCGGGTGTATCTGTACGGTAACGTCTGCGTTTTAACCGACTTCCAAAAAGGAGGAGGTACTATGTTCTGTATGTATATTTTTTTGTGTATGTTCATCGATATTTTCGCCAATTGTGAACTGATTTAAATAAACCTTTTTTTACTTTGAAAGAGGTGGTAGAGGTGGTCTCATTTAAATTTTATCGAAATTGGCTGAGCTGTTTTTGATAAATCTACAAAAATGAACATGGATGTCACACATCGATACGTGCAAATTATTCGAATTCTGTACACGGGCACAGTCGGTGTTGCAATTTTTTTCGAAAAATAATTAATGTCTGTGACATCTTGGACTCGTACCGATACTATTGACGCAAACACATAATTTGAATTCATAAAATATAACTTCACTTTTTGCATCACTATGAGCCAACCAGTTCACACCTATCCATGATATATCAAATTCCACAAGAATCCATCAAATCAGTCTAAGAAAAATAATACCACAAAATTTAAAGACAACGTTGCAAAACAAACCTTCCCGTAAGAGTATTTCGAAATAAAACAAGCAAAGGGTCTGAGTGGCTTGTACAATAACCGTAAAACTCATTTTTTCAAACCTATTAAAACAAAGATCGCCAAAACGATATTCGAGTAATTAAATTTAATATTCATATGTAAACTAGACCCATGCTATCACTACGCAAATTTAATTTTAGCCTTTTGATGTAATATAATGTTCGGGCCTCAACTTCGGATGCGTTAGACCCATTTGTAATCCTCGTTTTCCGTCTAAGCCAGGCGATTTAAATATCCCCTCATTAGGAATACTTCCACATATTTTGGTGGGTGTTTTATGTGCGGATTAATTTTGCACCATTAAGTCTGCTTAAATAAAATAATTTTGACCTGAAAATATACAGAGTTACTCCTAATCAATTAGCATCCTTTTAGGGGCTTATTCTGTACATCAAAACTAACACCTGTTGGTTTGCGACTTTTGTCAAAACTCAAAAAAAAAAATTGTTGTTCCATAGAAAAATATCGTTCACCCCCGACAAAATGTATGGAACAGCTGGTTGTATGGAAAAGTTGTAAGTTTTGATGTACAGAATAAGCCCCTAAACGGATGCTAATTGATTAGGAATAACCCTGTATAATAACTCGTATTCAAAGAATAAAGATGACATGGTTGAAAATCATTTGATATTGATTTTGACTTGATTCTTCTATGTTTCTGAGCCAACAGATATAAAGATGAACCGATGCACAATGATTTTACAAGGTATTTAACTTCGAAGATATTACAGCATGTAATATATGTACCTACTCTAAAAAGATAGTTCTACAATTTCCTTCAATCTTGTCGTGAAATAGGCTAAAATCGATTTGCGCACAGATGATAAGGTAATAATTTTACTTTACACACTGTGTACGGTTACTGTTAACAAAACAATGAAGTTCAAAACAATTTTGATAATCATATCCACATATTTTTCTACTTTTGTAAACTCAAAAATGATTAATGAAACTGGAACATTTCTTAATAAGACTTTAAAAAAACATCGAGTTGACTTAAAGGAAGATTATGATAACAAAACCGATAAAATGCGTGCTTTTACTACAATTATTACGAACAAAACTGAAAAATCTATTAATAAAACCATTGCAAAATATAAAGTTGATTTTAAAAAACTTTATCAAAACAAGACAGAGGAAAAACGTAATTTTACAATTGCTAGTAATGAAGACGAAACATTTATCCATAAATTTTTTGCAAAATATCAAGTTGACTTTAAGAAACATTATGATAACAAGAAAGATGAAGAGCGTGCTTTAAACAATTTTGTTGAAAATTTTGCCAAGATCAATGAACTAAACGCAAAGTTAGCAAATGACACAAACAATACGAAAGTGTACGTATTTAATAAATACACTGATGAAAATCCGGAAGAAATTGATGAACATTACGGATTTAAATTATTACCATGTAAGTGTAAATTGGGAACTTTAATGTCAAATCTGCAAAATAGAATTGAATTTCATAATTTTACTAAGCAAGAATAGCTGAAAACGTTAGAAACACATATTTGTTCTAAATCCGTGATTCTGCCGTTATTTTTAACCAACTTCCAAAAAGGAGGAGGATCTATGTTTGTCTGTATGCACTTTTTTTGTGTACCTATGTTAATTGATAATTTCGCCAATTGTGAACCGAATCGAAAAATATTTTTTTAGTTCGAAAGAGTATAATCCCGAAGTAGTCCCATTTAAGTTTTACAGTAAGTGAACAATTGGAGCGAAATATTCCAATATTGTACACGATGGAAGGCGGTTTTGCCATTTTTTTTGCGAAAAATAATTTTTATTTGATTGCTCCATGGGTAAGTATACTTGTCGATTGTACTAAGAGAAATAGCGCTCGTAGCGTAGTTTGACTAGGTGTTTTTCAGCGATCACCGAAATTAAGCAACGTTCCGCACGGTCAGTATTTGGATGGGTCACCGCGGGTGGAATTTTCCAACTGAGCGCTACCGTGGCTCGGATGACACGTTAAATTGTAGGTCCCGGTTGTTTTAACCGTTACGCCAGGTCAGAAGCTTCAGGCGGCTTAAAAACTCTGACACCAGGGCTAGCCACCCGGCCTATACGAACTTACTTACTAAGAGAAGTTAAGTTTATGCAAGAGTCTATTTGTTGTATATTTCAGATAATGAGTTAAACGGTAATGAAATGTCTGGAAAAGAAGCAGATAACACAAGGTCAATCAAAGACGCGCAACTTTACGATTTGTACAATACTGATCAACTTTATGAAGAATATAAAAATAAATTTAAGAAAGAAAACGCTACCAGCGAAAGGGCAAAGGCGATACGTTACTACAGATTTGTGAAAACATTGGTTGAAATCAATCAAAATAATATTGAAGGTAAAGAACTTAGAACATTAGATGATCAAGCGGATAAAGTACAGAAACCACATGAATATTTTCACTAAGAATAAATTTCCTTAATCCTTAATAAACGTTGCTTGTACAAAGAATAAAGTTACGGAACGTAATTTAGAATTTTACAAATAAATTCAAATTTCAAACTGTCCAGTTTTGGTAAAAATACTTAACCCTTAACCACTTGCCAGCGATCATGGTGCCCGCAGCGACTTTTTGAATTTGAATTTTAGCGAAATCCGTTGTCGCGTGTTAGTGAGCGTCTGTGTACCTTTTCTGTGGGTGGTTTAGTGTCGCGTGTGCGCTCGGCAAGGATACACGTGCGCGCGTTTGGCTTGGGTGAGTAAACATATTTCGTCAGCGGTCATGGTGACCGCGTGCAGGTAGTTGTGTGATTATTGTGTATTACATTCATGTTTATTGTTTTAGCGTAAAAATGGATGGAAACGACGAAAGAATTGTGAGATGGTTAGAGCAGGAGTTGTCGGATGTGGAGGATAACCTTGACGAGAGTTGCAGTGATGTAGAACCAGAGGATTTGGAAGTTCCTGTGATTTTAGAAGACTGTGAATCTGATGACTGCCTGCAAGTGTCGTCTTCTGATGAACAAAGTGCCGATGGAAAGCCTGAGGGTGGTCTTTCTACGCAGCGCTTTTCTGTGAGTAGGATGTCAGTTGAGGAATTTTCTTCAGAAGACGAAGTGCCCTTGTCACAGCTCCAGACTAGACATCGAAACTATTTCGGAAAAAATTGTTTTCGATGGTCTTCTGTGCCAATTGCTAGTCGTACTAGAACTCAACAGCATAACATTGTGTCGCAAGCTCAAGGACTTAAAACTGGAAGTAGATTTAAATTTATTAAACAGCTAGCAGAAGAACTGACTAGGCCACACATGAAACGTCGAGAAAATAACGAGCACACTCCTCGTGACGTCAAAACTTCTATTCGCCGGATCTTGAAAATTGAAGATGCATTGCCTACTGTTTCTGGAGCTGATCATCTTGAAACACGTAAAACGTGTTCAACTTGTGATCCCAAGAAAAAACGAAAAACATTCCATCTGTGTTTTACCTGTGCAACAAAAATTGTCGGGAAAAATTGTGAGACTTTACCCCCTGCAATTTTCTCGAAGTTTTGATTTTTTTAATACTTTAATTTTTTTGTTTCATTAGAATATTATTAGATTCTTCAAAGAAAGTCCAAATTTGATTTACTTTTTTGTTCCTATGCCGATAGATCTCATTATGTAAGCATAGTTCTATTTTTAGTTAAAATGTGCCAGCAATTTGATTGTTCACATATATGAGAAGAAAATGTTTTGTTATTATTTATTTTTTCGCTCAAATAAATAGTTTAATATATATTACAGAGTTTTAATAATTAATTCTCACAATGAAACCTTAATATCCTAAGAAAACTCATGTGTGTCCGAAGCGGTCACTGTGACCGCGCGCAGGTGGTTACGTTATTGAAATAGGAGTCAGGTGGTTAAGGGTTATATCTGTTTTTGTTACGGAATGTATTACTGTTATTTTGCCTTTACTTGTAATGACAAAGTGACTGATGATGTTATAGTAATTATCCCTACAATGTGGTGTTTTTAAAATAGTAGTGGTAGTTAGTGATCGCTTTTAGGGTTCCGTACCCAAAGGTTTAAAACGGGACCCTATTACTAAGACTCCGATGTCCGTCTGTTTGTCTGTCTCCAGGTTGTATCTAATAAACCGTTATAGCTAGACAGAAAATCACAGAAGATGCATTTCTGTTGCCGCTATAACAACAAGTACTAAAAACACAATTAAACAAAATATTTAAGGGCTCCCATACAACAAACGTGCCTTTTTGGAGTTTTTTTGCTCGCTTTTAATAACGGCAAGAGGAATGGGGCTAAGGGGGCACAAACATGGGACGGAACCCTTCGTGCGCGAGACCGACTTGCACTTGGCCGATTTTTTAAAAATAATTTCTTAGTAATTTAGACATTCTTTAAAAAACTTAAGTTGGATCAGAGTCGCCTTCTACATTATGCTGTGCATAGAACAGAAATTGTGCTGTGTGTGAAGTTTGAGTTCAAAACTTTTAATTTAGCGCTGACGCGGTATAAACAAGTTCATTTCGTTCGTTTCATAATAATGAAAATTATTTTCATTTGTTACGAACCTAAAAATTAGGAAAGAAAAGAAAACTATTTTATTTTTGTTGACATAAACAATCAACTAAACAGTTATACCCTCACTTTAAGGTTCGTGTCCTATAAAACAGTCATTTCGCACAGCAAACGCACTAAATCCACTTCGAGAGTTAGGAGCTCACTCTGATATTAAACGTTATGTTCACCGTATCACGTTAAAAACTAGGTCACACTCCAACATATACTTAACCGTAGCTGTACTGAAAATAGAAGATTTACTTGAAATGTTAAGCACGTTGAAATCCGCAGCTGCCTCGCCAAGAATTATAGGGCATCTCTTTGGAACTGGGCTAAATAGAAACAAGAAACAAACAAGCCGTAAGCACAAGGACCACTAATGTTAAGTGATATGCGATTGTGTTAAGTTTGTGAAGTAGAGCGGTTGATAATGAATAAATCCCTGCGAAATAATAATATTGTTAATTAGAACAACATTAAAAAATATAGGTAAAACACAAACAAGACAAGAAATTAAACTAACGTAGTTCATTCAAATGATACGTATTAGTTTTGAGAATGTTACGAAAATCAAAACCTAACACTACTACAACGTTGCCCAACGTCTATCATAATTAGTATAATTTTGAAAATATACTATATTCGAACCTCAAAATATAAGAAAAATATCGAGACTGCTGGACCTTGGGGTTGCGAGGCTAGGCGATTCGTCCAGGACCTAGGACGCCGTTTGAAGGAGAGAGGAGGTGACTCCCGCTCAGGATGGTTTCTGGTCCAGCGGATTTCCCTGGCTATCCAGCGGGGCAACGCCGCTAGCGTGTTGGGTACATTTGGCCGGGGACTTGCGCGCGGGGGGCTATTCGAGTAAGTGTGAATGACTCAATGTAAATTTTATAATTCATTGTATTAAATTATGACACGTATTTGAAATCATTGAAAATACAATTAAATATTATAAATAGAAAAATATCAGTTTTGAGGTATAGGCAAAACCAAAACAAACGCACAACACCACAGCGCTACCCAATTTAGTTCCAACGTTTACACCGTTAGTATAATTTTAAACTGTATTATTAGCGCCATTGAATTATTCAATATCAAAATTATCAGTTTTGATTTATTATAGGTACCTACGGTCAAAACTAAAGCCTAAAACTACCATTACGCTACCCAACAACCTTGGGACTAACGTCTCACATAAACTAACTGAAAACCGCTCACAAAATCGCAGGAGCAAAGCAAGTGCATGTTTATGTTTGCGTCTTCTATTTCCTTCAGGCGTAGAACTGTTAACCGGAGTATTTCTGCCGAGTTTTAAAGAGAATAGGAACGTTAACGGGCATTACTGCTTGCTGCTCCCAACGATCCATTATTTGGGTCAGAAGTGCATTTTGCCTTCATACAGTAAAGTAATGTACACTGGCCGGGCTCCAATGCTTAGAATAGCTTAGATTCAGCAAAAAAATAGCAGCGGAATATTTACTTCTGAAATTAGCTGATGCTCGTCTGTAAGCGCTGTCTGGTTTATTGATGTTTTTAGATTTACACCAATATAACAAAAGAGGGCTACTATATAGTTATAGTGGGTATGATATATTATTTAACTAGCGACCCGCACAGGTGTATTACACATATATGTAATAAATATATATATATATGTCAGGTGTATGATACCTTCCTCTTGATTCACTGTGCTATCTAATTAAAAAACCGCATCAAAATCCGTTGCGTAGTTTTAAATATATAAGCATACCTGGGGACATGGGGACAGCGGAAGCGACTTTGTTTTATACTATGTAGTGATTATGTATGTTATCTTTGGCTTCGTAGCTTAAAAGCAATTTATTGGCGTTTGGCAACAAACAGTTACGATATTAAAATTGGTAGTGATAAGTATAAATTTAGAAAAAGTACCTATCCGTAAAGTTAGATTACACTTTAGAAGCAGACCTCCAAAAACTTTTAAATTTACTAAGAAATCACTCTACGAAACAGTTCTGTTATCTAAAATCTTTTCTAAAATTAGTCCATAATATACGGGAAGTAATTTGAAATCTTCAGAAAGTACATGATAGAAAGCTTTACAAACTTATACGTTGTATTCTCCCCCGGAATTTCTCCTGGGATGAATCTATGTCGAAGTAGATAGCTGAGCCGAGTACAAACGTCGTTACGTTTAACCAATGCTGTGTTCCAATCGCAGATTCCATGAGAGTAGACATGTCGTTTCGATCTAGCGGGGAAATAATTTCATCCATCATGAATTTGAATTTAATTTCATCAATCATTCAAGTCATAGGACGTCTAGTGCTAGACATAGGCCTCCTCTGAAGATGTCCAATAAAACCAGTCGGTAGCGGCTTGGATCCAGCGCGATCCCGAGGTCTTAATGATGTTATCCGTCCATCTTGTGGGTGGACGTCCCACTATGCGCTTGCCGGTACGTGGTCTCTACTCGAGAACTCTTCGACCCCATCGGTCACCAGTCATGCATGTACGGCATGTAGCAATACTAACATGACCCAAAATACCTTTATATACATGTAGCAATAACTAACATGAACTAATTTCGATCTGCTGAAAATCACAACTACGGGTAACATCAATAATTTCTGAATTATTACTCACAGACCACAATAGAGCACTGATTCCTGCACTCCCACAACAATGCTTTCTGCGTTTTCTTCTTCGTTTCAGCGACTTATAGAATGTCCACTGGCATAAGCAAATTTAGGTTGAAGAGGCTTGCATACAACGCGATCTTACGATCTATGATGTCATCTGTCCAAATTGTGGGTGGTTGTAGTGTACGAGTATTTGCGACATGCATATAACTGCTCTCGTGCGCTGTAAAAAGACAAGGCTCTTTTTAAAATCTCTATGGTTCCAATCCAAGGCAAAATGTTCCCCTCTCGAGCTTCGGGCAGTTTTGAATCCGAAATACGAAGTACGTACATCATGAATATAGACTCGTCTTTACTTTGCAATATTCCAGTAAAGTACTTTAGTAACCTGGACGTGGACACGAAATTTCACTAAAATCGACTATTGAAATAAGCAGGATTTAAAAACTTACTATGTAGGTATATGGCGTGCTGACGACAGATGGAGTATAGTATCTTCTGTGAGAGAGTGAATAATTGGCAAACGTTGCATGGGGAGACCTCCTATCTGATGGTTCGATGATATCAGACCCTAGCCATAGTAACTTGTAGATGAGATTAGCCTAAGACGGATATAAAGAACAATGACCTAAGCCCCAAAGGACATTTATCCTACAGTACAGCTGCATACATGCTCTGGAACTGATGATGATACTGATCATAAGTTTCCTATTTACGTCAATCCGATAAGCGACCATTGTGTACATCTCTAGGTATGGAATCATTTATGATTAAAAATAACAGTTAGGTATACACTGTACTCGTACTGTAGGTAGGTAGACGTACATAATTTTTTATGTAAACAAATTTTTAAGTTGACAGTTTTACACATTTTGACGTAAATCGAGTTTACTTTGCCTTACATTTAAAAACATTTCAATTTTAAATTGTGAACAATCAAAGTTATGTAGTCATAATATATGGGTAGCTATGCGGTAAGGGGAACGTTAAGTTGGTGTTAATTACTATAGTAAAAATTTGCTCATGGTGATGAAAAACTTTGATTTGCCTCTTGGTTTTATTTTCCAGCATACTACGAAAGAATAACAAGTGTAATTAAGTAACCCTCGGCGTGAAACCGCTGAAACAATAATTTAATAACTTACACATTTAAATTATGCATTCAACACCAAATAATTAATTACTAGTACATATTTCCTTGGTTGTCGATTGAAAAAATGCTACAAAGTAAATGGAAAATACCACAACAGTACACTTTTAGGTGTTCGTCGCCAATACAACAAAGTCATCAAGATACTCATCAAAACTGAAGGTTCGCGCTGTATGTGAGGCCACTACCATCCGGTGTTATTGGAAATCTATGGAAGAAGTCTATGTCTAGCAGTGGACGTCTTATGACTGAAATGATGACAACAAAAAATGAGGTTTAGTTTTTTTAGTCGTGTATGTAAATGTCGGTTTTCATAGCAATCTGAATGAAATGCGAACATCCTGTGAAATTCTTCTTTTCTTTATGCCGTTTGATCAAAATTTGATCAAAAATGATGTCCCTGGAACAAACAGATTATAATTATTATGTACTTATTTGTTATGTTTTTCAACTTGGAAGTAACCAGATATGTATTTTTTTTCATGATCGGTGAACAGTGAGTACCTATAGTACCTATAGTACCTATCTACAACTGTACATATCACTACATAGTATAAAACAAAATCGCTTCCCGCTGTCTGTCCCCATGTATGCTTATATCAATAAATCTACGCAACGGATTTTGATGCGGTTTTTAGGGTTCCGTACCCAAAGGGAAAAACGGGACCCTATTACTAAGACTTCGATGTCCGTCTGTCTGTCTGTCTGTCACCGGGCTGTATCTCATGAACCATGATAGCTAGGCAGTTGAAATTTTCACAGATGATGTATTTTGGTTGCCGCTATAACAACAAATACTAAAAACAAAATAAAATAAATATTTAAGGGGGGCTCCCATACAACAAACCTGAATTTTTAGACGTTTTTCGCTCTATATTAATAATGGTACCAGGTAGATGCTTGAAATTTTCACAGAATATTTAGTTTTAAATCAATAATAAATAATAAAATTAAAATAAATTAAACATTTAAGGGGGGCTCCCATACAGTACGGAACCCTCCGTGCGCGAGTCCGACTCGTACTTGGCCGATTATTTTAAATAAATTGATAGAATGATTCAATAGGAAGGTTTATATGTATAATACACCTGTGCGAAGCCGAAGCGGGTGGCTAGTATGTTATAAAAGTTACATTTCACTAAATTAAGTACCTTTTATGAAAGTTGAACTTTACAATATAACTGCTGTTTATTTTGTTGCAAATATAAAAGTTTAATCGAATAAAAATATTGATACGAGCCACATTCATAAATCGTTAATCGGAACGTTTTCATCAGTTTACAGCAGGTTTCAAAGTCCGAATGTCATAAAGATTAATAGGATATAAGTGGTATTCCGGTGGTAGGTAGTAAAAACGTCAAAGGTGGCGACCAGCTACCAGCATCAATATCACTATATATTGGTTCGTATAGTTCGGTGAGGTCCGCGGTGTGGACGTATTAAGGATTGCACTTAAAGGGGACTAAAGGCGACTTTTGTAACAGTTGCCTTTAGTCCCCAAAGCTAGTCCAAAAGCTAGTGGGCAGGCTTTCCAGTTAGTCGTAAGGCGATTGCAAGTCATCTACAACACCGCGCCATGCCAAAGAACTCGGTAACAAGCACTAATAAGCACCAATTAGGTAACATAACGTTGAGATTCGAGAAAACGAGTCACTGTGAAATATTGTAAATATCTAAGTTGGTATGTATGAAGGCGTTCGGACATTTTTTTACTACTTTCACTTAGGGACTGTGGCTCTTTAAATATTTTCTCGCATAGATCTACCCATGAAAGGCGGTTGAGCCTTATCCACCACGCTATAGCTCAGTGCGGGTTTCAATGTTCATGCTATTTCAGCTTTTACTCTTATGTGATACATAAATGTATTCCTCTGAAACATCTAGACTAGAAGTTACTTACTTATTTATACGTTTATAGTATGGTTGTGACTTGTAACATTAAACTTTGATTAGGGATTAGATATCTGGACGAACGTTTTGATCCTCGCATCACGGCAAAGAGATGCTACAGTCGATACGGCTTAACGTTCCGTTTCACGTCGACATTTAGGGTCTTCTCTACATATGAAAATTCTGAAAACATTTAATATTTACTTATCAGACTCGAATCCTTATAGTACGGTCCTGTAAAATAAACCGTGGTAACTAGATACCTGCACGAACGTTTTGATACTCACATCACGGCAAAGAGATGTTACATTCGATACGTCTATTTACGTTCCGTTTCACCCGGATTTTAGGGCTTTCCCAAGCCGTGACTTTAGTTTTTGCTTTTCAAACAAGCAAAAATTCTCGATCTCAAACCGTAATACGCATTCTGAATACAAGGATTTAGAAGGCTTTACATTTCTTGAGGGGATGTTATAAAAACGAATAAAAGTGCTTTATGATGATACGTTTCACTCTAATATCGAAGTCAATTTGATGGTGAAGCGGACGATTTTATTTATGAAATATTGGTTTGAAATAGATCGGTAAATTTTTATTAGATTTTAAGTTTAAACTGAATTCATTAGTATTTAGGTTTTGTACAGAGTAAACGTGGAGTGTGGTACTTATCGTTTTGAATTATTATTCCATGAATACGAAAGTGAGTGTGTAATGTGGCTAGCCCTGGTGTCAGAATGTTTAAGCTGCATCTGACATGGCTTGACGGTTAAAACTAACAATTCGAGCTACATGAGCGCTTAAAGGACTAAGTGGGAATTTCTCGCTCGAACTCGATCGCGTTAACGTTTGAGGTGATTTTTATGGAAATGGCACAGCGCCATCTTGTGTCACGTACAGAAAACTGAATAGATAAGTGTGAGTATTTTTTACGGTAATGTAACGAGCGCCAAACCAACCAACAAGCGCGGCAACGTCAGTGATTGGCTAACTCAAGCGTGTGTGTCAATGTGCTCGCGTGTGTACTCGGCGCGCCCTGTCATCTTGACGTAAAAGTAATTAGATTTGATTCGCAAAACTCCCACTTGATGACTTGTTCTAGAAATCAACCGCGACCACCCATCCGTAAACTGACCGTGCTGAACGTTACTGCATTTTGATAATCAATCAAAATCGGCTATAAGTGCTAATGCAACACAATTATTAGTGCGCTTTTACCTCCATACATCTAATGATACATCAAGTCACTAAAGCAAACAGAGTAACTTGAAACGTAGAATCACTTGGCCCCTTAAGCCTCTCTAAACAACCGAGGAATTACCCCGTTACGTCACTTGGCTTCCCTTTCTTCATTAAAGTTTGACGGCACTAGAAGTGATTGCGTCATGGGTTCACTGGCCACCACGCCCACCCCTCCACTTCATCTGATAGAACATGTTTGCCTAAAGGCGTATGTTGACTTGAGCATTGGTAGTGAGCATTGACGATTGGTAAGTCCTGAAAAAAAATGTAGAGTACTCTTAAATTGATAATATTGGGGGATTGGCAAGTTGAAATAGCAGTGAGAAGAAAATACACATGACTGATAACTAAAGCGCAGAGTAGAACGTCCACCCTTGAAGTGCACAAATGTCACTGACCGCATTGGATGCTAGCCGCTTTCAACCAGTTTAATTTTATTAAATGCCTACTAGCGACCCGCCCCGGCTTCGCACGGGTGCAATGCCTGATACTAAATATACTATAGAATGTCCTTATGTAGAACGTCATCCCTAAGAGATAGACATATTACCATTGCGGACTTTTTTGTAGACCTTTTTAAGGTGTAGTTACAATACTGTACTATATTATTTTGAGCTATCTCGTAGGATTCAGCCAGCGTTTGCAATGTAAGCCCAAAAAAATATTTATTTGTTGCATTAGAAACCTTTAAAATTATCAGAGTTTCTCTTCTATGTTATGCATGTATTTATACACATCAACCATCCTCTTGAATCACTATGTATTAAAAAAAAGAACATCAATATCCGTCCGGTAGTTTTAAAGATCCAAGCTTGTACGAGTATAGGGACAGACAGACACCGCGAAGCGACTTTTGTTTTATACTGTGTAGTGATAGTGATCTATGTATGGGAGAGGCGTATACTCAACATTGGCTATCTAATGGCTGAGATAATAAGTATTGTAAAGAAATGGTAATTCTTACCAATTACACAGCTATATCTTTAGTTGCCTATGCCTAACTTAGGCAACTTGTGGTGCATGCTAATGCTAAATCATTTACTGTGTTTTTAAGGCAACAGCCGCTCGGATTATACAAATTTTTTGCTGTATTGGTACCTACTTGAACCCGATTTTAAATACAAAATATTTTACACAAGCACATCATAGAGATTAACTGTATTTTATTTGGTAGGCAAACATGTTTGTTCAGGCCGAAGAACTCTGCCGAGCTAGGATGCGCACCACGTAATATTTCTACCGACGTGTCAGAATGAGACAGCGTTATGGCAAAATATATATCTGTCACTTTTTCACACGTCGAAAAGAGTTCTTTTCGTGGTCACATGCTGGACTAGCATAGTTTATTAGCCGCCTATACTGGCTTTTGATATAACACTGAATATTTTGGTGTCCTGACTTTTATGACCGTAAAAAATCTCCGGTGTGTATGCACCCTAAGGCATACATAGATACATACGAGTATGCTCCCTTCACTTGTGTCCAAATTAGGGGCACGTGTTTGTAGTTACCCTAATTTATTTGGAACCTTCGCAGTGAGGACCAATAGATCCTGTGTGTCATAATATTCAGATAAAGAAACTTTTCGCACCTAGGAATATGTCTCACTCGCAGATTTGTACATTTTGAACGATTTGAGATTACTGCGGAAGAGGTTTAGGAAAAATATTACACAAAATATTGCATTTATTTATGTGTTATAATTAAACTTTCGTCTCCATGAAGTCTTACAAAAATAAAACAATTTAATTGCGTACCTAAAAAATAAGTACTTACGTGTATTATACGGCTTTTTTCCCTTGAACTTCGTCAAATAGGTAAGTTTATGAAAATAATTAATACCTACAACATTATTTTGTAACGTCCCCGCCGTCGAGAGAATCACTCATGGAGTTTATCGCACATTGAAATGTGAACTAAACTTTATTACAAGAGTAAAGTCAGAGTGTGTCAAATGTTTATTTATTTATAGATACCTATACATGCTGGCAAAATGCGATAGATGTTTAAAGATGAAAATGTTCTTACAGTTTACTTTTTTGAAATCGTTTCAGCATTTAAGCTATTGCATAGCTTCTATCGCGGGCCTTGAGCGCGGGGACCGAATCCAGAAATTCCGTAACGAAAAAACCTCACGCTCCCCACTCCGACGGGCAAGGAGGTGTGGCTTGAAGGCCGTGCATCGTCTAACGTCGTTTCAGTTCGGCAGTCTTCGACACGGCGTGGTGTGCGATTAGACGTATTGTACGACTCTACGAAACTCGCACGAATCGAGACGAGCTGCTCCGAAATCGGACGAATACATAAGCAGCTGTTTATGAGAAAGTATATAGGTGTATAGGTATGCTATTCAATAGCTTTACCGCGGCAGTCCCCGAGTGCCACACGTCTTTTTTATAGATCCATTTCTAGATACATGCATCTCTTTTTGACCGACAAACCGGAGGAGGTACTCAATTTGACGCGTATATTTTTTTTCTTTTTTTATGTATAACCACGCATAACTTTTTTCATAGTAGTCTGATTTGAATAATTCTTTTTTTATCGGAAAGAGTATACTTCGAAAATAGGTTGTTGATAAATCAACAATAGGTAGTGTGAAAAATGCTACATCGATCCGTGCGAAATATTCACGGATTCTGTACATGGGTGAAGTCGTTCATGCTATTTTTTGAAAAAAATAATGATGACATAACATCTTTTCTGAACGTGTTCCAATCTAATACATCTAAGTACTAAGTTACTTTATATCCACCAACCCGCACTGGGCCAGCGTGGTGGATATGGCCCAATCACCCTTCGTGGTCTTTTTTTTTTTTTTTTTTTTTTCGTATAGGTTTGCGTTTGACTACACACTGCCTAATGTTAAGCAGATATGCGGTCTAGGATATAACACGCTTACCTAGAAGATACCTATTTACTCGGGATTTGAAGACACCTACATAATATTTTAGCGGGAAGACAGACTCAGGCAAAGCGTTCCACATTCTGGCAGTTCGTATGAGGAATGTGGACTCGAACCGCTTGGTTCTAATGCGCGGGGTGTCCACCATAAAAGGGTGGCGCTTTGGTCGCGTCCGTCTAGCCGTACGATAGAAGAAAGGGGCAGGTGGGACCAGATTGTGCAACTCCTGGGCGCACTCACCGAAGTGTATCCGATAGAAGGCCGATAGACACGCCACGCTACGTCGATGCTCGAGACTCTGCAGCTTCGACTCAGTCAAAGTTTCGTTGCCTATAAGCCTCCTGGCTCGCCTTTCAATGAACTCTAAAGCCTCTAGCTGGTACTTGGCAGAGCCATCCCAAAGGTCAGAGCAGTATTCCATGCAGGACCTGACTTGCCCTTTATAAAGACTAAGCAGTTGCTCAGGTGTGAAATACCGTCTCACCTTAGAGAGAACACCAAGTTTTTTTGAGGCTAATTGGGCTTTTGACTCTATATATAGGTTAGGCCTACGTCCTGCAGTGGACTATTAAAGGCTGGTACAGTACAGGTATAGTACAGTAGGTAAGTACTTAAACATATATTACATTTAACTTACATCATTTACGTTACATTTATGTTACATTTACATTCACAATCACATTAATATTACATTTACATTTCATTACATTTACATTATACATTAACAAAACGCATTCACGTAACTGCGCTTCTACAACTTCTCCGAATTTTCCTTAACTGCTACGAAACAGTCTAAAATGACTTTTGATTCCACCAGCGGCACTGAAAACAATTCTCAAGTACCGAATAAAACAATAAGAAACCGCGGGAATAAAAATAAACCTGAATATAAACTACTAGCCACCCACAGCCCGTAGCGCCGTAGGCTAAGTTGACGTACGACAAATAAATTGCCTTCGCTCTTTGTCGCCAGTTTGTCTTAGGAAAGTTCAAGAGAAGCAATTTTTTATCCATCCCGAGTATTGTTTGCTTGTAAGAAAGAGGAAATATTGTTCTTTGATAGTTTTGTAACCACTCAAAGGTATTGGTTAGTTTTGCAGACCAAAATGTTGCTGGATATTGTGAAACATGAGGGCATTTTTTCTAATATAATATGGTAATGTATACCAACGGTGAAATGCCAATACCTTGTCCATCTGACTTGACTATGAACATGTGATATTGATCCTTATATTATTCAGTAGTATAAAATTATAAACGTTCAATAATTATTTTTGCAAAAAATGGTAAAACCGCCTTCCATCGTGTACAAAATTCGAATATTTCGCTCAAAATGTTTACATTATTGTTGATTTATCAAAAACGGCTCACCCGATTTCAGTAAAATTTGAATGAGACTACCTTGGGAGTATACCCTTTCGAACTAAAAAAGATTTTTTTGATTCGGTTCACAACTAGCGAAGTTATCGATGTTCATCGTGTACAAAATTCGGATATTTCGCACGAATAGCTTACATTATTGTTAGTTTTTTTCAAAAACCGCTCAGTCGATTTCCGTAAAATTTAAATTGGACCACCTCGGGAGTATACCCTTTCGAACTAAAACATAATTTTTCGATTGGCTTCACGATAGGCAAAATTATCGACGAACATACATAAAAAAAATACATACATACGAACATTGAACCTCCTCTTTTTTGGAATACAGTTAAAAATAGGTTACTCACGCCTTTTTTGTATAACAGACAGCACTTTGCTCAAAAAAGTAAGTGAGCAAAAAATATAGGTGCCTGTAATTATTTAAGAAAAGCCAATTATGAAAGTAGACAATGGCGTGTTGTAGTATTTTTAAATTTGGGTTTAACTTTGTAGACGACAGCAGATTGGCGCAACGCCATACTTGTGAAAAAATGTACGGTTTCATAAAATATAAAAATTATGGCAAAACAAGACTTTTAAAGTATACATACAATGAATTTGTTTTATCGTGTTGTGAGATTACTATATTTTTTAAAAATAAATATAGAAATATTTGAAGTGTACATTTTGGGTGAAAGTCAAGAAATCAGTAGGCATCAACAAAATTTTTTGAATATCTCACTATCAAAACATCATAAAACTTGTACTTATATAGTAATCTAAATTACTTGAATATTAATATCATCTATCCCATCCTTTAGCCGTAGACCTATAGTACTCGACTCTACCTCTACGAGTATGCCTCCCCTGAGAATTTCCAAGAAGTCTGGTTGGAAGCAGCTTGCAGCATTATTTCGTCGGTCTACCTAGTCAGTATATTCTACGCTACGCTTGCCGGTACGTGGTCTTCATTGGAGTACTTTTCGGACCAACTACCGTCCGTATACCACGAAATTAAATTAAGCATATATCTTATAATGATATTAATGCGCAAAAACAACCGCTACGAAAACTGGTTAAAATAATACTAACACAATAACATTTACCTCTATTTCTTCTGTATTTCGATACAAGGAAAAAATCACAAAAAATGCAAAATTGACAAGGGTACGACAGTCAAATTTCGATGAAATAATCAAGTAGGTAACATGACAATCCCAGATTGTAGCAAATTACTTGTTCTATGAAATCCTAAATTGAATTGAATTGACATCTTCATTATAATGTGTATATAATTATACTGTACGTGTGTATGTCACTGAACTCTTTCTAAACTATGCTTGTGCGATTCATTAACGGCTGGACCGATTTGAATGTTTTTTTTTTGTATGCATTTGGGTGGCGCCCTGGTTGGCTTACATCTTCACAAACCAGCCAATGAATCGAAGTTCACCGGGTCACCTAGTATTATATACAGTACATATTTGCTACAATTTTAAAATATATTGCTATGTTTCTGCTCTTCTGTAAACGCAACGCGTGTCCAAAATGCTGATCTTTGTCATTCAGCGTGGTGATTTTAATGCTGCCACATGAGACCTGCTGGAAAATGCAATTGTTTTTTGTGTAGTAGTAGTTTAAGTATGTAGTCTATAGCGGTTTCTGTAGGTGGCCACACTGATATGATAATCAATAGTGTGAAATCGTCTAAGATAGCAACAGTTGTTTAAAACTATATCTATTAAATGTTTTAAGAGAATTAGTTATAAACAACTGTTGTTCCAAGACAATTTATTTTGTATTTTGTCATAGTATAATTTAGTGTGTTTCAACTTAGATCATGACTCAATCCCTTAACATAAAAAGTATTCATACGCACAAAATGTCCGATAGAGTCAAACGTAACATAAATCGATCCTAAACCATTCCACCCCATTTTGCAATTTCATTTACAGAACTAAAGATTTAATTTTCAACTTTGCACTCAACGATTTCACCTAAACAAACTCTATCTCATTTTATCAATTGTCAAAGTTTAAAAACTTAATCTACTTAAGGACCCTTAAAGGGGAGTTCAGACTGCGCATGACGCAAGCCCTCCCAGCGGGAAAAACCAAGGACACTGAACGGGTAACACTCGCGCCGGTAGCACGCCCGCTCCCCGAGCCATTCAAAAATGGAACGCGGCCGCGATCGGTTTGTAGCTGGCAACTATAAACTTTGAATTTCGAACTGTATTTTTTTCTGTGCAATAAATGGATTGTGTCGTGAATTAAAAATATGTGTTAAATGATACGATGTGAATAAAATTGGGATCGGACAGTGGATTCGGCGTTATGTAAATGAAGAGTTTTTTAAAAACTGTAAAAATGAAGCTCTTTGCGCTAATTACGCTGTGTGGTGAGTACATTAATTAAATACTACGTAGCTAATGGAAATGGGATTAATGTATTTGGAACGTTGGCGTTAACAGAAATTAAATGGCAATTAGATACCCGTTATTAACGCTACTAAATGGTAATTTATATAGGAGACCAGACTTTGAGATAAATTAATACCTATACCAGTGAAACAGACTAGAGACTGGAGTTCCTTTTATCACTGATTTATATAAAGACGTTATGTCATAAGAAACGATTATTATCATAGGTCAATATCACTAAAATAATCAGCCAAGTGCGAGTCGGACGCGCGCACGAAGGGTCCCGTACCGTATGGAAGCCCCCCTTCATATATTTATTTCAATTTAATTATTTATATTTTGAAGGGAATATATTTTTTTTGTTTTTAGTATTTGTTGTTATAGGGGCAACAAAAAACATCATCTGTGAAAATAATCAACGTTCTAGCTATCACGGTTCATGAGATACAGCCTGGTGACAGACAGACAGACAGACGAAGGGACAGAGAAGTCTTAGTAATAAGGTCCTGTTTTTACCCTTTGGGTACGGAACCCTAAAAATAGTTAACGGTTTTTGTGAGGAGTAAGTTTTACAAGTATTTTTTCTTAATTTTATCTTAGTGCCTACTGAACTAAAGTTTAGGAAGTACCTACTTTTTTAATACTGTATTCCTTATATTTTAATATCTGATTTCCCTGCTGTCATTAGCATAATCATCTGCCTAATTAGCGATGTTTTGAAATGGATAAAGGAAAGGTACGAAAAACAATAAAATATTAATAACAAAACCGGCTGAGCTATTTTTGATAAATCAACAATCCTTATCCTTACATAGTATGAAATGAAGTCGCTATTTTCGTTTGTTTGTTTATTTGTTTGTCTGTATGCTTAAATCTTTAAAACTACGCAACGGATTTTGATGCGGTTTTTTTTAATGGATAGAGTGATTCAAGAGGAAGGTTTATAAGTATAATACACCTGTGCGAAGCCGGGGCGGGTCGGCTAGTAATATGATAAATGCTACATCGATCCTTGAAATATTCGCAAATTCTGTACACAATTAATTGAAGTCGGTCATGCCATTTTTTCAAAAAATAAATAGAGGTATGTCGATCCTGTTACATGCTAATATTTTTTATTGAAAACATTAAGTAAGTAGTTGTTTGTGAAAGTACTTATATTCACATATGTAAACAACTATTTATTGCCTACCTTTAACAAAAACAAACAAAACAAAACAAAAATAAACAAACCTTTACAATATTATCTTAAAAATAATCGGATACAATAAAATTATGAACAACTTATTTAAGAAAAAGAATAGAAATACACCATGGACATCATTTAGTATGAACAACTTTTACTGAGAGACCAACCCATAAACCTCGAAAAAAATCAGCTCTTCCATACAACATGTAGGTAGGTAGCATGAACCAGAAAGAAAATGTCTATACATTTTCAGCTGATTTTTTCGTGGTTTCATGATGGATATCATAGTAAAAGTAGTCTTAAAGATACCTACTAACTTTTAGTAAAAGGCGAACACTGAATTTGCGAAGAAAAAACACCAGCTGTCCCTAAATGTTTATAGGATGGTGACCAGTGGCTGTTTTTTTTCATCTAAAATTGACGTTTAGGGTTTGTGCTGACATATTAATTTGCAAATCATCATCATAACCTGCACTCTTTTTACCCACGACGGAACGGAGACGGTATATGCGCTTGGGGTGAGAGGATGTTTGTGCAAACCTATGTTGCCGTTTTTCTCCAAAACTACTAAACTGACTTTGATGCAGTTTTCAGTCATGGATTTTATTTTAATTGGTACATGTTTTGATATAGATGTTACGGTGATATCTCACCAGGGAGCGATGCAGCAAGCATTTTTCGAGCAAATCAATATTGCCAATTTTCTCCAAAACTACTAGTCTGAATTTGATGAAGTTTTCAGTTATGGGATTGGGTTTGATTGGTGCATGTTTTTAGATATGTGTTACTGTGACACCTTGCCAGGGGGCGCTGCAGCAGACATTGTTTGTGCAATATATGTTGCTATTTTTCTCCAAAACTACTGCTTCGATTTTGATACGATTCTCAGTTATGGGTTCATAATTAATTTTTATACTTATTATTATATTATTTTTCAATTACTTTCAAATCGTCGCCGCGTCGTGGTTTTTTTCAAAATGTTTAATTTTTCTTTTTATACATATAGTCCTGCTGCCAGATATAGGTAGGCTTCTTTCTTGTAGTGCTATCTATCTCGCTCCTTTGTCAATCGTCTCTGTTCGACCCACGATTTTGACGATATCGTCAACCCATATTGCTGCCGGAGAATCTTGCGCTCTTTATCTTGTCCAAACCACAAACAACAACAAACAAACAAACTGTTATTTTCAAAATAATAAAATGTTATAAGTGACAAATACATAAAACAAATAAATAGTTACCCTTGAGATTAGTCTATATAAAATCAAAATTTTGGTGTGCAAAAAAAATTATTGTGTGGTTATATGAAACCACCGTAAAAGTGAAACTTATACTGGCACAAATGAGTAATAGTCTATACACTACGCGGTCAGCTGATGCGAACCATAGGCGCCGCCATATTGGCCTCGGCTACTCTGTCGAGTGTCTTTCACTCTACCCCTACTCCGCGGCCGACCGTCACGCGACATGCAATACATGGACGAAAAAGTTTGAGGCGATGTAATAAAAGTTTCACTTTAATATAGTATGAAAACAAACCAGTTCTCGTGAGATAGTCAAAGATTTATCCATTGACGCAAACCTCGTATCAAATAACTATCAAACATTGCTCTTCAGACCAAGTTTCCAAAGGGCAAGATATGAGATAAACTGTACCAAAAAGAGCAAGTCATCGACGAAGCTCAAAGGATTAGCCGGGAGAAGAGGTTCGGTCACATTTCTTGAATGACCCACTGCCTCTTGGAATACCCTGGAATACCTTGAGACAAGACCCGCACTCCGTACTTGAGTGGGGTGTATTTGCTGATTTAGAGATTGATTTATAATAATAATGACGACATTTTATGGAATGAAGTACATTCCAAATACTTAATAATAATTATTAATGAAAATGTGTTCTAAATCAACGTTTGACTGAAAAGGTGTAGGAACCCAATTTATAAAACGTTGGAATAATTTCTGTCTTTCTCATAGGATTGCATGCTATGCTCTTCCATTCGCACAAGCATAGTTTTTCGATGATCGCTTTTAACCGACTTCCAAAAGGGAGGAGGTTCCATGTGCGTCTGTTTTTTTTTTTGTGTATGTTCATTGTAGTATATAGTAGGTAAATTGTAGGTATGTATGTACCTACTCTGAAATTGGCTGAGCCGTTTTTGAAAAATCAAAAAAAAATGTTAAGAATTGTATGCATAAATTCGACCGAACTATTCAAATTTGGAGTCGATGGAAGTCGATTTGCCATATTTTGCTGTTATAATGATTCAAAAAGCCCCAGTAAGTACTTATTTGGATCATGTAACTAATTATTATAAAACTATTTCCTAGATAGATTTTACAGTGTAGGTAAATTTTATAGCCGAAAAAAGCATAATTCCAGGATATTGTGGTACTCATTAAAATGAGAAAAAAAAAAAAAAAACTGTTTCATCCATTTAGCCGAAAGCCGTTAAACTTTTTGTCTGGAATATTCGATTTTGTTTTGCCATATATGCCATATATGCCAAGGTTAGTAAAATAATATAATTACTTTGTTTGTTGCGTATTTTATGCTATCTATTTGTGTTGTTACAAATGATTCAATCTGTGGTTCTTTAAGATATAGAATTATATTACATACGTTCTCATTAACCATCACAGTAGGCCCGACTATAAAGGCGCTAGCGTAAATTTAATAGCAACGTAAAAAGCGTTCTCTCTATCGAATGCCTAAAGTGAAAAAGAAACAGAACTATGCTATTTCGTTATTATAATTACAATGGCGCCTCTGTAATCTAAGCCCGATTATCTGTGCTCAACTACAAACTTTGCTTACTTAATAATTATTTTCGCCAAAAATGGCATAGCCGACTAACGACTTCTAAATCGGTTCATAGTTGGCAGAGTAATCGCGTAATATACATTTAAAAAAACCAAACAGACGAAGTGAACCTCCTTTTTCGAAGTCGGTTAGAAAAGCTAAAATAATACATATTTCACCGTTTACCTTTTTTCAAAGGGAGGCCTCCCCTAGCCATCATAATTATCTGCGCACATTCTCCGACCCCTCAATAATGCGGTGTTGGATTTACGATCATATGGACTATTAGGACAGGACCGGAGATGCCAGCTTGGAAGATTTTTCCATGAATTCGGGGGAATAAAATTTGTGCAAGGGTATACTGGAGAGAGTTTGGAGGAGCTTTAATAATAGCATAACTATAGAGTGATTAAATGCATAGACAGAGAGATAAAAGGTATTATAAGAGATCAATTTATTTAATAAACTTAGAGCCTAATTTTAAAAAAAACTTATAAATTATGGATACCTTAAATGAAACGCACCAGAAATACTGTACCATAAAAATACAAAAACTAATACAAATAAAATAAAGTTTAAATTCAAATGATCACATACGAGTTAGTACTCACAAGCTGGTAACTTAATTTAACAAACCTAAAACCATTATTAATAACCAAACCGCACTGGAATAGAGTGGGACAGCGTTAATTTTGGTTGGTAGGCCTATGTTTAGCAATGGACAATAATTAAGGAGTGGACTTTGGCCACTATCTCACTACCGCATCCGTACATTTAAGTCGATATAATATGAAAACATTATAAACTTATTTATCCTATTAAATTTTATGAAATACAATAAGGCGATTGATTTCTTAACACATTGTTTTATAATAACTTTTGTAAAGTAAATACATAAAAAGAAAGTAATAATGTCGTTACTTTCAAAAGTTCAGTACAGTAAGGTGGAAATTCCTAAAGTGTGTACGTCGGTAACACTGAATAGGAACAAGTTTTAGTGGGGCTCGCACTGACCGGCTGCCAAAGTGACGTCATATTTTTTCTTTATCGACATCGTTAGGTACTTTTGTTTTTGCTATTTAAGGCAGTAAATATTCATAGGGGCACGGCAACCCTTGAAAAGTTGGGGCAAGTAGCAACTTATTGCGTTTCTTGCTTATTATTATATTACCTAATAAGTTTAATCCAAACATTGTTTTTGAGGGAACCATTTTGGTGAATTTTGGTTCAATAATATTTGACGGATTGGTAAGTTGTAATGGTAGTGGGTAGGGAACATGGCCCGGAGTACTAATGACCGATGGGCTCGAAAAGTTTTCGAGTGGAGAACACGTACCTGCAAGCGCAGCGTAGGACGTCAAACCACGAAGTGAACAAATGAACAGATGACCAAAGACCGTATGATCACGCTAGATGCAAGCCGCTTCCAATCGGTCTTATTGGAGATCAATAGGGGAGGCTTATGTCCAGCAGTGGACGTCCTATGGCTGAGGGGTGGATAGATGGATTGTGGAACAACAATACATAAGTATCGGGCGTCGCATCTCTCAGTATATAGTACATCTATGGTTGTTTCGTATCATGATGCGCATGTACTACATATTCGATTCACATTTTATACTTGGAACAATTTTACTTGCTGAAATTTGATGGTCGTTGTTCCACCAATTCCACCAATCCTGGCTGTCGGAATCGAACAATTTGTTCTGACGTATTTCAGTCTGTTACCTGTGTTCGGGCAGGAATATCGGGAAATTCAAATTTGGAACGTTGTAGCTTGGGAGATGGAGATGCAAAAAATTATGTATTATGCGATATATTTTATTGCATAATGCATAATTGAGATGCAAAAAATAATGTATTATGCGATATATTATATCGCAAATACATAATTTTTTTGTATCTTCGTCATGCATTAACATTATATTAACTGTCTGTTAATGAAGATTGTGTTGTGCAAGACCAAAAAATATCTAGTGGTATAATCTTTTTAAATATTTTTCATGAGACCATCTCCTTTACCCTCGACATACAATTATACATTTCAAAGTTTGGGGAAAATCTATTTCTAACAGCAGATCAAGGAAACTTCGATATTAGTCTTAATGATTACGATTTGCTTCTACTAACGTTTTAAGTTAAAAAAAAACATTCTGTCTACCTACACCTACAGTACCTAAGTACTACACTTGTCATATTTATCACAAGTTCTGAGCAAAAACTACTATAAAAAAATTGTACCAATAAATTTGCTTGTGCATTGCTACGTATTGCTATAACCTAAATAATATTAGGTTGGGGAAAAAGTTTCTTCGCATTTTTTAAGAAAATTCAAAACATTTTTTAATATAGTTTATTAACATTAAACTGAAGTATGTAGGTACCATTTTGTTCGATAACTTTTTGCCATCTTGTAGGTAGGGACATGATCCCATTGCTATAGAAATGTTGGGACTTCTGATCAAAATACCGCGACAAGTGGTTTTGGCAGTCCTCTCGTGATGTTAACCTGACACTACCTAAAGAATTCGGAAGAGACCGAAGCAGGTGGAAATCTGAAGGTGCAAGGCCAGGACTATACGGCGGATGCATTGACACCTCCCAGCCAAACTGTCTTAATTTTTTCTGAGTGGCTAAAGATGTGTGAGGTCTAGAGCTATCATGATGAAAAACCACAACCCTTCTTTTGATTAATTCCGGCCGCTTTCTCTCAACTTCTTGCTTAAATCTCATCAGTAGTTCGCAGTAGAGTTCAGTATCAATGATCCTGCCTGGTGGTAATAGCTCATAATGAATAATGCCCTTCCAATTCCACCACACACACAGCATCACCTTATTGCGAGTCAATCCGGGTTTCGCCACAGTCTGTGAAGCCTGACCGGCCTTTGACCACGACTTTTTCCGCACGTTCTTGTCGCACGTGATCCACTTTTTATCACCAGTTATCAGCTTCTTCACAAATGGTTCGGTTTCATTACGTCGTAATAAAGAATCACAAATAGTACACGGTTCATTAGGTTTCTTTCAGTGAGCTCATGAGGTACCCAAATATCGAGCTTTTTTGTGTACGCAGTTGTTTTCAAATGTGCCAAAACTGTTTTGTGGTCAATTCCCAGTTCTTCAGCTACGTCATAACTACTGATATGCCGATCTTGCTCCACTTTTTGAAAAATGGTATCTATTTTATCCGTAATAGGGCGACAAGAGCAAGGTGTGTCTTTGACATCAAAATTTCCGGATTGAAAACGCTTAAACCAAATTTGTGCTACTCTCATAGACACTGCATTAGGTCCATAAATATCGCAAATTTTTTTCACGGCTTGCGTTTCATTTTTACCTTTTTTGTAGTAAAATTTTAAAATGTATTGAATTTCTTTATTAGATTCACCCATCTTGACAGTACAAAGAACAAAAGAAAATCACACATTTTTCTAATTTGAATTTGGAATTATGTTCTTTAAAATTAAAACTTTCAATGATACCAAAACCAGCTAGATACAAATAGTTTAGCCAAAGAGATTTTATTATAAGTTCATACATACTATAATGCGAAAAGACTTTTTCCCCTACCTAATGTAATAATAATTACACTATATTCTTAATTTTATAAGTAAAGACCAAAATCAAGTACAATGTTTGGCTAAGCTTGTTCTAAACAAAAATCTTGAAATATCCAAGTAATTACCATTCCAAAGGTTGAATACTGAAGGTCGAGAGAAAAGTAATTTGGAGGAATTCGGACCAACAACGTTTGACAAAGGAGCTTCAATGGAATAACGAGCTCCGGCAGACGTTCGTGAAATGAATGGCAAACTATGTACCTACCATATAAATAAAATTAACTATTAGCTCTCCGAACTGTAGACCTCACATCTGTCTAACTGAATATTTATAAGCCTATATCTTGACTCGCTCTAAATCTATTGATCTTGCATATCTTGTTAGGACTTAGATACTAAATAATCTTGCCAAATGTTATTGAAAGTCGCTCATAAATAGCGCCAGCAATTTCTCCCTGCTTTGAAGGAAATATCCCACTCACCCCAATCAAACGTAGCACTCGTAGCGTTGTTGTAGCGCTCGTAGCGTAGTTGTAGAGCTCGTAGCGTAGTTTGATTGGGCGTTTGTGAGCTATCACCAAAATTAAGCAACGTTCCGCAAGGGTAGTATTCGGATGGGTGACCGCGGGTGGCATTTTCCAACTGAGCGCTACCGCGGCTCGGATGACAAGTTAAATTGTAGATTCCGGTTGTTTTAACCGTTTAGCAAGTAACCAAGTCAGAGCCCTTCAGGCGGTCTAAAACTCTAACACTAAGGATAGCCACCCGGCCTTTACGAACTTACTTAAAGATCCATTAATAGTGTAAAACTTATTTTATGTATAGTTCAGTAGAATAATCCAGATAGACCAGTAGCATAGCATGCGATCCTTAAAGTCATATCGTCTGTCATGGTTTCAAAAAATAAACTCCAGATGCGCGGTTGCACCACTGCTTATTCTTTTAGCGTCGCAGAAATCGCAGACTTATTTAGGGTTAGACTTGTTTTTTTTACCTATTAAAAATTGATAAATAAGAATTTATAAAGATTTACTTGAGACCCGACCCGGCTTTACACAGATTTATTATAAATATAAACCTTCGTCTAAAATCACTCTATCTATTAAAAAAAACCGCATCAAAATCCGCGTTGCGTAGTTTTAAAGATATAAGCAATCATGGGACAGAGAGCGGGAAGCCACTTTGTTTTATACTATATAGTGATAGTAAAAATTTTACATATGGCAGTGCCACCATTTAACTCTACTTTGGACATGGGGCCGTATTGAGTACGCTTTTTGACGTTCGGTTTTACTTTTTCACCTGCTCGCGCCAGTTACGCGCGCCACGAGAGCGAGCGCGAGGAAAAATATGAAAAAAAAAATGTGAAAAAAAAAATGTGAAAAATCAAAAGTAATGTAAGCAATTCGAGCGAAATATTCGAATTTTGTACACGGTGGAAGGCGGTTTTGCCATTATTGCGAAAAATAATTTTAATAAAAAGTCCCAAAAGAAAATTACGTGGCATTATTTTGTCAATTGTCGCATCACCCTTTCTCCCGAACTACAAACGTCCATACATATAATTGCCTATGTCCATATGGTCTGTGTCTAGTCAACCGAGCAACGAGATAAAGTGGCGATGGCTGATAGAAAGCGAAAATTCGGATTATACGACTCGGTTTTACGAGTTGCTGATATGAAGGGTTGTTTTTCCAAGTTTGGTTATTTGGTGACAACACGCACGGGGCAACGGGTGGGTGAGTTGCGGTTGATGCTTAATTCTGAAAGGGTCAAATTGTATCTCGGTAGTGTAGTGTAAGGGAAATTGGAGGTATTAAGATTTTGTTACTTTGTCACTTTAGTTTATCGAAAAAAGTGTTTACCAGCTCCGTGTAGTTCAACCATGACTTAGACGTGGTAGCCTTTAAGGACAAAAACTATTTTCAATTAAATTCACAACATACTCGTACTTCTTTGAAATATGTTTTTGCTACATCTCGGAAAGAGTAAATTTTTCTTATCTATCAATCTTCGTAGTGTAGAGGATATTTAAAGTATTGCGTTTTTGTTGTTTTGTCACTAAAGTTTGCAGTAAAAGGTTTTACCAACTCCGTTTCGTACTATTTTGATTTGGACGTAGTAGAATTCGCGAATGAAAACGATTTTCTTTGAAAATGAGAAGATTTATATTATGAGACATCGGTATTTTCTACTTCTTTGAACTTATTGTGACAGGATTATACCTACTTGGCTGGGGCTGCTTTTGAAAGCTAAGTAAAACATTTTTCTTAAATGTTTTCTTCTTGAAAGTATTGTCTTGATAGTTAGATAGACAGTTAAATTCTTTATTCTCACACCAAAACTTAAATAAACTAAGAAAAAAAGTTATGTGGAACTTATAGCTAGTGTTACAACCGACGGCCTTGTCGCTAATAAGCATTTTCTTCCAGGCAACCGTACGTATTGTCTTGTTGAAGCGCAGAGGCACTCAATAGTCAATACGCTAAATTGTAATGCTTCATATTTAAATACCTATAACTATAAGTAACCAATGATTGCATTACCTCGTACCAATCTGTAATGTTATTTCACTTTGAAGTAAATCCTCATAGTACATTTTTCATTTTTTTTTTCAATGACAAATGTATGTTATTAAATCTAAAAAAAAATTTTTAATGTTTTGGTGTACCACTAAAATGTTCATTATTTCCAAAGTTAATGCCCTAAGAGCTTCCTGTAACATAATACCGTGCATCTGGAGTTTTCAGAATATTATTATTTTAGTTCTTACTAAAAAAATAATATTTTCAGAATTTTTTCCAGTTCATTTCTCCCAATTCCTATTGGTGCAAAAATAAACCCTCGGTCAGGAATGTCTAGAACTCTGACCGAAATCTAAACACGCTCCGTTTAACATTCCTCGGTCCATAACGATGAAATAACACAGCTTGTTCTAGCCCCTAACATTAAAACATAAACGGACCATTTGTCATGCTAACTTAATTATAATTGTAGCAATTGGACGCAACACAAAATTAATTACAGAACTGACAGGAGCTCGTTTCGCCGACATTTTTTTCCTTTTACTTTGCTGCATTAGCAAAATTACGGATTACTAGAGCGGGGAAAGCATAATCGGGAGAATGGTTCTCGATTATCAAGCTTTTATCTACAGATTGCGAGCCGATTTGGCTCAATCTTTGAGTAGGTACATGTGATTTAGGACCTCAATTTGCTGAGAGTGGTCGCCGTATCAGTCCACTGATCTATGATAAATCGTAATGTCCCCGAGATTGGATCGCGTGATCGAATCGTTTGAATCGCGGTGGACAAAGGAGTTAGTTTAAATACCTTCTGTTCATAGCGATGAGTGATTGGGACTAATTTTTGGGAGTGTTTGCATATAGTTTGGTGTTTGCTGGATTTGTTTCCTTCAACTCTATCAAAGCAATTTGCAATGGTATAGGTACCTACATATACGCTTATTATTTGATTTGATTAGTAAACTTTATTTACAAGTAAATTAACTTTGACGTTGCAATTTCAAAAATAGCATATAGATTTAAATATACCTTAAGATAGTGTACCTACTTACGCATTTACATCTAGGCATCGACAAAATTCCATTTGCATTGCTTAAAAAATGTGAATCATTATTTATCCAAGTAAAAATAGTCAGCATGGTGTTAATATTGTGTAAAATAGGTAGATAATTATATGAATAGCTACAGTCATGGTAATTATTGGAGAAACGGCACGACGAAAAATGAAGAAAAAATCTTACATCTACTCATACAACTCTCACGAACGGTGTTCTCGGAGGAAAATGTTTCGTTTCACTATTTTTTCATTGGACCAATGTTCAGTGAACGAGTTCCATTGCTATTTTAATTAACAGAACTCGTAATTTTATCTGTCATTGTACGTATTCTATTTGAATACGTACCTAAGTGTGCAATTGTATTCATCATTTTCTATCCCTTAACCCACACTTAAGTGTGGTCGGCATGCACGTTTCCTTTAGTCACTTCCAAGTAATCGTTGCTTGGAAGAAATTCCTTTTTCGAGAAGTCTGCCGGTTGTTACAGTAGTAATAAGTTCCACGTATTTTTAGGGTTCCGTACCCAAAGGGTAAAAACGGGAGCCTATTACTAAGACTTCGATGTCCGTCTGTCCGTTTGTCTGTCACCGGGCTGTGTCTCATGAACCATGATAGCTAGGCAGCTGAAATTTTCACAGATGATATATTTCTGTTGCCGCTATAACTAAAAACAGAAAAAAATTAATATTTTAAGGAGGCTGCCATACAACAAACGTAATTTTTAGGAGTTTTTTTGCTCGCTATTAATAACGGCAAGAGGAATGGGGCTCCCATAAGGTACGGAACCCTTCGTGTGCGAGTCGGACTCGCGCTTGGCCGATTTTAATGTGGTTTACTTAAGTAATTCACGTCACTCTAAATGTCATTTTGTCATCAATTCTTTTTTCTCGCTAATCATGTTTCACGTAAATTCTTTAAACTCAAAAACTAGTGACGTGACTCTCTCTACCTAGGTGGAAAAATTGACCTAGTATCCTACAGATAAGAAGACTGGTTGCTTGTATAACTGATGTTGTTGAATTGTTGCGTGAAATTTGGCCCCTTCCAACTTCTGCTCAACAATAAGACAAGATAAACCAAAGTATATTTTTGTTAACGTATTTAACAAAGGCCGCGGTATTTAAATCCCCTCAAAGCTCCAAAACTGGAAACAACATCCGCTTGACAAGTCCGTTAACATCTTAAATTAATTTTCCTTTAAAATTTGTCAATTGCCTACAAAATTAAACGAAGTTTGTCGTTTCTTGACAACGTGAGATGCTGGCTCGTGGCCAGGCTAAATTGTATCCTAGCTTAATTTTTTCATCTCAATATGTTTTATTAGTATTTTTTAATTTTTATTTTTCATTTCAATGGCGTCTCAAATTTAAAAGCGGCTGCTCACTGTAACGTACCACACCACGACCGTGTTAGGAACGTATCAAATACGGAAAACAACACAATACGCTCTACTACGTCCACTGCAACATAACTATTATCAACCTCAGACCAAATAAAAAAAATCAAGACAGAACGTCGTAAACAGAAAAGTGAGGCCGGTTTTATGTACATGTGGTGAGTGCGTCGGTGTTGCGCCGCCATAGTTCGACTGACAATCCAAGGCGTAGTTTCCTTGTACGTGTTTGTGTGTGTTATTGTGTCTGTACACGGCAAGGCGTAGTTTTGCCAGCCTCGCTTGTTTTGTTCACAACATTCTGTCTGTATTTTTTTGGTCTGAGCTTAGGGTCTGAGTTATCAACGTACGACAACAATAGTTGCCGAGACAATAGGCTATTGTCATTTTTTTATGTCCTCTTGTAACAGCTATCCATAAACAAAGCCGATTAACGAAAACAAAAATAAAATCTACTTATCAGTAAAGTTACAAGCATATTTATTTTCTTGCTGGACAAAGAGCACACTATGGCAGAATATGAAGTCACTGCCCGTAAGTGTCATACATTCGTCATACTAAGTTATACTTTGTGGGAAAGGGACAAGGCATCCCCTCTTTATCCCTACCAAAATCTTTACAAGCTTATATCTCTGGACTTGATTAGCAAATTTTAATTTTATTTTCAGTTTACGAATCATAATTAATTGCAAAATTCACTAATCCTTGTACTTTGATTAATACAATACCGATAGACTATCCTATTTTGCCGGTGCCGAAACGCTCCTTGCATGGCACGCGACGGTGCCAGTCGGCTACGGAACGGTTTGGTGGACAAACTCAATTTTTTCAATACAGTTGTTTATGCCCGACTTGTTCTTGACTTTGTGACGGTCATAGTATTTTACGTTACTCGTATAATGGGCACTTACCATCGTGACCAAAATCCACCAAAGTGGAGCGCAGCGGATATGTGCAGAGATAGGTAGAGTGTTGTGGGTACTTTAAAATAATATTCAGTGCATAATCTTTGTTTTGACAAAATTTTGGTGTATTTCTGCTGTTTTGCTTAAAATCACATCAGAGAAAAAATACATTAAAAGGTTAGGTTAAAGTAAAAAGGTTGCACATGTGGCATATCTACCCGCCGCCATTTTTTTTTTTTTTCAAAGTTTCCGCGTACAATGTTGGTAGTACGTATGATTAGGGGACACAGTATAGACACTATAAATATTTCGTACTATGGTACCTAAAGTGTCACGATCTCGAGATATTTGGAGGTAAAGATAGCTGTACGAGAACTTTGCGATACTACATCCAAATATCGCAAATTGGGTGTCATAGTACTGAACATCTATTGTTTGTATAAGTATCCCCTACAACAATATACAACTTCCATTGTGCGCGGAAACTTCTAAAAATAGCGGCGGGTGGATATGTCAGCAAAATTATCCCAATAAGTTTTCAGTTAAGATTCATTATTATAAGTATCTGCACTGCATAAACAAAACACAATCGTAACCACGGGCAAACTTTTTGTTCTGTTTTTTCTCATTTTGCATTTCTGTCAATTTTCGTTCGCTGTTGCCTCAGGAAAGTCTAGAGCTCTGATTTTTCTGCTACGTTTTTGTGGATTCTGAGCCTTAGCTAGTGGCGTTCGAGTTCATAAATGTGGACTCTTTCGCAGTAAAACTGTCCCAATTACTCAAAGGAGCGTCAAACAAAAGACTCGCTCCAAATATTTGTACATTCGTCTTCTGTAAACAAACTGGAATTTCCTTGATTTATATGGAGCTGTAATTTCACCAAGGCGCAATTAATCATGAGATCATTTTCACATTCCCAAAAGACGCGGTATTGTTTGCCATCTACCAATGGAAAATGAACCGCGCTCAATAATAAATAAGGTCTCTTAATTAACGTTGATTTGAGACCACCTAATAAAATACTTGTCTTATTTTCAAGAACTGTGGAATAAAATGGTTTGAAGAGGTTTTGAAAATCTTTCTTTATCTTTCAGTAACTAAGTAGTAACAACTAACTAGTTTCTCCGTGGATAATTTTAGGTAAATAAAGATCAAAAACACTTCAATATCCATTCACTGACAGCTAGCCGTCGTGACTGCGTAGGAAATTGTTTATTCTGTTGGAGCGAAACCCATGAAAAGCTGCGTTTTACAACACGCATCAGCTCACCGCTCATAGACGCCAAGCCAATGAAATTGCGATTTCTTTTTTTAAACCGCATTGCAATTTGTTCTGTACTTTAGAGGATCTAAGCGGATATACTTATAGATATCAAGTCAGAAGTAATTTTAGTCTCCGCAACTTTCGTCTAGAATTTCCTAACAATCTGTTATCATTTCTTTTTCTTGGATATGACCTCAAGATACAAGCTTGCGCATAGTTTGGGGCTTACCATCTAACCTTTTATTGAAACTAGATAGATAGATAATTCTTTATTAGTTTAACCACAGTTACAATACAAAAACATTACAAATTTGTTATACTAAATGGCGGCCTAATCACTTCAAGAGATTTCTTCCAGGCAACCAAGGACGGACAGGAAATAGCAAATTAACAAAACAGCGCCCTTAACAAAAAGAATTTTAACTATTATTTTTCTGTACTGAAATATTTGTGACCTTTGTATAGCTAGCTTAGTTTTAAACTTATCTTGCTGCATTATGTACTGTAAAAGAAATACACAAAAAGTGTATTTCTTTTCATTTCAATTATTCATGCTTCCATAGTACAAGATGTTAATAACAAAGTTTAGGTACAAAGTTCAGTACGGACCCTGTCCGAGTGAGAGTGGTCACTTATGTCAATAATATAGGTCACAAAACATTGAATTTAACATGACTATAAATAATCTAAAATTTTCAGAATAAAAATCACTCACTTTCGACTCAAAAACTTAACAATTTCGGATTAATTTAACTTTTTTTGTAATTAATTCAATTATTAATTATTTGTAACTAGTGACCCGCCCCGGCTTCTCACAGGTGTATCATACATACAAACCTTTCTCTTGAATCACAAAACCGCATCAAAATCTGTTGCGTAGTTTTAAAGATTATAAGCCTACCTATACATAGGGACAGACAGGGAAGCGTCTGTTTTATACTCGTATGTAGTGATGATAGTTAGAAACAAAAATAGCGATTTCGCTTTGATAATTTGTGGTGCTTCTAGCCGCCTCGTTTCTGGCGGTTGTCAGGATTTGTGGTTACTGGTTGCGTTTCTGGCATTTATGTGTGACTTGTACTATATTTTGAACTCCTATTTTCAACTATTTAATGGCAAATAACTTGCAAAACTAACACAAACAGATAAAGACAAGACAAAGAACAGAAAATATTTTAATATCCATTCACTGACAGCGAGCAGTCGTGACTGCATAGGAAATTGTTAATTCTATTGGAGCGAAACACATAGGAAGCTGCGTCCCGCATCCCCCAGAGCTTGGCACACTTCCAGTCAGCGATTGTACTTTACTACGCTAGCCATGGAATTGTAGCGAAGAGAACGGTGTTGACTTTAGAACTACATAGGCTTTCGCCCAGTCCCGTACGAATCGGTTCTTTGGGACTAAGCAGTATGTACTTATAACCGCCGAAAATTACACGATGCGCCTAGGCCTCATCCGTAATAACAGTAAAGTATCTACACTTTTCGTTGCGCTGTTTTTTAATGTGAATAGGGCACATTTTGTTGGCCTTCAATAAATAAAATAGGTGAGTAAAATCTAGTTGGCGGGGATACTTATTTTACTACGACAGACGTGGAATTGTAGCAGGGAGAACGGTGTTGACTTCGGAACTAGGCGTTTGTCCCATATTGGTCTGCATAGGAATACGTTCTTTACTTAGTCAGCATCTGCTTATTATCTTCATCTGCAGCCTTCTTCATCTCACTGATGGGTATAGCTCTTAACTCTCTTTTGCTGTTATATATTGTCCTAGCTTTTACCCGCGGCTTCGCCCGCATTATATTTTGATTTTGGCTTATGTTTATGTCGGCTGCGAAACCTAACCTAACCAACCGACATCAAAATACCTTAGAGGAATGAGTAACGGTTAGAGTGTAAATACAACCCCCCGTGTATTCCTGTCTTGTCGTGGCGGGGGAGGTGGAGCCGCTTCTCTGGGTTTCTTCTGAGGCAGCTGAAAAGGCGGCGCTCGAAGTCTCCTGCTTCTTTGGGTATTTACCCCCAAGACAGCTTAGAGGCTGGCACTCGAGATTCGGCCGCTTTTAACTAAAGCAGCTGAGAGGCTGGCAGGTAGGTTGCGTGCCTTATGAGGAGTGTCGCAACTGAAGCGGGCTGCAGTGCCACTCTTGCGATGCAGCAGCCGAGGATTAGGGGCCGCGGTGGGATGGAACTGGTGGTGTGGATGCCGCCATGTACCCCCTACCTTCCGCGGCATTTTAAAGTTGAAGGCGTACATATTGTTGGTACCTATTCAACAAATAAAATAATTAAGTTAGTTTATTTAGGCCAGATTACACCAAGACTTCCATATTGGTGACATCTGATAATAGTTAAACGGTAAAAATAACTGTCTTCGGGTCTTATGTAATTAACGGTGTCGATGTCTTTATAACCTGTAAAAATGTATTTTAAAATATAGCACTGCAAGATTTCTTTAACTTTAAGACATTCTACGTTGATTATACAAGTGTACTAGTAAGTTGAAGTAGCACTAAATGAATAACGGACAAAAATAATTAACAAAGAAATACGTGGCTTAACCACATCTATGTTCTTATAGTGTTTTAGTGCAGCTGTTCTCTGCTATAGGTAATGGCCTTGTTATGTGCCCACAAACTTTCCTAAATCTGGCACTTTGACGTGATAACGTCTTATAAATCGATGAACGCCGGCTGCACGCGCGGTAATGTGTCACGTTCCACCTGAGCCGAGCGTGCAAGCGAGAGCGCGGAACAAGTGATGGAGAAGCACGATCGGCCTAAGCGTTCGGCTTGTTTCAGTTGTTGATTCAGCAATGTTTCCTTATGACGTTATTACGTAAAACTATTGTATGTAAACAAACTGTAACCCGACTTTACAGACATCCATTTTTTTTTCTCTAAATTTAACAAAAAAAATATTCTCGAGAAACGATATACCTAAGTACCTACATACATATTTTATAAATGTTTCACTTTGTCATGAACCAAATGACTAACAAAACAAATTACAAAACGTAAGATCGGTTTCAAGTTGTCATCATCATCATTATTTACGAGTACAACTTTTTTCAGTTTTACTTTTTCCTTTGTCTTGTTTTTTTAAGGTATTTTCCTAACATCTCTGGCATGAACAATATCCCATTCATCAATCTAGCTATCTTCCTTTTCCACCAATTTTCTTACCCTTTGCCAATCTTATTATGTTACCATTCGAAATGTCATTGTATGTCCGCAGGCGAAATCATATTTTTCGATAGATTCACGTCTATCACGTAGAAACCACTTAGGTTATAAGGCAAAAATCAATATTTTAAGTACTTAACGAGAATCTTGAAAAACTTAAGAAAATAAAATAGTAGAATAGATTTTCGCCACATTACACAACTCATGGAAACTTATTAGGCAGATGAACGAAAGAAAAAGCGCAACACTCAAATACTCAAACGAAATGAAACCCTAATAATTCTGTGTTCATCCCGTTCTCTGAAACCGATTATTTTCGCTGTGCACATTCAAACAGCGCCCGAATCAAACGGGTGAATGGACGTGAAAGAAATTTGGGGCCAACGAAATATAATGAACGAGAGTATGTACTACTTATTTTTGTGCTAAAAACAGGAGTTGAAAAAAGATAAAAATGCTGAAAATTAGGAGTTAAAATGACTTCACGAATGACGACAAAAATACGCTACTAGGTGCTTTGGCTAAGTTTTTTATTAATAAAGGAAATCTTACACACGATCACTGACCTCAAACTATGCCACACTCGTGATATGGCTACCAGAGACAGATTTAGGTATAATATACTGGTAGTTTTATCTACTACTAGCTTAAAACCCGCGGCTTCGCCCGCGTGGTCTTAGTACATAGGTACTTGCTTAAAATGAAAATAGCCCGCGGTTAGACCCGCGTTGTATTGGTACTTGCTTAAAATTAAAAAAGGCTGTCTGATGGCCTGCGTTGTCAAATTACTTGCAATGATAATGGCCTACGGTCTGGCTCGCGTTGTTTTAGTAATTGCTCAAAATAATAAAAACCCACAGTTTGGCCCGCGTTGTCTTGGCACATGCTTAAAATAATAATAGCTTGTGTAGCCCAGCATTGTCGTATAACGTATTACTTGCAAGGATAATGCCTACGGTTTGGCCTGAATCGTCTTAGGATTTGGCTGGATAAAAAACGTATTGTATGGGTCAGAGTGTTCGGCCACCATAGGGAGAATGAAAGGAAATTGCATGCAGCGGAGATACGAATGCTGAGATGGATGTGCGGAGAGACAAGAATGGATAAGATTAAAAATGAGTATGTTAGAAGAAGTCTGAAAGTAGCGCCAGTGACTGAGAAATTAAAGAGTGGCAGGCTATCTTGGTAAGGGCATGAGACGGGAAGAGAGTAATGTCACGAAAAGAACCCTAAATATGATGGTAAGCGGCAGAAATAGGAGGTGACGACCAAAAAAAGTGTGGATGAATTGTGTGCAAGATAATATGCGAGAGAAATAAGTTGATGATGAGATGGCGTATGATAGAGTGAAGTGGCGAAAAGAAACGTGCTGTGCCGACCCCACCTAGTGGGATAAGATAAGATAATATTTATTGTCATCAAGTAAATCTAAGGGCAGGATGATGATGATAATAGGTTACGGTTTGGCCTGCGTATTCTTAGTACTTGCTTAAGATGGTATATAAATTACGCAGCTTAGCCCGCGTTGTCTTAATACTTGCTTAAAATTATAATAGCTTACCGTTTGGCCTGTGTTGTCGTATTATTTGTAATGATAATAGCCCACGGGCTGGCCCGCGTTGTTTTACTAATTGCTTAAAATGATAATAAACCACAGTTTGGCCCACGTCGTCTTGGCACTTGCTTAAAATAATGATAGTTTGTGGTTTCGTCCGCATTATCGTATAACGTATTACTTGAAGGGATAATGTCTACGGTTTGGCCTAAATTATCCCAGTATTTGGCTAGAATAATAACAGGTCGTGGTTTGGCCTGCACATTCTCAGTACTTGCTTATAATGGTAATTTATAGCACGTAGCTTGGCCCGCGTTGTCGTAGTACTTGCTTAAAATTATAAGGGTAGTATTTAAACGCAAATCAAAAAACATCCTTATTCTATGCAATAAGATTCCAAATTCCCATCAAAATTACTGATTGCACAGCATAATATTCAACTCAAAATATCACTAAATACACTACAATTTATTTTCGCAGCGTACAGCGATTTTTCCTAAAGCAAAAGCTTTTTCATCAATGCACAGCTAATAATCTTAATGCACATCATACCTGTTAACTCTTTTTCTTTTAAATATAGCTTCTATTTTTATATTATTTACAGCAGTTTTTCTAAATAAAACAGCATTTTATTAATCACAGTCGTCTTAATATTTAACCTAAACTAACCTAACCTAACCTAAACTAAACTAACCTATTTTTTGTTTCACACCTAATCTATAAAGGCGATTCGCTTCTGGCACTTCGCCGGCCGCTGCCGCGGCACGCTCGCTTCGCTCGCTCGGCTCGTGCGTTGTTTTGTCATGTTCTAACATAACCTAACCTATTTTTTGTATCACACCTAATCTAATTTCTTCACTAATTTACCCTAAAGAAACCATCCATTGATCTAGACCCCTGATAACAGAGCATTCCCTAGGAAGCGAGGGTCAACTTAGGGATTATGCGACTGGGATAGTTATATTGCTATGAAATATGAAAAATTTGCTGTGCAGTCAGTATTTATGCTATGTATGTAGTATTTTTGTACAAAAATAAATTTAACTGTATTACATTATGAGGAAAAAAGTAATGTCATATTGATGTAAAATTTCGAATTATCTGCAGTTTGAGTTTTGTTAAACATTTAGTTTATTTGTAGTGAAGTAAGTTATTTGATGTAAAAAAGAATATAAATGATGAGTATGTATTGATAGGCGATTATTTATTTGATATGCAATTTATATTATCCCAAATTATAATAGCCTGCCGTTTGGCTTGCGTTGTCGTATTACTTGCAATGATAATAGCCCATGATAATAGTCTGGCTCGCGTTGTTTTAGTATTTTCTCAAAATGATAATGAGTACTTACTTTAAATGGTATTTCCCCACAGTTTGACCCGCGTTGTTTTAGTACTTTCTTGCTTAAAATAATAGCTCATGGTTTAGCCCGGGTTTTCGTATTACTTGCAAAGATAAGATTAGCCTGCTTTGTCTCAGTATTTGCTTAAATTCGCTCGTGTCTAAAGCTTATTACGGAGTACCTACGACAATTTGTAGATGAAATTGATTTGCAAAATATTTGAAATTAATTAAATAATAATTGTATGATTTATTCATGTTCAAATAATTATTTTATGGCCGCATTGGATTTAACGGTTAATTCAATATTTTTGTTCTTAGTATTAAGATCTCAATGTAACACAGTTCAACAGTAAATACATATGTTCTTTGACTTTAATAGCCTACGGTTTGGCCCGCGTTGCCTTATAACTTGTCAGAAGATAAATACTTAATAAAGTTATATGTTAAAATACCTACTCATTCTTTATGTGGTAAAAAGAATATTTTTCGGTACATTGCTCACTCATGAACCATGTAGTTTCCCACTCGCATACCAAATTATATCCAACTCCATTCGCATGTCATGGTCCACATCACAATCGTAAGGTCCTAATCCTGGTCTGACCACTGAGCTTTGAAACTTATGTACGAAATTTACACTAATGGCTTTTTATTGATGGAAAACATTGAAGCAACCTGCAAAGGCACGTCCATAGAGAAAAATCGATGTATATAAATTCAGCAGCCCGCGCTCGGCCAGCGTGATGGATATGGCTCAATCACCCTTCGTGGGTAGGCCTACGTTCAGTAGTGGACTATTAAAAAAGCTCAGTACAGGTATTCAACATGTTTCATTAAATTATTAGAAATTTAATTTTGATTATCCTGAACTCAATGACAATCTTGCCCAAAACCGTTCACCCAGTCAAAAGTGGCCGAGACACTTGTAGGACTTTCAGGCATTCTCTGACCCTGTACAGATGAAAAAGTAGCACACAAGTAGGTATATTTTATTTGAGAAATATATATTGTACCTATATCTAGACGACAGGCATGTTCTAGGATTCTATTATACTCATCATTTGACTTACTTTTACTATGGTACCAACCCCGAAATCACGTAAATAAAATCTGCTGTTCAACATAAAAAGTTCATCGACCCGCGGCAAAATGTAAAGAATAGGTAATTTTCGCTTTTTCAGGTAGAACCCATAGTAAAGTAAGTTTATTTATCCGTATGTACCCTAAGTTCAAATCTATTGGCTCACAAAATAAAATCTTTCGTAAACTATTAGGGGCCCATTTTGCCCCATTGACGGATGAGTCAATATCTAAATTTTATTCTAGATACTTCACTATATTACTAAAAAATGCGTTCAAGTTATTTTTCATGCTTTTATAGGACGTTTGGTCTAGATTTCGACAAGGAATCTGGGACTTTTCCCAAAACGTCAATATAGTCATCTATTAGTTAAAAGGGTGGGCTATTTTTAAACAATATTGCATCGATTTACGAATAGATTTTTAGCATTTTTTTAAGAAATTGTTATCGTGACCCACTGAAATTTTCCTGGATAGCAGTAGGTACCCCAAGTGGTAATTTGTGTTATTGTCTAGCATCGTACCAAATTTTGTTAGAATTCATTTACCCGTTTTATCTTAGCTTTATCTGATAATTTTGGCTATCCCTAAGAGACCCTATAGATTTTCCGGGATAAAAATAGTTACTGTATTGAAACATGTTATGTGCTTCCTACATACCAGATTTCATTCATAACCGTTCCGCTCGTTGGATGTAATTTATGTTTTTTTCACCAACTTTGGGACCCTATTTGACCTCTTAGATACAGAAAATTCAGAAAAACAGGAACAAACGTATTTTTCATTTTGTCTGAGTAGCATATTAACAAAGTTTTAAGTCAATCGGTACAGGAATACAAAATATACTTACAAACGAAAAGATCCCGTTTTACCCCGTCAAAGGTCAAAAGTTCAAAGTTTTCGTCTTTAGTGCTCCATTACGTCATACAATGTACCTATATTCCATATTTCAAGTTTATATCTTTAGCGGTTTGGGCGGCAGCCGAAACTGATTAATTTTGGCTATCCCTAAGGATCCCCATAGAATTTCCGGGATAATAATAGTTCATGTGTTGAAACATGTTGTGTGCTTCCTCCATACCAGATTTCATCCATAACCGTTCAGCTCGTTGGATGTAATAGACGCTTTTTTCACCAACTTTGGGACGCAATTTGACCCCTTAGATAAGGAATATTCGGAAAAACAGGAACAAACGTAACTTTTATTTTGTTTGAGTAGCATGTATACAAAGTTTCAAGTCAATCGGTAAAGGGAATAAAAAGTTACATACAAACGAAAAGGGCCCGTTTTACCCCTTTAGAGGTCGATTTTTCAAAATTCCGTTCTTAGTGCTCCATTACGTGGTCCAATGTATCTTTGTTCCAAATTTCATGTTCGTATCTTTAGCGGTTTGGGCTGTAGGCTGTCTGTCAGTCAGTCACTCAGCGAAGCCTTTTATATAATAGATCATCGAAACAGACCAAGCATCTAGGTATGGTCATCAATAAATGCTTGCCCTGGGTGAGAATTGAACCCACACCTCTTTGGCTCAGGCTCAGGAGTCAAGGTCACTAACCACTGGACCACTGAGGCAGTTAATTAAGTTTAACAAGCAACTAGCCAGCGTTTAGCTGAATTGAGGAAAATGTTTACTATAGAGCCTTTTTCTTTACCTACACGGTACGACATTATTGATACGTAGCAAATCTCACATAAAACATGTTTAAGAAACAAACATTACATACAGTATACTTAAAATAGTGTGAACAAATTATTGCGTGTGTTCTGCTCTGTGAATAATGGTTGTGTAATTATTGGTGTTACACGTTGGTTTAGGCAGGGAGATTCGTGCTTAATTAGGTCTTTGCAATATCGTAATAACCTGCCCTATTTTGCGAAAATTACGGTATAACCCAAAATTAAAATTTTGAAACATAGTAAAATTAAAATTACTTCCCATATTAGGTATTATCATAAACTGTATTACCAGTAATTCTGCGTGCTATATGCCCTTGCCATAAAAATAACACGCTTTGCAACAAAAGATTTAAACACACTTTAAACACTGTTTAACCGTACAATTTGTACTGCTAAACATTGTCTAAAACGTGCGTAAAACTTTTGTGGTCAGACGGCATATCTTTTGTGGCCATGCTCATTCGACAATACCTACCTTGTGTGTTGAAACTTGGGCTCGTTTGGGCATCTCTTTGTTTTGCCTATTTGCTAATCTTTTCTTTATCTTTTTCTGTGCAACGTACTCGTGGGACGTTTTTCTGCGCATCTCCTTGTATTTAATATAATATTGAAAGGACTAACATCATTAATATTATGCAGATGCATGTCAGAAGGGATATTTCCTCCACTTTTCATTCGGTCAATTAGTTTTCGCTAATTGCTTTCTGTTTACGGAGTTGTTACATCGCTAAACACCACGCGGTTTCATAGCTTGTGCTGTGAGAATAGAGCTCATTTTTAAGATAACGTTAGTTTTCATTAAAATTTGAGGATTCATTGCATGTTGTTTTGGGTATTATAGCAAGTTTATTACTTGTAGCATATAAAATCACGTAGCTCCAATGGCTAGAACTACTACGAACAATACCTCCAAATAATTTTGCAAACCAAAAATGCAGTCCATCGGTACATCGAAGTGTTGAAGTTCCTGTATGTTAACGCCACTAGATCGGTCCGAGTACAGGAAAAGAGCTCCAAGGCGATCCCTTTAAAAAAAGGCGTAAGACCGGGAGACTGCGGCGTAATTTCTCCGAAACTGTTTACGGCTACTTTGGAGAATGCCTTCAAGTTCCTGGAATGGAAAGGATTCGACATCAATACCAATGGTGAATACATCACTCACCTTCGGTTCGCTAATCTAATCTATCTACAAATATAACCCTGAAATTGTAAATGCACATTGATTGGTTGTGAAATAGGTATGGCATAACTTTAATAATATTTGCGCAGGGTATAACTCGTTTTAAATTTAAGCTCCACGTCGAGCGAGCTTGTAAAATAAACATGATTCGATATCTGGTAGACCACAAAACCGTGCTGCAGAATTTGGGGCTAAAATTACTAAAACAATTTAACGTCACAGGCTGTCGCAGATAAAAACAGACGTGGCTGCGTTTGTAACAGAAATCATATTTGGTTTAGCTTAAAAGAAAAATTAGCACTATTTTTTGTCAGTTAAGTAAAAAACGATTTTGTCGCTGAACGAAACGAAATTTTATGTTCTTATCTTTTACGACAAGAATAACAAGTAATAGATTTGTAAAAGAGTGTAATAATGTTGGTTTCGCCTGCTGTTTAATATTGGACATAGGTACTCGTTAGAGCGAGTAAGACAGTGTACCTATAGGCCGAATCATACAAGTCGGCGGACGTGAAGCTAGCTGCAAGCGGTGCTGTGCAATATCCAATCCTGACTGAAGTTCACAAATTAAGCTGCGCTTAGATTGGATATTGCGCAGCTTGTAGCTAACTTCATTTCCGCCGACTTGAATGATTAATCGCATACATCAGATATAATTATTGTTTTCTTCATATGAATTATTTACTTTGTATTTTGGTACAATTTTTGTTTATCAGTTTAATTAAAGTAGCAGCGTATAGCTGCTTAATACCTGCAAAGTATGTGAATGTGTCAACATTACCTACATAGTAGTAAATATGTACATATTACTTGTAAGGGCAAAAATCAAGACATAATTATGGGTAGAAATTATATCCAGGCGAAGATTAAGATTAATTTCTTGAGACTCTACGCCTGTTTTTACATGAGACGACTTAAGTTTACTAGTTTAGGTATCAGCTTTAGTTCATCAGCTTAGTTTTGGGTATATGAAGCTATAAAATAGGTAGAATGTTGCAATAATAATTAATTATGCGAAGCTGAAAGCCCTAAAATACCGAAATACTTTTCAGGCCATTTACTATTAATTTAACATGCATATCTAGGCACTTTGGTTTGTAACTCACGGTATTACCTCTGATATTAATAATGCAAAGCGTAAATAAAAGACCTAGTTTATAATATTATGCAACGCGAATAAGAAAATTATATATGCTTAGATAGTATGCTCTGTACCAGCCTTTTTAATAGTCCACTGCAGGACGTAGGCCTACCCACGAAGGGTGATTGGACCATATACACCACGCTGGCCCAGTGCGGGTTGGTGGATTCACATACGCCACCTTTCCAATTTCTTCTACTATATATAGTGATAGTAAGCTCAGTAGCACTCATAGCGTAGTTTGACTAGGTGTTCGCTTGCGATATATTCAGCATGGTCAGTCTTTGGATGGGTGACCGCGGGTGGCATTTACAACTGAGCGCTATCGTGGCTCGGACGACACGTTAAATTGTTTGTTGTTTTAACCGTTTAGCCATGTCAAAGGACTTCAGGCTGCTTTAAAACTCTGACGCCAGGGCTAGCCACCCGGCCTATACGAACTTACATATTTATGCTTACAAAAATGATACTTTCATATTTATAAAAAATGTGACGAGGTTTCGTTTTTTTTCCTTTTGAGGTACAGAACCCTAAAAAATATTACGACACCATTGAATGGAATGATGACGTAATTGTTAGATGGTTAGGTAAATAATCATAATATTCTAGCATCGTGTAGATCCCCGTTTCATCATAATAACAAAGACGGGTGCGGGTGGCAAGTAACTGTATTGTACCGCAAAAACCAACAATGATGGATCGCGCCTGTATCACAATATTGTGTTCTTCTACGTTACGTAAAAATATTTCCTCGACGCAATATTGTTTCTCTTGATGTGGGGAGAATATGAGTATATTCACTTTTACCTTTCTTTGACTATGAAAGAGAGTGGTATATTGGCCACTGCACGAATATACTAAAGTAGGTATATAGGTATTAAGTACAGTAGGAAGATAAGTTCAAAAATAAACTTAGGCTTCAATTTCTGAAATCATTAGAATAATTGTGCTCATATCCCATTGCTTCTAGCAAATAAAAATTAAGCATATTACACTTTGTTCTTTTCTAATTTGTGATTTTTTTTCATAATTTCTAGTCATTAGTAAGTCATTGGCTAACCTTCTGTAAATTGACATTACAGAGCTGACTTTACAGAGCATTTCTCTTTCTTAACAATACTTCAATAAAACTGTAAGAATGAAACCTTGAACTGTGAACTATTAATTTATCTACACGTTTTTTATCTATTTAAATGAAACAAAGTTGAATTAATTACACCATTTATAACTCGTGAATGGCTGAGCCGATTTTGATAAACTTTGTTTTTTTTTAGATTCATCTGCTCCAAAAACAGCAGAATAACGTAAAATATCGAAATTAACATCTCAAACATGTTTGGAAGTCAGCTCGTTATTAATAAACGTCACGAATACCTAAGGGACGGTATTGTACCTTAATTTGATGAAATTCACAACTAAAAATTAAACGAATAATCGGCCAAGTACGAGTCGGACTCACGCACGGAGGGTTCGGTACTGTATGGGAGCCCCCCATAAATATTTATTTTATTTTAATATTATTATTTATTATCGAAGTGAATATAAAACTAAATATTCTGTGAAAATTTCAAGCATCTACCTGTTACCACTATTAATATAGAGCGAAAAACCTCTAAAAATTCAGGTTCGTTGTAAGGGAGCCCCCCCTTAAATATTTATTTTATTCTTTTTTTTAGTATTTGTTGTTATAGCGGCAAAAGAAATACATCATCTGTGAAAATTTCAGCTGCCTAGCTATAATGGTTCATGAGATACAGCCCGGTGACTGACAGACGGACAGACGGACATCGAAGTCTTAGTAATAGGGACCCGTTTTCCCCTTTGGGTACGGAACCCTAAAAAGTAAGATTTACAAGGACACCAAATATTAATCTGAAATCGCCACCATAGAAATCGATACCAGACGGAGGAAAAACTCGCGTCTCATGGTTTGTCAACCGACAATTTTTATGTTAATTGCCCTCCTGGGTTTTTTTGAATTACCTACCTGCTCTCAAAAATTCGCATGAAAAAATGGGATAATTACTTAAAAGTTATGATTTATGAGCATGTAAAAATGAAAAAAGTAGTCGAACAAATACAGCTGCGCCGTGGAAGCTTTCGGAGGACAGTTTTTAGGCTTTCCTTGGTGCAGATACAGAGTTATACAATGATGTCTCCTGATGTTATGATGTTTCCATGGGGATATATTTTTAACTCAAGAGTATTTTTCATACTCGTATTTTAATCGTGACGTTTTTATTTTAAAACATATTAACTGATTTTAGATGTTTTAACTAACTTAAATAAAAATCGGCCAAGTGCGAGTCGGACTCGCGCACGAAGGGTTCCGTACCGTATGGGAACCCCATACCTCTTAACGTTATTAATAGCGATCATATAACTTCTAAAAATCACGTTTGTTGTATGGGAGCCCCCCTTAAATATTTATTTTATTCTGTTTTTAGTATTTGTTGTTATAGCGGCAACAGAAATACATCATCTGTGAAAATTTCAGCTGCCTAGCTATCATGGTTCATGAGATACAGCCCAGTGACAGACAGACAGACGGACATCGAAGTCTTAGTAATAGGGTCCCGTTTTTACCCTTTGGGTACGGAACCCTAAAAAGAAGGAAGTTTCATACAGGGCTATTGGTAATCAAATAGTATAATCTTAAGGGCATATTCTGTACATCAAAACAACCATCTTTTGTTCGACAACTTTCCCAAATCTCAACCCTAAAAGAATTTTAATATAGATTTTAATAAATTAATTTAATATAATAAATTTTTTAATATTAGAACATTAAATTTTAGATACCTCTCTAATATTTACACTTGTTTGCAAATTTGCACAGTATCTTCTCTGAGGTTTAAGTCTCGTGGGTAGTGACGCGACGGCTCGCTGTTTACATACATAGTTAATTATGTTTAGACCATCTGGATGACAATAAAACGAATTTTTGGAAGTCCTACCGCAAAACATGATTGTTTTGATGTACGAAATATGTTCTTAAAAGGATGCTATTTCATTACCCGTTACCAGTAACCCTGTATACGTCTTGTCGATAGTAACTGGACTTTTTCTATAGAACAGATGATTTTTTTTCCTGAATTCAGCATTGGTCCTATGGAAGTTTTTCAGTTTTACGTACAATATAACATAAGCCGCTTTTAAGAGGTTTTGTTCTCATAAAAACTGACTTGCAAAATTACCCTTTAAATTCTCACAAGTAAACATAAAATATCATTCATTTAAGTCTCAAACCTGAAATTACAACTCTTAAATTACTCTTTCCTTCTCGGAAGCAGAGCTCTTCGTTATCGTTATGGCCTGTACGTGCAAACACTTTCTTAGAAAACTGTTGGCAATGTCATATTATACAAATAATGTAACTTCATTGCTTTTTACAGTTTTATACCTACTCCTTCCATAGATCATCACATCATCAGTCATCAACATGACAATTTTATAATTTCATATTGACTTTTTATTTGCACTTTCGAGTACATACAAGTACGTGCTACACTACATTACTCACATATTATTGAAAAGTGGAATGCCGTGAACGAAATTGAATTTGCCATAAACATTTTTTTTCAATTTTCCTTTTCACTACAATTTCTATCAATGTAGTTCAGTTTGTGTTTTCAACCGACTTCATAAAAGAAGGTTCTTAATTTGACTATAGCCTCTTTAGGGTTTCGTACCCAAAGGGTGAAAACGGAACCCTATTACTAAGATCCCGCTGTCCGTCTGTCTGTCACCGGGCTGTATCTCATGTACCCTGATAGCGAGGGCAGCTGAAATTTTCACTGATGATGTATTTCTGTTGCCGCTATAACAACAAATACTAAAATTAGAATAAAATAAATATTTAAGGGGGAGCTCCCATACGACAAACGTAATTTTTTTGCCGTTTTTTGCTCCATATTAATAACGGCAACAGGTAGACGCTTTAGGTAGACGGTTCCGATAGGGTACGGAACCCTTCGTGCACGATCCCAACTGGTGCTTGGCAAGTTTTTATTTTTATATACTGCGTGAATAATTTACACTAAAAATACGAGATAAATAAAAACTTCATTATCCTGACCTTTCCACCGAGTTACATCGATTTTGTCACGGGTAGACTATCTGTTCACATACCGAAAGTCTTAAAATTACGAGTAGATGTGTGCTTTCTTTATGTACCGCCAATTATGAATCGATTTTCATGATTCTATTTCGTTTGGTAGATCATACTTTAATAATATTTTGAAAAATCAACAATAATTTAAAAATGGTATAGATTAAATCGAGCAAATAACTCGTATTCGAATTTTGTACGTAGATTGATACCAGTTGTGTCAATTTTGGCTAAAAATAATTATTCAACAATGTCTTTTTTCAGTAGAATTTTCATGTTCAACCTACCTGTTCAGATTGTGTTTTGACAACAATCATTATATTGTATAGTGTAGCTATAAATATAACCATCGTTTTTATCCCAACTCTCGCTGAGTAAGCATTTGTCTATAATAATGTATATCTCAAGTTATATTGACCTCTTTGATCTTTCGTTATGTCCGTAAACATAGAAAATGAGCTTTTAGTGCTTGAGTGCCTATGAATATTTTATTTTGTTTCTTGAGAATTTCGGTATGTTTTTCGGAAGAAATGGATCTGTAAAAACACATTGAGATGTGTATAAAATATCTTGGAAATAGTCATACTTGCAAAATATCCTCATCTTCAAAATAAAATAAGTCTAAAGTCACAACTTGTATCAGAATTAAAGTCGGCAAGATATGCAAAGGATAGGTATTTACTACTATATGTGTACTTTGCCTCTGACTGTTTTTATAAATTATGTGAGAATTAATATAGCAATAATGCCCAATAGTAACAATTATGTTGTAATTGGTATATTTTACCATTCATTGCTTAAATAATCTGTACATGTAAATAAAATTGGAGCGTCTGTTTGTAATATAGAAATAACCGTTTTTTACTACATGTATTTGAATATATATTCGGTACATACACCAAAATAACATTTTTTACAATTTTTCTCCGTCTGTCTGTCTGTTTGTTCCGGTTAATATCTGAAATGGTTGGACCGATTTTGACGGGACTTTTATTGGCAGGTAGCTGATGCAACAAGGAGTAACTTAGGCTACGTTTATTTAAAAAAAAACTTTTTATCTCGGGCTAACGCAGATGACACCGCGGGGCGCAGCTAGTATAAAATAAATATACCTACTAAGGACATCTTACAACTTTTATTCAATTCTTATCGGTGGAGAAATTTTCACGCGTTGCGATTTTCTGCTGGTGCTTTTGCCTTTCTGTATTACTGTATTCTTTCTTACAAAAAATCTTAGTGTTATACAACCATACACCTATCCATCTACTATCATTGGTGTGCAAAATTAAGTGAATGAATTTGAATTGACCTTAAAAAAAAAGTTTAAGTGCAAATTCTTTTAAAAGCATAATATGTAGGTACTCATCGTTATGAATAACATTTATTAAAGGACAACAACCGAAATCATATACCTTTAAATTAATAGTAAATAATAAATTAATAAATATTTATTTTAAAATAACATTTTGAAATAATATATTTATTTTAAAATTTAATGTACCTAACATTAAATTTTAAAGTAAATATTTAACATTGACATTGACATTGACATATTATGTAAACTAGTGACATAACAAGATTAAAATTGCACAATCATTAACAATTGTAATGACTTTCTTAAGTTTAATACATATTCATCACAGAGTTACTACAACCAGAGAGATGGATCTGTTGTCGCTTGAGACCATTCTCAACTTAAAAAATGTATGGAATCTTGCCTAGTGCTGTCAAAAATGAATTGGAATTTGACACTATCGGAAGAAAAACACGGCAACTAACCCCTTAATCGAGATATTTTTCATGTCTCTTTGTAACTCATGCCATATTAAATCAATACATCTTGTTACGGCGCCTTAGTGCTACCTTTTCTTTCTACCCGCATTTACCAGCTCCTATGTCTTACCCTCATTTTTTCCTAGACGACGACCGTCTTGGTACGTTCGTGAATAGGTGAGACGCACTGTTTTCTCTTCGCAAGCAGTCTGCCCTTGACCGCCGGACAGGGTGGATACATTACCGCTCCAATCACCGCATATATTTTCGACCACCGCTTTAACGTGTGCCCTCGCACACATTCCTCACCATTCAATGAGTCAGTCAGGAGCAACCAGGATCAAGGTTCTGCAGCTGTGCTCACCGACCCGGAGTATTCAGGTAAGTCGTCGTCTTCCAGCACCTCTTTGTGTCCCGCGCGATCTGCCATAATACTTGGTGGCCGCGCTAACACATGTCATCTCCTTCAGATTTTCTCGATCGATCACATTATCCCTCTAGTTGTAATAGCCCTGTGATACCTATTCATAGATAGTTACATTTATGATTAATTATTACAGCACTTTTATGGCATAAAATGTTGTATAAGAAATGTGTCGACATTTGTAAATTGTACTGACTGTTCCGAGAACGCTTAGTTCCAAGTTTAATTAGAAATTGGAGTTTGTTTCGAGAATTCACATTATAACGCTGTAAACAAAACTAAACTACGCTGCTTTTCAGGAAAATTACTTTGATTTGTCAAGCAAGAGATTTGATTTCTAAATAGTTACTATTCTGTCGATTTGTTAAGTTTTCTGGGCAGAAGGCGATTGAGAAACCCCCCAGTTATAAACAATATTTCATTCACAAAAATCTTTTTGTACGTAGTACTTTAAATAACTGCATTAACTATACTAGTAGTTATTGCTCGCGGCTTCCTCCGCGTGAATTTTTGACTTTTGTGCTGTCCTCTGAAAACGTTTTATTTTTTCGGGATTAAAAGTAGCCTTTGTCACTTTGGAACCTTTAAACTATATCCATACGAAAAATCAAGTCAATCCGTTGCTCCGTTGCAGCGTAAAAGAGAAACTAACCAACAAATACGCTATGAGCGATAACAAACATCTCAAACTTGACTAGGTGTTCGTTAGCGATGCAAAAAAAAGTATTTTTTGGTGCGGCTCTGTTTGTGTCTGTGTAACATGAGTACAAAATACTACCTCAATAGTCTCCTAGATCCATCCCAACACAATTTAAGAGAGATCTAAGCGAAGAACAAGGAAAACATTACAAAGACATAAAAACGCTGAAAAATAGATACCAAGGAAGGTAGAACACTCATATTATGGTGGCTGACTATTGCTGGAGTATCATGAAAGATTGTCCAAGTCAGTTTCATTCTAGGAAAGGAAATCACTCAAAAGACAGTTCTAGTGTGTGAAAGGTGTATTTTGTTTTATCTCGGGAACTAGAGCTTATAGAAACAAACTGGTAACATTTTTGATATTGCCATGAAGAACATGGAAATATCAAAAATGTTATCTTGATGGCAATGTTTTAGACCTGAATTAAAATTCAGGTCTAAAATCCTCGGCACTAAAATGGCCCTCGGCCAGTGAATCGAAATTAAGCAACAGTCAGTCTTCGGATGGGCGACCGCGGGTGGCATTTGTAATTAAGTACTACCGTGGCTCTGATGATACTTTAAATTGTAGGTCCCGGTTGTTTTAATCGTTTAGCCATGGCAAAGACCTTCAGGCAGCTTTAAAACTTTGACACCAAGGCTAGCCACCCGGCCTATATGAACATACATACCTACTGTATAAAGCTCGGTGTTTTCGTAAAATACTATAGGGCGCTGTATACGTCCGTTTCTTCACCGCACAACGGTGTTTTGTTTGTGTGTTTTTCACTGGATCCGCGGTGGTTTATGGTTTATAACGAATGTGTATAGATGCACCGGACATCGATACGGAGAAAAATGTAAGGTATCAGTTTATTAAAGGTCCGTTGTCCGCTGAAAAAAATGGACGTTTACAAGCGCTCTCAGTTGTTTCTATGTATCTATGTATACCTACAGATCGCTCTCTAAATATGCAAAGCTAAAATGTCGCTTAGTAAAAGCCACCGGGGTATGCTGTCTAGAATATTGTGTTCCAAAATGACTGAAATTCAACGCAAATCATAAAAATCAGCGTTGAATTTTCACACGGTTCTACGGAAAAAGTTTTGAAAATTGAGTTCTGGCTTTTTCAGCTTTTACCCAACGTTTTACTAACCACCAACAGTTTTAATTAGAAGTCATTATATGGGGTGAAAGTTGTTCGAATTTTCTGTAAGAGCTGTACGAAAAATGTTTAAATATTTTTACGTAGACTTCATTTTTAGGGTTCCGTACCCAAAAGGTACCGTCTTTACCTTTAAGGGCACGGACGGTAGTCTATTACTAAGACTCTGCTGTCCATCTGTCTGTCTGTCACCAGGCCGTATCTCATGAACCGTAATAGCTAAAACGTCGAAATTTTCACTGATGAAGTGTTTCTGTTGCCGCTATAACAACAAATACTAAAAACAAATAAATAACTTAAAATTAAAAAAACATTTTTTACCATACAAGTAACGTAATTTTTTTCTCAATATTAATAACGGCAACAGGAAGATGTATGAAATATTAAGTGGTGGATTCCTTTCAAAAATAATTAATAATTTCAAATAAATTATATTAAGTGGCTTCCATTCGGTGCGGAACCCTTCGTGCGCGAGTCCGACACTCGCACTTGGCCAATTATAAAAATAATATTTTAAAATCATGGCTTGAAAAGTGAACGGACTTTTGGTCAACCCTGTATTTAGCTCGCCATCTAAATTTTGTCTTACAAACTTTGTTACTTTACAATCTTTTTGGCATTTCCTTGTAAATGCTTAAAAACGTCGTAACACCAGCAGCGCTATAATAATATAAATAGTAGCACAAGCAGTACAATGAGATTAGAATACATTTTCGTATGAGAGGCAGCGTGTATTAGGAGAATGTACACGGACAGACCGAGCTAGTGTGTGTCTTCATTTAGGTCGTATATGACAAACCAACATGAATACGTAATACTAATCTTAACATACAGCAGATTAACAGGACATACAACCGTTAGACATTGTTTAAATAGATTTCGACAATGGCTATGGTCATTTTTTGTCTAGAATATACGTTAAACATGCTATGAACTAAAATAAAGCCGTGGTGGTGACATGAGAGGTGGTGGTGATGGTGGTGTCGATTTTTCTTTGATACGTACAAAGCGGTTTTACTCAACATTTCTGATTCGTACCCCCACGGAATGGAACTGTCTTCCTGCCTTCCTATTTCCTAGGAGATATTATCTAAAGCTTTTCAAGGTCAGAGTGAATAGGTATCTTCTAGGTCTGCTTGCTTCATCTTCGACCACAACGTCGCTTACCATCAGGCGAGTTGGAGGTCAAACGCGGACTTATTTGCGTGAAAAAAAACCCGCCTTACAATCGTGAGATCGTGGGTTCAAATTCCGGTCCCGTACCAATGAATTATTTGGAATCTATGTACGGAATTTCACACTCGGCTTTTCGGTGAAGGAAAACATCGTGAGGCAACCTGCATATGTCCGCAGAAGAAATTCGATGGCGTTTGTGAATCCATCAACCCGCACTTTGCCAGCTTGGTGGATATGGCCCAATCACCCTTCCTGGGTTAGGCCTATGTCTTGCAGTGGACTATAAAAAAATTCTGGTACAGTAAAGTATTCTTTAGAGAGGAAAAAATAGCTAAATACAAATTTGGATTGTAATTTAAACGTCAGTTACTAATCGAGCATCTCGGAGCGGAAAGCCTGCAACATTCTTCAAGTTTCCTAAAACGTCAATCCATATCCATCGGAGGCTTCCACGATCATCCCGTCCATTAAACAGAACCGTAATTACTTCGTCCTTTGTAAATTACTACCTCGCCATTTTTCTAAAACTCTACAAACAAAATTGAACCTTAGAGATCGAGGAAATGACTTATATTTGCTGTGCGATGAATTATAGGCTAGGACCACAGTTTTTTTGCAGCCCACATCTCAAACATTCAGCGAAACTAGGAGGACGTTTTAGTGTAGTATAAGATGCTTTGTATCTAAGCGAAGCAGCAGTCTTTTCATGTGTCTATTTTCAAATAAAATAGTTCCCACGGTAGCAATTTTTTTCGGTATAGCCTTGTAAAGGAGATAATGCAAAAATATATAGAGCTTAGGCTATCACCTGCAGTATTTAATTATATGCTTTATTTGGTTAAGAAAATATTTTTTCCCTATTATTTCCTTTGATAACAATCTCCATTTAAAGTAATACGAGTATAATGTTTTCGTGATCTTATTACTATGATGACATGGCTCGTAAAATATGGCAACGCGATGGCGGCCTTGAATTATAAAAAAAATGACATATATTGTAAATAGCAAGTTTAACCAAGAAACCTTTACGTGCCCTAAAAACTAACACCAAATAGTTACAAGCTTGTTCTGCTTGCAGCTAAAAAAATAAGTAAAGTAAAATTAGAGTAACGAGCAGAGTTTGTGACCCACCGATATCCAATTAGATAAAATCCATCATTAAGTATTAATGGTATCCCATCAAAAACATTTCATGTGCTTAATGAAGTAAACAATAAAAAAAAACTCCAGCAACAGTTCCATCTACAGGAAAAGTTGTGAAAACGAAAATGTAAACAGATATTTACAGGTATAAAACGAAATTTTCTAACACATATATGTGGGTTTCCAAATCTCCGCACTTAACCTCTCACACGCTTACGTTGAGCAGATATCAATTCGTGATAAAGTAATATTTTAGCGAGATCGCTCTACCGAAAATAGAAATCGTCAATTCCCCTAATGAAACCATAAATGTGTACTGAGAGCCGTTAATTAGTTTTTGTTAGCTCTTCGCACCCTTTCCGCACCTGTTGGCAAATTAATCCATCCCTTTGAAGGTAGGAAGTGTTTACGTCACATTTTGTTTGAAGTCAGAATGGAGGCAAAAATCGTACGCCTCTATTTTGTAGATTTTTAGCTGGAGCTTTGTTTAAATGTGCTCGTAGCCTTGGCATTTTCTTATTTATATGAAGATAGGCTATTCTAAGAGCAGTTAAATTTAGACTATAAATAGTTTGATGAGGCATTCGTAAGGCTATTAATGATCTTTTGTCTTGGTGTGAGCATTTACGATGTTCTGTTTTGTAGACAATTAAGGGTTGTTATTTTGCAAGTCTCCACAAAGGGGCAACGCTATATAATTTTACTAGTACCAAATAAAGCGTAAAATATGTCAAAACGGGTTGCAATAACTATTTTTCGCAAAAAACGGCAAAACCACCTCCATCGTGTCCATAATTCGAATATTTCGCTGGAATTGTTTACTAATTATTGTTGATTTTTCAAAAACGGCTCAGCCGATTTCTGTAAATTTAAATGGGACCATCTCGGGAATATACCTTAAAAATGTTTTTTCGATTCGGTTCACAAATGGCGAAGTCATCGAAATTATACAAACAGACGAACATAGAAGCTTCTAATTTTTGGAAGTGGGTTAAAAATCGTTTAATGCTCAATTTTACTTGGCAGAAAAACATTCCCTAAATTTATTTTTGTTGTGTTTTTGAAAATATTTTCCTGCTGAAACTGTAGGCTGTTAAAAAAAAATCGGCCAAGTACGAGTCGGACTCGCGCACGGAGGGTTCCGTACTGTATGGGGGGCTCCCCAATAAAATAAATATTTAACATTTTATTTCAATTTTATTATTAATTATTGTAAGTGAATATAAACTAAATATTCTGTGAAAATTTCAAGCATCTACCTGTTATCATTATTAATACAGAGCGAAAAACGTCTAAAAATTCAGGTTTGTTGTATGGGAGCCCCCCTTAAATATTTATTTTATTTTCTTTTTAGTATTTGTTGTTATAGCGGCAACAGAAATACATCATCTGTGAAAATTTCAGCTGCCTAGCTATCATGGTTCATGAGATACAGCCCGGTGACAGACAGACAGACAGACACACAGACGGACATCGAAGTCTTAGTAATAGGGTCCCGTTTTTCCCTTTGGGTACGGAACCCTAAAAATTACAAAATCATTTTACACAACAAGTAAAGCTAATAATATATGAGTACGAGTATAACTACGAGGTACGTCTAATTTCTTTATATTTTTGTAATGTCTCTTTTGTCAATATCCTTGCCCTTAAAAATGGCTTACGACCCATACCTACATATACTCGTAGGTACCTACTGTTCACCGTATTCAGTCCTACTAAAAAGCGCTGGTTTTCAGTATTCAAATTAAAAAATATAAGTCACAACATTACACTAACATCATATGCCGAAAGTGATTAATCCATAACCGTATAAATTGAATCAGAGCAAGTACGTACTTGATCAAAATTTGATGGTGAACCGTTGCTTAATACCCCGGAACTGATCGATATGCCTGACCTGATGTTCTAATGCGCGCACATTATGTAGATGGAGTCATTCGCCTGCATGCTCCCGACAAATGGACTATTAGTACCGGCCTGACTAGTCAATAATCCCACAAACCATGAAAATAGCATTTGCGGACCTCATAATAGGTGTAGTGATAGCCTGTCAGCATTAAAATTTTATATCGTGCGGAATAGCGGAATTAGTTTCAAACACGGTCGCAAAATACTGAAATGTGTTTTGGCGTTAATTTTGTTTGGTGTCATATTCCATTGGAAATGGAATGGAAGTTGAAAAAAAATCCCATTACCGTTTTAATGTATTATTTCTTTTTAAAAAAGTACAATGTTATGTAAGTTTCCTTACGGTGACTACTTATTATTTGGTTGATAGTAGGTAGGTTTCTACCTTTTACTCACAATGTTTACAATTTTTATGTTTATTTTTAATATTTAAAAAATAGTTAAAATTAGCTTAAAATTCACCATTTTATTGTGGTAAATACATAAACATATAAATACATATTATTCTATATATTCTATATATACAGGGTTACTGGTTATTGAACCTATTCCTTCTAGTAGCTTATAGGGGGCGCTATTATCAACTAATTTGACCACATATACCCCTATCCAAAAGTTAACCATTTCCGAGAAAAAAATTATTTAAGTATTTTTTAAATTTTATCGATGTAAGGTGACTTAAAGGTTATAAAAAAAAAAATTAGACGGTTTTGAACAATCATTTATTTATTTTTACTTAACAGAGACATAAGGCTATCATTATGAGTAACAAAAACTGAACTAGGTATCCACTTTAAATAATTACCACAGGAAAACATCAAGAAAATCTAATTATCATTATTAATTAGTTAATAATTTTAATAATTTTTTTCTCGGAAATGGTTAACTTTTGGATAGGGGTATATGTGGTCAAATTAGTTGATAATAGCGCCCCCTATAAGCTACTAGAAGGAATAGGTTCAATAACCAGTAACCCTGTATAGTATCTATAATCTATTAAAACACATTGTAAATTGAAGTAGGTATTTTTGATCATATTTACTGTCACACAAATGTACCTAGACCAAAAAGGTACAATTTAGTATAAGCTTACATATACGATACAAATCTAAATTATAACAACCTTAATCAAAATAGTCTTACTGACAGCTTCAAAATGAACCGTTAGGTAGGTAATAACAATGTTATATACCTACTTAAATCGTTTATATACACCCTGTACCCCGTAGGTACATGAAATCGAAACTACAACAAAACGAAATCTTCAAAGGAAAGTGTCAGATAGGCTTACATTATCTCGTATCACGCTACATATTTAATGTGTTTACTAGTAAGAAGATAGCTCCATCTAACCTACAGCTGTCAGATGAATTAATGATACTATCAGATTGCGACCATCACGCAAGAGATTGTTCCCTAACGCCCTTGAGGCTCTCGTAAATACGCCCAAGGAACAATAGAATATGGAAGTAATCTACAGTTTCGTACAACGCAAAATGTCCAGATTAACTCGACTTTACATGCAAAGATTAAGGTTCATTATGTGCGGTCTGTCCTCGGATTCTGGCTAGAGCTGGCTGGTAGCCAGTAGGGTAGCAAAGCTCCTATCTTTCCACTGTCGATAACATTTGAAAGAGCCATAAAATTTTTCACCTAGCAACGCAAACGTTACAATAAAAAGTGTGGATAGAGCCAGGGATTGTCAGGAAATACGGCATGGAAAAATGTGATCTATATTCGAATTCCAATCTTTATATGCATCGAATATTTTCAGCTCCAACTAGGCGATAGATAGTTATAGTTTTTAGGGTCCTGTAGTAAAACGAGGAACCCTTATAATTTCGTTGTGTCCGTCAATTCCGCCCGTCTTTCCGTCTGTCCGTCCGTCCGTGCGTCCGTCCTAATGTTACAAAGGCTTATAACTTCCACATTTTTGTACCAAATTACATGAAATTTGACATGATGATAGTCTTTGTATAGATCTCAATTTTCAATACTTGAAATTTTCAAAATTATGTATTTTGGGGATGTCTCTGATACATGTAAAGAAGGGATGAAAAAAATGTATAAACCCCACCCCCACATGTGAGGTATCGTTGAATAGGGTTTATAAAATTAATGTAAGGTTCCTTAAACAATTTTGTGTCACATATACCTACTATTTGTGTTGTTTGGCCGACAAAGTTTAAAAAACAGTGTCCCTCCATGAATTTCTAAAGCATCCATGATAGAATCTTCAAACTTTCTGAGTTTAGACCATATTAAAAACTTTCTCTTAAAAATTTTTCAAGCACTGTGGGTTTTTTGTCAACTTTTGAATTATAAAAGAAAATTGACATTTTTAAACTTGCTTACAGGTCATTGATTTCACAAACATGGTAGACTGCTAGAAAAACATAATTGGCTATTTCTTAGGCAATTATGTTTTTCTAGCAGTCTACCATCTAATGATTTCATATTAATTGTTTTTTATCATTATCACAATCATCGTCGCCATCTACGAAAGCCTATCAAACGCGTGTCTTAATATGCACTTGACAACTTATTATTAGTATACTATACCAATCTTTTCAATAGTCCACTGCTGAGCATAGGCCCACTTAAGAAAAGCAATTGAGTTATATCGACCATGCTGGCCCAGTGCAGGTTGGTTGATTCATCTACATCTTCGAATTTCTTCTACGGATATACGCAGGTTGCTCGTACATACATTACAAAGAACTACAAATTGTGGCCGGCTTTGAATCCATGCTTCACGCTTGCAATTGCACGGAATTATACAATATACAGCCTTAAGGATGTAAAGTTCCCAGCTTTATTTGAACCTTTATACGAAAGAAGGTTATTGTCGTGTAAATGTACGTCTGGCCACACTAGAATACAAATACCGTCCGGCATAAATATCTGGTGTGCGTGCCTACGTGCAGTTGCATTTAAGCGTTAAACAGAGGCATATCTGCAACGTATCGTTACACAAGTCTTGCCACAATTATATCTCCAGCGTGCTAACTTTAGGCCTCTTAGTACTCATATGGTTTATCGCAGTGAAAAACTACGGTTAGTGTGTTTAGGGACGGTCGTCTGTGTTGTGTAGAGCTCTGTGGGATAGGATAGTGTAAACACGGTGGCTCTACGGTACAGCACCACTGAAACTCACCGTTTCGTTTACAAGAGTCTTAGTCAAAGATGATTTAAATTATTACTAGTTGCCCGTCTTGGTTTTGCCCCATTATACTTAACTTTAGCTACGAGCCTTCGGGAAAAAGCCTTAGAAGGTGTCCATACTGGACATGCTTAGCAACAGCGTCTCCATACTGAAACATAGCGTTCATACATACAAGGGCATAGCGTCAGCCGGCGAAATCTGCAGAGTCGCGACCCAGATTTATCGTCAACCATCTAGGCGCGGCGCCGGCGTACAAAGATGCACGGTCATCAAATTAGGCGGACTTCAAGATCAATTAGATGTAAGAGAAATTGTATAAATAGTGTTACAAAATGTAAATAAATTAATCGCAATCTAACGGTTGTTTGATTCACACCAAGGGGAGTGCAGTGGCGAGGTCCTACGGGCGGCTGCACTTGGAGTCAAGAGGAGTGCAGTGGCGAGTTCCTACGGGCGGCTGCACTCGGAGTCAAGGGTCCACCACCGCCAGCAGTCAGGTCAACTAGGCGACCGGCCGTCGGACCTTCGAGGATCCAGACGGAGCCCATTCAGAGGCCTGCAGCGCAGGGGACAACGCCGTACCCAGCATATGTTTCCGCTGGGCGGGCGGGTTACCTACCTGTTCCTTCCACTGTGGCAAGAGCTACCTAGTACCGTCACCTTCTGTGATCGTGGCTTGAGTCTGAGTCACGGCAGTGGAGAATCGTGCCTATCCTTCATTCCTTCCCACTCCGCCTGGTACCGATAGGTCTCACGGTCCAGGTATCCCGTACCTATCTATATACAAGTATTTATTGACTTCATATGGTAGGTTAGGGAAGTAGGGACACGTAGGGAATGTTAGGGAGGTAGGACATATGAGTACAGAGTAGGTTCCCGAAACGACCGAACAGCCGTTGGAATAATCCATGTCCTAGCTCCGCTTGCTATCACAGTATAGCCAGGCGTTACGGCGACGGTAGTGGAGTTCCACGGTTGCGTTGGTGGGTTAGTCAGGCGTCGCACGAACCTAACCATTGGTTGTGAGGCGGCTGTACTAGCCGAAATCTCGTCAGGCTTTAGCTATTCAACGCAGTGAATGGCTAGCGCCTGAACAGAAGGTAATAAAAACAGCATTAAAATCTGTTGAGTTGTTTCTATAAAAAAATCTAAGTTGATAAAAATAATGACTTTGGTATATACATTAACTATGTAGTGATGTGTTTACGCGTAGCTCAAAACTGTATCTCAATTGATAATATGCAGTGCTGATAATACACATCTTACTGCGCTATTTTAACTTAGATAAGTATACCATTAGATGTATAAAATTATTTTGTCATTTTTATTCCACTTTCTATATTACTAATCATGTATTCGGGGTACTAATTAAAACTATCACTATCTGCAAAATTAAAGCGATAAATTGCGAATACATACCTAATGGGAATACATTAACATGAACCTAATTAGGTTAATACTGAGCCAAATTGTATTAAATTATGTAGGTAGGTAGGATAGCTGTCGCAAAATTAGTTTATCAGCTGAATCCCGGAGGATTTTGCCGGGGCAATGTAGCACGCAACATTAGCACCGCGTGGGGCAGTGTCCGAGTTTCTAATAAGCTCTCGGCTATATATGTGAACATGGCAAATCGTTAGTATATTTTATATTTATTTTTCACAAAAAAATACATGACCGACTTTAACCGTGTACAGAATTCGCAAATATGTCGTACGAATCAAAGTAGCATTTTTCACATTATTGTTGATTTATCAAAAATGGCTCAGCCGATTTCAATAAAATTTAAATAGGACTAATGTTGAAGTAAACTCTTTCCAATAAAAAAATATCGAAATCGGACCACTATGTAAAAAGTTATGAGTGGGTTACACATAAAAAAATGAAAAACAATTATACTCGTCGAATTGAGTACCTCCTCCGTTTCGCCGGTCAAAAAAAAATTATATTATAGTGAGTTCACTGAACGTAAAATTTAATTTAAATTGCCTTTTTTAAAACACACGATATTCTACTTAACAAATTGAAAAATAAAAATCATTTGTTTTTTAAACTAAGGCTTTGTTTGAATAAAACACACGATTAATAAGAAACATAGAAGTTAAGGTTTTATTCGAAGTTCACACACGTAGTTGTTTTCCTAAGAAATTCATGGCTAAAATTAAGTACATCAGACCTGTGAAGAAGACTCATGACTACTCATTTGTTACACATAAAAAATGCCAAGTCGATGTTTATAGCCATCCAGTTGCAGAAAATATCGGCCGTAGTCGAAAGCGTCATCATCGATTGTAGCACTTGAAATGATTTTTTTTATTTTGGATCTTAGTACGAGATAAATAGGGAGGCTAAGTTATTTATAGATCATAATTTATGTATAAGAGATAAAAAATGCAGATACCATATCGTACAGGAAGGTTGACAACTCACAAAAAACTGGAAGACTTATTCTACCGATAAAATATCAAGAAAAAGTCTAAAGAAACTTATAATTGCGAATTAATTTTTTACTGTTCAAAATAGATACTAAAATATCTAAATAGACCAGGAAAATACATCAATCCATAATCAAGTTTAATATTGCTAGTCGAGTAAAAACAACTAAATCTCATTTATTCGGAAGCAAAATGGCTCCTATCTGAAAATTAATATCACAACTGCTGTTCCAGAAATTAACATACCAAAACTTGATAACTAGCTTTCATCTAAACTACAACAACGAAACTGTATCTGCTAGCAGCGGTCTACCGGTTTAGATTATTCTTTAGTTATAATTTATACTAAAATAAATATTGTTTTTTCAAGTATCAACATCAAAATTGTTTAAAAATCTTAACAATACAGTGATAGACTAGATGATTAAGAAATCATTATGTCAGTAGAATCATTTAAAAATACCAGGTACCTACGTATTTTTTCTTTCGTCAATTAAATAAAAAGGAATAAAAATATAGCCCGTCAAAGTTCCAAGTGACGTCACAATTACATAAACTACACTATCCATATAAAAGTGACGTAATATGCTCCCACTCATGAACTGTGACACGCTTACTCGTCGCCGTTTATTGTTTGATAGACAAAAGAAAAAAATATGTGTCGAAAATTATCTGAAAACATGAATAACATACTAATTATAATTACATTTCTTTAAAAGGTAATGTAATATATTAACCAAAAGTAAAATACACAACATTCAAAGAACTTAGTTTCTTGGTTTGCCTAGTCATCGTGTCTAATAATTAAATAGGTATGATTAAAAAAGGATATTTTTTTAAAAGCGACTCATTATTTGGTTAAATTTAAAAAAAAACACAACCACATGAGAAACACCAGCTTTTAATTTATATAAAAAATATCAAAATCAGTTTACTTTGAAACAAACTTTGCGCATACACACTCATAAATGATGGTAAAATTATTCTAAAATTTTTAAAATAACAAAGTTAAAATTATAGCAAAATAAGTGCCAAGATACTGTTTCCTATTTAAGTTGCCCTAACCAAAGCATTAGGGGTATCCACCTTTTTCAAAACTTTGCGCTTACACTCTTATAACAGTTTTTAAAATCAAAATTTTATTCTAAAACAATAAAAATAATCTAGTTAAAATTATAGTAAAATAAGTGCCAAGATACTGTTTCCCATTTACCTTGCCCAAACCAAAGCATTAGTGGTCCCCGCCTTTTCCAGGGAATTTGACACTATGCCGTCAACCTAAGCTTCATAACGTAAGCTATGTTTATACGGGCCAGTTAATTTGGGAGGAAATAAGCAGACTGTTAAAATATGCATACCTACTTAGCTCTGTAGATAACCTAGATATTGTAGGTCATAAATTAGCTTGTTGGCTCGCCTTTTTTTAGATTTTAGTTGGAAATGAAAAGATTTTTTTGTTTCATAGGCTCTTGGCTAGCCGTGGTGTATTTTTTTTCAGTGCTTAAAGACTTACTACACGGTTTAGTTAAGATATGCCATTGCTGGATGAAAGTCACTTACAGCGTCATCATTATCAGCCCTAGACTGCTCACTACTAGACATAGGCCCCTTTGCCTATAAGCCCGGTTGGAAGCGGCTTGCATATACCTAGCGTGTTCCTGTGGTCATAATAATATCGTCGGTCCACCAGCCAATAGACGTCTACGCTGTACTTGCCGGTGCGTGATCTCCATTTGAGATCGTTACAGCCCTATTTACCATCCGTTATTCAAACCATGTGCACTGTTTACCGCTATTTAAACTTGCTAATCCACTTTGCTATGTCAATAACTTGGGTATGTCTGTGGATATCGCACTCCTGCAATTGTTCTATTTCCTCATTCTCCATTTTTTATGTTTAATATAATTTGAAGAATTTTAATAATCATTTGTCTTATGTTATTTTGTTGGATCAGTAATTTGAAATGGCAGTGGGCAGGGTACATAGTTTGGAAAACTGATGGCCAATGGGGCAGTAAAGTTCTCAAATGAACACCATGCACCGGCAAGCGCAGCATAGGACGTCCACCGATTAGGTGAACCGACGATATAATTAAGACCGCAGGACTGGGCCAAGGAAGCCCGCTTCCAACGGGGCTTATTGGAAATCCAAACGGGAGGCCTTATGTCCAGCGGTGGACGTCTTACGGCTGATAATGATGATGATGATGACTTGTGTTTATGTAGAATGAGAAGCTCTTATCTCGCCTAATTAACACTTTCGCGAAACTAATCCAAGCTACGCTCGGTGTCCATCTCGGTAACCTTTATCGCAATTTCCATATATAAGTTGCCACACTTAATATTAATGAAAGCATTAGTAAAACTAATAAAATGCTTACAGCAATGAATATTCAAGCACTGAATTAGTTTCAAGTTCGGATGTTTGAAACCAAAACGACTGAAAATGTTAATAGAAGAAGATAAACGATTTTTAGAATATTAAATTTAATATGTGTTTGATTTAAGGCTTTAAATTAAAGTTTTAATGGTTTTATTTATTTTATTATTTTACATTGTTTTATAAGTTATTTTTGAGTTCTTTTCATTACTTTTGCGTATGATATTGAAATTATTCAAATGGCGAATTTCCATTAAAATTTACGGTTAGTTTTATTTTATGAAAAGGCCCAAGCGTAATCATTTGTACAATGATACGACTTTGACAGCTTAATTAATTAAAATTATTATGAAATCTGACTAAGACAGACCATTTTAATTAATTCAACTTAGGTATGTAGGTATCTGTCGTATCAAGCAGATTTTTGATTAAAGTTTTTCTTTTCGGCGAACTGATAGGTACCTAATACTCTAAATTATAATTACGATTCAAGAAAGTTTATTTGGTGGTTTACAAATATCAGAAAAAATACCAATTGTGAAATGTGAGAAATTTTTAATGACCCGTAATCTTCGAGCAAATATCTATTGAGTCACAATAGTGCAAAAAAGTGTCCGACCCAAAACTTTGCCCAAACTACGTAGTGGGCAGGCTTTTTAGCTAGTCGTAAGGCAAGCTACAATGTCGCGCGATGGCAAAGTGCTTGGTTACAAGCACTAACTAGGCGACATAACGTCGAGATTCGAGAAAACGGGTCATTGTGAATTATTTAATGTAAATATCTAAGTCGGTATGTATGATGGCGCTCGGTCATTTTTTTACTACTTTCACTTAGGGACTGTAGCTCTGTAGATATTTGCTCGAAGCCCGTAAATTTAAAAAATGTGTTATTTTACAGTTATTTAAACAACAAAAATTTGTGTGACGTAAGGGTTTGGATCTGCATAAATATTATATAAATTTTACAAATTCAAACGGGTGCCAGGAATCCAGCTGATTAACTTCCGAGTAGATACAGTTCTACGCCACAACGATAACGTAATATTAAAAATTCAGCTCTTGGAAAGTGCTAGCATTTTTTTGCGCTCACCTCTCGGGCTTAAACAGCAGCTGATTAAACTAAACTGTGAGTCAGTCATGCATTATATTATAATAAATATATAATGCTTTCTTACCTGTCAACGATGTTTGTAATCACCTCATCCCGCACCAAGTTGAGTGAATTTGTACTAAAATTGCTTTTAATAAAAAGCGTTTCTTTTCGACCGACGAACCAAAGTGCTAAAGTAGAGTAAATGGACTGGAATCGTGGCACGAAATAAATTTTATTGAAATGCTTGTGAATAATTCTAGCAAAGCTGTAACGTATTAAAGGTTTCCAAGAATTTTGTTTATCTTCTAATTTTGAGTTTACATTTGGATCAATTCAATTTGAAGAATGCTTTAGGTATCTACGAGTTTTTGCTAACGTGACAGAAAACATATTAATTTTGTAAATTACTTTTCTTTAATTTAATAAAATAATATAAAATTAATTCTAGGCCGTGGTGGCCTAGAGGTAAGTAGCATCCGCCTTGTTTTAGATTAGCCTTGTATCCTGAGGTCGTGGGTTCAAATTCTTATCCAGTCGCAATGAGTTCTTTGGAATGTATGTACGGAATTTCATCGGCTTTTTAGTTAATGAAAACATCGTGATGCAACCTGCATACGTCCGTAGAAGAAATTTGATAGCGTATGTGAATCTACCAACCCGCACTGGGCTAGCGTGGTGGATATGGCCCAATTACCCTTCGTGGGTAGGCCTACGTCCTGCAGTGGACTATTATAAAGGCTGCTACGGTTACTTAAAGATTAATTTTAGAGAGATTAAAGTATTGAATTGCAATGTTTTTAGGTCAATGATCGTAGCCGTCTGTGGGTGGACTTATGGTCAGTGGTGGAGTATCAAAAGATCGATACAGTACACAACAAGAACAAATCAAAAACAAATTTGGTGTTGAAATTACAAAAAATAATTGTCTACCTATATCAAGGAATATTTGTATTCAACTGTTGATTGAGCTTTTCTCTTTGAGACATGATTTAGTGTAGGCCATAGTTAGTACTATCTTGACCTAGAAAATGCCAAATTTTACATATTTTTGAGAGCAAGAAGTTTTAGAGGTTGAATGGGTGTCTTGCCTCCATGCTTTGTACCAAATTTATTGCGATACGATGCTATCGGTAGATTCACCAATCGTAGTAACGGTCATTAGGTAAACACTCTTTCACGCTGACGCTGATTTTCCTAAGCCTTTTATGAACTTTTATTTGTAAACGAGTGACATACATATACCTGTGGATAAGTGTTTTCGAATAACGCACCTCTATCAAGTTGAGTACTATTTTACTTCCCTATAATATCCGTTATTGACCGAGCTTTAGCGAGGTCTCTGGGTCTACTGGGACGAGCCGGCACTTGAGCTGTCAGATGTATGTTTGTATGTTTCTTTGTTCGACGATAACTCAAGTACCGCTCAGCTGATCTCCATGAAATTTAGCATGCACGTAGTTTGTATATATAGAATTTTTAAGTTCGAATATGAGCATCTTCTGTTCAGTGGTGTCGAAGATACCAGGACCGGTGCTAAAAAGAGGCAAAACGGCGCCACTTTCTGCGAGAGTTGCGGAGTAATATTACTGCACGCTCGAGTATTTTATTTAAAATTGTAAGAATAACCGCTCATGTTCACGCATAATTCAGAGTAATATTTTGTTAGTAATTGTTAAGGCAAATTTCATGATAATATGTATTTAATTTGTAACTATATTTATGTAATACCAAGCCCATTTTGCACATGCACTTGTACCGCGATAAATAACACAAATAAAATAAAATACTTAGGCGTCATAATAGATAGTACTCTAACTTTCAGACCACATTTAGAAGCCTTAAATAATAGACTTCGTAAATTAATGTTTGTTTTCAAAAAACTGCGACACGTCGCAGATTTGAAACTAATCAGACAAATTTACTTTGCTCTTTGTCAGTCTATTAATAACTTATTGTATAACTTCGTGGGGTGGCGTAGGTAAAACTATATTATTAACTGTAGAGCGAGCCCAACGAGCGATACTCAAAGTTGCTACTTGTCGTCCTTTTATTTTTCCTACTAACCTACTCTATGAATCATGTAAAGTACTAACAGTAAGGCAGTTGTTCATACAAAACGTTGTTCTAAAACAGCACGCAGCTCTGCCCTATAGCGCAGAAATAACTAACAAAAGACGGAAATTCAATGTCTGTCCTCAACTAACAAATTCAAAACATGCTTTCAGTTCTAAATTTTACAGATTTCTTGGGCCGCTTCTCTACAATAGGTTGAACACGTTAGTTAATATATACCCGGTTAATTATAATACCTGTAAAAGACTAATCACTGAGGTCCTTCAAAATATGTCGTACGATGATGCAGAGAAATTGTTGTTAATAGTGAAATAAGTTGAAACTGTACAGTTAAGCATTCCTAACTTTTAAATAGGTTTACAAATGTCACGTTCTATTTTTAAGCATTAGGTAGACATCTATTTTAACTTAGTCTTCAGTTAGGTATTATCAGGTATTTTGTTTAGGTTACTAAGTAAGTATGTCGCACTTTTGCACTGTAATCAGTTTATAGAAGTATTTTACTAAGTTTAAGTAGCAAGTAGTTATTTTATTTATAAGTATTAAATTTTCTTTTTTTTGCTCTTTGTCAGCCTGAAGCACAGGTTTAACCTAGTTCAGGCAAATGTGGGTATGTGTCCTTTTTAAATTGTTTGGCTTTTTATATTGAATTATGGCATTGATGTTTATAAATAAATTATTTTTATTTTTTTATTTTGGACGCCTAGCGCCACCTAGTGCTATCAAAGTGTAAACTTCACTTAGCGGTTGTTTTTAGGGTTCCGTACCCAAAGGGATAAACGGGTCCCTATTACTAAGACTTCGATGTCCGTCTGTCCGTCTGTCTGTCTGTCACCGGGCTGTATCTCATGAACCATGATAGGCAGCTAGGCAGCTGAAATTTTCACAGATGTATTTCCGTTGCCAAAAACAAAATAAAATAAATATTTAAGGGGGCTCCGATACAACAAACCTGAATTTTTAGACGTTTTTCGCTCTATATTAATAATGGTACCAGGTAGATGCTTGAAATTTTCACAGAATATTTAGTTTTTTATTCCCTTTAATAATAAAATTAAAATAAAATAAATATATAAGGGGTGCTCCCATACAGTACGGAACCCTCCGTGCGCGAGTCCGACTCGTACTGGCCGATTATTGTAACTCTTTACTCAGGTCAATGTCAGAATAATTCATGTTTGGGCCGTATTGACGGGTGTCGCCACATTGTCGTATGAAATAAACTCATAGCTTGCTTTAGACCGATTCCGCGACTGTTCGGAATTAATTCATTCTTATCTCACGTCAGTATGGGTAGCATGGCAAAGGGAACAAACAATTTTATCCACTTTTAATCTCAGTTGTCATTGTCAATGCATACTTTATTTGCACTTCGAAGGGATATAATGATGGAAAGACAAATTGTCCCTTTGCCATGCTACCCGTTCAGATAGAGTAGGAGTTGTCGCAAACATTATTGTTCTATGAAGCCCGATATGCTATATTATGCGACTTCTGCGAGTGTTAGATTCCATTCAGTATGACCAGTGTAGTATAATTCAAACATTGTAGCAGAACAATAGCAATTTTAGGCAGAAACTTATATTTTTAATATTTCACCTAATGTAATCTATTTCATTCAAAATCGTTTAAATAATCGACCAAGTACGAGTACGACTCGCGCCCGAACGGTTCCGTACTGTACGAAACCCCCTTAAATATTATTTTATTTTAATTTAATTATTTATTGTTAAATTGAATATACAACTAAATATGCTGTGAATATTTCAAGCATTTACCTGTTACCATTATTGATATCGAGCGAGAAACGGCTACAACTTCAGGTTTGTTGTATGGGAGGCCCCCTTAAATATACATTTTCAGCTTTCTAGCTATAACGGTTCATTAGATACAGCTTGGTGACAGACAGACGGACAACGAAGTTGTGGATATGTGGTGGAGCGTCGGCGGTAGGTTGCGTTGTCGAATAACAACTCACTATACGAATAACGTATTTATTGTCTCCGCATAGGCTTAACACACCATACAAATAATTGTAAATAATAGGAGTATGATTTTACCGTTTCCCGTTTTTACCCTTTGGGTACGGAACCCTAAAAATAATTCGCCTAACTTTCATACCAATTTTATCATTATTTTTTGAAATCACAGTATTTATGATATAAGATAGGAATAGCGCGAGGTCCACGTCCGGGGCGGACTACTAGTTAATTTTATTTAGGAACATTCTTGGTCTTGATAAACATTTAAATGTATCCGAAGTAAATATCCGGAGCGTTTTACTTATAAAATATTTTCTAAAAGGCCCACAAGTAGAACCTCATTCGATGAAAATTGAGAAACGTTACTTCCGAGTTATTAATTTTAATCTCACCCATTACGCTTAAACTTTGTTAATTGTATTATATTATTAAAACAGTGTAACCTAATAACTGAGCTTGGTGAGATGTATAATTAATGACATACTGGGTTACATAAGGCCTGCAACATCGTTAAGGTGAAATGAGGTCATTCTCATCATTATGTAGAACTTTTACTTTTTGCTACGTTAAATCGTAGACGAGCTACGACGTAGACATAATTTTGTAGCACATCAAAGACGTTTTCATAAACCGCTCTGAAAATAAAAACAAATTTAAACTCAGTCTTTATTATAAAAGCTGTAGTAGGATGCATTCCACGATTTTTTTATATCTATTTTTTAGGCCTCTGACATGACTAAGCTGTACCAACCGGGACTTGCAATCAAACGTGTTATTCGAGCCACGACAGCGCTCAGTTGGAAATGCCACCTACGGTCACCTCTCCAAAGACTGACCGTGCCGAACGTTGCTTAAATTCGGTGATCGCTGACAAACCACTGTTCAAACTACGTTATGAGCTAGCAGAGTAATTTCACAGATTTGACAATAGTTTGGATGGAATCTACAAATACTGTATTGTTATTAATTAAATATGAGTGTAGTTTTCTAGACCGCATATAACCAGAGCGCAGGTGTTTTCTTGTACCTAATAAGACACATACATTTTTGTAGGATTGATTATGACTACGAACCCGACACGACAAAAAAAAATGTTTACTTATTAAAAAAAAAAAAGTTTTAAAGTAAAATAACGTAGATCAACATTTTAAATAATTCATTGAATCTATTAACGAATTTATAGCTCAACAAAGTTTTATCTTCAAAAGTAATTTAAACGCCAACAAGTACTCGCCCAGGTAGGAACATTAACAAAATTGCACAAAAGCGGCCTCAGTTAGAAACGAGATGAACCGTGCCGAATTTACATATTTTCCTACCCTGTTGTATTATTTAATGTTTTCTGCCATGATCATTAACATTTCATGGCACTTAATGAATTTTTGGCACAGTCAAAGACATCAAATATTTAATGTTCTGAGATAATTTCACAAACTCTGTGAATACGAGCGTAACGATGCGCTTTATTTAGAGTTTGAGAGAGAATTTGCTTTGGAAATGTGCCCAATTTTACCGATAGGACTCCAAATTTATTGTACCCTTATGGGCCATTTTAGGCGACGAATTTAAAATTGAGTAAACTTTTGTCTCGCATTACATGGTTAAAAATTTTCAGCAGAGATAAAAGCTTTGTTAGCTGAATTGTTTACCCATTTTTATTTTTTATTTTGAGGAAAATTTGGATAAAACTGAATTTTGAAAATGTGTTATTTTACAAGCCTTAAGTGATGATATTATAATAATTATTCTTTATTCATTGAATTCACAGGCTTGACCTGGTCCATTATTAGGCATCAATGGAGCCTAAGGAAACATTGAGAGACCCTTTTTACAATTTTGAAATACAAAAACAGCTGTAGGTATAAAAAAGAATAGCGTTGTAGACAATCTATGTTATATAAAAATACTTGAAATAACAACTCGAACAACGGTGATTTTTAGGTTTCATTTTGTGTTCGAGTTTTTTTGTTAGTATTTAACAAACATCAATTTACGTACTACGCTAATACTATCGGGTATTATTTTACGTTAATGTTTATAAAATTTAGTTTAGCGCCACAAAAGTAATTTACCTTCAAAATAAAAAGAACAATGTAAGTAATCAGTAGTATTTTTCAATGATCTATATCACATTGTCCCGACATATAGACGATACCCCATTTAGCCAAGTGTCCTACCCGTCTACACTTCAGCTAAGCGATGAGTGCACTGCATGTCTTTGATTTTACTGCGACGACGAATTTCTACGTTTGGAACACGATAGGTCAACGAATACCAGACATAGCCCGATGTATGGCTCTTTGTAACAGGCAATTGCTATAAAATGCACCGGAAATATATAGGTACTAGGTGTTTGGTTTACTTTGGTTTACCAAAAACGAGTTTTAAAAATTATCTAGCCCATAAATTTTGACCAGGTTTTGTAACTTCTGTTAAGTAACAGTCGATTTTTTTATGGATTTCACAGTTTGGTTCCATAGTATAAACGATATACTGACGAGGATTTCAATTACTATGTTGTAATTCCTTTAGATCTATGAATCGGATACAAATTAATTTGGATAGCACACAATGTTAAATGTTCTGCGAGTAATTTGTTTTCATGTGAAGTTTTGAATTTTAGCCAATCCTTAAATTATCAAGATTAGTTCTCTCCTCATTTTAGTGTGTGAAAACACCGTCCAAGTTGTGTACCGTCTGTCCACCCATGCATTTTTTGTTGAAAGAAATGTCCTTTTCTTGTGTTTTCATTTTTGGCCTGCGAAACGGAGGAGATACTCAAGTCGACGCATATTTTTTTTTTGTATAACCACGCAAAACTTTTTACGTAATAGTCCAAATTCGACAATTATTTTTTAATTCGTAAGGGTTTTCTTCGAAATTGGTCCCATTTAAATGTTACTTAAATCGGCTGAGCCATTTTTGAAAAATGAACAATAATGAGAAGTATTCGCGAATTCTGTACACGGTTGAAGTCGGTCATATCATTCTTTGCAAAAAAGTATTTATTGTTACTAAATTTCCAAATCATAGTGTCAATAAAGTGTTGTATTTTCTTAATCTTGCCCAGAAATATCTTTCAGCCAATATACCTGCTAGAACTCTCACTCCCTAGGTAGCATGACCCGTATTTTCTGGGTCCTATAGTACCTAGGTAAAAATAGAGTACCTACCTACCCACTACTGACAAAGTACCACATCCGCTGTCTACCTAATTAGGTCAGCCACCTATTTGTTCATTACGAGTTGACCTACCACTCCAGCTTCCAGCAACAGCTAGAGGGTGGCTTCAAACATAATTTCTCAAACAACATCAAAGTTCCTAAACTCCGTCCTCTGTCAGCAAACATTGTGAGTGACTGTGAAAACGGTTAAATTTTGACTATAGCTACTGAGGTTACGCGAATAAACTGCATGTTTACCAAGCTCCGGCCCCCGGGACGCAAATGTTTACACCCTGTGTTTAACATGTTTACTTTCAACAAATTTTCATATTAATTGGCGCTGATGAGGTTTTTAATTAATTATTATTTCATATTTGCTTTTTGAGGCATGTAGGCGTGTTGTGTTGAGTATTTACGGATATTATGTGGAGAAAACGAGCAAATAAAGTGATTAAAATTAAGTAAATCGTAACCAGAACGGAAATTGATAGCGACTGAACAAAAAATTAGAATTTTACTTGTATTTATTTATTTATTTCAGTGATATTACTAGGTAGCCCTACTAACCTTTAATATTATCATTGTAATATTCTGTGGTAAAATAAAAAACGATAGTTGTATAAAATGTTCATTATTTATAAAGCGTGTATGATTTATGACGAAATTTATCATGTTCTTGATTTGGAGTCACGTGCCTTCTTCAATATTATTATAGGTATGTTCCTAGTCAGGGCGCGAAATTCAAATCTTCTTAGGTATCCGAACTACTCATTTTGAAATTACGAAAACTGATGCGGCAATGAATAAGTAGTACTAACCAAGATATTCATCAGTCTATGTACTCTGCGTATTAACTTACTCGTAACACTAAAGTGAAAAGGATAGAATAGTAAAAAATTGTAATAAATATTTGGGGATATCTTACACACGGCCTCCGACCCCAAACTAAGCTTAGCTTGTGATATGGCTGCCAGAGACTGATAAACTACTTATATATATTTTTAAATACATACTTATATATGTAGATAGTAACTAAATAACACCCAGACACTGAGCAAACAACTATGTTCATCACATAAATACTTGCCCTGGGTGGGGATCGAACCCACGCCTCTTTGACCTAGTTGTTAGGGTCACTAACCACTGAGCCACCGAGGCCACTGATACATATTTGTAGCAAAAGTACCAATTACAGAGACGGCCATGATTAAGTTATAATTTTAAACTTTTCTGTTCTTGATTATTCTTGAGTATAAACGATTATTTTAAATTACTATTTATATTACAACCAAACTAGTTTAATGATTGGATGGTGGGTGTTTGAGAAATAAATCACAAAATAAATACTTACTTAAGAAAATTTGAATTCTTTTCTAAACGTGAAAGAAATTAATTTCTTTTGCGTACCGGAAATAACTTTAAGTATGTATTATCCTGCTTTCCAGCAACAAATCTCCACAGTAATAAATTCACTAATTTCGTTGTCATAAGCAAAATATTTTTCTAAGGCAAAATTACTCAAAAACAACAAGCTTAATCCTTAAGCCAATCGTGATCTATTTGTTTGCCATCCGGTCTGACTTCGGGGAAAAAAACGTGGCTATGGCAACAAAAGACCAAAACAAGTAAAGTCCTGGATCACACGAGCCTATACAAACAATAGCGGAATGATATACGAAAACTTCCCTGCATGTAGGTACGTAACTCAGGTGTAGCCAACCATCTCATCATCGTAGAACCTTGTCAAAGTTCCTTTTACACCCTTTTTTCAAAACATTGTCGACAATAGGATAGGAAAATTTTCTGTGACAGGGTAGCATGTTAAACTTAGTTTAGTTGACAAGTACGCTTCCAATGGTAAATAGGGAAATAGATTTCTATTCATTGTTATGCAATGTTTTCTTTCATTATTCCTTCACAAATATTATGACCGCAATTTAGTATTTTTTCCGTTCCGATGAAAAATAAAGTTTTTTATGCGAAGGATTGAAGGACCAGACATTTATGGGTCTCGTTTTTATCCTTTCAATTTGGTAGTCTAGAAATGTTTCATACTTCAATTTCAGACAAATTTCACTATAATTATGTGTATTAGTAGAAAAGTTTTGGGGAGTATTTCTTGAAAATCACAAAACTTTAGCACCTTAACAGTAGATTGCAGTGGTCTGTGTTTTGGCTAAAAGCTAATTTCTTTTGCAGTAGAATTACAGCAAGTAATAAAATATAGTCGTAAATGCCAGAGCAAGATGATTAAACTTTAAGCTGAAGTAAATTGCTTCCAGCTTCAAAGCAAGGAAAACATCGCGCATCGTAAATAAATCTGCATCTCCTAGAGTCTTTTATGTTCTCATAGATATATGGAGAATTGTATCGTGTCTTCGGGCTCAATATGGCACTTAATCTGAAATCGCAAATCAGTTATTACTATCAATATGGAATGTAAGGTAATAACTGATTTGGGATTTCGTATTAAGTGCCATATTGAGCCCGAAGACACGTTACAATAATTCTCCATATATCTTTGGAAAAAATGACAAGTATGTAGATGGTTATTACATACAAATATTTTGTTCGAGTTGGGCTACTAGGAGTTTACGACCTTGGAGTTTACGTAACTTATGATTATGTTACTTAATTATGGAACTTGATTATGTAACTTGCCGCAATCCGCTCCATCTGCTGCCATCAGTAGGCAGGGCACATAGCACGGGTGACTGGTCCAGTGGATTCGAAAAGTTCACGAAAGGAGACTAACTGTCAATTTCCACGTTTCTGTGCCTGTACCTAAGATATCACAGGCAACACACACTGGTCTATACACAATGGCATACATTGAATTCATTCATTCAAGAGCCCACGTCTCTCGGTCCGCGGCCTGCAACTTCACCCCCCTGTACGAAATTACATCTACTTTAATTTATTTATATTATCCATCCATCAGCTTTATCCACTGCTGTACATAGGCCTCCCCTATGGATCTCCGATAAGACCGATTGGTAGTGGCTTGCATCCTGCGCGATCCTGCGGTCTTGATGAGATCATCTGTCCACCTCGTAGGTGGACGTCCTACGCTGCGCTAGGTCTCCACTCGAAAACTTTTTTACCCCACCGGTAATCAGTCCCGATCTATGTGCTATACCCACTCCCATTTCAACTTGCCAATCCGCTAGGCTATATCGGTAACTTTAGTACTTCTACGGATCTCCTCAATCCTGATCCATTCTCGCTGAGTTTCCGAACATAGCCCTCTCCATAGTTCGTTGTATTACATACCCACAGTAAAATGTGTTTTCTTTTTTCCAGCAATAACATCAGCGCACGACATCACGCAGCTGAAAGTGCCGTTGTATGCCGACCCGCGGCGCGCCGCCGAGCTCAGTTGCCACTTCCAGATGAACGACCAGAAACTTCACTCTGTCAAGTGGTATCGAGACATGAACGAGATATTTCGATATAATCCTTCTTTCAAGGCAAGTACTCAATAGGAAGATGCTGTTTTTGCAATATATGGGCTCAATTTTGAAGGCTTAACTTGACAGGTCTTAACTTAAATGAAGCTGTCTTATTCATTGCAATATTAGGCAAGAAGACATAGCCAAACAGATTAGCAAGTTGAAAAGGCAACAGACAGGGCACAGTATGGAGAACAGATGGCCTATGGGGCTGTAAAGTTCTCGAATGGAAATCACGCACCAGCAAGCGCAGCGTAGGACGTCTACCGTTTAGATAGACCCACGCTATTATAGTAACGTGCTGGATGCAGGCCGCTTCCAACCTGGCTTATGGGAAATCCATAGAGGAAGCCTATGTACAGCGGTGGACATCCTACGTCTGATAATGATGATGATGAATGAGAACAACAAACAACAACAAATAAATTACCAATTATTTATTATTACTCTTACAACTTAATGCTTGAAATGTCTGTGAATACTGCGACAATGTTGCCACTGTAAAATAACAGCATGTATTTTGTTAACAGCCTTCAATACGTCTGTTCAACATAACAGACATAATGGTACAAGGCGGGGATTGTCAAGCTGATTTCTGCATGGTGCAAGTGATGCCTCCGCCGATAGCAACAAGGGCGGCCTACACCTGCGAGGTCTCCACTGAAGGGCCCAAGTTCCAAATAGCGAGAAAAACGAAACATATGACTGTTGTTGGTGAGCTTTACACAATGAATGATATTTTAATAGATATAAATACAGATTGATGAAGGCTAAATTTGTATTAAATAATTGGCGGCCTAATTAACGTGTGTCACGGACAGATATTTTCATACTCAATACAACGCAAACGTTTTTTCCGTAATCCCATTCAATTATTATTACGTTTCACTTGCGCATTCGTCTGGTTTAGTAGACCATAACACTTTTCAACCTTTTAAGCTATCAAGCTGATCCATTCCTACGTTGCTGTAAAAAATAATTAAGAATTAATCTGATCAACAGACACACTTTAGCATATAAAATAACTATTACATTTCACCAAAATGTAAAAAGTATCTGAAATGTGGTAAGAATTTATTTTTCTCAAAATTGCAAATTTTCTAATAAGCCATGTATTTTTGCGAACTTTTAAATTTTTATGCCCATCGAACATCGTTTTGCCTGCTGCGCTGTTAATTTCTAGTTACAATGTCCGTAAAAAGCAACTAAAATTAATTGAAAAATTTAGTACCAAGCCAATATTTTCCTCCCAAAATTGCAATTGAGTCATGAAGTGTCAAAGGCCCGATTACTGGCAATAATAAAATAGCCCATTCGCCGTTTTATCACTGCGTTTTACGCCTGCTATAAAAATCTGATCCTATTTTAAGGGCGGAAGCACATCGATACCGATGCTCTAGTTAGCTGGCTTCCAATAACAGCGTCCGAGCACTTTTAGCACGGCCGTGGTTCAGCCGCAAGTTTTATCGGCCCAATTATCACAGCGAAGTCCGGCGACTACGCCGCCAGCGACAGTGTGGTCTGGCCTCGACAATAGCTATCGCAACTTGCCGGCTCGAATTTAAAGCTTTTAATTAAGTTTACCATTCTCTGACTGCGATTGTAAAGGACTTCGCGCCACTCGATTCCCTTTGGAGGTTTATCTTTGGCATGGCACGGTCTCACTGTTGATAACTTAATTATAAGCTATCTCGAGTTATGGTTTGATACCGGTATTCTCTGATGTATTCAAGTCCGTTTTGCTTTTAGCCATGCCGGACGAGGCGCCTGTCATCTCTAAAGCGGAGAAGGTACTGAAGCCAGGAGAGTCCACTTTCATCAACTGCTCGTCGGATTATTCTCTCCCGCCTGCAGAAATCAATTGGTATCTCGATGATGAGTTGCAAAAGGTAAGCGCTAGCTCAAAGCACACAATGCTGGTTCTACCAATTCATTTGGGTAATTTGCATGCGATTGCATTGAGGGCTGAAATCAATCGCAATAGATGGCTTCGATTCTCGATTCATTATTAAATCGTTCATACGCTGTATGCCTGTGTTCAGTGGCGCTTAGCTGCGCTTAGTTGCTGCCTCATTATTGTATTCCTCTCGGTGATTGCGTAAAAGGGAGGTACCTGGTTATTGTTGGAAAATGAGGCTAGTCTATTGATTTCTATACAAAATATGCTTGAACAACTTTCATTCATACACCCACACTCCAGATGATAATGCTTTTCACATAGCTACTATAAATAGGTTCGTTTTGGTGTCAATTGTCATTATTCGTGATTTTCTTTCCTTTCTTAATATTAACAAGCTAATAAATTGATGGATTGCGAGACGTCTTTGCGTATCTTTTTATATTAGATTTTTACGTAGATGAGATTAGCTTGAGACAGGGAAATAGGACGTAATTGAGAGTAGGCACAATATCCATCAGTAGGTAGATACGAGCGGATGATAATTATGAAATTCAGTAATCGGTATTAAGGTTGCCCTTGGTCAAATGCGAAATTCATTTTTTTTTTTTGCCATTGCCACACAAACTACTCATTTTAAGTTTACGAAAACACATTTAGCCGCCATGTATTAAGTACAAACACATAGAAACCAAAATTGTGGTTAGTTTATGCACCAAAGTGCGTCAACTAAAAACTAAGGTGAAAATCATCTATTTTGTGCATTGACTGACCACTGTTTTAGATTTTACATGTATGTACCTTGTGAACACTACCTATTCATGGCAGCTAAATGAGTTTTCGTAAACTTATAATGAGTAGTTTATCCGTAAATAGCAAATACCCCAAAAAATGATTAGACATTTCTGACTGAGAGCATCAGCTTTAATACACGATTTGTCAACATTTTCAGGCTCTATACTATAGAGCTATGAAGTTCATAGAGTCTATAGGTACACATAAAATTCATGGCACTTTGTAGATAGCCTTAGAATGTTTGCTCTTTCTAGGCATCGAGGAATCCAATTCACTAGGATTACCTATCCCATTCATTGATGTGATTGAAAACGACGAATTGGTAGGTATCCGGTTTCGTATTGATTTCAGTTCCAGCAAATGTATTACTATAATAACAATTTATTTTATATATTTACTGGTATCTAAAGACAAATTTTTATCTAAAGGAATGTTATTAAACTAAGTATTGTTAAGGGATCTGAACATTTTTTCACAATCTCTACTCTATTATTATTTAAATCCATAAAGTTCAGATCGACAGACCCCTTATTGGTAAGTTTACCTAGATTTATAATATTTCTTTTAGATAACAATTTGTCTTTAGGTACCAGTAGATGTAATACAAATAATGATTTTTCGCAAAAAAATGGCAAAACCGCCTTTCATGGTTTACACAATTTTTATATTTCACTCGAATTGCTTACATTATTGTTGATTTTTCAAAAACGGCTGAGCCGAACATAAAAAATACATACATACGAACATAGAACTTCCTCCTTTTTGGAAGTCGGCTAATTAAATTGAATTTGTCAAAGTTAAAATATTTTATTGATTAGTAACACCGCTGTTGCAGAACAATTCAGCGAAGTTATGTAATTATTTTATTTTAATATAAGCGTGATTTTGATTTGCACAAATATTCTACCTAAGACTAGCTCACAAAAACACATTCAGAATATTTACGTATGTAAGTCTACAACTATGAATGTAGTATCATAAAATAGTTCAATTTTAAGCTTACCTTTGAAAGACGGTTGGTCGGATTTATATACTTACCTAACAAATGAAATTCTTTATTAGCTAGCCCAGTCGTGTCGCAGGAAATAATATTGTCCGTGACACTACTGGAAACAGAGATGTGTCTTGGGAAATGTACATTTACCCGTGGCACTTTTAGTAGTGTCACGGGAAAGTAAAATTTCCCTTCGCTCTACTAGTTTAGCCAAGCAGTTGAGCCACGGGGGATAAACGGATCCGTCATACTGGCCCGGTTGCGGTTTAGTAAATTCACATATCATCGATATTTGTTTCTTCAAAGGCATGGAGATTGCTTTATGATGTTTTACTTCACTGCAAAGCCAGTGCAAGTTAGTCCGGCTTCAAACATTCCACAAAATTTACATATTTTTGTGCTATTTTCGTATAATTCCTGAAGCGAATCTTTACTACGAATAAATAAAGCCTCTTATTCCCACCCTTTTAACTTATTGTGTATTTCTGACGTAGGACGTGTCTAATAAATTTTAATAATGGCACATTGCTCGTTATTATAACTTTCGTGCTTCGCGAAAATTCTTTGTTGGCTACGTTATACAACCCTAAGCTATGAGGGAGGCTATTATGAAGTAAAAAATAGATACACCAAAAGGCACTTACTGTAATACCATCATTAGTCTAATACTCTGACACAAAAAATGGGAAGACATCAATGCCTCGACGTACAAAATAAATGCAGTAGAACAACGTAAATAATTTATATTTGTTGTGTGGTTTTCTTTGTATTGCGTATGAGAACGGCTTTGTTTACTCGTATCACAGTTAGGTCAATTATTGTGTTCCATACTGACTAAAAGCGGGAACTATTGCATGCGTGTGTTGGAGAATGTATTTGAAATAGTGTAATATAGCCTCTGGCAGCTATATCACAAGCTCTGCTTGAAAGGTGTCCCTTATATTGTTTTTTCTATGACTCTTTATTTTTGATCGATTCAGCTAGCTGCAGCTACCTGATTCATATTATTTTAATTTCTCCAAGATTAGAGCAAATAGATACGTATTTTACAGGTCTGCGTACTTCATTTTATAGCGAAACCCAGACTAAGTTGTCATAAAAACGTAACAAAATGCGACTAAGTAGACTTATTTCCCAAACCCGCACTGCGCCAGCGTAGTGGATATGGCCCAATCACCCTTCGTGGGTAGGCCTATGCCCTGCAGTGGACTATTAAAAAGGCTAGTACAGTACCGATTTATTTACTGTCTACATCTGTACGTTCTCATGTACCTATACTCAATAATAGCGGTTCTTGCTGAACTTCGTAAACTACTAAATTGATCTTGACCGTCGGTTAATTAATCACGTTTTTACTTTGCCAGTCGATCGGACCTTTCTTCGAGTCGTGATGGATACCTACTCGTATCAGGCAGCTTGTTACCAATTAATTACCGACTTCCAAAAAAAAGGAGGTACTATCTTGGTCTGTACGTATTTTTTATTGTGTGTGTTCATAGATATTTTCACCAATTGTGAACCGATTATTTTATTTTATTTCGAAACGGTATACTTCTCAGAGACCACATATAAGTTTTAACGAAAACGGTTCAGCCGTTTTTTGATAAATCAACAATAACGTACATGGAAGTCACATCGATTCGTGAAAACTATTTGAATTCTGTACACGGTGGTGCAATTTTTACAAAAAATAATTATGTATTTCTCTCTGAATAGCTCTACTTGTGTGAATAGGTATTATTTCGATACTTAAGGATTTTTTTTTAGAAGCTAACCTGTTATATATCAAAATATTCATAATCATTCTAATCACCAACTAGTGACAAAGCGTGCCTAGTTTTGTTTATACTCGTACCCTTTTTTTGTGTAGGTACATCACTACCTAATTTTACCAGTAACCAAAGTTTATGCTTTAGTAATACAGTTGGCGTCATCTTTTTTTTTTAATTCTATAGTTTCACTCTGTATTTGAACAGACTTGAAATACGTAACTATAAAAAAAGTGAATTTACTTTAACGGAAACCAATGTTTCCTATAAATTCCTAGATTAATATTGAATCTAAGGAATTTATGGAACGTCAATATACCAACGATACCTGTAGCTCTAAACCATTTGTCTTTTCTAGTGTATGTTTTCTAGTTATAGCGTATTATACATATTATAGGTTTCAGTCTAGTTGGTACTTAAGCTGACTTGTTATAAAAAAAGTGAACTTTGAGTTTTATCAGAAATTATTTTTTTCAATATACCTACATCTTAGATGCCGATAACTTTATCTAGAGATTAAAAAACAATCGTTTAGTCATGATCAGCAGTTCAAAACAATCTAGGTTGTCAATTTAAAATAATATCAAAGGATATTATTTTAAATAACTGTAGTAAGAGAAAATAACTGTAGTAGAAAGATAGCTGTAGTATTCGCTGAATGCATTGCTAATGTATGCATGTAGATAACTCAACTTACTTTATAATAATAGAGAAACTCAGTAATTTGTAGCATTATATCCAGTTGCAGTTATTATCCCAAAGCATGAAAACAAATCTGTATTCCCATGCCAAATGTGCAGGTAACTGAATGCCCCGAGTCTGCAGTTTTCAGTTTACGTTTCCTATCCTTTGTGCTGGCACGTTTGCTTTGTTTGCCATTATGGTAGCTCATTGTTAAGCGACTCTAAGCAGTAGAGATACTCTTTAAATCTTCCCTAATGGCCTTTTAAAACGACCAGTATATTTCGCCAAAACGCTCTTCCTTTCTCAGCTGTGGACGTTAAAATGCTCATAATTAGAACTTTGTAAACAGAGGAATGCTCTAAACGCTCAACAATCTCAAAGGCCGATGTTAATACATCTCTGGAAACAATGAAACTGTCTTGATGCCCTTAATTGTGCGGTTCTTGAGGTCATAAAGCAATTCTGCTCGAAAACGTGCCTGCTGAAAAGTGAAACCGTTTTCTGGAGTAATTGTTTGTTAAATATGATACCGAAATTAATTTTAAGGGGTTCGGAATTGTACTCTAATCAAACAGTGTTTGTTCATAGAAGACGGAGCTTCCTCAAGAATGAATGAATAAATAAATGAATAACTCTGAAACAGAACTGTGTAGATACAGTAATTTTATGAATTTTTGTTTTATCTGAGATAATATGAATAATAATTACGTTGTGAGACTCAGAAAGCTTGTAATAAAATAGTAAGTAGGGAAGAATGTAAATTCTGAAGTGTAGGTAAAATAAGTAAAATAGTGTTTTCAAATAAGTTTTGTTTATTTGAAAGTTTCAAGGCAATGGATTCTATTATGCCCCATCGGCTATTCTGCTTGATTTTCTTAACCATTTATTGTAAATTTATAGTCTTGATCAAAATCTGGATATAATTGCGTTTCACGAAATTATTATTTATTGACACCACGAGCCATTCTTCTGCTTTAATGTCTAAAGGGTAATAAATTCAATATTATTTTGAAAATAATATCTTATTTTTAACTGACTTCAAATAAAGTGGTTCTCAATTCGTCAGTTTTTTTGTATATTACGCGATTGCTACACCAATTTTAACCCTATTATGATGGCTTTTTTTTTGATTGGTTATCCAATAAATTTTATACAAGTTACATATCAATTGGACTGAAATCGGTTGAGTCGTTTTTGAAGAATCAACAATAATGTGATTTTTTTTTAACGGGCAAAAGTGCCTTTATTAACTACAACAAAATACAATACAAGTAGGATTATATATTCAATATATGCTAAAACTACCTTCACCACTACTACATAAAAGCATAGGATCATCCACAGACTCTTGAAGGTCTAAAGATAATCCAAATGCTCAAGCCCACTGCCAGTTGGCAGCGTGCCCAGCATGCTGGCTGCATTGCCACGCTGAAATGCAATGCTTATGCGTTGAGCATTATAAACACCAGCGTTTTGGTCAGGCGTCGCGTCCACTAGACGCTCAGAAAGAATGTTGAAAATAATATGAGCTCCCGGCCCCCACGGATCCAATGTCTGAACTCCAAATGGCTCAAATATGTAACCACTACCGAGGTTAGAATATTTGCGCCGCTTGTACTGCTCCGCCGAATTGTTGACGTTACATAGTTACATGCCTCCATGCGAACCATTCGAATTATGCCATTTTTGGCGAAAAATAATAATTATTATAAAACTTTGTCCTCAGCCCGAAGCCTGGGAGCGGACGGAGCTCAGCAGCCCACAGCCTGGTGGCCTGCGGAAGTCTTGGAGAATTCTACGTATACGTGTCCCACCTAACGCGAGCGGCGCGATCCGTGTGCGGTGCGAGGCGATACTTCTCGTCGAGCCCCCAGTGGTGCGGGACGCCTCCACCATCATCACTATCCATTCGCTCACTCAAATTTCTAAATTCGTTTCTAATAATAAGGGTGAGTTACACATCAGATTAAAACACGCTTTAAACACAGTTTAACCATGCAATTTGTTCTCTTAAACATTTCCTAAAGCGTGCATAAAACGTTTGTGGTATGACGGTAACTTGTAGAGAAGATGACGGATCGCTAAACTGATGATAAGCGTATGCGCTCGGTCAATGCTACTCATAATTGAATAACAATAGAATAAGATTCAGTGCAGTGTATCAGCATACATTTAGTTAAAATTACATTTAATTTGGTAGGTACAATATTGATTGCCGATTGCGCAGAAAAGCTGTAACGACAACTAAGTGAAGCAACTGAGCCACACTGTTTATCAGAGCACTGCATATTATTTATTATTATAATTTCACAAAATAGAAATGTATACTCGTAGCTCGAAAAATTTAAATGAAAAGTTTTAAAATGCGGGATGTATGGTGTCACAAAATGCTCTTAGAGCTTGCTTTAAAGCAATTCTACGATCAAAATACAGGTATTCCTCACAAATTTTGTAGATTCATAAGTATCACATGTATCTACGTACCTATACACTGATGTTGATATAATTATGTCTGTCATTATTCATGACCTTTTATGACAATCGATAAAAATTTGTTCTATTAAACGATACCTGTTACCTATAGATAGAACAAGAATATAAGTTTCTTTAAACCACTCTGGAACAGACCAAGAATCTGAACAGCGTTATTGTTTAGACAATGGAGTCAGTGCCTGTAATTTGAACGCAAACTTGAACCAATTTAATCCATTGTCAGGGAGTAAGACAACTCTTCAAACTCCTCAATCAGTTTTAATCTTGTTTACCTCAAGTTATGCCTTTTGTTCAGTCAACGTTCTTCAACGGTTTTCCGCCCTGCCACAGCTATTGATACAGATTTGCACAACTACTTATAGCAAAGAACATAATTAATTAAATTGAACATAGTCGTAATATATTTCATTTGTTTATTTGCATGTTTGATTAGCTTCATCGGCAATGAATTTCCAAAATAGTATGTCGCATTTCTGAACGTAAAAACACGTACGTACGTCCAATCTATGAAAAAAGGTTCGTTCAAAAACATCTTAGCTATGGAAGAGTCTTATTTTTGATTTGTTTTTATTTAGATCAAAAATCATGTTATTTTTGTTCAATCTCCTCCGTTAAATGGAAATAATCGGCCAAGTACGAGTCGAACTCGCACACCAAGGGTTCCGTACTGGATGGGAGCCACCCTTAAATTTCTTTTTATTTTAATTTATTAATTGATTATTGAAGTAAACATATAGTTAAATATTCTGTGAATATTTCAACCATCTAGCTGTCACTATTTTTGATATCGATCAAAAAAACGGCTCAAAAAATCGGGTTCGTTGTATGGGAGCCCTCCTTAAATATTTGTCTTTTATGTTTTTAGTATTGTTTGTTATAGCGGCAACAGAAATACATCATCTGTGAAAATTTCAACGTTCTAGCTGTCACCGTTCATGTGATACAGCCTGGTGACAGACAGATAGACAGACGGACAGAAGAGTCTTAGTAATAGGGTCCCGTTTTTACCCTTTGGGTACGGAACCCTAAAAAGCAACATCGGATTTCATTAAAATCGTCAAATATATTAACGAAAAATTCAGCTCATAAATTCAGAAATCATTTAATGGGAAACAAAGCAAAACTACAGATTTTTAGTGATAATTCATCTCTTCAATAGCATGCTATAATGCGAGCGTGATATTCGTATGGTTACAGCATAGGTACAATCATTAATATTTAATATTTTTGTTGCAGGTACGAAGTCTGGCGAAAATATTTTTAGGCTAACAGCAATAATATTGACTCTCAGAGTAATATCAAGGTATGTGAGCTTATGAGGATAGGTGGGAAAAGAGTGATATTAGAATAAGTACATAATACTAAGTTGTAGATAAAATGAACGGCCTGTAAAGTAAATTCGTTAAAAGTTTAGTAAATGTTTTATAGATTTAAAACCAAAGGTTCGATTAATGTTGCAGGACAGTTATTGGAAAATGTGTGTCCTGCTATGCGAAACATTGTCACAGTATTTGTACGGTTCAATACTTGTTGTGCACTTTTGTTGTTTTATAAAAATAACAAACTTGTGCGTTCTCGATTCTCGATATTGTTAACTTTTAATTGCAATTTACGATATTTATTTTTAAAACGAAACGCGTTGAATAATATTCTACTGTGAAATTCGAAGTAGTTATTTTAAGAACGTAAATCATGGTGCGTGTTCCGTGCCAAATGTTGACTAAAAATTATACCAACTAACCAACATTTGTTTTAATTCCGTTATATCGTTTGCATTCACAAATGCATTTGAATACTTGCAATATTTATGTTGATGTTTACGACTAATATGATAAACTAGAACAATAAGTCTGGCCGGACAAAATTATGTGCATAAATCTTTCACAAAGTTTTTCTGTTAACATGACAATGACAGCTATAGAAAACTTGTTACCAACATCTAGCAAAAAATACTATAAGTCGAATTACAGCTCGATATATATGTATAACTCGCATAATGTAATAAACATTAATGATTAACAATATTGTAAATAATAAGACTAGGTACTATAATATCTCAAATTTATTTTTGTTACATTACACGAATTACTGATGTTTAAGATAATCATGACGGAAAGTAAGTTCATGAATCAGAATGCTACTTTATTGTGAAGTGATTAGGATAGACATTCGCATGCGATAGATTAGCCATTGAGCCACGAGTTTCGCAGCGAAATCGCACATTGGACTTAATTACATCTTCGCCGCGGAACTTTACCGACGAAATTACTGTAAATTATACTTATTCGTGATACGAGTAGAACAAGCGAAACAAGAACTAAACTGCCGATTTTTATCGTAAATATGTCTCTTTCTTAGACGGTTTTGAGAAAGTACTCATAAGCTGTTCATGTCTTTACGCTTGATGGCCAATTTTATTTCAATTTGGCTCTATGTCGTTCTGTTTTCGTGTGGCGGTTTTGCTATTATTTCTACGGCGAAGGTGTGAGAGCGTCCAAACCGGATGTTTTAGTTAGGATTAAAATTATGCCAATATTTATTATAAAATAGGAGCAAGATATGAAAATTATGAATTCGTTTTGATATAATCGAAAGGAATTTTATTTGTAAAGGTATAATTATTTTATTGGTTTAGAAAGATGAATATTTGTCTACCTACATGATTGTTATAGTTTAAAAGAACAGTGTTTTTAAACTAAAAAGCATATTTATAGAACTATAGTAATAGATAGAAAATGTCATAAGCACTATGTATTGAAAATGTATCAGATGTTTTTTTTTTTCAAGTTAAGAAGTAAACTTCAAAAATCTACAAAGCATTTTAGGTAAAATTAGCTTAATTTGGTTTGCAAACACTGTTTTGTCTAGCTCAATATGTAACAGTCTAGATACACAGTTTTTCACGTATACAAATATTGACATGTAAAATTGGCTGACACATACATTATGTATATTTTCATTTTTTTACTGTATTGTTTGTATCTATTTCGACATTAAAAAAATACTTTGAATTGTGTTCCAATGCATACATTGCTTACTCGTAGTTTAAATACATTTGATTATCCTGAAAGAGATATGATATAGGCATTCGATAAAAGAGATAATCTAAACTAAGATAATATAGCGTAGGCCATCACCTTGTACAGTATTTAATTATCTACTTGCTTTATTTGTTTCAGATAATATTTTTTCTACTTATTTTCACTAATAACAATATCTACTTAAAGTAATTTAATATTTCCGTTATAGTGTTTTTATGATATTGCTTGTAAAAAACGGCGGTGTGATGGCGGCCTTAAAAAAGTCAAATTGGAAAATATGAAATCACAAAATAATCAGGCATGTTTGTGCCGTTTTTTGTGTATTTCCTTAGCATAATATTTTAACCCTTTTTTGGGTTACTGTACAAAGTCTGGGTCGACATTGCAAGATATTCTCTATAATTCTCCACTTTAAGTATTGAAGAATTTTTTTTATAAAATTATGTTACTGTTTTCAGCCATGTCAATTTCGAAAACTATAAAAACAAAAAACATGACGTGAACCAGATCTCTTTCTATATAATCAAGGCACTAAAAGCTTTCAGACGGTCAAAAAACCCTGACATTATAAGAAGCTGGCAAACATTTTAGAAGAAACCTTTTATTTCACCAACTGTGTAATCTAGAACCTAAATGATAAATAAATACCTATTGTTAGATATAACTTAGCGTTAAACTATGGCTGTGTTTCACTTAAGGTAATTGTCAATTCTTTGCACGATCATCTTTTACTATAAATTGTACAGTACACGTTATATTTGTTTTGTTATTATTTTATATTGTTCTATTATTGTAAATTTCAAATTAAATGGGACATGTAATAAAGTTATGAAAATATGGATTGTTTTATTGCCTAATAAAGTATGGATGGTAGATGGATATTTTTCGGTAGGTTTTAAAACACAGATCTCGCAAGATAGGGCATTTGGTCTCGATCTAGTGCAATTATTTCTTACAGCGAACAAATAATCACATATTCATAAGCGCTAGCATAACACTGCTTTGCAATGTATGCGTGGCCTGCGGTGTACATAACTGCTACGTTTTTATCCTATTTGGCACTTCCCTACAATAATTTGTTGATAAGCGGCGAAAGTGAGTGGAGAAGACAAAAAAACTGCGGATGAATTATGTGAAAGGAAGTAGATAATGCAAGAATAAGGAATTGATGAAAAAATGACGTATGATATAGTAAAGTGACGAAAGGAAATGTGCTGTGGCGACGCCACCGAGTGGGATGGATATGATGATGAATTGTCAAAAAAGTGTCCGACGAACTGGGACGAACTGGCTCTCTCTGGATATTTGCTTTATTTTTTTAGACTTTACTAAAAAACGTGCACGGTACCTAACATAAAAATTGGTTTATCAAAAGTAGCTGCCCTGGCTGTTAGAATATTTGAAGCAAGCAAATGTAAAGAACAAATACATCAATATTTTTTTATTGCAAAAACTTACACTATAGGTACAAAATTTTAAGTAGCTCTGCCTTTTGCGTTAGTTCAAAACTGTGTTGCAAAAGGTAATGTCTTCCAGATGGAGCAGGTGATTTTGCAAATACAAACAAACCAAGAAGTCACTATACAATACAAAAATGAGTATTTGCGTTAGTGGTGTGTGTGTACAGAGTACCTACTTTTCCTTTAAATATGTTCAGGTCTTTTTAAAATACTTATATTCAGTAAGACTAATAAGATTAAAGCAATGTTTTATCGCTCAGTAGGTACAGGTATTCTATTTACCTACATCATACGGTTTTTGCAAGACTAAACTTTAAAACGTTGTCAGAGACAAAAACTAAGTAAGTACCTACGTATGTTGCGAAGACGTATGGAACCTACTCGAATCTATTGTATGTTATGTTTATAAAAAGCTTTGATAGTGAACTTCAAGTAACTGAATACCCAACGATCATAATCTCAAAAAAGAGATAATCTTATCTCAAAGAAAATTGGTGTCTAAGACTTAGGCTTTGTGAAGTTAGAGCTGTGGTATAAAATTACGTGGGAGTCACAGTAAGATAGTACTTTCTTTTGTATAAGGCTTTTGTGAGTAGGTACCGATTTGAAAATGTGACTACATTTTTATCGATACAATAAGCTTTATTATAACGGAAGTAACATCTCTATTTAAGTCTAAGATGTTATTAAAACTTGTGTTCAATTATAGATAACAAAATAAAATGGTCGTCCTTTTACAATGCGCAAGATGTATAACCATTCAATGCATAAATTTTGAAAATTTCGCAATATTTTTTTACAGATTTGATTGCCGATACTGGTTTCATTCCACAGATAATCACAAAACAATATGATTGTAGATATTTGGAAACAACATGCATTTCAATTACATGGATAAAAAGGTACGCTACTTATATACCTTTGACTTGACTTTATGACTTTATTCAGCATCTATAATACAATGTAGAATATCTTACCTACCTCTATTAGTAAGTAGCCTTTACTATAAAAATATTCTTAACTTTACTTCTTTTTAGTCGTTTCGCTCTGAACAGAGCGGTCGTGGTCATTTCTCTCTATTTGAGGTCAATCTGGTACACTCATGCACGGGCCCGCCCACACCATATTTGATTTCGTCGGTCCATCGCACCTTCCGCGCGGTCTTGTGCCTTCCACGTTGCCCTGGACGATTAAACGCTCTAAGACTGGCTACCTCGTCTTGAAACTTACTTATTTTTACTAGCTTCATGAATAACAACGATTCCTAGCACCTAAATAACTTCAATGTTACGATTTCCTATTACAGAAAATCTCCAAAAAAGGGACCTGACTGTCCAACAAACGTAACTTATCCCAAAGAATTATCAAATTATCTTGTTAACAGTAGATAACGAAAGATTGATTTATGATAGCTCATGAGTAAAATATATAGGTATTATATTGTTAGCAAATCGATTTAAAACTATAATTTCAAAAGTAAAGTTTTCGCCTTTATCAAAAATTAAGACTAGAACCTAAGTAGTTTATAAAATCTACGCTACATATTCTTCTTTTAGAGAAGCTTCTTTAAAGTGAACTGATTAAATTATACTAGCTTTTTCAGGGTGATATTTTGATATTTGTACTATCCCATAGGAACCTTTTATTTTTTTGGGATAAAAAGTAGCCCATGTCACTTTTCGTCTTTTAAACTATGCCCATGCAAAAATCAAGTTAATCCTTTGCTCCGTTGCTGCTCGAAAGAGGAACAAACCAATGAACCAACAAAATACACTTTTTAATTTATAATATTAGTAATAAAGTAATGATAATGATAAAAATTGTAATTACTAACAAATATGTTTTTTTGCTAAGTGTCGATAATGGAAGATCAACTTTTGATAGAGCATGAGCAAAGTTATTATTTTATATTGTTAGCAAATCGTGCTAGTACCCTAGTACCGAACCAATAGCTAGAACTATTATACCTACCAAAATACAATTAATCACGCCTTTAGAATGCGTAAAATATACAGGGTGATTTCTAATCAATTAGCATCCTTTTAGGGGCTTTTTCTGTACATCAAAACTAACAACTTTTGTTCTGCGACTTTTATAAGATATAAAAAAATAACAGCTGTTCCATACATTTTGTCGCGGGTGAACGATATTTTTCTATAGAACAGCATTTTTTTTTTAAGTTTTGTGAAATGTCGCGTAACAAAAGTTGTTAGTTTTGATGTACAGAATAAGCCCCTAAAAGGATGCTAATTGATTAGAAATAACCCTGAATAAAAGCGCCACCTCCATAGGTATTAGCTCCATTCGAAAGCTAAGCCTAGACTCACTTAACAATTTCAACGTAACGTTTTCCTATTTCAGAAAATGTCCCAAAAAGTGACCTGACTATCCAACAATCGTAACTTATCCCAAAGAAAATTGTCTTGTTAAGTGTCGATAACCCAAGTTAGTGCGGTTGATATCCGATTCAGGAAATAGGGTTATATCTCGGCCGAAACAGATAAACCCGATACGTGATTACACTGCCATGGTCAATCGTAAAAATAAAGCCAAATGGAATCGTAAAATAACACAACGCTGTCTGCAATAATATATTCATAACGCGAAATTATTTTAGTAGATACTGGGTTTTGTTTTTTGCGCGGCGCAAGTTATTAGAGCTGCTGTTATTTAATAACAATTTATCGGATATGGAATTGTATTTATTGTGTAAAGTATTGGAAATTAAATTATGAGTGTAGCGTTTTGCAATCGTTTGGGTGGCTCACGATCCCGTACCAATAAAATTATTGCGCACAGAGAGGAAATAAGATATCCTCGTCCCTAGGTATAAATTGAAAGAAATATTTATGTTCTTGAAGATTTGTGTTTATTAATTAAGAAAACATCATGAAGCAACTTGCATACATTCATTCGTAGAAGAAAATCTTTTGAAGAAGAATAAGAAAAAGAAAGTTTTTTGATTATACTTATGTTTAACCTTAGAATTCATTAAAAAGCCGGTACAGTACTTCTAACCTCCTGTTTTTAAAGTGTAAATTTTATATCACGATTATTGACGAGGTTTTTTTACTACAATAGGTACTTAATATAAGCTTAGCCAAAATGGGAATATTGGCACATAAGAGAAGAGGACTATACATACTAGTGGGTCGATACAGGCTTATTATCGTGATAATAATATGAGCTATAAAATGTCTATCGACAATGTATAACTTTCCTAGTTAAGTGTAGCTAAAAGTAGAAAGGTACTATTATGTTTTTATTTTTGTTCATTGACTTGATAATGTCTTATAAATCGATGGATGCCGTCTGCGCGCACAAAAAAGTGTCACGTTCCGCCTGAGCTGAGCGTGCAAGCGAGACCGCAGAACAAGCTATAGTGAAGCACGATTGGCCCAAGCGTTCGGCTTGTTTCAGTTGTTGATTCAACAATGTTTTCATAAGACGTTATCGCGTTAAATTATCGTCCGTAAACCGACTTTACAGACAAACATTCTTTTTTTAATTAGACTAAAGATAATATTCCAAAATCAGCATTTTACATTCGAAATTGTAAATACGAACATATCATTACTCGATTAGTATAATGGAGATGGTAATTAAGCTACGAATGTAATGACATTACGTTAGAATTAGGCTCTTCAGAGTAAATCCGGGTCGAGAGTGCCGGGAACGGCGACGTTACTCTATGTTATTGTCATAGCTTTGGATTTGTTAGTAATTGTTTTAAATTATTTTAACTACAATATATAGGAAAAAAACAATGTGATTTGAGACAGTTTTAATGGTTCCGTAGTAAAACAAGGCACCTTTATAATTTCGTTATGTCCGTCCATCTGATCATCTGTCCGTCCCATGTCCCAGAGTCGCATGTCAGCCACATTTGTGTACCAAATTCCTTGGAATTTGTTATTGTGAAAATTATGATATAGACTGAAATGTTTCAAAATTGCAAAATACAGAATTTTGCAATTTTGAAACATTTTTTTTTAGAGGTAGCTCCCACATGTGGAGTTCAGGCGATTTTTTTAACTCCGCGCTCCGTTTTGGATCTGTACCATAGAATAGAGTTTTTAAAATAAATGTAAGGTTTAAATGGTTACTTAATCAACGATTGTGATGATCTTATGTTAGAATGAGGCTCTTAAGAGTTAATCCGTGTCGAGAGTCGAGTGGCGGCAACCGCGACGTTACTCTATGTTATTGTCATATCTTTGGGATTAGTTACAGATTGTTTTAAACTGTGATTTTTTCTCTACCATATGCAAAAAGAAAAATTGTTATAGTTATATGTTTGACGACAGTAAATTTAAGCTGTTCTGACTCTTTATTTAGCTAGCTCTAAAAATGTGAGATATTTTTAGAATGAGTTTTTCGAGATAAATAAGGTATCCGCTTGTTAAAACGTGACATTTTCCATTTCGTGATATTTTTTTAGTTATTTCCGTATATAACTTTATTTCTTATCTAAATCTATTTAGGACAGCTGTAATAGATTTGATGAAAATTACAGCAGATACATTGAGTCTTAGTAGATAATATTTTTATAAAAAATATGTATCTCCATATTCTCCATGTTCAGTTCATAATATAAATGCTTGCGGCCGTAATGCCTGTATTTTAATTTCATTTAAAAAAAAGTCTTACAAAAATATCAACTGCCACAAAAATTGCACTGTTACAAAAATGCTACATTTCTATCTTTCTATCCCAAAAGAGGCTATTTTCGTCTTTTATATCAGAGCACCTATAGTTTTCTCATTTCCCCGAAACAATAAATTGATACAATAACTCAAAGCTCTATTCTGACTTATTCAACGAATCAGCAAGCTTCTGCACGGTCTTGCCAAATTGGGATATTAATAAGTGCCAAAGTACACTTCACGGGTATTTGGTGTGTGAGTAAAAAACCCAAACCCTGGCTTCCCTCCAGTCTGGCGGCCTGTCAACGAGCTTAAAACGTGAAAATCGCCAATTTTTCGACACATAATTGGTAATTATCATAATTGAATGGTTTATTTGGACTAGAAGGAGTCATAAATGTTCAGGCCGTTTTTTAGAATGTGAAGTGAGTTTGCTGCAAAGTGAGATTCAGATGTATACTTCTCTATATTACCATATATAATTATGGATTTAAGTAATTTTCATATCATTGTGGCTTAGCTGAGGGACGTTTATTGTTGGACATAACCTTCCAATAGTTAAGTCCCAAACCAAGTGCTAGTCCACACTTATTTTATAAATTAAAAGAGAGTGCTAGTTTCCAAAAAGGAGGAGGTTCTTTGTTCGTGTGTATGTATTTTTATTTGTGTATGTTCATCGATAATTTTGCCAATTGTGAACCGAATCGAAAAATTCCTTTTTAGTCCGAAAGGGTATACTCCTGAAGTGGCCCCATTTAAATTTTACAGAAATCGGCTGAGCCGTTTTTGATAAATCAAGAATAATGTAAACAATTCGAGCGAAATATTCAAATTTTGTACACGATGGAAGGCGGTTTTGCCATTTTTTGTGAAAAATAATTATTTGTTACTCTTATACCCTGCAAAGAAGAAACGGTTTGACTTGATTTTTTTTTTTGCATGAAAATGGAGAGTACCATAGGCTATATTTTATTATGGAACCTCTCGGCAAACCTAATCATAACTAAATATTTTAAAACAAAGTCGCCTGTTGTGTATCTGTCTGTATCCGTTTTCATCTTACAACACAACATATTGTTTTGTGATTTTAATTATTTTTTAGAATGTTTCCGTAAAGTTTGAAGCTATAATTCATTTGTATCTGGGCGTAGCTGGTACAGCCCCTAGTTTCATGAGCAGAAAAAATGTTGCTCTGGTAGCAGTCGCATAAATACAACAAGTAGGCACATCAAATTTGTATTTTTTCATCGGCTGTCCCCGAACGATGCTTCGTCATGCGTGCAAATATAATATCAAAAGACCCAATGTTATTAATTGGATTTGAATTTGTTATTTTTATTTTCCGCTTCTATAGAACGGCATCGCAGATAAATAGGAATGGAATGAGCACGAATCATTGGAGCAATGGATTAAATATGTTGGAAAATGTAATTTATGTTTTAGGCACATGATTTTAAGATTGAATATCTGTACATGTACCAGCCTTTTTATTAGTCCACTGCAGGAGGTAGGCCTACCCACGAAGGGTGATTGGGCCATATCTACCACGCTGGCCCAGTGCGGGTTGGTGGATTCACATACGACATGGAATTTCTTCCTTGGACATATGCAGGTTGCCTCATGATGTTTTCCTTCACCGAAAAGCCAGTGGTGTGAAATTCCGTGCATAAATTCCAAGGAATTCATTGGTACGGAACCGGGTTTGACCCCATGACCTCACGATTACAAGGAGGGTGTCATCACCACTACACCACCACTGCTTCCAGATTGAATATAATCACTAATAAAATAATTGTGAAGATATGTTACTGAAGTAACTAAAAACGTATTTATTTTTGATCATCGACACGAAGAAGAAGAAGAAATAAAAAATGACTGTCATGCATGACCTGACAGTATTGTCAGTACCTACAAGTATTCTAGGTTACAAAGTATTATTATACTTTAAAAAGACTGCATTAGAAACGTTAAGTAAATTTTAGTGGCATGGAACATATTACTTTAATGAATGTTACAGACACATGAACACACAAGCTCAAATACACAAACTCACGCGTAAAACTTAAAATCGCTATTTCCTTGCCACATATTTTTTTTTTTTAGTTGAACACGAACAGTACTAATACTTTATCTCAACCTAGGAGCACCATAAAGTACTATTTATATTCCTTAGTTCTAGAGAGATGTTATGCTCTCAAACATGCAATAAACCTAATATAAGCCAGAGCCCGCACGTTATGAGTTCTCTCTTGGTCTACTCATTTTATTTTCATGAATGTTGTAATAAGATTTTTAAACGTGAGTTGAACTTTTAATGGTTTTAGAATTTAGAATGCTAGTCACTTCAGTTTTAAAAAAAAAACTACATGTTATTTCATTACAAGATACCTACGTGATTTAATTTTGAGCATCAATAACAAGAAACCAGTCTTGTCTAGCAAAGGACGTCTTATGGCTGATTAATGGATCAACTAATTAGCTTTGAGTTGTATTTATTGGAACCGTAAATACTCATTTTGTTGCACATTTTTCATAAATTTGATGTCCTTTGCTTGATTCAGTATTATTCAGTAATCTATTAGATTATGTAGTCATCATGTGGTTTCAGCAGAAGAATGATTCATGACAGACTGGAACCTTCCCGTAGATTATCAGTAAAACCTGGTCGGAAGCGTTTTGCATCCCCAGTTTCTGCAGTCTTAATCTTGCCAGTGGATTTTCTATTTCACGCTCCAGTATCCTCCGATGTAGTAAATAAAGATTGTTACCCTAAGTATAACTAGCAAAACAAACAAAAACCCAAAAGCATAAAAACAACAAATAAATGTAAAGTAATAGACAACGCATCCGTAAACGAGAACATCCTGTGAGCGTCAAATAATATCCGAGTTTTTAAGCGCGTTCCGTTTTAAATTGGAATAAGCAAAATGAAAAGAAGGAAAAAAAAGCAGAAGCAAATTACAGGATGCGAAAGAAACTAAAATGCGGGACAGCTCGGCCAGGCTTGAACTATAAAATATTTGCATCCAAACGAGGGCGCACCAACAATAAGATGGAAATGCAAAATTGTGCTGCAGAGTAATGCATACTGTCCTTCTGCGTAATGGTCCCGTACATTTTATCCATAGATAGTTGTAGAGAGACGCTATTAGCTTTACGCTAGACGTTATAGTTAGTAAGTACTTTATCTTTATGAAATAGCTTGTCAGTTGTTGTACTGAATCAGATATAAGGATATCGGTAAACAAATAAATGTTACCAACGTGACGGAACAGATTTACAGGGTAAGGTGGCAGTGGGCACGTGGCGGACAGCGTGGAGAATTTATGGCTTCAGTGCCGTAAAGTTTTCGAACGGAAACCTCGTACCAGCAAGAGCAGCGTAAGACGATTACCGGCTAGGTGACCGGTTGACTTAATTAATACTGCCGGAAGTAGCTGGATGCAGGTAATCTCTAATCGTTGTTGGAAATTTATAGAAAGCCCTATGTCCAACACTGGATTTCCTGTTGCTCTAATAATGAAGAATTTGTGCGTAGTTGCACGATTTTTTCACAATTATATGATTAAAATCAATTGGCGAGTGTTTTATATGGCACCTAGTACAACAATACCTAGTTATTTGTTGTACTAGAGTGCAAAGTTGATTTTTAACCGTGTGCTCATTTTTGATGACTGAGCAAGCAAAATAATCTAAAATTTGAAAATTAGAATCCTGAGCGTTAGCGAGGTAATCAAAAGAGCATGAGGTTAAAAATCTTTGCACTCGAATGCAACACGTAACTTTTCATTCCACCTCAGCGAGGAAAAGACTAAATGCAAAAAAAAAACATTTACAACATACATTTGAGCACAATAAACAGTTTCAATCAATTCTTAAAAAGTTAATTATTGCAGAGCTTCGTCATAATGCAACGCTAGCCGAAGTTAAGTTATTGAACACATTGTTCTTGTCAACATAACGCGCGGCAAATAAGCAGATTTCGCTTCTCAAGGTGTTTTGATTGTCATTTTCTGAGTTGGAATTGGCCTGATGTGACACTAGCCGACGATAAGCTATTGAACACTTTGTTCTTGTTCTCACAACATGAGATAAGTGAGCAGGCGCCGCTTTTCTAGGTATTTTATTTACTGTCTTTTTCCTGAGCTGGGTTATGCCTGATGTGACATTAGCCAATGAAGAATGATGAATGCAGTAAATAAACAATTTGTTTCTATTATCATAATGCGTAATAAATAAAAGAAACCGCTTCTATAGCTGTATTATACTGTAATTTTGTTGAGATAAAATTAGCTTGATGAAACAATAACCTTTATAAAGCTTTTGAACACTTTGTTCCTGTTCTCGTGACGCAGGAAAAGTAAGTAGACACTGCTTCCAAAGGTGTTTTCTATCATTTCTATTATCATAACGCGTTATAAATAAGCAGATGTCGCTTCTCTAGGTATTTTACTGTCATTTTACAGAGCTGGAATTAGCCTGATGTGGATGATAATTTAAATTACGCTCTCTCATACAGGGAATGTTATACGTGATGCAACACTGCTGTTATGTCATGTAATTATTCAGTCATACGTGAGATGTGGAATATATTCCAGTTAATTTTAAACGCGAAGCTTTATGAAATGCACTCTTTTTTAGCTCTTTGACAAAGCTAAAATAGTGTGCAAAGAGTTTTTAGAAACGCTTGTGACGTAAATTACCATTTCAATGTTATGGTTTTTAAACTGGTTTTAATTTTATTATCTATCACCATTGCTGAAATAAATTGGACAATGTCTTTGAAGTATCATAAATATTGATGTGTTTCTCTGTAGATAATAATCTAAATCAATCTTATTGCTATCTATCATTACTATTTCAATTCCTAGATCTTAGAATATAATGTAACTATTTCACCATCTGAAACTCCTGTTGTTGATCCGAAAAAATAAGTAAAAGTTGGTTTTTGGCACGTATCATTCGTTACTGAAAAGGAAAATAAAATAAACTCTTGCTGCACAGACATCGATTCCCAAAACAAAATAAGAGCATCAAGTGATTTAAAAACACACTTCCCTCCGAAATAAAAACAGAGTGCTAAAACCCTCAACGTATACTTTGGGGTACCTTTTACTCTAAAGGATTCTACCGCTCTCAAACATCTTGTAAAGTATTCGAATGGAAGACAGTAGAATTCGGCCGAATTTAATACTGGAAAGATCCCAGAGGAGCGACGCGAGTGCAGGACTCTTCGGCTGCGGACTGATATTGTGAAACTTTTCTTGGGAGCAATCTACATAAAAAATGAGTCGAGGGTTGCGGTGACCCGCTGGTAAATGAGAGCCTTTTGAACTGTTAATTTTGTTTGCATACAAAATGAAATCTGACATGAAAGTTATTTGCGCCTTGATCTTAACGGTCTCTATTTTTACGAGCTTATTTTGGCAGGACGGCTTAAATTTTGCCGTCGGTGACTCAATCTTCGGTAGATCTGTAGGGTAAGTATGGGAGTCCTTTTACTTATGGACATGCTTATTGGGTGTGATGTGATGTGTGAATGTCCTTTTTAGATAAACGTGTTAGTTAGATCCGGCCAGCTAAGGTAGAGGTGCAAAGCTCACTAAATTAATATTTCTTAACACTGAATGCTGTATTATATTTCAATTTTAACAACTTTATAATACGTTGATTATTTTTACGGTGCATTCATGTATGTCAAAGGCCTTCAGGCGGCCTTCTGAAAAACCCTGACTCCAGGGTTTATAATAGTAGTAAGTATGAACTTACTAATTTATTATTGTTTATTTTAATTTAGTGTCGTCTAAAATGACGATAGGTCATTCACAGGTTTATGAAAAAAGAATTACTTTCTCAAATAAAATTCAACGCAAAATTTCAGATAATTTTTTTTTTTAAAATATATCTCTGCCGCGAAACGTACTAATAACAGCCTGGCACTTACCTAAGGCCCATTAAGGCCCATTTTTGATACGACAAAAGTTAGATGAAGCAAATTTAATTATTTCTCTACGAAGTAAAAAAATTGCATACATTATTATATCGTTAAATATATTATTTTCTTACTGTACAGCAGTGTAATATTTTTATATTCGATTCACATAAAATCAGTCACGTAATTTGCATTTAAAATTCTTAGATTCATTTAGCATCGCCGCGTGACACAAACAGGGCGTTGGTATAGAATCAATGTAACCGAAATAACGCGATTCAAAAGTGAAAAAATAAGATGGATTTTGGTATCTGTACTGTACCGGTCTTTTTTTATGTTCGTATGTTTTATTTTTATTACGTATTTTCGCCGATATTTTGAACCGAAAATAATTTTTTCAAAGCTTTTATCTAGTTTTACCTGTCCCGTTGTCTGTCTGTCGCTCTGCAATCAAATCTTACAATTTAAATTTGATCCACTTTCCGGTCACCGTTTGAGCTGAAATTTTGCATACCTACATGTGTACATCGCGGGACAATGCAATATTATGATGACATGGTGCTGACCTGGTGATGAAGCTGGAAGGTGGCCAAAGGAACTTAGCAATGAAACGACACAACTTCATCGAGTTTCGGTTCATTTGAATGGTCTTGGCGAGTAGTTTTTCTTTCAATGGAAACAAAGGGTATGATGATGGAGCTGGAAGGTGGTCATAAAAACTCTGTAATGAAACGACGCAACCTTATCGAGTTTCGGCTCGTTTGATTCGTCTTAGCAAAAGGCTTGTTTTTTAAAAAAAGTTTCTTTTTTAACAAAATATTTATTTCAAAAAGTTATACTTCCTATCCCATTTAAATGTTTTCCAAATCGTTGAAGTCGTTTTTGATAAATCAACAATAACTAACATGGATGACTCATTGATTCACGATAACTATTTGATTTCTGTACACAGTTGAAGTCTGTGGTGCCATTTTTGGTGAAAAATAATTACAATATCCACCACCGAATATGGAAATAACCACCCAATGCGGGTTGGTTGATGAGGGCTCAGCCTAAAGCATATTAATCGCCTGGCAACTCCCCACTAAAACAAAGACCAATTTTTGGTTGGAACAAAAGTTAGGCGTAACAAATTTAATTCAAATTTCTCCAGTAGGAACGTGTGAAATTTTGTGCAAGTTTACCCTACAGCTAATACGTGTGGACAACGGTCGTAATAGTTCGGAACTAACTTCGGGTCCTCCATCAGAAGTGGTCATGATGTAATTTAGTCTAATAACTGGAACTTACGTTACTAGTTAGGGAAATAGACTTACCTTATTGAGTTGTTGGTTTTTCAGCTTAACAAGAAATTCATCGTCATAAGATATTATTTTCATGAATCTAAGTAGAGTATTTAAGTATTTGAAATATCCTTACAGGGTATGTGGTTGAATACTTGAAAAACTCTAGGGTCTAGGGGCCTAAAAATGACCTATAAGCATATAGGTCATTTTTAGGCCTTCAGGCGGCCTTAAAACTGACACCAGAGCAAGCTACCCGGCCTTTACGAACTAACTTACTTATTGTACTTATTAATGTAAAACTAAAACTAAAGGACTAATCTTAAAAGGACGAAAAACATCTATAAATAATTATTATCTACACTAATGTTGTAACATTCTACTTATGTTTCCAATACTTGACTTATAATGACTACTGTTATAGCGCAGACAACAAAACACTCAATTTAAGCAATTTCACATGATGTTATAATATCCACATCGATATCGTAAAATCTCATTATAACATCGCGCGCTCGCTCCTGATTGGCCCTGCGCGCGCAAATGCGCTCTCATGGCGTCCATTTTGAAATAAAAAAATGGCGGACTTCAATTTTTTGAAAAAGTCGTCATGGGTATCGTTTTCGTGGTTTTTGGGGGAGTAGATTTCGAAAATGGCGTCCATTTTGAAATTAAAGATTGGCGGACGACACTTTTTTGAAAAATTCGTCATGGGTATCGTTTTCGAGGTTTTTGGAGGTATAGATTTCAAAAATGGCGTCCACTTTGAAATTAAAGATGGCGGACTTCACTTTTTTGAAAAAGTCGTCATGGGTATCGTTTTCGAGGTTTTTGGCGAAGTAGATTTCGAAAATGGCGTCCATTTTGAAATTAAAGATGGCGGACGTCACTTTTTTGAAAAAGTCGTCATGGGTATCGTTTTCGAGGTTTTTGGAGGTATAGATTTCGAAAATGGCGTCCATTTTGAAATTAAAGATGGCGGACTTCACTTTTTTGAAAAAGATGTCATGGGTATCGTTTTCGAGGTTTTTGGGGGAGTAGATTTCGAAAATGGCGTCCATTTTGAAATTAAAGATGGCGGACGACACTTTTTAGAAAAAGTCGTCATGGGTATCGTTTTCGAGGTTTTTGGAGGTATAGATTTCAAAAATGGCGTCCGATTTGAAATTAAAGATGGCGGACTTCACTTTTTTGAAAAAGTCGTCCTGGGTATCGTTTTCGAGGTTTTTGGAGGTATAGATTTCAGAAATGGCGTCCGATTTGAAATTAAAGATGGCGGACGTCATTTTTTTGAAAAAGTCGTCATGGGTATCGTTTTCGAGGTTTTTGGTTAGATTTTAATGGCGCCAAGTTCACTGTGACAATACACGTACGCGTGAATTTAATGTTTCGCAATATGTTTTTTTTATTATTATTTTTTTTATTAGTGAAGATAAAGTAAAGTATGCAACTGCATATAACACGGGTATTAAAACACTCGTTACTATTATGAAACTCGCTGCGCTCGTTTCATAAACTCACACTCGTGTTTTAATACCCTTCATTATATGACAGTTGCATAAACTACTATTTTTTAAATATGGATTAGACTATAAAACAATTATAGAATAGCTAATTTCTTAGAGACTTAAGTGAAATTGATTTATATTGATGAGTTCAGGGATATGGAAAAAAATTGTTAGAATTTAACCACTGAGCCTGTTACATACTGAAATGAATGTAAATTTAAAGAAAAAATGACAAGTCGATGGTTAGGTATATATTTATAATACACACAACGTGACATTTCGATTGTTTCCGTAGTCACTGAGAGTCTCGTAGGAGCGCTTGTTCACGGCAATTTGTTTCACCGTACAACTAACCGTTTTTTTTTCACCAGATTCGCCATGGTGTATGGTTTATAATGAACGTGTGTTGACGCACCGGACATCTATTCGGCGAAAAATGCAGGCATTTGTTTATTGACGGTCCGTTGTCCGGCGAAAAAAAACGGCCGTGAACAAGCGCCTATTCAGCTTCATTTTTTTAGATTTTTATTGCAAATACTATGTTCAATGTACATGGATGTCACATCAATTCGTGCCAACTATTCAAATTCTGTACACGGTGGAAGTCAATGGTGCCATTTTTTGCAAAAAATATATCTTACCAAATTATTAAGTGTCTTTGATATTGAGAGAGGTAGACCACTTATTTTTATTCTGCTGCTCGTAATAAAATACCGAATGCTGGAAAAGTTGTGTAATATTTTTGGTAACAAAATCTTAAGGTATATTTTTAAATATAACCAATAATTTTGAGGGACCCATGAATAATATTTTCATATTCATCAAAATACCTCCGTCAAAGCTGAAAAATGTTTATGCCCGATATGTTACTCAGCCAGACGTTTGTTGGTTTAGGTAGAGACATAGACTTATTGTATTAGTTTGTAAAGAAGCGGCATATATGTAGGTACTTTAAATGACACTGTTTTTTTTATTAGTACTGATTCTATTATTTATTTCCTAGCGACCCGCCCCGGCTTCGCACAGGTGTATTATCCATATATGAAACTTTCTCTTGAATTACTCCACCTATTTAAAAAAAACGCATCAAAATCCGTTGCGTAGTTTTAAAGATATAAGCATACATGGGGACAGACAGCGGGACGTGAATAATGCACCTTTAGTCCTTGACTCATCAATTTTTGTTTTATAGTGTTCTTCTAATTAAATATTGAAAGACATACTTACTATGTATTGGTAGAAATTGATTTGATTTGTATCCCACAGGGAGGGAAGTATATTATGTTGATGAAATTCTTGCAGGAAGTATAAGACTGATCGCAAATAAGCTTATCGGCAGTCACAAATGCGCTAAATGAAAAATAGGGTTGAAAGGGTTTGTTTAGGGCTGTGGTTATTTGCTCATTTACCAATACAGATAATTAACTTTTATTTGGACTCATGTATTATATCACACGTTTACTTTACTCAGTTACGCACAGCACACATTTTTAAATAAAAGCAGTGACATAAAAATAAATGTAGCATAAAACTAAGGTCTTAGTCTCTATATTTAGCTCTATGTTTTAGTTAGAGTAGACTCATATTTTACATCAGAAAATTACAAAATCTTTCAAACTTTCTGCGCAATTGAGCAAGCTTTCATTTGACTTTCAAATAACTCTTTCATTGATTGCCTTTATATTGGTTTGTTGAGCAACCAGGCGAGATAAAAGACGTCGTCCTAATATTTTTTTTACTTCGTTAAATAAATTATTCAGTATATTTATTTGATTTAAAAAACCTTTTAATGGATTAGACAAGTACGTTAATTGCTGTGACTTCTTTTTACTAGATGTGTTTGTTTTTTTGTTTCAGATTGCTGAAACAAAGAAACTTATCTCTTTTCTTATTTATTATTATTTATAAGACCCAATGGTCTTAAAATATTATAAGACCCAATGGTCTTATAAATACCAAGAAATAAGAAAAGAGATAATGCAAAAATATATCGAGCTTAGACCTTGTACCTCAAATTAGAAAATTTGCAATTCCATTTAATTTAAACATTCAATGCGGTGGTTTTACTCCGAGCATTTATTTGACATATTTTGATGGATTTTTTGAGCGACTGTACAAAATCTGGTCCTTTGAAAGATCTTATTTAGTACTTACTTATATTTTTAAGACATAAATTGTTTGTCTTTAAACAAAATCTTTATCAGTGACGAGTCGTGTTTGTAGTTAACTAGAGATGTAATCTAGGATTTAACACCTGTCTATCTACATCTATCTGTCTGTTTGTGTTTAGATTTTATGACGATTTTACAGCGTCCTTCTAGCTTAGCATACGACCACGAAGAGAGTTTTTTGACATATGAAAAAGTGACAAATATATATTTCTTCATAACTCTGTCTCGTTCTGACACATCGAAAGAATTATTTCAAGGTCCGAGCGCTAGCCCTTGACGGGAAACTGACTCAGCCACAGAGTTTCACTTCTTAGTTCGTATAGAATACGGAATATAAATGCTTTGTACACACGCAGTATCGGAAGTTACAGTTCAAATAACTTAGCCATAAATAAAAACAATCACAAAATCAGTTATTTCGCCTTTGTGAAGATTTACGAATCACTTATTTTACTTGTATTCTCGATTATGTAATGTTGCGAACGGGGAAGCCGTTTGCAGCACCACAAGTTAAAAGAGAATTGGAGAGGAACCCGTAATGTTGCAAGCGGGGAAGCCGGTTGCAGCACCACAGGTTAAGAGACTTCAGAGAAAACCTAACCAACCTAAGAGTCCTACCTAGTGGATAGGATTCCTAACGGTTCGGAGATTAAAACAGAAGACTAACCTTAGTATTTACACATTTATTTACACTAACACGCACTGCACTTATAGTCAATTAAATCTTCAAGAAACGGAGAGAGGGAGAGAGAATTTTGAAGGTGTCCTTGGAAAGTTAGCCAAAAGGGAGAGGGTAGCACTCGTAGAACCACGCTGGAGGCTGGCCGAGGATTTTCTAGAGCCTGAGCTGGACCCGCCGATAGTTTGGCGCCCAACTTTTTTAATTATCCACCCCTGACTCCTTATATTTTCTTATTTTACTTTACTTTCTTATTTTTTTTCCTAAATTCTAAACCGATACTTCCACAAGTATCCACCCATCACTTACACCTTAGGTATTTTGGTTCTCTTTTGGTTATCGTACTCCAATTCTCCATACATTACTCTATACTTGACTTTACAGTACACAGGCTACATAAATACCGCACCCCTACATACAGTCACTTACTACCTGGTTACCTCTGTAACCTACACCCATTCTTCGCTTGGCGGTGTTAAAACCTAACGGTCACCTTCAAGTTGGGGTTTGGGAGACTATACGGCGAGCTGGAGGAGAGTATCCTCTCAGTGTACGTCACATACAGTTTGTAAGTTACCTAACTTACAGCTGAACACTCTTCGTAGTACATAGTAGTACATATTAACACTTGGCCTAATATATAAATTATATTCTATTACTACCTGGTATTACGTGTATATTATTCCGCGAGTCTCTCTCTGCTCTCATACGTCTTCAGTCATTTCTTTGGTCTTTGTCTTGGAGGACCCTAACGGTTCGAGAGGTAGATGGCATGTTAAGATATTATATGCTAACTTGTATTATATTATTGTATTATATATATTATAATGATTTTTCTTTTTTAAACTAGTTTTAATCTATGTTTTTGTTTTCTTAAGAAGGTTGTAAATAGTTTTCGTTTTGTTTGGTGTATAATGAGTACATACTAATAATGTTATGATTTTGTATTCATGTAATTCTTTTTTACGTATAAAAGTACTACCTGTTAATGCTTCACAAAGAATCTAAACCCTTTGGCTTATTTTTTGTAATACCCTTGATTTTTTTTTTTTTTTTTTTGAATAATAAAAGGCTTGCACAATGGTTAAGTTACCAATAAAGCCTATATTGTGCTTTTATCTTTTGATATTTCAAATTGCACACGTTGCAATTTAAATATTAACTTCATTTGAATAGAAAATTACTTTTTCTCTTCATACTCGTATCTCTGAAAAGTCTTATGGCTTACTTAGGCCATATGTGTAAATATTAACTTGTAAATATTATTTATCTTAACTTTTATCGGGTTTTCGAAAAGGTGCGGGTTACGACACCTAACTCTAAAAAAATAAGCCTTCGTAATAATTGAATGATAATTCCTTGTGGAGTATGGTCATCATGGATTGTGAACCATAACCCCAACTTATGATTGAGTGTGCGTGCGAGGGAGTATGGAAGATGTGTGCGAATCTGTCTGGATGGTCATATGATTGAGTGTGCGTGCGAGGGAGTATGGAAGATGTGTGCGAATCTGTCTGGATGGTCAAGGTTTTATTCTCAACCTGCAAAATTTTCAATGAGTGAAAATTTTTCTGGGGTTTTGGGGGAAATGTAGAGAAACTAACCTTTTTGTTAGCTTCTCTACATTCAGACTCTTTCAACGATAACACTGCCAACTTACAATTCTAGTTATGAAATTCAAATTTTTGAAATGTTTATCTTTGACAGGATCAGCGATCCTTGTTTTGTAAAATTGGGCAGTCTTGAGTTGGAAGTGATCTGGAAGACACCTTTTTTTCCATAATAATGTAATGAGTTTGAATTGAGTTTGCGTGGACGAGTCCTGTATACGGCATGAGCGTCGAGTAACAGGCAGGGTGAGAGGCTCCGGTTCCTTTAACTTTGATTCCAGGAGGATCTCTTGTTTTGGGGCCACTGACCCCTACCCTAGAGCACTGGGCTGGCGCTCACTTCGAACCCTGTCGGCCAGTTTGGACCGGCGCCTGTCGGCCGGTTTGGGCCGGCGCCTCCACCTCAGTCGACAGATGTCTTCACGCTAGCGCTACCTGGCTGGCGCCACACTATCGGCGGGTCCAGCTCAGGCTATTGAAAATCCTCGGCCAGCCTCCAGCGTGGTTCTACGAGTGCTACCCTCTCCCTTTTTGGCTAACTTTCCAAGGACTTCTACAAAATTCTCTCTCTCTCTCTCCGTCTCTTGAAGATTTAATTGACTATAAGTGCAGTGCGTGTTGTGTAAATAAATGTGTAAATACTAAGGTTAGTCTTCTGTTTTAATCTTCTCTCTCCGAACCGTTAGGAATCCTATCCACTAGGTAGGACTCTTAGGTTGGTTAGGTTTCTCCTGAGGTCTCTTAACCTGTGGTGCTGCAACCGGCTCCCCCGCTTGCAACATTACGGGTTCCTCTCCAATTCTCTTTTAACTTGTGGTGCTGCAAACGGCTTCCCCGTTTGCAACATTACAATTACACTAAACTGTTTACTAGAATTTATGCTTAGTAACAGTAGGTATAAATATATATAAATAGTAAATGTGGCAGAAACCAATTAACTACACTAACGTATTGCGAAATCATAACAGAGAAGATACACAAACTATCTAACTACGCACACTTGTACATAACTATCAGAATCTCGATATTCCTTCGAAATTAGATTTCAACGCTCGAAGGTAATGTTTTTCCGGAAAATGTTGCAAGAAATAAGATGTTTTTCCACTATTAATTACTTGTATAAAATAATGACTTGAGCACTGTGCATTAAAAAGACCCAAATCAGGCGTGATTCAAGTACAGTGTTGCAATTACTGTGTTCTACGGTTTTTAGGCCTACAAATTACAAAGTGTACGGTTTTTACAGACTCTTATACTGTGTGTTCTTTTAGTCTGTACCCAGTCCCTGGTAAACGAAAAAGTGAAACGCGATGACATGCACGGCCCGACAATGATTTTTTCCTTAGTGACACGGTGTCCTGAAAATATTCAAGAGCTACACTAAAATATTATGTTTCTATTGGAAAATCGTATGCTCGTATACGTCTAAATTTTAGTGAAAAAACTGCTTTAGTACGTACAGTACCATTTAGGTTGAAGTCGTATAATAATAGGTCGTAAACACAGAAATAGAAAAGTTTTTTAACATTTTTGCAGAAAAAGTATTCAGGATTTTCATTGGCTTAGAGCCTTAAATTTCTTTTGTAGTAAAGTTACAATAAAATTACTAAATACTAAAATACTTGTATAAGCTAAAAAAATGTAATCCGCCATTTAGTGGCGGTTGCCATCTTATATTAACGTAAATACTGAATACAAAAATTGTATTGTCATCGAAACTAAAGCCGTAACAAATATCATATCAATCTGTCTACGGAAAAGGGGTGATAATATAATGAAATATTGATGTTAATTTGTTATGATTACTCATTACAATGTTAGTTTTTCTGTTTTTCATGAACGTTCTGAGTAATTTTAGGCTTCCTTCCCTATGCTGTTTTAGAACTCACTTTCACTCTTCACCGTCAATTTTTTTAACTGGCCCATTTCAGGCTTATGCAGTTATATGGCGCAGCACATTTAGTTTATTTTCCCATTTTCTTAAACTCTTTTAAAAATTAAATGGCGATAAATAAATATCTATATTTGAAAAGATAATTATTTGATATAAGCTTTCTATTGGTATACTAATATATTTTGTTTCTGATTCCAAAATCGAGACGAGATTCCAAAAACCGCATGTTTTCCATGTCCTTTCAATTACTAGGTTTGACCCAAAACGGACATTTGAAGTTAAGTAAAACCGTTTAAAGATATTGACTGACAAATAACTGATCAACATAAAAAAAAATACAGTAATAATTTTTTTTAATTTTGTAATTTTTTAAATTTAATAATTTAAAGACATTGAACAACACAAAAACAGATTAACCACAAGCGAGAATCCTTCACACCTTTATACCAAAGCTAATAAAACACTTAAACATGGAGCATAACAAAAACATACCCTACCCATTACCTAAGACCGATTGACTTGTACGGACACACAAAGATCGTCTCGAGACGGTAAATAGTTACTGAATAACGTATGAACTCGGATCCCGTTGTCGGTGAAATTTACAATTCACGAAGTGAACCTGTCAGATGTTTAACGTGAGGTGAGTGCGGTGGTATTGATCAGTTAACGTCGTGGATGTATTATCTTGTTTGTTTACAAGGCTATTAATGTTTTTTTTAGGTAATTAAGCTGCATACAGGCGAACGGGTCATTAACACACCTTTTAATGTGATAACGTCTTATAAATTGATGAACGCGGGCTGCACATACGAAAAAGTGTCGCGTTCTGCCTGAGCCACACGAGGCACAGCGAGAGCGCGGAACAAGCAATAGAGAGGCACGATCGGCCTCGGCGTTCGGCTTGTTTCAGTTGTTGATTCAACAAAGTTTACGTAAGAACAGCTTTGACGTTGAGAGGCAGCCGGCTTTTATTCCTTATATTACAGAAGTGACGGATAAAGTGGGGACTTTGCTAAAGGGCTACTCCATCAGAACAGTGTATACTCCCTTATCCAAACTGCTGAGCCAAGTTAGAACGCCGAAAGATGTCATTCCGTTCCAGACTCCTGGTGTGTACAAGGTGGATTGCAGCTGCGGTAGTTCCTATATAGGTCAAACGAAGCGTACTATTGCTGAACGGATCAAAGAACATATTGCAGCGGTCAAAAACCGCCAGATAGAAAAGTCTGCCTTAGCCGAGCATTTGCTTGACAGAGAAACTAGTCATTGGATCGAGCTCCACGACCCGAAAGTTCTCTCCACTAATCGTCACTATTTTTCAAGAATAGTTCGTAAGGCTGTAGAAATTAAAAAACATCGTAATTTCAACCGACAGGAAGGTTTCAAACTATCAGTATCGTGGAATCCTGTAGTCATGAAGTGCAAACTGCGTGGTGTAGGCATTAAGACCTTTACAGACACTGTCAGTGTGGTGTGTCGCGGTGACAATTTAAATTTGAGTGATACGGCGTCGCATTTAGTCTGCCCGTGACCACGACCAATGCAACTTGGTCGAAACGTCGGGAGGAGAAAAAGAGGTACTTAATTAGCTCATATCTCAAGTTTTATTACGCGATAAGTCCCGTGTAGTAGTATGTTCCCGTGTGTTCAAATCGCGAAAGTTTAAAAAAGTCTGACAACCTTAACAGATAGTGCATAACTGTTATCAATTAAATAGCCCTGTCGAAAGGGGTTCTTCGTAAGGTTGGTTTGAATGCAATACGTTTCTTAATGGCATCTGTCCCTTTTAAGTATACAATTATTATTATCAACAATAATTATAACTTGAAATAGGTAAGTGAAAAAATATGTACAAAAATGTTACATTAACCAGTTTCTCATGTAGTAGGCATTTTAAGCGCGACCATATTTTTCAAAAACCAGTTACTTTTCAGCCACTTCTTATACTTCCATGGTTGATGTCGAGGATTACATTTGCCAGGATGTGTATGACGGTTGAAAATACGAGAAATAGATATTGTTTATGATATTAGTGATTGGCATATGAAAATATCATTTACCTCGTTATTGGAGAATTAGAAGGTATTTTGGTTACACATACAAAGTGACATTTGAAGCTACACTCGATTCTTGACTAGTATAGGCATCATTTATTAGAAATATTGTCATTTTTATTTTTTTGAGTATTATTTTGTACTGAGTGGAACTATTTACGCAAAACGTTCTACCTTTTTACTTCAACTGTAGGTATATAATTATGGTACTAGCTTTTGTCCGCGGCTTCGCTCGCATGATATTTCGAGACCCTGCCTTACCACCTTTAATAAAGGAGGTGAAAAATAAAAATACAAAAAAAAACGATTTGACATTTGTTCGATTCGACAGTTCTTTTTGATATTTCTTGGAGCGCACGCTAGAATAGCTCGCAGATGGCAGAATTTTTCCTTTTTACTTAACACTTATTGTTATACTTAATATGGAAAATTCACGCAATATCATTATAATTTATAGTCTATGTGTTATTCTGATATATATGCTCTAGAACTGCAAAGTATCATCTCAACGCGTTTAGTAGTTTTTGCGTGAAAGAGTAACAAACATCCATCCATCCATCCTTACAAACTTTCACGTTTATGATATTAGTAGGATTTAGGTACTTTTATATCTTAGACTGGTTATCAGATGTTTTTGAATGAAATATTTATCATAAAACGACAAAAATATGAGACATAAAATACATAAAGGAGTAATTTTATTGTCTAAAAGAATGAAGTCTGATTTCACTGTAAATTAACGGACTTTAAATGTCGCTTAGGATTTGTTTACGAAATAAACACTTAAAAATATATATTTTCTTTATTTAATGCTTTAGATTATTTAGAGTTAAGCATTGAATCTAGAATAAAACTTAAAATCATTCCTTCCAGACCATTGGTCATGTCTCCTTGCTTTTACGATCTGCGGTAAATACCTATGTGCATTCGTAATCAAGATGGTACTACTCGGTTCAGTTTGAAAAGCTATGTTGGATCTGACGTTCAGAACTCTGAAGTATTCATATCCATACCTACACAGAAACAATAAGAAACTTAGCGTAAAGTAGCACTTATGGCGTGGCAGTTATGCTACAGCTACGGCGTAGCGGCTATAGCTACGAGCTATAGCCGCGTAGCTCAATCATATTTTATTCTCTGATTGTTGTAATAAATTATCATCGCATTGCATTAAATTGTGTTTATCGTGGAAAACGTTAAAACATGCAAATCATAACATAACTTACTTTTACGACCATAAAATAGAAATTATTAGAATTCATTTGAAAATTACGCAACTATTAAATACCTATTACCTTACTGAGAACAATGGACGATAATGCAGTAATTTGAGCGTCACTTTATAATTAACCGTAGGTATTGAAATAATTATTACTAGCTGCACAAACATTCGTATAATAACGAAACAAAAAGTTCTACCTAAAGGTGCCAAACGAAAATCAAATATAATAAATAATTCTCGTTGCTAGTTTCAACTAATATTATTTACTATGCAGATCGGTAGTTTATTATTCGTCTATGAGTAGATAATTGATTTTTCAAAATAAATGACGAAGTTAACGAATACTAGAAGGAATATAATACTTATTCGTAGAGTGGCTAATTTTCACTTGCATTTGTATTAAAACTTTGCTTCTTAGTTTTGGCAATTAAAGCTGGCAATTATTTGTTCAGTTGTTTTATGTGCTCAAAAAGTTATTTACTGTGATCAAAATTTTGTTTTCTGAATTTGAATTATTTATACTTGCGTTAAAATTCTCAGTGGATTTACTTTTTATTTGGTTTTCTAAGTAATTTATCTTAAGAATTTAATCTTGTATGTAATATAATAGTAAATAATTGTTTTTCCTGTGAATTGGTTAAACAGTTTGTTTAGACACACAACTTCATAGTCATAGAACAGATTTTGCAATATACTTTTTTATTTCTCTCTTATCAGTGAGGAAATGGCTGTCTTGAACACAAGATACCAAGAACACTTGATTACTTTCAACTGACATAGAATTGGTTCTCTCAATTCATCAAAAGCTCCAACTTTGATTTTCCAATTCATTTGAACGAAATAAATCATAGCGCCAGAATCCAGACTTAAAATCTCACCAGTCGCCAATACCTTGGAACTGGGTCAACAATACTCAAAGTTCTTAGAGTATGGTCATAGATGTCCTGAGATGGGACATGTATTATTATCCTTTAGGTCCAATTATTGCTTGTTATGTAGTAGTAGTTTATGTAGTTTTAGATTATATGAGTCTTGTATTTAGTGTTAGTCAGCAATAGTGGAGATTCAATTTCACATGACACTATTTGCCTGAAATCACAACTATGCGTAATACCAACACATTACTCACAGAGCACAACAAATCGTTTTTTCACATGCGTTCTCATATTATGCATTCTGGAATGTAAATCATTATCTTTGCAGTGTATGAAATTATGTTGGTTTAATAAGCCGCGATGCTCTAATGGTAGTAAAACCCTTACAATAATGGATTCAAATTCTGGTCTCGTATCTATGAGTGTATTAGAACGTATATACAGATTTTCACACCAGTGGCTTTTTGGCGAAGAAAAATATCGTGAGGCAACCTGCATGTTATGTGTCTGATGAAAGTCTGTAGGTATAAGAATTTCAGTGGAAAATCACAAACCTGCACTGTTCCAGTGTGGTGGATAATATTATGAACCAATGGCTCTCTGTGAGTAGGCCTATGTACAGCAGTGGACTATAAGGATGTATCCTGTTAGGATTTGAATTATTAGGAGGGGTACTGTTATTATCAGTACGCATATTTGCTACATTTTATGTCACGCGCCGCAAGTAAAGAGAAAGCTTCTCTCCAAATCTCTACGAGTGAGGTCAATCAGGCTGCTTCTTAATTGAGAGCCGCGGACGGCGCCGAGACAGTTAAGTCAGTTAAGACTGCGCTGCTGTTGTGAAAACTTTACAGAGTCAATCTGCATAAAAAATGAGTTGACAACCCAGAAGAATCGGTGGCTTTTTTAAATCCGCTTTTCAGGCTTCGAGACGAGGTGGAGGACAAATTGCGCGACGATCACGGTTAATTTCGTTCGTGGGAGCGAATGCAAACTGGGGATTAGGTGATGTTTTTGTTTATAGGTGCGAGGTGATAAAGAGCAAAGGCTTCTGGGCGTAAATGTACATATTTTTGGTTGGGACAGTTTGTATACTTACTAAATGGTTAGACAGCATTCATTTTTAGGGTTCCGTACCCAATGGGTAAAAACGGGACCCTATTACTAAGACTCCGATGTCCGTCTGTCTGTCTGCCTCCAGGTTGTATCTTATAAACCGTTATAGCTAGGCAGCTGAAATTTTCACAGAAGATGCATTTCTGTTGCCGCTATAACAATAAATACTAAAAGCAGTAGTAAAGTAAATATTTAAGGGGGACTCCTATGCAAAAAACGTGATTTTAAAGAGTTTTTTGCTCGCTATTAATAATGGCAAGAGGAATGAGGCTTAGGGGGCACCAACACCGGGAGACCGACTAGCACTTGGCCGATTTTTTAACTTCCATTTTGCAAATCATCCATTTATTACCTACTTCGTTTCAATCGAGTTGTCACCAAGGTCACCACGATCAATGCAATTCGATTGAAACGACGGAATGATGAGGTCTTTATTAATCTCGTACGTTCATTGCGCAATGAAGTTTAAGAATAATGAATGTACTGAAATTGCAAACGTTTCAGAATTTTAACTGCGTTTTCAAAAATACCATAAAATATTCATTTGTAATTATTTATTTGGAAAAATATTGAGTCTTCCTGCTTTTCTGCTCTTTATTTATTTTACATCCCTGTACGACATATCTTCTGCTTTCACTTTATCCAGTTACAAACACGATTTATAAATAGATAAAAATCTTAAGCCAAAATTGTAATCTCACTTTTCAACGTGCAAGCAATGTGTGTTATTTTTAATAAATAAAATTTCAATCGAACTTATTACACTATACACAAACTAGCTTTTACCTGCACAATTCCATAGGAATTTTCTGTTTTTCAAGAATAAAAAGTAGCCAATGACACTTTCTGACCTTTAAGCTACACCTATATCTGCATAATTGAAGTCGTCTATATCTCCACTGCTGCGTGAATGAGTAAGACACAAAACAATAAACCAACAAGCACGCTTTTCTTTATTTTAATTTATTATTTTAATAAGGTTAACGATTCTACCCAAAAACTATCCAAGAATCGCTTAGTTACACTTCAGCGCGAGCTTCGTACTCGCATTACATATAAGAGGTGATTTTACCACCACACATTATCTAGCAGTCTAGCTAGCTAACCCAATTCTGCTCTGTACCTCAATTTGTGTGAGCTGTAGGTACCTACGTCTAAGTAACTTAATTTAAAGAGGGTTAGCGTGCCTCCGGACTGGAACTAGGATAATGTTGATTTAGCAATTTTTGCTCTGAAGTCTGATATTCCATGACAGCGTGAAATAGAAAATTGTATTTTTAAAACTTGCTTCTATAGGTAGTTGAAAAATGTTCTGTAATATTTTGTTTGATACAATTTTAAACATTTTAAATAAAGTTTTATAAAGGGCAAGTGCCTTTATTTACTACAACAAAATTCAATTGCGTACTTAGAATACAATAAGCTTGCCAGTCAGCACCGTGTCCAGCATGCTGGCAGCATTACTTACCATACTGAATGGCAATGCTTATACATTAATAATATAATTGTATCTGTCGAATATTTCTTTTATGTCTAATTTTTGTCTAAGCCAAATAATGTTAGTTTTAATTTGAAGAATTACAAATATAGTTTGCTTCAAATAAATAAACAGGTAGGTACTATATACTTTCCCAATAAGTACCTACATAGTTACAACACCAAGTAACCTGTATTTAATCTAATGGTATTTCACATCACGTTAAGTATAATGACTAAAGTAACTTTCTTGTGTTACTTAAATAGCAATACCTATGTATGAATTTGAATAATATTTTCATTTAAAAATTGTAATATTCCAGTTTTCCTTTGAATGAAAACATAATTTTAAAATTCACTAGAAGTTTTACCACGTACCTACTTATATTGGAAACCGACCAATGTGAGATACGTTTAAGATGCAGCACTAGGATTTTATACGTTACTGCCATTTTATGCTGTTTTATTACTTGCTTCCTTCCTATATACGAGAGTGTAAGCCACCAGCTTAAGTAGAGCTCTAAGATAAGTATCATTCATTTCACTAGTATAAAAGGTACCGATTGACCATAGAAACCATTCTTTATGAGAAACGCGATCTGTTTAGTTGACAAAAGCGTTCTGTTTAGTTCAACACTTACCTTACAATGGGGTTCAAATTTTGAGTCCCGTAACAAAGAGTCCTTTGGAACGTATGTGCGGATTTTCACTCTACCAACTTTTCGGTGAAGGAAAACACCGTGAAAATACCTACATCGATTGAAGCAATTCAATGGCTTACCACCAAACTATACTGAGCCAGCGTGTCAAGTATTTATAGCCTAATAGCTAATTATGTTTAACAGTAGGTAGTTCTTTTTTTCTTTTACAAAGTCACACTACTTTTTATTGAGTGACAGAATTCTGTACTCGTATTACTCGTGCCACGGAGCCTGATTTTGACAGTCTAAATTTTCAATATGAGAGTTCTGAGACGGGTAGTGTTGTAGGAAGAGTAGCGCACACTATATACTTGGGTGTTCAACTTGATCAGAGACTCTCTTTTAAAGAACACATCGCATATCTGTCAAAAAAAGTTCGAAGGACTATCCATATCATGAAAAAACTCCGTGGAGCCGCAAGCAGTGACGTTACAAAGCTTGTGTACACATCGTTGTGCCAATCTGTGATTCAATACTGCATTGGTGTGTGGGGCGGTGCTGCCACGAGTAACATGATTGCAGTAGAGAGAGCGCAACGGGCAGTCTTGAAGGTGATGCTGGGGAGGCCACGCAGATATCCCACCGATGAACTTTACAAAGAGGCAGAAGTCCTCTCTGTTAGACAACTTTTTGTTTTGAGCGCAGTAAGAAAATCCCACTCAATGACCTCCCAGGCCCCAAGGAGGAATGCCCGACATGTTGCCGTGCCACTCCCTAAAGTAAAGACAGTCTTTGCTTGTCGCCTCCCCCCTTACATTCATACTTTCGCTTACAACGCAGTGTGTAAGCATTGCGACATCAAAGAAATCCCACACAGGAAGGCTAAACATAGAGTGAAGACATGGATGCTTAACCTCAGTTACAAAGAAACAGAACTGCTCGTCAAGGTGTACGACACTAACATATAATTTGCCACCCGCTCCGCACCCACACTCACACACATACACACACACGTACGTGACACTGCAAACCTTGGCTCTCATGAGATCTCGTGTATTGCAGTGTCACACATACACACCCACTAACACACACATCATCACTGTAGTTCCGGAGATTCTAAATTGTATGATTGTGTTGATGATAGTAAATTAATGGTAACACTAAAATCATTTCAGTTTAAATAATTCTCTCTTCATTTTCAATTAAAGCAAAGCAATGACTTAATCAACAATGTATTATTATGATTTTATTTAGTAACATGCTTGGTCTTTGTTATACCTACAATGTTATGTTTTGTTTGTTTCTAATTTCACTTTTCAAAACTTTATGTCAATTATATATAGTTCGAGGTTTGATATGGTATGATATATGATAATTATAGTCTAATAATGCGCCAATTCAGTTCATGGCAATTAATTTGGAATGGGCCACCAAGAGACCGGCTTAGCCGAGTTTGGGGCCCGCTGTTAATCCAACTGACTCATTTTCAATCTAAGAAAATATTGTTTCGCGAACAATAATTTGTACCGATTTCCTTACTCTGTTAATAAATAAACTTTCTTTCTTTCTTTCTTTCTTTCTTTCTGTTCAATATACACTAAACCGCGAATCGCAGCGAAACCCTCACTTTTTACTCATTGCTTTCTCCTCCTTGCGTTAACGTTTCGAAAGAGGTAATTGATTGATTTCTGTTTTGCAAAGCGTTATTTGTGTCTCATGAACCACCTTTGGACAAACCAGTGACAAAACCTACTTGCATTGTCGATGGTTTGTCAAACAGTGGATCATAAGCTTGTTTGTTGCTAGCTTGTGCTGGAGGAGAAATCTGACGAAAAACAAGAAAGTGGTTTATGAGACAGAGATTATACTATACGAAGTTGTAACCAGACAATATTCTATTATATTATTAATTCGCTATTCATGTACACGATTACTAACTATACTTCAATCTCTACATCGTCACTACATCGCTTTTTTGTGTCTGTCTGTCAGATCTTCTATTCTAGACTTCTCAAATTTCACAAAACTGGCTTTTCGGTGAAGGAAAACATCGTAAGGCAACCTGTGTACGTCCATAGAATAAATTCAATGGCTTTTGTTAATCTACCAACCCGCAATGGGCCAGCGTGGTGGATATGTTCCAATCACCCATTCGTGGGCAGGCCTACGTCCTACAGTGGATTATAAAAAATGCTGGTACAGTACAATACTCAATACAACACAGTTTTCACTTACTTTTAGAACATTTCTTCCGAAAGGTTTAGCTACAATTAATTCGTTGCTAAGCGAAACCGGGACGGGGAGTTAGTTTTAAATTAGGTATATGCGAATTGCTATAGTAACAAATAAGCAACACTGTCGACAGGTACATTTTCCTTGCGCTTCGCTTCCCAACAAGGCCGTGATAATAAGCAAGAAGGTTCGTCGGGTACCCACAACAACAGACCTTAATTAATGTAAACTTTGTGCTTGGAATAGTTCGCCTGAAGTAAATTAAACAGTTACATAATTAAGTAGAAATTACGTGTGATTTTACCGTAACGAATTTATTTTCTTTTTTCTGATTTTTTGTTTATTTCTAAAGTTTGTTGGCTCTTAGGGATGTTTACCATTTGGAACCTACCACTTTATTTTAATTGTAAATTGAATTTGAGTAAAACTTTATGCTCGCTGATCACATACGAGTACTCAAGTAAAGAGTGCATCCTTTCTTTTACTAATATTATAAATGCGAAAGTGTGACTATATGTGTCAAATGTAGGTAATCCTGTGTACTATGTGTTATGTAGGGTAGTTAGAGAAATCGTAAAATAATCCAGTTGTGTCACCGACCTCTTTGTTTCCTTTGCCGCTCCGCCGATATTAACCCAAATATTCTACTGGCGACGAAGCAAATCGCGAAAAAAACGTTAATTAGTGTTTATTGTGACTATGTAATGTACGTGAGATAAAATACCAAACTGGAATTCGATAATTCGCCAAAATTACACGTACATTCGACGCGTGGAACGGGAACCTCAAAGGGAGGAAGAAATGAATAGCGGTGCGGGTGAAGACCGTCGGTGACCAACTCCGCCGAGGTGGGTTCTGTAAGGGCAGAACTGCACGTCTCCGCCTCTGGCTGTATGCAGGCGGAAAACTCAGCGACTGCATCCTAGAGGAAGATGGACGACATCGGGTTGTCGCTCTTAAGAGAGAATGGAAGGATGGTCGCGCTCTCCTGGGCGGCGTACCGTCGCTCATGACGGGGCGAGTTAAGGCTGCGGAGCGGCGACATCTATGGGCGAGGCCTCGGAAGCCGAGCCGCTCCACTGCGGGCGGTAGCGAGCACGGGGGGCTGACGTGCCGCACACGATGGGCGAGTGCGTGCAGCGCCGTGCTAGGATTAAGGATAAAACACGGGAACTTGAGATGCAGTGAGTACGGTCACGTGCAAACAGTGGTGCTCGTCGCACCTTTAAGAAAGTGCATAATTCGAAGGAAGGTGAAAGCAGCTATGGTGGCCGAGCCACTCCACCAGGCGCGGCCGGAGGGGGCTGAGCGAGCCGCAGGCGTTGACGCCGCAGGCAAGTTCAGTGTTCAAAGGCGTCACGCCGTCACGCTGGCGGCGCGGGAGGAAATATCGGCCGACCGAGCGCCACATCGAGATGCCGATTATGACACACAAGACGTGAAGTGATTATGATCACCCACAAGGATCACTTGGAAGAATTATGATCCAATAAATCTACTTGCTTCAATGGAAGATGTAATAATACCGTAAACGTAGTGGTATTTAACCCGACGGCGGGAACAAATGTAGTGGTGAAATATAATAGGTATAACGTCCAGTGATAATGGTCACTAGCTCATCAACAAATATGATGGTGCCTTCGCGAAGGAGGAGTGTGTAAAATTGCGCTCATTTTTGTATTCATTTGCGACTGTAAAATTTTAGGTCTAAGGGTGACAATAAAAGTAGATTTTGTAAATTTAAACTGCAAAAAACAGCATCATGCTATGTATAGCAAGCTATACCTATGTGTTTGTAAGTGAATGTATGATGCCTACAATTTGTTATTGATAAAAATGTTGATAAATATATACGAATAGTGTTACATTTTTGGTCAGTCTAAAAGTTAAATAATGTTTGTTTTGGCCTATTCGGCAGTCTTACTTATTTATTAGCCATAATAATAAAATAATGTTACGCGAAGTTTCTTTGTGTTAATTAGCTCAAATAATGGGTTCGTACCCAACCGTCACACGGTTAGCCTGGACTGTCCGGTCTAGTGTAAACAATGCTTTTAGTACAATTAACAAATGTACAGGAATTTAATTGTGATACCGTTCTAGGTTTGACTTTCAAATGTAGGTAATGCTCTTACAACAAACCGGTGAGTGACCGGTAACCATTTTTAGAAAACAATGTATTTTCTACTTGATACGGTGTCTACTTGATTGAATGTGAGTTGTAAATTTGTAGTTTCTGATAATTCGTACTGAAATGATGTTGTATGCAACGAATAATAAATAATAGTATCCAGTAGGTACTTACCTATGCGCGTAGAGATTCACGCGGCAAGTTCGTATGATTTTATTTTGTAGTGAATATTTACATTGTAATGTGATTAAAACATACTGAGTATTTGCAGTTTCTGTTAGGCTTGTAGATAGTAAAAATATGTACCTATTTGTTCTGTTTTAATCGTTAAACCTGGAATGGAACCGAGAAGCGTTGTTAATCGTTGATTGATGTAATGTACTACGAATAGCGCTGCAGGTTTATTAACTACTTACTACTTGAACTTAAACAATTGGTGCATTTCTAATATTATTCATGCCATCTGTATTGATATCGATGTTTTTCAACCGTTTAGATGTATTTTTTTTATGGTCACGATTTTATTCATTACTTAAGTTGTTTTTTTTTGTGTAATTAATATAACTGAATGTGTACCTATCTTCAATTTCATGCATTTGAATCTTTAATAGTACTTGAGCAAATGTATAAAAAATATGAAAAAAAACTCACTAAAATAATGTTCCTTATACAGGGTTATTTCTAATCAATTGGCATCCTTCTAAGGGCTTATTCTGTACATCAAAACTAACAACTTTTGTTCTGCGACTTTTTTTAGGTATGTTAAAAGTCGCAGAACAAAAGATGTTAGTTTTGATGTACAGAATTAGACCCTAAAAGGATGCTAATTGATTAGAAATAACCCTGTATAGGTAGGTCTGTGCATGGGTATTAGTAATCCATCTATGTACCTAAGTATATGATTTTATGATTGCCTACTAAAACGCACTGTGGTAACTTTCAAAAATGTTTTCTATACCAATATAATAAAGAGGAAAGATTTGATTTTTTGTTTGTTTGCATTGAATAGGCTCCGAAACTACTGAACCGATTTGAAAAATTCTTTCACTGTTGGGAAGCTACACAATTCCCGGGTATCATAAGCTACATTATATTTAAAAAAAAAATAGAGAGGCTGCTAGTGTATAATATTTTGGGTTTTGAGTTTTGCTTTTTCTGTACTGTTTATTTCTTTTTAGGGAGGATATGTGAGTCAGTCAGTTTTGTGATAATGTAATTAAAATTTATTCAACTTTCTACTAAACTTTCCTATGAAAATCGTGTAATTATCGAACCAAACTTACTGATGACTCATCGTAAAATATTTTTGTTTTTATATCATATTTTCATAAACCTGTAAAATAACCCCTAAGCTATTTAATACAATGTTATTGGGGTGCAGACCTGTACCTGCCATAATTAATTAGGTACTGTAATAAATACCAAGTAAAAATAGTCAGTGCTATAAATTGTGTTAAAAATTGTGATGTTTAATTTAGTAGTCGTCTTTGGATTAGATTACCACTATTGTGTTATGTAGACAACAATCACATAGTACCTAAATATGTAGTCAGTAATGTTGTAGTTACAAATGGTGAATATTAAGTGTGATGGGTCGATGACTTTATTGTACAATAACTGATGATAAAAAAATATGCTGGTGTTAAAATATACTATGTTTCTTTTTGGTTTTTTGTTTTCTTTTATGAATTTTTTAAGAGGGGCGTGTGTTTTATGTGTAAAATGTAGGTAATCCTGTGTACTGTGTGCTATGTAGGGTAGTTAGAGAAATCGTAAAATAAACCAGTTGTGTCCCCGACCTCTTTGTTTCCTTTGCCGCTCGGCCAATATTTACCCAAATATTCTACTATTGGTTTGTTCTTCTTTCACGCAGCATCGGAGCAACTGATCGATTTGATTTTTGGCATGGACTAGTTTTAAAAACAAAAGTGACATAGGCTAATTTTCATACTGAAAAACTATAAGGTTCCTATGGGATAGCAAAAAAATCAAAACATCACATGGACGAAGTCGCCTATATCTAGAATAATACATGTGGGTATATCATACTTTTTAAGTAATAATAAACATAAAAATATATTTAGCTAAAGCACTTCTCTAAATGAATAACGTGAAGGACAGAAATGCAAGCTCTCAGTAATCACCCGTGACCACTGGCCAGTTCCAGTCAACTTAGTTTACCGCTAAATATCTATGAAGAGGACCGTGCTCTCTGTGCGAGACTAAAAGAGCAAATCTGCAACGTGCTTCTCGATTATTTCGGAAATGTCACTTGGGAGTTTTGGGTTATTTAGGTATATAACTCTCTGTGACGAGCGCTGCTATAGAGTTTTACAATGGTTAGTAGGTATAGTTCAGAATTCTGGGTATTGTTGATACAATGGCATTGAAAAATATAAAAAAACTTCCTACGTTAAAATTACATGTAAATCTTTTTATAGGTACCTGTTTGTTAATAAACTAAAGAAATAAATTATCTACGTATAAATTACTACGTACTGCACAAGAAATAAAACTGGTTAAATTAGCTTCATGCGTACGATTTTCTATAGTTTAGTTTGAGTCTATAGCACTAAAATCGTTCAAAGGATAAATTAAAAGTCTCTTATAACTTCGAAAAGTTCTAAACTTACGTGATTAATTACCGTTTTTGAAGCTTTAATCAAAATTGATGGTCCTAATTTTGCAATAGGTATCTAATAAAATTCTAATCTTTAGTAAAAGCAATTTTTGCGAACTAAAAGAAACCAAGTATTATTTTTCATAGAACAGATACAATACAAATAACCCCTTTCTAACCGCTATGAGAGTTCCAATTTCCTAAAAATAATTACAGAAACCAAAAAGAAATCTGTTTACAGAATCCACAAGAAATAAATAGCTATTGCTCGATATCAAAGCAATGAGTTAAAAGAACCGAGAAGGGTACCTTATTTTTTATTCTCCTTAGGGGAAAGTATCTTTTATTTTTCGTGGATACCACTCAATTCCCAAAATTAAATTTCTATTTTCTTTCTGCGTAATTAGTCTTTGTCAGTTAAAGTCCATGCCCGAGGGACTGAGTTACTCTATCCCATCTTTATGGAATTGGAGATTATTTTAGATCAATAACAGCTACTGTTTTCTTTAGATTGTTTGTGACAAAAGACGTTTTGGGATTGATATTAGATAAACTATCAAGCGGCGAAAAAGTATGGCATGAATGTTAAATAAGTTAATGATTATTGTGAAGAAGTGAATGGTATTATGGTATGGTGTAAGGCTGAAGCGAAAGCGTGAAGAAGTGTTAAACCATTGTGGGCATGTGGGAGGATGCTGGCCTTACTATCCCGTGGTCGTAAAATCAAATTCCGACCTCGTGTCTATAAGATCTTTGGAACTGTAAATAAACAACTAATAAGCAATGAATGATCGCCAAAAACGTCTTTTTTTTGGAGAGTTTATTAAGAATCGTTCTGTTAATTTTACTTCATGCACATTTAACAAAAAAAAATACATTTTCATTACAAAATCACCCTTCTTAGGTAGCTACGTCATGCAGTGGACTATTTAAAAGTGTGATAAAGTGCAGTACAGTCAAAAAAATTAAAATAGCTATTTAGGTATGTAATTTCAAAGACATAACCATCAATCCTTCTAAAAGTCAAATAAAACTGCGTCGTCAACCATACGACTCCGCTGCTCTCGTACTTACGGGATTTTAAATAATATTACCAACAAGATTAATAGCCTTTATATTCCTTAATCGTTTGATGTTTACTGCGGTTCCGCTTGTGCGGAACAAAATTACTGTTTAATGTTAGGTTTACGTTTAAATGATGCCGCAACAAAATGGAATATCCTTTTGAGTTTTGCGCCCTTGAAGTACCTATTGCCTTTTGGATGTTAAGTATCAAATTAGCGTATTTAATTAATATTTAACATCTAATCTAGTAAAGTTCAACACATTGTACATACTACTAATGTATACTACTACTAGTACTCTACTTACACTATTTTAACTGTTGAAAGTCTACTCCGGGATAAATAAGGTTCTTCCATAGATTACCGAATTTGCCTGAAGATCTAGCATGGTTTTATTGAGTTTCTTAATAAGTACCTACATCTAGGTAAGTAAAAAACAATTAATGTTACGAAATATAATTTCAACAGGAATTGCGAATTCGAATATTTCAAACTTGTTAGATTATTTATTACTTATTTCAATACCATCCATATTGAAATATTACTAAAACACATTTCGACACACTATAATATAGTTTTCAAGCGAAATAAAAGCTTGAAGCTTGAATTGGTCTATACGTTGAAATAAATTATAATCAAATACAATTTAAAAAAAAATACACGTTTACTAATCCTGGATATCATGTTGCAGCAGAGTGCTAGCCAAAACAAGTGGAACGAGCCCAAACACGACACGTCTATCTTGTTTGGTACAGAAGTTCCTATGGCCTCCTTTCGACTCCATCATTAGATCAGCTTCATGGTACCATATTATTGCATTGTCACGCAATATGCATATGCGTGCAAAATTTCAGCTTAATCGGAAACCGGGAAGTTGGTCAAATTTAGCTTGCAAGATTACGCCCGAACTTGCATACTTACATACCTACATAGGTACATACATTGCAATTTAAATAAAAGGTTGTAAAAATGTAATGCCACAGTCAAACATATAGATACACACAAACTCGTCAAACACATCCTCACTTTGGATTGGGGGTTAAAACAAATGTTCTAACTTTAAAAAATTCTTTGTTATTAATTGAACTAATAATATGTATAACCCGTTTTGAAAAGGCTTACATTCTACAAATTATTCTATTCCCATCGATTTCCAAAACAAATTCACGGTTTAGCTATAAATAAGCGGGATAGAGCCGTCGGAAATGCAATTGAAATTTATCGAGCGTAGCAATTACTGGTTAAACTATTTTATCGGCTTGCCGGACAAATAGGAGGTCATTAATATTTGATTTTCAATTGCAGCTTTGTTTGGCTTATCTGCAGCTGTCAATAATGAAAACTGGCACCGGTACATAAAATTGTAGATAGCTGAATGCGTAATGGAATTTGAATTACAAACAGCGACCTTATTGTGTAAGCGTGGCGGATATGGATATCGGGTGTCATTTCACTCGCGTCAACAGATCATGTAAAAGGTTGGTAGTTACTACGAGTATCGACGATATACTCGTAGTACTACCAACAAAATTTTGTATATTTAGTCCATTTATTTCGTTTGTAGTTTTTTCCGTGATTTGACCGACGAGTAGTCGGATTTTTTGTGTTTTTAAGTATAAATGTATAGTTATGACTCAGAGGTACGAGTAGTAGTGTTGTCTGCTCTGTTTTCTTCATTTTACTGCAGTTCCGGCCTTACCTCCTACCTTTTTAACTACTTTTTTGACCATTGCTCGAACGACTTACATGTATAATAACGAGTTTCTGCAAATAGGTATACTAAGCGCCACACTCATCGGTGGATGAGAAGTTAGCCGCAGATGACACTTTGCCGTGATTAGCTAATTATTGCGCATGTGTGCACAATTCCGACACCGCGTAGCGTAGCGTTGAGCACGGGCGTAGGGAGCGCGCGGGAGGCATGAGGTTGGCGGGCGGATGTGCCCCGGCGTCTCGTCTCTCTGGCTTCCGCGTATTTTCGGCTTTTTTTAACTTCCTATCCGCCGATTTGTGTGGCACTTAGTATACAGGTGCTACGAATTTATGAATACATACATTCTACCTCGCTCATATAGTTGTAGGCAATACTGAATTATTACGTGAAATATAAAGAATATAACCCTACCGTAAAACGTTCCGTGATTTCCATTGTTACCATGCTTATGTAATAAGACCCCACATTTTCGATTTACATAGATTTAATCTCTACGTTTATTGGAAATGTTAGATTTCAATAATTTACTACCTACATGTATATTATATTGTAACTTCAGCATATACCTACGTGTGTGTTTTATCGATAGTACTATTTGTATTTGTGTTAAAACATATGCATGCGTATTAATTTTTTCAGCTATCACGAATTCATTTAAATTAATTTATGTTTTATCTACACAAAATACTTGCATCAAGATTTTATACAAAAGTATACCAAGATATTACCTAGGTTTGTCAGTAAGTGCGAAATGTTTGTTTCTTCAGCGAATTTGCAAGTATAAAATTACTCGGTAAGTGGGTACCTTTGTTAACTTGACGTAATCGCGTTTGTAACGCTGAATCCCTGCTGCATTTTACATGAGCCGACAAAGTGTAAGTAGCTATGTAAACCAACAGGGCTTTCCGTACGAATTATCTTTTGAAAAGCTACTTTGTCTAATGTGGTAATGTCGCATCTAATTTCAAGTGGTTGTATTTTGTTGATTTTTTCTAAAACAAACAATTGTTGTACAAAGTAGTTTTAATGAATATATTTCTCAGTTCACATGTTCCTCGCGATTAACACAGTTACTTTAAATGATTAGTACAAACCGTGAAGATATAACTTTTGAATTTTAATCATCAACATCGTCAGTCAGTATCAACAAGTCATTACTGGGTTACAATCCTTACAATCTTTTCTGCCCATTGACTTGACATTTTTCCGTTTGATGTTTCCGCCAAATCTTTTTTCTTAGGGTTCCGTACCGAAAGGGTAAAAATGGGACCCTGTCACTAGACTCCGCTGTCTGTCTGTCACTAGGCTGTATCTCATGACGGTGATAGCTAGAACGTTGCAATTTTCACAGATGATGCCGCTATAACAACTAATACTAAAAACAGAAAAAAGTAGTATTTAAGGAGGGCTCCGATACATCAAACTTGAATTTTCAGCTGTTTTTCGCTCGATATTAATAACGGTGACAGGTAGATTCTTCAAATATTCACAGAATATTTAGTTAAGTAAATATTTACTTCAAAAGTAAATAATTGAATTAAAATAACATAAATATGTAAGGAGGGCTTCCATACTTTACGGAATCCTTCGTGCGCGATTCCGACTCGCATTTGGCCGATTATTTACCCTTTTGGGCTAGTTTCATCCAAGAATGGCCCGAAATGGGTTTGATGACGTCGACTTATCTATCTACGGAACAGTTGCCCGCTGTTGTAAGTCACTAAACCGGCCCTAACAATATCTTGAAAAGTGATTCTGCTTATGTTATTTTTAGGAGCAAATATAGAGATACAAAACAACACGGAAATTTTCATCAGACGAAAGCAAGTTGCAATAAAAAGCAATCTCATAACAAACTATTCAACGCAATGCATCAGTTTTAGTCCATCCAAAAACTAACATTGAGAACTTGCACGTTGTTCCTAGCTCGGCGAGTCAGCTTTACTTTTAGCCCAGAATTCAGGTCACCAATTCAACGGACATGAAACAGGGTGCTCCTTTTATTTGTCTGTTCAATTCACTGTTTGCCTGACAATTTAAATGCAGGTGGGGTCGTTCCGACCCGCGTTTGGTCTGGTATGTAAGCTAGGTGCGTCTATAGACTTTAATGAACATTGCTTATGGAATCTTGGAGTAGATTACATTCGTCTTGCCTCGTTGCCTTAACATAAATTAAAAATGAGTTTCATTGTGGTAGAAGTTTTGATCGTTTGGGTTATTTTGTGACATTAACCTACTTTAGAAACTGTGCACAAGGAAGTAAAATTATGAAATATCATTGCCACAAGCCGTGTAAATGCGAGTACGTACATATTAGCAAGTTAGTACGAGAGTGGGCAGGGGATATTGTGCGTAGAACTGGTGGCTGATGGAGCCGCAAAGTTCTCAATTTAAGTACCGGAAAACGCAGACACCGACAACCAATTAGGTAGACTGACGACTGATTAAGACCGCAGGAACGTGCTGGATGCAAGCCACTTCCAAACCGTCTTATTGGAAGTCTTTAGGGGGACTTACGTGCATCTGTGGACGGCCTACGGCTGATATGATGAATACAATTACTTAAACTTTATTATTATGATGAAATTACAAGTACCTTTCTAAGTAGCTGTATTTTATTAAGTATGCACGTGCTATCACTTTCGATATCGCTTTAGGCATCACTAACTGCTTACTTAAGTATATTTAGATGTCAAAATGAAACAATTACTGTTTCTCCAGCCAAACTTTAGATTCGAATCAAGTTAAACTGAGATAAGTTTGGTTTGATTACAATACAATTGTAATAAAACACCCAAACTAGTGTAACATAAAAAACTCCAAAAGAAATTTACTGTGATGAATTTTTGTAATCACCTTTTGCGAAAAAGGCTATGCACAGCAGTGGACTACTAAAAGGCAGAAGCAGTAGGTACAGCACCAAAAAATGGAGAAGAAACCAAAGAAAAATCTGCATGAATGAACTTTAACTTCATCATGAACTTATAAATTACTAAGATGATATCGCAACCGCAATTTCTCAAGATTTCCCGCCCAAACAAACATATTTTTATAATGTCTGTGTAGTGTGAATTGGATTGTTATTTTGTAGGAGACATAAATCAAACTTAACGTCGAAAAAATGATATATTTGCCGATAAAACGACACTCCTGAATACATTTTGGGGTCCCCTTGACGTCGTCGGAGAATTTATACGAGAAATGTTCGGAGCATGTACCAATTCTTCGAACAGTAAGCATTGTGGTGGAATTATCTCTGCAGTAGGTAAGTACATGACATAAAAATACTATGATAAACATTAAAGAAAATTGAAAAATTGGACAATGGAAACTTGCGTAATTACGACAGATGTGTCACTCCCGCATTCTTAAATAGTAATAACAGTGATACTACTATAGTTTCGTCCGCGTTTGGAGATCTTTCACAAAGAGTACTAGATACTAGCACGAGGGTGTAAGAATACCTGAGTAACACCTGTGTCGTGTTTCAATTGAAATGTGTTGAATGAGCAGAATTATCCTACCCTAAGATCAAAATTGTAGTTAGTACTGAAAGAGCTTCATCGGTGACGTAGATTGGCGATCTGATTAAAACCACATAAAAACACTAGATGTAAACCGCTACCTGTAGGGTCTTACTAAAAATCAATAGGAGAGGCATATTATAACTCTCTCTATATCTCTGTCTATATGTTTTATTGTATTTCTTATGAATGAAATGATGTTTGTAATGTTCATATTCATAGTTGGCTTTGCCATTTAGATGATCAAATATGAAATTAGTCTACTTATACCTAATATTAGATAGACCGGCAGCTGTAGTGTTGAAAACCCCCAAGTCTATAAACATTATAATGACGTTGTTAACCTTTGGACTGTCAAAGTTTCCAATACTTGACCAGCATTACCGGACGCCAACAATGTCTGTATTAAGTAGTCGTTAATAATCGGCCAAGTAGGAGTCGGACTCGTGCACGGAGGGTTCCGTACTGTATGGGAGCCCCATTCCCCTTGCCGTTATTAATAGCGAGCAAAAATCTCCTAAAAATCACGTTTGTCGTATGGGAGCACCCCTAAAATATTTATTTTATTTTATTTTTAGTATTTGTTGTTATGGCGGCAACAGAAATACACCATCTGTGAAAATTTGTTGTTATAGCGGCAACAGAAACACATCATTTGTGAAAATTTCAGCTTTCTAGCTATAACGGTTCATGAGATACAGCCTGGAGACAGACGGACGGACAGACGGACAGCGGAGCCTTAGTAATAGGGTCCCGTTTTTACCCTTTGGATACGGAACCCTAAAAACCGGGGTCCATAACATAAAATTAAGGCATAGATGGCGCTCAATAAAGTTAAAGAGACCAAGCTCATTTTTAATGTAAGCGGCTTCCCATCAATTTTATTAGAAATCTGTAAATAGATGTGCACGTCTTTGAATGATGATAATAATATTCATAATGTAAGCTATTTATACAGCTTTCAAAATAAATGCAAAAGTGCTTGTACCAAAATATCCCACTAATCAAGATTTAGCGCAGGCATTTAATTTTTACTTCGCCCAACTAAATCTGAGCCATGTTTAGATAATCGCCTCGTTAGTCTCCGGGATTATATTGCTTTATTTAACATCGCTGCTGGCACACAACTTTTGATATACAAACTCTACGCATAAACGTAGATTGCAGACCTCACTATGACTAGCTCTAAGTGGCTTCAGAATTGAAATAAGCATTTGAAAGGCTAGTTATTATTAAATTCGTCATTAGCATCAGAGTTAATTCATGTACAAAAATAGACATTAAATTTAAGTTATAGTTATCAATAACTTTAATTTAAATACTCAAGCATATCAATCTCAAACCATTATTCTACAAACCATTACAAACCATTATTCTACAATTATTCATTCACAAAGCCGCTAGAATAATCTACGCTATAACTTTCCCGTACTTCAATCCATACATCCACCAGCCAAAGGAAGTCCACTGCTGGACACGGGCCTCAACTATGGATCTCTAATAAGACCGGTTGGTAGCGGCTTGCATCCAGCGCGATCCTAAAGCTCCCGCAATTCCAGTACTTAGTTCAAAAGTTTCTGCTTCATGAATTTCATCGAACGAACTTCATCGTCTCAAGTTAGGTTTTTAGCTAATGTTCAAATCAGCATCTGAATTTTAATTTCATTTTATACGTCTTACAAAAATAGACTTTGAATAATATATAAAATGATCAAGCATATCAATCTCAAACCAATATTCTACATTCACAAACCTATTAGAATAGTGTGCGATATCACTTGTCCCGCATTTAATGCTATATTTTCCGCTAGGAGTGACAAAGTTCGCGCCAAGACAGCGTTTTTAGTTAATTGACGAATCAAAATCTGCATTTTAGTCGGTTTTCGCATACGGTGGACGAAATTAGACTTTCAATTTAGAGTTAAGTTATCAAGCATATCTCAAACCAATATTCTACATTCACAAAGCTGCTAGAATACTCTGCGCTATCACTTTTCCCGTACTTAGTGCAAAAGTTTCCGCTTCGAGCGACGGAGTTTGCGCCAAGGCAGCGTTTCCTGGCTAATTAACGAATCAGTATCTGCATTGTCGGTTGCATCTTGCGCTCGGTTGGACGGAATAAACTTCGAATTTTGGCTGGCCGGGATAATTAGTTTGTTGCAATAAGGTTTTATTTTATTTAACGTGTTAAGATTTTTGTCAATATTTTTTGAATGACGTGGCGTATTTCCAACAAAACTACTCTGATTTCGTAAATTATTAGTTTACTTAATATTTTAGTTACCTTTTTTTTGTTCCGCTTGTACTTCCCATACACATATGACATAAGTCGGAGACATTGTCAAGCTGAACATGTGCTTATGCGGTTTTCTGTTTTATTAATAACTAGCAACCCGCCCCGGCTTTGCACTGGTGTATTATACCTATAAACCTTTCTCTTGAATCACTCCATTTATTTAAAAAAACTACATCACAATCCGTTGCTCAGTTTTAAAGATATAAGCATACATGGGGACAGACAGAGGGAAGCGACTTTGTTTTATACTATGTAGTGATAGGCCAATTAGATTGCCTTATGCAAGTGTTACATAATGTGTGAGCATAAATATGACATGAATACATATAACAAATAGTATAAAATATAATATATTAGTTAACTAAAGTAAGTACTTAAGTAATTTGTATAGGCCGGGTGGCTAGCCCCGGTGTCAGAGTTTTTAGGCCGCCTGAAATGGCTAAACGGTTAAAACAACCGGGGCTTACAATTTAACATGTCATCCGAACCACGGTAGCGCTCAGTTAGAAAATGCCACCCGCGGTCACCCATCCAAATACTGACCGTGCGGAACGTTGCTTGATTTCGGTGATCGCTGACAAACACCTATTAGTTAACTTATTAGTTTTATATCAAATATGTAATTAGTTTTTTTTATATTGTGATTAAAACAATCTTAGCTAAAATTGCTTAATATTACTAAAAATAAAGGTTGCAAACCAAGCAATAAAAATCATTAAAACAAGAAATATTTCAGCATGAACATGGCGATGATTGTGTAAAAACTGAAATACTAAACGAAATTATGTTGATACTGGTGATACAAAGAGGTCAAAACTCCCAGCGATGGAAAATCAACACAATGAAGAGAGATATAAATTAAATATTATCATTTTGTCGCTTTATTTGAAGAAACAATTCAATTTTGATTGCAAATCTGGCAGCCAGATCTATTGTTTATTCAATGTTTTCATTGAACAATGCGTCAAAGTATAATTAGATTGGCCGTTTACGTTTCCTCTCATTTCCAAGAAACAATTGGCAAATGAATCAATGCAATTGTTTTTAACTGCCAAATAAAACAAAAGAAAACAACAGGGCTCCGATTCAGCTACTAAACTCGAAACTGAACTGGATTATTAATGAAACTGATACTATCTAATTTTTAGGGTTCCGTACCCAAAGGGTAAAACGGGACCCTATTACTAAGACTCCGATGTCCGTCTGTCCGTCTGTCGGTCTGTCTGTCACCGGGCTGTATCTCATGAACTGCTACAGCTAGAAAGCTGAAATTTTCACAGATGATGTATTTCTGCTGCCGCTATAACAACAAATACTAAAAACAGAATAAAATTAAACATTAAGGGGGGCTCCCATACAACAAAGCTGATTTTGTAGCCGTTTTCCGCTCTATTTTAATAACCGTAACAGGTAGATGCTTAAAATTTTCACAGAATATTTAGCTGCATGTTTACTTAAATGATAAATAATAAAATTAAAATTAAATAAATATTTAAGGGGGGCTCCCATACAGTACGAAACCCTCCGTGTGCGAGTCCGACTCGTACTTGGCCGATTATATTATTACTTTAGGAAAGCTGACACGAAACATTCCAGGTACGTTTGATGACGTAAAAGCGTGTAGTGGTTTGACAGTTCAGTTACCCCTTAAATTGGCATTGTCATACGGGTAGTACATTGACTTTGCAAAATTGTACAGACTGATTTTGATTAAAAGTTGTACCATTATTGCTTGCATACTATGGTTACGTTATTTTTTGGTAGTAATAAAAAACCCATATGGCTAAAATTCAAACAGCTTTGCTAAACGTCAAGATGCCTCCGAAGAAGCCGGCTGCGCATGCGCCACGGGTAACTTTATTTTATGTTTTAGTGATATTTTGTGTGGTTTTAATGGCTGAAGAGCTCTATAAATTTTGCTAACATTATAAATAATAACACTGAGTAGTTTCCGTTTGAATAAATTGCATTACAATCATGTTTTGTCTCTGAAGATTTGAATGGACTACGGGTATCCCGTTGCCAAGAGAGCTATAAGTAAGCTTTGTCATACCCGTAGTACATTGCCAATTATGTTAGAGATTACACTAATTTTTTTTTTTTTTTATGGGTAAATTATATTTTTGTGAATGTATAGCATTCTTTTAATTCGTTTGCTTCAGTCCTAGAACCTGACCCGTTTGCACAAGATTTTGGCTTTAGTTCCTGTAGAAAATGCTTGCTTCGGTAATATTTCTGCTACTGACTTCAAGCTTGATTGCATTCCACCCACACCTACATAATTATTGTCAGCTCCGATCCACCATCTTTGGAATACTCTTTTGTACGCCTAAATCTTCTGCAAACTGACTCTGATAATGATTCCGATCAGACTAGCCTTGGCCATATACCACTAACACCAACATTCAAAGAAGTTTTTCCTTCTCCTTAAACTAACAATTACGATGCTATAGGTACCTCTATCGATATAACTATATCGAACCCCAAAAGCTTCTATGAATTTCAACACCAAATCTATGTAATAAATTGGAATTCTGTGTAAGTAAAAAAAATACAGGTACAAAATGTTTCATTCGTGTCATGGCAATGTCATACCTGTAGTACATACATTAGGATAGGTAATTTGTGTTGTAGTTGGCAATGGCATACCTGTAGTACATGCGTTTTTGCGGAAATTACAAATGCAGGATTTTTTTTTCTTTTATTTATGACCTCTTTGGACTACAACTAAACGAGATAAAACACAATAAAAACATATTTCAGAGAAAAAACTATATGTTAATTACAGGGTTTAACTGCAAAAAAAAAAACGACGAAAAATTTAGTTCCGTTTTCAGAAAAATTCAGCTGAATTGGGCAGTCGACATGAAACTGAATTGAAACGTGCATAAACTTTAATACGTATTATTGTTGTGCGAAATCTATCAAGCAACGTTACATTTGATTACGTAAAAACGTGTGATGCTTTGATATGCTCCAAGCCGGATAAACGTATAAAGTTCAGTTCAGATTCGTCTCATCTTGGCGGAATTGGCCCGTTCTCCGCTGTAGAACTAAATAGCTTTTAAAATGGAACAAAATGGAGAACGAGTGGAAAATTTAAAAAAGGAACGGGTGGTGTTGGCCGATCTATCTCCCGATTGCGGGTGTAGTTTAATGTTAGTAGCCAATCCCGTATCAGCGCCTTGCCTTCGAGAGCAAAGTTAGTCATTAACTTGGCGTAAGTTCGTTTTCTCGCTCTGAGTCGGTTTCAGAAAGAATATAGGTAAAGATAAGCCAATAACTTGGTGCTAAAGGCCCAATTATGAAGGCGCCATCGTAAATTTATATTAAAAAAATATAATAATATAATTCTCTCTATCGAATGCCTAAAGTGAAAAATAAACAGAAATATGCTAATTAGCTATCATAATTACAATGGAGCCTTCATAATTGGGCCTTAAGTGTAATGTAACTAACTAAAAACGTTACACAAGGTGTCATCTAATATAGACATTGACCAGTGGATTGGCAAGTTAAAATGGCAGTGGACAGGGAATAAGTACAGTGAGCTGTAAACCATGGGATAGCAAAGTTTTCTTACAGAAACAACTTACAGGCAAGCGCAGCGTAGGATCTTCACCGACAAGGGCAGATGACTTCATTGCTGCAAGCTGATTTGACTGCAAGAGATCTATGTTGGACAATAGTTCATACCCACGGAGCACGAATAATGATTTATTACAATACACTCTTTCAACCAACTCTTCATTCAAGTATATTAAATACCGGGTAAAGAAGTCCTTTTTAGGGTTCCGTACCCAAAGGGTAAAAGCGGGACCCTATTACTAAGACTCCGATGTCCGTCTGTCCGTCTGTCTGTCACCAAGCTATATCTCATGAACTGTGATAGCTGATATGTGCGCAAGTCCGACTCGCACTTGGCCTATTTTTTTAGCCTATCTTTATGCGCTCATACATCACTACATTCTTTAAAGTATGTTTTGTAAACACGCATTTTGCGATATACAAGTATTTGCTGCACTTAAGCGCCTTACGCGCCAGGATTACGCAGACGGTCGTCAAATACTTGATTCGTCAATTTCTTTACTCGTCAAATCTATATTTGCCATATTCGCGACAAATCAAATCCTTAATTTGTCAAATAAGAGACCGATCAAAACCTATGCTTGTTAAATACTCAATTCGTCAAATTCTTATTTTAACAACACTTTATTCGTCAAATGAGCTTTTTGTCAAGCTCGCTCTAATACAGTCAAGCTAAAAATAAAATCATAAGAGTCATAGAAATATAAAGCCTAAAGGTACCTAAAGAGAAAGCCTAATACCAGATTTCTATAAATAACTGTTCTGTGGGCTCAAACACAAGTCTCGGTCCCAGCTGCGTTTCAAAATGAGCAAAATGGGATAATGAGACCCGGCTTCCGTTCGAGACTGACGTTCGAAAAAATGTTTAACAAAATACGCTCACTTTTCCCGCACCCTTATTATGAAAACCTTATTAGATGCGGAGGTGAAAGAGCACGGTTGTTTGCGTTACGTGAGCGTGTAAAGTGTGAAAAGGAAAATATTTCTTCTCGTGGTAACACTGGCTGTTCTCGTTTAGCACGCAGTCATAATCTGACGTTATCCTTATCTTCTTTAGCGCGCTGTTGGAAGACTTAACGACTGATACAGCTTTTTAGATATAAGATTTGTAGTTTTAGATAGATGTAATATATGTATATACAGGGTTATTTCTATTCAATTAGCATTTGAGCAATTAGCATTGAGTTTTGACAAAAGTCGCAGAACAAAAGTTGTTAGTTTTGATGTACAGAATAAGCCCCTAAAAGGATGCTAATTGATTAGGAATAACCCTGTGTATAATACATTTTTTCAACGCGTACTAGAACATCATCGGATAAGGTAGCCTAAATTCCCAATTTTATTTACAGTCTATTATCACTTAGTACCATGAAGTAATACAACTAAAAACCTTTCTACAAATAATCACCTTGTATTGTATTATTAAAAATAAAAATAAGTTAATCATTAAAGTGCTTTACTATTTAAAAATAGCACATTCTAATTATTTTTCGCAAAAAATGGCAAAACCGCCATCCATCGTGTACAAAATTCGAATATTTCGCTCGAATTGTTTACATTATTGTTGATTTTTCAAAAACAGCTCAGCAGATTTCTGTACAATTTAAATGGGACCACTTCGGGAGTATACCCTTTAGAACTAAAAAAGGATTTTTCGATTCGGTTTACAATTGGCAGAATTATCGAAGAATATATAGAACCTTCTCCTTTTTGAAAGCCGGTTAAAATAAAAATAATATATGACAGCTTAGTGAATCGGTTGTGTTGAAAAGAAATTGACAGCAGACGAAATATCGTTGAAACTTTCAATAATTCACAAGTCACAACCTTATTTCTCGAATTAATCGAGTGGAGACCACGTACCGGCAAGCGCAGGGTAGGACGTCCACCTACGAGGTGGACCGATTATCTCTTCAAGACCGCAGGATTACGCTGGATGCGAGCCGCTTCCAACCAGTCACAAGTGGACGTCATTTCGCTGATGGATGAACCTTTTTCAAATACAATGAGAAATAAGTCCTAAAACTTTAAAAAAGTCTACTTTCTCAGGATAATATTATTCTTTCCCAAAGATACCGAAGGTTTCCGGACAGAGTAAGATTCTTTGCACAGATAAGCGTATTTATCTTATGTCTTGGTACTTTAGGGAGCCATGTTGTCCCAGGTAATCCTAGTTTGGGATGGCAACTCCAATATTTACTTTGGTAGTAACCTATTTTCGGATTTTGCGAATACATAATTTGGGTCAAACTAGTTTTAGCGTGTTTTGTGTAAAAAGGAAACATTGGAATATGTGTTACATTTTCAACTATAAATATTCAAACTCGTTAGAATTTTTTGTGGTGGTTGGTATTTTTAATTTATCGAATTTCCGATCCTGAAACCTGATCTTGGTATGGATAGCATATTAAATTGAAGGCCATGGTTGTAACAATTGTGTAACCATTTTTTAAGTATCAGTACCAATTCAACTTTACTAACTAGTGATACTCATTGAGTCAGTGAGTCATTTATAAGATTTTCTGTATCTTAAGAGCCCTTTAACAATTTGGAACAAATCATAGATTTAGGTATCTAAGCTACATTGGGTACATTGGAATTCATGCAGGACTTGCGAGAATTCTAATCCCATATTCAAAACTAATTCTTAAAACTGACCTGATAAAATACAAAAAGAATTGAATAACTATTTTTCGCAAAAAAAACGCAATACCGACTTCCATCGTGTACAGAATTCAAATGGTTTGCACGAATCCATGTGACATCCATGTATATTATTGTTGATGCATCAAAATCGGCTCAACCGATTTCGATAAAAATTAAATAGGACCACCTTGGAAATACACTCTTTCGAACTAAAAAAGTTTTTTTTTTTTAAATCGGTTCACAATTGGCGAAAAATCGATGAACATACCAAAAAAAAAAAACATACAGTCGAACATAGTACCTCTTCCTTTTTGGAAGTCGGTAAAAACGAACTCTATAGATACACCTCGCATCAGCCGAGTCACAAACAAGATAACATGGTAATCAATCAGGGGACGAAAACGTCGTTCGCAATTAATCAAGCGACGCCGTGAACCGACAGCGCAGTCGCCTCCCGGAACTGAAAAAAAATTACAAAACTAGAAATGACGTGGTGTACTGTGACGTCACAAAACTAATTTTGTTACTGGTAAATTTATTTATTTATTTAAATTTATAATTATATATTTTATCCGCGTTTGATCACATCAAACAGATGATTTCAAATATAATGTTTTGGCAGAAAAATTACAAGTACCCTAACTAACTTTTCCAATTTTTTCACAGTTCTTCCTACTAAACGTTTTGATACTACGTTTAGGTTCGTTAAGATAGAGTTTGGAATAGTGTCAGCTTCTTATCTTATAAATATAATCAGTCTGTCTGTCACCAAGCTGTATCTCATGAACTGTGATAGCTGATATGTGCGCAAGTCCGACTCGCACTTGGCCTATTTTTTTAGATCTTTATGCGCTCATACATCACTACATTCTTTAAAGTATGTTTTGTAAACACGCAATTTGCGATATACAAGTATATGCTGCACTTAAGCGCCTTACACGCCAGGATTACGCAGATGGTCGTCAAATACTTGATTCGTCAAAATTCTATACTCGTCAAACCTATATTTGCCTAATTCGAAAAACATCAAATCCTTAATTTGTCAAATACGAGACTGATCAAAACGTACATATACGATGGTGGATATTTTGCAAGTGAACCATCGATTTTTAACATTTAATTATTATACCATCTAGCGGGTTGCTGATCAAGAGCAGGCTGATTCGAGATAGAGCAAAAAATGTTACATGTGCTTGGAATTGACAATATAATTAACTAGAAGATCATGATTACATTGTTTAATAATTTACAGTGAAAAAACTACCGTTAAAGGCATAAAAAATAACGTGAAAAATAAAGTAGGATTCACACCTAATGAATATTAAACCCAGAACTAGCTCCGTCTGCTATTAGAACAGAAATAAATAGCACATGTTATACGTCCAGCCTCAGCACTGTACCGTTAAAAATTTACGAGACTAAACCGGACAGCATGTGCCCTGACGTCATTGCACTTAAAAGGTGCAGAAAATAAGTCAGATGTTAAATTTTGCGCCGCTTGTGGCATTATTAGTATCGTAGTTCCACCTTGCACAACATATAAGATAATTTTACATTATTAAAATAAAATAAAACGTAAGTGTGTATTTCATTTCTAAGCTTTTTAACTGACTTCCAAAAAGGAGGAGGTTCGTCTGTTTGTATTTTTTTTTTTTGAGTATGTTCATCGATAATTTCGCCGATTGTGAACCGTATCAAAAAAATCTTTTTTAGTTCGAAAGGGTATATAAGCTTTAGTAAGCTAGAGCTTAGATATAAATTGATTTCATGATTATTGATGATACTTTTCAATTAAAGCTAAATATTTGTACAAGTTATTTAGTGGTGTGAAAATCATAAATTATTAGACCAAAACTGTGCTGTAAAGTGCCTAATACATGCTTTTTAACTGGTCCTGCTAGATAAAGGGCCTCTCCTTATCAATACCTAAGTGATTTTAGTCTCACGCCGACGTCACGCGCACCGTTGGTGCTGATGGCCGAATTTCGCTCTCGGTGCCGACCATCGTGCGCGCTGATAGCTACGCGTCATTCAAAAACGCTGCCTAGAAGTTCATATATATCTCGGCCATTCAGCGCCGACGGTACGCGTGCCGTCGGCGTAAGCCTAAAATCAGCCTAAGTGAATAGTCCACAGTTGATGTGACCATCGAGCAAGAAATGGACGATAATAATTTATATTCGTATATTTAATTTATATTGGGATATTTCAATCATGTTTTGGGTGTCTATGTGTGCGTGTATGTTTGTGTGTTTTGCAGTTAAATTGAGAAAGTCAACTTCTGTCATAAATAAAAGTAATATATTTTAGTCAAATTTTTAGTTAAAAAATTTAGTGTAAAACATATAACACTAGAAGGTATGCGATGACTAAAATTGGAAAATAATAGGAAACAGTTTGAGATTTATGCATATTATGTGACTTTATACAATAAGAACAAAAACGACCCAGATAAGTCTCTGCAAGTCATCTACCATCCTCTTTTAGGGCACCATAACGCGACTCGACGAAATTGCAATTTTTCACGTAAAACGCTCGACAAACGACCTCTCGCATACGCTCGCAAACTTTTGATTGATGTCCCTAACATTACTCCAACACAAGTTCATAAGCAAAGTTGATTAGCCGTATTACATCACACAATTATCCACCCCCAATTTCGCATAAAACATCGGCCTAAATCTATGTAAGGATGGCGCAAACTTTGCCTTTAGATGGCTTGAGATTCTGACAGAGCTAATGAGAGTGTTTGTTAACGCAGTTGATTATCAAGCTTATATGTATTATGTAGCACAATCTTTGGTACTGTGTTTTTTTTTTGCTTCTCCTTAAATATCGCTAATTTATCCAGGCTAATAGTAGTCTATGACATTCCCCGAAATAAAACTATGACCATGCTAATAATCAGCTAAGAGCGAGTTGGACTCGCCCACAAAGTGTTCCGTACCGTATAGAAGCCCCCTTAATATATTTTATCATAATTTAATTATTCATTTTTGAAAGAACATACAACTTATTATTCTGTGAATATTTTAAACATCTACCTGTCACCGTTATTAACAACGAGCGAAAAACGCTAAAAAAAAACAGATTTGTAGATCCGAGCCTCCCTTGTTATTTTTTCTGTTTTCAGTATTTGTTGTTATAGCGGCAAGAAAAATACGTCATTTGTGAAAATTTCAACTTTCTATCTATCACGGTTCATGAGATACAGCCTGGTGACAGACAGACGGACAGCGGGGTCTTAGTAATAGGGTCGCGTTTTTAACCTATGGGTACGGAACCCTAAAAAAATGAAGTTGTTTCCACCCTCTGCTGCCGCGTGAAAGAGTAGCAAACAAGCCAACAAACATTTCCGGTTTTATAATAATCAGTAAGGAATTTTGCTAAAGGACATGTAATATTAGACTAGAGATTTGTCCATTTTGAAAATAATCAGTTAGAATTAAATTATAACTAAGACCGATTGAAGATAGATCAGTTAATGTAGTGGTATAACTTTTTTATAGCGGGAAATATCGTTAGTTTCATTCAAAGTATTGCTGTGCTAACTTGAGAAGTCATAATTCAAGCTGAAGTTCATACAGGTATAGACGAGTTCTTACCTTAATACCATAGCGTGATAACATATTTAAGGTGGCACTAATCTGCAATGGATATTGGAGGTAGAAGGCAAGCGTTGTGATTGTCTTGTAATTTATTATTAGAAGAAAAATAAATATAATATCTGTTCTCGGCCTACACGCAACAAGCCAAGCCAAGCTACTTAAAAATCTTAAATTTATATTTGTACTTCATTGCTGACATAAACTTCAAGTAACTGTCATTTAACAATTTATTCTGACTAAACATTAGAATAAATAGCTTTAGCTCATCCAAACATTGCGGTAATAAATTTAGAGAAAACCATTTTAGGCACCAACAAAGCTTTAGCCCTGAATGCCACGCCAAACAAAATTAGGGCTCTACTTTCAATAAAATGTTAGAAAGAGGTCTAATGACGCTAGTCAGTCCAAAGACGGGCTATTTGACTGAAACAAACCCAATTACGTAGTTTTATTTCAGCAAAAGAGATGAGGCGAAGAAAATAAGTACTTTCGGTACGTTTTCTTTCAAGGGGTTGGCGTGTTAAGGACTTTTCAAGTACGAATTGAAAAGATTTTAGAGGTTTTTCTTATGAAAACATTTTAAGAAAATTAATTACACTTATTTGATCAGTATTTTTGTAAATGAAAGGTAAATCATACGATTGAGCTAATGTTCTCTAAATTATTTGTAGGCTAAGAGGTATACGTTTATGCTTTTGCATTTCATTTTTTTTATATTAGGTTAGAAGGAGTTAGGACGGTTAGGACTTATAGATTGTTATTGCTGTGGAGAGTTAATATGACTGCAGTTCAACTACAATTAAAATATTAATCAAAAATATATTCTTTAGTAAGGACATTTGAATACATGAAGGTCTTTCGATTTTATGGAGTTAGAGATTTTAACGAAGTAGAGACAAACTTTGCGAATATTGCGAAAGGAGCAATACTTGTGAAATTGGAAAATAAGTAGCATAATACATGCAATATGCATACTTTTAACACACAAAATATTTTTCTCATGTTTTCTGAAAATATTTTATAACTGAGATACATTAATGTGCAAAAATAATTTCATGAACGAGAAGATTACATTATAGAAAATATATGATATGAAAACTTAAAGCTTTATTAATCTGTAATGTCTTTAGATAACTTACATCAAGCCAAGAAAAACCTATATTAGTTCCCGTGCAAGCTATTAACTTTGCACGTAGGAACCGAGCGCTCCGTTCAAAGAAATTACTAGATAATTTGTTCTGGGACGCCATAAATCTTAGGCAATACGCTGAGAGCAACACCGGGAAGTCTATAGGGGAAATTGTAGGACGTGTAGCACAGAAGATTAACCTAGACTGGGGCATATTAAGCTTTAGTAGATTTTTCGAGAAGGGATTCCAGTTAATATCCTCGCGTTTTAGTTGCGCAGTTTAATTTCATGTATGTTTTATAACAGAGAACATTCGGGATGTGTTTGGGAGAAATTGGACGTGTAGCACAGAAATAGAAGAAATAATAGAGAGATGGCGAGACATAGTAAGGCGTATTGCATCTGCCCTACCAATAATAATACCTAATGCGTGATCAAGAAGGACACAGCGATCAAGAAACAGTAGCACAGAAAATTTACTTAAACTGAGGCTTATTAGGCTTTCGTATCATTTTCGAGAAAGGATGTGAAATCCTTCCGTTTTAGTTACATTTTCGCGGTGTAATTTATTTAATATACTCTTAGTTTGCTTTCTATGTATTGCTGTATTTGTTTGCTTGCCTATCTTGTACAAGTATACTGCGCCGGCCTTTCCATACGTAGTCTATTGCCGAATAAAGACCTACCCACGGAAAGCGATTATTCCATCTATGCTCGTCCATTGTGGGTTGGTGAAGTGTTCATTTTAAGCCATCGAGCTTATACAAAAGTGTGCCAGTTCCTTCACTAAGTTTTCTGCACTTAAAAATGTTGTGTAAGTCATACGTTTCTTTTCATTTGTATAGGCCGCGCCACACAAGTTGGCGGATGTGAAGTAAGCTACAAGCTGCGCAATATCCAATCCAGACTGAAGCTCACATAAAGCCGCACGTTGATTGGCCATTGCGCAGCTTGTAGCTAACTTCACATCCGCTTCACATCAACTTCACATCAACTTGTGTGGCGCGGCCTATACAGGACATTACGTAAGTATTTATTTAAACTCTTAAATCTAAGTTTTTTTACAATATATAACATTAAAATATATATACTACAAAAAACCTAAACCTAGAATGCTGCCGGCAGCGTGACGGGGCCCAAGCAATATTTTTAATCATAATAATATCGTCGCTGGAAAGGAAAAAAATAAAAAAAATCTGACCGTGCTGCATCCGAAGACTGATTGCGCTGAAAGTTGCTTAACTTCGATGATCGTTAACAAACACCTAGTCAAACTACGCTATGTGCGCTACAAAGTATTCACTAATAATTATCTTGCGCTAGACGAAATCGATCAAACTACGCTTATTTTTAGTAGTTTTGTTGAGAAGTTCACCCTCAAGGTAGACAGGTACTTAAGTAGATAAAGTTTCGATAAAAGATCCAGTTGAAACAAATAACTAATTTAATTTTAAAGGAGTTAAAGATAGTACTATGAATGAACGAGAGAATCGTGTACTTTGGCCAATTAGTGCAGCTGAACAGCGTGAAAACGGAATGAACGGTCTATTACGAGTATCTCTTAATATTTAATTGCGGTCTTAATTACCAGGTGTAAACAAAAAGTTGCAGAATGGTTTACTATTCTTCGTGAAGAATGGTTTACTGGTACACTATTCCTGTACCTTTAAGTACACGATAAGTTACTTTACTATAGGTATAATATAATAGTAGGTAGGTAAATGCTTTTTCTTGCTTGTTTTTTTGTTTCAAGTAAAACTTGGCGTATAAAATCTTCGAAACAAAATTTCTGTTTGCGCAATTTCATCGTAACATGTACCTATAATGTCGTTTAATGTATTAGAGAAAAGATTATTTAGATCTGTTTTGATTTGACATAATTAATCTAAAAAATCGGCCTAGTGCGAGTCGGACTCGCGCACGAAGGGTTCCGTACCGTATGGGAGCCCCATTCCTCTTGCCGTTATTAATAGCGAGCAAAAAACTCCCAAAAATCAAGTTTTTTGTATGGGAGCCCCCCTTAAATATTTATTTTATTATGTTTTTAGTATTTGTTGTTATAGCGGCAACAGAAATACATCATCTGTGAAAATTTCAGTTGCCTAGCTATCATGGTTCATGAGAAACAGCCCGGTGACAGCCAGACAGACAGACGGACATCGAAGTCCTAGTAATAGGGTCCCGTTTTTACCCTTTAGGTACGGAACCCTAAAAAGCAGCTATTTTAATTTTTTGTGCCTTATTCAAAATAATTAAGAAATAATATCTACAATTTGCGTGTAATATGTTGTGATCTCAGACCAAATAAAAAAAATGAAATAATTTTGTGAGCAAACAAGTGAGGCCGGCCTCGTCGTGTACAGACACAATTACACATACATGCACGTACAACGAAACTACGCTTTGGTTTGTCAGTCGAACTATGGCGGCGCAACACCAACGCACTCACCACATGTATAAAAAACCGGCCGAACTTATCTGTTCAGGACTTTCTGTCTTGATTTTTTTATTTGGTCTGAGGTTGTGATAAACAAATATTTGCACAGAGCTATTACAACCAGAGGAATAATGTGGTCGATCGAGAAAATCTGAAGGAGATGCATTGATTTAACATGCCATGAGTTAGAACGAGACATGAAAAATATCTCGATTCAGTAGCTGTTGTCGTGTTTTTCTCCCAATTGTGTCAAATTTCAATTCATTTTTGACAAATTTGACAACTCTGGGCAAGATTTTCCATACATTTTTGTGGTTGAGAATTGCCTCAAGTGACAACAGCGCAATCTCTCTGTAGCTCTGTGCATATTTGTAAATGTGCGAGGGGGACAGCTGTGGCTTGTTGAAATGCCATTAAATTTAAAAATACGACTGCACTATCCATCAAAACCAGCTTAACTTATACATAGGTTTAAACAGCCTGTGCCAACATTTACAAAGTCGTATCTACACTTATCGAGTTTCGGTGCTTGATACAATGAAATCCTAGACTTCGAGTCCAGAACAAAATCTCAAACGTACCATTATTAGGCCAGTCGGAAAATACAAGAGGCTTACTTCAGCTTCGTGTCACAGTGTCTACACGGAACACTGACCTGTAGAGATAATACGCAAGAACAGGTCGATATGAACAATTAATGTTCATATCGACCATGATCATAATTATTGGGATTTTGAATCATTTTTTGTGATACATGAAAAAATCATTTGTAAGTTTCCATTTAAATCTTTTTTTATTTTTCCATTAAATTATAAAGTTATACAACAATAAAAATGGACTCGAATGATTGTGTGCAACATTGTCACGTCACACGCTCGTTCGAGTTAATTTTTTAATGTGGTAGAACTTTGTGGAGTGGGTAGTTTACCTCGTACTGTAGCAGTGGTGCTCCGCAAAATTTATGTTTTAAAATTAGAAATAATGACGCAGAAAGTTAGTGAAAGTGTGATACGCCAACTGCAGGACACAATAGTGCAAATGGCAGTAAAGATAGACCTCGTCGAGAAGAAACTCGGTGAGCAAACCTCTGTAATTACTGGACTTGTTGAGACGATTAATCTATTGAGATTAGAAAAAGCGGGTACCACTCCACTACCCACATCTAAAAACGATACTTACGTCGTACCTTCGACAACGCAGCAGCGGCCCGTGCGCCAAGCGAGACTCAACGCGAAAACAGCGAATATAACTAATATGGCAACCGCTGTTAAGAAGGCAAGCGATGTATCTGCAAAAAACGCACGCACATTGACTGGTACTACAACACCGAAAACCGCCGAGTCAAGCCGAACCGAGGCGAATGCCAGCCCCTCCACTACAGCGCCGACTAAACCTGCGGGTGGATCTCTGAATGCTGTGGCAATAAAATCTTCGCCCGCCTCTAATGCTAATAATGAGCCTACAATGGAAATAAAAAGCAATATAGGCAGCGAATGGAAACAAGTGTCTTATAGAAGACGTAAGACTAATTCAAAGCCGATCGTAATTGGTACAGGAAAAGCTGACAGCGAACTGCAAACCACCGAGAAACTACTATACGTACAGGCCTGGTCTTTTAAGCCGGAGACTACAACACAAAATGTGTTGAACTATATTAATAAATCTGTGACAATTTGCGATAGATACACTGTCGTAAAAAGAGATATAATGACTGACAAACATGCGGCATTTGTAATCGGTTTTGCGGAAAGCTTGTTTGACAAAATCTGCACACCTACATCGTGGCCGCCTGGAGTTAAAGTCACGCAGTGGTTTCAGAGAAGCACTGGCAGGGCAGCGCGAGGGGCGCGCCCCGCCGGCAATCCTGCCGTCGCCGCCACCGCTACAACAGCTGGAACGCACGAGCAATAATACTCGGAATGATTCATACAATGCGCCCGCGCCAAACGTAAACAAACGTGAATGCTGCAACGGACGATACGCAGTCCAGTCGCAATCGGTCGCCGCCGCACAACAAACTATTGTAATTTGCCAGCAGAATATTAGGTCCCTAAACGTTAAAAAAACCCATAGACTTGATGTTTTGTTGCAGCAGGAATTGCGTTGTGAAGTACTCGGAATTACAGAACATTGGTGCAGTGAAAGTAACCTTAAATGCGTGAATATTCATGGTTACAACCTAACGTCTAGTTATTGTAGAAAAAACACCGCGCACGGCGGCTCGTGTTTGTTCGTGAAGGACGATGTAAAAGCGGTGGAACGTTTAGATTTCGTAGAATTATCTACAGAACTATATTGTGAAGTGTCCGCAATTGAGCTATTAGATTATAATATTATTGTACTATGTATTTATAGAACTAACTTAGTGAGTGCTAGTAAATTTCTTGTTCAGCTTGAAACTGTCCTTGAGCGAGCCAGTGACAGTGACAAAAAAATTAATAAAGAGTTATTATTATTGGTGATACAAACGTAAATTGGTTAAATAAAAATTGTGGCAATCAAAAACACCTTAGTGATGTTCTATCCACGTACAATTTCACGAATGTAGTCGACTTCCCTACGCGCGTGCATGGTGATTCCTCGACCTCTTTGGATCACGTATATTGCAATGGTGAGCAGGGGATGGCAGTCGCGACCCCTGTGGATACCTCATTCTACACCCCAGACGACCCTCTCAGCGACCACAGGGCGGTGCGTACCACGGTATTGTGTGAGCCGCGGCAGTCGCCGGCGCGTACACGCCTTGTCAGGGATATGTCTGAGGTAAGTCGCTCAAACTTTGCCTTGGCCGTATTGAATGTGGATTGGGAGTTCATCTTGACAAACACCAAAATTCAATTACAGACCTAGCGGCAGCACTAATTAATATATTAACAAATAATTTTCATATATGTTTTCCTCTCAAGCGCAAAAATATTACAAAGAACTCATGGGTGTCAGACGAGGTCATCAAACTCAAGTACTTATTATTCGAGGCTGCCCAGATGACCAAAAAGTTCCCACACAATGAGCAACTCTTATCAGTCGCGAGGGAACTGAACGTATCATATGACAGGGCCCTAACAGATCAAAAAGCTAGTTTTTACTCAAATATAATAACTAATAGTTGTAATAGGCAGAAAGCAGTCTGGAAAGTAGTTAATACTGAGAGAGGCATTTTAAAAAGGAGCTCATGTACTAGTTTTACGGATGTGGTTAAGGACGAAGAGGGCAACAGGTACTCCACAAAGAAAGGGGCAGCAGATGCTATGAACTCTTCTTTTGTGGGTGCAGCGGTGTTGTGCCAGGCGCCGCACGCTAACGTGCAGCGTGCCCTCGCTGCGCTCGCTGCTGCGTATCCACCTGCAGCAACTAGTCTTAGACTCACTAGGTTTACGGCTGATGAGGTATATAAAATTATATTGAGTATACCGAAAAAACCAACCAAAGATATTTACGATATATCGATGGTAGCAATAGACGTGATCAAAACGGCTATAGCGCCATGCCTAGCAGAGTTGTTTAATCGCTGTATTAGCGCTGGGGTTTATCCGGATGCGATGAAGTTAAGTAAAGTGTCACCGTTGTTCAAGGGAAAGGGAAAGCGCGACAATTTGGACGCTTATAGACCCGTATCCATCATTCCAACCGTGTCTAAGATATTTGAAAACGGATTGAGTGCCAGACTCACGAAATACCTAACCTCAACAGGAATGCTCTCGGACCGACAGTATGCTTACAGAGCGGGCAGATCTACGACGGCGCTGACACGGGAGGTACTCAAGCGCGTGATGGAAGCCAGCGAGCAGAGGCAGCAAGTCGCCATGCTTTGCTGCGACTTATCGAAAGCCTTCGATGTCGCAGATCACGGTATTCTCGCTGTCAAGTTTCTCCATCACGGCATAAGAGGGCCTGCACACTCGCTGTTCACCAACCTGCTACAAAACAGATCCCAGGTGGTCGTCAGCGACGGTGGCGAGACGAGATCAGATCCCTTGACGACTACAATGGGTGTAGCCCAAGGATCATCTGCTTCCAATATCATATTCTCGATGATGATGAACGACCTGCCTGACTTTATCGCATCCGGTGAAGTTTTTATGTACGCGGACGATGTCGCTGTAATCGTGACGGCAAAGTCACGCGACGATCTGCAAAAGCGATTAAACGATACAGCGAACGAATTAGCGCAGTGGTTCGGAATGAATGGACTGGTCCTAAATTTGAAGAAGACCCACTTCATGCTTTTTACTGTGTCAGGCCGACAGCCGGATAGACTTCGAGTGACCATAAACGGAGACTCAATTAATCAGGTTGAGTCGACGACGTTCCTCGGATTCGAAATCGATCGCGGCCTCACATGGGCCTCTCACATAGATAAGCTCTGCGCGAGACTGGGCAGTGCCTGTTATGCCTTGAGCCGTCTATCGAAGGTGGTCTCAGCCGACGTAACACGCACTTGTTATTTCGCGACCGTGCAGTCGCTCTTACAATACGGAGCCGAGCTGTGGGGGCACGCCGCCGACAGACTGCGTGTCTTCAGAATGCAGAAACGGGCTATAAGAGCGATCGCGCAAGTGTCGCGTCGAACGTCTGCTAAGCCGTACTTTACAGCGTTCGGTGTACTGACGCTGCCCTCACTTGTGATTATGCAGGTGGCTGTCTTTGTGAGAACCAACCTGGATATGTACGAGAAGCGTGGGGCCAGGCATGCGTTTCAACACAACCTGCGCAATGTTGACAGTCTCGCTACTATCCACACGAGACTGGTTCGCTCGGGGAAGTTGACTCACGTGATAGGTGCACAAATTTACAATTGTTTGCCGAAGGACATCACTAGCTCAGTGAGCGATAATATATTTAAAACAAAACTAAAGAACTGGCTCGTGCAAAAGGCATTTTATAGCGTTGAAGATTTTTTTGCTTGCTCTAATAAGAGTAATTTCCTTTTAAAAAAATGTATGTGATTTAAAATTATTAATTGATATTCTTGACATTATTATTTTATACTTACTTTTAATCTTATGAATGATAATACTATTATATTTTATGGCACAATAAGATTATGAAATGAATTTATTTTAATCTGAGTCATGTTTCAGACTTCAATTTTGTGACTTATAATTTTTGACAAATTATCAATAAAATGTTTATCTGTTTATCTGTTTATCTGGTATGAGGAACAATATTTTTTTTCAATATGTTAACATCTGTAGTGGTTACATATTTGAGCCATTTGGAGTTGAGACATTGGGTCCGTGGGAGCCGGGAGCTCATCTTATTTTCAAAAGTCTTTCTGAGCGTCTGGTGGACGCGACGCGTGAGAAAAATGCTGGTGTTTATTTGGCTCAACGCATAAGCATTGCCATTCAGCGTGGCAATGCGGCCAGCATGCTGGGCACGCTGCCAACTAGCAGTGGGCTTGAGCATTTGGATTATCTTTAGACCTTCAAAGGTCTGTGGATGATCCAATGCTTTTTAGTAGTGTAGGTAGTTTTAGCATAGAAAGTAGTACCTATTGTATTTTGTTGTAGTTAATAAAGGCACTCTTGCCCGATAATATAATAAATAATCGGTCAAGTACGAGTAGGACTCGTACACGCAGGGTTCCGTACTGTATGGGAGATCTCCTTATATATTTATTTCATTTTAATTTAATTATTTATTATTAATTTGTATATTTACAACTAAGCATTCTGTGAAAATTTCAAACATCTACCAGTTACCGTTATTAATATCAGGCGAAAAACGGTTAAAAATCAGGTTTGTTGTATGGGAGCCCTCCATATTAATTTTATTCTGTTTTTAGTATTTGTTGTTATAGCGGCTACAAAAATACATCATCTGTGAAAATTTCAGCTTTCTAGCTATAACGGTTTATGAGATACAGCCTGGTGACAGACAGACGGACGGACAGGGGATTCTTAGTAATAAGGTCCCGTTTTTACCCTTTGGGTACGGAACCCTAAAAATTATAATAATAAAAATATTTGTGAATAGAAAGTTTTATAATATATATCGATATATACCTATATATATGTGTAAAGAGAATCACTGCAGTCATAGTCGTAATTCTCATTTTTAAAAGTGCCGCGCTTTCGCCGTATTGTCGTTGACTCGCATTTGACAGCGGATTTGATAAGTGGATATTGGAGGTTATGTTTATTGTGTGAGATGGAAATTAATCTTATGTAAGATAGACTTGAATACCCCGAAATAAGGGCTTTAAATGTTGTTTCTTTGATTTACAGGCAAGTAAATATTATGTGTCCATCCATCCATCCATCCATCAGCCATAGGACGTCCACTGCTGGACATAGGCCTCCCCTATGAATCTCCAATAAGACCGGTTGGTAGCGGCTTGCATCCAGCGTGATCCTGCGGTCTTAATGAGGTCATCCGTCCACCTTGTGGGTGGACGTCCTACGCTGCGCTTGCCGGTACGTGGTCTCCACTCGAGAACTTTTCGACCCCATCGGCCATCAGTCCTCCGCGCTATGTGTCCTGCCCACTGCCATTTCAACTTGCCAATCCGCTGGGCTATGTCGGTAACTTTGGTTCTTCTGCGAATCTCCTCATTCCTGATTCGATCTCGCAGAGAGACTCCGAGCATAGCCCTCTCCATAGCTCGTTGGGCTATTTGGAGCTTATTAATAAGGCCCATAGTAAGAGACCACGTTTCAGTGCCATAAGTCATCACTGGCAACACACACTGATCGAACACTTTCGACTTGAGGCACTGAGGTATGTCGGACGAGAAGACGTTACGCAATTTTCCGAACGCTGCCCAGCTGAGTTGGATTCGGCGATTGGCCTCTTTCTTGAAGTCGGACCTACCTAACTTGACTACTTGTCCTAGGTAGACGTACGAGTCAACGACTTCAAGAACCGAATTCCCAACAGTGATCGGGGTGGGTACAACATGGGAATTACACATGACTTTCGTCTTGTCCATGTTCATCTTAAGACCCACCTGTTGAGAAACCCGATTGAGGCTTTCGAGCATCGTGCTGAGCTCTTCCATCGATTTTGCCATGACTACTATATCGTCAGCAAATTGAAGGTGAGTGAGGTATTCGCCATTGACATTGATGCCGAATCCTTTCCATTCCAGGAGCTTGAAGGCGTTTTCCAAAGTAGCCGTAAACATTTTCGGAGAGATTACGTCTCCCTGTCTTACGCCTCTTTTTAAAGGGATCGCCTTGGAGCTCTCTTCCTGTACTCGGACCGACATAGTGGCGTTATTATACAAACACTTCAACACTTTGATGTACCGATAGTCAACACGGCATCGTTGGAGATACTCGAGCACAGCCCAAGTCTCGACCGAATCAAAGGCTTTCTCATAGTCCACAAACGCTAAACAAAGTGGCAAGTTATACTCTTCGGTCTTCTGTATAACCTGCCGCAGCGTATGAATGTGGTTCATGGTGCTAAAGCCCTTTCGGAAACCGGCTTGTTCGGAAGGCTGGAAGTCATCAAGCCTGCGCTCGAGACGGTTCGTAATGACCCTTGAAAACAGCTTATAAACATGGCTCAGAAGCGAGATGGGTCTGTAGTTCTTCAATAAGGTGTTGTCACCTTTCTTGAAAAACAACACCACCACGCTTCTGTTCCATGCTTCTGGCGTGATGCCCTCGAGGACGACGGTGTTGAAAAGCTTCTGGAGGACTTTTAATACCGGTGTTCCACCCGCTCTCAGAAGCTCTGATGTGATACCGTCATCACCCGGCGCCTTGTTGTTCTTGAGCTGATTTAGGGCCATTCTAATCTCGTACAGGCTGATGTCCGGGATATCTTCGGTGAAGTGTCGGGTCAGCTTGGCTCTTGGGTCTTTGGCTGCGCTGTTGACAGGCTTAGCGACCGAAGCGTATAGCTGTCCATAGAACCTTTCGATCTCCTCCAATACCTCTGCCTTGGTCGACGCTACACTGCCATCTTCTCTCTTCAGCTTTGTCAGCTGGCTTTGCCTAATAGACAAATTCCTCGCGAACACTTTGGAGCCTTTGTTCTGCTCTATGGTCTCTTTAATATGTTTAGTATTAAAGAGACGAATGTCGCGCCTCACGGATTTCGAAATTTGTCTATTGATCAGCCTATATGACTTTGCATCATCGGAAGACTGCAGTCTCTGTAAGCGTCGTTCGGCCATGAGATTTAGAGTTTGATCGGAAAATTTTTGAGGTCTATTTGTACGACGGGGTCTAAAGAATTTAGCACCCACCGTCTGGACAGTTTCTACGAGCCCGTTGTTGATCTCGTCCACTGACGCAAAGTTCTCCAGGCAAGCAAAGCGATTTGAGAGCTCGAGCTGAAAGCTCTCGGGGTTTTGGATATCGGAAGGTGTAGGTCGGAGCGTGGACTTCATCAAGCGTGACCTTTCGAGTTTAACGTTTATATCCAATGTGCCTCTTACGAATCTGTGATCACTACCGGTTTTCACCCTGTGTATCACGGAGACATCATTGAATATCCGTTTCTCGGTGGTCATGATGAAATCTATCTCATTTTTCGTGGAACCATCGGGGCTCATCCAGGTCCACTTCCTGTGAGGCGGCTTCTGAAAGAAAGAGTTCATCATGAAAAGTTCCTCTTTCTCCAGAAAATCAGCCAGCCTCTGGCCCCTGGGGTTCCGTTGTCCATATCCAAATTTCCCCACTCTCAGCTCATCATCGCTTCTTCTGCCCAACTTTGCGTTGAAGTCCCCCATAACAACAGTGAAGTGGGTCTTAGACATACGTATGGCTCGACTTACGTCCTCATACATAGTCTCCACCTCATTATCTGGGTGTGACGAGGTCGGTGCGTATACCTGAATGACCTTCAGCGAATACCTTTCAGATATTCTGAGTATTAGGTACACAACCCTGCTCGACACGCTTTCGATGGTAATAATGTTGTTAGTGAGGGACTTGTGAACGAGAAAACCGACACCACCTTGGGACCGCTGGTCACCTTTCCGGTAGTATAGCAGGTTGCCGGACTTTAGGGTTATCGTGTCCTCCCCCTCTCTACGGACTTCAGACAACCCCACAATATCCCAGCGCAACCTACTTAACTCTTCTTCCAGCTCAGCAATCTTCTCGTCAGTCCTTAAAGTGCGCACGTTGTGTGTTACCAGGGCCAGTCGTCGTTTGAATACTTTGGAGTGACAGCCGTGCATCTTCCAGTGATTCTTAGCACCCCCTGCTCCGCCGTTACCGGGGCCGCTGTCGTAGCCCGGACTAGCGGAGCTGCTGGGGACTGGGGGCCTGGTCTTATTTTTACTTTTCATAGGGGGTATTTGCCCAATAATCGCCTCGCTGGGCAAGCGTGGTGGCGATCGCAGAGACGTAGCTTCGCGACAGGGATGCTGCTGCCCATCCCTGCCCTGTGCCATTTTAGCTACGTCTGAATTGAATGGTTATACCGCCATTAGTCGGTTCCGTTGTACCTCAGTCGGCTCTTACGACACCTGGTACTGGAGGGGGGTGCTATTCTACTCTGCCGGCACCCCACGGCTAATATTATGTGTATGTTTAAGTAAAAAAAACTAATTGTTAAAATGCATCTTTTAAGTAAAAGTTCTTTGATTTACAGAGAAACGCAAATCTCGTCTTTATTTCAATATTAAAGCAAATAACAAGCAAGGGAACAAAATACTATTATATATGTATAAGTATATCTGCCACAGGGACAACTATGTTAGATATTGAATATATCATAATAACACGATCATTAAATTTCAAAAGAATTTTTTCTTTGGGGTATTTGTTTGTACACACATAAAATAAATAAATCGTCATACTCGTACAACAACGATTCATTACTGACAGTCAAATCTATTCAATATCTAACTATAATTGCCCCTGTGGCAAAAGGTAAAAATATTTAACCCGAATTACTCCTGGGTACAGATTTTATCACCATGTGTTTGTTCAACGAAAAAGAAAATCTCTAAATAAGTACCAAAAAACAAATTCCTTTTAAACAATATTTCGAAATGTTTAACGATTTTCATGTGTCACTAAGTACATTTAAACAAGGATATTGTAACAAAATATTTTTGTAGTGTCACAGTTTAAAGCAATAACATTTACTCTGCTTTACTTTACTTCATTAAAATAATATAGAGTTTGGTTAACCATCTCCAGAGTAATATTTCACTGAAACAAAACCAGGTAAACGGATTAGAACTCAGGATCCTCTTACATAGATTGCTATGAGACTCTTACATTTATTTTGATATTTCTAATAATAGTTTGTTTAGGTCTAGGGCTAGGATACATTTATTTCTATTGGCTTTCTTCTGAATTTGTAGTGTGAAATTACACTACTTAAAAATCTTATATAGGTAATTTCATTCCAGAATTTCAGATGATAAAAAGGTATAGCGTTTTTGAAATTCTTTAATAAATATTTACTCGCTCGTATTCCACACACAGACTAATTTTCATTATGAGCTTAAGTTTTGTAGGTAATGTTTCTTAATTATATTGTGAATTTTGTGATATGTTGAAATATTTTTGTTCATTATGTTTTTTGTGTGCAAAAATTATACTTAACTAGATACTAGCCGCTCTCAACCGGTCTTATTGGAAATCTATAGGTAAGGCCTAAATTCAGCAGTGAACCGTCCATTATCATCAAATCATTGACCTATGACGGATGTGATGATCACTACATAGTATAAAACAAAGTCGCTTCTGCTGTCCCTATGTCCCCATGTATGCTTATACCTTTAAATTATATCTTTAAAACTACACAACGGATTTTGATGCGGTTTTTTTTAAATAGAATGATTCAAGAGGAAGGTTTATATGTATAATACACCTGTGCGAAGCCAGAGCTGGTCGCTAGTTAATGATAAAATAAGTACAGACAGCCAAACAAAAAATCTGTTTAATATTAAAATGACATTATATCCAAAACTTTTGTAGATACAATAGAACTGCGGTCACTATTCAGGCTAAATAACTTGTTACGAGTACCTTTACTTTTCTTGAAAGCAAACAGCCAACTGCAGTAAAAATACCATTTTCCGTATATCCAAGATAAGCTTTGAAACTGCTGAACCGATATATGTTTTCTTACACCATTGGGAATTCGTACGGATCGGCCACGAATTTTGTTGGGAGAGTAAAGTGCGTATCTTCATTCTGATTTCGTCTAAAATGATACTTTTTGGCTAGAAGTAAAGATAGTGCTAAAAACAGTTTCATGATTCTAATGTCTATTATCTTCAAGAGTTTGAAAAATAAATGTCAAAAATGTTCACTAACTATGTATACCTCTCTAACTATATCTACATTCAATTGACCGAGCTAACGAAGAAAAAGAGAGTCTCAGTTTTGACTCGACAATTTTGCTTTCGCCAGTCCGTATGTTGATTATCCTCTATCAGTCACATATTCAAGCTCAAGGAAGCTTGACGGAACTTGGTAAATGGGTTCTTTTTACTTTTTTTTTTTTATCGTCGGGTATTTTTCGGGGTGGGTATTTCCCTAAAAAAGTAAAAATCGGCCAAGTGCGAGTCAGACTCGCGCACGAAGTGCACCGTTACCGTACCATGTTGGAGCCCCCTTAGCCCCATTTCTCTTGCCGTTATTAATAGCGAGCAGTAAACTCCTAAAATATCAGGTTTGTTGTATAGGAGCCCCCCTTACATACAGACGGACATCGGAGTCTTAGTAATTGGGTCCCGTTTTTACCCTTTGAGTACGAAACCCTAAAAAAAGGGGTCTATGAACAGCGCTGCCGTAAAATATGGACCGATTTTATTAATATTTAGCACGGTTGTTTATTATCTAAATCATAACAAGATTTGAGAGTAATGAAACGAAATTGGTCAAGAGGGAGTCGAGATAGGGACTTAAAAAGTCAATCAGTTAAACATAAAAATTATGAAAGGTATACTGTTCGAAAAACTGCTAGTAGCAGATACGATTTTTTTTCCGGATATGTGAAGGTTGCTTCTTCTCTTCTTTCTCTCCCTTCCAATTCTCTACTACAAAAAGCCAATGATGTGAATATTCGTACATAAAATAAATTCAAAAATCTCATTACTTTGAGACCGGTACGTAAACTCATGACTTCAGGATTCTAACCACTAGGCTACCAAAGCAAAAAAAAAACAACAACATTGGATTATTTAATACATATCATATATCTAGTTTAACATTTCCCTTCCTAGACAACCCAGCTCAGTAAACATTGTAAACAATCCGCCTACGGTTCCTAGTTTCTATCCTCGCCATGACAGTGCAGAGTACAATTCCCGTAATGGGTTTCTGGCTCTATCACGACGCAGTATTTAGCATTGCACTACACAAGAAGCGGAATATTACGAAATTTCTCGTCAGTGGAAATTTTGTTGTTTCAGCTCGTCTTAGTCTTGTTGGATTAACTTAGTAGTTGCGTAGAGAAAAGCTATGTATTTTCCGGATATGTAAGATGCTATTTGAATTATAAATTACTAGCTTATTTGCTATCCCACAGGAACCCTTAGCCTTAATAAAAGTAGCCCATGTCAGTTTCCAACCTTTGAACTATATTCGTGCCTAAAATCAATTCTATCCGTTGCTTTGTTGCTGTGTGAAAGCGTAACAAACAAACTTACATTCACATTTATAAAGTAGGGATGAGCATAGTGTTTAGTAAAGCCTGCCAGACATAGAAAGCTCGTGTAAGTCAATTGGCTAACCCTTATGTCAGAATTTTCAAGCCATTTGAAAACCTATGATGTGAATAAAAAATAGGACCTACAAATTTAAGATGACCATGCTAACCATATTTGCATTTCGGTGACCGCTATCTTTAGCAGTATTCGTTTAATTACATTTTTTTATTTGTTTAATCAAAGTATGTTTAATTACATGTTCTAACATTTAATTAAGCTGATATGATTATGTACCTACTTATCATCATGACTCATCATCATTTATCTTATCTTTATATATTTATCTTATCTTATCATAATTACTGATTATCACGGTCGCGCTTATTTCAATGAATTGAGAACACTTGATTGCAATAAAGAATGCGGAGATCCGTAGAAGAACCAAAGTTACTGACGGATTGGCAAGTTGAAGTGGCAGTGGGCAGGGCACATATCTTGGAGAACTGATGACCGATGGGGTCGTAAAATTCTCGAATAGAGACCATACGGCACATAGGTTATCTCAGCGTAGGACGGCCACCCACAAGATTGACGGATGACCTCATCAAGGCAGCAGGATCGCGCAAAATGCAAGTCGCTTCCAACCGGTCTTATTGGAGTTCTATTGAGGAGGCCTATGTTCAACAGTGGACGTCTTATGGCTGATGGATGGATGGATAGATTGCACACAACGCCCCATGCGGGACGTTGGTGCAGGACCTACTGCTCCACACAAGCGAAGAATAACACAACCTGACTCAGAATTAGTTTACATATTTTTAAATATCATCAAATTACCTACCTATTTTCCAAACATTATGAACAAATTTTGCTATGGCTTCCACTTTGAATGGCGTTTGGGATATTTTATCGAAAGTTCAATAATTAATTTACCTATAACTGTTTTGATTTATTTCATCCGGTAAATTAATATTGAAACTAGCCGGATTTAGCCGAATTATGTCGAATCAAGCATTATTATAATTGTATGCCTTAATCTTACAAAATCTTTTATAAAGTAGGAAATAAAATTATGAAAGAGAATAAAAAATCTACACAATTAATACTCGTCTTGATTTTGGCCAGTCGATTTGGTATTCTTTCTGTGGTCTACGCTAATGGCTACGTGAACTCTATAAAATTAAGTTTACTTAGAAAAATACAGGCTTCCCTACCGTTTTTCTCGGTAAAATGTTTGCCCAGTTTTTAGAACAAATTTTTTGTAAGAATATAATTTGGTCTTGACCCCTTTTCAATTTCTTTCCACCCTTCTTTAACAAATGAAAGTTTGCAAATTTAATAAGCCTAAACAAATATAACAGCAACCTTTAGCAACGTTTGTGGTTTACTTGTAATAGTTCAACTGCATTTGCAATTTCTCGCAGGCAAAGTTCTAAGAGAAACTGCTTTGAAATAGTAACAGTTGTTGCGTTGAAACCACTTTTGTCGTTCTGCTATGTCCTCTTACCTCGTCACAGTAAAACGGAACAACAGAGTCTAAACTCAAGCATATTTTGAGAAAATCTAAATGTTTAGATAAAATATTATTTTTATGCTAGAAGGATTTTTCAGAAGCGAAAATGTTAAAAAATCGGCCAAGTGCGAGTCGGACTCGCGCACGAAGGGTTCCGTACCGTATGGGAGCCCCATTACTCTTGCAGTTATTAATAGCGAGCAAAAACTCCTAAATCACGTTTGTTGTATGGGAGCCCCCCTCAAATATTTATTTTATTCTGTTTTTAGTGTTTGTTGTTATAGCGGCAACAGAAATACACCATCTGTGAAAATTTCAGCTATCTAGCTATCATGGTTAATGAGATATAGCCCGGTGACAGACAGACAGACGGACAGACGGACATCGAAGTCTTAGTAATAGGGTACCGTTTTTACCCTTTGGGTACGGAACCCTAAAAAGAGACACTAAGCAATATAGCTCTATTATAAAGATTTAACTCTAGTTTGAAAGCTATAAAGTTAAACTTAATGATAAGTTAACCGAAAAAAAAAACACATCAAACCAGACTAACTAAACACACAATACATCACACAGTTAATTCCTTAACCTTTAACCCTACAGCAAAATCAGCCACTTAAATTAATATTCAAATGAACGATCTTGAGACTTGGCGGCAGTCACCCCGAAATTCAACTAACTTATAATTAAAAGTACACATCTGCATCCTATGAGGATTCCACATTCACACACTGAGGTAATTAAATTCAGATTCTCGCAAAGTTCTAGAACTGAGAACTCTGCCACTAGCTCTAGCTTTATCAAAACCGCAAGTCTGAGGCAGCAGAATTGATGATCTTTGTGACAATTGAAATAAAAACAAACAAAACAGAAGATTCCAAACTCTGTAACAGATTGATAGGAAGATTTGTGGCGACCGAGAAACTTCGCTGACAGATTACTGAAGATGAAATAAATCAAAATGTCCGAGGGTTTTTGCGGTCCGATAGTAGTTTCATTTGTATTCCGATTGAGATGCTATTGTTTTGTTTGGCTCATTCGTTTTGGTTAACCTAATAATTGTGACGTTTTCGTTCTGTAATATCGTTGTTCGACATTTCAATCGGTTGTTTTTGTTATATTTCTTGCGGCTTATTTTCTGGCAGACGGGAGGGAAGATCTATTAGTTTTGTTTGTGATAGTTTTGAGAATGGAAGTGATCTGTCGCTCGTTTATTTTTACTTAGTGAAATGGAATAGGTACAATTATGATTTTTTCGACGTATGTAATTTTAGCTCCAGTTCTAAGTACTAACTACGCTAGCTTTATGAACTCTTCTAATAATTTTCTAAAATGCTCACTGAGATCACTAGAATACGCTGTTATATAGAGCAGTTGGTAATTTCACAAAAATGGAATTAATTTACATATTATGCATGATTTAAGCATGTAATTATGCTTGACATAAAATATGTTAGTCAAATTCTTAAATTATTTGACCGTTTTTTGAAAATGCACCTATAACATATAATGATTTTTTTGAACATTTGCCGATGTTGCGCAGTGCCAGTAGGCCCCACTAGGCAATGCCTGTATCTTGGTGGCCCGGTGCAATACGATTACTTCAAAAGAATTGCTTAAATAATTCAGAAATTGTCCATAATATTAAATGTGCAGATTATCGAAACCATTTAGCAAGCCCACCGAAATAAAATTGGGTACCCATAAATAAATAAATATTAGAGAACATCTTAGACACGGTCTCCGACCCCAAACTAAGCAAAGCTTGTTAAATACTACATAATATACCTATTTTTAAATACATACTTATAAAGATAGTACCTAAATACCATCCAGACAAAGAAAAAATCCCTATAACGTGTAGGTATACATTTCCAATGAGTTCAAGGTTCATAGAAAATTATGGAAACTATTTGTAAAGGAATGGTCTGAATATGAATTTACCGTAAAAGGTCGACGTTATTGTAATTTCCGATCTGAATAGCAGATACACGTGTATTTTTATCTGTCTAGTCTCATTTATTTCTAGAATAATTTGTATCCAGCTAATACCTGTGATTTTATTGGAACATACTTTCTATTGTAGTATAATATTTATGTAGTAGTTCTATCAGTACGTACCTAACAAATGTTACAGAGAAAGAAACAATGTATTGTCGTTTAAATATTATTATTTTTATGCTATTTTTTTTTCTTTTTTTGTAATCTACGTTTTAGTGGTGAGCCTAAGGGAGTAATATTTACAATCAAATTCATAGTTGTACAGAAAAATTGTTTTAAAGTATGTTCGTATAGGCCGGGTAGCTAGCCCTGGTGAAAGTTTTCAAAGCCACCTCAAGGCCTCTGACATGACTTCACGGTTGAAATGATCCTACAATTTAACGTGTCTTCAGAGCAAGGTAGCGCTCAGTCGAAAATGCCACCCGCAGTCACCCATCCGAAGACTGACCGTGCTAATGTACCGATGATATGTAGAGGTATAATCGATATAAAGCGATCACAAAATGTATAATGTGATCGCTATAATATATGATCGATTGTATTTATGACTCACATATAGGCAGATGATCATCAAAATTGGTTAATAGAATAAAAATAAATAAATAAAATTACTTGTGTGCGTACGACAAAGTTTTTTGAGTCTACAACATGTTGAATTACAGCAACACAACAGTTTATAAGAACATTTCAGAATGTTTCATTATTTTGGCGTAACAATGTCCTGTCATAATTATTTTTCGCCAAAAATAGGATAACCGACTTCAACCGTGTACAGAATTCTAATAGTTCGCACTGATCAATTATTATTTATTAACAACCCAATTAATAAGTTTTAATAGTTTATAAATCAATTAGCGACCCGCCCCGGCTTCGCACAGGTGTATACTTATAAACATTCCTCTTGAATCACTCTATCTATTAATAAAAACCATGAAAATCCGTTGCGTGGTTTTGAAGATCTAAGCATATTTAGGGACAGACAGACAGCGGAAAGCGACTTTGTTTTATACCTACTAGGTATGTAGTGATGAATTATCGATGTAGTATTTTTCACATTAATGATGATTATTCAAAAAAATTGAGATTGCATTCAAATAAAACTACCTCTATAGTATAATCTACCAAAAAAAAAATCAGCCAAGTGCGGGTCGGACTTGCGCACGAAGGGTTCCGTACCCCCTTAATATATATTATTTAATTATTTATGTTTGAAGGGAATATTATTATACAACTTAATATTCAGTGAGTATTTCAAACATCTTCCTGTTGCCGAATTTGCATTAATATCGAGGAAAAAATCACGTTTTTTGTATGGGAAAAATTTAATTTATTTTAAATTCGACTGAATGTTTTATTTACACATTACTGACGAAAATGAAAAGAAATCTCTGAAATAGTACTCATAACTAATCACTATCAAATTCAATACATTATGTAACATTTAAAAAGAAGACCCACGAAAGTTTCAAGACATATACTCGTATTACGATCAAGTCAAATACAAAACTTTCCTAAAACATACCTATACATTGTATTAACAAAACAAACCCGGCCTTTATTGTTTTATGTAGATGCTTATCACAGTAGTAAATACAAACATTTTATACGATAATCCTAGTAAAGTTCCCAAAATAAACCATACAAACAAGGGTATTTCCACTCGGCTGGGGTTGCTGTGCCATTTTACTGCTGACAGTATCAATAAAAATCAGACGAAGCTCCAATCTTCAAGGAGGCTGACAAGACGAGGGGGGTCGAAAGAAATCGCGCTCGTTTTTGATAGGGGTCTGGCATTTCAGAAACTTTCGCTTCCGGTGTCCGGTATCAAACCTCCGTCTCTTAAAACTGACCTAATCCTCGAATGAAAGAAACGAAAAGATGTAAAAACTATTTCCCATAGTTAAATTTTATGTATATCCTGTTTTTATTTCGTCTGAAGTAAATTTTGACAAAGAAAACGTAGCGTTCAGATATCACACACCTATTTATTAGCAACATGGGAACTAAATAGCTGTGGTAACTATTTGTACTTGTTAGGGTTCCGTACCCAAAGGGTAAAAATGGGACCCTATTACTAAGACTTCGATGTCTGTCACTGGGCTGTATCTCATGAACCATGATAGCTAGCAGTTGAAATTTCCACAGATGAAGTATTTCTGTTGCCGCTAAAACAAGAAATACTAAAAACAGAATAAAATAATTATTTTAGGGAGTCTCCCATACAACAAACGTTGTTTTCAGGAGTTTTTTGCTCGATATTAATAACGGCAAGATGAATATGGTACGGAACCCTTCGTGCGTGAGTCCGGCTCGCACTTGGCTGATTTTTTTATTGATTATCTTTTATGTAAAAAATAAAGTAATTTCGAAATAACACGAACTAATAGTGCAGTTAAAACACGCTAAAGTAGTAAATAAAATACGAAGGAATTAATTTATCCATAAATATCTGTGTCATTTTATTTTCTCTTTTAGATTATGAGATAGTTTATGTGCTGTTATACCAGTAAGTTGACTGTTTCATAAATATTTACTTAAGTATGTTACAAAATTACATTTTTACAGGAATATTTTTGTATTTGAATTCGCATATTCAAAGTGACACAAATTTTAATCATCGACTTAGCATTTTTTCTGATTATAATGAACTAAAGTAAAAGTATATTCCATCTTTGATTCTCTTTTATCTTGGACCTAATCACAACTCCGGAAAGGCTCAGCATTCAAAAAGGTTTAAATTAAAGACTCCCATTTTCAGCGAAACGAAAAAGTATACAACTAATTGTCCCATCGCACCCGTTCAATTCGCATTTACCCTAAACGCTTTGAGGGGTAATTATCAAAGTCCCTTTTTCCCTTATCTTTCCTCAATACTTTTAGGAGCGGAGTGTCTAACACAAAGCAAATTGCTAATACCCGATAGCTCTGGAAAAGGGCGGTGAATGGCCCATTTCCTGAAGAAGCTTTATCTTTTTCTTTTTCTGGGTAGACGTTAGGTATGTTACAGTAAGTAGGATCGTCACGGAATCCCCGGGCCCCTAATTTGAGTTTAAGTTTTATGACTGAGTCGCAACGCTTGCTGCGAGTAGCACACTTATCGTCTGGATCAGTTTAGATAATAGAGCAATAATCACGCGGTACGACGCACGTATAATGATAAATATATTAGGTACGCGATACCTATATTTAATAATTGACCAAGTGCGAGTCTTAATTGAGCACGAGGGGTTCCGCACCGTGTGGAAGCCCCCTTAATATATTTTATTTTAATTTATTAATTACTAGCGACCCGCCCCGGCTTCCCACAGGTGTATTATATATGTAAACCTTCCGCTTGAATTTATTAAAAAAAAAACTGCATCAAATCCGTTGTTTAGTTTTAAAGATATAAGCATACATGGTGATAGACAGCGCGAAGCGACTTTGTTTTATACTATGTAGTGATTTTTGAAAGATAATATACACTTAACATTTGAAGCATCTTCCTGTTGCCGTTATTAATATCGAGGAAAAAATCACGTTATTGTATGGGAGCCCCCTTAAACATGTATTTTATTTTAATAAATTTAATAATTTTTAAAGTGCATTTTTAAACCAATTATCTGTGAATGTTTCTAGCATTTACCTATCACCGTAATTAATATCAAGCGAAAAACATCTTAAAATTCAGGTTTGTTGTATGGGAGCCCCTCTTAAATATTAATTTTATACTGTTTCTAGATTTGTGGTTCTAGCGACAACAGAAATACATCATATTATGTGAAAATTTCAGCTTTTTAGCTATAACGGTACATGAGATACAGCCTGGTGACAAACAGACGGACTGACAGACAGACGGACAGTGGCGTCTTAGTTATAGCGTCCCGTTTTTACCCTTTGCGTACGGAACCCTAAAAAGTCAGAGTTGTTGTTGAATTTTTATAATGCAGTACCTACCATGAAATAGAAAGTTTCTGAACAAATTGTTAGGTCTCACATATTACGCAGAGCGTATGTACTGTAGACATTCTAAGAGGCTTTTGTAGATGTGTTACGTGTCTATGGTTACAATATTTGAGAGTTATCGAATTGAAAAACTTGCTAAAATGCTGACGCTAAGTAAAGCAATTCATTTCTAACCTAGCCCAAAAATAGCGTTTATCTATCAGTTACCTATTTGTGACATCACATTTATCAAAGAAATGGACCGATTTTTATCTTAGATTGAAAATTTATTTAATGATCAATATGATTCTTAAAAGCTCCTAGTCATAGATTCACTGAAATGTTAGGAGTTTTTATAGTTTGTAAATTTACATTTTTAAAAAAATACTCCAACATTTCGAGGCGAATCCAGTTTTGAGAAGAGAAGTGTGCTACGACCGGTACTACGGCGTAGCACCTTATGGCGCAACCTCGTTACTGGTTGATGGAGACATCTGGCTCCAGCATAATATTGCCACACTAATCTTAGGTATTCTAATATTCAGCGCATTTCGAGCTCCTCTAAAGTTATGACGTCATTACACTAAAAAGATATTGTTTTGTCATGTATGAGTGATACAAAAGCATATCACGCAACCGCGCACGTATTCATGATTCTGAAATAGTCGTTAGCTTTTATGGACCGAATTTTTTATACAAAAGAGTAGAGATTCGTGTTTATATGAATTTGAAGTTTGGAACTTGGAACCGAGAACTAACATGACACGACAAAGTTCTTACGGTCTTCGGTTTCGAGTGGAAAAGCGGCCAAGTTGTACTCAAGAATTGAAAATGCATGAGCCCGTGGTCTCCCGGGACGTCATACGATGTAACTCTGTCGCCTAAAATGTTGTAGTATTGTTGTGTTGTAGTGAACCCGGTAAATTTGTGCTTAAAAACTTACACCGTTTGAGATATTTTTGTAGGTAATTGCACTAATTAATAATAATAATAATAATAATAATATATACTTTATTGTACACCAAACAAAAATAATTACAAACATTCTTAGGATTAAGTACATTAACGGAGTACAAGGGCGACCTTATCGCTCATAGCGATTTCTTCCAGGTAACCCGTGGAGAGAAAAAGACATTGAGGATTGGCAGAATAGTCGGTGGTGCATGTATAATAAATGATAAAAAACATAATAATAATATAATATGGTATTTATAATACATGTATTATATAAACACAATACATAATAATACATACATAAATACATAGACATAATATATACATACATAAATACATAAGTACCTAAATAATTAACACAAAGATAGATAGTGACTATAAACAAGATTTTTAAAAATAGGCAGTGACTTGGCCTGCCTGATGGTAACAGGCAGCTCATTCCAGAGACAGACAGCTTGTACAGTGAACGACTGAGTGTAGGACAGATTGACGTGGGAAGAGGTGTGGATTCTAAGTTTAAGTGCTCGCGATGGCCGCAAGGAACCGGAATGACCAATGATGAATTCGAATCGTTCCTTTAGATATAGAGGGATGGTAGGGTTGAACAGAATTTTATAAAGGAAGGAGAGAATGTGGGTATTACGGCGAAGACGAATGGGTAACCATTTGAGCTTTTGTCGAAATTCAGAGATATGATCATATTTTCGTAAGCCAAATATGAATCGAATGCAGAAATTTTGTAATCGTTCGAGCTTGTCGAGTTGCTCTTCGGTTAAATCCAGATAGCAAGCGTCAGCGTAGTCTAATATTGGGAATAGGAGAGATTTAACAAGCGCAGTCTTGGTAGCGATCGGAAGGAAGTTACGCAACCGTTTAAGCGATGCTGCAGAACCAAAAATTTTTCGGCTAACCTCAGCTATTTGGGGATTCCAAGAAAACTGGCGGTCCATGATAATTCCTAGGTTTTTTACAGTTTCGCTGAATGGTATTGGGATTCCCTCGAAAACTACCTGCGGGAGGCGGAACCAATCAATTTTGGAGATCATGCGGGAGCTTCCGATAATTATCGTCTGAGTTTTAGTGGGATTGATTGTTAAGCCATATGAACTACTCCAGTCCCCTATACGTCTGAGATCAGCGTTGGTGGTCTCAATCGCCTCATGCAACTGCCCTAGAGGAGCTTGGGTATATATCTGCAAATCGTCTGCATAGAGGTGATAGGAAGAAGATAACTGTTGAGAGATAGAATTTATAAAAATTGCAAAAAGAAGTGGAGATAGAACGCCGCCCTGGGGAACACCAGCAGTGATATCACACCAGGATGAGTACGACTCATCAATGCGAACCCGCTGCCGGCGTCCAAACAGGTAACTACGGAACCAATCAATTGCCGTTGGAGATACGTTAAGAGAGCGTAGAATTTCCAACAGGATATCAAAATCCACATTATTAAAAGCGTTGCTGAAATCAAGTAGTGATAGCACCGTTAGCTGACAATGACCAATGCCATCTCTTATGTCGTCAGTAATTTTAGTTAGGGCTGTGACAGTACTGTGTCCAGGCCGGAATCCGGATTGAAACGGGTTGAGGAGATTGTTCTTGACTAAGAAGGATAAAAGTTGTTGGTGGACAAGCCGCTCTAAAACTTTAGACAAGAACGGAAGGATGGAAATTGGGCGGTAGTCTGAGAAAGAATTGGGATTAGGTTTTTTTGGAAGAGGTGTAATTTGAGCTTCTTTCCACATTAATGGAAAGGTACCCGAGGAAATTGAGAAGTTAAGGAGGTATTGGATGACAGGAGTGATCTCATCAAGTATTGGCATGATCATTTTGCGACTTATACTATCACTACCGACAGCGTTGGATGAAATGGATTGGATACTCTTCTTAACGTCACAAGCGGAAAATTGATCGAAAGTAAATGCGTCGTGGTCGGGAGGATTGGCGGAAGAAAGATGTATCATGGTGGCAGCCTTCGCTGGTCCATCAAAATTGGAGGACGAGGAAAAATGTTGATTTAGCAAATCGATGTTTAAGTTATTGGAAACACTATCTTTACGAGTTTTGCCTACTCCCATTGACCTGAGAAACTTCCAGACTTTAGCTGGATCACCATTTTCTACTGAGGCATGAATATGTCGGCGTTGTGCATCCCTACACGCTCTGTTGCAGACATTGCGAATGTTTGTGTACTTCTCCTTGGTCGCGTCAGATTGGCACTGTTTGAACTTGCTCTTAGCTGTTAACTTTTTGTGCATAAGAACACGTATTTCATCATTCAACCATGGAGCTGGTGCATGTTTCATTTTGACAGCTCGAATAGGTGCATGGACATCATATAGTTCTGTCAAAATACGGTTAAACTCGAGCAGTTTGTCATTTATATCAGCTGCGTTCATTACATTAGACCAGTCTAATTCCTGGGCATCTTTGCGTAGGTTATCAATATTCATACTACCAAAACTACGTAATACGTAACGTAAACAACTAATTTAGACTGTTATTCGAATTCTTTTGGTTTAAAGGTTGTTCTCTTATCTTTATATATCCCACATTAAACTGTGTTGCTAAATTAGCAGTTAACTTTCAGTCATCTTGTTTTGTTGTTTAAAAACCTAAATAATATTGACGTGTACCTTTATATTAATTTGACGGACCAACTTTGTTCTAACTTTTTTATTCATAAAATAAGGATTTTTGTTGCGTGTATACACGTATGCACTCAAATCGGCTTTTCAAACAACGGTGTTTAAAATAAAAAAAACACATTTTAAATATTCCATCTCACTACGAATGAAAAGATTTTCTCTCACAAGATATCTCTAAGAAACTTACACGTATACAAGTAAAACTTTTACATTCATTCTTTGATGCCAATGTCTTGGTATGTTAAAACCACAGAAGATTGAGACTAGTTGCTGTTCTGTGGTTTAAACACACTTTTCAATCAGTGGCAAAAAAAGTTTAATATAATTATACCTAGTACTTTTTGATTACTATCACAGCAAAAATATGCTTTTGGTGACTCACCTATCCAACACTATCATTTTTACACCCTACTAATAAAAATCTCACACGTTAATACTATCCAAGTATCAAATAATTCTTTTACATTATAGTCGATGATAACTATACGGCTATCTATAAAAGAGGGAAAATGGTCTATTTTATAGGTATCGTGACGAGTTATCACATTATTGATAGGCTCGCCGGCTTGAGTGTCAATTACTTTTTATGACTGCGTGGATTTTTGGAGAAAATGAAACCAAGGACGCTCTGATGAAAATTTAGTGCTTACTCGTGATATTTAGATGACATCGCCCTCGCTCGTTGAACAACTTACTAAAGTTTTACGGTAGGGGGTAGATAAAGTTAGATGCAAAAAAGTAAACACAAAATTATTGAAAATGGCTGTAGTGTTAAAAATAATTTTATCATATCTAATTTATTTATTTGTTTGTTGTTGTGTGTTAAATTAATTACTATACACCACTACTTTTTATGAACATCTAAAAAAAAATGTAGGTATCAGTACACGATGTAAAACATATGTGTACAGTTAAAATTTAAAAAAGATCTTAGGTAGCCTATTTATTTAGGTTTTATTTTATCCGAAAATTAGACTAAAATTATGCACATAATGTCAATTTCATTCATGTATCGCTATTGCATTCCTTCCCTTTGCTAGCTCTCTCGCTCGCAAAAGCCCGCCCACAATTTTATTACCTACAAGTCTTGCAACATGGCTAGCAAATAATTTAAAAAAAAAATCTTGATTTATTAACTATTGATTTATTAACTTTTTATTGCATATATATGTTTAGTATCGTGCACTGATACCCCCAAATTTTTTTTAGATGTTCATAAAAAGTAGTGGTGTATAAGGTATTTCTTTGTACCTGTGTTGTTTTGCTATCAGTGTTTTATTTCAAGAGGATCAATGTATGGCAACATTAATTCATGTAGTTATTTAATCATTTTCTAAAGAAAATATGTAGAAATAACTAATTTTTTTTATGACGGATATATTCTAAGATATAATTGTACTTGCCATTTTAGTTAACATTTAACATGGAATTGACACTGAAATGACGGTTAAAAAATCTTCTTTCATAAAATGTCTCAAATATAAAAGAAAGACGTTTTCATATTATATTTTGTCAAAAGTCAATGTAACCGTTTCTATCTCCTATTCTATAACTGTTCTAATCTATCATAACTTATGGTTTCAAGTTACAATATTCCTGTGGGCTGTTCCGCCCATTAAGTACGTACATTATTCAGAAAAGAAAACAGGATCAAGTTTTCGTAAAAATAAATTACCCGAATGTAGCCTTAGGCTTCTAGTGAAATAGAAAAATAATAAGGTTTCTAAATTTAGCTAAAACTACTATCTTTACTATGTTTGCTAAGGATTTTTTACGTCAAGTTATCATCACAACATATCACGATATGAAAGTTTCCAAAAATTGTAAGTATGAAGCATTTAATTTTGTTTTTCATAGGTAAGTAATATTAAAAAACATTTTTAAGTTTTTTTTTCGTTTTTAGTCTTGTCTTGGTGGAGTAGAAAGTAGTAGTAGTAAATAATCGGTCAAGTGCGAGTTGGACTCGCGGACGAAGGGTTCCTTCCATACCGTTTGTAATTAATAATAATTTAATACATTTTATTTTAATTATTTATTTTTGAATGGAATTTATAAATTATTATTCTGTGAACATTTTAAGCATCTTCCTGTTGCCCTTATATTAAAAACTACGTATAAATATCGAGCAAATAAATCACGTTTCTAGTGTGGGAGCCCCCATATATTTATTTTATTTTAATTATTAATTTTGATAGTTAATATTTAACTAAATGTTGTGTAAATATTTCAAGCATGTTTCTGTCACCGTTATCATAATCGAGGGAAAATCTGCAAAAAAAAATCTGTAATCGATTAATAGGCCCTTAATTACGCCAAATACGAGTATCATCTATGTCACGAATAATTTATGTTTATGTCCAAAGCCATTCAACTTCTACGAAGTCCAGGGTGGATACGTCTACACGCTCACAAAAATACACTTTTGTTTCACAATATTAGATCTTTCTACAATGAGCGACCCACACAGTATGGTTTGTGTGGGTTGCAAAGTAGATTTCAGATACCTACTAGGTAAGTGACAAAGCATGCGATAAACGATTACTACAGTTCAGTACCCAAAGGGCTAAAACGGGACCTTATTACTAATACTTCGAAGTCCGCCTGTCTGTTTGTAACCAGGCTGTATCTCATGAACCGTGATAGTTAGACAGCTGACATTTTTACAGATGATGTACATATATCTGTTGCTGTTATATATACAAATACTAAAAATAGAATAAAATTTATATTTAACGTGGGCTCTCATACGAAAAACACGTTTTTCAGGAGTTTTTACTCGCTATTAATAACGGGAAGAGGAATTGAGTGGTCTAAGGTGGCTCAAACACGGTACGGAACCCTTCGTGCGCGAGTCCGACTTGCACTTAGCTGATCATTTAAAAAACAAAATAATAAACCGTTCCAATATCATCGATAAAATATCTATACCCAGGGTTATACTCGTATTTATAACTATTTAGATCATGTTACTTAAGAACCACACATAAATATTAGGTACATATGTAACAAAACAACTCAGCGACCTATAAATAAATTTTCAACAGGTACGTCAGTCGAGCACAGTGTATTTAAAAATCCACCGATGAGAGCCGATGATCTTATGAAGACTGCAAGAACTCACTGGATGCAAGCCGCTTCCAGCCAGTTTTATAACCGGACTGCCTCGGTGGCCCAGTGATTAGTAAATTGACTCCTTTGCAAAAAGAGACGTGGGTTTGGTTCGCACTAACACAATAAAGACAAGCATTTATGTCATGAATAAAGGTGTTTGCTTTGAATCTGAATGTTAATATATATATTATAAGTTATGTTTACATAAGTGTGTATCACTACAAAGTATAAAACAAAGTCGTTTCCCTGTCTGTCTGTCCCTATGTATTCTTATATCTTTAAAATTACGCAACGTATTTTGATGCGATCTTTTGAATAAATTGAGTAATTCAAGAGGAAGGTTTATATTTATACGCATAATACACATGTGCGAAGCTGGGGCGGATCACTAGTAAAAATATACCTATGATGAATGTATATTACAGCCATATTACAACAAGCTTTGCTTAGTTTCGGGTCAGATACCGTGGGTAAGATGTCCCTAAATACGTATTTTTACGAAAGCCTATGTCCAGCAGTGTACATCCTACGACTGATAACAATCATGATGACGAAACATGATCAGAGCTGCATTAAGAAAATGAATTAGAAACAAATTTTCGTTAAAGTCAATTTTGACTATGGATAATTATTTTTTGCAAAAAATAGCATTACCGACTTCACCCGTGTACAGAATTCGCGTATATTTATTTCGATAAAAATTAAATAGGACCAATTTCAAAGTATACTCTTTCTAATAAAAAAAAGATTATTGGAATTGAACCACTACGTAAAAATTTATGCGTAGGTAGTTATACATAAAAAAAGAAATAACAAATATACGCGTTGAATTGAGTACCTCCTCCGGTGGTTCTTCGGTCAAAAATACCTTGGTTGTTGCACTTTTTAATGCACACTCGAGCACTACGCAGCGCGACCAGCAGTGTTAAGCGATACGAGCCCACGTTTACCTTGAAAAAGTTAGAGTTCACCAAATGCAGTTGATACTACAGTAGTCTTGCTCTCTGCCATAATAAACCACGCGTGAGTAATAAATACAAATAGAAATAGAGACAGAGGTAAGAGGAGTGCCGTCGTGGAGAAAGTCATCATTTATGTAATGTTATTTAAAAAAAAAAACACTTTTTACTTAACAATTTTCTAGTTTTATTTTAAATATACCTTTTTTATTTATTTTCAATCTACTTTTTTAAATATGCACGTTCTATTACGCCACCATGAACTTATGCTATATATTAATTTAAAAATTCTAAATTTATTTCATAGAGTAAGTGAAAAGGTTCACAGTAGTACCTAATATCGAGTGGTGGTAACTACTACCTCGACTAAATTGACTGTTCATCTTTGCACGCGTAGTAGGTTTGCTATTACTATCGGAGAGATTGCCTTTGTCTTGTCAAGTCTCATCTCGAACTGGACAGCGGTTCTCAAAATGTTAAATAATATGCATTCAAATTTCAAAATATTGATTTATAGAATATTAAAGATGCTCGTTTACATCTATAAAAGTGTATATTTTAAAATTAGTTAATTAAGAGAAAAAGTAGCCAATCACCAGAGTTTCTTATTGCTATTTTATTTAATTTTGTTAACAATTATTATTTTTTAACTTGCTGTAAATACCTACTTATTGTTTAAAGTTTGTTTTTTTAGTTTGTTTCTTTGTATTTTTACTTAGTCTCGTTGAGTCTTATAATGTATTTTATCATCGATTTTTTTTTTTAAATCTTTGAAGATTAAGAATTAATTCAATAAAAAAGCCTTTACGTGGATTTTTTTATAGAATTTTGTAATTTGGCCTTAAAAACGTTCGGTTGCTTACCGAATTTTAAGTAAAAATTAAATTCATCGGTGTAATTAGTCAAACATATTATATTTAAGCTGATATTATACATCATATACAGTGCAAACAATAAACAATAATTATAATATACCTATGTATACATAATAACTAATTAGTATGTTTCAAGTCATACAGATATGTGAATACATAATTTTCTTTTTTGAGCAATTTTAACACAAATGGTATCGCTAAAAACGTTGAGAATCTCTGACTGAAGCCAGTTCCAGGAGCGTCGAAAATTGATGTAGCGTGTATCAAAGCGAGCATTGTGTAGAGTATTGGGGTCTGATTGACAGTTTAATTAATGTCTCTGCCGCCCCAACTTTGCCGCCGTCAGAAATTCGCACGGTGATGGATTTTAGTCGATTTTCAATCGTTTAATTGTGCCTAGGGCTGCCGAATGCAGATTTAAATTCTTCAATATCGAATCACAATCCATGGTTACATTGATTGAACGTTCCTTTTTGGAATACTATAATCCGACCGCTAACTCAGGGACCCGCCGCCTGCACCTGTTTCAGTCCTCCGTTTTTTTTCCCCCGCGCCCCTATACCGCGCAGGCGAGGACTGAGTTAAACGGTCGGATTATAGTATTAGTCATTATTAGTTATTATTAGTCGAACATGTTTTATGGTATTCCTAAAAGTAAGGGCTCGTTAAAGTTTCTCATTTCAACTATAACTAGTTGTTCTCCAAACAGTAGATCTAAACACTAAACAGTCTTCCAAAATATTATTATCGAAATTGGCTGGTAATTAGCACGACAGCAATAGAGATTCGTTGAAAAACATGACCTGTAGACGAAAACCAACATCTGGACAGACGAAAGCAAAATCGCCGTTTTATATAACGCAGATTTTCTCTCGATCAATAACATATTATTTTATGCACCTATTGAAATATGTCTTTGCAAATAATTAATAAAAATAGCTGATTTGATGTTTCTTCTACAACTCTTTCCGCACTGTTCCACTGCCTCGGAGATCTCTAATGTGTATTTGTGCTAATTTTAAGCACAAATAAATGATTTAACAATGTGGAATCACACAAACATAAGATTTTCTAAACTTTGCCATGCAGCAACCTTAAATGTGCCCCGTAGTGCAAATACAAGATTGACCAACTATTACGTTTGGGATTGTGAGTAAATTCAATTTATTTTCATAGCTTATAAACTGAATAGTGCTTCTTTAGCCATAACTCATTTTGTAGAGAAGGAAAGGTGTGGTAGGAAAGGTATTTTAAAAAATCTATTCCTGGAATCAAGTTCAAACCAGTGATTCATCCTTTTACGGGTTCCACAATGTTTAAATATATTATACTTTATCAAAATCAAACTAATATAGAGGAAATTGAACTGTATTATCTGTAAAGCATACCTAATTATACGTATTCCGGCACTGTTCCTGCTTAACGAAAACTGTCAAAAATCATTTCTGTCACGGTTGTTGACTTAATTTGGCAAAAATTCTATGATGTTTTCTTTTCTCACGGTGTAAAAACGGATTATTTTCCGTTCAGATTCACCAGATCTTAGTGAAATAGGCTGGCATTAGCTAGATTTGCTTACATGTTTTTTTTTTTATCAAAAGCAGCTTATTACCATGCTAGAAAGGCAAAAAAATAACAACTCTAATTATTGAAGACTTCGTCCGTAGGTCAAATTGTCATTGCCTCCTTAAGAAATGTTTATTGTTTCGTTTTATTTAAAAAAAAAATGTTTCATTTTAGCTGTAACTCATTTTCAGGATATTTACCTGACTCTAAGTATGAAAATAAATGAACTACGAGTATTATCGGTATCTTAGCGAGATATTAAATTTACTATCGATATGTTAACGCTAATACCGCGTAACGTCAATAATCGAATAATAATATTATTTAGCTTATACCGAAATACATCGATTTAATACACGATTACTAAGCACATCACGGTTCATGCAAATATATTCTATTTAGAGAGTTAGTTATGTCAAGTAGGTGAATATAACCTTTCAAAATGAATTAGAAATCCTCTTCGCATTATCCATGTAATGGTAAAGATATTAAACCTTCTGTAATGGATAAAATCTCATCTTAGAAGGGTCATTGAAGGCTCTCTAATAAAATGTAAAAGCTTCATAAGCTGTATCTATTTACATGAACATTCCACCTAATGGCTGTCTTTGCAATAAAATTTGTTTGCTTGAAATTGAAATCTTTCTTCAAGCTAAGGCGTAGGTATTTATACGCCAAATTTTACCTCGCGCCCGCAATTTTATACTATTGAAAGTAAATAAATACTACTTTTAGATTAAAAAATGTATATACTGTTTTTTTTATTCCGTTGGAAACGAGGAACCCTCATAGCTTTGTTGTGTCCGTCCGTTCATCAGTCCGTCTCATTAATACAAAGCCTTACAACTTCCACATTTATCAACCGAATTGTATGAAGTTTGATATAGGTATAGATCTCAATGTTAACAAAAAATTTAAATTGTGTATATAAGGGGTAGGTCCCATACATGTAAAGTGGGGATGAAATTTTTTTTTCAACCCCACCCCCAGAATTCTATTCAACGATACCTATTGTGGGTATCGTTGAATAGAATTTTTAAAATGAATGTAAGGTTTGCTGGACATTTTTTTCGGCACATGTACCATTGGTGAGATACAGGTCGACAAATTTGAAAAAAGAGTGTCTTAATTTCTAAAGTATGCAAGATCGAATGTTTAAACTTTCTGAATTTATAGACCATATCAAAAAATTGCGCAATAAGAATTTTGAGCACTATAACTTTTTGAGTTATTATACCTAGTGCTCAAAATATATTTTCGTTAAAATCTGTTTGAATGATTTGAAATAAAAGTAGCGATGAAACAATAAGTAATCGGTAAGAAATAAAACAATAGTTCTTTCGATCTCTTTTATTAAATCAAATGGTACGTACTTAAATTAATAATTGGTCTCACTCCGTCAAGCGAAGACCTATAATTAATCTAAGGGTACGTAATATGATTGAGAAAAATATGCAGTTTTTTTTGGAAATGTAATGCCAAGGCAGTCACTGTGGTACCTAAGAGAAGGACGAAGACATAGAGACAGACCACCAGCCATCATGATGGTCAGATGACGTCAACAAACTTGTCGGGAGGCAATTGATGAGGCTAGCACAGGTCCAGAAAGAATGGCTATACTCAGCAGTGGGTGGTACAGGCTGAATAGATAGATAGAATTCTTATGTATTCAAACTTGCTAATGTGCGAATTAGTACAAAAAATAAGTAAATGAAGAAATGGCTGAAAGCTTCTATGTAGTTGTTTTAAACCAAACATAAACAAGAAGGGTTTTGTTTTGTTGATAACTCAGTAGTTCTAAGTACGTGCGTTTGCTTCTCACACCGGAATCTGTGGCATCAATTTCCAATAAAGCGTTTGAGCTACTGGAAAATCGGTAAATTGAATCCCCTTAAAATACAACCTTCATTTTAGGTAAATATAGGTACAAGCTGAAAGGTGAAGTTGGGAAGTGCGGCTAAGTTCTCAAATGGCCTATCCATTTGAGAATGGCATACCGAATAGATATAGACAAGCTTTATTGATGTTTGCCAACAAAGAATTCAGCTTCACAAGACAGAGAAGAATAAACACTGCAAGAATACATGAAAAAGCCATTTCTATTGAGTCTTATGGTCTCATTATAAATCTTTATTTATATCCCCGAACAACGGGCGATGCCCATCATCAAGAAACAAATTGGGGTGAGTCACTACTTATCGATAAAAATATTTATTCCAATGTTTCTTTCTACAAATTGAAGTTTTACAAACTGCAGTGACTGTTAACGGTATACAATTCATAAGTTACTTATTGTAAGGAACAAGTTTTAGGAGTACCTAAAACTTGTTGTTGTTAAAGTAGGACCAACTAAACTCGTGAAAAAATCAACGCTTTAATACGAGAAGTTTATTGTGCTAACAAAATATATAAAACAGCCGATTTCAGCCGAGTTCATAGTGATGAGTAGGTAGACATAGGTACATCATCTCTGAAAGTCTCTGCTTTTTCAATTCAATTCAATTCAAATACCTCCCTAAAATACACTTTTGAAACGCTATTATGAATCTAGGTACAAATTAAATTATTAACAACAAAATAAAGTTATAAGCCACCTGCCGCAAAATGTTTTAACCATGAAAATGCGTGGCTAAAATCACAAGTAAGTAATATAATATACTCGTATTCTAAGTTATTATCTTCACTAGTAAAACATAAAACTAGGTAAGTATGCACATGAACTAACTAAAAATAAATAATATCACAAATGTTTCTTATTTGTTATTTTAGCCACGTATTTACATGAATACAACAATATTAAAATACTAATACGAGTACAACATAAAAATAATCGAACAATAACAATGAAAGTAAAATTAACCTTGTTAATGAATCACAACACAATGTTGCCATATGAGATTTATGGAAACCTACCAGCTGGTTAGTTAGGTTTGGTAGGTTTACATAACTCGAATAATAAGATGAACTAAAATGAGATGAAATAAAATTATATTTGCAGCAATAGCTTCTATAACTTTATTAATTACTCGTACCTAGTAAGGTAAGATTATTCATCTCTCAAAATACCCATTGTTTACAGGTAAAAACCTTTTGTGATCAAAGCACCTCACCTTCGGTCCGATCCCTTTAAGCCTTGTTCGTGCTTCCCCTCCCTATTAGCGATCCCTCTAGTTAATAGGTTTAATTTACCGGAGATTGATACGTTAAGCCACTAGTACTAGTACGTTTTAACTCAACTACGTCTATCTACGTATTTAGCGACGAATTTCTTGTTGGAAACTATTTGAATGATTCGCTGGTTTTTCTTTTTTTTTGTAGTAATTTGTAGTCCGTTTTTTAGGGTTCCGTACCCAAAGGGAAAAACAGGACCCTATTACTAAGACTTCGATGTCCGTCTGTCTGTCCGTCTGTCACCGGGCTGTATCTCATGAACCATGATAGCTAGGCAGCTGAAATTTTCACAGATGATGTATTTCTGTTGCCGCTATAACAACAAATACTAAAAATAAAATAAATATTTTTGGGTCCCATACAACAAACCTGAATTTTAGACGTTTTTCGCTCTGTATTAATAATGGTTTCAGGTAGATGCTTGAAATTTTCACAGAATATTTAGTTTTATATTCACTTCAATAATAAATAATAAAATTGAAATAAAATAAATATTTAAGGGGGGCTCCTATACAGTACGGAACCCTCCGTGCGCGAGTCCGACTCGTACTTGGCCGATTTTTCTTCTTGTGAGCAAATGATGGTCCACTGTTTGTCATTATTAGCAAATCTTTGCACCCTATTGTTTTGTTATCATTTTGTGATTAATAGAGTTAATATTTAATCAGTTATTACTTTTTTTTTTAACAATACTCGGAAACTATAGTAGGAATCAAAGGTGGCTTAAGCAGAGTTAGTTGAAATTATAGGATAATAGGTTGTCCTATTTTGTTAAATGTTATTATTAACATATTTATCTTAAAAAAACAATGCACAAATAAAAAGGTTTTTTTATAGTTAGTTTAATTAACATTACTTTATTTTTTGACGACTTTAAAAAAACTTTCATAATATAGAGTTAAAACCATCTGTTTTTTTATCGTATAACTTGCAATTCACAGACTAAAATAACTGCTATGCTGAATTGGTGACCAAACTATTTCATCAAGACTTATTGCTGACCGTTTGAACTACATCCATTATTTGACGAGTTTCTCGTTTACGCACGCTAATTATTCGTGTTTGATAGCTGTTTAATACAGTTTGGAGTTACATGCTTAGGACTGATAGAGTTCTATTAGTAATCTCTTAAGTCCTTGAAAATCTACTCTAAGTCGGCGTGCCTGTGAATTTTTTTCAACCACAAACCAAAGAAATAATGTGAATACCTACTATGAAATTCAGGATTTGAGAGCGCGGCTCTCGTCGGTGGAGCAAATTGCACGTCTCGTTTTCTTCCGCCAGTGTCTTCTGTAGTGAGGTCACTGTGAAATTATTGATCAAAAATGAACATTGAATTTATAAGGTTATGTAATCATTTATTTAATTTTAAATTATACATCATTTTGCAAAGTACCTACTTAGGTACGATACAAGTTTTGAAGATATGATAATTATGTTTTCTGCTGAATTGTGACTGAGCTTAATTAATAAAATTATTAAAATTATTGTTGGTTCATTAGTCTATTTGTAACTCTTTAATGCAGTATCGATGTGACAGATCAACTTGATATTTTTTACGAATATATTTGGAAGTTTGATCCCCCCCGCCGGGTTACGGCCCAAGCAGTAGTCCGTACCTTCTCAGGTGCCCTTGCGCTAGTCACCCTATAACTTAATCTTAGGGCGCAGCCGCCTTCTGTGCTTACCCATGCCCGGTAAACTGTACAAGCCTCAGTGGCCAACACCTGTAAGTCATTAAAAAATAGGAAGTCAGAAAGTGTCATACTAAAACTTATTTTTATTCCAGAAAAATGGAAATATCCTGTAGAACATCGCGGTTAAAGCTAGTAAGCTATAAGTTTGAATTGTATTTGCGTTATAGCTTGCGCTACATACGTAAAACTTTTTTTAAGTCTCATTTGCGAGCGGTAGATGGTTTCACACTGCAATGGCTACAGTGCACACCCCCCGTTGTTCGAATTATACTACACCCACAGTACGCATCATCTTGGTTTTTACTATTCACGATAGCTGTTTCTTGTATATCTTTATTTAGCTTATATTTTATCAATTAATGAACCGTTCTTTTTATGTTATACATTTCTATAAACCTAGTGTGTGAAGCACGTTCAAATCATCTCAATTAATGTACCGTACTTTGAAGTCGCTTATCTTGGAAACTTATGTATTATTTTAACTTCATTTTAAATCCACGGTCAGCGATTTTTTCAAAAAACGTTGTTTGCACCTGTACATTGTTGCTTAATTGTAAAAAATAATTTTTCAGCATAAAGTCAATCGCTTAAGCTGGAACCTAAAAAAACACCGAGAGCAAGTTGTGTAAGTATAAGCTGGCTAAATATTTACTTATCAATGAAAATGACCAAGTTCTATCAATATTATCAAATAGAAATACTTGTTTGCATTACCTACTAGCAAAATATGTAAAATTTCAGTAAGCATCACCCAACTCAATGCACTATCTATTAAAAGCATTTTCATCCGAACACAAAACTACGGAACACAACGCACTATCTTTAAAATTAGCGGAAATAAAATTCCACGGCCTTTTAATGTGAGCGTGTAAAACGATATCTGTGCATAATACTAGGGATTTACCATGGATTTCGGTAAACCGATTTTATTGGTTTCCGCATCGTTATTCCATTTTTTTTCATACCCTAAATATTCGCGCTCGTTTACTCGATTCATCCATCAAGGGCGTCCGTTCCTATTCAGTGATACTGGTGTGGCAGATTTAAAGCTTATTTTAAATAATTTAAAAAACATTGCACAATTTACAGCGATAATGCCACTGAATTAGTAATTCACGCATTTTATTGCTTTTATCCTTTTTGACACTTTTTTCGACCGACTTTCAAAAAGGAGGAGGCTATAAATATGTTCGTCTAAATGTATTTTTTTGTGTGTGTTTACCGATATTTTCGACAATTGTGGACCAAACCAAAAAACACTTTTTTACTTCGAAAGATATACTCCCGAGATAGTTTCATTTAAATTTTATTGAAATCGGCAGAGACATTTCTGAAAAATCAACAATAATGTAAAACTGGTATGAGTATTTTTTTACAAATTCGAGCGAACTGTTCGAATTTTGTACACGATAGAAGTCGGTTATGCCATTTTTTTTGCGAAAATTAATGATTAATATCTTCGATCAAATATATAAATATTTACATATCAAATATATATAGGGTATATTTGATCGAAGATTAATATATATTAGTTGACGTACATTTTTTTTTGTATAGGCATATCACCCAGTTTTTTTCCATTACACTGTAACTTTTAAAGCTTTACATAAATCTGTGCATCACAATTCACCATTCATTGGTCGCAATACGTTAATCTAGGTTTAAATTTAAGCCGTATCTCACAGTAAAGTAACCATAAAGTGGTGTTAATGTTAAGCAAATCAAAATTACTAAAATATAGACTTTAGCGTACGTGATACTGTGTTACTAACTAATCAGAAAATTAAAAAAGTATGTATAATTTCTTCCTTCATTTCATCGTTTCTGTATCATCCGAGCCACGGTAGCGGTCAGTTGTAAATGCCACCAGCGGTCACCCATCCGAAGACTGACCGTGTTAAATGTTGCTTAACTTTGGTAATTGTTAACAGACACCTAGGCCCATAAGTATCTGCGGTTGTATTATCGTTTAGCCATGTCAGAGGCCTTCAGGCGGCTTAAAAACTCCTTCGACAGGGCTAGCCACCGAGCCTATACAAACTTACTTAGGTACTTTAGTGTTTCCTTAAGTTAAATTTTAAATGTTACCTTTTTAGTGTAGTAAACGTGATCAGGCCGTTTTAAAAGATCGCAGTATGCTAATTCATCTAATTCAAAGAAACTAAACCACTGTTTTACACCGCGCCGACTGTAAAAGCTCGTTTAAGCATTCGAGTCACTTCCCCGGCGAATTGCCCTGTTCCACTTGAATCTCCCAAAACTCAGTGTTTGCTGTAAATTGTAGTTCCCGTGCAAAGCTCGCGGCTTATCTCGCTTGAGTGACGTCTTGAATATGAGATGCATTGTGACAAACTCCAAGGATGCTATGTATGTTGCATGCCTTATCTCCTGCTGCTACGTGCTGTATGACGTTTTATTAAAATAATTTTTGATATGAGAAAAGCTGGGTTGAAATTTTTACGTTAGTTTTATGTTCTTTGTCGACTACTAGAAATTTTGATTAAATTTTGCGACGTACTTGTGGTGTTATTTATACAACGTTTTGGGCTATTGGATCTATTTAGTCTAATTTAGTGGATTTCAGATTGAAATTAATAAAAATTGTTCAAGGTTCAAGGTTCAATTTTTCAAGGTAGGTAGTTATCTAGCAGACTATTTGCAGTAGACTAAAGTGTTGTTGATCGCAACGTAATCAGTTGTAGAAGCAGACTACACATCGCTAGCGACGAGATATATTTAATTACAATTATTAGATAGAAACAAACAATATTGCGGCAACACTGTATTCTGCTGTTGCGTGCGTGGCTACGGAATTGTATCTTCATCATCCATGCTAGCTTAGCCTACGGCGACTGCTTCTATGTTCTGAATAATTATAAAAATAAGGCTTAGGTACTTTGTTATAGCTTAACTCAATGTAGTACAGCTAATCTTGACGATATCATTGAATTAGTTAACCACATTAGTTTTGTATAGAACTAATGCCAATGCTATCGGTACGAATCAAAAGAAATCGTACCGATCAGTCGAAAAGAGGCCAAGAGCATCGAAAAAATATATAAGTACCTACCATGCGCTGTTACAAGAAGACTTCAAGATATTATGCTCATTATTTAAATTGGAAATTTATAATAATGTATTAACTCCATATTTTTGACTTGTAACATTGTATCAATAAATTGATTATGATTATGATAATGATTATGAGAATCAATTTCAAAATGTGTTTTTTGCTTTAATGAACTAAAACTTGCAAAAAAAAAACAAATTCAGCACTTTTGTACAAAGCAGATAGATTTATCATATAAAACATTAATAGTTGTAAATAATTTGCTACCAAACCCCAAAAATACCGTACCAAAAGTTGTAACATCCGTTCTAATAAATCATTGTGCAGTTAAAATATTTTCACTACACCAGCACACCCAGCAAAGGCCACATAAGGCCGTCGAAATATGTGAACCATATTTTTCTCTCACCTATTGCATTGAATCCTCAATTCACAGTATAAAAGATAGGTGTATACTACGTTTTATTTGCAATGCCGATACAGTTTCTCCCAAGCTTATCCCATTCAAGGAGTTCGCTTTGCATACTGTAGACGTGTAAATATTCAGTGAATAATACAATCGATGCTACAGAGTCGTGTTTATAAGGCAGAAGCTGTTTGCATATTGAAAACTGCTCTGTTCAAACTTAGGAAGTGCTAATTATGTATTAAAAAGGACGTAGTTGTTTTAAGGCGCGAACGTACTCGTAAGATAACTAGATATTATATTGTCTAGTCATCTTACGAGTACGTTCGTAGTTAGTTCAAATTAAGAGATTCAATTCATTTTTGAGAAGACAATAATACAATAACGTTGAACTGATCATCAATCATTCTATTTGGATAGTAAAACATTAAATTAAACCTAGTAAGTGTCTAAAACAAAATTTTACGAAAAGCTATACGCAACTAATCAAAACAGTCACCCAGTAGAATTTAAAAGCACCCTAAATCAGGAAGACAGATGCATCCCAAGCATAATGAAATGCGAGATAGAGCATGCCATCAAAACTCAAAAGAATGAGAAGGCCCCAGGAGAGGATTGCATTACAAATAAACTGCTAAAATCTTTAATGGACCCTTTACTTACGCCACTGCAAATTGTTTTCAACAACATATTGCAACATGGACAAACACCAGAACAATGGAGTAAATCAATCACCATACTTCTACATAAAAAAGGAGACAGAAGCGACTTGGGAAATTACAGACCCATTAGCCTTATGTCGAACCTTTACAAAATATTCTCGAAAATCATTCTAAACCGTATTACACCGGCATTAGACGAAAATCAACCTTGCGAACAAGCGGGATTTCGAAAAGCATTTTCGACGATTGATCACATCCATGCAGTGTCGCAAGTGATAAGCAAATGCACGGAGTACAATATTACCCTATATCTCGGATTCATTGACTTCACTAAGGCATTCGACTCCCTAGAGCACAATGCTATTTGGCAAGCACTGCGACAGCAAGGAATTGATGAAGAATACATTAAAATACTTCATGATATATACTCAAAGAGCTCGGCCAAAATACGTTTAGAGAGGGATGGTCGAGAATTTCCAATTCGCAAAGGGGTTCGCCAGGGAGATCCACTTTCGCCAAAAATTTTCTGCTCTGTGCTGGAAATGATATTCCGATACATGGACTGGCAAAATAAAGGCATCCGAATAAATGGTGAATATCTTAGCCACCTCAGATTTGCGGACGATATAGTAATCTTTGCGAGCTCCCCACAAGACTTGGAAGCAATGTTGAGAGATGTGGCCACACAGAGTCAAAAAGTAGGTCTATCACTTAACGCCTCAAAAACCAAGATTATGACGAATGGCAAAGAAGAAAAGATCACAATCGACGCTGTGGAAATAGAATATGTTAAAAGCTACCCATATCTTGGTCAATCTATTGCATTCGACGATCAAACAGAAAAGGAAATTAACAGACGTATCGGAATAGCGTGGAAAAAATATTGGGGGTTGAAGGAAATAATGAAAAACAAACGGATAAGTATGACAATTAAAAGAAAAGTTTATGATGTTGCCATTATGCCTTCTCTCATATATGGCTGCCAGACTTGGGCCCTAAGGAAAGAGGATGAAAACAGATTAGAAGTGTGCCAAAGAAAGATGGAACGAAGTATGTTAGGTATAAAACTATCTGATCGAGTCAACAACAAAACAATTCGAAACAAAACCAAAGTGAGAGACATAATTAGAACTATCAAAACACTAAAATGGAATTGGGCAGGACATATATGCAGAATGGAACATAATAGATGGACTAGGAAGGTGACGGAATGGATACCAAGAGAACAGAAGAGGAAAAGAGGAAGACCGAACAGACGATGGGAAGATGAATTTACTCAAATACTTGGGAAAACATGGACGAGGACAGCAAGAGATAGAAAGCAATGGTCGAAGCTGGGGGAGGCCTACGCCAATATGGCGACATCTACATTGAACTTGACAGAAACATCAAATTGACAAATAATTAGTTATAGGATAATGGACATTACTATTGGTTATAATATAAATTGACATAAAATAATAATATTAAAATAATGTGATGATAATAATTTTGAAATAACATAATAATATCAATGTCAAAATAATGTTAAAAATAATGTATTACTGCATGTAGTTGGAAATAGAGGCTTTTTTACTTTTACTTTTACTTTTTACTTAAGTGTCTAAATCGTTCGGGTGCTTGCAGAATACAAATTGAGTTGTCAAAAAAGTACATTAAATATCTAAAGGACATATACTTTCCAATGTTTGCTGCACTCTGGTATGTTTACACATAATATCTACCCAGTTATTTTTATTACACAATTTGTGATGTAATAGTACATTAATGATATAAGTGCGGTAAGTTGAAAATTACAGCCGAGGCAATATTGCTAGCCCGAGCCGCAGGCGAGGGCTGTAAGGAAGAAGAGGCTGAAATTTTCAAAGCGCACGTATGTCATACGACGTTTTATAACATATTTGCGAGGAAATTAATAAAGTTGTGTGTAGTCAAACGCAAAACTATACGTAATAAAAAAAATAAAAATAAACTGTGAGTTGCGTCGCCGGCTGGTAACACAGCACGCGAGCAAATATGTTATAAAAGCTTATTACAAGCATAATATAATGTACGAGTAAGCTTCCCAATACCGTCCTAACTTCACAACGTTAAGCTATAACTTCAAGAAAATCTTTCAAAGCAATCGGTTCGTTAGACATCCCCAGCCTCCCTAGGCGCTCTATCGAGCGTGACGAAAAAGGCGGTTTTTGATAAACTACGTACTTCCTCATAGGTGCTCTAAAAACTCTGCCCCAGATAACGTCTGTCTCACAAAGGAGCGAATTCACCTTTATCTCTCCAATCCGTATCCAAGATTGTATTGTTTTCTCGGATCTACAAATCCAGTTGTATATTGCGTTGACCGAGTAAGGGCAGTGGCCTGAATATTTAAACTATGCAGTATTGACGGTTCAAGTTAGTTCTGTTTAGCGTCTGCCAGCCCGGACTAACTAACAAGATCGGATTTGAAACAACTTGATTTAGCTTTACACAGAAACTACCCAATTTATCTGGGAGGTAAGTAAATATCACACTGCAGGAAACTTCAGGTTGGAGGTGGGAATTTTGTTTGAGGTGTTTATTTGCGTATTTTATCTTATAAGGTAATGTTCGTGAGATGATGTAGCGTGCAGTTTCATGGTTATTGTAGCATGGAGGAGGCCTATGTCCAGCAAAGGTCGTCCTGCGGCTGATGGATGAATGGTTAGTAAGTCATTGTTATGTAATTTACTTCGCTGTTGTTAACGTCAATATAAGTATAAAAATTATATGCTTGTCCCGGTGTTTTTAACCGTTTAGCCATTTCAGAGGCCTTTAGGCGGCCTAAAAATTCTGACACCAAGGCAAGCCACCCGGCCTATATGAATTTACTTACTGAGTTTAAAAATTGTTTAAAATATCACCAATTTTTATATGATTAATCATGTGTCAGCAAACACGAATGATAGAATGCGCATCTTGCAATTTTCTATTGTACCAATATTTGTAATTACTGAAACTGGTATTATGTACATTTGTATGACAATGTATTTTAATGTATTTTTCTTGACGTTAGCAGTTAAAAATTCATCTACCTATCGATCTACATATTACTTAGTGCAATACAGTTGGTTTAATTACGATAAATCGTACTTTATCACTACATCAAGAGACGATAGGTACCTACATATTATAATGAACAGATGCGTACCAAATAACTAGGTATATGGTCAACTTTAAATAAAAGTATCTTCACACATACTAGGGGCTAGTTTCCGCATAAAAGTAACGACTGATTTTCCCCAACACACTGCGAAAAGAATGTGAGAGGCCCGAATACCGGTTCCACTGACCGCAACAGCGAGTCCAGATTCCGTAGCATCTTTATCTTGGCCGTTTATCAAATAAATTCACAGTCCAAATAAAATTTATTAGTTTTCGAATGGCCACCTCCGCGGCTACGCGACTTGCTTCGCCTTTTATTGCGTCCCACGAATTACTGCGGGATTTTCTTTCCGCCGTTAAGATGAGCTTTATGAATTATGTAACTTTTTTGTCCGCTATAAGAAATAAGCGGAGCCAATGGACCGGTCGTATATATCCGCAACATTTTTGTGGTAGTTCGAATCCTTACGACTGAGTTTAATGCCTAAACCCGATATAAATTTCGGTAAAACGTGCCTTCTTAAACATTCATTACGGATATTCCGTTTTCGGATCAGCGGTACCGGCAGTATTTTGGAATTTCAAAAGATTTAGGGTTCGAACCTGGTAGATAGGTATGTAAGTACTACGTTTTTCGAGTTGCATAAAATTATTCGATTTTGAGCCTAAAAGTCAGATAGGAATCTAGCTAGTAAGACTAAATCATACATTTATTACCTCCAAAATATTTAAAATGATGTTTACATCAATAAATTAGTGTAAATTATGCTTTCACACTATAAATTTTGATACAAATCAAACTAAATATATTTTTTTTTAATTTTCCTCCTTTTCTTATCTATTTCAGCTTCAAAAGTGTTAATTTTAACAATTGCTTATTTTACATTTTTACTTATAATCACTACATAGCATAAAACAAAGTCGCTTCCGCTGTCCCCATGTCCCCATGTATGCTTATATCTTTAAAACTACACAACGGATTTTGATGCGGATTTTTAATAGATAGAGTGATTCAACAGGAAGGTTTATATGTATAATAAACATGTGCGAAGCCGGGGCGGGTCGCTAGTAATAATATAATATTCAAATGTTTAGTAAAGATAGCTGACGTAACAAAATTTTGTAACAATATCTTCAAATATACAATAAATCTAACAAAATATCATAAACTGAAACTATGCATAACATTTCAATTGATTCACGTAAATTTTATTATCTTGCACGAGTTGAAATTGTACGATCAATTTTAGAAAAACTTAGAAACAAAATATATCACAAAGTTTTCATTTCATTTTCTCACGTACGTAACTTTACCATGACGTATCTACCTCGCGTGTACCGAATGTCTAGAGTGAGTAATATAACAATATGACACCTAACGACAACGAGACCTAAAGGTGGGATGCAAATATCCCGAGACGTGCCGGAGAAGTTTCAAAGCACGAACTGAATATCTAACTCAACTGCGTTGAGGCCATAGAAGAAAGAAAGAAAGAAGAATTTCCTTAACGTTAAAAATCAGAAAGCTCGCGCTTTCTAATTGCTACTGCAACATGGCATCGATGACGCATAGAAATCGCTATGTACCTAATCAGCGCCAAAACATGACTTAAGTGACATAATTTGAATTAAGCAGGTACTGTTGAAATGTCACATTGGCGTCTCTGCAATCGAGCGGACAAGCTTCAATCCGTAGCTTTTTTATATTAAAATTAAACTCAGCTGATCTGTTTATCTGTAAATCTATGATTTCGGCACAGTAAGCTGAACCAAGTTTTGTAGTTTTCCTAGCTGTAACCGGTTAAATATTTTATGAGATAAGCGGCAACATAAGCAACATTGAATTATTGAGGAGTAAACAAAGTTGAGCTACAATAAAACCGCTAGTAATGAGATGCAACAACATCGCAAGAAAATGCATTATTTACTAAAGCTCAATAACACAGTTTCACGGACTTAACCGAAAGTAAGGTAATAAAAATTTTCACTGATTCCAGCTGTGATAAAGGAAAAACCGTAAACTTCTACTAAAATTATTAGAATAATATCATGTTCAGTTTATGTTTTTACGGCAAATAAAGCACACCCTATCGTTTTACCTTCTTGTACGTTTTTCTTTATCTTAAGGTTGCCTGGAAGATATCCTAACAGTGATACCTGGAAGATATCCTAACAGTGATACCTGGAAGATATCCTAACAGGCTACCTCTTAAGTTTTTTTTGTCATATTATTTGTTTTATATCTAAAGATACTAAACCATAATTTGTATGGTTGCACCATACCAGCACCAGCATACCATAACCTGACATAAACTTTTTTCAAGTGAGTAAAAAGATGAGGTAACAAACCTTTTCTACTGGTAGCACTGTGGCATGATAACTGAAGTGACTACAATGTACTTTAAAGTCACCGTAAGCCGGGAAGCGTGGCCCTTATCGCACACGTGATTTGAATGCCCTCCGTACTTTTATTCGACCAATATGACAAAAATGTTTGCGACGACTGCGCTTTGAATACATAAACACTTTGATTTAAAATTTCTCCTTATATCATATTCCGTTAGGAGCAGCGGAGTTGCCAGCTTTTACACTATACGATAGAATGTATAGAGCGATAAATTTCTTTGTTTTACATATTTCTACTCGTGTGTTACGTACGTACTTGGCCCATATTTTATGAAATTGCTGGCCTTGTATTTCGTGAATCTACTAATATTATAAATGTGTCTTACTTATGTACCTAATGTCTGAAGTGTGTCTTTACAAGTTTTTCTTCGACTGTAAAAAAACATTGAAATATAACGGGATACATTTTAATAAATTCGCGGCTCGCAGTGTTTTGCGAGATAAACCTACGTGCTAGTACTCAAGTCTTGAAAAAGGTCACTAAATGCGGTCGAAACTCGACTAGAAATTACTTAGAAAAACGTGACTAAAACTTGTGCTGTATTTTAATTAAAATGTGTGAAAATCGCCTTGGTTTCCACACTCGGATTAATAAAATAAACATTCTAAAACATTAAAAAAATACGTTGTTAAGCAATAATCAGTTTAACATAAAGGCAATCATAATATCAATTCCAAGAAGCACTATCAGTGATGGAAATTCAGCATTAAGCAAACAAAGCTCCTAACAAGAATTTTGCGTGCTACTTCAAAGAGTTTTGACAATACAGAAGACCAGCGGTTGTTGCCTACATCACACAGTAAAGTGCTACGTAGGTAAATGCTGCATCTGACATAGGGAGCGAGTCTTTGAATACAATGCCCACATCCCTGAGGCGATGGGAAAGTGCCCACGCTTGGTTACTGTATGTGTATTTACGGCGAAAGTGTTCCCTAGCTAGCTTCTGAGTTAAAGATAAGATGTTGTTTTATGAACCTGAAATGTTTTGTTTTGAATAATAATACTTTGAGTTCTTTTTAACCGACTTCCAAAAAGGAGGAGGTTCTATGTTCGTGTGTATGTATCTTTTTTTTGTGTATGTTCATCGATAATTTCGCCAACTGTGAACCGAATCAAAAAATTCTTTTTGAGTTTGAAAGGGTATACTCTCGAGGCAGTCCTATTTAAATTTTACAGACATCGGCTGAGCCGTTTTTGAAAAATACAACAATAATGTAAGCAATTCGAGCGAAATATCCGAATTTTTTCACGATGAACGTCGATAATTTCGCTAATTGTGAACTGAATCAAAAAATTCTTTTTTAGTTTGAAAGGATATACGCCCAAAGTGGTAGCATCTAAATTTTAGAAAAATCGTCTGAGCCGTTTTTGATTAATCAACAATAATGTAAACAATTTGAGCGAAATTTTCGAGTTTTGTACACGATGGAAGGCGGTTTGGCCATTTTTTGCGAAAATTATTGCTTAAAATTATTATTGTATTTGTTTATCACAATAATTATTGCGATAAACAATTCAAAAATTTGTTGCCACTGCAAAATTTTAACATGTGTAATTGACTCGCAATTCAGGTTACAGTTCTGATGCTTTACCAACAACTCCGTTCCGAGATTGGAAAAATTTTCTTTCTTCTGTCCAGATGTTCATCTCTACAGATCGCATTTTTCTGCGAATATTGACGAAACTTGGTACACGGGTTTTACATATTTTTGGATTTTTAGTCGTTGGCGATTTTTGATTGAAGGGATAAGGCATATATGCCTCAAAACGGGAGGTAATTTGCTGTATCGCTATTTATAAGCTAATTTCGGTAATATTTGTCGAAATCGATTAATATTTACACCTTGTAAGATTTGCAAGAATTAATTTAATAGGTTAAGAGCGAGTCGGCATTCTTTTATAAGATAGACTTATGAAGAATCAGTTAAACAAGGCGAGCTCTACTGTTCGGTAAACTACTAGTTTGCAATAAAATTAAACCTTACTCAATTAGCCCGCACTATATGCTACACTAATAGGTACATAAGTTAAAATCATTTGATTTGAAATGTGAGTCCAATACTCTAAAAAATGGAGTTACAAATAAGATATACCTAAAACAATTCATCTTTTTAAAAGCTGCTATAATATTACTTAGCTTGAAAATTAAACAATAGACTTTTATTTAAGTACAGTGTAACAGTATTAGACAAAAAGTAGTCTAATAATTTTAATTTCGTAAGAATCAGAGCTGTAGTTATTATTACAACGAGTAACTCGTAGTAAGTTTTTTGTATAGGCTAGGTAGATTATTTTTACTCTTGAATTTGAATTTTATAAAAGCAGGTCTAAACATATATTTTATGATTCAAAATATTATTTATATAATTAAGAATCTTTGTGGGTATTTCTTCAGACAGTCGTTAAATAAGTTCGTGTAGGCCGGGCTAGCCCTGGTGTCAGAGTTTTTAGGCCGCCTGAAGGCCTCTGACTTGGCTAAGCGGTTAAAACAACCGGGACCTACAATTTAACGTGTCATCCGAGCCACGGTAGCGCTCAGTTGGAAAATACCACCCGCAATCACCCATCCAAATACTGACCGTGCGGAACGTTGCTTAATATCGGTGATCGCTGACAAACACCGAATCAAACTACGCTACGAGCGCTACAGTCGTTAAACTTTCGCGAAATTAACCTTAACTTTGAAAATTACTACCAACGGGGAAAATACACTCGCATATTATGAATTTTAATTAACAGCCCTCTTTTATCTCATGAAAATTGCTAAATAATGTTTTCGACGCGGGAAAAATATACTAAGGAAAATGGGGGCATAAACATTTTGAACAATGTTTATGGGACACAATATCGGTTCTCTTTTTCCTTCTTTTGTTAAATGAAACTACTGCTCCATGCAATGCATGCCTTTCAATTTTTTTTTATGAAATAGTAACTGTACCTCTTTAACAGCCTCTGTAACTGTATCGTATGTATAATTCGGTCAATCAACGTTATTCATTATTAAAACTGTGTACCGTTCCGTTAATTTTAACTCGTACCTACAAAGAACTGAATTTATTTTCAAAAGGCGGTAGCAAAAGCAGTTGCAGTTAGCGATTGTAATGTACCGCGTATTTGTGAAAAATCGGGAGCGAAGGCGACTCGAACACGGAACCGCCACGCCATCTTGTCGTCAACGGGCAAACGAGACAAAACCTTATTGATATTCATCGCTATAAAATTATATAAACTTGACGGCGCGTTTGAATATTGAGAGTAAACAGCAGTGGCAACTGTCAGCTGTCAACGTCACCGAGGTGGAACTGTCATTGCAGTTTACTCTGACGCAACACCGAGCGCTAGTGGAGCGGCGAGAGGCCGGCGGCCGCCATTCGATAACTTGACGGCAATCGGTTTGCATCGGACCGCGTGCTACGTGTTTGGTGGAGTGTCATCTAATATTGGAGTGATCAATGATTGGACTGTTTGATTCAAGACCCATTTTGTGCCAAGGATTGGAATCTGATTGGAATTACTGCGCATAACATATCGTTGCGTTATTATTCTCCTCGCCCGACTACTCACGCCTACGCCGCAATCAAACATGGATACTTCTGATGAAAACATGGATACTTCTGATGATATGGACGCCTCTCATGTCCCTTCATCAGAAGTGGGATGCAGAGGGCTTACTTCAGAGGAGAATAGTCGTACCAGATCTTCAGCTCCAGTACCACAATTATGCCTGTCGCAACAGATGGAATTGTTTTACCTCTATTGACGGCTTTACCACCGCCGTAACCTCCGAGCAGCACGTGTACCCAGTTGATTATGTTGTTTCCTAATGACAATTATGCAGACATTGAAGGTTGGTGAAAAGTAACCGAAATCGTAGCCAACGAGCGTAAATTGGGAAGTACAGACCTGCTTTTGTTACTTACAAGTGCACTTAAAGGCCGAGCTGTTACCTGTTTAACACGACTGCAGGCATTGCAGCTGACACGACCTCAAATTAAAGAACTGTTGCTACCTAAATTTGCTAAACCTATGTTGCTATAAGATTATTTCGATAAAATCCTACGATGCCAGATGATGTTAAATAAACTGCGAATGAGTCAGCCATACGCCTTTAGAACATCATCGGATGCATTCTGCATACGGAAATACCTTAAAATATTATCACGAGATAATTTGTGTCGACATTTTATGCCAAAAGGGCTAAGTGATTTGTCGTGAGCTCTACTGCCATACTCCAAGTACCAGACCTCAACCTCTGCAAACTTTCATCGGTATTTCATTGAAAATAAACTATGAATGTGAGAAAATGATTAATGATGTATGAGAGTATATGATGTAAACATGACACGGATGTAAAAAGGATCCGATTTAATGAATTGCGCTTCACGGAAACATCTCACCGCTACGGCACGTCTGATCACAAAGCGGTAGACAGCCGCAAGCGAAAAGGAGAATCTGCTACTTCAGACAAGTTGCAGAATTGAACATTCAGAGCTGCTGATAGACCACAATCAATCACCTGCATCACGTCACGTGTGGGCGACCAGGTCCCGTGGCGTCGGTGTGTCCAAATCGAGCGGGCGGCAGCGGAGCAGCGGCGGTCAAAGAGGTTCATGTGTGTGAACGCATGGCATCGAGGAGTACCTACGCTGACTATTTTATCTGGTGAGCTCGTTTCCTTTATTTGTGATAGTCGATCAGTTTGTTCATTAGTAATTAATAGCTACGCCGAGAAGTTCCCTGGTACTGTGCAGAGTGAATTAGTGTGTCTGACGGGCATTGGTAGAAATGATGTGGAATGTGTTTCCTGGGTTCTTAGTTCCATCAATGTTCAAAACTTCTTGCTCTGTGTTGCTTCACATTGTACCTGATGGCATTGTTGCTGAACCGGTAATAATAGGTAGGGATATATTAGACTAACGTGCCCGTGCATATCGATACAAAAAACATTTCTCAGTCTACAGAAGTTAACCAATCTGACAAGTCTAGCGGTTTTATTTTTTTACGATTATTGATACGGACCATGGATGTATAACCTAAACTATCATGGATGTATTCCATGATACGGACTAATGCCAAAATAGAATTGATTAGGATTTTAAGTAGTGAGTTCTTCATCGATAATTTATCAATGCACGAGCTACGACAGGATAGATACTGTGGTCACCAACGAAAAAAAGACATTCTAGGCAAAAATATAAAGTCCCCATTAAAAGCGAATGTTATTCAGGAAACAGCTCCTTCTACAAGCTTCGTTTTTATTTTAGCGATAGAGACGCACGATCAGCCTAACCGTTTGGCTTGTTTCAGTGGTTGATTCAACAATGTTTTCCTTTGACTGAGTAAACTGACTTTACAGACATCCAATTTTTATATTCCTCGTGGGTTTGCGTTTGACTACATACTGCCTAGTGTTGGGTGGGCATACAATCTGGGGTGTGGCGCGCTTGCCTGGATGAGGCGTATTTGCTCGGGTTTTTAAGGTGCCTACGTTGTGCTTTGGCGAAAACACGGACTCAGGCAAGACGTTTAGCATTCTGGCTGTTGTGTGGAGAATGTGGGTACGAGGCGCTTGTTTCTAGCGCGTGGATTGTCGACCATGAAAGGGTGGTGATTTGGTCGCGTCTATCTACTCGTACGATAGAAGAAAGTGGCGGGCGAGACTAGACTTTGCGACTCCTAGGCGCAACCTCAGAAGTGAATAGGTGCGATAGAAGGCTGATACACACGCCACCTTACGTCGACGCTCGAGACTTTGCAGCTGCGACTTAATCAAGGTTTATCAACCTCCGAGCGCGCATCTCAATCGACACTATAGCCTCTCTGAGTGACTCGATCTGTGGACCACTGGTTCTTGCATCGGATATGTGGGTCTCCACGACTATCGTAGTCTGCGTATCCAAAGGTACCGGGCTTTAGCTGGTCGTTGACATGCAGTAGGAAGAGCGTCGCAGAGAGCACTTACCTCCTGAGGAATATCGGCGTTGATAGTTACTTTGTCTAACAAGCAGCTATCTACTACCACACGTATCGAGCGATCCCTCAAGATATCCGATCAATCGATCGGCTTGGCTCTCGTGCCAGACCCTGTCAAAAGCTTTGGAGATGTCAAAAGAGACAGCCAGCGCCGCTCAATGACAATGACTCCAGATGTGTGTAGCGTACGCAAGATGATCCCCAGTAGACCACTGTCGGCGAAAACCGTACTGACGGTCACTAAGTAGGTCATTCGCTACCAAGTACGCCGAGCCTGGTGTTAAGATTCGACGACGAGACCTAAATCGGTCTCAAGTTCGCAGGGTCGGCGCGGCTCCTTTTTAGGGATATAGGCTACACGTTAGAAAACTTTTAAGATTTAGGCATCCGATCTATCTTCAGAGAGAGACGAAAGAGGTGATTCAGCTCAGGCGCACAAGTTCTCAGTAAAATTAACGGAACACCATCAGGGCCACTGGCCTTGTTTACATCTAGACTGCGGAGAAATTGAGAACCTCCGTTAACTAGATGTGTATTTCAGTCATGGTAGTGCCACAGTTAAGCAAAGTTAGAGGTATCGCACTACCGGGGTCTACATCTACGCGATACTACGTCTAGGTCTAGGTCTACGCAAAGACTCCGCAAATTGAAATGCAAATAAGTTTGCTTTCTCTACCGCAGTATGGTGACTTTGTCCTTGCTTGTTACTGTCGTCCGGGTGTTTGATCGTGACACATATGAGCTGCGAGACATTGCTGGATCTAATCGAACCTATAAATATGCCCACGAAAACTTACGTGCAGTGCCCGGGAGCTGTGCTACAGTGAGTTGGGTGAAGTAGATACTTTCATAATTCATAATGCAGAGGAGGCCGAGACGGCGGCAGGCCGTAGTCGTGAGAGTGGAATGGTAATTTTGATGATGAGAGGGATACAGTGTCAGTATCTGGTTCACACAATCTGGCTGCTAGTTCTTTTTCTCAGAACATAGTGAGTGGTGGGTGTATAATTATGTGTAAACCCTGTTCTTCCGCCGACAATCGATCTAGCTAGAGCGTAGGACATTGGTGAAGCAGTTGAGTTGGTTAATTGGGCTGGCCTAAACCGGGTCGATGCCCATGTGCAGATGTGGTCCTACGCGATGGGTGGTGTAGTTGATTACTGGGCTGGCCTAAACCGGGTCGATGCTCAGGGTCAGACTATGACTTCGCGGTTGGTGGTGCTGTGTGGTGTCCGCTGGGTGGTTAAGTGAGTTAAGGAGCTGGCCTATGCGGGTCGATGTTCCGGCTTACTTCACTTGTGGCAGCGTGGGAACGTGCGACGTTCGTTACGGGTTTCTTCGGTGTGTGTGCTGGGTGGCAGGTGGATGGGTTAAGGAGCTTGCCTATATGGGTCAATGTTCCGGCCCACTCCACTTGCGGCATCATGGGAACGTGCGACGTTCGTTACTGGTGGATGGGACGCTGGCGGGTTGTCCGGTTCACGTCACCATATTGAGATGGTGGCTGGCCCAGTGTGTGTGTGTGTAGTTAACGTGGGGGAAACAAAGATCGAGATCTACTTAAACAGGTGACGTAACTAGGTAGATGGTCAGGGTTGGACGAGCGGGCCCAAATGGGCACTACAGTTGTGTTTGGTCTTTGCAGGTAATCCGGGATGTGAGCAGTCACACGAGGACGTGCGAATGTCAGTCTGGCCGTGACGGCGCGTTTGAATATTGAGAGTAAACAGCAGTGGCAACTGTCAGCTGTCAACGTCACCGAGGTGGAACTGTCATTGCAGTTTATTTTGATGCAACACCGAGCGCTAGTGGAGCGGCGAGAGGCCGGCGGCCGCCATTCGATAACTTGACGGCAATCGGTTTGCATCGGACCGCGTGCTACGTGTTTGGTGGAGTGTCATCTAATATTGGAGTGATCAATGATTGGACTGTTTGATTCAAGACCCATTTTGTGCCAAGGATTGGAATCTGATTGGAATTACTGCGCATAACATATCGTTGCGTTATTATTCTCCTCGCCCGACTACTCACGCCTACGCCGCAATCAAACATGGATACTTCTGATGAAAACATGGATACTTCTGATGATATGGACGCCTCTCATGTCCCTTCAAACTGTTTTGTGAATGTGTTTACACCATCATTGTTTTGAATACAAATAAATAAACATAGTTTGGTGCTATACGTCGGTGGAAGTGTCAACGTAGCCGGAGCAGACCCAGGTACGTGGTGCATGAGTATTTGCTTCGTTTTTCCTTCTGATCTTTCAAATTGGTAACGAATTGTCTATTGCTATTTCGGTTGAGGCGACGTTACAAACTGTGAACAAAGATTTTCCAGTTTCGGCAGTCATGCAGTGTGTTTTTGATTTAACTTTTAGAGTCTGGCCAACGAAAGCTGTCCAAGAAAAAAGGCGGGAATTTTAAAAAATCAATAGCTGTTAGCTTGTTTTCTAGTACCGCTCAGCTGATCTCCATGAAATTTAGCATGCACGTAGTTTAACTAGAACTACGTGCATGCTAACAGCTCTTGATTTTTTAAAATTCCCGCCTTTTTTCTTGGACAGCTTTCGTTGGCCAGACTCTACTTGCTTTTTTTTGTTATATTTTTAATGTCCAATTTTGTTCCGACACTTGTGTATAGTTTTGGTCTACTTTTAAATTTCATATTATGGTATATTTATTTTTTCAACGCACCAAAGTGTCTTTATTAACTACGACCAAATACAATACTATGTTATTTTTAATTTTTCTCAATTTGAGCACAAGTAAAGTCGCGAATAAGTCCCGTTTTAACATAGAAGGATAATATTAAATACATTACTACTTTATAAGCTAAACCTACATACACTAATTCTACATAAAAAGCAATTGGGTCATCCACAGACCCTTGAAGGTAATGGTATACCTACTTAAAAATATGTGTATGAATGTGAGCTGTTGTATGGTTGTTGTATGGTGCAAGTATGTGTTAGGTAGGTCGACGATATTATCAATATCACAGGTCAAACCTGATACAATTTGCAAAGGACTGAAGCAGATTACGCCAATTTTACCACTGATTCTATTAGGGACATCTTACACACGGTCTCTGGCCATCAACATAGGCTTTCATATTTTCACTGAAAATCAATAACTACACGAACGAACCCAAATACGAAGAGTTTTATCAACGCTTGTATTACTTTAAACAAACTCACTTTAAAATATTATGCTAAAAACGAGTGAGTCTTCAAATGCAAAACAATTATGTAAATCTACACCTCAAGAGACTTTGTTTTTAAATATAAAGATGTCTCTCAACTTTAAATCTACAGAGCAATTTCGTGAAAGCAATTCTCGAGGGTCAATTTTGGCATCGAAATAAATAAGCTTCGAAGAAACGAGATAAAAGAAAAAGCATTTTAATTTAGGAAAGTAAACGTCGCTAACACCAGAGGCTCATACATTCACAAGATCAATTTTCTTAGCAACGAGCCTCTTTTGATGTGTATTTGAGGAGAGCAGATGCTCTCCATAGATACGACATAGTGGAAATAGGCAACAGTGAGATATCTGCTTACAAAGCCTATGCTTATGGACTTATATGACTCGCTATGATGTCATATGCAGTAAGCTAATTTACAAAGACGCTTAAAATGTAATTTACATCTATTGCTTTAAAGTAACTATCAAAATTTTGGTCTTTTCCATTTTTTCGGTAAACGTGCTGCATCACACACAGCATAAATCGTTTTAACATCAGGGAGTATGTGTTCATTAAAATAAATAATTCGTTCATAAGTAAAAAATGTCAAAGCGATAAATACAGTATGCTGTAACTGTGATCATTTTGCATCAGGCATCGGTTTGCACCTTAATCAATCCTTTTTTTTTCAAACTATTGTGTATCAGTACAGAAAGGCGTTCCCTATTTCTTTCAATGCGTCCCGGTTTTGCCAAGTCAGTCCAGTCGCGCTTTACTTGGTTAGAAAACAAAGCGTATAGCGTAGCGTGAGAGATTGCATGAAAGAAAACAATCCTATAGGTATATGTATTACGATTTGCGAGTGTTACTGCTTGAACAAGCCATACTGTTGACATAGAGATGAGACACTGCTTATGGCACGGTATTCAAAAGACAATGTTCAGAGCGCGACGTACTTGTAGCTTGACGTGCTCGTACGTACACAGGAAAGTACGATAACAAAAGGTGTTTGAGTGAAATTGTGTGTACCGACTCAGAATAAAACAGAGACAAACCGTCAAGTCTACAAAAAAGCGTAATTGTAATACTTGAAACCTGTAATTTTTCTTAAAATTTTCTAAAAATAAATATGAAGCTTAGTCTCTCGATGTTTGAATGAATGAATTAGCATTTTCCGAGAAACATGACATAAAAACATGACTGTGTATATCATAAAGAAAAAAAGAAAAATTGTCTAATTCCGTATCGTTTCCTCTCAGCAGTAAATGTTGAGTGCTGGGAGGTCCCAACTCCATGCTGACATTTGGTGAGTCCTTCATTTTATTTATAATGTTTAATACAGCACGTAATATATAATAATAATCATAAAAAAATATAAAAGCATATAAATCAACAATTCGGGTAAGTAAGGTATCCTTTTCTCTGGACAGTAAATGTGCACTAGAGCCCATACTAGGGTTGCTTCTATCGTGGGCTAGGAGTTCTTCTACAAAGTTTTGATTGAATTAATATTTTAACGTCTTAAAAGGTTTCAATAATTTGTTTAATAATTACACAAGTTTTTTCTTTTTAATTTTAAGTCTATATCTTTTCTTTCGTAAAATAAAATTAAGCTAAAAATTTACGTCAGTTTGATATAATATGCACACTTTGTCTCATTTAGTTCTATTTCAAAAGATAAACCTCGCTCTGAGCATTTAGGACTTAACTAGGTCGAAGTATAATTTTTGTTTTCAAGCACGGCTCACCATCTTGCTAGTGTAAAACGAACGCTGACCAAATCGGCAAAACTTACACATATTATGGGCCCTGATATATCAACCTGCCCGAATACGTCACTGAAGCTCCTAGCTTGCCAAGTTTTAAAGCACAACTTCAACGTTGGCTAATTGAGCAAGCATTCTATAGCTACGAAGAATTCTATAGACTTTTAAGTTAAATTTTATTTGATTGATTTATATACATAATTGTATATTAGTGAACCTTGACATGTAAATCAGATTTATGAATAAATGACTATGACTATGTTTTACATCTGCTTTGGTCTGCGATCTGTGGTTCCTTACAGTTTTTAGGGAAGCCCCTCGGGAAGGGAGTTATGATAACAATGCTCTTGTTTACTTTCATCATACTTTGAGTGATGTCACAGTATTCGGTATATGAAAATGTGCGAAGAACGTAGCCACGAGTGGCTTTGACTCGCTATTTCTTAGAAAGTTATACCCGTACCTACTTCGTGGCCGTCTTGGAAAATTTCTTTATTTATTGTGAAGAATTGGAAGGTACTTTGTTTTTTTATCAAAAGTTTTGACGTTGTTGTTCATTTTGAGTGGAGTCCTTGTAACTAGTGGTTTTACTTTCTTTTTAATAGAAATTGTATTTAGATTGAAAAAAAAAAGTAGCAAAAAGTTGATTTGAGCAGTTTGATACTTTTAGGTAGGCACAGCAACGGCAGGCCTTCAGCTTAGTTAAAGTTTTAAGTAATTTAACGAAAATTTTGATTTTGTATAATTATTTGCAGCATATAATATCGCCATTGCTATTCAATGCGATTACTCTATTGGTTACGCTGCAACTCATTAAGGTGTTTGTGCATTTGAATTGTCTCTAGAACTTTTGTAGTTTGAGGATATTCTACTTACACTTTGTCTAGTAAACTGTAAATGTATTGTATTTGTTGCAGTAACCATTAGCTCAGTTAAGCTTTATTTACATAAATATTTATTAAATCTAAATAAAAAACCCGTTTGTCACTACTTCTCAAAAAAACTCTAATATAGATTTATATTTAATTGAAATGTATGTACTTTATATTTCGTTTTTAAACGATGCTGCAATACAATTAACAAAAAACAATGAGATAATATAGAATCTTAGCCACGACTTAAAACAAAGGATAAAAATAATTACGTACAAAGTTTATACACCAGTTTCCCAAAAGTACCAGTTGTCCGTTCGCCAACTCAGTTTCCATCCGAACAAATAAACGAAAATAGAGCAAATGTTTCTTTGTTATTTAATCGAATTGTTATCACCAACAGAAAAACATAGATACGAGTGGATACGTATAAGAGGGAAGCGTTTCCGATGTCGGACCCTTTTCAAGGGCGTGAGAATCCTCGGCGGACGATTTTGTTCGAGCCTATTTCTATCAGTTACATACAATAATTCCTTCAAACAGACGCATTTTTAACCTTATATCAACCGTATTTAGGTTAAAAATAGCTTAGAAGTTCTAAAAATTGCCAATGTTTTCAAAAATACAAGCTCGAATGATATTGTTAAAGTTATATTCCATTTTTATGAAACCATCGAAATAAAGAAGTCGCAGTTGACCTTTTCGTTGACCTACAAATTCGTTTTGGGCGTTTGTGTTGTTTCAAATGTTGTGGAATTATATTTCCGGAAGGAGTTTCTGTAAGAAAAGGGTTTTATGGCATATTAAAACTGACCAGGTAAATTGAGATGTGGACCCTAACATGTTTCAAGTAAAAAAGTGCGTAAAAATGCTATTTGAGTGTCATTTTTAGAAATAAAATTGTAATTCATAGAGAAAACAGATTTGTAAATACTATAGATGTTAGCATGTAGCGATACCGCTCGGCATAGTTTCTCTCGTCTCTTGTAATTTAACTGCAATAAACATCCGCAAAGTATTGTATACCATGAAACTGCACAGTAATAATATCCCTTTAGTTAAATAAAATAAAGTAAGTTCGTAAAGCCCTGGTGTCAGAGTTTTTAGGCCGCCTGAAGGCCTCTGACTTGGCTAAACGGTTAAAACAAACTTATTTAAATGGTTACCCATCATATAAGTGATCAAGCCAAGATAAAAATTACAAGGCAAGTTACACATACGCAGTACACCTACTTATACTAAGTAGGACTTATAAGTGTACTCTTACACATACGCAGTAGGTACACCTGTGCTTATTAGATTAGTCTTAGACCGTTGCTAACAAGTCTCACTTGTAGAAGCTAACTATTTTATCTAATCTGTTTACTATCTCGCTCACGTGGTACTAGAATGAGTAAGATAGTTTCCGTAATACAGTCTACCTTAATAATTGAATAGGACCTTTGCTAAGCCCATATTGTCTGTCATGTCCACAGTGTCTTTAGAACTGTAACACAGAGTGTGTTTCACACAACTGTTGCTAAGGCAGATTTCACTAGAAATAATAAAGAGAACAAAAAATAAACAAAACGGACCGATAAAAGAAATGTGTTTTTTCGACATGTTTATTTTTGCTCTATCGGAAAACGGCAGTAGATACAAGCGTGATATTGGGTGTGATTGTAGGTCAAAATGCATAGCTATAGGTTTTAACCTAAATCGCTATGAAAGTCGCGACGTAAGGAGACTAAGGAAACTGGTTTGCATTTATACGAGTTCTAGGTTATGCCTGCGGTTTTTCCCGCGTGATATTTTATTTATATACTATCCCATAGAAACCTTATATTTTTCCAGAATAAACAGTAGCCTATGTCACTCTTCATTTTTTTTAACTTTTGCTTGGTTGCTGTGTGAACGAGTAACCCAGAAACACACTTTTACCTAAGGATATATAGGTATTGTAGGAATGCAGTAGTAATTACTACAGTCCTAGTTCGATTCGGATCTTACTTTATCCAGCACAATGGGACTGGACTAGAGACGAAGTTACAGCGGAGAGTCCCAAGGAATCCGTGCCTTATGCATGCGCAATCGACTTGCCCAGTTGTGAACTCGATATGATATTGAGTAAGGTTTTATGTCAAAATTAAAGCAAATCTGACTGGAAAAGATGAAAACGACACTCGACAAGTGTGAGAAAATAAATAAAAAGAATTCAAATAACGGTTGTCGTAATGCAGTAGTAACTAAGTTTCGTAATTCGATTCAGATCGTTTTTTTATCTAGCACAATGGGACCGGATTCGAGACGAAGTTACAGCGGGAGTCCCACGGGACCCGTGCCTCATGCATGCGCAATCCACTTGTCCAGTTTTGAGCTCGAATATTATATTGCAGGAGGTATACGGCTAGGCTGCTCCAGTAACGTTTCTGATATATGGACAGTCTGGTTTTATAGAATTTCTATGATTTGAGGCATATTCTTGTTCTAACTATAAATAGTGTTTGGTTGCAATAGGACAATATATGTTATGTTTGAATGCAATGGAAATTTGCATGGTCCTTGATGAACAAATTTATTAAATGCCAACCAAAATTGAATGTTAACGTAAAAAATGGCTATCTATAGATAATGTAATTTTTATTCAACAAAAAATATTTAATGTCATTTGTCACTTTTATGTCTTATTTTAGGACAAAGAGTCACCACTGAAGCTTAATTTTCGAAAAGTTTGAAAAATACTTTTATAATCTCATACTTTCGCACTAGCTTAAAGTTTCAATGCTCTTTCCTGTTCTTACTTGGTCTTATGATCATGAACTTAGATGTTCTATCCGGCTATCAGTTTAAAAATAAACCCCAGAGTGAGACAATTATCCGTTCTAAGCAGCCGTTTTCGGACGTAGCATATTGCACTACGCCGTACCTGACTCGTAGAAGCGTAGCAATATTGTAGAGCTGCTATATGTAGATAAGTAAGTAGGAACTAATAGTGGAAATATTAATATTTTTTATTTGTAGATTTTAATTTAACCGACTTCTTAAATGAGAGTTATAGAAAACATAGTTACCCAAGAATCCTAGTTCTAAAAATGACGTTTACATAAGGGTAGACCATAATCCATACTATTTTATAATTCCTGTCAAAACTTTTTTCAAAGTTAAATTAACTTTTAATTAAATGTATCATTACACTTTTAATAGTTAATCGCAAAAAAATCTTAATTAATCTGATTTTTTATTTATGAATAATGTATATTAAATTGTAGATTTCAACATTACAGTTAAAAAACTTTACATGACATGTCTATCAATAATACTAATTATAATATGCAATCGTTTTCTGCGTCACTAAATTATTAAATCCTATACGTTAAATAACGCTCTTCTTGCCACAAAAAATTGAAACTAAAATTGTACTAAACCCGATTAGATTCAATTTTGTATACCTATTATTAAAAAAGTGCACTCAATTTCGATATTAAAGAATTTTGTACGTAGATTGCAATTAGCAAATCTATATAACAATTTATATAAAAATGAATCGTGGTTGTTAGTCTCGCTAAAACTCGAGAATGGCTGAACCGATTTGGATTCTTTTTATTTTGAAATATCTCTAAAAGTTAAGGAAAAGTTTAAACGGTGAGAAAATATAAAAAAATGGAGTAAAATAATAAAAACGTGAATTTAACTTAGCCATACAAAATTCATGTAAAAGGTATATCATTGACAGTTGACAGATGGTGAGATGAAGTTCACCGGGTCAGGTAGTATAAAATATAAAAAACAACAAATAGCTAGTGAAGAACAACGACTGATTTTGACACCTTGGTATTTAGTCAAGACGCAAATGATCATAAATATGAAAAATGAATTACTTTCGTTTTCCTTAATGTTTGTTTGCTGTAAATAAATTCAGAGAATTTATGTTTATTAATGTTTTACTCTGAAGAATCATAACATTAACATTAAATTGTTGACAAAATACGAATAAGAAGAGATCTTCTGAGTAACATAGAAATTTTTTAATAAAAGATTTTAGTAAGAATAAATAAATTCATTTGTAACAAGCCAAAAAAAGTAAACCTCTTGTATTTCGAAGCTAAAATTGTTGTTACAATTTATTAGGTAAAACTTTAAACCATAATATTACCAAATACCCATACAAAAAAAATGTAATAAGTATTTTAAGAGAGTTAGACTACTTCGTGGTGTTTAGGTTTTTGCACACTGACACTTTGCTTGAATGGTACTTAAATTGATTTTAGTTTCAGTTGTTGTTATTCTAGGTGTGCGAATTGTTTTTGTTTTTATTTTATTTAGACTAGGTATAGTTTATTATTATGTGATTAATGAGTAGCGAGTGGTGAATAAAGGTACCGAGACAAACCGAAAGGTTTTTTGGTACTGTTATAAGTATATTGTATATGTATTTTGTTTCAAATAAAAAAAAAAAAAAAAAAAGATAACAAATACTTTAACAAGATTTTTAATTGAGAACATTATACTCGTAGAAATGGGAGGATTTTAATGCTCCCACATTTTTGCTAGCTAGGTAACCATTTTTTGTTGCCATGTTTAAGTGTTCCGGATTAAATAGCAATTTTCATGGAAATATTTATCACAGAAAATGGAAATGATTTCAAATACGTTTATGGTCTTATCTTTACTGTTTACTAATATTATACTCGTAAATCCGAAAGTATGTTTGTTGGTTTTTACTCTTTCACGCAGCAACGGAGCACCGCATGGACTTGATTTTGTCATGGAAATACCTAGTTCAACGGTTAAAATATGACATAGGTTACTTTTTATGCCGACTAAATAATAGGTTCACATGGGATACCCCAAAATAAAATATTAAACAAACGACGCGCGGCGCCACGGGCAAAAGCAAATTTAAAACCGACATCAAAAAAGGAGGTTCTTAATTCGACTGAATGTTTTTTTTTTCAATTATGAACAGATTTCAATACTACTTTTTTGTTTGGTTGACCGTACTTCAGAGGTGGCCTCATTAACTGACAAAACGGAGGATGTTTACAAGTCGAAGCGTATATCTTTCATTTCATTTATATTTCCACAAAACACATATCTTTACAGGTTTTACCTTATACGATAGTGCAGCTAACAATTCGAAAATTAAAATCTATTTATATTATTTCATGTATAACGCATAACTTTTTACAGAGTAGTCAGATTTATTTTTTTTGTTGCTCGGTAGATAATACTTTAAAAATGGTCCCGTTTAATTTATATTGAAATCGGCTGAGCCATTTTCAATAAATCAACAATAATGTGAAAAATTAATACATCGACCCATGCGAACTATTCAAATTCTGTACATGGTTAATGTCAGTTATGCCATTTTTGAGAAAAATCATTATTTTAATTTCATTATAATTGGCACGGTTCTTTTTGAAAAATCAACAATAACGTGAAAATGACTACTACGATGATACACCGATCTGTGCCAACTATCAGATTGAAAGAAAATTATTAATCGAGCGAATCCATACTTCGTTACTCCTTACTAATAATTTATATCCGAAAGCAAATTCGTTGGTTTATTGCTTTATTGGTTTGTTTCTCTGTCACGCAGCAACGGATTGACTTGATTTTTGGCATGGACATAGTTTATAGGCTACTTTTTATCTCAAAAAATGAAAGGTTCCTTTAGAATAGCACAAAAATCAAAATGTAACGTGGGCAAAGCCGCGGGCAACAACTAGTAACTAGTAATAATTATTTTTCTCTCATTTTTTCAAACGTTACTTATCCTAGAAAACTCGTGTCAAAGTACAATTGCACCCCCGCCCCGCCCCGGCCGCAGTTAGCATGTAAAGGATGTCGGCCAAGTCCTTCCAACTCGATTGAGACGGGACGATACGTCCGCAAACTTGATTATGAGAGCCTGAGAAACTAGCGCTCGAGTAAAAAGTTACACTTTACGTGGATGGATTAAGGATTTTTATTTATCTTATTGATACTTGCGAAGGTGATACTTGAATGAGTATTATTAAGTAAGTACGTGGCTGAGCAAAGCCGATTGTAAGACAAAAATATTTGTCTCACTAAATCGTGAAATACTTTGATAGTCTGAATCTGAATTTGATAGTCTTTGATAGTATGAATTTTGCGCTTTAGGGTAAAAGTAACGGAAACTATTATTGTAGATAGTAAAATTTTGCATCTTTTGTTGACAGTAAACTTTTTTGTAAAACTTACCGTTTACGATTTATGGCTTATTTCATGAAATTTTATTCATTCATTAAATGAGCCATAGATCGTAAACGGTAAATTTCAATTTCTTCTTTTGCCGAAATCTCGAAAACTATGCACTTGAGGCAAAAAAGTCATTAAGATCATTATTGTAGAAAATAACAGTAGCGTCTTTAAAAAGATTCATTCTCCTGAAACGTCAAAACAATTTATGAAATACCTCTAATGCGGCCTTGCTCTTGAACAAAGCAAACTACATTCCGTAAACAATCAAGGCCCCTTTTCTTCTGCCGTCCATCCCACGTTCGTCGCGTACAGTTGTTTCTCAAAAGATCATTGAATTCCACCGCTGCAATCGCCAAATACATGCTGCACCAAAAAAATTGTGGACTTAGTCATTGTTTAGTAAAGGTCAAAGTCATCAAATCTATGCATTTACATGTAAAGTAAAAAAAAAAGCTGTATTTTCCTACGTAGGACATCTTTACCATAACCCATTTACTATAATCCTTTTAACAGTAGCGTCTTAAAAAGATTTATCCTCCTGATACGTTAAACAATTCAAGAAATACCACTAATGCGGCCTTGCTCTTCAACAAAGCAAACTACATTCCCTAAGCAATCAACCCCCTTTCCTTCTGCCGTCCATCCCGCGTCCGTCGCCCGCAGTTGGCTCTCAAAAGATTATTGAATTCCACCGCTATAATCTGCCAAGTGCCAGCTGCGCCCGTCCGTCGGCGAATGATCACCCATCACCCAACTCTATTTACTCTAAAGAGAACCGAGTAATCATATATTGAATATACAAGTTAGGAACTACACGACACGATACCATATCGATCTCTGAAATAGCTACTTGGACTTTTAGTTTAACTTTTTAGTTGCGATCGAGAAAAACGTAATTATTTGACATAGAGAATTTAAGTTTTTAGTGACACAGAAAACGATCGCAAATTAATTGACGGACATGAACAGTTTTTTACTGTACTTCTAAAATCCAAAGTCCCTGAAATATGATCTAATAAACAAAAAAAAATATCATTAAAATCGATTCGTAATTGGCGGAATGATCGCGTAACATATTTTTATGCTCATAAACAAATAAAAACATAGAATAGAATTATCAATTTTTTTTAAGTTGGTAAAAATTAAACGCTGTAGCTTAAATTTCTTTAAAAACTTGATACTTCTAAAATTATGTTTGTGATGTGTTGGTTGTTCTTTCACGCAGCATTACGCATTGAAACGACGCATCAACTTGTTTGTTCACGTAGATTAGAGGTGGGAGAGTGCCATGAGCTACTAAATAGGCAAGGGCAAAATCGCTGATAAAATGTAGTATAAAATGAAACATCATTTTTAATAATACAATGCTTTTCACATAATATTGAAATACATGTAATAATTTTGTGTGTGCCAGATTGGTGGTAATGTGCAGTATCATCGCCGCCACGCAATTTTCACATGATATCGGCGAGACGTTAATTCAATTATATCATCGCGAGGTATTAAAACGCAGAGTTTCACATATTATTATAACCGAGTTGCTGATGATCTCATTATAATGAGATTTTCAATTTGCAGAATTTTGTTAACTGAGTTAATATGGTAATAGGCAATCAAGTGATAACCTCTCCCAGGCTGCTTTTCTGTATCATGTTTAGTTGCTGTTGTGATTCGCCATTATCTTTTTAGGGTTCCGTACCCAAAGGGTAAAAACGGTACCCTACTAGTAAGACTCCGCTGTCCGTCCGTCTGTCCGTCTGTCGGTCTGTCACCAGGCTGTATCACATGAACCGTGATGGCTAGAGAGCTGAAATTTTCACAAATGATGTATTTCTGTTGCCGCTATACCAACAAATACTAAAAATAGAATAAAATAAATATTTAAGGGGCTCCCATACAATAAACATCAATTTTTAGCGATTTTTCGCTCGATATTAATAACGGTTACAGGTAGACGCTTGAAATATTCACAGAATATTTAGTTGTAAGTTCTCATAAAAATTCGTGCGTGAGTCCGACTCGCACTTCACCGATTTTTTTTTTAGATGCATAGGTGACTCAAATTTGTGTTACATTTTATGACACGCAAGGTCAGTTTCTCTAAAATGGCGGTATTTAGCTTTCTTTAGAGCCCTAAATATCGCGTTGTCATAGGCTTCCGGCCGCGATCGCAACCAATGTTCGCAACTGGTTGCTTACTAGGAGTATTTCTTCTTCGTAGAACTAGTTGCCATGGAAGATTTTATTTTCCGTATACGCAACCAACGACTTTTTTATATTATTTACTACACTACGTGCGATAGACTAGTTATAATGGTGGTTTGTTTATCTCTCATAGCACTACTGAATCTAGGAAGACGAAATAACAAAGATGGTTTTTGTAGGCGCTGGACAGAGTAATAAACAAAAACATTATTTGCAAAACAACTAAGTGGTTATGCAAAACTTATTACCCTTATCACTATCACTACATGGTATAAAACAAAGTCGCTTCCCGCTGTCTGTCCCTATGTATGCGTATATCTTTCAAACTACGCAACGGATTTTGATGCAGTTTTTTTTTAATAGATAGAGTAATACAAGAGGAACGTTTCTATGTATAATATACCTGTGCGAAGCTGGGGCGGGTTGCTAGTATCAAATAAAAATGAGAAATAATAGAAACTAATATTTACTTATTAAATCACATTAAAGCTCTAAATTAGCATCCAGCCTAACAGTGTAAATATTGTGTTGGCCTACAGGATGTTTATTTGGAATTTGAGCTTTAACAGCTTGAGAAATCACTGTGTAAATATCGCCTTTAAAGAAACATGTCTTTCCTAACAAGCCAATAGAATGTTATTGAAAAATAAGCCTGGAAAACCTATAGCGTTGAAACAAAATACTTGCACAATGTTCAATGATAGAATTCAATATAACCGATAGATATGACGTACTAACGTTTTGCGAAACTAATATATCTCGTGGCAGCACAATGCAAAATTCGGGCCGTATGCTTATTGGAAATATTTCCAACGAATCGGAAATAATATCGGACATATGAATGAAATTCTAGCGCTGAGATAAAAGGGGTGCGTGTCGCAAAGGCATATCCCATGCTAAATCAAGTAAATAATTGAAAAATTCCTTCTTGCCATAACCGGTGACGGTTCACTTTATGAGACGTCGGAATCGTAATGTGATTTTCATGTACGACCAACGCGAGAATTGAATTTTATTTTATTATTTGACGTAGAAAGAGCAGAGGGGAGTAAGTTTTGGATAACAGAGCGTTGTTCTCGCATCTCACACGCTCGTTTTGAGATTATTGAGAACTTTGGCGGTACTCGAGATAAATTATGTACCTGTTTAATGGAGATAGCTTGTAGTTTACTAAGAATAAGTTTTGGGTAATAAATACAAATTAGATCTGTGCGTAAGGACAAATGTACCTCATTCTACTTTTGTGAAGTGAACCCGTGTATGGACTTCGGTTTACGGTTCAAATTGCGGTAGTGGTTTTGTCTTCCTTTCTCAACCACACTAAGATCAACATAGGTATAACATTTAACCATGCTTAAAATATCACTTTACCAATTCAGCAATGAGAAAACAATTACAAAGTTTGCAATCACTATCTGCTTTTCATTTTACAGACATGAAAATAGAAATAAATAAATAAATCCGTTTGTAGGTTTTTTGAAGAACATATTCTTAAATCTTGAATATGTCATCATCATCATTATCAGCCGTAGGACGTCCACTGCTGGACATAAGATTTCCAATAAGCCCGGTTAGAAGCGGCCTGCATCAAGCGCGTCTCAATAATATTGTTGGTCAGTGGATATCCTACGCTGCTCTTGCAGGTGCGTGGTCTCCATTCGAATACCTATGTATTTTTTTTGGAAATGTTAGAAACTTAAATCATTCGGAATATAATCATCATAAAAAGACTTTAAACATAAAAATCTCAACAATCGCTAAAATACCTCGACAAAACACTACACCAGATTAAAGTGCGACAACTCAAACCAAATAACACAATCACTAGTTGCCGCCAAACTTTCCTAAAGCCGCGCACTAAAACAACATACAAGTACTGGTTTGCTGGTATTTCCAGCAAACTAGGAACACATTATAAGAATGTTCAAGTTTAACATCTCAGACGTCGGGTAAACAAACGGGGGCTAAATTAAATTGTGCCGCCACGAAGCGCTGCCATTCTTTGCGCAGATTTCTCTTTGACGAAACCATATTTAAGTTTATATTGTGAAAAGATAACGCAAAGAGCTAGATCGCTTTCAAGAGATGGATTTGATTAAATGCTAACGCTGGACGCTTCTCTGAATACAAAGCGTTTTTGTTATTTTCTGACTGATTTATTAGGTTTATTGTTTCGTTATTATGACCTTTGGGGCGGCCCAGGGCTCGTGTGAGTAACTTTCATCATCACAAAAATATAAATAGTTGAAATAAAAGGTTATAACATATTACACAGTTAGAAAACTAATTGTTTTGAAGAAGATAAAGCAATAATGAAAGTGTTTTGAAAATATTAAATTAATTTGAAAATATATAATGTTTATTCTCAAAAGGTTTATAACCTTGTTTATTTGAACTCAGCAAAATAGTCTTATTATACTAAAAAGCTATTTGATTCTGTAAAATTATCTGCAAAATAACATATCATAAAAAATACAGCACGCTTAATTTAGATGACAGCTATGGCACCTTATTCATTGCAACCTACTAAAGTTAGACGGAAGCAGTTACACAATAAAATATAGTTGAAAGTCGTCAGAACACTTTCAGGAATGAGAGTTCTCTCTTCTAGTCTAAGTGGGCTAAAATTGTGAACAATAGGTATACGATTAAATAAGAACGAGGTCAGCTTAGCGCCATGTCGTGACGTCATAACTTGAAAACTAAATTCACTTGGGACGGATTTAGTGCAGAGGTGCAGAAAAGCGTCTGAGGTTGGACTATTAAAAATACCTATACACCTAGTTCAGTAGATACTCATTTTAGACTATTTTTTTTTATCGCGCTATTTTTTTATATAGTGCCTTTATTAACTACAACAAAAAACAATAGGTACTATATGCTAAAACTACCTAAACTACTAATACCTATACATAAAAAGCATTAGATTATCCACAGACCCTTGAAAGTCTAAAGATAATTCAAATGCTCAAGCCCACTGCCAGTTGGCAGCGTGCCCAGCATGTTGGCTGCATTGCCACGCTGAATGGCAATGCTTATGCATTGAGCCAAATAAACGCCATAGCATAGCATAGCATAGTGCATTTTGGTCACGCGTCGCGTGCACACTATGCTTTCTAAATCTAATACATTCATTAGAAACATTGGGTAGTCATTTTACGCTGCAATATTTATTTGAGGTCTCTATTGGAAAATCTTACGTATTTATATCTCTCTCTCTTTAATATGAAATTTTCACAAAAATTCAATCCCTCGTCCGCCGAGTTACTATAAGTTTTTTCCAGAACACCGCTCGCTTTATTTGCCCGCCAGCAACTAAATAATCCGAACATCCTCCACAGATGTAATCCTGACATGCAATCTCCGGAGCCATCAATCAAGACGAGGGGCGGCACTGAGAGAGACAGGATTATACCGCTATAATTATTAACGTTTGTCGATCGCAGCATGGATTACTTTAAAGCCGTAGAATACGAAAAAAAAGATGGTGTATTTAATATCATCGTTATCTGCCATGGAATGAACCCTGCTATACCTTGTCCTATTGATTTATAACAAGAATCGGAAGCATTCGGAAGCGGATTGCATCCATTTTTGCAAAGAAAACAATATACTGTGTACCGACACCCAGAAGTAAAGTAGCAGTTTTTTTTTGTTATTTCTTTTTTTTAAAGAGGTAAAACAACACACACCAATTCAATTCTTAAAACTATGAAATATTTAAATTGACTAAAAAAAAGATTGTGTAGAATTTAACATGTTTTAATTAAAACTTTAGTTGAGAGGCGATCTGGACAACTTTGTTCTCCTTGAGTTTTGGCCATTGCATCTTTTATTATCTTTCATCTGAGTTAAGCCGTATCACGAAGGTTTACAATCCCCTGATGTATGTTTATCACGAACTCTTGTGGTTGCTATTAAGTATCACATCGAGTGTCGAACGAGATTGGTATGCAGATAAGTAATGAAAAGCTATTTTTGAAACTTTTACAACATACATATTTTAACTAGTGGTTCTAGGTTTTTGATCGTTTGCTGAGCACATCGGGGAAGATGAGAAAAGCTCAAAAACGCTACATCAAAATGGCATGATATATTTGATCCTGAGGGCTACAATAAATTTTATTAATGAGATACCTACATATTAATAGCAAAGTATGGCAATCTTACATATCTACACGGGTCAATGTTAACTTACATATCGACAACATTTTACTTAGAGGCGAATAGAGATTAAGACGAACAATTAAACTATGGAATCAATCCTGAAACCGCAAAAATCTGCAGTACTTTGCAAGAATTGTGTTGATTAGCAAGTTAAAGTATAAAAAGTCGGGAAAGTACAGGTCTTCTTGTTCATTTTAATGTACTATAATCGCAGTTACGTGGTTGTGCGTAATCCATACAAAGTTACATCATCATTAATCAGCAGTAGTCTTACTCTTATTCGATGTGGGGGCAATAAGTCCTGCACTGACGTCACGCATGGGGTGTTTTGTGCTTAGCATAATCAGTAGTAGTAGGTATGTCCATCGCTGGACATAGGTCCGCCTCTAGCTCGTATCTAGTATCTCATCCAAACCAAATAAGTAAGTAAAAAAAGCATTCAACTGTTTTTCTTCTTCGGGTTTTTCTAGAATAAACATGACATGCTGGCACGAAAGAAAAAACGAGAAAATTAGTTGAAGATTGTTTGAAGGTTTGGTAATATTGGCGCAGTAAACTGGAGACCCTCTTAAGACGCGGCTAGCCTCCTCAGCGAATGACTAGCATTAATAACGAGCATTATGAACGCACTATAGACTCTAACAGTAACCAAGCTTTATTGACTGCCTCAATGGCCCAGTGGTTAGTGATCATTAGTGGCAGCCATTTAACAAGACTTGCTTAGTTAGTACAAATATATTTATTTATAGGTTTCACGCTAGAGTTTGTGCAAAAAAAGAACAGTCGTGGCGTTACGGTGAACTAACAATAAGATTGTTATCAGCAGCCAAGATATCGACTACTTGGTAGACGCGAGTCTACTGATGAACACTGAATTTGTGTCTACCAAGTATCAAAAACTTTCTAGTAATGACAGAGAAGTGTTGTCAACGTAACAAAATTAGTAAAATGGCACACGGGTGACCTCACCTACGACGCTTTTCTTTTTGTACAAACTCTATATCACTTTCTTTCTCATTTATTTCACGCTATGCAAGAAAGAAATATCGGCAGCACACACTATGTTTCTGTTTCTACAGTTTCAGGGAGGGTTAATTTAGATTGGAAATGTTTTGTAGCATTTTTGATAAAAGGTAAATAAAGGTTACCAGCAGTTTCACTAAGCGTGAGCGGACCGAGCGCAAAGAGTTAGAGTTATTTTTTTCAAACTCTGATAGATTGCAAAACGTGATGTTTTTCATTTCTTACGATATCACTACGACCGTGTATAGATTTTCAAAATAACAAATCGGAGCCGCAAAGATTCTATTCTTTGTTCTTCGCCTTGACTTTTTTGTTTTTGTTTACTTGGACTGTAAAGTCACTTACGATGTTTTCTTTCAATAACCTTGTTATTTATAAATCCTTTATGAAACTCCGAACTTACAATGAACGCTAGTTTGCCAGGAAATGAAAGTTTCTGCTACATAAAACAAAATGACATCTGTTAACTTCTGTTACATTTTCTTTGAGATGCTCTTTTATTTTATTCTGTTTGACACAAAATGAGGTTACTTTTCCTATAATCTTTAATCGACTTCCAAAAAGGAAGAGGTTTTATGTTCGTGTGTATGTATTTTTTTGTGTATGTTCATCGATAAATTCGCCAATTGTAAACCGATCGAAAAATACTCCCAAAATAGTCGCGTTCAAATTTTACAGAAATCGGCTGAGCCGTTTTTGATAAATCAACAATAATGTAAGAAATTCGAGCGAAATATTCTAATTTTGTACATGATGGAAGGCGGTTTTGCAATTTTTTGCGAAAAATAATTATTAATAAATAAAAAGCGTTGCATTTTAAAACAGACTTCAGAAGAAACTTGTTTACATTTGTTATTCATCTACTTTAAGTACTTATCGCCATATTCCACGTATAGGTACATACCTACAATGAATAGTGTTTTGCGTACCTACTCGTAGATGATACTCGAAATCTTAGAATCTGTATCATTTTATTTTTATTTAGGATATTATGGTATTTTGATACAAAAGAATATAACATAACAAAACAGTTTTATGCAATATAGTGACAACTAAGATGCTTGGCATTCTGATGATATTTAAAAGGTTACAGTCACCTATGAACAAGTACAACTCCAAAGGCGTTATATTCCGAATGAATTTAATGACGTCTGTGTTAGCTACAATATACGAAAATGTTCTCTTTATTCGCCGCTGACGTATGAATCAATTGCTACTGACCAACAATTCGCTTCGTGTTCATAGACGCTATTAAGTTTGGTTGGGCATATACCAGCGCGATGCCGACTCTTCAGGGTTAGGATTATGTTCACTTTATATTTTTGAACTGGTTAGACCTCCTTGCAATGCGCACCGCGTCCGCAAACAACGAGTTTTTTTCTTTTGATTCTAGATTAAATTGACTGGGCAAACCATGTCATGCACAGAGATACCAGAGGAATAATGTGGTTGATCGAGAAAAGAAAGAAAGAGATGCAATGATTTGATATGGCATGAGTTAGAAAGAGACATGAAAAATATATCAATTCAGTGGCTAGATGCTGTTTTTATCTCTCAGTGGTGTCAAATTCCAATTCACATTTGTCAGTTTTGGCAGATCTGGGCAAGATGTTCCATACATTTTTGTGGTTGAGAATTACTTTAAGCGGCAACAGCGCTATTTCTCTAGTTGTAATGTCATGATTGTTTTTTTTTAGTCCTATTCTATATGCCTTATAGCTAGAGCTTAGCTCCTTAGTCTCCTAAAATTAGACAACAGCTAGGTGTCATAACACTTAAATCATAAATTAAATTATTACATTTATTATTTTAAAAATCCGACTGTCTCGGTGGTCCAGTGGTTGGTGACACTAACTACTGTGACAAAGAGGTGTGGTTTAAATTCCCACCTTGGGAAAGCATTTTTGTGATGATCGTAGGCGTTTACTAACTTCATAAGATGTATTTAAAAATGTTATGTAGCATATTATTATCTGTCAGTCATACCACAAGATTTGCTTAGTTCGGGGTAAGGGATCGTGTGTAACATTTCATTTTTTTTCACAATACACATATATTTACAGGTTTTACCTAATGCGATAGTGCAGAAATTCGAAAACAACATTTATATGTATTTATATATATCTAATTTATAGTTTTATTTTGATTTCAGTTTAAGTTTCCTTTCTTTTTTAATTACCTATATGTAGGTAGTTATAAATAATTCAATGTTATTTAAGTTTCTGCAATAAAAAATATTCAACACATAATCGCAACAATTTATTAATCTCTGTTGCCATAACATAATATACCTATATACCAAGCTATTTTTGTGAATTCATTCAGAGAACAACAAAAAATGTCTTCTAATGTATGCAAAAAATCTACCCAATAGCCGTATGATATGAAGTATGGATTGTGTTTCAGTACTGATGTCTATGGCGGTAAGATATAAGTCCAGCCATGCCTCCTCGCTTCGTTACGGGGATTTTGGACGAAATTAATACGGATCGTTAATCAAAATACCTTCTAAGCGCGGAAAGATGAGCAATGCCCTAGATAATAATATTTTTTGAAGATTAAGACTTTGATCGTTAAGTCCGTTCTCGCAGCTGCGACATCAAAAGATGTGGAAAGTTATTGCTCTAATTTCGTACTTGGAGATACACGTCCGTTAAATTAGTTTACTTTTCCTTGTTTTGTACATTTTTGTTGGTAAACATTGCTGTAGAGTGGCTAATGAGATTTAATGAAATAATTTCTTGTTTGAATAAAATATTTCTGGAAAGTTATTAATATTAAATTGAATATGCTGTGTCAATTCATAAGAGTAGGTACTTTTGTTCTTACAATTTAAACAATAAAGTTTAGTGAGTTTTAAATTAGTGTGAAATAACCTGATTTTATAAGAAATTGTTCGGAAATCCAAATAAGGAAATTTAAATTAAATACTAGGTATTATTTTTTAATAATCTAATTTTCATAACTTTTCTAATATAGTGTGAACTAGTATTTGATTATGAAAAGCTCTTAAAGAAGATGTTTGACTACCTTTTTGATCATTTGGTCAGTCATCAACAACATAATTGATCATCTAGTCAGTGACTACAAATGGAAAATGAATGAAACCTAAAAATTAAGAGATAAGAAGAAAAAATCAGACACTCTCAACAAAATATACGGAACAGCTGATATTTTTTGTTATTTGGGCTTGCCCCTTAGTGAACGTAGTGATATACAATATACATACTTCTCAAAGTTCTCGAATTTTATTTTGTATATGAAAGCTGTCCTGAAAGTGATATTTACATAATCACCCAGATCGGTATTACAGCACCCAGAAATATAAAATAACCTATTTTTATCTACCTAGTAGTAGCGCTCTTAGCGTAATTTGACTCGGTGTTCGTTAAGCAACGTTCAGCACGGTCAGTCTTCGGATGAGTGACTGCGGGTGGTATTTACAACTGAGCTCTACTACGGCTCGAAAAACACGTTAAATTGTAGGTCCCGGTTGTTTTAACCGTTCAGCCATATCAGAGGCCTTCAGGTGGTTTAAAAACTCTGATACCAGGGCTAGCCAGGGCTCTGACACCGGCCTATTCGAACTTACTTAGTTTCTTACCTATTTTGAAATCATATTCTAAGCTGCACATCGCTTCTTGACACAGCTACAAATTGTCAACTTGTTTTCTATGTACTTACAGCATAGGCCGCAGATCATTGAACAAAGTACAGTTGGATGTATAGTAAGTATACGGCACCCAGTACTTCTACATACATCAAGTACGCTCAGCGAGATCTTTAATTAGATCTCCGCAGTGCAACTACAGTTAATACTTCATCTGGCTCTTAACGTCATCTATCTTCATCACCAGAAGGTCGTAAATCTGTTGGCATAGGTTTGTACGCTCCGCGGAGTAAATATCTGTAGAGAAGACGTCTACATATTTACTCTCTGCTCGTTATTCTAAAAAGAACAAATGGTTCAAAAGCTCGGACGGTTGTAACATACTCAGATAGCGTGGTAACCGTCTCCAAAGCGAACATCATCACCATGTTTTTGGCCATGAGGTGTCCACTGCTGGGCTTTTACCCCCCTGAAAATTACCAATCCTCCTTTGAGGCATATCGATTTCCAATGAGTCAGGTTCGAAATCAGCTCTCAACGGGATGGATATCAAGATGGGATTGGTACGGTCAAGACGAGACTATTTTTTCACCTTGTAGTCATAGGTGGATATTTTCCGCTGCATTTGCCGAAACATTACAGAATGATTTCATCTGAAAATTGAAACCAAATGACTAGAATACAACAATACATATTAAACCGTTTTGTAATCACGTGCAAGTATGAAAATAATACGTATTCAACGTACAACAAAAGTTTTAGTAGGTACCTACGAGTACTTAATAAAATTCTCAGAGATATACCTGTAAATAAATAGCCAAATGAGACCGCATACAACTCAAACTTAATCCCTTTCTAAGATAAAGTGTATTTCATATTAAATTGCTTTGTTGCGCCATGTTGCTTTGATGTAACATTAAACACGCAATAAAACTTCATTGCATCAACTGACTGATCCGATCGACGAAATTGTGATACATGGACCATTTCATGATGCAATCAACCCGGGCTTAAACGTAGGGAATAGAATGGCGCATCTCTATACGAGTATCCAAGACCGCTTCTTATCTAGGACGGGTGAGATGCGGCGATAGGAGAGTTATTTTGTCGCTTGTGGGCTTGCTTGGCGAACATTGTTTAGGGAAAATGAGTAGATAAATGGGGAAAGGAGTTTTTCCTAAGGCTCACGGTTTAAGTGTGGTTTAAGCGACGTACATATTGTGATAACACTAACGCAGCTAACGACGTCTACGAAATAAAAAAATGGTGTAGTAATTGGAATTCATTTAAATATTTATTGCTATTTACAATTACAAGGGCTAAAAATGGTAATTGATCCAGATTTCATCTGGATCAATTACCATTTTTGGATGGATAATTGATGATGGATAAATCGAATGTTAAATATTGTTCAATAAGAAACGCTTTTTGTTTCAAACTAGAGCTAAGTAGATAGCTGTCGAGTAGTGTGCCGATGACACACGAATAAATCTGAAAATTTTAGTTAACTCTTTTTAACCAGATTTTTGTCATTCTACACAAAAACGAAACAAAAAAATCTTCTTAGCCATTGCCACGAAATGATGATGATCACTCTACACTATAACATGGTAAATCATAATTACACAGTTCAATTTGAAACAATCTACCGGGTATTTGCATAGTGGTAAAAAATACTATGCATTACAAACTGAACAAAGCTTCACAAATAATACTTTCAAAAGCTTACTCAAAAATATTCCAGGAAAACACCTAGAGAACTATTTATAAATATAACTTACAACGGGAAAATGTCGCGTATACGGATATTTCGCGGAATATCTCAAAAGAGTCTCGCCCCTAATGCATAGACGACACGAAATCTCCGGCGAGTCCATATTTATTCCACATTCACCACAAAAGCCGAATATCATAGAAGCCGTTCAATCAATAGCACGCCGGCGCTTTTAAGATGTTACCCGCAATGTCACTATGCAAAATTGGCACGTCAAATAAATTCTTGTCACTCGTAAATACTTTGCATAAATTGGATCCTGTGGAATTCCCGCAACAAAGACGCCAGACGGCTGTTCCAATAAAAGCGAACGATTGAATCGCTTTTGACGGCGGAGGCAGCACTCATCGCTGAGCTAGAAATAGGCGAAACACCCTTGTTTTCCGTTTAAACTTTTTCCAGCTCCGAAAGAGCCGAACGGTTACGATTCAGCCACAAATCGACTTGTTATTCCACCATTTTGCATAAATCGAAAGGCTTGTATGACGTCCATTTCGTTTTATTAGGTGCCTATTTTGGTGCGTTTGTATTTCTGTTTGTGGCCTCTCTATTTGAAGCTGTTTCCAAGGAATTCTCGGAACGGACTTGTGAATGCCCTGGACATTGGATGGAATTCTTAAATTGGTTTTGAAGTACAAATTGCAGTGTTTTGTTCTTTGTGACGTATTTTCAAACGTAGGTATATGCCTCATACTCACACCCTTTTAAATTATATTATAACACTTATTTTTTAGACAACGTACAGAAGTACGCATTTAAATAATTAATCGAATTTTTTGCACTCAGAAGTATATTACAGAATAAGAAAATAAAAGGCTAGTTAAACAGGTCAAAATACTTATAATGCTGTCAAAACATCGTACCGAAATTGGGTCCATGATTGTATTCTGAATTCCTCATCTTGATAACTAATTTAAAGTATGAATGGAGTTCCATTCCCTCAGAGTTTTGTCCGCAATATTTTGTTTATGGAAGTTAACCTCCCGCAGGTAATTCAAGAGTTGTTTGATTAATGTCAGCCTTTTGGAGGCTGACTTAGAAGAACTTTCGCTATCAAGTAGACGATAGTCATTATGAAGGGTTTATTTTCTCCAATTTTGGTTTTACGTGACAAAGGATGGAAATTTAGAGATTCATTATGCAGAAAGGCCGTTCGTGACTTTGGAATTGCAGTTGGGAAGAGAGAAATTTTAAATTTGGGGTGAATTTCAACGCACTTGCCCGGTGGCGTGTTTTTAAACTTAATGCTCTCAGACCAAATAAAAAAATCAAGACGGAACGACGTGAAAAGACAAGTGAGGCCGGTTTTTTATACATGTGTGAGTGCGTCGGTGTTGCGCCGCCATAGTTCGACTGACGAGCCAAGGCATAGTTTAGTTTCTTTGTAAGCCTCAGACCAAATAAAAAAATCAAGATGGAACGTCGTGAAAAGACAAGTGAGGCCGGTTTTTATACATGTGAGAGTGCGTCGGTGTTGCGCCGCCATAGTTCGACTAACGAGCCAAGGCATAGTTTAGTTTCTTTGTACGTGTATATGTATTGTGTGTTTTGTGTCTGTACACGGCGAGGCATAGTTTTTCTGGCCTCACTTGTTTGTTTACAACATTTTGTCTCGATTTTTTAGTCTGAGGCTATAGCTTATCAAATATACAGCTGACTATAAAATTCATCTACATAGAATTAAATATATAATTGGTATTCGTGATTTATTTTGTAAGAAAATAAACATATTAATTTATTATTTTCATTAAATTTATTTTGTTTTACAAGGTGTAAAAATTTGTCGCTGTCTTATCACATAAAATTCCACACGAATTAAACGTTACCTTTTCAATTCCAAACTTAGTCGATGTTGCTCATTATGACCCAGCAAGGGTTATTGAAAAATTAACAGTGTTTTTGTTATTTTCTAGACTACTTCTGATGGATTTCTAGCTGACACTTTAACTAAGCATTTGCTGTTACTTTGCGTTTCCAATGATTGATGTTTTTTTCATAAACCATACTATATGGTTCTTAAATAATAATAATGTTATAGATCAGTTATTTTTAAAACGTGGGTTCATTAAACCTTTATGTTTATTTCCAATAAATTTGTTAAATTCAAATTTCTCTGTTTTGTTTGCGTTCGTTAAACGGTTCGGTTAAATCGTTGCACCTATGACGATATCTTATTCAGATTTTTGTGATCCAAATCACATTTTTGAAAGATTTTTTAAGGTTAATGATAATAATTATAACCGTGCAAAAAGGGTGTGCATAATAAGTAGGAGATATATCTTTATTGCACATAATATTTACAACTATAGCTTACTAATTGTATCTATTAATGTAATTATAATAAGCTTCATCTCCTATAGATAGAACAAATACTAGATGTGTTGCAATCTCGAGCAACGAGGGTGGCGCAGTGGGAATGATTACGTAACTTCCGGCTCGAGACAATTGTGCGATATCATGCACTTCCTCAGTATCTTGGCGTTTTGTACACAGTGTAGGACGTTATCTTGATAAAAGATCTAGCACATTTTTTGCCGTGATAACGTCTTATAAATAGATGAACGCCAGCTGCACGCATGTTAAAGAATGACTTATTGTCACGTTCCGCCTGATCCAAACGTGGAAGCGAGAGCGCGGTACTAGCTATGTAGAGGCACGATTTAGCTAAGGCTTGTGTCGCATATTATTATGACGATAGCATGTAAAATTATCGTCCGTAAGCTGATTTTACATACAACCAATTTTTTCGCTTTGTTAAGTTTGGTCAAAAAGTGGAGTAGGTGCCAATAAATTATTTGTAGTAAAATTATTTTGTATTTCGAAAAATTAAAGAACATCAATTGTTCAATATTTGAACTTACTAACAGTTTGCGTTGATGAATTGAAATTTTATTGCGATGCGAATACTGAACTTAGAGAGAAAAACAGTTATATATGTATTATGTATTTATCCTTATTACCTATTAATATTTTTAAACTTAGCCTGCTAAACCGTTTCAAATTTAATTCAATTAAGTTTTTTTCCATTTTTGGTATGGTTTAAGGCGACGAATATAAGAGCCAGAAACGATGAAAAAACGTATCTACAAGGTTTCGATTTGTTCACAGTAATATTACAAAGTACTTTCACTATCCACACTATAAATGAATGCTTTATTTATTTAGATAATGATGTGAGATTTACATTATCATCTCAAAACACGACTTACGTAGGAAGTCCACCTGGTGGACATAGTGACCTCAACTAGATCGCAGGTTCGCGCTAGATGCGAGCCGCTTCTAACCGGTTTTATTGAAGATTTATAGGGGAGGCCTATGTCTAGTGGACGTCCAATGGCTGAAACAAAACACCCTCTGAAAATCTTAAAGATTCCCACCATATTCGTTACACTGTGTCTGAGTAGTTCCGGGCGTGTGTAAATTGCCTGTAGTTATTCAAGTGGTAATGTAGTTTTGTGGTAGCATACGAAGGATGTTTTGAACAATATAGTAGCTTCCATTGCAGAGCACGACTTCTGGCAGAGTTAAACCCTTTGGATAGGTTTTCAATTAGTAAGCTATTTGACGGTTTCTTTGTTTAATGTTGAAGGGCCTACCTCGTTACGTTTTTACCATTGTTAGACTTAAATGAATGGGCTAATATCTATCTCTTTTTGGCAATTTTTAAATAGTAAAAACTTTTAAGGGAGAGACGACCGTAAAGTTTTAAATATCAGCTAGTCAAAGCTAGCTAGCAAAAGTTTTTAAACAAATATTCTAAACAGAAAATATTATAAAAAAAACTGTTCATGTAATTGTGAGATACTGTCTATTGCTAAAATGTGAACCTTTTGATAGTGAGAAAATCTTAAACCTGTCATTCATGGCTGAGACGACGACAGCTACTATTCTACCAATAAACACATTAATCCAAATAACACCAAAAACGGAAACTAACTCGCAAAAACGCAACCTCGACTACGCTTCAAACGAATAAACATGCGAAATTTTCGAGCACACGTAACACAATCGACAGGCGTGATTCTGGCACAAACCGAGCGCGGAATGGACACGCCACTCTGTAATCTGTCCGAGCAAACCGTGCACTGCATAAATTAGCCGTAGTTAAAAGCTCCCTTTTAATGGGGAGGCCAAATGAATGGGCAGCGTCGGTCGCCGCCATCGCTTTTCCCGAATTTCAGGCCGGAATCGTACGAGACTAATAGTGGATAGACCGAGCGCGCCTACCGCAAGCATTTAAAATTGCGCTTGTTAGTTGTTGTCAACGCTCGGAAAATCGATGCTCAATTGGAATAACGAGGCGTTAATTTTGTTATATTGGAGATAGGAGTATTGGAAAATGTGTGAGCGGAACTAATAGGCGAGCTATAAATACCACACGCTTCCATGCGTGGTTGGTTTTCCATCCTGCCTGACAGCTTTTTCCTGCTTTTTATTTTTCTATCTTATTTGTGTTAGAATTTTTTATTCGAATGGAAACTCGGTGCTGAGTCTATATTATACGTGAATCGCTAGTCGTGTTAGAATTATATTTAATTGCAAATACGTTGCACGTGCACATGGTGTCACGCGGTTATTGCATTTGCAGAGCTTTTTAAACACGCAACGCAATAAGAAGAGTTTTATAAGTGTAAAAATGTACATAAATTGAATATGTGGCATCGTACTTAAGAAAATGCTGCAAACGTTCTCAAGAAAATTTGATTGCAGCTTCTTTTTGTTCAAAAGCTAATGTGATTGAAGTCATAGCTCTATCTAATTCGCAATAATCAGTCGACGAGACATAACTTTTAACCATAGAAGAGTACAATACACGTATTTTTTTTCTTGAAAAGCGTCCAAAAGTAATCAAATTAACACATTCGAAGGATTGAAGAAGGAACTACGTCAGCTTAAGTGACGTTCACATGGTGACAAAGATACATATATAAACCTATAACAGGTACACTTTGAAAGAAAGTTACGAGGGTACTACTGTAACGAAAATTCGAAAATTACGACGTATTTCCTGTCTCCTATTGACAGCTGTCATTTTATACGTGTCGGAGATAGTTCTACCTCAGAAAGCAACTCAAGATACTTTTGCATACTTTTTCGTAACGTTTGGGAAAACGACATACATTTTGATCGTATTATAAAAAATTACTGCAGCGGCTAGCAACAGACGCATTGATGGACGCACGTGTGAATACGTAGGTCCATCAATGCCTAGTTGTGGCCAAGGCCTAGTTGTATACGTAGTACTTTTCTTAAATAATGCGCGGAAAATACTTACTAAATTAATTTTCTAAATCAATTATGAACAACGAACAACAATCATTTTTCACGCGCCAATGTGTTCATTCGTTTTTTTTTCAATAAACAGCGTTTTTTTTTTGCAATTCATCTCGAAATTTTAATAAAACCTTTGAATAGTTACCTCCTTGGTTAGCATGTTTCAGACTAAAACATCGTTCCGTTTTCAAATTACACGACAGGTATGAGTTTACATAGTTATTTATCTGGCCGCAAAACACGACAGATATGGATTTACCCACAACTTTTGCCGGCCGTAGCTCGCATGTCTTAGGCCACTACTGCAATGTTGATTCATCTCGAAAAAGGTTGTCAAAATATAGTTTACATTTCCAAACATGTTTGAGACAAAATATTAAGTGTCGTAATTCAAAATATTCGACCTAGATTTTGAATTGACGATAACAACATAGATCTTAGCATGAGTTCGCATAAAAACTTTAATCGTTTACGTATGGCGGGGCCAGGGACGCTGCACAAAAACGTATGGAGCCACAGTTACGGAAACTACTAAAATTACCGTTTACAAAAGTTTCAAAAACATTCTAAAATACATATAGGAAAAACGCACTGAAGACCAAACCAAACACGAAAGAACGACATAATTTGTTTACAGTGGTTCAAAGAGTTGCAAACCAAAAGAATCCTCTCAAAGGTTGAATGTGGTAGTACGGCGAACGTTTAGCAGAGAAAGCTTTCAAGAAATTCACATAATTTTCATACAAATATGATGGCAGCCGTTTTCTTGGCTCTCACAGTTTATTCACCTCAAGGCGCTCGCGTAGAGTGTACTGTCGGCAATATTAATAAACCTTGAATAGAAGTTGATTTATTTATTCAGATTTAGTATACATTTTATTATTAGTTGCACGTTCTGAGCTTAGTATTTGCTATTTATAAGTTTTCAGAATAAACACGTCTGCATGGACTAGAGTTTTACCTAAATTAAAATAACTTCTAGTTTTAATTAACATTGTTTCAAAATAGAAAATAGGTAATAAATCTAACACTGTACTGAACTGTATTGTTGTGTACTTACTATTACTAAGAGTATTCTTTATTCAACGCACCACATACCCACGAGAGGCATTTGGGTCATATTCGCCTTGCTGGCCCAGCTAGTCAAGCATGCGACCACGAAAAGCCACGAAAAGAACCCATTTCGAATTGTGAAAATGTGACAGTTAATTACTTTGCCATAACGCTGTCTCGTTCTGACACTACGAACGAAATAATTCGTGGCGTGCATACTAGCCCGGTTGGATAGGCCACCAAATCTAACACAATTCATAAATAAATAACCTTTATTAGCAAATTATTTGGGTTCTTCTGCAAAATCCGGTGATTATGATGGACGTCCATGAAAATAAAAAGTTATTATGTAATAAAATTATTTCATAGTAGGTACCTATGTTCCTACAAAGTATAGGCCGAAGCATACAACTTGGCGGCTGTGATGTTAGCTTTCAGCTGCGGATAGCCCAATCTGACTGAAGCTCACTTCAGTCAGATTGAGCTATCCGCGTCACTGTTCACAGCAACAGCTGAGCGAGGAATGAGTTATTCGCAGCTTGTAGCTAACATCACAGCCACCAAGTTGTAAGTATGATTGATCTCTTCGAACGCATTTTAATCTAATATATTAAATAAAATAAAATCAAAAATCAAAACAAACTAAAATACCTACCATATTTTAATACCTATCTCTGAATTAAGTATGTTTTCATAGAAAAATAGACACGATGCTGACTGTACATACCAATTCTACTACGACTCATTTATGTTTGAATTCCGCTGCTCTTTCTGCAGGGGCTCGTGTTTTATTTATTTCTATAGTTTTTTTAGACATTTTATCTTTTGCGTCCGCTACTGTTTTCAATTTGGAAATATTTATAAGGTTCAATAATTTTGTTTGGTTCATTGCTATAGATAGACTTATCATATTTTTAAAACGGTGAAAATATTTTTTATTTTTATTTTTGACCAAGTGTAGCGAATATGGATTATTACAGTCTGTCCCGGATCTGTCATCCGGGGGACATAACGGAAGAAAATTTCTTTGTCGGTCCCACGGTTGAACATCGGGGGACAGACGGGGGCATTATTTCACTCCTTGACAGTTCGGTCTGCCCCCCGCCTAAATATGTGCAAACATTTTTAAACATATATTACATGATTTATAATGAATTAATTTTTGTAATATTATTGTGCTACGTAGTGCAGTTTTTTGAACCACAGTTACCTTAACCACCTTATTTAGGTATTTCTTCAAATCACTGTATTTAAATTTATATTCTTACAACAAGATCAACACAATCACTTTTGACATCATAATAATAATTATTGTTTATCACCCGTTTATTTTTTTCATTTCTGCATTAGGTACGATCATTTAGTTCTAACGATCACCGGGCGACTACAGTCACTCAAAATGTCTGATTATTGAAAACCAACGAATACTAAGATATCGAACCGTATTTGATATTTCAAGAAATGGAAACTTTTGAGTTTGAAAAATCCTAAACGAAGATAATCTTGCTTCGATACGAAACATTTTCTACAACATTAACATTTACGAGTGAATCCCATTGAGACATAACCTCTGAATAATACACCTCAGGTGTACAATAAAACCTTTACTCACTGCGTCCGATACGATCTGCCGATCCAATTAGGCTTCTTCACGGTATGATATAATTAAAAGATCAAGCGCGTGAGGTATTGATTTTTAGAGATTGGTGACTTTTCCTATTTCAAAGTCCGTTCATATATAACAATAATTATTTTTTGCAAAAAAATAGCATAACCGACTTCACCCGTGTACAGAATTCGCGAATATTTCGGTGTAGCATTTTTCACATTATTGTTGATGTATCAAGAATGGTTCAGCCGATTTTAATAAAATTTAAATGGAACCATTTCGAAGTGTACTCTTTCCAATAAAAAAAGAATTATTGAAATCGGACTGCTAAAAAAGGTTTTCGTGGTTATACAAAAAAAAATACACGTTGAATTAAGTACCTCCTCCGGTTCGTCAGTTAAAAATGGATTACAAACTAATAAAGCATACTTGCTATCAGAGTATGGATGTATTTATGTGCTTATCCCAATTATTTTTATTCAGTCGGTAGAGTTTTTAATTACACTTCTTTCATTTATCTATAACATTCATCATATCTGAATTAACTCTCGATTTACTCATTTCATAGGGTATGGTAAAGCCTGACATACCCCAGTACCTCCAGTCGAAAATTTTTGACCAGGGTGTGTTACCAATAATGACTTATGACACAAAAAAATGGTCTTGGTGGGCAGGGCACATCGGCAACAGGCACAGAGCAAGCGCAGCGTAAGAAATTCACCGACAAGGTGGACGAAAGACGAGACAAAACACAAGTCGCTTCCAACCGGTCTTATTTGAAAATCCATGAGGCCGATGTCCAGAAATGGATGTCCTACGGATGACAATGTGGATTTTTTTAACCGTCAAAACAACGGAGTAGGTTTTTAAGTTGACGCGCATATTTTTTTAAATGTATGACGCATAACTTCATACAGAGTAGTCTGATTTCGATAATTATTTTTTTGATTGATACATCACACTTTAGGGATGGTCTTATTAACAGTTTATCGAAATCGGCTTAGCCATTTTTGCTAAATCAACAATAATGTGATAATCCCTATATTGATCCGTGTGAAGTACCTGAATTCTGAACACAGTTGTGTAATGCAACTTTTGGTGAAAAATAATTATTATCTATCTAATAATTATCGCATTGAAATCACCAATCGGATATTGTGAGTGAAAACCTCCGATCTCGGCGTGACGACGGCTCTGGGTCCTCATACATTTGTGTTAACATAATATGTGACGATTCAGCGCGGGAATGGGCTTTGTAATGTTCATAATCCTAAAATTTAATAGGCCCACTTAATTTACCTATGTACACATGACTATTGACATTATAATTTTCAAGGTTTGCTCTTGGCTATAAGTGTTTCTCTTAGTAATAGCTGCACCCTTAGCAACGACGGCCGACAAAATCTACTTGGTGAGAAGAAACGATATGGCCGCACATTGTACTTACGGCATTTTGTGATTTCGATTTTAAGATATTTTTGTTTATACGACTGTGAGAAAATATGAACAAAGTGCTTGCGTTATGCATGCCCACCATGGAAATGCATTTTTAAAGCTTTGCTTATTGTCAAGTAATAAATAACTTAGGTACCTTGAATTGTCATTTTGTGGACGACTTATTCTAAATTTTTAAGTATGTATTTTTTTTCGTTTGAAGGTTTTTCTACTTTATATTAAAATTCAGAAAGACACCGAGAGACATGGAAACGCTCCATCAACAAGAGCCACGCTCTTAAATTCTGAATGAATCAATTTTAGCAGTGATATATTTTTTTTTAAGTTTTTGTTAGAAATTTTCATCACTTTAAGAATATGCTATTGTTGGCAGTAGGCCCATATTTTGTAGATGCAAGGATAAATAAAATATAATAATTGAAATAGAAAATATGGATAGTATATTTTCTTGATTCGTACAACACACTGTAGCAGAGCGTGGTTTCTTCTCTATCTTCCTCCACAGAATCAGATATCTCTGCTCTGTCATCCAGGTTTTCAGTTTCAGTATTATTTCTCACTGCAGGTGTATGCAACTCTTCTTCAGTTACATTTTCCAAACACGGCTCTTCATTAACTTCTTGACAGTCAAAAAATTCACCACCTCTTCTTGGCATTCTCACTTGCCCTTCTCGATGAATTTCACGAGGAACTGTTCTGCATATGGACCTTTCCAAGCTGCTGTAATCTGTAGGTATCACTTCTGATACTTCTTCGGTGCCTTTTTCATGCCTCTTTGAGCGCTGGGTTGCGTTCTTATATTGTCGAGAATATAGAACGCGTGTGGTAGAAGTGACGTGACGCGATTATTTCTTGAAGATGGAAGAAATACGAGGTGGTGTTGGAGATGGTGGTGCTGGCTCTAGCATGCAGCACACATCAGTGGTCCCAGGCGGTATTCTTCAAGGCATTGAAAAATTGGACGGAGCCACCAATTATGTTACATGGAAGACACAAATGGAGTTGTATCTTGTTATGGAAGAATTGTGGGACTATATCGAGGCTACACCAACAGATGTCGCAGGTCTTAAAATGGATAAGAAGGTTCGTGCAAAAATTTTATTGATGGTCAAGCCACATTGCTTGGTACATGTGAGAAAGAGTACCACAGCAAAAGAGAGCTGGCTTGCACTACAAGCGGCTTTTGAGGATCGAGGAGTGAACAATAGGTGTCGGCTGCTGGGAAGACTCGTCAGTCAGAGACTTTCTATGTATAACAGTACTAGAACTTATGTAACTGAAATACTTTCTTTGGCGAATCAATTAGCTGATATGGGCAAAGAAGTCGATGACGAAATGCTAGCTGCACTTATATTGCAAAGCCTCAGTGAGGAATATGAGCCGATGAGGATGGCAATTAAGAATAGCAATATAACGTTAACTACAGATTATGTCAAAGCCAAGCTGATACAAATAGACATGAAACAGTCTACGGAAGGTTTGCCGCAGAATGCTTTGAGTGCTAATCGGACGAAAAACTATGCTAAAGAGAAGGAAAAGCATAAAGAGAAGACAGTTCAGAAGAAGATTGAATGCTATATGTGTGGGGATAATCACAGAGCACGTGTTTGCCCAAAGAAGCATGGCAGTCAAGCTCACAGTACACATACGGCACTTCCTGCTTACACAAATCCATCGCAAGAGTGGATTTTGGACTCTGGAGCGTCATTTCATATGACTAACAGAAGAGCCTGTCCAGACGGTGGGTTCTAAGTTTTTTAGACCACGCCGTTCAAATAAAACCCAGAAACTATCCGATCACACTTCAGACCTCATGGCTGAACGACGTTTGTTAAGACTGCAGTCTACTAGGGACGCTGCGTCATATAGGCAGCTTAATAGACAAATTTCTAAATCCTTGCGGCGTGATATACGTCTCTTTAAAACCAAACAAATTAAAGAGACTATCGAGCGAAACAAAGGCTCTAAAGTGTTTGCAAGGAGTTTGTCTATTGGGCAAAGCCAGCTGACAAAGCTAAAGAGAGAGGACGGCAGTATGACGTCGACCAAGGCAGAGGTATTGGAGGAGATCGAAGGGTTCTATGGACAGTTATACGCTTCGGTAGCTAAGCCTGTTGACAGCACGGCTAAAGACCCGAGAGCCAAGCTGACTCGACACTTCACCGAAGACATCCCGGACATCAGCCTGTACGAGATTAGAATGGCCTTGAATCAGCTTAAGAACAACAAGGCACCGGGTGATGACGGAATCACTTCAGAGCTTCTGAAAGCGGGTGGTAAACCGGTACTTAAAGTCCTTCAGAAGCTTTTCAACACCGTCGTCCTCGAGGGCATAACGCCGGAAGCATGGAACAGAAGCGTGGTGGTGCTATTCTTTAAAAAAGGTGACAACACCTTATTGAAGAATTACAGACCCATCTCGCTTCTGAGCCATGTTTATAAGCTGTTTTCAAGGGTCATTACGAATCGTCTCGAGCGCAGGCTTGATGAATTCCAGCCTTCCGAACAAGCCGGCTTCCGAAAAGGCTTTAGCACCATGGACCACATCCATACGCTGCGGCAAGTTATACAGAAGACTGAAGAGTATAACTTGCCACTTTGCTTAGCGTTTGTGGACTATGAGAAAGCCTTTGATTCGGTCGAGACATGGGCTGTGCTTGAGTCTCTTCAGCGATGCCGTATTGACTATCGGTATATCGAAGTGTTGAAGTGTTTGTATAATAACGCCACTATGTCGGTCCGAGTACAGGAAGAGAGCTCGAAGGCGATCCCTTTGAAAAGAGGCGTTAGACAGGGAGATGTGATATCTCCGAAACTGTTTACTGCCACTTTGGAGAACGCCTTTAAGCTCCTGGAATGGAAAGGATTTGGCATCAACATTAATGGCGAATACATCACTCACCTTCGGTTTGCCGACGATATCGTGGTCATGGCGAAATCGATGGAAGAGCTCAGCACGATGCTCGAAGGCCTCAATCGAGTTTCTCAACAGGTGGGTCTCAAAATGAACATGGATAAAACAAAAGTCATGTGTAATGCCCATGTCGTACCCACCCCAATATCTGTTGAGAGCTCGGTTCTTGAAGTTGTTGACTCGTACGTCTACCTAGGACAAGTAGTCCAGCTAGGTAAGTCCAACTTCAAGAAAGAGGTCAATCGCCGAATCCAACTCGGTTGGGCAGCCTTCGGAAAACTGCGTGACGTCTTTTCATCTGATATACCTCAGTGCCTCAAGACGAAAGTTTTCGATAGTTGTGTGTTGCCAGTGATGACATATGGAACTGAAACGTGGTCTTTTACTGTGGGCCTTATGAATAAGCTCAGGATAGCCCAACGTGCTATGGAGAGGGCTATGCTCGGCGTCTCTCTGCGAGATCGAATCAGAAATGAGGAGATCCGCAGACGAACCAAAGTTACCGACATAGCCCAGCGGATTAGCAAATTAAAGTGGCAATGGGCAGGGCACATAGTTCGGAGAACGGATGGCCGATGGGGCAGTAAAGTTCTCGAATGGAGACCACAGACCAGCAAGCGCAGCGTAGGACGTCCACCGACTAGGTGGACTGACGATATAATAAAGATCGCAGGAACGCGCTGGATGCAGGCCGCTTCCAACCGGCCTTATTGGAAATCCATTGGGGAGGCCTATGTCCAGCAGTGGACGTCTTACGGCTGATGGATGGATGGATGGATGGAACAGAAGAGATTGGCTAGATAATTATACTGAGTTACAAGAGCCAGTCCAAATATCCTGCGCGAATGGGAATAAGGTGGAAGGTGAAGGCCGAGGAGATGTCTGTTCAGAGGAACTGAATGTGAGTGTGAAAGGAGCTGTTTATGTGCCGAAATTAGCTACGAATCTGTTGAGCGTAAGTACGTTAGTAGAACGTAACTTTGTAGTAGTATTTTCAAAAAGAGGTTGTGAGTTGTATGAGGCAGAGAAATGTCAGGTGAAAGGTAAGGTGGAATTGAAATGCAAAGAAGATAAGGGGATTTATGTTATGAAACCTGACTCTAATCCCGCTATGTTTTCAGCTGTGAAACAACGAAAGGCTATAGACTTATAGACCCAGTAACGAAGAAGCTGTACAAAGCGAGAGATGTGGTATTTTTCGAAAATCAAATTAAGAGGCATGAAAAAGGCACCGAAGAAGTATCAGAAGTGATACCTACGGATTACAGCAGCTTGGAAAGGTCCATATGCAGAACAGTTCCTCGTGAAATTCATCGAGAAGGGCAAGTGAGAATGCCAAGAAGAAGTGGTGAATTTTTTGACTGTCAAGAAGTTAATGAAGAGCCGTGTTTGGAAAATGTAACTGAAGAAGAGTTGCATACACCTGCAGTGAGAAATAATACTGAAACTGAAAACCTGGATGAGAGAGCAGAGATATCTGATTCTGTGGAGGAAGATAGAGAAGAAACCACGCTCTGCTACCATGTTGGCAGTAGACCCATGTGTTGTACGAATCAAGAAAATATACTATCCATATTTTCTATTTAAATTATTATATTTTATTTATCCTTGCGTCTACAAAATATGGGTCTACTGCCAACAGCTATCTACAGGTACCTACTTATGGAATTAGGTATTTATAGATGGTATTACTTAGCTACTCTAAACTGGGATATTTTTTTATCAGAAGGACCATTTAAACAAAGTTATCTAAGGCAATTATCAGATTACCAATCAAGGGAACACAGTTTAATTTAGATACGTACATTTTTCGACTAATCCATTACAATCAGGTGAACTAAAAAATTAACGTTTTAAATCTTTTGCATATTTATTTCGAATGCGTGGAATTTGTATAACGTACTCGTGTCACGTATGTAACTAAATAAATATTGTGATAAAATGTTACTGGGCGCGCTTTGGAAATGAACTTAATTTTTGTTCATACAGCTTAACTGGAATGGTCAAAATACTCATATTTATACACCGGGTCTGGTCACGGATGTATGCGTTTCTATGTCAGAAAATACTCGTATGTATTTAATCTGGGGTCTTTAAAAAATATGCTAGGCCTAAAGGGGCGTAATTCTAGCTAACCAATATTATGATCAACCTCTTCTATGGAGTCAACCCGGAATTCGAGAATTCATTTTCATCTTGAAAACTGAACTGCGATCAGGTATGGAACAACATATTTTTTTCTTAAATTCCAAGTGTCGAGTTTTGGAATCTATTTTTGACACAGTGTAATGTACCTTATGCGATGACCCTGTATTTAGATACAAAACTTTTTTATAAATTTATCTGTGTAGGCAGTATTTCCGAGAAAACGACAATTTGATTTTCTATTACGAGTCTTTAGTCATGTAACATATTCGATACTACCAAATTTTAAATCAATCGAATTTCGGTGGTTTCAAATTTAATTGTAATAAAACCTGTAATAATAAACTATTACAATGGTAAAATTAAATATACTGTACCTACTTTACTGTACTGTACCAGCCTTTTTAATAGTCCACTGCAGGACGTAAGCCAACCCACTAAGGGTGATAGGACCATATCCGCCACGCTGCCCAGTGCGGGTTGGTGGTATCACGTACGCCATCGATTTTTTTCTATGGACGGTTGCCTCACGATGTTTTTCTTCACCGAAAAGCCAGTGGTGTTAAACTCCGTACGTAAATTCTAAGGAGTTCATTAGTACGGGACCGGTATTTGAACCCACGATTTTAAGACAGGTGTCATTACCACTATAGACCATTACGGCTTACATTAAATATAAGTGTGTCATAATAATTGCGAAAATAGGGCTTTGTCCCTTTTAACGACATGTGGTAATCCAGTAGATCATCCAGTAGGTTTTTAACAGTCTGCGAACGCACTTACGAGTAATTACGTCCACTGAATTTATTAATGCAGATCGCAGCCAACTTCCCCGCAAAAAGAGTTATACATGCAATAAATAATGCTAAAACTTCTCTTTGTCGGATGGAAATTTTGTAAGGATTAATTTACGATTTTAAGGAAAAACATATTTTTTGTAGCAGCCTGCGATGACATCTGTTGAGAACAGGGTTTACGCGGTTTTATAAAAAATGTGTGAACACCAGCCGCGTTTTTGTACGGTGAAATGTTTTGAACGCGTTTTCTGGTGGTATATACCTTCATAAAGCGGTATTCTGCATACGACTAAGTAAAAATAAAATTTGAATTATTACACAAATACATATTTTTTCTGTATACATTTGTAGTAACTTGCGCATTGTAATTGCGCTACGTAATTTTATTCTTTAAGGCAGAAAACTATAAGAAAACATATGTATTATTTCTTTATGCCCTCAAAAAGTGTAGTCTAATCTTTTTACCAGTCTACACAGTGCATTACAGGACAGCCTAGTAATAATATACTTACAACATATTTTATGTACCTACTGGAAATATCTTTATCCTTTGTTATATTATACTACTATACATGGGGCTTTGTCTAGGTCTACATACTACATCTTCGGCTGCAACCTTAATATTTCTTTCTGTTAAGGCAACTTGCAAAAAGTTTTTATTTTTTCTTGTTTACATTAGAGTCACTTCTGTTGTGTTTAAATAAATAAATAAATAAATAATAAAGTACATTTGTATGTAGGATGAAAAAATTTAGTAAAAGTAAAAAAACAAGTAGTACAAAGTAATTTTTTTCATCCTACATCTCTACAACCAAGATGCAATGTAAGGTACATTCAAGAACTCTCTTTTCTTATAAATTACTTTGTGCATGTAGAGTTCTCGCACTCATGATAAAGCGCTGTCTGTGGTGGGACCTATTTCGTATTTAAATTGCATTTTACAGATTGAGAGTACGATTTCACTTTCTTAATGTTGGTCTAAAGAATAAATTAAACATGTCCAACAAACGATGTCTTGGGAGATATTTAGTATATACATCTTAATTGGTGTGAATTAATTTTATTAATAAAATTATAATTTTATATCACTATCTCTACCATTAAAATAAATGCATCATCAAAATTATAATAAGGATAAAGTCAAAAAGAAAGAAAATAATTTAAGGAAAATATAAACGAAGAAAAAGAAAATTAGTACATTGACACAAAGTAATATTTTCCGAAAATATTTCAAATTAAATTATTAAGACTGATCTTCCATAAAAAAGAACGAAAAATATATACGTAACCAACGAGATATGCAAACAATGAATTACAGACAAAAAGGAGCCTTTTCATAAAAATAAGGCATATTTTCCCCCATAACAGTCAACAACATAAACTCCGCAGACATTTCACGTTACTTTCATTTTCACCATAACATGATATCTACTGAAAGAGCTCAGCTGATGCGTAATGGCATCAAAGACAAGGTGACGATCCGTTCAGCTTATATTTTGGCTCGGTGCCAGACCCATATTCTTTGAGCCTTTCCTTGCCACCCCATTATCTTAATAGATGTTAACGCGTAATTAGAATCTAGAAGCTAGTACATCCTTTGACTGCCTCGGTGTCTCAGTGGTTAGTGACTCTGACTTTTAGATCACAGAGGCGTAGGTTAGATCCCCACCCAGGGCAAGCATTTATGTGACGAACATAGGTGTTTGCTCTGTGTCTGGGTGCTATTTAGGTATTATCTATATAAGTATGTATTTAAAATATATATAATTATGTAGTATATCAGTCTCTGGCAGCCATATCACAAGCTTTGCTTAGTTTGGGGTCAGAGACCATGACTGTGTAAGATGTCCCCTGCTATTTATTATTATTTGGTAAATAAGAAATCCATAAATATGGCCTAGTAACTACAAATACTTATCGCGATTTTTGCGCGATTGGATTTCTCATTTCGCCACGGATATCAGACCATTGTACTTATTCATTAATTAGTTCTTTGTTTCCTCTGGAGCAGTAGAATTTTACCTACGGAAATCCTAATGGAGGGATTTCGGAGACTAAAACTAATCCTTACTTAATATTACAAAATCCTATCTTACTTAATTCTTTGATCCCTTCCTTGCCACTCCAACGCTTACCTAATTAGAATCTATAGGCTAGTACATCTTTTTGTATTTATGGGTTAGTCACCACATAATTATATTGCAACGTTATTGGACTGGCTATTTAGCAACGGATTTCAGAGCGTTATATTCATTAGTGTAGGTGATTGTTCTTTGTTTCTTTTGAAAACAATACAGTATAACTGCAAAAATCCTGATCGTGTATTTTATAAAACAAAACTAATGATATCATAAAACATCATTATATGATTCGTAATATTACAAAATCAGGTATTAAGTTATCAGTAAGTTATTCTATCCGCTTATTTCTATTCTAAGAATGCTCGGAAGAAATTGGTGTTAGTGATAAAGCTGCCCGTTGCAAAAGTAGTGTAACTTTTTAGGTTTTTATCATGTATTTTTCTTACATCTATGGTGTAAGCATAAATAGCATTTATCTTAATACTTTTTCTTTTTCTGAATGAAAAATTTTTTTTTTTTCAATGGAGACTACACTTACGACACTTGCGAACTCAACTTACGAGCCTTATATTAATCAATTTAGTCATCACGACACTATCATATACGCTAATGTTACATAGCATATACTTTATATCAAACTCTACATAGAGTCATAGACTTTGTTCCTTATCTAAATGTCAATGTAGTGTAATAGACTAATAAACATACCTAAACCCAGTTTTTGGCACAGCGCACTCAGCAGTAATATACGCTGCTGTTATGGCACCACAAACTACTGGACGTATTTGAATTTCTGCCAAATATAGGTACATTTGGTCAATAGAGGACATAACGCAGTTGGCATGTGAGGTACGCCAACAATGTCCGCCGGGATGGATTGACAGACGGCAGTTACACAAATCATGCCGTGGACCACTGGAAGAAATATCTAGAAAGGTATATAGGTACATATGATCCGCGCGGTGTGAGAACCAGAACACGCTGTTCTAACTTTTCCTTGTTAGTATTTTGGTTTAGTCGATATGATAGATTTGATATCACATGCCTATGTGACGTATGATGTGTAAGACAAAGGTGAAAACAAATTCTTCATCTCTCTTTTCCAAAATGGCACGATTTGTAATGGCTGTAGTTAACAACAGATTGGAAAATAAAAGTTCTACTATAGATCAGCAAATATAATATCAGTAATCTACTATAATGCTTTCATAGGTTATGGGCCCAGCACGCTTTCACTGCGTCCACCACATGCCACTTCTAAGAAGTGTAAATAAAATCAGTAAAAGTAATTACAAAATAATTTTACACTGTTTGAAAATGTTTTGGTCCATTTTATTGTAATGACATTTCAATTTAAGTACTTTTTTAAGTTTTAATTAGTTATGACGTAGAAACAATTCTTTTTGACGAGGCCCCTATACAGCTGAAAACATTTTATTAATTCGATTTTTAATTTGATTATTTATTTTTAATTAATATATGTTTATAATGTGAGTGATTCACTGATATTGTTTAGTAACGAAACCTCTCTACAGCGGATTAAAAAATACAAATATTACTTTGAAAACATTGTTATCTACTTTGTTTAGGTTTGACTTAACAGTACAGCTGATCGACGCGTTTTTAGTGCCGTAGACAATTTGCGGGTAGATTATATTTGTCGCTTTCTGACGGACACACAAAATAGGTTTTTAGGCATGGTTTTATTTATTTTTTATTTAATTATTAATTTTATTTGATGTTATTAATTGTCATGTTTTGTTTTATTATGATATCATGTTGGACGAGTCCATGGATAGGAACATTGATGCGAATAGTTAATTATTTGTTATCGGTGTAACTATTATGACAATAAATTATTTCATTTCATTTCATTTCATTAAAATTACAAACAGTATGATTTTGAGTAAATTATTGAATTGAAAAAGAAATCAAAAAGCGTGATACTAGAATGAAAAGTATAGTAGTAATTAAAAGTAGTAACAGTATAATAAATAACACTTAATCTAGATGAAATGGTTCAATGAACACCTATGAAAAATGCACTACTGCTGTAATTGCAAAACGCAACGCAAATCTTTTTCTAATAATAAAAACAAAGATCTTTCTGTCAATATTTTCCTCTACATTCAAATATATGGTTGTAGGAATGTTGTAATTTTTTTTTCGTGAAAATGTATTAATAATAATAAAAAACACCAACCATGTTACTACAGCACGAATTATTTAAATAATTTAGTTAATCTGAGCCGTTCTCAGACCAAATAAAAAATCAAGACAGAACATCGTGAACAGACAAGTTAGGCCAGTTTTAGGGTTTCATACCCAAAGGGTAATAATGGGACCATATTACTAAGACTCCTGCGTCCGTCTGTCTGTCTGTCTGTCACTGGGCTGTGTCTCATGAACCATTTAAGCTAGAAAGCTGTAGTTTTCCACAGATGATGTATTTCTGTTGCCGCTATAAAAACAAATACTTAAAATAGAATAAAAATAATATTTAAGGGTGGCTCCCATACAACAAACCTGAATTTTTAAACGTTTTTTCGCTCGATATTAATAATGGTAACAGGTAGATGCTTGAAATATTCACAGAATATTTAGTTGTACAGTCAATTCAATAATAAATAATTAAATTAAAATTAAAAAAATATTTAAAGGGGGCTCACATACAGTACGGAACCCTTCGTGCGCGAGTGCTACTCGTACTTGGCCGATTATTTATACATGTGGTGAGCGCGTTGGTGTTGCGCCGCCATAGTTCAACTGACGAGCCAACGCGTAGTTTCGTTGTATGTGTGTGTAATTGTGTCTGTACACGGCGAGGCGTAGTTTTGCCATCCTAACTCGTTTCTTCAAAACATTCTGTCTGGATTTTTTATTTGGTCTAAGGATGCGTTTGTTAGTAGATAAATATGAAAATTGAATAATTCACTTGCATTTTTAAGTAGAATTCGTGAATTCAACTTGAAGTGATTCTATTTGTAAAATCGTAAAAGTGTTTACATAGCCAAGAAGATTGGCATGTTGAAATGGCAGTAGGCAGGGCCAACATCCTGGAGAACTGATGACCGATAAGACCGAAAAATTTTGATGTCGAGTGGAAATCACTTATCAGCATGCGCAGCATAGCATGTCTACCCATAACTTTTTTGTTTGCATAAATGATTTTAAATGTAAAATGACTTGCCCAGTGTAACGACTGTTATAAGGCCAATAAATCATTCTTATTCTTATTCTTAACGAATACCGATACCACAGGGTTGCGCTGGATGCAAGAAGATTCCAACTGGTCTTGGTGGGAGCCTTATTTCCAGTGATAGTTTTATAGTTGAAATGATAATGATGAATTATCTCACATAGTGATTTTTTAAAACACTTGTTACGACGTTAACGGTGCGTCTCTACATAAGTCTATCCATCTCGTGGACTTTGAATGGCGAGTTCCAATCTGGTTCGCGTCCCATTCTGTGATGGATTTACCGCTGATAGAGCCAAACCCGTCCCGTTGCGTCATATTACAATAGACGTCCGAAATAAACCTGCCCATTATATAGCCTTCCGATACCTAAAGGATGCTTCGAAATCGTTGATCGAATTTTTGTGGATCAAGAAAAGATATTGAAATAACTGGTCAGTTATGACTATGTTGCATTTGAGATGTACGAGTAAATAAGATGAACAAACTCAAATTTTCATGCGCAAGATCTCACATTCGTAATCAAGCCGTAAAGGCTTTTAACATTAGTCAAAATGCAGACAACTCATTTAAAAGTTAGTGTCCGCTGTCTTATTTTTGTCTTTCTGACATACCTGCTTATTCATCTAGTACTACCTTTAAGATACTACGCTAACTTCAAAATATTATTATTTTCATAACTTTCCTTTAGTAAACCTTTTCTACCTATACCTAAAAGTTAATTTGGATACACCCACAGATTTGGCAATTGATATTGTCACCAAACGACAATAATTTAGATATTTACTATATATTTTCCGAACAAATTCTTGTGATCCCATGATGTATTCTTTTGGCTCAAACCTACCTACTTTATACGTACTATGATAAAATGTCAATTAAATTCCGAAACTTTTAATATTGCTTAACTACAGTTGATCTGATTTCAACTGATCGAATATTCCACCAACACTAACTTCCCAATCTAATTTTCATTCAAAACCAGAGATAATACAGATAAGCAGTGTACCAAAATCTGAAAACTTGTTTTAATGACTTATCTAAAGGAACCTTTGCTTGGATCGAGTGGTCTTTTGAAAGGCGTAGATAGATAGATAGATAGATAAACTCTTTATTGATTCACACACACATAAAACAGAAAAATAGAAAAAATTAGATGATACAATATGTGAAGCAACCGGCGGCCTTATCACTGAAAGTGATTTCTTCCAGGCAACCTTAGGCGTAGTTGGGCAAGGATCACAAACTTGACGTCACGGTTACAATTACAAGTTAATTAACTGTTACTGACGTTGGGGTGTGTTGGTGTTCATAACCTAACGTAATGATTTGAGATCTGGAGTTATTAAATCAGTTTTTTGCCTCTTGATATTGAAAAATATAAATTCTTACTAAATTATTAACAACAGGAATTATTGTTGTTGGCTCATTTGTAACTTTTTACGAAGCAGTGGAGCGACGTGGATGGTAAAACTCGATTTTCTGCATGGATTTAGTTTAAAGATTGAAGAATATAATGTGTTAACAAGTAAACACATGAAACGTTTTTTTCCTAATACTACGAAGCCGAAGACGCGGGCAAAAGTTTATTATATTTATTGCCAATTGCCAATAAAATAAGAGAAACTAATCTTTAGGCAATATACAGATCATTACATTACAAAAACTAAAAATAAATGTTTAGGTACAAAGGTACCTCTAGGTTAATAATATTGCTAACGCAGATTTCAGATTCTCTTATTATCACGTTTTTCTTCAATACATATTTATTTTCTGTGGATACTTATTTGCCTAAAGAATAGAATATAATGACAAACAAAACAATATTTTAAAGTATGTCAATCGTCTGTATCTACCAGCTCTACACTTAGGCACAATCGAGATAAAGGAAACGGCTCCCCTGATTCATTTATACACACCCATACAAATTCCAATCTCAGAGAGCAATTAACACTGTTCAATATATTGTCCAATACGTAGACTAGGTAGCTACAGAGATATTTGTGTGTTAGGAAGCAGGCAAATGTAATTACTCGAGGACGATGTCCTCTATGCTCTGCAGTTTGCATTCTCTAATTGTCCCCTTACTCTGTGACGCTAGGCACATGGAGCTAGTTTAAAACTGGAGTCACATTGTAATGGAAATGGAAAAAAGTCATCGTCATACATAGCGAGTGTGAAAAATAAATAACTACGAGCCAGTCTGTCTTTCTAATTTCACTCTTTCATTTGGACATTGGTTGGTGCGACAGAAAAACTTTAATCAAAAAAGGTATAAATTGCTGGATTAGATTTCATGCAGGTGGACTACAATTACATAAGTAAGATCTTTGGTAACTTACGCACAACTTCTCAATGGCGACTTTTAGTAGGTACATCAAAATGATCAACTTTAACTATGGAACGAACCCTGAATTTGCGAATAAAATCAGCTATTCCATACGTAATATCCATTGAACATCGACAAAATGAATGACACAGCTGTTTTTTTTCACGATTCGTGGTTTTTCCCATAAGAAAGTGTTCATCGTGATGTATTAAAATCACGAAAAACAACAAGAGGTTGTGCGTAAGTTAACAGTGATCTTATATTTACAAAGAGATAATGAGATTGATTAGGGCGCTTGTATTGAATCCAGAAACCATTTGAATATTTTATTTTTGGTATGACCACACATTTTCCATGAGGAGTTTACTCCAGTTGTTTACATAATACTTCCACAAATTGTCCCCTTACTGTGACGCTGTGTATACGGTTCGTTTCGCTAGATAGCAGCAATGTTGATTAGCTTTATTATTAGATTAGTAGCTACAAGCTACAATCGAGTAATGGCTATGATAGATTTGGTTTACACGTGATTTGGTTTACACGCCACTGAGCGTGAATTCACGTTCCAGTAACTTGAACTTCTGCTAAAATGATGCTCGGAAACTATAGCAATGTTGTTTTTCTTTACATACAGATTGTCCCGAAAATTTACCTATAACTACTAGTGTATAAATAATAGCGGAATAAATCACCTACTCCATACATGTGTATTGAACAGCTACTTTTTTTGCAATTTCGCGAATGGTTCCATAGCAAAAAATGTTGATAATGATGAGTACGTTTTTTTTAATCTTTACACCATGCAAAATAACAAACTATTGAATCTATAAAGATATACTTAACAGACTATAGGCAGTCAAGCATAAACTGGAAAGTCGGGCTGATCCTGAATTTCAAAAACTATAAGTAGCCAACGATCAATGTCAAATTATTAGCCAAGTGCGAGTCGGGCTCCCTCACCAAGGTTTCTGTACCGTATGGCAACACCCTTTAATATGTTTTATTTTAATTTAGTGGTTTATTATTGAAAGAACATACAACTTAAAATTCTGTAAATATATCAAGCATCTTCCTGTTACCGTTATCAATATAGAGCAAAAAATCACGTTACTTGTAAGGGAGCCCCCCATATTTTTTTCTGTTTTACGTATTTGTTGTTATAGCGGCTACAGAAATACATCATCTGTGAAAATTTCGACGTTCTAGCTATCATGGTTCATGAGATACAGCCTGGTGACAGACAGACGGACAGACGGACGGAAAGCAGAGTCTAAGTAATAGGATCCTATTTTACCGTTTAGGTACGGATCCCTAAAACTTATCACATCAAGGAAACTTCCCATACTCGTAAGTTAAAACTAAAAAATATCTCAAAAAGAAATAAAAAATATCTAGGATAACTCATGTTACTTACTCAAAATTTTGAATACACAATACCTATCTATGAACAGAATGGAACAAATCCCACGAAAGCTTGAAACCTATAAGTTTAATCTTACAAAAGTTTCAAAACCTATAAATAGCCAACGACCAATATCAAAAAATTATTACATCAAGGAAACTTCCCCTACGCGTAAGTTACTAAAAATATCTCAAAAAGAAATCTAAAATATCAAGGATAACTCTACCAATTATAATGTTACCAATACAAAATTTTGAATACACAAGATCTTTTTAATAGACAAGATTATTGTTGCTTGTTTTTGCTAATCTATGTAAGTCTATTTTACAGAATGGAACAAATCCTACGAAAGTTCAAAACCTTATTGTTACCTCTCTTTTCATGCATGTTATAAAGAGCGAAGCACCCGCTTATTGAATCCGTAATATTGACTCGAAACAATTTCTACACCATCATCGGAAACAATCTTGTGTACGAAAATTCGTAGGTACAGTTTTCGGGAAATTTGAAACAGGAAAAAGTGAACACAAACTGTTTAATTCCGTGGAAAGTGCCTGAAACCTTTTATTTTGAAATATTTTATTGAGCAAGTAAACGCATTATTTTAATTAAACAAATAACCCAGATTTTTTCTGTTTTATTAAATGACTAGTTTTTACCCGCGGCTTCGCCCGCATGATAGTTTGATTTTTGTGCTATCCCATGGGAACCCTTTATTTATCCAGGATAATAACTAATATAAATTAAAAATTTTAAAAAACCCCGACACATTGACAACCATTTTGGGCATATTTGTAGAATTTTGGTTCTTCCATCCCCACTTTAACCCACCATAACTCTTAAACGGCTCAATTGATTTTTATAAAACATAAGCTAAGAACACTCTCGATTAAGTCTCCTTTCATCAAAAAAAAACTAAACTGAAATCGGTTCAGTGGTTCGGGCGCTATGATGCCACAGACAGACAGACAGACACACAAACAGACACGTCAAACTTATAACACCCCTCTTTTGCGTCGGGGGTTAAAAAGAAGACTATGTCACTTTCCGTCTTTCAAACCCGAGGCCCTACCTTACCACCTTATAAAGTAGGTGGAAACTAAAAAAAAAACTGTTTGACGGTTGTTCGATTCTACAGTTGTTTTATTTGACATTTCTTGAAGCGCACTCTAGAATATCTCGCAGAGCAGAATTTTTCCTACTTACTTAACACTTATCGTTATATTATGGAAAATTTACGACATATCATTATAATTTATAGCCTATGTCACGCCTATGTGTTATACTGATATATAAGCTATATTATTGCAAAGTTTCATCTCAATCCGTTTTATTTTTTCGCTATCCGTTATAGCTTTTGCGTGAAAGTGTAACAAACATCCATACATCCATCCATCCTTCCTTACAAACTTTTGCGTTTATAATATTAGTAGGATGTATATACTATGTGTTTTTTATACTTTCGATCGCACTTGGCGATCCTTTACAAGATGGCAGTATTAGCAACCGGGCTCGTCGTGACTGCCTCGGTGGCTCAGTGGTTAGTGACCCTAACTTCTGGGTCAAAGAGGCGTGGGTTCGATCCCCACCCAGGGCAAATATTTATGTGATGAACGTAAGTGTTTGCTCTGTGTCTGGGTGTTAAGTTACTATCTATATAAGTATGTATTTAAAAATAAGTATATGTAGTTATATCAGTCTCTGGCAGCCATATCACAAGCTTTGCTTAGTTTGGGGTCAGAGGCCGTGTGTAAGATGTCCCCAAAATTTATTTATTTGTTAAATCATCATCATCCACAGTTTTCTTTATCCCACTGCTGGATATAGGCCTATCTCTTACTGTGGTATCTGCCTCGGTCCTGTGCCAATCGTGTCCAGGTTCGACCCGTGGTTTCGACTATATATATCGTCTCGCCATCTTGCAGTCGGACGACCAACGCTCCGCTTACCTTGCCTCGGCCACCATTCTGTGACAGCCTTATTCCACCTGTTTGTTTTATATTCTTCTTAAAAATGTGCGAAAACTACGCTAGTTTCCATAACCATATTTCTGTTGAGATATTTTGGGAGTGGAAAAGCAATATTCAAATCTTTGTAGATATCGTATCCCTGCGTTAGGATCATTGTAATAAAGTATAAAATTAATAATACGTAAGACAGGTATATAGGGTTATTTGCTAGTTATGTACTTAGCCGAAAGGGGGGATAAAGACCATCATTATGAACAATTATTAACTAGAGCCAACGTAAAATTCAAGAAAAGAAATCTTACTCTGAGAACATTTTTAAACAGCAAAATTTTACCACTGCCTTGTATATACAGGGTTATTTCTAATCAATTAGCATCCTTACAGGGGCTTATTCTGTACATTAAAACTAACAACATTTGTTATATGACTATTATTAATTTTCGAAAAAAAAAATGCTGTTCCATTGAAAAATGTCGTTTACCCTCGACAAAATGTATGGAACAGCTGATTTTTTTTGAGCATAACAAAAGTCGTAGAATTAAAGTTGTTAGTTTTGATGTACAGAATAAGCCCCTAAGAGGATGCTAATTGATTAGAAATAACCCTGTATATCTTAGAAGCAGCAATGTTTGTTAAAAATACCTAAAACTTTTCACTTTAAACACAAATGCACGAAGACAAAATCAGCTTATAGCACCAGAACCAAAACTTGAAATTATAAAAAGAGGTCCAGAATATATGCTCATAGAAATGTACAATGCTCCACCCACCCACTTAAAAGGCGAACTTGATAAAAAATCTTTCTATAAAAATCTCAAAAAATTGTTAATAAATAAATGTTATTACAGTTTAGACGATTACCTCACTGATAAAATTAAATAACAATAACATTTAAAGTAGCTCGTAGTATGCTCTAGAATTTATGTCAAACTTGTTCTGTCTCTTTTATGTTTTATAAGTGAAATTGTGTACTATGTAGAATTATACTATGTCTATGTATAGTCATTTAAAAATAAGATTAGCTTAGTAAGTATTTTTTAAGATATTCACTTACTTACCTAATATTATGATGTTTGCTATGCCCTACTAGGCAGGGTATATACCCTGCCTAGTAGCTAAGCATATTACTATAGCATAGCTAAGTATATAACTTAGCTTTTAAGAATGCTCTGTATATTATGCAAATAAATAAATTCATTTCAATTCAAATACTTCAAATCATCACTGAAAAATATATCAGCTGTCCCATACGAAATTACAACTCGGAATCGACAAAATGAATGAACCACATGTTTTTTTTTTCGTATTCCGGGTTGGCCCCATATGAAAAAATGTTAACAATGATGGTCTAAATACTCGTAACCTCTTTTTAGTTTAGTACACCAATACTGGATAACCCTGTTCCTATAGATAAATAGTGCATTTATACAGGGTGTCCCTGAACTCAGCGTCAATCCGGAAATGCTAGAACATCCTGTTAATTTGGGCCCTTAAACCGAAAAAATTGAAACCTCTTGGGTTTTGAGATAGGTATGGTCAATTTTAGATATATGACCAAAAATGCCACCTTGCGGCACTCCAGTTCAATCCGTGCCTTAAGTTTTCAACATTTTATAATTTTTATGTTTAAATTGTAAAGCTACATAAATATGCCACCAATCACAATTAAAAATACTTCCGGACGTTATTTTCTAAAAAAAAAAGTTTTTGCCAGATTTAGAATGATAACATTTTTAGTATTCCAAGTTTGAGCCATCTCACTGTAAAAAAACGTATGAAAGTACCAATGGCAAATTGTTACTAAAGTTGGCTCAATTCATCTAGATTCTAAAATGCTAATACTCATAGTATCATTATTTTAAATTAGTTATTTTTTTGACGCTATCTTGAAAACGACCACATTTCAAGAAGAGCCTTTTTTCACTAAAATTTTTATGAAATCAATGACTAGGCTTATGCTGCATAATAAGGAGACTTATTTTGACCGATTTTCATCGTGTTTTTTAGATCCCATAAATACAGGATGTTACAGCATTTCCAGCTTGACGTTGAGTTCAGGGACACCCTGTATAGAGCAAAAGTTTCTTAATTCCGTCTAAAATATAGATACGACTATGTAGCATCATATAGCTAATTGCCTTATTTACCTGATCCTTTCTCCGAGGCTCCATTTGGCCCCATGTTGGCGTCCATAAGTGTCGGTAAATGTAAGGGGGATGGAGGGGCTTTGTTTACGCCGGACGTCGGTACAATATACCGAGCTACCTACTTACGGAGCAGAAAGGTAACGTAGTGGTAATTTGTGCACCTCACGTAACAAATACTCAAGATTTCGCTTTGGCTTTATTTGAACGTTTGTGTGAAGTTCAAGTTATTTTGGTTAAAATGTCTGTTATACCAGCTCTATTACATTGCAATGTTGATTTTATTTTTACCTACAAACTAAACTGAGACTTAATAATCAGCCAAGTACAATTCGGACTCGTGCACGAAGGGTTCCGTACCAAACGGATGCACCCTTAATATATCTTATTTAAATTATTTATCTACCTTTGCAATAAATACACAACTTAATACCTATTCTGTGAATATTTCAAGCATCTTCCGTTGGGTCCCGTTTTTACCCTTTGGGTACGGAATCCTAAAAATTACATGTACAGATACTTACTTAAGGCTTTTGCCCACTACAACGTAGGTACTAACCAGAACTGTAATAGGAACGGGTCAGGCAAAAAAATCTTTGCATTAAAAAGTATGAGACTATGCCCACTAAACCTTTCCGTAACCAACCAGCACCGTCGAGTGCCATGCCGATTTCAATACCTGCAAAATATTTTCGACGACTATTGTGGAAGTACGTAAATGGTGCGTTAAATTCGTTCTCGTAGTTGGAATAATAAAGCGTAACTTGTTGTATACCATGCTTAGTACACTAATAAAAAAATGCTGCTTAAAAAAGCTAGTTTTCAACATCATCCGTCTTACCACATCCAAAAACGTTGACAAACAGATAAAGCCATCTATCAACCTAAATAAGCAGGCTGGCATTGCGTAAATTTATGTAACTGTCAATATTCCTACCGCCACATAAGTTTTTTTTTTTTAGTTTTTGTAGGCCAACTGATAAGTCACAGACCATGTATAAAAAAAACGTTACACACACTTTAAAGAATTTTTAACAGTACGAATTGAAGGTTAAGCATTGTTTAAAGCTTGTTTAAATATTTTGTGGTAAGGCGGTTCATGTATCTCAAAACCCCTCATTGGTACGGGATCGGGTTTGAATCCACGCTCCACGCTTACTATTACCATAGAATATAAATATAATAATACTACTTATAGAACGGCCACTCATTACACCCCACCCGTTTGAGTCTTCCTCACTTCCACCCCGCGTTTCACGGCCGAGGCTTGTACACCGCGTGTGGGCTGCACTGGCCGGTGGATTTTCTAATAAAAACTACCTAGACTGTGACAATAGGGAAGATTTATACTGTGTATGGTTGAATGTCAAGGATACGTAACATAACAAGACATTTTAATGTTTCCATAAGGATAACTAAAAGAAACTTATTTTACATTATTCGGAAACTTCCTCTTGATATTTTTTTTCAAATGAATTACATCGCTTAATGTTTGCTAAAATACTTCCAAATTAAGTAATTAATATACTTTTTTAAGCACTAGATTTATATTCATTTTAGCAAATTGAATACGCAACTGTCTCACTCACGCGGCATGACGTCACGTTGTGGTGATCGCTGACAGCCATAGACGTTCCGCACACAAATGCACGTGTAGCGACCGTGCGTATATGTGTTGTCTGTGAGTAAGTACTGTGTTATTTTTACAGATTTTGTATGAAAAATCGTGGAGTGTCCGGGCTGTGCTATTACTAAGCAACCACGTTCACGTCATGATTGTCATGATTCCGATTCCTTCGCCTTAATTAATACCATCACCTTACCACACCTTTTGTAGGCTCCATTTCTTTATTTGTTGTTCAGAAGGGGATAATTTGTAACTGTATACGGAATTGTTTTATCTGGTGCTGGAGTAAGCCCGCGGGAGGGTCATACTTTTATATTTATTGGCTGTACCTACTGTAACTGGGCTGGTTAATTAACTAGATATACGTACTAGTATTAGCAGTTTTATGACGTAAGCGAAGAAGAAAAAGATTTCTAATCTATAGCTCGCGATCTACTGAGAAGTTAGTTTCATTGTAGGTATGTATTTAAAAATATGTATATGTAGTATATCAGTATCTGGCAGCCATATCACAAGGTTTGCTTAGTTTGGGGTCAGAGACCGTGTGTAACATGTCCCCTAATATTTACTAATCTATTGCCATTATCTTATTTTTACTATATAACACAGGTTACATCCAAATTAAAGACCAGTTCTCAATTAAGTTGAAATGAAACTACATAAAATGCACTACTTTTAATATAAAAAATTATAAACAAAATTGTTTCTCCTAGGAAACTGGTCTAAAGTAACACACCTAAAAATATAGTTTAAATTAGAATCGTTCCTTTTTTAGGGTTCCGTACCCACAAGGTAAAAACGGAACCCTATTACTAAGACTCCGCTGTCCGTCTGTCTGTCACCAGGCTATATCTCATGAACGATGATAGCTAGATCGTTGAAATTTTCACAGATGATGTATTTCTGTTGCCGCTATAACATCAAAAACTAAATACAAAAAAAAATATATTTAAGGGGGCTCCTATACAAAAAACCTGTTTTTTTTATGATAATAACGGTGACAGGTAGAAGCTTGAAATATTCACAGAATATTTAGTTAAATATTCAATTCAAAAATTAATAATTGAACTAATATAAAATAATTAACTAAGGGGGACTCCATACAAGAAACGTTAATTTTGCTCGAAATTAATAACGACAACAGGAAAATGCTTGAAATATAACTACAAATTATATTAAATTGTATATTCCCTTCAAAAACAAATAATTAATTTAAAATAAAATGTACTAAGGGGGCTTCCAAACGGTACGGAACCCGTCGTACGCAAGTCCTGCTCGCGCTTAGCCGATTATTATTCAAATCGGATATGTATAAATAATGAAATAGTTTGATAATACCACGATGGAGAAGTATCAATAGTAGGTAGAAAATTAGCCTGAATTAACCAAGGAAGATACGACAACGGAAAGGTCAATATGCCTATATTGAATTAGCAGTCCCTTTCAATTAGATACTCCAGTCTGCTTCTTGACGGATGCGTGATACATAAAATTACTAAATACAGGGTGTAGGACTGTAGATATTTATGAACGACGGACATCATTACTCTAGGATATCATTGTACTCAATATCATGACCTTTTTTACCCAGCTGCCATGGTTGTTTTTTATTCCCACGTATCTTCCAAAAAGCTGGATGGATTTCGACAGTTAAAATAATTATCGTTAAATTTATGTCAAAAACCCAAAGGTTCTTAATTTAGGTATCTAAAAAAATGTAAATTTTAAGTGGCAAATTCCAGGTAGTATTTTTTAAACAAATCTATCGGGCAGGGTATCAAAAACATGAAATTTAAAGAAGACTACAAAAATATACATATTTTCATACTAATTTAGATTTAATCCGTTAAATTACAACCATTTTAATTCTTTCGTTTTGCGTTGGTTATCTGTTGATTTTTCTGATAATAGGGTCCCGTTTTTACGTGTGGGTACGGAACCCTAAAAAATAAAAGGTTGTGGAAAAGCACAAAAATCTAAATATCACGCAGGCGAAGCCGCGGGTAAAAGCTAGTAATTTTATATATTTCAAACGTTTATTGTAATTGGACAAAATGTATGAAAACTGTATACTTTAGATTTCGATTTTAAAATGATAAAAATTGACTATCAATACTAAAAAGTATCTTATAAAAAGTTCGTCATCTAGACACACTCTGTATACTTTCGTAAGATGGGTAGATACTACAGAAACGTCGTCTCGACGAAATGAGATTGGAAGACGAATTAGGACACCCACTCACGCTCTTGTCCGATGTATTTGGCTGATTGATATTTTTCATCTAAACTGAAGATTTTTTCGTGGCAACTCACAAACCTCGGTTGTCTTAAATCTATAAAATATTTACACTACTATTTGTTTAGAAGCTATGTTTAATAAATAAACTTTTTTGTAAGCAAAACCTTATTAGTTGCAATTAAACATTAATATGATAACTATATAAATTAAAAATTAAAAAAACCCCCGACACATTGACAACCATTTTGGGCACATTTGTAGAATTTTGGTTCTTCCATCCCCACTTTAACCCACCATAACTCTTAAACGGCTCAATCGATTTTTATAAAACATAGCTAGGAACACTCTCGATTAAGTCTCCTTTCATCCAAAAAAAACTAAACTAAAATCGGTTCAGTGGTTCGGGCGCTATGATGCCACAGATAGACAGACAGACACAGACAAACAGACACGTCAAACTTATAACACCCCTCTTTTGTGTCGGGGGTTAAAAATGTTTTTAATGGTCAATTGCTGGACATAAGCCTCCCCTTTAGATCTCTAATGAGACAAGTTGGAAGCGGATTCCATTCAGTGCGATCTTTAGAGACATCTGCCCATCTTGTAGGTGATCCAAATTATTAATTGTATTGCATTATTTATCTTAATTGAACTGGTTTAATTTATTTTTGTGACTTCATTATGTTTTATTTTTTGTGATGTTATTGTTATTTGTGTAAATTTTGATAATTGTATTTTCACATAACTTTGTAATATTGAATGGTTGCTGACGTGTTACGTATACCTGTTATTAAATAATAAACTGAAACTGGCGAACGTACTACGCTACGATAACTACCTCTACTCAAAACCGGTTTAATATTAACCTGAATTGAAAAGATAAAAACGGTTTCTCTGATTTTTTCGTTTGGGACATAACCGTAAAAAGAGTGTTTCAAAAACCTTTATTAACCGGTTTATTCCACGAGAGGCCCGCATCGCGTACGTGGTACGTAGATGCATATAAGCAGGGTACGGGGGGCGGGTAACAGACACGCGTCAACTCGCTCCTTGCCCTCGCGTCACGTGGCCCATTGAATGCGTGAAGAAGGGGCGCGAGGGTGGAAAAAACTGTTCTAAGCCGGTTTATTTCGTTCAACCGATATGCGAACCTTATTGAACAAAAACCCTTAAAATTAAGCTTCAAATTAAGCTTAGAACGAAACCAAAAAATAAAGTCATCAATTACTTTAGGCCTTAGCCGGTTCGAAAATTAACCGGGTTTTCAAGCCTTAATACGTATCGACCATATACCGACATTGTGTCCAGTCGAAAACTTACTAATCGTTACTTATCGTTCAATGGCTCAATCATTACCAATCATTACTTATCAAATAATATAATACTCAATTATCAATCAATGTCTCACTGCCATTCGAACTTGCCAATCCGCCACAACACAATCAGCTACAAAAAAGTTTCTCGTAGCAACCTCGTAGCGCTACCGTAGCGTACAACGTAACGAAAATGTGTTAGACGATTTGATGCGTGTAATTGCAACGCTTACCTAGTCGTGAGGGGGATTTTCCTGATTTTTTACCTCTAGCAAAAGGATAGAGTCAGGTACGAGGAAATCCGTAGATGAATCAAAAGTTACTGACATAGCCCAGCGGATTAGCAAGTTGAAATGACAGTGGGCAGAGAACATACTTCGTAGAATGTTTGTAGAAGAGCCTCAGTTAATGGGGCTGTAAAGTTCTCGAATGGACACCATGTAAGTACCAGCAAGCAAAGATTGTCTTATTGGAGATCCATACGGGAGGCCTGATGAATGGAGGCGACGGCTATAATTGATTATATCACCGTTCTCATCAATGTAACCAACACACTAAAAATAACAATTTTCGATTTCGAGATCTGTCAATTGAGCCCCCTATATGACTTGGCATCATCGGAAGCAAATTGCATGCAATTCTATACATTTAGAAAGGTTCCACTACAGGACAATTTTTATGACTAATATGTAATTTATTTTATGATTTCCTTTGACATATTGATGACATATTATTTGACTTGTTGTTGTTATTTTATTTATATTGAGTATTATTAATTTTGATTAAGAATGTTTAAATTTTATAGTTAAGTACGTATATTTCAATTCTGTAAACTGACTTGCCTTGTATGACTGACATGTTGTAAATGGCCAATAAATGATCTGAATCTGAATCTGAATCTGAAGACTTCAGTATTCAGTAGTCGTCCGGCTATGAGGTTCAGAGTGTGACTCGATAGTTTCGTAAGTTTTTTTTTTTAACGTTCGGGTCTGAAGAATTTAGCACCCACCGTTTGGACAGCTTCGCAGACGAACCAAAGTTAACCGACATAGCTCAGCGGATTAGTAAGTTCAAATGACAATGGGCAGGGCACATAGTTTAGAGAACTGATGGCCGATGGGCAGTAAAATTCTCGAATGGAGACCACGCACTGGCAAGCGCAGTTTAGGACGTCCACCGACCAGGTGGATCGATAGATATTATTAAGACCGCAGGAATGCGCTGGATACAGGCCGCTTAACCAACCGGGCTAGTTGGAAATCCATAAGGCAGGCTTAGGTCCAGCAGTGGATGTCTTACGGCTGATAATGATGATGAAGAATATGTTCATCGTCTATAGTCTGACCGTTTAACTGAGTCCTCGCCTGCGCGGTACAGAGGCGCGGGGGTAGACGACAAAGGGGACTGAGACAGGCGGGGACCCGCCGCTCGCTCCTGTCTCAGTCCCCTTTGTCGTCTACCCCCGCGCCTCTGTACCGCGCAGGCGAGGACTCAGTTAAACGGTCAGACTATAGTAAAACACCCGTATGTTAAATTGAAGATAGAAGACTAGATATCCAAAGTGGAAACCAAAAACTTTACCTTAAGAGCTCGACAGGAGATTGTTCAGTCTATACCTATCTGTTGACAAAGTTCAGGTAAGATTGCCTTTTATCTCAATGTCAAAACCAGTGATCGAGACGCTCTTTTAAGAAGTAAGTTTTTAATGGAAAATATTAAGTATAAATTGTACATACCTACAAGCACATGATCATACCAACATGATTTGGTTAGTCGTCGGTAAACATTGACTTGGCTTTTTTGTTTTAAATATTGATGGTCGTATAAAATAAAATCATCAAGTTCATCGCAGTCCAATAATAATAATAAAATCTTTACATCCATCAACGGTTTTATAAAAAATAAGTGACTCCTATTTTACGACTTTTATACGATAAGTAAACTTATCTTTGATGTCATACATTTGAGATATTAACATTATTATGATGACGATCTCAACATTATTATTTTTAAAGGCGTATTTAGGATGTAGACCTAAAGCATTATACATACTAAAAAAATGTCTAAAATATTGTACCTAACTAAAAGGCAATTTTAAGTCATGAAAATAGATTAACCGTTAATTTTAAGATTTTTGACACTACCGCAATAGTTAGTTCTACCTAATTCGAATTCTGTAAGTCTCTGTTGTATTGATATTAAACAAAAGCTATAGGTATTAGTTATGACTCGGTTAACGTATTACCCGTGCACCTTAGGTAAAAAGAAGTTTCACATAATTGTCGATTTTAAAAAAAACGGTTTAGCTGATTTCTGTAAAATTTAAATGGGACTACCTCGGGAGTATACCCTTTCGAACTAAAAATGAATGTTTTTATTCGGTTCACAATTGGCGAAATAACCGATGAGCATACACAAAAAAAAAAATCATACAGACGAACATAGAACCTCCTCCTTTTTGGAAGTCGGTTAAAAATAACCGTGTACAGTAAACAGTTTCTTTGACAGTATTTTAGCGTGTTCCTACGAGTTGCCAGACGTTTCCGTATGCACACAGAGTGCTGCGCTCAATCAGTTCCCAAAGACGTAAAGGCTGTAGCCCGAGATCAAAGGCGGGCCGCGAGTCGTTACCTTGCTTCTGCCTGTAGAATTTTGCGGTACATTCTTTTATTATTCGGGTAATATTAGAATCGATGTGGATTGTAACATACTTTGTGCATTTAAAACGATGTCATCCGCTACGGGATCTATGGCTATGCTATTTGTAATTAGAAGAGACTGACAGGCCAGGAAGAGGCTAATTGTATTTTATTTCAAGCTTTTATTTAACTTGCAATGGATGTACCTCATATGTATGTATGTAAGTTCGGATGGAATTTTGCAAGTTTGACTAACTAATCGGTTTCCGATTGAACTGAAATTTTGCACGCATATAGGTATATTGCGTGACAATGCAATAATATGGTATGGAGCTGATCTGATGATGGAGTCGGAAGGTGGCCATGGGAACTCCTGTACTAAACAAGTTAGACTGTCGTGTGTTTGGGCTTGTTTTACTTGTCTTGGCTAGCAATCTGCTGTTAAATGATATCCAGAATCTCAAAAGCTTGTATTTTAAAAAATAAAATTTATTTCAAAAATTCTTTTTGCGAATTTTACCTACGATGTTTGAACTTCAATTTTGTTGTTTTTTTTTAACCTATTAAACTAGGTCACACTGACGCTCACACTAAAGGTCGCAAGTCGACTGAGGTGGACTGCGGTGTTGCGCTTGTCCCAATGCCAACCCCATCGAGGCGGGGGCGGCGACGAGATAGACGGGCGGTGTGTGTGCCGCTGCCCGTCTTACCTTCTAGCAGCCCTAACGGGTGCCGCTAACGTGTTGGCGGAGGCGGTGGTGGGGCTGCAGGGGAAGAGGAATGTTGGTGTGTCGTCTGCCGTTCTCCCTATCCTCTGCAGCCGTAGTGGCAAGCGCGGGGCCACTTTGATTGACCCGTTGCATCAGGACCAGGGCTGTAGGATACGGGTGCTTTCCTACTCCCAGTTCTGGTTCGATCCAAGTGGTGGATGGCGATGTGTTCGGAGTTGGGCCAGCGCTGTCGGGTGCCGCGAAGGCAGGCGCAGTGGTCGAGCACTCAGGATTTTTGGTGGGTTTACAGTCCAGTCGGCGGGACTCTCTTATAATCACCCGCCTGCTCTCGAGGCGTAGTGGTATCCATAAACGATTTTCCATGGTAAAAACAGGTAGTGTAGGATGGAGGTGTATAGTTATGTAACTTAACCAACATCTTAAGTTGCTATTCCTAGCGTTGGCGTTCAGTTATTTCATTTCAAGCTCATATAAAAACTATTTGAGGAATTCTCGTTTGCAACTGGTCAAATACAGTTTTAATGAAAATCGGTTTCAAATTGCCTGCACAGCGCTAGCCAAGTCATTAGAACAACGCTAAGTTTTGCACATCAAGATTAAAAAATTTCACTAACAGACAAAAAATTGAAAATCCCTCATATCGTACAAAAATTAAATTAGCTGTTTCATAAACTTTGTCATAATATGGCGTGCACTTTATGAAAAACTATATTTTTTTTGGTGCAATTTCACTAGTTACCAGTGACATAGTAAATAATTCTGTAACTTAACAGATAGGCACATCACAGGATAAGTAAATTTCGATTCTCATCTAGTTCCAGCTCTGGCGTTTGGTTATTTCATTACAAGCTCATAATAAACTATTGGAGGAATTCCCGTTTCATTCATCCCGTTGGATTGTTCAGATAGAGCTTTCGAGAAAATTGGTTTTGATTTGCCCGCATAGCACTGGCTTAGCCGCAATCATTGAAACAATGGTTAGTTTTTCAAATCAAATATAAACATAAAATCGCAAACAAGGAAAACCTTTAAAATCACAGGAAAATAAAATTTTCTGTTTATTTCTCGGCTAATTAAAAAAAAAAACAGATTCTACACAATTGTTTTTTTCTGTTGCAATTTCAGGAGTTACCAGGGGACATAATAAATAGTTCTATAACTTGACATAAAATCATTTTTTTTAGTCTTGGCTCAGGGGTTCGTTTATTTCATTTCAAATAAATAGTTCTGTAACTAAACATATAACTCCATTTCTTTATTCTTGTATATTCTCGGCTCAGGGGTTCGTTTATTTCATTTCAAATAAATAGTCATAAGTCATAAGTTATTTATTGATAAAATGGCAATTTACACGTCAAATTATATACTTATGTATACATAGTTCTGTAACATCACATGTAACTCAATTTTTTATTCTTGTATATTCTCGGCTCAGGGGTTCGTTTAGTTCATTTCAAATAAATAGTTCTATAACTTAACATATAACTCCATTTCTTTATTCTTGTATATTCTCGGCTCAGAGGTTCGTTTATTTCATTTCAAGGAGGAATTGTCGTTTACAGCTGTTCAAATTGATGTTTCAAGAAAATTGGTTTCGGTTTGCCCGCAAAGTGTGTACATCAAAACAAACAACTTTTAAAGCAAGACCAACCCAAAAAATCAAGAATTTAAAATTTCTGAAAAATAAAACAGGCTATTTCAGAAACATCGATGAATATCAATAATTTCTATCTTATTTTTTTGTAGCAATTTTGGAGTCACCAGTGACCTAATACAGTTTTATAATCTACCAAACATCTTGAGATAACAATTCCCAGCTCCGGCAATTCGCTTATTTCATTTCAAGCTCATAATAAACTATTGAAGGAATTTTCATTTACAGCTGGATTATATAGATGGAGCTTTCAAGAAAATCGGTTTCGATTTGCCCGCAGAGCGCCGGCCGACCCCCAAACATCTAAACAATGTTACCCTCACACTTGCAATGACCACTAATTTCGTGCTATCTAACTAAATACGTATTCTCTCCAGTATAATTGTTTCTTTGTGTAGGTAATGTGCTCGTCAAATCTTTGAAACCAACATGACTAGGCGTACAAGCATAAATGAAAGTACCGTACAATTACAGTTGTTATTTCGAGTACCTAGGTGTTGCTTGGTCTACAGTGTTTTTTAGGGTTCCGTAGGGCCCGTCTGTCTGTCTGTCTGTCTGTATGTCTGTCACCGGGCTGTATCTCATGAACCATGATAGCTAGGCAGCTGAAATTTTCACAGATGATTTATTAATGTTGCCGCTATAACATAAAATACTAAAAAGAAAGTAAAATAAATATTTAAGGGGGGCTCCCATGCAACAAACCTGATTTTTCAGACGTTTTTCGCTCTATATTAATAATGGTAACAGGTAGATGCTTTAAATTTTAACAGATTATTTAGTTTTATATTCACTTCAATAATAAAATTAAAATAACATAAATATTTAAGGGGGGCTCCCATACAGTACGGAGCCCTCCGTGCGCGAGTCCGACTCGTACTTGGCCGATTATTTAGTGTAACTAACTAAATTTGAATTGTAGCTCACCTGATGTGTGACAAAAGATTAAAAATATTTTACATAAACAAAGTGATCTCACAAAATATGACTCTAGGCAAAATATATCCCAATGCATAGTGACCTGACAAATAACTAAAGTATACATATTATATAATATGACACCACCCTTTTTGTGACCTGTTGTGTACTGAAGCTTTTGTAAATGAAAACTATCTGATATCGTCTCCTTGTAGCTTTATACATTTTCTAGTACTTCCTTGTTTCCACCAGAGGCACTGTACAAAAATATATGTAACCGCACAAAACATACTATATTTTTAGGAATTATGACCACTTTAAAAAATACTCTACAACATCAGATTTTTTATTATTATACATCTTTACCTTAACGGTTGCGAGATTTAACCGCTGTGACATTTCACGCTTCTAAATCCAGTGGCTTAGGCTGTCCGTTGTCAGACACGCTAGAATTTAATTTAAACCATAGCATAGACAATGTATAGAGAGATAGACCTTTATAGAGAGGCAAAGAAAACACAGAGATAAACTTTAATAGTATTATTCATAGAAACGCATCATTTTGAACAACTTTTATTAAAGAACAAACCCGGCAATCATGATAAAATTTGGGGATAAAATATACTTAGTTCCAAATAATATGAAATTTTTTTTAGTAAAAACTTCTTTATCAGTGTTGTGCACTTTTAGGGATGGTAAAAAATGTTAAACTCGCGTCAGGACACGTGACCTGGTCGAAAATTCGTAAGACTGCATATATAGGGTGCTTGCGCGAGTGTGTGAAATTGTATTATACCAAGTTCAAGTTTTCACTTCTGTCGGCACTCCCGGAGTGCAATCCGTTTTTTTTCCGTCATGATTTAGGGATTGTTTTTTTTTATCCTTACTATAATATTATAAATGCGAAAGTAACTCTGTCTGTCTGTCGTGCTTTCACGCTAAAACTACTGAACCGATTTGAATGAAATTTGGTACACAGATAATCTAGAGCCTGAGAAAGGACATAGGCTACTTTTTGATTAGAAAAAATAGTTTTAAAGGATTGAAAACGGGGGATGAAAACGCATTGGCTAGAATCTTAGAAGAAAAAACTTATTTTCTACCATGACAAATGGTAATTTGCATCTTGACTTTCCAAATTACATTCTCTATGCCCAATGCCAATTCAAGGCTGCTCGAGTTGCAAATGTCAAAGTCAATCAATCTTTTCCTGTAAAATTTAGAGAAGGTTACATGTATTTTTTCAGTTTAATTACGTAGTTTTCATTCTAATAGGTATGCCTACAAAACGCAAATCGATTTTCACGGCGAGCGGACGGTTTCTTCTTGTGTAGTTCTGAATATTTTATTTTTTTAAGCTTGGAGTCTACCATTTCTAGTTATCATGGACGAGGTCCGAGGACCTCGGCCCATCAGTGCTTTGAGCAACGTTACTAAAGTAGAATTCCGAGAGTATGGGAATGGCAGCGAAGATGACCTACCTGACTTACCTTTGAGTGGAAGAACAGCTAAAACATCAAATGATTACCTAGACAAAAGCGATAGTAACTCAACATTAAGAGCAGAGAAAAGGATAAGAGATGAGAGTGATGATAGTAGTGATGGTTTTTCAGTGGTAAGGAAGAAAAAAGCGACAAAAAGAATTAAAAATATGGCGATTAATAATAATTTGCATGTAACTACGAAAGTCATTGAAAATTTTGAAGTATCTGTCACGGCTAATGAAGTTTTACCCAAACAAATAGGTTTTGCCAAACTTTTTAAAGGTGAGGGCATATTGAATATTCTATGCATTAAATATAAAACTCCTTATAAAGTAGTGATACAATTTGAAAATAAAGAAGAGGCCCGGAAATTATTAGATAGTCATGTTTTCAAAGAATTGGGCTATAGGTGCCGTTTCACCGATGAGGTATCGACCACTTACGGTGTGGTTAAAAATATAGAACTGGACATGGATGAGAAGGAGCTAAAAGAGTTTTTCAAATGCAATAGTACAGAAATTCTGTCAGTCAAGAGGTTAAAACGACTAAATGAAAAAAAAGAATGGTGCGACAGTGGAACAATTCGTTTTTGCTTCAAAGGTGCATTTTTGCCATCCTACGTTCACGGTTTGGGCTGTCGTTTCAAAGTAGAACCGTATACATTTCCTGTCTCACAGTGCAGTTCTTGTTGGCGGTTTGGCCATTTTGCCAAATTTTGCCCAAATCGATAGAAAGTTTGTCCTAAATGTAGCGGCCAGCATGAAAACTGTGACGCTACCCGCTATCGATGTGCCAATTGTGATGGTGACCATATGGTTTTCAACCGGAACTGTCCTAAATTTATCAAGGAGAAACACATTCGACGCATTATGTCTAATCGGAATTGCACTTACAAAGTTGCACTAAACGAGCATTTGACGACCCAGAAAGTTTTACTTTCAAGCTTTGATGGTGGCTACATTGATACAGAAGAAGAATCAGAAGATCCTATCATTGAGGAAGAAGTCGAAAGTGTTGATACACAGTTTACAAAGGCGCAATCTACAAAAAATATGAAAGTCAAAAAACAAAAAAGAGTAGAATGCAATGGAAAACCTCTGTTCTCAGAAGTAGTTAAGAACAAGAAACCAAATGAGTCCAAATTGTCAGTTGATGCTAGGAATGCTATCAAACACACACAACTCAAGATTAATGAGGTAAATGAGGAAACCAAGCGTGAAGAGGTTACTAAAATAGACTTTCGAAAAATTTTTGACAAATTAAAAAGCATCGTTTTTTCAGAAGGTAGCTTGGAAGAGAAATTTATTACGGGTTTAAAATTTTGTTTTGAAGAAGTAAAGGATTTTATCTTAAGAGCTATCAATAGTGGTGATATGATTAAAAAGCTAATCAATTTCTTCCATAATGGATAGCGTATCTAACATAGTTAACAGGAAAACAACTTTCGGAAATTCTAATGCTCGTTTATGTGTTGGGCAGTGGAATTGTCGAAGTCTTAGCAATAAAAAGAATGAATTAGAGTCACTGTTAAATCAAGAAAAGATTCACATTTGTTTGGTTAGTGAAACTTGGTTAACTTCAGATAGAGAATTTAAAATTAATGGTTATAATATTTACAGATTAGATAGAGATGAAGCAAATGGTGGAGTAGCTATCATAGTGCATAGCTCTGTTAAGTCGCAATTGCATTTTATTCCTATTAACAACCCTGGTATAGAAATTATTTGTATACAAATTTTAAATTGTAAGCATGTTAAATATGTTGCGTCTGTGTATTGTCCGTCATCTGTTCGTACTACTCCTTGTGACTGGGATGAACTTTTTTCTAATTTCAATGAAAGATCCGTTATTGCTGGTGATTTTAATGCACATCATTCTAATTGGTCTCACAGTTGTAATTATAGGGGTAAACAATTATATGACGTGGCTCTGGACCATAATTTTGTCAGTCTTAATACTGGTGAAAGTACTTATATGAAATTAGTCAACGGTATTTTACAGAAATCTTCTCCCGACGTTACCTTTGTATCGTCCGACATAGCTATTTATTTTAAATGGTTTGTCACAAATGAAAATTTAGGAAGTGATCATATGTTTATTAAATTTTATCTAGAATACTCATACGTTTCTCATAACATTAGATGGCGAAATCTTAGATGTGCTAATTGGCAACTTTATCAGGAATTATGCCAAGAAAGTTTTTCGTCCAATAATTGTGCTCAGCTTAACAATAATGACGTTCAGTTGATGTACAATTATTTAATAAAAGAGATTAACTTCGCAGTTGATAAAAGTATACCTCTTCTTAAAATTTGTACTAACCCGTCAAAATCTTTCACACCAAAACCTTATTGGAGCTCGTCTCTTTCACACGCTATTGCTAAGCGTCGTTTAGCTCTTAAAAACTTTAGAGCAAATCCGACTCCAAACAATTATGACATTCTAAATGATAGGACTACAGATGCACGGAAAATTATTAATCAGGCTAAATTTGATAGTTGGAAAAGTTTCTGTGATAATATTGATGAAACATCAAGTTCCTCTGTAATGTGGCAAAAAATGAGTTGGATTAAGGGTGTTAAAAAACGTCGGATTCAGGCTCCTATCAACAAAAAAGAAGAGTTGTTGCAATCTCTTGCTCCTGATTTTGTAGAACCAGCCTCACCTTCATTTAGGTCCCAAAATCTTCAGATGGAGACTCCCTTCTCTCTACAAGAGCTTACTAATTGTTTAAAAAAGAAAGATACAGCTCCAGGCGAAGATGGCATTACCTACAGTATGATTTATCATCTTCCTATAGAAGGTAAATTATTTCTTCTTAGGATATATAACTTAATATTTGAAAATGCTTCAGTGCCCGATCAATGGCGACAAATTAAAGTTATTCCAATACCAAAACCAAATAAAGATACTAATGCTCCATCTAAGTTTAGACCGATTTCTTTGATTTCCTGTTTGTGTAAGATTCTTCATATTATGTTGACTAAACGCCTTGAGTGGTTTATTGAACGGAACAATATTCTGTCTCCTAATACGTCGGGCTTTCGTAGATGTCAATCAAGTGTAGATTGCCTAGCCCGATTAGTATTACATATACAGGCTGGTTTTATTAAAAAGGTTCCCACTCTCGCTTGTTTTTTAGATATAGATAGTGCATACAATAATGTTTTGGTGGACCAATTGGTTTTGATACTAGATCAAATTGAAGTTGGATCTAAATTTTGCATTTATTTGTACGAATTTTTAAGATTGAGGCGTTTATGTATCAAAAAGGATGGAGATGATGTTTCTATAACAAGATGGACTGGCAAGGGTCTAGCCCAAGGAGATCCAATGTCTCCTATATTATTTAACATAGTGACAGCAAAAATATGTCAGTCTATTGATGAATTGTATGCCTTACAGTTTGCTGATGACTTTGTTTTTTATGTTCAAGATGTGAATATAGATAATAGTACATCGGATATTCAGAATTGCATATCTTGGGTTTCGTCATGCTTAGATCAAATAGGCTTACAAATATCATTCTCAAAAACTCAACTGTGTCTGTTTAGCAAAGACAGACAAAGGGATCAAATTACTATTTCAATAAATGATAATCATATACCTGTTGTAGACTGTGTCAGGTATTTAGGTGTTTATTTAGATAGAACATTAACTTGGAAAAGACACATACAAGAAATTCATGTCAAATGTTTAAAATTACTTAATATCCTCAAAATTTTAGCAGGCTCTTCTTGGGGAGTTCACCCGAAACATCTTCGAAGGGTTTATTTATCGCTAATTAGAAGTAGAATTGATTATGCAAGTTTTATTTATGACAATGCAGCCAGGAGTAATCTTTTGAAATTAGACAGAATCCAAAATGCTGCATTACGAATCGTAGGTGGTTTCATTAAAACGACTCCAGTTCACGTCATGGAGCACGAAATTTGCGTACCTCCACTCTACTTGCGACGTAAATATTTAGCCACTAGATATTGTCTTAGATCACAGTCCTGGGCCTGCAATCCTACGATTGAGAGATTGGATAGGCTTTTGAATCTAAATCTTTCAAAATTTAAGAGGTGGCCTCTACTACTATCAGTTTATAACGAAACCAAACATGAAAAAGTGAACATATGTAATCCTTTGCGCATGTTTAGTTTGAATACTTGGGTTACAAATATAGATATGAATTTCATTGAAATCAATGTAGATAATATAAGAGGTCCAAAAAAGAGCTATGATGCTACCGTATTAAAATACAATACGCTACATATGTTGGGGAACAAATATAATGATTGGCATAAAATTTACACTGACGGTTCTCAAACGAACGAAGGGCGTGGGGCAGCTTTTTTTGATCCCAGTCGCAATATGAGGGAGCTTTTCAAACTAAATGATTCAGATTATTCCATTATGTTTGTGGAACTTTTTGCTATATCGGAGGCACTGTCTTATGTCATCAGTGCAGGATTTTCAAAGGTTGTAATTCTAACTGATAGCAAAAGTGCTTTACAGCATGTGGCGCGATGTGCTTCTGGTCATAGAGGTGCATCGTTAGCTTATACTATTTTAAACAAAGTTCTTGCATTGAAGGCTCGAGGGATGTCTCTTGGTTTGCAATGGATTCCTTCACATATTGGTTTACATGGTAATGAGGAGGCAGATAAATTAGCCAGAGAAGCTACATCAATTGGCACTGAAGTGTTTTTGAAACCAGAATTCACTGAAGTGTTGATTAAATACAAACATAGTATCTCGTTACAATGGAAAGAGTATTTTGATTTCATTTCTCTCAAAAAAGGAATATGGTATCGTACATTAATATCTGAACCTCCTCATATACCATGGTGGTCAAATGTGAATATGTGCCGAAAATATGTTGTGATGGCTCATAGATTGCGCTCTGGGCACATGCCATTAAATAATTTCAAATATTTATTGAATATGGTGGAGGATCCAAGCTGTGATGCTTGTGGTGCGCCCACTGAGGATGTATATCACCTGCTTGTTGAGTGCGCCCAGAGTGCGTCTGATAGAGACCAACTTTTTGATACTTATGCCCTTAATAGGCTAGATGTTGGTTGCATTCAAAGTGTTCTGGCAGCGCCTACATCGGCTGCTGCCAGAGCATTTTATAATTTTGCTTTTTTTTATCCTTTGTAAGTTTATAAAATGATGTTTGTGTTTCCTATGGGACTGGCATAACCGCAAGGGTTCAAAGTCCCCAAATAAAAATTTGATTAAAAAAAAAAAAAAAAAAACGCAAATCGAATCTAGCGCGTAGTTCTAGCGGAGCTCGCGTAAAGAAAATTGCTAGAAGCCAAGAGTCTGAAGAGCACACTTAAATGCGTTTGACATTAGATGCCGAGCGCCACGCATCTCAAAGAGCTGCTGAGACTCAAGAGCGAAACCAAGCGCGTCGAATTTTAGATGCTGAGCGTCACGTAGCTCAGAGAGCTGCTGAGACTGAAGTTGAAAGTCAAACGCGGCGACTTTTAGATGCTGAGCATCACGCAGCGCAAGGAACTGCTGAGACTCAAGAGCAAAAAACCAAGCACGTCGAATTTTAGATGCTGAGCGTCACGCAGCTCAGAGAGCTGCTGAGACTGAAGTTGAAAGTCAAGCGCAGCGACTTTTAGATGCCGAGCATCACGCAGCACAAAGAACTGCTGAGACTCAAGAGCAAAACCAAGCGCGTCGAATTTTAGATGCTAAGCGTTAGACGTTAAGCAAAAAATTGCATAGTTCCTGTAGGACAGGACAAAAACTATCGAAAGCAAAACTGTCGCCACTATCACAAAGACGCTAAGTGATTAATTCCTCTATGACACTTAACGAAACGTCACAGCGAAACGTAATTAGATGACAGGTGACATTGTCTGCAGACTTTTATAAATCACAGGTAGCATGGCAAGGGGACAAATTGTTTTTCCACCATTATGTCCCCTTGAAGAGGAAAAAAAGTATGGATTGAAAATGACAACTCACATTAAAATTGGATAAAATGTTTTTTTCCCTCTGCATGCCACATGTTACTATGACGTTTAATAACAGGCCGTCATTTTGTGTGACATTAAAAATATTTTTAAATCTACTATCATTAGAGGTTTAACATGTTTGTTTATTCTACCTTTATGGTACAGAATCATCATACCTACTTTAATATTATCAATCCGAAAAGTTTGTTGGTTTGTTCCTCTTTGTCGCAGCAACGGAGCAAAAGATTGACTTGATTTTTGGTATGGATACCTATGGTTTAAAAGACAGAAAGTGATAACAGGATACTTTTTTATCCCGAGAAAATTCGTGATTCCCATGGGATAGGACAATAACTGTTTCTCAGCAATGGAGCAACGGATTGACTTGATTTTTGGGGTGGGCATAGTTTGGAAGATACTTTCCATTCCGAAAAAATTGCGGTTCCCGTAGGATAAGACAATAACTTTTTATCAGCAACGGAGCAACGGATTGCCTTGACTAATTGCATGAATATAGTTTGAAAGACGAAAAGTGACAAAGGCCACTTTTTATCCCAAAAACTTTAACAGTTCCCGTAGGATAGGATGAAAAGTAAGCGAGCGGGCTGCAGTAGCAGCCGTCTAAGCGCCAGAAATAACCTGTCATTTCAAGTTTAGGACGTTCCTACATTTTTCGCATTCCTTCGCGGCACTCAACAGCGCTAGCCCAGACTCGGGCTCCATAACGGAGCTTGCGCTCCCGCCATAATGACGGTGTGTTTCGAAGCACAAGACACATCGTCATCCACCACTCGGGAGTAACCAGCACTGAGCGTCGGACAGCATTCCAACGCCCTGATCCCAGTGCAACGGGTCAGTCATAGTAGCCCAGCGCCTGCCTCTTCAACTGCAGAGGGCAGTGAGAACGGCCATCGCGATACCGACACTTCTCTTCCCCTGCAGCCCCACTGCGTCTGCCAACAGGTTGACGGCCTAGCGCAAGGTAGGGTAGGTGGCGGCACCCACACAACCAGTTCCATCCCACCGCAGCCCCTAATCCTCGGTTGCAGCGTCGCAAGAGCGGCACTGCAGCCCGCCTCAGAAGCAACACTCCTCATAAGGCAGGCAACCTACCGGCCATCCTCTCAGCTGCTTTAGTTAAAAGCGGCTGCACTACGAGTGCCGGCCTCTAAGCTGCCTTGGGGGAAAGACCCAAAGAAGAGGGAGACTTCGAGCGCCGCCTTTTCAGCTGCCTTAGACCTCCCCTGCCACGACAAGGCGGGAATACACAGGGGGGTTGTATAAACACTCCAACCGTAACTTAACCAACAAAAGCATTCCTCTAAGGTATTTTGATGTTTGTCGCTTAGGTTAGGTTTCGCAGCCGACATAAACATTAGCCAAAATCAAAATATAACGCGGGCGAAGCCGCGGGTAAAATCTAGTAAAAAATATTTCTTATCAATTAGCATCCTTTTAGGGGCTTTTTCTGTACATCAAAACTAACAACTTTTGTTCTACGACTTTAGTTAAATCTCAAATAAAAGTTGTTGTTCCATAGAAAAATATCGTTTACCCTCGACAAAATGTATGGAACAGCTGTTTTTTTTTAGTTTTGACAAAATTCGCAGAACAAAAGTTGTTAGTTTGATGTGCAGAATAAGCCCCTAAAAGTATGCTAATTGATTAGAAATGTCCCTGTATATACGTATGAAATTTCGTACTATCTGCAACAGCCTGTAAATATTCTACGTATTCTCTTTACGAGTAGATTTACCAGATGTGCCCCTATGTCAACCGAGGGAGTTAAATTGCATAAATTTGAATTACCTTAATCAATACTTCATTTCAAACAGGAAAATATCAGGTATCATCGAATTTATGCTTCATTAAACCCATGTGGGCAGAGCCTATCGTGAGGTAGAGTTTACAAATCGCTACATAAGGCGTATTCGGCATCAAAGGGAAAGCCCGTTTCGGGTGTAAGCATCCCTCCATTTGTGAGCCTAACAATCTCTTGGGCTGTGGAATAAAACCGGACAAGTGCGCAGCGAACTGTAGCGAAGGTTCCATAGCGTGCTAAACGAAAATTATTATTTTAACCGTATTTTTTATCGCGAATATGTCTGCGTTTGACCACCAACATGCCTGATGGTAAGCGACACTGTGATTGAAAGTGAAGCATAGAGACTGACGATATCTACGAGTATTCACTCACTGTTTCCATAAACAAGAAGACCAATACGTGAAAAGCTAGAAGAAAAAACAGCCCCTTTTAATTTTATTTAGAGGATCGGGAATCGACTAGTGTTTTCGCGTTTTCTGTAAAACATCAAGAAAGTTTTCGGTATGTTTTTGATAAAATATACGTTCCGGGAAAAAACTCTTTTCACCCCTTAAATTTTAACAAAATGTTATGTTTTTAGTGTCAATCGTTTGAACAAGATATATGGCAAATAACAAGCTTATACGTTTTTTTTTTCAAAAATATTTTTAGTTTATGTATACGTTCTAATAAACTGTAAAAACTAAGACTTATAATCCTAGCAATTGAAGAGCTCATTACATGAAACAATAACTCAAATTGGATAATATTTAGAGGTAGATTGCTTATTGTTTTTGTATAGTCAATTTCATATTCACAAGTGGCGCGTCACGATTGCCTTAAATAGTCAGGTAAATCCAAGACTGAAATTATGATCATAATTTTATACTGAAAGTAAAAGGAGTTGACGTTTTCGATATTTTCGACACTTCCGATAATCATTCGTGATTTTTTTAATTAATAAAATATGTACCTTTTACTTTTCCAAAAAAAACTTGTTATACTATCTACCCACTCTGTATGAATTTAATTACAGCTTATCTAATCTACCAAGGCTATGCTATATTTTTGAATAAATTGTGTTAACATTTTCTCTAAAATATAGCAACTATTGAGAGCTGTGCTCCAGCGACGTTCCGCACGGCCAGTATTTGGATGGGTGACCGCGGGTGGCATTTTCCAACTGAGCGCTACCGTGGCTCGGATTTCATGTTAAATTGTAGGTCTCGGTTGTTTGTAGGTCGGATGAATTGTAGGTCTCGGTTGTTTTAACCGTTTAGCCATGTCAGAGGCTTTCAGGCCGCCTAAAAACTCTGACACCAGGGCTAGCCACCCGGCCTATACGAACTTACCTTACCTTACACTCTCAAGTGAACGTTAACATAGATGATGAATAAAAAGACATTGGCTGTAGTAAACATTCGATATTTTATTTTTATTGACGTGGAACTCTAAAATCTCAAAGACAGATTTTACAAAGAAACAGCTGATTATAATATATAGATGTAGAAAGATTTTTGATTATTCTATAAGGCCTTTTATTGCTTTTTCTACGATTTTGAAGTAGAAACTTCTTCGCGGCGTTGTGCAATTTTGGGATGGGTAAAGAAATTTAAACTCGCGTCAGGACACGTGATCTGATCAAAAATGTGTAAGACGAAGGGAGCAAGTTTTCACTTCTGTTGACACGTTGTTTTTGTTTTAAGATTTTACAGAAAGCAAGATAGTTTAGGAAGATGATACCCCAACATATTTGGTAATTCTTACATACAGGGAAGAAGTAGGAGATAATTCGACGTTCGTCGCCACTAGTTATCAGTTGCATGATTAACCCATACACCCTCACAGGATACACGTTGCATTAATAATCCTTGTTTTAAGAACTATATCATACTATTAAATGCTTCAGTAAAATGCCAATTCGATCACTAAGTGGCACATGAGTATGCTGTCATAATTATATGTTTCCAAGGCTCAGTTCTAAGTAGCGCAAGTATCAACATTGACAACAGTTTATTTATGTACTTACGATTGAGAAATTGTACGAATCGTGATGCTTCCTAATAGTGATTATGATCAAATATGCTTAGTCTCATTATGACGATAAATATACTTTTTATTCCTTTTACTCACAGTTTTTACTGTATGGTTTAGTTGACAGCTAGTCCAAATAAAAGAAAGTGCAAATGTCACGATTGTGACGAATATCATTTACTTTTTCCAAAATCGACACGCACTAACCACTACACCACTAACATAAACTATTATACAACTAGCAGCTCTCTTATAAGACTATACCTCGACTTTCTCTTGACCAATTTGATTCATACTCGCAAAACTTGTGTTACTATATTTAAGCAATTCTATCCCAAAATTCGAAATTCCGAAAACAATACGATTGCGCCGAACACCATTCGACTTTTCCTGAAAGCGACATACCACATCACTAACACAATAAAAGCCCGTGTCCATTTCACCGCCTCAGTTTTAGGATCCGCTCGTTTGGAGCCGACCGCTTCGTGTGTCGGTCTAATGAATGTAGAGTTTGTGCAAAAAGAGAAGCGTCGTTGGTGAGGTCGCCCCTGTGCCATTTTACTAATTCTGTTACGTCGACAACCCTGCTCTGTCATTTTTAGTACAGCTGAAAGAGTTTGATACTTGGTAGACACCAATTCGGTTTTCATTAGTAGACTCGCGTCTACCAAGAAGACGGTATTTTATTATTATCGGTAAAAAGTGCCTTATTAACTTCAACAAAATACAATACTACTTTATATGCTAAAACTACCTACACTACTACTACATAAGAAGCATTGGATCATCCACAGACCCTTTAAGGTCTATAGATAATCCAAATGCTCAAACCAGCATTTTGGTCACGCGTAGCGTCAACAAAACGCTCAGAAAGACTTTTGAAAATAATATGAGCTTCCGGCCCCCACTGACCTAATGTCGGTACTTTGGCTGCTGATAAAAAATTAATTGTTAGTTCACCGTAACGCCACGACGGTTCTCTTTTTGCACAAACGCTTTCGCTATAGTCTGTTGACACGTTCGCTAGAGCTACCTTTGTAAATTTTCACGCTATCTCTGAGCCTATTAGTACATGAACTCTCAACACAGATTATGTCGTAATATATCGTCGTTCCACGAAAAATTTATCCATGTGTTAAACATTGTTTAGTGTTAATATAATTATTATGTTAGCCACTAAACCGAGGCGTATTCAAATATTTTGTGGTTTTTGCGGATAGTGTTCAATCCTATTAAATAACCTGGTACTTTACAAAAATACTATAAATAGTAGGTAGGTACAAAGATAGTTAGTTTACTTAAGTTTTTAAAAAAAATTAGATTTAGGTAGGTAGTAATATATTAAAATCAAATTTTACACCAAACGTGAAAAAAAGGGATAAAACATTTAGATTTTGCCAATTTTATCGATTTGACAAGTTGAACTAGATTTCAGAACGTTTTTTTTTTTTTTTTTTTTTTTTATTCCATATAGGTTTGCGTTTGACTACATACTGCCTGATGTTGAACAGATATGCGGTCTAGGATGTAGCACGCTTACCTAGAAGATACCTATTTAATCGGGATTTGAAGACACCCACGTCGTACATTCAATTTACACGTGACACGGTAGATATGTTTCACTTGGGGTTTGGAACCCCCTAATCACTCCCCCCTGGCTACAACGGTGGCTATTTTACTATGTTACCAAAAATTACTTATTGGGTAATATAACAGTTTTTTTTTACTGTAAATTTCTAACCACAGACTCCAGGACCTGTGACTTAACAAAAATTTTTTTTTTACCCTATACTGTCCCACTCCTGGGCAAAGGTCTCCCCCATTTCCTTCCAGGACTCGCGATCCATCGCAAATTCCTGCCAACCCCTCTCGAACGAGTCAAGATCGTCACGCCAGCGCTTCTTGGGCCTTCCCTGGCTGCGTCGTCCGTCAGGCACCCACTCCGTGACGATCCTGGCCCATCGATCGGGGTGCATCCGCGCCACATGTCCCGCCCAATCCCACTTTAGTTTGGCGGCTTTTCGGCCGACATCAACTACCCCTGTCATAGAACGCAGTGTGCTGTTGCGGACTCTATCAATTCTTTTGATACCAAGCACGCTGCGTAAAATTAATAAAATTTTACAATTATTTTATTTTACTGTACAAAGAGAGTTAGTACATAGATAAAACTTTGCCTAAGTTATTTAGTCGGTGCATTGCGTGAATGCCACGAGCAGACCGGCGACCTGCAAGCAGCACCCGATCACGAGTGTGATACATGTGCCAGCTATCGCTTTCCTCGACTATATTTGAGGGAAGAGAACGACCCGGCACTTGATGCCGCCGCAAGAAGTAGCCTTCGATGGCGATCGAATGCTTGGGGCATGCACGCAGTGCTTAAAAGAATACTTAAAGTGACAAAGAAAAAGCATAAAGCTAAGCTCAGTCACTGCACTACTCAGTATGTATCACGTCCGGTTCGGTTATACGGCTTAGGAAGAAACACGGTTAAGCTGGCACCAATTAGCTGGGCCCGGTAAGACTTGCCTACCTTCTTAATTGAATCATTCTGTTAAATGGCAACTCTCGGTTCCGTTGTTTACTTTAAATAAGAACTGATACAATTGTAGATACATGGAGTTTTATTTTTCTAAAATGGCTCTGTTTTGTATTAGTTCGTTCTTAATTTTGAAAAAAAGTCGAAAAACTTATCGAGTGAAGACCACGTGCAGACGAACACACCGTAGTCTGTAAGTTCACCCACGGGGAACATTATTGACCTCATTAAACCGGCAAGCTAGTGCTGGATTCAAACCGCTTCCAACCGGCCTTATTAAAAGATCCATTGGAGAGACGGCTCAGAGATCAATGTGTTGCAGTGGAGTCTTACGGCTGAAATGACTTTGGTTATGGTAATACCTGCCTACTTTCTCATATATTCCACTAGATAGGAATGCTAGCTTACGTTTTGTTTTTTTTTTTTTTAATAAGATTTGATCAATGAAAGTTTTTCCATATAGTTTGTTAAAACTGTTAATTTGTCGTGTCAATGTTTGTTGTTCGTAAAAAAAATTTGCCACTTTGGATAGTTCATTGGGGATTTTTTTAAATTGGATTAATTTAAAGTTATTATCATTATCATCTGCTAACTTTTATTCCACTTACAGTAACTAGATACATTTTTTCCATCCATCTCTACCATTTTGTCTTATTTGCAGAATAATTTCTGCAAACAAGACAAAATGTCCAGTTCCAGTTTATTCATGTCATTATTTCATGTTTATCCATTTTTTGTTCTTTTTTTATTAGTAAATTGAGGACAGCGTCTCAAAGCGATACGCGTTATTTAATTAATTATAACAAAAATACAAAAATAACAACGCAATAATGACAATGTTACCACGAAATACTCTCACTAATTCCTCTGTGTCACACAATACGAGTAGCAGGCCCAATTGTCCAACCAAAAGTCACATTTCGCGCAACGCTAATAAATTCGATGTCGTTGGAGGGAAATGTGATATTAAAACCAACAAATTTTACAGTACTCTTCCTAATTGAATGTGGCTATCATTTTGGAGACATTAATTCAATTTACAGTCCGTCAGAGGACCGATGATAAAGTTAAATGTAATTGGATATTACGCGGTTGGGCCGTAAGTAATTTGAGGACAATTTTGACAGGATGCGAGAATCTGACTTCGGTAAGTTCGTATAGGCCGGGTGGCTAACCTTGGTGTCAGAGTTTTGAACCCGCCCAAAGGCTAAACGGGCATAACAACTAGGAAGCTAGAATTTAACATATCATTCGGGCCACGGTAGCGCTCAGTTGAAAATGCTATCCGCGGTCACCCATCCGAAGACTGGCCGTGTTAAACGTTGCTTAACTTTAATGATCGCTAACGAACACCTAATCAAACTTCGCTGTGAGAGCTACAATCTTACTTAGAACGCATCTTACCTACAAAATATTACGAAATTCGTATTAGAGTGTAATTAACTTCTGATAAAACGTCTTAGTCGTATCTTGATTTAATAAAAAAAATGGAAACGTTAGTTTTCCATACATTTTTATTCTGTTTCATCACAGAGTGTTTCATGCATTTTTTCAAATAAAAATGACCATTCAAATTTTAAAAAAATATTTGTCACTTATTTGGAAACAAATGTTTCACATCTCTAATTCACTTCATACATTACATACATTTCAATACGTTCTCAGTATAGGTAATTTAGCTTAACAATCCTCAAACATTAACCTAAGTGCTGACAATTTTAGTATCTGTTAAAATGTTAGCTAAGCATTGCTGAGATGTTATTATATTCCTAAAGCCCTCTTCACTCACTCAAAGTAATTTCCGGGAAACGAACGAAAATATATATCATATTGGAAGGAACTTCACACGTTTTTGCGCCGTCGGGACCTGCCTTATTCGACCTAGGGGAATCAGTAAATAGACAATATTAGCAAAAAATACTACCATATTGCGAAGCCTCGCCATCAATCTAAGAGTAAACGGTAACTGAAAGATTGGTTTTGCTTAGAAATCTTATTGTAATACGATGTACCTATTTGTATAATCCGTTTGAATGAATATTGTAGTTTTCTTAAAATTTAAATTGGTTAGATTTTTCGTAAACCAGATTTGTATTTATTATTTGTATAGAGGTATTATACTCGTATAACTTTATTTATTTGTATTTTCAAGTTAAGGAAAACAACATAATAGATATGGTATACCGAATGAAGTTCATTGACGGTTTACTTGCATTTTAATCAAATTAATTTCTCGTCAATCTTTTATTTTCTCATAAAACTAAATGACATTTTAGCTTCCTGATTAGGAATACATATTCTAGAATTCTAGATCTAGACCCTACCATGCAGGTCACCCTAGTGTGATCCAGTATACCTTTATTTTCTGTTGTTACCATTTTTTATTACCTATAATTATTTATTCATTTATTATTTAAGCGAAAGCGAAAAATACAAAACTCATATTCAGTGGATTAGTAAACCGAAGTGTCAACTAGTTTGTTGGAAATCCTTTGAAGAAATCTATGTTTAACAGTAGACGTTGTGCAACTGAAATACCTAGTGATTATGAAGATTAAAGTTTGACGTCTTATCTTAATATAATTGGTGAATTCCTCTCCACCGTTTGCTTTGCATACATTGCCTTAATTCATAACACAAGATTTACACAGGAGTCTTATTAGGTACTACTAGTACTAATTAGGTTCTACTTTTTTATTTTAGACTAACGGCCCGCCCCGGCTTCGCACAGGTGTATTAAACATACGAGTATAAACCTTCTTCTTACATCACTCTATCTTATTAAAAAAAAAAACCTCATCAAAATCCGTTGCATATTTTCAAAGATATAAGCATACCTACATAGGCACAGACAGAGGGAAGCGACTTTATTTTATGCTATGTAGTGATATCTCTTTTCACAAATCCAATAAGTTAGACGAGTGTTGCCAATACTGAATAACAAAACTATAATGTAAATTGCAACAAATGTTTTTCAGCCCCGTATCGGCAGTAACCGCATACAAAATCAGTATGGATCGCAATAATCCCGCAGTCACTTTTATTGCTTTGGGCCTCGCTCTGTGCCGCGCTGGCTATAAATTGCCCGAACGCACGGGATATGCTGAACATTATAAAGTCGGTATGCGAAATCTTATGACTTATGACAGATATCCAATATTCCTCCGGGCGAGCGGACCGAGTGCAGCGGAACACTCATAGAACACAAATCAAAGGAAAAATGAAGGAAAGAAGCGAGACAAAGCGCTCGCTCGATCGACAGGAATTTCATTGTGAAATATGTGTTATTTTCTGTGAGAAATGTATTCGGCTTTTAACGCGATAACTCAGGTTCGTGTTCCGATATACGAATATGATGCCTAGACGCTATGAATGATGTAACTAGTTTATTTTGAGAAACGTTTAAGTCCTGAACTGGCTTCGCAATTTTATCTTTTACTTTAATGATTTTTAGAGAAAAAATTATCATCATTATAAGCCATACCACGTCCATAGCTGGATATAAGCCTTACCTATCGACTTTTGAAACTCCCTATGAAATCCCGCTTGAATGCGGTTTGCATCTAGCACAGTAAGTAAGTGTAGTCTTATTTCAGAAATTTAGATTACAATAAGTAAAAACAGGATCGAAGTTAGGCAACAGAAAAGTTTTCAAGTTTTTAAATTACCACTATTTCTCGATTAGAAACACGATAAAAAAATTATTATAGCGTTGCTTAGACATAACAATAAGGAGAAGTTATGTATTTATATTTATTTGTAAAATAAAGCCGGCAAGCAAGGCCACAAGGTGGACTGATGACCTCATTAATTGTCACTGAACCGAATAAATTAAGCTGGATGCAAGTTGGTTTTACCGGTCTTATGGAAGATCTATAGAAGAGGCCTCTGTCCAGCACCTCTAACATGGAAAAGAGACAAATGGTCTTTCCGTCAATTTATCCCCTCGAAGTGGAAACATAGTATGAATTAACATTGACAACTGGCATTAAAGCGGTTAAAATGGTTTCATCCCTTTGTCATACTAGTGGTGCAGCGGTGGACGTCCTATTGCTGAAACTACCATGGTAACAAAGTAAAATAATCACTATTTCATGCTTGACAAGACACTGGCATAACAATGACTTAGGTAGAGCCTCAAATCGTTCAATCTAGGTATAGTCTGCGGTTCATCTAGCGACGCTATCTATACTAAAGTCATTGATATACACATCATTTTGTGGTAGAGGTGTATAAATCATTCCTCACTTATACAATTTATAGGCATGATGACTAAAAATATATTTCATCTGTCAGATAGATTACCAAAAAATGAAGACACTTATTTTTTCTTTAGTCAAAGATACAAAAATTGATAAAGATGTAGCTCGTGAAAGTTCCACGTGACGGCACGTCCTCTACTTCCAAACTTTGATATGGTTCATCTTTGCCATTGAATTAGAACTAAAGTTATAAAATACTTACTATATTTGCTCAAATAAAAACTATGTTACAGCTGTCTTATTCATATCTGGTTATGCAGCATACTCGAGAGTGAGTAGAACAATAAAAACGCATTGTCTGTCGGCATACGTCGAAATCACAAGTTGGAATGTCAAAATGGTTAAAATTTGGGTACACTTGGTCATTTGTCTTTTTCGGAAATTTGAACCCTCTAGTTCTAGTGAGAAGGTTCAAATCTCTGATCATTGTACTTTCCTACTTTTTACCTTTTTGAATTTGGACACCCGAGATAGCTCAAAGATAGTTTGTGAAACCCTTCGAAATTACGAAAGTTCGGGTGTATGTGCGTCTTTTCCTAACACCTTTTAAATTTCATACTTAAAATGGGACAAAGTGATGTATATCTATTGCTATTTTAGTACTGTTTCTATTACTTTAGTTCTTATTCTATGGACATGCCTGTCCAGCAATATAGCAATTGCATCGATGCAACGTGAAAAAAATTGTTTGTTTATTGATAAGCAATGCATATCTGACAGATGAACATGTAAATATCATGCGACGCAATTTGTAAAATAAAAATATGTGTTCTATGGATCAAAGGAATCTACGAACATTGCTAATCACATTTGTTCTCATAGAGCCGTGATGTCCAGATCGCCACCTCTACATATCTGATTCTATACTCCAAAAGTACGTCCGTAGCCATCAACTCGGTCGATAGTTAATTCATACACCGTCCGGGCAGGCTATTAATCTATGAAATGTGCCTCAGATTAATCTGATATACTAAGTGTAGGGCATATGGCAAGTGTTCTGAACGTACTGAGATATTGACATGATTCAGTGCTGAATTTGTATTGGATTTTTTACAGCGCCTGGTAGAAGTTAGGATTGACATGACAAATTATTTTGGTTTTTAGTGATTTAGTTTTTTTCCACTTTAACGTAAAATATTATAAATGGATTACTATTATGTATTATTTTCACAGTTAATCTGGGTCTACAATGTACAAGACTGCAATGCAAGAAGATGCAATAAAAAATAGGACGTGATTTAAAAAAAAAATACTTGAAAGATTAACCTCTACTGTAGTTTTGACCACATTCGGTGGTCATATTTTATTCATAACACCAGATGTTATAAGTCAAGGTCTTTCTTAAGTTGGCTAGCGCGCTAGCGCTATTACTATTAAGATACGTGAGTTCGGTCCCGCCATATAAAGTATAAAATGTGAATTAAAAGATGTTATTTTATTACTACAGAATTTTTAGGTAAGTACCTAAATAAAATAGAAAAGTGAATAACGTTTTCAAATCTATAGAAATCAAAATTAAGACATTCTAACGTCTTACACTAAAACGCAACTAAGCAAAGCCTTCACTTGACGAGCCAGGCCAAATTGTTTTACTTGGCAAATACGCATCGAGAAACAGTAAAAAACAAAACATACAACACTTAGGTAAATCTTTGTCTGAAGATTCAAATAAATGTAAAATTCGTTGAAATATTCTTCCGTCTAGGCTCTATATTTAGGCTAATTAAGGCAAATTAATTAGGTACTGCTTATAAAGGGAATATTATAAGACATATTCAAATAGGCTTTCAAAAACAAATACAAACATAGTTTTAACTAGCCCATGGAAAACACAGAAGTGTACCTAATTTAAATTACTGTTAATTGGATAAGAGTGTCTTACAGCAATTTTGATACAGCAAACTATGAAACCATGACCGCCATACCAGCGTGAGGGTTGGGTTCCTTACGCTCGGATTTACACACCGTTGGCTTTTCGATGGAGGAAAACATTGTGAGGCATCCTGCATACGTCCGTAAAAGAAGGTTACGTATGCGAATACACCAATCAGCACTGATCCTGCATGGTGAATATGGCTCAATAATCCTTCGTTGACACGCCGATGTTCAGCAGTGGACTTTTTTCGACGGCCGGTACAGTACAGTTAACATTTAGGTACAGAATTTTAAATCCTACGTGACTTAGCGCTCTGAATGAAACCGTTAGTTAAATCCAGTAGCGTCAATGAAATGCTAATCCAAAGTCTTAATTCAAACAGCAAAATAAACCTTTAGAAAGGCCTTATTGAACCGAGTCCAAAGCAAAAGCAATGCCTTATTCAAGTTCAACTAATCAACTGAATCTTAATTACCTTTAAGCTGCTTTCAGCTCTCGGGCACACAGTAAAAAAAGATGAATAAAGCCAACTGCCACTTAAAGTATTTTCCCTGGCAGCAACATCGTTAACATCACTTTTTAAATCTTTAGCACTATAGTTCGGCCGTTCAGAGAATGCGTTCCTGACACGTCATCTTGAAAAAATGTTTTTGGCCGATATCTCAGAAACTATGTACTTAAGGGCAAAAAACATAAAGATCATTATTGTAGAAAATAAAATTTCGCAACTTTTTTGTAAAACTTACCGTTTACGATTTATGGACCATTTAATGTTTTAAGGTCCATTTAATAAAATTTCATTAAATGGGCCATAAATCGTAAACGGTAAGTTTTACAGAAAAGTTTACTGGGAACAAAAGATGCGAAATTTTATTTTCTACAATAATAATCTTAATGGTTTTTGCCCTTAAGTACATAGTTTCCGAGATATCGGCCAAAAACATTTTTTCAACAAGATGTGTCAGGAACGCATTCTCTGTACGGCCGAACTATAATATCTTATAGCTATGATGACACAATTACTACCACCATACACAAGTAGATCCTTATTTTTTTTTCAGTCTATTTGGATTAAATTTTAACAGTTATTATTAATCAGTAAAATGTTCTATTAAATGTTTGACTTCAAATCTTATCGTTGGACATCATCAAGAGCTGTGCTATGCATTTTTTGATGCTCCAATAAAAAAAAACAACAACAAAGTTAATTTCGATTAAAAAATTGATTACAAACAATATATACTCGTAGGTAAGTATGGCACTGAAGTATTTGAATGAGTATGTATGTGTGGCCGGCAAACCAGTCTGGTTTATGGATTTTATGGATCAATCGTTTTTCGTAGATAGGTATATGCTCAACAGTGAACTGTTAAAATTTCGAACTTGAACAATAGGTACATTATAAAATTTATTAAAGCAGTTCTGACACCTTTCTGATATGTAGCTCTCTGAAAATATTATATTAGGTATCTATTGATATGAATGAAAAATGCAATGTAGGTAGCTAAACTTAGTACCTATTGATTTTAGTCCATTGGCAACATCATAAAATTTATTTAATTAAAATTTTAGAAAAAAACACACTTTGAAGTCTTCACACAGTACCAACCTTTTATTTAGACTCTTTCATATCATAAGTCAGATCAGAAGACAGCCTAGTTGTGTAAAAAAATATAATCTAAGTACGATGGATTTCAAATGATATGAAATACGCCGAAAACATATGGCATTTAAAATACTTAAATAAAATCAGTCGTTAGTGAAATATGGTTTAAATAGCCTTACTTTATTGTGTATCTTAAGTAGCTCTGCCATGGTTCTATCGAGGGTTCTAAAAGCCCATTATTAATTCCTCACTATTCTGACCTTTGATATCGAGTTGTTTGTGAACAGCAAAAAGGAGCTGATTTATTTTTAACTCATATTTTTTTGGGTCCGTACTAAATTATGGACCCAGTAGGATAATACCCGGACAGGCTTATAACATTTTGTATCAGTAGTCCGTGACGAAACATTTCATGTCAATTTCCAGGTAAGAGATAAATTTAGAATTTAGCTGTTATTTTTATAATACCGCGATATCTTTGTCGATTGTTACAACTTGGTCATTATTTTTTGTCTCATTTATAGATAGCATTGATAAACAATACTCGTATAAAGTCTAAGGATTATTTTGTACAACCAAAACAATGAAGTTATTTTTATGCGCTGTGAGTTGAAGCAAGCTGAAGATGATTTGCATCGTTACAAAGACGTTGCAGTCATAAATCAGATTAGATTCTCATTTGACATCGAGGAAATTTAGAAATTTTGCGAACACCAAATGATTTTTTTTTACAACTCCATTCTTATTGCAATTAGTGATTAAAACGCATATTTTTTTCTAAAAACTAAGTATTTAAATGCGTCCTTCTTTTAATTTTGTAGTATTTGGGTATTTATCTCATTTCAAATTCAATCCAAATAAATGCCTAGTGCAACTTTCGGGACCCGTCAATTAGTTGATGAATCTTTAATGAAAAAGGAAAAACAGCGAAACCAGCTTTGGACGTTTGTTTGTTCTAACCTACTTTCAACCTAGTTGAAATGAAAACTGACAGTGAGAGCCGGTTCACACAGTGCGTTTAAATATACAACGCCACACGATGCGTTGAATAGCACATACGATGCTATTCAACGCCACATCGCGCCGCACTAATCACACCCACCAAGATGAAGCGAGTAAATGCCACATGCTATACAAACATTGTTTCACTAGGAAAAATGTTGGCCTTCTGAAAACTTACTGAAGCTGCTGGATGTGTGCCGATGGGCTAGCGGCTTTGTTTTGAAGAATTTTATAGCATAAAATGTAGCGGCACCGCACTGCTGTCATTAGACCAGCTCTCCGGCAATCGCTCAGCGCTATCATTACGGCGCGTTGCACCGCACCCTGTAGACCTGAATACTCTGACTCTGAATAGCTATCAGCAGGCGAATCAATCAGGATTAGTGCAACGTGCACTATTCCTGTGATTAACATCCCTGACAGAGTAATCCGTCACTTGCGAATACAATTACCTACTGCGTGAGCAAAGCTCAGTTCAATCTCCTAGTCAATGAGAAATCAAGCTTAGTGTCTACTTTTAGCTGGCTAATTGGTTTTTTTGATTTTTTTGGAATAAGAAAAGAACAATAATTTTGAATAATCTGTAAGCAACTCATAACATCAGAAGCAAGTCATGTATGAAAAAATTAGGATGGATATTTATCTGTATTTTTTTACATAAAGAGGCAACCTGTGTACATCCGTAGAAGTTCTATGACGTGTGTGCCGTATAATGCATATTGGGCTTAGAAAAGACTTAGATTTCTAAAGTATAATGGCTTATTTATACGTTGGGCTACTTAAAAAAGACGGTAGAACTCAGTAGGTACTCGTACATTATTTTATGATTAATATACACTTTAACCGTGACGTTGACTGTGTCGATGAGTAAGGGAAGCTCAGCATAAGACGTCCACTGACAAGGTGGACAAGTACATACATAAGTGTCTTATTTGAAATCAATTAAGGCTTTGTCCAGCAATTAGCGGCCTACGGCTGATTATGATAATAACATGTGTCATGAAAATGATAATGATAAGATAATAATCGTAATATCATGGCATAAGTAGACCACAGATTCAATAACGACAGGCTTTAACTTCAATTAGCCTTGAATGCTAAACTAAACCGATTTGTATTATAGATAATTGAGGGTTATTAGTGAATTAGCTCTAGAGTATGGTTATTAGGCTATTAAGCTCTTAGCTGTATCAGTCTGCAATCAAATAATCTGGGTGAGTTATTGTTAGAATATTTAACTAGTAGTTCTCCAAACAGTGGACCTCACACATAATTATGTTTATCTGCATTCACCACAGATTCAATAACGACAGGCTTTAACTTCAATTAGCCTTGAATGCTAAACTAAACCGATTTGTATTATAGATAATTGAGGGTTATTAGTGAATTAGCTCTAGAGTATGGTTATTAGGCTATTAAGCTCTTAGCTGTATCAGTCTGCAATCAAATAATCTGGGTGAGTTATTGTTAGAATATTTAACTAGTAGTTCTCCGAACAGTGGACCTCACACATAATTATGTTTATCTGCATCTTCATAAGTTTTATATCTCGACTCGTTCTTAATTTAAAACAATTTCTAATAACTAAAGCTTATTATACAGTGGACGAATTTTTAAATGAAAAACATTGACATTATTTATAGTATTTTTAACATTTATTTTTTGACATTATAATATACCTATTAGGTTTTCGTTGACATTTTAATTTAACTTTTAGTGGACATTTATTTACTTACCATAACGTGTTTTTGTTTCATGAAATATTAATTATTGGTAGCAATTCGGCGACATTCGCATTAAACTATAACTAGTCGCACTAAAAATTTTAGTTTAGTGGAAAACTAGCGAAAGGCTATTCAGTTTTTTCTTCGAACTAAATTTAAAGCGATTTTAGTCGTCCGCCATGAAGAATTAAATTGAGTAACGCCACTTACGCCATCTGGTAGTGAGTAGCAAATTAGTTCGAAAAAGCCCACTAGATGGCACAAATATTAATTATGGTTGTTATTTTATCTGTGGCTGATCCATGGATATATTACGTAAACATAGAAAATCCTGGGGCTGTTCCCAATTTGTTACCATATCAATAACAAAGTTACTATTATGTTCTTTTCTATTTTAAGTCTCAAGAAATACTTACTATATCTGTTACGGATTATCACAATCGATTTTACTCCAAAAACGGTGCAACACGCTTTATTTTGGAAAGACTTTTACAATATTTTATTTCCGTGGAATGCACTAGCTTTTATATCTATGATTTGATTAAAAGGTTGGAGGTAAAATACAACTCGTTGGCTTTTTCGTAACTTTAGCTAAATTACTTTGGCAACACTTTTGTTTACATTTTTTTTCAGTCAGTTCACATTTCACAAAAACTTCGTAAATCTTTGCAATATTCAGAGGTAAAAGGTGTAAAATCCAAAAACTAGAGTAATGAATATAGTACATCATATTGGAACCGTTCAAATTCTCTACGTTTGGTGGCAGTGAAATACAAGACATCGGCAAAATTGTGAAACACCTTCACAGAAGCCATAAACAAGAATTGAATTGAATTGCAATATCACTACGACTATCACTAGACTTTTACAATGAATAATGCCAATAAAAAGCAAATGGAGATGTCCTCTCCACGCCAACATCACGATACTGAGAGACATAGGAGTACATTATGTGAAAGGTTTGGAATGTATGGACCTAGACAAAAATGAAAGCGAGAAAGATCAGACGGTCTATACATACTACTGGAAGAGACGCAGACCTAGACGATACAGAAACAAAGATTTTGGAAGAAATCGGGTCTTCATTGGTCTTTGGCCACAACAGCATAGAACTGGGTATACTGCCATTACCATCTGAGCAGACAAAGCAGGGATTGTGGGATCTTTCTAGATATGATCTCCCAGAAATATATTATATCGAGGTACCCATACAACCTCCATCAGCAAGCCAACCTGCACTTCCGCATTCAACAAGCCAGCCTATAGCATGCCAGTCCGCACACAGCCCACAGCGTGTCAGTCAGCACAAAGCCAGCCCTCAGCGTACCAGCCTGCACAAAGCCAGCCCACAGCGTGCCTGCATTCTGATCTGCCTCAACCAAGTGGAAGGCAGCCCCTGCCTCGTCGTCATAGATCCAGTTGGCCAAGAACAAATGCAGCCTCAATCAAATGAAAGGGCTTGTTGAGCAGAGTGGAATTCGCCAAATTATTTTTATTTAGAATAATATTACTGATTAATTTTTGTTGACACAAATAATAAACGATTTATGTATATTTTTATGATTTTATTATTAAAAAAAATCTAGTAATTAAATTTGGGCATATCTCGCTTGCGATGGGAAATCTTGATCTTCATTCTATTCTGTCTCTTCTGTTTCACCAAGACTTGGTTGAATTTGCTGCAGCTTCTTGCAGTTTTCAGTACCACATTGTTATCTGCAACATGATAATATAAACAATAATTCTTCTTCTTCTTCTTTAGCCTTTCGCTATCCATTTTTGGACATAGGCCTCTCCCAATTTACGCCATGCTGCACGGTCCGCTGCCCTTGCGATCCAGTTCCGTCCTGCATGTTTTCGCACGTCATCTACCCATCGTTGTGGCGGGCGGCCTGGTGGTCTGGTATCCGCCCACGGTCTCCACTCAATCAAGCGTTTAGTCCAACGATGGCTATCCATCCGAGCTATATGCCCTGCCCAACTCCATTTCTTCCCAGCAATTATTTCGACCACATCTTTCAGTTTCGTTTTCCGCCTAATCCATTCATTTCTTTTACGGTCGCGCAAAGTGATTCCGAGCATAGCTCTCTCCATTGCTCTTTGCGCCACTCTGAATTTTTCAGCTGATCTCTGAGTGAGTGACATGGTTTCCGCACCGTATGTGAACACCGGCTCAATGCTCTCCCGAAATACCTTTGCTTTCAGTTTCATGGACAGCCTGCCGCGCAATATTTGCTTATTAGCTCCAAACGCTGCCCAAGCTTGAGATATCCTCCGTTCTACCTCTGCTGTCTGATTTCCGAAACCGAGTGTAAGTTTATGCCCTAAGTATACATAGTCCTTGACTACTTCCACTGGCAGTTGGTAATCATTGACTTCAGAGATGTTAGTCATGATCTTAGTTTTGGTCAGGTTCATCTTTAAACCGATTTTTTCCGACTCCCTCTTAAGTTCCTCGATCATGGCCAACATTTCAGGGACACTTTCTGAAAACAGTGCCAAGTCATCGGCAAATCGCAAATTTGTGAGATTCTCCCCTTAAATAACAATACCTTTATCGTCCCACTTCAATTTCTTGAATATGTTTTCAAGGACCACGGTAAAGAATTTCGGAGACATCGGGTCACCCTGTCGAACTCCTCTGGCTAAACGGAAGGATGGAGTCTTTTCGTGTAGATTTACACACGCTGTCGCTCGGCTCTGCAGGTGTTTTATGATTGCTATATACCTTTCGTCTACCCTACAGTCTGCCAAAGCATCCTCAACGGCCCAGGCCTCAACTGAATCGAACGCCTTCTCATAATCAACGAAAGTTATTATGATCGGCTTTTGATATTCGTGACATTTCTCGATTAGCGTTTTGATACTTTGCAGATGATCGCAAGTGCTGTAACCAGACCTAAAACCCGCCTGCTCCCGTGGTTGGTATGAGTCTAACTTATTTCTGAGTCTGTTGACTAATACTCTGGTAAACAATTTGTAGACATGGGAAAGCAGACTAATAGGCCTATAATTATCCAATCGTTTGATGTCTCCTTTTTTGTGAAGTAATGAGATTACAGCGTTGTTCCAGCTATCCGGTACTTTTGTTTCCAGTAAGCATTTTGTAAAAAGCCTTGCTAGGGCTTCTGGTACTTTCCTCGATGATAATTTAAGTAGCTCTGGAACAATACCATCTTCACCTGGGGCTTTTCGATTTTTCAACTGCCGCAATGCCAAGCGCACTTCATCAGCCGTGACATCCGGGAGATCCTCTGATCCAACATTCAGCACTGGTGGTCTAAAAAGCTCCGAAGCCACATCACCCGTCCGGTCCCTAGGATTTTCAACTTTGCTGCTAAAGAGGTTTTCGTAGTAACTGTAAGCTATACTAAGCAGTTCCTCTCTGTTAGTTGTTACAATGCCATCTTCATTGGTGAGTTTAAAGATGGATTTTTTCCCTGTATTTAGTTGAAGTTTTAGTGACCTGCGGCTTTTATTTCTTACAATGGCCTCTTCTATTATTCGCTCATCGTGCTTTTGTAGATCCTTCCGGATTTCCCGGCGTATCTCTTTCTGGAGCAGACAGAGCTCTAAAGAATTAGTGTCCACATCGCTGATAATCTCCCGTCTCCGATCTATTAGGCGCAATGTTTCCGCAGTAAGTTTTTGGGTTTTCGTCTGTACGTTCTGTGGAGTTACAGATTCCAGAGCTGAGTTCAGACATTGGACAATTTCACTATTTACTTCATCTACCGAACGCTCCTCTATCTCCTCAACAATCAACCTAGCGTCTATGTGCTCATTTATGCAATCTTGATTATGTCTTATGATTTCTATTTTGACATGGTTTGGTGTTGGTCTCTTTGTTATGAGATTTTTCCTATCTCTTCGAACATTGAAAAAGCACTCGGCTCGCACCAGTCTGTGATCGCTATTTACTGAGAAGCGATTTAGAACTTTTACATCCTCAACATTAGCTTTTTTGTCTGTAATTATGTAGTCATACTCGCTTTTGTTTCGACCATTTGGGTGCTTCCACGTCCATTTGTGTTGAGGTCTTTTGGCAAAGAATGTGTTCATGGCAAACAAACGTCGCTGTTGAAGGAAGTTCATCAGGGTCTGCCCTCGCTCATTCCTAATCCCCAAACCGTGTTGCCCAATACAAGTTTCTGTGAGGTTCTCCCGTTTTCCGACTCTAGCATTGAAGTCTCCCATTAATATGGTGTAGTGGGTTCTCTTGCTGTCCAGAATACTAGAGATATCCTCATAGAACTTTTCTACTTCTTCATCGGAGTGACCGGTTGTAGGTGAATATGCTTGAATAATTTTGAGATCGTACATGGAGGAGAGCTTTAGCTTTATATATATAACTCTATCGGATAAGCTATTTACTTCGACTATTTGTGATCTGAGTTTTCTATGTATCATGAAGCCAAGTCCACCCAATCCCGGTGCAGCACCCTCTCGGTGGTATAGTAAGTGTCCGGATTGTAAGACTGTTACTTCTTCACCTGAACGCCTGACTTCGCAGAGGCCCACTATATCCCACTTGATCTTTTCCAGTTCGTTCTCAAATTCATAAAGACGGTCACGCGAAGACATTGTCTGAATATTATAAGTTGCTATGTATAGTTTCGTTCGGCAGTGAGTCAACTCCCAGTGATTCCTTGTCGCACCCCTGCCCCGTGTCACCTGGCCACTGCTCAGACCCGGGAGTGACGAAGCGCTGGGAACTCGGGGTCGATCTCTATTTTCGTCTGTCATGTTATAAATGGGGAGGGATTTTAGCTTAATTCACCACGCCAGCCACGACGGATTGGTGATCATGCGTTTTAGAGATGATTTAGCTCTCTGGGCTGATGAAACCCCTTCCGACAAGTCGGGCGTATGGTTATACCGCCATTGCTCGGTCGCCATTTCCCCGTCTGTTGTCTAGCAGGGAGCACCACGGTAGTCCAGGACCACCGCCGCCAGCTATTCTGAGAAGAACCACATGGCGCGTGCAGGTGGGGTTGGCAGTTGGGTCGGATAGATGTTATTCCGTTCTCCCCTTACTCCCCAAATAATAAACAATAATTACTGTTTGTTTGTAGGAAAACGCATAGGAAAGCCAGAGATAGGGAGCACTGGCAACTTCTAGAGGCCTATGTCCAGGGTGGACAACCTAGTGAAATATGTAGAAATAAGAAAAATGTTTCATAAGGATTTAATATACTAGAGAATAAAGGCTATTTTTATTTTATTTTATTAATTTTTGTTGGAACAAATAATAAACCATGTAAGTACATTTTTAGCGTTTCGTACCCAAAGGGTAAAAACGGGACCCTATTACTAAGACTCCGCTGTCCGTCTGTCTCCAGGCTGTATCTCATGAACCATTATGCTAGAAAGCTGAAATTTTCACAGATGATGTATTTCTGTCGCCGCTATAACAACAAATACTAAAAACAGAATAAAATTAATAATTTAGCCATTTTTTCGCTCGATATTAATAATGGTAACAGATAGATGCTTAAATAATCACAGAATGTTTAGTTGTATATACAATTAAATGATAAATTAAAAATAAATAAATATTTAAGGGGGGCCCTTAATAAGGGGGATATGGGCTCCCATACAGTACGGAACCCTCTGTGCGTGAGTCCAACTCGTACTTGGCCGATTATTTTATTTTGATGTTTTTATTAATAAAAAAATCTAGAACTTACTTCAATTTTGGCATATCAATCTCGCTTCTGACCGGAAATCTTTATCTTCATCATATCAGTCACACTTCTATCGCACCAAGAATTAATTGTTGCAGTTTGTCTTCAGTACCTCATTGTTATCTGCAATGTGATATAGAATAATATAATTAAACAGATATCAATCTTTATAGGTCTCTTATCTTTTCTCATTGATGAAGGATGGCTCTGCTAGCGGAGCGAAGACCAATCCTTCATCTATGAGTTTCTTATTGTAAGTATCTAACTGTTGGATAATTAATTAAGGAGTTTAATTGCTTTGAATAATTAAAGTTCTCTGTCAATGCGGTTTGTTTGTCAGCTGGCGTCATTGGGAATTTGATGATTTTAGGGCCCAGTTGTGAGACTTGACTGTGGCGTCAAGACATCTGCTGACGGTTGGTTGGCTTAAGCCCAAGAAATTGTTTTGACCACATGCTGAATGGAAGACCATAGCATACAACCTCTATATGTTTTGGGATATTTTATAGAGATGTGCTTTCTCAAATTACCTAAGATCACTTATTAACTGTTGAGCTCCAGACTTTGGAACTCTATAGATACCTACAGATTTCTAAATTTTTCCTCTTCTATCTGAAAAGGGTCTGAAACGTCCCTAATATTATAATTCGAATTCAAACGCTGCAATAATTTGGAACTAGATGAACCACACATGAACTCTCACTTGTTTAGTGAATCAAGCAAAAACAGGTTTTTGGCTTTTTACTTACCCTTCCAATAGATCAACAGTTGCTGCCACAATGAAATATTCCATATTTCAGGATTAATTCGACAATAAAACCTCGATAAAACACATCAAATTCTCCAAACTAGTTTTAATCGCCATGTTTTTAATGACGACTAGTTTGACATTTGACAACTAAATTTTAGACGTAAATCACTCTAAAATGTGGGCCGCCGAATGCATTTCGACCAAATTGAGTAACTAAAATCGATTTAGTCGACTCGACCTAAAAATAGTTTAATCGTGTAGACATCCGAATACCAAAGCCTAGTTTGACAGGACTAAACCTATTTTAGAGAGAACTTAACTAAAATGCGTGTCGCCGAATTGCGACCATTATTCAAAAACTGACGAGCGGTAGCAATTCGGCGACATTCGCATTAAACTATAACTAGTCGCACTAAAAATTTTAGTTTAGTGGAAAACTAGCGAAAGGCTATTCGGTTTTTTCTTCGAACTAAATTTAAAGCGATTTTAGTCGTCCGCCATGAAGAATTAAATTGAGTAACGCCACTTACGCCATCTAGTAGTGAGTAGCAAATTAGTTCGAAAAAGCCCACTAGATGGCACAAATATTAATTATGGTTGTTATTTTATCTGTGGCTGATCCATGGATATATTACGTAAACATAGAAAATCCTGGGGCTGTTCCCAATTTGTTACCATATCAATAACAAAGTTACTATTATGTTCTTTTCTATTTTAAGTCTCAAGAAATCTATTATATAAAAGGCTTCGCTGAGTGACTGACTGACAGACAGCCTACAGCCCAAACCGCTAAAGATACGAACATGAAATTTGGAACAAAGATACATTGGACCACGTAATGGAGCACTAAGAACGGAATTTTGAAAAATCGACCTCTAAAGGGGTAAAACGGGCCCTTTTCGTTTGTATGTAACTTTTTATTCCCTTTACCGATTGACTTGAAACTTTGTATACATGCTACTCAAACAAAATAAAAGTTACGTCTGTTCCTGTTTTTCCGAATATTCCTTATCTAAGGGGTCAAATTGGGTCCCAAAGTTGGTGAAAAAAGCGTCTATTACATCCAACGAGCTGAACGGTTATGGATGAAATCTGGTATGGAGGAAGCACACAACATGTTTCAACACATGAACTATTATTATCCCGGAAATTCTATGGGGATCCTTAGGGATAGCCAAAATGAATCAGTTTAGGCTACAACCCAATCCACTAAAGATAGAGACTTAAAATTTCGAACATAGGTACAATGTACAACGTAATGAAGCACAAAGGACGAAAATTTCGAAAAATCGACCTCTAACGGGGTAAAACGGGCCCTCTTTGTTTGCATTAAAAATTTTTTTACCTCTACCGATTGACTTAAAACTTTGTATATATGCTTTACAAATAAAATAAAAGTTACGTTTCTTCCTGTTTTTCCGAATTTTCCTTATCTAACGGGTCTGATAAGTTCCCAAAGTTGGTGAAAAAAGCATCAATAATTACATCAGACGAGCTGAACGGTTATAAATGAAATCTGGTAGGTATGTAGAAAGCACACAACATGTTTCAATACAGTAACTATTTTATCCCGGAAAATCTATTGGGTTTCTTAGCAATAGCCAAAATAATCAATTATAAAGCTAAGATAAAAGGGGTAAATGAATTCAAACGAAATTTGGTACGACGCTAGACAATAACACAAATTACCACTTGGGGTACTGCTATCCCGGAAAATTTCAGAGGGTCCTTCAGGATATCAATTTCCTAAAAAAGTACTAAATGACTGTTCGAAAACCGATGCAATATTGTTTGAAAATAGCTCACCCTTTTAACTAATATATGACTATTAACGTCCTGGGAAAAGTCCCGGATTCCTTGTCTAACGCTAGACCAAACATCCTATATAAGCGTGAAAAATAACTTGATCGCGTTTTTTTTTAAACGTAGTGAAATATCTAGAATTAAATTGAGATAATTTAGATCCTTCAATGGGGGCAAAATGGGCCCCTAATAGTTTATGAACGATTTTATTTTGTGAGCCAATAGACTTGAACTTAGGGTACATACAGATCAATAACTACTTACTTTACTATGGGAACTACCCTGATAAAGCGAAAATTACCTATTCTTTACATTTTGTCGCGGGTCGATGAATTTTTTGTGTTGAACAGCTAATTTTATTTACGTGATTTCTGGGTTGGTACCATAGTAAAAGTTAGTCAAATGATGAGTATAATGGAATCCTAGAACATGCCTGTCGTCTAGATGTAGGTGCGCTATGTATTTTTCAAATAAAATGTACCTTCTTGTGTGCTACTTTTTCGTCTGTACTTAGTCAGAGAATGTCTGAAAGTCCTACAAGTGTCTCGATCACTTTTGACCGCGTAAACGGTTATGGGCGAGATTTTCATTGGGTTCAGAATAATCGAAATTAAATTTCTAATGACTTAATGAAACATGATGAATACCTGTACTGGCCTTTTTTAGGGTTCCGTACCCAAAGGGTAAAAACGGGACCCTATTACTAAGACTTCGATGTCCGTCTGTCTGTCTGTCACCGTAGGTACCGTAATAGTTTGGCAGCTGAAATATTCACAAATGATGTATTTCTGTTGTCGCTATAACAAAAAATACTAAAAATAGAATAAAATAAATATATAAGGGACATACAACAAACGTGATTTTTAGGAGTTTTTTGCTCGCTATTAATAACGGCAAGAGGAATGGGCTCCCATACGGTACGGAACCCTGCGTGCGCGAGTCCGACTCGCACTTAGCCGACCATGACGTGCGAATGGAGTTGGATAAAATTTGGTATACGAGTGGGAAACTACATGGCTCAACTCATGATCGTCATATATCTCATCATAAATCGAAAAATATTCTTTTCTCGCTATAAAAAAAATCAGTAGATATATTAAAATATAACTTTATTAAGTATTTATTTTATGACAAGTTATAAAATAACGCGGTCCAAACCGTGGGCTATTAAAGTCAAAGAACATTCATTGTTGAACTGTGTTACATTGAGATCTTACTACTAATCACAAAAATATTGAATTATCAGTTAAGTCCAATATGGCCATAAAATAATCATTAAAACGTGAAAAAATTATACAATCATTATTATTAAATTTAATTCGAATATTTTGCAATTTATCATCTAAAAATTGTCGTACTCCATAATAAGCTTTAGATACAAGTAAATTTAAGCAAATACAAAGCAGACCAATCCGTGAGCTAATTATTATCCTTGCAAGTAATACGACAACGTGGGCTAAACCAAGAGCTATTATTTTAAGCAAAAAAAGTACTAAGACAACGCGGGCCAAACTGTGGGAAATTACCATTTAAAGTAAGTACTAAGAAAATGCGGACCAAACCGCGCGCCATTATCATTTTAAGCAAATACTATAACGACGCGGGCCAGACCATGGGCTATTATCATTGCAAGCAATACGACAACGCAATCCATACGGCAGGCTATTGTAATTTTAAGCAAGTACTTAGACAACGCGAGCCAAGCTACGTACTATAAATTACCATATTAAGCAAGTACTAAGAATGCGCAGGCCAAACCGCGACCTATTATCATTCTAGCTAAACACTGGAACATTTAAGGCCAAACCGTAGGCAATGCCTATTACTTGAAAAGATAATGCCTACTAAGCATCTATACGTTATACGACAATGCAGGCGAAACCACGAAGTATTATTATTTTAAGCAAGTGCCAAGACAACGCGGGTCAAACTGTGGCTTATTTTCATTTTAAGCAGTTACTCGAACAAAGCGGCCAGACCGTGGGCTATTATCATTGCAAGTAATACGACAACGCGTGCCAAACGGTAGGCTTTTAAAATTTTGAGGAAGTATTAAGACAACGCAGGCTAAGCTGCGTGCTATAAATTACCATCTTAAGCGAGTACTAAGAATACGCAGGCCAAACCGCGACCTAATATCATTTTAGCCAAATACTAAGACAATTCAGGCTAAACCATAGGCATTATCCTTGCAAGTAATACGTTATACGATAATGCTTTGCTAAACCACGACCTATTATTATTTTAAGGAAGTGCCAAGACAACGCAAGCCAACCGGCAGCCTTTTATAATTTTAAGCAAGTAATAAGACAAACGCGGGTCAAACCACGGGCTATTTTCATAAGCCAGTACCTGTCTACTAAGAAAACGCGGGCGAAGCCGCGGGTTTTAAGCTAGTACTTACTATATCTGTTACGGATTATCACAATCGATTTTACTCCAAAAACGGTGCAACACGCTTTATTTTGGAAAGACTTTTACAATAGGTATTTTATTTCCGTGGAATGCACTAGCTTTTATATCTATGATTTGATTAAAAGGTTGGAGGTAAAATACAACTCGTTGGCTTTTTCGTAACTTTAGCTAAATTACTTTGGCAACACTTTTGTTTACATTTTTTTCAGTCAGTTCACACAAAAACTTCGTAAATCTTTGCAATATTCAGAGGTAAAAGGTGTAAAATCCAAAAACTAGAGTAATGAATATAGTACATCATATTGGAACCGTTCAAATTCTCTACGTTTGGTGGCAGTGAAATACAAGACATCGGCAAAATTGTGAAACACCTTCACAGAAGCCATAAACAAGAATTGAATTGAATTGCAATATCACTACGACTATCACTAGACTTTTACAATGAATAATGCCAATAAAAAGCAAATGGAGATGTCCTCTCCACGCCAACATCACGATACTGAGAGACATAGGAGTACATTATGTGAAAGGTTTGGAATGTATGGACCTAGACAAAAATGAAAGCGAGAAAGATCAGACGGTCTATACATACTACTGGAAGAGACGCAGACCTAGACGATACAGAAACAAAGATTTTGGAAGAAATCGGGTCTTCATTGGTCTTTGGCCACAACAGCATAGAACTGGGTATACTGCCATTACCATCTGAGCAGACAAAGCAGGGATTGTGGGATCTTTCTAGGATGATCTCCCAGAAATATATTATATCGAGGTACCCATACAACCTCCATCAGCAAGCCAACCTGCACTTCCGCATTCAACAAGCCAGCCTATAGCATGCCAGTCCGCACAAAGCCAGCCCACAGCGTGTCAGTCAGCACAAAGCCAGCCCACAGCGTACCAGCCTGCACAAAGCCAGCCCACATCGTGCCTGCATTCTGATCTGCCTCGTCATCATAGATCCAGTTGGCCAAGAACAAATGCAGCCTCAATCAAATGAAAGGGCTTGTTGAGCAGAGTGGAATTCGCCAAATTATTTTTATTTAGAATAATATTACTGATTAATTTTTGTTGACACAAATAATAAACGATTTATGTAAATTTTTATGATTTTATTATTAAAAAAAATCTAGTAATTAAATTTGGGCATATCTCGCTTGCGATGGGAAATCTTGATCTTCATTCTGTTCTGTCTCTTCTGTTTCACCAAGACTTGGTTGAATTTGCTGCAGCTTCTTGCAGTTTTCAGTACCACATTGTTATCTGCAACATGATAATATAAACAATAATTACTGTTTGTTTGTAGGAAAACGCATAGGAAAGCCAGAGATAGGGAGCACTGGCAACTTCTAGAGGCCTATGTCCAGGGTGGACAACCTAGTGAAATATGTAGAAATAAGAAAAATGTTTCATAAGGATTTAATATACTAGAGAATAAAGGCTATTTTTATTTTATTTTATTAATTTTTGTTGGAACAAATAATAAACCATGTAAGTACATTTTTAGCGTTTCGTACCCAAAGGGTAAAAACGGGACCCTATTACTAAGACTCCGCTGTCCGTCTGTCTCCAGGCTGTATATCATGAACCATTATGCTAGAAAGCTGAAATTTTCACAGATGATGTATTTCTGTCGCCGCTATAACAACAAATACTAAAAACAGAATAAAATTAATAATTTAGCCATTTTTTCGCTCGATAATTATAATGGTAACAGATAGATGCTTAAATAATCACAGAATGTTTAGTTGTATATACAATTAAATGATAAATTAAAAATAAATATTTAAGAGGGGCCCTTAATTAGGGGGATATGGGCTCCCATACAGTACGGAACCCTCTGTGCGTGAGTCCAACTCGTACTTGGCCGATTATTTTATTTTGATGTTTTTATTAATAAAAAAATCTAGAACTTACTTCAATTTTGGCATATCAATCTCGCTTCTGACCGGAAATCTTTATCTTCATCATATCAGTCACACTTCTATCGCACCAAGAATTAATTGTTGCAGTTTGTCTTCAGTACCTCATTGTTATCTGCAATGTGATATAGAATAATATAATTAAACAGATATCAATCTTTATAGGTCTCTTATCTTTTCTCATTGATGAAGGATGGCTCTGCTAGCGGAGCGAAGACCAATCCTTCATCTATGAGTTTCTTATTGTAAGTATCTAACTGTTGGATAATTAATTAAGGAGTTTAATTGCTTTGAATAATTAAAGTTCTCTGTCAATGCGGTTTGTTTGTCAGCTGGCGTCATTGGGAATTTGATGATTTTAGGGCCCAGTTGTGAGACTTGACTGTGGCGTCAAGACATCTGCTGACGGTTGGCTGGCTTAAGCCCAAGAAATTGTTTTGGCCACATGCTGAATGGAAGACCATAGCATACAACCTCTATATGTTTTGGGATATTTTATAGAGATGTGCTTTCTCAAATTACCTAAGATCACTTATTAACTGTTGAGCTCCAGACTTTGGAACTCTATAGATACCTACAGATTTCTAAATTTTTCCTCTTCTATCTGAAAAGGGTCTGAAACGTCCCTAATATTATAATTCGAATTCAAACGCTGCAATAATTTGGAACTAGATGAACCACACATGAACTCTCACTTGTTTAGTGAATCAAGCAAAAACAGGTTTTTGGCTTTTTACTTACCCTTCCAATAGATCAACAGTTGCTGCCACAATGAAATATTCCATATTTCAGGATTAATTCGACAATAAAACCTCGATAAAACACATCAAATTCTCCAAACTAGTTTTAATCGCCATGTTTTTAATGACGACTAGTTTGACATTTGACAACTAAATTTTAGACGTAAATCACTCTAAAATGTGGGCCGCCGAATGCATTTCGACCAAATTGAGTAACTAAAATCGATTTAGTCGACTCGACCTAAAAATAGTTTAATCGTGTAGACATCCGAATACCAAAGCCTAGTTTGACAGGACTAAACCTATTTTAGAAAGAACTTAACTAAAATGCGTGTCGCCGAATTGCGACCATTATGACCTATTTATGGTGACAGAACAGAACAGTTCTGTTTTTGCTGCGCCCGACGGGGTCCATATGCTACTTTGTACTCTTTATATTTTTACCATCATGTACTTTATGGAAGCAGAATAAATGATATTTTTAAACTTTCGCGATTTGAACACATTATCATACGTCTGCCCGTGACCACGACCAATGCAACTTGGTCGAAACGTCGGGAGGAGAAAAAGAGGTACTTAATTAGCTCATATCTCAAGCTTTATTGCGCGATAAGTCCCGTGTAGTAGTATGATAACAGAATAAATGAATTATGAATTATGTGTTTCCTACTCGCAAAGATTTGGACTATATTTGGCAAGATCGTTTAGATACTAAACAATCTTGCCAAATATTATCGAAATGGACTGATAAATAGCACGACAGCAAATCTCGAGACCCTGATTTGTAAGAAATATCCATTCAATCAAAAATCGCTGAGGTACAAAAATTATTTACTATATAGAACCTTATGTCGAACCTTATGTTATGTTTGTGTTCGTCGAGATTCGTTGAAGTTGTGAATCAACATCTGGACAGACAAAAATAAATTCATAAAACGGAGATCTCTCTTACTTTGTTCCCTCGGTCAATGATTATGTACTTACTATGTTCAACACATCTTATCACTAAGTATGTGAATTTTTTCACCTGCACGAATTTTTTTTAAATCATGAAACCACGAAAGAGAGTTTTACTAGTAATAGTAGGCAATAAACTGTGTTCATCACATAAATGTTTGCCCTGGGTGGGGATGGAACCACGCTTCTTCGATTCAGGAGTCAGGGTTACTAATCACTGAGCCACCGAGGCAGTCAATATTCACCTAGTTACATTTTCTCCAAGAGCGAAAATGAAAAGATCAAAAGATCAATCAATTAGTTAAAATTTGACAAGTTCACGGCCATCGGCAGAATCTCAAATTAAACAGTGATTTTTCTCGGAAGTCAAAATTAGATTAGGCCCATTAAAAACCTATACATTTTCAAAGAAGTTAGCCGGAAAGGAAATTATCGTAAATGGTGGTTTAATTATAGGCTTTAAGAGAATCAGTCTTTTATTCTACCATTTGATAACAATTTTCAATGAGAAAAGCCTAATTTCGTAGCGGTTTTTGAGATAATGTTGAACAGACTTTCTTGGTTGATACTTGGTTTTAGTCGTAGGTGTATTTTTTGTTGCTTTTCTTATTTAATTAGACTACTAGATGAACCAATGACCCTTTAAATTATTTCGAGAGTCAAACCTAACTAACTTCTGGGATCTCTTCCTAGCTATTAAACAAATATTAATAAATTTTGCATTATACCAAGTCTCATTTCGTCATTGAAATATCTTGCTAGCGCAATTATTGAGTTTTGAAGTCTAATTATAGCACTTTTAATTTATATACCTATATATGGATAGTATTTAAACGACGGTATTTTAATTTGAATAGAGCGAAAATTGATTCAAATTAAAGACATACCTGTACCTGTATCTGTACCAGCTTTTTTAATAGTCCACTGCACGGCGTAGAATAGAAACCCGGCCCACGAAGGGTGATTGGGACATATTCACCTCGCTGGCCCAGTGCGGGTAGGCGGATTCACATACACCATCAAATTTCTTCTACGGACGTATGCAGGTTGCCTTACGATGTTTTCCTTCACCGAAAAGCCATTGCTTTTGAAATTCCGTACTTCAATTCCAAGGAATTTATTGGTATAATGGGACCGGGATTTGAACCCACGACATCACTATTGTAAGGCGAGTGTCATTACCACTAGACTACCACGCAAACTACTAGGCAAAGGCATATGGAAATACAAAACAAATGCCTAAATCAGGCATTCATTAACACTAAATATTTGAGATACTAGGTGTTCTACTTGTTTTTAAGTGAATGCTTGTTGGAAATGCAAGCCGCTTCCAATTGGTCTTACTGGAAATTTACATGGGAGAACTATGAACAGCGGCACTTCCTATTGCTGATAATAACGATGATTACTTTTGTTTCTCACCTAATCTACATAAGCGATTTGCTTCTGGCACTTCACCGGCCGCTGCCGCGGCACGCTCGCTTTGCTTGCTCGGCTCATGCCTTGTTCGTTATGTCCTAACCTAACCTATTTTTTGTTTCATACCTAATATTTAATGTGACGATATTCGACGAAACTGTCCAGCTAAAACCCGACAAATAGTCACACACTTGATACCCGCCCACTTGATAGTCGCCCACCTATGATATTTTTCACCCGGTTTATTATTATCATATTAAATCATATCATATTATATTGAGACTTCCTTAACTTTATTCGTAGCACTATTTGGAGACTACTACGTATAGTGCTACGAAGAACATGTGGTACGTAGCACTTCACGTAGTAGCACTATTTGTAGTAGGTGTTATACTTATATACGGTGTTATACTCTATATAAATATTGACCTATACTTTTAAACTAAATTATTCATTTTCTGTACAAAAATCAGATCTTCAAAACAGTTCTTACGATTTCTATGGATATTAAGATAAAACCTAGTGCTCTCGGCAGTGTTTTGGCTTTTTCACATTTTGCTGCGAAGGAGTTCGGTCGTTCCCTAAGCATGCTAACCTATATCAGGCAAAGGTTATGTAATGGGTCATTTCCCTCCCTCTGTAAAGAGAACGGACATACCATCGCAATAATAATTGCTTTCTCTTCTTACCGCCTTAACTAGGTTAGCACAATATTGCAAAGTCTCGAGTGGCTGTAATTCAGGGGTTATTCTCCCCTTGGGAAAGAACCTTAGACGTTAATGCGCAAAGACAAGACAGCCATAAGTGGCTGCTGGCTAAATTATTATTGTCTTAAGTAGCTAAATGAATTTCGCTTGCAAATAATCGCATGTCAATGGATTGTGGATAGTAATTCCTATTGTGTTACCGTGTGTCTGTAAAGTAAACAAAATACAATATAACTTAGTCAATTACTGGAACTTCGACAGGTCACTGAAGTATCCTTCCATCCATCCATCAGTCGTAGGACTTCTTCTCCTGGACATAGGCCTGCTCTACTGAGGTACATTTAATCTAAGATTTTTAACTGGCCTGAAATTTTATATGTTTAACATTTTGCAATGTACAAGTGTAAGTAGGTAGTCATCGATGTGGAAGTAAGGAAAAAATGCCAATTCGATGTAAGTAGTGCATCTCGTGTCTGTCTATAACATCCAGGTCCTTAACGAATCAACTAATTTTGATCTTGATTTTTAATCGAAAGCTGATATTTCAATTATCTTTGGTTTTATAATATTGCAAGCAAAATCGTGCACGTTGAAATATTCAAATTGTAAACTTCCTTTTTCTTGGAAGTCGGTTGAAAAGACATTAAAGTTTACTTCTACAATCACGTAGCATCGTAGTGATTTCTGACACCGAAATTGATTAACTTTTGTATTGTGACCAAGAATCGTAAAAAGAAGCTTTTGTCCAATTGTGTTGTGAAACCATCAGCAAAATCTATTAAAACTTCATAATGCGTACAGTACTTAAAGACAGGACCAGACCGCGACGGACCAAGTTATAATAAAAAGCTTCATAAACAACACGAAAATAAATTAAAACAATAACATTCAGTTACCTTTTCTTTGTTTCCCCTAATGTAACGTCATAGAGTATTTTGTATTTTGATTTTAGATGTGATCCTCATGTAGGTATTTACGTAATTTACGTTACGATTTTTTTAATCCTGAATTTTTTTAATAATAGTATTGTAAAATATTGACAGTAGTTGCATCATGGAACTGATAATGATACTAGTGGCGACGAACGAGAATATTTATATGGCAAGCAAGAATAGAAATTAAAAATTGTAATGAATTAAGCTGGATATTTTTTGTTTCTATCTACATTTTGAAACTTAGCGCGCAAATTGAGTTGTTGCGACAATTTGATAATTTTGATCAGATACTGATAATTACTAAATCATGATAACCTGCAAGATTTGGTTTGGTAACCGATATGACGATACAGTTAAAAAGAGAACAGCAAATCGGTTCTACAGATACTGGCAACTCTTTTGAGTCCGCGCTTATTTAGATTTTAATGAAATCTTATAGTCAAAAAGAAATCAAGCATAAATACGTGCAAAAAGCTAGTATATTTTAAATTTAATTTAACAAAACAAAGAACTTAATTTTTATACCAGTAGAAGTGCAAAAATGTATCACATCTGTACAGTCATTTACTCGGATCTGTGGCTGAGGGTTATTATTGTAGCACTCTTTAGTATGTTTGTTCTTTTCCGTTTGAATGCCTGATGAGGGTAGACGGTTCAAGTGAACCAACACTGAGGTTGAAAATTAAAACATCATCTGAATGTTCGGTTATGTACTGTGTGCAAATTCTTTGAATCCAAAGTAATTTAAGTACTAACATGTTATATCTCTTTGACTTCGTGGTGTTATTTTTAAAGAAAACATTTAATAATTAAAATTTAACATTTAATTTAATTAAAATACGTTATCATCGTGTCAGCCGTAAGTTTCCCACTGACGGATACTTATAATTTATGCCACCCCTTTTAGATTTTCAATAGACTAGATGGTACTGCGTTCCTACTTTTTTGATCTGATCATAAGTCCACCTTGATAGTGGATGTCCTGCATTGCGCTAGATTTCGTTTTTTATAGTAGGGCAAAAGTACATTTATTAACTACAACAAAATACAATACTACTTTATTTGCTAAAACTACTTACACTGAAGAAGTGAAGCCGTGGTGGTCTAGTGGTAGTAACACCCATCTTACAATCGTGATGTCGTGGATCCCGGTCCCGTACCATTGAATTCCTTGGAATTTATGTAGGGAATTTCACACCACTGGATTTTCCTGCACCTGCATACGTCCATAGAAGAAATTCGATGATGTATGTGAAACCACCAACCCGCACTGGGCCAGCGTGGTGGATATGGCCCAATCACCCTTCGTTGGTAGGCTTACGACGTGAGTGGACTATTGAAAAGGTTAGTACAGTACAGTACTTACACTACTACTACATAATATTTTAATAATAATAGATAATCTAAATACGTAACCCCACTGCCAGTTGGCAGCGTGCCCAGCGTGCTGGCTGCATTGCCACGCTGAATGGCAATGCTTATGCGTTGAGCCAAATAAACACCAGCATTTTGGTCGCGCGTCATTTGGCGCTAGATTGCCCAATGGTACATTACTGACTCACTTTAATTATTATAGGTACTATTATAACGCATTTTATTAAAAAAATATCATATTAACATAGCTGCTGAACTACTGAATATCACCTTTTCTTTTTCAGAAGGCTTCAGATGGCTTAACACTAGAAAGACCGGAGATTGGTCTTTCTCGGTTAAAAACTCTGATACCAGGGCCCTGGTGTCAGAGTTTTAACCAGCTGTTCTGGCTTATACATACATACTTACTAACTGTACCCTTTTTAGGGTTCCGTACCCAAAGGGTAAAAACGGGACCCTATTACTAAAACTTCGATGTCCGTCTGTCTGTCTGTCACTGGGCTGTATCTCATGAACCGTGATAGCTAGGCAACTTAAATTTTCACAGATGATGTGTTTCTGTTGCCGCTACAACAACAAATACTAAAAATAGAATAAAATAAATATTTAAGGGCTCCCATACAACAAACGTGATTTTAGGAGTTTTTTGCTCGCTATTAATAACGGCAAGAGGAATAGGGCTCCTATACGGTACAAAACCCTTCGTGCGCGAGTCCGACTCGCACTTGGCCGATTATTTTATTTTCTCTAATCGAATCAATACATACATATTTTTTTCCCTTTTCCACAGTCTAGTAAATACTTTCCTCTGGTAGAGTGCAACACATTTTCTTATTATATTCAAAGTTTGTCTGACCACATTTAGAACAGCACATACATTCATTCATCAAACTGAGATGAAACTACACTCCCGACTTCCATGACTTCGCTTACTGTATTTGAGCAAAGCAAAGTTATAGTTTCGATGATCTTTACCTAAGTATCACATAATACCTACATGATGGCAATATCTCATTGTTGACACGACCGATTTAGTCCAACTCCCTCTTTCAGTTCTCGTGTTATTGTACGAAAAGAATATTGGTACATATATTTTGCTCGAGGGGAACTATTTCACCCAGAAGACTTTTGAAATGTTTCGCAGTAGATATATTTTGATGCTTGTCAGCAAAATAGCTATTGTCAGCTAAATCAGATTGAGCTGAGTTATTAATGTTTTTAGTTTGTATTATTATTACATACTACGGGACTTATTGTGCACTAAAACTACGAGATAAATAAATACCTCATCATCCCGACGTGTCGACCGAGTTGCATCGATCGTGGTCACGGGTAGACTGGAATGTGTTTATTTCTGCCGTGCAGCCTTTAAAATGCAGTATGAGCAAAAACGCGGTTTCGAGAAAAACGCGAAAAACTTTTTGATTTGTTTTTTTTCTATGTTACAAGGTTTTATGACGTATGTTTTGAATGCCACTGGGCGCATCTGAATTCGAAGAAAGACTTCACGAAAGAAAATACGCACTTAGATTATTATATGATAAATAAAAACGATTTTGAAAAAAAAGATCCCAAAAACGAGCAGTTACGACACATAAAATTTAGTGAAAAAGTTCGCATAATCAGATTAAAATGCAGTAATTTGAGTTAGTACTGCAAAATTATGCGGGACATGTACAACTTTGCCGTTTAGAATGCAGTATCAGATTTATTTTACTGCATTTTAATGTGTCTCTTGAATAAAATGTAGGTGTAGTATGTAAATAATTATTGACTAAATTACGTAAGCTACTTATTTTATGGAGTAAGAAAGAGTATTTCGATCAAAATATTTTTTATTAAAGATATAGTAAGAAATCAACACTGCACTTCAACATCAACAAAAATCAACACAATCACTTTTTATTAATATTTAGTCTATTATGGCTCAGACTTTTGTGATATTATCATAGCAATTTGGGTTAGTCACACTCACAGTATAGAGGTAGTAATTAAAACTTAAATCACTTATAACATTTATGATTAACACTGCCAATAATCAGGGCTGGATTTAGAGGTCTAGAGGTCTCGGGGCAACAAAAGGGTGGAGGCAACCTGGCTCAAAATTATTTTCCAAATAAAATAAATAAAATTTATCGGTCTAGGGAGTTAATACTTCCTGAAGATGGGTAGTAAATTGCAAACACTTATTAGGGTCATTTGACATTTGATATTTTATCGATTGCCTGATTGGAGTGAACAAATATAGATCTATGATTTCTGTTTATATTTAAGAATAATACAATCATGTTTGTATAAAGTACTTTAGGTAAAAGTAAAACAGTGAAAAAAATATCGAAGGGAGAGTTGTTTACTAGTCAGATAAGTCGGATATTGAAAGGTTTTTTCCCGAAGTCTCTGTTTGTTGGGACTCCTCTTTTGTGGAGGCCCAGGGCTGAAGCCCCGGTTACCCTCCCTAAATCTGGCCCTGCCAATTATACTTACGAGAAAACTGAAATATGCAATAAAAACTAATGAGATCTTTCAATAGAACTGCTCAGACATACTTAAAAACTTAAATAACTATCTAGGATCAATAATCATAGGTATTCTTCTAAGTATATATAACAAAACAAATGCTCTCTTTCCGTATGTTTTAACTACGGACGTAGTACGGATGCACCACGGCGCCGGCCGCGCTAGTTCGAGTCGCGGCGTCATCCCTTGAAGGCCGCAAGTTCTACGTGTCCGTCGAGAACGTCAGCTCCGGACACAGAAGAATGGCTGCGGGAGTTCCTCAGGGGAGTTGCACATCACCATTCTATTATGCCATTTACACGGACGACATACCGATCCTGGAAGACCTCAGACCAGGAGAACGGGGAGTCGTCCTCGCCCTCTTCGCGGACGATAGCGCTAACATTGCGTCGTCCAGGAACAAGAGAATAGCCGCTGGCAGGATCCACTAGTCCTAGACATCCTGCCAGAATGGCTCGTTAAATGACGGATTGCCATCAACGTGGGAAAGACGGCAGCGCTGCTGACCGGGAGATCACCAAGACTACCACCATTGATGAAGCCACTGCAGCTAAGAGGACAAGACATTGCGTGGGAAAGCACCTGCAAGTACCTGGGTGTCTACATCGACCGGGCCCTTCGCATGAGCTCGCAGACCTTGCACGCCGTTCACCAGGCTAAGGCTGTTCGAGCCTTGCTGCGGCCCGTGCTGAGCTCTAAGCTGCCACTGAAGACCAAAGTAGGGATTTACAAGACCTACATTCGTTCCTGGTTAACTTACGCAACGCCCGCTTGGTACGCGCTCTGCTCAGCCAGCCAGAAGAAAATGATGCAATTGGTGCAAAACGTCGCTCTGAGAATGATCTCGGGAGCCGGCCGGTGTTTTCGCAATGACGTTATCGCCCGGGACGTGCGAATCGAAACCGTGGGGGAGTTCGTGGCTCGTCTGTCGCGTGGCATGTTTGACCGCGCGGACAATGGGCCATAACCCCACTTGAACAACATTGCGCCGCTTCACGCACGCCTCCCTGCCGAACGTACATGGCGTGCCCTCCCTAAAGATCTCCTCTTGGCTGGCTCGGACACGGAGCAGGACTCTGAGGGACCAAGCGGCATCCAAAATAGAGATTAGGCCTAAACTAAGAAGAGAGTATCACCAAGCCAAAGAATAGCCACCCCAGTACAACCAAGCCAAGATGTGGCTAGCGATGGCCATACAAGTGGCTAGCGAGGGTGCTGAGAAAAGCCGCCCGTCCTCGCGGACGGAGAAGGTACTCGCATCCTCCCAACATTGCCCCTCAGCTCGATAGCTGAAGCGTCCAGCCGCCGAAGAGAGCACAAGCTCGAGTTGGCATCCTAACCCTCGCCAAACACGGGGGGGAAGAACCCGCATGATGATGATGGGCTGTAGGGACCCGCCGCCCACACCTGTTTCAGTCCTGAGTTAAGTCCTGTCTCAGTACTGAGTTGAGCGGTAGGATTATACTTGTAACCAATATTCCATAAAATAGAATTACGTGATCTATCATTGTACATTCATGTCAATGTAACAAGTATTATGTAAAAATTAGGTCTTAGAAATAGGTGATAGATTTGGATAAATGTAAATGTGTTATCATAATTTATTTAGAAACCTTAAAAACATCGAAATTACCACACAAAACAAGTAGCCACGCGCTGTCGACGTCCTCCTTCCACGGCGCGGCGTTCGGCACGCGACTGATTGAGCGACAAATACTAGCTAAAATGCAGTAGGAAACTCCACGAAAACAGTGGAATACAATGACTTGATTCGAATTACCAATTAAAATGCAGTAATTACGACTTATACTGCAATTTAGGCTGTAAAATGTAATTATTTAAGTGATAGATATTTTCGATTATACTGCAGTAAATAACCAAAATACTGCAATTTAATTAGTAACATTGACAACAAAAAGTAACCTATGATATAAATAAAAGACAGTTCAATTAACTTCACTGCATTTTACTTTGTTTTGACCGTATGGAAAAAATTGGTGATGCTATCTTAAACACCGCATCTTAGTAACTTACTGCATACTAGTCTGTAATCATTTTGAAAAGTAATAAAAATAAACTTTGCAGTATTCATATTTTCAGTACATTATCTATTTACTGCATTTTAGTTTATGTGTTCACCATATTTTTAAGGTTATGTTAAGCGTTTTTTTGTAGCAGTGACGACATTTACTGCATTTTATCTGGGAAAACAAAGCTATTAAAATACAGTAATTGCTCTTACTGTATTTTAGATAGTTTATCGTTACAGTTTGCATAAAACTTTCCTAGTTACTGCGTTGAGGTAGTTGTTTTTTACTATCTTGTAGTTGCGATAGTCAAAAACCGATTACATCATTCGATTCCTTATGGCGTGCCCATTACGGATCAACATTTAACTCAAAAACGTCAAAAAGTCAGATACTGCGTTTTAAGGACTGCAGGGCAGATTTATCTCGTAATTTTAGTGCGCGTTTAGTCCCGTAGTATATATTAATAATGTGTTCAAATCGCGAAAGTTTTTAGTTTGCAAGTTTTAATTCATTGATATTAATATTGTATATTTTTTAAAAGCTTTGGAATTTCTTTTTGCTTAACAGTTAGATGTTTGACACTATTGCTATTTTTGTACGACTTTGTGATTTAGTCTCATTCAGGATCCCGGGCTCCATTCTCAGCTTCCTTCCAACCTATTAGGACGTCTTGTGTTTGGGACTTTGACTGTGTGCGTTTTTCTTGGTATCCTTTACACAGGAAATATTAGAAGGGTGCTATAAATATGAGATTTTATAAAAAAAATCATACATTCACACAAAGTGTTTGGAGAAGAACCACTTTTTCATTCTACAGCTGACCTTTCAGAATGTTTCCCTATCTCCCGACGCTATCTCCTGCCAGGGAGCCACCGGGTCTAATCCGGAGGTACCCCGCGGGGATTTCCCGTGATAATTATTATTCCCCCGGCATTGGTTATTGGTGGAGGTGAAGTTCGATTAAGTACGAGTATGTGATAAAGTATAAAGTGCCAGCAGTTAAGCGTTTAATATGTGTAGTTTACCAACGCAATTAAGGAAATATTTTTTTGTTGAAAATAGTTTTATTAAATTTGGAAGGGCTTCATTACAATAAGCAGCTACTGATGCGATTATAATGATGCTGGATATGATAACTCACATTTTTCTTAAAAAGGAAAAGTGTGACTTTTTTTTATAGAAAATGTTGCTTTGTTCTTACCATTTTTTTCGTCTATTCGGTGCTCTTTTTTTTTTACTATATGTAATTATAAAGTCAATCGCACGTTGTGTCTATAAAATCCTAATCCTTGAATATGATCATATTCGAAAACTGCTGTTGCTGACGATATAATTTAAACGTAGAAACCGTTCACCGGAAGCACGTAACTAAGGAATTTTTTCTTTGTAATATATGATTAAAAACTTAACTTGGTAATGTTTTGGTAGAGCTTGAAGTTTTACGTATTAACATACTCTTCAAGTGTGTTCTATTAACATAAAAAATGCAAAGTCGATGTGTTCAATATGCCTACTGTTGCTTGAAGCAAACGCTGCGACGGTGGCGCTAGTGCTCTCTAAGCTTTAGCTGGATATTATTTTCAACTTTTATACTCGTCTGCCGGGGGTCATTAAACTCCAAACTGAGCTGAAAATTGTAATTTTCAGAAAATATCTCAATCGTACATATCTCATAGAATTACTATGGAATAATATATTACAATTATGACCAATCGAACTTAGATACTTGCCTGGAAACGATTTCCTTGCGAGAATTTGATTACCTTGCTTTGGGAATGGATTAATTGATAAAATATTTTTATTAATTACTAGCTTAAAATCCGTGGCTTTGTCCGCGTTGTCTTTTTAAATCTCAAACTGTGCTGAAAATTGTAGTTTTCAGCAAAGGATCTAAATTGTACATATTTCATAGCATTTCAATGGAAGAATATTAAAATTATGAGATATAATTACTTACCTGAAAGTGATTTCATTGCGAGAGTTTGATTATCTTGCTATAAGAATGAATAAATTGAATAATTAATTACTAATATAATAGAGGGCGGGCACGGTAAACTTCTAGACGACGCGACGTAGGTACTTCTTCTTCTTTTCAGCCATAGGACGTCCACTGCTGGACATAGGTCTCCCCTAACGCGGATCTCCAATAAGACCGATTGGTAGCGGCTTGCATCCAGCGCGATCCTGCGGTCTTGACGAGGTCATCTGTCCACCTTGTGGGTGGAGTCCTAAGCTGCACTTGCCGGTACGTGTTCTCCACTCAAGAACTTTACGACCCCATCGGGCATCAGTCCTCCGTGCTATGTGCCCTGCCCATTGCCATTTCAACTTGCCAATCCGCAGTGCTATGTCAGAAACTTTGTCCTACGTAGGTACTTACTATAGGTATAATATTATAATACCAACTTTCACTACAAGACCAACCCTGATGTCTCAAATAAAATCACTGTGCCATTCAAAAAAGTCAATTGACTCGAAATGTATCTATAGAAACAGTCAAGGATTTTTTTGCGATGTCACAGCTAGTTCGACAATATAATAAAACTTGGCTGTAATGATGAATACAATGATATCCTGGATTACCTATATCCTTCCTCTGTATAGGTACATATAAATCTCCTAACAAATAAAAACTCCTCTCAATTCGTTACAATCCTGTGTTACAAAAACTAACAATACCGTAACGAGACCAAAAAACCAGACTACGTTCGGTAATACCCATTTTATCCAGAAATAAATGACAAGCAATGATCATATCGCAAAAACAAGCCAATTATCTCCAAGAGATGTTTCGCCGAAACAGGAGCTCTTATTGCGGCAATCAAGCTAATCGAATGGCGCTGTAGGTACCCGTTGGATACGTACTAAGGACGTACACGATATAGATAAGTAGGTACCTATGTAATCTTTTACTAAGATTCGAAAATGGACGCCCGCGCGTTTCTATACAAAACGCGTTTCTATATATGTTACGCGATCGTTCCGTCAATTATGAATCGATTTTAATGATTCTTTTTTGGTTTCCTAGATCATGCTTCAAGGTTTAGTCCCATTTAAATTTTAGATAATATATATTACAAGTATTAATAGTGAAAAATAATCTTACAATTGTGCATCAATTTGAGATCATCGACATCGAATTTTGAATTTTGTGTGTAGATTGCAATACTTAACTGAAGTTGTGCCATTTTTGGTGAATAGACTATATAAATACGAGTATGTATGGGAACGCGGGCATCCGCTTAAAGCAGTTTCAAGAGGAATGCAAGCCGCTTCCAACCTGTTTTATTGGAGACCTATAGGAGAGGTCTGTGTTCAGCAGTGAAGAATAATCGAGAATGGATCATCGTGTAATAATTAAAGTAATACAGGGCGGGCAGGGCAAACTTCTAGGTGACCTATTATCCTTAACATCTTTATCTTTATCTATGAAGAAACGACGAGTTAGGTATTAGTTAAGCGCACATATCAAGTCGGAAGTAAAACTGCATACGGAGAAGATGCAGTTTAACTTCCGACTTATAGAACCAATATAAATTCAGAACGATTATTATCTAACTCAAATCGAATCATCAATTCGAATGACTAAACTTAATAATAGTCTGTTCACATTGTGAACGAATGAAGTAACTCCGTGGCCCGGGTGTCATCACATGAATCGATAGTTTCCGCCCATTGGTTTTTGTTACCCTCCATATTGTATAACTATTTTCACATGCGTGAATATTTCTAGTACGTACTAAAAGCAAAGTTGCCTTTGATACGAGTTTTATCAATAACTTCGTAGACGGGGTGAAGGGAAAGTTTTGAAGAAAAAGGCGTTTGCCGACAAATAATTATTTTAATGAAGTGATGTTGGTTAAATGCTTTTAAAAGGTATTTTATTACCCAATAAGTACTTTTATTTTATTAACTGACAATGTTTTTTTTTTGTCATCAATTACTTTAGTTAAAATTGATCCCACTCAAAACAAGGGCATTTAATTCGAAAGCTTCCATGAATAAACTAAATCAACAACAAAATAGGAGCGTATATACTAAATATATTATAATAGGTGTGTGTATACCTAAGCAGGTATTAAAATTTCTATCGTGTGTAGAGAGTAATAGAGCTTTGTATCATTTTTGTAAGTATGTATTTAATTCGTTACATTTCTCAAGGTTTACCATGTTTTTTTAAGTAACCGTGTAATTACAAGTCCTGTGCTATTCTCATCATCCTCTAAAATAATATATTTTACATTCTAATTAGACACGTTTCTAAATACCCATTCCACTACCACTTCTACTTGCTAATCCGCTGGCTCAAGTCGGTAACTTTAATGAATGTTCAAAGTACCCAATTTCATTTAATTTCCATAAAGTTTCAACAGGCTCTCGCACTGAAATGAAACTATTTAAAACCTAAACTAGCAAGGAATATAAGTGCCGCGCTAATTACAACTCAAAGGAAGTTTGTGAACTACACAACTCACTTTGGGCAAGAAAATGAAGCAAAGGCATCTAAACCCTTTTCCACTCCGCAGTACCACACTTCCGTGGAATATAACAGTATTATGAAGTTCTTGAAAGCGAGCGTTTCCTCCCGAGTTATAGGATTACCTGCTACATTGCCGCAATATTGAACGTACCTCCCGATCGTTTGCAAACGAATAAAAGGTACTCAATACTGCATTGGGATCTGTAATCACTTGCAAAATTTCTGTTCGAGGGAAAGACATGACGGTAGTAAGGGTTAACTAATGCTGACCATGTGCTGATTTTTCGCGCATTTGTATGTTATGACTGACAACATAGTAAAATAGTTAAAGTACAAGGACAAAATTATAGATACAATGATAATAGATCCAGTTTTAAAGGTGCCTTTGTAAATTTAATAGCGACGCAAAATAATGTTCTCTCTATTAAATGCACATAGTGAAAAAGAAACAGGGCTACTCTAAATTGCTATTATAATTACGATGGCGCCTCTAAAATTGGACCTATTATTTCCGTAATTAGAGCGTTTTCTGTACATCGAAACTGTGTTATTTTATTAGCCCCTGGCTTATTTGAATACAAAACTATATTGCTTACGGCGTTTTTTAAGGAATCAGTATTTCTTTCATTTGAACAGATCCAATTTGGCTATGATGATAGCTACAACCATGTTAAAACGTCTTTTTCTCTCAAATTATTTTGTGAAGTACCTAATTGTGAGATGAAATGAAAATACCGTGTGTAGCGTAGTATTCGTTTGTTTACTTTATACTCGTCTAAAGAACTATGTGGTAACGTAACGGGGCTTCTTTCTCCGTTTCTTAATAAAAGGTTTTCAATTTCAATCGTGAATATGGCAATGGAAAAACGTCTAAGGTTATTTCTGTTTTGATTTTTTTACTCTCCGTTGTGAAAATAGTTTATAAATGACCATAAATGCACGGGTGCCCTAGTTGAAGAAAGCTTGCCTTACAAGCTTACCAAGTTAGTACCAAGTTTGGTAGGTATGTTTAGATTTAGACATAACAGACTTTTAGTGAAGAAAATATCGTGAGGCAACCAGCGTAGTTTTGATAAAGAAGCTGAATCTGATCGCATGTGAATCTCCAACCCACACTGTTCTATTTGGTCGATACGACCCAATTAATTTACAATCATTGCAAAACAATTAACAAAAATCCATCAATGAGTTGCTAGCTTAATATTAGCTTCTCTGTACCTTTTAGATACGGCATCCCAAAAATTATTATCTCACTTAGCAACGTGTCTGTCACCAAATATGAATTTAATATAAGCGTTGTTTTAATACAATAACAAAGTAATTATATAATTACGTATGTTTTAGCTCAAAAGCGCTAAATGTACAAAAATCAGCCAATAAGTTGCCAGCTTAATAATAGCATCTCTGTACCCCTTCGGTACGGAATCCTAAAAATAATTGCCTCACTTCTCAGAGTTTCTGCCACAACATCGAGACGCGTGAATTTAACATAAGCGTTGTTCCATCAACAAAATTCCCCGAAAAAGGATGTCGACTCAGCGTAACGCGACACAGAAATTTTATTACCCGACACGCATTTTTTCCTCCTCGTGATATTCATTGCGTGAACGTGAAGAGTTATTATTCCTTTTGAACAAACAAGAGTATTGGTTTACGCCATTTAGGCAAATTGTTTGTAATCATTCTTCTTATAATTACACTTCTATTTACAAAGAGAGTTCTATTTTACAAGCTTTTATTTGGTTTCACCTATCCCGTTGTCTGTCTGTCGGTCTGTAATCAAATCTTGCAAGTTAAAGATCCACTTCCCGGTTACCGATTGAGCTGAAATTTTGCATACGTGTGTAAATTGCGTGACAATTCAATATTATGATGACATGGTGCTGATCTAATGATGGAGCTGGAAGGTGGTTAGGAATTAACTCTGTAATGATACGACGCAATCCTATCGAATTTCAGCTAGTTTGATTCGTGTTGCGGAGTACATGTCCAGTAAAAGCTTGTTTTAAAAAAAGGATTTTTTTATATAATTGTACATTGCCAATAAATGTTGCAATTTTATTTAAGGTTTAGCAAATACAATAATTTCGATAAACTAAAACACTTGTAAAAATGATTCAGATGGTCAAAATTTCGGCCAGGTGGTTATTTCCAACTAATAATTTCCATAACCACAACCACTACTTCTCAATTGATTCTACAAAGTTTGATAACACCACAGTACTTTGAACAACCTTTATGAATAAACAAATTGCTGAAACCGGTTTTAATTTTCCCAAAAACATAATATTATGTTTCGTGTAAAAGTTAGTAATTATTCCTTTATGTTTCGGCGAGCGTGAATCCTAAAAACAATCGGTGCTTGTTACGGCCCGCCAATTAGGTTCAGCATGGTTCAACTGTACTGAACAGCCTACATATTTGAGTAGCCTACATATTTAGGTAGTAAATTAGAACTTAATAATGTTTTTTCGTACCGCCAGGAAATGGAACAGTCTTCCTACTTTACTGTTTCCTAAGAGATATAATCTAATTTCAAGGTCAGAGTGAATAGTTATCTTCTAGGTCTGCGTGCTTCATCTTCGACCACAACGTTGCTTACCATCAGGCGAGTTGGTAGTCAAGCGCGGACTTTATCACAATAAAAAAATGTTTCTTTCCGTTTTGTTGTCTTCCTGGCAGAGTGTGCAAATGGTCATAAACTGAATATTAAAGTTTAGCTACTATTATCTTTAAAAATAGGTAATTCATTTCATTAAAATTAAATGACAACTTTTTTAATTATGTGTATGTGTATTAAGTCCTGAATTTTATCACGACTAAAATTTAATTAAAATTTCCTATAAATAACCGGGTACTTCTCTTGAAAAAACGGCTCAGCCGATTTCTCTAAAATTTTAATGGGACCAAATCGGGAGTATACTCTTTCGATCTAAAAAGAGTTTTTTGATTCGGTTTACACTTGGCGAAGTTATCGATGAACATACACAAAAAATAATACACACAGTCGAACATAGAACCTCCTCTTCTTTGAATATCGGTTAAAAAGAGCTAATTGACTTTCAGAAAAATTTACGCAACGGCTGATATAGTATATCAGATTTTGTGCTTGTTCTTACAGACGAAATCAGCCATGCTTTACAATTAATACCCATTCTGAAATTTTATTGAAAAATCAAATATACCTGCACTACATTGACTGCCTCGATGGCTCAGTGGTTAGTGACCCTAACTTCTGGGTCAAAGAGGCGTGGATTCGATCCCCACCCAGGGCAAAAATTTATGTGATGAACATAGGTGTTTGCTCTGTGTCTGGGTGTTATTTAGCTACTATCTATATAAGTATGTAGTTAAAAATATGTATATGTAGTATATCAGTCTCTGGCAGCCATATCACAAGCTTTGCTTAGTTTGGGGTCAGAAGCCGTGTGTAAGATATCCCCAAATATTTATTTGTTTATTTTTTGAATCTGAAATTCTAAAACAAAGTTAACATTCTAACTAGCGAAACAAACGTGTACAACCCGAGCGTCTAGTCTAGAGAGTTCCTCTTTCTACGAAAGCAACGCACTGTAGCGCTATGAAACGAACACAATCTGCATAAATTTGCAGTTGACCCTGTTATTACAGTGCCAATTTATGCTATGTAGCTGTCTAACTATACATAAACATCTGACGCTGTGTTGCCGTAGTTCCAGAACAGTGAGACAAAAACTTCACGGACTGTTGCCAAAGACAATTATTTATTTCTTTCAAATTATTTTATGAAGTACCTATTCGTGAGATGAAATGAAAATACCGTATGTTGCGTAGTATTCATCTCTTTACTTTATACTCGTCTTAACTAAATAAGTATGTGGCAACGTAACGGGGCTTCTTTCTCCGTTTGTTTATAAAAGGTTTTCAATTTCAATCGTGAATGTGGAAATGGAAAAAACGTCTGAGGTTATAACAAAATTTTTCTGTTCTAATTTTTTTTATTCTCCGTTGTAGAAATAGTTTATAAATTACCACAAATTCACGGTTGTGTTGCTCAAAAGCCGGGTGGTCTAGTTGAAGAAAGCTTGCGTTATAAGCGTGAGGCGTTGGTTCAAATCCTATCTCGTACCAAGTTTGGAAGGTACGTATAGATTTAGACATCACATACTTTTAGTGAAGAAAATATCTTGAGGCAACATGTTTCGATAAAGAAGCTGAAACTGGTCTTATGTGAATCTCCAACCTGCACTGAGCAATTTGATCGATACGGCTTATTGATTTACAATTAAGGCAAAACAACTTACAAAAATTAATTAATACGTTGCTAGCTTAATAATATCATCTCTGTACCTTTTCGATACGGAATCCAAAAAATCAATACCTCACTTCTCAGCGTGTTTACCACCACATAATTATGAATTTTAAAGAAGCGTTGTTCTATCCATACAATAACCAAGTAAGTAAAGGTTCAAGTTTAAATTATTTATGCCGTAGCTACTTTGTATATCAATATTTTATCGCAAGTCAGTTAGTGTAGTGATTTTCCCTGAATCTTCAGTGTTACGTTGATGAACCGGTTATTATTTTCTCAGCAGTAAAATATCTATTGGGGCTTATTATTAAGCTCCAAGTAGCCCAACGAGCTATGGAGAGGGCTATGTTCGGAGTCTCCCCGCGAGTTCGAATCAGAAATGAGGAGATCCGTAGAAAAACCAAAGTTACCGACATAGCCTAGCGGATTGGCAAGTTGAAATGGCAGTGGGCAGGGTACATAGCACGAAAGACTGATGGCTGATGGGGTCGAAAATTTCTCTAGTGGAGACCACGTACCGGCAAGCGCAGCGTAGGATGCCTACCTACTAGGTGGAAGGATGACCTCATTAGGACCGCAGAATCGCGCTGGATGAGAGCCTCTATCAACCGGTCCTATTGGAGATCTTAAAGGGAGGCCCATGTTCAGCAGTGGACGTCTTATGTCTGAAACGATTACGATGAAAGTATCTGTAGTTGCTTCGTGTAGTGCAAAAATCTGTCTTGTCAAAAAAACTGCAATAAAATGAAAAATATACGATGACACTATAGCCCAACATCTATAAAAGACTACATTTTTTTCTAAATTTTTTCTGTCACGGCCATATTGTTGTCTATCAAGTCACTGTTAAAAATTGTAGAAATTGATACGTTAAATCTTAATTTTTATCGTTACATGGGGTATTTGTCATAGCATCACTATCTGATTTTTTAATCTTAAATAAAGTTGGTGATCTTCAATTAGTACGCGTTTTGATTCATGCGTCTACCACCAACTTTACAGCGCAGTTTCTGATATAATAGAAACCAACAAAACATCGGGTAAACCACAGCATAACCAAGCTTAAATTAATCACCATCCGAAATTAAATTTTCGTTTAAACAATTTTAAAGGCTGTCGAAGTAAGTATTTCCTAAACATAAGCCCCCGAGTAAATTACTTCGTGCAAACGCAGACGTTAAATTTCCGTTCGTTTTTCTATCATAAACAAGCACCTTTCATCTTTAATAAACATACCGGTTGTGAACAAATTCTCTGAAAAACGGCTCCAAGTAAAACTGGTATTAAAACCTCATCTAAGAGAAAATTAAACCGCGAATAGTTAATGGTTCTTAACTCGATTTCGAAACGCTAACTTTGTCGAGAGCGACTCGTTGGCTCCAATAAGATTCAGACAAGTTTGGTAAAATTTGCTTCCTTTTAACGTGGTTCGCCATTTAACCATTTGAGAGGAAATACTCCTAACAAAACGGGCGGTTTTATTTTTTTAAAGATTTCCCTCGGTTAGTAAGTATGCGAGAAAAATAATTGTATTGTTATTGGAAAACTTGGACCCCGAGGGACTTTATGGAGTATTTTGGTAAATTTTTCGCGGAACTTGCCTTCATTCGCTTAATGGCTTAACATTATCGTCCAGATTTATTATTGTTCTCGAGTTCTTGTGTTGGTTTCTAATTGAAAAGTCGAAGTACCTACACTCATGGCTGTAATAAGTTGGAGTTGACGTAACATATCTAAAGTGGCACCGTAGTTGCCTAGCTAGAGCACCCATGTGTCATAGAGAATTTGGAGGTTATTTTACTTGAAATGTATTTCAGTACGCCGCAGTCAACCGCTACCAACCGGTCTTATTGGAGATCTATAGGGGAGGCCTATGTCCAGCAGCGGACGTCCTATGGCTGATGGATGGGTGTATTTCAGTAATAGTGTGGTACCACCGGAATTCGGAACAGAGTAGCACACAGTTGAGCATAAATGTTTCATTCTGTAAGAGACGGACTAACAACATCTACACAACTCAAACTTCTTCCACTGTTGGAATTTATACAAGCGTGTTGTCAACAAATGTACTGAACATGTGTTTTGTGAGAGCTCTACCACCAAGGTAGAGCTAGGTACACCTTAAGACTAGTTTTCTAAGACCGCATGTAACACAAATATTATAAATTACCTCGGTGCTTACGGTACGTACTCTTGATTTTTTTTTTTATATTTAGTAAGTAGTGTAGTTGCAGTAGGTATTTTATAAGTAGGAAGATGCTTACACATAATAAAGTTTTTTTCTAAAAATGAAAGGTGTGTTTATCTCATTAAAATAGAATGACTGAAATTATAAATATAAACGAACATTAATTTCTACGTAATCAAAAATATTCAATGCACTTTGGAAACTACCCGAAACGCAATCCTGAGCAGTAGTTTCACTAGTTTTTAGCTTACACACACAGAAAATGCAGTAATTAAAGTTTTGCGCGAGTTTTTCGTGTTGCACTCGAGTGGAAAGATTTTTCTAACGCTCAGGATTCTAATTTTAGAATCCTTCGCTTGCTCAGTCATTAAAATTCAGTACGCGGTTAAAAAGCTTTGCACTCTTGTATAACAAATAACGTTGTTTTTTTTATTTCACTGGATTGTTTATTTGTTACTTTTTCAATGTTTTTTTACAAATAAGTGCTGGAACGAAGGCGTCATTGTAGCAAATAGGTGAACGTAAATTCCTGTTTGTAACCAAGTGGCTACTTAATTTAGAGCCTTAATGGGGCCCATCGTACCCTTTGAAGATCTTATGGGGCCCTTCTGATAATGGATGGCATTATTCTCCGATACTGACGAAACTGCTAGTGGCTTTTGTTTTAGTTGTTGAGCCATATGGTCCATTGCAGAGGGAATTATATTCTAGCTTATAATACCTAAAGAGATATCAATTGTCTTGCAGAAAGAAAATAACTATTTTGGTAATTCCTGGGGTTATAATATGATCTCTACTATTTCAAAAAAATATTCGTAAGTTGAATAATAGCTATGAAGAAATATATTGTCATTGACCCAAGAAAGAGTATGTATGCATTGTGTTTGTAGCTTGTAACCGTTATAACCTACTAGGTACACACCGACTATAATATAATGAAGCTCTCTTCAGACTATAATATGATTTGAAAACTATACCTAGTTACCCAACCTACCTAGTAAAGTATCAATATTTTTAGACAGTATATATTTTACAATATTGTCATCATCATCATAGGCATGTTGGTTCAGCCTACTTAAGGGTGTAAGTTCTCTCTTTTTTGCAAAATTTCCATGTCTTGATCCACTCTCATCTAGGTGTTATCTATACTTGTATATATACAGGCGTGGATTCGATCCTCACCCAGGGCAAACATTTGTTTGATGAACATAGATGTTTGCTCTGTGTCTGGATGCTATTTAGGTACTACCTATATAAGTATGTATTTAAAATATGTATATGAAGTACCTATATCAATCTCTGGCACCCACATCACAAGCTTTGCTTAGTTTGGGGTCAGACACCGTGTGTAAGATGTCCCCTAATATATATTTATTTATTTTATTTATTAATTGCACCGAACCGCGTATCATAAATAATAACAGTATTATATTTAAAAAATGGTACCTATTCAGTAAAAAAAGGTGTTCGATCAATGATATAGTAATTTTTACTCACGGCTTCTCAAAGGGTTTAAAATTGTTACACTCGCCAATCTTTAAGCTCTACCTACCTATTCATGCCAAAATTTTAGTCGGCTTTCTGCTCCGTTGCTGCGTGAAAAATCTAAAAACACCCTTTCAAATTTATAATATTAGTAGGTAACTACCTATGACGTAGTCTGACAAAACCTTGCGGTAAAGTGGAGAGTGACGTTTGACTACAATCACTATCTCAAGCTTAGTCCAGCTTAGCCAAGCGTATATAGGCATTGAACGCAATGGAATACGATGACGTTTGCGGTGTTTCACTTAGTGATACAGTACGTGCCACCAAAGATAAGACTCGAGAAACTACTTTGGTTTGTAATAAATATACAAATTCTGGATAATAGATATGCAAACGTTTAAAAAACGTTTATAAAACGTTTAATAGAAATAAAAATTCTAGATAATTATTCTGTACATGACTGTACCTGCGCAAGATCCCCCACCACTGACGCTCGTCAAGTCTCATCTTTGGTGGCACGCACTATACGACAATAGCATAACCAGTATAAATGCTAGATTGGTTGACGTACTACACTAGTGAGGGAGGATTTGATCCTATAAGGCATTAAGCGTAGATACTTACAAATGATTAGGCATTAGGCGTTAGTGCCTACATCTATTTATAAATATTTTAGGTAAACAAAATTCAACTAAATTTGAAGCTTGAATGTCTGAGACTATGACTGCATTTTACCGACTTCCAAAAAGGAGGATGTGTATCTTCATCGACATTTTCGCCAATAGGGAACTTAGTTAAGAAAAAATCTGAATTCTGAGTCTGAAAGTGTTCCTTCATAATTGGGTCATATTACGAGTATAAGTATTTTTATGTTTTACAATAAATATACCTATAATTGTTCTTCATTTCACTCGTGATATTTTTAAACATAGGTAGTTATGTATTTGTAGTTATTTTTAAAATGCAGCATTATCATTATCAGCCGTATGCTGTATTTACTGCATGACATAACGTAAATCAACTATATGACATAACCATAGCGTCTTTACTATAACTTTTGATGACAATTGATATCAATTATTTTTCAATCTAAAAACACGATAAATTTAATAGCAGCGTAAAAAGTTTTCTCTCTATCGAATTCCCAAAGAAAAAAAGACACCGAAATAATATACTAAATAACTATTATAGTTACGATGGCGCCTTTATGATTGGGCCTACTGTATGTCTTGTATTGTTATAAACCCCTATCTACTAAGCCAATATAACCACAATACATAAAATCATAACACTTATCGTTTACTAAAACAAATTATGTAACAACAGCTCTCTGGAATTTATTAATTAGTATGCTAAAGGCCAAGAAATTAGCTTATCGGGAAATGAGAATTAAAGCTATGGAAATCGGTTCCTTGGAAACGGCAAATAAATTAATTTTACGAGAAGGTTTATCTCATTCTCATTATAAAATTAATTAATATTGTGTCTTACAAGTACTAGGTGCTCAATTATAAAATTTGCCTTCAGGTAGGAATATTATCATTGCAGGAGATGTTGATGCCAGTAAATATTTTTATAATTAAATGGATCTAAAATTACTTTGATAAATCTGGTAATTTTGAAGGCGTTAAATGACAAAAGAATTTATACTAAACGCATATTTACGAAAAAGAAATCACTTAAAGCAACAAGGCCGCCCGTTAGGACATAATTATTATTTGTATTGTTTTGTCCTATTTTTATGTGGTTGTCTAATTGTTATTGTTTGTTTGTTTGTATCTCCTTAAATGTTTCTTTGTATGTTCTATTAATAAGAAGACTTTTGTAGGCTATAATGACAGATGTAGTCTTGCTAAGAGTACGTACACGATTACGAGTATATTACAATCGTCACAACACATAGTATTAAAAAAAGGCTTCCCGCTGTCTGTCCCTATGTATGCTTATATCTTTTAAACTACTCAATGGATTTTGATGCAGTTTATCAATAGATAGAGTGATTCAAGATGAAGGTTTATATGTATGACACACCTGTGCGAAGCCGGAGCGGGTCGCTAGTGAAGACTAAATGAAAAATGTAAACTCCCTAAAACTGACAATACCTAATAAATGCGTAGTAAAATATGCGTAGTAAAGTATAATTTTAGTTAAAATCTGTTAAAATAGACTAACATCACTTTCATTTTAGATTTATATAGTAGTCTTTAAAATCAAGATGAAAACGAACCAAGAAAAAAATATTACTTACGCAAAATCGTAGCTCTATATCTACTTTTCAGCACTAGAGCACAGATCAAGTGAAGTTACAACAACGTGCCCTAAAAACAGCATCTTCAAGCTCTTAAAACGAATTCCTCGCTGAGCACTAACAGTGGTCGTTAGCACTTATTTAGTTTCGCTATTGACTTTGCTTTTATAAAGGGCGAGCAGGTCAGGAGAGCAGAGTTAAGTGCCGCTTTGCAGCAGACCAGCGTGTAAACCACTGCCTGTAGAGCCTGAAAAAAGCTTCACACTTTTGCCTTTTATTTTAACTGAAAGCTTTTACACAGTAGCGCTTTCAATTATGACTTGTTTATTTGTCCCCGCCAATAGATGGGGCTGATTGTTCGCTCAGAAAAGCAATATTGCTTTGCCCAGCTGTGTGCATTTTTGTTGAATTGTAGCGGAATTTTTGAAATATGTTCGTGTACTGCACGGGTGAGGGAATTTCTCTTCTGTACTGTACTGAGTGTTTTTGTTTTAATCTTATTTTTAAACGTTTTTTTATCGGAAGATGCTAAATATAAACTGTTTGCTTACATATTCAGGTCAGGTGGGAATCAATCATAAATTGCAAGCACGATACATATTATACTTACAACTTGCATAGAAGAACTTAGAGCATAGAATTGATGAATTGATTCTACAACGCGTCGTACTTGGTTACTAGCCTTAAAGCTATATTTTGAACGGCTCCCATATTTTTTTCTGCTAGCAGTCTACAGTAGGTAAAATTTAGATATCGTGTAAATTTTTCTGTTAAAAATAGTCAAACAGAAAAAAAACATGAGTTATCTTGCACCAACTAAATAGAGTAGTGCCTTTACAGGTTACTTGTTTACCTTAATATACTAATTTGCCTATTTATGTGTTTAATGCCATGAATGGAAAGGTCTTGTAGGCCAGATGGATGTTCCTATAGTCAAAGTTTTTAAGCCGTCTGAAGGCCTCTGGCAAGGTTGAACGGTTACAACAACCGGTATCCAAAATTTAACGTCTAATCCTAGCCACTGTAGCGCTCAGATGAAAATGTCATTCACAGTCACCCATTCGAAGACTATCTATAGCTATAGACTATACTCATACTCATACTCATTTATTTGGTAAAAAATATTTTACAGGTCAAACACAATTCATAAAAATAAAAATTAACGATTCAAAAATAATCACTAGAAATAATTTCATTATTCACATTAAATAAATAAATTAATCAACAACAATTATCATCAAAGAATTCATTTACATCGTAAAAAGAGTGCTCAATAAGCCAGCGCTGGAGGCGGAATTTGAAGCTGTTCAGCGTTGGAGCTGAAATTATTGAGCCTGGTAATTTTTTGTACACAATTGGACCCATGACATGTGTGAGTTTTGCAGACTTCACCAACGTTTTTTTTTTATTTTGATCGTGGTTATTGGTCTCATTATTCATATGAGTTCGTGTGTATAAAGCTACTTGCAATAAGACTATCGAAGGCAGTGTGAGTATTCTTAGGCTTTTAAAGTAAGGTCTTACGGAAGTGTCCTGTGGTACCTGCACGATCGCTCTTATAGCGCGTTTCTAGAGACGGAAAACTCTCTTCCACTCAGAACACTGGCCCCATAGCTCAGCCCCATATTGTATTAGCGAGTGAACCGTGGCAAAGTAACATGACCGGGCCACGTCCGCAGACGCCAGCCTAGATACTCGTTTAAGCGCAAAACACGCACTGCCTATTTTACCACAAATTTTATCAACATGACTATTCCATGTCAATGCAGAGTCCACCTCAAATCCCAAGAATGTCATACTCTTGCATTGACCTATCACAGTCCCTTCAATTTTTACATTCAACGCTTTTCGACTTCGACCTGATAGGTCAAAGTGAAGAAAATGTGTCTTAGTAAGGTTAAGGGCGAGACCATTAGTAGAGAACCAGTTGAACAACTGCGCTGCTGTCTTATTCAGCCTCCTTTCTAGGCAATCATCAGTTGACGCAGTGACGATCGCAGCCACGTCATCGGCATACATAAGAATTTCGGCGGTCGTTACTGCCTCAGGCAAATCGTTCAACAGAAGTGAGAACAGTAAGTTAGCCGCTGACGATCCCTGGGCCACTCCCATAGTTGATTCCTGTGGATCCGACCTAATCGCTCCACCATCCCCGACCACTATCTGTGACCTATTTTTTAGTAGGCTATTTAGCAGATCGTGAGCGTTTCCTACGAAACCATATTCAGTCAGCTTTCCGGAAAGCACAGCGTGGTCGGCGACATCAAAGGCCCTGGATAGGTCGCAGCATAGAACGGCGACTTGTTTTCTTCCCTCACGAGCTGATATGATACGACGAATTAACTCACGCGCCAACGAAGTTGTCGATCGACCTTCACGATATGCATACTGCTTATCAGATAGACAATTCGTAGATTTGAGGAAACTTACAAGTCGCCTGCTAAGCCCGTTTTCAAAGACCTTTGATATCGCCGGTATTATAGATACTGGTCTGTACGAATCTACATCAGTCTTCTTTCCCTTTCCTTTAAATATCGGGGCTACTTTGCTGATCTTCATAGGAGTAGGATAAACTCCCTCTTTCATACATCGATTAAAAAGTTCAGCAAGCACCCACGCCAAAGGAGCTGCAGCTGTCCTTAAAAGTCTCATACTTATACCGTAGATATCCTGTGACACCTTCGGTGGGATGTGTGATGTAAACAGTCTGTAGACTTCATCGACTGTAAAAGGTTGAAGTCTAAACGAGCAGAGTACCGGAGCTCTACTTGATCGCAGTATAGAGATGGCGCGAGCTACGTGAGCAGGAGGTGCGTTACACGCTTCAGCGGCTGTAAGAAACCTCCTGTTCATAGAATTTAAAGCAAATTTCTTTGAATCAAACTTATTTCCATCAGAATCGAGAATGATATCAGTGAAGTCCACAAATGGCGCATTTTTTTTGCCTCTTTCGCTGTTCACTACAATCCACATGGCTCGGGAACGGTTCGCACTCGATAAAATCTTGTTGTTTTAGTGAGCAGATTTCTGTCTTATGAGAAAAGATTCATATTTGTATTTAATGTCAATTATAATATCATTAATAAGTTGGTTGTCCGGATTCGAATTTCCTAGTTCAATCATATCAAATACTAAAGATTTATATAACTTGACATCCTCGGTAACCCACGGTGAGTCATTCTTATTACGATAAACTTTCTTGCGCAGTGGGAAACATATATTAAATTTATTCACAATAATATTCGTGATTGCAGTAGCCAACCGAGTTCCGGTAGAGTGTCTTAAAAGCACTTCACTCCAGTTGATGCTATCAATCGCGGCTACAAAATTTTGCTGATTGATAGCTGAAAATGACCTAACATAATTTGTAACATTCGTGACCTTGCACTTATCAGGCAGCGATATCTCGCCTCTAACTGCGCGGTGATCGGATAAAAATGTTTCAATGTACGATGTTACCACCGCTCCCGGACCCAAATTTGAATACAGGTGATCGAGGCACGTCGCCGAGGTGCTTGTCACACGAGTAGGGAAATCAACTTCATTCACCATGCCATGGGTCGACAATAGATCATAATAATATCGCAAGTGTGAGTCAGCGGAACCTAGGTAATCGATATTGCAGTCACCTACGCATATGCATTTTATACCTAATTCGTTTATCTTATTGAGCACTCCCGCGAATCGCGTAAAATAATCATTAACGCTAACTAGACATGTCCTATAAAAACAAATAATTGTTACATCATAGTCTAATAAGTCTACTGCAGATAATTCACAAAATCTTTCTTCTGAAAGTTTAACTATTTCTGCGTTTTCAACGGTTCTTATGTTTTGACTAACAAATATACACGATCCTCCGTGTATTGTTAAACTCCTACAGCTACTAGAAGCTAACTTAAAGCCGTCTATTGCAATGCACTTCATTTTTGATGACGGTAACCAGTGTTCTGTGAGGGCTAAGACGTCACATCTCAATTCACTCTGTAACAGAACTTCAATTCGTTGAGTTTTATTTTCTACTGCGCGTATGTTTTGATGGCACACTACAATCGATCGATCGTAGCGGGAATTCAGCGCAGGCGCATGTAATTCATTCGACGTGTGATCAGTGCTGCAGGCCCGCCCGACTGGTTGAGGGAACGGCGGCAGGCTTGTCGGCGGAGCGCGCGCCCCGCGCTGACCCGCCAGTGCCCCGCCGAAACCATTGTGTGATTTTAACTCCAGGGGGCCATGAAGTCGGCATATTTATCTTGGCGAATAAACCCTCTGGACAGCCGATAACAAAAGCCGCGTGCTTATCAGTTTTAATTTTACGTTTTTCTATGACGTATTTGTCACATGGTGCCTTTTTGTTTAAGTAGTTAAGAACATTTTTTTCTGTTGTTTCTGGTCTGAAAGACCAAGCTTGTACATATAAAAACTTTTCTATTGTTTGTAACTCATCGTCGGATTCACCAGAACCAATGACTATGGGTCTTTGTTTATGACCTGACCGTCTGCGATTTGCTTGCTTCCAGTCGTCATCTTTACTGGCATCATCTAATATTGTTTTATCCAAGTTCGATGGAATCGTTAAATTAGTTGCCCCAATGCTATTAATTCCAACAGGTAACGAGTTTGTCGCTAATTTCTTAGTTGAGGAGTCGGTAGTGGGAGGTTTGACCTTGCGGTTCGTGCACCGGGTGCTGTCAGTCATCGGGAGTGATTCATGCGTCGCGCCCGATGCATTTTTTGATCCGATTACATCGGATTTATTCGTACTGACCGTGGATTTTATCACCGCTTTAGCATTAACGCGCGCTTGTCGTATTGTGCGTGGTCGTGCGGCTTCTATGGGTGTAGTGCATGATTCAATTTGGATTGCGGGTCGGGTCAATGTACCCGAAATTTCTGATCTCAAAGAATTAATTGTATCAACGAGATTTAGAATTACTGTGTTCTGCTCACCGAGCTTCGTCTCCAATGTGTCGATTTTATCAGCCATCAGCATCACTGTGTTCTTGAGTTCGCGTGAAATAGTTTCGACTTCTTTTAGCGTCATTTTCGATTTTTAGTATGAGAATAAATCTGGAGCACTACTACCACGGTAGGAGGCAACTACCCACCCATATATAGCTTAACTTGACGATAAAAAAATGCAAAATAAATTATTTTATCACTACATAAACAAAGCAATAACTATATTTTAACCGGCAAAAACCTAGTCAAACTACGTCATATTATAAATAAACAGTAAGCTTAATCCCATGAAAGTTGTCCAAGTCAAGTGAAGTCGCAATTCAAACGAGCGCACCTATTTCGTGTTTTTGCTTTCAATTCAATGCTGCTCATCTAATTACCAAGTTCAAGTTGGAACTGCAGCGACAAAATAAATACCCCAGTTACAAACTAGTTAGGGGTACAACTGTCCTCGGTTATTCAACTTGTTGTCGCGGTAGAAGTAATGTGATTCTCGTGGAGCTCGGAATACCAAAAGACGGGTTTCCTTTGTACAGCTTAGAAAAACTCAGTTAAATTCAATTTTGTTTTCTGCTTTCACATTAGAGAAATTTGAACTTAGTGCGGTCACTGAATTTTACCTAGCTTCCTGTATTTGGACATTCCTATCAATAGACTGTTATTTTTCCACAGCTCAAGAAAATAATCTTTTATTTTCATGCTAATAAATTTAAATGTTCTTGTACACATCAATTAATCATGTTGCTTACATGACATTCGAATAAATAATTATCCAAAATTATAAGTAGGGATATAATAATATATACATATATATATCATAGTATAGCCTATAATATCAAAAAAATTACACTACTCAACGTTTACTTAAACGCGGAAATATCCTGTAAGTATTATATGTTTCTCTGGTAAATATAGTCGGTTCTTTTAGAAACCAAAAATAAAATAATTATATGCGACTTTCAAAACTCAGAATAAACTCTGACACCAATAAAATTATAATTTTTTTTTACCAAGTACAATGTGTAACATTATTTTTCCATTGTATGTCAAGACGTGTTCTAAGCACTTGTGGCACCTATCTACTCGTAAAATCACTTCAAATCTCAACTCCTAAAAATAACCACATAAAGGAACGTTTTTAATTAAACCGAAATGTTAAACGTATCGTTAAGCACGTCGCCGTAAACATTGATTTTGTAAGGCATCTGTTTCCCAAATTTCATTACCTTCTCTAATTTCCCCGAGTGTTAAGTATCGCAATAATATCTATTCGCAACACTTAACGCGTAACTGGTCTTTCTCAGGGATGTTTTAGCGTAATCTAATAGAGGTATCGTTGGAAATAGAAATAGTAAGTATTGCTGCAAACAAGCGTTAAACTGCTGCTACAAGCGCAGCCACAAACGCCGCTCCAGTGTTCGTTTGAGGCAGATTAGAATGAACTTGAAAAAATATATAATTGCAATGACATTGGACAAACTAGTATTTAACGACTGTTTGCGAAAACCCGATGCAAGGCAGACAGAAAATACTTTTGAGTTTTCACAGTCACTCAAATTAATAACGTCCACATAACGTTGGCCGCTTGGATACATTCAGCTACTTTGATTATTGATGCATCACGTTGACGCGTTTGTCGCTCACCTAGGATAAAGAGAACACGCCAGACTTTAGCGTTCGCAGCTGTGGTCGAGCGCGCGGTTAGCCTTAAGCTGGCGGTAGAACTATGGATGTTTCAAGTTTTTCTAAATAAGTTCATTCTAAGACTGATTTTTATTATCATAGGGACTAGGCAAGTACATTAATAAGTGGCAGTGAATAGGGCAAATATCACGTAAATCTGATTGACAATGGGATTATAAAATTCTCGAATAGATTCTGCGCACCTACAATACAAGTACTAAATAAGACAAACACGGATAAGGTGGATAACACCTGATCAATACTGTTGGAGTAAGCTAGATTCAAGCCGCTTTTAAACGGTATTATTGAAAATCACAGAGGTATGTATCGAACAGTGTGTCTTACGACTGAAATTATTGTGATTACAAAGTATAGAAAACTGTAGTACCCTTTGTAAGTAACTGGTATCTAATGATAAGTCAAATTTTTGCTGAAATACAGGGTTGTTTCCAATGAATTAGCATCCTTTTAGGGGCTTATTCTGTACATCAAAACTAACAACTTTTGTTCTGCGACTTTTGTCAAAACTCAAACAAAATATTGTTATTCCATAGAAATATATCGTTCACCCGCGACAAAATGTATGGAACAGCTGGTTTTTTTTTTGAGGTCTGACAAAAGTTGTTAGTTTTGATGTACAGAATAAGCCCCTAAAAGGATGCTAATTGATTAAAAATAACCCTGTATACTATGTCTAACTGTAACTTTGTCTAGTAGAAGTATAGGCAAATGATGCCTGAGGTATGCGAGCGATATTTTCCTACGATTTTAGAAACTGGATCCGAGAAATAATTTATCAAAGTCATGTCACCTTGAAGGAAGCTTCCACGAAAGGAGAGAAACACCTTTTTAAGAAGTTTCTCGGAACGAACGCACACATGGTGATTGATTACTTGGTGTGCGTTGATACTAGCTGAGATTAGAGATGTGATTCGCATCTCATAGTACCGAAATCGATATAATCGATAATGAGTGAATAAACAGGACTGCTATATTTTTTAAACTGTTGTTCATCATCATATTCGTTAGAAATGTAATTATATCATGGATTGTTGGATTGAAATCAACTGTGCTATCTCGAAGATGCTTCAATTTGCAACACAGTTTTTAACTAATGCTAAAGGCAGTGCAGAGCAATTACTTTATCTTTATCTATATCAGCCGTAAGATGTTTCTATCCTTAGTGAAGCACTTAATACACAAATATGAAAATGAAATAATTTTATTTCTGGGTTAGGAGGAAATTATCATATTCTGTAGAATGACTGCTGCTCTACAACTGATGTACTCCATCTTTGGGCTTATTTGGTAGGTCGTGACCAGATCTGACTTTATATAGTCGCTATACTTGATAGGTTTTTAGAATATTTTTTATTAATTATTTAGAATTGGATAAATATTACATATTTGGTTTTGCGGACATCTTTATGAACCTACTTTCTATGTTTATTATCGATTATTTAAAATAATATTTTATTTGTGTAAACAAGTAGATATGTCATGAGGTTGTCAAGAAATATTTTTTTCTCTTTTATCGATACAACTGGGTGTAAATGAGTAGCGGACATCACTAACGTTTTGATTGATCAGCGGTTCAAATTGCCCACAGAGCGTTTGGTGTTTGGTTTTTCCACAGATCACTTACAGAAAATCTGATGATTATTATTATATTTTCATATTCCATACTTAGAAAATTAATAGAATAACAGAATTAACAAAATCACTATGAGCAGTTTTTAATTGGCAATTTTAAGACGCAGCATAGGACATTCATTTGGTAATATGTATTGCATATACGAGTATGAACCTCGTATTATCTGTCTGCTTAGTTGTGTGTAGGTATCGGTATAATAATCGCTGAAATACGTTCTTGTTGAAGACCTAAAAGTAGAGCCAGTAGACGTCTAAAAGTAGAGACCAGGACGTATTAAGGCTGAAATAATGATGAAACTATACCTACATTAGTAGTTTATGCAACTGTCATATAATGAAGGGTATTAAAACACGAGTGTGAGTTTATGAAACGAGCGCAGCGAGTTTCATAATAGTAACGAGTGTTTTAATACCCGTGTTATATGCAGTTGCATACACTAATTTATCTTCACTAATAAAAATAAATAAAAAACATATTGCGAAACATTAAATTCACGCGTACGTGTATTGTCACAGTGAACTTGCCGCCATTAAAATCTAAACAATGAGAGCGCAGCTGCGCGCGCAGGGCCAATCAGGAGCGAGCGCGCGATGTTTTAATGAGATTTTACGATATCGATGTGGATATTATAACATCATGTGAAATTGCTTAAATTGAGTGTTTTGTTGTCTGCGCTATAACAGTAGTCATTATAAGTCAAGTATTGGACACATAAGTAGAATGTTACAACATTAGTGTAGATAAATACTTTTATGCAACTGTCATATAATGAAGGGTATTAAAACACGAGTGTGAGTTCATAATAGTAACGATTGTTTTAATACCCGTGTTATATGCAGTTGCATACACTACTTTATCTTCACTAATAAAAAAAAAACATATTGCGAAACATTAAATTCTCGCGTACGTGTATTGTCACAGTGAACTTGGCGCCATTAAAATCTAACCAAAAACCTCGAAAACGATACCCATGACGACTTTTTCAAAAAAATGACGTCCGCCATCTTTAATTTTAAAATGGACGCCATTTTCGCAATCTACTCCCCCAAAAACCTCGAAAACGATACCCAACACGACTTTTTCAAAAAATTGAAGTCCGCCATTTTTTTATTTCAAAATGGACGCCATGAGAGCGCAGCTGCGCGCGCAGGGCCAATCAGGAGCGAGCGCGCGATGTTATAATGAGATTTTACGATATCGATGTGGATATTATAACATCATGTGAAATTGCTTAAATTGAGTGTTTTGTTGTCTGCGCTATAACAGTAGTCATTATAAGTCAAGTATTGGAAACATAAGTAGAATGTTACAACATTAGTGTAGATAAAAGTATTTACAAGTACATTGAGCTATTTATCGGAGCTCAGAGCTTTAATGAATCATTTGACGTCGCAAAGAAAACAACGAACAAATCTGAGCTCCTTCAAGAACAAAGAGAAACGGCCGAAGTTAAAGAGGCTTCTCGTTAAAATTGTCTGATAATTAAATAATTAAAAGTTTCGTAATTGCGTGTAAAACTGTGTTTTAATCAAGGTCACCTTCAGTTCTACCCTAATACACAAGCACTAGTATTTAGGTAAATATCTATATTGATGTACCTAGGTAACAAAAGATAGACTCCTACAAATGTGTACCTACAGTCCTACATGTACCTATGCCTACATACTACATACCTGTGTATACTAGGGATACACTGTTTTCAAATCTTTAAACGTATCGTAGGTAAAAGTAAAACGTTTTTTTTGTCAAGTATATTTAATTTCTTAGTAATATAAATACTTAACAAAAAAAGTTACGTTTTACTTTTACCTACGATACTCAATTATATTAATCATTTTAATATAAACTGATAACTAAGTTTTTATTTAGGATACGCCTACTTAATGTTCAAGCTCTTGTAATCATGATATGAAAATATGTGTAAACAGTTCACCTAGAGTGTGAAGAAAACATATATGTATTATGTAAGTATGCATAAGTATAATAATTTGTTCACTCTATCATTTTTTAGTGAAACAGCTATTGAATATTAAAAAAAAAACCTTCTTTTTAGAAAAACATGCTTTTACTGATCAAGTACTCGCCAAGATAAATCAAAAGAGTCAATAAGGTTGCGTCGTTTCATTACAGAGTTCCTATGACCACCTTCCAGCTCCATCATCAGTCCCTGGTTACCATTGAAAGGCAAACTACTCGCCAAGAAATTACAAATGAACTCAAATTCGATGAGGTTGTGTCGTTTCATTGCTAAGCTTCTTTGGTCACCTTCCAGCTCCAATTCAATTCAATTCAATTCATTTATTTGTCATAGGAACACAATGTGAGCACTTAACAATGTCAAACAATACAAAAAACACTATCATATTACAATAAATTCACAATATAAGATAAAATAATTCGCAAGCGGCTGTAAAATGGCCTTGTCATGTTAAAAAACAAAAATACGATAAACATTAATATTATAATAAATAGTTAGGTACTAAATTTGCGGCTGTAAAGGGGCCTTGTCAATATAGGTAGACGTCAGAACCACATCTTTCCATGCAGACTTGTCTTCAACATAATCTCTAATTCTGTAATAAGCTTTACTAATCAAATTTTTTTTTACGACTGTTTTGAATTTTGTTTCGTTTAGGTCTAGAATTTCTTTGGGAATTTTGTTGTAAAACAATACCGAATTTCCTAGAAAAGTCTTGTTGCTCGCTTGCAGCCTAAATCTGGGGGGCACCAGTTTATGTTTGTCTCTTAGATTGCGCTCTATTATATCACTCCTTTTTGTAAAACTATGTATGTATTTGCGTGTATACATTATAACTTCGTACACGTACAAAGATGGCACTGTCATAATGCCTATCTTTTTAAAATGATTCCGTAATGATGTTCCTGCCTCCATCATGTATATCGCTCTTACAGCTCGTTTTTGTAAAATAAATATGACATCAATGTCTGCCGCTGCACCCCATACCAGTATTCCGTAGCTCATAATGTTGTGAAAATACGCGAAATATACCAGTCTAGCAGTCTCAGTATCGGAAATTTTCCTAATCTCTCGCACTGCGTATGCTGCTGAGCTTAACTTTCCACTGAGAGTTTCAATATGCGGCCCCCATTGCAACCTATCATCTATTTGCATCCCTAAGAAAACCGTTGATTTAACAGCCTCTAGTTTATTGCCCATTATTAAAACATCACTACCTGTTGGTTTTATTTGAGGTAATGAAAATTTTAGACATTTTGTTTTTGATGGATTCAGCAAAAGGTTATTGGCTGCAAACCATTTACACACTGAGTCTAAAACCTTATTTACATTACTTATATCAGAGCTGCCTCTTTTTGTTTTAAATATAAGTGAAGTATCATCAGCGAATAAAATAATTTCAACTTGATGTTGCTTTTCTAACATAAATGGTAAATCATTTGCATATACAACAAACATAAAAGGACCACCTATTGATCCTTGTGGCACTCCTATATGAGTTGGAGCCCCAGATGATAGTTTGTCATTTACAGCAACGCTTTGTTCTCTGCCAGACACAAAAGATTCGATGAAATCCAAAGCCTTATCAATAGCACCGTAAAATTTCATTTTTTCTAACAGAGTTGCATGGTGAACGCAATCGAAAGCTTTGGAAAGGTCACAAAACACACCAATAGCATCCTTTTTATCCTCCCATGCGTCTAGTATGCATGAGGTCAAGGCAGCTCCGGCATCTGTAGTTGACCTTCCCTTAGTGAATCCGTACTGGCGATTATGTAGCAAATTTTTAGAGTTAAAATGAAACATTAATTGGTCAAGCATTAACCTTTCAAAAATTTTACTTAAACATGGTAAAATGGACACAGGTCTATAATTACTTGGATCATGGTTACTACCTGATTTAAAAATCGGAATCACCTTACTTAATTTCATCGCGTCAGGGAAAACCCCCTTTTCAATACAACTATTAAAAATATTCGCCAAATCATTTGCAATGGAAGAAATAATACTACTTATGACTTTGACAGATAATCCCCACAAATCTTCCGTCTTTTTCATTTTGAGAGATTTGAAAACTTTTATGACTGCAGTTGCCGTGACAGGATGAAATTCGAAAGCCGGTCTAGGTAACTGTACATTTTCGGCTAGCAAGTTTAAAGAAGCATCTACAGAAGAATTTAGAGTACTAGTTAATTGCACAGGCATATTAGCAAAGAACTTTTGAAAAGTGTTTGCTATTTCTAGATTGTCAGTGACACGTTTATTGTCAATTTTTAATGATACAATTTTATTTTTGCTGTCCGATTTACCAATCTCATTTTTTATCATCTTCCAAGTTGTTTTTATTTTATTACTAGCGTTAGCTATTTTATCTCTTACATAAATTGCCTTAGCTTTAGCACAAACTTTTTTGAATATCTTAGAATATGTTTTAACCTTACTCGTTAACTTGTCACTTACTGCTAAATCATGTTTTTGGGCATATAAATCATAAAGAGTATTCCTGCTTTTAAAAATTCCTGGTGTGGCCCACTCTGCAAAGCATGGCTTACTGTTTATTTTAATTTCCTGTCGCTTGAAATTTTCGTTAAAACTATTACAGATTACCTGCATCAAATTGTTTAGACTCTGGTTTGGATTATTTGTATCATTAGTGAAATAATTGAGCCTTTCCTCTACAGATGATTTGAAAGTTTCCATACGATTTGCCGTAATGGGTCGAATAGTTGCTTTGTACCAATTTCGTACTTCGTACTCCATCATCAGATCAGCACCATGTCATCATAATATTGCATTGTCACGCGATTGACACATGTGTGAAAAATTTCTGCTCAATCGGTAACCGGGAAGTGGATCAAATTTAACTAGCAAGATTTCATTACGGACCGACAGACAGACCACGGGACATGTGAAACCAAATAAAAGCTTGTAAAATAGAATTAACAGGTTTTACACCAGCACAAACTTTTTTTAAATTAATAAAAGATTTGTTATATTAACATTTTTCCTCATTGTAAAATGTCTATAATATGATGAATGTTCATTTATTTAGGATAGTTTAAAAAACAAACTACGGCTACCTACTAAATAAGTAACTGAGTATAGAAATTCTTTAAAACAATTATTACACAAGAGAAGTCGTGAGCAACTCCTTACACAATCAAATAATAATTAACAAATTAATAAAACAAGAATTTAATCAGAGAAATCTGTTTCGTTTAATGGAATCTTGTACAGCGATTACAGTAAAAAACCTTCAATGCGACTGACGTAATTGTTATTTTATAATTCAAAATCAACATGAACGCAAAGCAATTCGTTTTATTTACCTGTAAGTCGATACAAGTAAAGTAGATCAAAAGAAAATAAAATAGTTTTCATGATCTGAGTACCTTGTTATATTTTTCATAGAAAAAAAACTATAGGTATTTGAGTAGCTAAAAACCAAACAATGACAACAGTCTTCTGTGTATGTATCGTATAGTTCTAATCAATATACTTACCTGTATATGTATCCCTTTTTAAATGCGTCGTTATTTTCTCAAAAGACGAGTTAGTTTTTATGTACTTACCTACTCATATTTTGAGACGCTAATTTTTACGCATATAAAATGTCCTACATTTATCTATTAAACAAGTAATGCATTAGATTATTATAGAATTGTTATAAGCTGTGGTGGTCTAGTGGTAATAGCCGTGATGGCCTAGTGTAGGAACACTCGCCTTCATTCGCGAGGACATGGGTCCCGTACCAATGAGTTCTTTGGAACTCATATGTACGGACTTTCGCACCACTACTGGCTTTTCGGAAAAAAAAACATCGTGAAGCTACCTGTATATGTCCATAGAAGATATTCAATGGCGTATCCATCAACCCTCACTAGGCCAGCATGGTGGATATGGCCCAATCACCCTTCGTGGGTAGGCTTATTCAGTCGTGTACTATCAAAAAGGCCGGTACAGTTAAGTGAGCTTCGGTCGCCCGGCATCGATATGGGTCCACGATTTACTTATAATTGTGGATAGAACCTGTGCAAGATTAGCTCAGGACAGAGGCATATGACAAAGTAAGGGGGAGGTTTATACCCAGAAGCGGAATAAAGAAGGCTGTATGTAGGTGATTATGATGAAACGATAAATATATAATCCTGAAGTGATTTAATCTAAAAATCTTTTTTAGTTATTTTTCTCATCTCGGATCTGTTGATTGAAGAGTCATCGGCAGACTCAAGAGTCATCGGAGACTGTCCTTACGGAGGCTGCTTCCATCGTGTCCAGAGAAACACAAACCGTACCACAAACCAGGATTCAAAAAGCCGACGCTCACACTCAAATAAATCTGAAATAGATTCTTCAAGAAGACGTGACTGCTGGGCTGTCAGATGCGTTTATTATAAATAAAGTAGTTAAGGCTTTAACGAAAATAAAACTAATAGATGGGCCTCAGTCGTTACAGACGTATAACAAAATGTGAGGTGAATCTATTCACAAATATTTTTTAAAATTTTAAATATTTCGACCTTCTCGGTCATCAGTACTTTGTGTTATGTGCGCCGTAAACTGCCATTCCAACTTGCCGATCCGCTGGGCTATGTCGGTTACCTTGGTTCTTCTGAACACTGTTCAACTGTTCACAATTTACATAGTAATAAAAAGCCTTAATTCATTTCATTTCATTTATTCATTCTTCCATACAGTACAAGATGTTAATAACAAAGTTTAGGTACAAAGTTCAGTATGGACCCTATCGGGCACTGCATATTCGAGTGAGAGTGTTCACCTTTGTCAATAATATAGGTTACAAAACATTGAATTTAACACGACTATAAAATATAAAAAAAATCAGAATAAAAATCACTCACTTTCGACTCAAAATCTTAACAATATCAGATTAATTTAAATTCACAAATAACATTACATAAACATTAAACGATAACAACAAACAATTACAATTTGCATGTCCAGAGAAAATAATCAAAATAGTTAAATAATTAAAAATATAATAATCTTAATGTCAATAAGAAATACATAATAAATGTCAATGATAATATAAGAATAATTTTACACAACATAATTATAATTTATCCGTCAAAAATTCGTCAATTGTATAATATGCTTTACAGATTAGGAATTATTTCAATTTTTAATAAACGTTATGTCATTTTCATTTTTTAATTCTAGTGGCAATTTGTTATTTTGTTATATTCATGGGCATTCATAAGTACATAAACCCTAAAAAACACTTATTTTTTTAAAAGTCGTGTAACACACATTTAAATATACCCGAATAACATTATTTTTGAGCTCTCTGGCCAAAAGGTACAAAATCCTAAAACGCGGAAAATAGGTACTTCATTTACATTTTCTCAATTTACACGTCATATGATTTCGTTAAAAGTTACAGACAAAGCCCAGCGGTTTAAAAAGTTGAAGTCACAGTGAACAAGGCATTTAGGACGCAAGTCTGATGACTAATCAGTTTGAAAAGTTCTCTAATCGTGACATTCGTGACCATGTATCATATGTACCTACCGGCAAGCACAGCGTCGAGAGTACCCATAAGGTGGACAGATTGCTTCATTTAAACCCGCAGGCTTGCGTCTAACGCAATCCTGTCCAATCCTGTCTAATCAGTCCAATTTGAGTTCCACATGATATTTCTCTTGACAACGGACATTTTCTAGTATGTTTAACATTTCACTCATCATCATCACGACTATCTTTTGGAGTTTTGCCAAATTTATAGCTAATAAATGCTACATAACTTGTTGACAGGAAAAACAACCATAGGTGTTTGAATATTATTAAATTTGATGTTATTATTTAGCATCAACATAAATTGCCATGGACCTGATACCAACTTGATCCAAAATGCATACATAAACAGCAACAGGGGTACTGCTTCACCACAGCACTATCAATTTAGTAATACACTATACGACCCGCCCCGGCTTCGCACAGGTGTATTATACATTTAAACCTTCCTCTTGAATCACTCTATCCATTTAAAAAAACCACATCAAAATCCGTTGCGTAGTTTTAAAGATTTAAGCATACAGAGACAAACAGACAAAAAATAGCGACTTTATTTTATACTTTGTAAGGATAATCTGCCAACTAAGAGTCGGACTCACGCACGAAGATTCCGTACTGTATGGGAGGGAGCCCCCCTCAAATATTTATTTTATTTTAATTTCATTGATATTAATAATGGTACCATTATTAATATCAAGCGAAAAACGGCAAAAAAATCAGGTTTGTTGTATGGGAGCCACCCTAAAATATTATTTTTATTCTATTTTTAGAATTTTAGCTTTCTAGCTATAACGGTTCTTGAGATACAGCCTGGTGACATACAGACAGACGGACAGCGGAGTCTTAGTAATAGAGTCCCGTTTTTACCCTTTGGGTACCCTAAAAACTATGACTTACTATGACATGTGGATGCGTGTTACTGATTGTATCCTTTCTAATTTAAGAATTAACCAAGCGCTAAATTGAGACAATCCAAAATAATCGGCCAAGTGCGAGTCGGACTCGCGCACGAAGGTTTCCATACCGTATGAGAGCCTCATTCTTCTTGCCATTATTAATAGCGAGCAAAAAAACTACTAAAAACACGTTTGTTGTATAGGAGCCCCCCTTAAATATTTATTTAATTCTGTTTTTAGTATTTGTTGTTATAGCGACAACAGAAATACATCATCTGTGAAAATTTCAGCTGCCTAGCTATCATGGTTCATGGGAAACATCCCGGTGACAGACAGACAGACGGACATCGAAGTCTTAGTAATAGGGTCCCGTTTACTGTACTCGACTCAGATTAATTATCTAGGTACCGTCGAAAGCTTTTAGTTACCTAAGTACATACTGTGTGTATTATACCCTATCCACAGATTAATGATAGTAAACAATTACTATATTTTTCAACAATTACTATAAGTTTACTATAATTAATGTATATGCCCTATCAAAAATTAGTTCGGATATAAGTATAATGAATTGTTATTTTTAAAAAATAATTAAATTTAATCTCTATCGTCATCAATTTATGATTTAAAATTAAGTGTGTGTTCATTTAACTTAACTAATTAAAACCACTAACATTTTTCCTTCGCATGTTTCTCCAGGCATTCACTAACAATGCTACTTCTATTTTCGAAAACTCGTTAAAAATTCTTTCCTCCCAGCAAAAGCCAACATTTGCATTCAAACTTCCATAGTAAAAAGGCTTTCACCAATGAAAAAGCGGGAGCGAGGGGTCAGATGTGAAAAATCACTGACAAACCACACAGAAATCATTCAAGTTAACGGTTACAACGATCTGCACTTCGCCGGTCGTGACCTGTGACTCGGCCATTTTTTCCCGCGTGACAGCCAGGCCTCCGCAAAAAACAAACACGAGTGCGGCGCAGCTGACAAGCGGGAGCCCGGATTGGGTATCTGTGTTCTCTAGGAAAAATGCTTTTTGTAGCGAGCGATTACGCGTAGACATTGTTAAGATTTTTAACCGACTTCAATAAAGAAGGGTTTTCAAATCGACTGGATATTTTTTGTATGTTACGCGATTACACCGACAATTATAAACTGATTTTGATGATTATTTTCTTGTGTTTGGTACGTTATACTTCAGAAAAGGTTTAAATAAAATTTTATTGAAATCGGGAGAGTCATTTTTGAACAATCACCAATAGTGTGAAAATTACTACATCGATCCGTGCGAACTATTCGAATTCCATTCACGGTTGAAGTCAGTTATGCCATTTTTGGCGAAAAAATATTTTACTCATGTATGCTACATTATGATAAAATTACCTTTTAATATAAGTTTAATTTAATTTATGTAGATATGAGTGGTTTCAGATATGGAAGATTACCAAAAAACGCAAAGGCGCTAAGTCTTCTAAAGCGAAGCAAAGGTCTTAGCTATCGGAAAATATATCATGTTTTCCATTCCCAAGACAACAAAATGAACAGCTGTTCAACACAAAAACATGCATCATTTAGGATTTTTTAATGTCAAAAATTATTCTACCTATTATTGTACTTAGGTTAAAATATTCAATCCTTAGTATCATTATGAGGACAGCACAAAATATGCTTTCTATCTTAAAAAATCTTTATGACAAACAGTTATTAAGATGTGTACCTACCATGTCAACGTCAATGTGGAATCACAGTAAATAAAATAGTTTTATTAACTTGAATAAGTCTGCACTTGAACAACAACTCATCTGATGGTATAGCTACGTTGCGGTCAAAGATGAAGCACGCAGACTATGATATCTATTCACTATAACCTTGAAACGCTTTAGATTTATATCTCTCAGGAAACAGGAAAGCCGTAGAAAGGAACAGTTTCATATTTTCTATTGTTTTGGAGCACGCTTTCCCCATGGGCCCCTAAAAGTAGCCAAGCACAAGCACACCGCGCTCCACTGATATTGAAAACGATGCGACTACAAGCATTTTTGTAATTGTGCCCGTCGCAGCCTCTCGTTTCTGCGCAGAAATTGCACTTTTAATAAATTCACGGTTTTTGGAGCAACGTACAGTCCTCATTTCACGGTAGTAATTTGAAAACTGTCAGGTATGTTGTCGGGTAATTTAACGAAACTTGGAGCTTAAATTAACATCAAATATCGTTGAACACAGTAACGATGTTTGAGTTACTTTTGCTATTTTGAGTTTGAGAAAGTAATTTGCGTTGAAATGTTTTGTAGGTATGTGAGTGAAAAGATTAAAAAGATGTTTTTTACAGTTTTGCGAAAAAAATTGCAAAGCAAAAAGATTGCACGGCCTTGTTATACGCAAGCCGCATGTAATTCGTTTTATGTTGTACATTTTACCGACATATTTCCAGAAAACTTACATAAATAATCTAGAACTTGTTACATAATTTTCTTGTAGTAATTAGTGGCATGACATTAAGTTACTTTACTCTATCAATATAATTTAATCAATCAGCTGTTTCATTGAATAGATTTTCAGAGTTATTAACACAATCGTCTTTAGTTGGGCGCAAAGTTCTTAAAAACTGTCAAACAAACTAGAACAGAATTTTTATTCGAAAATACGCAGCAAAAAAAAATCTACGCTTCCGTTCCACTAAAAAAACACATTGCAAAAAAAATTCTACGCTTCCGTTCCACTAAAAAAAAACACATTCAACAGCATCTCTCTAAAGAAAACACCTACATGCAGAACAGAAAAATAGCTCTCCATTGTTTAAACTAAAACAACACGCTCCGCGCTGTTGGCAAACATAGTTCATTCTCTGGCTCTACTTTAACCAAATTGTAAATAAACTCGACAACTAGAGGCGTAACTGCCAATCCAGTCCATCCCAAGTGCCACATATCGCACAAAACATGGCGAAGTCAGAGGGAGACACTTAATTAACTTTAAAGCTAGGTACAAACTTCCTCCTCGGCAACGGACGAGGCTCTCGTCACAGTATACTTAATGCAGTAGCTTGATTGTTAATTGGATAATTGTCGTTTCCCCAAGGCCCCAAAGTCTCCACCCCAAATGGCACAAACATGTAACCACTGTGAAGGTTAGAATATTTGCGCCGTTTGAGGGATTCCGCCATAGTAGCTGCGCCACTCGCTCTTTGTGACGTCTCTGAAAATGGGACAGCGCCAATGAGTCTACACAAGTAGCATCCTAACCTAAAGGCCGTCCCAACTTCCAGGGAATGAGAGTCATACCGACGGGTTTTTTGCCATCATCGCGCATTAAACCGTTGGGTTCAAACATGTAACCACTGTGAAGGTTAGAATATTTGCGCCGTTTGAGGGATTCCGCCATAGTAGCTGCGCCACTCGCTCTTTGTGACGTCTCTGAAAATGGGACAGCGCCAATGAGTCTACACAAGTAGCATCCTAACCTAAAGGCCGTCCCAACTTCCAGGGAATGAGAGTCATACCGACGGGTTTTTTGCCATCATCGCGCATTAAACCGTTGGGTTCTAATAGAGCTGCGATGTTGGCGCTACTGAAAACCCGACGGATAATATCATTCAGAGCACCGTGGCGAGCTACATGGCCAGCACTCCTGCTACAGGAAGGCCATGGTGACCGAGACCATCCACTTTCTCAGAGCATACGCATCGGTGCGGAACGACTCAATGAGCACCAATACGTAGCGATATTGCTATTCGGAAAGTGTTGTTTTCTTACAGTGAATGTGTTAGATAACAACATTGATTAGGTGATGTTATAAGTAGACACTGTCGTACTAAAAACACAGTTGAGAAATTATTTTTTTGAGTTCGTTATAAAGTTATTTTTAGTTTAGGTTTCGTTGAGCTGCAGGCATCCGGAGGGGTCAACGGGTGGCAGATGGTGGAATGGAAATCAGATGTGGTGGTTAGCTGTGAATATTCATTAAGCAGTCATTGCAACAACAAACAGCAGCAGCATTCATTGCAACAGCAACAGCAATAAGCAGTTATTGCAACAGCAAACAGCAACAGCATTGCAGCAGTCAATGCAACAGCAAACTTATCTTTTTCATTCGCTATTCAGATGACATCGCAGCGCTAGCAGAAAGCCAAGAACAGCTTAAAAAACTTATGATAATTATAGACCAAGCCTTTAGATAAAAAGAGCTCAAAATTAATGTGAAAAAAAAAACAAAACAATGACCATAACAAGGGAGACCACACCAGATAAACCAATCAAACTAAACAATAACACAAAGAACAGATTGAATCGTTGTAATATATAAGAAGCACCATCACTAACGACGCTTAATGCACCACAGATATACTCGTAAAAGTACGAATATTAATAGCCAAACAAGCATTCAACAACAAAAATACCTTTTCAAATCAAAAATCTCAAAACACATTAGAAATAAATTGATAAAAACCTACATATGGAAAACATACATTACACTATATGCAAATGTAACGTAGACGCTAACACAGAAAGATAGAGAAAGACTTGAGGCATTCGAGATGTGGTGTTGGAGAAGGATGGAAAAGATCAGCTGTACAGAAAAGAAAACAAACCAAGAAGTGCTAGACATTGTCAAGGAAAAAAAGGAAGCTTATATCAGTAATCGAAAACAAAAGAGGAAAGACGTTTGGTCACCTTGTACGACATGACAATCTAATGAAAACCATATTAGAAGGAAAGAGAAGAAGGGGATGACCACGCAGAACATTACAAGAACAAATTAAAGAAAAAGTAGATGTCGTATCGTACAGGGATTTTGAAACATGGAAGTATCTCCACCGATAAGAGCCTTGCTCTTAAATTATGATGATGATGACTTACTGAATAATTTTCCCTATGACTAGGCTCTGCCACACATAGCGTTATTTGGTGAGGCACGCCCGACTAAGAGGTCAAATGCTGAACTTAGCCTCTTTCGCAAAGTGTATTGCGAAGTTCACTCTATAACTTCTTCGCTCTTACCGTCACAAAGTATGAATGGCTGTATTCATAGCGATGTTTTTTTGCCTTCTTTATTCGGGGAGAGAGCCCAATGTTGCGTGTCAAGTACCCGAAGTTAGGTCCATATTGTTATGTTCTTTATTTGATACGTGTCGCCTCTCTTTATGCATGACAATACTTTTGTGTATTTATTGTGTCTGCTTGGAGTTTGCCTATCAGATGACGGCAAGCTTTTTGGAATAAAATTAGAATGATATAAGGGCTACAAAAAGTTATGCGAGACATGAAAACTGATTTCAATATTGATGGAATTTAGTAGTATCGAAGGTATAAGTAGGTTTATCGTACGCGCACTTACCTGTTCTTCAGGTACGTGTGCAACCACATTTCAAATGCTTAATGAATATAAGTACATATAAAATTGGCCAAGTGCGAGTTGGATTCGCGCACGAAGGGTTCCGTACCCTATAGGAACCCCCTTAGCTCCATTTCAAGCTTGTACCTGTCGCGGTTATTAATATGGAGCAAAAACGGCAAAAAACTACGTTGGTTGTAAAGGACCCCCTCTTAAATATTTACTTTGTTCTGTTTTAGGGTTCCGTACCCAAAGGGAACTTAAGGGGGGCTCCCATACAACAAACCTGATTTTTTAGATGTTTTTCGCTCTATATTAATAATGTTAACAGGTAGATGCTTGAAATTTTCATACAATATTTAATTTTATATTCACATTAATAATATATAATAAAATTAAAATAAAATAAATATTTAAGGGGGGCTCCCATACAGTACGGAACCCTCCGTGTGCGAGTCCGGCTCGTACTTGGTCGATTATTAGTATTTGTTGTTATAGCGGCAACAGAAATACATCATCTGTGAAAATTTCAGCTGCCTAGCTCTCACGATTCATGACATACAGCCTGGTAACAGACAGACAGATGGACAGACGGACGAACAGCGGAGTCTTAGTAATAGGGTCCCGTTTTTAACCTTTGGGGACGGAACCCTAAAAAATAACAAAACGAAAAAGGAAGAATAAATCAATAACAAAAATATTTTTGAGACATGCTTAGAGTCCGTAACTACTGCTTCGTGGCTAAGTAAGTAAAAGAGTTTTAAATGTTAAATTTTCGAAAAAATAAAACGAATTTACTCTTTCAGTATATACTATAGCATGCTATCTCGAGTACTAACCATGAAATCGATAAAGGGATTCCAACACGAAAAGTGTAGAAACATCTGTATACTTGTTCCAGATTCGCAATTACAAAATGACGTGATAGAAATTAAAATTAAATAAAACATATTATGAAACGATTCTAATTAATTTCAGTTAACGACACCAAACCGCGATGTAATAAATACTTGGAAGCGTGTTAATTAACCTTTTAATTAAAAGGATATAATTATAACAGTTTTAACACGCTCGCGACTGATGATCACTATGTGTGTGAAAATTTACTGTGTGCCATGGAGACTCTATACAGGAAAACTATGTCCATATTATCTACCTATATACAAATTGTCCGTCAATATAAGCTTGATTGTCTTAGCATTGCTAATTCTAAAAAAAGAGCCAATAATGTAAAGAAATAAACCAATTGTAGGCCCCGGTTGTTTCAACCGTTTAGCCATGTCAGAGGCCTTCAGGCGGCCTAAAAACTCTGACACCAGGGCTAGCCACCCGGCCTATACGAACTTACTTACTTAACCAAGACCGAAAAATTTCCGCTCCGTTACGGTTCTCAGAGGTGCATCTCATTATTGGTAAATTAATGTTACAATGTATTCGTGCATATTTTTGGAAATTTTGAAAACACTTAAATCTGCGATATTTAAAAATATTTTTTGTACTTTTCATACCACTGAACACTTTTTCAACGTGTCTTTGGACCCCCTTGGATCCCTTGGAAGATAGTTTTACTGTACTTTCCATTATTCAAACCTCGAAATCGGATTCAAACTTTGAAAATGTCTTTGTGGTGCTTTTGATTTTGCAAATGATGTTGATTTGACGTACTGCCTTTATGTTTAATTGTTTCTTTTTCGATTTAGGTGGGAAATATATCCTGAAACATTTTATCCTTGAGATATTGTAATTATGGTAATAAATGAATGAGTCAAGAACTCCCTTGTCAAACAAGCATCCGCATATTCCGCTCTATTTAAACTTATCTCCTCTGTCTACGATTCAAACGCTAAAAAAGTTAAAAAAAATCAGCCAAATGCGAGTCGGACGCGCGCACGAAGGGTTTCGTACCTTCTGAGATGATTCATCTTGCCGTTTTTAATAGCGAGCAAAAAAACTCCTAAAAATCACGTTTGTTGTATGGGAGCCCCCCTTAAATATCTATTTAATTCTGTTTTAGTAGTTGTTGTTATAGCGGCAACAGAAATACATCATCTGTGAAAATTTCAGCTGTCTAGCTATCATGGTTCTTGAGATACAGCCGGACAGACGGACATCGAAGTCTTATTAATAAGGTCCCGTTTTTACCCTTTGGGTACGGAACCCAAAAAAAAATTAGTTATTGAAAGGTATACTCGTAGAAAATTAGCTGTTTGTTCATAAACCCAATTAATTTAAACTTGATTAATATTGGTCCTTTGTGAAACAAGTTAATTGCGATATTTAATTAACTTTAGTTATTTGAAACTGTTTTAAAGGCTTTGAATAAGAATGAATTCAAACACAAGGTTTTAGTTACCATGCAATTATTAAAATAGAATCATCATCATTGCGAATGCAAAATGGAAAAAAATACTTGTTTATAAATTAATATGTATTTATTTATTTATTTTATTTATTGAAAATAAACATAAAGAGTAGATAGATATTCAGAGATATTTAATACAACACCAGAACACAGAATTAGTAAATTAGCTTACCAACTTCAAGTTTTAGTTATATTAAAGTGAACAAAAGTTTTGAAACTTAATGTTTTCCTCTCAATTTTTTCGATTACTGAAAGTTGTTCATTAAAATTAATAATAAGCTTTTTACCATTCACGATTTTAGATTAAAGTTTTAATCCTTTCTCTGAAATTCTACGAGTTGACGTATAAATAAGAAAAAAGTTTATTTAGATACATAACTTGGTTCGGAGCTTGTCTCGAGGCACCCTTATTATCGTTACCATTTCACAACCATTTACAGAAAATTTCCAAGCTTATCTGCTTACCCGTACAGGCGTACAATGTTAATCTCCCAACGTTCAATAACGATAAAATCTCCGCAGAATCCGGCAAAATTTAGAACATGGCAATAAATAGAAAATTGCTCGTGTATTTCTTTCACGCATAATCGAATCACTTGCGAGTTACTACGCGTAGACACGGGGGTGCACATTTTCCTTATTCCATTTATTCTGAGATTCCAGCTGGGTTCTGATATCCTTCATGATATTGATATCTTTTGAAACGTGAGCTTAGGAGGTGTTCCTCAAAAGGCGTGGATTTTGTTCTTAGCGTGGTTGAACTAGTCGGGAGTTTTAAATATGGTAAGATATTTTATACATAGGTCCTACATAATGTACTCGTATTTAGTAACTTGGTATACAAAAATTGAGCAAGCGTTGGAATGTGGGTTTCTTGTTTTTTTTTTAGTTCTCGCTGTTAAAAGCCGCTGGTTGAAACTGTAATAATATTAAACCATCTAAAATTATTACGCCAAATTACTTACACTTTTTTAAAATAAAATAAGTGAAATCTTTATTTTTCTCCTCTTTCCTCCTTTTAAAACCTAAGTAACATGTATGTAGCCATACCCATATCAACTTCATTACTTACTCTGTTTTGCTGATATTATATAATTTTTTTAACAATAAAGTAAATTGTGTATGTCAGAATGCCGCAAAAAATCAACCAGATCTTACAGGAACCTAAATATGATTGATATTTGTGAAGAATTTATGGAATAAGCACGTGTATAGTATTTGACTTTCAGGTAACACATTTACGTTGCCTCCTTTCGGATCGCATAGCTTACAATCTGTACTAATTAGGCACCTATTAAAGAATCTGCCATCGTCCTTGAACGTGGCCCAACCTTCAAAATACACCCTTTCATCAATGTCTGAAACATTAATCTTTAATCAGAGCCCTTACCTTTGACACCGTCTCGAAAGCTTCAGGCAAAATCCTAAGACTGGCATTCAAAGCAGGTAATCTTAGGCCTTAATCTTGAAACTGAGGGTCATATTTTGGGATTGAATTTGAACCCCAAAACTTAAGAGCGGATTAGAAATTATTTTGTTGAGTTTTTACTTCGTATTTTGTTGGGCTGGAACTCTATTCGAATGCCTTTTCTCACATCATTTTTTACTTTATCTGTCAACTATCTATATTACTCGTATGTGGCTAATTTAGCTAAGGTAGCTAAACTCAAAAACTGCATAATTTTTTGATTTAATTCACGCACCTATTTTTTCAGGTACCTAAAGTGCGTATTGTCAGTCAGTCTTGGAATGAACCACTTCTCAACATGGTTCTTTTGACATTACCGGAATAGTTAATTTATGCCATCTGAATGGCTAGCAGAAATTAAAATAATTTCTTAATATTTCAGGTCACTCCCATTTTTTATTAAATCTCTCAGATGGTATTCCGCAATTCTTTCCTGTCCTAAGCGACATGTTATCGACATAGTCATCGGATGATGACTCTTATGAGATCTCGTGTATCGCAGTGTTACTCACATGTGCTCACGCTAATAGCCGCGCACACGGTCACATACATCACGCACACACGCACACACACACACAAGCACAACCACGACCGCGCATGTTCAATTGATTGTTCAAATGGTTTCTGTCATACTAAGTTTTAAATTATGTACTATGTATTTACTAATTTTATAAATTATGTAAAATTCTTTGCTGGAGGTGGGTGTTGCTATCTACGACACAGTCTTCCTGACTACTGCGAGTAGCATCGTTTCTTTTGTTTATGTAACCTTGTGTTGTTGTACGAAATTAATAATTTTGAATTAACTCAACTCTGCTTCTACGACAACAAAGTGCGGCATCTAAGACGTTTCTCTTCTACCTTGCCTGTGACCATACGTTTCTATATAGATACCAATCATAATATGTCAAATAACTCGGACCGCCCTAACGCAAAAGTTGCAAAAAAACTGACTGCAAGTTCAAATATATCATAGTTATGACGTAGTGATAAATAATCACCCTTTTTACGCTAACTAGTTTGGGTACTCCGCCGTACACGACTCTGCTCTTCCCATAATGCCCATTTCCATGCCATTCCGGGAAGTTCACGCTCACTGAGCTGCAACATTCGTTTAAAAAGTTAAAAGCTTTATGTCAGCGCTTTACCTACTAATGGTGACAGTGGTTTGTCAGATTGTTATCCGGGGTGTAGTAGAAGTAACAGAGTATGGCACACCTGAATTGTGATACACATCTGACTGTAAACTAAAGAGTCGTTTGCTATTTCAGTTATCATGACGTCATGTTGATAATTAACAAATGACTGTCAAAAGGCAATAAGGAGGTTTACTTACTTACCTTGCTTTTTCTGCCTTGAATCGGGCATAAATTTTAGTTTATAAGAAAGTCGGGGAAAGACGGTTCCAAAGAATAATTTCTAAAGTCAGTTTCATAGAAGAAGTAAATATTAGTCGGAATATAATAGTTAAATTAGTTAAAAGCTGACTTTTTGACGTGTGAAATTAGAGTCCTTACTTGTGAACGTTTCATTCAGGCGTTGTAGCTATCACGATTCATGAGATACAGCCTGGTGACAGACGGAAAGATGGACAGACGGACGGACAGTGGAGTCTTAGTAATAGGGTCCCGTTTTTACCCATTGGGTACGGAACCCTAAAAATGAAGTCATAATTATGTTATGACTTCGTTATGTATTATGTCTTTCTAGTAATTTTAAACACAAATATTTTTTAATTGCCGTTACATTTTTGGTCATTCTAAGGTCGTAAAACGTCCTAATTTACCCATGTATAAAGCTGCAACCGGTATGTTGATAAGTTGGCCTTTAAATCTAGCATCGAACACCAGTCAAACTAAACTTATCTTATACATACCTACATACAGTACAAGTTTAGCATTATTTATAGTTTTAACTGGTTCTATCATTTTTATGTTATCTCAATTAAAATTAGAGCTCTAGAATAAAATCTTCTATCGTTAAAGAGCAGTAAGATATTCAAAGAACCATAGAAAGTTAAGGCTCAGACTCCAGCTAATAAAGCAAAGATTTGCGTAGCTAGGCGGAGCATTGTTGTTAGTAAAACTCTGGTTTCCTAAGATATCTAAACTGTGTGGTACCAGCCTTTTTTAATAGTCCACTGCAGGACGTAGGCCTACTCACGAAGGATGGATTGGGCCATTTCCACCACGCTGGCTCAGTCCGGGTTGGTGGATTCACCAACGCCATCGAATTCATTCTACGGATGTATGCCGGTTGCCTCACGATGTTTTCCTTCACCGAAAAGCCAGTGCGCGGTGGTGTAAAATTCCTTACATAACTTCGAAGGAATTCATTGGTACGGGATTTGAACCCACGACCTCACGATTGCAAGGCAAGTGTCATTACCACCAGACCACCACGACTCACATAAATTACAAAAACTACAAATTGTCTTACACAAGGATATCAGTGCCGTCATAAAACAGTCGTAATATTACAAACGTCAAAGTTTTTTCTCACCCTACGTTCTAGTGACGTCATTCACTGCCGTATAATTACAGCTACTTATAGACAGACACCACTATCCTAAGAAAGCAGAGCTTCAGAGCTGAATAAATAATCAGCCAAGCACGAGTCGGACTCGCGCACGGAGGGTTCCGTACTGTATGGGAGTCCCCCTTAAATATTTATTTTATTTTATTTTTAGTGTTTGTTGTTATAGCGGCAACAGAAATAAATCATCTGTGAAAATTTCAGTTGCCTAGCTATCATGGTTCATGAGATATAGCCGGGTGACAGACAGGCAGACAGACAGACAGACGGACATCGAAGTCTTAGTAATAGGGTCCCGTTTTTCCCTTTGGGTACGGAACCCTAAAAACTTTGCTCGGTCACGATTGCGTTTTGTTTTTTGCCAAATAAATATTATTTATCTAGTGGACTTACAGATTTCAACGGTCTCCTCATATCTTTATTTTTCTTCCTTTGCTTTGGTAGAGTGTGGGCCTAAGATTCCTCCGACGTGGGAATGGGCCGCAGAAGCACCAGCGCAGGTGAAAATTGCATCGTATCTAAAACCGGCAGGGTGGGAAGTTTAGCTGGCAATTGCGGATTCCGTGCACCCTTATGTGCATTGAGATGTCACGGCTGCTGGATTTCCTCGGACCAAAGCAGGAATCAACTCCAATATTTATTGCCAGATAAATCTGCACGCTGGTGATGTACTAACGACTAGCATGTACATATTTGACTGACCAGACGAGCTATCTATTTGCCTGAGAGTTAAGCTTTACGCATGACCATGGCATGTCTCATCCATAACAATTTTGAGCTTTACAATACATGACCAAAACCCTGGGAAGCACAGCTCTTTGCGCGTAATTCAAGATATCAAATTATCTCAAGCCTCATGTTGCCCAGAAATTTAGCTTCAATCCAAAAACTCTGTAATGTCAGCACACTGCAGTTTGGCGAATGAACATTTGAACAAGTGTGGAACTTCACCAGGTGGGCTCTGTAAAATATACCTATGACTAAAAAAGTCGTCTATATAGTAATTATCTTCTCTTAAGCTCAAATTCACAGCCTTGATTGGAGTCCTAGGATTCCAATAGCTGATGGTGACCTCATGCACAAATAGATTCCAGAGCTGGAGCCATTCCAACGGTCCGGTTTATTGCGACATAAATCCTTATCTGGGAGCTTTGCTTTTTGTTCGTCTGCCTGCTATCTGGGAAAGATTAGAAACCGTTATTCAGGAGTGTAAATATTTTTATGGATTTTGATAAGGACATAGCGGAGAGTGGGTAGGTATTCTATCGCGTAGTAAAGCCAGAAGGAGTAATAAGCTAGTCACAACACAGCCTGATATCTCTAGTCATTTTTAGGGTTCCGTACCCAAAGGGTAAAAACCTACTATTACCCTATTACTAAGACTCCGCTGGCGGTCCGGTCAGGTTGCCTGGAAGAGATCGCTTTAAGCGATAAGGCCGCCGATTGTCGCACTATTATAATTATATTGTACTCTTTTATTGTAATATTTTCGTTTGTGTGAACAATAAAGCGTTTCTATTCTATTCTATTATATTCCGTCTGTCTGTCTGTCTGTCTGTCACGAGGCTGTATCTCATGAACCGTGATAGCTAGGTAGCTGAAATTTTCACAGATGATCTATTTCTGTTGTCGCTATAACAACAAAACTAAAAACATAATACAATAAATATTTAAGGGGGGATCCCATATTATAGGTAGACGCTTGAAATGGGGCTAAGGGGGTTTCCATAGGGTACGGAACCCTTCGTGCGCGAGTCCAACTCGCACTTGGCCAATTATTATTCTAGAAAGATACTATCGCAGCTTTCTTTTAAAACATTAAGATATTATCTACGTAACATAAGACAAAGTCGCTTTATCTGTGTACATATTCGCTTAGAATTGGAAACTATTACGTACATTCTAATACGGTTGTCTATAAGAACTAAAACAGTATTTTTGACAATAGCAACGAAGTGTATATTTCTTGTCATACTTGGTCTCATAGCTAAATTGACAATTAATACCAATGTATAAAACATACAGCTATTACAACGCGGATTAAAACAATTCGCTAGTGACAGAAGATATTACTTACAAAAAAAATGAGTTATAATACAAAAATTATTTCAAACCTCTCTTCTGAGAAATGCCAAAAATAATTCATTTATAATATATTAACATTAGGTAAGTTTGTAGATACATTCCGGAATAACGTTGTTAATTATTAAAAGTTCAATTCCCGCCACGAGTATATTCCTGACTAAATTTTTAATATAATACCTCTGTACTTATATGATTTAGCGAAATATTAATTATCTTTTAAGTTTTTACTATCTATCCGTGTTATTTATTTTATTTAGGTACATTATTATTAAGATTATTACATGAAATACTGTGGTGGTATTAATAATGTTCACGTATTGTTTAGTATGTACACTGTTAGATACAACTATAATTTAAATTATACCATATATCTAAATTAAAATTTGTGAAACCACGCTAGTTTCCACATTAAAATTGATACCAAAAGTTATTAGACGATCGATAAATACGAGTAATGTTTTGAGTTAGATGATTGAGATGACGATAAAGATAAACATTCTATAAATAAATAAAATAAAACAAAATAGCCTTTATTTCCCAAACACGTTTTGAAATTCATAACAAATTTAAATCTTAAATTTTTTTAATGTTAAAATATTTTATTTGGGCACCCAAAGAAGGATGCAGCGAATGGACCTGTCGTTTTTTTTTTTTTGCATGTAGGTAGAAAACAAAACATCATTTATAATAATGATATGTGCTTCAAAAATTTAGTGATTTTTTGCTGTTTTCATATCACTAGTTAAAATTAATATTAGACCACCAGAAAAATTACAATGATTTTTTATTGTTTTTACATTATAGATTACATACATAAGAAGTGGCGGTATGACCTTAAAGGCTTTAGCCTGTCCAAAAATGGGCACATTATTTAAAAAAATCACTATTTCATTACTGTTGCTGTCAAAAAAAAGGAAATGTCAAATTCAGTCGATCAGATGATGTATTCAGTATTGCCAGATTTCGTTTTCGGTATTCCGACTTAGCAATTTTTTGGAGGGGTTGATATAATTATTTTCTTTTTCAACAGTTGGTACATGCTCCTTCCTTAACTCGTTTTAAGTGTTTCAACTAGTAATTTTACGAACTGAGGTGTCTTTTTACATATTTTATAGAAACATACATTTTTGTATACTAAAAGATTATCAAAAAGAAAGAATACTTATATTTTTAGGTTTCACTCACTTTACTACTAACAAAAAGCTGCAGTTGAAATTATCCGAGATATTCCTGATTATTTTGATATTACTCGTAATAATCCTTAAAGGTGCTATTCGAATCTCGGCAGCAGGCTACAGCTACAAACAGCACTTGCAGCAGCTGCACGAAGCCGGCTGTGGCTGCACAACTGAGGGGTTAATCCAGGTTTACACGTAAATTGAAACTACAGCTGTTTCGGTATGGCCCTATACATTTTTGTACAGCGCCCCTAGCAGAAACGAGGAAGAACTAACCAAAATCTATGGAGCCACACGCGAACGCGAAAGTTTGAGTAAACTTCGCAAAGCCTGGACTACGAGTAAGGGCTCTGGTTATCTATGTAGTAGTATGAATTTCTGCAAAAAAGATTCCGATTGCGGCTCCGGCAGCACGTGCTACCGAACCTCAGCTGCGAGTGTTGTTCACCTGTTTAGACAAGTCCGACGTGCTGCCTGTCGCAGCACGTGTAGCCAACCTCGGAATCACTCTCGACTGCGGAAGCAGGCAGTGGCTGCATTTCAGATGTGTGTTACCTGCAATCGCGACCTGTATCCGCAGGCTGCGGCCGAAGTTCGAATAGCAGCAAGTTGTGGTTCCTATACTATTGCTAATGAAGTGGATGAATACCGAAATTCATTATCATTCATTTTTTCGTAGTACCAGTGGTCGTAGTTACCATTTAGCGCTTCTGGCGCGTTTTTGACGTGCTGATAGCGAATTTTTGCCAAAAGGAGTTGGCAGCACAGCTATGGTCTATAATTCTATAAATCAAAGTAGGTACATATAGCTTGAAAATTGTTTTCGGTTTTTCTTATTTTAACTTCATTTTAAACAAACTTGTACATATCAGAACAGTTTTAGAAGCGTCATAAATTACTCTGGTGAAGATAACATTTTTATAAATGAGCTTGGGAGAAACTGAGTGTATTCGTACACAACAGGTATTCGTATGTATGAGCTGTCGACATCCTTCTTTAGTAAAAGGCCTCTTCCATACTGTTCATTCTATAGGTACTATAGGTATTTCAAAAATAACCTCACATTTTCAATATTATTCTTCTCCATTAAAATACATATCTTATCTAAAATACGAATATTAAATTAATCCATTACCCAAATTCAGTGAAATAGCATTAAAATTATCACATTGTCTCTAACGAGGTGCGACAATAAAACAGCCTGAGTGCTTGTAAGGTTTTTATGAGAGAGATTTACATGAGTCGTTAATAAGAATAATAAAGTTTAATATTAAAATTATCTACGTTCGCATTGAAAACGAGCTTCTGAAAAGCCTGTTTAAGCTCTCAATAAGGTGTTTATTTTATGAGAGCTGAAGCCGCTTTATATTAAAAATAATAGAGCTTGCCCGAGGTTGATAAAACTGGCTTATTTTTATTCATAGAAATGGTATGGTTTTAGACAAGGTCGACTTTGCTTGTAGTTAAATTAGATTAAAAGGAAAAAAAATAAATTCCGTAGTGGTTTCATGATAGTAGCTCCCGCCTAACAATTGTTAAGACGTGGGTTCATATGGTACCGTATCCATAAGGTCTGTAAAACGGTACGGAATTTCACACCACTGACCTTTCGGTGACGGAAAACATCGTGAACTGGGACAGCGTGGTGGATAGGCTCTGTCGTCCTTTCGCCCCGCAAGCTGTTCGGCCCGCGGGGCGAATCGCCGATGACTCTTTTTGAACAGGGCCCAATCATCTTTCGTGGATTCGCATGATGCGAATCCACAGAATCAACAAGGGTTCAGCAGTGAACTGCGAAGAACCCGGTACAGTATCATCCATCCATGCATCAGCAATAGGACGTCCACTTCTGGACATAGGCTTCCTTTATGGATATCATACTATAAAATAAAACTAATTTGAAGGGCTTGCATCAAGCGGGATCTTGCGGTCTTGATGAGATCATCCGTCCACCTCGTGGGTGTACGTCCTACGCTGCGCTTGCCGGTACAGTATAGTAGATATTCACTAATTACCATCCACTCTAGTTTTTTAAACATTGGGACAGCGAAAAATGGATTATATGCATTTATATCTTCAATCAAGTATCTATTAAATGCATAGATTACATGATGAAATGTCCTGATTTTTCCAAAACTGTAATTTTTTTCTTTAGTCTTCAATACTTTGCTTTATGTCACGTCATACTTTGTAAATCAGGTGAGCTATGTCGATAAAGTTGATCAAATAACAGCACACATTTTCTTCCACTGAATTCACAAAATTAAGTTTATGCATAAAATAGACTTAGTACTGCTAAAAATATTTGCACACCCGCTCCTCAAAAAATAATTTATACAAGTCTTTGATTTTAACAAAATTAAGCCGGTCTTTATATTGAATATGATAGCACCGTAATAATGTCATGTAGTTTTTGAACAAATTCGCATTCAATAACATCCGAGTATTTTTCAGATTTATATATTTTACAATTGGTATGTATATCTAGAGATAGAATATTGTATTTCATAGAAAAACGATAAGTACCTATTTTTAACTAAGTCATGACGTCGCAGACGTCGGTGATGATTTCAGGATCTTATTAAGTATTAGGTATATTACAAGTTTTTCATAGTAATTAGTACGTACAAGTCTCGCTGAATTAGACCTTGTTACATGGTAATACTACATATATAACACAACAAATAAAAAAGCTGAAATCTATGGTAACTACATGTTTTTTTTTCTGGGAAGGAATCGTAGCAATTGTCACCCCCCGGTGACTTCTCATTTGTCCCTTCTAGTCAGCTTTCAAAGGGGACAGTCAACGAACGGTGACAACCGGGGCGACAATTCCCAGCTGTCCCCCGGGGGACAGGGATAAAGGGGACTACTGGGAACAACTAATATATAGATGCATGCAAATTCCTCCTCATCTTATAATTTTCAATCATTATTGAAAGTACTCTTTGTTTGAGTTAAAATTTATTAAGATAATTTATTTTCGTTATGAACACAAGCTTTTTTCTTAATATTTCATACTAGGAGACTAATCGCGCACTCAAATTACTACGAGACTATGATCGATGCAACTCAGTCGAAACTTCGGCGTCGGGATTTATTTATCTCGTAATTTGAGTGCGCGATTAGTCCCGTAGTATATAATAATAATGTGTTCAAATCGCAAAGGTTAAAAAACCACAAAAGCTTTTTTTTTTCATTATTTCTCCTTCACAAAAATATATTAGAACATTATTCTCAAGCCAATTTGACTTAAAATAAATTTAGCGTCCCAGCTAATACCTACACCTACACCTTCGGTTCATCGAGGTGTGGCAATAAAATTAAACCTTAAGTAATAACTTCGCCCATTTATCCCAAGTATTGGATACCTATTAGATTTCTAACTATCACAATAAAATGCGATTATCTGACGTGTGCAGGTAATGGGGGAGTCGTTTAAGCAAACGACTCTCATTTTAAAAGTTTTATTCGACAGTTTAAAAATCTTTTTCAAATCATCTCGCGTTTAACTGTCTAAGGATATTTCAGTTTTTTAGTAAAGCAATATTGCAACGTACTGTGAATAATTATTTTTTGCATAAAATAGCATGACCGACTTCAACCATGTACAGAATTCGCGAATATTTTCACATTATTGTTGATTTATCAAAAATGGCTCAGCCGATTTCGATAAAATTCAAATGGGACCAACTTCAAAGTAAACACTTTTCAATGTAAATGAATTATCGAAATCGGATGACTGTGGAAAAAGTTATGCGTGGTTATACTTTAAAAAATATAAACGCGTCGAATTGAGTACCTCCTCCGTTTCGTCGGTCAAAAAAATATAAATCATCAAATGATGATTTAGGTACAGTTTTTTTGCAACGCGTTTTTTTGTTTAATTCAAAATTCAAATCGCATTACATTTGTCTGTTTTAATATTGTCCATATTGATTACGCCGTTCTGGAACGGGCTTGTCTCTTTTTTCGATCACTATGAAAGAGATATAATTTTTTTTAGTTAACTTTACATTTAACATTGACATTATTATTTTTTCAGATTTATATAATTATGATTTTCTTTTGTTTGTAAATTTGACGTACCTAATGTAACATACGTAGTTATAAGGTCAATAAAAAATTCTAATTCTAATTCTAACTATTTTCTGTGATAATGTCATTTCTCTGAATTCTACTAGCTGACTTGGCAAACGGTTATTTGCAATACAAAAAAAATTGACACCCTTATTACGTAGTAAGCAGTACTCTAAGCGTGCTAAAGGTAACTTACAACCTATTCTCAGACCTACCAAAAAAATCAAAAGAATCGCCTCGAAACGAATAGCCGTTTCGAAAGAATTAAAAAGCAAACACTGTGGCACGATATTATTAAAACAGTTCTAAGTTATGTGAATTTAAGTTCAATCTGTATAGATACATACCTCTATTAGGTATATTATAATGAACGTTTTGCAAAAGTATCGGAAAGAATATGTAAAACTATTTTTTACTTTTTTCTTGGAAACTTATACTCGGAAAAGATTGTTTAGGACGCAAGTTAAGAGTTCGCTAACTTTTCAAGAAAGCTTAGTGTTGGTCTATTTGTTTTTTTTTTTTTCGTAGTTATCAGTTTCTCATCTTTAGTCTCATACCTAATTTATAATACGTGTCATTTTTATACTTACAAGTGCGACCTAAGTATCTACTAACAATCGAAAATACGTGTATGTCCATTCAGTAGCAGCCTATACTACTAAAAAGATATACACGTACATATAGTACATATTATGTACTGCATAGTGGGTCAATACAAGCTGATGATGATGATGTCTGTGTAGTCAAACTTGCAAATGTGGCAACCAGCCATTCTCACTAACACATTATAAAGGCAGTATACAGAACCCCAGAAAATGGCAGAACCAAATTCAATCGTTGGTGCCAACTTAAACCGGGTGAAAAATAACATAGGTGAGCGACTATTATTTCAAGTGTGTGACTAATTGTCAGGTTTGAGTTAAACATAAGAGCAGCGTTTTATGAGCTGCAGTAATAATATTGCTTCATACGGTTTCCTGCCTTTTCGAGGAAAATTGTTTTGCTAATTTTCACTTGCCAACCAACGTTTATTACAACCAACCTATATTTATCTTTGACCACCAACAATTAGCAAATTTTATTTGACAACGTTTCATTTGGTAGAACTATTGTTCATTATAATGACCAGAAACTTTTGGAACATTTATCATTTGTTAAATCATTCACTAGGTCAAACAACTATTAAAAAACGCTTCTTCGAATATCGTCACAATAAAGATTAGATGTGAAACAAAAAGTAGGTTAGGTATGACAAGCAACGCACCAGCCGAGCGAGCGAAACAAGCATGCCCCGGCAGCGGCCGGCGAAGTGCCAGAAGCAAACTGTTCTTGTAGATTTAGGTGTGAAACAACAAGTAATCATCATTATTATCAGCAATAGAACGTGCCACTGTTCATAGACTTCCCGTATAGATTTCCAATAAGACCGATTGGAAGCGAAACGGCATCCAACGTGACCCTGCAGTCACAATGAAACAAGTGAAACACTTAGTATCTCAAATATTTAATGTTAAGTCACTGATGTAGTCATTTGTTTTCGCTCGCTTCTTGTCGCTCTTCTTGTTCAGTATTTCCGTATGCCATTTGTAATGTTTTTGATACCTTTAATTCGAATTAATTTTTGCTTAGTTCAAATTAACAGACACTCGAATCGAAAAACCACTTAACCGACTTCGATAAAATAGAAATGAAACCTAATGTATTATATTATCAACCAAACAAAAAAGTATCATCAAAATCAATGCATGATTGGCGGAATGATCCCGTAAGATAATATTATGTACATACAATTATAAATTATAAAATATAAGAACAGTCAAATTGAGAACCTACTATTATAAAACCGGTTGAAAAGACACTAACCGTCTTACCACAAAACAGTACACTAAACAGGGTTTAATTTTTTTTTAATTTTTTTGTGGTAAAACGGTGTATTTATACCGACTTCCAATAACAAGGAGGTACTATGTTCACCTGTATGTAGTTTTTTAGGGTTCCGTACGCAAAGGGAAAAACGGGAACCTATTACTAAGACTTCGATGTCCGTCTGTCCGTCTGTCTGTCTGTCACCGGGCTGTATCTCATTAACCATGATAGCTAGGTAGCTGAAATTTTCACAAATGATGTATTTCTGTTGCCGCTACAACAACAAATCATAAAAAGAGAATAAAATAAATATTTAAGGGGGGCTCCCATACAACAAACCTAAATTTTTAGACGTTTTTCGCTCTATATTAATTATGGTAACAGGAAGATGCTTGAAATTTTAACAGAATGTTTAATTTTATATTCACTTCAATAATAAATATTAAATTAAATAAATATTTAAGGGAGGCTCCCATACAGTACGGAACCCTCCGTGCGCGAGTCCGGCTCGTACTTGGCCGATTATTTTGTGTATGTTCATCGATATTTTCGCCAATCGTTAACAGATTCCAAAAAAAAACATTTTAATTTTGAAAGGGTACTTCCGAGGTGGTGAGAGGTCCCATTTAAATTTTATCGAAATTAGCTGAACCGTTATTGATAAATCAACAATAATGTACATGGATGTCGTATCAATTCGTGCAAAGGCAATCTATTCGATAGTGGTGCCATTTTTTTGCGAAAAATAATAATCTTTATTACCACTCGACTAATGCCACTTTCACTGGAAATTTCAATTCACTGGAAAGCCGTGGTGGCCTAGAGGTAGTAACATCCGCCTTACACTTGAGGTCGTGGGTTCAAATCCTAATCCTGTACCACTGATTTCTTTGGAATTCATGTACGGAATTTCACACCACTGGCTTTTCGGTGAAGGAAAACATCGTGAGGCAACCTGCATACGTCCGCAGAAGAAATTTGATGGCGTTTGTGAATCTAACAACCCGCACTGGGCCAGCGTGGTGGATATGACCCAAATCACCCTTCGTGGGTAGGCCTACGTTCTGCAGTGGACTATTAAAAAAGGCTGCTACAGTACTCGGCTAATCAATGGGCTAAAACATTGTAGAGGTGTCTCGTCTAAACGGCAGTAATTCAGGGTTAGTGTCGCATTATCGTTAGCATAATCAGGGAAACAGCTGTGTTCTTGGACCCATTTTTATCTAAGTGGCGAAGGAAAATTTAAAGGATACTAAAGAAAGTGTTTTGTTGAACGTACTTAGTAAGTGCTTTTTTAAGATGGCTTATTTTTTATACCTTTTTACTGGCGTGCTAAACATAGACTTATCGTACCTACGAAGGGCAATTGGACCATACCCACAGCGCTAGCCTAGTACGAGATTGTAGACTCGCATACGTCATTAAATTCCTACTACGCACGTATGAAGGTACCTACCTGCTATAATATACTAACGCTTCATATTAACTCTCACAATTTCCTTAAATGGCCCCAACAAATTTCGACTATAATGTAACTTAGAATTACGTCGATGTGTAGTAGGTACAGTTTACTCATATCTATTAATGTAGAGTTTTTTTGAAATTTTGTGAACATAACAATCAAACCTTGACTTCTCGAGACTAAAAGTTAATTTCGTGATTTTGAAATGAGTCGATAATTTGTGTGAATTCAGTGGTATTGGGATTTTATCTTGCTCACGCCTATTAACTTAGGTGATATGAGCGAGTAGGACAAAGTAAACCATCGCCATCATGTTCAGTCAATAAGGACTATATGAAGTCTCTTCAGTAAAAAATGCATGTTGAACTTTAGCATGAAAAGACGTAGCAAGTAATTTATGAACTTTGTACTTTGTGGAGTTTGCAAATTATTCTTAGAAATGAACAGGAAGTTTCGAACCAAATAATGCTGTTTGACAGACGATGTTTGATGTACAGAGTGAGTACTGTTTACTTATACAGCTATTTTAAATTTTGGTACCAATTTACAGAAATTTTGCATGCATATTTTTTTTAGAAAAGTGATCTCTTATTATGAGCTTCATTATATTATCTTTATATTAATTGTTTTATGAAGAATAGGTTATAAATATTCAAACAACACCAAAAAACCTTGTAAATGTTTATGGTAGTGTTAAAAACTACACAACCTTCAATAAGTATTTCTAAAGATATTTAAGCTTTCGCTATCAGAGATTATGTGATGTAAGTAACAGTAGTCAACCTTTTTAGAACATCTTATCCGGTAATATTAAAAGTGCCTAATTTATTATTGTTATTTTATTAAACCTAAAAAATCCTTACGATCCCGCACTTATCTCTCAAAAAAGTTCACTAACAAATGCGGCTCATCAATCTTAATTTCAAACTTTTCCCTCGGCATGTACTTAACTTAACTCTTACATCAAATTAACTTCTCAATCTAAAATTAATGGAATTTTAACATTTCATTCGTAAAAAGTACGAAAACAGGAAATGAGAAGTTAAAGTGAGCCGTAATGGATTTCTTTTCATTGAATTCGCTAACAGAAAACTAGAACTTGGACTCGGATGGAAGAAAAAAACTTGTTTATCAAACTTTGACTTGGTTCAGTCAAACGGCGATCATTGAGGTCTTCGCTCAAAGAACTAATGCACTTAATTACTAATAATACTTTTCAAATAGTATTTGAAGGTTGTTGATTTGTGCTCCAGTTTCCTTTGACTTTTCGACGTATAGGTTAGTATGCTAATAAGCATACCAAATTACTAAACTAAAATGTATAATAAGTCGGAATAGGTATTATTTTTACAGCACATTACAAACATAATAGTAGGGTATAGTATAGTATGTATACTCGAACTGCGCACACAAATTTAATAATAATATAATGCAAAAAAAAATTACTAATATAGAGAGCCTTTTTACTGTGATTTTTTATGTTATACATAAAATAGGTACCTACCTCAATATTGTGATATCGTTATCGGTAACATGAAAACATTTAGTTAACATTTCGGTCTGGAAAAATATATGTGAAAAAATTGGAAAAAATGTAGAGCTGGTCATCCATAAACCTCTAGTTGTCTACAGCGCAAAAACCGCGGCCACCGTTTAGGAATCTTATTTGGTATGTGATTACTATTAAATAGACCATTATTTTTGCCTCAGGACTGGACAACTTTAACTGGAGTTTATTTCGAATTCCTTTACTAAGTGAGTGAAGCCAAAAATACAGGTAGGTACAGGTCGCGGCATATAAGTCTAGCGCTGAGCGAAGTTTGGAGGGGGTGGCTGCGAATGAGTTTAGTATAGCGGTCAACACGCGCAGCCATCTCCTCCACAGTACCATCAGCGCTAGACTGATGTGCCACTACTTGTACAGGTGCATTTTATTCGATAATCGTTCAGTACACAAAATATACGCACGGAACAAAAATACCCTGTAGATATATCTTCCCGAAAGTCTTTCGTTTTTGAAAAACTTCAGGTTTATAAGCCATTAACTTTATTTTTATCTGTATAAAACTTATTAGTTTAACTTAAATGTTACGCACTCGGCTGTAAAAAGTCCTTTTGTATAGCTGATTTAAAGAAGATGGTATTTTTAAGTCTCCGTTTCCAAAAGTTTTAACTAGACAAGTCGTTAACTTTATTTCGCTAAAATAATTACTTATTTACTGCAGAGTCTCTTAGCTAAACTTTCAGTTCAAGTTTTGTAGTCTTCTTAATTCTTTTGGAAGGTTCCGTACAGTTAGTATAGCTCTTTAAAAGTAAGACGCTACATTTGTGTTTTAATTTTATTGTTAACAAACTTATATTAAACTATGCAGTACTTACTCCTGAAACAAACCTCTTTTCATTTTAGGAAGGGTTAGACGCACGGAGATATTATATTACGCTGTAGTCCAACACGTAATGCAAAAGCCTGTTTTACTTGGTTTTTCTTGATTTAATCTCTGATTTTTAGCTATTTATGACTGTGATAAAAATAGGTGCAAAGTGAGACATCGTTATATTGTGTTTTAGTTTCTACGTACCACAGATGAGAAAAAAAACTTAACCAGTTCATCTGTTCTGTGCTTCTTACTCTGTTTCACAGTTTATTATGATGTAGCTTTTGCAAACTGATGTTGTACTCATCTTTACAAAAAAACAAACGAACCCGAAACTGTGCGCAAAGTGCGTAAAATGTTTATGTTTAATGAGTTCCGTTTTATTTTTATTCTTTAAGATCTTTGAGTATTATTTGAATGCAAATGTAGTCCGTTTGTGCCGTTTCATGGATTTATTTGCGTCTATACTAAGAGCTTTAGAAATACGTAAAATAAGCAAGGTTCACCGCTAGCAGATTACGTTTAATGCGGCTATAAGCAAAAGTTAGGCGTCCCTAAGAAGAAACAAAGAGTAATGTACGCTTTAAGGTGTAATGGCACAGTAGATGCTTTCTAATGACGTCAGTACTCTACCTTGAATTTTATTCATAAAACCAGATGATTGTAAAAGATATGAGTGGCGCTCATAGCGTAATAAGACCAAGTTCGGCAATGCAATGCAGTTTTCGAGTGAGCACTGGTGACATACACGAAGGCGTGTCTCTGATGACATTTAACAATTGGGGGTCCTATAATCCTATCTCAAACTAAGAAGATAATATATAGATTTCCTTACTATTGAGCCACATCAGAAGCCTTAAGGTGGTTCAAAAAATCTGACTCCGAGGCAAGTCATCCGGTTTATAAAAGCCTACTTTTTTATAGAGTCATGACGGAGTGTAACGTTATCGAGAACTAATAAAAATGTTAGATTAAAACAATGGAATTGACGAAAATCGTTTTCAGGTATTGAGTTAGAGTGACTTAGTTTTCTACCAGCCACAGAAGCTGAATTTGTTAAATCAAGAGCTGTCATTGGTCGATGAGTAGGCCGCAGCCGCACTCAGGCCACAGCAGCCTGGGTGCGTTATCGCGATACATGATAATGATTGTGAGAGCTTTATTCAACTTACCACTTTGTAGTTTTCTCATTTTTATTTATTTCTGACTCGTTATTACCTTCATGCGCAGTCACGTATATCGGTTTTATCTAAAATCTGTAAACCCTGCTAGAAACTCATGAACTGTAGTACAGCGTGTAATGGCGTACGCCACTCCGCTCTATGCTGTAATGACTCCATTTTCGCTATAAATGAAAACAAGTGGCTTAACCGAGACACTGCCTAATGACATTATTAATATAGTCGGAGCTAGCGGGTAATCTCTCAGAGGTGCTTACACCGGTAAAAGTGCTCTTGTTACACGTGGGTCTTAAGGAAACTGTAAAAGCATGGTAGAAGGAAAATATCAAAGCGCCAGGCTTAGGGTAAATAAGCTCTTGGGAACATTTTACTGTGCGTTAGATGCTCACAATAAAATTTTTCTTTTTACCTGCCTATATGCATATACCGTCGGTCGGAATAATTACCGGAACATTATATATTATCTCAAAATATGTCATTTTTGGAAATGTTCCGGTAATTATTCCGACCTGCGATGTGTAGAGGTACATTCATACACATCCTCGTGTTGTCAGGTAACAAAACTGATTTCTTTTCGGTACCTTAAAACAGCCGCATAGTGCACACGAAACAAAGTCACTATTTAGATAAATAACTCGTTTAAAATACAAAACTCATGTCTATTCTTGTAAATAACACGATGTCAATAAGGATTAATATACATAATAAACTAATAATACGAGTAAATAAACCTTTTTAAAATTACATAAAACGTTCACAAACATATACCTACATCCAAAATCACCAAAACTATAATTTCATTAAAGGGTTGGAGAATATAATAATTATAAATATTGTGTCGTCATCTAAAAAACTGAACGTTACGCAAATATGTGTTTATGTCAAGCCAAAAACAGCAAATAAGTACAGTAAATAGATATCACTTTTATCTGCAATCGACACACACACACACACATCTTATTGACACAAAACATCACCTCCTTTCCAATTCTTGTGGCGCCTCGCCAAGCTTGTCTCGCAACTTTTTACAGAATTTAATTAAAATTTCCATTTCGCGTTGCCCCAGCCAAGGCATCGAATCTGGACGATTAGAGGCGTTCGATTTACATCTGATTAAGGCATTCAAGTGGAAATGTTATGGAGCCGTAGGGCTTAGATGTAATGGTATTGTTACTGTGATGAATATTCAGATGGGAGTGCCTCGAGCTTCAAAATTCAGACACTGCAATGCGTTCGTCAGCTTGAGAACCGTTTTAGGGCGTGTACAGATCTTTGTGCCACGCCGTGAATATAACAGATATTTAGGAATATGTGTTTAGACGCGCTGCTCGACTGCAAGGCTGTATTTCACATGCTGTATAGGCCGAATCAAACGATTTGTGACATTAACTATAAGCTGCGGAAAACCCAATCATTAAGCTATTAAATTTCTAGTTCCATGCTGAATAGAACTATTGTTGAAAATTATTAACAGTAGTTCCATCATGGAACTGTTAATGGTACTAGTGGCGACGAACGATTAATTTTGAGCTTCCGTCAGAATTGGGTTATCCGCAGCTTACCTATAAGTAACATCACAGCCGCCAAGAAGTTTGATTTGACCTATAATAACAAAAAAAACATGCATTCGCGCGAATTGTGTGCTAGCTATGGCGAACGTTTTGGGGGTGGTGCCCACGAGCCACGCCAGACGGTTGCAGTGATATGAAGCAGTGGTGGAATGTGAGTTATAAGATTATTTATCTACACTAATGTTGTAACATTCTACTTATGTTTCCAATATTTGACTTATAATGACTACTGTTATAGCACAGACAACAAAACACTCAATTTAAGCAATTTCAAATGATGTTATAATATCCACATCGATATCGTAAAATCTCATTATAACATCGATAAAACGCGACCAATTAACCTGGCGAGCCTTTTGTCAAAATCCTCATACAAGTTGTATACAATTTTGATATTAGGCTGGCTTTTGAAAACAGTTGGGTTATACGTGAAAACTTCGTCGAAACTACTAAACTTACATACACAAAACTCTTTGGTAAGATCTTGTGCCAATGAAATAAAAAAATAACAACAGCGCGCGGTCGCTCCTGATTGGCCCTGCGCACGCAGCTGCACTCTCATTGGTTAGATTTTAATGGCGGCAAGTTACGCCTATACAAAATGGTTGCAACTTTCAATCATAACCACCATTGATTAGGCAACTCTTTTAGTTAGCGGTTAACCCGGCGCCGTTGTCGTGAAAATAATTACGCGGACTGTGACGCCAGGTCATACGGCATTTTTTAGAATTTTACATAACGGTTATAAGCTATTTTTATTATTCATGTACTGGTTTTGTGTTATTATTAACAAGACAAAATAGTAAAAAAAATATCCTATTTATCAATTTTAATATTTTTTTTACGAACACGTGGAAAATTTGCCTCGAAAACACAACTTCAGTAATTACTTAAAATTTCATAAAGAAAACATACTTTATTATTAATAAAAAGTCTTGTTCACCAATAAAGAGATCAAGTGCAATCACAAACTACAATTATGCCTATAAAATTGGTTTTCAGCTTCCTTATACTTAGCTACAGACTTGCTGCAATTTTACAGTTGATTAATTAAAGCCGGTTCCAGGCCTAACGTTTTACTTATTTGCATCTCCTTTGAGGACTAAATCGAGGTCAGAGACCTTGAAAACAGGTGTCATCGATGATATGTGGAATATCTGCAATATTGGGCAAGTCGCTTGATATGGAATACATTAGGATACGGCGAATCGAAAGCTAAAGTTCGTTGAGTTGAACGTCCGAATACGGTAACAAGCAAAACCAGATTTTTTGAGAACACTAAATCGTTAATTGCCATAACGTTAACTTAGAGGTATACCGGTCTATATATTAGAAAAACGATGTCACTAGTTCAAATATAACATTAGACATTCAACATTCAGAATTTCAAATTCAAAAAGTATTTATTTACGAAAGCACATCAAGTTTTCGGAGGCTCTAGCTGCCAAACTGGGTGTTGGGAACCCGTGTTTTGGAAACTAAATAGTTCCTAATCAAGAAACAATATCTTGTTGTGTACATATTTATCTAGGTTTTTGCTTTTATTTTGAACATTAGAATTAGAAAATAAGAAGAAATATGTAGTACAGATTTGACATTAAGTAAAATATTTTAAGAGATAACATAATGCATAAGGTACCTATAGTGTAATTCTTAATAACATACAAGAAAATTATGAATAAAGACAAAAAATACTAATGAAAATATGTCACGAAATACCACGCCATTGGTGTCGCTGGGTCATCTTGACCCGTTTTTGCTTGACTCACCTACAACTTTCTACACAGACTGTATTGCACTGAGTTAACAGGCAGTGTGGATGGAGGAATGCTGTATCTCCAGCTACTGGAAGGATCAAAACTACAGAGCACGTAAAATCCAAAATATGGCTATTTGAAATCACCTCGGGTCAATTTGACCCAGCGTCAACGGCGCCGAGAGACCATACGCGCTTGGCTCGCGAGCGGCACTTTTGTCATTTTTTTTTTTTTTTTTGAATGACTTATAGCTGTTGGCCACTGAGGCCTCTACAGCTTACCGGACATGGGCGAGCGCGGATGGCAGCTGAGCCCTAAGATTAGGTTATAGGGTGACTAGCGCAAGGGCACCTGAGAAGGTACGGACCTCGGCTTGGGCCGTCACCCGGCGGGGGAGATCAGACTTACCCGGGCACCCCAGAAGGGGTGTGCCCTGTGGCCCTAATGGGTTGAGCTGGTTGACTATTTGGAGAGAATCTAACCGATCTTCTGACAGATCCAGAGGGTCCTCGACCTCGCCGGCGAGGTCGGTGTGTGACTGTGTGCCTATGGTAACCGGCGCCTATACCAAAAACGGAATACTTCCTGTTGCGGGGAGCTGTCGGATCGGCCGACCCCAGCGCCGCAGATGTGACTACGGCGATGGGGTCGTCCGGGTCGCCCAAGAGGTGTTTTGGGCGACGTCTGAGGGTGGGTGTGTTTGTCGTGTCTGTCGTATAGTCTGAGGCTTGGACTACGAGTGGGTTGGGGTGGTGGGGCGCCCTATCAAAGTAGCGGCGAGAGAGGTACTTGATGTACTGAGTGATGGAGGGGAGTTCGAGATCGCAGTGCAGGTCAGAGTTTCGCATGAACCAGCTAGCTCCGACTGCTTTGCGAATGAACCTGTTCTGAATGACCTGGAGTTTGTCCAGATCAATGCGGGAGGCGTGGCCAAAGACCACGGAAGCATAGGTCATGACTGTGCGGATACACGTTTTGTAAATTGTCACCTTATTTCTAAGGGACATTTTACTACGTGAGTCAAGAAGTGGGGAGAGGCGGCCTAGGAAGAAGGCTGCTCTGTTACGGACTATCTGAATGTGTTTGGAGAAGCTGAGTCGACGGTCGAGGGTCACGCCAAGGTATTTGGTCGTGGAGGCCCAGGGAATAGGCTGGCCGTTAAGCGTGAGTTGCTTTTTCGGGTTGCCTTTGAGTATAGTGGGATGAAAGTACATGGCTGCACTTTTATCGGGGTTTACCGAGATGGCCCATTTCCTAAACCATTTACCAAGCTGGTCAAGGGCTTTTTGGACATGGGTCATCTGGAGGTTCTTTTTCCAGCCTCTGGAGTAAAGAGCAGTGTCGTCCGCGAAGAGCGCAAGCTCCACGTTGGGAGAACGGGGAATGTCGTATGTGTAGAACGAGTATAGCACAGGGGCCAATGCTGAGCCTTGAGGGACTCCAGCAGTGATAGGGCGGGGGATCGAGCGGGCAACACTTTTGTCAGACCTGCACACTCTATTTACACCCTTAGAACTACGGGATTAGGTAGGTAGGTACGTAGCAAATTTTATCCTATCATGAAAATAAATAAATTTAAGAACTTCGCTATTGCGAATACAAATTAGTTTCTTAAATTTAAATTTACTAAAATGAATTGGTTAATTAATTTTCTTAAACTTTTGTCATTACAAAACAGTTCAAGATTGAACTGTTTCGTTATGACTGAAATAATACGAAATAGTATTATGAATATTTATAGCCGTACACTGTGTCTTTCTGCTATAATTGAAAAACGTTTTCCCGCATTAAATGGTCATGCTGTACTGTACTGGCCTTTTGTAGATAGGACTACCCACGAAGAGCGATTGGGCCGTATTCGCCACGCTGAATCAGCGAAACTGAGATAATTTATTCATACTTACTCAATCGAATTTATTCTATGGACATACCTTTGTAAGTTTTCTTCCGATGTTTTTCTTTACCTACCCAAAATTCGGTGTTGTGTAAATACCAGAAATCATGAAATTTCTTGACTTATGCTATTGAAAACCAGTCAGGAACTAAACATTTACTATTTCTTACAGAGCAATTAACTAAGACCAAAGCTTTCCCCGGCTCCATCCTCTTTCCATTTTAAAAGCAGATTTTTCCGTGTAATCAAGGCTAGCCGTTCATTATGGAACCCTTTAAGCTTTCTCGGAGCATTTCAAGCACGTTTAGGTGCTTATTTTATTTCTTTAAAGGGCACCTCTTCGTTATAAATGACTTGAGTGAAAATGTTACTGACATCACCATAAACTGGGTCATGAGATACGACTTAAAACCATATACACCTATTTATGATATAAAAATAAATATGGTGTAATACCTCTGAACTATAAGCAGCAAGAAACTGACTCCATTAAAATAAACGGCCAAGTACGAGTCGGACTCGCACACGGAGGGTTCCGTACTGTATGGGAGCCCCCCTTAAACATTTTTTTTATTTTAATTTTATTGTTTATTATTAAAGTGAATATATATAACTAAATATTCTGTGACAATTTCAAGTATCTATCTGTTACAATTATAAATATCGAGCGAGCAACGGCAAAAAAATCAGGTCAGTTTGTTGTATGGGAGCTCCCCTTAACTATTAATTTTATTCTGTTTTTAGTATTTGTTGTTATAGCGGCAACAGAAATACACCATCTGTGTAAATTTCAACTTTCTAGCTATTACGGTTCATGAGATACAGCCTAGTGACAGACAGATAGACGGACAGTGGAGTCTTAGTAATAGGGTACCCTTTGGGTACGGAACCTTAAAAACTAACGAACACTGGCGACAATGCTCTTTACAGTGCTCTTTACAGTGAGCTGACCCAACCTGTCAATAATGATGATTATGAACGAAAAAGCAATTACTTAATAAATTACAAATTCCTGTTTATAATTTCGATTTTCACTAACATTAACAGTTTGAGCCGATAAAGCAAGGTGTCAAAGTTTTTAAGCCGCCTGAAGGCTTCTGAGATGACTAAACGATTAAAAGAACCGGGACCTACAATTTAACGTGTCATCCGAGCCACGGCAGCTCTCAGTTATAAATGCTACCCGCGGTCACCCACCCGAAACCTGGCCGTACTCAACATAGCTTACTATATGATCGCTAACGGACACCTAGTCAAACGACGCTATAAGCGCCGATGAAATGATATCAGATATGTTCTCTGCACTGAGCTGACCCGACATGCCAATAATGAAGATTATAAACAAAAATTGAGTATTATATCACAAAAGCTTTCTAATTTTCACGAACATTACTGTTTAAACCGATGAAATAATGCAGAGTGATTTCAGATATCATTTACTGGCTGCAATTTGTATCACGCCGCGGCTAATCACGTCGACCCAAAACAGACAGAGCCGAGCCACATTACGGTCAATCCAGTACAAATTGTCAACCGCCATAAATCAACCGATATCTAGTCAAAGGATCGAAGCAAACATACAGATACAAAGGGCAGGAGTCGATATCATTAACCATAAATTTCACTTATCTAGCACATTCGGTACAATTTGCTCGCATGCCGAGCGTTTGGATGTGTGCGTGAATACATTAGGGTGTGTGCTTGCTTTTAAGTCCGATAAAAAAGACATTTGCGGAGTGGATCGGTGGGAAATGAAGATGCAAGGGTTCTGTTAAAGCGTTGGAGTGTCGGTTTGTGGGTGTACGCTTTAATGATTGTATCAGTACCTGTTATGTAGCTCTATTGTGATTATAGACCGCCGCGCGCCGCCACCTCTAATTGATCGTAATAAACTTGATTAGATCTTTTGTATTATTAGAGCTAGATGAGCATCCTATGTTCAGCAGTGGACGGCCTACAGCTGATTTAAATCATCTGATGATAATGATATGATTGGAATATGAATCATTTTTATGGAAGATAAAATGAAAACATTACAAATAGATCATGATAGTAATGTTTTCATACTTCAAAATAATCATTGATTGTAATGCCGCTTCCAACCGGAAAGCGGGTTATTGAAAATCTATAGGGGAGGCCTAAGTCCAGCAGTAGACATTGTACGGCTGATAAATGGACGGACAAATTAGTGTACACGTATCTTATGTAACGCTGCTCTTAGCGTAGCTTGATTATTCTTCACTGATCTCGTATTTAACGATCCCTGAAGTAAAGCAATTCTTACTTTTCGGATGTACGTATTACCCATCCGAAAAGTAAGAATTCCTTTAATTGCAGCTGCCATTTACAATATCAATAAACACCGACTTTTGTAATTGTTTTTCTATGTGTTTTAGAAATATTTACGCAATAGCTACCCACCCCGAACAAAATTACGTTTCAGTGAAAAAAATTTGATGTAAAAATATCAACCACACCGACGCAAAACCATGAAAGATCAAAAAAAAGTTGGTTAAGAAAATAAAAAAACAACGTGTCAAAAAGGGTTTTTAATAAACACTAGCTTATACTATATTTATCAAGGATGCGTAGCGTCTGACCTCGGTCCTAGGAAAGGTTCTAAATCCTCCCTTCTTATAATATTTTCACAAAGTAAACTCACAAATTACGTTTACTAACTTCAAAAGCAAAGTTAGGATAAAATTTACTGTGGGACATATTTTGCTGTTGTTTTTGTCATGCTGATGTCGTTAAAATATGATCTACTTATATAATAAAGTAAGGATGCCAGTAATGAAAATGTCGTAAAGGTATACAAACATATTGCATAAACGATGACTTGTATGTAAAAATATGCATCGTGAAATGGGACATAACATGCTATTAGAAGAGGTTTCAATTAACAACAGTCAGTTATTTATTGAGACAAAACCAAAATTAAACAAGCAATATAGAAACCAATCTTTGAATGAAAATTGACGAGGACAAGCTTTCACTCAGCAGTAACACAGACGAAAAGCGAACAAAATTTTAATTTTATACCAACTATAGGCCGAATCATACAAGTCGGCGGCTGTGATGTTAGCTATAAGCTGCGCAAAACTAAATCAACGCGCAGCTTAATGTAAGCTTCAGTCAGGATTGAATATTACGCAGCTTGTAGCTAACTTTACATCCGCTGACTTGTATGATTCAGCTTATACCTACTGGTCTGAAATAATAACTGACTCTCAAAAGCTGCGATGATACGACTGAAACGTCTCTTTGTATCCCGTTTCTAACACAATGAACATGAGCTTAATCAATAGTTTCATAACGAGAAACACAAATTATAATTTATTAATCAAGATCTGGGTATCATTATTTTTAATTAAACGAATCGTTTCCGTCCCTTATCTAAACATTATCCGACTGAGCCCCACCTCGTCATTAATCACTGGCTCTGACAAAATATCCATCCATTCCGACTTCAGAGAGTTGTCATTAGGCATATTTCTCTCCTGCTAGTAGCACAAAGGTATAAATAAAATAACTGACAAATAAAATATGACTGCCTCCCCAGTGGCCCAGAGTTTGGTGAACCTGACTCCTGAGCTTAAATTCCTTTTCCACCTAGGGCAAATATTTATGTGGTGAACATAGGGGTCTGCTCTGTATCTGTATGTTAAAATCTGTTTAAAAAAAAAAGTAAATGTAGTATGTATATCAGCTTTTGGCAGCCATATGATACCACATGCTTTGCTTAGTTTAGGGTTAGAAACCGAGCTATACGACGTGTGTGTTTTATGTGTGTGTTTTAAAAATCACTGGCTCAGACCAAATATCCATCTACGAGTATTCCGACGTCAGAGAGATGTGATTAGGCATATTTCTCTACTGCGAGTAGCAATAAGGTATAAATAAAATAACTACGAAATGAATGAAGACTGGAGATGCCTTACAGAAACGTGCAGCTCAGAGTTATTATCACTTTGTGCCTTTTTATGGTAAGATATGTAGGTACTTCGTATACTTGGGAGATGCGCCAATAGCTCTGCGCTAAGTCTGTTTTCATACGGAAGGCTGCAGCGAGTTCAGAAAGGTGTTAGTTTGGCTTAATAATTGCAGTTAAAGTGCAGTAAAGACTGTTGTACCTATTTTTTTAAACTAATATTTGAAACTTCATGAGAAGATCGTCCTCGGCGTTTCGCACCACGGTGCGAATGGAGGATTTTCAAAAAGAGTCTTGCGCGGTGCGAACCGCTTGCAGGGCAGAACGCCCCACTACTCGATAAATGCAATATTTTCGGTCAAATTGCCTAACTCCTGTTCCTTTGCCTGAATAACATTCTGGAAATTACTAACAAAATTTCACAACAAACAAGCTAAGCAACAACAGTATTTTTCAAATGTTAATCATTTTGATGCGATTTTCAAATAATCAAATACTAATCAGATGTCGAACAGTGTTCAAGTTCGCGAAAACGTAGAAAAGGTTCGTAACACGTCTAAAGAAATATTTTCTATGCATTTCCTCAAGAGGTACCTAGTTCGTTTAATAAAGCAACACCTACGCGTTCATCCATCAGAAAAAAGTAAAAGCCTGAATGAAGATGTTATAAAGAACCCGACAATTTAAGACCGCCTCTCTATATATCCTCATGGTTTAAATAAAACGGACTTTGCCTTCGCACATGAAAGTACTCGTATTTCCGAATGAACAAAGGGAAAGAACTCCTATTTCTTGTCCCAACGCTTTATCTTAAAAAACCCTTTTACCGTAAAAAGTATCTTGGTTATTGTTCCTCCAAACAGATTTATATTTCCCTTCATAAGAACCCCTAACTCTCTTAGATAAATTAAAAAATAACAAGAAATATAGATACTTTTTCAGAAAATACAAAAGGCACTTTTTAATGGTTTGGGATGTAAAGAGCTTACTTTTAATTAAAGTTCAAAGAGGTTTTTTTCTTAAAAGTGACTATTTGAGCGCAAAGTAGATTTTGGACAATTAAAGTTAAGTATAATAATAATGGGTACCAGTACAAAGTGAAGGCCGAGTTAGATATTCTAAGCTTGCTGATTAGCTCAATGAATGTTTTTTTTAAATATTTTTTTAATAATCGGCCAAGTACAAGTCGGACTCGCGCACGGAGGGTTCCGTACTATATGGAAGCCCCCCTTAAATATATATTTTTTTAATTTTCAATAATAATTGAAGTGAATATAAAATTAAATATTCTGTGAAAATTTTAAGCATCTACCTGTTACCATTATTAATACGAGTATAGAGCTAAAAATTACGAAATCAGGTTTGTTGTATGGGAGCCCCCCTTAAATATTTATTTTATTTTTAGTATTTGTTGTTATAGCGGCAACAGAAATACATCATCTGTGAAAATTCCAGCTGCCTAGCTATCATGGTTCATGAGATACAGCCCAGTGACAGACAGACATACAGACGGACAGACGGACATCGAAGTCTTAGTAATAGGGTCCCGTTTTTCCCTTTGGGTACGGAACCCTAAAAACGGCATTTTAAACGGCCACAGCTGTTTCATTCGCACATTTACAAGTTTGAGTACATCGTAATTTTTCTATGGAGTACATAGACAATTTTAAGATAAGAACAAATCGAACAATACTGTCTTTGTTGTTTTCCTCTGTCAAATAAAGATATTTCAAAAAGAAAATAGTTATTTGTTATACAAGAGTGCAAAGTTGCTTTTTAACCAAGTGTTCAATTTTGATGACCGAGCAAGCGAAGGATTCTAAAATTTAAATGAAAAGTTACTCGTACGTATTGCACTCGAGTGCAAAGATTTTTTCAGTTGTGCTCTTGTGATTCCCTCGCTAACGCTCAGGATTCTAATTTTTGAATTTGAATTTGATTTTGATCTGTTTTAGCTTCGCTTGCTCAGTCATCAAAATTGAGCACGCGGTTAATAAGCAACTCTTGTATAACAAATAACTATTGTTTTTATGATAAAGAAATCCTTCTTTCAGTATTTAGAAATTCACTAGTTCTGATTTTATGTCATTTATTAACTAAAGACAAAGAATTCATTCTTACATTACATTAGAACTACTTTTTTTAGCGGCGTTGTGCAAATGTGCAAAAGCAAAAACACGTGACCTTGCTTGCTTTGATCGAAAATTCGTAAGACGGAGGGAGCAAGTTTTTACTTCTGCCGGCACTCCTGGAGTGCAGCTCGTGGTTTATTTTCTATGATAAGTACCTATTATTATCGTCGTTCTATTGTCGTTTTAACCAATATATTGTATTAAAATTTAGTGCTTGTGTTGAGTAAACTTCATTTTTGTCAAAATAAGCGCGTATTTTTGTAAAGTAAAATAAGGGTTTAAACTAACTATAGATTTTATCAATTATTGCATGTTGAAAAGCTTTAACGAGGAGTTTGAAGTATCTCTTGAAACAATAGGATGATCGAAGCTCATATACCTAAGAACATAAAAATACGCAAATTTAGTTAATTTTCACTATTTTTCTATGCATTTGGCGGCGCGCTGCGATTTTATACATATTTTTGGAACTGGCCCCGTATTGTATATGCGTTCTGGCTTTCGGCTTCGCTTTCCCTCCCGCTCGCTCTCGTGGCGCAAGTAACTAGCGCGAGCAGAAGAAAAAGCGAAGCCGAACGTCAGAACGCGTACACAATATGATCGCTGCATCAAAACTACTTTGCTAAAGTAAATTTAAATTTATGTCTGTCTTGCTTCCTGCACAGATTGAAAAACAAGCACGAGAATCATCTCACAAATAGCGCAGAAATGAGATTACAAAGGACCAAAAAAATGGAACAAGTAATTAACTTTCTTGTTTTGATTCGGTTGAAAACAAAATATAAGTAATCGGCGACCTTAGCGTCATTGTGAAAGCCATCCTTTGTCTCAAGCGAAAGCACTCGCCAGTACCTACCTAATCCTTTAACTCCATCTTATCCATTGAACCGGACAAGCGAAAACTTATATTTCTTATAACAATCTACGATATTCACTGAACTAATGCGAACGAAACAATAGAGTATTTGTTTGTTTGTATCGGGAGAACTTCTAAGCGTTTTCGAAATTGTTTTGCTTTATGAATGGCTTTTCTTTCTCTGTCGTATAGCAGCTATTTGTTTACCTCTCCAAGATTGTTTATTAACTTGCTTCTTTTTCTTTGGATTTGTCAATATTTGTATTGCTTGAGTATAGGAATAAATTGGAGGTATTAGTTATGGCTTGCGTCATTGAGTTTATGGTGTGATTTGTCTGGTGTAGAAGAGAAAGTGTGGTGATCAAACATATAAGGTAGGATTTGTTCCAGGCTTTGGCCTTAACAGATCTATGAAGTTAGTCCATGAAGTACAGAGCACTTCCAAAAATTAAATACCTGAAATTCTAAGTCCCGGATGTTTTACTGTTTAGCCAAGTCAGAGACCTTCTAGCGCCTTAATAACTCTGACATCAAGGCTAGCCACTGACATAGGCCGTTTTACGAACATAATAAAAAAGAGACTGAAAGAATAAATAGTGATAAAACAGCAGATTTTTTTATGATTTCAGGGTTGGTCTTATATAGTTATTTGACGGCTAACACTAACTTGTGAATAATGATTGAAGATAACTTTAAAAACCTGTAATCACTGAAAATAGACAGAAAAAAAAAGTCGATGCTGAAAATAGCTATTCTATTCAGATAAAATTATTTAATTTATTGCTTCACATATTAGGATTTATCTTAAAGAAATGTTCTTTTTAATACAAACATTATCAAAAATTTGCGATCGCAGGATTTGAACCTGATTGGGATTCCGGCCCAGACGCTTTAGCCAACTAAGCTAGATCGCTCAATTGCGATCCCGCCAAACTTGTGAAGTGTTTATATTATATACCAACATTCAATTCTTTCCAACGCTGTAAAAGTTGGTATAAAATATAAAAACTTCACAAGTTTGGCAGGATCGCAATTGAGCCATCTAGTAGCTTAATTGTCTATTCGGATAGTTCATTAACTTGTGAAAAAAATGTGAGAATTTTTTGTGTAAATTTAATAATAATAGTAATAATATAGTAATAATAATCTATGCAGCAAATTGTTTGCTTTGAACTATTTTCAAAAATTAATAACCCTTTGAAGCAAACGATTTGTTAAAAAGTATTACCGGTCTTTTTTGCTCTAGAAACTAGTGATTAACTTAAGTGCTGTGAATAATTTTGTATCGATTCGAAGCTAAGTTTTAGAGCGCATAAATTTATCGAAGGAGAGGCATCTGAATTTATGGTTCTCGCGTCAGCTGCCGATTCTGTGTTGCATAATTTATTAAAATTACATAGCTCGGTACTCGAAATACAGGCTAGTAGGAAATTTTGCCGAATATTATGCTGTATTTAAGCGGGAGATAGTTTGGCAGCCATTTCACTCGCGCATTCATATATTTTGAATGATGTAAAATCACTGTACACGGTTATTGGTAATCAATCAGCATCCTTTTAGGGGCTTATTCTGTACATCAAAACTATCAACTATTGATCTGCGACTTTATACAAATCTCAGAAAAGATTGTTGTTCCACAGAAAAATATTGTTCACCCTCGACAAAATGTAAGGAACAGCTGATTTTATTTTTGAGTTTTGACAAAAGTCGCAGATCAATAGTTGATAGTTTTGATGTACAGAATAAGCCCCTAAAAGGATGCTAATTGATTACCAATAACCCTGTATAACTTCGTCAATCCTTAAAGTCCACATCAAGGGGGTGAACAATGAACATTGCAAGAGCATAGAAAGTGCATACTTATTTTAATGTATTTTCAAAGTAAGTATAGGGAATCATCAGTATTACTAAGCACAAACGCAGCGAGCTCTAAAATTTTGAGACATTTCTGACAATATGGTAGTCGTAATCTGAGGCGGTATTTCTAGCATTCCGATGGAGTTTGTACTCAGAAGATTGACAAGTAATAGAAACATTGCTTAATTTGACTCAAATAAAAACTTCGTTACAGCTGTCTTATTCATATCTGGTTATACAGCATACACAAGAGTGATTTAAACAAAAAAAAAAAATTGTCTTTGTCTTGTCTTTTTGTCATTGTCTGTCGGCAAACGTCAAAATCAAAAGTTGGAATGTCAAAATGGTTAACATTTGGATCCATTTGTCTTTTGCGATATGATTGGTAATTTAAACCCTCTAGTTCCAGTAAGAAGGTTCAAATCTCTGATTATTTTAGTTTCCTACTTTTAACCTTTCTGAATATGGACAGCTGAGATGGCTCAATGCTAGCAAATGATACCTAATCATCGTTATTATGTTATAACATCATCATATTGACCAAATGTCGTCCACTACCAGACGGAAGCCTAGTAGTACTTCCAGTAGTACCGGTTGAAAGCGTTTGCTCTCAGCGTTTTCCTACGGTCTCTATTAGACAACTACTTGATTTATATCCTACGCAGCGCTTGCCGGTACTTTGTATTGGCAAGAAATTAGAAAATGCTACGGTATATATTATAGCCAATAACATTCATTAGGTATTAGTATTTCCACCATCAGTCAATAAAGAAACGGCTGATCCTGATCAGATTAGACCCTATTGCAAAAACAATTTGCACACCCTCAAGACATTCCTATGCATTACTATCACCATGATTACGCATTGTAATGTAATACTAAGATATTGGGTACTGGCAATCATAACAGTAATGGTATAATAATCAGCGATCCGCGCCAGTAATAACATTATATTAATTAGGATTACCTGGCAATAACACGGTATAATGTAGTATGATAATGTAGGCATCTCGGTACTAAGCATAAACAATAACGTTATTACCTACCTAATAGAATAGAGTAAGGAATCTTGATTTTGGTATAGAAGGTAAACAGTACCTACGGTGCTTTCCCACTAAAAAAAACTTGAGGTAAGTGACTCTCAAAGTAAACTGATTAATGTGAAAGTGATTTATTATTTTTCGCTTTCTTAAAACGTTTTTAAGTAAGTATACCTAGTTCTCCACATGACTTATTAATTTAGGTATTCTGAGTATAATTTAATTGACTTCGAAAAATAAATGTATTAAATTATTCTGTTTCTTATATTTGGTTTAGGCGTCTGAGTTTTGCTGTTCAGCAACGTACTGTCGTCGTGTCAATGGTTCAAAAATAGGTACTTTGCTAAATTATTTTCCCCCAAAGTTTGGCCACATTTTAATAATTATCAAATATACATTTTGTTTCTGTATGTTGTGTATTTTCAGTATGCAAATATAGTTCTTCTTTATTGTAATTAGTTTTTAGTATATTTCCATAATTATAATACCAACATTACCTTTTTTTTATCCAGTGGAAATCTTTTATAGATACCACCACGCCTCGTGGGCAGACGGGTGGTTATGTGGGAGTCCCGCCGACTGGACGGTATACCGCTTGATGTCGGGGCTACGGGCACGCTTCCGCACTCCTCCGCGGCACCCGACAGCGCTGGCCCGACTCGGGCCCTACCACGGAGCTTGCGCTCCCGCCAGAAAGTCATCCGTCATCCACCACCTTGGACCAACCAGCACTGGGCGTCGGACAGCACCCGTTTCCGACAGCCCTGTTCCGATGCAACGGGTCAATTAAAGTGGCCCCGCGCCTGCCACTACGGCTGCAGAGGATAGGGAGAGCGGCCATTGCGATACCGACACTCCTCTTCCCCTGCAGCCCCACCGCCTCCGCCAACACGTTGGCGGCACCCGTTAGGGCCGCTGGCAGGTAGGATAGGCAGCGGTTTCCTCACCGCCTATCCCACCCGCCGCCGCCCCCGCCTCGATGGGCTCGGCCGCGGCATTGCGACAAGCGCGACACCGCTGTCCACCTCAGTCGGCAAGCCGACCTACTGGCCAGCCTCGCACGGGCTTGTCTTGGCCCAAGACCCGGAGGGGCCGGCCCCACCTCGGGTTCCTCTTGGTTCACCAGGTTGAGGGAGACCTGGCTACTAAGCCCCCCCGCCACGACAAGGCGGGAACCCACTCGGGGGGGATACCAACATTAACTACGAGTAACTCAACTCTTATTTAGTATTTTTTCATACTTAAACGATATTACGTAAAAATATACACTAAAAAACAACATCACAGTTGCTCCTACCGATGCAAACTCGTCTCAGTACAAAAAAAAACTGTTTACCTTTCAACACAACTAAAAGAAAGGAAAATTACCCAGTGTCAAAGTTAGAAATGGGAATAGCAACATCTAACTTTAGAATCGAAACAATATCCAAACAACGAGGAACTGTTGAAGCAGACTCGTGTTTTAAATTCTTTGAACTTTTTCCGTGTGTTTTCTTCAAACTTTTGCATGGGTGATTTGATTAGTATCACGAGTAACGAGAACTCTAAAGGTACCTAATTAAAACAAATAAGTTCTGGATTAAGATTAGGCAGTTCATCTTATTAATAAAATACTTGTGTCACAATGTGTGATAACCTTGGTAACGGCTTGTTGTTGAGGCTTAACCAATTTTTATGATTTTATTGTTTACTAACGATCCGCCCCAGCTTCGCACGGATGCAATGTGCATCATTACATTAGGTACATTAGACACCTCTAAAATTATCAGAGTTCCTCTACTATATGATGCATGTGTTATACATATAAACCTTCTTCTTAAATCACTTTCTATGTATTAAAAAAAGGACATTAGAATCCGTTGCGTAGTTTTTAAAGATCTAAGCATTAAAAGGACAGACAGACAGCCGGGTAGCGTTTTTGTTTTATACTATCATAAACTAAGAGTAGCTTAGTTTATGATACTATTTAGTGTTAGTGATATTAGGTAGGTCTGAGACTATTTCCTAGTTCCTAGGCTATTTTTTATGACTCTATCTAGGTGATATCGGTGGCTTTCTCCATGTTTTATTATAATGTATTAGAATATTTGCTGTATCAGCTAATACCATTATAGGTACATAAAATACCATATATCTACATAAAAGTTTACTTGAAGTTTTAACTTTAAATTTAAGTCATATAAAAATGTATCAGTTGTGATCTATACGAGAAGATTTTTGTTTCGTTGATAGACATTGCGCTTTCTTGAGGTCCTCCTACCAAGTTTCTAACTTCTATTGGTAGTCTCCTATGGTTTTTGTAGTGTTAGTTAAATTGATAGCATTTCTGAATAATAACATTACCGTACAATATTTTAAATTCATTAAAATAATTAATTGTAAGAAAACTAATGCAGATTTATCGCTTTTGATGTCAATTGCTCAAAATAGCTGGACGCCTACTAAATTTCATGCGTCCCTGTGTTTTTCGCCATACATATTTTTACTAATTTACCAGTTACTTAACAACAAACAAAAACACCATAACTTGTGTTAAAGCTGAAAGCTATAAAAAGATAGGTAATATTTACGAAACATCGTAAATAACTCGCCGCTCATAAAATCTGTAAGAATACATTACTCTAATGCGTATAAAACCAATTTACGCCGTGAAAATGGATTTTTATCACTGAAGTGTGTATCCGAATGTAGTTATACAAAAAAATTACAGTAAATAAACAATTTTCCAAAGCATAAATCGTGTGTAACAACAAGAAAACTGCAAATTTATGCAGATTTTATATAGCGGCGTGTCGCTCGCTCCCGACCGATGTCCCGATAGCTGCTATGTATTTATGTAAATACCTCACATTATGTATATTAAACCGAGATTTTTCCATTACATGTGGGTGTATAAAGTGCCTTTGTATCCTTTGAACAAACTGCCAACACTGTCGTTGTCGAGTCTGGATGTTACTTAAGTACCTACAAGGTCTTTGATGTTTCTAGACATTGGTGTTGATAGTTTTTTTTTTCATTTGTTTGGCTCCTTGTTTCTAATGCTACCTTTTATAATGATTTTACTGTAAACGGCTAAATTAAGCATTACATTTTCGTAATAATTATTTTATATATTATCTTTTTCAGCTTTGTGATAGATTATTTTAACGAAATTTAAAATAACTGGAGGATGAATTACTTCTTATTTATTTTTATGTTTTCTAAATATCTTATTTCTTTATTTATTCATAATTATATTGTACATAATGTAGTTTAGTTTGTAAATAGTTGTAAATATTTATTATTTTTGCAATGTTATTTAAGTTTGTCAAACTAGAATATGATCGAGCTTCGCTTGGTATAAAATTATATTACATACTCGTAACGTATTGTACGTATCACACTTTCCCGATTTTTATTTTATTTTTTTAAACTAGAATTGCTCAATTAAAGGTAGATATATAATATACCATTAGAATGCTTGCTTTAGTAACATATCCTTGATAATTAATTGTATACCTAAATACCTAAGTACAAAAATTAGAAAAATATTTCAATTCAAGTAATCAAGGATAAAATCTTTGACTAAACTATTTAATCGATTGCTTTCTTACCACTTTGTTGTATGTTAATTACTATTCAAGTAGATACGAGAATCTTGCCTAGAATAAACACGCTTGGCATGGAATGCACCTACAATTCCTCCTATATACATAGGTGTCGTAACATTTCATGCAGTGCTAATGTAGGTACTGTGAATGAGTTAGTGTGCCGCGTAGCATACTTGAGGTCACTCAAAAGCTTAAATAGACTTAGTACCTTGTCTATGTTATTTAGTACACGGTGGAAAACATTACTAGAATATATAAAACATTGCGACGAAACTTGCATGCGTCTGTAGAAAATTAAATCTTAAATCTCACAAACTTATGAATTAATTATTATTGTTAGACATTCGATTAAATGATTAAAAATATGTATATAGAAATAAACACAATAAGATAACAAATCCCGTACCATGCCTTTTCGATAGGTGTGTGAATCCACCTTCCCACAGTGGGTCATCACTACAAAGTATAAAACAAAGTCGCTTCCCGCTGTCTGTCTGTCCCTATGTATGCTTATATCTTTAAAACTACGCAACGGATTTTTATGCGGTTTTTTTCAAATAGATACAGTGATTCAAGAGACAGGTTTATATTATGTATAATACACCTGTGCAAAGCCGGGGCGGGTCGCTAGTCGTGGATGTAATAGTAGATAGATCGTATAGTGGATATGGCATATGGCCCAATCGCTCTTTGTAGTTAGACCTATGTTTAGTAGTGGGCATGAGTACTACCTAGTAATCTCGACTCGCTCTTTACTGATTAGGTTCATACTCGCAAAACTTGATAGGATTTAAATACTAAACACTCTCTCCAAACGTTATCGCAACCGGCTGATAAATAAGTAGCGCGACAGCAAATTATGCGGAATACACCAACAATCGAAAATCGCCGACGACAAAAAAAATCATTTATAATATATAACATAGCTTGTGTACCAATTTACGTTAGCCGTGGTGGTCTAGTGGAAATGACACCCGCTTTACAATCGTGAGGTCGTGTGTTCAAATCCCGGTCCCGTGCCAATGAATTCCTAAGAATTTATGTACGGAATTTCACACCACTGGCTTTTCGATGAAGGAAAACATCGTGAGGCAACCTGCGTACTCGTACGTCCGTAGAAGGAATTCGATAGCGTGTTTGAATCCACCAACCCGCACTGGGCCAGCGTGGTGGATATAGCCCAATCACCCTTCATGGGTAGGCCTACAGCCTGCAGTGGACTATTACAAAGGCTGGTACAGTACCAATTTACGTCGAGATTCGTTGAAAAATTCGATCTGTTCACAAAAATCAATATCCGAACAGACGAAAGCAACGTCGTCGAAGGAAAAATAGACCTCAATTAGCTTCGGTCAATTTATTGAACGTAGACGTACCTATTCAAGGCAGGTACAGTTACAATACAGTTCATTTACTTAGAGCATTGAGAGGCTGAAGCTTAAAAGAGGAGGAAGCAAGCACATATAAATAAGTAGGCATCTATAACAGATGAAAAAGACGTGTAATACGAGTATACCGTTCCGATCCAAAGCAGCGTATTACAAAGTGCCTCTACATTATCATCGTTCCCCGACAATGAAATCGCTCATTCACCATCGCACCCGCGCCATTCATCGGGACACTTCGTTTCAATCATAATTCAGATCACTGTCAGATTGCAAATATCTGCAGGCCGTCATATTTTGTACGGCGGATGCTGGAGAAAAAGGTTATTTGACGGAGATCTAGGGAGGCTTTCTCTCGTACTCGAAGTGCGTGACATTTTATTTTGTAAAATTAAACGCACCCCTAAACAGCTAGGCCTAGCTTGCTTGGGATTCACAGTTAATTCTAATAATAATATACTAATAATATTATACCTATAATTCATATGCCAATAATATGTACCTATATCTTTGACTCCATATTTGGTTTCAGCCCCGGATCTAAGAGGGGGGGCAAACCGGGGCACTTGCCCCGAGCGGCAGCTTCATGGGGGCTTCCTTGAGACAAGAAATCCGAAATATAGAACAAATGAAGCCTCTTTTCTTACAATCTCATAGGTTTTTATCAAGTTTTCGAATCTTATTTTAATTTATTTAAAAACCAACTTCTATTTCCATACGCCCAGTTAGTTTTTGAACACATCCTAAGTGATTTATAAACATATTATGTTAACAGATCAAGTACATTTTTGAACGCGTGCGTGGTGTCCGTGATCTTTCTGCCTGGAGAAGCCCCTTCACATTAACAATACGAGCCGAGCCGAACAATTTCAAACTGTCGAACGTCAATAGAGCTTTGCTCCGGATACGGTTTTCGTGTCTGGAGATTTTTTACCGGTTTCAATAATTCTGCGGTAAAACTCCGGAGACTTACCAACTACTTAAAACAAAACAAGCACAGTTTTATTTTCATCTTTGTTTTAAAAATTGAAAATAATTAAAACTTACAGATCTACGTTATGAGTCAGGATCGTCTAACCGCGCGATCCTAGCCATTGAAAACAAAGCTATCTATGCGATGGACTTTGAGGAGCTAATAGATTATATCGCAGAAAAGAAAGCACGCCGTGTAAAGATGTAGTCTTACGTGGTTATAATTTTTTTCTGTGTTTCTGTTTTAAGTCAAAAATTAAATGTATTAGTTATTAGAAAGTTATAAAATAGTTTTTCTTTTGGCAGTTTTTTTTTTATTTTCTTTCAATAATAATTTGTCACAATCATAATTTAAAATTATGTCCAACTTAATAAGTAGGTAAAACGAAATTAATAACATTGTTCACGTCGTAACAGGAACAATAGGTTAAATATAGTTTAAAAATAATTAGATTATTATTTTAACAAATATGTAGTCACAAAAATGCTACTCATTGGCAGTTCTAACAGTTTCTCTAACACTTAAGGGAGGGGGCTCGACTATCAAGGTTTTGCCGTGAAAAAATCGTAGATCCGGGATGTTTGGTTTCAAATTACCTATATATAGGTACCTACCGCAAATTGCAAGTTTACGAAACATTTATTGTACAGAATGCAGTTTTATGTGAATATCCTTAAAATATTAGTTGTGCTTGTAATAGGGTTAACACTGTATTTATTAGACTTACACGTAAAGAAAGTTTTTATATATAACTAGCGGTCTCGGTGAACTTCATCTCACCATCTGTCAAGTGTCAATGACATTTTGTACATGCCGGAAAATTTTGTATGGGAAAATGAAATCCATGTTGTTGTTATTTTCCTCGCAACTGTTATAAAATTTCTCACCGTTTAAACTTTTATATTTCAAGACCAAAATTTGCCAAATCGGTTCAGCCGTTCTCGAGTTTTAGCGAGACTAACAACCACGATTCATTTATATTTATATAGATTAAGACGTGGTAGACTAATAAGGGGGCGCTCGCATTGAAAGGGTGACGCGTAGATTCACACCTAGTCGCCGTACCGATGAATTCTTTGGAATATATGTACCTATACATTTAGACACTAGATTTTCGTGGAAGAAATACATCACGCGGCAACCTACGTACGTCTGTAGAAGAATTATCTATAGGGTATGTGAATTTACCAACCCGCACTGGAACGTGTGGCGGATATGGCCGTTCAATCAATCGCCGTTCGTGGATAGGCTTAGTTTCAGTAGCAGACTATTAAAAAGCAGTATCCACTGCAAAACATTCAGAATTTTATTTTTAAAAAATAGTTAGATGTAGTAAGTGTAATAATTTTATTACACTCATTTTATTTCACTTTACTTTAAAATTTTAGAGATTGTTCTTATAGGCCCCATTCAACATCTGTCCAAATGGATGACATACAAATGAATGTGGCTAATGTTGCCAATTTAGTGTATTTAAATTTAAACTTCATTTTTTACAGAAACATTAGGCCCAATTCCAAAGTCACCACGTTAAAATTCTCTAAAGTTAGTGACTGCTTAAATTAAAGTTAATTAGTCAGAAACTGCTATTATAAAGGCACCACTTAGTTAAAAATTGAACGATGGCTAACTCTGTTTAGGTTCATCTAAAGGAAGTTCACAGATAAAAAAATGTACTTAAAAATATAATGTAATGCCGTCTACACACCATCAAGTGACCGGCTTGACAGCGATTTAGTTCAATTTTTTAATATTATCTGTGGCTTCGTCGATTTAAAAATTAAGAAAGAGGTAGTCAGTGTTACAAGTTAATTACCACTTCCACATATTATTGCTTAAACAATTTTTATAATAGTATTTCGGGCTTCATAAATAAAAACATTTAAGCAAGTGACCTGGGGCTCTATTTTGAACTTCGAACGACTTCAACGTATACGGAACTTTCATAGATTTTATGAAGAATCCGTAGTAAAGTTCATTCTCCCTCCATACAAGCTCCCTACACGTCTGAACCGTACGAAAGTCAAAAGGGATGCCCCAGGGGCATGATTTTTAAGTTTCGTACAGGACCGTATATGGAACTTGTATGAAAATGGCTAGGACGAATACGCAACTTTACGGATTCTCCATACAATCTGTCAAAGTTCTGATGCGTTCGAAATTCAAAAATCGTGCCCCCGGGGCATTGTTTTTGACTTTCGTATTGGCTCGGCCGTATACGGAATTTGTATGAAGACAGCAAGGACGTAAACGTAACTTTACGGATTCTTTACACAATCTGTCGAAGTGCCGTAAGCGTACAAACCGTTCAAAGTTCAGAAATAGAGTCCCAGAAACATTATTTTTGACGTAGGTAAGTATTAAACTTGTATGAAGACGGCTAGGTCATATACGCAACTTTGCGGATCTTTCGTACTATCTATCAAAGTTAATACGTATACGTTTGAAAATCAGAAAAAGAGCCACAGACCACAGAACGCATTCAGTGCAAGTGCACATATGCAGCGCAAATGGTTCTTTTAGTAGAACAACTATCCGTCAATAGGATTTTAGTTTTGAGTAAAGTTTAGAGTTAATGTTGTTGTTAATCATAAGCATAATAAAATGCATACATTAATTTAAAAAAAATATTCATTTCCGCAATGTAAAACTTTACCAAGATCGTTTGTATAACGTATTTCATCACATTAAAAACAAAACAACAACGTAAGACACCGGGACGAAAGTAAAGCCGGGTGTTTTTTAATTCATATTGTGGCAACACTCCCACCATTATTATATTTTACAAAACAAAATTGTTTGGTTTTTATTTCATTTTGCTTTGCTACTTAGGGTAAATAATAGTCCCAGCCAGCGTAAAACATAAATATAAAGGATCCAAAGGCGTTATCACACACAATAGGTATTGCTGCGGCGGACAAGAAATATGCTTAAACGAATTGATCGTAATAAGATAACAAGGCTTTTTGAGCAGTTAATAAGCTAAACAGGCTGTAAATAGGTACGTATTCGCTAATTACAGGAAAATACAGACTTCTATTGTCATCTTGTTTCCAGGAAAATAAACTTTTCTTAAAACTAAAAAAGTTGTAAGTATATAAATGTTGTTTTTATTTTCAGATCAGCAGCGGCTAAAATTTCGTCTGCAGGTGGTCTACAGCACTTTCCAAGCTTACTACTAAAGATTACTACATTGAAAACACCAATGACGGTACTAAGACAAACCATGAGAAGGCAAACTCCCTAAAACTGTGAAATTGTGTAAAATATCAGTGTTTGTTAGCTACAAGCTGCGGACAACCCAACCCTAGCGCAGATGTGAAGTGAGCTTCAGTCAGGATCGGGCTATCTGCAGTTTGTAGCTAACATCACAGCTGACAAGATGTATGATTCGGTCTGTAAAATATTTATGTTCTAAATTAGCTACAAGCTGCACAAAACTCAAACCTTACGCAGCTGTTATGTGAGATTGTCAGGATTGGGTTTTGCACAGCTCGTAGCTAACTTCAAAGCAGCCAAAAAGTTAGATATAGCCTATAAAAGTCCTTAAACATTGTATTAATAGACCGAGACATACAACTAGGTAGCTATTATGTTCGGCTGGTATACTTATCCTAACCTAACCTAACCCAACCCTAAGCGCAGATGTGAAGTGAGCTTCGGTCAGGATCGGGCTATCCGCAGTTTGTAGCTAACATCACAGCCGACAAGTTGTATGATTCGGTCTGTAAATTGATTCGGTCTGTAAGTTGATTTAGCCTATAAAAGTCCTTAAATATTGTATAAATAGACCGAGACATACCACTAGGTAGCTGTTATGTTCGGCTGGTACACTTATCCCTACCAAGCTATGTTAGATAAGAGTTGTGGATAACCAAAATCCTCACACAGATGCTATGTGAGCTTCAGTAAGGATTGGGAGCCTGTAGCTAACATCACTGCCGCCAAGTTGTATGATTCTACTTAAGTGATGCTATAGTTTACATTTTAAGTTTTCTTACATAAATATATTATCCATGATTAGTCATTACTACTATTTTTAACACAAGTTCTAAATTATTAATTGTAAATAAGTGGTTGTTTTGTTACATTCTACTTATTGATATAAATATTGTAACCTGACTTGTACATAAATAAGACACAAAATAAATGAATTTGAATACCTATTATAGAAGAAAGCATTTCATATTATAATTGATGTGGTGTTCTTGTGATCTTTTATTGGACTGTTATTTGTTAAGCTGAAGCTTACCTACTGAATACTAATATATTTTTAGTAATTAACTACCTTTATCAAGTGATAGGTAAAATAAAGCTGATGGGTAATAAAAAGTGATTGATATTAAAAACTGCCTGGTAATTGAATGACTGTATCGAATAATTATTTTTGTATTGAATTAAATCTTTTCTTATTTCTTTCTGTAGTTTTGCTTTGCCCTGCCAAGGAAAATACAAACCACAATATAATCAACAGTCTATCATTTATTTAGCCGATATAACAATCTGTATCTTCCTCATCTTGTTATGGCTCCTGGTTGAAGTCTTGACACGATGATCAATTTAGGATGATGATTACATATTAGGGCCATTACTATACATCGAACTGGTTCACAACTTCCTAGTCTTGTTTCTAAAGTTGGTCATCGAGAGGTATCTGGAAATTAATTTAATCGATAAAAATGTGTATAACTACTACATAATTATTTGAAACGTAGAGTCAGTAACAAAAATACCAAAATGTACAAAACCTGATAGCGTTCTCTACATATATGTAGAACAAACAAGCAACCAGAACATGGGTACTGAATAACAACTTATAAAATGTAAGCAATAAATAATTATCAAATTACAACTATTACCCTAGTGCAATATTTCACTATTCTCGCTGGTATAGGTCGAATCAAACTTGTTAGCGACTGTGGATGTAGCTGCGAGCTGTGTGAACCCAGTCCTCATGCTGCTTGTAGGCTGACTGAAGTCAGGATTGGGTTTTGCGCTCCTTGTAGCATATTTCACAGCGGCCAAGAAGTTTGAGATCCGCCCATAATGCCGGGTCCTATGTATGTTTTAGCAAATAGGGTTTTAAGTTTGTTTAAAGCACAATTCTACTGTCATAGGCAAGCTCACATAAGAATTATTAATGACATAGGCCTCCGCTAGAGATATCTAATAAGACTATATGGAAGCGGCTTACATTTAGTACAATCATGCAGTCTTGATAACATCTGTATACTTTGACATCCTACTTTGCACTTGCCGATTGTTGTGATCTTCATTTGAGAACTTGACTCTGTCAGTTGCCCAACTATGGGCCCTGCCGAGCCGACAGCTAATTCAACTTGTCAATCCGCGGAGCTATATTAATTACTTTGCTTCTTCTATGCATATCCTCATTTCTAATTGGATGTAATGGATAGCTTATTATAATTAGATAGCTACTATTAATACATTCCATCAGACATATGACGTCCACTGCTGGACATAGGTCTCCCCTATGGATCTCCAATAAGATCGGTTGGAAGCGGCTTGCATCTAGTGTGATCCTACGGATTAATTAATAAATTGCATGGACAGAAATGTAACTAGGTAAATAATTTACCTAGTTACATTTCTGTGTGTACAAATGTACTTCTTATCTTTGCTTTCCACAAAATGGTAATCCTTTCTTTGTTTCAACAAAAATGTGGTCGGTATGATGAGGTGGATTAATTTGACTCGTTAAGTCCAGCTGTTTCATTCTAGTTTTTGCTGAAAATCATTGTAAGACAGTTTCGTCAACATTTTTGTCATCGCGAATTCACATGAAATATAACTAAAATCAATATTTATAGGAACACCATCAGCTATGTTAAATGTAACTAAGTACATTTAATTGGAGAAAAACACAGCATTTCTTCTTTATAACTTACTTTTGAGCTTAATTATTTTTAACCACCATCTAATTCGGTACTGGTTAAAAACATAACCTCAATTCATTAAAATTCTTAAAGATGACGTCAGACAGCTCTAAAAGTGTGTCTCCAGAATACCAAATTCGCCTAAATCTCTAAATGTAGTTAGATTTAGTTGGTTTTCATCTAGGTTTTCATTCATTCGATTTAAAATTTGAATGTGACAGTGACAGTGACATTTCTAAATGGTGACTCCGTAATACGATTAGGATTTTTAGCAAATTTGAGGCCTTTAGGTCGGTTAGCTAGTTAGATGGTACCGCCATAATTGGCCCTATTGTTTGAAGATATAGGTAGCCAGAAATACTATGTACGTAAAAATAAATCCCGACAAGTCGCTAAACTATTTTGGACGCTAAAGTGCTCGCTATACCAATGAAAAGTCGCCATTTCTAACGACGAAGTCGCAAACTCGTAACATCGAATGGATGTCATCCATTTGGATTGATGGTGAATGGGGCCCTTTAGCGTTAAAGCCGTCATTTGCTAATTACAAAATGTACCCTTTCTACACATTATGAGAATCTTTACACGCTAATCTATCACTCTAAAAACTCATGTAGAGTCTGAAACGTTCCAACGTTAGCTATTTCTCTTGAAAATCGTAAGGCACTTTTCTCGTTCGTATCCGTTCGTTCCTCTGGAGCCGTGCCAATGATCTGTCGTAGACTCGCTACTGTTTGAAGTGGCAACGGACGTGCATTAAACCACTTTTATTAGAAATGCTTTTATTAAAACCTCTGTCTTCTATCCCTTTGGAAACTGATCTCTTTAGAACAAAAATGAGAATAGTGTTAATGAGTAGTTATAAAGGGTAGGTATGGTGAGCGATGATGAACTAAAAAGTACAATAGTTTTAATTTAGACTACGTTTTTCAGTTAAATCAACTAATGCACTAGCTAGTGTTTGAAGTGGCAACGGATTTGCTTTAAACCACTTTTATTAGAAATGCTTGTATTAAAATCTCCTTCTGTCTGCCTATCCCTTTGGAAACAGATCTCGTTTAGAAGATATACTGTAGCAGTAGGGGTAGGATTTATGATGAGTTTTGTTACGGATTAACGGATTGATTAATTTATTTGTGGACTAAAAATTAGGAGGTGTAACTCAAATATTTATTTATTATTATAGATTTTGGGTGATTTCATAAAAAGACTACATAAATAGTTTTTTTTTAGTACTGTAGGTATCACAGACTTCAGTTTTTAATTGATTCAATTTGACTATAAAGCGAAAGGGGTTAGTTTAAATCTTAGCCTAAAAGCCCGATTACAGAGGCGCCAGTGTAATTATATTAGCTAAATAGCATAGTTCTGTTTCTTTTTCACTTTAGGCATTCGATAGAGAGAACGCTTTTTACGTTGCTATTAAATTTACGCTGGCGCCTCTGTAATCGGGCTTTAAGTCGAAGTAGAAATAAGTTTCAGTGTATTACGTGAATGCCACGACAAGGAATACCACCGACCCACAAGAAAAAATAAACAAAAAAATGCAAGTGGAGTCCCTTCGCGCGGTAGAAGTGAAACTTCGACGCAACAGTGCTTTCATACCCCCCCATGGTTAAACGTTTAACGCAACCTTGTTGGAAGTCGCATTAGAAGTTTCACTTCAATACATATTTGTAACCCTAACTTGTAAAATGACTCAGATTGCTATCTGTAGCACTAAACTATACTCCACTGCACATATTGTCCCAGAAGAGCTACAAATTACAGCGATAGCTCGAAAATCTGGTCAGGATCAATCACAATAAAATATTGCCAGTTAAAAATCAACCAAACCCCAACATTCGACGCATCCACCATCAAACTGCGGAACAGGAATCACATCCGTCACGCTGACAAGGGATATTGCAGCGTTTTCTGTCGCGTAGCCAATGTTTCAAACGCAGGACTATTGTTTTTGAACGCCGACGGAAAAGTGTTCATGAGCTATCAATCGAAAATGTTTGTACTCCCTGAGTTATTGCAGTCTTAAACTCATTTTGACGTGATAACGTCTCGTAAATCGATGAACGCCGGCTGTACACACGAAAAAGTGTCACGTTTCGCTTAAGCCGATCGTGCAAGCGAGAGCGCGGAACAAGCGATAGGAAGGATAGGCTTGTTTCAGAGTTGACTCAACAATGTTTTCTTATGCCGTTATCACGTAAAATTATAGTCCGTAAACCGACTTTACAGATAACTAATTTTATTTATTTACTTACAATTTCAAAAATAAGAAAAAACAGTTGGCTTAACCTATTCACATCTCACAAATATTTTGTTTATGCAAAAGTGTCAGTAGTGTTTGTGCTTTATATTATTAATAATATGTTATGTACTTACTCATAAACTCGTACCTACGAGTACGTTACTGATAAAAAAAAATTATAGCAGGAGAAACTGCAGATCGAAGCTGATTTAAAACATGTGAGTCTTCCCCTGAGTATCAAAATCATCAGGCCAACCATAAAGAGAAACATTTTTAAGTTAACAGCCACGTGCGTGTGCATACATCTTATAATGTTATTCGCCAATCTATCCATCTAACAGTGAATCTATACTGTTGTTGATCTATCTACCATGCTCATCTATAGTGCACTTTGTCATGGACCGCGTCCTTAAAATACAATACGCCTACTTAAACTATTCATAGCCTAACGAAGTAAATTTCCAGCCATTGAAGGCAGTCTAGAACTGAATGCAAAGCCATTGGGGTCCCATTATTAGAGCATAAAGTGAAATTCTCAATCTTGTCGGATCGCGGTCAGTGTATCCCTTTGTGGAAGCCCATTAACTCATGTCTCTGGGCCGACTGAATGCTACAAAGGAACCTTTCGTTAACTATTGTTCCAACGCGAGCGGTTCCCTTTAGACTGAAATATTGAACTTGTACTCGTAATGCCTATAAAATTTTCGTAAAATGACAGACGGAGTTTAAAAGTGATGGAAGGTGGGGGTATTGAAGCATCTATGAATTCTATGAAGTTCTGAGAATAGTAAAAAATAGACAGTTATTAATAAAACAAATAAGTAATTAAAAAAACACGTAAATGATAAAATGAGCTAATAAGATAGGTAAGTAGAAGCGCGAGCAAGGGGTCTATAAATAAAAAACTGTGAGTGTACTGTAAATAACATTACATACAAAATAGATTTAATAATAGATAGAGAAGTAAATAAAAATCAAAAGACATAAGGTATAAACTCGTAACAAATTGTGCTAATGCGAAACCGTGACCACTTTTATAAAGATTTTTAATTTAGTTTAGGGCGGGGTAAAATCTGAATTTTATCCTTTGAGGGATCTGAATTTTATCATTTAAATTGGCGCAGAGCGGCGACTCTGCCAAAGGCAGTTGGCGTCAGACTCCACCGAGTACTTCTAGAAACTTCGATTAACGAGTTTCGAAGATTTAGTGGCGCCGTAATCGCATAAGAATTACGTCCCCTCCAACTTTATCAGTTTTCGTCGAACTAAGTTGCTTTTGTGTCGAAATTGAAATAGTGTTGACATGTTATGAACGTTTAACTTAATTCTTTGAGCAACGTTTACAAAGTAAATTAGTGACTGAGATAATAAAGAGACATTTTGTTGCCAATGGCTCAACTTTTATAAACTGTCATCAATATCATCATTGGCCTTCCGGTACAAAAAGTTGAATCATTAAAATGTTGAATGGCACAGGCGCTGATCTACCGATGTTGGAAAAATGTACAAATGTATATAAAAATGCCCATGAAATTAATTCAAGCGTGATTTAAGGGTACTCATGACCCCCTAAAACCAAATTATGTGTTAGATATATTGTAATATTTTTCCAGATTTCGAAGTTGTTCTCATATAGTTCGGCCGTTCAGAGAATGCGTTCCTGGCACGTCATTTTGAAAAAATGTTTTTGGCCGATATCTCGGAAATTATGTACTTAAGGGCAAAAAACATTAAAATCATTATTGTAGAAAATAAAATTTCGAATCTTTTGTTTGCTAAACAGTAAACTTTTTTTGTAAAACTTACCGTTTACGATTTATGGCCCATTTAATGAAATTTCATTAAATGGACCTTAAAACATTAAATAGTCCATAAATCGTAAACGGTAAGTTTTACAAAAAAGTTTACTGGAAACAAAAAATGCGAAATTTTATTTTCTACAATAATGATTTTAATGTTTTTTGCCCTTAAGTACATAGTTTCCGAGATATCGGCCAAAAACATTTTTTCAAGAAGACGTGTCAGGAACGCATTCTCTGAACGGCCGAACTATAGTATATAAAATTGGTCATCATGACGAGTACCACGATGTCCTAGATTTTAGAATATATCCGTTGTCTTTATAAACAGCCAGTTTAGTATCAGACTAAGTAATTCATTTATTTTCGTTAGCTGTGTACTAAGTAATAACTCCAGACATCTCGTCGGTTCACCTACTTTACACATTTTCCATAAACTTAGCTAATTACAAACATCACAACTGGTTGCGGTCTGAGCGGGAATCTTCGGTTTTGTTAGAAACTTATTTACCCAACCAAATACAATTTCAAATTCCGCCCGTGTTGTTAACTTGACACAGATTTAGAAGAAGATGACACAACATTGTCTTGCTCGTATATAAGTAATCCGGTTGGTTCGCCAGAAATTAATTTATACAAAATAAATAAAAAGGTACATAATCAATGAAAAATGGTGTAGGTACTATACCTGATTTTTTTTAATGATCCACTGCTGAACATAGACCTACTTATGAAGGGCGTTTGGGCCATATCCACCCCGCTGGTCCAGTGTAATATGGCGTACGTGAATACATACGTAAGCCATCAAACATATCCTCTGTGCACTTATAAAGGTGGCCATGTTATGTTCTCTTTTACCCGAAAGGAAGTGGTGTGTAAATCTATCATGCATTTCTAAGAACTTATTAGTACCGGGCGGGGTTTCAACCTACGCTTTACTCATGTAAAGAAAGAGTTCTGCCCCTAGATCACCGAAAAGCCAGTGGTGTGAAATTCCGTACATACTCGTAAATCCCAATGAATCCATTGGTACGGGACCGGGATCTGAACTCAACGATTGTAAGGCGGTTGTCATTACCACTAGACCACTACGGCTTTGACACAAATTTGGCTATATGTAGTATGTGAACTGATTTTCCAAGATTGCTAAACTAAATTTCCTGGTTCCTCTAATTCTTCGGACATCTCAGAGCGCAGCTCCTCCGCGTGACAAACTCGTATCTGCGGTAGTGATCTTTGAAATTAGCTCGCTCTACTAATTATCATAAAGTTTTAACAGCAGAGAAGTTTTGGCAACACTATCAGCGCCGACGTTCGTTGGGCGAGTTTCAGCGAATGTCTGAATAGAGATACCTAGAGAGAAGACTTTTCTTTACCCAGCTCGGAAAACAGTTCATCTTGTACTTATTTTTTTCCCACTTATGTGGTCGGTATAATATGTACATTTTTTTTAATTTTCGATACCGCGAACCAGACAAAGTAAATTAGATCCTAGCTGTTACCGATATCTAACTGCTCCTATTATTACCTTAGTGTTTAAGTCAACTGCAATACCCTAAACTAGGGTCCATAAATATGTGACTCTAAGTTTACATAAATGTTATATACGTTTACAAATTAGACTAAGTGATGTTTGTATTTGTGGTGCGATAAGCGATTGAATATTGAATTGTATACTTCATTCATTCATCTCTATCATTCGTCATATCACACAGACGTCACAGTTCTTCTATTTTTATATACCTATATAGTACGCAACATACTTGTTTGTATTGTATAGGTCCAATCAAACTGCTTGGTAGCTTTGATGTTAGCCTCAAGCTGCGGATAAACCAACCGTCGCGCAGCTGTGTGAGCTTCAGTCAGGATTGGGTTATCCGCAGCTTGTAGCTAACATCACAGCCGCTCGAAGTTTCATACAACCTATAAAAAATGCTGCAATGCACTGCAAAATGCAAGTTAACGACACGTAGGTACAATGCAGTTTTGTGTGAGAGCATTATGGGTAAATAAGTTGTAGTGATCAGTGAGTAATGATTGTGCAATTATTTATTGCCGTTACGTGTATTGTGATTGGTAAGAAGAAACTTGTATGCTATACTACCTATTAATTTCTCTCTAGTTCGAGAACAACCATGTTCTATCTCGCGAGATGTGTGCACATAGTATCAACGAACTACTTATTCATATACGTTTACAACAACACTTTATTCTGCAATATGTTTCGTATAGCTGTAAGTACCTATTTTGATGTGTGTGAACATTTGCTATTTGCAAGGTTACTGGTAATCAATGAGCATCCTTATAAGGGCTTATTCTGTATATAAAAACTAGCAACTTTTATTCAACGACTCTATAAAATCTCAAACAAAAATGGTTCTTCTATAGAAAAATATCGTTCACCCTCGACAAAATGTATGAAATAGTTTTTTTTTTGAGTTTTGGCAAAAGTCGCAGGGAAAATGTTGTTAGTTTTGATGTAAAGAATAAGCCTCTAAAATGATGCTAATTTATTACCAGTAACCCTGTATATGTAAGTGTATTACGCGATGAAAACAGAGGTTTCTCTCTACATTTCTATGGTTAGACGAGTTTCAGCGAACGTCTGAATATATTGTGAACTTTTTTGGCTTGTAACGACTATTATTAAACTTAATGTCGTTAATTAAGTTTATTAAAGCATGGAATAAAAATTTACTGCCTTACACGGGTGTAATAAACATGCTAATGTTGGTGCTGGGATTTTATTCATGTTTTAAGATAGGGCAAAAGCTTTAGGGTTTTCTATCTTACGTGTAGAAATTGAAATATGAATAATATGGAGCTGATGGTATATTTTTATTCAGCGTGTAAACTTCTACATTAGTAGTACTACAGCATAGAAATCATTTTTGAAGGCCATAAAGTACTTAAATAACTTAGCGAAGTGTAAAATTTTTAAGCCATCCAAAGGCCTCTAGCATGGCTTTACAGTAAAACAGGTTTTTTTTTTAAATTTTAATTTCCAAAACAAATAAACCAATTGGAGCCTACAATTTTATTAGGATTGGATTTTCGTACAAAAAAACTATCGAGTAGGTAACTTTGGTTTGCAGCTATTTTAAGATCTTTTTTGGTAGGTACATGGTAGTGGTAGAGCCACACTAAGTCGTTAAAGCCACATAAATATAAAGATTAAATCTAGGCTATTATGTCGACATTTTAAGTAGTAGATTAGGATAATCTCATGCACAATAGATATCCTGAATTAAGCAAAAACTAAATAAAATCTGCTGAAGAATTTCTTTAGTAAATAGAAATAAAAATATTACCTAAGAGCTCTCTCAAGACTGTTATGCAGCCGGTGGCGCTCTCTATTTACTAAATATTGTTTTTCTTGAGAGAAAATCTAATATTTTATCAGTTGATATCCTTATTTTTCACAAACAAGAAGAAACTATGCAGATAGTACGAGTAAAGTAGGTACGTAAGTACAGTTTACATGAAAAAACTTGACGACTCGACTTCCTTTGAAAATAAGAGAAAACTTCATTTCAACGTGATTTGTAAATAAAATATTACCTACAGAAAGATAGAAAGAGATAACTAAGAGATGTCTTTTTATATTGTTTACATTGCAATATTTTGTCTTGTCTTATCAATATTATTCTGTCGTGTTCCTCAGTTACAAAATTTAAAACCACACAATGTGTTTATAATACTGAAACCATCCATCTTTTTTTTTGCCATTTTGGAGTTAGTCTCACTACTGTGGGCTATCCATAATATAGTACCTGATGCAAGTTTTAGACTGTAATAAAAACAACTGTACTAATAGTGATTGACACAACTTTGATACTTATCGACAGAGCTTTGATCTTTCCCCGCATTTGTGTCAAGCGAGCACAGAAATCTCAAACACAACGAAGTGCTGACACTTAAAAAAATGAAACAATCAGTTCGCACCCGGATGTGGCGTCGCCGCGTCGGCGGGCTCATTATTATTTCTTCACCAAACTCTGCCGAAGTTAGAGCTTTGCCTCATTTTGAAGTTAATTAAACGGCTCTCATCGGGTGCGTCTTCATTATTGCCCCCACCGCAGATTACGCAATAGTTAGTTTCCAGACGTTGACAGCAGAAGACTTAGTAGGGTAACTTAGGAGCCCCTCTTAATTTCCGGAGCGGGGGTACAGTGTGACCGGAACAAAAGTCAATGTACCGAATCTCCGAGAATGGTTAAAAAATCGACCGGTATTCCTGTTAGTCATATTTACCTATGGTGTTATTAGATGTGTGGCTGAATAGAACACAGCCTCTTGTTAACTATTACGCACCGAATTCTGAAAAAATAAAGCTAAAACGCTCTTTGATACCTAGTAGTTATGCCTTTAGTTTAGTTGTGTTTTAACCTACATCTCGAAAAAAATTTGCAATATTATATAATATTTATATCTTGCTGCAGCAAATAGCTCTAGGGTATAATACGTTTTAAAATTGCAATTTCTAGCGTACCTTCAGACTTCTATATCAAGCCAGCAGGTACCCTAGGGCATAGCATAACTTTCAAACTCATTTTCTCTTTAAGCACCTTGTTTAGTAGGCACACACCTTGTCTAACAACCTGAATATTTGATAAGTAAGAAATAAATATAAAAACCTTTCTTGTTAGAATAATCTTAACCTATTTTTCTTTGAGCTTCATACATAATCTCGTTAAAAAGGTTTGCATACATAAACGTTAATGTTTATATTCAAAAGTTCGTTCGTAGCTTTTGCGTATTCATTAGAACCGGCAGTTGACGCGGCCAGTATATTGCCGAGAAATATAAAAAGAACTACAGCAATTAAAATGCACATTGCACGTTACACTAAACTGCAAAATTGTGCGCTCGGTCGTGTTGTGTAACGGAACTTAATGTTTCCGTGAGCACGTGCCCTAAGCCGTAAAAATAACAGCTACAGCCACCGTCGATTGTTGAAAAACAAAACGGTTTTATTTCGTACGAACTGTACAAGGGGTAAATTGAAACGCGCCGGGTTGGGGACAGGAATTGGCAAGTTTGAGCACCGCGCTGAACCATTCCGGGGATTTGTCGGACCCTCGTAAAACGTTCTTTGGAAACAGGAGCTCCTAAAGGTTTATCTTATTTTGAAAAGCTCGAGCACGGGAGATGACGTGGCTTTTACGACGACTTGACGCGGCGGAGCGACGGCGTAGCGAACCGGGGCCTTAGAGCTAAACCTAGAGAAGCGAGGGCTGCGTGTGTTCCACGCATTACGCAAATAAGAACGTTTTGTTCAATTATTTTCTTGTCGAATGGTACTGAGATTTTTATGAGAAAAAATCCATAAAATGCTAGCAGAACACAAGTAGATTTCTACGTCTTCTACGTAGGGTATACGTAGAAGTCTAGGTACTTATCATTTGTACATTGAAAAACCGGAGAGGTCTATATTCAATGGTCGATGAAAATTTTGGTCAAATTATTTTATATATTTTTTTTAGTTCTAAATTCCTATTCCATCCAAATGCTGCCTGGCAAAGACGATAAGGCCGCCTCTTGTTAAACACTATAGCTTTAATGTTTTTGTTATCTGTGTTGTTTGTGCTCTTTATCTTAACAATAAAGAATATCTATCTATCTAAGTATTTTAAAGATTTCACACCAGAAGCCAATTGCAAATATCTCTATAGATAAATACTCGTATCTATAGAAAGAGCAATGGGTCCACGGCACGGAAAATTGTCTTGATGCGCGCACTCTATTAAGCCTGCGGGACTCAATAATGGTTCCTGTCACCGTGAGTGATGCTGACAGCCTGTCGATAGCCTGCCTTCATCTGCATAACCTCATTTCGACTGCGGGAGATACTAGCGTAATTAATAGAAACCATTTTAGTTGTTTGAGCTGTTTCAGGAATTTGAGTGCCCCTTTCGAAAGCTAGATATTGTGTTGAAATTGTTCGAGGATTCCAACCAGATATTCTGTTTGAATTCCATTTAGATACTATTACTCAATAGCCTATTGTTTAACAATCTTGTGATAAGGATCCGAGGCTTTACCCATTTAGGTAGTTACCTACTTACTTAATTTAGTACATCCGCAAAGAGCAAACTGGTGTTGCCCTATAATAAATGATTTCGAAAACTTTTTACAAGCTTTATCACAAAGAAGGATGCAGCGAATGGACCTGTAGTTTTTTTTTTTTTTTTTGCAAGTATGTAGAAAACAAAACATCATTTATAATAATGATATGTGCTTCAAAAATTTAGTGATTTTTTGCTGTTTTCATATCACTAATTAAAATTAATATTAGACCACCAGAAAAATTACAATGATTTTTTTTGTTTTTACATTATAGATTACATACATAAGAAGTGGCGGTATGACCTTAAAGATAATTATTGAACAAAATTGTGACCTGTATTGGACCAGTCTTTTGATTTCAAGTCAACTTTAAGTCAACTTAAGGGCCAAAAAAGAAGGGCGTTCTCTGACTATTTCTATTCAAAATTTTAACGCTTCGTTCTCATAGTTTACTAATGGTCTAAATAATTTACTTGCTAAATATATCCTTCCATCAATATATAGGCCACTCCGCGAAGGACGATTGAACCATATTAACCACGCGGGCCCAATGCAGATAGGTGTATTCAAATATACTTTTAACATTCTTTTAAGGACGTACGTACGATATACAAGTCGCCTCACGATTTTTTTTCTTAACCAAAAAGCTAGTGGTGTGTAAATTCGTACATACAAAAAAAACTCGTTGGTATAACAACGGGTTCAAACCTACTCATCACCACATGAATGCGCATTCTACCACTATGCCACCACAGCTATTAGGTATAATAAATAAAACTGTCATTTTTGACGATGCTACTGCAGACATTTCAGTTACAGTAGGTATTTCTGAAAACTTAATTTTTAATATAGTATTTTTAATTTTATGCAATGTACCAAATTTTAATTAATTTATTGTAATATTATGCCTAATAGTTATGTTGAGTACATGATGAATAATTGTTATTTTGACAATTCGTAAGGTGTTGCTCATAGTATATTGTTGTATTCCAATGTATGTAATTATCCTTACTGAAAATAAATGAATCTATCTATCTATACTTACAAAAGAAATTCTAAAGAATACAATATGATAAAATATAAATATGTTACAATTATGAATACAATTTTAAAGAATAATACAAATGATGATGATTTCCATACAAATAGTTAATACATACCTATATATTAAGCCAATGATATTTTTCAACCTACTTCTTAAAGGTGAGGATATCAATTGAAAATTGAGAGATTGTTCAGTAGTTTTGGAACAAAATCAAATTTATTTATTAGCTTGAAATTTCATTTAATGTATTTACTTCAGACAGAATCCATAGTACTAACATTACATTATGTAAGAATTAAATAAAAATAATAATATAATAAGAATCAGATAATAGTCACTATATTCAGTCCGTGTTGGAAATAATATTCGTAGTGCGAAAATAATAAATGTAAAATTGAATGAATGTCTGGAAATATAAGTACTAATGTCAGCTTTTGAACATAACAATGACACAGATAGCTACGAATACGGTTGCAGCCGTCCGATAATAAATTATTGTATGGAAAATTACATAAACAGTAGATAGGTACCTATAGGTCTCTTAACATGGTATCATAAAAGTCGTTTATTGCCAGATTATATTATTGCATACAGTTTTACTTATTTATGGGTTCGCAATATTTACATTTCTTTATGAGAGTAATAAAAAATCATGTATTAAAAGATTTGTCATTTAATAGTCAATTCTAGAAAATGTGGGAAAACACCTACAGAAATCGAATAGCAAAATCGACATTTTTTTGCAATTGATTTTATACTGGCAGATATGAGAATCTAAGGTGTAGCACGCTTACCTAGAAGACACCTATTTCATTGAGATTTGAAGACACCTATGTTGTATTGTATTTTAGTGGAAAGACAGTCAGGAAACGCCGTTCACATTCTGGCTGTTCGTACGAGGAATGTGGATTCAAAACGCTTGGTTCTCAGTACATTTGTACAAGCTTTTATAACAGTCGACTTCAGGACGTAGGCCTACCCACAACGGATGATTGGGTCATACCTACCACGCTGGCCCAGTGCGGGTTGGTCAATTTTGTTGAATGATTGATTTTATTTAAGTCAGTTGTTACGTTTCTGTCAAAAAATAGTTATCTTATTAACAGTTTTTTTTTGATCGGGCAAAAGTGCCTTTATTAACTAAAACAAAACTACACTACTACTACATTAAAAGCATTGGATCATCCACAGACCTTTGAAGGTCTAAAGATAATCCAAATGCTCAAGCCCACTGTCAGTTGGCAGCGTGCCCAGCATGCTGGCTGCATTGCCACGCTGAATGACAATTCTTATTAACAGTTGATTATTGAATTATTAATAATCATGATTTTCACCGTATATGAAAATCTTCATTATAATAACTGCAATGATAACTTTACTTATGAATAATTGCTAAACTTTGTAAAGTGCTCAACCAGTTCCCAAACATGGTGCAAAGCGAGGTACATTTCATTGTGATTGAAATAGGTAGTCTCTTTGTTCTCAGACTGATGTGAAGTGGATCTGGAAGGCAATATAGCGATGTCTAACAATCATCGTATTACGTCGCCCGCGGCGGTGTTTGCAAGCCGTAACACGCGCGGAATTGTAATGTATCCAGTACCTCGTGTACCTCTGGAACCCATCTCTCAGATGAATAAGGCAGATGTATTGTATCTGCAATCTTATTTTTATGCAATTGTAGAGACCGTGTAAGTATGAATGAGTTCTTTGTCAGCAGTTTTGTTTACAAGCGAGATGTGGGTATGAGCAGCGTTCAAACAGTAACTGCGCACTGGGTCGTAACGTTTTCGTAATTTGGATATTAAGGGAAAAAAATGCAGATCGCGCTCGAATCCTTGCGGTCTCTGTATGGGAGTCCGGTCTTTGGTTGCAAGTATTGCCCTCTTTCAATACTGGTAACCTTTTAAACCCAACTACATTTCGTCTCGTCTGATGTAGGAGCAATTAGGAAGTAAAACGCACCTTGCATAGAGGCACCGACAATTGGTGACCCCGACACGAACACAATGTTTTGTTTGGCTTCCTGGTTAGATATAACCAATTTCAACTATGGGACCAACCCCTAAATTAACAACTAGTTAATAATTTATTACAATTAGTTAATCAATTAACATTTTGTACGAAACGCCTGATTAGTGCCGCAATAAAAGTTGTTCATAGTGATGACGCCTGAGGCGTGCGGTTTCATTATTACTGGGCCCTTTGTAAGGTGCAAAGTGAATTATATTTCAATGTGATTGAAATAGGTAGGCCCTTTGTTCTCAGGGAAATGTAAAGTGGATCTGGAAGGCAATAATAATATAGCGATGTCTAACAATGATCGTAGTGTTAGCTGATGGGCATAGTGCTCCAACAGCATCACTCATATTCTAGTAGGACACTCAGATGATACATCATTGGACAATAACACGGACCTCCAATATCTCTGCAGTCATTATAAAACTCGAAGTAGGTACTCACAAGGCTTGCTCCAACTACTGGCTTATCAAAGTTGTTTCACATTCACCCATACACTCCTGATCACTATCACAGACTGGCACTCCACACCGTCGTCAAACCATCTCTCTGTCTACCCTCATTCCATATACTCCTCACCGTCGCAATACCAAAGTGTGTTGCGACTTTCTGTAGGTACCCTCTTTAATAAGCGCAGCGAACAGTAGGTACTTATTACGTAGCCCGCAGCAGTGTTTGCAAGCTGTAATACGCCTGGAATAGGTGACTAAAAAAATATAATTAGTACCTATGTCAGATGGATGTCAATAAAATAATAGACACTTATTTTTCTTATGTCAGTTAAATAAAAATTGATGAAGATATGTCTCGTTGAAGTTCCGCGTAACGTCATTTTGTGAAAAGTACTTATAGCACTTTTCTCGTAGAAGTGACGTCACTAGCCCCCACTCCCGAACTTTGATAAAGTTTATTATTGTCATTTATTGTTTGATTGACAAAAGAAAAGTGTCCAATTTTTTTGCTAATCTAACTAACGGACTAATAATATGATAATGTTTTTACCCAGTCATCATGCCTATTGTAATGGATCCAGTAGGTATCTTGTGTACCTCTGGAGCCCATCGCTTAAATGAAGAAGCCAGATGTATTGCAACTACAATCTTATTTTCATGCAACCTTTTGTTTGGCTTCCTTGTCATATTTACATTGATATATATGTATAATATGCACAATTTTATATGAGGGACAAATTGCAAGAAAATTTAACTATTGATCTGTTGTCGAAACTTTGTGAACATTATTTTAGTACCAAACGCCTGATTATTTTTGCGATTTCGGGGATACGCCTGCAATAAAAGTTCTTCGTAGTGAAGACAGCTGATGGATGTTTTCAGTATATTAGTAAGTACGGGGCGTGTTATGTGGTACATATTGAGGTACATCTCTTTGCAATTGAAATAGAGGTAAGAGTTAAAATAACATAGCATAGACACCCTACTTCTGGCTAACAAAGAAAGAAATGTTATAATGCAAAACTGCTACGGCCACGTTCCACCAGAGTTGTCAACCGTGGCATTTTGTTGCACATTGTTGAGCAAATAACACCAATAACTGAAATTCGCCCGCCGTTGGAGTTTCTGAAAATATGTTGTTAACTAAAATGGCAACAAATATGGTTTCCGGTAGATCTATGCCTTACTTCTTAGAAAGAAAAAATGTTCTAACGCAAAACTGAGTTATTAGGAAATTGTGTTGACATAACATCTTTGATTACGAGAATGGCAAGGTGTGAATCAGTCTTATTATTCCGAGTTTGTTTTGCAATTCAAAGTGCGCGTGGTTATCTAAAAACATTAAGTATCCTGTTTCCTGAATTGTGTTAACTAGTAATAGAGCTAACTAGTATAGCTCATCATAGAGTAAATTGCGAAAAAAAAAACTCAACTGTTCCTACAAAACATTCTTCGACGCGCGACAAAATGTATGAAACAACAGATTTTTTTCGCAATATAGGGAATGGTTACATAGTAAAAGTTGTTCACAATGATGATTAAATTCCCTTTTTCAAGTCCCTACTTTTCAAAACATAATTATTCTTGGCATATACAGGGTTATCCAGGAGGGAAAAAATCAGCTGATCCGTATGTTTTATCGATTCCGAGTAGCAAATTTAGTATGAAACAGCTGAATTTCTACTCTCGATTTCCGGGTTGGCCTCTTGGTAAAACTTGTTCATGACAAAGTTCTCGGCTCACCCCTTTTTGGCTTAGTGTAGAGCAAGCAGAAAACCCTGTATGAACTAGGCCAGAATATCCTTGGCACGTACAAGTTTATAGGTAACAGGAAAAATAGGAGTTCTCCCTCTGTTGCCATCCACAAGTGTTATGTCTCAGAGAAACTAATACAAGAGTGGTTTGGGATAGCCTTAGGCACGGATATAGTCTTTGGTCTCTGTGAGCACTGTGCCATACAATACTCTACCATGAAGCTTTGCTACATAGTTTCAACAATCACACTAATATTACAAACTTGGAAGTTTGTCAGTGTGAAACAATAGTTGATAAGCCTCAACGCATTGAGATTTACAGGGTTATTCAAAACTCAGATATAACCTTTAAAATCATTACTAATAACTTTTAAAAGAAATCAACTGTTTCATATAGGTACTTCGTCAATTCTGAGGTGCGATTTCGCATGGGTAACTTAGACGCTACATAACAGCCAGGCATCATCACTACATAGTATAAAACTAAGTCGTTTTCCGCTGTCTGTCCTCATGTATGCTTTTTTATCTTTAAAACTACGCAACGGATTTTGATGCGTTTTTTTTTTAGTATAATAGATAGAGTGATTCAAGAGAAAGGTTTATATCGTATGCATAATACACCCGTGCGAAGCCGGGGTGGGTTGCTAGTTTTTAATATTATAATAAATCCGAAAGTGTGTTTGTTACTTTTTCTCGCAGCAATGGAGCAACGGATTGACTTGATTTTTGGCGTGAATATAGTTTGAAAGGAGGAAAGTGACATAGGCTACTTTTATCCCGAAAAAATTCTTAGTTCTAGTAGGATAGGCAAAACTTTTTTTATTAGCTTACTAACTTGTCCATTTCATGCGTAGAAATTGTTTATGCATAAACAAGAGAAATATCCTATGGGATAGCATAAAATTCTAAGATGACGCGAGCGAAGCCGTGGATAAATATAGTAGAATTACAAGTTTAATAGTCCACTGCTGAACATAGGCCAGCTAACAAAGTGAATCATATCCATCACGCTGGCTCAGATAAGGTTGGCGGAATCACAAATATGTACCTACCATCGAATTTCCTTTACGCATATAACCACGAGTAGCTTTACTTTTTTTTTTAATCTCTTACCAGTGGTATTTAAATCGGTACATAAAATACAAAGTTATGTTAATCGAAGAGTTTTTCATTGTCACTAACAATGACGTATTCGATGTGGCGCAGTAGGTTAATAATGAATTACCTAATACTGATTCAGCTTCAGTTAAATACTAACAGGATAAAATTAACTTTAAAATTAAAAGCATTAAAACAAAAGTTTACTGTATCATGAAAATATATAATTATTATGTTTTTCTTACCAAAGAATATATAAAAGTTACAGAAAAAACTTATCATCAAAACTTATGTTAAACATGCATTTGTCATCTTGTAGAGATCTTCTACTGCTTCTTAGGGTCCTGAAGAAAGAAAGAAAAATCAAGTTAAAATTATTCATGTGTAAACAAAATAAAGTTTTGGATGCAAGACACTCTGAACTGATTCTATTATTTGGAGATAAGCTATAATTTCTGGCAGTACTGACCAAAAATGAGCGGTTGTCGTACAATTAATAAGTCATAATTTCCAGCTAATGGTGATAATGACGCTGTCTACTAATCTAAACCTTATTACTTAACTACTATACAATTAATAAGTCATAATTTCTAGCTAATGGTGATAATGACGCTGTCTACTAATCTCAACCTTATTACTTAACTACTATTGCGCTAGGAGAACCTTATTATTTATTTATTCAATGCTTTATTGCACACACTTGGAGCAATAGAAGGATTTAGTGCTAAAAGTATTATTTGCCAGTCATTCCCAAGGTGGATGACAGTGAGATGCGATTAAATGTGATGCAAGTGGGATTTATTGTCATTTTAGATTTAAGATAAAATAAAAAAATGTTATATCAAACCACATCACGATAAACAAACTTCGGCTGACATAGGCCTTGGTGTAAATGAATATAGGCACGAGATAGTGTGACCAGAACTTGATCACCTTTTTAAGCTCTATGCTTAGCAGATTCTGATATATTATTTTAAATATTGCAATTTTTGGCAGAATCTTATAGAATTTCGCAAAAAATTAGAAGAATTGGATTTATTTTGATCTGAATCAAATACTTAAATAGTTTATTTTTAGGTATATGTCATTAAAAAACTGGCCTTGGCTCTACTGTTCTGTCTAAAACATAGACATGTAGGTATTAGAAGAATTACATAAATATACCTCTACCAGAAACTTGGCATCTTTTACAATAAATAAATAAAATAGCAGAATACGTATTTAGCATAGAAGTTTTTACTCTGGTCACACGGTCACACTGATACAAGATAAACAAATTACCTACCTACTGGAACGGCCTGCTTGATATGAATGCATTACGCATAATCGCTGGACATTCAATAATGGACTCTATCATTACTTAGCAGAGTTGACACTCATGTACACATGGTCAGTAGGTAGGTATTAGTTCATCGTCTGATAAAATACCAGAGCGGTTGCATGTTATGTTGTGAATGTGACTTGTGATAAAATGACGAAACTTCTGAAGTTAGCATCTAAGGAAAAGGAAAAACAAGTACCTAGTATTTAGTTTGCTAGTACATATTTACTCTACTCTCTCTCTCTCTAGAAGGTAGTAAAGAGGCATTTAACCATGGGGCGTATTGTGTACGCGTTCTGACGTTCGCCTTCGCTTTGCTTTTTCTCCTGCTTGCGCCAGTTATTTGCGCCACGAGAGCGAGCGGGAGGAAAAGCTTTTATAAAATACCTAAAAATAAAATTACAGTACTTTGTCATAATACCTATACATTGAAGAGACAAAATCTGTGGGCCAAAAAACATTTCTGAGGCGATTTGATCACAGGTCAAAACAACTTGCCAAAATATCAATTAGGTATTCAAAGACAGCATCAAAAATTAAATAAGAGAGAGACGACGACATAAACTCGACACGAGTATTCTTACATTTTAAGGGATGTACAAAATACCTAAAACGCTATAAGTACGTGCTTACAGTGCCACCAACTTAGCTGTTCAGTTGACGACGTCGCTAGTGGCGCAAATTCAAATGACGAATTCCAAATGGCGACTAACGCACGTGTAGTTTCAATTTTACCCGCCTGAACAGCTAAGTTGGTAGCACTGTACAATGTTATAAAATACAAATAGAGTATAGAAATTATACATACCGGCCGTTTCAAACCGCGCATATTTTGGCGTTCATCTTCGGTATAGTCAGCAAACTTGTTAATCCCGAATGTGGCGCTCGGAGAATTCTTATTCATTTCGTTTATTTTACCCAAGTTCTTGACAAACGCTTCGTAATGCACTTTTTTGTCGTCTTCATCTTTGTACACTCTGTTGTGGTCTTTGATGAATTGTTCGAACAAAGGGCCCGCGTTTTCAACGTCATAGTGTATTTTCTCCGGAGCAGGCTGAGAGCTTGCCATGGCGACTAGCACTGACAACGACGCAAGCGTGACTAAAGTGAAACTCATTTTATTTTATAGATTCCTGGGTGAAGGACAAAGCAACCGGTCTTTGTGGCGGTGAGTCAACGAATGGTTCTATATGAACAGATTCAGTGTTCTTTGTTGTTGTTTAGGTCAATCGTGCTCTGTGGTGTTGCCATAATGTTGATAAAGTAACATTGAATGTTACTTAAAAAATATTGACACTTCTTTGTTGCTTACTTTCTCTCCTGCATGAACTTAGTATATAATATATAGGTAAGTCTATGGTCTCCTGTTATAATGTACAGAAGGAAAACTATTACTGATATCCTACTTTACTTCTGTAAGTAGGTACCTACACGATTTTACTCTATACTACAAACACCTAGGTTTCAGCGACCGGACAAACCTGCTAAAATTAAGAAAATAAAATTGTTTATTTGGGCATAAGTTTATAATAGTCTGAATAATTTACCCAAATGCTCCCGAACTAGTTAACAACTGCATTTCAAGAGCTGATGGACTCTCCTATAGGTACACAATTTATTTATAAAAATTACGCCAGATACACATTTAGATACAAATTTAAAATAGTTATAATTATCATGTATTTAATTGAAGAAAAAAATCGGCTATGTGCGAATCGGACTCGCGCACGAAGGGTTCCGTACAATGTTGGAGCCCCTTTAGCCCCATTTCTCTTGCCATTACTAAATGCGAGCAAAAAAATCCTATAAATGATGTTTGTTTTATGGGAGCCTATAAATATTTATTTTTGTTTTTTTAGTATTTGTTGTTATAGCGGCAATAGAAATACTCGTACATCATTGGTGAAAATTTCAGCTGTCAAGCTACCACGTTTCATGAGATACAGCCTGGTGACAGACAGACAGATGGACATTGGAGTCTTAGTAATAGGTTTCTGTTTTTACCCTTTGGGTACGGAACCCTAAAAAGGTGAAAGATAAAGTTGAAAGTAAAGGCACTAGGACATTTTTTCAACATAATATCAAAAGCGAACAAACACTCCAAAAACTAAAATATGAATGCTTTCAGGATTAAGAAATATTAACCATGACAATAATTTCATAATATATAAGTAGGTATCGTATCAGTTCTAATAATGACAATAATTATTATCTGAGCAGTTTTACTACTTTGGTTACTTATTTAATGAATGATTCCATATAGTCTTACTTTAACCACTAACACTAAACTTGATCACGTTTGCGCCTGCCTAAGTTACCAAAAGTCGCACTTTCGCGTCTGCGCGGGTTGCATGTCTGTGTCCATCATGGCCACGATGCGCTCACCGACGCGCCGCCGCGCGCCGTGGAGCGCAATTTCGCGAGCAATGGAGCTGAGAGCAGCACCCCGTCGGGATCAGGTTAGATGGCAGATACGCTAACAACCTGACCTGACGACGATATGGTGCTGCTCCTACCATAATATCCTTCGGGCTCAGACCAATAAAAAGTCTAGACAGAACGTCGTGAACGGACAAGTGAGGCCAGTTTTTTTATGAACGTGGTGTCGGTGTTGCGCCGCCATAGTTCGAATGACGAGCCAAGGCGTAGTTTCGTTTTACGTGTTTGTGTGTGTAATTGTGTCTGTACAAGGCGAGGCGTAGTTTGGCCGGCCTCATTTCTTGATTTCTCAAAGTTCTGTCTTGATATTTTTATTTGGTCTGCAATGAGCCTTTAGGATTGCAAAAACTTTGAATTTCTGTGAGTAATGAGTAAACAAATACAGCCCAGTTTACAAAGCTAAGAAAACGGTAGGTAATAATGGTGTTCAGGTCGGGAAATAACGTGCTGGCTGTTTAGCTGGTAGCCATAATAAATTGTTTTATCTTGGCCACATTGTATCCTCCAGCCTATTAGATGACGAGGATGTGGCGGCTAGGAATAAAAAAAGTATATGACGTCATCTAACGGACTTATTGTCAGCCCCCTTATCTTCTTGCGTGTTCGTCTGACTAGAGGGGTGGAATAAAATAACTTGGACTCCTTGGTGATCATCATTACTATATTTGCCGATAACATAAATTAATTACATTTTGGTGGACGTGTTATTGCTAGCGCGGCTCGGGGACAACTGCCCAGAGATGCTCTACATTATTAAACATTGCCGAGTGAAAATATTAGAACAATAATCAGTAGTTAGGAAGCTTCTTAAAATGTATTTCATTCATTATGTTTTGTATTTGTACGCCAAACTCGGCAAGGATATGAGCAACATTAAATATAATAATTCCAACTTGTATGCTATTTTGTATGAAGTGTACCTACTTACCATGTTCTGACAAATAAAGTATCTAAATCTGAATCTAAATCATCTTCATTTTATTGCCCTTATTGAACTAGGTGAAGTCGTTTACTTTCGCTGCTTCACTCTAAGTACCTATTACATCATCCTAACATCCTTTCTCTAATCTGACATCACGTTTTACTAGATGTATTTAAAAAAAAAATTGTGAACACGACAGTTCATCAAAGGAGAATCATGTGGTGGGTAAATACATACGCACTTAAATTGCAAAGAACTCATTTACCTATACGGGAACGGTCTTCAAGCCTTCGACCCATACCTCAATCCTCTAAAGCAAGCGTTCTCCTATCCCACCACAATGATGAACTTTTACATTTTTAAATTCACTATTACATTTTTATATAAAATTTATACACCTTATTTTCTTGTTGCCTTACCTTCTTCGTTGCATGATGATCGAGATAAGAAAAGTTTTCTTGAAAATAGATAAATAGAAGGTTTTTAGATTTTAAACAACATAATTATGTGTAGATATACTGTAAAATTTAGTACACACAGATTATTATTATCGTTTACCTACTAGCGCTACGAGTATAATAATTAAACATACTAAAGAACCGTGTTAATCTATCACCTTGGTTCTTTTCCTTTTCTTTCTGCAACACTGTAGTCATAGCCTGATAAAGGTGATCAAGAGCATGTATTGCTATGTCTGGCTTTCATGTCACAAAGATTAATAAAAAAATCTAAAATGTTAGAAGTTGCTTTTAACTTTGGCTCTCACCTACCTAGAGTCAAAAGCTCAATTAGCCGCCAAAAAACTTAATGTTCTCTCTAAGATGGTACTTCACACCTAAGCAGCTGCTTAGTCTCTATAAAGCTCAAGTCAGGTCATACATGGAATACTGCTCTAACCTTTCAAATGGCTCCGCCAAATACTAAAAGAAGCTTTAAAGTCGGTTGAGAGGCGAGCCAGGAGGCTGATAGACAACGAGTCGCAGCTGCCAAGTCTCGAGCATCGACGTAAGGTGGCGTATCTATCAGCCTTCGCGCCCAGGAGTTGCACTATCTGGTCCCACCCGCCCCTTTCTTCTATCGTAAGGTTAGACATATGTGACCAAGGTAGCCACCCTTTTATGGTGAACGGTTCGTGTATTTCTCATGCGAACAGCCAGAATGTGAAACGCTTTGCCTGAGTCTCTTTCCCCTAAAGTACAACATACCTAGGTATCTTCAAATATCGAGTAAATAGGTATCATCTAGATAAGCGTGCTACACCTGGCCGCATGTCTGCTTAACAGCAGGCAGTACCTATGTAGTCAAACGCAAACCTATTTGAAATAAAAAACAAAAAAAGAAGTTCTCCGCCTATTTCAAGATATACTTACCCACTTTCAAATCCAAAATGTTTTCTGGTTGTAAGTGTATGTACTCATGTCAAGCGATATTTAACCGACCTCTCACATACATGAAATAATAATAAATAAATAAATAATAAATAATGAAAGGACTAATCCCGGCCAGTTAAAAACCAAAGAAGATTTTTTTAACTTTTGACTAAGCTCGATACGTAGTACTTAGTAGTAGTATAGTCATGTTGTTTGTATTTTTCTAGAATATGCATAAATACTAAAACATGTTAGTTACTTATCATCGATTCGTGAGTAACAACATACCTACTCGTAAGTAACATATACAAATAACGCATAGAGAACTGGAGAGAGGTTCTAACCAGTGCACCTACTAGACACTTGTCAATATTATGTAGCAAAAAATCATACATCGCAAAACGCGCGTTTACATATTATACTTAGGTATTATTGTGACTGATAGGACTAAGTGAGTATTCATTGTGTTGAACAATATTTTTCTGTGGAAAAACAATTTTTTTTTTTGAGTTTTGACAAAAGTCGCTGAACAAAAGTTGTTAGTTTTGATGTACAGAATAAGCACCTAGGATGCCAATTATTTACCAGTCATCCGGTATATATAACCTTAAGTTTGATTCGACTAATACCTACTCGCTAAATCGCGACTTGTCACACCTCTCGAGATCTGTGCCCATACGAGTAGGTATAAATGTTATAATTATTGTGACAAACATATCCATTTACAGAAAATATGGTTAAAATTGACGCATCGCTCTCTGTTACGTACCTATATCACAATGGAAAATTAATATAGTCATGTGAATGAATAAATCACAATACTAAGATAACTTCCAAGAAAAACCTTATAGGTCGTAGTATCTATGAGCAAAGTTGCTATTTTGTTTTTTTACTGTACTATGAGCAAAGTTGCTATTTTGTTTTTTTACTGTACTGTACGTATCTGCCTGGCAAAATGCTACTACTAAACATAGGCCTACCCACAAAAGGATTGAGCTATGCTGTCCACATTTACCCAGTGCAGGTTTGTACATTCACATACGCCGACAAATTTATATTACGAACTAATGCAGATTCTCACACAATGTTTTTCTTCACCACTGAAAGCCATTGTGAATATGAGTGCAAAGTTTCAATTACTCATTGGATCAGGACCGGATTTGAATCCAAGACCACACGACTGTATGGTGAGCGTTACTACTACTAGTACTAGACCAATAAGACAAGTAGTTACTGCTTACTAAATAGCACTTTTACTTTGTACGTAATTTTACTTAATAATTGAAAGCCTGTTTTAGCTTGTGCTACTAAAGATTTTTCATATGATACCCCACATGATACATTTAATTCACTTTGAAATTAGAGCCAATTTTTTTGCATAGATGCCCTATTATTTGTGATTAAATTATAAATGTACAGTTTTCAGATTTATTCCAATATGTGTACTCTAATACAATGCTCCTTGCCAAGCTTTATAGTTCTAGATAAACGGGAAGTACCCTTTAGGTTATGATTCCCTTGTGTGTGTCGAAACATGCGTTTTTTATGACATAAACGGATCCAACTTTTTTCTACGATAACTGAGATATATGATTTTTTCACAACTGCAAGAGGCCGTAGATATATGTTTTTAATTCTTACTCGTTAACTTTACGCGTTCTCGAGATAAAAGGTACAACGGATGTACGGACAGACGGACAACAAAATGATTGCGATGATTTCCGTTTTTTCCTTTTGAGGTACGGAACCCTAGAAGCTGTAAAACAAAGACGTACAATCCTAACGATTGAAGTGTTGATTAGGAAATAAAATACCTACATAAAAAAAAAAACACTCAAATCAGACATAATTATATTAAATTTAGAAGTAGATACCTAACAGCTTTTTGTTTCTGTATGGCCAAGTTGGCGACTCACGATTGCCTTAAAAGCGAAAATCACCAATTCTCTAACTTTGCGCTTTTGCCTAATTACCACCCTCTATTATTTTTCATTGCTTTGAAATAACCGCCACTCTCCGATAAGCAGCAAGTTTTACCTGCCCCTCGCTAAGATCACCAGTGATATTATGAAATTAAAATTTTCGGTTTGAGCCACATCAACGAAAAATAAATACAGGTAGATACGGTAATTAGCATAGCGCAGTGGCGGAAACACCCCAGGTGTTTATTGGGTACAGGTCGTGGGCTCGCGACATATAGGTCTAGCTCTGAGCGAAGTGTGGAGGGGATGGCTGAGCATGAGTTTAGTATGGCGGTCAACATGCGCAGCCATCCTCTCCACAGTACCCTCAGCGCTAGACTTACGTGCCGCTACTTGTAAGCCACCGACTAGCGGTGGAGACTCCTACATAACCATGACTGGTGGTATACATAAAGGATTTTCCTGGGTCAAAAAATGGTACGGTACCTAACTAGGAAAAAATTGCCGAATTGGAGAGTAACCGAAATAATAATCAGAAGTCGAAATCGAATTATCATTCGGTGCTGCATACATAGTAGAATACATTTATTTCAACAAAATATGCGTAGTTGCAGAGTTACGAGTACTTTCAATATGTTAAAGTATTAAAATTTGTAGGTTTATTATTTTTTCTTGCCAATTAATACCTACATAAAAACTACAGATTAATAATATTTCTGCATTAAAATACATTTCCATTTTGTAGCGGTCATATTTACTGGTGATTACCGTTCTGAAAAAAAAACGCCAAATTAGAATTCTTGGAGTGGGGTCTAAAAAAGAAAGTTCAACGAAAAAATTTGTATGTCGAATCGAAAATGAGATCCGTAGAAAAATCAAACTACACATAGGTAATAGCAGATTTGAAAATCAAAATAGAAGTTGGCAGAGCGAATACGGATGGGGTCGAATAGTTCTCGAGGGAAGACTATTGGCCGGGGACCGATGATCTAATCAAGATCGCAGGAATGCGCTGTACTCAGCCCGCTTCCAACTGATCTTGCTGGAAACTCATTAGAGAGTTCTAGAGTTCTATGGCTACCTGTAAAAGTCCCAAGTCCGATATGATGACGATGATGAAAGTATAATATACGTACAGGTATCAGTAGTCCATTCATATGGCGTGTTTCCTCCTCAGTATAGTCGGCGAACTGATTTATATCAAACACGGCAGTGCTCGATTGCTGATTCTGTTCGTTTATTTCCATCAAGTTTCTGACGAACGCTTGATAATGCAGTTCTTTGTCCGAAGCATCTTTGTATACTCTGTGGTAATCTCTTATGAATTTTTCAAAATAAAAGCGCGCTAGATCGATGTCGTAGTATGGCTTTTTCTGTACTAGAGCAGACTGGGAGCTAGCCATGCCTGCCATGACGGCCAGCAGAAATAATGAAGAAAAAGTAAGCAGATTCATTTTTAAAATTTCTGCTCAAAAGTCGAAGCGAGTTATCTTTCTAGCGGAGAGTCAACGAATGATTATATGTAAATATATTTACGTTGTTTTGCTGTATTTATATTAAATCAATCGTACTGTGTGTTGCCGTAACGTTTATAAAGTAACATTTGCTACTTTCGATGGAAAGAGCTATAAGGCTCGATTCTACCGGAGCTGGCAACTGTGGCCATCTGTATTGCACACTATTGGGCACAAACTTTTCTCTGGGTGGTCTCGGACACATCACACAATAAAATTCGCCCATTTTTACAGTTCTACAAAACAAGTTGTCAACTAATATGGCAACCATGTTTGCGTGGAATTGTTCCTTAAGCGGATCGTGAATCGACCACTGTTTTCGTGTTTTTCGTGTTCTGTAGAACATCAAGAAAATCTGCGGTGCATTTTTGACAACATTTACGTTCCGGGAGAAAATTCGTTTCACCCCTAAGTTAGTAAATTCGAATGGGCCGGGTGGCTAGCCATGGTGTCAGAGTTTTTAGGCCGCCTGAAGGCTTCTGACATAGCTAAACGGTTAAAACAACCGGGACCTACAATTTAACGTGTCATCCGAGCCACGGTAACGGTCAGTTGGAAATGGAAGTTTCACCCCTTAAATTGTAACAAAATGTTAATATGTTTTTGGTGTCAATCGTTTGAGTACGAAATATTACACGCGTACAAGCGTCTTATTTGGTTTTCAGAAAAGTTTTCAGTTTATTTATTTCTTTTCAGCCAAGTTTTTGCGTAAAAATATGACTATTTAGAGACTTATAACTTTAAGGTCATTTAAAAAACTATTAAAACTAAGACGATTAATCCTAGCGATTTAATTGCTAATAACGAAAAAATCGGATAATATTTAGAGGTAGATAGAACAGCTGCTTATTGTTTTTGTTTGGACAAGTTCGCGGTTCATACTAACATCAATAATATTTAATCAATAGTTACTCAGTTCTTTCTAACTTGAACTGGCGTATTTTCTTCACCTGGCAACTAGAATTCCTTTAAGTGAATCTAATTCGGATTATTGTTACCGTATCAAAACGCGCTAGCACTAAATTGACCTTTGTTTTCAAGCGAAACGGAAAACATACATTTAATACTGATTAGGTGTTTCAATTTCTACCCAATTTACTACACGAAGAAAGAATAAAAGTTGCTAAGGTGTAGGTAAGTAGGTAGGTACGTATATGATTTTTTGATAGCGTTTTACACCTACCCTCTTGTGTAGGCCTATTGCGAGTCAGTGGATTCACATACGCCATCGAATTTCGTCTACGAACGTATGCAATTTACCTCACGACATTTTTGAAATAAAAACATGCTTAGTGGCGCACTTTTTGGGATAGGTAAAAATGTTAAACTCGCGTCAGATCGTGACCTGATCGAAAATTCGTAAGTCGGATGATATAACATTCAAGTTTTCACTTCTGCCGGCACTCCCGGAGTGCAACCCGTTGTTTTTCTGTTACCGAAATGAGACCGGTGTATAAATCTGTACAAACTAAGCTCATTTCTTATTCTTTTGTCACATCTGACCAACTGTGCAGCATGCTCTGCCATGCACCACTCAGGACCTAAATGAGGCAACAGAGAGCGCCATTGAAGTGGCAACTTTTTGGTCCGGAAGCCGGAATATAATTTTTAGCGCACAACATAGAATAAGAGCTGAATGATACGGCTCGAACCCACGCCTCTTGCTTGTAGGGCGCGCCAGAGCGAGCAGTAGACCACTAAAATATAGTAATTTTACAAAATTCTACCTAATACAGCGACACTCATATACGTATATACTGACTGTATTATGTTAAAACAGTTCTTAATATGACTAACTAAACAACATGGATAGTAACAAACAATAAATACATAGTTATTTATACTACACCTGCTCGGAAACTACCTTGATACTTTATCAAATTTACGGTAGAAAGTACGTCATTGCATATCGAACAAATATGCGGGGAGAAAACGCATCTGAGCGGGAGAGAAAAGTGTATGAAAATCCATTTCTTACGTGGTTTTTCTTTTTTAATTTTGGGTAAGACTATGCGCTGGTAACCTAAATATCAAAAGCCAAAAAGTTTTTACAGTGAGTTTTTATCTCCAAGTTCGCAAAATGACACTGGCCACTAGCTGTGTGTTGGATGGTGTCAAACAATTTGAAAAAAGAACATGTGAAAATTGCAGACGCCATTGGCGCCATTTTCAAGTGTTACATTAAGCTTCACTAACTGCAACAATTTCAATATAAATTTCAATTAGTAAAGATTTAGTTTTTTATTTTCCTCGTAGGTGTAGTATAAAGCACTATGTATCACTCGAGAGAAAGCGCGTAAAGTAATCGGTCACTTTCTCCTCTCGGTGAACAATGTACTATTGTTATACAAGAGTGCAAAGTTGCTTTTTAACCGCATGCTCAATTTTGATGACAGAGCAAGTGAAGAATTCTAAAATTATTAGAATCCTGAGCGTTAGCGAGGGAATCAAAAGAGCACAAGGTGAAGAATCTTTGCACTCGAGTGCAACACGTAACTTTTCATCCTACCTCGGCAAGAAAATAACTGACATCGTCATATCGTACTGATACAAATACTTCTCGCGTGATTGTTGAGGGAGAAAGTTCATTTGCGCATTATTAACAGTTTCAGTTAATTCTGATGACGTCAAATAAACTTCCTCGTCGCTAGAAGAGCAAAAATACTCTTTCCGAAATGGGGGGATGAAAATTTAATTATCTAGCAATGACATAATAATTTATAATTTTCCAATTATCATACAATAGTCTTCAAAAAATTTTCGTGCATTTTGTTAAATTGCTCCTCGGTGTAGTCTGCAAAAAAATTGATTCCAAATATATCGGTATTGGATTGTAAGTTCAATGCTTTTCTTTTCATAAGGTTTTTTACGAAAGCTTGGTAATGTACTTCTTTATCGCTTTCATTTTCGTACTTTTTGTTCAGTGTTGTTACGAATTCTTCAAAGAATTTACGGTTTTCTTCATCAGGTCTACGTTGGAGTGATTGTGGTAGAGTTAGTGTGCTTGTTATAATCATCGCCACAAAAAATGGTAAAACTACGAAATCCATTTAGTTTAATTTTGTTATAAGCTTACACCAAATATCTTGGACGCCACTAATAAATGCAGCTATATTTCGATTAGAAGTGAAATCACACAAGCGTTTTATTTATTTTTTTTACTTACCTGGTTAACCTTAGCTTTTTAATTAGATAAGAATGCAATTTGACGCTACATTAAAAAATAATGCGTTCTTAAATTAAGTATTCGTTGATGAAGAAGTTACGTACTGTAGTAAAGCATCAAATTTCGAAGGCGTATGTGATTTATGTGTATAATTAAGTTGTTGAATAAATAAGAATAAATTCATCAACCCGCACTGGGCCAGCTTTGTGGATATGGGCCAATCGTTTTTCGTGAAGTCTGTATTCAATAATGCACTATTAAAAGGCCGAAAAGTACAGTGAAAACATATTATTGTGAAGTAAGAGAGTTCACTTGTAAAGTCCTGTAGAGTTCGAAGTTTGGCTATACATGAGATCTTATAACTTTTTGATAGTGCAAACTGTACTCTCGTGCTTGTGCTCTTGGCCCCATTTTACATGAAAATGATTTTCGTGGGACTAGATCTTTCTAGAAATTTATGCATGATTTAAAAACATAAACAGTTAAATTATGCCTATATCTGGGGATCTCAGGCCCAAACCGCAAGAGATCCATATAGACTCTAGAGAGTAGGATACTCAGTAACCGTACAGTCTAAGTAAATTTTAAAAATCTTTTGACGTTTGTAACTGCTACAAGATAAGTATTATGTAAGATTGATATTTAGTTATGTTGAAATGGAAGAGTAAATAACAAAATGTGCTGATTGATATTTTTATTTCAATTCGAATGTTATGTATCACTAAAATCGGCTGTGAATTCTCCTTAGCAATGTTTTAAAATCAATTGTGCCGAAATCATACTAAATGAAATTAAAGAGCATAGGTAAATGGTTATGCCCTTTGTCCTTTGATTTCGTCCGAAAACTGGTTTAGGCCAAAAGAAGGTTCTTTACAAGGATCAAGAGCAATAAGGCTATTGAGGTAATTCAAGTTCTTCATGAAAGCAAGGAGATGCTGTTTTTAGTCATTTTCGTCCGTATAGTGCTTGTTGTAAGCCTTCACGTAGTCCTCGAACAGGGCCTGTCCTTGGCCCAAATTGTAAAAGTACTCGTTGCATTTTTGAGCAGAAGTAATTGCTGTCAATGCGCACACGCCACATAAAACTGCAACACCAATAAAATTCATATCTTAAGTTACTTCTCCCTGTCTTGGAAGTAAAATTTCCAACTGTATGTTGTGATTTTAATGCTTGTATTTGCGTTGCTAAAGTAGGGACAAGATAATAGGTCACTTTTGACATTTCATTTATTCAAAGAAAAATATACCTTGTACTAAAGGAATAAAACTCCAAGCCGTATTCGAGAACACTTATCGGTCGTCGTCAATATTGTTTTCATGAGTTTTATTCCTTTAGTGTAAGGTATATTTTTCGTTGCATTCATGAACTGTCAAAAGTGACCTATTATCTTGTCCCTACTTTAACTAGTTTATATAGCTCTAAAGTCATGGTTGAGACAATGGATCGTTTATTTTGTAATGGGTACGGTCATCGGTCATAGAAAACGATCCATAATATGTGTAGATTAATATGTTAGGTACATTTCCACTTCTGGTCATAAATTAAGTTAATCAATTTTCTCTACTGATAAGGATAAGAAGGCAACTTAGAAAAACAATAATAATCAGCTAAGTGCGAGACAAACTCGTGCACGAAGGGTTTCCTACCGAATGGAAGCCCCCTTAATATATTTAATTTTAATTAATTATTTTTGGATAATAGATGATGGACGGAAATGGATTTATGGATTGAGGGAATATACAACTTAATATTTTGTGAATATTTCAAGCATTTTCCTGTTGCCGTTATTAATATCGAAAAAAAAAACACGTTTATTGTTTGGGAGCCCTCCTTAAATATTCCATCCATCAGCTACATGACATCTACTGCTGGACAAAGGCCTCCGCCTCCCCCATGGATCTCCAATAAGACTGGTTGGGAGCGACTTGCATCCAGTGTGATCCATCCACCTCGTATGTGGATGTCCTACGCTGCGCGTGCAGGTACGTGGTATCCACTCAAGTTACTTTTTGACCCCACCGGTCATCAGACCTCCAAGCGCCCTGCCCTTGTGCCCTGCTCACTGCCATTTCAACTTGCCAATCCGCTGAACTATGTCGGTAACTTTGGTTCTTCTACGGATCTCCTTATACCTGATTCGATCTTACAGAGATTTTTCGAGCATAGCCCTCTCCATAGCTAGTTGGGCAAATCAAATGGAACAAATCCCCTATTATAATTAATTATTTACATCAATCATATTAAGTTTAATACATTGAACAAGTCGGTTTTAATTTTTTTTTCCAAAGAGGTAGAAAATATCTGTTATTTTCAATTTTTTGATATGTTTCGTCAAATGAAATGATTTATAAACAAAATATATTACACAGTATGGTAGTTCAAATACAATAAAATAACTATCTTCATCAGCTTAGACGACAAAGCAGAAGAACAACTATAAAATCAATTTATAATAAAATGTGTGGTTTACATCACTAAAATTATTATCTCATTGTTCAGATGATATGCTTCGGATACGTGGCTCATTACTCAATCATACTTTATGTTTAAGGAAACTAACTTCAGAGACAGGTTATTGTATAATACTTAATCAATTAATTTTAGCATTGTTTTTCCCACATTTTCATTTAGAATATGAATTTTCACATTTTGCACCTTTTTGTATTTTACTTCCACTGTTGTTTTACACTGTTTGTAAACTAGAATATTTACCCGCCTTAAAGCCTCGAGCAGGTCTATGTCCAGCAGTGGACGTCCTGCAGCTCATATTGATGATGTTGATGATGATAACCTGCCTTAAAAATGTATACATTGTGATAAAATCGGAGTAAAACATGAGTATAAGTGCGAGTTTGATATTGCGCACGTAATGTAATCGTATGTAGAAACATTTATGTTATATCTTAATTTTTATATCAGACTATATATTAAAAAAATACTACATGAAAAAAAAAAAAACTAAATCGTTCAAGCTATTCATTCATTTATTGACATTTTATTTTCTAAACTAATACATACATTTTAACAGATGGACGGATAAGTACGTTCTACGTATCTAATATCACAAACTAGAGTCGGTAGAGGTGAACAGCATTTATGCGGGATAATAAGCCCAAATAAAAAGGCGCCAGCGTAAATAGCAACGTAAAAAGCATTTTCTATATCGAATGCCTAAAGTGAAAAAGAAACAGAACTATACTATTTATCTAATATAAATACGATGGCGCCTCTGTAATTGGCTTAATATGTTAATATGCCAAATACTGTTAGCTTTCCTTGACTAAAACGCGAGGCTTAAACTTAACTACGAAAAATGTGCACCGCATCTTCACATGATTTTGAAATTCAGACTTGGAATGTTTACTACACAACACTTTTTACCAACTTCCAAAAAGGAGGAGTTGTGTATGTTTATCGATATTTTCGCCAAATGTAAACCGATTTGAAAAAATATTTTTAGTACAATAAAGTATACCACCAATTACTACCGTCTCATTTAAATTTTATCGAAATCGGCTGAGCTGTTTTTGATAAATCAATAATAATGTACATGGATGTCACATCGATTCATGCAAACTAATCGAATTCTGTACACGGTGGAAGTCGGTATTGCAATCTTATGCAAAAAATATTTTTTACAATAGTTAAAAAATAATTATAACATTCTATGAGCTCGATTTTTGAAACTTTTGATAGAAGTCTGGATTGGTCAAAATTGGTAACTTATTTCCTTAAGGTCAAAAACTAAGCTAAGCTTACAATTTCATCACATTAAAATCTATAATTCTTTACAATTATAAAACAAATAACAGAAAACGTTTTGTACCATGCCGAAATAAAAAAAAAAAAAATTCTTAGGTACGAGACTTCTTTTTTCACAACATATTTATATAATGGTGTAACCAATTATAGCTGCGTATCGCCCGCTGTTCCCTGATCTTCTATTACAGCACCTGAGAAAAGAAAATGCAGTGTATATTTCAAATTGGAGAAGAGAACAATTTATATATTGTATAGCTCCTGTTTGAAGAAATGTTCGTTAAAACATCCCAAGTCATTTCGTGCTCCCTGGCCAAGCCGAGTGTGTGTCAAACACACTCGGCTTGTGTATCCACATGTAGATCCATCTATATTGTAATCAAACAGAAAAGCAGCTCTACTTGTATATCATTTATATTTAGCGGATTATGTCACTAATCTTCTTTGGAGGTGCAACCAACATGATCTTAATATTTTGTCTGGCACAGTCTCTTTATAATTTGGACCGCATTCTTTCACGACTTATGATTCTTTCAATTAATTACTAGTATGAAGATTTTTGCGTAATAGAAGTACAATATACATCAGTACATATTATAATACTTGTATGTATTTAATATCTGAAATCTAAGTTTTTTTACCATTATTATTGACATAATTTCAGTGGTAAGTCGTCTACTGCTGGGCATGCCTCTTCTATAAAGACGACTTGATTAAAATCTCAGGTAGGTACTATTTACGCGCTGGATGCAAGCTATTTCCACCACCATACTTTAGGTCGCCGCAATTCTCAGAGCAACCAATCTTTTAATTTTATGGCTGACGCCCGTAAATGCTACCACAATAATTTGTGCACCAAACGAATTATATTGATTGCACATTAAACCACCGGTTGGCCGGTGTCCAATAATAAATAAACTGAATTGTGCCATCAATATGTCAAGAATTTATTTTAAAAATATAATTAACGTTTTACTCTGTGCACGTTTTGCGAAACTCGGACGTGTCGGTGTGGTATTCATGTGAAGGGTGTTATTATCCCCGGTGATGAATCAAGTTAATTTCCCGTAGCTTAATCAGTTTCATTTATTGTGACTTTACTTTGTTATCGGAAAAACTTTCCACTTATTAATATTTTTTACTGAAATAAATATCACAGTGCTTTAATGTATACGTCTGTAGGTGCGCTGAAACCTTTGAATACCTTTTGGCGGTTGAAGCTATATGCGGGTACATATGCGGTTTGAAATAGATCACATTGACAAACTTAAATCTAAAATTTCCCAGTTTAACAACGCATTATCTATTTTAAAGTCAAATAGTAACATTGAGACCGCAAAAACTGCCTATTACGCTTTTGCCTGGCTCGCATACGGAATTATCATATGGGGAAATAGTTCCAAATTCAAGGACTTAATAATGAAACAAAAAAATGTATTTGCATTAAATGAACATACAGAGACGCGACAGTTGCAAACCATGTTTAAAAAACAGAAATTGCTAACCCTACCCTGCATTTATATATTAGAAGCCGTACTATTTGTAAAAAAAAAAAACACCCTTATCTATTAATAGTCTTAACCAACCCCCGTCGAAATAATCAATTAGTAGCATCTGATCTCCTGATGGAAATGGTCAGAAAAGGACCAAAATATTTGATAATAAAGATATTTAATAAACTACCCAAAATGTTAAGAGAAGAACCAAACGAAAATGCCTTTAAAACAAAAATAACTGACCTACTAATAACACAATGCTATTACAGCAGACAAGAATATCTTACTTAAGTACATATTTCACAAAAATATAAGCTTTACTGTAACTGCACTGCAATAAACAAAGTATGATATACGCATTGACCTCTACATCTAAGTTGTCGACAAAATACAACAGAATATAATCTGAGTATCGCATAATAAGATCCAAGACTCTTGATAGAACCTCTCATGCCGTATTACCGAAGCTTACATCGGATTTGCGTTTGAAGTTGAGATGGCTGCTTTAGCAAGCATCCATTTACGAGTATATCTATCATTAAATCTGAATTATGTATTTCGTTTATGGATTTATTTGCTTTGTAATAGTGAAATAACTGAGTAAACTTTTTCCTAACCTTTCGCAAGTGCAAGTACTTATATAATACTAGGTTTACCCGCGGCTACGCCAGCATCACATTTTGATTTTTAAGCTACGAGTATCTTATAGGAAATTACTCTTGTTTATACATAATCGATTTCTAAGCATTTTCGACGCCTTTTTGCGGTGATCAATGGTCATGTCGCAGGGTGTTTACTGTTTACCTTATTTTTCCTACTTCTATGCATAAAAGCCTGCAGCCAATGTCACCTATCATGCATTAACGTTTCACATGTCTATATTAGACATGGATATAATTTGGTAATCTAGTAAAAAAGTGTTTTGCCAATCCTACGGGAACCATTCGGGATAAAAAGTAGCCTATCTATATCGCTTTCCGTGTCTTAAACTAACTCAATGACAAATATGGAGAATAGATTTTCAGTAATCATTTTGATATTATTATCTGCCGCACTTTGAAATCTGCCGTGTCTTTAATCCTTACGCTCCCAAGCGGCGAGTTACACGACCTATACACAAATAAAAGAAATATCAATGACGACACTTACCAACAAGATAAGTTCTAATGTCTTCGACTTCACAGTAAACAGGATCTTGTAACACGCTATTCAACTGTTTCTTGACTAGTGGTCTCGCGCCGCACCACAGGATGCGTCCGCCCTGCGACCACTCCAACGCCAGCATTTTCAAACTCTGAAACATTAACAACGAAAATAAAATAATCAACTCAAAAATAAAACGGTCAACCAGGATTGAACCTGCGCTACCTTCTAAATAACGCAGTTGTCGTCGCCAAATTGAACCACCAAATAAATTTGAAGTATAGGCAGAATCATACAACGTGGCAGCTGTGATGTTGGCTATAATACAAACTGCTGATAGCCCAATCTTGACTTTAGCTCACTGAGAATAGGTTATCCGCAGCTTGTAGTTGACATCACAACCGCCAAGTTAAATGATTCGGCCTGCACATATAATAAATAACAATTATATAAGTGTTATTTATTAAATGTGCAGGTATGTACGTATATAACTCTCGAAAGAGTTCATTACACTTTTTTCATTTAGTTAGGTCCATACAATTTATTTTAAGTACTTATAAGTAAATATTTCTGCGTAATAACAGTTCTCAGTTAAAAAACCTCAACCCACTCGATTCAGCAACTCTTTCAAAAACTTCCAAAACTATAAAAAAAATTGATAGGTTTATTTCGATTTTATTATGAACTAGCGACCCGCCCCGGCTTCGCACAGGTGTATTATACATGTCAACCTTCCTTTTGAATAACTCTACTACTACTACTATGAATTACAAAAAACCGCATCAAAATTCGTTGCGTAGTTTTTAAAGATATAAGCATACATGGGGACAGCGGGAAGCGACTTTGTTTTATACTATGTAGTGATGCTAACAATGTTTAGAAGAAATTCTGACAATGAAATTCCTAGAATTCATGAGTGTATTTGTACGTTAGTAGTAGTGCGCGAAACAAGTAGCTCTTTTAATCTTCATTGAGTCGCTGGAGAGGTGGTACTTCGAGAGCAGCCGATGACGTCACAGCGTCCAGCGCTGTGTGGTCGGAGAGGGGGTCACCGGCGGCAGGACACTTCGGAATAGGGCCTCGAGCTAGGCGTGCGTGTGCGTTGCGTGGATCATAAATTGTCGCTAAATATTTTTGTACAATTAAATAGCTTTGTTGATAAATTAGGTGTTTATCTTTTTAGTTTCACTTCTGATAAACCTATTTCCTTATATTTAACTGACCTTATATGTACAATTCAGACTAAGTAGGCCCTACAGTGTCGTCGTGCTAAACGTATACAGGCGCTGTCGCAGAATACGTGTCGCTAGCTATGAAGCGTATTTCATAGAAAAACATAGAAACCTGGAGTGTAACGACGACACTGCTGTATTCTGCAGTCAGCTACGGAAGAGTACCTACCTAAATACTTTATTATTTGCTCTAGACAATTCACTGACTTTTCATTAATTAATTTAAAATTTATTAACTTTGATAATAATTAGCCTTCACTGCAACTCACGGAGAAAAAAATTTAAGTGTGCTCTCTACTTTCCACGATAAATAAATTCCACAATTTTCTTTTCAAGTTAATTACTAAAAGATGGAAAAACGAAAAAGTAAAGTTTCATACGGTTCCACAAAAAGAATTAAATAATAATTTGAATAATAAAGATTCCTCGGTGTTATTTAATTTACGTAAAAGCCTCGACCTTTTTACCCTTGAAAGATTATTAGACATGATAGTTTGAAATCTTTGAAAGAGAAAATTCAGTTAAATATATAAGAATTCGTAAAGACTTTTACTTGGTACCGAGACAAGCAGATCGTTAGCCTAGGACGATGTTAAAATAGCTTTGGTATTTTTATTGAAGAAGCTATATCTACACGAATCTATAAATGGTAGTCTGAGCCAGATAACTTGCGCGTGGCCAACATCGAGAACTAATTCAATACTGCTATGGCATTAAATTTGCCTGCTACATAACGTACGTAGCGCCACTACTCGCGCACACTCTAGTCCCAACATACATCAATATTGCGACGACAAATAAGATTTGGAAAGATGAGAGATATTATGGAGCGGCCGAGATGGCTCTGGGAGAGTCTGCTACAGAGATTAGTCAAGGTGTGACGGAGCTCCCATCTAGGTGAGAGTCCGTGTTATTGGTAAATTTCTTAGTCTTATGGCTCTGAGTTGCGTGCCGTTTCCGTTCAGCCGCCTAGGGCCTAGTGACTAGAGAATCAAAGTAAAGTCATTGATATCCTATAGTCTCTCGGGAGTATCGGGATACAAAACAGAAAGTAGGATAGTGGCTAGATGGCCAGCCCTGGTGTCAGAGATATTGTATCATTATATTTTTAGAAACACAACAACAACTATGTAAATTTAAATTCCTGAGATACTCTAAGCACTAGCTCTATCTTACTTTTGGAAGTAAATACTATAAAGTGATAAGTCCTGTTAATGCACTTTTCATTATGTACACACTATTAAAATTTAATCCTACTTAATTCCTATATCTATTATTTTGAGTAACAACTATAATTCTTTTGAGGGGTAAAAACAAGGAAAAGAAACTTGAAATATACTAACATTTATTAGAGAGTAGTGTGGAGCCAGCCTTAATTTGTCTCGCGCGTTTCTTTGTACCTGTCTGTAAGAATATTTTTCTGTCTGTAACAATATAAGAATATTTTTCTGGCACAGAAGAGAGTTCTCTGGTGTTTCTATACATCTATCTACCTACTTATAAATCCCGTGTTATAGTTTCCAAAATAAACGTAACAAAGAATTTCCTCTGAAATATCTAACACGAATTTCGTGTTTGAATTCACTGTGAGAAAACTTGTTGCCAAAATCTTTGTAAATATGAAAATTACCTTCACCTTACTAGACTGCCTAACAAATATTTTAGAGAAAAATAAATTATTGGAGAGAGATCTTAGGTTAGGTACCGCATTCTAAGTTAATAAATAATGCATACGAAAACTTATACTTATTTCGTTACATCACATCAACAAACCCGCACGTTGCCAGCGTGGTAGATATGGCCCAATCGCCCTTCGTCATTCGACCTAAGTTCGTTAGTGAGAACAGAGGTCGTCTCAGGAATCGGCTTGCATACAACGTGTTTTTGCTGTTTTTATCAGATCGTCAGTTCATTATGTCAGTGGATGCCATACGCTGCGCTTGATTCCTGATATATTGATTACTGATATTTTGATACCTGGTTTCTATTCAAGAATTTCACGGCCCCATCAGCCATTCTTTTCACCACGGTGACCCAGTGTGTATCTATAGTTAACTAATTTAACTATACCTACCTGTTTTATTTAATAATCAGCCTAGAGCGAGTCGGACTCGCGCACGAAGGGTTCCGTAGCGTACAGAAGCCCCCTTAATCTATTTTAATTTATTTTGAAGGGAATATTCAACCTAAAATTTTGTGCACATATCAAGCATCTTGTTGCTGTTATTAATATCGTGCAAAAAAACGCGTTTCTTGCATGGAAGCCCCGCTTAAATATTTGTGTTATTTTAATTTAAATATTTATTTATGAAGTGAACATTTAACTATCATATTTTATGAATATTTGAAGTATCTACCTATCACCGTTATTAATAACGAGAGAAAACGGGGAAATAATCCGGTTTGTTGTATCCCATACAACAAACCGGATTATTTCCCCGCCCCCCCTAAAATGTATATTATTTCCGTTTTTAGTATTTGTTGTTGTAGCGGCAAGAGAAATACGTCATCTGTAATAATTTCAACGTTCTAGCTATCGCCATTTATGAGATACAGCCTGGTGACAGACAGACAGACAGACGGACGGACAGCGGAGTCTTGGTAACAGGGTCCCGTTTTTACCCTTTGGGTACGGAACCCTAAAAACTACTAAACATTTACAGTAGTTTGACATTACATTGAATTTGAGTAAAGTTTTTACAATGTTGCGTTTGATGGTAGAACACTTGTTTTAGTTCCGTTCGGTGTTGTTTAGCACTTCAGCAGTAAAATCTAGATTTACTTGCGTCACAAAGGAGCTCTTTAAAATTATTTTGAACTAGCTACAATTTAGATACAGAACAGTTGAAAATTTTCATCTAAATCATCATCATTGTATACATAGAGTTTATCATCTTTGTATATTGTACTAGCTGACCCGGTGAACTTCATCTCACCATCTGGCAACTGTCAATGACAACTTTTACGTGCAGGAATATTTTGCATGGATATTTTATTATTTTTCTCGCTAAATCGGATCAGCCGTTTTATTCGTCGGATTCGAGTTTTAGAGAGACTATATAACAACCACGATTCATTTTTTTATGTGTAGATTCATTTTTATGTAAATAGACAGATTACATCATAGGATCACAAAATAGATAATAATAGTTATTTTAGATTTTGGACATTGCCACCCTTATTTCTAATATGACTAATAGGAAACGAGATGCACCCAACATAAGTTACAAGTAGAAGTCGGACGCTTGCTGATACGTGGTGTCCATTTGAGAACTCTTCGACTGCCAACTTGTAGTGTTATATATACTTATGACCTGCCCACTGTTTGAGCTGCGACGATACCTTAGTTCGTCTACGAATTTCATCAATCCTGATTAAATAACCCTCTACATAGCTCCTATGGCTACTCTGAGTGTCTCTGAGGTTACTTATTCACGTAAATACGTTACTAATTATTCACGTAAATACGTTACGTATTTACGTGAATAATCACCATCTCTAAAATTTGCCAAATAGGACAAGTCACGTGAACACCGGATTTTAGAGCCCAGAACTCGGACATTTCAACAGATTTTGCAGGGTGAAGAAATTTGTAGTTTCGTGGATTGCACGGTGAATTTAGCGAGGCAGAACTTGGATTGCAAATGTAACCGTGCCCGGACGTCCACAAAACTAGGATAAATCCAGGGAAAACCCGGACGGATGGCATCCCTAGTTACGTATCACTAAATGAATCGTTTAAAAATTTGTCTTGGTGGCTATAGAGCTTAATGCTAGGGTCTTAAATTGAGTTACAGTAGGTATGTTTTTAAGCCGGTAGAATATTAATGTTAGTTTGTTTCATAGATCAAAATACGCATTTGAATTATGAAATACTAGACGACCCGCCCCGGCTTCGCACAGGTGTATTATACATATAAACCTTTCTCTTGAATCACTCTATCCATTAAAAAAAACCGCATCAAAATCCGTTGCGTAGTTTTAAAGATTTAAGCATACAGACAAACAAACAAACAAACGAAAATAGCGACTTTATTTTATACTATGTAAGGAAGTTGTACGAATAATTAAACTAGAATTTATTAATCGTATTAGTGTCGATGTAATATTCAGTACACTGCGACCCGCAACGTCAAATAACTTGCATGTTGATGCCGGGACCACATCGCTAGTTTAATACGTTATTATTAATTTATAGACAAGATTAGACTTTGGGACATTAGACCCTGGTTTCAATTATTTGTTCAAAAGTAAAAGAAACTTGAAAACTTTCTATACACGCTTCGGAAATGTCTGGACTACGAGTACTTATGTTTATTCGCAAAGAATTAAGTAAAAATCGTTTTTATTCAGGGCTATTACATAGCCTCTTTACTTTAGTGCGAGGCTGTGACAGAACTGAGCGCTACCGTGGCTCGTATGTCACGTTAAGTCGTAGTTCCCGGTTGCTATAACCGTTTAGCCATGTCAGAAGCCTTCAGGCGGCTTAAAAACTGGCATCAGGGCTAGCCACCTTACCTACTTATCTACTATCAACTTTACTTTTATCAATCAATTCCCTCCCCCTCCTCCTTATCTGAAGCCTCGTTACGCACCCTTGAATAACCGCTATATTATTAACCCGTGGTATTTTGGCCAATTGTAGCTTTTGTGGTTTCCGCCCGTGACGTTTGCATTTGGAGGATGACATGTGAAACAGTTATATTATTCATTACGTATTTCGGATATGAAATTTAGGATATGCTATGATTCAGATGTATGTAATATGTGGTTATTATGCATTGGTTGTTATAATTTCTCGTAAAGGTATGCACACACCGGTGTAGATATAGTAGTTTTTTAGACACTGCCGCGTCATCAGAAAATCCCGTAGAGATGTAAACAACAAGCCGCGCTAAACCCCATCTTTAATCTCTTTTGACTCACAAATTTGATACTACGCAACGACTATGAGGCAAGTCGTTAGTTCTCCGTTGAATCGTATTACACAATTATTATATATTCTTTGACAATACCTACAACGTATTAGTACTAACGTTTACTACAATTCTTTTGTTTTACCTATACACTAAAAAAGTAGGAGCAACAGCACGACGGGGAAGTGCTAACAACTTCTAACATACAAACATCAAATTATACTGGATGCTAAAAAAACCGTTATTCATGTTGTGATTGACCTTAATAATAATAGATATTTCTTCGGTGCCTAGCTACGTCAGTTTGGCGAATTTCAACATTATTCATTTACCAGTGTGCTTAGCATACAAGACCACGACAAGAGTTTATCGACGTGTGCAAAGGTGACAGATATATGCTTCATCATAACTCTGTCACGTTCTGACACGTCGATAGTATAATTTTATGGTCCTTATGCTAAGCCCGCAGGAGCATGCAATTCAATTCTTCATCGAAATACATTCATAAATTGTTTTCGTAAAAAATGTAAGTTCGGAGTTTTTAGAACTTCCTCGTCACAGATTAGTGTCATCGAGTGACACGTATATAGGCGCTACATGCTACGGAATACAATTAAAAAATTGATAGACATCAGTAGTGTAGCGGCGAAATTGTAGTCTGCTGACGGAACAAGCAGTAGGCTACGGCATGTAACTTTTATGTTCATTTTATAGGCAGTTTTTCGTCACACATTCATACTCATACGAGTACATAGGTAGATGCAGATATGTATGAGTATGAATGTGTGACAAAAAACTTTTAATAATGAACATTTACCGCATTATTAACAAACGCATTTGGATTATCTTTAGACCTTCAAAGGTCTGAGAATGATCCAATGCTTTTTATGTAATAGTAGTGTAGTTTTGTTACAGTTAATATAGACACTTTTGCCCGATTAAAAAAAAAACAGAATTATTAGTATGTAGTTAGTAAGTGTCTATCTTCTGTCTTTTTCTTTCTCTAAAAATTTTTAGTTCACTTGCAAAGGACTAATTTCTCCAAAATAAGTCTGCATTTATTAAAGTAGTAAGAACCTATTTATAAAAGCATACATATCTACCTACCTAATGTTAACTTTAAAGTTCGTAAGTTCGTAACTCTACTTATGCTTAAATGTTACGCTTTCATTTAAATTGAATTGAATTGTACGAAATAGTTCAACATCTATCTATTATATAAAAGGCTTCGCTGAGTGACTGACTGACAGACAGCCTACAGCCCAAACCGCTAAAGATACGAACATGAAATTTGGAACAAAGATACATTGGACCACGTAATGGAGCACTAAGAACGGAATTTTGAAAAATCGACCTCTAAAGGGGTAAAACGGGCCCTTTTCGTTTGTATGTAACTTTTTATTCCCTTTACCGATTGACTTGAATCTTTGTATACATGCTACTCAAACAAAATAAAAGTTACGTTTGTTCCTGTTTTTCCGAATATTCCTTATCTAAGGGGTCAAATTGGGTCCCAAAGTTGGTAAAAAAAGCGTCTATTACATCCAACGAGCTGAATGGTTATGGATGAAATCTGGTATGGAGGAAGCACACAACATGTTTCAACACATGAACTATTGTTATCCCGAAAATTCTATGGGGATCCTTAGGGATAGCCAAAATTAATCAGTTTAGGCTACAACCCAATCCACTAAAGATAGAGACTTAATATTTCGAACATAGGTACAATGTATAACGTAATGAAGCACAAAGGACGAAAATTTCGAAAAATCGACCTCTAACGGGGTAAAACGGGTCCTTTTTGTTTGCATTTAATTTTTTATTACCTTTACCGATTGACTTAAAACTTTGTATTTATGCTTTACAAATAAAATAAAAGTTACGTTTCTTCCTGTTTTTCCGAATTTTCCTTATCTAACGGGTCAGATACGTTCCCAAAGTTGGTGAAAAAAGCATCAATAATTACATCAGACGAGCTGAACGGTTATAAATGAAATCTGGTAGGTATGTAGAAAGCACACAACATGTTTCAATACAGTAACTATTTTATCCCGGAAAATCTATTGGGTTTCTTAGCAATAGCCAAAATAATCAATTATAAAGCTAAGATAAAAGGGGTAAATGAATTCTAACGAAATTTGGTACGACGCTAGACAATAACACAAATTACCACTTGGGGTACTGCTATCCCGGAAAATTTCAGTGGGTCTTTCAGGATATCAATTTCCTAAAAAAGTATTAAATGACTGTTCGAAAACCGATGCAGTATTGTTTGAAAATAGCTCACCCTTTTAACTAATATATGACTATAAACGTCCTGGGAAAAGTCCCGGATTCCTTGTCTAACGCTAGGCCAAACATCCTATATAAGCGTGAAAAATAACTTGATCGCGTTTTTTTTAAACGTAGTGAAATATCTAGAATTAAATTGAGATAATTTAGATCCTTCAATGGGGGCAAAATGGGCCCCTAATAGTTTATGAACGATTTTATTTTGTGAGCCAATAGACTTGAACTTAGGGTACATACGGATCAATAACTACTTACTTTACTATGGGAACTACCCTGAAAAAGCGAAAATTACCTATTCTTTACATTTTGTCGCGGGTCGATAATTTTTTTGTGTTGAACAGCTAATTGTATTTACGTGATTTCTGGGTTGGTACCATAGTAAAAGTTAGTCAAATGATGAGTATAATGGAATCCTAGAACATGCCTGTCGTCTAGATGTAGGTGCGCTATGTATTTTTCAAATAAAATGTACCTTCTTGTGTGCTACTTTTTCGTCTGTACTTGGTCAGAGAATGTCTGAAAGTCCTACAAGTGTCTCGATCACTTTTGACCGCGTAAACGGTTATGGGCGAGATTGTCATTGAGTTCAGAATAATCGAAATTAAATTTCTAATGACTTAATGAAACATGATGAATACATGTACTGGCCTTTTTTAGGGTTCCTTACCCAAAGGGTAAAACCGGGACCCTATTACTAAGACTTCGATGTCCGTCTGTCTGTCTGTCACCGTAGGTACCGTAATAGTTGGGCAGCTGAAATATTCACAAATGATGTATTTCTGTTGTCGCTATAACAAAAAATACTAAAAATAGAATAAAATAAATATTTAAGGGACATGCAACAAACGTGATTTTTAGGAGTTTTTTGCTCGCTATTAATAACGGCAAGAGGAATGGGCTCCCATATGGTACGGAACCCTGCGTGCGCGAGTCCGACTCGCACTTGGCCGACCATGACGTGCGAATGGAGTTGGATAAAATTTGGTATACGAGTGGGAAACTACATGGCTCAACTCATGATCGTCATATATCTCATCATAAATCGAAAAATATTCTTTTCTCGCTATAAAAAAAAAATTGGTTGCCTGTAAAGTCGGTATACGGGCGAAAGTTTTACGTGACAACGACTTTGAGACGAATGAGAGCGCATAACGTGAGCGGAGCGTAACGCAGTTTCTTGAAGTGTCACCCGGCAAACCAATTTATAAGACGTTGTCACGTCAAAATCAGTAGGTATATTAAAACATAACTTTATTAAGTATTTATTTTATGACAAGTTATAAAATAACGCGGTCCAAACCGTGGGCTATTAAAGTCAAAGAACATTTTATTGTTGAACTGTGTTACATTGAGATCTTACTACTAATCACAAAAATATTGAATTATCAGTTAGGTCCAATATGGCCATAAAATAATCATTAGAACGTGAAAAAATTATACAATCATTATTATTAAATTTAATTCGAATATTTTGCAATTTATCATCTAAAAATTGTCGTACTCCATAATAAGCTTTAGATACAAGTAAATTTAAGCAAATACTGAGACAAAGCAGGCCAATCCGTGGGCTAATTATTATCCTTGCAAGTAATACGACAACGTGGGCTAAACCAAGAGCTATTATTTTAAGCAAAAAAAGTACTAAGACAACGCGGGCCAAACTGTGGGAAATTACCATTTAAAGTAAGTACTAAGAAAATGCGGACCAAACCGCGCGCCATTATCATTTTAAGCAAATACTATAACGACGCGGGCCAGACCATGGGCTATTATCATTGCAAGCAATACGACAACGCAAGCCATACGGCAGGCTATTGTAATTTTAAGCAAGTACTTAGACAACGCGAGCCAAGCTACGTACTATAAATTACCATATTAAGCAAGTACTAAGAATGCGCAGGCCAAACCGCGACCTATTATCATTCTAGCTAAACACTGGGACAAGCAGGCAATGCCTATTACTTGAAAAGATAATGCCTACTAAGCATTATCTTTTCAAGTAATACGTTATACGACAATGCAGGCGAAACCACGAAGTATTATTATTTTAAGCAAGTGCCAAGACAACGCGGGTCAAACTGTGGCTTATTATCATTTTAAGCAGTTACTCGAACAAAGCGGCCAGACCGTGGGCTATTATCATAGCAAGTAATACGACAACGCGTGCCAAACGGTAGGCTATTACAATTTTGAGGAAGTATTAAGACAACGCAGGCTAAGCTGCGTGCTATAAATTACCATCTTAAGCGAGTACTAAGAATACGCAGGCCAAACCGCGACCTATTATCATTTTAGCCAAATACTATGACAATTCAGGCCAAACCATAGGCATTATCCTTGCAAGTAATACGTTATACGATGATGCTTTGCTAAACCACGACCTATTATTATTTTAAGGAAGTGCCAAGACAACGCAAGCCAACCGGCAGCCTTTTATAATTTTAAGCAAGTACTAAGACAAACGTGGGTCAAACCACGGGCTATTTTCATAAGCCAGTACCTGTCTACTAAGACAACGCGGGCGAAGCCGCGGGTTTTAAGCTAGTTATTAATATAAGTGTTAATGAAAACACGTCACCACTACCACCAAGAACGAAAACCCTATTAACTCTCTCTGCTGAACATACAATAGCCTCTAATCTATAGAATTAACTACGTTTCGCGGTCTGAAAATTTGATGCGGGATTAAAGATTTATTTAGATTTTAGATGTTGTAAGCCCAAGGCCTCAATTATTGAGGTGTGAATTCTAATCTAACGAGTTCACGGTGGCTTTTGTACCGAGGTTTAATGAAATATTAAATGTTGACTAATTTATAGGTAGGTACTGAAATTAAATACAAAAATATTAGTGGACATAATAAAACGTAAAACGGATTGAAAAAAGAATAGATAAGGAATTATTCGAAGGAGAAGAAAATGCGTTATGATAGTTTAACAGGAGCGGGAGTTAAACGGAAGAAAGAATATTTTTTGTGACATCTTGAAGAAAGATCATAATGATATTTTTTAGGCTTAACAAAAGAATTAATCATGATAACAGTCATAGGACGTCCACTGTTGGATATAGGTCTCCTATATAAATTTCCAATAAGACCTAATGGAAGCGACTTGCATTCAGCGCAACCCAGCAGTGTTAACGGGGTCGTCAGACTTTGTAGGTTGACACTCTATGCTACACTTGCGTGTACGTGGTCTCCACACGTCTTTTCTACCCCATCGGTCATCAGACCTCCGTGCTTTATATTTTAGTATACTAGCTTATGCCCGCGGCTTCGCACGCATTTTTTTATGCTATCCCACAAAAACCTTTTGTTTTTCCGGAATAAAAATTAGCAATGTCACTTTCCACTCCTTGAAAATAATGGAAATTTGATGCTGCGTAAAAGAGTAACAAACCAATAAACCAAGAATTACACGAGTAAGGATGCTCTGCCTTGTTTACTATTATTTGTAAAATTATCAACATAGAAAAGAAGAATAAAACAAACCTGCAAAAACGTGTAGTCCATCCTGTACAACGCCTGGCAGTAAACCACGAGCACATCAACCGATCTCCTCACTGCACTCGCACTATCAGCAGTTGCAATAACACCATTTTGCACTACACCGTTTCTGGCACCGTCTGGCACCACAGTTAAAGTCTCAAGAGTGGTCACTTGGGGCTTCTTGGGGTGCCGCAAGGAAGCAAGTTGGGACCGCACTTTTTCCGCGCCCGCGAAGAAAAGACCCCCAACTGGGTGGATGGCGTAATGAGGAGGGAGGACACCATCCTAGAAAAGGAAATGAAAATGGTATGTCTCATCATTATCACTAGTAGCTTTCGAACAGTAGACCTCGCATCTGTTTAACTGAAACTTTACAAGCCTATATCTCGACTCCGATTTTGTTCATATTTGCAAATCTTGTTAAGACTAAATCCTAAAACAAGATTTGCGAATATGAACAAAATCAAACAAATAAACACAAAACAATCTTGCTCAATATTATCAAACTTGGTGTATAAATAGCAATACCGCAAATTTCCCCCCTTTTAAAGGAAATACTCCGAATCGAAAATTCCGGACGACATCCGGACCGATGAAAACAAAATTGTCGAGTTATAACTGAGACTTCGCTCATTTCGTTCGCTCGACAATTAATCACAGCCGCAGGTTACTGCTAGATATAGATCTCTTATCAAATAAATTAATTAGGATTCATCGCAACCATGTGACGTTCCTCGTAAGTTTATGCCTTCCCTACATATTTCAAATTTAACTAATTAGAAGCTATTAACAACCAGATATTTTGTCTGTCTCATAATGTAGATTAACTTCTCACAATGCTTGTATCAGTTGGAGTCTTTATCCCATCATCATGTATTTTTCATCTCCATATATATTTCAATTCAATTGTTTTAATCTATTCAAAAAACATACAGTGATATAGGTATCTATTCGCAAAATTACTGAAAACTTAAATATCTATTGACTATTAAGTTTTCGCATACCGTTGAACTATTCTTACCAATGAAGAATATAGTAATGGACCATTTATAATAGGCATGATCAATAATACAATTAGTCCGTGAGTCAAATTAATAAAAAAATATTGGACACGTTTTTTTCTTTTGTCAATCAAACAACAAATGACATAGATAAACCTTGTCAAAGTTTGGGAGTGGGGGTCGCGACGTCACCTCTCTTACACATTTGTATGGCACTTGTGAAGTCACGCGGAACTCTGACGGGCTATATCTTCATCAATTTGACCAAAGAAAAAATACGTAACACTTACTCCCTCATTGAACTACGGCACGTACCTAGAATCTAGAGTCAAATTGGCTGGTATGAAGCTGGGTATCCTGAACAAGGTTAGGCGGTATTTCACACCGGGACAGTTGCTTACTCTGTATCAAGCACAGATCCGTTCGTGTCTGGAATACTGCTGCCATCTTTGGGATGGCTCGGCTAAGTATCAGCTCGAGGCCTTGGAATCGGTGGACCGGCGTGCTGTTTGGCTTATAGGTGATGAAAAGTTAGTTTCAAAAAAACTTCATAGCCTGAAGCACCACCGTAGGGTTGCGAGTCTGTCCATTTTTTATAGGATTCATTTCGGAGAGTGTGCATCTGAGCTGTACGACCTTATCCTACCATCCCTTTTTTACTACAGGACAAGTAGGAAGACGCCACATTACGCGTACGAAGCGGTTTGACTCAACATTTCTGATTCGTACCGCCAGGGAATGGAACAGTCTTCCTGCTTTCCTGTTTCCTAAGAGATATAATCTAAAGCTTTTCAAGGTCATAGTGAATAGGTATCTTCTAGGTCTGCGTGCTTCATATTCGACCACAACGTCGCTTACCATCAGGCGAGTTGGTGGTCAAACGCAGACTTATTAGCGTTAAAAAAAAAACGTGTCTAATATATTTTGATAGTCTATTTGACGGATTTGAATGTATTTCTTAAAGGATTACATAAATTTTATAAAAGATACGACTTTAATCCAGCATTTTTTAGCTTTTTACGCTCTAACGATGAATTACTTACCCTAATATCTATCATAGAAAAATTCAGCTTATTAGAGCGTTCATAAGAATCCTTTATAAAACTCTTTGAACTTATTAGTCGTCGAGTAGTTCAACAAAATTTTCATAAATTTCCCAAATAACTGTGAAAGCTAGCTTATCGAGGGATAATACTGCTAAAATATATTTCAAGATTTCATTGTATTTCTCTTTGAAGCTTTGTAAGGCATCTTATTCTGGTTTTTTTCTAAGAACCCCAGCTATAAGTTGGTAACAAAAAAGAAATATAATAGGTACTGTTCTTATAATGATCAGACGCCTCAGGCAATGAGACAGACTAAACTCTATAAATAAAACTGAAAATAGATATAATAGGAAAAAACCGAAACAAACATAATTTTGATTGAAACATTAATTTTAAAACACCCAAATTAGGGTCCTTCATATTGACCTTAATTCTATTTGCTTCTGGCCGAATTGGGTTCGTCATAATAAGATACTCTACTTTCTAAAAATTATATTTTAATATATTTAATATTTTAAGGTTTGCGTTTGACTAAACTCTGTCTGATTTTAAGCAGATATGCTAGGTCTAGCTAGGGTGTAGCACGTTTACCTAGCTAGAAGATACTTATTTACCTACTCGAAGTTTGAAGACACCTATGTTGTACTCTAGTGGAATGACAGACTCAGATAAAGCGTTCCACGTTACTTCTGTAGTATTGCAAAGCCACAAAAGACACTAGAATAGCGAACGGATTGAATAACGCTTCTGCATCTTCATCAGCTTTGTCATCCATATCGCCATCATCTCATTCACCATCTAAGCCACTGGAGCAGATATAAAAGCGGTCTAGAGCCACTCTCCGTTACTTTACGCTTTACGCTGGGCTGGCTCGGGTAGACGCTGGAGGGGGAAATGCACAAAACACCCCATGTGGGACGTCAGTGCAGGACTTATCATCCCCAGATCGAATAAGAATAAGCGTTCGACATTTTGGCTGTTCATGTGAAGAATGTGGACTCGAAACGGTAAAAATATATTACAGCTAATAATATCATAGCAATAGCCACCTAAGTAACACTTACATCAAAATACTGAACATCTAGCGGCGGCCGGGAGTGGTAATACATCAGCAGTATCATGTCGATCAGCACTCCGCAGATCAGGCCGATCTCGATCCCCAACGCCAGGCAGCAGATAAACGAGCCCACCAGCGGGATCAGATCTAATCCTATCGGAAAAACACAAAAAATAACATATTTTGAAATAAAACTTCTAATGCGACTTCCAACAAGGTTGCGTTAAACGTTTAACACTACCATGGTGGGGGTATGAAAGCACTGTTGCGTCGAAGTATCACTTCTTCCGCGCGGAGGGATCCACTTGCATTTTTTTTTTTTTTGAGATTATTATCAAATGAGTATTTTCTGATTGCCTACCATGAAAAATATGCAGATACTTATTCATAGCGAATAAAGTTTGTTTTTAATGTACATTTTGCAAGTAAATGTACCTAAATATTTTAGCAGACACTTTGAAGAGGTTGCTTTGCTGGTTTTAATTTTAACACAGAAGAAAAGTGAGACCAGATGTAAGCCTAAATTAAATATTTCCGAAAGGAAACATTTAATTAATTTTGCTTGAATCAGACAACGAGATTGGCATGACGTATATTCGTAGTTCTCAGGACGGGCGCAGAAATAAATTCTGTTCTTGTCCTTCTGTTAGAATTCGTGTTCTTCTGTTGAAAATTAAAAATAATAATTAAGATAGAAAAATCTCAAGAATTCGAAAGAAAGAAAATAATACGGGAGTACACATTGCACCGGAAAAACTACAAGACCAAAGAGTTTATTTCTTTGTTTGTTACTTCACGGTTACTGCCGTACAAAAACTAACAGATAATTATTAAAAACTTGAAACCAAAGATACGTACTTCCGCAAAACACCAAACACCTTACAATCAATCACGTTAGCATATCCAGTCCCCTTATTCCTTTTCTTTCGGATAATATTTGCATTGGAATTAGAATCGTTTATTGATGTATTGAACTTAATACTAAAATTATATTTACAACAGTTTGTACAATAATATAAAGTACCGCAATATATATCTCGTCATTTCACAATACATAATAGCAACTAATTTAAACAATGATTAAAATAAATGGTTATCTACTTCAACAATTAGATTAATTGGTTTTAGTCATGAAAATTTTCCATCAAAAAACACAACTCCGATCGCGCCACTACCCCCTTAACGGTCAAACGCAGTTTAGTCCAATAAAAAAATGTCACAGAGTTCGATATTTGAGCAACAATATTTATTTTATCCTGCACATAAAGCAAAAAGCCAATAAGCGTCACTAAATATTCGGTCCCGTGGCGCTCGGAGCAAATGCTTTGGGCAAATATTCGCTTTGGACACAAAATAAATACGTGAATAAACACACCAATGCAACCATCGTATATTATTATCGTTTATTTATTTGAAAAGCGTCTCGTCTTTACACCATGTTGCATTAGTTGTTTTGAGTCTAGTTTTCGAAAATTAAATATGTTCGAAATTTCAAAGAGTTATTTTTGTTATAAATAATTGAAAAAAATAATGACCGCAGGATTTGAATCTGCATAACTGATACCCGAGTTTTCGTCCCGGTGCTTTACCAATTAAGCTAGGACACCCTCTGATTCTCACGCCAAATTAGTTTAAATGGATTATCTTTTATATTATTACTATCGCTTTTTATGGTTTTAACCTTTATGTAGGTACATATATAAGTTCCAAAGACTCAAATATGTACCTAATCAACTTGTTGGGCTTGAGGGTCTAAAAATAATCTAAATGAGATTATTTTTAGACCTTCAAGGGTCTGTTGGATGACCCAATTGCTTGTTATGTTTTATATTATGTAAGTCTTATATTTAGTGGTAGTAAATAAAGGCACTTGCCCTATTAAAAATAAAAACATCAGAAGAACTCATTAATATAGGACTAGGTTTAATCCACACCTACGCTTGTAAGGCGACCGTACTCTCAATAGACGAGCAGGCTTCTTCGCGTTGAAGTAAATTTACAAGGTCAGTAACAAGCTACCTCAGACTTGGAAGTCTATTCTAAGTTCTCTTGAACTTTATAATAAAGCCAGAGAAAACAGAAGCAAACATGATAACAAAGAAAAAAGTTCAAAACAAAGTTCTTTATGCCGTTGGATAATAATTGAAAAATAGACTGAAGCTAGCTCAGACAAACTTATTGTCAGATTCCTTTTCATTGTGCAACTCGCTCGGAGTTTTAACTAGTTTATAAAGAAGTCGGTAACTGGATCTATCCTAAAGACAGTAAACACAACTTTTTCTTAAAAATAAACATTCTAGTTTCGCTATCATTTTTATTCCATAGGGGAATATTTTAATAGAACCTTTTGATGGGATTAATACGATAGCCGTTCGTCCCTCCCATTCCATGTCTGAAATCTACTAGACATTTTTCTGATTTCTAGATCGATCAATCAACTTGATATTTAAGTAATGAGTGTATATAAATAAGATGTCCGTGTGTAAGATGTCCACAAATATTTATTTATTTATTTTATTTTTTATTTAAATAAATCTGCAAATTGTTTGTCTATTTTGAATAACATTTTCAAATTTTAAAACTTGATAAAGAAAATCAAATTCTTATTGACAAGTTGACGCCGTGTCTACAAACTTAACAGAGTAGGTACATAAAGAGATAAACGGCTACAAAAAAACTAAAACTTGCGAAAAAAAACAGCATTTCCATGCATTTTGTCGAAAGATGATGAACTTTTTATGAACAGCTGATCCTTTTTGAACAGTTTCGTTTACATTCCACGGCAAATTTTGGTCATAATTTTAAGCACAATTATATTATGACATCCTAAAATAGACAAATACTTAAGATATAGATTTTCAAATTGCTTTTAATCTAATTGCTGATCTGAACCACATCTATTTCCACATACTTGTATTCCCAAGCATCAAAGTGTACGAGAGTTGTATCTAATAACATCCACGAGATGAAACCCGGGTAATGCCTGAAGCTAAAACTATAGTAAATCATATTAAGAAACTTGAACTTCTAAGTTCTTTGCACGAAACTTGCTTGGAATATGTAATATGAACATCCGCACCTAGTTTCACGTGTGTCGAACTAGTTATAACCAATAGCAAGGCACGGAGAATAAGGATTTAGGATTCTATTTTGGGGCACTGAAAAAGTATCTCGTATTTTCGTGTGTCCTGAATTACTGACTGACGGATCAACGCAGAGCCCAAACCGCTGGTCGTAGGAGTCTGCAATTTGGAGAGTGGGTTTATCTGATTTAATGTAGTAGATGGACTTTAGAGTTTCCTTTTTTCTGTCATATAAAATAAAACAATGACATTTGTACCCTTTTCTATGATGACGTTAGAATAGGAGAAAAATTTTAGAGGCAAAATAAGCTAGGTCTGCATTATCGTGATAAGATCACGTGCCGTTTAACTTCCAAGCAAAATTAGTTGCTGCGTACCATTTTTATAGGAAGACCACGCTAGTTGAAACACGGCTTTATAATGAATGACCAAGTAAGTAGTTACTAAATACGTAATTATTGTTACTAAAATATTTCAATTCCCGTGACGTATTGGCGAAAAACTACAACAAAGTAAAACTTACACACGACATGGCCCCAGGCTCACGGGGCCTTAAGCCCCCTTGATCCGGCGCTTGTTCGACCCCAATAAACTTAGGATTCGACTTCCATAGCAATAACAATAACTTTCACCAGTTTTAGAGGGTCGAGTTCAAACCCCGTACGAATAATTTAATGAGACGCGCCGTCTGGTGTGCCGCAATGGAATAACTGAATTTCTCATTATAATCTTTAGTAGGATTATACTGGGAGCGGTTAAGTACCTCCATTGAATATGAAATTGCTTCTAATAGAATAAGATAGTGGCTAAATATTTGAGTTTTCTTAATTGGTCTAACATCTGTGTTGGCAAGATAAGTTTGTATGCAATGACATAGTTGAAACTTGTTTTACCTGGCGTTTTTGCTAGGAAGGAGATTCTGTCGGTAATTCTACGTATTGAAATTTACTAGAATGGAATGGAAATAGGCTTGCTTACTAAAAAAATATAATTAGTCCGTCAAATAGATAGTCAAAAAATATTAGATATTTACGTATTTTTTCATTTGGCATTTTGACAAAAATTGATGAAGATATAGCCCGTTAAAGTTCCGCGTGACGTCACTAACCGCTATCAAATGTACCGGCTAGTGCTGTCAGGAGCCCCCACTCTCAAATTTTGACAAGATTTATTTTATTCACAAGTTATTCACTAATTGTTGGATTGACAAAAGAAAAAATACGTGTCCAATATTTTTTTATAATCTAACTGACGGACTAATTATAATAATGATTTTTATACCCAGTATAATAGCCCAGCAAATTGGCAACTTGAAAAGCACATAGAAAGGAAGTATGATAACCGATGGGGTCAATAGGTTTTAAGTGGAGACCACTAATTAACGGCAAACGCAGCGCAGGACGCCTACCCACAAGGTGGACGGATAACCTCACTAAGACAGTAGGATAGTTACAAGCCGCTTTCACGGCGGTTTTATTAGAGATCCGTAGGAGAGGCCTATATTTAGGGGTTCTATGGCTGATGCATAATGGTTTGAAAGTAAATCCAAGTGGAACCAATTCTACGGTGTATTTAAGCACACTGTTAGTAAATCATTATTGCTTCGTCGATTTTATAGAACGGCACAGGCTAAGCGGTTCTCAAGAGTTACTGAACTCTGACCGTCTTACCACAAAAGTTTTACGCACACACAATGTTTAACAGTACAAATTGCACCGTTAAACAGTGTTTAAAGCGCGCTTAAATTTTTTGTGGTAAGGCCATGATACTCTATCAACAGTACAATAACTTATGCAAGGTGTGGCTTTGTAAAGCGGAATGACTTTCAAAGGTACTCATTATTATGAACAACTTTTACTATGGGCCCTACCTCGACATCGCGAAAACACAGCCGGATCATACACTTTGTCGAGAGTTGCAGTTGCTCCCATAGAAAAAGTTGTCCATAATGATCACAATGTAGATACACTTCTGAAAATCCATGTACTTTGTAATGCAATACTTATTTTCGTAGCATTTTTGCTACGAAACAGACAAAGTTATTGCTTTGCGATTTCACACAGGCAATGATGAGTGTGAAGTGTTAATAAATATGAAGGGACATCTTACACACGGTTTCTGACCCCAAACTAAGCGACGCTTGTGATATGGCTGCCAGAGACTGATATACTACATATACCTATATATTTTTAAATACAACATATTTACATAGATAGTATCATCCAGACACAGAGGAAACACCTTTGTTCATGAAAAAAATGCTTGCCCTGGGTGGCATTCAAACCCACGCCTCCTTGACAGGCACTTACCACTGGGCCACCAAGCCAGTCAGGGTAATAAATAGGATAACTAAAAAATACTCACTGCTAGTGTTCCATAGCTTTTTCAAAATGGCGATGTCGACCATGTGCAGCACGGCGCAGACGATGACCGCTGCCAGCGCCGCGCGCGGGATGAAGTAGAAATACGGCGTCAGCAATGCAAGCGTGAGCAGGACTATTACACCTGGGGAACACCAATATTATTTTAATTCGATGAATAATAGGACTTGTAGAGAAGAACCAACTATCAAGCTAACAAACATCACGTAAACATCCAGACAGATAAGAGAAATAAATAAAATCGGCCAAGTACGAGTAGGACTCATGCATTAATGGTTTCGTACCATATGGTAGCCCCTTGGCAAAAAATAACGTTTATTGTATGGGATACCCCCTTAAATGTTTATATTATTTTGTTTTTAGTATTTGTTGTTATAGCGGCAATCGAATTAAAGCATATGTGAAAATTTAAACTCTCTAGATGAGCTTCAGCCTGGTGACAGACAGACAGACGGATTCTTAGTAATAGCGTCCTGTTTTTACCCTATGGGTACGGAACCCTAAAAATGCCAATCTAGAAGTTTAGACGCTTTACTAGCTTCGCTCACTGGGTCAAAGATAAAACAAAGAAAAAAAAAGAAAAATATTGTTATATTGTTAGCTTCGCTAGCTCTTTTATATAAATACTGAGACTTGATAGACCAAAATTTGCTGACTGTTTTTCAAGTATGGAGCGAATTCGTAGCGCTACGTAGAGCCATCTCGTAGCTTGTTTCTCATCTACACATGAACGTCATTGAAAAGCTAAACTAACTCGAGGCCAAATAGAAAACTATTTCCCACATACCGTTTAAGCGATAACTGTGACGATTGCCGTTAAAACCAAAAATAATTTATACGTTGTCCCAAAGTTAAATATTATTTAAAAATCTATCGTTGGCGTCATTAAAAGCTTAATAACGCCAACGAAAGATTGTTAAATAATATTGAGAAGGTACATTGATCTAGAATCAAAGGGTGTTCTAAACGAATACAGGGTATTTAATATTATCATTATGAACAACTTTACTATCGGGCCGATCCAGAATGGGAGATTTTTTTCTGGCCTGTTCCATACAAAATTGATAAACAGTTAATTTTTTTTCTCAAAATCTGGGTTGGCCCCTTAGTAAAAGTTGTCCATAATTATGATCTAAATCATCCCCTTTGATCTAGTTCATCTATTTATTGCCTATATAGTAAAAAATTAAGTAAGAAGGAGCAATGTCACATTATCTGTTAATTCATAAATACGTATAAACGTCTTAAAGGGCAGTGAGCTTTATTCACAGGATATCATTGTGATAGCCCACTCGACTTTTATATTATACGAATAAAGGTGTGCGACTGTACATTGAGCGTAATTGAAAGTAATTCTGCAATTTTTAACAACGCTACAAAGCAAAATTCAAGGCTTAATTGCTCTAGAAGCAACCCATTATTATGCAGCCTGAATCTTAATATTCACTCTAAATGAAAAGACTCCATTACATCTTTCATTACTCATGCATGTCGTACTAACCACCTAACAAATCACATGAAACAATAGAGTCGCGAGTCCACACCGACGCACCTAAAAAGGGGCCCTGCCATTCCAGACACACCATACATTTCGAAACTATAAAACCGCCACTGGAACTTCACTATGATAGTAAACTACGATGCAAACTTTTAGATTTATGAAGTTGCCAGTCGCTCTACAAGGACGGAGTAACCGAAAAGTAAAATTTAAGTTTTAAATTAGATTTCACGCTTTCATGATATTATAATACGATATCACAATTATATCATCATTATAATTTTGCTCTATAACACTATTTAATGTCTTTGTCAGAAAGTAGATAGCATGACAAAATAAAAGATAATCGGCCAAGTGCAAGATTTTTCAAACGAATGTACTCGTACAACTACATTCTGTGAACATTTTAAGCATCTACCTGATGCCGTTATTAATATCGAGCAATAAACACGTTTCTTTAATTATTTGCTATTAAATTGAATATACAATTAAATATCCTGTGAATATTTGAAACTTCTACTTGTTACCGTTATTAATATCGAGCGATAAACGTTTAAAAATTCAGGTTTATTGTATGGGAGCCCTCCTTAAATATTTATTTTATTCTGTTTTTAGTATTTTTTGTTATAGCGGCGACATAAATACATCTGTGAAAATTACAGCTTTCTAGCTATCGCGGATCATGAGATATAGCCTGGTGACAGACAGACAGACGGACAGCGGAGTCTTAGTAATAGGGTCCCGTTTTTACCCCTTTTGGGTTCGGGACCCTAAAAATGACAATGAAGACTTCATTATGAGCTCAGGTAATATGCCTATCAAACTTCTATAGCGAAATCACCTATAAAATAGTAAAATGAGCAGTTTATCTCGAAAATTACCTATACGGAACAGCTTAACATAAAAAGCTTAGTCACACTTCAGTAACGATTCGATCGACGGTTAAAAACATTGTCTCACTCAGACTGATGCAAATAGATCGCTTTAGTTTTATCATAAACATATAAATACATGAAGTAATCACATGTAGCCACTGTCTTAAGACATTCACTGCTAAAATTGGACGCATCAGCTATGTGAGGACACATCAGTAACCATGCCGAGATACGGAAAATGCTAGCCGTACTTAACCGAAATCAGCATGGAAGACATCATCAAACAATAAATAGATCTATCAAAGTACCTAATATAACATACAAAAACTTCAATTTAAAGGGACATTAGTATGAACTATACCGGTTTATTTAAGTAATCGGTCCTCATTTTACCGCATCGGACGTGCACGTGGCGTGCTTGATTTACGGACTGGATTTACATTTGTCTTACTGCAAATTTCAACTTCTACAACTAATACTAGGATTAAAACTCTACAGTTTGTACCTAACTCCGAAGATTATTCGTGATATACGAGCTACGGTTTGTCAAATATTTTTGGCGGAATTAAACTCTGAACACGAAAATTATTGGTTACAATATTTTTCTTCTGAAATGTTACTATTTGCTTTCTATTGTTGGAAATGCCATTACAGTAAATACGTAAGTACAACTATTCAAGACATTGTAATCAAAACTGTTCGTAGCTTATTCCATGGTTCCTCAAATAGGCTTAGAGATATCTTTATTGACCGACTTACTTAAATCTTACACGGAAGATTTGTTACCTGATGAAGCCTAGAGCCATTTGGCGAATTTATTACTCGGATCGGTGAAGGAGCGGGTATCATGTTAATGCCCCTGTGAAGGCTTTTAAGGCTTGCTAAAGCAAATAGAATGGAAAAGCGGCGATTTCCTATTGAAAGAAAATGTGCTGCTGAGCGATTGATTCGTCACTGTTTAGTGAGGCTTAAAGCTAGTGTTTTCAACAGCACCCCATTTTAAGTTATTAAGGCAACACTTGAATGAGAAGCTAAATAGACAATTAGTAACAACTTAGTGCCGCTACTGTTACCGTTTTGTTCTAGGTTCCTCGTAAATGAATAGACTAAAACTAGTTTAGTACCAAGTATGTTTCATAATCTGAATAGATAGAAACTTGGTCTAGGTTTAGAAACGAAACTTTGCCTAGATTCAGACGACCGTTCCCGACTTCTAAAGAGTTATCCTTACTAAGTCTTCCACTCGAACTTCGCGTAGCAAACTTCGGCCGCACTCAAAATTCAATAACCAAAGGATAAAAAATAATATTCAAAAAACTGTGTCAAGATCTCAAGGGCGATTGATTTTGCGCGATTGGCCTGCCCTCAATGTTAATGTTGGACTCAAACCCATTGGTATTCAATTGGGTCGAGTAAATATTCATTGGAAAGATGTTGAATAATGCAAATTCGAAACACCCGAAGTTTGGGGTGACATAAATGCGACACACGATCTCTGCGAGTCCTGAGAAGGACCGGCGCGGCCGGCGCCCGGCGCGGTCCACTTGGGAGTTACTCGATTAGATTACCCGTGTTAAAATTTTACAAGAAGTGACACCTTAAGGCGTCAGCCTTCGGATAAAATCTGATCCGAAAATTTTAGCTTATTGATCTCGGTCTTGTGTCTATCTACTTGTCTATTTCCGATCTGAGAAAACTTACCCTTCAGAGGCGAGTTTCGTATGGCAAAGTAGCTGAAAACTTCTTGACCACGATTTATATTTTTTTCTTAAATCGTTTATTTCGGAATCAATCGACGTCTAGACCACTTTTTAGTACACTTGGGTCTCGCCGCGACCACAGCTTTTTCCATGTTGCGAAACTGTCAAGCAATCTGTTTTAGTTTGAACTTTTAGTCACTCATAATTTACTATGCGTTAGGATCAGCTCAAACTGAGGCAGACGCGTGATGTGGAGCAAAGATGGTCGATGAATTTCAAGTCGCGTAGTAATGGCGCCATGATATGAGAGAAAGGGCGATACCACGGAATGCATTGTGAAGTAAAAAAAAAACATTTAGTTGCTTGGTAGCTACAGTCATTGAAAGATTCAGCCATGGCCACCAAACTAGGTATGACACCTGTATTTTGGTGGATAGCCTTCCCTTAGATGTTAATACAATATTTAAAAAAAATAAAGTAGCGTAAGAGTAATTTTATTTGATAACCAAAAAGGTATTCATTTTATAACAAGGTATAAATTACGTCATACTATTCATCAATGCTACACCACAAGCGCTGTCTCTACATATAAATGTGAAACTTCTAAAGTATAGGCCTAAAGTTGTATCTTACACCTATATCTTAATAAATTATTACAAACATTTAACATTTAAAAATACAAGCTTTTGTGATCCTGGATATTTTGTAACAGTAAAGTGCTAGCCAAGACAAGTAAAACGAGCCTAAACACGACGGGTCTATCTTGTTTAGTACAGGAGTTCCTATGGTCACCTTCCGACTCCATCATCAGATCAGCTCCATGGTACCACATTACTGCATTGTCACGCAATTATACATAAGTGTGCAAAACTTAGGCTCAATCGAAAACCGGGAAGTTGATCAAATTTAACTTGCAAGATTCCACCTGAACTTACATACATACACTCAAAAAAAAATCGGTCGTCTAAGGTGCTAAATTCCTTTGTCGTTTTTTTTTTGTGCTCCTGACGTAGCTTTTGAACGGTACGTTCTAATAAACCTAAACGCCGCATTAGAATCTTTTTTGTCGAACGGTTTTTTGTCACTACGACTAGGTTCCCGAGCAGGTGGCGTCTATGATTATTTTTATTTTGTCGCTACGACAAAGTAGTTTGTTACTAGGCTATAGGAGGTAGTCACCATGACAGAGTTCCTTAACGGTAAAATGTGAGCTTGAACGCTGGTTCACAAGCAGCTTTGACATAGTGACAGAGTCTTTTTTTACAAAGTTATTTTCATATTTGACATGTACGTGGCGTCAAGTTTTATTTCGTTTTAGATGATATGACAAACCAGGTTAGTTGACATGACAAAATTCGCTAACGGTAAAATGTGAGCTTGAACGCTGGTTCACTAGCAACCTTAACAAAATCACAGAATATTTTTTTCAACAAAATTGTCATTTTTTAATTTGTACGTAGCGTCAAATTTTATTTTAGCTTATTTCCTACAACATATGAAGGTAGTTACGACGACATAATTCACTAACGGTAGAATATGAACTTATATGCTGGTTCACAAGCAACTTGAACAAAATGACAGAATAGTTTTTACAACTGAACGTGGCGTCAAGTTTTATTTTGATTTAGTAACAACGAGTTAGCCGGTAAGCCTCTACGTACTCTAATTTTAGTGTATGGGCTATAATTGGCAAAAATGTATGTCATTTAAATGCTGATAAATGTAACAACAACTTAGTTTCTCTCTAAAATTTACATAATCTTGATGGTTACCTAGCTATTGGCAATTAGCATATAACAATCTATGCATATTTCAATATTCTCAACTGTTAGTGTAGCGTTTACCGTACCTACGCGCTGGGGCGAGAAACTGAGGATTCTGTATGGAGCACCTACAAAGTATTCGTTATTCTGTGATTTAACAGAAGCCTTTAAAAAATAAGTCGGTATGGTCATACCATAGCTTAAATGTACCTATAGAAACTTGAAAAAGTTCCAGAAGCATAAGCAATGCTTAAATACCTATGGATAATTAGAAAATATTTTCACTAAGGCCTTTGTGCTTCTGTCAACGCTCCGAAGTGAATACGTCATTGGCCCTTAAAAAATGCCGTCGCCAGAGGCCGCTTGTGTTTTGCAATGTTGCCATTATGGCCAACTTCCTCTCTTTCTAAGGAGAAATGACGACTTGATTAAACAAAATCGATTGGATCCTGAATTAATACTGTGATACTTGTTAACTTAAAATTACACGATCGTAAGTAAACAATTTTTTGCAGTAAAGTGATTGTAAATAAAAGTAAATTTATTGTTTTGTTGTAATGTATTTTACTAGTAGTTCGCCACGAATCTGACATAAATATAGTTTTGAAAGTGTTTTTCCTTGTATACTTTAGTATACTATTGCAATTACATAACTTACTTAAATTTTTCATCGTTAGCTTTGGAATTAAAAGGGGACAGGACGTTACCTTTTTTGCAGTTTGTTGCATTTCTAACTAAGAAAAGTATACATTTAAATAAAATAAAAAAAAACAGTGATAATCATAGGTATTTCATGGTTTATATTAACTTGTTTTTATCCAAAAAATTTATGTAACCCTAAACCTTTAACCCCAATCTACTGCCGTAGCAAAATCTACGGCAATTTACAAAGATCGCCTTTGCAAAGTGCCAAAGCCAAAAATTTTAAAAATAAAATGCGCAATCTCAGACATGGGAATCATTGGTTGGTTTTATGACAGATACTTTAGCTTAGGACTTTAACCGCTAGTATCAAGTTATTTGTACTGAATTTCGAAAGTTCCTTCTCGCTGCCGTTAATAAATAATACTAATAACATAGACTTTTGACTATTGTTGTTCCAACCGAAGAAATAATCGCTAAAATAAAATATAAAAAAATACTAACTAAATAAAAATTAAAATTGATTATGTATGTAGAGACTATCAGAAATGTATTTGGGTAAATAAGGTAAATTTTTTTTGTTGATTTTTTGATTTTTTTGGTTAATTATAATGATAATAAATATTAAAAATAAACATGTTTTATTTTATTTATTTGCTACGGCAGCCGAAGATAGCTTTTCTTTACAAACACGGCAATTTCCCCTACCAAACACGGCAGTCAAAAATTAGTCGTTGGCAACACTGGCTCTGCCAATCAATCTGCCATTTTTCTCCGGTCCGGCCGCGGCGCAAACGCAACTGTGTTGTAAGGCGATTTCGACAGTTTTTGTTTGTGCTAGATCAATTCAGTGTGTCTCTGTGTGTGTCTGTCTATCTGTTTTTATATCTAAATAATCATTAAAATAAGACCAAGGATCTTATAATGGGAGGATAGACAATAGCTATACAATAGAGCGTGTATCGTAATGGACTAGTATAAACATACGTTTTCGGCAAAAAAAAAAATGCTATGCACAGCGCCAGATGCACACTTTTGTATGGCCATTGTCAATCCTCTCTTCATATGATCCTTGATAAGACTAAGGGGCTCGAAGATTTTTCTATGGAAGCTGGCATATCCGCCCGCTGTTTTTTTTAAGTTTTCGCGCACGATGTAAATGGTATACTACTTTCAACATGTAATTTTTAAAAGTTGTTTATAATGATTAGTACTTTGAGCCCCTTTCAGCTTAGCATAGCCATTACGTATAATCCTGTATAAGTAAGACCAATTACTCTATCTTTCGTTAATTTGTATTTGTAATAAAACTATCTTAATCGATTTGCTGATTTTAATTTCTTTTCTAGTTTTGACATTCCACAAAGTTACCATGACGATGGCATCCTGGGATTTTCAGATGCGAAGCCACATACTCCTCTATGAAGCTGTCCAAATCCAAGTCGAGAGGGTTATCGTAGGTGCCATCGTCTAAGGAGACTGGGTGTTGCTGCCTCTACGTACACTGGGTGTTGTCACTGCGGCAGTGTAAGTTCTTCCAACGTCTACAGTGTGCCGTCACTGTGACAGTGTTTTGCTTGGCATAGGGACAGCAAAACACTGTCACAGGGACAATACACCGTAGACGTAGGGACATCATACATTGTCACAGCGACAAAGCCCAGTAGGCATAGGGACAGCAAAACACTGTCACAGGTACAATACACCGTAGACGTAGGGACAGCATACATTGTCAAAGCGACAACGCCCAGTAGGCATAGGGACAGTAAAACACTGTCACAGGGACAACACACCGTAGACGTAGGGATAGCATAAATTGTCACAGCGTCAACATCCAGTGGACGTAAGGACAGTTAAACACTGTCACAGTGACAACACGTCGTAGACGTTGGAACAGCATACACTGTCGCAGTGATAATACCCAGAAGATGAAGGGACATCATACAGTAGACAAACTAACAATGTTCTTTAAATATGGGGACAAAGTTGTATTGTCCAAAATGACACTGCCTTGACGTGAGACAGCATACTCTGTCACAGTGACAACGCAACGTTGACAAATAAACAATTTACCATTGAACAAGGTGACATTTTATATTATAAAAGTAACAGTGCCTTAACGTTGGGTCAAAGCAAAGTGGTCAAAATGACAACATGCCAAAAATGTAGTGTGAAAGTACCTTTGTAATAGCGACTTATCATAGGGACAGTTAGCGTTGTCATATCTACAATGTTTGTGATAGTTTCAAACCTCAAAGGGGGCTAATACGGGGCAACAAAAAATGTGTATAAGTTCCTTTGTCATTGATATTTTCAAGCGTCTAAATTTGTGCAGTCGCTGTGTTCAGTTTCCTTAGTAATCTCCCATTTGATAAGGGATTTTTGTCACCGCGTCTAGAAATTTTTTAGAGTGTACATAAGTACCTACATCCTTTGCAAGTTAAATAACAGCTTCTAAAAAGGACACGCTGCATCTCGTCACTCCGTTTTTCGGTCTGCATGGGTCCTTACATGTACTACTAAAACCACAGAATTTTAACACTCAGAGGAGTGTAGCAGTAATTTTTAGGACTCAAATATTACATCCATCCCAATTAAATTTAGTTATTGTTGTTCGCCCCATCGGGCCAATTTCATATTCGTGAATGTAATCAATTTTGAACTGAATGTTAGTTTTAATCTTATTTTTATGGGCACCCAGGCACCTGACCCTCAGTCTGCCCAACTCGAGATTAAAGTGGGGTTACTGAAATATGGCGACATGATTCCAGGTCCTAAATTAGTACCCAGATTAAAGTAAAACCCCTGTCAAATCAAATATTGCTCAGAATAAAATTTTAGGTTAATTTAAGCCCCGAGTTCACCAACGCTTGTTTAAGTTAAACGTGATGATTACTGTATTTAACCGACGGTTTTTGCTTGCTGAACCGCAAAATTTCGTTAAAAAGTTAAAAAGCTGTTTAAGATTTAACTAACGGTTGAAATATTAACATCTGTTGGTGAACTAGGTTCTAAAACCCGAGTTAAATCGTTGTTTAAATACAGTAATCGTACGTTTAACTTAATCAAGCATTGGTGAACTTGGGTCTAAATGCGACGCAGTCTAGAATTTATTCTAAGCTAGACTGTCTCTGGATATTTCGTCTGCACATCGCAACGATAAATAGAACCGCGTTAGGACTTCGACGGATAGATATAGATTTTGATAGGACTTGACTTGGTTTTTAACAATCTTGAAATAAAAAAACTTTTACTTTTATCTCAAAAGATATTCATGGTGATTCTAATTTGATATTTCATTAGAAAGATAAGAGTGGATAGTACAGGTTTACACGTAAAAGGAAACTACAGTAGTTTCCGTGTGTCCCGAAAAATGAGGAAGAACTAAGAGAAATGTTTGGAACCGCACGCAGACGCGCAAGTTTAAGTAAACTATGAAAAACCTGTACTAAATTTTCTGATAATATTCGTCTACGTGTTACATGATGGTATATAAATTAAATAGACAGTCCCAATACAATTCACTATCTCGACAGCCTGTAATTTTTAATAAAATAGCTCAGATTAACAGAAGAAAATAGCAACAAAATTGTCTAAAATGCTGAAGCGAACTCATCAAACTAGAAGTCTTCATCAAAGAGACGTGACTTCTAATACGTTCGCTGCCGTAAAACGAAAACAAATAACAATGTTGCTGAGTATTTGACAAACAAAGCAATTATTCGCCGTCTCCACTATCACGTGTAAAATAACAATTTATACAATGAAATCGATTTGAGAAATGTTTATCATCGAAAGAGAACTTATAGAAAATCCCAAATAATACAAAGACGGTTTTCAAATTGCTTTCATTGAAAATTGAGATATCATAAATATAGTCTTGCATTTCATGACTTTTATACGATGGACATATTTTAGGGTATCATTGTGACCAATTTTGGTTATGGAACAGACATCAATATCAGCCGTATAACTGCTTGACCTAGGCATAGGCCATCTGCTAGACGTAGACCTTTCCTATGGATTTCCAATAACACCGGTTGGAAGCGGCTTGCGTCCAGCGTATATAACCTAAATCAAAGATTTACTTTATGTATGCAAAATAACTCTAAAAAGAAAGATTTACCTACGTAGCCTTATGTACGTAAAATATGTTTACCAGTATAAAAGCCCGCTGCCGGAGTTTTGACGTCCGACGCTCGCTGACGGCGTTCCTTGTGAATGAACCATTGACTGGGAATGAACGGAAGAAAGCGCTGACGACGTCCAGATCTCTTGAGTGGCTTTACTTTGCATTAAGTATACATAATATTATGTAAAATATGTTTACCAGCATAAAAGCCATCTACTGAAGTCTTGACGCCCGACGCGTCGCTGACAGCGCTTTTCGTGAATGAACCATTGATTGAATGAACGGAAGAAAGAGCTGATCACGTTGCACACGCCCAGGGCCACGATCGGATGATTTCAGAAGAGTCGATAACAAACACCCTCAGGCGACATTTTTATATACTAGTAATAGATGTAAAGTATCGTTACCAGTATAAAAGCCAGCTGCCGGAGTCTTGACGCCCGACGCGTCGCTGACGGCGCTCCTCGTGAATGAACCATTGACTGGGAATGAACGGAAGAAAGCGCTGACGACGTTGCACACGCCCAGCGCCACGATCTCTTGTGTGGCGTCTAGCGTTTTGCCTCGCGCTGGAAAATATAACGAAATATCGATGAATAATAATAATTATGATTAATAATTATGTTATTCTTTAAAAAAAAAACAGTCAAGGAAACAGTTTCTATGAGTACATCTTTTCTTAAATTGGATACGCTTTTTATTGTTTTAATTAACTTCGTAGCTGCACTATCTAGTGATAGATGGTTTTTGTCAACCCTGATTAATAGACTTTTGCTACACTGCATACCTAAAATGAACTCAACAAGATTGTATTCATTCTTCCTTCCGTAAAAACTCGTACTTATAAAGTGGAGTTTCCACATCTTGCGATCAATAGTAAAATGTATAAGAAAATGAACGCAAAATTCTGTAAAAAAAGGGTAGGTATAAATTAGGATATCTATGGAACTTTAAAAATTAGAGTAAGCTGTCTTTGGTCGTTTAGGACAGTGGCAGTCATCAGTTTATCAGTCCACCTAAATTTACATCATGTAAAAAATTACCTAACAAGTTGCTCCATTCTTCTTAAATTTCACAAAACTTAACATACAATATGCCCCAAACCAATACCTTCCAAATAATATATATTTAAACAATTTTACGATTCTCAGGGTGCTACTTCGGATTGCAAGCTTACAACAAAACTTTTTACTTCCTGCACAGCTATCAACTTTGTTAAAATATTGTTGCTCGTTTTAATGTTCACCGCCATTGTGCAAAGTATCGTAATGGATCGTCGTAGTTTATCTTAGAATGGCTTTAGTTTAATGGCCAATTGTAAAATGTTGCGGTGGAGATGGCGCTATGTCTTTGGATCGGTTTCAATGTTGCCGTCGGCGGTACCGGGATTGACCTTTTTATCGGACGCTTTTTATTTGTGTCGAGCTTCTTTTGCATTTTATTTTCATTTCAATTTCTTTTGTACTTGTGACTGTACTCTACCGGCTTTTTTGATAATTCTTCTGTGGCCCAAGAAGGATGATTGAACCATATACACCACGCTGCCCCAATGCGGGTTAGTGGGTTCACATATGCCACCGAATTTCTTCTTCGAACGTATGCCGGTTGTCTCACGATGTTTTTCCTTCACCGAAAAGCCAGTGATGTAATTCCGTACATACGAGTAAATTACAAAGAACTCATTGGTACGAGACCTGGCTTTAAACCTACGACCTCACAAATGATAGGCGAGTGATACTAACACTAGACCATTACGACTTACTGCTTGTATTTGTAAAAGTATAATGGACAATCGGCACGTACCGTGATCGCTTACGTGAAATCGGTCCTATTGTAAATAAATAGGAGAGGCCTATACTCAGCAGATAACGTTTTACCAGACGCAGGTGGCGCGACGAACTGAGCTCGCACGACAAACACTGGTCCACTTACGCAGTATATCGCGCAATCTGGAAGGAGGGGAGGGAGGCCTTTGCCCAGCAGTGGGACAATACAGGCTCAAAATAATAATAATGTTTTACAAATAAAATGATGACACAGTATAGAGCTCATGAATTTCAAGTGCTTGATAATAGATTTTAAAGGTAAAAATATTAAATCACTACTAATTACGTAAATAAGTAATAGTCATAAAATACTAGAAAGCACTTTATTTATCTTTCTCATTTTTTTATTTCAGAAGCACCACTGGTTTTAAACACACTCTGCAAAATCTGAAAAATGCGCGCTAACCACTAAATCATTATTATTTTTTCACGGAAAGTTATATTTATCTTACATCCTTTCTAATGTTGCTAATTATTGTAAGTGCGTAAATGTGTTTGCTTTACGCATCGCACATGTTTCGCATCGACAAACAAACATTATGTATCTTCGTGTAGTTTTTGCACAGGGATTCAATTACAGTTAGAGTGGATTTGATTAAATAACTATAACGTAGGCTACTTGACTTAACATAATATCGTATTTGACTGTTCGTTTACTTTCACTTTGTGTTTTGCAAAGTTTCGAATCTATTATCTTTTAAAATAACGATTTAAAATAAATGTATTTTCAGGGTGCCAGAACACACGTAAAATCTTACATTTAAACTTATAACGTACCTTGCTTTTTGTGGCCATATGAATAATTTAATTGGTATCGAATCCTAGTTTTCACTGACTTCCAAAAAGGAGGAGGTACTATGTTCTTTTTTGTGTATGTTCTATGTCTGCATGTGTTTTTTGTGTATGTTCATCGATATTTACGACAATTTTGAACCGATTTAAAATATTCTTTTTTAGTTCGAAAGTGTACCTATATGTACTCTCGAAGTGTTCCCATTTAAATTTTATCGAAATCGGCTGAGCCGTTTTTGATAAATCAACAATAATGTAAATGGATGTCACATCGATTCAAGAAAACTGTTCAAATTTTGTACACGGTGGAAGTCAATGTTGCGATTTTTTGCGAAAAATAATTATACTTATGTGAAATGATTGCACGTCGGAAATGTCAGGATGTAATAAAATATCTAATCTGCAACACCTAGTAGGTACATAGGTGTGCCCTATTCAGAATTTAAAAAAAAAAAAAAAAAAAAAAAACCTGATTATAAGATATCTTGTAGCAGAGAACTTCCCATTGCGCTAAAAGGATCATCAATCATAATAATCAATTAATAAAAACAATTATTAATGAAAATATGACAATATCTAGAGTTTTTTTTTAAATAATCGAGGATAATTTTAAGTCAAATCGTACATAAGTTTATTAAAAGCCTTAAATGTATCTATTGTAAAAAAAAAATTGTAGACATTTCTTTTCTTCCTTGTTTACGTCTACTCTTAGCGCACACCTTTACTACGAGTAACCGTCTACGAGTAACACTTGTGAGGATATTTCATGCGGCTCGTATTTGAAAAAGTTCAACTTATCTCTTTCACCACTAAGCCTGCGTTGAATTGATGTCGAAAGTAGCTACTTAAAACTTTCCCAAGTACTTTTCAAAGCTTTCACACAGATTTATTCAACGTAACGGTTATACTTGGAAATATTTCTGGCTTGTAATACATGGGAGTGTATTTGCAGCCTTAGCTGTAAATCTTGGGTATGTTGATTTTCCCGAAGGGTACCCGTACTCAGATATGTTTCATGAGAAATGGCATAAAACTGCCTATGTGGAATATTTTTGTATTTTTTATTACGATAAACGAATTGATAGTTAGAGATGCTAAACCAGAATCAGCTTGTTTTATTTTACGAATTGATGTTAGAGAGATTTTTATTTATTATTATTTTTTTAGAACATTTTTACTAGCTTTTATTTAGTTTCACCTGTCTGATCTCTGTCTTCAAATCTTGCCAATTAAATTTGATCCACTTCCCTTTTACCAATTGAGCTGAAATTTTGCACATATGTGTAAATCGCGTGACAATGCAATATTATGACGACATGGTGCTAATCTGATGATGGAGCTGGAAGGTGGTCAAAGAACTTCGCAATGAAACGACAGAACCTCATCGAGTTTGGGCTCATTTGATCGTTTTGGCGAGTAGTTAGTCTTTCAATGGTAATCAGGGTCTGATGATGGAGCTGGAAGGTGTTCATAGGAACTCTGTAATGAAACGACGCAACCCCATCGAGTTTCGGCTCGTTTGATTCGTCTTGGCGAGTACTTTTTCAGTAAAAGCTTGTTTAAAAAAAGGTTTCTTTAATATAATTCTTGTTTATACGTAAGTGAATAGAATTCCAACACTACATGTTACGAACTTTGGAACAGTTTTTAATGTATTGTACTGATGGAACTATCAAGTTTAAGTTGTGGTTCTAAAAAGTCCATTCTTGTGCAAATGCTAAGCTATTGTAATGCGTAAAATGGGATCTATTTAATCCCATTTTATTCTAGTGCAGTTTGAACCTGAACTCAGTCGCAAACCAGCGACTTTTAGAAGCCATTTCTTTACGAATCCTTTATTTTAGAGCACTAATACCCAAAGTCCTAAGCATATTGTTAAACGTATGAACGACATTACTTTGAAACCAACACTTAAATCGCAAAATAAAATTAATTGTTTCGTACATTTGTCAAAAGTTAATGAACTTTTTCAATAAAGTACTACGGCAGATTTTTGACGCACAAAAAACAAAAATCTGCGGATCTAAAGTTTCATCCAAAACACGATAAGTCTAATTTGCAAATCATTGGTGACTATCAGATATCTTCTAAAAAATTTTCTCAAATTCACTTTTAACGCCTTCGTTATCAAACATCGGAAATGAATTGTTTTTTTTTTGTTTCTCCAATAAAATTTAAAATTTATTTATGAGTGCATGCTAAGGTACATGTAGATATAGAAGATTCCAGAAGGTCACGGATGAAATGTCACACCCGTAATCGCCGTAACCGGGTCATCTGTTACATAACATTACTGGCCGGTAAGAACATCTAGTGTGGATCTGTGTGCATAACTAAATCAAGCTCAATATTTGGACTAAAGAGTAATGGATCTAAGCGGACTTACCCTGAGATATTCGGGCAAATAACGGACGAATAAAGTAAATGGTTCTGTGGAGCAAGTGTAAGTTTGGACTCTATCATATTACAGCTGATTAGCTGAATCTTTAACTGAACCTGTTAACTAAATTAAAAATGATGTTGATAAAACGGTTGTATGATATGTAGTTTTATCGGTATTGCGATGTGTTCCATTATTGAGCACGGATTTGTATTCATTATATTATCAGAAGGATAGTTTAATACCTACTGTATACTTTATTTTTATTTCTATCATATTGTTTTTGTCGGCCGACTGCAAAACTATACTAAGTAAGTAAGTTCGTACAGGCCGGGTGGCTAGCCCTGGTGACAGAGTTTTAGGCCGCCTGAAGGCCTCTGACATGGCTTAACGGTTAAAACAACCGGGACCTACAAATTAACGTGTCGTCCGAGACACGGTAGCGGTCTGTTGGAAAATGCTACCCGCGGTCACCCATCCAAATACTGACCGTGCGAAACGTTGGTTTATTTCGGTGATCACTGACGAGCACTTAGTCAAACAACGCTACGAGCGTTAAAACTATACTGGAACTACATATCAATGAACGTTTTTCTGTAATCAATGCCGATTTAGAAACAATTAAATCAGTTCACAGCTGGCCACGGATTTGTCATTTTTTTAGGGTTCCGTACCCAAAGGGTAAAAACGGGACCCTATTACTAAGACTTCGATGTCCGTCTGTCCGTCTGTCTGTCTGTCTGTCACCGGGCTGTATCTTTATAACCATGATAGCTAGGCAGCTGAAATTTTCACAGATGATGTATTTCTGTTGCCGCTATAACAACAAATACTAAAAACAGAATAAAATAAAAGTTTAAGGGGGGCTCCCATACAACAAACGTGATTTTTAGGAGTTTTTTGCTTGCTATTAATAACGGCAAGAGGAACGGCCTCCATACGGTACGGAACCCTTCATGCGCGAGTCCGACTCGCACTTGGCCGATTTTATTTTGTTTTCATCCGGTACAGTTATCGTGTTAAAAGTACATTCAATCGTTGGAGAACCTTTTCTATTCTCGAAATCGGTTGAAAGTATCGTATGACGAGGCGAATAACTAATACCTCATACTATGTTTATTTTTTCAAACATCAATAGCAAAATAGTTTCGATTCTGTAGATCGATATAATGTTACAGTTTTCCGATAAAGCCATCAATACCGTTTCATAGTAACGTTATACAACTTTTATACAGCAGCTGAAACGTCCATTATTATTCAGCTATAACCTGGCTTACAGATAAGCCTTGTATATCGAGAAACTCGGTGTCTGCGTGTCTCTACTTCTAATCAGTCGGATCTCAGACCTTTGTGAAACATATTTTTAAAGTCAGAAAATAAGATTGTCTAAATTCTCAAGTGCAAATTTACTTTTTAGACGTATAAAATATGGTCCTGATGCCAGGGCAATATAATAAACAGCATCGGTATCCCCTGCCTGTAGTAAGAGACTACTAGAAGGGGATCTCTGGGTTCACGTGTGGTTGGAGATGGGGCTCTAGCCTTCCACTCAAACGAGCCCGGAGAGGACGATAACGGTGAGTGGCAACGTTGTCGTATATGGCTGTATGCATCAATGAATCGCAGGACGTGAATAAAAAGTGCTGGGAGCTCTGGTGCATTCCCCGGTACAAAAGGCAGGCCATTGAGGGGGGTTTTAGTGGGTGCAATCCCACATTGCCCGGTTGTATCCTGGAGTAGCTGGGTAGCGCAGTGTAGAACGTCTACCTTCAAGGTGGACAAATGACCTCATTGAACTTAGAGTGATATTTGTAAAATTGAAGCTTTGTAAACGCCGTGGTGGTCTAGTGGTAGAGACATCAGCCTTACAATCGTGAGGACTTGAGTTCAAATCCCGGACCTGTACCAACGAGTTCTTTGGAATTTATAAACGGAATTTCACACCACTGGCTTATTGGTGAAGAAAAACATCGTGAGGCAGCCTACATACGTCCATAGTAGAAGTTTGATGGAGTATGTGAATCTACCAACCCGCACTGGGCCAGAATGGTGAATATAGCCTAACCACCCTTTGTGGGTAGGTCTACGTCTTGCTGTAGACTATTAAAAAGGCTGGTACAGTATTCAGAAGCTAAATAACTGTTATACCAGTACATAACATTCTAGAAGAGGTTTATTGCTTCGATCTCCCGTTGCTGGCGTGCTTTGAAGGTTTTTAATTAGAGAACTGTTTGCTGACAATGGCAGGTAATATCGGTTTAGAAGATTTTTATTTAACGCTATTTACAGCTTTATTTTACTAAATACTTTGTTGAGTTTCTTTAAACAACATATAAGGATATGTTCAGACATACCAAATTAGGCAATGCATTTTATCATGATTCAAATGTAGAGCTGAAACCATGCTAAGTACAATAGAAAAGAGACGTATGTCATTATTTTCGTAGGCTTGAAAAATATTTTGACAAAAACCCAAATAACCGTGATATAGAGTTTCCGAAAAATAAATAATCCTACTAATATTATAAACGTGAAAGTTTATAAGGATGGATGGATGGATGGATGTTTGGATGTGTGTTACTCTTTCACGCCAAAACTACTGAACGGATTGAGATGAAACTTTGCAATTATATAACTTATACATCAGAATAACACATAGGCTATAAATATCATATTCATATTATAACAATAAGTGTTAAAGTAAGTAGGCAAAATTCTGTCATCTGCGAGCTATTCTAGCGTGCGCTCCAAGAAATGTCAAAAAAGAACTGTCAAATCGATTTTTTTTGTTTATTTTATTTTCCACCTCCTTTACTAAGGGTGGTAAGGTAGGGCCTCGAAATATCATGCGGACGAAGCCGCGGGCAAAATCTAATTATTAATATTTACAAAAATCAATGTAGAGATGCACCGCAATATTTTAGCGTAACATTTTATTTGTGTGAGTCTTCTAAACATATTAGTATTAATGGTTTATAAATCCCAAATTAACTGGATATTCCATCGATCCCTTTGAGCCAAAAGATTAATTGGCTGTCTTAGATAGCAATAGCTCTTCAATTAATTTTGCCAGCAAATTGCTCGAAAAATTATTCGTGGGCCTTTTAGAATAAATAGTTCTATCAAAATTATGATGGATGGTCGAAGAAGATTACTTATAAGAATTTCAGACCCGTTTTTCTGTTATTTTTCAGACATTTCAATTACAGATTAGAATGTTCGAACTTAGGTATTATGCCCACTTCATTTACAATTAGTTCATACAGTATTTAGTAATCGTATTCACTAAGGTTCCGCATGGGGTGTTTTGTGCATTTCCCCCTTCTAGCTTACATACCTCAATTATATAAATAAACGAAACAAGATATTATAAGTGCTCTAAAACCATCACAAAGAAAAAAAATCACCTCGGAGCTGACATAAAAAATCACATATCTTGATACAAATTTGAACACCGTTTTAAGTCGCTAAAAATGTTTTTAACTTTTCGCGTTTGTAGGTTACCAAAGGTCCTAATACGTGACGCGTGGAAAGTTATTAAGGAACTGAATGTGGTTCTCTCAGTGCATTCACAGTTCACACTGCAAGCTAGTCTCAAGTAAAGGCACGTGTAGCCGGTAGTCAGAAATTGCAATCAAACGCGCTTTCATACTGAGTGCATACAAGGTCGCCGCCGCAGTGTAATAAAAGCAAAAGGGGAAAATCATATTTAGAAGCATAGGTATACGTAGTGTATATTATGTACTGCTGACTAAATCCGAAAGACCTCAATAATTCTGTCGATAAGACTAGCCACTCATAATTGTTTGTAATGTTATAAGTAGTTTCAGATCGTCTATTTGCCTGACTATCCCATGGATGCTTCATTTTACCTATAGGTTAAGATAGTTCCGCCTGTACCAAATAGTATTTAATGAAAATTAGCTTGTAATGACAACTTGCAATGATCTAAAGTATTTATAAATGCAATTTAGGTCCCTGATGTTTCTACATTTCTCAGTTTCTTTTATATACATGCCGTTATCAGAATCCATCGAAACGAAAGCCAGATTTTTGTAATTGTGTAAGCAAAAGACTAAGTTTGGTCTTAAGTTAGGTACATTAAACAAGGACAAATGGTATTGTTAGCTTGAAGTTTTTGAGTTTCCCAATGCCTTCAAACAATGTTGGAAATTCAGTTATATACACATAATTACCTATATTTTCACGTAGGTACGTGAATATTCTAAAAGACTGAGACGTAAAGTAAGTAAATAATACGTAAGTTTAAGTATTTAAAGTTTATAACAAGTAAAAGTTAATTTAATTAGTATTTACGTGTTAACAAATGCATTTCTAAATAATCGGCCAAGTACGAGTAGGACTCGCGCACGCAGAGTTCCGTACTGTATGGGAGCCCCCCTAAAATATTTGTTTTAATTTAATTATTTATTATTAATATATATATACAACTAAACATTCTGTGAATATTTCAAGCATCTAACTGTTACCATTATTAAAATCGAGCGAAAAAAGGCTAAAAATTCAGGTTTGTTGTATGGGAGCCCCCCTTAAATATTTATTTTATTCTGTTTTTAGTATTTGTTGTTATAGCGGCAACAGAAATACATCATCTGTGAAAGTTTCAGCTTTCTAGCTATAACGGTTTATGAGATACATCCTGGTGACAGACGGACAGACGGACAGCGGAGTCTTAGTAATAGGGTCCCGTTTTTACCCTTTGGGTACGGAACCCTAAAAACACCAAAGAATATTGATTATAACGCCTACCACTGAAGCGATGAGCAACAGACAAGCAAGGAGTTATTGAGAAAATACTGGCTTTACCTACTTTAGATTACAGACTACAGAAAACCAAATGGTTACTTTGTTAGAGCTAGTTTTATAAAACCAAATACCTATTATCAGTCACAAAGGGGTGGTTTTGGCGGGAACACGTGAAATTGACGCCTGTGCCTGGTACTGTTTTATTTTGTAAATTCTGTGAAAAATTATGATATTTTATTTATGAACAGAATAAGCTTGGGAACGTGATATACATAATTTTAATAATGAAACTACCTAATAGTAAGAAATGAACATTGCTAATAGTAAACTCTTAAAAATTATTTACATTTCAGGTATTATCACTACTCGTTTATTTATTACTGTAGGACAAAATTGTTGGGCTTAATAGAAAGCTAAATAGACGCTCTATGTTTTTTATTCTGATGTTAAATTCGATAAACCTTTGAGTTTTTAAGTTATGTTGGAAAATAGACACATGTAAGATTAAAAAATCGATTTTTTGTAAATATTTTTATGACTTCACTAGTTTGATACATGTCTAAGAAACAATAATGGCTTATTTAAAATGCCTATTAAACGATACCCATTACGAGCTATTTGATGAAATATAACTCGAGTTATATGCAAATACCTTCAACGGTCGATGGCCATCTTTGTGACGTCATAACTTCTAAAGTCTACCGATTATCGCTTGACGACCGCTGTACCCTTGGTCCAGAAACAATACCGAACACATTGATACTAGTTGTAGGTAAATAGAAGAAATGGCTACGAAATTTTGTGAAATGGGTCGACCGCCATTAGTCTAGAATTGATAACAACTTTTTTTTAAGTAGGTCGGTTAAAAAAAGAAAAATAACTCACCAAAAGCCTTCGCAATGGCAACATTAGAGATGATGCCAACCACCGGAACAACGAGCAACCCGGAGCCGAGGTGTGAGAACATGTCGGCTGCGGTGTAAGTTGTGTTGCCGACCGTACTCTGGAACGCGGGCGGTCGCGGTGTGGGCAACCCAGGTGTTATTGTACCTAGGGGTGAAAACAAACAGAATTAAATAACTAGACAAATTATTTATTGACGCATAAAGTTACATATATAAGTACATCGCAGTCTAAAGTAATGTTCAGTTTTTCTAAATTGGTAAAAAAAACTTCTACCCCAAATGATAATATTGACCTACTGCTTCTGTGTTGTTGCATGTGAAATCATACCTATGGGTGCAAACGAGTTCATTGCAGTTCGTTTTTGTTAATGTAGCAGTTGCTTTATTACCTATTTATTTCATCCATCCATAAATTCATCAGCCATATGACGTTCACTGTTGGACATAGGCCTCCACTATAGATCTCCAATAAGACCGAGTCTATTTATTTATTTATCAATAAATGTAACTGAACATTACCAGTAATTTTGATCCAATTTTTAATTCGATTGATGGTTTCTTCTAACGGGTAGTGTAAGGAATAAATTGTCTACAAAATAAAGAGGCGATCTAAATGTACCAATTTTACCAAAAATAATGGTTCACCGCAGCATAAAACCACCAAAATTAGAAGAGTCTGGAGAGGCCTTTGCCCAGTAGAACTCTGCAGGTTAAAACAACAATAACAGAAAATGTAGGTATGAAATGTATTTAACCATATAGGTATTAACATTTGTTGTTTGCTGAAGAATTCACGTCAAATGACCTAAAACTACAACTAACCAAAAAAAAAAACTTTTTTTTTTTTAAATAAATAATTAATTTAATCGTAGTTTAAAATCGTATTTAAAGAGAAAGAAAATTAGATTTAGATTCATTTTAGTGTCCTCTTGTAAAGCCTTTAGTTATAAGCAATATTGTTCAAATCATTTTAAAAAAAAATGTTAATCTTAAAAAGCACAGACCCTGGAGTCTGTGGAGTGTAACATTCAAATATTTACAAAAAAAGAAAAAAAAATCGTACTCTGTCTCTACAAAAGATATCTACTACCAATGTAATCAACACATAAATGCAGTCAAGGTAGGCGGCTGATAAAAATACAAACAATGCAGCTGCAATCTTCGTTGGAGTAAAGTGAGTAAAAATAAAGCATATGACTTCATTCAGACAGAATGTACGAGCTGTTTTCCTGGCAAGTTTGTTTCACTCAGCTCAAGTGGGATTCTTGTACAATCAAGATTTTAGGCGCCACTGGTTTCTTAATTAGAAGTTTTATTAGTATTTATCTCAGACATAGGATCTCCACTATACAGTGTACATAAGCTTCCCATATCTCCGGTAAGACCGGTCGAAAGCGGTTTGCGGTAAAGAGCAATCCTGCAGTCTTAATAAGTCATCTGTCCACCTTGTTGGTGAAAGTCGCACGCTGCGCTTGCCAAAACACCCTTATGACCATGGGTTCTATAATTGAATCATTAGAACGGCTTAACGTATGCGTAAATGGTCACGACACCGAGTAAGAACCGGAGCGAGCATTAATGTTCGTGTGAACGGAACCGCATAGCATGCGATCCTCTGCGAGTAATAGAAATGATTCTAACTTTTCAAAAATTGGACTCCTGGATGTGTCCATAGAATATGTAGGAACATTTTCTACGATATCTGATTATGCACAGTAATTATGGGACCATTGGGAATCTCATCGTGACTTTCATCTTCATCGTCGTGAAGAAAAGTCACGATGATGAAGATGAAAAAGTCTTAATGAGTCCAGTGATCAGGATTATCTCGATTAATCCAGAATCTCCCGCAGGTAGAGTGAGGAGTAGCCATTTATCAGGCTTGTGTGAGCTGCACCGCGGTGCGTGACTCGAATGCGATGTGCCGTCGGTTTGTATATACTCTTATTATGACAGAACTTGATCCACTGATGATATATTGAATCTAAATGTGAGGAAAATGAAAGAACTAGACAAGTGATAGATATTCATGGTTTTGATTTTAGTTTGCATCACACTTTATTTATGTGTCTTTTCTTATGTCTCATTATATTTTGTGTGTCTGGGTAGTTTGGGTGATAGGTATATTTCGCTTCTACACATGTATACTTTTAACGATACTACATTTGAAAAAAGAAGTAATTTTTGATTCCCACATTTTCTCTATAGTTGTAGGTTATTATAATTAGTAATTCCTAAAACTTATATCTACAAAAAATCTATAGCAAGTAAAGCATAATTAAATAAAGCAAAATTTTTTTTTTCAAAAAAGTTCTAAGAGTATTTTCAGTAGTCTAATTCACTATACTTCACTACAACTATACTAGATCTGTTGATGTTTTTATTGTTTAAGCGCTTTGCCACAGAGTTGTTAATTTTGTAATAATATTTACATGCTTTATAGTTAAACGTTAAACCTACCCTTGAATAAAGGGGCTCACCAGAATACCAGCGATTATAGCTGAGGCGAGTCCCTTTCGACGCTTTTAAGTACTTTGTACCTACTCGTCCCTATTATGTATCTGTCGAATAAAGATATTTCATTTCATACCTGTTTAGGTCAGAATATTTGGTGTAAATGCTAGTAAACTTCAAATCATCTAACGAGACAAATGTATTCCACGACATTTCTCTATCGGTAAAAAGATCAAAATTTCAGCATTACAAAAATACTCCGTCCAGGTCCGTCATTTTTCCTCAGCAATCAGGTCTATTGAACCCGATCTAGTTTAAAGGAAAATATTAGAAGAAAAGAAAGGTCGGCGCCCTGTAACCGCGGCGAAGTTACGCAATATCTCCAAAGTCACCCGCATTTTTCGGAATCTTGAACCCCATAAAACGGGAATCTCAGTAAATAACTCCAAAGTTATTCTTTAATAGGTGACATTCTTTACAATATCTGCAACAATATTTGTAGGGATTTAAAATTACTTTGTAAGTTTAGTGCCGGAAGCGAAATTCGTCTATATTGAATGTGCTTAGAACAAAATGTTCATTTTATACGTTATGTGCTGCACGTTTTAAAAATTGTAAGTTGGAAAGTCATCGATTGGTTATATTGAAGGATAGATGACTGAATGAAGATCACAGATGCAAACTGCTCATGATTGGTCGTATTGGAAATCCATAAGGGAGGCCAGCATTGTACAATACGTCCTACGACTCAAATGGTAACGGTGAAGTGTTTCATGTTCTAATTTTATATGCTTTATTTTTTTTATGTTCAACACAAATTTAAATTCTAGAATTAAAAAGACTAGACTTCAAAATGTGCATGTTTGGAAAACATCAAATCTGTTATCGTAGCCTTAGTACATTATTTTTGTTTTTTTTTTACTCTTTACTCCCGCTATACCGTTATTCGTTTACCTAATGTAAAGAGTCCGTGAGTATGGTTTCGTATAAGCCTTAATATATGAGTAGGTAGATACTTTGTTCTACAAAACACTGACCAGTGAGTATTAAAGGTTCCCGTTTCGTTTCGTGCACGAAGTACGCGATCACCGCGGCTACCACGACCACCACAGCGTTCCTGGATACGCCGACGACCCAACAGAATCGCTGGATGATGCGCGTTGTACGTCGCCCTTTTTCGTCTTGAGCTTCTTTGATGTGTATATCTTTTACAGCCTGGAAAGAAATAAAATCTATACGTTAGTGAAGTTTTTTTAAATTATTTTTTGATGTTTAATGACAGAGCTCTCCTTAAATATGAATACCAGCCTACCTAATACAAGTGCATTTGAAAACAATGTGGGAACTTGCACAGAACCTCAAATAAAATTCTGAGCTTACAGAAACATACATAATTACTCGTTTACATAAGAATTTTAGCGGAAGATGTTTACGCAAATATACAACGTAAGTCAGCAATATAATTACCTACTCGGCAAAAATATGAAATACTGCATTAACGAATGTATGATGACAATGCAAAGAAACATTGGCCTAACCGTTTGAGACCTAAACATTGTTCAAGTCGATGAATCCGACACAGAGACAGACAACAAAGCAGTAGAGTGAAAGAACTGTAGTTCAAAGCGGCCACGACATGTTTCATGTATCGTAACCGACTTCTCACTCCTCTAGACTTCGCAAACTAACTTGCGGAGTACGAGTAACACTATGTGATTGTTGCCGGGTACAGGAAATAGTTACAACCTGTAGTTACTACAAACTACCACCAACTAACTACTCTAAGTATTGTTCGCGATCTTGATAACAGAATAATGACAATTTATCTGTTTGTAAATTAGTTTCAGTTGTGTTAATTGGTGGGATTTGTTCCTCTGTGTCTTTTAATAGTCTACTGAACTAGTCCTTCTTATGAAGCGCAGTTGGGCCTTATCTAACATGGTCGCCCAGTGCATTTTGGTGGAATCTTATTCTATCGAATGTTTTATACGAACGTGTGCAAGTTGTCTCACGATGTTTTCCTTCACCGAAAAGCCAATGGTGTGTATTGTGTAAATCAATACATCATTAACCCTACCCTAGGTACGGGACCGGGTTTGAACTCAATCTTGAAAGACTAGCATTCTCTTACTAGGTTACAACCAATTAGATGAGTAATCAACTGTCGATGACATAATGATTTTTCACAAAAATGGCATAACCGACTTCCATCATCTACAAAATTCGAATAATTCGCTCAAATACAATTTTTACATTATTTTTGATTTTTCAAGAACGGCTCTGCAGATTTTGATAAAATTTAAATGGGACCTCTTCTGGAGGTAATACCCTTTCGAACTAAAAAATATTATTTTGATTTGGTTCACAATTGGCGAAAGTATCGTTGAACATACACAAAAAAAAATCACACTGACGAACACAGAACCTACTCCTTTTTGGAAGTCGGTTAAAAATAATCAAATCAAATCAAAAATCATTTATTTCGACCAATCACCGAGTCATGTTAGCGTAGAAATACAAATCATTTAAAAGATGTCAGACAAAATCAAATAATATTACATATATTATACCTTACACTTTACACAAATCTTAAAATACGCCTCTCGACATATCCTATAATGACAACTTGTCAGTCTGTAAAATTAGTTTTAGTTGTGTTAATTTACTTGTTATTTTGACAAGTTTCCTTGAGTTTCCTTCTGTATATCGTAATGATATATCGCTAACGAATAGAGTACATTAAACTTTAAATTTACTTATTCATTGATAAACTTCCTTATTTTGATACTTAAACTCTTGGAGTCTTCTAAAAAACCTTTGATTGAACCCCTGTTTGAACAACAGCTGTAGGTTCGATTTCTGTCAACTTCAAATTCAATTTTAAATTCCATACTTTGGTACGTCTGTCTTCTACATTTTGTATTTGTGTGTTTCGTATATTTCATATTTGTTAACACATACCTACAAATAAGTCAGTACCAAAACACATGAGACATATAGGTAACTAAAGCATTTTATAAGGAAGCTAGTTCCTTGCAGTCTTACGTCCAGAAATTCATAGTTAAAAAAATGGCACTAGCAAATATGTATTGGGTAACACATATCGAGCGTTAATGCCATTTTTCACAGTTTATGCCTAGCTGGTCGACAGTCAAATAAAGTCAAAACTGATAAAACATCGTGCAATGTGTACAAAATTGCGTATTCACTGATTTTGTGTCGGAAACATACGTAGTTACCAAAAAGCTTGACAAAATAAAAGTGGACTCGTATCTCTACTATCTAAGCCGGTTTCCAGTGAAATGGACTCCCTCGGGAACTTGGAATTCCTTGCGAGGGCCTGGAGACACCGCAATGCGTTTTTGGAAAGGAACTGAAAAGGATGTCTACAGCAGTAAACCAAACTGGTTTATTTATAAGCTTCGGCGATAAAAGTGAACGAAATGGTCTTACGAATACTTGATGGCTTCTGTACTTAGGTATGAGTGAGTGTAGAAAAAAATATGGCGCATCGCTATTGATTCTTGAGATATACGTATAAATATGGAGAAATAAAATATCTATAATGAAATCAGGTTTATTTTTTTTAAATAATCGTAATTTGCAAGATAGAACAAGTCATTCGGAAAACCAGCAGATAGCATTGTAAGTACTCGTGATTATGACCAACTTTTAAAAAGACCTTAAGCGTAAAAACAGCAATCCTATACTGTGTCCCATTGCGGACCTCGAGGCCTATTTTTTACAAGAGATGTTTTAATAGCTTAGTTCAATAGATAGTCCAGAAATAAATAGTCCACCACGTCAGACAGTGCCAGTTGGTTGTAGGTACTTGACATAATTATGAAAAATGCATATCGTAATAAAAAAAAAAACTAAGAGACATCATACACATGGTCTCTGACCCCAAACTAAGCTTCTTATATGGCTTCCAGAGACTGGTATACTACATGTAAAAAAACCAAAGTCATTACTAACATTATTTCCTCGAAAAGATAGAGGTTTTCACCACACATAAGCTGCCTAGACCTTGCCTGGACACCGTAACTTCAAATAACATGTGACATCAGCGACAAATATAAATAAACCCATAACGAAATCTAAAAAATCTTTGTTAGAAACGGCACTCCAAGGTATCTGTATTTGCTGAAGAAGTTATACCGTTCTAACTATAAATATGTCACACGATAATTAACCTTAAAATATTTATACAAGCACTTTAATTCCTCCAGGCCTTAATTGCGTAGATAAGTTTAAAACTGCTGGTTCATATTTTAACAAAATAACGCGCACCATGTGTAAAATAAGACTAAAATACCGGCGGGTCGTTCAGATAAATCAAAAAGGTATTGGGTAGGCCGAACGCATGGTCGGCAATTTATAATTTAATAGAAATAGGCTCCACTGTGGAGCTGATAGTTTCATGAGGTTTTATTACTTATTCATGCTACGCATATTCTGATATTGAACTGTATCTCTGAATAATTGGAATACGAATATTATTACGTAGCTCTGTATTGATATTTGTTACATAAACTATGTTGCTAAGCGCTCGTGTACAGGATAGAAAATTATATTGGGACTGAAATACAATAACTCAACATTCAATTTCGTTTTCAATAATATCTGTGAGTAGATGAAATACGAGCACACACATAAATGTTGTTACCAAAACTTTAAGTCTATCTATCTATTCAGCCTGTTTCACCCACTGCTGAGCCTCCTCTCCTGTCCTGTGCTATCCTCATCAAAATCTTTTTTAAAATCAGACTTCAGATGTAATGTAGTGTTAACATTATGATTCAGAATAATAAATATTATAAATAAACTCGGTCATCCTGAAATTTTATAACATAAATACTTAGTACAATACCATATACCAAACAATAAAATATAATCTTAAAACATTATCCTTTGCCCGCATGCCTAATATGTATAAGTACGAATATACAAAATGTGTCTTGATCTTTTGCGGAACCCCAAAAAGCGAATAACCGTTAAACTCCGAACATGATGTTCAGGACTGCGGCTTACGTTAAACTCTATCCGTAATACCTTTTTATTATTATATTCATGACCTCTTCTGCATAATTTTAAAGACTGGCTCATTACCTTTTAACTAGGGATCGAATACGGTTACGGTATTACGGTGGCCATGAAACCGGTATAAAACAACTATTTCATTTATTGTTATTTTATCAGCAGAGTGAGATCGGTTACGATAACGATATATGCTATAATTAACCATTTCATAGCCGAAATAAGTTCGGTAGGTACCGAAACAATATTACTGGCTTGAGCCGCGGAGTGGGGAGCGGTGGGAAATTTTCATCAAGAAAATCATTTTTGAAGTGGTACCTTATTATCTGGTGGGTTTTGCGGTACCTTAACTATCGTAAAAAATATCAGTACAATTATTTTATGGTAACGTTATTTTTCGAAATATGTAGTACATTTGAGTATGGGAAAAATTGCGAAAAAAGAGATCTCTTAAGGGATAAGAATCCCTTATTATCACCTGTCCTGAATTGATGATATAAATGTTAAGATATCACAATAGATATATTTCTCACGATTTCAGGGATAATAAACCGGTATGACGTTATATGTGACTAAATATTTTCGGTTATTTAATCCCTGTAGTCCTAGCCCCAGTTGCCCAAATATTATTTTTACGATACCGCCGCTAAAACGTTGCTCCTATAAAATTCTTACATTGTTGCATTCGTTTCGTCTAAGTTAGCCCACTTGTGAGTGGCGGTTGGCTGTTTTATAAGTCAGAAATTATCCTCGTATTTCAGGTTTGGCGGAAAAATAAAATAAACAGAGAAAGTCGTGAATTGACCTCGTGTGGTAAAAGAATTAGGTACCTACTTATCTCTACGTACATTGTTGTAGGTAGCATATATTATACCACATTAAGGCTTTTAACTCGATTAATAGGTGTACTAGATATTCGGAGAAAGTGAATTATATCTACTACTATTTCGTCATCATTACTTAAGCAATGTACTTACCTAGTACCTACTCGCATTTCTGCACTGTTATTCAAATAAGATGTAGCAACTTATATAAAGGGGCAAGCCAGGATTCAAGAAAAAAAAAACTTCTGTCCCATATAAAATTACAACTCCGTGTCGACAAAATGTATAAAAAAAATCTCTTATTCTGGGATGCCCGTAAAAATAAAATTGTTCATAATGATGATCTTAATCAACCCCTTTCTGCTTGGGTGTACCAATTTGAATATCCTTGTATTGCTGCGTTATTTTCATTAAACAAGATTGATACTTCTAGACATTTTTAAGATACATAAATAATGTCGAAAAACTCAGTCCCTACATTTTTTTTACAAACGATAAAAGACTGGTCATATTGTGTGCAAATCTCAACTCGTTACTTTTTTTAATTCTATTATTTAAGTTCAATACATAATATTACAATAACATATAAACATATTGTACCAAGAAACTACTGCAGGTTTGTATAGGCACAAGATTAACTAAGAGGATTTATATTTCAAAAGCATTTATAAAGGCAGTTAAGACCAACAAAGGTCTCTACTTTCTCGTTTATTCTCGTTTTTAAGTCTAAGTCATCGTCTAGACATCTGAGTATGGCCAGTATAAATATAGTCTAAAGTAGGTGCGTACTTACTTAGTACTTTCCACGCGACTACCGAGTAAAAACCACATTTCGTTGTTTTATTTTATTTAGAACTGATACATACGCGTTTCAACTTTTGCATTTAAAAAATATTTGAAGTTTACTTAGCACTACATACTCGTATTACTGGGGCATAAATAAGCATATTTAAGATGACTCTAGGGTTACTCTACAATTTACGATCAAAGCCATAAACGAATATCACCTAATTTTGAATACATTTTGATGAATTCATTTTAGTTCGATGTTTTAACCACTGCCGATCGCAATAGCAATTACATTTTGTATTTTTCTTTCGGTACACAATTACAGAATTATATAGTAGTAATGACTATAACCAAAATGGGGCGTTCTGCTCTTCTGTAATTTTTGTATTTAAGATATGATAAATGATACATCCTACTTAGGTACTTGGCGTAAGCTATAAATTTACGTACATAGATATATTATTTTAACCGACGTCCAAAAAGGAGGAGGTTCTATGTTCGTCTGTATGTATTTTTTTGTATGTTCAATCAATATTTTCGCCAATTGTACACCGATATTGATAATTTTTATTGGAAAGATCATGTTTCAGAGGTGGTCCTACTTAAATTTTATCAAAATCAGCTGAGTCGTTTTTGAAAAATGAATAATAATGTCAATATTACTACGTCGATGATACACTCTCCTTCTTCAGAGATGAAACATCGATCCGTGCGAACTATTCGAAATCTGTACACGGTTGAAGTCCGTTTATGTGTCATTTTTAGGGTTCCGTACCCAAAGAGTAAAAACGGGATCCTAATACTAAGACTCCGATGTCCCTCTGTCCGTCTGTCTGTCTGTCACCAGGCTTTATCTGATGAACCCTGATAGAAATTATAAACGTTTAAGGGCTCCCATATAACAAACGTGTTTTTTTGGAGATTTTTGCTCGCTATTATATAATAACTACACTAGTTATTATACCCTAGGTATTATAGCTACACCTGTGCGAAGCAGGGGTGGGTCACTACCCACCCCTGCTTCGCACAGGTGTATTATACATATAAACCGTCCTCTTGAATCACTCTATCTATTTAAAAAAATCGGCCGAGTACGAGTCGGACTCGCGCACGGAGGGTTCCGTACTGTATGGGACTATTCCCTTTCATAATAAAAAATAAAATTGAAATAAAATAAATATTTAAGGGGGGCCCCTTAAATATTTATTTTAGTTCAATTTTATTATTTATTATTAAAGTGAATAGTCTGGAGTTATTCTTTTGAGTTCGCGATGATAACCAAGATAACCAACCAATGATAATCAAACAGCCAACGACAGAGAAACATGGAGACAACTGGAGGAGGCCTTTGCCAAGAAAAGGCAAACAGACATTGGCGTCGACTTATAGATGATTGACATAAATGAATTAATTGATAATGATAATTGAATTGATAAATCATTATGTAATGAATTTTTAATTTTGTAATATGATGTTTGAATAAAGGCTTTTTTATTTATTTATTAAAGCAAATATAAAACCTGTTACCATTATTAATATAGAGCGAAAAACGTCTAGAAAATCAGGTTTGTTGTATGGGAGCCCCCCTTAAATATCTGTTTTCTTCTCTTTTTAGTATTTGTTGTCATAGCGACAACAGAAATACAGCATCTGTGAAAATTTCAGCTGCCTAGCTATCATGGTTCATGAGATACAGCCCGGTGACAGACAGACAGACGGACAGACGGACATCGAAGTCTTAGTAATAGGGTCCCGTTTTTCCCTTTGGTTACGGAACCCTAAAAACCGCATCAAAATCCGTTGGGTAGTTTTAAAGATATAAGCATATATGGGGACAGACAGCGGGAAGCTACTTTGTTTTATAATATGTAGTGACGGTAAGAGGACTGGGGCTAAGGGGGCTCCAACATGCTACGGAACCCTTCGTGCGCGAGTCCAACTCGCACTTAGCCGATTTTATTGGTAAGTATACTCTATCTATTTATTAATTAACGGTCTAATTAGTATTTTACCTCCTAAATGCTGCTACTGGAATAGATTACCTCGTTATTTACTGCAGACGCACTACCGGTGCCAAAGTTGCTGAGAAACTAATTTGGCAGCAGCTGCAAGATTACTTATAGTTTGCTTGGATTAATCACACTATGTACAAGGTAAATATGTGCATAATTTGCTGGATTAGCCTTAGGTAGTTGATTTTGCAGGGTTGCTATAGCAAGCGTCTATTGATAGATTAACATCCCGATCATTACAACGGATTTAGAACGTCCACCAAACCTTATCAGAGAAATATAATAAGCTACACTAGCCCACGCTATATACTAGTTTTTTATTTAATTTTTCACACAATGCAGCTAAATTCAATTAGAATATAACGGTGTTACAGACGTGTGGTTCTTAAGTCATACAGCAAATCGTACTAATATTATAAACGCTAAAGTTTGTGAGTATGTATGGATGTTTGTTACTCTTTCACGCAAAAACTACTGAACGGATTGAGGTGAAAGGTAGCAATAATAATGCTTATACATCAGAATAACACATAGGCTATAATATATACAGATGTTGCGTGAAACGTAGTTCGCCGGGTCAGCTAGTCTACTATAGTTTTGACCGCATTTGGCGATCTTTTTTGAGATGAAGTACTAGCGCGCGGGGGCTCGTCTCGCATAGCACTGCAGACCGTGGCGCATAGCGCTCGAGATAACCCCCACGCCTGAGTAACACCTGTGTTATATTCTTACTAGCTTAAAACCCGCGGCTTCGCCCGCGTTGTCTTAGTAGACAGGTACTTGCTTATGAAAATAGCCCGTGGTTTGACCCGCGTTTGTCTTAGTACTTGCTTAAAATTATAAAAGGCTGCCGGTTGGCCTGCGTTGTCTTGGCACTTCCTTAAAATAATAATAGGTCGTGGTTTAGCAAAGCATTATCGTATACGTATTACTTGTAAGGATAATGCCTATGGTTTGGCCTGAATTGTGTTAGTATTTGGCTAAAATGATAATAGGTCGCGGTTTGGCCTGCGTATTCCTTGTACTCGCTTAAGATGGTAATTTATAGCACGCAGCTTAGCCTGCGTTGTCTTAATACTTCCTCAAAATTATAATAGCCTACCGTTTGGCACGCGTTGTCGTATTACTTGCAATGATAATAGCCCACGGTCTGGCCGCTTTGTTTGAGTAACTGCTTAAAATGATAATAAGCCACAGTTTGGCCCGCGTTGTCTTGGCACTTGCTTAAAATAATAATAGTTCGTGGTTTCGCCTACATTGTCGTATAACGTATTACTTAAAAAGATAATGCTAAGTAGGTATAATCTTTCCAAGTAATAGGCATTGCCTACGGTTTGGCCTTAATTGTCCCAGTGATTAGCTAGAATGATAATAAGTAGGTCGCGGTTTGGCCTGCGCATTCTTAGTACTTGCTTAATATGGTAATTTATAGTACGTAGCTTGGCTCGCGTTGTCTAAGTACTTGCTTAAAATTACAATAGCCTGCCGTATGGCTTGCGTTGTCGTATTGCTTGCAATGATAATAACCCATGGTCTAGCCCGCGTCCTTATAGTATTTGCTCAAAATGATAATAGCGCGCGGTTTGGTCCGCATTTTCTTAGTACTTACTTTACATGGTAATTTCCAACAGTTTTGCCCGCGTTGTCTTAGTACTTTTTTTGCTTAAAATAATAGCTCTTGGTTTAGCCCACGTTGTCGTATTACTTGCAAGGATAATAATTAGCCCACAGATTGGCCTGCTTTGTCTCAGTATTTGCTTAAATTTACTTGTGTCTAAAGCTTATTATGGAGTACGACAATTTTTAGACGATAAATTGCAAAATATTCGAATTAAATTTAATAATAATGATTGTACAATTTTTTCATGTTCTAATGATTATTTTATGGCCATATTGGACTTAACTGATAATTCAATATTTTTGTGATTAGTAGTAAGATCTCAATGTAACACAGTTACAACAATAAATGTTCTTTGACTTTAATAGCCCACGGTTTGGACCACGTTATTTTATAACTTGTCATAAAATAAATACTTAATAATGTTATATTTTAATATACCTACCGGTTTTTTTATATCGAGAAAAGAATATTTTTCGATATATTGCTCGATCATGAGTTGACCCATGTAGTTTCCCACTCGTATTCCAAATTTTATTCAACTCCATTCGCATGTCATGGTCTACATTACAATCGTAAGGTCCTAATCCTGGTCAGACCACTGAGCTCTTTGAAACTTATGTACGGAATTTCGTACTACTGGCTTTTCATTGATGGAAAATATTGAAGCAACCTGCATAGGCACGTCCTTACAGAAAAATGTCGTATGTGAACTCAGCAACCCGCGCTCGGCCAGCGTGATGGATATGGCTTAATCACCGTTCGTGGGTAGGCCTACGTTCAGTGGTGGACTATTAAAATCGGCCAAGTGCGAGTCGGACTCGCGCACGAAGGGTTCCGTACCGTATGGGAGCCCATTCCTTTTGCCGTTATTAATAGCGTGCAAAAAACTCCTAATGATCATGTTTGTTGTATATCCCTTAAATATTTATTTTATTCTATTTTTAGTATTTTTTGTTATAGCGACAACATAAATACATCATTTGTGAAAATTTCAGCTGCCCAACTATTACGGTACGGTGACAGACAGACAGACGGACATCGAAGTCTTAGTAATAGGGTCCCGTTTTTACCCTTTGGGTACGGAACCCTAAAAAATGCCAGTACAGGTATTCATCATGTTTCATTAGGTCATTAGAAATTTAATTTCGATTATTCTGAACCCAATGACAATCTTGCCCATAACCGTTTACGCGGTCAAAAGTGATCGAGACACTTGTAGGACTTTCAGACATTCTCTGACCAAGTACAGACGAAAAAGTAGCACACAAGAAGGTACATTTTATTTGAAAAATACATAGCGCACCTACATCTAGACGACAGGCATGTTCTAGGATTCCATTATACTCATCATATGACTAACTTTTACTATGGTACCAACCCAGAAATCACGTAAATAAAGTTAGCTGTTCAACACAAAAAATTCATCGACCCGCGACAAAATGTAAAGAATAGGTAATTTTCGCTTTTTTAGGGTAGTTCCCATAGTAAAGTAAGTAGTTATTGATCCGTATGTACCCTAAGTTCAAGTCTATTGGCTCACAAAATAAAATCGTTCATAAACTATTAGGGGCCCATTTTGCCCCCATTGAAGGATCTAAATTATCTCAATTTAATTCTAGATTTTTCACTACGTTTAAAAAAAAAACGCGATCAAGTTATTTTTCACGCTTATATAGGATGTTTGGTCTAGCGTTAGACAAGGAATCCGGGACTTTTCCCAGGACGTTAATAGTCATACCTATATTAGTTAAAAGGGTGAGCTATTTTCAAACAATATTGCATCGGTTTTCAAACAGACATTTAGTACTTTTTTTAAGAAATTGATATCCTGAAGGACCCACTGAAATTTTCCGGGATAGCAGTACCCCAAAGTGGTAATTTGTGTTATTGTCTAGCGTCGTACCAAATTTCGTTAGAATTCATTTACCCCTTTTATCTTAGCTTTATAATTGATTATTTTGGCTATTGCTAAGAAACCCTATGGATTTTCCGGGATAAAATAGTTACTGTATTGCAACATGTGTGCTTCCTACATACCTACCAGATTTCATTTATAACCGTTCTGCTCGTCTTATGTAATTATTGATGCTTTTTTCACCAACTTTGGGAACTTATCTAACCCCTTAGATAAGGAAAATTCGCAAAAACAGGAATAAACGTAACTTTTATTTTCTTTGTAAAGCATATATACAAAGTTTTAAGTCAATCGGTAAAGGTAATAAAAAATTTAATGCAAACGAAAAGGGCCCGTTTTACCCCGTTAGAGGTAGATTTTTCGAAATTTTCGTCCTTTGTGCTTCATTACGTTGTACATTGTACCTATGTTCGAAATTTCAAGTCTCTATCTTTAGTGGATTGGGTTGTAGCCTAAACTGATTCATTTTGGCTATCCCTAAGGATCCCCATAGAATTTCCGGGATAATAATAGTTCATATGTTGAAACATGTTGTGTAGGAAGCACATACCAGATTTCATCCATAACCGTTCAGCTCGTTGGATGTAATAGACGCTTTTTTCACCAACTTTGGGACCCAATTTGACCACTTAGATAAGGAATATTCGGAAAAACAGGAACAAACGTAACTTTTATTTTGTTTGAGTAGCATGTATACAAAGTTTCAAGTCAATCGGTAAAGGGAATAAAAAGTTACATACAAACGAAAAGGGCCCGTTTTACCCCTTTAGAGGTCGATTTTTCAAAATTCCGTTCTTAGTGCTCCATTACGTGGTCCAATGTATCTTTGTTCCAAATTTCATGTTCGTAACTTTAGCGGTTTGGGCTGTAGGCTGTCTGTCAGTCAGTCACTCAGCGAAGCCTTTTATATAATAGACTAGCTTAAAACCCGCGGCTTCGCTCGCGTTGTCTTAGTAGACAGGTACTGGCTTATGAAAATAGCCCGTGGTTTGACCCACGTTTGTCTTAGTACTTGCGTAAATTATAAAAGGCTGCCGGTTGGCTTGCGTTGTCTTGGCACTTCCTTAAAATAATAATAGGTCGTGGTTTAGCAAAGCATTATCGTATAACGTATTACTTGCAAGGATAATGCCTATGGTTTGGCATGAATTGTCATAGTATTTGGCTAAAATGATAATAGGTCGCGGTTTGGCCTGCGTATTCTTAGTACTCGCTTAAGATGGTAATTTATAGCACGCAGCTTAGCCTGCGTTGTCTTAATACTTCCTCAAAATTGTAATAGCCTACCGTTTGGTACGCGTTGTCGTATTACTTGCAATGATAATAGCCCACGGTCTGGCCGCTTTGTTCGAGTAACTGCTTAAAATGATAATAAGCCACAGTTTGACCCGCGTTGTCTTGGCACTTGCTTAAAATAATAATACTTCGTGGTTTCGCCTGCATTGTCGTATAACGTATTACTTGAAAAGATAATGCTTAGTAGGCATTATCTTTTCGAGTAATAGGCATTGCCTACGGTTTGGCCTTAATTGTCCCAGTGTTTAGCTAGAATGATAATAGGTCGCGGTTTGGCCTGCGCATTCTTAGTACTTGCTTAAAATGGTAATTTATAGTACGTAGCTTGGCTCGCGTTGTCTAAGTACTTGCTTAAAATTACAATAGCCTGCCGTATGGCTTGCGTTGTCGTATTGCTTGCAATGATAATAGCCCATGGTCTGGCCCGCGTCGTTATAGTATTTGCTTAAAATGATAATGGCGCGCGGTTTGGTCCGCATTTTCTTAGTACTTACTTTAAATGGTAATTTCCCACAGTTTGGCCCGCGTTGTCTTAGTACTTTTTTTGCTTAAAATAATAGCTCTTGGTTTAGCCCACGTTGTCGTATTACTTGCAAGGATAATAATTAGCCCACGGATTGGCCTGCTTTGTCTCAGTATTTGCTTAAATTTACTTGTATCTAAAGCTTATTATGGAGTACGACAATTTTTAGATGATAAATTGCAAAATATTCGAATTAAATCTAATAATAATGATTGTATAATTTTTTCAGGTTCTAATGATTACACGGGTCAACATGAAATTTGACTTTGATTGCAAATCATTAAATTTCGGTAGTTTAGGTCGTAATTAGACGGAAAAAAAATATATGGCATGAAAAACTTTGCTTTTGTGCTTAGAAGACTGATTGAACGAAATTTTTAAAAATCACGGATTTTAATTTTTGATTGAAAATAAAACTATTGAAATAAAAATGTTTATTATTTTTATTAAGTTTTACTATCAAATTAGCTTACAGAAAAGTGGAAAATAACTTAAAAGTGCACACTTTTACTTTTTCTTTTATGTTCATAGCTACTTTCTCTCAATAAACCCCAAATATAGTCGCCCATCATGTTTTCATTGTATTGGCCTTGATAGCGTTGTTCAAAATTCATGATGTCTTGATGGAAACGTTCTCCTTGCTCTTCGGAATAGGCTCCCATATTGTTTTTAAATTTATCCAAATGAGCATGCAGCATATGTACTTTTAATTACATCCTGCAGCCCATGGCCTTAAAATTTGTAAGCATATCCTCAACCAACTTTTCGTAGTTTTCAGCTTTATTATTTCTTTTTGAAAAATGAGTATTATTATTATAACTATCACAAAAGCAAACTTTATACCGAAAAAAGGTATTTTCTTTTCGTTTTTGTGCATAACTAACTGGAAAATAATAGTATAAACTTTAGGACAAAGAACGAAAATTTTTTTGTAGAGTCGTGTTATTTTATGGCCATATTGGACCTAACTGATAATTCAATATTTTTGTGATTAGTAGTAAGATCTCAATGTAACACAGTTCAACAATAAATGTTCTTTGACTTTAATAGCCCACGGTTTGGACCGCGTTATTTTATAACTTGTCATAAAATAAATACTTGATAAAGTTATATTTTAATATACCTACTGATTTTTTTTTATAGCGAGAAAAGAATATTTTTCGATTTATGATGAGATATATGACGATCATGAGTTGAGCCATGTAGTTTCCCACTCGTATACCAAATTTTATCCAACTCCATTCGCACGTCATGGTCGGCCAAGTGCGAGTTGGACTCGCGCACGCAGGGTTCCGTACCGTATGGGAGCCCATTCCTCTTGCCGTTATTAATAGCGAGCAAAAAAATCCTAAAAATCACGTTTGTTGCATGTCCCTTAAATATTTATTTTATTCTATTTTTAGTATTTTTTGTTATAGCGACAACAGAAATACATCATATGTGAATATTTCAGCTGCCCAACTATTACGGTACCTACGGTGACAGACAGACAGACGGACATCGAAGTCTTAGTAATAGGGTCCCGGTTTTACCCTTTGGGTAAGGAACCCTAAAAAAGGCCAGTACAGGTATTTGATACTCGGTTACATAAAACGAAAAATCCCTATCACTTGGATACCAGTATCCTAAGACGATCATTTTTTCTTCGTGTGATACTGGTTACCAAACTCTGGTATCATATGTGGCCGAAGGGATTCATCATGTTTCATTAAGTCATTAGAAATTTAATTTCGATTATTCTGAACTCAATGACAATCTCGCCCATAACCGTTTACGCGGTCAAAAGTGATCGAGACACTTGTAGGACTTTCAGACATTCTCTGACCAAGTACAGTCGAAAAAGTAGCACACAAGAAGGTACATTTTATTTGAAAAATACATAGCGCACCTACATCTAGACGACAGGCATGTTCTAGGATTCCATTATACTCATCATTTGACTAACTTTTACTATGGTACCAACCCAGAAATCACGTAAATAAAATTAGCTGTTCAACACAAAAAATTCATCGACCCGCGACAAAATGTAAAGAATAGGTAATTTTCGCTTTTTTAGGGTAGTTCCCATTGTAAAGTAAGTAGTTATTGATCCGTATGTACCCTTAGTTTAAGTCTATTGGCTCACAAAATAAAATCGTTCATAAACAATTAGGGGCCCATTTTGCCCTCATTGAAGGATCTAAATTATCTCAATTTAATTCTAGATATTTCACTACGTTTAAAAAAAAACGCGATCAAGTTATTTTTCACGCTTATATAGGATGTTTGGTCTAGCGTTAGACAAGGAATCCGGGACTTTTCCCAGGACGTTAATAGTCATATATTAGTTAAAAGGGTGAGATATTTTCAAACAATATTGCATCGGTTTTCGAACAGTCATTTAGTACTTTTTTAGGAAATTGATATCCTGAAGGACCCACTGAAATTTTCCGGGATAGCATTACCCCAACTGGTAATTTGTGTTATTGTCTAGCGTCGTACCAAATTTCGTTAGAATTCATTTATCTACCCCTTTTATCTTAGCTTTATAATTGATTATTTTGGCTATTGCTAAGAAACTCAATAGATTTTCCGGGATGAAATAGTTACTGTATTGAAACATGTTGTGTGCTTTCTACATACCTACCAGATTTCATTTATAACCGTTCAGCTCGTCTGATGTAATTATTGATGCTTTTTTCACCAACTTTGGGAACTTATCTGACCCGTTAGATAAGGAAAATTCGGAAAAACAGGAAGAAGCGTACCTTTTATTTTATTTGTAAAGCATAAATACAAAGTTTTAGGTCAATCGGTAAACGTAATAAAAAATTAAATGCAAACAAAAAGGGCCCGTTTTACCCCGTTAGAGGTCGATTTTTCGAAATTTTCGTCCTTTGTGCTTCATTACGTTGTACATTGTACCTATGTTCGAAATTTCAAGTATCTATCTTTAGTGGATTGGGTTGTAGCCTAAACTGATTAATTGTGGCTATCCCTAAGGATCCCCATAGAATTTCCGGGATAATAATAGTTCATGTGTTGAAACAAGTTGTGTGCTTCCTCCATACCAGATTTCATCCATAACCGTTCAGCTCGTCGGATGTAATAGACGCTTTTTTCACCAACTTTGGGACCCAATTTGACCCCTTAGATAAGGAATATTCGGAAAAACAGGAACAAACGTAACTTTTATTTTGTTTGAGTAGCATGTATACAAAGTTTCAAGTCAATCGGTAAAGGGAATAAAAAGTTACATACAAACGAAAAGGGCCCGTTTTACCCCTTTAGAGGTCGATTTTTCAAAATTCCGTTCTTAGTGCTCCATTACGTGGTCCAATGTATCTTTGTTCTAAATTTCATGTTCGTATCTTTAGCGGTTTGGGCTGTAGGCTGTCTGTCAGTCAGTCACTCAGCGAAGCCTTTTATATAATAGATTAAAAATTCGGCTAGTATGCAGTTAAACAAAAATATCTCACTTAATCTACGAGTATGCTCAAAACATGTGATATTAACTCTTTGCAAGGCAGAAAAAAAAACCAACACACTTGCTCATAGAGTGGCTCTAATTTCACCGCAATTAGGCACATAATGCCAGAAAGCCATGGTGGTCTAGAGGTAGTGACACCCGCCTTACAATCGTGAGGTCGTGGGTTCAATCCCAGTCCCGTACCAATGAGTTCTTTGTAATTTATGTACGGAATTTCACACCACTGGCTTTTCGGTGAAGGAAAACATCGTGAGGCAACCTGCATACGTCCGTAGAAGAAATTCGATGGCGTATGTGAATCCACCAACCCGCACTGGGCCAGCGTGGTGGATATGGCCCAATCACCCTTCGTGGGTAGGCCTACGTCCTGCAGTGGACTATTAAAAAAGGCTGGTACAGGCACATAATGACACCTGTTATCAAAATGTGACTTCTTCATTGTTATTATTCTCAAGTGAGTTATAGAGTTTTTTTTTTTATATTATTGGTTGAGTTGCTTTATTCTTTAAAAAAGTTTCGATACAAAAAAGATCGTGTTCAATAGTAGGTACAATTAAATTAATGTACCTATTGCTTGCTCATTTCATGCAACTTCATACATTTTTAAATAGATAATTTCAACTTTTACGTGTTTAATAAATAAAAATTTCACTCATTTAACTTTTATTGTAATCAATAAAGACAACTTAAAATTCCCCATTTTGTACGTGACTAAAACGCTATCCGCGAAAAGCCAAAAAAAGAAACCTCATTCTTTTAGTCTATGGCCGATTGCCATTGCGTGCGCATAGGAAAACTGATGAATTTTTCCCGCCATTTCGAAACATTTTTCACAATTCGTTTTCACTGTTGAAATTACAGTTATGTTTAATATTATTTTATTCACAAGTGTGTTGAAATACGTAGTATGCTACACGTGTGTATTGATGATAACCGTCCTCGGGTCTCAATGGCGCCTCAGCGGTAATCACCAACATTACACATTTGTACCACAATGTACTATTTTTTGGCTCGATGACATCGTATATTGATAGAATTGGGCAGTATTCACGATTTACTTGATGGTATGTTTGTTATCAATTTGTGAATATAAACTCATTTCTTGAGACGGTAGAGATTTTAAATTTTAAATAGCTACGAAATGACATTTCAATAAAACCTATTAGATACTCACCTACTTATTTAAAAGTATCGTAATGTAGGTACCTAATTATTAACTTTTGATCGAGAAGTTAAACAACTTTGCAATTGACTTCATTGAGTCGAATAATGTTTTGATGGAAACTAAATTACCAATGATTACTCAATGAATTTCAAAATGATACCGACTGAAAAACATGTCCGAAAGATTGCAAATATTTATTACTAGCGACCCGCCCCGGCTTCGCACAGGCAGGTGTATTATACATATAAAACTTCCTCTTGAATCACTCTATCTATTAAAGAAAACGCATCAAAATCCGTTGCGTAGTTTTAAAGATTTAAGCATACATAGGGATATAGGGACAGAGAAAGCGACTTTGTTTTATACTACTCGTATGTAGTGATTAGGAATTTGACACTTCGACTTGCGTAATTCTCAAGAATTAATATTCTCGGGTAACGTTTGTTTTTTTTAACCTTGTAAAAAACTAGAAATCTAATACTTTTAGATTCATCAATTTCTTTGAACGCGATCAATAGGATAGGCCCGTATTACGCTGAGATGGGTCCAGTTTGTTACAATGGTTTTAGGTAGAGTGAGTTGAAATTGTGTTTACTTAGCTTATTGTATGTGTATTGTACCCTGTCTATTTTTTTTTGTTGCAAATAAAATAGCTGAATCTATATCTATATCCATTTTAGTTTCGTTGTAGTTTGTGACCCTGGTTTTATACAAAGTCATTCTTCGGATGGGCGACCGCGGGTGGCATTCACAACTGAGCACTACCGTGGCTCGGATGACACGTTAGGATGTCGTTACCGGTTGTTTTAACCGTTTAATCAGTCAGATGCCTTCATGCGCTTTAAAAATTTAGGGCGATCCATACTAACCTACAGTTTATACAAAGTTCCGGAATTGTTGCTGTCTAAAACCACTTAGTATCCCAGAGTAGATGCTCCTCAATAGATCAGACACCGCAGTAAAGTACCTGTACTGAATGTAAGCCAGACATTACTCTATCCTGACCTAGTGGCGGGCACTCAGGCGTGTAGGTATCCCGGTTGACAGCAATATCCGCATGATCCATTGTTCACCTCATTGAGGATTCCGCGCGGCCGACGCTCGGACCGCAGGGGGAAATAAGAAAACTGCATGTTTGATTAAACCAGGGAAGCTGAGGTAAGGTTTTTTAAATCGTTTGAATTAAGTTTACAGGCGATGAGATTTTACTGATCCACGAAGTTTGTCGAGGGGTGAATGAGGATGATTGAACTCAAGGCGAGGCGAGACCATGCTAGTAATCGTTTTCGAAAAAGTTCGCCCATGAAGTTGAAATTACTGTAGTCTGTCTAATAATTACTTCAGACTTACAAAACTAAACTTTTACGTAAACAATTGCTTTGTTAGGGAATGTTCACACATGGCCTCCGTTTTAGTGGTTCTTTTTATCGCATACGTTTTAGTCATTGCTGGCGTATGGAGTGGTATGAGCGACTTCACATTATGTTACCGTCTCATGTGTGAAGTCACTCATACAACTCTATCTACAACATCAATTTAAAAAGCGTATCCGATAAAACAGGCCACTATAACGGAGATCAGTGTGAACCAGCATTTAGTTTCCAAAGCAAAATTACGATTGAACTGTTGCATACAATTTTCCACAGATGCATGCGGGACTATTTGTACTAAATAAGAATAAGTTGGACTAAAAACAAAAGAATAGAGTATGGTATACTTTATTATATACGGCCATAGAGAAGTTACTAGCTATAGCGAGCTTATATGACTGCCTCGGTGGCTCAGTGGTTAGCGACCCTGACTACTGGGCCAAAGAGGCGTGTGTTCGATTCCCACACAGGGAAAGCATTTATGTGATGAACATAAGTGTTTGCTCTGCGTCTGGTTGTCATTAGTAATTATCTATGTAAGTATTTAAAAATATGTATATGTAGTATATAAGTCTCAGGCAACCATACCTATGACAAGATTTGCTTAGTTTGGGGTCAGAGACTGTGTGTAAGAATGTTCCCTAATATTTATTTATTTTATATGAGCTTCGGAACCGTTTTTCTAGCGACGTGTGATCCGAAAAATGGAGATGCGCCATTCGCAGAGTATTCGTGACGTGAGCGATCGGTTATTTCTTATCGAATTTAAATCCATAACGCTGTCATCTAGTTCGCAGACGTTGAACTTCGGCATCATTTTAACATCTGCTACAAAACTAGAGCGTAGAATATGGCTGAGATGGCACAGAATACACAAATATAACCAGAGTGATAGGATAAGCTGAAATAATACGGCATAAATAAGGCATAAATTAAAATCAAGATTAAAAGGCAAAAGAAAAACCAGAGTTTTATTGTTTCTCATGTTACCAACAAATCATAATTTTTGACTAGAGATAAAATAATAATTATAGCAAATATAGGTATTGTAAGCTCCAAAGTAGAGGAAAAAGTCATATTGGAAGTACGATGGGTACCAGTTTTCGGGCAGGATAATGTAGTTTGACTTTTTAACCGACTAGGAGGAGGTTCTATGTTCTTCTGTATGTATTTCTTTGTGTTTGTTCATCGATAATTTTACCAATTGTGAACCGAATCGATAAAAACTTTTTTTAGTTCGAAAGGGTATGCTCTCGAGACGGTCCCATTTAAACTTTACAGAAATCAGCTGAGCGGTTTTTGAAAAATCAATTATAATGTAAACCATTCGATCCAAATATTCGAATTTTGTTCACGGTGGAAGGCGGTTTTGCGATTTTTTGTGAAAAATAATTATTTCTAACACACGCTGGTGTTTGTATACATTTTTGAGATAATTTCTTACATAAAATTGCATACGTTAGCGTCAAAAGCAAGCCATATAGAGGTTATCACAATCAATAATCACACATCAGGTACATGATAATAAACAACTTTCACTATGGGACCAATAAAATTGCGAAAAAAATGTGCTCTATATAATTTGTTTTTGTATAGAAATTATTTTGCTGATTATATTTTTTTAGCGCTTTCACAGTTGGTCTCAAAGTAAAACACGTTCTTGATAAGAACTGAAAAAAAACAATTCCACTTCAATAAAACACCTTACTTCCTTGCTTCAATTAGATGAATTATTATAAAAATATAACTTTATAAACACAAGCTTTTGAGATCATGTAGCAGCAACGTTCTAGTCAAGGACTTACCTTGACTAAACGAGTCCAAAAACCAGGGGTATTTAGTACAGGAGTTCCTGTGATCACCTTCCGACTCAGACCAGCTCCATAGTAACATATTATTGCATTGTCACAAGGTATAGGTACATTTGCGTGCAAAATTTCAGCTTAATCGGAAACCGGGAAGTTGGTCAAATTTAACCTACAAGATTCCACCCGAACTTACATACATACATACATATAGGTACATCAATTGCAAGTTGAATAAAAGCTTGTAAAATACGTATGTTTAGTGGCTTGTTATTCTTTCACGCAGCAACAGAGCAAGGGATAGACGTGATTTTTGGCATGGATATACCTCAATGGCTGGAGTGATAAGGCTACTTTCTATCTCGCGAAAAAAAAGATTGCCGTGGGATGATACAAAAATCAAAATATTATGTAGGCGATGCCACGGACAATAACTAGTACGGAGATAATTTGCTTATAGGTAGAAATATCTATGTGAACAGACACTATTCGAAAAGTTTATACATAAGCAGTAGGATACGTTAATTACAATATAAATATGAGTAAGCACTAAATATACTCGTACTTTTGTGGTTTCGCTGTTGCTTGTTAAAGAATATGGCTGTATAGGTAGGTAAGTCTAAGTACATTCCCACTCCCAGTAAGTAAATGTTTAGACGTTTTTTGTTTTGGTGCCACTTATCAGGAAAAACGTTTTGGGAATTCTCCAGTGCGTCATTGTTACATCAATATTATCATCAGTATCTCATCGTGTACTTCATTACAATACGTACTCTTTACTGAGAAAACGTTTTTTGTTGCTGTTGTCTATGTAGCCGATAAAAAGACTGTCGTACAAAAAAGGTGAATCCCGAATTCTTCTATAGATAGGTAATTTTATACAAATAGCTTTAATATACCTAACGGTTTTATTTCTTCCCTGGGTTTTATTATAGCATATTTTATAGTATAGCCTAAAAAAACTGTTTTAGCTTGGCTATATAGGGATATGCAATAATAATTTAATCATCATAAAGTAAACCATAAGACGTCCGCTGCTGGACTCAGTGTTCCAATACGTAAGATAGTCAAAAGCGGCTTCTATAGTGGATCTCCTCTGCTGCGCTGGCCAGCACGTGGTCTCTATTCCAGAACCTTATGGCCCCATAGATAGACCATAAATCCTGCATGCCACCTTTATTTCCCACTGCTATTTCTAAATCTAATTTGCCAATTAAGACTTGATTAGTAAACTGGACATAACTTTTAAAAATAAAATTTATGCAATATGGAAGTAGTAATTTTCTTAGCAGCGCATGTATTTTTTAACTTAAAAGACGCTTAAATTAGAAATTAAAAAAATAATTAAATTGTCTACCTAGGTACTTTTAAAGTTAAGACTTCAGCGCTTCGAATTTAATTCCAGTTGTAAAAATATATAATCATAACAATCGAGAGATCCGTAGCCGCCGCCGATTAAAAAGTACTTTTGCTTCTCCTTAAGTTGCGGGAACGAAAAACATGTAATCTAAATAATTCGAAAAGCAAACTACTACTACTCATTCTTATTCTTATACGATGTACGAGTAGCAGCGATAAGTCCTGCACTGACGTCCTGCATGGAGTATTTTGTGCATGTCCCCCTCCAGCGTCTAAATACCTGAGCCAGCCCAGCTCCTGGCATAGCTACTCCAGTGGCTTGGATAATAATTTACTAGATAGCGATGAGGATGATGATGTCGATGCTGATGACAAAACAATATAGTAGCGTTAAGCAATTCGCAAGCGATTCTAGTTTCTGCCGTGGCTTTGCAGTGCCACAAAACATGCTATACCGTTTCATTCTGCTACTACTCATTATATTTCATCCCTGAACATCGACTTGGCATTTTTTCATTCTATATTGATGTCCCTGAAGAATAGGTTTCTAAGAGTTTTTAAAACCTTCCTTCCCTTGGACCTAGGTAGTAACTTATTTCTGTAAGTACTATACCTAAGTACTTGTCAATTTCAATTATAATTGATGTACTTAGCTGACAATACCATGCAAAAAAATCAGTATAGCAAAGTATGGTCACTTTTATTTAGCTATTCTATTCTCTGAAGCGTAGTTCCTGTATTTCAGATTCGAATAGGTCCGTTTTGTTGACGCCACGCTCCAACGCTTAAAGCCATTATTGAATTTCGAATGCCCTTTAATCCGACCGCCGAGCTATTTTGCTTTATGCCAAATTTCAATCGTAATCGCGCCGATTAACTTACATTAATTTGGATATCTATCAATCAGACGATAAGGTAAGTAAGTAAGTATATCTAATAGTATTGATAGTCGTACGAGCAATAAGCCTCAATACTCCTATATCCTATGTATCTCGTACATAGAAATGTAATAATAAGTTTAACTAGTCAATCATTACTTATATTATAAATCTAAAAGTATGTTTGTTGGTTTGTTTACTACTTCTTTAGGCAGTAATTTTTTTTGTGTGGTTTATTTTTTGAAATTTGAAGGTAAGTGAGTTTCATAGACTAAGTACGTACTAAATCGGAAAAAAGGTTCCAATAAAATACTGTGGGATCAAGATCAAAATTTTCTGAAGTCGCGGACTAAAGTTAAATACATTTGAATTAGAATATAGCACATGGGTTTATACAATAACACGGGTGTTTCGTTAGATTTTACAAATCATCATCATCCACAGCCTAATATTTATCCCACTTATATCTTATCCCACCACTAGGTATAGGATTTTACACAAATTTGGACTTATTTTTAATCCGATATTTTGACATCGAATTTTTTCGTGCATAACACCGCAGTATTATCATTATTTTAGCCATATTACGACCACGTACCGGCAAGCACTTCCTAGGAATTCTTAATTAAAATGACAGATCACATGCCATTCGAGCAGAATGCAATCTGCTTACTATCGTTCTTATTGGAAATGTTCAAGTGATGCCCAAATCCAACAGTAGACCAGTGTTATATTCTAATGAAAATGTGCAAAATTCACAGTAGTTTCTATAACAAATATTGAATTGATTGAATATTAAAGACCGTTTAATTTTGATATCTCAATGAAGATGGCCCATTAATAACTAACTTTACGATTTTACTTGGCGCTTCATTAAGTTTTTTTATCATCAGTTACGAAATTAGGCATGTCAAAGTGTAGAATTGTGTAGAATTCTAGAGTCTAAATTTTAAAGCAAATTATTACGTGTGATAAATATTTTATAAATATCCATCCAGTCATCGTAAATAAGTGACTATTACAAGACCAATAAGGACTTCATGAGGGAATTCACGTGTGAAATATTTAACAACTACCTGTTAACTATTGGGTACACAATAATGAGGTGTCCTTATGCGGCGCTTGTCTATTAACTATATGGCCATTCGTATACACAATCGTCAAAACAGTATTTGAAGACTTGTGTACAGTTACTGTACACAAGTAGCCGCATCGATACTGTATCAATGCGGCTCTTTCAGCTGCTACGGGTTAAATGTATAGATTTCATCGTCCTGTTTAGCATTTTGTATTTCCGTAGGTAATCAGAATAATTGATTCACATATTTTTTTTTACTATTTTCTGTTAAAATTATCTACAATGTCTCTACATTGTAAAGAGTTATAACATAAGTAGGAATTTCGAAGTCATCGCATAAAAAAATTTGAGCAACTCGCAATAAATCCGATTTGAGTAGTTTTTTAATATATATTCATTGTCTTTCGTTCAAACTTTCATATGTCTATGGGCGTGTTGTTGTATAATAAAAAAAGTGATATCAAAACAAAAACTGTGACAACTACGTTTAGTTGCATTGGTATGACGACATTTTTTGCTGAAGTTGATTTTGAGTTACCTACTGCATTACGTCGCGTATGTCACCACGTCACCAAGTGTACGAACGGCCTTACTTGGCGAGGTGACAACGTTAAAAATCAATTATCATTACTTACGTTAGTTAGTTTATGATGGGAAATACGAATAAATAAACTACGTATTACTATTACGCAACGATATGCGATAAAAACCCAATTTCGGTTTGGTGCAAACTAATGATATTTTTATCGCTGAAATTATATTTTATCGGGTCGTATGTGAGGAAAGACATATTTGAGAACTACACACATGGCTACTTGAGAAAATACTGCATTATAGCCCTACCCAAATATTTTAATCCAGTATAGAATATGTATACAGTAACTGGAATAAAAATAATAATTCAACTAAACAGAATAATTCTTTAGATTTCTCCTGCCTCTACAGAACTCCAAAAAAAAAAAATTAAGTAGTTAGTTTTATCAGTCGTTGGCTACTATGAAATTTTTATTTATATTTATTTGCCTAGAAAGGCTCAAATGCTGATGGTGATAAGGAATAATTGCATATTTACTTTTAAATCTGCCACTATCATAGTACAATGACTTCAAGCTTTCACACGCTAAAGTGTCGATCAATAAACTACAAAAACCATTGGCAAATAAACCATAAAACTTTCACTAATTAGAATACAGATCTTCTAAACGATTTTGAAATACATAACACATGTTTTGACACAGGGCAATGACCTAATATGTACATAACACGAAAGTTCAAACAAGATACATATCTATAATACCTATTACATCTAATATCTATAATACCTGCTATTTCATTTACCTGTGCTAGAAAAGACGCCTTACCATAGAGCATCATTAGAAACGGCATTAGCCGCGCTAAGAATTTTGTAGAACCTATTCACATGTACCAAAATTACACGACTAGTACAATACGAGTTGATAAAACAAAAAAAAACGACAGTATTTGTCTTCACCGAGAGACTGCGAGCATAACCTACACCATAGCTATTTTAGTTTCGAGTCTACTTATGAGGTCCAAAGTGAAACACCACGCTAATTTTTTTTTCATTATCTATCTGACGGACTAAATAAGTATATTTGTTAGTCATCTAGCCTATTAATCCATTACGTGCAATACGAATGTAGCCTTACCTTCATTCCCATAAGCACTATACAGCAGGCCAAGCTCAAGAGCGTGTCTGACATCCTCGTCTCTCCAATGTGCTCGAAGACTCCTCTCCAGGTTCCCATGAACGTTTCTGCACTGAAGCTCAGACCAAGAAGGCCTTTGATTTGTGACGATGCTATGGTGATGGCCGCAGCTGACGTGAACCCAGACACAACGGGTAAGGAGACAAACTCCACTAGGAACCCTGGAATGATAAGAGCTGGTAAGTAAAGCAATATCTTATACTTAGATTAGAGAAATTAGGGCATTTTGGCTTCTAGTGCCTGGGTCTACTTTTGCTTTTGACAGATTTAAAGGAGAGGGTTTCGAATTTTAAGAAAATGAACCACGTAGTTGAGGTAATATTATCAAAATGTTATCTGGCTCACAGAAATTGGTAAAAGTATCCAGTGTTGATCCAGGGCATAAACACACAGACACAGAGCACAGGGCAAGAAATGTGCATCAAAAGACATACCGCATACGCATCTCTTTAAACTTTATGAAGTTAAATGGGAACGAACTGTCGTTTTCGTCATATTGCTGAGTACAATAATTATATCCTCGAATAGATAGATAGATAAACTCTTTATTGCACACCAAGAAGAAACAAAGATACATTAAACAGTGTAAAAATGGGCGGCCTTATCGCTGATAGCGATCTCTTACTCTTCGAATACTTGCTTTAGGACGTACACCGTCGGAAATTATGGACGTCGTTTTAAAATATACCCCGTATTTAATCCCTTATTGATATTGTATCGTATGATATTTATTACCTAAATGCGCCACTCCAGCAACAAACTGCACAATGCCCGCACAATAATGTTGATCTGCGGGCAGGTCCCCAGCACCCCGTATATGAAACCTCCAAAGTTGGCCTAAATGAAGCTGCTTACCTTTTTTGCGATATTCTAGAATATGCCCAATATGTCCATCGTCAAAAAATAAACTCGTATTGAACTTATTGATACTTTATCGTGTGATTTCTTACCTAAATGCGCCACTCCAGCAACAAACTGCACAATGCCCGCTATAAAGCACAGCAGTACCGCAAAGTCAGCGTTCGTGCCGCTTGTGTACGTGAATGTGAGGAGCGACAGCAGCGCCGTGGGGCCAATGTTGATCTGCGGGCACGTCCCCAGCACCCCGTATATGAAACCGCCAACGAGCGACGCGTAGAGCCCATACTGAAAAAGAATTTTGTACGATTAGAAATCATTTTTAAGCAAAGGAAAGGATGTATCTGTGAGCTCATATAAGATCATTGGGACGTATGCTGGTGACTGATTTGTCACTATCAATGAAAGAAGTTGTTGTATACTTGTACTATGGCTTGCGGTGTGACCTATAAAGTCATGGAAACAAAATTAGCTGCTCCATATAAATAGCTTATTGGCCAAGCTTGAACAAACTTTAAGGAACATCTACTGTACCGGCCTTTTAATAGTCCACAGCTAACGTATGCCTTCCCACGAAGGGGGGTTGAGCCATATCCAACACGTTGGCTCAGTGCAGATTGGTGGATTCACATACGCCATCGATTTTCTTCTATTGACGTAGGTACGAGTATACTTCTTTTCTTGCAATATTTTCTGTCATCGTGGTAGGTGGCTTATTTTTCGCATATAAACCCATAGTAAATATATTCATAATGCTGGTGTATGTCTCGTTTCCGGTAAGTACAAGGATAGCTTAACCTAGTACATTATAGATTCATCCGTCTTATGAATCCAATATGCAAAATCTAAAGCAGTTTTTTTAATCCAGATAAATAACGAACTGCTCTACTAACAAGTAGGTACTACTAAATCCTTACTAATATTATGAATCCAAAAGTGTATTTTTTGGTTTGTTACTCTTTCACGCAGCAGCAGAGAAATGAATAAACTTGAGCTTTGCCACGGATATAGTTCAAAAGTTGGAGTAAATTTGCTACTTTTTATCCCGGAAATACAAAAGGTTCCTATGGAATAGCAAAATATCACGCGAGTGAAGCCGCGGGCGAAAGCTAGTAAGCCACTAAATTCAAATAAATTTAATTATGCACGGTATAAGAATTGGTGAAAACCACCATTTAAGAGAGCGGATCATATCAACCGGCACGGAGGTCAAGGCTCACTCTACAGCTCCGGTGCTGGAAGTAAATAAAATATAACAATCATTGGATCGTTAAGTAACAACGCCACTTATTCTATTGAGCAGAAAATTACTCATTACCTTTGCAAGAAATAATTGTAGAATCGTTTTTGAATGCTGGACGCATTGTAATGCACCTTGATAGGTTAAGTAGGCATGTTACAAATCCCCCCCGAGTGGGTTCCCGCCTTGTCGTGGCGGGGGGGCTCAGTAACCCTAATGTAGGGAGTCTACCTCTAGGTCGTTCTGGAGGTAGACTAGGGTGAAGCTAAGAGGAATCCGTGGTGGGGCCGCTTCTCCGGGCTTTTCTTCCAAGCCCGTGATGAAGCTGGCCAATGTAGGTTGAGTGCCTTATGGGGGGCACCGCAACTGAGGCGGGTTGCAGTGTCGTATGGGCGGCACTGCATCTGAGGATTGGAGGCCGCGGCGGGAGAGGACTGCTGGTGTGTCGTTGCCACTTTCCCTGCCTTCCGCGGCCTCGATGGGGTCGCCACCGTTTTGATGGCGGACGCGGTGGGGCTGCAGGGGAAGAGGAGTGTCGGTATCGCGATGGCCGCTCTCCCTATCCTCTGCAGCCGTAGTGGCAGGCGCGGGGCCACTTTAATTGACCCGTTGCATCGGGACCAGGGCTGTCGGACACGGGTGCTGTCTGACGCCCAGTGCTGGTTGGTCCCAGGTGGTGGATGACGATGTGTCTAGTGTTCGGCACATCGTCATTCTGGCGGGAGCCGAAGCTCCGTGGTGGGGCCCGAGTTGGGCCAGCGCTGTCGGGTGCCGCGGAGGAGTGCGCAAGCGTGCCCGTAGCCCCGACACCAAGCGCAGTGGCGGAACACCCAGGGGTTTTGGTGGGTATACTGTCTAGTCGGCAGGACTCCCACATAACCACCCGCCTGCCCTCGAGGTGCGGTGGTATCTATAAAAGATTTCCCCTGGTAAAAAAAAAAAAAAAAAAAAAAAAAAAAGGCATGTTACAAATACAAGAAGTGATTTATTTACTTAGACAAATTGAAGGTTGGTTTATCTAGGGGCATCTTATCTCTTTGAATTTAAGTACTCGATATGACTACTATATTTTCGAAGATTAAAGATAATAAGTTGCAGTGCCTGCAGGTACCTACAACGCAGCGGAGTAGTAGTAGTAAATTGAGTGGCAGTGGGCAGGGCACATATCACGCACAAAATTTATCGAGACTACGTGCTGGCAAACAGTGCTACAGGCCTGTTCACACACGCGGTTCGTTTTACTGTCCCGTTTTATCGGATTCGATTTTTTTCATCGATGGCGTACGGATTTGCATGAGCGACTTCATATCATTACCGTGACTTCACATACAACGAGTATGACAACTGACGCGCAGTTTGCCAAATTAATGTCCCATTGTTTGGTCTAAGAATTAAACTGTGTACCAGCTGGAAAACATAATAAAGGGGACCCTATTGTGAAATTTTTACCAAGGTTCACAATTATTAATTGACATTGATAAAAAAAACTCAAAGATTCTAAACTAAATATTAGTATCTTAGTGTGGATTGGTGCATTAAATACGCGGTATTACTAATAAAAATCAAAGTTAATCGAATAGAATCTATGCTCGGCAATGGGCAACTATGAGCTGTGGGTGACAGTAGATCGAAAATAATCGTTCTTTTTCTCTTCTGTTAAATTACAATATATCTAAACCAACATTTCTTTAATGCACTATTATTACACATTATTCATTTATTTATTTATATTCGTTTATTGCACAATGCACTGTTACAAAAAAGTTCTTACAAACTAGAGTCTTAACTAAGTGACATTGACCCCGTGAGGGCGTCGCAATTTAAGGAGAGGTAACATTAGCTCTACTTACTAGATATTAATCAGTTCTCTATAAAATATTTACTTCTAGTAGTTATATATGTATATAACAAATTCTATAATCTATATAAACTATAATTATATCTATGTAACTCTAACACATTATTTATATCATAACAACATAATATATTTATCAGTCTTGGTCTTGTACACACTAATATTTTATGGCTTTATTAAATCAAAGTTTTATTAAATGAACAATACTGAATCTCAAAATATACTATTCACTTTAGTTACCATTAGTTAGCTACCATTTATCGTCTATAAAATCCTGAATAGTGTAATACGCTTTTTCAACAAGTTTTGTTTCAAGTTTGATTTTGAAAGAATGGTCCTTTTCAATGTTTTTGAAGCTATCGGGAATTTTATTAAATATTTTAACAAAACGGTATTCTGGACTACTTTTGAATAATTCCAAATTGGGTGTGGGGAGAGCTAATTTTGTCTTACGTCGTTGATATTTGTCGAAAGTAAACAGATGTAGATGTTTCCTAACAAACATAACGACTTCGAGAATATAAATTGATGGCAGAGTGAGCATTTTTTCTTTTATAAAATGGGGTTTGCAGGTTTTTCTTTGTTTGATATTTACTAATATTCTTAAACATTTCTTTTGTGCGATAAAAAGGTTTTTGGCATCTGTGCTGTCGCCCCACATGATGATGCCGTACCGCAGCCACGCATAGGCGTAGGCGTAGTAGGCAGACATCGCGCATTCTTTTTTTGTGTTTGTTTTTAGCACGCCCAAAGCGTAAGTGAATTGAGATATTTTAGAACTGATTTTCTCTATATGTGACTTCCAGTTTAAATGGGTGTCAAGATTTAATATATTGATAAGAGCTGCATTAGGTATTAAGAAAAAAAAGTCGATAGTTTTTAGAAATTCAATGCCTAAGTAGGTTATTATAATTACTTATGTACTAAAACTAGCAAAATAAAAAATGTGCAAATGAGACAGCTGAAGCCGATTGAAAGTCCGTTAAAGCAGAGAGACAATATATTTTAGTTCAATTTATGTAATAATCTATTATTATGGGTACATATTTATATTACCTATACATATTATAATTCTGCTTTAAAAAACCTGGATTTAATTTTGATAGTATCAGTTTATTAATGACTATTTTATATTTAGCAGTTTTTAAGTTTTATCTTTGAACTTTATGTTATCATTTTAAGTATCGCCAAAAGATCGATGCAATTTTTAATGTAGGTACGAGTATAGTAATTCAAGCATTAACATATTTTATTCTAGACTACGTAAAACCGATACGCACGCACCGGAGTGCTGCATAAAAGGATAATAATAAACCAGGTGAAAAATATCATAGGTGGGCGACTATTATAGTATGTGACTATTTGTCGGGTTTGAGCTGGATATAAGAGCGGCATTTATGAGCTGCGGTAATAACATACGGTTTCCTGCCTTATCGAGGAAAATTGTTTGGTCGATTATCACTTGCCCACTAAAGTTTCACCTATGTTTCACATTGATTACCGACGATTAGCAATTTGTTGTATGACGATTCATTTGATACAATTATAGTTTATTATAATGACATAAAAACTATGGATCATTTATCATTTGTCAAATCTTTCACTAGGCCAAACAACTATTAGACGAATAAAGTTTTGTTGCATATCGTCACATTAAATACTAGGTGTGATATAAAAAATGTGTAAGGTTAGAACATAACAAACAACGCACGAGCCGAGCGAGCGAAGCAAGCGTGCCGCGGCAGCGGCCGGCAAAGTGCCAGAAGCAAATCGCTTATGTAGATTAGGTGTGTAACAAAAAGTAATCATCATTATTATCAGCAATACGGCGTGCCGCTGTTCGTAGGCCTCCCCTTTAGATTTCCAATAAGACCAATTGCAAGCGGTTTGCATCCAACGTGACCCTGCAGTCACAACGAAACAAGTGGATCACTTAATATCTCAAATATTTAGTGTTAAGTCGCTGATTTAGGCATTTGTTTTCACTCGCTTTTTGTCGCCCATTCCGTATTTTCGCGTGCCTTTAACTCGAATCGATTTCGCTCGGTACTAAACTACTTTACTACTATACTACCCTAAACTACTTATGAACTAACATTAAATTTTAATTTCATTTATAATTTAAGAGCTTGGCTCTTGTCGGTGGAGCAACTTCCACTTCTGGCGGTCCTCGGCCAGTGTTTTCACCTCCCTGTACGACATGACATTTTAATGACATGAAATTTTAATTACATTGTCAAAAAGGTTCGTCGCCACTAGTACCATTATCAGTTCCATGATGGAACTACTGTTAAAAATTTACAACACTAGTTCCATTCACACTTCAAGTTCAATTCTTTTCTAATGATAATTATATTTCTAAATAATGAGAAAACGTGCTGTTCTTACGGTTTAAAATAATATATTCTAAAACGTGTCCCAAAATTTTTAAAAGCGTATACTCTCATTTATTTGCTTATAGGTAGCCATTGTGTACAAATCAGTGACTTGTTTTTAACACAGTAAGTATACAAACCGTAACGTAACTAAGTAATTTTACTCAAGACAATAAAAATCGGCCAAGTGCGAGTCGGACTCGCGCGCGAAGGGTTTCCGTAGCGTATGGGAGCCCCATTCCTCTTGCCGTTATTAATAGCGAGCAAAAAAACTCCTATAAATCACGTTTGTTGTATGGGAGTCCCCCTTAGATATTGTTTTTATCCTGTTTTTAGTAATTGTTGTTATAGCGGCAAAAGAAATACATCATCTATGAAAATTTCAGCTGCCTAGCTATCACGGTTCATGAGATACAGCCCGGTGACAGACAGATAAACGGACAGACGGACAACGAAGTCTTAGTAATAGGGTCCTATTTTTACCCTTTGGGTGCGGAACCCTAAAAAGTGAGGACATGTATACAGTAGGTACACGTGAGAATTAAAGACTGGTGTTCCACCAAGAATGAGAAGTCGAGGAGAGCTGCACGAAGATGCGTAGCAAACTATAATTCGATGTGTGAAGCGATTCTATTTTTGGCTTATTCCTTGCACATCGCTTATACGAGTATACCTACAGGCTTATTCTTTACATCAAAACAAACAACTTTTGTTCAACTACTTTTATCAAACGTAAAAAAAATGCTGTTTCATACATTTTGTCGAGGGTGAACGATATTGTTCCATAGAACAGCATTTTTTTGACGTACAGAATATTATATATATAATTAGTTTTGATGTACAGAATAAACCCATAAAAGGATAATTGATTACCAATAACCCTGTATACATCTAAAACCGTATCAGCTATTTTTTTTAAGCGAACGGTAGGTAGTAATATGTCAATTTAACATACCTAGATGGGTACGTCCTAGCGTACCCATCTTTGTTAAATTGACATATTTTGCATGAATATTCATAAAACCCGAGTGATAAATCTATCCCGAACTTTTCTGCTGAAAAATTTGAAATAGCAGACTTATGCAATTGTATTTTCAACAATTTATGTGCGTTTTAATTACACAGTTTCACTATCCGGAGCTTATTGTTGGCGTAATGCAACATGATATACGAGCATTCCAGATTTTATCTTCACAACAGTGCTATATTACCTACACTTATATGGGAACTACGGCGTCAACAACTGGTAGTTTTACTTGTTCGTTATTTTACAGACGCCTTGTTTTTTAGGGTTCTAATTCTCTTTTGAGAAGACATGTTTACAATTCCTTACCAATAAATATACTAGAGATTATAATTACTGTTAGATACTCTAACAGTTTTATATTTTGTGACGTAAGTATATAAGCGCGTTGGTTTTGAATCATCCATAAAGTATATAATTCTTTGAATTAACATAATGATAGCAAATATTCCAATAAAAATTAGAAATCTAAAAAAAATCAGGGAGCAATTTCAATGCCTAATGCCTATACAAGAAATTACGCTTAACAATTACGCTTTTCTTTAACAATTTTATTGTAACACTCATTCAAAAGTAGATACCGAATATTGTCCCTGCTAGAAATAGAAACCAAATAAAAAAATACTACTTTTTTCACAAGAAGCATTTGGCGCTAGAGAACGAGTCACACTTGTGCGTTATTTTCTCTTCTTTGAAAACACCCATTGTGTACTTTTCGCGATACTAAACGGAGCAATGTCCTGCTACTAACAAAGGATACCTTAAGATAATTAATTTATTACGTCAAAAATACCTAAATACATACATAATAAGAGCACAATATTTTACCACGTGCTAAATACATATTACTCTACCTTTGTAGACGTCATCTCATTGCAGACATAATTTAATTTATGCTAATGAGCCTATATAAATTATTTTAATGTAAATGTTCTCCAATTAGCACCACATACACCAATCTCTAGCCTGTCTATTAAAAGCATTATGTAAAACAAACGTAACAAAGCAATCTATGCTCAATTATGTCTTGATAATCGTACTTAAGCATAACTAGTATAACTGCCGGATGTTTTTCCTTCACTTGAGGACAATGGAGATCCGAAATAGGCTCATTGTAGTATGGTAAGGACGCTGGACGGCAATCATTTGAGGTCAGTGAGATTGAGGAAGTATTGTGGAATGTCATTTTACCAATCGAGATGAAGACCTAATTTTGGTGAATTGAAATCAAGAACGTGCTATGTGCCATGCGCCTACACAAGATATTGTTTTGCAAAGTGCAACTTTCATAATAAATACTCATCATTATGAACAACTTTTGCTATGGGATCAACTGCGCAATCGCGAAAAAAGAGCTCCTTGTCGGCGATCGACTCTAATTTGAACACAGGATAGATTAAGTTTAGATTTCGAATTAGTTTAGAATAGTTTTTTTACGTATTTCTTGCTGTTTGATCGAATTCGATACATCGAACATTCCGGAAAGGTCTAAAACCTTCCCGATACTTCGTAACCTACTCAAACCCCGAGGAAAGAAGGGAAGGTTCTAGAACTTTCAGAGAGCTCTGATTTAGTCGATAGGATTGGACACCGGATCGATCAGCCGATCAGAGCTCAGCTTCGTAAGTAGTTCATTTAGTTTAAGGGCACGCGGATCGCCCGGTAGTCATGCTTAATTTGCAAAGTGAACAATTATAATTAGATCTGGGCAAGTTAACGTAGTTGGATTGTACAGGGTTATTTTGGAATAAAAGGGCTACTTATAGCCAAGGAATAATGAAGATTCCAGAGTTTTACTTCGAAACCCCTGCACCTCAGCAGCATATCAGCCACTTCAGGCATTTTCGATTACCAATGCCTTGTCTTTCACACGACATCGTCTTAAGGGGCGAGTACACCAGCGCGTACTAGGCTAGAGAGGCACGCAACGCCACTTTGTTTCTCATCTCTCTCTCGCTCAGTAGAAGTGGTCGCCACGCTAGCAACTTGTATGAAGACTTGTCGTCTTCACTGCTGCTGTCGAGAGTAAAATGAACATTTTGTATGAACAGCAGATGATTTTCGTGATTTTGCAGTTGATCCCATAGTAAAAGAGTTGTTAAAATGTTGAGCATAAATACTCTTTTAGAAGTCCCTGCACTGAGCAAAGCAACACCTACAGGTATATTATGCAAGATTTACATAGTCATTCATTTTTTCTCATGAAAAGTAAGTAATGAGGTTTTCCCACACGCACTACAATCGTCGATATCGTAGAACGAGAAACGAGTCTGAAATAGAGCTGGGCAGGACATGTGGCCAGACGTCGTGACGACAAGTGATGCTTTACCACAACCGAGTGGTGGCCCATATTAAGACCAATCAAGATTGCGGATGGGATAATGGGGGCAGATGGATCTAGCATTTGCTAATTTTTGATGAAATGGTAGGTTCTAGATGGTGATGACATCAGCAATAGTTATTTATTTCTTTACACATTTGTGTGCTGAAGTCCTCTAATTCTAATTTTTAGGAATACCTACAGATTTTAGTTAGTTTTTTTCTATGCTTGCACAAAAATTTGATATTTTTGAAGACTATTACGCGAAGTCTGATAATCAGTAAATTAATTAGATATTTGTACTATTAATTGAATTTATTTTGTTAGTAAATCTTACAGCTACCGGAAAAGAATTACATATATATTGCTTCTTCTACTAACAATAAAAAATAGGTTTCCGAGGTTACGGTCTGTGACACCTTATAGGTGTAGGTATAGGTGTTACAAAATCGCGGCTATAGGAAGGTTAATCAAGTTCTTATTACTGTGGTGTTGGGGGTGTGTGATGAAACACCGTAAATACCTGGATGATTCCTTGCTATGATATCCGGAAATCCAGGCAAACACTAACACTATTACCACAAAAGTTTGTTTACACTTCCAAGTAATCAATGTGTTAGGTTTTAAGTATTTTAATGGTATTTGTTTTTTAAAAATAAGTATTTAATTTGACTCTGATATTAATCGATTATTTGTTTTGATTTGGATACTTTGATTTGACTGCCTAGTCGGTTGAAGGACTACCCCACTTAAAATTGGAAGGGGAAAAAGCATGGCCGTAGAGGAGCGAAAGAAAGTCGGCAGTCTGTTCGGTGAAGCGGTGCGATGTGCACCTCCAGAGTTTACACTGTTACTCTGCCCAAATTCATATAAGTTATATATAAGTGAGATATGGTTTATAAGTGACGAAAAAAGGAAATATTAATACTGTACGAAGTGAAACAATAAACCAATGATTTCAAGGATATGGACTTTTACTACAAATCAGAAGTGCCAAGACCCACGTGCCAGATGCGGAACATGATCAAACCGGAGTACCCGAGCCTGAGAATATTCCGTCTGCAGAGCTAACTGTGAGTTTGTTCCTTTATGATATCTACGAAGTCAAGAGCTCTTTTATGCCTAACAAACTACATAATCATCGACAGCTGGCTGTAGGCAAAGGTCCCATACCTTTGTCTATCGGCGCTTAATAACAGTGAAGACATTATAACATTATATAATAGCGTATTTGTCATAACTGTCAGAAATAAATTCATACAATTATTACAGTATTAAGTAGCGGGTACTTTAAAATATTAAGTGCACCTTCAAAAAAATACATCTTGGACCCTTTTGCTGGATCTTGCAATTTTTGCAGATGGTTAAATAAATGTAAATGTAAATTATAAATACTCAGTTGGGACAAGTTGTTTTAAATGACAAGACCTATAACCTGTAAAAAAATGTACTGGTTACTAGGCTTGTCGCAGAAATCTATTGCAGTATTTTATGCTTGTACAAATTTGATTCATTTACACAAAGAACGTTAAAGTTCCAATCTACCTGCAAGTATTAGATTTGTGACAAAATCAACGAAGATTATATTATGATTTTGAATCTGTAAATTTTCATGCAAAATTGATAGATTAAAGTAAAAATACAACTACCTAACTGTGCTGGAACTAATTCAACCTTTTATTTCCGGATGAAGAAGAAATGGAACATCTGATAAGGAGAAATCGTCTAAATCTTGTAGTTGTTCAGCAAATGTCTTCAGATTGTTCATATTTGCCAACATTGATTCTTTATCCCCTTTGAGATCTCGCGTAATTCAGATTGACAGTATCATATAGGACGAATGTATGCGTTCCAATTTTCTAATTATAATCTAAGATTTTGTTTGAATAATTTCATTTCATACAATTTATATGGGTACCTACATTGACAAATAGCGTATGATAGCATACAATCGTAACCAACATTGCTCAGTGGTTTTGAAAGAAAATACGAAATAAAATAATTATTACTAGTTACCTACAAATTTGTAATATAAATGGTAATTTACGTATTAAAGATACATACATATTCATTTTAATTTTGGTAGACTTGATAACTTAAACTTTAAAATGTGTGCATATTTTACGATCTATTGATATTGATGAAAGAATGGGGAAATAACGCTTATATAATCATATCTTTTTCAGATAAATAATTGCTATTGATAATTTTATTGTATTTGAAGTGTACTGTACAGCTTTTTAATAGTCCTATGCTGAACGAGGGGCTTTGAGACGAAAAGTAATTCAAAAATATGTAAATATTGATTTTATCAAAATCGAATTAGAAAAGACAAAATCCGTGGAAGAGACAAAGCTACCAAATTTGGCTCAATAGGTTGGCTAATTGCAGTGGACGGCATAAGGCTTTGATGATATCAATTTTTATTCATGGAACCGTTTAATTACAATGTAAAAAGTGGACTTGCATTCAGTTTTTTTAACCTCAGCAGAGTTATAAAATGACTTCGCGTAATTATGTCTTATTCATTTTGGCCTTTGTTTAATTAAAGACCAAAACAGGTTGAGTTTTCTTGAGAAATCATAGAGAAAAGAAATGGGTGTTTGACAACATCAAAAAAGGGCTTTCTTTAGTTTGACATACACGATGCGATGATTTGATCAAATTTTCGCTTCATGCCAACTGGGCACTCATTCAGTTAAAGAAAAGGCAGGAATTGGTGGTTCACGATTTGAACCACTTCCTGAATGTTGATTAACTCTTGTAATTTTAATTTTACGCGAGAAATGGTCAGAACTAAAGTTGCTTATAATTTGATTTCCTACATTTTTGTTTCCCATTAACTTTTTCTATGATTGATATTTTTCAAATAAAACGAAAAAGGTATCTAGATGTGCAATTTTCTTTCTTCTATAACTATTAACGCCCCGTCGTTTTTGCGTAGGCGGCAAACAGGGTTATCGGGAGAATAATACGGCAACAGTCACTGAAATGAGATAGGTATTTTTCATGACAATCAGATTATCCCTCTGGTTGTAATTGTAATAGCTCTATGATCTGATATAGGTACGCCAACCTATAATGGTCCGGCTACAACTACGCCCAACGGCGAAGTTATCGTCACTGGGGGCTCATTTAACTAATTCAAACGGTAGTAGTTGGTTGTTCACGATTTGAACTACTACCTGCCAGGTAGCAGCCTGGGCAGCTGGGCACACACGATGCGATGATCGCATCAATTCATCAGATCAGTCCAGCGAGGTCCTAATATAGTTGCATTGCCGGTAGGTAGGTAGTTACTCGTATTGAGGAATCAAAATGACACCCCTATTTTATTCGAAAATGTATTAACAAAAAAATTATGGGTATCAAAGTTGCAGAAAATCAAATTTCAAACAACTTTGATTCCGATGATTTCTCATGAAGAATTGAAATAACACAAGTTATTGAAGAAATGAAATGGTACAACCAACTATTTAAAAAAACTATCAATCCTACAAAAAGTTGATGGGAATCGAAGTTGTAGAAAATCAAATTATAAACAACTTTTGTTCCCATAACTTCTGCTGTAAAATTGAAATAACACAAGTTATTGAAGAAATGAAATGGTACCACCAACTATTTAAAAAAATATCGATCCTACAAAAAGTTGATGGGAATCAAAGTTGTAGAAAATCTCATTTCAAACAACTTTTGTTTCCATAACTTCTGCTGTAAAATTGAAATAACACAAGCTATTGAAGAAATGAAATGGTACCACCAACTGTTTAAAAAAATATCGATCCTACAAAAAGTTGATGGGAATCAAAGTTGTAGAAAATTTAATTTCAAACAACTTTTGTTCCCATAACTTCTGCTCTAAAATTGAAATAACACAAGTTATTGAAGAAATGAAATGGTACCACCAACTGTTTAAAAAATATCGATCCTACAAAAAGTTGATGGGAATCAAAGTTGTAGAAAATCTAATTTCAAACAACTTTTGTTCCCATAACTTCTTCTGTAAAATTGAAATAACATAAGTTATTGAAGAAATTAAATGGTACCACCAACTATTAAAAAAAAATATCGATCCTACAAAAAGTTGATGGGAATCAAAGTTGTAGAAAATCTAATTTCAAACAACTTTTGGTCCCATAACTTCTGCTGTAAAATTGAAATAACACAAGTTATTGAAGAAATGAAATTGTAACACCAACTATTTAAAAAAATATCGATCCTACAAAAAGTTGACGGGAATTAAAGTTGTAGAAAATCTAATCGTTTACAACTTATGTTCTGAAAACTTCTGATAAAAATTGAAACTGATAACTTGTGTTAACATGTTATTGAAGAAACAAAATGGTACAACTATCTAATTCAAAAATTATCTATCCTACAAAAATATGATGATTTTCAAAGTTGTAGAAAATCAAATTTTAAACAACTTTTGTTCCGACAACTTCTGATGACAATTTATGTAACACAAGTTATTGAAGAAACAAAATGGTATAACTGTCTATTTAAAAAAATATCGATCCTACAAAAAGTTGTTGGAATCAAAATTGTAGAAAATCAAATCTCAAACAACTTTTGTTCCGACACTTTTGTTCCGACAATATTTTTCGAATAGGATAGTGGTGCCATTTTGTTTCTTTAATAACGTGTGTTATTTGAATTTTTCATGAGATATGGGATCCAAAGTAGTTTGAAATTCTATTTTTTACAAGTTTGATTCCCATGAACTTTTTCTAGGATAGATATTTTTCTAATAAGATAGTGGTGCCATTTTACTTCTTTAATAACTGGTGTCATTTAAATTTTTCATGAGATATTATCGGAGCCGAAGTTGTTTAAAATTTGATTTCCTACAACTTTGATTCCCATCAACTTTTTGTAGGATCTATATTTTTCGAATAAGGTGGTGGTGTCATTTTGTTTCTTCGATAACTACCTTCCAGCAATGGTTAAGTACATGATGATACTACATGGCCCCTGCTGCACTGATCTGATGAACAGATGCGATCATAGTTTCGTGTGAGCCAAGCTTCAGGTAGTGGTTCAAATCGTGAACCACCAATTCCTACCTTTTCATTAACTGAATGAGCTGAAGTTGGAATGAAGCGAAAATTTGATCAAATCATCGCATCGTGTATGGCCACCTTTTCATTTACAACAGTATGCCAAAATGTATTAACTGATATTCATTCCTACCTACTCGGATAATTCAAATTCGAAAAAGTATAATAATGAATAATTTAGTGGTTAAAAAAAATTATAAGTTTGAAATAAATAAGTACCTATAATTGTATTACAGAAACATAAAACAAATAACTGTAAGCAGAATCATTAGCATTGGGATAAATTAGTGTATTTTTTTTAGAATAACGACAAAATACATCATGTTGGGAAAAATTAAATTTTATTTTATTAATGAAATTAGATTTTATAGATAGCACCATATTCAATGTTATTCATGACGTGACATATACCATAAGTAGTAGTCAAAGGGAACACTTCTAACTATACCTAGTTGTGAAATTCTAATAAGTATCAGGGATCAGTTTACAAGATAAGAGGAAAACATAAATCTTCTTCAAATAAACGGGTACCTAATGAGTGTGAAGCCTTGAATAATGTTTTCAAACTGAAGAAAATTTGATCACCTACCTACATTTGTGAAAGTAAATTACATTATACACGCTAATGAGTCGTTTTAAGGTCCATGTACACCAGATACAAAACTATAATTGGACAAGATTGTTTTGCTCAAAGCTCATATAGCTTCAAATTGGATAATACAAATATTACAGGATTCACAAGACAGAAAAGATCATAGGCAGCAAATGCTTCAGCAATTTTGCCGCGAGTTACGATCGATAATTTGATTTTTTTTGCATAATCGCAATGATTACGAGTACAAATCTAAATTAATGAATGATACATACCTATACCGTGTTAAAAAAGGGGGAAATTCAATGCGTACCTACGTTAGGAAGGCTATGCAAGTTTTAAGATACAAATATTCGATAACTGACATTATCACAGTAATGTTTAACTTTATTCATATTCGTTACTGTTATTTTCTCACTTGATTATGGAAAAACATTATGTTAAATTGATAAACATACATTTAAGGGTCACAATTCATATTTAATTAGTTTGATTCCAAACATTGCAAGAATATACGAGTCATTCACACATGTTCGTACAGATTTTGACTTGGCATGGAAAAATCGCAAACTATGATCGAGTCGTCTCATTTGGTTCAAGGCAATTATTTTAATATATAAATCAATATATTCATATCATGTGTATAGAAGCTATATAATATGGATCATATACCGTTTAGTTATGAAAGTAAGTACACAATTTATAAAAGGAATTAATCATGTTGATAACTATAACTAAACGTATCTAATCTGGGTGAAATTGTTGTAATAACGTTAAAACATTGTCACCCTATTGATTAGTATTGATCATAATGTTCAGTACGACGTTGTCCCTCATGGCGTTGTTATTTGATGAGTGATACAATTAATAAATATAGCACTTGCACTTGCTTGAAAGATGACTTTACCTACCTAAAGTGTCTCTGCCGGCTAATTATTAAAAAAAATAATTAAATATTGGATTCAGGGGAATACAATGGAGATTTAAATTAAATTAAACAGTTAAATGAACCATTAATGTGATGACTTGAATGTTAAAATAAGTAATAGTCCTCTAAATTAAAAAAAAAGGGGGATGCAATACTTGGATTGAATGCACGTCGATACTTCAGGCTACAGATGAGTATTCTGTGAGAATTGCTTCACAGCCTACACATAACTATAGATAAAGATACCAATGTTTTAGTCATGTCGGTTTAAAATATTTCAGTAACTTTATTGGAATATTGCCAGTATTTTATGAAATATTTACAGAATATAGTAACAAACACGTTACAAAAAATGACTAGACATTCTTATACTAGTTAGTCAGTTTTATACTAGTCGGTGTCAATGGATTCACGATAAATTTGTGATAATGTTTTCAGTTGAATAAATAAATTTAATTCATAAAATTAAATCAATGAAATTGCAAAACATTGTTTTGTCTGTACTAACATCGTGTAAATTATTTTCATGGTAATTATTGATATGTAAATTATCGATATGATTTGAATATTAATGTGAACTTCACATAATAATAAAGGAAAGCAAATTTCGGTTGCTTACTGTGTCAGTGCAACAAATAGTCTTTGTTCTTCAGGCAATTAAAACTAATTGTTCTTCTCAACAGTTTGTCCTAGCGACATGTACGATTTTGTTTCGTACATACCTAATCATTGTGTAAATTATGGTAGCTACACAAAGAGTTAAACTGCCACAGTGACTGGATAGATATCTTCATGTTTTACACCGTAAAATTGAGTACCTAACAGAAATCCATACTAAAGTTGGCATTTTATAATGTTGCAGTAAATTTATAAAGCGCATTAATTGATTTAATTGAGTAAATATTTTACAGAACGAAAATTTAGAGACTTAATTATTGTAATGCAAAAATAGAACTGGTTTGCATTTCTGTTGTAATTTACAACTATGATTAGCGTCATAACTTGAATATCATTTTGAATTTCATATTGTAATGGCATTACAGTATCTCATGGAAAAAATGCAGTTTAATGGTATGTTAATTTTGTTCACAGATATTCCTGATACGAAAATGGAACAGGCTCGTATCACACATATAGTTTCATATTCGTAATTCAAGAATGGAATGGGCTTGCAATATGGATAGTTTTCTACCGTATGAATAGAATGGGCATACAGTACTTATATTAAAATAAAAAAAAAACAAATATGGGTCTTCGAAAACGGAATTGGACTACGCAGCAATGGATAAATAAATAAATAATAATTTTATTTAAGTATAACAGACTCAACATTTAAAAACAAAACAAGTTATCAGCGACAATATAGCGACGGCCGAGTGACACGGCGCGGCCGGGCGATATAGTTCTTTTGTGCGGGCAGCTGAAACGGGTAAAACGGGTTTGGGCGCGGCTGAAACGATACAGTGCCGCCAGGTGATAGCGTGTGACTAAGTGACATGGCGCGGTTAGGCATCTGGAGCAGTTCGTGCCTGGAGCAGCTGGGTGGTGCCTGGAGCAGCTGAGTGGTGCCTGGAGCAGCTGGGTGGTGCCTGGAGCAGCTGTGTGGTGCCTCGAGCAGCTGAGCGCCTCGAGCAGCTGAGCGCCTCGAGCAGCTGAGCGCCTCGAGCAGCTGGGCGCCTCGAGCAGCTGGGCGCCTCCGACAAGTGGGCGCCTACAACAAGCTGGGCGCCTACAACAAGCTGGGCGCCTCCAACAAGCTGGGCGCCTCCAACAAGCCGGGCGCCTCCAACAAGATGGGTGCCTCTAACAAGGTGGGCGCCTGAGGCAGCTGGGCGCCTGTGGCAGCTGGCCGCCTGTGGCAGCTGGCCGCCTGTGACAGCTGGCCGCCTGTGACAGCTGGCCGCCTGTGACAGCTGGCCGCCTGTGGCAGCTGTGCGTCGATGGCCGGCCGTCATCGGGGCGCCAAAGCGCCACAGCGACAGTGTAGCGCCGGGGGCTCCAAACAACATCCGAATGTCGCACGGTGACTCACCTCACCGTAGACGGCATTCGGTCTCGACTTGCCTGTTCTGCGACCAGCGAATTACGCTTCGAAACATACAAAAAGTGATACCAAAAGTGATTCCAAAAGTGATTCCAAAAGTGATTCCAAAAGTGATACCAAAAGTGATACCAAAAGTGATACCAAAATTGATACCAAAAAGTGATACAAAACGTGATGAAATTAGCGAAAGCAATTTTACTAAACATTTAAAATACATAATTAAAGATCTATATTTTATACAAACGGAATTGCTTTGCATTGCGAATTGATTTCTGCCGTATGAATGGAATCAAAATACGGCTAGTCAGAAAAATATTCATATGTTTGCTGCGATACTAGAATGGAATACGCAGCAACATAATTGATTTTATTTATGAATAAGTTGATTGATTCGCAATGTAGAAGTAACCCAATACAGTGTATTGATAAAATATAAGTTTTTCAAATATAACTAGACAGTTTGTGTATTCAAATGTTATATTTTCACTGTTATATCGATAGATAAATTTTTAAAATCTATATTATAAGAAAAGAATTACTTTGTATTGCAAATTGATTTCTAACAAATGTATGAAATTTAAATACGGCGAGTAAGAAAAAGAAATTTTTGCCGCGATAAAGGAATGGAAAACGCAGCAACATAATTGATTTTACCTATAAAGTATTTTCAAAGATATTCGATTTGCAATGTAAAAGTAACTAAATACAGTGTATGGATGTAAGTTTTTCAATATGATTTTACAGTTTCTGTTCATAGTTTGATGTTTTTCACCATTTAAAGTAGACTAAACTTTTTTGATTTTTTCATCAGTTGCATCTTTCTTTCGCTTTTGACTGGCCATGTGTTAGGTTCTCCTGGCAACGTGCATGAGGACATGCACGGGGTCAGGACGGACGAGTGTTAGGTTTTAAGTATTTTAATGGTATTTGTTTTTTAAAAATAAGTATTTAATTTGACTCTGATATTAATCGATTATTTGTTTTGATTTGGATACTTTGATTTGACTGCCTAGTCGGTTGAAGGACTACCCCACTTAAAATTGGAAGGGGAAAAAGCATGGCCGTAGAGGAGCGAAAGAAAGTCGGCAGTCTGTTCGGTGAAGCGGTGCGATGTGCACCTCCAGAGTTTACACTGTTACTCTGCCCAAATTCATATAAGTTATACATAAGTGAGATATGGTTTATAAGTGACGAAAAAAGGAAATATTAATACTGTACGAAGTGAAACAATAAACCAATGATTTCAAGGATATGGACTTTTACTACAAATGTCTATCCATATATCTTAGGAAAGTCCAATGTTAACAAATAAATATAAAAACCGGCCAAGTGCGAGTCGGACTCGCGCACCGAGGGTTCCGTACAAACCTGCAAGGTTTACAAAGTTCGTTCAATACGAAAAAAAAGTAATAAGTTTATATTTATTAAAAAATATATATTTTGTACTGTAACTAAAAATTTAAGGTTTTCGGAATTTTTCCTTTATGTGTGCTATAAAACGTTGCTTCATGCCAAATTTCAAGATTCTAGGTCGACTGGAAGTACCCTTTAGGTTTTGATTCCCTTGCGAGTACTTGGAAGTGTCGAAAATTTGCGGCATAAACGGCTGTATCTTTTGATTGCGTTGGCTTAGAAGTTTGATTTTTTCACAGCTTCAAGGGACAGTAGACCTGAGTAATTGATATAAATTTCAGCTTCATACCTCCACGCGTTCCTGAGAAAAAGGGTCTTGACAGACGGACGGACGGACAGACGGACAACAAAGTGATCCTATAAGGGTTCCGTTTTTTCCTTTTGAGGTACGGAACCCTAAAAACGGCGGAAAGAACGATCTATTACATCGATTATAATAATCCAATATTAAAAAGGAATGCCGGTTGCAAAACAAAGAATTACGAACTGTCTTGGTTGTCGTAGTTTTTCAAACTGAGGGTTGTCGCTACGCTGCGCGGTGCGCCTGCGCACATCGCGCCGGCCGTCGAAGCCGTGCAAAGGTTACAGCGACGACCGCGACCCGGAAGGTAAGTTACATTGTAGATTTTAGTATAATAATATTGTTGTTTCTACTTTATATAATGCCAAGTTTTACTAAGTATTTTAATTTAGAATAATTAAGTTGATTAATGTTTAGTTATTAATGTAAGTTTAGTATAGGATAGATTTAAGTTGTATAATAAGAAATAAGTATTGGGGCATCGGCAAGTATGCCACAATAATTTAACAAAAAAAAATAACATTGTTATACGAGTGACACGATTATTATCATCGAAATATAATAAAAGTAGTAATCAACATCAGGTTTAAGGAAATGTCAGTCAGTATTTAACTGGTTAAAGCCACAGCTATTAGTTAGATATTTAACTTATTTGGTTTAAATACTTTTTCTTTTGACTGTACTTCGTAGGTGCGAGCGACTTAATAACACAAAAAAATAGATAAAATCAGAGGGTGGGGACCTCGCGCTAGGGAGTTTCCCTCGAGCGAATCACTGAATAAGTCAGATAAACAAGTATTATTTTAAAAAAAATTAACCTGTTTTTTTTTAAAAACAAACAAGCTTTTACTGAACAAGTACTCGCCAAGACGAATCAAACGAGCCGAAACTCGATAGGGATGCGTCGTTTCATTACAGAGTTCCTATGACCACCTTCCAGCTCCATCATCAGACCCTGATTACCATTGAAAGACAAACTACATACTCGCCAAAACCATTCAAATTAACCCAAACTCTACGAGGTTGTGTCGTTTCATTGCAAAGTTCATTTGGCCACCTTCCAGTTCCATCATCAGATCAGCACCATGTCATCATAATATTGCATTGTCACGCGATTAACACATGTATGCAAAATTTCAGCTCAATGACTAATCGGTAATCGGGAAGTGGATCAAATGTAACTTGCAAGATTTGATAACAGACCGACAGACAGACAACGGGACAGGTGAAACTAAATAAAAGCTTGTAATAGAGAAAACAATTCAGAGATTTAAACCTATTTTTTGTCTCCATGTAGTTCACGGTCACCTCTTAGACTAAAATTGTCATGAAACTTGATGAAACAACCTGTAATGTTTCTCACGGCTGTTTATAATGGCAAGATCACCGGATGATCATTAGTCGCTCATTATCATACTGTGTATGGATTCAGCGTAATCAAGGATCATTTCGTTGGATTATCATCAGACAATGCATGTACCTAACTGAGCTACTGTAGCGAACTGTAGTAGAGTAAAACTATAGTTTAAAATAATATTTTGTTAGTTAATTCTCTAGCGTCGAACGGAGAAAGCTAGGTTTGACCTTTTGCACTAGTTATGTGACTGACAATATCGTGATTTAAAGTATCATTATCATAGCAGCCGGAAGATGCCCATTGTAGAACAAAGGCTTTTTTGAAAGATGTCTAATACGAGCAGTTGGAAGCGGCTTGCATCAAGCGCGATTCTGAGATCGTAAGTCCACCTGTAGGTCAAGCTTGCGACCACGAAAAGCCACGATAAGAACTCTTTTCGACGTGTGAAAAAGTGACAAATATATATACTAAGCTATAACTCTGTCTCGTTCTGACAGAAATATTGCGTGGGGCGCATCCTAGCCCGGCTGGTGAGTGAATGACTGGACGTGCTGCACTGCGCCTGCCGGTACGTGGTCTCCACTCGAGAACTTTTCGACCTCATCGGTCATCACTCTTCTTGCCATGTGTCCTACCCACTGCCATTTCAGCTTCCAAATCCGTACTCGATTTAAGGTATACTCAATTTATAAGTAGATTAGTAACTACTATTTTCCGCTACGAATAAACATACCGCGTTAAAATGCAACAACACTCTTTACAACGTAGGTATGCCGTAGAGTCACTGACTTCTAAATTACTACCGCAAAAGGAAATGATGGAACGTATAAAATACTCGTATATGTAAATGAAAGAAATAGAATGCAACCTAGAATGCAATGGCTGCATGCATTGGACTGCTACACCTAGAGCCGAGATCTGTTATCAGCTAGCTCTTCGCTTCATATGAATTTATAAACCCTGCTGTGCGGCTGTCACAAATGTTTTAAACCGACTTCAAAAAAGGATAGAGGTTCTATGTTCGTCTGAATGTTTTTTTTTTTTTTTGTGTATGTTCATCGATAATTCCAATTGTGAATCGAATCGAAAAAACCTGAGGTAGTCCTTTTAAAATTTTACAGAAATCCTCTGAGCTGTTTTTAAATAATCAACAATAATGTAAACAATTCGAGCGAAATTTTCGAATTTGGACACTATGGAAGGCGGTTTTGCCATTTTTTGCGAATATAATTTTTTTTGTCGTGATTCTGACTGGATAATCTTACGTTAATGGTAAGTAACTTTATTCTGACATATTTTGGTATATTTCCCGATTTTAAACCACGGTAGGGATACCACACAATTAAAACACAGCTGTAGAGTAGGTTTTTCATTGTTTCCTACACTACATTAGGCTTTCAATGTCTTGTATAGGACATTAAAATGTGTAAGTCCGTAAGATATGTCCATCCATCCATCCATCCATCAGCCACATGACGTCCACTGCTGGATATAGGCCTCCTCTAAGGATCTCCAATAAGACCGGTTGGAAGCGACTACGATATGTATGCTACGCCTTTAATCACGAGGAAAATAACTGAGATTAGTAGATACTTGGTCGAAGACAAAATTATGATAGTAGATATATGTATATGTATCTAATCCATACAAAGTAAACTGTTGTTCTAAATACATGATCCAAACGATGTATTTTTTTTTAGATTTCTAATAAAACGGTTGTAAGCCGTGCGCTTCCAGCGTGCTTTTGCAGTTATGGGAGAAGGTAAAACACAAATTATAAAACTTTCGAAAAAAGGACAACTATCTATTAGATAAGTACACAACCAGTTTGATTAATATACTCCTCAGGGTATGCTTTATACTTGTATAGACGTAAATTGTAGCGATCATATGTAGCGTAGATTAACTAGGTGTTGGTCAGCGATAACCGAAATTAAGCAACGTTCAGCACGGTGTCTTTGGAATGGTGACCGCGAGTGGCATTTCTAACTGAACGCTATCGTGGCTCGGATAACACGTTAATCTTTCGGCCATTAACTCTAGCGTTCTATCCGCGTCGGTTGTCAGTCCTCAAAGCTATGCCTGACCACTGCCTTACCCACTACTACATCAACATGCTAAGCAGCTGGGCGGAGTCAGTAACTTTGGTTCCTCTACGGATCTCCTCATTCCCGATTTGATCTCGCAGAGAGGCTCTGTGCAAAACTCTCTATGGTTGTACTTAACATAGTGGAATTGCTACGGTTGAAACATAGATTCTAATTCGGTGTGGTAGCGTGTGTGGTAGTCCTGCACTGACGTCCCTCATGTGTATTTGAGCATTTTCTTCTCCAGCTTCTATACCCGAGCCAGCCTAGCTGAGCGTGGCTCTGGGCCGCTGGCATTACTGCTCCAGTAGTTTGAATGGTGTATAAAATTGCAATGTGGATTAAATGGATGAAAATGACGACAGAACGTAGATGACGATAAATGATTTATATTTACCTGAGGTTCAAATCCAGCCAACGAGGCATACGCTATAGACTGTGGTATGAGCGTGAGCGCGACGGTTATCCCAGCGATGAAGTCTCCGACGGCAGTCTTCGCGTCGTAGCTCCTCGACCACTGGAGTATCGGGAGCACGTTGCTGAGGATACGCTTTGGATCGAGCTTCAACATGGTTTCTGTAAGAAAATAAACTAATGGTTTATTCAGTGTGAGGGCAGCGGTACGGCATCGGTATCCCCTGTCTGTAGTAAGAATACTAAAAGGGGACTTCAGCCATGGACTCAAACGGGCCCAGGGAGAACGACAACGCAACGTGGCCACGTTTTCGTATGTGGCAGTATGGCAAACGCAGGATGTTATAAGAAAAGTGCTGAGAGCTGCGGTGCACCTAAAACAAAGCACAAAGGCAGACACTGAAGGGGTTTTAGTGGGTGCAACCCCATATTTAGCCCGGCTGTACCCCGAATCAGCCAGGTATCCAGCGAAGATTCTGCCTCGTAAAAAACGGATTATGCACAGATCTCGCGAGATGGACATGGACATGTCGTCTCAATTAAGCGAGGTTCTTAGTTAACACGAAACTCTGCTTAATGATACAGTTATCACTCAGAGAGCAAAACAAACTACATACATGTACTTATAATTCATAAGCATTTACACCTTAACCTCTTATTATTAGATATACCTATTTATTGTGTAGATTGTAGGTAGCCAATTTAATAGGAAATTCAATATATTCAATTGTGAAATTATTATCTTATCAACACAACGGTGATGTGTTGATAAGATAATATCTACTGTGTTATAAATTTAATGTTTGTATTTAATAGGCTATTTGACTATAACCTATTAATCCATAAGTATTTTTATGTCCTCGTGTAATATTCATGCAAACCAGAAATAAATCCGATCAATGAAAACCAAAATTTATATTCAGGTACCTAATAATTTTCCTTTCATGCTAGACAACAGTGGACGAGACTATGACGTCACATCAGAATATTCCGATCTGTCACCCGGATTTGTCCCCCAGGGGACAGATTGGACAAAATAAGTTTGATCTGTCCCCGATTATTATCAACGAGGGGCCAGTTCGGTCCTTATTCCAGGGTAAGGGATTCAAGCCTGTATACTCGTAGTTAGATACCTACATAATTATCTGAACTTAACAAAGCAATTTTATTGTTCGTTTTCGAATCATATTTAATCGTAATTCCTAATAAATATTATACCTACCTAATTCACTAGTTCTGATATTATGAATAAATCGAATATATCTAACACTTACAATAAGGATACCTAGAGATATTGTACTGAAGAGCGTTTCTAGGGCGATTTCACCGTAGTTTACCAAATGTAAATGTAGGTACCTGGTGCTTTTCTTGAAGTTCAAAGGTAAAACTCTAAAATCGTTTTTTTACATTATTTCTAACTAGTTTAACATAAAGTCAAGGACAATAAAACCTTTTACTTTAACGTAGACTATATACTTATAACCCTATATAATAAATAAATTAATATAACAAAAATATAATTAAGTATGTAATATCTAGAAATTAGTATTGCGTGTGTTAGATCAGGGTTAAAAAGGCGGTTACTTTATCTATTTTGTTTTCTATCAAAATATCATTGTCAGGATGGAAATCTTACTCGAAACTAATGCAGCAACCCTGATTCTAACATAAGTAGTAACATATAATCTTTAATCTGATCCTAAAATGTTCGTGAGGGTACTTAGCTAACGTTCAAGATTCTAGATAAGTAAAGGAAACAAGTAGGTAAGTATTCTTTGTTTATTCTTATAACTCATGGAGCCCAAGAGGGTCCTTCCATGTATTGCAATAATTAAGCCACGTTCGTAAGGCCCTAGACGTCGTGAGAAGAAGTGGCAAGAAACTCAGACGTCATCAATCTAATCTTTTGTTACAATGTACAATGATCAGTCACATAATTTAGATATTACACAAAGTACTTAACTTGAGCAACATGGCGACGTCCACTCGGCTTGGCTTCGAATATAAAAGTACCGACACTCAGCATAACTAGCAAGTGAGACTCAAAGCGACAAAGATTTGTCCAACATTATTATTAGGATACTGGGCGAACACTAACAGAGACTCAATGATACTAAGAGAGCGAAGCCGCGCCAACAGACTGTTTTTAAATACTGATTTCACAAGCTCCCACCATGCCTCCATTTTACACTATTGTTAAACATAAAATCATCTTAAACTGTATTTCATACTTATTAGAATTATTAGAACAATTATTGATACGTTTCAAGTCGTGATATTTCTCAGTTCTATTCAGTCACCAATAAGTATTATGTTACATAATATGTTTTGTAAACGTTATTAAATATTATCCCATCAACTATTAGGGAATAGTTGATAGGATCACAATCATTGACTACAGAATAACACATCGATAAACAACATTACAAACACAACAAGGAATGGCGGATATGGTACGAGTATCTTGATTTGTCTATTTATAAGAATAGAAGGTAAAGAAATAGTTTTAGACCAATTAATGAAGCACAGCGGCTATTTTAAGTGATACAGAATATTATAATAAAATATCCTATCTAACACGTGCATGGCCTGAGCATTCATTCTCGCCATCGATGGCTCCTTCTTGCGGCGGCGTCGTGTGTCGGGTAGTTGAACTACCCGAGGGAAGAGAACTACCGTAGTTCTCTTCCCTCAAATATAGTTGAGGAGGGCGATGGCTGGCACATGCGTTACACTCGTGATGGGTGCTGCATGCGGGTCGCCGGTTTGCTCGTGGCATTCAATGCGCAATGCACCGAAACTACTAACATATAGGTACTAACCCATCTCTATTGTACTGACTCTCTTTGTACAGCATAATCAAATAATTGAAAATTTTAGTTAATAAAGGGCACAGACCCTGGAGTCTGTGGTAAGTAAATTTCCAATAAAAAAAACCTAAAAATCTTACAATGTAAATAAATGTATGGAAATGAAGTCATTTAATTAAATATGTAAATATAACTGTTAACATTGTAGTTTAAATGTCTCTCTCGCCTTATTTCCACTGTAAAAATACAAGGTATTGTTCATCGTTTACTTTACACACGTTTTATCGCGTTTAAGACTATTAAAATGTGTAATAAGTGTGCCACATTAGTTTTGCTATGCACAGCTGTGTAGCTACGTACCACATGTAGATTGGTGTCAATGAACTGATCCCTGCTTTTCTTTTAGTCCGATCGTCTAAGGGAAAGATTGTGGTCCGCGGAGCCCTAGAGTTCCGCAAAGCCTCTGTAGGGGGGCGCCACGAGAATAATTAGAAAAATTTACACCAAAATTAACCTTTTAGCTACTCAGCAATGTTTTATGACGATAATTGTAATTGAAAAATTTGGCCAATTTCTTGCGCGCTTCTAGACATTTTTCCGAAGAACAAAGTACAAAGTTTAAATTTTTGTTAACTTTAGAACTCCGTTAAATCTTTCACTTTCCAAAAGAGCTCCGTGACCACACAAGTTTGTGAACCGCTGGCGTAAGGACAGTGGTGGAGTAGACTAACATTTCATATGGATAACATTTACAGTGTTATCCAGAACTGGTGTTAACTAGGTAAGCCGAAAGGAAGAAAGTATAAAATTACTATGTACTCAAAATCAACATAATGTATGGAACAGCTGATTATTTCTCGAATTCTGTGTTCACCCCATAGTAAACGTTGTTTATAATGATGATCTTAATCACCTCCTTTTGGCTTAGTATAGGGCAAGCAGATAGTTCTGTAGGTATACCTATATTTTGCGAGGTCCTCTGGTAACACAAAAAGATAGGTTTAGAAAAAAAACGCTTTTCATTACAAAGTGAATACATTTGATATGAATAATCGGCCAAGTACGAGTCGGACTCGCGCACGGAGGGTTCCGTACTGTTTGGGAGCCCCTCTTAAACATTTATTTCATTTTAATTTCATTGTTTATTATTGAAGTGATTATACCTACAACTTAATATTTGTGAAAATTTCAAGCATCTATCTCTTACCATTATTAATATACAGCGAATAACGGCAAAAATCAGGTTGGTTGTATAGGAGCCCCCTCATTTATTAATTTTATTCTGTTTATAGTATTTGTTGTTCTAGCGGCAACAGAAATACATCATCTGTGAAAATTTCAGCTTTCTAGCTATAACGGTTCATGAGATACAGCCTGGAGACAGACAGACGGACAGCGGAGTCTTAGTAATAGGGTCCCGTTTTTACCCTTTGGGTAGGGAACCCCAAAAATGAGTAACAGAAAGCATCTTATCTAATGAGAGAGTAGCGGCCGCTTAAAAAATTAGGTTTTTAGCCTTTGGTTTTTGTGTTTAAATCTGACGTTGCGAGGGGAAAGGATAAAGAAGTTGTTTTTAGTTAATTTAAAATGTACACTTAGCGCGCGAGTTGAATGCAGAGCTTAGGAATGCGAATGTCTCCCCCCGCTATCCGCACGCCCAACCCGCCCAGGCGCGTGAGGTGGGGCGTGCGGATAGCGGGGGGAGATGCTCCCGCTCTTTACCTCAGACCCCGACTGCATTCAACTCGCGCGCTATCTGTAGGTACGTATGAGTAGGTAATATGGATAGACATTAATAATATCCTTCCACCTAAATCGATTTTACGCGTGATCCTGATATCAAGTCGTATACAATAAATGCGATATAAAAATACTACACTGAATAAAGCTAGTAATGTAGTTTTTTTGGGTATTACATTAGACCAATATATAAACTGGAAAGACCATGTAAAAAATGTATGCACTAGGGTAAATAGGTTTGTACATGTTCTGAATAATCTTCGGAAAACGTCAACACGAGAGACAGTTTTATTAGCATACCATGGCTATGTAAGCTCCGTTTTGCGGTATGGTCTACTTATTTGGGGTAATTCCACCCACATACAAAAAGCTTTTCTAGCTCAAAAAAATGTATACGTGCTATTGTAGGGATTCGACCATACGAGTCTTGTAGACCTATTTTTAAAAATCTTGGCATATTAACCCTGACATGCATGTATATTTTTGAAATAGCTATATTTGTTCGTAAACACCCAAAATTATTCCGTACAGCTAATGACAAATATCCAAGAAGTACAAAATATGGAAAAAGACTAGTTTTTGAACGCCCTCCTAGACTGACATTGTACCAAAAGAACAGTTATGCTATGTGTATCACCGTGTATAACCAGTTACCAATAGTAATAAAAGAATTGCCATATGGTAAGTTTCGTAAAAAACTTAAGTTGTGGTTAGCAGAAAAATGTTTGTACAGCTTAACAGAATTTTTTGTAAAACGTAAATAACGATTAATATAATGTTAGATCGAGATAATTGTACGAATATAATTCTATATTAGTGTAATTTAACATTGTACAATGGAATATTATGACATTATTGACAATTTTTGATTTATAATTTCATTTTTTAGTTTTGATTTTTGTTGATTTTAGTTAATGTAAGTATCTCTTTGTTTGTTTATTCATGCCTACAATCCAATGTTTTCTACCTATAGGTTGACTGGTAGATAATGCTATTTAGCGTTAAGTCCTCCTTGTGTACAAATGGTGTGCGATAAAGTGTTAATAATAATATAAATTTGAATATTGTGACATTATTGAACATTTTTTTATTTGCATAGGTTTTCTTTTTTTAATTTTACATTATTGGACACTTGATTTGTGTTGTGATTATGACATTATTGTATATTTCACATGCCAAGGAATGGCAAAATAGATTGGACAAATCCTACAAATAACACCTTGATTGTACTCTATTTTTTGTGAAATAAATATCATTTCATTTCATTACAATAAAAGGTTTATTGTTATTGTTTAGTAATACTCATTATTTTTCCTATAATAACAGACATTAGAGTTACAAGAAGTGTTAGTAGGTGTGTAATTTCTGGCATTCTTAATATTGAGATGAAAATGAAAACTCGAGCAGTTTCCTTATGAGTATATATACTCATTAATTACTACATACAGACGCCAATAACTTTGATTCGGCCTATGCCTTATTTTTCATTACTAAGTGAAACCCCGTTTAAAGAGCCTTAAAAGTTTTCTTAGCCTCGCAAAACCCCTAAACTCACACCCGCCCGACCAACGATAATAATATGAATTGTGGCAAGACATCCACCCCCTCCTGACTTTTTATCGCCTTCAGAGAGTCCCCCGCAAGCTAGTCCAGCATGCGACCACGAAAAGAACTCTTTTCGAGTGAAAAAGTGACAGATATATACTTTGCGATAACGCTGTCTCGTTCTGACACGTCAAAAGAAATATTACTTAGTGCGCATCCTAGCCCAGCTGGACACGAGTTGCCGTGGCCAATCTGGAAGACCCTTAATCGCTTACATGTTGGGGTTGGCCGCTGCAATGAAAACATGGTGAGATGGGGCGTATAGGATGAAGAACAGTGCAAATGCGGTGCTGCTACCCAAACTATGGCACACCTCTTAGTTTGCCCGCTTTCCCCAAATAACTGCTGCAAAAAGAGACCTTAATTTGGCTACCGAGGACGCGGTAGAGCTTGCTAGTTTTTGGTTCTAAAAGAGTTGATAACATATCTTCTGTAAATATTGTACATACCTACCTATAAACCTCTGTATAAAAAAAAAGTCTTAGCCTTTGCCACGAAATGATGATGATGATGATTATTTTTCATATTTAACAATTAGGTATAAACCTACATTACAAAATAATTTATACGGCTAATAAAAGCGGAAATTAATTAAAGAATTTACAATAAGATCTGAACTATAGTACAATAAATGTGACTCTAGGTATGATTTTCCACTTCCTTATTAACTATACGACCTTGACTTTCGCAATTCGCAATTGTCTTATTTTTTCGCAGCAAAATGGAGCGGCCAAGTTCTTGATCCCTTCGGTGGGATTCTATTAAAAGAACTAGCATTTTAAATAGGTTTTACTTAAGGATAAAACCGACGATTCTGGCGCATTATAAATTCAGTGCATCGTTGGACTACCAACGGCAACAGAGGTCGACGATTTAAAAAAAAATCTGTGTTATTCCTTTGAAAGTGGTATTGTAGATTGTAAATATCCTTATATTCATTATCATCAACATCTCAATCGTAACATGTCAATTGTCCACTGCTGAACGTATGTAGGCTTGTCATAAAATTTCTAATAGGACAATTTGGAAGCGTCTTGCATTCTACGTTCATGTAACCTAAACTGATTTTTAATTTACAAATTGAAAACTCTACATCTTATGCATTCTAAACTGCGATTGCTATATAGTACGTATAGTTTATTCGGGAATTTCTCTCTCCCATCCGCCACTATAGTACTGCAGTTGGCATAGGCATTTACTCCAAACGACCCCCACTAAAACGACTACCACTGGGGGAAATTAGGACTTATTATTGTTTTAGTGCAATTGTGAAAAGTGTCAATACAAATACATGTATTAGATAATTATACTTAGCCTTTTTTTTGAGTTTTGACAATAGTTACAGAACAATAGTTGTGTTTTGATGTCCAGAATAAGCCCCTAAAAGGATGCTAATTGATTAGGAATAACCCTGTATAGGATATTATACAGGATTATTCTGAAAAGGTTTATAAGAGTTATTCTGAAAAGTTGCACTATGACGAAAGGGCATGACTCAGACCATGATCATGTGACCACTTTTACTATGGCATTAACCCGTAATTCGAGAAAAACATAGACTCACCCATACCAAATCGCAACTTGGAATCGGAAAAATCTAAGAAACAGCTGAAATCACCCCTTCAGCATCTGAATCGGCTTACTTAAGACTATTTCTCAAAAAAGTGTCCCGTCAAGAAATCAGTTTGTCAAGAAACGTCAGGAAATTATCACGAAATTTTGTGAGGAAAATCAAACATGCAATCTTATTTTTGTAATTACATCGAAATTATCTATTGGATCTAACAGCAAAGGTTTTGTGACTGCTTATCACTTTACTCACATAGTTTTGCATGTATATGATCATAATATTACTTACTTTTTGGGTCCAAATCACGTCAGGAAACATTTTATAAATGAATTCCACTTCAGACGCTCCGACTGTTTGGCTAACTGACAGCTAAAAACAAAATTGTGGCACGATTTCCTCATTGTCTATGGAATCTAACACGGTTGCCATCCGCAAAAAACAAACTTAAACTTCGGGAAATGGTTTGGTGTTGTTAAAAAGCGTCAAGAAATGTGTCACAAAATTCATTTAAAAATTGTGAGACTTATATTATTTTTGAATTTTAAATAATAGAAAAGACAATTAGAAGCTTAGTTGTGTTTTTAAATAGTGTCAGATATTATTTAAATGTAGAAAAAAATAAACCCCATTCTAAGTATTTTCAAATATAAGTTTTATGAAGACTTTTTACCTCTTGAGAAGAAGGGAGACTTTTTTTTTTGTATGGCGGGCTAATTTAATGTCCGAAACAAATTCATTTTTTTTATTTGTTTTTACTTTTATGGATGTAAATATAATCTTATTAAAACAGTATATACCCGCACAACAATTTAAGTAAAACAATTTCTAAAAAGAAACTTCATTTTATTAAAAAAATACGTTTTTCATGAGTGGACAATTAAAATTTCTAAAAGTGGACAACTTTTTGAGAAATAGTCTTAATACACTCTTTGTAAATAACCCTGTATATGAGGTACATACATAGATGATCCCTGTTGTTTATCCTAGTTCATACAGGTGTTTAAGCGGATTCATCTGTGACACGTGAAATGCCGGCTTACTCAAGGAAAATACGAACTGGATTGAGGTAGATTACCTAGCCTAAACTAGTATCTTTTCTGCGCGCATGCATGCCATCAACATTTTAATGTCTGAGGGGAAAACACGGTACGTTTTTTAAACGAGTCGCGAAATATAAAAGAATACAGGGTTATTTTCCTTCGAATATTTACATTAAAAGATTCACAATGACCCGTTTTCTCGAATCTCGACGTTGTCACCTTTTTAGTGCTTGTAACCAAGCATTTTGGCATCGCGCGGCGTTGTAGTCGGCTTGCAATCGCCTTACGACTAACTAAAAAGCCACTACTACGTCGCTTGGGCAGGGTTTTGGCTCGGACACTTTTTTTGCACGATTGTGTCTCTATAGATATTTGCTCGAAGGGTTGTTCATAAAGGTGGACAGATTACCTCATAAGACCGCAGAATCGCGCTGGATGCAAACTGCTTTCAACGGGTCTTATTGGAGATCTATTGGGAAGGCCTATGTTCAGCAATGGACGTCCTATACCTGAAATGACGACGACAACGACGTTTCACAATGGTTGTCGGTACTATACGGAATAAGGGGGTGATTGAGAGCTCAGATCATTATTGAGAACAACTTTTACAAAGGGGCCAATCCAGAATTTGAGAAAGAAATCAGCTGTCGCATCCAAAAAATATAAGTTATATTACCTACAATAATATTTACTAGTTTTGTTTCAGACATTTAGGTAATTTATTGAATAGGACCCTTAAACTTATTTGCCAATAACAGAGCGGAAATAAACTCAATATTTATTCAAAACATCATCATCATTCATCTTCTCGAATTCCGCATTGGTCCCATAGTAAAAGTATGGCTTTTTAGTACGCCCTTTCCCTAACCCATTAAATTTATATAATACTAGCTGCCCGTCCCGACTTCGCCCGGGGGTGACGAAAAATAGATAGTAGCCGATTCTCAGACCTACTAAATATACATAATATATAATTTGGTAAAAATCTGTGGGTAAAGCCGATTCGGAGGAGTAAGGTAACTAACATTGTGACACGAGAATTAATATATGAGATATAGGACCTATAAATATTATGTCAAAAGCGATCATTATAATTATTAGTTTTATTATGAAAGAAATTGATGGTTACCGTTCACACCCTTATAGTAAGTACGATCACTGGTGTTGTTTTTATGGTACGAGTAAGATAAAGAAGATATTTTTTAGAAATTTGTAAATGAAAAATATTAGGTACTTACACTTACAGGTATACCTACTGTAAGGCAATAATACAGGGTTATTCAGAACAGGTGAACAGAACACGTGAATGGATTATCTTATTTTTTCTTAAATTCTGAGTTTGTCTCATAGTAAAAGTTGTTCATAATGTTCTAAATCATCCCATTCAACTACTAAGTTGAAACGGGATGATTTAGAACATTATGAACAACTTTTACTATGAGACAAACTCAGAATTTAAGAAAAAATAAGATAATCCATTCACGTTGTCGATTCGGAGTTGCAATGTAATAACAACACTACTTACATAGGCTAAAATGTAACTACATAAACTACTGATGATTCTGTGGTCGATCCAATTGCTTTTTATGTAGTAGTAGTTTATGTAGTTTTAGCCTTCTCGTATGTAAGTTGCAATATTGTATGTCACAACTGTTTTTTTTTCTCAAATTGCGATTTGGCGTCATAGTAAAAGCTGCTTATAAATAACAATGGTCTGAATAACCCCGCGTTTCGGCATAGTACGTATTCCACGGGGTAAGGTGTATACACCTTATTCAAGGAACGCTGCATGAGATTGCCGCCGCCGCCATCGCGAATGAAAAAGCGGGAAACTTGCGCACTAAAGACAATGTTTGGTTTCTGCCTTAAAGTAGGAACAGAAACAAAACAATGTTTACTTATTCATTCTAAGATTGTAAAATGATAATTTTTTGCAAAAAAGACAATGATGACATCATTATATTGTAAATGGTTAATAATTAACTTCCTACGTTACTGAGATAAACATTTTGTAAAAGATGTATCCTTATAATGTCCTTATATTTATAAAGATGAAAAAAATTAAAGACAATTTAAAATAATAATAATTCTTAAATAACTTACCTTAGTCAATATTTTTTTCCTATTAAAATCAATGCATTTCATCACTTTCAGTCAAAATATTTCGATACTCAACATACTCACAAATGAAAAAAACACGGTAATTTACGATATCATTTTCCCGCGCAAAAAATGCGCAATTCTTTATTTTTTAACTCCGCGCGCATTCAACAGAGACCAAGCACGAACTGACAAACTGATGAAGCCGACAAGTGCAAATCATACCATTTTCCTGTCACGGATAATGGTTTTTATTTGCCGAAACGACAGTTGCTAACTACGTCAGATATTAATTCGTACCTATTATCATATCACCAGTAGTATTGTAACTTATTTATAACCCAACGGATTGACAAGTTAAAGTGCTAATGGATAGGGCACATAGCGTGAACTGATGGCCGACGGAGCCGCAAAGTTCTCGAATGGAGACTATGTACTGGCAAGCGTAGCGTAGGATGTCCACTCACAAGGTGGACCGACGACCCGTATTAAGACCGCAGGTACGCGCTGGACGCGATCAGCTTCCAACTGGCCCTATTGTAAATCTATAGGGGAGGCCTATGTCTTACAGTCTATGTCCTATGGCTGATATGAACTTATTTTTATTTTGGTGTACAAGGTCAACTCAAAAAGTCCGCTGGACCATGGTGGTTTCAAGCCGCTTCTAGCCGCTCTTATTGAAACAATACAACTTGCTCTACCTATCCAAAATGATAAATGTTGGTAGACCGGTAGATACTTACAACTTTTATTTTTTCTCATTGCATTGGTACCTTCTTGAGTAGGTATTTATGTTGTTCCAGTACTCTCTACCACATTCAATATGCAAAGTTACTTGCAAGTATACTATGCAGTTAATCTGCAAAATCGAGATTAATCACATCTTTTTTAAAAGTCGTTTAGGTTTCATGGTTGATATCCCAAAGATAAACTACTCGTGTTTGAATGGTTTTTGTGAATCGCTAAACTATGCAACTATGTATTTTATTGTGGGCCTTACGAATAAGCTCAAGATAGCCCAACGAGCTATGGAGAGGGCTATGCTCGGGTGTCTCTCTGCGAGATCGAATCAGAAATGATGAGATCCGTAGACGAACCAAAATTACCGGCAAAGCTGAATAATCCGCTGGGGATTAGCAAATTAAGAACGGATGGCCGATGGGGCAGTAAAGTTCTCGAATGGCAACCACGGACCAGCAAGCGCAGCGTAGGACGTCCACTGACTAGGTGGGTAGACGATATAATAAAGATCGCAGGACGCTGGATGCAGGCCGCTTCCAACTGACCCTATTGGAAATCCATAGGGGAGGCCTATGTCCAGCAGTGGACGTCTCACGGCTGATGGATGGATGGAAACTATACAATGCTATCATTTGCTATCAATGGATAGAGTAAATAAAATCGTTAATAATAAGCGCAAGATATTTGAAAGAAACGCCTGATATAAATCAAAATCTGTATTTATTTATCAACAACTTTATGGCAACAGACAGACATTTTCGAATAAACAACACATTAACACATTTTAAATCCCTAAAAGTCTCTTGGAAATCGTATATCTATTATCACTAAGGAAAAACTGCATCATATATTCACAAGTTTGTAACAATACTCAATCATAACATTTGCACTAATCATTACAGTTATTACGACCACTTTGCATCACAAAATGATGTTTCCGCTTCTGTCTTTTCTTGTAAGTACTCCCTATTATTTAAAAGGATGTTAAAGGGACGATCCCCACACGCCGTAATATATGGAATAACTCATTGAAACTTTGCAAATAGTTTAAATATTTTCGCTTAGCATTGAGGTAGATTGATTAACAATATTATATGCATTGAAGTTATAAATCAATGTGATATAGGTACATACATTCGAAATAAGTCTTCAACATTTTCATCTTACAACTTTACATTACCTACACTTAACATTTTTCACTAAGGCACTTTGAATCACTATATCGTCTCTAGAAAGTCCTATAAGTACAGAGTTATCTTCTTGTCCTATACTAAGCCGGGGGTTGCCGGTTAACTCTTTGTACATCTGGCAGAGATAGCAACTCCTTAATATGATACATTAATACATGACAAATAACTAAAAATTAAGACACTTTGTTCAATATACCGTCTTTTGGAAGTCTTATAAGTTGTTTATAAGAATGGTCCCCATCCGATATACATCTGACAGAGGTTGACAACACTCGTCGCCTCCACTATGAGATGCTCAACTTGACCTTCGGGCGACAACGACAATGATAGTTGTTTGTTTTTGGTCCGCACCTGGGGAGCAAACTTGTGATTACTTCCTCGCGAGTATTGATGTAGATATACTTTAGGCACGGTAATGTTATCCAACAGTATTCTGTCTTCATACAAACGGTCAGAATGCGAATCATACCTACGCGCTTTGAAGTTGTTATACACACGGTATAGGCCGCGCCACACAAGTTGGCGGATGTGAAGTTAGCTACAAGCTGCGCAATAATCCTGACTGAAGCTCACATAAAGCCGCACATTGATTGGCTATTGCGCAGCTTGTAGCTAACTTCACATGCGCCAACTTGTGTGGCACGGCCTATACAACAGTCGCAGATGCAACGTAGTTACGAACGAACGTGTGGGTTTGTAATATCAGCAAGCGTGCTAATTACCCACCAGGCGGGTATTCCTAGCGCGTGTTACATACTGCGTGACCACGTGGGACTGTAGATATTTATTTCAAGGACAAAGCCGAGTCACAATACTGTTAGATACCCTTACCGTGCTTTAGGGATGATGGGATTTCACGTGGATTATTGTTAGTGTTGTATTTTGATTGGGTTTGGGATTTTCGATGTTGATACGAGTTGGAATAGTTTCACGTTTTGAAGCGATAAAATAGTTCACGCAATTTTTATCCTCGTGATACTTGTTCGTTCGTTCAAAATTACTTCCTTAGGAGTATTGATGTACTCGTAGATATACATTCTAAAGGAATGATTTGATTTCATGTTTATTCCCCAGAATTATTGTTAGTGCTGTATTTTGACTGGGTTGGGATTTTCAATGTCGATACGAGTTGGAATAGTTTCAAGTTTTGTTGCGACAAAATTATTCACGCAATTTTTATCCTCATGATACTCTTGTTCGTTCGCACATACTTTCGTTTCAGAGATAGGTCGTCCACTGCTGGTCATAAGCTTCCCATATACCTAGATCTACAATAACACCGATTAGGATGCGGCTTGCAATAATATACTTGTACTTGAAATATGTGAATTTTTGTTTGCACTTTTATTATGTTAACTTTCAAATTTTAATGATATAATTAAATTGGCAGCGTGGACCAAAAATTAAAATTTTGCTAGGACTATTTTGCGAATTGTATCCTATTTCAGTATATTTATATTTCCTATTTTTGTTTTCAGCCAGTTGGAAAAAGATATAAAACAAACAAATCTACAAATTATTTTTACGAAACTACTAAATTAAGTTTATGTGGAAATCAAGCACTGCATTATTCTTTAAGTATTTTTCAATACTAAGGATCTACAATAGCAAAAATACTGTTACAATATAGCTACATTAATCACGCTAATAACGTAATAACTTCTTGTCTTAGAAAATATGGCAGACAATCGTTTGTTAAAATAATTTTTGGCCTTGCTTCATATTCACCACACACTACACATAATCTAAATTTCTAAAGATCTTTAAGAATTCTAACAATCTAATTTCACAACTCTATTTTGCAAGACAAGAGTGAAATAAACTGTTAATAAAGTTTAAATGCTCAGAATCTATTGTTTTTATTCGAAATAAGTGGGAACGCTTATCTTGTTTTTGTGCATATTTCAAAAACACTAACTATCTATAAATTACTTACGGCATAAATTATAATATTTATAATGACAATTATAGATAGGTACACTTAAAATGATGGAATTCCTGAACCAGAGCTACGAATTTCACGGCTATGCTTCACATTCATGTGAGTATTACTCTACTAGCGCTTTGAACAGTGAAAATTTAAACATCGTGGGTAAACCTGCATGTTTGAGTTTGTCATGTTCGCGAAGATATGTGGACTATGGACTATAGCCTATGGCGAAATAAAAAGAGCGATAAAAAGATCCGAAGCCCACCCTCTCATATGGCTCGAAGAACATATTAAATTTTAAGCTTCTGTTTTGACCATTTAGGCATGTCAATGGCTTCTTTTAAGCGTCCTACAGTTAGCTGAGGTCAGTGGCGGACGCTTCATAAAGACAAAAAAGACACTGCCTACCCTAGTTCTGATAATAGATCTAATAATATTTTATCAATAAACAAAATAACATAAAAAACTTAAATCATAAATCACCTCCACCTATCGAGTGCCGGCAGTATCATTAAGATAAGATCGACAGGTAATTTCACATCACCGATTCGCGCTGCACGAGCGCCACCCGCCCTTGCCACGGCAAAGACACAAATTATGAATCTCTTAATGTTTTGTGTGTGTGCTCTCGTGGTAAGTCGTGGTCATGCGGATTTAATGTGTGTGCGTTCCTATAGCTACGAGTACGTGGGCTTTGCTGACACACAATGACAAAAATCACGCACACAACTGCATGAAAAGCCAGTGTCTTTTTGCTTAGCTAACACGAACAATTACGACTCGTACCGAACATTTCCGAAAGAAAGTTTGCTATGCAATGCAAATATTTTAGGAAGTTACATTGTTTCATTGAATTTTATACATTTAGATGGCCATCATTTTTTGGTGGTAGGTATTATATTTCCCTTTTTTACTACTAATTTCAATAGTCAATAGTCGCCATATTGTTTGATGTGTCAATCTATGGATATTTGAGCTGGCATTTGGCAATTACCTACATTATCAATCGACAAGACGACGAACCAAAACCAACGTGTTTTTGGTGAGTAAAATTTTCTGCCTACCCTGTCTTAAAACTGTGTGCACGCCACTGGCTGAGGTCTAGGGCTGCGGTGTAATATCTGACCAATCACAGTGGCCGAAATATTGGAATCAAGATCTGTGATTGCTTGTTGACGAGGCCGCGGTCTGAAGTCACAGCGGGTATTCTTAAAGTGTTCAACGGGTCGAGCGTCTTAGCACGACCCCACAAAACCAGCGGGTCATACACAAATGGAAATAAAATGTAGTTACCTCCGCTGGTATAGTGGGGCCTCGCTATGACGAATGTACACAAATGAAAATAAAATATAGATTTAAGCCGTTGCCTAATATGATCCAGATGCTACATCGCTTGTTCATTTGTGCGCTCAGAGTTGAGCGTCATCGCACGGCCCCTAGATACCAGCGGGTCGAACACAAAATGGAAATAAAATAAATAATAGAAATAAATATTGTTACCATTGCCCTAAAATGATTCAGATGCTGCATCGCCGGTTTTGACTGCCTCGGTGGCTCAGTGGTTAGTGACCTTAACTTCTGGGTCAAAGAGGCGTGGGTTCGATCCCCACCCAGGGCAAATATTTATGTGATGAACATAAGTGTTTGCTCTGTGTCTGGGTGTTATTTAGTTACTATCTATATAAGTATGTATTTAAAAATAAGTATAATGTAGTATATCAGTCTCTGGCAGCCATATCACAAGCTTTGCTTAGTTTGGGGTCAGAGGCCGTGTGTAAGATGTCCCCAAATATTTATTTATTTATTTATTATTTGTGCGCTCGGGGTCGAGCGTCCTAGCACGGCCCCACGATACCTGCGGTTCGTACACAAAATGCAAATAAAATAAATATAGTTACCATCCCATTAAGCCGCTGCCTAATTTGATCCAGATGCTGCATGGCCTGTTCATTAGTGCGCTCGGGGTCGAGCGTCCTAGCGCGGCCCCACGATACCAAAGGGTCGTACACAAAGGGACCCACTACCGACATTAGCGCAGCGGTTTGACCGCGCAGCACTCGCATTACGGCTTCGCAGCACTTTCTGCAAACAAACAAATACTATACAGACCGTATGGTGTGATTTTTAATAAACTAAATAGAGATAAGAGAGCATACTAAGAGCTATAGGGCTCTTTTGCATAAACTGACAGTCTTGGCGCAATATCGAAGGCTCAAGTTTTGAGCGACCTTGCTTCGATTCAATGACTACGTCAAACCTTTGAGCAAATGTCCACAGAGCCACAGTCCCTAAGTGAAAGTACTTAAAAATGTCCGAGCGCCGTCATACATACCGACTTAGACATTTACTTTGAATAATTGACAATGACCCGTTTTCTCTAATCTTGACGTTATGTCACCCAATTAGTGCTTGAAACCGAGCACTTTGGCATCGCGCGGCTCGCAATCGCCTTACGACTAACTGAAAAGCCTGCCCACTACATAGCTTGGGCAGAGTTTTGGCTAGGACACTTTTTTTGCACGATTGTGACTCTACAGATATTTGCTCGAAGCGTCAAACGTAATATATTTGGCGTTCAAGTCAAGGTGATTGCTGATGAGAGAGATGCTTGTGAAAGATGAATTGAGGAACTGTGTTTTTTTTTTTTTTATAATTTAAATTATTGACCCACAGACTCCAGGGTCTGTGCCCTTTGTTGAGTAGTTACATTTTAAAGAATTCGACTGTACAATAGAGAGAGGTTAGTTTAAATCTTAGTCTAAGTTAGTAGTTTCAGTGCTTTGCGTGAATGCCGCGAGCAAACCGGCGACCCGCATGCAGCACCCAATCACGAGTGTGACGCATGTGCCAGCCATCGCTCTCCTCGACCATATTTGAGGGAAGAGAACGACCCGACACACGACGCCGCCGCAAGAAGGAGCCTTCGATGGCGAGCATGAATGGAACTGTGGTTTGTATGATAAGGCTTGTTTTAAAATATTTACTGAAAAAGATGGAGGCAAACATTTATTTAAGGGGGGCTCCCATACAACAAACCTAAATTTTTAGAAAGACAATGGAAAAAATGGTCAAATTGAAAATGCTAAAAATAAACATTTTTAGGTTTCCGGACCCAAATGGTAAAAGCGGGACCCTATTGCTAAGACTCCGCTGTCCGTCCGTCCGTCTGTCTGTCGCCAGGCTGTATCTCATGAACCGTGATAGCTAGAACGTTGAAATTTTCACAGATCACGTATTTCTGTTGCCGTTTGAACAAGAAATACTAAAAACGGAAAAAAAAAATATTTAAGGGGGCTCCCATAGAACAAACATGATTTTTTTGCTGTTTTCCGCCCGATATTGATAACGGTGACAGGTAAATGCTTGAAATATACATACTAAATATGTACTTCAAAAATAAATAGGTAGTTAAAATAAATATTGGAGGGGCGCTCCCATACAAGAAATGTTTTTCCACTCTAGCCATCGTGCAAGTATCTAAGTATAGTCATAATAATGGTGCAAAAAAGTGTCCACGCACTACGTTATTTTGCACACGTAGTGGGCAGGCGTTTTAGTTAGTCGTAAGGCGACCGCAATCCGACTACAACGCCGTGCGATGCCAAAGTGCGAAGTTACAAGCTGTCCAAATAACAACATAATGTACAGAGAATTGGACTGTAGCAGCTCACCTAAACATGCCCTCGTGTTTCAGAGGCCCCATAGCTGCCTCCATGTTATGTGTGAGCCGGAATGGCACGCGCTCGGGCCACTCGAAAGCCTCCCCCTTGTTGAACAAGCAGTTGAAATCCACGTGCACTGTGTCGCCGTTTGTAGAGTCGAACGAAATGTTCTCTCCGTGCCGATCGCCTAGACCTGAAACAAGGGGAGTAATATTTTTTAGCATACTTAGAATATTTTAACAACACTGAAACCTTTTATTTTTGCTAGTAAACTAACCTTACTAAAACCCCATCATATTTGACACCTAGTAAATAAAACAAAACCGAATAATCATTCAAAAGAGAAATACACAAAACATAGTTAACAATAATTACCTACATAAATATAATTATGATCATACAAATATAGATAAATAACAAGGGAAGAAAGTAAATTAATAACTTCGATTGACAAAAAGGATTTTATAAGACTCCGAAAAGTACATCGGGGGAACGTCGGCAAAATATTTAAAAAAAAACCTAACTACACCAAAGCCTGGAATTTCTAAAAAAATTAAATAATTATAGTCTGACCGTTTAACTGAGTCCTCGCCTGCGCGGTACAGAGGCGCGGGGGTAGACGACAAAGGGGACTGAGACAGGTGCGAGCGGCGGGTCCCCGCCGCTCGCACCTGTCGTCTACCCCCGCGCCTCTGTACCGCGCAGGCGAGGACTCAGTTAAACGGTCAGACTATAATAATTGTTAGTTTATTTAGCAAGGATCAGTAAAATATTATTTATTAATTATTTTCAAGGTCACATCATTATACTGAAACTATTCAGAAAATTCATCCAAAGAGAGTCTTTGTTTTTATTTTTAATTACTCACTAGCGACCCGTCTTAACTTTGTACGGGTTGATATACGAAGTGTCTTAGAGATAGGTACATTTTAAACAACTATAAACTTACCGAGGATATACCCGACCATAGACATGACAGCTGTTGTTCTTATATACGCTGATCGCGCTTGATACCTAAAAACAAGAATGATAATTTAAAATATGTGCAAGTTTGGAACTTATTATGTTTATCAAGAAATGAGAAAGATGGTCAAGACTGCTAGAACTCATTAAATGCAAGCCGCTTCCAACCGGTGTCAATGGAAAACTGTCTCGTGAGCAGCAATTTCCATGATTGGCGCATAAATATGATGCGGTAGATTAGTAGAAATAATACCTACACTGGGCCGAATTGAGAGGTGTGGGGGCCCCAGGGCAACAAAGGAGTGGAGGCTCCTTGTGACAAATAGAGGGATAAGTACCTACTCCTTCAAGATGGGTAGTAAATTCCAAGTATAAACTAATCAGGACTTTTTGGAATTTTGGTATTTTACTGATTGCTTGATTAGAATGGTCAAATATAGATAAATCGTTTTTGTCAATATTTACGAATAATAATAATTAATATTTTTCTACAAGTACTTTGTAGAAAAAATATTTATTGTGTAGGTAAAAAAAATCAAAAGATAAGTTGTTTGATAGTATGTACTCGTTAGAATTTTAAAGTTTTTATTTAATATCTATTGTGGAGGCCCCGGTTGCTCTTTCCTAAATCTGGCTCTTACCTATAGGAAATTTTAATTATTTTAATATAAGAGTAGAACGCACAAATTTTAGTACAGTTCGTGCCATTTAACTAGCTAAGATGGCATAGTCTACGCATCTATAGTACAAGGCGAACAGCGGGAAGTGTTCACAGTTGGGCCTGCGCTTTATTGTTTGCTTTACCAAATCTCGAATAAAACCCAAAGGTTGAACTTCGACAGGTTTATGGCAGGTTTTTCGTGTGCGTTGAACACTACATTTTTTCACACATTTGTTCAATTCTATATGTATATGTATTATAAGTTCACATTTGACCACATGATACATCGCAGAGACAACACCCACACATCACACACGGTATACATCTTATGAATAGAGCTACACAAATAATACAGTACCATCCATAAGGATCGGAGAAAACCCTCCGGAACCATTCCTGGAAGACGGCCGGGTGTTTCGGCAACAGTTGCTCTTCGAATATGCGCCTCTTTTTCTCCACCGGGTCCTTGTTTGAACACATCATCTCTTTCAGTTCACGATTGCTTGTGTGAATACCTGCAATCAATATTACTTATAATGATCTAAGATAAAGTCAGTTCAACTCTGTTGAGCTCTATCAGACAGTCCCGAGATATAAGAGCTTTAACAGACTAAAAGTACAAAGGCGTACGACCAGAATAATTTACCTTTCTGTTTGTAGATGTGCATGAGTACAGGGCGAAGCCCAAGCAAGTTGGGCACCCACTCTATTAAGCCACATTCTTCGTTCAGCGGTAGAACGCTATAAGTGCGGATGTAAAGCCGACGTCGGCGCGTTTCGCTCGCATCTTGTAGGATACGATTCACGACTCCGTTGAACTCCATCAGACGATAGTCTTTACGAAGGTCGTCTCGCGGCTTCAGCATTATTATGTAGGCTTTTCCATCAGAACCTGAAAGAAAAAATGTAAGTTGAATTATTTTAGGAAGTCAAACTTAATCCAAACTAATTTTAGGTCGATTCTTTAGAACGATTTTGACTCCTGGAAAGAGGGATCAAAGGCCAGCAATGGGACAATGTAATAAATTCGAAAGTGTTTTGGTTTGCTTGTTTTATTTTTAAATTTAAATTACAGTTCCACATACTCCGGGGTCTCTTTGTTAAGTTGGTTTATATTTGTTTCAATGCGACTGTACAATAGACAGTTAGCTCAAATCTTAGCCTAAGTTAGTAGTTTCGGTGCATTGCCAATAACATTTGATTTTTTATGTATGAGTCTTAGTTACTTGAAATAAACGTTTTATTATTATTTTATTATTATTTCGTGAATGCCGCGAGCAAACCGGCGACCCGCATGCAGCACCTTATCACGAGTTTGACACGTGTGCCAGTCATCGCTCTCCTCGACCATATTTGAGGGAAGAGAACGACCCGTCACATGACGCCGCCGCATGAAGGAGTTGTTTGTTTGTTTATTACTCAATAACAAAGGGTTTAGTCAAATTGATTTTTGCATGGATACAGTTTAAAAGTCGGAGAGTCACAGACTACTTTTATCCCGAAAAATGACATGTTCTTATGGATAATATGGACGACACTAAAACAAAACGGCAAACGGGCAATGCTAGTTTAATGTAAAAAACTTACCTTTTAACTTAACCTTCCTAGGTTTCTGCAACGACGGCAGTATCTGTACATTCTCCTCTATACCGGCAATGTACACCGGAGGTTCGACAGGAATATACAAGTCTATCTTCTCTTGACGCGCCGCTTTTGATGGTAGAACGATTTTGCAGAACTCTTGGAATGGCATCATTATGTGGCTAAAGTTCTCCGTGGTTAGAAGACGGGGCAGGGTACGGGCTAAGGTCGATACGGTTATAGCCTGGAAAATAGAATTAAATGTTACAGACACACATCAAAATTTATGCCGAGTCTGAAGTGCGCTATCCGCTGCGCATAACCTCACCCCTTACCACTGCTGGCACATAAAGTTAAAAGTTAGGCCGAATCAAAATTAATGGCATCTGTTAAGTTAGCTACAATCAACACAAGCTCCACTCATCAATCCCGCTGCGCTGACATATGAATTTAGCTATTGCGCAATAGCCGGATTTAGATGGGAGGCCCCGGGGCAACAAAAGAATTCCCCCTTCATAATCTCCCGAACTCGCAATCGTGGGACGAAGCCCAGCGCGAAGCCGGTTTTACCAAACCGTGCGACTATTCATCGGATACATGTTTAAGATGATTTTATATATGTACTTTCTTTAGGGTGAACAATGATATAGAAATCTATTGTGGGGTACTTTACTAAGGAGGCCCCGAGCAGTTGCCCCGGTTGCCTTACCCTAAACCCGTTCCTGATCGTAGTAAACTATAGAATGGTACGTCGGCTATAAAGTCTGGTCCAAGATTAGTTAAAGGAGACGCCACAGTTCAGCGCAATATTCCAATAAACAGCGAAGCATGTGTGCCATTAAAATGTCTAAGTATTTAATATTATGTACTTTCTTTAGGGTGAACAATGATATAGAAATCTATTGTGGGGTACTTTACTAAGGAGGCCCCGAGCAGTTGCCCCGGTTGCCTTACCCTAAACCCGTTCCTGATCGTAGTAAACTATAGAATGGTACGTCGGCTATAAAGTCTGGTCCAAGATTAGTTGAAGGAGACGCCACAGTTCAGTGCAATATTCGAATAAACAGCGAAGCATGTGTGCCATTAAAATGCCTAAGTATTTCGTTATCTATACAGTATTTAGTATGCCCCTGTGCTCTATCCAAAGATAAAACAAGATACGCCCTAAAATTTATACATATTTGAAAAATACTGCACGTAATATATTATACAGATGACTCAGAAGCGCATATTGTTATATCAATAGCTCTAACAATCAAATGAGGAAAATAAAATGTAATTCAATGTGAGAATGCAATGTGCAATGGTGTCTTTTGTACTAAGAACATTCAAAAAGGTTAAATATGAATAGACAGGCCTAGATCTACAGGTGATTTAAAACTTTAATTTTTATAATATTGTGATAAAAATGATACTGAATATGCAGTTTAATATGATTGGGAAAAGTTTGTCAATTTAGATGTTAGTTACAAAATGTGATAGGTGCATGGGTGTGGAAAAGTTTGTCAATTTAGATGTTAGTTACAAAATGTGATAGGTGCATGGGTGTGGAAAAGTTTGTCAATTTAGATGTTAGTGGAAAAGTTTGTCAATTTAGATGTTAGTTACAAAATGTGAAAGGTGCATGGGTGTCCTATGTGCACTGTTACTTTGATGTACAGACCAATATTAATCGTACCTTATTATTTATTTCATCAACATGCCAGACCTGCATAAAATTAATTAATTACTAGTAAGAATAACGGTTTCACTAAAACAATGTTTTTTTTTAATGTTCATAGTAAAGAACGCCAATAACTACCAAACCTTTAAATCAATTCTTTGAAAATTCAGAATCTCCATAAATTTACTATCAATAACGTGTAGATGTCGAATACTTTTTTAACTGAGTTTGTATTGGAGCTGCTTTTCTATGTAATAGGCTGTATATCTCAGGATGTTTTGATTTCCACTATAGGCGATGGGCGTTGCTAAGAGTTCGGGCACGGAAAACTTGAAAGACATTACATTAGGTATAATCATTTTTTCTGGAGTGGGAAAACGAGGCAGTTGTCCCCCTTTAAAAAAATTTTTGCCACGCCATTGTTTTCCTCTAATGAAATTCCGTTATTTTTATAGCGCAGCTTTCACCCGTCTCCTATGAAGCTAAACTAAAAGGTAGAAATTACTTACCGTATGATTGGCCGGCAAAGGCTTGTTACACAGCTCAATCAGTTTCTCAGCGAGTTGCGTGAAATCGTTGAGCAGTTTTTGCATCCTCGGCTCTTTTAGCCTTTGGTCGGCGAGCACGTCGTTACAGCGCTTTATGCGCTGAGGGTAGCTTGACTTGATCACCGACATCATCATCCATAAGGTGTGTTGTGGGTACGCCAGGATTAGCTTCACTATTATAGCTTTTAGCTGGAGGTATACCTGAAAATGAAAATAAATTTTTGACTGTTTCATTTTGCATTTTGACTTCACATTTGTAGTTTTTGACTTTATTTTACATAGTTTATCCTTTTTTCTATTTGCATTTATTTTTTCATTTTAATATTGTGAGGCATTTGATTTATGTCGTTTTTGACTCAATAAATAAATTTGAATTTATAGTACGTACAGCAAGGATTCTTTGTCTGGGACTTTGACTATGGACCTTTTCCGTTCTAGTACAATCTAAAAGTCTCTGAATCGAGAGTATAAACACGTAACTTTTAGGTGAGCGTGCTACCTAGACCGCATCTTTGTATGTGATCAGGGAGGATGTGGTCAAACGGAAAACCATCCCATTTAAAAAAGACTTACCTATTTTAAGCTATCTTGAAAAAAATAAACAAGAAGTTCGGTGAAAACACTTTAAAATATAATATTGAATTACAAATAAAATATTACACAATTCATAATATTACAAATATATTGGAGATCCATAGGGGAGGCCTATGTCCAGCAGTGGACGTCTTATGGCTGATGGATGGAAGGATACTAGAATACTATAACATATTTACCTCTCTCACTGGATGACAAATTCGTGACACAATCTGTGAAAATGCGGTCAAGTACAGATACAACGGCAGTCTCTCCGAATACGTCTTTATGATCTCCGTCATTTGGGCCAACACGGAATGAGAACTTGTGTCTTGCGATGTAACCTCGAAGTCTAGCCTGAAATAAATAATAAACAAATAAATATTAGTGGACATCTTTCACACGGTCTCTGACCCCATACCAAAGAAAATATAATAATAACGAGTAACGGGGAACCAGTGGCCGTTCTATACGTAGGTATAGAACGGCCACTCGTTACCCCCCACCCGTTTGAGTCTTCCTCACTTCCACCCCGCGTCCACGGACAGAACTTGCATTCTGCGCGCGGGCTGCACAGGCCAGTGGATTTTCTAATAAAAACTACCTAGACTGTGACAATAGGGAAGACTTGTACTGTGTGTGTGAATATCAATGATAACGTAACAAAACAAGAAATTTTAATGTTTTCCTAAGGATACTAAATAATAGAAACTTATCTTACATTATTTGGTTACTTCCTCTTGATATTTTCTTTCAAATGAAGTAGATCGGTTACTTTTGGTTAAAATGCTTCCAAATTAACTAATTGTTATACTTTTTAAGCACTAGATTTTTTTCATTTTTGCAAATTGAGTACGTAACTGTCTCACTCACGCGGCATGTCGTCACGTTGTGGTGATCGCTGACAGCCATATAGACGTTCCGCACACAAATGCCCGTGTAGCGACCGTTCGTATGTGTATTGTCTGTGAGTAAGTACTATGTAGTGTGCGTAAGACATCAGATTTTGTATGAAAAATCGCGGAGTGTCCGGGCTGTGCCCATACTAAGCATAGCTTGTGATATGGCTGCCAGGGACTGATTTACTACATATACAATTTTTTTTAAATACATATTTATATAGATAACCACTAATAACATCCAGACACAGAGCAAACACATTTATCACATAAATGCTTGCCCTAAATTGATTAATCGGACATGTAACAATGGTGTTGTTGTGTTATTAATAAAGTTTTTTTATTTCTTATACTTACCATATAGACAACATCCCGGGCATACTCTGGTAAAGGTACTTGTGTCCGAACTGCAGAGCTTTCCCGTAGCTGTTCAGAGCGTGGATCCGCCGCGTCCAGATCACGTTTGGTGTTGCCGGGTGGCCGGGATAATCGGGACTGGTCACTTTCTCATAGTATGCGCCGAGGCAAACCTGCGGTAATGTCTTAGTGTTAAACTTGAACTATACTCCGCGCCACACAAGTTGATGGATGTGAAGTTAGCCACTAGCTGCGCAATAGCCAATCAACGAGCGGCTTCAACGTCACGTCTCGTCAGGATTGGCTATTGCGCAGCTAGTGGCTAACTTCACATCCAACAACTTATGTGGCGCGGAGTATACTACTACTGTATAGGTCGAATCACACAACTTGGCGGCTGTGATGCTGATAGCTAACCCAATCCTCGCGCGGTTGTTAAGTGAAATTCAGTCAGAATTGGGTTATCCGCAGCTTGTAGCTAGCATCACAGTCGACAAGTTGTGTGGTTCCATCTATGCCAGCCTTTTTTTAATAGTCCACTGCAGGACGTAAGCCTACTCATAAAGGGTGATTGCGCCTTATCCACCACGCTGGCCTATTGCAGGTTAGATACACATATACGCCATCGAATTCCTTCTAAGGACTATTTCTTTAATTATGCCTAACAATAAAAATTGTCTTTTATAACCGGCTTCAAAAAAGATGTTCTCGATTCGGCTGTATGTTTCTTTTGTATGCAGGTATGTTATGTAATTACTCCGTCAATTATTTACCTACGAAGATTTTGATGTTTTTTTTTGGTATATCATACTCCAAAAGTCCAATTTAAATTCAATTGAAATTGGCTGTCGTTTTTGAAAAGTCAACAATAATGTATAAATTACTACATCGATTTTGGCAAGCTATTCGAATTTTGTACCTAATCAAACTGTTTGTAATTGCTTTTTTTGACAAAAGTCAAAAAAAGCAATTTAAAGCTTTTTTCCTTGCAAAGTAATTGTAAAGATTTAATAAAGAAAGATTTAGTAAATCAGTTTGCCAAAAAGACAAGGAGAGTGTTTATTTATTTTGAGTTGTTGTATTTTTTTTAAATGTGACAGACAGATAATTATGATGAACAAATATTTCTTTCATTTTACGCAAACATTTTTCTTCTTTTGTAAGAAATCCTTACCCTTCATAAGGGGCCCAAACATTTTTTTTTATACGGGGCCCCACAAAGGTACGCTACGCCACTGGTTGATCCCCATACTTCTTTGAAATAAAGACATTTTATATCACTTAAATAACTTACCAAACTCTTTTCCCATTGATTGCAAACTTCCACAGACTCTTTGTAATAGTTAATGTTGACGTCTACATCCACATTAGTAGTCTCGTCATTGTACTTTGCGATCAATAATTTAGCTTTTGCACATATTTTCCTGTAAATATTAAATAAGGAATCTTTATAAATGTGAATTAAAACGAAAAGACGATAACAATATATTGGTATAAATGCTTGAAAATTTTACTTAATAACTCTAAATATGTTTATAATATAACTAGCAGACCCCAGCAGCGCCATCTGCCGGGCTGATTTGTGAATCTAAACTAAACCATCCAGATCGCCACCCAAACGATTGCTAAAAAATTCATTCATTTCGGGCCAGCCGCTTAGTTTAGGAGCAGTTCAGTGACATGCACTCGTACAGATAGCGCGCGAGTTGAATGCAGTCGGGGTCTGAGGTAAAGAGCGGGAGCATCTCCCCCCGCTATCCGCACGCCCACCTCACGCGCCTGGGCGGGTTGGGCGTGCGGATAGCGGGGGGAGACATTCGCATTCCTAAGCTCTGCATTCAACTCGCGCGCCTACTGTACATTAAAATTATATTTATAAAGTTTTTTAGACATCATGTATAATGTCTCAAAATTTAGTTACTTAAACAGGGTGACTGGTAAATAATTGGCATCCTTTTAGGGGCTTATTCTGTACATCAAAACTAACAACATTTGTTCTGCGACTTTTGTCAGAACTCAAAAAAAAATCAGCTGTTCCATACATTTTGTCGCGGGTGAACGATATTTTTCTATGGAACAACAAAACTTTTTTTTTGAGTTTTTACAAAAGTCGCAGAACAAAAGTTGTTAACTTTGATGTACAGAATAAGCCCCTAAAAGGATGCTAATTATTTACCAGTCACCCGGAATAGACGATTATACATATAATTAATTAAGATAGAGTCTAACTTACTGATATTAGCACTAATTGTATTGTTTTTTTTTCTGTCTTGGAGTGAAACAATAAAGAAATATTATGTTACTTTCTCTAAGGCTATGTGGCTTATGTTCAACATTGGATTGCTAAAGGCTAATAAGTGATAAGGCATAGGCCAAATCATACTTCTTCGCGAAAAACCTAATCCTAAAAAGCTCATTTAAAAGCTGCGCGAGCAGTTTGTAGCTAATATCACAACCGCCAAAAAATTTGATTCGGCTCGATATTTTATTATGGAAAACAATGTAGTTGTCACACATTTTAATGTTTTATATAGTCGTACTATGTAATGACTACTAAAAATATACGTGAGTACAATCCCGGTATATAAAACATTAAAATCGACTCGATATCTTACTCTTGCTCGTTGCTGAGGTTTTCCAAACTGGGGTATACGTCATCAAGTCCCCTACGTTTACGTTGCTAAGGTTTTCCCAACTGGGGTATACGTCATCAAGTCATCTACGTTTACGTTGCTAAGGTTTTCCAAACTGGGGTATACGTCATCAAGTCCCCTACGTTTACGTTGCTAAGGTTTTCCCAACTGGGGTATACGTCATCAAGTCCTCTACGTTTACGTTGCTAAGGTTTTCCAAACTGGGGTAAACGTCATCAAGTCATTCGTGCTGCCCGCGCGCCCAGTACATCTTAGACTTCTCTATGAATAACTCTTCAGGCTGATAGTCTTTATAAGATAGTCTATTTTATCCTCTAGGAAGTTGTTCTATGTTCAACAGTTGACTAATAAAGACTGATACGACATAAGTCCAATCAAACTAAAGACTGAATCGGTTAAAAACCCACGCTCTAAATATACCCTATAAATTAACTGCGCAACGACTCGCCTGGTGTTCACAGACGGCATTAAGTTCGATTAGTACTATTCTAAAGACTGATTCAGCACGATATCTACCATAAAGTGAAACGCTCTCTCTCTCGAGTCTGTCTTTCCATTAAAGTACAAAATATAGGTTCAAAATATAAATTCGAAGACAATTTCAAGTTAATTTATGTATCTTCTAGGTTAGCGTGCTAAACCTTAGACCACATATTTACTTAACATCAGGCAGTGTGTTATCAAACGCAAACCTATTTGAAACAAAAATATACAAAATCTTACTTTTGCTCATTGCTAAGGTTTTCCAAACTGGGGTATACGTCATCAAGTCCCCTGCGTAGCGTCGTGAACGCTTGCTCGTGCTGCCCGCGCGCCCAGTACATCTTGGATTTCTCTATGAATAGCTCTTCAGGCTGGTAGTCTTCGGCGTTTAGAATGTACATGTACGACTGAAATAACGAAAAATATTAATTTATGTAACGAGCTGCGTTCCATTATAGGTGTATTGATGTATTGAGATGGGCCAGAATCGTCACACAAGAGAACAGGCGAACCCAGGGAGGTCCTAAAAAACGCTGGCGTGACAATCTTGACACTTTCCGGGAAGGTTGGCGGGATTTGGCTACAGAACACGACAAATGGAAGGAAGTGGAGGAGACCTTTGCCCAGAAGTTGGACAGCATAAGATAAGAAAAAAAACGAGCTGACCCGGTGAACTTCGTACCTCTAAAGTCTTTAAATTACACAACAGATTTGAGCTATAATTATGTTCACATTTCTAAACATGATTGATATTTTTTATGTAAGTTTCGATATTTTAATAGTTATTCTACTATTCTTGGAGGAGACAAATCCAAAAAAACAAAGATCATAAACGTCGGTGCAGCCATTCTCGAGTTGTAAATTGTGTAACTAACCCGATTTTGTTTAATGTATACAGGGTAACTGTTATAACTGGTACACAAAGGTGAAAGGAGGTAATTCAGACCAACATTACGAGTATGAAAAGCTTTTTCTATGTCTACCCGGAATTCGAGAAAAAAAAACAGCTGTTTCATTCATTTAGTCGATGCCGAGTAACAATTTAAATGGAACAGCAGATTTTTTTTCTAGGTAAAATTTGTTCAAAATGATGGTCTGAATCACCCCAATTCGGCTTAGTACAGGACAAGCAGATAACCCTGTAGAAGCAGGAAGCAATGTAGTTTACAGAATGTATATTTAGACGACAGAGAATATTCTACATCTACGATGCCATTGTACTCATGATTACCACCAACTTATACTATGGGATAAACATTGAAATCGCGAAAACTGTACAGATTTTTTTAACTCGTTTTCGGGTCCCTTTAAAAAAGTTAGTCATATTGAAATTGTTATAAATTGGTTACGTCGTTTTTATAAATATTAGAATAAAAAAACCGCAATGTCCAATAAAAACATTATGTACATTGCTGTTATTGATTCCAATAGACTCTAGTCAGTCAGTAGCTACTAAGGTACCTACGAGTATTGATAGCGCGCGAGTTGAATGCAGTCGGGGTCTGAGGTAAAGAGCGGGAGCATCTCCCCCCGCTATCCGCACGCCCCACCTCACGCGCCTGGGCGGGTTGGGCGTGCGGATAGCGGGGGGAGACATTCGCATTCCTAAGCTCTGCATTCAACTCGCGCGCTAACAGTACATACCTGTTGGAATATTCCTGCTTTTCTAGCTTGCTTGGCGCTTTGCAACCACAAGTCACCGATACAAGATTTTAATTTACTCGCCGTTGCAGGGTGTGTGGGTTCCAAAAGTTCCTAAAACCATACATTTATTTATTGTTACTGGGGGTAAAATTATAAACAGTTTACGGCTAACCACACAATTGTAAAAATAAGAGATTTATGGAGACCTTCAAATTTTATTTTTTTATATCATTGAAAGGACAACAGAGTAGTCAGCAGACAGGGACAATCCGTCGTCGACTGCCACAGTAAGAATAGACTAGAGTCGTAAGGCCAACAGATTTTTTTTTAAAAGTCCACTGCTGAACTTTGATTAGGCCACACTCACCACGCTAGCTCTATGTTGGTGGGTTCACATACAACCGAATCTCTTCTGCGGTCGTAAGCAGGTCGCCTCACGATCTTTTCCTTTACCGAAAAGCCAGAGGTGTAAAATTCCGTCATAAGTTCGAAGCACTCATTGGTACTGAACCGGGATTTGAAACAACAACAAACCACACGATTGTAAGGTGGGTGTAACCACTAGATCACCACAGTTTAAGTACACATTTGGTTATAATAAATTATACTCAATCCGGTGTACCTGTGTTTGGTGCAGCAGTATCCTGCGCACGCGCAGCAGAGGCTCGATAGTCCTGACGTCTGATTGGACAACAGAGAGCCGTCGCCGCCATTCGTCGAGCAACTGGTCCACTATCTCAGATCCTTGTTTATCGCCGTCGTGGACACTTTTGAGCCTGTACAGGAATTCGAGTTTTATTCTGTTTTTAGGGTTCTTTATCCAAAGGGTAAAAAACGGGACCCTAATACAAAGACTCCGCTGTCCGTTCATCTGTCTGTCTGTCACGAGGCTGTATCTCATGAACCGTAATAGTCTATCCTAATAATCTGTCTAGACAGAAGAGAACGTTGAAATTTTCACAGATGACGTACTCGTATTTCTGTTGCCGCTGTAACACCAAATACTAAGAACAGAAAAAAATATTAAGGTGGCCCTCATATAAAAATCCTGAAGTTTTAGCCGTTTTTCCGCTCGATATTAATAACGGTGACAGATAAATACTTGAAATATTCACGGAATATTTAGTTAAATATTCACTTCAAAAATAAATTATCATCGTTACCAACAGCCGTAGGACGTCCACTGCTTGACATAAGCCTCCCCTATGGATAAAAATAAAATTAATAATTGAATTAAAATTATGCTTGAAATATTCACAGACTATTACTTCAAAAATAAATAATTAAAATAAAATGTATAAGGCCCCTTATTTATTTTACGGCCATACGTTACGGAACCCTTCGTGCGCGAGTCCTACTCGCACTTGGCCAATTTGCTGTATTACTCTAAGCCTAGTTGGAAATCAATCCAAGTTAAGTTTTTCTAGCTGGTGTATTATATTTATCATTGTATCAATACTCTTTATACCAATTTTTACTACGGGACCAACTCAGAATTTGCGAAAAAACAGTTAATTCATAGAAAATGTCCATCGACATTATTTAAATGAAAAATTGACAAAACAGATCGACCCTGTGGTAATCGTTGCAGGTATTGATGTACCTACTCAGTTCGCTGTAGTGATGTAATTTACTTATGAGTAAGGTGTATATTGATGAAAACGTCCTACTAATATTATAAACGCGAAAGTTTGTAAGGATGGATGGATGGTTGTTACTCTTTCACGCACAAACGTTTGAAACGATTTGGATGAAATTGGATATGTAGGTAGCTTAGACCTTGGATTAACACAGGCTACTTTTTATCTCGGGTTAACGCGGGCATAGATTAATTACAGTAAACGCGGGTAACATCGCGGGGCGCAGCTAGTTTTATTTATAGTTCTTCCATCCATCCATCCATCAGCCATATGACGTCCACTGCTGGACATAGGCCTCCCCTATGAATCTCCAATAAGACCGGTTGGTAGCGGCGTGCATCCAGCGTGATCCTGCGGTCTTAATGAGGTCATCCGTCCACCTTGTGGGTGGACGTCCTACGCTGCGCTTGCCGGTACGTAGTCTCCACTCGAGAACTTTTCAACCAACCTACTTTTTTTGTTTTTTTCGATGTTTATAGTTCTTACCGTGTCAAAACTTCTTCGACATGTCCTGCCTCGCTTATAATATGCAATCCTAACACGCTTTGATATCCACTGCGTAACGCGCTCTCTCCCTTACTCTCGCGGTCCATTTGAGACAGCAATCTGTTGGTAGCGTCGTTACAGGACAGTATAAAGTTGTCGTGATGTTGACTACGATACGCCAGGAGAATGCGACCCATAAGCAAGCCCCAGTTTTCTTTTGATTGTGGCTGAAAAAAAAACAAACGCTGCTAAGATTTTTTTTAAAACGAAGATTGAAAAAAAAATGATTGAAATATTGCATAATATTTTAAAAATTAACCATGATATTATGAAGGCGCCATCGCAAATTTAATAGCAACGGAAAAAGTGTTCTCTCTGTCGAATGCCTCAAGTGAAACAGAAACAGTCTAATTAGCTATTATAATTACGATGGTGCCTTCGTAATTGGGCCTATTGTCTAGGCAAGCTTATAGTTAAAAAGTAAAAGTAACTTCTGATAGGGAACTCTGAAAAACCGGGGAAGTGCGAGTAGGACTCGCGCAAGAAGGATTCCGTAAGGTATGAAAGAAAGCCCACCTTAATTCCGTGAATATTTAATGCGGCTAACTGTTGCAGTTATTTATATCGAGCACAAAAATCATGTATGTTGCATGGAAGCCCCCCTTAAATTTAATTTTATTTTAATCGAATTATTTATTTTTAAAGTAAATATACAACTAAATATTCTGTGAATATTTCAAGTGTCTACCTCATATATATAAAAATTAAAAAAAAAAACATTTTATTGCTTGGTAGGTATATTCATAGAAAGATTCAGCCATGGCCACCAAACTAGGTATGGCACCTGTTTTTTGGTGGATAGCCTTCTCTTAGATGTTTATACAATATTCAAAACAAAATGATCAGTTAGATGAAAATTAGAGTAGGTATTAGAATATTTACATTACATGTTCATATTCATTTGCTAATAAAATTAAAAATTAATTATCGAGCAAAAAACTTCATAAAAATTAAGTTTGTTGTATATAATAAGTGACGGTTGCCTTTTACGCGGAAGAAATCGAAGCCCCAGCTTGAACAAAACAACCTTACCACAGGTTTTCGAACCAGTTCCTCTAACTGGTCCCAACGTCCAAGCCTCCACAGCGGCTCGGCGGTCATTTCCGACATGTTGTCATCTGTCTCGTGTTCACTCAGCAAACGGTACGCTGTGAACGGCTGGTCCAGGCCTAGGTAGCAGTCTATCATGCCCTGTGGACACAACCAGTTAAAATAAGTTTCGAGTTTTTTTTTTTTAAATGATAGTCTTACTTATACCGTAAAATGATCATAAAAAAACTATCCCGTTCAACCAACCCGTTTCAAAGAATATTTAGAAAAAATAACAGCATTTATAGTAACTAATCTCTAATTTGTAACGTCGTCAGCTATGGATATTGGCTGTCACGTTCTTGATAAGAATAAGAATAAGAATAAGAATGATTTATTGGCCTTATAACAGTCGTTACACTGGGCAAGTCATTTTACATTTAAAATCATTTATGCCAACAATTAATTAAAATATCATAATTATAATCTGAAACACATAAAACTAAAAATTAATGTTAAATATAGAATAAATTTACACAATCGTTATAAAATAAGGAAACATTTAAAAACATTTAAAAACTAAACATATTTTTTATAAATGATAACAATTTTGAAGGAAAAGTTAATGAGCAGAACATATTAGTAAAGAATGTCAAAATTACGAATATTATTATAATAATTTGATTAAATGTCATTTGTATCATCATAGGTACTATTAATGCGAGAATGAACATTCAGTCAGGTGCAGTGTCATAAATTCTTTTAACGAGTAAAAAGGATTAGATTCGAAGAATAGTTTTATTGTTCTTTTGAATTCGTTTATATGTAGGTTGGTAATATTTTGTGGTAGCTTGTTAAACATACAAATTTTATTGTATAAGCCCTGTTTTTGCACCTTGGTCAATCTGTTAAAGGGCCTGCGCAATTCCTCATACTTTCTACATTTGCGTGCCTTCTTATTTTCATTTTTCGGTAATTGAGATTTTTCGTCGAAAATTTCTAATAAACAATTGTAGATATATAGGGATACAGCAGTCATTATTTTTAGGTTTTTAAAATGTTGTCGAACCGATGTGCGTTTTTTTAGGCCTAGCATAATTCTCAGTGCTCTCTTTTGTGCTCTCAATACCTTGATCATGTCTATTCCGTTGCCCCAGACAGTAATCGCATACCTTATCCTCGATTGAATATGTGCAAAATATATGGCTAGAATTGCTTCTTTGTCTAGCAGCGGTTTTAACTTCAACAGCGCGTAGTTTGCACTTGCCAATCTTCTGCATAATTTTCCGATGTGGGCTGAATGATTAATAGTGCTATCTATTGTGTAACCAAGAAAAACATTTTCTTTTACACCAGCTTCGTTGTGTTTTTCCGAGATTGGTAATGCATTACAGTAGTTTTGTCTGTATTGAGGGTAATACCATTTGCACTGAACCATTCCTTAAGAGTATGAATGGCTTTTTCAATTTTAACTTCTAGTCTATCTCTATTTTTATCCTTGATTCCCACATGCGTGTCGTCTGCAAATAAACTAATGTAACTCCAGTCCGGCATGATATTTACAAGGTCATTGATGTAAATCAGGAAAAGAACTGGCCCTAATATGGAGCCTTGAGGCACTCCTATATCCATTAGAGTGGTCGCTGAATTAACTTCATTTACTGACACTATTTGAGGTCTTTTATCCAGATATGAATTCATCATGCTAAGCTCCGGTCCTGCGAACCCGTAATGTTGTAGTTTTAAGCATAGGACGTCGTGTCTTAAACAATCGAAAGCTTTTGACAAATCGCAATATATGCTTGCGCATTTTTGCGATCTGTCCAATGCTTCCAGAATATAATAGAATACTTTCCTTATTGCCATCTCAGTCGATCTTCCTGAACGGAAACCAAACTGAGACGCAGTGAAAAGATTATTTTCTTCGAAATGAGCAATGATCCTTTTCTTAATAACTGTTTCGAGTATCTTTGAAATAGTCGGTAATATGCAAACGGGGCGATAGTTACCGAGTTCTGTATTGTCACCTTTTTTGTACAAAGGGATTACTCTGCCGGGCTTTAAACAGTCTGGGAACACTCCTTTTTTTAAGCAATAATTAACAGTTATATATAATAGTTCCAATATATTTCCATTGCCTAATATTATTTTTTTCAATGTCTTGGAATTCATGTCATATACATCTGGCGTTGTCTTTTGTTTCATGTTTCTTACAATCGTCACTAATTCCTCAATGTCTACTGGATTAAATTGAATTGTTTTAGTCACCTTATTTCCTACGTTTAAGTAATGTTTACATTTTTCAATGTCAATTTGAGTATTTAATGTTAATTTATGCGCGATATTTTTGAAAAACATGTTAAATGAATCTGCTATGTCCTTACATTCTGTCAGATGTTTCCCGTCTTCAGATTTTATTGTTCGGATTCTTTTTTTACTCGTCTGCTTTTTATTATACCTAACTTGCTCATTTATTATTTTCCATGTTTCTCTTATTTTGTTTCCTGATGCTTTAATTCTATGACTATATTGGACTTTTTTGGCTGCGATAAATACGTTCCTTAGAATTTTTTTATACTTGCGTATTTTTAAAACTAGCTCTTCGTTGGGATTCACTTCTTGTAACATTTCCATACTTTTTAAATTGTTTTTAGATGCTTCAATACCCTTTGTGGTCCATTTTATAGTTTTACTAGCTGCGCCCCGCGGTGTTACCCGCGTTAGCCCGAAATAAAAAGTAGTCTATGTGTTAATCCAAAATCTAAACTACCTTCGTACCGAATTTCATCCAAATTAGTTCATTCGTTTGTGCGTGAAAGAGTAACAAATATCCATACATACTCACACGTTTATAATATTAGTAGGATTGAGAGGAATTAGAGCGAGACTGTGTAAACACTCTACACGGTGGCGATTAGCATTGTCTCCAGCACCTGATCAACAGATTATCTTTAAACATAATAATTACAATTCTGCTGTACGTGTGTATATCACTGAACTCCTCCTAAACGGCTGGACCAATTTGAATGAATTGTTTCGTATGCGTTTGGGTGCGCCCTGGAAAGTTTAGATTCACAAATAAGCCCGGCAGATGGCGCTGCAGTGGGTCCGCTAGTATATTACAGTAATTCTTGAAAAAAGATCACGTTTTTGCAATTGGATGCTATGATGTGACGCCTGGTTGCCTCGAATATGAATTACATAAGCAGTTTCATTAGGAGCAAAGAAAATTAGAAGTTTATATTTTATACCAACTATCTATTAATTTAGGTTGCTGGGTTGCTGGTGAAGGCTTTATATTTTAATCATAGACATAATGATAATAATGAGTCTTTTTGATATTGAGCACACATTTTTATTTTACTCCATTGTGACACAAAAAATCAACAACAACTCAAATATGACCTCAGGGTCTCTTCAGGTCTGAGTGACTCCCAGTTTAGTCCTCAAAACACTCCGTGCGTAAACCCAATTTTGAAATACTCGTACACAATAGCCCTCTTAAGCCTTGGTTGCGCGGTAGTGCCGTGGTAAGGAGATCTGCTTCCATCTTCTCTGTGCACTCTGCCTATAAGGCTACTACTCTTTGTTTCTTGGCTTCGTAACTTATCCATCCACCACCATATTTGAAAATATATCCCGTGTAGGATCGTCTATCCATGGTGCAAGCTGCCCAATAAGCGCCTGCCATGCCATACTACTTCATGCCACTTTTTTATATTTTAGTCCAACCTTCTTGGTTCCTTTAAATAACGGATGACCCGTTTCGCGGCTTGCCAATGCTTGTTTCCGTAGCAAGTATTAAATTGGCTTAGATACCTTATGGCAAACGTAATATCTGGCCTTGTTGTAATTGCTAGATACATCAACGATCCGATCAAGCTGTGGTTCCACAAGTGTTGGTTTGTTAAGACAGCTTTCGCGTGAATACGCCAGGAATCATACTTAATTTTCTCGCTTAAGCGATTCTACTCGTACATGACCATGACTCTTTGATTTTTCCCACGATTTACGCACTTTTTTACGAATATTAAATCTAGAGTTTTATGGATATCTCGAATAATGAGTCTTTTTAATAATGAGTACACATTTTTAGTTTACAAAGAAAATACAAAACTATCTACTCCATTTTGACATACAAAATCAACAACTCAAATATCTCTATAGCAACCAAAACTCTATGGCAACATATAAGTATATAGACTTGAAATAATTACAAAATATGACACATAGGACTCAATATGGCCGCCATTACATACTTACAAACAAAAAATAGGTACAAAATTCAAATAATTTGCTCAAATCGATAATATGTGAACCATTTTTTCATAATGATGATCTTTCAAAAATAAATGATGAACTGAATGGAACCACAAACCACAACATCATTTAGGTATGTAATTCGTTTATTCTTGATTTTTACAAACCTGCTAAACTTATTTCGATTTATCATTATTTAAAATATTTGTTTATTTTATAATCTCAAATGAGACTAACTCTGAAGTAGCTATGATCTAGCAAACAAAAAAATAATCAACAAAATCGGTTCATACTTAATTGACCGAATAATCGCGTTACTTACATACAAAAAAACATACTTACCGCTGAATTGAGAACCTTCTTTTTTCAAGTCGGTTATAAATATTGCTATGCACTCATGCATAATGACAATGTGATTCCCGCACTTTCGGTAAATTTGCGCTCGCACTCACTATTAACCCAATTATTTTCGCAGCACGCAGTATGTATTAAGTACCAAAGAAATATGGGAACATATTTTAACTAAAGTGTAGGCAGCAAAATGTCAAATAACTTATATAAATAACCTGTGGCCGCCTTCTCTATTTTCTCAAGTCATTGATACAATCGGATTGAGTTTTCAAACATGTGTCAAAATAAAAAGTAATTTAAATCAAAGTTATTACTAAGTTGCCAAGGAGTATTGATGTCACCTTGGAAGCAAATCACCCCCAAATTAACTTTCTAATCCTTTTTAACCCCAATAAGGGATGAATTTCAATAAACTACGAAACACGTCTTCCGTCAATTCAATTACAGAATGTTTATGCCAATTTTCAAGTCGATTGAACCATGGGATCACGATGTTCCATAGAAACTTTGACCCCGTTTTTTACCCTCTTAGGGTTAGAATTTCGAAAAATCCTTTCTTATCGGATGCCTACGTCATACAAAGAACCCACCCTCCAAATTTGAGGTTCCTCCGACCAGCGGTTTGGGCTCTGCGTTGATCCGTCAGTAAGTCATTCAGGACAAAGCATTTTATATATATAGATTACGGTTAACTCGTTTTGTTCTTGGAAAAGCTACATCGTAACAAAATTTGATTGCATACTGCAAAATTTTCATTCTTTCATTGGGGTCTTCACATGCTACTATTTGATCTTTTAACTTAACAAAATCTCTATTAAATAAAAAATTAAAATAATTGTAATTATTAGGTGACATATTTCTACAATAGTAAAAGTTATTTTTGTGCTTGTCTCTGTAATTTACATTATCATCTATTTGCAACTTAATAACTTTATGGTCCGATAGCTTACGATCTAAAACATAGCCTTTGCAGTTGTCAAAATTTACGATAAAATTGTCAATACATGTGGCGCTTGTCTTTTCTATTCGAGTGGGTTCATTTAATAAAAATTTACAGTTATAATTACGCAATATTGTTAATACACGTTTAATTTTTCTATCTGGTTTTAAGACATTCAGATTAAAATCGCCTGCAATTACAAAACGTTTTCCTTCTTTACATAACTTTTGTAACAACTTATCAAGTATTTCAAAAAAGAGGTCTATGTCTTTATTTGGTCTATACGCAGCAATTACAACTAATTTGGTTCGTCTTAACTCTATGGCTGCTATTTCGAAATTCATTTCAAATGCAAGTTTATTAATGTCTTTTCTAACTTTAAAATCTAAATTATCTCTAACGAAAACGGCAGTACCACCGTGCAAGAAAAAGGACCTGTTAAAATATGTTGCTAGTTCGAAGTTAGGGATAATCATTGTTTCAACTCGCTCTTCATCAGCCCAGGTTTCTGATAGACATAATATATCGCAATTGATGTCATTAATTAAATCCTCAATAGCTAAATATTTATTACTAATGCTTTGCACGTTTGCGTGTAGAATTATCTGTTCGTTATTGATCGAGATTCTGTCTGAAAATTTGCCGCTTCTTTGGACGTGACATCTCTGATTTCTTCCTGGCACCTAATAAATCGAAGTGTTGATGTAGCTTGAAATGTTTTTGATGTTACTGATTTTACTATTGTATTCCTTATGAGTTCCTTAGTTCTACTTTGGTTGTACAGCATGCCATATTTATCTCTAACATTCAGCTCTACGTACTTGATGTTTTCGCTTGTATGAGCTAAGTGTGATATTTCCTTATTGATGTTGTAAATTTGGATGTTATTTTTATTATCATATTGCATGCCACATATTATAATATTAAAACTTCTATCCTTTTTACTTACAATTTGTCTTAATAATTTTATATAACTTTGTTTGTTTTTCGTTATATTCAATGAATCTTCATATCTATGTATAATAATTACAGCTGTGTCATTTTTTGTTAGTTCTTGTGTCTTTATTTCAAATCCTTCTAAAATTTTATCACTCGAGGCTCCTGGCTTACATATTGCATTTATTTTCGCTAAACGAGGCTCCTGGCTTATTGATATTGCATTTATTTTCACTAAACGCGAGCGCTGCTATTAGTCAGATTATTTTGAACAATAGCATCGTTGTAGTGCTGTGTTTAGCTAATATTTTGGATGTGAAGGATTTTTTCAGAATTTTCAACAACTATTTTACACGTCCAAAAAAAATGCTCCTTTCTAAGCATTTTGCATTTTATTTATAGTTCGAGATCCCACCGCAAGAACATCCCGCTCATAGCGTACACGGTTCAAACCATTTTTTATGTAATTATATGAATAGGAGAATATATTTAAATAGGGTTGCCTATGGTTGATGTTACTTACCGACCAACTTTTACCAACCCGGAAATCGCGAATAAGGATCAGCTGTTCGTACAAAAATTCATATACTTTCAACAAAGAACCTAATTTATATACAACAGATTTTTCTTTTCTGAGCCCAATCGCTTTTCAAAAGTTATTCGTTATTTGTCAATGGACTTTTTAAGGTTGGTAGTTACGATACCTGTAAACTATGCCGATCCAGCTGGCTTTCCTGAGCGAGTCGTTCGTAGCACAGAGCTGCGTCTTGCAGCCTGCCCGTCACTACTTGCGCCAAAATCAGCTCTTGCAACGAAGGCTCGGATCTCTTCATTGATAGTATACCTGAAAGAATTATTTATAATACACGTATGTATGTACATATATTGTATAGCCTATGCAATCCACGAAGACGCGCCCCACCACTCCTCCCAACCGTCCATAGCACACGTGTGCAAGCCTCCGTCAACGTTCGAGTGCTATCGGCACACACTAATTACCTATGAATGTGTAGTAGTGCATACCGATAACACCCAAACACCGACGAAAGCCTGCACACACACACTATAAACGGTTAGGAGTAGAGGGGCGCGTCTTCGTGGATTGCACTATCTATATATCAAATGATGCTGAGATGAAGCTGAGATGTCGTAAATGAAAATCAGTTCAATCAGTAATGTTACCGCATTTTGAATCGAAATGCAATAGGCTCAAAACCTTCGAGTTAATAGTAATATAGTCAAATATCTAGTCACAATCGCGTAAAAAAACTGTCCGAGCCAAAACTCTACGCAAGCTACGTAGTAAGCAGGCTTTTTAGGGTTCCGTACCCAAAGGGAAAAACGGGACCCTATTACTAAGACTTCGATGTCCGTCTGTCCGTATGTCTGTCACCGGGCTGTATCTCATGAACCATGATAGCTGAAATTTTCACAGATGATGTATTTCGGTTGCCGCTATAACAACAAATACTAAAAACAAAAGAAAATAAATATTTAAGGGGCCCCTTACAACGCATACAACAAACCTGAATTTTTAGACGTTTTTCGCTCTATATTAATAATGGTACCAGGTAGATGCTTGTAATTTCCACAGAATATTTAGTTTTATATTCCCTTCAATAATATATAATAAAATTAAAATAAAATAAATATTTAAGGGGGGCTCCCATCCAGTACGGAACCCTCCGTGCGCAAGTCCGACTCGTACTTGGCCGATTATTTAATTAGTCGTAAGGCGATTGCAAGCAGACTATTGTTAGTGTTATAAGTGCTCGATTACAAGTACTAATTAAGTGACATGACGTCGAGATTCGAGAAATAGGGTCATTGTGAATTATTTAATATGAATATCTAAGTCGGTATGTATGGTCATATGGCTCGGATATTTCTTTACTACTTCCACTTAGGAACTGTGGTTCTGTAGATATTTGCTCAAAGCTCAAAACGGAAAACATCTACCAACTCAATGAATAACTATCGGCATGAAAACAGAGCATAAAGAAATCAAGAACGCTTTCACATTACGCGACTATGTTGCTCGATTTGCTAAAAATTGTCGTTACATCCTGAAACACTTTCCGCCTTGCTACAAAAGATTTAAACACGCTTTTAACATTGTTTAGCCGTGCAATTTGTACTGTTAAACATTGTCTAAACCGTGCGTAAAACTTTTGTTGTAAGACGGTTTGATTTCAAAGAAAATGCTATTTAACCTAACATCAAGAGACCCCTCGGCTGGCCCAAAAAAAGATGGCGAGACGAGCTTGATTCCCACTGCAGTGGATGGAACTCCAAAGCTCTCGACAGAGAATAATTAATTTTGCAAACAATAGCATGACCAACTTCACCCGTATACAGAATTCGCGAATATTTCGCACGGTTAGATGTAGAATTTTTCACATTATTTTTGATATATCGAAAATGGCTCAGCCGATTTCGATAAAGTTTAAATAGGACCAATTTCGAAGTATACTCTTTCCAAGATTTTTTTTATTGAAATCGGACTACTATGAAAAAAGCTATGCGTAGTTATACATAAAAATATATATATATGTATATACGCGTTGAATTGAGTACCTCCTCCGGTTCGTCGGTCAAAAATGGAAAGAAAAAAGGGAGGCATTTGCCCTGCAGTGAGACGATAACGGCCATTTTGCTTGAATGAGTTTATTGAATTCTTACCAGCCACGGCGTCGGGTTCGTTCAATAACGCATATATTTCAGCTAAGAAAGGCAGCTGCTCTTGCATTCTTTCCTGTAAAGTAAAATGCAAGTATCATAGGTTTGACAAGAACTGAAAACTGAAAACAAAACATCCAGTATTTTAAAGAGTATCATTTGTATGCGTTTCTAGAACTGGTGTACTAAACTTAGCCCAAAGAAGGTGATGCAGACTATTATAATGAACAACTTTGAGTGTATGCAACAGCAGATTTTTTTTACTCGAATATTGGGTTGGCCCCATAGTAAATTGTTCTTAATCACCCTCCAAAGCCGTGGTGGTCTAGAGGTAGTGACACCTGCCTTACGATCGTGAGGTCGTGGGTTCAAATCCCGGTCCCGTACCAATGAGTTCTTTGGAATTTATGTACGGAATTTCACACCACTGGCTTTTCGATGAAGGAAAACATCGTGAGGCAACCTGCATACGTCCTTAGAAGAAATTCGAGGGTGTGTGTGAATCCACCAACCCGCACTGGGCCAGCGTGGTGGATATGGCCCAACCATCCTTCGTGGGTAGGCCTACGTCCTGCAGTGGACTATTAAAAATTCATACTCATAGACATTTTAAACTGAAAATGTTATTTGTTATTGTTATTTTTATGATACTGGTACAATTTTATTTTTGATTCATATTCTATTATGGTAAAAAATAAATATATTGTTTGTGTACCTAGTACTTTGATCTTGTAAAATCTAAAGGGTGCTTACTTAGTTGTATTAAAAATGTAATAAGGTAGAATTTTGAAATATATTTACCAGACGATTCCAAGTGCCTGTATTGTGTCTACGGAATAAAGAAATTTTGACTTAACTTGACTTGACTTGATTAAAAAGGCTGATACTGATACAGATACAGAATCTGTATATCTGCTTAGTGCAGGGTAAACAGATAACACTGTATAATACTCGTACCTTATTATCGATCATATACAATTCTAAGTATTGCAGCGCCCTCTCCAGTTCTCCGCAAGCAAAGTTACCGCGAGCTATAGTCAGCTTGTCGAATTTGTCCAGGAATGCAGCTATTGCTCTGAAAAACAGTCATCAATTTTATTATAACTTTACGTGTTTTATTAAATAATCGGCCAAGTACGAGTCGAACTCGCGCACGAAGGGTTCCGTACTGTATGATAGGAGCCCCCTTTCACTATTTATTTTATTTTAATTTAATAATTAATTATTGAAGTAAACAAGATATTCTGTGAATATTTCAAGCATCTACCTGTCACCGTGTGAAATCGAACGAAAAACGGCGAAAAATCAGGTTTGTTGTATGGGAGCACCCTTAAATATTTCTTTTCTGTTTTAAGTATTTGTTGTTATAGCGGCAACAGGAATACATCATCTGTGAAAATTTCAACGTTCTAGCTATCACCGTTCATGAGATACAGCCTGGTGACAAACAGACAGACGGACAGCCGGAGTCTTAGTAATAATAGGGTCCCGTTTTTATCCTTTGGATGCGGAACCCTAAAAAGAAAGCTATCGCATGTTATCCTTGTTGATCGACTGAAAAACAGTTTATACATAGACAAGACTTTAAGTCTTTTTGAACGAAGCGAATCGAAGGTCTTTGCTTCAAGTCGACGATTTTGCTTACGTCTGTACGGATGTTAATTTATGTCCACAGGTCGCATTTTCTCGAATCTTGACGAATCTTGGTACACAGATTTTATAGAGGTATATCAATGGATTTTTTTTTCGCCGGCGATTTTTGATTGGATTTAATTTTACTTGTTGTTTTTCCTTCAAAAAGGGGATAACTTGCTATCGCGCTATGTATGGACAGATAATATTTGGCACGATTGTTTAATATCAAATATTAACAAGATTTGCGAGTATTAACCAAATTGGTCAAGAGATTCCTTGTATGGTCAAATAATATTTAATAATATTACGTATAGAACGGCCACTCGATACCCCCCACCCGCTTGAGTCTGCCACACTTCCACCCCACGTCCACGGACAGAACTTGATCTCTGCGCGCGGGCTGCACAGGCCGGTGGATTTTCTAATAAAAACTACCTAGACTGTGACAATAGGGAAGACTTGTACTATGTATGGTTGCATATGAATGATACATTATTTGGTATGGTTGAATATGAATCATACATTATTTGGTAACTTCCTCTTGATATTTTCTTTCAAATGAAGTAGATCAGTAACTTTTTGTTAAAATGCTTCCAAATTAAGTAATTGTTATACTTTTTTAAGCACTAGATTTATATAAATTTTTGCAAATTGAGTACGCAACTGTATCACTCACGCGACATGTCGTCACGTTGTGGTGTTCGCTGACAGTCATAGACGTTCCGCACACAAATGCACGTATAGCGACCGTGCGTATGTGTGTTGTCTGTGAGTAAGTACTGTGTAGTGTGCGTAAGACAGCAGATTTTGTATGAAAAATAGCAGTGTCCGGGCTGTGGTATGGTATAGGCTAAGATTCAGTTAAATAGATGTGGCGCGAGGTCTATTGTTCGGAGGACTACTAGTATTATTATACCCAGTGTCAAATTGGAAGACTTATGATTTTTTTACACAGAATAGGTTTGCGTTTGACCACATCCTGCCTGATGTTAAACAGAAATGTGGTCTATGGGTGTAACACGCTTATACTAAGCGCCACACAAATAGACGGATGGGAAGTTATGCGCAGAGCGCTGCGCAAAAGCCGAAATATAGGTATGCGCGGGAGCCAGAGAAACGAGACGCCGGGGCACACCCGCCCGCCAACCTCATGCCTCCCGCGCACTCCCTAGGCATTGTGCACACATGCGCAATAATTAGCGAATCACGGCGAAGTATCATCTGCGGCTAACTTCTCATCCGCCGATTTTAGTGGCGCTTAGTATACCTAGACGATACCTATTTACTCGGAATTACATGGCACCTATGTTGTACCTTGGTGAAAAGACAGACAGAAAAGCTCAGGAAAAGCTTACTGCATTCTGGCTGTTCGTATAAATAATGTACTAAAACTTACTTGTAATTTTCATTTTCTAGCGGTTTCTGTTTCGAATTACACCACTCTAAAATCCATCTGTTCAGGAAGTCCAGTAGCGTGTATATTGTCTTACTGCATTTGGTCTGAAAACAGCAATGGATTACATTCATATACTCACTTCATAACTATAGATATAATATCAGTGCATTATAGACAGATCCAATGTTATCATGGATGTGAGAAACAAGAGAATTCACCGTTAAGTTGAACCTCTGATGCCAAGATGCTTCTAACAATTATTTTTCGACAAAAATAGGATAACCGAACCGTGTACATTATTCATAAACTTCGCATGTTATAGGTGCAGAATGTAATATTTATTTAATAGTTCTAAGAACGAATGCCCAATTCTTAAAAAAATTTTTTATATAAGCATACATTTTAACGTACATTTTTTACCCCTAATACAGGGTGACCGGTAGTTAACGGCAACAACCCCTTTAGTACATAAATAAGAATAACGTTTACTATGAGACCAACCAAAGCCAAATTTGCTAAAAAGTTAACTGTACCATGACTGGTTTAGATACTTGAAATTACATGTTTCTTACTTGATTTCCTTCTTCAGCCTGCACCGAATTAATACTCGGCGTCATTCTAATATGGCGGAGCATTTTGTATTTCGATTTCTCTGTGGCTACAGTTGCCGTTTTGAAGTTCTCTAAACCTAAAAACAAAAAATGATATTTTTTATCTTTAAATATAAAAATTTCGTGTCACGTTGTTTGTCCGCGATGAACTCCTCAACTACTGAACCGATTTTAACCAAATTTTGTACACTGTGTGCAGTTTGATCCAACTTGAGAGATAGGATAGTTTATATCTCAATTTATTACAAATAAGTTACATGTCAATAAAATTATTACTATTATTGTATACAACAAAAAACGTACACGAATTACAAGAAATAAATTAAAGTCAATAAGATAAATATGTTGAACTTAATAATAACAAAATTGTTACGTGTCGTAACGAAAGCCGACTTTTTCTATGTCCTACGATGCGGTCCGACCTGCTGAGCCATCCCGCACCCAAATGTCCCCATCAGACTGGCTGCGTTACCTATCTCAATTAATTATCGCATTTTTACTGATGAAATATTAATATTATTATGCCAAAACAACGTTTGGCGGGGCAGCTAGTAGTAGATAATAATGAGTCACAAGAAACTCAGGAAGCCAGCGAGTATGCTTGGTTATCCAGAGATGGTGTATACTAGGCCGAACGGAGGTGATTCAGACCATAGTTATGAACCACTTTTATTCTGGGGCTAACCCGGAATTCGATAAAAAAACAGCTGTTTTATACATTTTGTAGATTTCGAGTTGTAATTTTTGAATGGGACAGCTGTTTTTTTTCTTAAATTTTGAGTTGGTCCCATAGTAAAAGTTGTTGATTATGGAGGTCCCTTTCGGCTTAGTACAGGGTAAACAGATAACCCTGTATACTGAAGGTCGGCCTTCGACATGGCAGCGTGTAGCAGCACCTAAGGCAGGAACAGACAGACAGACAGACAAAACTCTTTATTCATAACCACAAACAATAATTAAACAATATGTACACACTAAGGACTAAACATGGTTATAAATTGGCGGCCTTATCACCCATGGCGATTTCTTCCAGGCAACCATGCACGAATATTAACTAACGAGAACAAGAAATATGGCCTAAACTAGAGACAATATTACCATATAAAACACCTGGTTGTTAAAAAAATACTACTTAGATCTAAACTGATAAACTAAAAATAATAAACTAAACATAATTATTTAAATATTAACTACATATTAATATACCTACATTTATACGTTATAATACAATACATATATCTACATATACTTACATACGTTATAAAATAGTAGCTAAGTACAGAAACAGTTTATTAACCTAAACCACAAGTGTACAAGGGTCTCCTCTTGTATATACTGTGGGTTGGTCTTCGACATGACATCGTGCGAAAAGACAACCGTCCGTCATGGCGTTACGATGAACTAACAATAAAATTTTAATGAGCAGCCAAGGTACCAACTATACTTGGTAGACGCGAGTGCTAATGAAAACTGAATTGGTGTCTACCAAGTATCAAACACTTTTAGTTGTACTAGCAATGACAGAGAAGTGTTGTCAAGGTAACAAAATTAGTAAAATGGCACACGTGCGACCTCACCTTAGACGCTTCTCTTTTTGCACAAACTCTAACAGCACGTAAGGCAGAAACAGGAAAATAGTAAGAGCTCGCGAATACTCTGCGACTCTATTAGGTAATTAACATTAGAAATATACCTATAACAGCCAATATCTCCTCTTGTATATACTGAGGGTTGGTCTTAGACATGACAGCGTGTAGCAGCACGTAAGGCAGGAACAGGAAGAGAGTTCTGACGTCACGCCGCATGCTCGGGTGGACGGTGCGTAGGAGCTCGCGAATACTTTCTGCCTCTATTAGAGGGATTAGTTGCCCGGCCCAGCTGGAAAAGCCATAGGTAATTATTATCCAATAAAATCGGCCAAGTGCGAGTCCGACTCGCGCACGAAGGGTTCCGTACCATATGGGAGCCCCATTCCTCTTACTGTTATTAATAGCGAGCAAAACACTCTTAAAAATCACGTTAGTTGTAGGGGAGCCCCCCTTAAATATTTATTTTATACGGTTTTTATTGTTATTTATAATTTTTATATTGTATTTCTTGTTATAGCGGCAACAGAAATACATCATCTGTCAAAATTTCAGCTGCCTAGCTACCACGGTTTATGAGATACAGCCCGGTGACAGACAGACAGACGGACATCGAAGTCTTAGTAATAGGGTCCCGTTTTTACCCTTTGGGTACGGAACCCTAAAAACCATGAATTGGATATGTGTATATGGTTCATTATTAGTAAATAATAGTCCCTATACAATTTGATTTCGATATACATATAGTATTGTATTTAGTAATAATATTTAGACTTTTATAACATATTTGCTCGTTAAGTGGCTGTAATTACACCAATTTCAATACCGTAATGTATTTAATTACGCACTTGTGCGTTATTGTAATGTAAAACACACGAGTGAACAATACTTATTAAAATCTTAGCAAAGAGTTTTTATGTCAGAAAAGTGGTCAATATTTTATGAATAAAATTAACTTTGGGAGAAAAAATATAATAAATAAACAATTAATTCTTTAATTTAATTAATTTTGACATTAAATTACAACCATTTATCTGTAACAAAAACACAAAAATATTAATTTACTTTATTAGTAATACTGGCTGTTTTTGTACCTTTGCCTAAAAAAACGTTGATGCGCGCGCATCGCTAGTTTGTGGACAAGTAAAGATTTATTTGTTTAAGAAAGTCAGAGTTTTATTAATTTCCTCGCAAATATGTTATAAAACGTCGTATGACATACGTGCGCTATGAAAATTACAGCCTTATAGCCTAATAAGGATTATAAGGAAGCAGAGAGATAGCAATATCGCCTTGGCTGTAATTTTTAACTTACCGCACTTATATCATAATGTACTATTTAGCTACAATTTAAATTCGGCATAACAAAGGTTCATGGTAAATTTGAGATATACGTAGATTTGAATAGGTATACTATAAGTAAATTGAAATAATTTGTCGTAAATATAGGGAGAAGACGCTGGTTCCCGTAGCATTCTGGCTAATTCGGGAACCAGAGGTTCATGTACCTTATTTTATGTCAATAAAACTTTTGATTGATTGATGATAATTATTATGTATTTTTGATAGGGATATATATCTACTCTAGATACTGAAGCAAAACTATTTGTAATAACTGTTTTTTGGATCAACAGTTGATCAACAGATCAACGATGATCAACTGTTTTGTCATATGTCATAATGTTTTTTCCTCTTGTTTACGCTCGCTCGAAATGTACAGTTACTTTGAAAGATTAGTATTTAATAGCTAATTAACTAAGATAATCCTATTTATATTAAGTATAAGTAACAGAACATAGTTTTATTCACAAACTGTCGAATAATAAATTAAAAATCAAGATTAATTTTTCATACAAATGAAATTGTAATTTCTTTTGAACATATGTTTAAATAAAGTGATTTAATCCTAATACTTGGTATTTCTCTAAAAGACGGACATATTCTAAGACATCATTATACTAATTATTATTATTTTTTCGTGAATTTGGGGTGGGTCACATTACTAGATATGTGACACAAAAACTTCATCGAGTCACGACGATGTCATGAGTAACTGTTTTAAAACCCATTGTAAAATTAGGTCATAATGATGAATACATTTATTTAAAAAAAGCTCTAAAGCTTTACAAGATCAGAGTGAAAAGGTATCTTCTAGGTCTGCGTGCTTCATCTTCGACCATAACGTCGCTTACCATCAAGCGAGTTGGTGGTCAAGCGCGGACTAATTCGCAATAAACAAAAATGATATCGTAGGCCGTCGTCTACAAAAACATATTGCAGAAAGATAAAGTTTGTATAAATATTAAAATATCATCTTACTTGTGTGCCCATTCCAAAAACGTCGTGGCATATGTCGATCCGAACAACGGATGCGCTTTCTTCGGCTGTGACGGATACGCCAATGTATACCTGTAAAATATTAGACATGTATGTATCGGTCGAATCACACAACTCGGCGGCTGTGATGTTTTTTTTTTTAATCTTTATTATTTGTAAAGGGGTTTAGTCACGCAGTGACTATGTCACCCCCGTAATAACATACCGATCAGATGTTGCGACTTAATTATAGCACTCGCTTATACAGCTTTAACAGCATTTTTGCTTCCTCAGATGTTGGGGAAGCTAAAATGCTGTTGCACAAGCCTACATTGAGCTTATCAATAGAGTACATTACATCCTGTCTCTGTGCCTCGTTCCGGACACATTCCATCAACACATGCTGCACATCTTCTACTACTTCACACTCACCACAGTTGGGAGAATCTGATATTCCCATTAGATGTTTGAACTTATTCGATGGAATATGTCCGGTGCGAAGTCTCATCATCAGTACGGCTGTGATGTTAGCTACAAGTTACGGATAGCCCAATCCTCGCGCAGAGTCGCTCATCATAATGAACATAACGCCGTCGGTGGGTTTTCACACCATTGTTTGCTGTTGAATGTCTAAATCTAAAACTAAGATTTATATTAATTTACTTTACAAAATCTACTCTTCTTGCTAATAAAACTGTGAAAAAAAATCTCCACTGGAATTATATAAGCCTCAGAAAATTTGAATTTTGATTCAAATTTATAGGAAACTTTGGATGCAAAAAAAAACACAGTTGAACTAAAGTGAGTCATCTTATACTGGGTTATTTCTAATCAATTAGCATCCTTTAAGGGGCTTCTTCTGTACATCAGAACTAACAACTTTTGTTTTGCGACTTTTGTCAAAACTCAAAAAAAAAATTAGCTGTTCCATACATTTTGTCGCGGGTGAACGATATTTTTCTATGGAACAACAAAAAATTTTTTTGAGTTTTGACAAAAGTCGCAGAACAAAAGTTGTTAGTTTTGATGTACAGAAGAAGCCCCTGAAAGGATGCTAATTGATTATAAATAACCCTGTATAAAAATAGCGGCCTAGTTTACTAGGCCGCTATTTTTATATTCATTTTATAGTCATTATTCTATACGTTAATTCAAATAACTATTATTTAAACAAATCCATTCAACAGTTTTTTTCATAACTTACTGGGGAGAACAACTTATGCGCATTTATTACGCAGCCGTGTTAGGTAATAACTATAGTTATATTAAAACAAATAAAAACAAAATTACATTGCAATGGGTGAATTTGATTCGACCTACGAGTATAACATACAAGCAAAAATAAGATAAGAGACGAATTGAGAACCTCGTCCTTTTCGGAAGTCGGTTGAAAGCACATTCCTCCTTCGTGTGTACACACACAGACAAAATTTTATGAATAACTATCGTGTTCATAGGTATCAGGTAGCAGCTTCGCTTTACCATTCAAAAGATAAGACCGAGACGAAACACGCATATGATAGGGTTCCGTATACGATAATGACGATAAAACATGATTGTTTTCTTTAGCTGTTAGCAAGTAAAAAAAAATCTGCCAAGTACGAGTAGGACTCGCGCATTAAGGGTTCCGTACTGTATGGGAGTCCCCCTTAAATATTTATTTTATTTTAATTTGATTATTTATTATTAAAGTAGGCATGCAGCTAAATATTTTGTGAATATTTCAAGCATCTACCTATTACCATTATTGATATCGAGCGAAAAACGGCAAAAAAAATAGATTTTTTGTATGGGAGCCCCCCTTAAATATTATTTTTATTCTACTTTTGAAATACATCATCTGTGAAAATTTCAGCTTTCTAGCTATAGCGGTTCATGAGATACAGCCTGGAGACAGACAGACAGACGGACAGCGGAGTCTTAGTAATAGGGTCCCGTTTTACCCTTTGGGTACGGAACCCTAAAAACTATCTCCATCCAAGCTATAGTGTAAATATCGATCAAAATTTTTATAAAAATTTATGATGTAAAACCACAGAAATAAAATTTTGTATACTTTAAAACTTATAAGAAAGGGGACACACATTTTGCAACGGACGGACATGTATACATACAGCAAGCGGGCAGATGGACAGACGAACAGACATAATCCGTCTGTTTAATCACAACACGATCAATAAGATCAAGCACATCGATCTTACAAGGGTTCATTGTTTCACTACGGTGCCCTAAAAAGTTAGTTATACTAGAACTAACAGCATTGTATATGTTATCGCAGCTGTTAGAACAACTCGGATAAATTAAAACTAACTATAAATCTAATGGTTCCAACGGAAGCTACCACCATTTGCCAAGGCAATGTAACCTACACCTAAACTACCTACATTATTTTTGCTTACGACTGCTTACTTCGACGATAAAAAGAGACCAAGGAGCGTAACTTAGCGTCGGAATTTATCTGCAGAACAATAATATAAAAATATTACACTACTAGTGCACGGTTGATTGGCTCAATAAATCAATATATAGTATGTTTAATAAAACTAAGCTTCCATAAATAACAGACCGCAAACGGCCAGAAAAAAAGCATTTTTAAAACTGAAAACGACACTACGTTAAGTTGGAAGAATGCATCGATAATGATGCCAAAAAAATAAAAAATAATACAGACGTCTAAATAAAAAACGTGTTAATGTCATGTGTCGAATTGTTTTCGCAGTTGCCGGTAAATAACCTAAAGTTCGATAAGTTATTGTATTAAAATTATCTCATTAAATAAAAACTACAGAAAGTAAGCACTGCTATCATGTCAGAGTCAAAACTGAAATGTGCAAGTACCCGCAAACGACGTAAACCACGTGACGCTGAGAAAACTTTGCAATGCGATATGTGTTTTTACCAATGTTCTAGAACGGATAGTCTCAAAGCACATGTCCTACAGAGACACTTCGGCCACCGCAAAAAGAAAAACCATGAGTGCGACATGTGCGACGGTACCTTCGAAAGTGCATATTCTTTGAATATACATAAAAGAAAGCATACCGGTATACGACCTTATGAATGCAACGTATGTCATGCCAAGTTTGCTTCGTCAACTAATATGAACTCACACATGGAACGGCACAATGGAGTGAAGCAATATGAATGCGATGATTGTGGTTTTAAAACTGCCACGAAGAGTGACATAGCCTCACATTTGAAAAGAGTTCATTTGCCGAAATTATACGCATTTTCGTGCGATATTTGCGATTATAAAAGTCCAGTGGCAGACAGATTAAAACGTCATTTACGAACACATTCTAAAGAGAAAACACTTGAATGTAACATTTGTAACGCGAAATTTTCTTTAGCGGAAAATTTACGCGCTCATTTAATAATACACACAGGAGAAAAACCATACAAATGTGAAATGTGCGATTACAAAGCAGCAGCACCGAGTAACTTGTGTCGTCACGTAAAAAGACACCATACAAATAATAAACCTCATAAATGCAATATGTGCGAATCTGCGTTCGTATATCCGAGTGAGCTGAAAGCCCATTTAATATCACACACTAAAGAAAAGAAACAGGAATGCTCGTACTGTGATTATAAATGTTCTTTTAAAGGCGCCCTGAACCAACATGAGCGTATACACACAGGCATAAAGCCTTTTAAGTGTACAATGTGTGATTTCGAGTCTTCTCAAGGACCTTATTTAAAACTCCACATTAAACTCAAACACACTGAAAGTTTTGAACTATTCGAATGCAAATTATGCAATTATTCAAGCAAAATCAAGGGTAAGTTAAATATGCATATGAAAACTCATGCAGAAAAAAAATTCAAATGTGAAATGTGTGATTTTAAAAGTGTAGCGATGCGCAGTATGAAAAATCACATCATAACACATACAGATCTGAAGCCGATCGAATGCGACCTATGCGACTTTAGGACTCGAACCAAATTGTGTCTAACCGAGCATATGAGAACACACACAGGTATGTTCAATAGTCTTTGATAAATAATAATATTTAATAGGTTTAATTTTGTAATAATTATTTTGTTATTTTATATGGTTTTGGCGTACTTTTAGTTTCCCTTTGCTAGATACCTACATGGCGCGACAGCGCAGGAACCAATGACTCGTCGCCGCTGTCGTCATTTATCATCGTCATAATTATAGCCGTAGAACATCCACTTTTAGTCCTAGGCTCGCCTAAGAAGGGTGATTAGGTCATATCCACCACGCTGGCCTAGTGCGAGTTGATGAATTCACATACGATATCGAATTCCTTGTACGAATGTACGCAGGTTGACTCAAGATGATTTTCCTTCACCGAAGAGCCGATGTGAAAGTGGTGTGACTTCTCAATTCATTGGTACAGGACCGGGATTAAAACCCACGACCTCACGATCGTAAAGCGGGTGTTGATACCACTAAAACCAGAACAGCTTCTATGGTTACCAAGGTAATTAGGTACTTTATTTTTCCAGGGGACATGCCGTTTGAGTGCAACTTATGCGAGTATAAAGGTAGAAGTAAAAAATCACTTAAACTACATAACAACAGGTACCACTTAGGGAAAACTATACGGTACAAGTGTAAATGGTGCAATATGACATTGGCGAGTAGCTTAATAAGACATATAAAAAGAAAGCACCCACATATGCTCAATGTTTACAAGGTGAGTTAAAATACGAATGTCAGACAATACTAGACTACAAATAATATTAAGTGTATAAATAATGATCCACTGACTAACATAACCCAACAAAAAAGACATTTAAGTTTGAAACGGTTTTAGGTATTTTCGACCCCAACAATTTATATCCTTTCATAAAACTTTTCTTTCATGACGTCAGGAACGTTTCATATGAGTATCCTAATTATGAGTATTTTGATACTTTAACCGACTTCAAAAAAGGAGCTTCTCAATTCGTCTGTATGTTTTTTAGGGTTCCGTACCCAAAGGGAAAAACGGGACCCTATTACTAAGACTTCGATGTCCGTCTGTCTGTCTGTCCGTCTGTCACCGGGCTGTATCTCATGAACCATGATAGCTAGGCAGCTGAAATTTTCACAGATGATGTATTTCTGTTGCCGCTATAACAACAAATACTAAAAAGAGAATTAAATAAATATTTAAGGGGGGCTTCCATACAACAAACCTGAATTTTTAGACGTTTTTCGCTCTATATTAATAATAGTAACCGGTAGATGATTGAAATTTTCACAGAATACTTAGTTTTATATTCACTTCAATAATAAATACTTCAGAGGTGGTCCCAACAGATTTTTTTTTTGTGTTGTCGCAATCGGCAGAGTCGCTTTTGAAATATCAATAATGATGTGAAAATTAATACGTCGAAGATACATTGATCTGTGCGAACTATTCGAATTCGAAAGTGCGAATGAAATAATTTGATTGTTTTCAGGAAAGTCTAGCAAACGGAGTCAAACTGTTTGAACCCTGCTTAGTAATCAAGACTGAATGATTGATAAAGTAATCTAAAGGTAGGCTAAATAGAGAATAAGGTGATTGACAAACTAATCAAAAAAATGATATAACTGCAAAAATGTATGGAGCATTTGACTTTGTTCCGTATCTGAATATTAAGTTTATTTTGTTTTGTAAAATGATTTCGCTAATTTTTTTTTTAATAACGGTATACGCTTATGTTAGGAATATATTTTCCGATTGTATTATTAAGACATTGCTTCAAAAATATAGCGACCAAACAAATATCAAATTACATTTAAAATACATTTTCTACCCAGAAGCGTTTTTGGCAGCCCATCAGTTTTTAACCGACTTCAAAAATTGAGGTTCTCAATTCGTCTACGTATGTTTTTTTATATGTATGTTACGCAAGAATGGCGAGAAAGAGAGGCCTATACTTAGCAGTGGGTGGAGCATGCTGAATAGATACATAGATGTTACGCAATTACTCCGCCAACAGGCACGATGACTGGGCAAAAAAATCAATAATATCATTAGTCCGTGAGTTAAATTTTCAAAAAAATATTGATCACGTATTTTTTCTTATGTCAATCAAACAACAAAAGACAAAGATAAACCTTGTCAAAGTTTGGGAGTGGGGGTTTTGACGTCACCTTTCTTACAGAAGTCTACTATACATTTGTATGGCACTAATGACGTCACGCGGAACTTTGACGGTCTATTTCTTCATCAATTTTTGTTTAATTGACCAAAGAAAAAATACGTGTCTACTATTTTTAGTTATCATGCCTATTATGAAACTATTTTAACGATTTTTTTTTTTGTTTCGTATAGCATAGTTCAGAGGTGGTCCCAATTTAAATTTATCGAAATCGGGTGAGACGTTTTTGAGTGATCAACAATAATGTAATAATTACTGACTACGTCGATGACACATCGATCCGCGCGAACTATTTGAATTCTTTACACGGTTAAAGTCGGTTATGACATTTTGGGCGAAAAATAATTAGTTATTCATATTTTAAGCTTATTTTGAAGCATGCGCATTGCGCATACCTACGAAGCCAGGGTCTACGCTAAGCTGAAATATTTTCTTTAAGACAGTTTAAATTTTGTTAAAAATTCCAAATGGTTAAACAATATTGAAATATAGTTTGTAGTAGATTGATTTTGTTAAGTCTTTATAGAAATTAAAATATAAGACACAGTTTATAAATGTTGTTAAAAATTCCATATGATCATAAAAAACAATATTGAAATAGGTATACTATATAGAAATAGACACTGATTTTGTTAAAAGCATCTTAAGCTATTTAGATTATTATTATTTAAAAATATTGACATGAACCCACTAAAAGTAAATAAGATTGATTTTGCTAAGGAACTTTAAAGTAATTAAACTTTAAAACATAGTTTACACTTTGTTAATAATTCCATGTGATTATACAATATTTTAATATTTGTCTATAGGTACTAAATACTAGTAGTTTTGACTGATTTTGTTAAGAAATTAAAGTGTAAGACGGTTTTTGTTTCGTTGAGAATTCCAGTTAATTAAATAAAATTAAGATATAAACTACTTAAATTAGTAGCTAAGTTAAGAATGATTTTTCTGAAGTGCCTTTATTAAAAAATCTAGTAAAAAATGTAAGACGACTTTTTTTACCTAAATTTGATTATACGCCGAACCAAACTTATTGACGTTTGTGAACACGAGGTGTGTGGTTGGTTGCGTGGCAATATATTTAAATATTAGCGGCGCAAGAGCGGAAATGTACGTAAAGTAGGGACAAGATAATAGGTCACTTTTGACATTTCATGTATGCAAAGAAAAATATACCTTACACTAAAGGAATAAAACTCATGAAAACAATATTGACGACGACCGATAATTGTTCTCGAAGACGGCTTGGAGTTTTATTCCTTTAGTGTAAGGTATATTTTTCTTTGCATACATGAACTGTCAAATGTGGCCTATTAAAATGACTCCACTGTAGTTTGTAGCTAACTTCACAGCCGTCAAGAACTTTGATTCGGCAAATAGAAATGTTTACCTCGAACTCAGCAGCGGGTACATTATCTGATGCATATGTTCCGGGAAGCTGTCCCATACATCTTTCTTGCTGCCAGTAGGTGAAATTTCGTAAATTTTTAATATCTCTTGAATCGTTAGAGCATAGCAGTCCATGTTCTGCAAAAAGGAATTTTACTTTAACAAATATCCAAGATAGCATTCACGTTCGTTGTCGTTTCAGCCATAGGACGTCCACTGCTGGACATAGGCCTCCCTTCCCAAGTAACATAAGCTTCTATAACCAGGGCTTTTTATCACTAAACAGTAATATAGTAGACCTATAGTGGTAACCGTTATCACTGCTTGTACTATAAAGGTTTTCAACAGAGCGGTTTGGTTCTATAAGATAAAAGAGCATTTAAGTTCTATAAATTAGCTCTTAAAACGTCTACAGGACCATACAAAAGAATACTGAAATGAAATGAAATGAAATGAAATGAAATGAAATAATTTATTGTCATAATAGTACATTGAAAAGAATCAAGTAAATAAAATGAAATGCTCATCAATGTCCCTATTAATGGACTCGTCCAACAAAAATCTCACAACATAATTAAATAAACCAATTCCATAATTAAATAATAATGATTCAATCAATAAAAATTGAAATAAAAACCATGTTCCAAAACTAATCTAATGTCTCAGTCAGAAAGCGACAATATTCTGAATGTAGGTATGAAATATATTACGGTCTACCCACAAGTGTTCTACCGCACATAGAATAGTGGGTAATATGACTGTGTTGTACCTTGTACGGTCATACCTAAGCAATAATGTAAATTTTAAATTAATGACTTAAAGTGTTGCTCTATAATGGGTGTAAAATATGCGATTATAGTGCTATTTAATACTATAGATAACCTGAAGGACACTTTTATGTATCTATTTGGCACTAATAATGCGTCAAAGTTACTTTTATAGTACTTTTATAGTTTACTGTAGAAGTGTCAAAAACTCTATTACAAGACAAATTTGCACTGTAAAAGTACCTTGTACAACAATTTCGTAACGTTTTAGCGTTTTAAAAGCTCCCTAAATATGTCTATGGTGCTAGTTCTGTAAAAGCCATGAACATTTTTCTATAGTACTAAATAGTACCAAAAGGACTCCTGGCGCATCTTTTAAATAACTTATATTTTAAATTGTTCTATAAGTGAGTTTGTGTTACTGCTACACAACTAAAGCATACTATAAATGTACTAAAATCTACAATTAATGGACTAATTAGATCTATACTAGCTTTTCAGTATCTTTTATATGACAAGTACTTCATAACTGGACTTTATATTTAGATAACAAAACTAATAGCCCGGGAGGTAAGTGCAATAAATATAACTAGGTACCTTCTAAAAGCTGAATTTTCGGTGTGTTACGAGTATGATGGTGTACAAGAATACCCGAGAGTCAGTCAGCTAGAATACTTAGCGTTTGATGAGGATACCCGTTAGAATTATTAAAAAAAAAAAAGTATCTTGCAACTACTTCTAATAGCTGAAAATTGGTGTACGGGTAGAAAAATAATTTAAAAAAGTTGAATTACCAAAAATTACCTGAAACTTTTAAAGCCTGCTTGAATTGACATACCTTGTTACTTAAAATCTCTGTCAGTCGCAGCGCCGCTTTAAATAAAGCCTAACTGACAGGCTCAGTTACATGTTTTTTTTTAATTAATTCATACAGTTTTTCCCTCCAACCACTAAACGTCCCAGCTGACTGACTCCGTGGTATTTTAGTACACCACCTTGATAGCGAAATACCAAAAATTCAGCTTTTAGGAAGTAGTTGCATTTTTTCCGCTTACCTCCCGGGCTATAATTTGTGTTAGGTGAAAAAAATGGCTGACGTTTTTTGTCATGGTAGCTCATTAACAGCACGACTGGAGCCAATAAGCACTATAGCAGCCATAGTCGGAAGAAGTTCTTATTTTAATAATTAAAAATTAATTAAAACATGAAAATTATGAGGGCGCATTTTCAAATTTGAAATCAGTATAATGACTTTAGCGACACAATTATTTTCGCAAGTGTAAGTTACCGCAGATTTATAGTCATGCATGTATTGTAGTTATGTCCTTTTAATTACGTGATACGTTTATCAACAATGGCTGTAGTGACATAAAAACTCACAAATTGCAAGCAATTGTAATAAAAAAAGATCATTGGAATCGTTTTCGGTGCACAATAACACTTTAAATAGGTTTTTGGTTACTTTTATAGAGCAAATTTATGTCAAAAACGTTGCAAGTAGAGCTATTTTAGTACTAAAAAGCGTTTCTTATCACTTTTACATCTCAACTACAGAGCTGATTTATCACCGTGACAGCCTTTATGTAATGATTATAGAATAAATCAGTGATAATACTAGGGCCTATTCGGGGTTTTGTAAACGTTTACAAGACTATTATAGTGCTAATCATGAACACTAATTAGCACGCTCCAAAACGTTCTCAGGTCTTTTATAGTACCAGATTTTGTTACTTGGGTTATAAATCTTCAATAAAACCGGTTGAAAGCGGCTCGCATCCACCGTAATCCTGCAGTCTTGATGAGGTCATCCGTCCACCTTGTGGGTGGACGTCTTACGCCGCGCTTGCCGGTATGCGGTCTCTACTCGAGAACTTTTGGACCCCATTGGTCGTTGGCCCTCCGTGCTATGAGCCCTGCCCTTTCACCTTTCAATTTCCTGATCCGCTGGGCTACGTCGGTATTTTAGATTGGACTTTTAACATCCTTATAGTCCTTACATAGTATAAAATAAAGTCGCTATTTTCGTTTGTTTGTCTGTATGCTTAAATCTTTAAAACTACGCAACGGATTTTGATGTGGTTTTTTTTAATGGATAGAGTGATTCAAGAGGAAGGTTTATATGTATAAAAATTCCCGAAATTCCCACGGGAACGGGCACAACGCGGGTAAAACCGCGGGGCGCTGCTAGTATAAAATAAAGTCGCTATTTTTGTCTGTTTGTTTGTCTGTATGCTTAAATCTTTAAAACTACGCAACGGATTTTGATGCGGTTTTTTTTAATGGATAGAGTGATTCAAGAGGAAGGTTTATATGTATAATACACCTGTGCGAAGCCGGGGCGGGTCGTCTAGTTTATGTTATAAATGTAATGTAATGCTCGGTTCTCCTCCCTTACTGCTGTAATATTCAAGTCTGTAGCGTTACATTACAGACCAATGCTCCAGGTAAGGAAATATTTAATTGATATTTATATTAAGGTGTTTTTCTCGTGTTTTTATTAGAATTAAAGATAATATTACTGCTAGTACGTACCTAATCATGCCAACGCTTTATAAGCTAGATCAGGTTTTTTAAAAACCGACAATAATTTAAAAATTGCATACTACATCGTCTCGAACGCACTATTCGAATTTTGTAAATACAGCAGTACGGTACTTAAATTGTAATTACATTATTGAAGTCGGTTTTGACATTTTCGAAGAAAACTTATGTATAACTACCTAAATGCGAAATCGATAAAAACAATTAGTTACATAATATTATAACGAGTCAATGACCTTTGTGTATGGAACACCTGATTTTTAGGGTTCCGTACCCGAAGGGTAAAAACGGGACCCTAATTTACTAAGACTGCGCTGTCCATCCGTCTGTCTGTCTGTCACCAGGCTGTATCTCATGAACCGTGATAGCTAGACAGTTGAAATTTTCACAGATGGTGTATTTCTGTTGCCGCTATAACAACAAAAATTAAATGTATTTCCACTTCAATATTAATAATTATGCTTAGTTTGGGGTCAGAGACCGTGAGTAAGATGTCCCCTAATATTTATTTATTTACTTAAATTAAAATAAAATCAATATTTAAAAGGGGCTCCCAAAGTAAAGTAAAGTAAAAGTTTATTGCACAAACTGTGTAAAATGGTGGTAAAACAAAATTTATTAGTAACAACAGTCTATCCTAGCGGACATGCAATTTTTGGTAACTTAAATTATAAAGTTTACCTGCCAAAGCAAACAGTACGAAACCCTTCGTGCGCGAGTTCGACTCGCACTTGATCTTCCGTTATTTCACAATTAGTCCCATAGCAAAAGTTATTCATAATGATGAGCATATACACCTCTGAAAGTCCCTGCAGTCTGTGACACAACACCTAGTATATCAAAAAGGTGTACCTATAAAAAGTCATACCATTGTATCCTTTTCATATTGGAATGCTCTAGAAAGTTCGACTAAAGCTGTAGCTGCAAAACAGTGATCGCCAATGAAGAATGCGAACGGCGACCTATCCGTTTGGACATATTGCCTCGGCAAGTGACCAGCCTCTATCGCCCCTAGTTGGCCAAGACACGCGCCGCTGGCGGAACTCACTTTTATATCGGTGTCTTGGCATCCTAAAATGAGTACTATGTCTTAGATTTCAAAGATTACATTGAGGCAGTGGCGGATTTACTAATAGGCCGAGTAGGCTGGCACTTAGAGCGGCTGATATTAGGAGGCGGTAAATTTCGGACCATGTAATTTTATTACTGTCAATAATAAAAGACTCATTTTTATACCAAAATACAGAAAAAAAATTTGGGGCGTTGGGTCATAAATTCAACAGCCTACAGGCGGCAAATATAAAAATCCGCCACTGGATTTAGGTATTATTATTATTATTATTATTTCATTTCAGCCTGCGATGTCCCACTGCTGGGCAAAGGCCTCCCTTCCCTCCTTCCAGATTGAGGTAGCATAAGATAAACTCAGGATGATTTATATTAGACGGGAACGGGCCGGGCCGAACGTGGAACGTTCCATCCACGGCATGGTCCTATGTTGGACTTTATCCTGTATTGTGATATGCATTACAGTAGTCTCAGCAATACGACACGTCCAATAATACGGCACTTTTTACCCGCGCTTTTCTACACGGGCAGATATCTCAGAAGAATAACGCTGTTGTCATTTGAGGCAATTCTCAACCACAAAAGTGTATAGAAAATCTTTCAGTGAGTTGTCAAAACTGTCAAATATATATTGGACTTTGTCAAGAATTTGACTTTCCATGTCTTTCGAATTCGTGCCATATTAAAGGTATCTTTGTGACATACGCCCTTCGCTACTCCGCCTTTAAAAACTACAAACTTATCTCAATGCGTATTTACCGCTTTTCGCACATTTAAATCTACCTGCCGCACCTATTGCAATTAAAAACTTCCTATTACATTTTTCTACAACCCGGTGGCATCTCCTTTGCAAGGTTGCGATTTTCAGTATGCCGTGCCGGATTAATGAGACTACTGTATTTGCGTTTACTTTGAGAGGGTGTTTCAGAAGACTTTAAATCAAAATGAATGTACAAAATAACATAGTATATATGTATAGTAATGCTATCAGCATCATCATTTCAGTATGATAATGTGTTATGATCCCAATGGCTACAAATAAATAAAAGTCAAAAAACAAATACAACATTGAATAAGACGTACCAATTAGCAGGGCATCGATAAGCTCGACTACGACAGGGTCTATGTGCTTCCCGCCAAATATAGCTTTATGAATCTCGGTCCTGTTGCTTTTCAATAACTTATCCATATGGCGAAAAGCGTAAGACTTTATTCTGGGGATATCCTGCTCCAACTGTTTTAGATACCATTTGATCTTGTCCAGAAAGCCATCGGGCTGGGTTCTCTTTACATGCCTTTTGATGACCATCTTTATTTTTTCCGATACTTTTGTGTCTTCCAAAAAGAACAAGTCTGGTATGTGAGAGCTCAGCAAATTTTCATTGTTAAGGACCAGGTAATGGAAAATCTGGTTGATTTCTTGCGGCGCGTACTCATACTGTTGCATTAGAGACACCGCCAAGTTGGAAAGCAACGGACCTAGTGATACACTGTCGATGTTGTGAATGAACGCACTCCATGCTTCTGCCAGAATTTTCGGGAACTCTTTCGCCAGAGGTAAAGCTGACCTCAAAGTCGCTAATACTTTAAACCGTAGAGGTGTTAAGTACTTCACCCCCATCAACTGCAGAACGTCAGGAAAACTTTTTAACGCTTTGCGCTTTACTGATAGAGCGACTTTGGCATTGACTAGTTTATGATCGAAATATGCGAGCACTCCCAGAAATTTCGGGTTCAGAAAGTCCGCAATTTGTGTGGTGGTTATACTCGTATTACCACTCACAGTAGACACATCAGGGTCATGGCAAGCCAAGTATCTACACGCGTCCAAAACCTTCTCAGGGTTGCAGCAGTATTGCAACAGAAACTCCGTCAATATTACTCTAAAATGCTTCTTGATCAAATTCAGGATACTCGTTTTTGTTAGCTTCTCGATTATGTCGTAGCACTTCTTGGACACATCTTTAGACTCGTTTAGGTAAATATGGACGTATATGTGAGGAAATCTTTCTATCAAGAAATCTGATACAGAGCATTGGACCAACGACGCGATTTCTTCAATCATCAATGGAACTTCTTTGATTGTTGCTGTGTGTGGCATAAGGTAGGGTAGAAAATGGTGCACATCCTTAGAGATGAAATCTCTGTATCCCAAAAAGCCAAAAGCTCTAACTACCTTCAAAAGTGCAATAGCAAACTCCTTTCCGTTAAATAGACTGCATTCCACAAAAAGCTTGCAGTAATCATTCTTATATCGATGATATACTTGATTTGGTGTAAAGCCATGTTTTTCGCAAATATCTCTGAGAAAAACGACAGCTTTAGGTCCAAGTGAGCATTGAGGATGCATGATGAAATACACCAAAAGTTTTGTAGATGGTAGAATGACTTTCTGGTTACTGCATGAACCGAATTCTTTAATCAGATTCAGGGTGCTTGTTTGATGACCATGATCATTGTTTTCTAAACTTGCCTTTGTAGACTGAACCAGAAGGTTCACACAGTAGTTAAAAGCTTTCTCCCTTTGTGTGTAAGATTCCGAAATTTCTTCATAAGGCTAAAAGAAACAGGCAACAATAAGGTGTATACTTAGTATAAATGACATGAAAATAATTGTTTACAAAATTGTTTACATACATTGTTATCATTGAGGAAAGTTTTAAATACTTTCAACAGATGCTGGGTGTTTTCAATTTTTACTATTTCGCTTGAAACTCCATAGTCAAACACATAAAAGTGTTTGCATAGCGACTCTAATAAACTCCAGAATCCACTGTCATCTAAATCTGTGTAGTTTGTCCAGTTCAAAAACTTTGCCATCAAACTTTTGAACCCCATCACTGTTGCATGTTGGCTTGGTGTTACGAAATTACTTTCAGAGTAGATTTCTGTGTGATCATTCTTCATTTTTGATCGGAAATCTTCACTTTCTAATTCGTTTTGTACCCTGTGACATGTGGAGCAAACCATTGATATATTCAAGGCATCATTTCCATATATTAGATGTCCTATTTTGTCTTTTGAAGTATCCAATATAACTGTGTAGGTCCCGAAAGACATGCAAGAAACAGTCATCAAGACTTTTGTAAGGTCTTTTTGGATATCTGGGTTCTTAGTAAGGAATGCTGGCATTAGTAGGTCACCAATCAGTTTGCTGGCTGAGTAGATTTTGCTTGTGAGCAAAAGTGGGCACAGTGAAATAAGCTGAAATCATAATTATTCCATAAAAAAAATATTCACATGAAACAGAAAGCTCAAATCAAAACTTACTAATGAAACTCTATTTTTCTAGTCTAGTAAAAAACATGATGAACTAGGATCAACTAACAAAATAAATTAATTGGGATTCTAATTTGACAAAAAGCTGTAAGTTTGTATAGGCCTGGTGGCTAGCCCTGGTCTCAGAGTTTTTAGGACGCCTGAAGGCCTCTGACATGGCTATATGGTTAAAACAACCGACAGAGACCAACAAACCTACAAAAATGTGCAAATAGCAGTATTGTAGCTATTTATGATAAAATTAATTACGCTTTAGGTTTTGAGTTTAGAGTTTTAGCTTTTAGCAATATGAATACTTACTTCTTTATAATTCTCTGCTGATTTGGTCCTAATCAGAGACCCAATTAGCACAGAAATTATTCTAATCCAAGTATCATTTAACTTTGTAGTCAGTACCAGTTTCACCAGCATCAAATATTTAGCAATTTGTGCTTTTATCACCACACTATATCCCAAGTTCTGTTCAGTAAACTGTTGAGTATTCTGGAGACACAATATTTGTAAGATCATATTTGAATCTTCTTTGGATATTTTATTGTTTAATATTATTGTGCTTAGAGCTATTTCCATGACACAGGCAGCACAGTTTTCGTTTTGTAGAAGAATTGGTTTGTGATATTCGATTAACTTTATCAATGATGTCCAAATGCAGAAAATGTTATCTGAGTTAAGTACAGCAATTTCTTCATTTGCTTCCTTTTTTCTTTGTATGTACACTCTGACCAAGATATTCAAGACCGATAAATATCTTTTCAAATGGTTTTCAAGTAGAAGCCTTTCTATGTTCCTGTCTTCACAATATTTCAGAATTCTAATTACTTCCAGCACCTGCTTGTAATACCAGTTTTCTTTTAAATCAACAGACTTTTTGTTTTGAACCTGTTTCAGTATTGTCTGGCTGTAGCACTGAATTAATGTATTTGTTTGGCTAGCATCCATATACTTAATATCAACTACATCATGAGGGAAGTCTAACTTATCACTTAAAGATAAGCAATGATGTTTTGTATCTTTATTGAATAATGTTGTATTCGTTGTTCTTAGAATTACAGTGCAAATATTTGCCACTGTTTCAAAATCAACCTCTGCAGATTTATCAGTTTTGATAAAACTAATTACTACTTTATTAAAGCTTTCAATATAAGCAGCATTTGCTTCTCCCTTCTCATAATACACATTCATAGATTTTGTCATAGCTTCTACACAGCACAAGAGCTCTTTATAAGTATCGGGAAACAATTTGTAGAACTCCTTAATGCCAGTGCTGTCATAGTTTTCTATCAGTTTTTTAAAGAATTCCAGAGCAGCAAGTTTCAAGTCCAAGCTGAAGTGTTCTAACACATGCAGAACTTTGGTAAACAGATCTACATACTGAAATTTGTGTTTATCTATTTGTGCTGAATTCATTGGTAAATTCTCTGAAAGAAGTTGCAGCGTCAAATCCATAATTCTTTTGCATGTCTCCATATCTTTAACTTTTACAAATATAGGTTCTAAATCCAACTGCACATTGGGGTCATTTATTTGTTGTGATGAAAAATTCTCCAAAATGATTTCTTTCATCTCGTCTTTTTCTTTATAAAATTCTATTAGCCTTAGCAATATAGTGGTATATTCAGATTGTATCTTTTCATAAAATGAGGCATCATTTGCACAGAGTATGTTTAAAATTTTCAACTGTGCATCTTTACTTGAGATGTGGATTCTAAAAAATATAATATTAAATAACTATCGATTCAAGCCAAATTTCAAAGGACTTAAAGATTTATAATTTAGGATTGTGCACAATTTAACTGTGGATTACCTATCTAAAAGCAGAGGTGTAAAACGGAGGCCTTACCTGTCCAATTCTTTAACAGACCAAACATAGAACAGTCTGCCAAGGAACCATGTATTAAATTCACAGTAATATGTATCTGGAATATACTTGGAAGACCCTTGACGACGCACCAACACTTCGGAGAAATCTCTGAAACATGAGTAATAGGCCCAATTTTAGAGGTGCCATCGTAATTATAATAGCAATTTAGAGTAGCCCTGTTTCTTTTTCACTATGTGTATTTGATAGAGAGAACACTATTTTAGGTTGCTATTAAATTTACATTGGAGCCTCTAACATTGGGCCCAATATAACTTCTACTATAACTTAGAGGCATTATTATCAATGTTTCAGTAATATACATTTATTGTACTGGACATAGACCTCGCTATAGATTTCAAATAGGATCAGTTGTAAGCAACTCGCATCTAGCATGATCTTGCAGACATTCTGAAACAGTCCAAAGTTATTAAAAGTAGTATCATTATATTACAAGCTTACTATGACTCGAACTTCACTCGGGTCGAATATGGACCATCGTCTATTGGGAATATAATAATCAGAAAAGAAATTCAAAGAGAGAGATTTGAAGATTTATATCTACATTAAGTGCTATAATTCATTTGAAAATACGGTGAGACTTCTAATTTGAAGAGCTCTTACCCAGATATCTTCAGAATCGAGGTGAGAAGCTGATCTAGACCGTCGGCAGCGTTTTCTAAATCACCAAATAACATCATTGTAGGCGCGTTGAACATTTGCCACACATTGAACGGACCCTCTTGGTTATCGTCTTCCATTTTAGACTTTTGGGTTCTGTCTGTATTATTTACTTACTGCAGCAAAACTGTATTACGAGGCAGTGTTATTTGCTATTGAAATTGAGACATAAGAAAACAAGAATACACCAAGTTTTGTTTAGTTGTTTACTTTCGATTTTAGTTCAGTTCAATTTCACGCGGAATTCGCGAAGTTCGCGAACGGCTAACAATTAAATGACACTGTCAGATAATTATGACACATGACATGACAGCTGGCGGCTGTGTTACCACTGGTGGAAGTAAACGAGCAACCTTATTGCTAAAACAGGCTAAAACGGTTCGTAAATTGATCCAGTAATCCGAATGGCTCTGTATACTCTGAGGAATGGCTCTATACTTTTTTGCACAGCGCCCCTAGCGGAAACGAGGAAAAACCAACCAAAATGTATGGAGCCACACGTCAACGAGAAGTAAACTAAACAAGTAAACTACGCAAAAGCTGTTGGTTCTACCCATCAGCCTGACGAAACTCCGAAGGAAAAGTCGCTTCCAATCCAATGTATGGGATGGGTTCAAAATGTTTCTGTCAATTCAATTCAATTCTTGTTTATGGCTTCTGTGAAGGTGTTTCACAATTTTGCCAATGTCTTGTATTTCACTGCCACCAAACGTAGAGAATTTGAACGGTTTCAATATGTTGTACTGTATTCATTAAGTACTCTAGTTTTTGGATTTTATACCTTTCACCTCTGAAACAAACACAGTATAATCTATAAACACATAAGACGAACACACACACAACATTTACTTAATTATAATATATTTATTAGTGGTTAATACTATTTACAACTTAATATTATTAATTTTAATATATTTACATAGTATATTTACAAATGGGGTATATATAAGGGGGAGGAGGGATTTGAAAGAGATGGGACGAGGGATTTCTGGGGGGATGGCATCGTATAGGGAGTACTGCATCAAAGGGCAACTAAAAAATATGTGGTCCACGTTTCCTTCATCGAGGCCGCACTCACACTGTGAGTGATCCCTAATCCTGAGTTTGGCCAGGAATACTGGGGTGCAAGCGTGGTTAAGTCGGAGACGGCAAATTACAGATGTGGTTCTTTTATCTATTCTGATATATTTAGCAAACCAGGGTTTATGAGGTATTTCAGGCTGTATGTCTCCATAGAATTTACCTTTATCCAATTTGGAGATTTGCCATTTTTGTGACCAACAATCATGCATCATTGGTTTTAGGATGGTACACATGTCATGGGCGTATATATGAGAATAATCTAATGATCCTGACGTTACAGCATCCTTGGCGCAGGCATCAGCGTGCTCATTGCCGAGTATACCTGAGTGACCTGGAATCCATGCCAATTCAATGTTGATATTTAATTTGTGACATTCCAATAAGGCTTCTCTTATTTTATGGGTAGTTGGGAATCTAGTTTTCGAACGGAATGGATTGGATAGGATAGATTGGAGGCAGCTCTTAGAGTCTGATAGAATAATAGAGTTATTGAGACCATGTGATTTAACGAACAGGATGGCTTCTAGGATCGCAATTGACTCTCCTGTGAACACTGAAGTAACAGATGGACACTTGTAACTTAAAATGATTCTAGTTGAGGGAATCCACACTGCTGCTCCGACTGGATAGAGTGAGGATTTCGAAGCGTCTGTGAATATTTTGATCCAACCTTGGTACTCTGTGTTAATTTTCTGTGCAAAAATTTTGTTGGCTTCAACGGTATTTTTGTCAACTCCGAAGTCTAGAATTATCTTAGGTTGAAAGATTAATGCATCATATGAAACAGAGTACATTGGCATCTTTGAATTTTGATGGAGCGGATGAGGAAGTCGGGAGAGCAATAATAAGCTTCGTAGTAAGCAAGGAATGTCGTCGTCTTCTAGACGACGGGGATGATAAAGGGTGGAGAGCTGGTTTAATTTGAGGAGTAGGGGGTGATCAGGATTTTCTGCTAATTTGAAAAAGAATCTGTCACATAGATATTGCCGACGAAGTGACAGGGGTGGCTCTACACACTCAACTTGCATGGCATTAATTGGGGAAGATTTCATTGCGCCGAGAATTATGCGTAAGGATTTTGCTTGAATTTTGTTTAATTTTTCTAGACCAGATTTGTTGCATGGGTCGAGGAGAAATGATCCATAATCCATATGGCTGCGGATGAGGGCATTATATAGCAGCTTTTGCGTAAATGGGTGAGCTCCCCACCATACGCCAGAAAGAGATCGGAGGATATTAATGTTTCTCTCACATTTTTTAACCACATAATCACAGTGAGCGATGCCTGACAATTTACGGTCTAGCCAGATGCCTAAGAACTTTACTTTGGTGTCTTCTGGAATTTCCTCGTTGTTTATAAATATACCAACTGGGGGAATATTTCTTTTGTTTGAGAATACAACAACTCTACTTTTAGAGGCTGACAATGAGAGGCCATGTTCTTCTAGCCATTCTGATAGGTGGTCTACGGCATTATTTAGTTTGTCGACTGCTTCTTCTAGTGATTTCTCTGGGACGTATAGAGCTATGTCATCAGCGTACTGTAAAATTTGACAAAACGGGTGGACTGACTGCTCTAGTTTATATGTATATAGGCTGTACAATATGGCGCTAAGAACTGAGCCTTGTGGTAAGCCTTTGCAAACTGATCTTGGGGGTAAGGGACCATTTGGGCCTTTAACAATGATGTTTCTTTCAGAGAGCAGGCAAAGTATGAATCGCACTAGTTTCTCTGGGACACTCAGCTCGTTGAGTATACTCCTGAGTACCGGAAGCAGTACGTTGTCATAAGCCGCTTCGATGTCTAAGAAAACTCCCACTAGATATTCCTTTTTAGCTATGGACATGCGGATGTCAGTTGTTAAAATGCTTAGACTATCTAGGGTGCTTTTACCTTTCCTGAATCCATATTGAGACTTGGCCAACAAACTATTCCTTTCTACAAACCATTCGAGACGATGTTTGATCATATGCTCAGTGACCTTCACTAAAACTGAGGATAAGGCGATTGGTCGGTAGCTGTTATGGTCAGATGGGTTCTTACCTGGCTTTAGAATAGGGATGATAATTTGGGTATTCCACTGTGGAGGGATTATCTCTTGTTCATAAAAACAGTTAATTAGTTGAAGATAGTATTCCTTACTCCTATCAGTAGCATTTCTTAGAAATGAGTAAGGAATTCCATCTTCTCCCGGAGCGGAGTCTATTAAACCATCCAGGGCTGTTTGAAGTTCTGCGAATGAGAACCGATCTTCCAGGTTGTTCAAGATTGGGAGGGGATTAGGAGATGGGGTGGGTGACCTTATTTGAGGGGCTGAGGGTGGGGACATTTTGTCTGCAAACGCTTCGATCCATGTGGTTGTATTTGAATTTACATGATCGTTTCTAAAAGTTCCTCTGTACCTCTTAATCTGTTTCCAGACTAATGTTGCTGGGGTTCTGGGTGAGAGATTTTGGCAATAATTAATCCATCCCTGTCTTTTTTTCTTTGCAAAGAGGTTTGTTGCTTTAGCTGCTTTATGCTGATAGTTAAGAAAGTTTTCAATGGTCATGGAGTCATTGTAAGCTTTCTCAGACTCTTTCCTACTTTTAGCGGCTGTTGTGCATTCGGAATCCCACCAAGGGGTTGAAACTTTGAATTTAGGTGATTTCTTGAGTGGGAAGTGTTCATCAGCACTGGAAATTATTGCTTCTACAAATTTGGAGTAGTTATCAATGGGAGTGGAATTTGGAGGGGTAGGTATGGAATCTAGTTTATTATCAAGAGATGAGGAATAAGATGACCAATCAGGGTTGGATAGTCTGTATTTTAGGGATGGATGAAAATTGCGGACTGGAGTGGCTCTGTTGGGTATAGTTATGACTATGGGATAATGGTCACTGCCATATGAGTCGTGCAAAATTTGCCAAGAAATCATAGAAGCGAGGTTAGCTGAGCATATTGTGAGGTCTACTGCGCTTCTAGGGTCTTGGGAAGGGTTAACTCTTCGGGTTGGGGAGCCATCGTTGATGACACAGAGATTAGTGTCGTCAAAGACTTCTAAAAGGGACAGGGCAAAAGAGTCATTGTCACTAGAGCCCCATGAGGTGTGATGGGCATTAAAATCACCCATTAAAATAATAGGGGGGGGGATGGAGGAGATAAGGTGTAAAATATCTGCTATCATTCCTGAACGCGGATGGGGAATATAAAGGGATACAAAGGAGATGTCAAGGACTTTAGCAGCTACAACATTGATACCAGGATGAGGAAATGAAAGGGGAATTTGGGAAAAAGGAAGTGTGCGCCTCATAAATAAGGCGCATCCGGCGCCGCCCCCGTCAGCCCTGTCATCCCGGAGACATGAGTACCCCGAAACTCCGAAACGAGTTCCTGGGTCCAACCATGTCTCCGAGATGGCAATGACTGACGGGGTGAATTTATTAATTAAGTAAAGGAGACTATGCTTCTTGTGACGGAGGCTTCGTGCGTTCCATTGAAGGACTTGATCCATAGTTATTGGATATAGAAATGAGTTGGGAAAGTTTTTGGGCAACGTTGTTCGGTAAGGATGAATTATTGTTTGAAATAATAGAGATTAACATGGAGAGTAAGAGTTCAATTAGGTTATCCTCTTGGGGTCTTGGAGAAGAAATTTGTTGGGTTAGAGAGAATCCGTTAGGTAATACCGATGGTTCATCAGCTACTATAGCCTGATGGGCGGCCCTGTCATATGACTTCTCTTGAGGTCCTTTGGTGGGGGAGGGATAGAAAACAGTCTTTCGATATGACCTTCCAGTTGACATTTGTTGGGAGCTTTGAGTGGATGGGATATATTGGGGGGTGGCAGTGGGATTTGGTGCTCTTAGGGCTTCTGCATAAGGTCTCATTGTTTTGGGGTATCTTTGGGATGCGGTCTCATAGGATATGTTGTCCTGGGACATCAGGAGTTTGATGGCTTTTTGCCTTCCGTGCTCGGGGCAACCTTTGTTAATGGCAAAGTGATGTCCGTTTCAATGAAGGCAAGAAGCTTCCTGCTCTAAGACTTGGCATGTGTCACCTGAGTGTGGTTGAGTACATTTGAAGCATCTTGCATTCGATCTACACTGAGCCTTAACATGTCCAAATCTACAGCAGTTAAGACACTGGATCGTTGGGAATTGGTATTGTTCGATTGGGAGGGAGTTATGGTAGAGGAATATTCTTTGTGGTAGGATCTGTCCTTGGAAAGTTATAACTACGGACTGTGTCGGTATCCAAGAGGTTTGGTTGTCAACTGTGGATTTTCGGTTGAGCCGTCGAGCCTTCAGTATCATCCCACAGCCGTTGGGGAGTACTGCTGATTCGGCAAACTCATCCATGGAGAGGTCTACAGGAACCTGTCGGGCAACACCCATTTTGGTGATGTTATAGGTGGGGATAGTGGCTTGGTAGCGGTTTTCCGCTAGAATAGCGTTATCTAAGAATGCGTTGGCATCACTTCCAGTTTTGAACTCAACAGATATTTTGTTTCTACCTACTTTTTTTATTCCATCTGTGCATATGTTAGAGATTTTGTGTTTAAATAGCAATTGTCCGAATTTTATAGGTCTTATGGTTGTGCCAGCCGCGGGATCTGGTTCCGTTCGGGAAACGTGTACCACAAACGGTCCTTTGTCGGATTGAAGATATTCTTTAATCCCAATAATCAAATTTGGGTGGGTGTACAACCCTTGCATAGATGCTGATGCCATTTCGGGATTTATTATAGTTTTTTTTGTCGAGGGTTGATTCGCCTGAGTTTCGTTTTCTCTGGCCTTTCTTTTGGTTCCTGGTGTCGGGGGGTCGGAGATATCCGGAGGGTCCGGAGGCTCCGGGTTAACCTCCATTATGAGGGTTAGTAAAGACAAACAACTATGTTAGGTGTTATTTACTTACCAGTGTTATAGTTACCACCACCACACAAAAAAACCCAAAAACTTGTTATTAGTGCTCAAAATAGCACTAGATTTGATTTTTCAATTTTTTACGATGTCTCGCGTCTCACGTTTGACAGCAAAAAAAAAAAACAATGTTTCTGTCATTTTCTATTCATTCGTGACATTGACAAAAAGAATGAACATTTTTTTCGTTCATCGTTCGCTGAGACTGATATTGATGTGATATTGACATATTGTCATTTTGAATTTGTTTTGGATTTATTCGTGGTAGGTTATTTTTACTGATTTTAAATGACTATCATATTATTTTTCCCTCAAAAATGGTTTTGGTAGCTATTACAGTGATTATTTAGTGTATGTTATTGTTTTTACAGTTTAAAACAATCAAAATGTCGTATAAAACGTGTGAAATGTGCGGTGTTAGAGGCCAAAGAGAAAACGGGCAAAAAAGATGTTTCATGGCGAAATTTCCCATAGATGAAGATAGGTAAGTGAAATATCTCAGAAATACACACAATTTCTATTAATTCTGCACATATTATGCAAAATATTTACTGAAAAACTTATATCGCTTGAGTACCTAGTTAACTTCCTGGAGCGCGTGAGGATGTTTTTAAAAACTAGAAATTAAACAAACGTGTTGCCGATGCAAAGGCACTATATTTAATGAATCAAAATACATTGAGATATCTTACAAGCTAACTTAGGCATCTAGGTGGTCTTATTCGCAGACGTCAGAGTCAGCTCTACTGATAAGACCACTGCTCGGTTTTGTTACTGGGAACCGACCGCTTATCTATAGTATTAAATTACGTGGGAACATATTACCTAGAGTACTAGAGGCGGTTGTGTACGCTGCAAGTACATAACTCCTCCCTCCCTAAGCGAAAAATTATCGGAGCGCTCGATTTGAGAGGGATTCCGATAATTTTGTATGAAAGGGATAATTTTAGTGTAAGAAACATATGAAATAATCGAAACTATACTTAAGACTACTAATCCTAACGCTATGACACTAATTGTAGAGTCATTTTCTCTGTTATAGGTTTCACTAAAAACTTCACTGTTCTTCAAAGCAAAGGCCATGTATTTAACTTCGTCCAGTGCAATCTCTCGCATGTTGAGTGCATGTGCACTGGATAGGTTCTCGGTTGCGCGTAATTTCGGAAGGTTGATGATGGGTAGTGGGGTCCCTGGGTCCGCTTCGGTGTAAAGACGGTGGTACCGGATGGTCGTCCCGTTGACAGTGACATCACAGGGTCTGTTCAGGGTCACAACGTGTGTTCCGCATATCTGCTGCTTCGAAGCCTCTTCGCCGCAGGTCTCTGTGAGGGTTGTTTCCGATCTGGTGTATAGTATCCAGTTGTTTTTATCTATTTTCTGCAGCTTCACGTCCTCGACGTGAATGGGGTGTTGCTTGCAGATGCCAGTGACGTCCTCGTACCTCATTAGTTTTTCCTCGCATGAGGGTCCGCTGTATGGGGCGCGGTTGTCATCGTCGCAGAGAAACTCGTCTCCAGCAGCGAGTGAGCGGCACGGCTTTACGATCGGCTGATACTTCAGCCCTTTCGCCAATAGGAATGGGTATTTAGGAAATATGGCAACGGTTAGGTTTTCAGGTTTGAGGAGGATGGGTAATGTGTACAATTTAAAATAGTTATACGTAACATTATCGGTCAGAGGGATTTCCAATATAAAGGTAATTTGGTCCTTTTTGATAAAAGATTTAACATCAATAGTTTCCTCAATTTTAATTAAATTAAATTCATTGGGTACATATACCAGGTTTCTAGATTCTGCTATCAAGTTCAAATGGTATAGCAGTTCGGTGGAATTAATTATAGACTGGTGTAGTATGGAGCTCTTGCTTAGAGCTAGAGCGGTTTCGATTTCACTTAATCTAATGAATATAGTCCTAAAACTACTTATGAATAGATTATATAGTCCTAACGCGTAAGATGAAATACTTAAATTATTTTCTCGGATTACAGTCTCTTTAAGGGTAGTTTCAACCCTTCTTAGACGGGAATCCATCGTTAGTGAGTTTTGCTGAATTAACTCTGTGGCGTTTACTAGGCTGTCTAGCATTTTAGTAACAATCGTGATTTTCTTTGACAAAATAACTTGGTTATGACTCGATTCTGAGGTCAACCGATCATATTTAAGGGCGTCCTCGTGGTCTAGGTTGCCTGTTACAATCTTAATAATGGATCCTAATGGGTTAAGTATCCCACGCTTGAATCGTTGAGGAATTAGTTGGTGATACTTGTCTATGGTTATGTCGCGCATATATTCTGCGTGCATAAACATTCCTATGAATTCGTGCGGAAATGTTTTATTAGATGAAATTAATTGCTGAAATTCTGCTAATTTTGAAATGACTAAGTTGAGATCGGTCCAAATATTGTCTAACTTAATAGTTTTTAGAATTGTCCAACTGTCGGTTTGCATGTGAGCTTGGCCTTTCTTTACTGGCAGAAGTCCCGGATTTCCATCAAGATTTTGCAGATGAAGGGCGACTGCTGCTGTTGCTAGCATCGCGCTGCACCACCTGTGGAGGTCGTTTTATATTTTTAATGGGTGCTTTACTATTTTTCCTTTCGGTTTCTACCTTGACAGGGACAACGTTTTTCTCAACAGGGCCTATTACTTTGGCCTTCTTATAACGGGGTTTTTCTTTACTTTTCCTCTTATTTATGTCCTTTACGAACACTACTTCTGGGAGTTCCACGTCGGTTTCCCCACCTCGTTTCGACCTAACTTTTTCCTTGTCCGCCTTAAGTTTTTCTGATATGTGTGTGTACAGGTGTTTTGTTCGTTTACTGTGGTCTTTAACTAACTGCTGTGTATAAGTTTTTTCAACTTCTAAGTTAAACGGGTTGTCTGTGTCGGTATGCCCAAAGACAACTTCGAAGGGCGTTAGGCCCGTTGCAGTATGTATGGTGTGGTTGTAAGCCATGATGGAATAAGTCATGACAGACGCGGCGTCTGTGCATTTCTGTTCGTACTTAGCCAACCTATAAATTTCTATTAAGGTCGAGTGGAACCGTTCTACAAGTCCCATGGAGTTGGGGTTGTTGACAGTCCCTATGTGTCTCTGTATTTTGTGTAGGCTGAGGAATTCTTTCATGAGCTCGTTGTTGAACTCCGTACCGGGGTCTGAACTGATTTTCTTTGGTATCCCGTAGAATGAAAAGTATTTCATTAGGGCTCTTACAACTTCAGGTGTGGATTTGTTTGGGATTTCGAATGCTTGGCCTAGCTTACTGAATGCATCTACGAGGGTGAGGTAATACTTTCCTTCGATGCTGAAAAGGTCGATGAAAATTTCCTGAAAGGGTGCATCTTGGGTCTGAGTAAGCTGCAATACAGGTTTTATCGGTTTTCGATCATATTTGGTCTTTCTACATGCGTCACAATTATTTATCACGGCTGAAACTGTTTCCTGCATTTTGTCCCAGTAGTAAGTCCTACGAAGCCTAACTAACGTTTCTTTAATACCACGGTGACAGGTCTTTCCTTCATGATATTTTATTATTATTGCCTTCTGTTCATTCTCGTCGTCTACGTAAACTACTCGCTCTGTACACTCGACTAGGTTTATTGTCCCTTTTCTAAAGATTTCTATAACGGTTGTACTAAATTGTTTGCGGTGTTCTGCGTTCTCGAAATAGATGAAGAGTTTTGCTTTTGGTTTAGCGTATTCCTTCAGAAAGTTTTTGATTAATTCGGGGTTGTTAATGGGCAAGAAAACTTCCAAAATTTTGTGTTTCCCTATGGAAATGTCTTTGACATGAAGTTCGTTTTTTAGCCATGAGTATACCAGGATTTGATTGGGTTTGGTATCAATGGCCTCGTGAAGGATTGGTATCCCGGTGGAGTCCATATCTTCAGCAGAGTGCACTGTGAGCGTCCTACTACTTGCTGATGGGGACGGAATAACCGGCCTCTCTATCTCTAGCTCGGGTAGCGATATGGTGGATTCGTCAGAGTCTGAGAGGGTCACAATGGAAATCGCGTCACTTTCTTCAGATAATTCCACGGTTGTCGGATTTTGTCGTGTCTGCCTACTCGTCTGTGGTTTAGGTTCTTGGTCACCTATGTTCACTACCATTGAGTCATCGTCGGTCAAGGCGTTAACTTTAACTCTGCTTAGGGCGTCAGCGTTAGTGTTTTGTTTTCCCTTTTTGTAAATTATTTCAAAGTCAAAGTCCTGGAGGCGTAACCTCCATCGTGTCAATTTACTATTGGGGTCTTTCAGGGAGTTTAACCAAGCTAAGGGTCGATGGTCTGTATAGATGAAGAATTTCCGTCCATACAGGTAGGGGCGAAAATGTTTTGTTGCCCAGATAATAGCGAGCAACTCTCGCTCTATGGTGCTGTAACGAGATTCTGTGTCGCTTAAGGTACGGCTCGCGTACGCGACAGGTTTATCACTGCCTACTTGTCCTTGGGAGAGAACTGCCCCCAGGGCTACGTTCGAAGCATCTGTTGTTAAGATGAAAGGTTTGTCATAGTCGGGGTACTGTAAGAGTGGTGCATGTGTCAAGAGTTCTTTGCATTTATTAAACGCGTCGATGTAATTTTGGTCTACTATAACCTTGTTGCGTTTTTTTAAGCACGAAGTCAGTGGTTGGGTAATTTTCGCAAAGTTGGGGATGAAGCGTCTGTAGTAGCCTACAAGTCCGAGGAAACTTTTGATTTCCGTCGTAGTCCGTGGGATTGGAAAGTTCATTACAGCTTTAATTTTGTCGTCATTTGGTTTTAGGCCATCCTTGGTGATGATGTGTCCCAGGTATAGCACTTCCCTGCGCAGAAATTCAGACTTCCCTAACTGTACCTTTAAATTGGTTTCCCTAAGTCGGTCAAAAACTAGTCTTAGTTTTTGGATATGCTCTTCTAGGCTAGACGAAAAGATGATTACGTCATCAAGGTACACCATACAGTGTAGTCCTTGCAGTCCTCGAAGGATATGGTCCATTGTACGCTGGAAGGTCGCGGGGGCTGTTTTCAGCCCGAACGGCATTCTTAAAAACTCAAAATGGCCGTTTTGCGTACTGAAAGCTGTTTTCTGTCTATCTCGCTCTTCTACCTCGACCTGGTGGAATCCACTAGCTAAATCTATCGTACTAAAGTACGTGCTTTTACCCAATTTGTCAAAAAGATCGCTGATGTTCGGTAATGGATATTTGTCGTCTATTGTTATCTCATTTAGGCGCCTAAAGTCGATTACTAGTCGCCATTTTTGTTCCCCGGACGCGTCCCTCTTTTTCGGCACTAAATGCACTGGGGCGTTCCAGGGGGAGTGTGACTCCTGGACTATGTTGTCCTGTAGCATTTTATTTACTTGATGATTTATTTCTTGAGCTTGAGCGGGTGCCTGCCTGTAGGGTTTTACATAAATTGGGTCTTCATTCTTTGTCCTAATCTTATGTTTTACTGCGTTGGAAAAGGTCAGGGGCAATTCGTCGCAATGAAAGATGTCTTTGTACTCATTGCAAAGCCTATAAATTTTCTCATGTTCTTCGGGGTTAGTGTGTTCTAGTTTTAACTTGTCTAAATTTTCAGTCAGTATTCTGTCTGTTTGCGGGTCTGTAGTAGTCACATTAGTCGCATTGAGGTCGCATTTGGTGGTCTCATATTTCGTCACTTGTAAGGGTCGTTTTACTGTAAGAGTCACTATTTCCTCTGATGTGTTTTGTATTACGGTGGTTGCGTATCCGTTAATGCAGTTTACTAGGGCACTGGGCATTCGTACACCAGGACCAAAATTTCGGTAGTCTAATATAGCCTCACCGGAGTGTTGGTCTATTGGTATTCTGACACGTTGTTCCGACCGGGGTTGCAACTCTATTTCATAGTCCAAATTTGTATTGATAATTGGAATATGGGTCGTTTTTGTTCTAAGCACGGAATGCTTTAAGTCTATTATGGCACCAAGTTGTCTTAGTAAGTCATTTCCTATCAGTCCGTCATATCTTGAGTCAACGTTATACAAGTAAAACTTGTGGCTGTCGTCTGTTCGGAATGTGGGCAGAAGCGGAATTTCAACTACTTCGCTATGCCTGCTAGATGCGTGCGTACTAACTACCTCGAAAGGTTCGTTCCTAACGCTTTCGTAGAAGAATTCGTATGCTTTCTGGGGTTTCAAAAATGATCTAGTACTACCCGTATCTATCATTAATTTCGCGTCTATTTCAGGGATGTAAATGTGGGGTAGTTTTAGTGTGGGGTCACAGTTTAGCTCTATCACTTCTTGTCCTCTATGGAGGCCTGTGCTGTAAAATTTTCAGCCAGCTGTTCCTGAGCTGAATCTGTCAGTGGGGTCTCGTATGTCAAGTCGTTGTTGTATACGTCGTATTCAAAGGCGTTTGTAGGGTCACATTCATATTGTCCGTACATGTCGTTTTCATGGTCGTAGGGATAAGCATCGTCATGGTAATAATTTTGTTCGTCGTCGTGACCGGTTATCTCGTTGAGCTTGAATCCAGTAGGACGGGCGGTCCTCATGGATACGTCGCCAGATTGCAAGTGCGGCGGGTTAATTTGTTGAGGTGGTTGATAGGGTGGCTTGTAGCCAAATTGAGGTGGCTTATATCCGAATTGGGGTGGCTTGTACCCGAATTGGGGCGGTTTGTACCCGAATTGGGGTGGCCTATAACCTAGCTGAGGGGTCGTCCCTAACTGGGGTCTGAACCCTTGCTGCGGTGTTGATTGTTGGCCTAATTGCGGGCGATAACCGAACTGAGGCGCGGAGCCTAGCTGAGGGCGGTAGCCAAATTGGGGCGCGGAGCCTAGCTGCGGGCGGTAGCCAAATTGAGGCTGTCCGAACCTTGGAACCGGTGGTCGATTTAAATTTTGGTTCCCAGGTATGCCGAACTGGAATTGAGGCGCGGGAATCGCGGGTCTCATAGTATTCTGGCTACTAGGCATCGAAAACTGGGATCTAAGCAATTTTGACTTCATGTTATATTGTTCCTGGAAGTTTACTTCTTCCAGTACAATTTTTAGAGCGTCTTCCAGTGAGGTTGGGTTTTTCAACCTAACCAACCGAACCATTTGCTCGGGCAAATTATAAAGGAAGACGTTTAGGGCGGTATGATCATAGATGATCTTCTTCGCGACTCTCATTTCTTCTGAATTTGACTGAAAAACTTTTGATATTAGAATGGCCTTAACATCTTGTATTCTGCTGCAGAAGTCTAAATATGATTCGTGATTTTTTATTTTTAGGGTTTCTAACTCTATAGCAACGCACTCCTCACTCCGAGGGTCACCAAAATGTTGCACTAGGACCTCTTTTAACTCGTTGTAAGTAGTGAAGTCGCTTCGCTCACTAATAACGGCGGCGGCCTTCCCGGTTAACTTGCTTGTGATGCATTGCATAAGAAATTCGTTTCGTGTGGGGGTGCCCTGTAGTTGTCGGAGGACATATTCACACTTTCTCATGAACAAATTTAGTAATTTAGTTTCCCCATTGAAGACAGGAATTAACCCTAGCATTTCCTTTGGAATTTCCGTTTGCGCAAGAGCGCCAACTCTATGTTCTTGCGCCATTTTAATTAATTTTAATTTAACACAACTATACTAAAATTATTCACTCCTAAATTAAAGTCTGGGTAGAGTTAATACCAATCCTATTACTTAATATTAAATATTCTTAATTAACACAATTTAATCAATTTAAGACCAAATTTTCCAAAATTACAATTAACACAAGCAAATCTGACCGATAACCAAGGTCTAAATTTACAAAATTCGAGGAAGATGGGGTGGAAGGTCAAGGATGGCGAAAAAGGCTTACTCACCAACCGACCTGCATCTTCTGCGCCCGTAGAAAACTTATTTTTTGGTTCGTGAGGATAGCCGGAACGGATATCACTGAATTCAGTATTTACACCGTTTACTTAATGCTGCACAGCGCGGGGGAAATTCACCGAATTTAAGAGCGAACTTTTCGCGCTGACAGCAGCCGACTATCCTACCGGCTGCGCCAGTTAACTTCCTGGAGCGCGTGAGGATGTTTTTGAAAACTAGAAATTAAACAAACGTGTTGCCGATGCAAAGGCACTATATTTAATGAATCAAAATACATTGAGATATCTTACAAGCTAACTTAGGCATCTAGGTGGTCTTATTCGCAGACGTCAGAGTCAGCTCTACTGATAAGACCACTGCTCGGTTTTGTTACTGGGAACCGACCGCTTATCTATAGTATTAAATTACGTGGGAACATATTACCTAGAGTACTAGAGGCGGTTGTGTACGCTGCAAGTACATAACTACCTACCCAACATGTTAGTGCGGTTCCATGTTGTTATCGATATTTAGGCCAGGGTCGATAATTTATACAACCAAAAAAAAATAATAGTAGGATGAAACCCATTAGAAAAGGAGGGGAAACACACACTAGTAAAATCCTACTAATATTATAAACGCGAAAGTTTGTGAGGATGGATGGATGGATGGATGTTTGTTACTCTTTCATGCAAAAACTACTGAACGGATTGAGATGAAACTTTGCAATAATATAGCTTATATATCAGAATAATACATATGCTATCAATTATAATGATATATTGCGTATGCGGGCAAAGCCGTAATAAAAACTAGTGAAGAATATTATTTACTATTGAATTGATGATTGCATATCATGAATAATCAAAAAGTTTGTAATACCGCTAACTTAATAATTTTAATAATGTTCCAACCATATAACATCAAGTCTTATAATTTGCAGCGCCTTCACCTCTCGACGCGCAGCCACAATTTTCACAAAGTAGTGTGGAGGGAAACATTAGAAAACGCAAGCGGGAAAATAGTCCAGGTAAAGTAATATTCATGTTGCTTATACATGCTTTAATAAGTATTATTAAGAAGACGAGATTAGTGTTATATCACCATGCTTGAGATACAGCCTGGGGACAGACGGTCAGACAGACAGACGGACAGCGGAGTCTTAGTAATAGGGTCCCGTTTTTACCCCTTTTACGGAATCCTAAAAATTGAAACTTAGGTAAGTTTCAAATTTTAGGCTTCGTGGTAAGTGTAAAATAATTATAAATTTTGCAGTACCTTCGACGTCTGCGGAGGCTCCTACGTTGAAAAGAAAGATAAATGGTAAGACAGGTAAAATATTCTATTATTATTATGTACTACGGGACTTATCGCGCACTAAAAAATAAATATTCATAGTAATAATTAGTAGAATAACTATGCTGTCCGCGAGCTGAGTGGACAATTATGGCTTAGTTTCTTTGTACGAAGGGTGGGTGGGGCATCATTGAACCAAACGGAAGCATTTAAACATCTCACGTTTTATTGTGTATTTCTGTATATGATAAATATATAATAAAAGTATATAATATATATATATACAATTTTTTTAATTAAAATTTACTAACCACAGACTTCAGGGTCTGTGCCTTTTGTTAACTAAGATTTACTAATATAATATATTTATTATATAGGTTTTTAGTAACGTTTAGTGGTTTTTTATCTTTGAATATTTATTTTGGTAAGAATCAATTAGTACCCCCGGTTAAAGTTGTACCACCCCTAGATTCAAACTGTACCCCAGAGGGTACCTACAAGATTAACCATTCGCCGTTTTTTAAAAAAACGGCGAATGGTTAATCTTGAAAAAAAACTCCATCCCAAATTCATCTGAATTTAAAACAAAATATGTCATGTCGTATGAATTATGAATATATAACATACCTGATGAATACTATGAGTGCACCAGTATAACGTATCAAGAAAAGCAACGACATGTTTGCAAAAAATTGGTGGTTCAATAATACCCCACTCACCCTATACATGTGTGTAATTTCGTCTGTACACGCCGAAGCCTAGTTTTGCCGGCCTAATTAAATTGTACTATTAAGCTAAGATAATTTAATTGTAATATTTCAACAGAAACCCCAAACTCTACTTCAAAGTTAACGACGCCAAGAAAAAAGAAGTTGCTCAAAAGGCTGAAAAAGACCAAGCAAGACCTGAAAATTCTCCAAAAAAAAATTAATAACATAGATAAAATATCATCTCCATTTTTAAAACATTTTATCAGAGCCACAATTATTATGGATATAATTTAAGAGTAAATACTATTGTAAAATATAGTCTCTTGCATAATCTGCATAATATTCTAAGTCCCAAATGTCTGTCAACAATAAATATTAAAATTTTAATAATTCCGTAATGTTTTTTGTAAATAAAGAATTTAATAAAAATAATATGTGTATTTATTCCATATCTCACAATAAGCGAAACATTCAATTCACAGGAGCCTAAAAACAATGAATAATGTATAGAGTGTATAGGTAGTAAAAATAAATCACCATGAGAACCTCCTATTTTTGAAATCGGCTAAATATCGATAAAAATCAACCAGTTTCAATAGCACATCCCTATCAATTTTAATTATCGGTATGTTGGCACAATCTGACAGAACGAACGAGTTTTGTTATGTTGGTGCGAATGATTAGGAGCCTCGGAAAATCAGTTCAAATCTATGGAAGTCCCGACTCTTACTATTACATTCTCTTTGCTACCCATCAATAAACTTAAGAGGGCTATAGCGAAATTGTCTATCTCAAAATCGGGTTTTACGCACGGCGGCGACTCGACCGGAGTTTTATGGCCACGGCGCTGTGCAGCTGCAGTGACTGAACAATCTTGATACTTTTACTATTATTTAATTATTAGATACATATATTGAACTGTGGCTTGGTGTAACTGTTTTTGTATCTTTGTTTCCTGTAACTGTTTATTTACACTTTAACATATTTTCTATCTAAATTTTCATTTTTCCCGAATTATCACGCAGTGACTTACTGATAAATTGAAAATTTATTCTATTTGTTTGGTTCATTACAAATCATAGTATTTAGTTAATTCTAATCAGGATTATATTTTATCAATAATTTTTTTTTATTGAGTCAGTATACAAAGAGGTAATTTGTAGGTACTAAATCTTCAAGATGCGGTAACTTCTAAGAAGGATACCTGAGGTCATAAATCTTGCCCTATTTTTATTGCAAATCGTCGAAACACCTGCGGCGCTCTTTTTGAATTGCATTGTTTTTAGGAATGTTGATACTAAACAATGTAAGGATCTTATATTTTTAGGAACATTGATTAAAAATTAAATAATATTATGTAATTTAATGAATCACACATTTATTTTCCCTTACATTCGAATAATTTGAGTTACATTCGATGAAATTCGAATCACTCGCATCTATTTATATCTTTATAAGTCACGGATTATAACTATGCAACTATGCTTCTACACTTAGGTACATGTTTTACTTTTACGTACATTGAAATCTTAATTTGTCTATATCGATACCTAAGTATATTATCACATACATCTCCATCGATATCGACGTCTTCCTTATCTACTGGAGATGAACATGAAGCCATATCGGATTTGAGTTTTTTTCTTAAACATAACTATAATTACTAAGTACTAGCAGTCTCCCTATTTTTTTTTATATAGAATATAGCCTATGACACCCGGAGATTGTGTAGCTTCCCAACAGTGAAAGAATTTTTCAAATCGGTTCAGTAGTTTCGGAGCCTATTCAATGCAAACAAACAATCAAATCTTTCCTCTTTATAATATTGGTATATATAATAATATCTTTAAAATAAGGCATAAAGATTCATATTATTACTTATCATTCAAATTCATAAATATGTACATATTATGATATATTGGTGATGTTAAACGTAGCTTTGCCTTGCTTCATGTGCTTTTTTCAGTCAGGCAGGAAATCTTCTTTTTTTCACACATCTGTACACAGGATTTTTTCGACCCATGCTAGAAATATAAAAAAAAAAACAATTTATTGCCTACACCACAGGTCTTGTTCTTGGAAATACACCCGGATATTTGGCATGTTTTCTAAGAAAGACACCTGAAGTCATAAATAGCAAGATTCTTTTGTTTTTGTTATTTGCTTGGAGCACGTGCCACTATTGTATTGAACTTTAATTCTCTCACTTTTATGATACCAAGAATCTATTATGTTTTTAACAGATACTTTAAAGATTATAGATTAATCACAATGAAATCAAAATATTATTGTCATACAAAATATCAAAGTCACAGTTACATGCTAGGTTATGTCTCCACACTTTTGGCTAAGATCAAAGTGTAATAAATAAGTGTATCATTCACAATTTCAGATTATATAAACATTGCCGCTAAGATATAAACAGTCGCAGTCAATATTACAACCAAAATTAAAAAAAAATTAAGAAATAGACTGTTTTCAATATAATCCAAATTGTTCAATATCAATCAAGTTTTACAAAAATATTTGTATGTCGTACTCACATCAAACAAATTAATAAATACCTACTGAAAATACACAAATTTCTATCTACAGTTATTAATTAATTAAAAATAATACGGCTTTCATCTAAGATTTAAATATCATCCATCCATCCATCTATACATCAGCCAAAGGACGTCCACTGCTGGATAAAAGCCTTTCCTAAGGATCTCCAATGGGACCGGCTGGAAGCGGCTTGCATCCAGCGCGATCAAAATGTACTGAATATAAAATAGGTACCTTTCACGATATTAGATTATAAACATCATAAAATAGGTCACCACACAAAATTGTTCAATATTATATTAATCATTAAATTTATACTCACGAGATCAATATTTGTTGAGCGCACTATAACGTTAACGCACTATTGTCTGGGATTCAAAAATCGGACATAGATCCGACCTCGACGAGCGCTCGCGCGGTACTGAATCCGTACGGTCAATACATCGCGTTTTGTAGTATTTTCGGCGGTTATAGATGGCTTTATTTTAGGTTTTTTGAGATATTATTTTAAAAAATATTACAATTTTCTAATTATTTATAAATTAAACTTTATTTTGGTATAAAATTTGCATCAAAATAATAATGTGAAAAAGAGATATTCGCAGCTGTATCGGGGCGTTTTTAGCAGTTTTGTGCTGCTGAATTAGATATTATTTTTTGTAAAAACACAAACATGTATCGAAATTTTAAAAATGCTAACGTTCAATTAAGAATATAGCACATATTAAAATATTTTTTTTATTTCATATGCTTTGCACTATACTTCAATAAATGGGCTCAAAAACCACCCTTATTTCGAAAGACTGCCTTTGAAATTTTGATATTAATATGGAAAAAGAAAACTAAATCTAAAATTAGAAAATGCTACCGACAATAATAATATTTGTTTTCAATTTTTCAATAAGTTAAAGCAGTTGTTTGTTGTAAGTTTCTCAGAAAAAGAACGCCGAAATTCATCAAAATCGCGGTTTCGCTGTGATATAGGCCTTAAAGTGGCCATACACGATGCGATGATTTGATCAAATTTTCGCTTCATGCCAAGTGGGAGCTCATTCAGTTAAAGAAAAGGCAGGAACTGGTGGTTCACGATTTGAACCACTTCCTGAATGTTGCTAACTCTTGTAATTTCAATTTTACGCGAGAAATGGTCAGAACGAAAGTTGCTTATAATTTGATTTCCTACATTTTTGTATCCTATTAACTTTTTCTATGATTGATATTTTTCAAATAAAACGAAAAAGGTATCTAGATGTGCAATTTTCTTTCTTCTATAACTATAACGCCCCGTCGATTTTGTGTAGGCGGCAAACAGGGTTATCGGGAGAAAAATACGGCAACAGTCACTGAAATGAGATAGGTATTTTTCATGTCAACCACATTATCCCTCTGGTTGTAATTGTAATAGCTCTACTGATATAGGTACGCCAACCTAATATCTAAAAGTTTACAGGTACCTACTCGTACAATTTTATTTTTAAGATGCTCCTGCATGACATCGACTGAGATGCTCCTGCATGACATCGACCATTATTTCATGTAGGGTGGATGTACCAATAGCTGACCAGTTACCTAAAGCTGACCAAAATCTACCTTTTTTAAAATTTTAAGAAATTATGGCAATACAAGATGGTTCTTTTTTATTTTTATACTGTGGCAAGTTCCCACGTACCAGATGACGTATGACAGCAATTCCTATTGGTCGGAAAAATTAAGGTTATTTTGCTGCGAAGATGGCGCCTCGTAAGTAGTCACATCATTTACTAAAGACTTTTTAATTGGCACTGCTTAATTAATCTGAATGCATCATATAATTTTTTGAGGTATTTCTATTTTTTATGCATTGGGGTATATAGTGATGAGTGTTTTTATTATTTTGTGGCGATATTTATTGCTGATCTATGCAACACATGGTTTTAACACGGTGGTTATGTTTAGGAACATCAAAACACAAATATTGCCTATAGTTGACCAGTATGGTCAGCCTTAGGATTTCCTCTTTTTAACAATAGTCAGTATTTTTTTCTTTATTTTAGTAATATAAAGCATTGTAAAAAAATACTGAAAACCACAGCATTGGATTTGTTACATTTCCAAAAGCTGACCGGGGTATAGATTTTCGCTTAACTAGAGTGGTTAGGCTTTGGCGATACTTGCACAATGCAAACCCTGAGTTGTCCAACTACAATGAACAGCAAAAAAAAATTCATGAAGCTATTATAGAATTTAATAATTGATAATTATGTCAATAATAATGTATAAAGGTATCCCTTATTTCTAATAGGTAGTTGGAAACTGCATTTTTTGGCCGCGTTCACAAATATCCTTCCCACACTATAAGATAATGGTTTTTGGTTGACTGCTTGAAATGTGTGATCTCATTGGTCAACTGTACAGGTAATTACTAGGTAAACTTTTTACTAGGTTTGTTACGTGGCTTTTTTTTCTATTTCTCAGGAAAGAAAATAGTTGTAGAGCCAAAAATTTTGCGATATCCTGATTCATCGATGCAGTTAGCGATTGCTGCGGTGCGAGAGGGTAGATTCAAAATTAGAGAAGCGAGTCGACATTTCGGCGTTCCACACAGTACGCTTATAAATAAGCTGAAAGGCAGAGTTCCAGAGGTGAGAAAAATGGGACGTAGTACATATTTTACTACTGCCGAAGAAGATCTTTTAACCAAATACATTCTTGCAAATGCGAAGAAAGGAATACCACTGAAAAGGAGCACTTTGATCGAGACAGTCAAGAAAATATTGGATGATGAAGAGAGGGTGACGCCCTTCAAAAATAATCGCCCTGGAAGAAAATGGATAAGTTTGTTTTTAAAACGGCAGCCAGTAATTACAGAAAAACATGCTGAAGGTATTTCTACAGCAAGGGCCAATGTTACTGTAGAGGATATTAAAAACTGGCATAAAGGTCTCAAAGATTACTTGACTGGAGAAAACGCATTAGATATATTAGAAAATCCTCAACGCATTTTCAATGGCGATGAATCAGGTTTTCAAACCTGCCCAGAGTCAGGGAAAGTACTTGGGCCTGTAGGCATGAACAATTTCTATCAAATAAAATCTGGGAAAGAAAAAGAACAACTGACTGTAATGGTGACAATAAGCGCGGCAGGTCAGGTAGTCCCTCCTATGATCGTGTACCCCCTAGTCAGGATTTCCAAAGAAATAGCAACGAACGTCCCAGAAGATTGGGCAATAGGGAAATCACCCAAAGGTTGGATGACTGGTCCGTTATATTATGAATATATTGCAAATATATTTGACCCGTGGCTGAAGGCTAATCACATTAAAAAACCAGTTGTTCTTTTAATAGATGGCCACCGATCGCACATGACACTGCAAGTGTCACAATACTGTGCAGATAACCAAATTATAGCTTATGCTCTTTTCCCTAACTCAACGCACATTTCACAGCCCGCTGATGTGTCGGTATTCAAGTGTTTAAAAAGTGGATGGAAAAATACTGTGCACGAGTACAAACATAATACAGCCAACAGACAGATCACTCGCGCTGTATTTGCGCCACTCCTCGCCAAAGTATTCAAAGAAAAAGTTACTACCGAAGTGATCCAGAATGGATTTAAAAAATGCGGAATATTTCCATTCAATGTGTCAAACATTGATATTACAAAATGCATGGATCACGATACTCGGATTGTGCCTTTAACGACACCCACAGCAGATATTGGAGTGGAGACATTGTTATTATTTGAGTCTTTGATGCCAAAAGGTAGAGTCCAGCAATTTCGACAAAGCAACCCGGCAAAACCGTGGGAAGGAGAGGAATGTGCAAAGGAACTGTTCTATGTTTGGAAAAAATTAAGCCAGCGGTGCTTGTCTAATACTAAATCTACACTGGAATATACTGAATTCGAAACACAGGAAGCTCCAAATTCGTCAGTAATACAACGTGTAGCCGTTTCATCTCCTTCAATTTTAGAAACATCAGAGGCAGTAAAGTCAAATAATACAGATGACATTTTAGCTACGGCAGAGTGGCTGGAAAGTATGCCACCAGTTTGCACACCTGAACCAAAAACACCACCACGGAAAACTTCAGATCTCCCTGACGAGTCGAACACCAAAATTATGACCGGACAAGCTGATAAACAAAAACTTATCAGTCCTGCTTTTGGCAAGCATATTTTATGGCCATCTGACTCTCCATTTAAAAAAAGGAAAGCCGAAAGATTGCCATTCGCAACGACTTCTAAAAAGTGGCAGGACTACTGGTCCTCAAAGGAAAAAGAAAAAATAGAGAAAATTAAAAAAGCTGAAGACAGAAAAAGGATCCGCGAAGATAAGAAAACACAAAAAACTATAAGACCAATAAAGAAAAGAGCAAAAAGTGATACTGATAGTAGTGTAACAGATGAGGAAGAGATTACAGAGCAAGTGCAAAAAAGCGATTCGGAAACAGATAGTTGCAATGAAAAAGAAAATGATTTTATTAACTGCAGCAATACACAAAATACACAATCAAAATCCCAGGAGAACCATAAACCAGAAGAATTTGTAAAAGGTGATTTTGTTATTGTTAAGTTCCTTTACAGCGCACATTCAAGTAAAACCGTGGAAAAGAAATACATAGGCCAAGTGATTGATGCTCTCGAAGGCTCTCACGTGTTGGTAAAATTCATGAGAAAATCTGCTAAAGTAGAAAATACTTTTGTGTTCCCTCAAGTGGACGATGAACAGTTAATAAGACCAGAAAACGTACTACTGAAAATACGTCCTCTGACGGTTGCAAGAGGCAGGTACGTCTTCCCAAAGTTTATCAAAGACTATGCTTGTTGTTAATTTTTTTTATGGTACGTATAGTCAATAAGGATTAATTAATGAACAGTATTTTAAGAACGATTTATAAATATGATTTAATAAAAATAAAACTTAAATTTTAATAGTGCCTTTTTTTATAGCAAATCCAGTTTGCAAATGGTCAACTTTTAGAGTAATGATGGTCAGTTAATGGTGATCAGTGGTCACGTTATGGTGTTTTTAGCAAAAGTAACTTTCAGAGTCGTTTTCATAAAACCTTTAAAGGTTATCAAATTGATACTAAGTACAATAGTTGCAGTTAGTATTCAGTTATCTGTGTCCCAAAAATAACATTGAACGTAAAACAAATAACCCGTTTTTTAAGTATAGCTAAAGATAAAACCGCTTAAATGGTCAACTAGTGGTACATCCACCCTAGTTAACACGATATCATGACGTGTAGGTAACTATTATAGAGGTAATATTAAATACTACGTTAGTCACAATATCTCTGTGAACACATTGCACATATTATTTTGTGTGCAATCTTTATATAACTAAATAGTACATGTACGGATTTAAAAATTATAATCTAGGAACTGACACGTGAAAAGTTTAGATTTTTGAAATTGTCGGTCGTTTTCGATTCAAGACAATTGATGTCTTCACTACAGTGATAGAACTCGTCAAGATCTACCTCTACATTTCAGATGACATCTGTTAAAATGTATAAATATCTTGTCTTGTTGTCATTTGAGATATAGATCTCGTCGAGCTCTATAACTTTTGTGAAGACAGCAGTAGTCTAGAATCGATAAAAACCGAGATGAATCACTTTGAAGTTTGACAGCTGTCATCCGAAATGTAGATCTCGCCGAGTTCTATCACTTTTGTAAAGACAGCAGTAGTCTAGAAACGATAATTACCGAGTTAAATCACGTTGAAGTTTGATAGCTGTCATCCGAAATGTAGATCTCGTTGAGCTCTATCACTTATGTGAAGACAGCAGTAGTCTAGAATCGATAATAACCGAGATAAATCACTTTGAAGTTTGACAGCTGTCATCCGAAATGTAGATCTCGTCGAGCTCTATCACTTATGTGAAGACAGCAGTAGTCTAGAATCTATGATAACCGAGATAAATCACTTTGAAGTTTGACAGCTGTCATCCGAAATGTAGATCTCGTCGAGCTTTATAACGTTTGTGAAAACAGCAGTAGTCTAGAATCTATAATAACCGAGATAAATCACTTTGAAGTTTGACAGCTGTCATCCGAAATGTAGATCTCGTTAAGCTCTATAACTTTTGTGAAGACCGCAGTAGTCTAGTAACGATAATTACCGAGTTAAATCACTTTGAAGTTTGACAGCTGTCATCCGAAATGTAGATCTCGTTGAGCTCTATCACTTTCGTGAAGACAGCAGTAGTCTAGAGTCGATAATAACCGAGATAAATCACTTTGAAGTTTGACAGCTGTCATCCGAAATGTAGATCTCGTCGAGCTTTATAACTTTTGTGAAGACAGCAGTAGTCTAGAATCGATAATAACCGAGATAAATCACTTTGAAGTTTGACAGCTGTCACTTGGACAGCTGTTAGTGTGACACTCGTGACAAATCACACGAGTCCATACTCGATTGGGCTGTGAGATATTTTTCATGTCATTTTCTAACGTGTGCCATATTAAATCAATGAATTTCTGTCAGATTTTATCGAGTGACCACAGTATTCCTCTAGTATATCTGTGATCAAACGAAAAACCAACAAATACACTTTCTGATTTATAATATTAGTAAGAGTTAGCGGGGAAAAAGTTGGAGCGCTGACGATACACACGATCTGGTTTCGCGGTTGGATCACACAAAATCAGATTGTATTTAAGAGATTTTACTCATCTTCAGCTTAAGGTAACACGGTTATCCCTAAAACCTTTTTTTTTCGCTAAATGTCTAGATGTCATCAGTGTCTAAGGCAACACTGGTCGCAGCTGTGTCGCCGCAACGCCGCCGCGGCGTCGCGGCGACCGATGTCGCCAATGTGGCATGTCTGTAACGCAGTAACTTGTCATAACCTGTGTTCAATTTGTTTGACGTTGGTTTGATGGCGTGGCCACATTATCGCCCTACGGCGAATCTTCGTCACTGGGGGCTCATTCACTAATTCAAACGGTAGTAATTGGTTGTTCACGATTTGAACTACTACCTGAAGCTGGGCACACACGCTGCGATGATCGCATCTATTCATCAGATCAGTCCAGCGAGGTCCTGATATAGTTGCATTGCCAGTAGGTAGTTATTGAGGAATCAAAATGAAACCCTTATTTTAATCGAAAAATATTGATTAAACAACAAAAATATTGGCATCAATGTTGTAGAAAATCAAATTTTAAATAACTTTTGTTCCCATAACTTCTGTTAAAAAACTAAAATAACACAAGTTATTGAAGAAACAAAATGGCACAACCAACTATTTAAAAAAAATATCGATGCTACAAAAAGTTGATGGGAATCAAAGTTGTTTAAAATTTGATTTTCTATAACTTTGATTCCCATCAACTTTTTGTAGGATCGATATTTTTTTAAATAGTTGGTTGTGCCATTTTGTTTCTTCAATAACTTGTGTTATTTTAGTTTTTTAATAGAAGTTATGGGAACAAAAGTTGTTTAAAATTTGATTTTCTACAACTTTGATTCCCATCAACTTTTTGTAGGATCGATATTTTTTTTAAAAAGTTGGTTGTACCATTCCATTTCTTCAATAACTTGTCTTATTTCAATTTTTCAGCAGAAATTATGGGAACAAAAGTTGTTTAAAATTTGATTTTCTACAACTTTGATTCCCATCAACTTTTTGTAGGATCGATATTTTATTTAAAATAGTTGGTTGTGCCATTTTGTTTCTTCAATAACTTGTGTTATTTTAGTTTTTTAACAGAAGTTATGGGAACAAAAGTTGTTTAAAATTTGATTTTCTACAACTTTGATTCCCATCAACTTTTTGTAGGATCGATATTTTTTTTTAAAAGTTGGTTGTACCGTTTTGTTTCTTCAATAACTTGTGTTATTTCAATTTTTCAGCAGAAATCGATCGATCCTACAAAAAGTTGATGGGAATCAAAGTTGTTTAAAATTTGATTTTCTATTACTTTGATTCCCATCAACTTTTTGTAGGATCGATATTTTTTTTAAATAGTTGGTTGTACCATTTCATTTCTTCAATAACTTGTTATTTCAATTTTACAGCAGAAGTTTTAGGAACAAAAGTTGTTTAAAATTTGATTTTCTACAACATTGATGCCAATATTTTTGTTGTTAAATCAATATTTTTCGATTAAAATAAGGGTTTCATTTTGATTCCTCAATAACTACCTACTGGCAATGCAACTATATTAGGACCTCGCTGGACTGATCTGATGAATAGATGCGATCATCGCAGCGTGTGTGCCCAGCTTCAGGTAGTAGTTCAAATCGTGAACAACCAATTACTACAGTTTGAATTAGTGAATGAGCCTCCAGTGACGATAACTTCGCCGTAGGGCGCAGATGTGGCCATAGCATGATGGCGTGGCCACATTATCGCCCTAGCGCGAATCTTCGTCTGCGGACGATAATGTGGCCGGGTACTTCGCGCCAACGCGAAGCTTCGCCGGATGGCGTGGCCACATTATCGCCCTACGGCGAAGTTTTCGTCACTGGGGGCTCATTCATCTAATTCAAACGGTAGTAATTGGTTGTTCACGATTTGAACTACTACCTGAAGCTGGGCACACACGCTGCGATGATCGCATCTATTCATCAGATCAGTCCAGCGAGGTCCTAATATAGTTGCATTGCCAGTAGGTAGTTATTGAGGAATCAAAATGACACCCCTATTTTTATCGAAAAATATTGATTTAACAAAAAAAAATTGGCATCAAAGTTGTAGAAAATCAAATTTTAAACAACTTTTGTTCCTATAACTTCTGCTGAAAAATTGAAATAACACAAGTTATTGAAGAAATGAAATGGTACAACCAACTATTTAAAAAAATATCGATCCTACAAAAAGTTGATGGGAATCAAAGTTGTAGAAAATCAAATTTTAAACAACTTTTGTTCCCATCAACTTTTTGTAGGGTCGATCTTTTTTTAAATAGTTAGTTGTACCATTTTGTTTCTTCAATAACTTGTAATATTTCAATTTTTCAGCAGAAATTATCGGAATAAAAGTTGTTTAAAATTTGATTTTCTACAACTTTGATTCCCATAAACTTTTTGCAGGATCGATAATTTTTTAAATAGTTGGTTGTACCATTTCATTTCTTCAATAACTTGTATTATTTCAATTTTACAGCAGAAGTTATGGGAACAAAAGTTGTTTAAAATTTGATTTTCTACAACTTTGATTCCCATCAACTTTTTAAAGGATCGATATTTTTTTAAATAGTTGGTTGTACCATTTTGTTTCTTCAATAACTTGTGTTATTTCAATTTTTCAGCAGAAGTTATAGGAACAAAAGTTGTTTGAAATTTGATTTTCTACAACTTTAGTTCCCATTAACTTTTTGTAGGATCGATATTTTTTTCAAATAGCCGGTTGTGCCATTTCATTTCTTCAATAACTTGTGTTATTTCAATTTTCCAGCAGAAGTTATGGGAACAAAAAATGGTTAAAATTTGATTTTCTTTAACTTTAGTTCCCATTAACTTTTTGTAGGATCGATATTTTTTTCAAATAGCCGGTTGTGCCATTTCATTTCTTCAATAACTTGTGTTATTTCAATTTTCCAGCAGAAGTTATGGGAACAAAAAATGGTTAAAATTTGATTTTCTTTAACTTTAGTTCCCATTAACTTTTTGTAGGATCGATATTTTTTTCAAATAGCCGGTTGTGCCATTTCATTTCTTCAATAACTTGTGTTATTTCAATTTTCCAGCAGAAGTTATGGGAACAAAAAATGGTTAAAATTTGATTTTCTACAACTTTAGTTCCCATTAACTTTTTGTAGGATCGATATTTTTTTCAAATAGCCGGTTGTGCCATTTCATTTCTTCAATAACTTGTGTTATTTCAATTTTTCAGCAGAAGTTATAGGAACAAAAGTTGTTTAAAATTTGATTTTCTACAACTTTGATGCCAATTTTTTTTTGTTAAATCAATATTTTTCGATAAAAATAGGGGTGTCATTTTGATTCCTCAATAACTACCTACTGGCAATGCAACTATATTAGGACCTCGCTGGACTGATCTGATGAATAGATGCGATCATCGCAGCGTGTGTGCCCAGCTTCAGGTAGTAGTTCAAATCGTGAACAACCAATTACTACCGTTTGAATTAGATGAATGAGCCCCCAGTGACGAAAACTTCGCCGTAGGGCGATAATGTGGCCACGCCATGACGCAATTTCTCTGCTTCAATTCATTTGCGTCAAACCAACTTCTAATCAGTCGCAACTAGAGATGGAAACGATACATCGATATTTTAAACATAGGTATCGCCCGCGCCACACAAGTTGGCGGATGTGAAGTTAGATACAAGCTGCGCAATAGCCAATCAACGTGCGGTTTTATGCGAGCTTCAGTCGGGATTGGATATTGCGCAGCTTATGATAGGCGATAGGCGATGAATGACTCTTCAGAAGGATATCCCAGTGGATCCTGCTCACGAAAATCAAACCCGTAATTATATGAAGTAATCCACAACTATCGCAATCCATTCAGCATGCTGATGAACATCGATGTTTGTGAACGATACATCGAGAAAAAGGATGTTTGTTGCTTTGTTACTCTTTCAGGCAGCAACGGATGTTTGTCATGGATATACCTAAGTTTAAGTGTTGGAAAATGACATAGGTAGGCTACTATTAATACCGCAAAATTAAATATTCCTATGGGATAACATAAAAATTTAAAAAAAGAAACAGGTGACGTTGCGAGCAAAAGCTAGTCGTTAATAAATATGGAGACTTTCGATATCAAGGTTTTTTTGTTTAAAATTATCGATGCTCTGCTTTCGATGTTTTATTATGACCGATGTTGCATCCCTAGTCGTAACTACTGTTTAAACTGTGCAGTGCCGTGATCACAAATCGACGTACAGTGTTACCAATTTATCGCCATTTAGGCTACTTGAGAGGTGGATACAAATTGATTTTCAACTTCCCCATAGAATAGCAAAGTCTTTCAAGAAAGTATCCTTAAAAGATTTCTTTAAAGGCACAAACTTTGCCTCACGCAGTTTTCAATTCCTAATCCCTACGCCATAATATGTCGAATTTTAAAATGTGATACACATGCTAGGAGTAGCGAAGTAAATAAGAAAACTAAAAGTGAATTGATTTATATGTATATTATTTTTTACCTAGGTAGGTACTTACATACCTATACACGTAATAATATAATAGGTACTGTATTCTGTACATTAACTCATTATTTTCTAAGCATCTAGTTTTACCTCCTTACTTTTAAACTTAATTGTCAGTAGGTATGTACATAGTTACCTTAATGATTCCGTATTTAACGGTTTGTTGAGTGTTAATTTTGCATTATCAAATTCAAAGGCGTTGCTACCGCCGTATCAGCCGCATCTATGATACGGGGCCTCCAGCTTATTCTGTGTACGCAAAAAATAATAAAACGTTATCCACAATGTCACTTAATTTGGTGCTTCCCGAGAAACAAAAACATATAAATAATCGGCCAAGTACGAGTCGGACTCGCACACGGAGGGTTCCGTACTGTATGGGAGCCCCCCTTAAATATTTATTTTATTATGTTTTTAGTATTTGTTATTATAGCGGCAACAGATATACATCATCTGTGAAAATTTCAGCTGTCTAGCTATCATGGTTCATGAGATACAGCCCGGTGACAGACGGACAGACAGACGGACATCGAAGTCTTCGTAATAGGGTCCCGTATTTCCCTTTTGGTACGGAACCCTAAAATGACAAAAGTCAAAAAAGCAATCACTTTTTCCCCGGGTCTAACCAGAAATCAGAAAACGTTTATTGCAACAATAACAACAAGTACAATGTTCTTACAAATAAATACAATAGTTCCAATAGTGGACCCATAACGGGCGGCAGGCAGCGGCAACATCTTTTTTTGCAGGATTCCCCCGTTTCAAATCTGGTTGGAGGTTAAAAGTTGGTAACATCCTACATCCGTTTTTGCGCTATTCCCCCTTTTGTATCTTCTAACCCACAGACTTGGGAAGTAATTCTTATATCGAGTTGAGACTTGAGATTGTTAGTGTTAGTATGTAGGTGTATCATTTGCAACTTTTTCTAGGATCGCTATGTTTCGAATAAGATAGTGGTGCCATTTTGTTTCTTCAATAACTGGTGTTATTTCAAATTGTCTGTAATTTGATTTCTTACAACTCTGGTTCCCAATAACTTTTTCTAGGATAGATATTTTTCGAATAAGATAGTGGTGCCATTTTATTTCTTTAATAACTGTGTTATTTAAAATTTTCATGAGATATTATCGGAGCCGAAGTAGTTTGAAATTCTATTTTTTACAATTTTGATTCCCATCAATTTTTTCTAGGATAGATATTTTTCTAATAAAATAGTTTTGCCATTTTGTTTCTTCAATAACTGGTGTTATTTCAATTTTCATAAGATATTACGGAGCCGAAGTTGTTTGAAATTTGATTTCCTACAACTTTTATTCCCATCAACTTTTTGTAGGATCCATATTTTTCGAATAAGATGGTGGTGTCATTTTGTTTCTTCAATAACTACCTACCAGCAATGGTTAAGTACATGGTGATACTACATGGCCCCTGCTGCACTGAGCTGATGAACAGATGCGATCATAGTTTCTTGTGAGCCCAGCTTCAGGTAGTGGTTCAAATCGTGAACCACCAATTCCTACCTTTTCATTAACTGAATGAGGTCCCAGTTGGCATGAAGCGAAAATTTGATCAAATCATCGCATCGTGTATGGCCACTTTAAGCCCACTATTCAGGGTACACGAGGTATTCGCCATGAACCAACTGTGTATGCACAACTAGTTGCGCCATCCAATATAATATGTGTGCCTAATGGCACAACTGTTCGTACCAATAGTGTCATGGACCTCAATCGACCGACATGGATCCAGGGCGGGTCATGACCTCATACGGTCATAATCATAACCCTTCTGTATCAGCGCCTGCCGGACTAGTATGCGCGCCACGAATTATTTCGTTCGTAGTGTCAGAACGAGACAGCGTTATGGCAAAGTATATATCTGTCACTTTTTCACACGTTGAAATGTATTCTTCTCGGGACTTTTCGTGGTCGCATGCTTGCTTTACCTAAGCGCATACTCATATAGGGGTAACTTTTACTATGGGATCAACCTCGAAATATGAAAATATAGGGTTAGGCCGTAGGTGCCGCTGTCGCTGCGGCATGATGTGTAAACGGCCTTCTTCAGATAAGGTGGGTGATTCTGTATGAAAACAAGCACGTAACGCGCTCTAACGTGCTCTTTGTTTCTAAGAAATTCGTGTGAATAATAACTATTTTTCAAATAATGTAACTTAAACTCGTTTTATAATTCATTTTAACGTAATTTTACATTTATCAAATATTTCTCCAAACGAAATTCATGGAAATAAAAAAATAACGTACCGCGTTACGTTATGTCGATAGAGAATCAGGCCCAGGGTGTGGTTGGCTAAATGGGGTCATTCTTCGCAGACCGTGATTATGAGTGAATTTTATTATGGACACAAACCGAAATTCGAGAAAACGCAGTGGCTGACCTCGCGTACGCTCGCAGGTCTATACGCCGCTTAATATGTAGCGTCGATTGCAAGCCGCTTCCATACGTCTACAAATAAAATTAGGGAATCCACGGGTACTAGTTGAACCTTGTAGCCAAATAATAAAACGACCAATAAAATTTTAGAACTTTATTTATATCATACATCATAATATAACTTATTTGTAAAATATTGTAACAAAAACAAAGTCACCTCAGCAATACATAAAAAAAAATAAACGATAATATTTGAATTTCTATATTTTTAATTCTTTATATTAATTTTAAAAGGTCTACGATGAATATTTTACATGTCGCATTTACATACATTACAAGGCATGCCTATAATAATATACCTATTAATTATCTAAAGAAATTACGAATTCAATAATATTAGCAATCGAATGAGGGATGAAATTTGAAACAAAATTAACACTACGAGTATAATCTGCATGGTTCTGTGATAGCTATTAATTATTATGTATCTACATTATATATTGTTCTAGTAACTCTATACTTGTTTCGATATATGTGAATACAGTGAATCACAGGAACGACTCAACTCAAACATTTCTTTTTCTCTTAATGTGGAGCATTCCGATTTCGGTATTTTCAATCAGGTCATCCGCTGTCATATCTTCAAAGGAAACTTGAACTTCATGCTAGCTTTCACATATAAACAAATTGTATTAGAGAGAGTTGCGTTATGATTAGTAAAATTTTATACAAGTTTTGGTAAAATGCTCACACGTGTCGCGGATCACATAAAATCCGCGCCACAAAAGAAGTCTTGCCGACGCCGTGCAGGAATTACAGGCCGAATCATACGAGTCGGCGGATGTGAAGTTAGCTACAAGCTGCGCAATATCCAATCAACGCGCAGCTTTATGAGAGCTGCAGTTAGGATTGGATATTGTGCAGCTTGTAGCTAACTTCACATCCAACGACTCGTATGATTCGGCCTGTAGCAAAAGAGAAAATAAATAAATCAGTTTTCACTTTTGCAGCAGGACTTCAATCATGACACTGGACGCGGGGAATATAATACTTTTGGGATTTTCGCAATAACACTGTTATTTTAAGGCTTGTCGACATTAGATCGGATCGCATCAAATTGCAACACATCTAATACAGTTGAGAGCATTTTTACAATGCATGCATTGAGATGTGAGCCAATCTTACTGTGACTTTGACTATAAGACTATAACGTAGCATTTCCGACGACACGCGTGCTAAACTCTATCTTAGATAAACGCGCAATTACTATCATTTTAAAATACTCCACAACATTACCAGTTGATTGAAGCAGATCTCTATACAAAGACAAAATCTCAGTCAAAACTTATTAGTTCTGCAGTGTTATTATTGTGCTCAGATTTGACGGGGGTTTGAGGCTGCTGGGTCTGTTGGTTCATCATCGGTAAGGAGTTATTAAAATTGTTAACAGGAATTTTCATTGGCTGACCTTGGGGTCCTGGTGGCAACGACTGGGGCTGACCCGGTATCTGTTGCTGCATTTGTTGTGGCATTTGTTGCTGCATTTGTTGTGGTGGCTGTTGCTGCATTTGCTGCGGCATCTGTTGCTGAATTTGAGAGCCTTGCGGTATCTGACCACCTTGCATCTGTTGTCCCATTTGCTGCCCAGGGGCAATTTGCATCCCTTGATTGGGTATTTGACTTTGGGGCATCTGTTGCTGATTTGGCATTTGCTGTTGCTGGTTTGGTATTTGCTGTTGCTGATTTGGAATCTGCTGTTGCTGATGCATCTGTTGGGGAATGTTTTGGCCCTGAATTGGTTGACCCTGGATTATCATTTGCCCCGGAGGCTGCATCGGTTGCCCGGGCATCGTCATGGTTTGTCCGGGAGTCATTTGACTCGGCTGAGGTTGCTGGGGCATAGATTGGCCTTGAGTTTGCGGCGGTTGAGGTTGCATTCCTTGACTAGTGGGAATGTTGTGCGGCATTTGGGTCTGTCCGGGCAATTGCCCCGGAATCATCTGTCCCGGTAATGACATGGGCTGTCCGGGCATTTGCATCTGAGATTGTTGCATCGGCATATTACCCGCTTGCGTGGAAGGTTGCTGCGTTGGCATCTGATAGCCTTGCATTTGCTGATTTTGATTGGGCTGGTTACCTTGCATTGGCATTCTCATATTCTGCATTTGCATTCCCATCATGGGGTTTGCAGGGTTCATCATCATATTTTGCTGGGCGACTGACATCGGCGGCATCATCGGATTTGGCTGCATCTGTTGCGGCTGGTTAATGTTCTGTTTTTGTCCGTTTTGTTGAGGCATTGTTGTAGGTCCGTTGGGCATGTTTCCGGGCATCATCATGCCGACTTGCTGTCCGGCCATTCTCATCTGCTGCATCTGTTGCATCAACATCGGTGGCAGCGACATTTGTGGTCCGAGCGCCGGTCTCATGTTCTGTGGCATCGACTGAGTCGGAAGCGTCTGTGTTATTCCAGCGTTGGACTGTGACATGGCGTAAGTGTTGGGGATTTGGGGCATCGACTGAGCGATGGTGGCCATTGGGTTGACTCCCATTTGCATGTTAGCTTGAGACATTTGCGGCGGGCCCTGTGCGGGCAGCGAGGCGTCGGCGGTCATCTGCGGGAGGTATTGGTTGCCATACATCGGTTGGTTCGGGTAGCCAGCCTGGAACTGAGGCACGGACACTCCGGGCGGCATGTAGTAGTTGTTCGCCGACATCAAATACTGATGCTTTTGCTGTTCCTGTCTCAACTGCATTTCTCGTTCTTGTTCCTGGAAATAAAAAAATATTCTTAAATATCTATGTATCAGACTAAATAACCTAATAAAATTGGTCTTATTAATATTGTAAGAGTGTATTCGAAGATGATACCAATCCTGACAACTAAAGACAACACATAAAGGCAAGCGCAGCGTCGGACGCCCACCCACATGGTAGACAGATGACTTCATGAAAAAACGCAGAATCGCACTAGATGTCAGTAACTTTATTGATGAGGTCTATACAGCACCGTCCTACAGCTTACAGCTGAAATGACGATAACGAAAGGGTTACCTGTACTCTCTGTAAAGCGAATTGCCTTAGTACTGCAGATACTCGTGCTTTTATTTGCCTACAGCTTGGCCGCCATCTGTATCTGTCGTTGCCGCTCGGCTGTCTCTGTAGTCTGTGTTATTGAAGAGGCCTATATAGCAGTAGACATCCAATAGCTTACCTCTGAAATGTCGACGAGGAAACTTAGGTACCTGTACTCTCTGTAAAGCGAGTTGCCTCTGGTACTGCAGATACTCGTGCTTCTTCTTGCGCATGGCCTACAGTTTGGCCGCCATCTGCATCTGTCGTTGCCTCTCGGCCGCCTCTGAAGTCTGTGTTATTGAAGAGGCCTTTACAACAGGCTCCTATAAACCTACAGCTGAAACGTAACGTACCTGTACTCTCTGTAAAGCGAGTTGTCTCTGGTACTGCAGATACTCGTGCTTCTTCTTGCGCATGGCCTGCAGTTTGGCCGCCATTTGCATCTGTCGTTACCTCTCGATTGCCTCGATCACCCGCTGCATTCTGGCCGCGTGTTCCGCGCGGAGCGTGTCCGAACGCTGCTCGGCTGTCGCAATCCTATAGCCTACAGGCCCTACAGGTGAAATATAACGTACCTGTACTCTCTGTAAAGCGAGTTGCCTCTGGTACTGCAGATACTCGTGCTTCTTCTTGCGCATGGCCTGCAGTTTGGCCGCCATCTGCATTTGTCGTTGCCGCTCAGCCGCCTCGGCCGCCTGCTGTATCCGGGCCGCGTGCTCGGCGCGGAGCGTGTCGAGCGCCGCACGGCTGTCGCGGATTTGGGTCACTTTGTCCTGAAATATGGGAACACAATTATGATTACTCATTTCAATGAATAATAATTCCTTTCTGCAATATAAATACAAAATAATTTATTACCACAACAAACATACATTAGTTACAATTGAGAGAGGAGATGAAGGCAGTGTCACAAATTACAGGCCCATTTCTGTTTTATCGGCGTTGTCGAAGGTGTTGGAGAGAATAATAAATAAACGTCTTCTTGCATTTCTATCTGCTAACAACGTCCTCTCAAAAAACCAATTTGGTTTTAGACGTGGCATCTCCACGGAAGACGCAGTTCTAGAATTAACGCAAAGTATTGTTAATAACTTCGACAGACGACAGAAAACAGCTGCTGTGTTTTTGGACTTGTCTAAGGCCTTTGACACTGTCTCCATTCCTATCCTGTTATCGAAACTCTTTGCAATTGGAGTTAGAGGCATCGCCTTTAGGTTATTTTCTAGCTATCTCAGTGACCGCACGCAACGAGTAGTTATTGATGGCCACTATAGTGAAGAAGAATCCCTTAGCTTCGGTGTCCCACAGGGGAGCGTCATTGGTCCAATATTGTTCCTCCTTTACATTAATGACCTTTGTAATATGACTTTACCTAACTGTAAAATAATAACCTACGCTGATGATACAGTGTTGCTAATCAATGGCAAGAACTGGCAGGAAGTCCGCGAACACTGTGAAAATGCACTCCGTGCTGTTATGTCTTGGTTAAGGCTGAATTTACTTACACTCAATCTAGCTAAAACTAAGGTCATAGCTTTTGCTCCCAATATATCTAACCAACCAACGACTACGTTTGCTATCTGTGCTCACACTTGCCCTAGGAACTCAATTAGTTGTGACTGCAACACTTTAACCCAAACGACATCCATAAAGTATTTGGGAGTCGTTCTAGACTATACAATGTCCTGGAAATTACATATAGATTCCATGGTGTCCCGGGTCCGTAAACTAATCTACGTTTTTAAAAGTCTAAGACCTGTGGTAGATTTACGATACCTAAAGTGTGTCTATTACGCTTTAGCCCAATCAGTCTTATCATATTGCATCACCTCCTGGGGTGGATCACCTAAAACTTACATGTTAAGACTAGAAAGAGCACAGAGAGCTGTACTTAAGGTCCTTGCCAAGAAACCTATCCGCTTCCCCACTTCTGACTTGTACTCCTTATGCAAAGTTCTAACTGTAAGACAACTTTTTGTATTACAAACTATTCTTCGAAAACATTCACAATTGTATTATGATCCTGACTTCTCAACTAATAAACGCAGATCAGATAAAGTTTGTGGCTCGGAAAAGTGCCGCACTGCTATAGCAAGTCGTCATTATCAAGTTATCAGCTCATTGCTGTATAATAGATTAAATAAAGAACTCAGTATTTACCCACTTCCCTCCTATAAATGTAAAATAAAATGTGTTGAATGGCTGTTATCACTATCTTACCAAGATACCGAGGACTTAATTACAGTTATGACATGAATGCAATCATCACACACACGCATACACTCACTCACACACACACTCTCACACACACACACACGCAACCACGTACACACAATTAAAACGGCTATTGTTGTCTAAATTATGTAATTTTGATTAAAATATTGTATTTTTTGGATAATTTTCTGTTATCCAAATCCATAATGTTGTCTAAATTCTTTTGCCGGAGGTGGGCGATGCTGCCCGCGACACAGTCTTTCTGACTACTGCAGGTAGTATCGTTCCTTTGTTTTAGAACTAAGTTTTTGTGCCAAATAAAGAATTTTATTTATTTATTTATTTATTTAATTACCAGGGGGCCTCAAACTCGGCTAAGCCTGTATCTTGAGGTCCGGTGTAGAATTGAGCAAATGGTCTTTGTTGCGCGCGCTTATCAAGAAATATTTTGAAATTAATTACATAAAGACCAAAATAGGTATCTTCTATGTAAGCGTGCTACATCCTAGACCGCATATTTGCTCAACATCAGGCAGTATGTAGCCAAACGCAAACCAATATGGAATAAAAAAAAGGTAACAGCAATCGCAGTGTGTCTTCTACATAGGTGTACGTCAGTTAATGTCAAAACAACATTATTTTATAGAAATATCATCTTTGCAAAATAATCAGACAAGTGCGAGTCGAACTCACGCACGAAGGGTTCCGTACCGTATGAAGCCCCCCTTAATATTTATTAATAAGTAATTTAGTTTTGAAAAGAATATAATAATACAACATAATATTCTTTGAATATTTCAAGTATCTTCCCATTGCCGTTATTAATATCTAGCAAAAAAATCACGTTCTTTGTATGGGAGCCCCCCTTAAATATTTATTTTACGTAAATTTTACCATTTATTTTTAGAGTAAATATAGAATTAAATATTCTCTGAATATTTCAAGCCTCTACCTGTTACCGTTATACCGTTAATTTCAGGCGAAAAACGGCTGAAAATTTAGGTTTGTTGTATGGGAGCCCCCCTTAAATATTTATTTTATTCTGTTTTCAGTATATTTTGTTATAGCGGCAACAGAAATACATTATCTGTGAAAATTTCAATCTTCTAGCTATCACGGTTCATGAGATACAGCCTGGTGACAGACTGACAGATGGACGGACAGCGGAGTCTTAGGGTCCCGTTTTTACCCTTTGGGTACGGAACCCTAAAAAAACTTAGAAAGATGTTTCACATAGGTACGTATGTCGATCCAAAGATACTGCCCAATGTAAAGCTAGTTGCAATTTTAATATTTTTTTACATAGGTATTGAATTATAAATTTTTTTGGCGGTCCGAAGTACGACCCTTCGCGGTCCGCCTGTAGCCTACCATTGATAAACATATATGTAGTATAGATCAGCTGAACCGCTGAATAATATTTTATTATTTAATAGGCGAATATTTCAAAGCTTTAGTATAGTGTAGTAGTCTTTTATCATGTTTTCAAAATAAATTAGTGCATTTTACCTGTAAGCTCTCCAGGTAAACTCGCTTATCGTCCAACTGTTGGATGTACTTGAGCAGTCGGGAATGCATCGCTGTTATGTTCATGAACAGGGTCTGAACGGCCGTATCGTTGGCTATCGAGCGTCCACTGTAATTGAAAACATTATTTTTAGGATGTCAATTGTATGTTGGATCCATAGAATAAGAAACCGTGCTAAAATAGCAAGAGATATACATCACTCTGTCCCATTTTAAATATGAAATTTAAAAGGAGTTAAAAAAGATGCACAGATACACCCGAACTTACGTAATTTCGAAGGGTTTCACAAACTATATAGCATAGAGCTATCTCGGGTGTCCAAATTCAAAAAGGTAAAAAGCAGGAAGGTAGAATGATCAGAGATTTGAACATTCTTACTGGAACTACAGGTTTCAAATTTTCGAAAAAGACAAAAGACAAAGTGGAACCAAATTTTAACTATTTTGACGTTTATCAGTAAATTCCAAAAAAACACCAAAAAAAAAAAATCGTGCGCTGTTCGCGCAATTCGTGTACGGACGGGTAGACATATAACAGACGTTGTTTTCACTCGAGAAAGTTTCCAACCATTGATCATCAGCCACCAGCCATCATCTACGTGCTTTGTACCCTGTCCGCTGCCATTTCAAGTCGGCAGCGCGTTCCACTATGTCGCAGAGAGACTCTGAGCATATACTTATAGTCCTCTCATTGGGTTATTTTGATATCGGGGTATAAGGCCCGTCATAGGAAAAGACGAAAGTCATCACTGGCAACACACACTGGTCGAAAACTTTCGTCTTGAGACCCAAGTAAAAACAGCATTGACTCTCGGACAATTACTGATTTGACTATAACTTGGTATGAAAGTCTTCACTTTATCTCCAAAATACATTTATATAAGTGGATAAAACAACTGAATGCTAGGCTACACAATTTTGGAATCCTTACCGAGAAGAGTTGCTCTTCATTCTGTTGACAAAGATTTCCACTTGAGACTTCAGTGTTTCGACAAACTCATCTATTTCTTTGTCTTGCGCATCGTCATCTTGGGCTTTGCTGGTTGACTGCTTCGTAAAGTCCTGAAACAAATGTAAAACTATTGAATAAGTAACGTATTACTTGTCTGTATATTACGATACTCGTATATAGCATCGGGCTACTGATAGCTTACGCATATCCTTTAAGTTTAGCAATGGGTCAGCTCGGGTGAGGGATGGAGTTTCTTCTTCATATGAAAATCTGAAATTTCCCATAATATAGATTTTTTTTCTATTCTCCCCCGACGATATAAGGGAGCTGTTTTACATGTTCAGATATATATCGAAGTTCTGAAAAACTGTGAGTTATGATTGAGTCTTATGTTTTCATATTACATACATTAGAAACATTGCGTTTTAATCAAGAATATATAGTATACTTCAGTGGTGCCCAGTGACGCGGTAGAAGTATTCTATAGTCAGGGTAAACCTCAGTTAGCTCATGGTCATAGTCGGGGTGGACCTCTCGCTATCAACCATTGCCCTCGAGAGGTGTGGTCCGGGACTTCTGTGAACAAGTCCTCGGTGCAAAGAGGCAGAGAAGGCGCCCACGAAGCAAGCGGTTGGCACACGACCAACTGCCGCCATAACTGAGAACTCTGGTGGTGGGTGTGGTGAAACCCGCCATCCGACTAGAGAATTCCCCGAGAATGCACTTTGTGCCCCGTGTTTCGGCACGTCGTAGCGATGCCCCGAGTAAAGCTAAAGATATCCGAGGAGGGTCCGGAGGCGGACAGCATATTGCATAGTCAGGGTGTACCTCAGAAGTGTTCTATGATGCGGTAGAAGAGTTGTATTCATAGTCAGGGTATACCTCAGTAGTGTCCTGTGACGCGGTAGAGGCGGGCGCGGGCGCGGTGGGCGCGGCGGCGTTGTCTCGCGACACGCGCCGCTCCCAGTAGTTGCGGTCCAGGTATCGCGAGAGTTCGCTGTTGTTCTGATTGCTGTGTTCGGGCGACGCGCTCACTGATGAAGGCGTTGGCGATACTAGAAAAGAGAAAACAAATGATACTTCGTCGTTTTCAGAGTCATAGTCTATACTTCAGCAGGGCTAGCACGGCAGGTGGAACACATTTCCCGGGGAGTGGAATAATAGTCTTTCCGGTTCACATTTCTATCCACCTCTAGAGCATGGCTACCTAGGTGGAGTAGTTTTTTCCTCGGGAAAGACGGTGGAATACCTTTCTCCGCCTCATTATTGATATATAAAACGAATTAAAAAAAAGTTGCCTGACAACCATCAAACTTCACATCAAACCTTCAAACTTTTTGAAAAAAGTTCATTCAATCAATCTTTTTGTTGTCTGTGATTGATAGTTTTTAGTTTCAGTGTGGCCATTCATGGTAAAATCCTGGCAGATTTGACTAGTATTTTTTTTTTGTTGGTCACATTAAAATGCAAATTGTAAAAGTGATAATATTAGGAATTTGTTAGATAATAAAATTGTGCAACTTTAGGTGCCAAGATTTACTACGTTAATTAATGTAATTTTTTTATATTGCTTCTTTTCATACATATCCAAAAGTAATTTATAAGCTCTTATTGATTGAACTATTGTAGGAATTTAAACTTTAGGTTATTGATTAGCATTTCAATTTTTTTTAAGAGTAGCTTACGAGCTCACAGTTTACTAATATACAAGTGATTATTATCACAATCACTTATTTTCTTTAAAATTTATCGGTAATCCATCCCACGGATAATGAGACTCAAAGCTTAGACTTCCTTCAACTCATTGCACAAATACATTGCCGTCTTTATCCATCCTTATTAAATGATGACATTCGTTGATAGGCAGCTTAAATGGATTACTAGCATCGTGTATAATCCTCATGTACACAGCTTCCTCTCATTGTTTTTACGTATTTTTGGTCAAAACATGTAAAAGATACGCACTAAACATTTTCGATTTTTACGGGGATAACTTAAACCCACATCTAGTACGGTGGGATAACATTTCCCTAGGCTTATGTCAAAAAGAGAAAAATTATCCCCTATTTCTCGAGGCCATGCTTTAGAGGTGGAGTAGCGAGACTAGTTTTCCCTGACAAATGTTAATTTTATCCATTTCCCCCTCTCTCTCCTTTAGCCGTACTCTGAGAGGTGGAGAAGGAAAGTATTTCCACCGATTAGGGAAATAAACGGGGGAAAGAGCAATTTCTCCACTCGCCGTGCTTGCCCTGCTGAGGTGCTCCCATTTAAATTTTATCAAAATAGAAAGCTGTTTTTGAAAATCAACAATAGTCAAAAAATAGTATCAAATATGTCGATTCACGCGAACCACTCAAATCTTGTACACGATTGAAGACGGTGGTGCCATTTTTGGCGAAAAATAATTATTGTATTACCAGTGGGGTGGTGGGGTGTAGGTTCGGGCGCGATGTGCGGGCGCGACTTGCGCTCCTTCTCCTTGTGCTCGGCCTCGGACTGGCTGAGCGCCAGCGCGAGCTGCAGCTCTTCTTCCTCCTGCAACTCTTCGGCCGACTTGCCCCCGGGACGCTTCTGCAATCAGTACATTTATTACTTAGTAAGTTCGACGAGTATAGATGTCGCGAGCACAGCTCTTTAATTGAATCTTCGTAGTGAAATGCTCCACTCCCTTTGGTCAATTAAACATGTTATTAAAACCAGTAAAACTAGGTTTAATGATCATAATTTTAGTTAGGCAAGTACTTTTGAGTTATCATGAATTTTCCCAGGGAAATATTCTGTTTAGCCATGTCAGAGGCCATCAGGCGGCCTAAAAACTTTGCTACCACCCGGCCTATACGAACTTACTTAGGGGAATATTCCAAATAAATATGGTACTATATTAGTCAGTAGCAGTCGTAGTCAGTAACGAAAACCTATCTAAAAGAACTTGATAGATTTAATAATGATAGTAGGTAATTGTTGAAAGGTACTTTTATGAAACCATGAATTTCCCCAGGGGGATATTCAAAAGCTCTAGGAATTGTGTTTGACACTGTTTCCACTTATAAAACCACACATCAAGCACACACACTACTTAACAAACTGATTGCTTGTCAGCCCAATACCGATTTATTTTTCTCAAAGCATAGACATTATATAAAATGTGACATTTATTTTTATATTCGCCATTTCTAAGTTATGTCATCTGTTCGATCACGACCCTTCAGGATCCCATTTTCTCCCTGTTCAGACTCTAAGTGAATGTGTGTTTATGTGTAAGTTTCCAAAAGACCAAAATGTTTGATCTGTCACTAAGTTTTTGTCTTTATGTAGTAAATAAAATAAAAACAGGATGGGCAAGAACATTTTTAAAGTGTGAAAAATTTTAAATGAAACAAAACAATTATTTGAGACCATAATTTTATTTTTACATTTCCCAAACTTTTTGATACATACAAGTTTTAATATGCATGTATCTAAAATAAACCTATTTCAGTATTATCTATTATCCTTTATATTTCAAACATTATTTTAGTTTTTACATACCTAATGAAATATAATGTATAAGTAAAAGATACAGAAACTAGTACAACATGGTCAAGTGAAACAGAAAATGTGTCATAGATATTCATCCAAATATACTTAGATAAATATTTTATTATCAATGTCCACATATCATCTCATAGGTCACTTGCCTATTTCACAGATAACATGTGAATAAAATCCTAATGTGTGAATTCTGCCTTCATAAGGAGGATTGTAGTAACTGCAGACAAATGTCAGTTTGATAAAAATTGCAGTTAAAGTGAAGTGAAACTTTTTCAAACAAATATTTGACTACAACTACTGCAGTGTCCTTATGGAAGGCAAAATTGTATTATCCTCTCTAATTAAATATTCATTAAGTCTAGCTACTTTTCATTTACTAATTACTCCAAAAAGGATATTAAGTAGTTAAATATGCAACAATATAGAATCAGAGTGTTGTTACTCTGAATTCATAACTAAGCAACAGTTAGAAATTGCAAAAGATAAATGAATAACTAAATCTAAAAATATCAATAAAATGTCAGTACAATATCTCATAGAAATAACTATCCTAGCAAAAATATAAGCCGAAATATGACCACAAGATATGAAATTTAGTGTTGCTTTAATCGTCTAACAAATTTTGGTGTCTCAGGAACAGTCAGGGGCATTCCAGACTTTTCTGGAACAAATGGTACAGCAGAAGGTACAGGTTTGGGATGATGTATTAACTTTGCTCGTAGCTCAGCTTTTTGTTTCTCTTCTAAGTCTCTTTGCTCTTTCTCTCGTTGTTGTCTAATTCTTTCTTGTTCTTCTTCCTTTTCTTTCAACTGTTTATCAAACTTTTCTCTTTCTGCTGCTCGTTTCTCACTCGCCAAGTGAAACGGCTCAGGTTTGACATACTGTACTTGTAAAACTGGTTTGAAGGGTTCCTTGTACAGTACAGTTGGTGGCTTAGCTTCAAATTTAGTGTGATTTTCTTTATTCTCTGAAGAAGCCGAAGAGGAACATGCTTTAGCCGCAACATTATTCATATGTTTCTTCACTGCACCTGGTAAAGGCTGGGCTCGGAATAATGAAGCTTGTTTTTTCTCCTCTTCTATCTGACGTCGTATTCTTTCTTCCTTGCGCCTTTTCAATTCTTCATCACGTTTTTCAAATGAGAATGGTTCAGGTCGCACGGGCCCCATACGAATGCAAGGCTTGTCACTTTTCACAGCTGGTTTGTTGGTAGGTTTATCAAGCTTCAATTGATTGTTACACTTGGTTGGCTTCGAGTGGAACTTGGGACTAACAGGTAGAGTAATTTGAGGCGGTGGCTTAACCGGTATGAAAGGTTTCTCAAGTATATGCTTAGGAGCCGGCCGAGCTTTGAAGCTAGGCGCTTGATCTGGGGATTCCAGTATTTTTTTCTGCATTTCTGTCAGATTAAAAGGTTCAGGAACGGTAATTGGCTTTCTGGGCACTTCTGGCAGATGTATGGTTCCTTCGATGACTGATTTAGGAATAGGTTGAGCTTTGATTTTGTATTTTCTTATTTCTTCGAGCTCCATTTCTTCTTTCTCTTTCTGGGACATGATGTGTTGAGTACGGATGCGCGCCTTGCAACGAAGCGTTGGCGACTGAGGCCTAGTTAATGGCAAACGATCTATAGCCCCAGACGAGCGGAATGTATTACGAGTTGTGTGGTAACGATTGGGAGTATCTCTTTGAAAATGATAAATAGCCTCCGCCATCGACACGAACTTTGTTTTCGAATAGTGTTCTTGAAATGATCCCGCCGGAGACTGATGACGCTGCCTACAGTAACTGTCATTTCTTTCATGCTCCGTCTTAATATTTTCACGCAAAAATGCTATGTCGTTCATGGACATGGATTTTCTCATTGCTCCACAAGATTCAAAACCTTCACCATAATCGAAATCCAAACGATTGTGATCACCGATTTTTTCGAAGTCCTCATTTGGGGTCATCGGTTCGTCTTTAACGTGTATTTTTCCGTTTGGTGTATAATACTCCTCACCACGGTAGCTATTCACGAAATTTCTACTATTTCTCGACATTTTCAAATGTAAAACACAAAATAATTGTTAACACGGAATGTTGTTTCGTCGCCGTCGTTATTTTTGAAAAATATTGATTCGTTTAAAAATTACACGATGAAAGATGAAATTGACGTTTTCGAAATTGTTGCCAGTGACAAAAGAATGTTTCATCGAAATCAACCAATGAAAAATGTTCATTTTAGTGATGTCACATCCGCCACAAGCGATTACGGTTTTTAAACGGAATGAGATTGACTACCGAAATGTCAATATCAAACATCACAAATTGCAAATGCCAATGGCAATCCGTCAAAATAAAAATCGATATCTGGGACGTGAAGCTTTGCGCCTTTTGTGGTTTATTTTGTTTATTACTACTTTTGAATTGTTCACAACACACACGAGTTTTGTTAATTCAGTTGGACTTTACTCAGTACGTAAATTGATTACACAATGACGTCAACTGGATTACCTAGCCCAAATACACTTTTGCCTCTCGAACTCGTAGACAAGTGCATCGGTTCCCGCATTCATATTATCATGAAAAATGACAAAGAAATGGTAGGAACACTACAGGGCTTCGATGATTTCGTGAATATGTTATTGGACGACGTCACGGAGTATGAATCCACACCAGAAGGAAGAAAAATAACAAAGTTGGACCAAATATTGCTAAATGGAAACAATATCGCTATGTTGGTGCCTGGCGGTGAAATGCCGGGAGACTCTTATGAAGCGCAGTGATTAATTTGTGTTAAATTAGTAAATAAATATTTTGGTAAGGACTATGATATTTTTAATGAGCTCTCATAACAATTCTAACCTCAAAATATATGTTCCATACCTGAGGCTGAGTAGGTCCATAGTCGTTGGATGTGTCGACGATATCCAATTTTGCAGTTGATGTGGGTGGTCTGCTCACTTTGTCAAAGCAAGCATCGCAGACTCGGACCTGATAGAGAGTTGAATTACAACTTTTATACTTTGCCTGCGTAACAACTACAACACACCTGAGATTTGCAATTAAAACAAGAGTCACTTTTCAGAGATAGGAATAACAACACAATAATATAAAAAAATAAATATTCATAACAATAATATAAAAAATGAAAAGCATTACATGCCTTTAGTTTTGGACTTAGTTTTGTGGAGCGGCTTTTATGCAATGTGCATGCTAAATAAAAATAGAAAATCTATACTCTAAAATTGAATTACATTGCAAGAGTTTGCTAAATGCAATATCTTAAACAAAAAATCACAAACAAGTCTTTCATAAGAGTTATGTAATAAATATGGCTACACAAGCTTTTAGTTAAAAGACAGAGAAACCAGGAATAGTTGTAATGTAAGCTGTTTTCATCTAAAAGAATATTTATATACGATTACACAAAATTAAATGTACTTTACATACCTCCTTCTCTATTCCAAATTTGGGCAAGGTAGAGGTTTTAGAACTGCACTGCTGACAGAAAACTTGTCCACATGCACGGCAGTGGTGACGACGTACCATCAAAGAAAATGCTACACGACACCTGTATGACAAAACTTGTATTACGTGAAGCTGCAGGTAAAGAACTAAACTTTTGATAGGCAGTATTCAAACATGTAGGCTAAATTAAATTGCTTGGCTGTGATGTTAGCTACAAGCTGCAGATAACCCAATTCTTGTGCAGCTGTTAAGTGAGCTTCAGTCAGGATTAGGTTATTTGCAGCTTGTAGTTAACATCAGCTTGTAGCCGGTAAGAAATTTGATTCTCGAAACTTGAACTCTCAAACTCTGTATTATTATGTAAGCTATGCAATAGAATTTGATAAAAACTTCAAGGTTCTTGTAGGTGGAGCAACATCCAAGCCTCTCGGTCCACATTGTACATTACTCTATAATCAGGGTCAATAGGTTTTCCAAAATTATGAAAAACAATTTCGATTAGAGCTGCAGTAGATGTAGACAGTGGCTGTGTGTGGTCATCATAACATGCAAAATATATGACGAGTTTCCATTCTTTTATTAGGCTACATGTATAACAAAGAATTACCAAATATCACTAGCTTGCAGAATTATCTCAATCTCTTCTGACTTGAAGAAATAATAACATAGTTAAGCACTAGTAGATGATGAGCGCTGTATAGTATAATAAGGTAAAAATAATAAAATCAGGCAAGCAACTAGTGAGGCTTATAATTATTGTAGAAAAATATGAATCCTGCAAACTTAAATCCATTCTGTAATTTTATATATTATCACATTTCCACTTTGACAGCTGAAATAAAACTGGGGTATAGAAAAAAGTAACCACACCATTGTTTTAACTGTTTTAGCGGCTTAGAAACTCTGACACCAGGGCTAGCCATCCGGCCTATACAAACTTAAATACATGCAGCATTATCATCATCATTTAGGTCTTTCATATACCTCTATAGATTTCCAATGGAACTATGGGGTGTCTTCCATGCTACAACTGTGTGATAATTTGTCTGGTCACTCTATGCATTCATAAATAAACCCAGACAACTGGTGCCCCTGTACTTAAAATTCCATGATCTCCATCATAAACTTTTTGACCCCATCAGCTGATAGTTCTTCATGAAAATCACAATCAAGGCTAAACTTTCATCATCCATTGTGTTCATCAACTGTGACAATCGTAACAAACTTACCACCTATTCTATTTCTTCCCCAAGCAATAAAAAAGTAAGTCGTATAGGCCGGGTGGCTAGCCTTGGTGTCAGAGTTTTAAAGCTGTCAGAGTTTTAAAGGTCTCTGACATGACTAAACGGTTATAACAACTGGGAATTACAATTTAACGTGACAACCAAATCACGTAAGCGTTCAGTTGTAAAAGTCACCCGTGGTCACCCATCTGAAGACTGACCGTGCTGAATATTGCTTTACTTTGATGATCAAGTTAAGCAATAGTACTATTTTAGCTTGTGTATTTTCATAAATATTTTCAATCTCTTTAATCTTAATAAGCATCTTAAATCTTTATAAATAGAGTTCATTTCATACTATACCTGTGGCAGACCTCTCCATCTGCCCATTCCGGAGCAGTATCAGCTGAGAACATTGCATCGGACTCTTTCAGCGTTGGAAATTTGTATCCTTCTGCTTTCAATATATTCACTGTATCCTGCACAAAAACACCACTAATTTAACACAGCCCTAATTAAATTTGTCATAGAATTTCACAACTAAGCTCATTATTAAATTGAAAGGAAATAAAAATGTACCATTTTTAAGTGTGTATTTATTTTTGGGAGTTTTTGTTTAGCTTGTTTTGTCTGGTTTTGTATGAATCACGCGATCTGACTGATAAGTCGATGTGAACGACGCAAACACGTAGCAAATTACCTTTAGGCACTACTATGTATTCTGTACAATAGTGGTTTACAGTGACTCAGGGTTGCGATAGCTCTTTCAACCTTGCTGTCGTCATCGCAATAACTTTTCTTGTCGTATTTTACGAGTGGGTTTACCTACTTAGGACTACTTGGACTTAGGTACTAGCGGGACTTACATAATTGATATACTAATGATATTTAGGGTGGGTTTATAAAGAATTTATCAAGGCCTAGTATGCTGCGCCCTTTTCTTATAAAAATTGAGATGCCAACTTAACTCTGGTGGGTACCCAAATATGTACAAATCATCATCAATATGTCAACCGTAGAACGCCTATTGGACATACATAAGCCTTCCCAATAGCTTTTCAATGAAAAAACGGTTGGTAGCGGTATGAAACTATCGCGTTCCTGCGATCTCTACCATATAGTCTACCTTGTCGATAGACATCCTACGCTGCGCTTGCCGGTGCGTGTTCTACATTGAAGAACTTTGCGATCTTGACGGCTATCAGTTTTCTGTGCTAAGTTCCCTGCCCACTGACATTTCAACTTGCTAATCCGTTGGGCTATATTGGTAACTTTGATTCTACGCTACGGATCTTCTTATTCCTGATTCGATTAAGAAAAAAAACGTATAGGGAAACTAATTCCATACAAAATCCTGTTTGACTCTAATGTCACGAAAGAAATAAGGTACCGTAAAGAAGCCTGAAACATAGCTAGATAAAAACAAAATAGGACGATAAAATCAGTTCACCGGTAGATAAGTACATTATTTTATTATCAGGGCAATGACATGAACTCTCGTCTGCACAACGCGCAACGAGCGGAGTAAACAGACCAATTAATCGAAATTACCGCACTGGCTGATTAAATGAAGCCAAGCTCACTTTATGCTCATTTGTGAGTTTTCCGACATTGGTTGTGATGTTTTACTGGTTATAGGCCGAATAAAAAAATCGGCCAAGTGCGAGTCGGACTCGCGCACCAAGGGTTCCGTTCCGTACCGTGTTGGAGCCCCTTTAGCCCCATTTCTCTTGCCATTATTAATAGCGATCAAAAAACACCTAAATCACGTTTTTAGTATTTGTTGTTTGATTGTGATTCGTGATCGTGATTTTTAGGGATCCGTACCCAAAGGGTAAAAACGGGACCCTATAACTAAGACTCCGCTGTCCGTCTGTCTATCACCAGGCTGAATCTCATGAACCGTAATAGCTAGAGAGTTGAAATTTTCACAGGTGATGTATTTCGATTGCCGCTATAACAACAAATATGTACTAAAAACAGAAAAAAAATAATATTTAAGGGGAGCCCCCATACAACAAACGTGATTTTTTTGCCGAGGGACTCCCACACGGTGCAGAACCCTTCGTGCACGAGTCTAACTCGTACTTGGCCGAGTTATTTTGCTCGATATTAATAACGGCATCAGGTAGATGCTTGAAATATTTAGTTGTAAATTCACTTTAAAAACAGATAATAAAAATAAATATGTTAAGAGGGATTCCCATACAGTATGGAAACCTTCGTGCGCGAGCCCGACTCGCACTTGGCCGATTATTGTTGTGTCATTGTCAGGAGAAGGTTCTTATGAAAGAAAAAATAATAAAATCGCGCGAAACTTAATAAAAACATCAAATTTTCCCATACAAAATGTATCTGATCATTTTTGGTGCAACACTCCATCGAAATTAGTGTGACAGATGAAGGTGATATGAAGTTCACCGGGTCAGCTAGTCACTTATAGATTTCCTATAAGACTGATGGCATATATATTTTTTGCCGATGGTAACACATCCAGCGCGACGCGATCCTGCGGTCTTAGTATGGAAATTGGAATGGATTTTTAGGTGTGAGTGGTGCTCTACTGATGTGTATCTAGATCTGTAGCGGAAGCGGAATATGCGATGCATTGGACGCCTTGACTACAGGGTTATCCAGAATTGGTGTACTTGCTAAGCCGAAAGGATCATTAAGAACAACTTTTACTATTGGGCCAACCCGGAATTCCAGAAAAAAATCAGCTCTTTCATACATTTTGCCTTGTTTTTGTATGGAATTGCTGATTTTTTTTCGCGAATTTTGTACAGGGTATGCAGAAGGGAAGCCTATTCATGCAATGCATTGGACGTTTCATGGCTGATGCGGCTCAATGCCTTAATCCGCACTGGATTGAAAATTTGAAAGACCAGTATAAATAAACTTTAGGTACATAAACTACAAAGGAGTGTCTTTTCAAGGTCAATTTACGTGGATCGAAACAGTCTGACGTGATGTTCCATCAATATGTACTAAACATAAACACATACGACAAAGAGCTTGTTTATTATATTGCATTAATTAAATTAATGCTTCGTATAATATGTTGTAACATGTTGCGTTTTATCCAACTACCAAAAAAATGAGATTTTTTCCGTTGCGATAAATACGTATGTCGGTTTTCATCGAACAAAATAATTAATAAATTATATAACAATGCATCATTATCAGTCTGTATCGACCCACTTCCGGGTATAAGCCTCCTCTCCCGAGTTTTTTTCTGAGTGGCTTCCAATGTATATAGAAAAATTTACAAAACGCATTACATTATTTATAATAGCATTTTATCCGAATTATCTAATCGCATACCGTGCGTAGTGCCTCCCATGTTGATTAAATAATCCTGCAGAAATCGATAATATTACTAAGATAAAAAGTTAGATATTTCTCTCTAAGTGATAGGGTGTAGCGCCCATTGCCAAGTATAAAAGGGAGTGCTTATCAATTTCAGGTCGAATCATTCAATAGGGTAGTTGACTGGTATTCAATTAATTAAATGCACATGCGCAATAACTAGCGAATCACGGTGAAGTGTCATCTGCGGCTAACTTCCCATCCGCCGACTTGTGTGGCGCGGACTATATTAGGATTAGTGATTTCTTCAATTAATTATGATTCATAAACTGAAAAAATAATTGAAATTGGCTAATAAAGTTCAGAGATATACAACGTGTAACAGAACGATTGAAAAATACTTAAACCACACATGCTCAGACATATTTAAAACTTACCCCATAAGGTCTCATAATTCTCAGTATGTTAGATTACGAGTTATACCAAGTTAAAGTTTTGCGTAAAATAACCTGATGTCAACCCTAAATGTATCAGCTGACGGTAGTGGCCTTGACTGACAAAGAATAAGTAGTGCAGAAACATTTTATTTTTGCCTACGAAATCGTGGACGGGCACACAAACATTTAGGTAAGTACAAACAAACAAATAACTCTTTATTGTACACACCAAATAAAAACTTACAAAAAAATACACAAGTGAATTCTTAAGGTAGTGCAACACTAGGCGGCCTTATCGCTGGAAGCGATCTCTTCCAGGCAACCCATTAAGTAGGTACCTACATGGTCATAGGTACAAGTTACAAGGTCATAGATTGATGTACCTAACTCATCTGAACTGCCTGGACTAGAACATGTTGTAAGTACCTACCTGTCGCATAAAATGATTACATAGTCTATGTAACACCCTTTCTTATGTAGCAGGACTATAAAAAAATGATTCACAAAGTTAAATAATTTTTTTTTTTGTCACTCATACCTATTTGCATGTGTAACTGTAAGTAGCATTTACAAAAACGCAACAGTTACTGTCGTAAAGATGACATGGTAAATTGTGAATTCAAGTTGCACTACCTATGTTCTAATAAAAAACAGTCACTGGCCGTGATATTTTAAGTGGCCTAAAACTGACAATAGGTCTAAGTACTCAGCGTATTCTACCGGCTCCACGTCATGTCAAAATAAAAAAATACATACCTACCCAACTACATTGAAAGTTAAATTTTATTTAACTTTAAAAGCTCAGTTTTAAAAAAACATTAAACACGACACGGAAATTTAGGTATTATTTTAACCGTAAAAAGAGCGAGACGAAATCCAAAGTAATATTAAAGTAAAAATGTTGTTCACTCCCCAGATACATTTAATTGTTTAATTTAGTTACCATAAAAAATACTACATTAAAATAGAAGTCACGCGTAGAAATAGGTATCAAACCAAAGTTGGAGCATTTCAACTACGCATCTTTATTTTATTCTTTGTGATCGGCTATAAGTCCACGTTGACTGGCGGTGCGGACAAACGAGACGTCAAGGGGCACCTTGACGAACACCGAACCAATCACTAATGAGTGGGCAATATGGCGGCTATTTAAGCTCCGCCCCCAAAAATTATGAAATTTAAAAAATGGGTTCCGTACAATTTTTTATTCTAGTATTATTTTATTATGGTAAAATGTTGTGTGCTTAGTTATTTAGTTTCTACTACATCCACCCATCAGCCATAGAACATCCACTGCTAGATACAGGCCTCCCCTAAAGATCTCTAATAAGACCGGTTTGGTAGCGGCTTGAAACCAGCACGGTCTCGCGGTTTTGATGAGGTCGTCCGTCATCCTAGTGGGTGGTCGTCCAACGCTGCGCTTGCCGATATGTGGTCTCCACTCGAGAACTTTTCGACCCCATCGGTCATCAGTCCTCCGTGATAATTATGTGCCCTGCCGATAAATTTGGTTTTTCTATGGATCGTCATTCCTTATTCGATCTCGCGGAGAGAGTTAACCATAGCCTTCTCAACAAGCTATTGTTAGGCTTTTAGGGGTTTATTAAAGAAATACCACATCACGCCACTTCCACGTGAAACTTTTACGTCGTACTCGTACTTTTCGGGCGCTTGTTAACGAGAATGTTTCCCCGATCGAGCGCCGCCGGGCCGAGGCCGGCTAAACTTGTTATAGTGTGCGTGCGTACTTTCGGTCGTCGGTAGCAAACATTTAAAAAAAAAGAATGAATTTCGCGTGCTGACTTAGTAAATCCACCTTAAGTTCCGTTCCGTTGAAACCAGTTTCAAGAATAACAATCCATATATCCACCCAAGACTCCACTGCGGGACATAGGCCTCTCCTATGGATTTCCAATAAGGCCATTTGGAAGCGGCTTGTATCCAGCGCGTTCCTACGATCTTTATTATATCGTCAGTCCACTTAGTCGGTGGACATCCTACGCTACGCTTGCTGGTCCGTGGTCTCCATCCGAGAACTTTACGGCCCCATCGGCCATGCGTTCTTCGAACTATGTGCACATAAAAAAAACTTTAACTAAAAACGAAATGCAAAAATGAATACTGAACCCTAAAATTTTGATTTCAATTTTAATAGAAATAATAGGAAATTTTAGTCAGTCGCTCTCTGACCTTGCGGAAGTGAAGACGTTACCTATCCTATCTTTCGATTCCACGATGATTACAGTTTATGATAATATTCTCAAATGCTGAGTGATATTATGCGTTGGTGATACAATGGCAACGACGAACTGTCATTTTGAAGAAAGCAGGCCGCTTTCTAACCGTCGCGGGCGCGGCGGCGGCGGTGGCTGACGTTTCCCACTTACGCACTTAGACGGATGTTTCTACGTCTGCCTAGTACTGGGAACTTTCACGGAAACAGAAATGAAGGACGACCCGGTGTTCGAGTTGGTTCAAATCTCCAGACGCGCATTTTGAAGATAGCCCAAGGACCAGCGTCGGGCAGGAGCAGCGTTGCGCACTATGCGCGCCACGTTCGCGAGCGCCTGGACGAGCGGTATCCGGGTCGGTGGATACGACCCAGGGGCACGGCTGGCCACCCAGGTCTCCGGATTTAACGTGAATAGACTTTTTGTGGATGTACATTAAAAAAGTGGTTTATTCTGTGCCGTGCGACTCCAGAGAAGATTGTCCCTCGCATCGTGGCAGCATTCCAAGGTGGTGAACGTGAGAAAATCTATGGCTCGTCGTACTCGGTTGTGCTGCGAGCACAGCATTTCGAGCCACTCCTTTGACTTTTGTTAAGTGTTTGTGGACGCCCCTGTTGTGTGTTAACTTTAAGTACCTAGGTAGGTACCTAAGTAGTTATGTGGAAAATAAAAAAAGTGAATTAAAAAATCTATTAATTTGTTTTTTTTTCTATCACTTCTGAGTGCCCATAGGACCTAATTACCTAGGTAGGTAGTTTTATTACCCCGTGATAAGTTAGGGTAAGTACCTACAGTCCTACACGTATAGGCCGCGCCACACAAGTTAGCGGATGTAAAGTTAGCTCCAAAATTCCAATCTTGACTGAAGCTCACATAAAGTCGCACGTTGATTGGCTATTGCGAAGCTTGTAGCTAACTTTACATCCGCCAACTTGTACGGCGCGGCCTATACCTAACATTTGTTTACTTTCAAGAGTGCCAAGAAACCGTACAATTAGGTAAGTACCTAAATAGGTATTTGGCTAAGATAGGATTCCTAAATTGGGTATCTACACAATGTAGGTACTTGTAAGTATTCATAATTATGAAAATTCTTAGGTATTTCATTTAAAAACATTAGGTAAGTAATTATGGAACTGGATACGATTAGGTACCTACCTCAATTTCATTTTGCAATAGTTTACTGAATTAGGTCTCGACTAGGTACTAGGTAGGTCTAAGTATCTAAAGTAGGTAATTAGCCTCCTTCCTAAAACAGTATTACGTAGCCTAACTCTAGCATTTCCTTGTTGATTTTGGACCTAAAACTAGGGCCTATTCTGTGCTAAAACTTTAAAAAGTAACTCGTAAGCCAAGTTCGCGTGTCGGGCCGTCGGCAGCGGGGGTAGCGAGCGGCGCGCGGGGCGCGGAGCTACGGCGCGGTGCCGAAAGGCGACGGCGCTTTGTCGGCGTGCGGCGGCGGCGACATGAAACCGATTGACGCGAGCCGGGCCGCGCCGCGCCGCGCCCGGTCACCGAACTCACTACTTTAGGGTTGTCCAAAATAATAGGAAAAAAATATTTTTTAGTTTTATATGGAAAAAATAAGTTGACTTTAGAAGTTTAAAATTCATACAGGTGATTCGTGACTGGATACACATACATGCCGTTCAGTATTGTTGAACCTTTCTGTTACACGTTGTATATGTATAAGCTTGTAAAGATTTTGGTGGGGATAGAGAGGGGATGCCTTGTCCCTTTCCCACAAAGCATAACATAGTATAGTGAATGTATGACTATTACGGGCAGTGACGTCATAGCCTGTCATAGTGCGCTCTTTGTGCAAGAAAATAAATATGCTTGTAACTTCTTTATTTCCTAGTTAATTTTATTTTTGTTTTCGTTAATCGGCTCTGTTTATGGTTAGCTGTTACAAGAAGACATTTTTTTTTTCTATCATTATTATTTCCTCTCTAGATGTAAGGGTTGCCTGGAAGAGATTGCTGTAAGCAATAAGGCCGCCCTTTGTTGCACTAGTTTTAAGTTACTTTATTTTTCCTTTCTGTGTATTTTTCTGTAATTTGTGTTAACAATAAAGTGTTCATTCATTCATTCAAGACATCAAAAAATTTTGTCAACTATATTATAGCCCATTTAACTGTTGTAATGTAAGCTACAAGCTGCGGATAGCTTAACTTAATCCTGACAGAAGCTCGCTTTACAGCTGTGCGAGGATTGGATTATCCGCAGTTTATAGCTTACATCTCAGCCGCCAACTTGTTTGATTCGGCTCTTAGCCGTGTGAATTTCAACTCTTCCCGGTTTACAATAGGATTGTCTCGCCATTACGGTGATAAGTAGGTTTTGTATAGGCCGGGAGGCCTTCAACAAAACAAAATTCAACAGTGTACTGGCGGCAAATAGGTACGTAAGTAAATCTGCCATTCTGGCCTCTGACAAATCTACACGGTGCCTGTCTTGCCTTTGTATGAAGGTAGATTCTAGATATTTCTTGCAGTAGCACAAACGTAGGCTATTTTTATCCACGTACAATAATTATACGGTTTATGCACGCTAGCAGGTAAAACATACATTAGGTAGGAAGGTATGGGTTTATTGCTGTGTTCCGCGATGTAGGTACCTATCTAATTAAAAAACTTATAACTCAAATAGCTGTTATCTAAAATCCCGGAATAACCTTCAGAGTTCCTTCTTAGTATGGCTACATAAAGGTTTTGTTTTGCAAAGTACCTATAGGGTCTTTCAGAGGTGTATGCTCATTATGAACCACATTTAGGAGTACCTTGGGAACGATTACGAAATCGCGAAAAAATCGGTATTTCGTACATTTTGTCCAGAGGCAATGAACTTTTTATAAGGAACAGATGTTTTTTAGTGATAATGCAATTGATCCTGATGATGATGAGGACTTTGCAAAGCAACATTTGTTATTCGTAATGTTACTTAGTAAACAAACTTACGTTCCGCACGGTCAGTATTTGGATGGTTGACCGCGGGTGGCATTTTCCAATTGAGCGCTACCGTGGCTCGGATGTCACGGTAAATTGCAGGCCCCGGTTTTTTAACCGTTTAGCCATGTCAGAGGCCTTCAGGTGACCCAAAAACTGACACCAAGGTTAGCCACCCGGCCTATATGAACTTACTTTTGTAAACATTGACAGTATCAGTACCTACTGTCACTGTAGTTTAGTTTTGATTATGAATAATCTCATACTAAGACCTCTGGTTTCCTATGTAGGAGGTATAGGCGAATTTACGTAGGTATTTGCCGCCAGTAGGCTGTAATCTTTTATTTTTTTCAGTAATAAAATAAAAGGTCCGTAATTTGCCGCTGCCTAAAATCTGCCGATCTACTCAGCCTGCTGGAAAATCCGCCACTGGTAGTAAGTAGTATCGATGAACATACCTAGTCCATTTTAATTAGATTGTCCGAAAAGCGATTGAAACTCGATGCGCTCTTGAGAAGGATAAAGAGTTCAACGAACCTTAGGTACTTACTTGTAAGAATAAATTATATTATTTTTAAGACTTGCCGATGAATAATGTCAAGAGTGGTTAAACACGATAATAAATCGTTTATTTTGGACACTTATATAAATACCTAATAGTTAAACACTGAATGAATACAAATCATACTGGATTGTGAAGTCAACCTTTTAATCTGATTTCCAAACAGGTGAAAGACTTCAATACGCCACTATATTAAGTATATTTTATTACTATAATGTATCTAATTTATGTTATAACCCGAATCAAACTTCTAGGCGGCTGTGAAGTTAGCCACAAGCTGCGCGAAACCTTGCGCAGCGTTTCTGTGACCTTCAGTCAGGATTGGGGTTTGCGCAGCTTGTAGTTAACTTGACAGCCGCCAAGACTTCGATTGGCCTAAGTATAGCAATTTTTCTCACATGATCTATATTTTTTTGTGTATTATAAATAATACATTTCTTAAGCAGACAAATAAATGAAGGAAGTTCATATGGGCGGGGTGGCTACACTCGTACCTGCTACTACCCTGGTTTCAGAGTATTAATAAATTGATCAACACTAACGAGTACCTACAGGTTGCGGTATATAAGTCTAGCGCTGAGCGAAGTGTGGAGGGGTGGGGCGCATGAGTTTAGTATGGCGGTCAACATGCGCAACCACTCCCTCCACAGTACCCTCAGAGCTAGACTTACGTGCCGCTACTTGTATAGTGCATACCCACACGGGGTTTTAAATTGTCGGAACACTATAATTGGAATAGCATTATGCTATTACCTATTATGATCAAGTGTCATATGAAGTCAACAGTTAGGTGAGTGATTTATCATTAATATCTAAACTTTATGATATAATTCTCCCTACAAATATTTCAATGGAAGGAAGCAATGACTAATAGTTATTATTATAAAATGATAAGCTGTTAACGCTCATAGCGTTAACAGCTTATCATTTTTGATAATTGGATAGGTAAACATTAAAGAACGAAATATTTCCAAAAAGGATATATATTTTGGAAACTGTTTTTCCAGCAGAAGACTTTATGATTTTCATATTTATATGTATGTATTAGTATATGTTTTTAAATGCTCTCTGTGATTTAGAATCAGAAATAAGGAGATCGGTTGACGAACCAAAGTTATCGACATAGCGCAGCGGATTAGTAAGTTAAAAATGGACAAGGCATATAGTTCGAAGAACGGATGGCCGTTGGAGCCGCAAAATTCTCGAATGGAGACCACGTACCCGCAAGCGCAGCGTAGGACGTCCACCAACTAGATGGACTGACGTTATAATGATCGCACGAACGCGCTGGATGCGGCTTCCAACCGGCCCTATTCGATATCCATAGGGGAGGCCTATGTCATGCAGTGAATATCCTACGGCTGATGAATGGATATATATTTTTATGGAGTGGGCAAAAGTAAGCAGCTGCCTACTTTTAAGTTTTCTACTATTTTAAATTCAGCTTAGACAGCATAGTTATCTTTTTTACAATGATTTTATGTTTGCTCACAACTTCATTCATAACTATTTAGTTATTAAAGTTAATTTGAGTTTGTCATACTAATTGAAATATTTGTAAATGACAATATAATTGATTCTTATCTTATGCATGACTAATTATAACTAGTTAGATTAATATTATAGTGATAAAATATTGGTTTGTTACCAATGTTGGCTTTAAACTAATGGGCTAATGTCAAAAAATGTTATGCCAATAGAAAGCTATGTCATTTGTGGGTCCCATAAGCACCCAAATAATGTTGGTATGGGCAGCTAGTATAATAATAAACAGTTGCTTACCTGAACAGATCTGTATTTTGGTGAATTTCGAAATGCAAAGGCCCATGCTTGCGTGAGTTCAAGAATTTTGGAGCGCAAGTTCTCATGCTGTGTTGTTTTCACTAGATCCCGGAGCGACTCACAGAAAGCCTTTGATGTTACTTCGTCGTGTACACCTGAGCCTGTGGAAAAAATATAAGGATGAACATAATTTGTAATTCAATAAAACAAAGAAAGATTTTTTATTATTAACATATAATTATTTTTTGTAGTGATTGTGTTTTTGGCAGGGTCCACCAGAAGAAATACCATGCAGTATTATTCAATCACCAAGCATAAGTATGGAAGCATTACATGTTCCAGATTAAAGAGCAATGTAGCCAGTGAAATTTCTGGGCAATATGAGAATCAAGATCATCTCTGAGATATCAGAGTCAAAAACTAACCCCAACATAGCCAAAACTGTAATAATAAAATTGACAAAAAATATAACAACAAAACATGACATTGCATGATATAACACAAAAAAGTATACATCAGGCTATAAAATAAATAAATTGCAGTGATGAGCACAGTCCTGTGCCACACAGGGTTCTGCAAAGTTATAATTCAAAATATTGGGTTTTGCAGACCTGTCATGGGCATGTTTAATGCTTAACATCAGGCAGATGCATAGATTATCTCATCAATTTATTCATATAAAAAAACCTATACCTTCCTTAGAGCATAGTCATGTTGCTCATGTTTGAGTGTGCTTCAAAGGAGCCCCAAACTTATCATAAATTCTTTACAAGAAGCAATGACTTTACAATCATTAGTGTTTGATAGTCCACAGTGAAACATCGGTATATGTATTCTATATGATCTAGTATTATGTACTTGTATCTTCAAATAGTTAGCATTTCTGTACATTACCTAGTACAAGGTTAACAAGAGACCAGTGCTCATTTTTTAACCAACTTCCAAAAAGGAGGAGGTTCTTTGTTAGTCTGTATGTTTTTTTTTTTGTGAGTATTCATCGATAATTTCGCCATTGAAAACTTCTTTTTTATTTCAAATGGGTATACTCCTGAATATGGTCCTATTAAAATTTTACAGAAATCGGTTGAGTCGTTTTTGAAAAATCAACAATAATGTAAACAACTCGAGGGAAATATTCGAATTTTGTACACAATAGAAGGCGGTTTTGCCATTCTTTTGTGAAAAATAATTTTATAATGCTAATGTAAATTCAATCTTGGATACCTACCACAGTTTTTGACAATACTTTCCAAGGTGAGCAGCGCAAACATCGCCTGATGTGGGTTTTGTGAATACAGTTTCTTTTTGACTGCGGCCACTGCATATTTTGGGCTGCAAATAATTTTCTTATTAATCGCTATTGTTGTTTTACATGATATAACTAATATTGACTCTTGTTCTAGAAAAATAGCAAAACCAATTTGATTAATGATTTCTTCGCCTTGGCATTCTTGTTTCATTCTATTATGTCTAGTATTAAATGTTTTCAAAAACTTTTAAAGTAGCTCAGTGTAATATAAACTGCAGCAGTAATCTTTATCTCAAATCTATTTGACTGGGTAGCAAAAAAAAGTTCAGAATTCCATTAACAAACAAGTTTTTAGAGAACATACTCGGTACACATTCTCTTCTAACATGTTTATTGCACAATCTTTGTACCTTTCTGAATCATTATATTTTGAGGGAACTACAGTCAATCACAGAGTTGTTATTTTGTTCTGGATTACCCAGATGAGGCATTTTGTTTGTGATTGTAATAATGCAAACATGTAGAGATAACTTGTGTGACTTACGTGCAATCATTTTGTCTAATCAGATCACAAATTTGTAGGATTGTCGGCCAATCGGGGTCTAGGCGTAGATTACTTGTAGCTTTATCTGGAATATAATTATTTTACCATTAAATGAATGTCTAGCAAAATGGTAGGAATCTATCAACTCTTTGTGTTTGTGCATAAACTTTTTGTTGGACATTACGAAAAGTACATCTTCTATCCAAATAGAAGTCCCGTTAAGCGTCGCAATACTAAAAATAAAGAAAGTGGAATTATAATGAGTAAAATTTTCAGCAGGAAAACCAGCTCTCTATTAGTACTGAGATCACTGGCACAGCATTATGCGTAAACAGCGAATAGAGTTTGGAATAAGATTATTGCTTACCGAGTAACTTATCGAAATTATTAGCACGAAACATATTTTCTAATTTGCTAGGTAAACTTTTATTTTAGAAAATCAACAGAGATAATCCAATAGACAGAAAAATGACAGCACACTTTGTCAAGTCAATTTTGTTTTGTTTTCTAGATGTTGGTAGTCTTGAACGTCATTTTGATTGGATTCCACAGATAATACAAAAATGGTGAGACCAAGCCGTTCTTCAAGCTATTTTACAATTGAATTGACAGTGTACGTGAACCTTAAATAAAATGTATTATCTGTGTAACAGTGTCCAGAAAAGAAGAAAAAGAAGCCATATTTTTGTTGTCTATGGACCATGATAGCGGGAAACTGAGGCGGGAAAGTTAAATCACTTTATTCAAAATTTCCAAATAATATTGGTCTGCTTACTGTGTTTACTTACTTTCTCGCTCGACTACGTCGGTCAACGATCAATTGAATGTACTATGTACATAAAATATGCTTTTAGGTTACCTATCTCATTAATTATTTATTTTATAACTATACTAGCAGCGCCCCGCGGTTTTACCCGCGTTGTGCCCGTTCCCGTGGGAATTTCGGGAATTGTTATATATGTAAACCTTCCTCTTGAATCACTCTATCCATTAAAAAAAACCGCATCAAAATCCGTTGCGTAGTTTTAAAGATTTAAGCATACAGACAAACAAACGAAAATAGCGACTTTATTTTATACTATGTAAGGATTTTACAATTCGCCTTGATAACATACCTACCCAGAATGCCTAGTGTTATCTATACCTAAATCAGTGCATTAATTTAGTGTCAACAATTTAAAAATCTGGGAACTTTCAACAATTAGGTAAAAGTTTTTTAATAACAAGCAATCATCTTCACCTAAAGTGGAACAGCTTATTTAATGGGTAGGTATGTGCTTAAAAATGAATCTGTAGTAGGTACTTATTTTTTAGCTACTTTATAGCTGAACCATAGGTAGTGTACTTATCTAATATACGAGTAGTTATTTAGATTCTATACCAATAGATACCTGTATCAATAAAATCTATAAAGTATAAGCTATGCAATTAAAACTATATAAATTATGTTTACTAAATCTATTAATGATATAATATTCAGAGAATTTCGTTTATCTAGTTACTAGAGGAATCTGAAGAGATAATAGATAGGTCTATCCAACAAAACATTTTCATGTGAAATGAAGCCAAGTCTAAATCACAGTTTCCACTATCAAAATGTTGTCAGATCTCTCGTAAAGCCAAGCTTCTAACTCTACACGCCTTACTCTACAAGTCTCTACTCCACAAACTCTACAGCTTAGTCAATATATTATGTGACTTGGCCGTTTCGTTACAACAAGAACTGTTTGTATAACAGAATTAATGAATTAATCTTAACCTTTGCGCAGTTAGCGAAACAGCCAAGCCGCATGTTTTGACTAAGGTGTAGAGTTTGTGAAGTAAGGACTTGTAGAGTAAGGCGTGTAGAGTTAGAAGCTTTGGCTTTACGTGAGATCTGACAACTTTTTGATAGTGGGAACTGTGATTTAGACTTGGCTTCATTTCACATGAAAATGTTTTTGTTGGCTTTCACTTCTTTTTGTGGTTTACTACAAGGAGTAATTTCATCGATTTTCACATCTCTAGCTTCAAAACTTGCGGAAGTCTCATACCAACTTTTAACCCCTAGTTTAAAGGTTAGGGGGAGATTTACTAAAAATCTTGAAATACGTGTTTTATTATATTTGTAATAAAGAGTCCCTTTTGTAATGTTGCAAACGGGGAAGCCGTTTGCAGCACCACAAGTTAAAAGAGAATTGGAGAGGAACCCGTAATGTTGCAAGCGGGGGAGCCGGTTGCAGCACCACAGGTTAAGAGACCTCAGGAGAAACCTAACCAACCTAAGAGTCCTACCTAGTGGATAGGATTCCTAACGGTTCGGAGATTAAAACAGAAAACTAACCTTAGTATTTACACATTTATTTACACTACACGCACTGCACTTATAGTCAATTAAATCTTCAAGAGACGGAGAGAGAGAGAGAGAGAATTTTGTAGAAGTCCTTGGAAAGTTAGCCAAAAAGGGAGAGGGTAGCACTCGTAGAACCACGCTGGAGGCTGGCCGAGGATTTTCAATAGCCTGAGCTGGACCCGCCGATAGTGTGGCGCCAGCCAGGTAGCGCTAGGTGAGCGCTAGCGTGAAGACATCTGTCGACTGAGGTGGAGGCGCCGGCCCAAACCGGCCGACAGGCGCCGGTCCAAACTGGCCGACAGGGTTCGAAGTGAGCGCCAGCCCAGTGCTCTAGGGTAGGGGTCAGTGGCCCCAAAACAAGAGATCCTCCTGGAATCAAAGTTAAAAGAACCGGAGCCTCTCACCCTGCCTGTTACTCGACGCTCATGCCGTATACAGGACTCGTCCACGCAACCCTCAAATTCACACCGTCACATATTTAGGAAAAAAGGTGTCTTCCAGATCAGTTCCAACTCAAGACTGCCCAATTTTACCAAACAAGGATCGCTGATCCTGTCAAAGATAAACATTTCAAAAATTTGAATAATTTCATAACTAGAATTGTAAGTTGGCAGTGTTATCGTTGAAAGAGTCTGAATGTAGAGAAGCTAACAAAAAGGTTAGTTTCTCTACACTTTATCAATTTTTGGACATCTAGCATCAAACTTTGCAAAAAAGTCATACAAACTTTCATCCCCCAGTTTTAGGGTTTGGGGGGTATGGTTTATTAGGAATCCTGAAATTTCTATTACAACGAGTTCGTATTTCCATTTTCTGACTTCTGGCATCAAAAGTTTCGAAAGGGACATACAAATTTTCTACCCCAAATTTTAGGGGTTGGGGGCTGATTTATTAAAAATCCTGAAATACGTCTAACAGGGAGTCTTTATATCAATTTTTAGACTTATAGCATGAAAATTTGTGGAAGTCTCATGCAAGCTTTCAGCCCCTATTATAAAGAGTTGGGGGTAAAAGTTAAAAGTTTTAGATTTTGTCCTTTGTAAGTATATGCCTGATAAGCTACCATGATGCCAAATATCAAGTATCTAGATCATCTGGAAGTGGGTTAGGTTTTCGATCTATAAGTCAGTGAGTGATTCAGTCAATGAAACCCCGGTTTTTAAACGTTAATATTTCATGAACCGTCATAGCAAAGTTAATGAAATTTTGTATTGTAGATTAGCTTAAGAACTTTAATAAATATGCTAAATTTCATATATATAGGTTAAATAGTTTTCAAGTTATGAAGAGGTCAAAAGTGGCTCGAAATGGTTTGTGTAATATTACACACGTTGCGTCGTCAGTTCCTTTTTCTTAGACTTGGCTGGACACGCTTCCGCGTGTTAGATCTAAAAACACCCGATTTCGTCACTGCTGGCTGATTGACTGACTGACTGACTCACTGATGATTATCAAAAACTTTAGGGTGCTTCCTGGAGTTCTAGAAAGCTGAAATTTGGTATGTAGGCTAGTAATACAACATACTTAGTACACATACAACAGAAATATTCTAAAACTTGGCACTTTCACCCCCCAACCCTTTAAATTAGGGGATGAAAGTTTGTATGAGATTTCTTCATTTTTTATGCTAGAAGTCTGAAAATTGATATAAAGACTCCTTGTTTGAAATAATCAAACATATATTTTAAAATTTTTAGTAAATCATCCCCTAACCTCTAAATTTGGGGGATGGAAGTTTAAAGGCGACTTTCGCAAATTTTATTGCTAGCCAGGGTCAGGAAAGAAGTATGAACTGATTTTTATCAAATATGAAACACGTACCTATTCCAGCAATTTTAGTAAATCACTCCCAACCCCTAACTGGGGGTTGAAAACTACTGTGACTTCCACAAATTTTCACGTTAGAAGTTTTAAAATTGCTATTTATACTTCTTGTTTTAATTATGAAACACGTATTGCAAAATTTTAATAAATCGCCCTACAACCCTTAAACCTGAGGGATGGAAGTTTTTATGCGACTTATACCCAAAATTCGGTGGTAGAGATTTGGAAATTAGGATACTAGGGACACTAGTCACTCGGTCTGTAGAACCGAAACTTACCTACCTACAAATTTCGTGATTTTTCTTTCGCCTTCATCACAACAAACAGTGACGTGATGTGATTACTAGCTAAAAGTGTTTGTTTAGCCCTAATATTGGTTGAGTCTAGGTCATCATCATCATTATTGTTAGTCGAAAGACGTTCACTGCTGGACATAGGCCTGCCCTATGCTATGGATTTTCAATAAGTCAGGTTGAAAACGGCCTGCATCTAGCGCGATCCATTCTTCGAATTGTGTGCCCTGCCCCCTGCCAGTGGGTACTGGCACTGGAAGTGGGCTACACTATCTATAAATTAAGTACCTACCTATCTACTCAATTGCTTAAGTTTTTTTCTTTGTTTAAATTTTCTTCTTCTTGCTAGGTAATCGGTAAGACACCTACGGACAGTACATTTACCTGTTATTTTCCTATTCTTCAATCATAATTCTAACTAAAGTCTTATCATCTCAGCATGACACACATAAAGTATATTTTTATACTCATGTACACACCTACTACCCAGATATAGATAATATAAATTGCATCTTATCTGGTGTTACCCGTAGTGCGCCAGAAATTTAACATTGGATCACACGTGATGTTACAGTGCTAATACTAATGTAAACTTAATTCAGTTCTGATAAAAATCAACTAAGTTTATTTGAACTGTTTTTCAAATAGTGACGTGAAAATCATGGGTATATCTGAATCAGGAACACAATATGTGAAGGAAGAGTTCGACCGAAATAGAAAAATGCTCTCAAAATTAAACACGAATTTAGTTAAGTGTAATACAGACTTGATTGCTGTTAAATTAAAAGTATCAGCTCTGCAGATGCAAATGGCTGCAATGCAGTCTATTTATAAAGACGTGATGGAACTAAGGAAGATAATATTGATTTTAAATCCACATTTAGGTACGGCAAGTGAACGAAGAATGAGATTGCAATGAAAAAAGACATTGTGATTAGGAAGTTTATTTGTAAAAAAGTTGGAGCCTCTGAGCTGAACACAAGGGCGTGTTAACACGGTTTGTCTCATCAAATTTTAGATAATCTACCACAAAACCTTGCTTGGAGTTCTTATACTCTACCATGTGCACGAACCGATGCCCCCACAACACTTCTTGGGCAGTGTAACTAGACTTCACTTGGACTGGCTGTCCAGTGGATTCTATGGTCCCTTCAAAAACAACAAGAATCTCTAACTCGGACTTAATTAAATCATTTGCTGATAAGGTATACAAAGGACTGGTTTCATCGATCTTGTGCACTGCTGATATTGGAAACATGAACAAGATATTTTCACTGGAATCGACCGATAACTTGAGTTCTGTTTGTTCACCTATTTCTTTATTGACGGTGACACACCTGATTAAGTAGGCGTGGACGCTCGCTGATATGATTCTGGATTTCCTTGTATTGCCTACTCGGAATGAAAGGCATAAGTGGCGATCCCTTTGGTTGACGATGGCGTTTTTAGAGAAAACGAGAGTGTGTGCTCGGTTTTTGGGTCGAGTCAGTTTGGCGAAGACGATCCCGACTAAGAAGGATTGAGTAATAGTTCCAATAATACTCTCAATGCACATAGTGAACATCGCCGAAGGGCATTGTAGCGTGATGGTTCTAGCGCCGTACCCAATTGTCGTGTGGATTTCGATGCTGAATAGAAATATCGACGTGAAGCTGTAGATTTCTTTCACACATGGAATCCATTCGGTGGAGTTGCTCGCATGCGGGAGGTGGTCTGGTTCCAAATCTCCGTGGAGGTATAGTATGATGTACCACACGCCAGCGAAGAATAGCCAGATGAAAATGTACGTAAAAATACAATACACCAATGTCCAACGCCATTGCGCCTTCACGAAAATCGTGACAATATCTGGGATGACGAAATATTTGAAAACGCCCTTCGGTTTTTCTATGTTGAACCATCCACTTTTTGATACGATGCGTTCTGCTTTTCTTCTTTGACTGGATATTCTTCGACGGCTCCGCCTGTTGATGTAATATTAAAGACAATTTAGTTAATAAGCTAGAATAAAATATCAATTGTGGAAATCGCTATGGACAGGCAAAAGTGGATTCTACGGTATTACCTGCAAAAGTGTTTTCGTGTAGTAACTCCGGAATCACCATTTGCTTTTTCTAATTCTGCTGATTTGTTGTTACTGTGCAGTTGAATTTCTTTAGTAGACACCATTTTAGTTATTTTTTATGTTTTTGAAAATAGAGCACATGATGTTATCGCACTTAAGAATATGATTAATTTGTTACTACGTCTACATATTAGAGGACACAACTGTATTGTGATTTCCTTTATGTAACTTTATGATATTAACTAAATCACAAATAAACAAGAGAGATAAAATTGTTTGATGAATTTCTCATTTAAAGCCAGCGTCATTGTTATTCTCCCGTCAAAATTTGTATCTAGAGAGCTATTTGTAATATGTATGATGTTACTTGTACGAGATAATTTTAATTCATAAAATAATAATACATATTACATTTAGATAGACCCTTTTCCTTCATGATTAACACTTAATTCCTATTTAAGTTGATACCTTCTTATGTCGGGTACCTACTGATATATGCCTTATTTTATATCTACTCAACTCGTGCGTGGGTACTAAGCTGATTTTATCTTCCTCAGCTGGCATAGTAAAAGGAAATAACATCAATGAAGATGCTATGAAGACTGGGTGTGAACTGCTCATTATCTAGTTTTAACCGATGGAAACTCCATACTGGACACTAGGTAAAGGCGGCAACCAATGTTTAACCTCATAAATTCTTAGGAAGTTTATAGGTATAAGTATCTATATTTACTTATGAAGTTATTATTAACCTACCAGTGAATCGCAAGCGCAAAGTAAGAGCATTGATAAATGGACTTCATAGAGATCATCCTTCAATCACATGAAGCTCTTTTACTTCTGAGTCCTTAGTCCAGGTTTTGCGAAGTTTACCTAATCTTTCGCGTTGGCGTGTGGCTCCATACATTTTGGTTAGTTCTTCCTCGTTTCTACCAGGGGCGCTGTACAAAAATGTATAGAGCCATACGGAAATAGCTGTAGTTTCAATTTACGTGTAAACCTGGACTAACCCTCTGCTCCACCTGCTTTTTAACGCGTAAATTAGCTCGGTAATTAAGCCGGTACTTACTTAGATATGGCTAACGTTTTAACCTGACAACGATAAGCGTAACGGTTTTATTAGTACAGGTAAAGCAAAGTAATATTACTGAAAAAATATCATGTTGCTAAATTCATTACTAGATTACGTGATGGCCAACTACATACAAGCATCATACATGCCAGTTATGCTTAGGATGGGTTGTCGGAAACATTTAGACGGCTTACAAACTATAGTCGATATGTGATGGTCTTATGTAGGTACCAAGCTTCGAGCAAATACCTATAGAGTCACAATCGAGCATAAAAGTGTCCGAGCTAAAACTCTGCCCAAGCTATGTAGTGGACAGGCTTTTGAGTTAATCGTAAGACCATTGCAAGCCGACTACAACGCCGCGCGATGCCAAAGTGCTCGGTTACAAATACTAAGGTGACATAACGTCGAGTTTCGAGAAAACGGATCATTGTGAATTATTTAATGTAAATATCTAAATCGGTATGTATGACGGTGCCCGGACATTATTTTACTACTTTTACTTAGGGCTCTGTAGATATTTGCTCGAAGGTTCCAACTTCCAAGGAGTTTGTTCAAGTTATCAAACATGGTGTAGCATCTAGACTAGATCTCCATAGGTGCATCCAGCTTAATCCAGTTGCAAAGCTGTGCAAACACAGAGCAAATTACCTCACCACGTTCTACGGAAGCATCATTGCACTACTGAGCCGTCAAAGTGACAACTGCCATTTCCATTCTCACCTTCCTACCATCCTGCAAACGGAAAAACAGAACTAGTTGGAACGAGCGGCCGTGACAGAGGAAAGAGCATCCAGCGGGGAGTTTAATTCGATAATCGTCGTGCTCTTGAACGGGCAGTTCGTCAAGTTGTCAGCAAGCCAATGACGGATGAAATAGAACGGCTGCCGGTATGAATTTGTTCCGCTTGCAATGCGCTGTTCTCAAGGATTTGTTGTGCGACGGCGGCTGCCCTGGTCTATTGATTAGGGGTGATGACATATTTTTTTAGAAGTGTCCTGAAACCATGCGTTATTTTGTAGGTACCTCATCCATGTTAAAACGTTGGATTGTAAAGCGCAAATCGCTGCGAATGAAGTTTGAGGCAAGCGCACAACCCGTCGAAGGTAAGGTCTTATATTTGATTGTTAAAGTCTTGAGTTTTAGCTCAATGCCAAGTTCATATTGTAGGCCTTCAGTTTGTGGGTAGGCTTTACGTTGAGTTAATTTTTTTATCCGTTTAAATAAAGTAGCGACAAAAGTAAGCGACTACGAAAACGACTTAACTCAATATTTTTACATGTATAAGTCATTTAAGGACATCGTCGTAATGTTTATTGACACAAAACTTATATAAAATTTCATAAACTTAACTTATATTACAACTACAATGCTATATGTACAAACCTAAACAAATTAATAAAAAAACCACTTGAACTAAAAAAATGAGTATGTATAGATGACGATGAAAACCCTAATCTAAAAGCCCACTACCAGCGGGCACAGTTCCCAAAATGCTGGCCCCATTACCATGTTGGATAGTAATACTGATCCTTTGGGCAAAATAAAGGCCAGCATGTACGAGTATATATTTGTATAAGTTGGTAATTAAAAACCCTCTATATTTTGTCCGAAAAAATAAGTCATTGATATCTAAAGAATCAGTAATAAAATGCCGTGAGAATATGACACCGACATCTACGCGTATTCATTGAAGAATTCAAATTCTAAGGTCGTCTGCTTGATAGATAACCAGTTTCGGTGTATCTTGAGTATTTCCTCATTAATTATTGGCCTATTGCAATTCACAACGTGTTTTGGAAGTTCCTTTGCAAAAAATAATGGTGGGTTCGTAACTAGTTATACACGTAGCTAGAGTTTTTGGTCCCGCTATTGTGAGGACTTAAAGTCCCAATCAGTGGTGAAAATTCTGATCCTTAGATAAGTAGGATAAGAATTTTGAAGTAGTCTTATCCGTAATAAGAATTTTGATTGGTTTTAAAACAGCTGAATATTGGGTATTAATCGATAAAAATTATTGTGTTGCTCACTGGAAAAATGCTAACGAGATACAGTGCAAATAGCTTGCCCATAAAATTATGGGCCTAGTCACAAAAAAATAAGGCTAAATAATAAATTCTGCAAGACAAATGATGGTAATATGCCGTTCGACTGTTGAAACAGACATTTTAATAACGTGTTTACGAACAGGTGCTTGTGTTCTTAATAGTTCTTATGCAACTTATGTTAAGGCGTTTTTTGACTAATTGAGGCGTGCGCAACAATTATTTTTAAGCAAGTTGATGTCAATTAAGAGAATTTAACAATTGTCTCCGATAATGATAGCAATTTGAACTTTTGTATACCTACCTATAGATGGTACATCTACCTACTTGACCGAACATTTTGCGATTATGTAGAGATTGAGTAATAACTTAAACCTACGAGTAAATTCAGAGAAATACAATGCAGTAGAAAAATTCAGGCAGATACATTCAGAAACAAACCAATCATTTATTTAATAACATTCAAGTTTCCGCATTGGGCTTAACCAGCGGGGCAATTTTGTTAGCCATACTCTTTACTGAAGTGATACGTTCTTGAACCTCTCTCGTTTTTCTGACAGTTCCGACAGCTCAAAACTGGCAGAAAAACGAGACAGGTTCAAGAACGTGTCACCTTAGTAACGAGATCGGTTGACAGAATTGCCCCGCTGAAGAGGTCTAATAATAGTATCTTTCACGTAACCATGACCATGTGAAACGGGATATGCAAAATCTTATCTCATAGCAGCTAAAAGCAAACCGTCAATTGTTTCCGAACGCGTGGCCAGTTAACAAATAATCGCGGCTCACAATTGGACTCGGTACTAAAGAGGCTGCGGCACACGCTTCTGGCAGGCCAGTCCATGCAATCCTGGCGATCAATGCGCACACGCCGGCTTGACAACCCTACAAAATACGTAATAACTTTGAAATAAAACCTCAACTCTAAGTGACGTTTCGCGCAACTGATTTCGTTTTGACAGTTACAAATTCAAATCTAGAAAGAATAGTGACGATAGTGATGCCGAAAACATGGAAGAAGTTATCGATACACGATTCTTGAAGGGCTGTGAAAGTGCTTCAGGTTTTCGTTCAAGCTGTAAGTAACGTACCTAATGCATTTGTTTTTTTCGTTATTTTTGGTATTTTTACGTAGATGTAGAGCAGTATGCAGGCAGGTGACGTAAGTTTCTAATGAAGAGAAACATGGTAAGTATGTAGGCCTATAGATATACCTAAGCATTGTTCGTGTTAAGAGAGATAAACAAGTTCAGGATCAAAGGCCAATGTTTCCAAGGAAATTCCAGTTAAAGGGATATCTAGGTAATATCTTAGCTGAGAAAGACGAGTTCAGTGCAGTACCGTGTAGAGTTTTGAGTTGATGCATAAGTTGGATTAGTTCTAAATACTGTGTGGCACTGACCTTTTATGGCGCTTGTGTGACTATTAACATCAGGTAAACGTCTTGCTCAATTGACGTCTCGTCACTCAACCGTATCAAGATAAGTTTAGTAATCCTTATTTTGCGAAATTTTCTTACTCTTTCCGCAGGAAAGGAGATACTAATAGAATTAACTTTTTTCTGGGATGTAGTTAGTTTAATGCGAGTTACAGATCTAACGCTAAGCTAAGTTAGTTTGAGTTAGCTCGGATAGAAGTTTTTCATAGATCTGTGCAGACTGTAAACTATGGATAGATCTATGGAAAACTGCGTCAAATATGCGAGCTATACCAAACTAACGTACTCTTTGTCTGCAACTCGCATAGGTCAAGTTCGTAGAGGTAATAGGTTACATTCCGTCCCGGAATCTACAGGTAAAACTAGTGTAGCAAAAATGAGTTGACAATTTAATTGCAAATCATGGCAAGCTTCAAATGCAAACATTGTCCCCTCATTTAAATAGATAACTGACAAGCTCCAGCTACTCAGCTACTGACAGACTAGAACAATAAAATTATGAATATGTTTATTAGCCATAACAAAAGGTGTTATGGAGCCATATGATTTATGCATAATGGGGACAACGTAGGCACGAGTTAGTTGAGCAAGTAGGTAGGTACCTAACAATTTAGATTTCTGCTTATCGTATTTCCAGCTCTAATTAGGTATGAGGCTTTGATTTTATTATTTCCTAAACATCCGGTCTTTTAGGTACAAAAGTTATCAATGGATCTAGGTTATCTATGAGATTAGTTATAGTTACTTCTAGGCACCGGAGTGAGAAAATACACAATACAACCCCACAAGAAACGCCAGTCAGCAGGACCTCCCCATACCGAATAAGAATTTGTACTACTTATAAGTATTTAGTCATAAGTACATAGTAATATCCGTATTATGTTTGTTGATAAGTATCTACAACTGTACAGTATATAGGTACGTAGGTAGATACTGGTTAAGTTACAGCATTTAGGTCTACCTAGGCATCTGGTCGAGTTTCCAGTACCTACCTATTTATTCTGAACAGCTGACCTTTAGAAACGTGAACTATGTTGTGGTCGCATAAATAAAGACAGCAAGTGGAAAACTCAAAACTGTGCCTGCATCTGTATCGTATTTTAAACCTAGTTTAAAAAAATGAGGTTCTCAATTCAACTGTATGTTTTTTTTGTGTGTATGTTAAGCGATTATTTCGCCAATTATGAACCGATATTGATGGTTCTATTGTTTGGTAAATCGTATTTCAGGTGGTCCCAATTTAATTTTAACAAAATCGGCTTCGTTGTTTTTGAAAAATTGACTACAATGTAAAAATTACTACTCCATGATACATCGTTTCGTGCAAACTATTCGAATTCTGTTCACGGTTGAAGTCATATGTGCCCTTTTTGGCGAAAAATAAATATAAAATTAGGAGCCAAATCATAGGTACTTTAAAGACTATAGAGATCCAACTATACGCTCTATGGCTATACAACTACAAAATCTTGGTATACATGCTGTTGCTTTGCAAATGGCAGGAATTTAGCGAGGTTGTTATTATGTATGACTTTTCATATGGGTTGTGTGCCTGAAATAAACGTTTATTTATTTTTATTTTATTTATTTATTTGTTATACCTATTCGGATGTTTACACTAACAATTTTTTTTTTCACAAAAGAGCCAACTTTGCTTGCTAATCACAAAACTACCAGTCATACGTTTTTTTTATCACACATTTTGCATGTTACAGCAATTCAGATTTCAGAGTTAGTATCATGGTAAAAGTTATTCATTATGATTAATTTATATATTTTTTTATTTATTATTATTAACAAAAGATTACAATAATTAAGATATACCTCTCTAAATACTTACATTTTGCAAAGAAACGCTTCCATGTTTTTATTAAATTCTTTATCCAGATCTCTATGGCTCTACCTAATATTTTTACGTAGGTATATTTTAGAATTTTTTTTTTTTCAGAAATATATGATCAATTTACACCACTGCTAGTATTGTCCGGTATTGTCTTTAATTATGCGGCTGCCAGTACAGGTATAATATTTGTTATTTACTTAATACCAACTGACGTATGATTTCACGTTGTCCTTACTTCGTGGTTATATTTTAACATTTATTGTATTTACCTATTAATTTTATTTTATGTTGCTATTATTACTCGGTATGTTAACAATTAGGTAGGTAAGTACAAATACTGCAGGTATATCGATAGATAGATGGATATTATTTACTAGCGACATCAAAAACATCATAGTTGACCAACATGATGGAAAATAATACCTAATCTTGCTGATTAGGTATTATTTTCCATCATGCTTTTTAATCACTTTTTTGATCAGCAAATCGCTTGCGGTCAGAGATGGAGAGACCAAGAACATATTTATTTATTCTCTCTTGTTTTGATCCAGACCAAAGATTTATCTACATTTTCATTCAATTAGATGTCTGGTGACAATGTTATGCAATGTTATGCAATGTTATGCTTTCCTGTCTAACTAAGCTAAGCTGTTATAGCCAAGGATTTGACATCCACCGATTCAGGACCGGTTATTATCATAGCACAACTAGGCTCCATTGGAAACGGGTCGAGCGATGATATATTTTTTATATGGAGGGATGAAAGCTGAGGGTGGAAGCTAGTATGCATGAAATTAAAAATTTGATAAAGGCAGAAGGCATAGAGCGCATCATTTTCCTACCCTGTTCCCATTTATATACTGTAATAAATTACAAGCCTCAGCTCATAGAGTATTTTGTAGAGCACTAGCGACCCGCCCCGGTTTTTGGTTTTCTGTCTGTCCCTATGGTATGTTTAAAACCACGCAACGGATATTGATGCGGTTTTTTAATAGATAGAGTTATTCAAGAGGAAGGTTCAAATGTATAATATACCTGTGCGAAGCCGGGGCGGGTCGCTAGTAAATAATATCCATCTATCTATCGATATACCTGTAGTATTTGTACCTACCTAATTGTTAACATACCAGGTGTATTATACATCACCTTTCTCTTGAATCACTCTATCTATTTAGAAAAACCGCATCAAAATCCGTTGTGTAGTTTTAAAGATATAAGCATATGTACATGGGGACAGACAGCGGGAAGCGACTTTGTTTTATACTATGTAGTGAAGTCCGTTTCCTACATAATATCCATCAGTTTCTTTTATTTTTCTTTCACACACTTCATCCTTACCTCTTGTGGTTATCCTCTACTATTCCAGCTATCAACACTTAGACTCCTAACATTTATAGTTAAGTGGTCATCTTGTCGCATATGTGTCTGACTGAATGTATAGAGTGCAAGTGCCAAAAAGAAATAAAACCAGACATGTGTGAGTTAGGCTCGCATACCGAGGGTTCCGTACAAATCCTGAAAATTTGCCCAAAATTGGGAAGTAGTTAAAATCTCTATACGATAACAATGGATAAAAGGATTTTTTTCACTTTTCTCGTGATATGTCGAAAATTACACATCGTAAAACTAATTAAAAAAACTTGTTTATGATTCTAGATTAACGGGAAGTACCCTGTAGGTTTCGATTCCCTTATGTGAGTGTCGAAATATCCGATTTTTTACGACATAAACTGCTCTGACTTTTTAATACTATAACTGAGAAGTTTATTTTTTACACCACTGCAAGAGATCATAGGTATACGTAACGGTAACGTATATGGTTTAAATTTCAACTCGATATCTTTATGCCTTCCCGAGATAAAGGACACACGGACGGACAGACGGACTGACGGAATAACGGACAGACGGACAAACTATAAGAGTTCCGTTTTTTTTCTTTTGAGGTACGGAACCCTAAAAAAGATCCTCCACGTAACATTGACAAATAAAATAGTTCAAAAGAGTACTAAACACCACTAGATATCCACATAATTATAGTGCAAGGAGGCACCATGACACAGCTCGCGACCGATAAATAGGTGAGATGTCAGACGGCTAGCAAACATTTAATCTCGAGCTGACTCACACTGCATTGCCGTGGGTTGGGAATCCTACCGCCAAATAATAATGATTGACATCGCGCATACGACGGCTCTTTTGAGAATATACTACTAGCTAGATGCTATAGACTCTAGACTAGACCATCTAAGTGGGCATTGAACAGACGAGGCAGGCTATATTATCATGGAAATAATTTACACATTATATGTAGAATATCAACATGCTCTCAATCTCAAGTTCTCAGAACTTTACTTTTCACCTGCCTTCGAAAAAGGAGGAGGTTTTCAGTTCTTCTGTATTTAATTTATTTTTTAGTCCGATGTTAACTGATTTCTCCTTAGTTTGTGGGCCGAAATATCCGTAGATGGAAAAGTTAAAAGAGCAGGTATCTATAGGTTTTTAGTCGTGTCGGTGAAGTATGTTATAGCAAAAAGACGTATCGTCGAAAGGGGCGAAATCGAAAAGTTCTGTCGGTGAAAGGTCCGCAGGCAAAAAAAAACAATCGGGGAAATTGGCGAATATGAATCGCTCTGTCGACGAAGAGTTACTGATGAATCGGTCTTAAGCGAATGGTTGCTGAATAGTTCAGCGGTTTTGAAGCAATTCTAGAAAATTGATAAATATTGCAGTGCCCACAAAAATGATACAGCAATATAACTTAATCATTCGCTCGCTGCTTTAGAGCTGAAGTTGATTTTAAAAAGTCTGTTGTTTTGTGTTTTTTCTCAAAAATAATACTCTGTCGATAGTTTTGGTTCATCCACCAATGATTATCTATCTGTACATGAAGACATCCTCATGTACAGATAGATAATCATTCTGAAATACTGCTAACCCAATTGCCTAGAATGGAACGATTCCTATCGATTCATTTCTACGTTGCTGTACGAAACAACCAACACTATAACTGCCATTGTAGAGTCGTTAGTCTCTCTGGCAGCTATGACAAGGTGTCACCATCAAACGCCTCGTGTAAAGACGTCCTCGAACTCGCCCACGGGATCGGGTCCCGGCCTCCGAAGTCTCAAAATAGATGCTTCCTGGCTCTTATCCCCACCGCTTGCAATAAATTTCGTCAGCTGTTATGCCGGTGTCGTTAGGTGATTACCAATTCAATTTGTACATTGAAATAATACATTCGAACTGCTGACATCCTAGACGGTCGGGAGATTTGAAGATATGTAGGTATAGATAGAGAATGATTCAGATGGTGATTTTCAAATCCTACGTTATCTCTCTCTCTGTTCGACGCGACTTTCGAGGTGTTACCATATTTCTAATTTCTGTTTTTAGGCCCTAATTCCACCAGTGATGCGTAGCTTATCGGAGTGTTATGTTACAGTCCGTGAGTCTGTTGAATTAGTAAAGCGGAATAAAGTGGTCATCTGTGAAAAAATAATAAAGTAATCAAATATGACTGTTATTCATAGGCTTACTGTTTACAACTCTCTAGCTAGGTACTTCCACTCGTCTTCAAGTCTGGTATACGAGTAGGTACTAAAGAACGGTCTAAATGGTGTCACATCCAAACATTAACTGAAGCTTTTACTCACATTCGAAGCTTCAAATGCTCTACATTCCAAAACATGCTGGGAAAACGCTGCCAAATATCGCTGGATAGATTATAGCCATCCAGACCTTCAGTGGTATGTGGATAATCCGAATTCTTTTCAGGATAATTATAGTTGTAGGTATAATGGTATTTGCCCTGATGCCGGGGCGTTAGAATATGGCATCGGTATCTCCTGCCTGTAGTAAGAGCCTACTAAAAGGGGACCCCTGGGCTCGTGGGTGTTCAGAGTTGGGGCTCTGGCCATTCAGTCAAGCGGGCCCGAGGAGGACGGCAGCGTGTGTGGCAACGCTGTCGTAAAGGACAGTACAAGCCTGGTTTTATAACCAGGGGAGTAGTCGTATAAAGTACTGGGAGCATCGGTGCTTTCCTTTGGAGATCCCGGAGCTTCCAAGAAGGCACAACGGCTGGCCACCGAGGGGGTTTTAGTGGGAACAATCCCACATAACCCGACTGCACAAGCGGTCGGGCATCTTTAGAAAATTTCCCCCTTGTAAAAAAAGGTATAATGGTATAGTAGCATAAGTATTTGCATTGTATTTGTTGTAGTTAATTGAAAAAAAAAAAACAAAATTTCAAAAACCTTACGTTGGCTGAGGCTGAGGCGTAAGCCAGCTACTTTTCTATCTGTAGGGACATCACTATCCACCACAGTCCATGTTCTAATTATAATTACAATCAAAATTAGTTCAAAAATCACGCACCGCAGCCATATCGCTCCCTTGTTTCGTCTGTCATAATTTCCTGTTATTAAATTAACCATGAATGGACGTAGTTGTACGTCTGCCGTAGACTGCATGTCCGTAATCACCATTATTATAGCACAAAGGCGCGTAGTTCAGCCGTTTAACGAATGAATTTAGGTTTAGCGAGTTTAGATTTGAATTACCATAATTTCTATGATTTCAGGGTGCTTAAGTACACGAATAGATAATAGCTTATCTATATCTACACCAATTTATACTATTTCAATGTTCTAAAGAGAAGTATGTCATTTGTTTGTACTTAATGAGTAGGGGGTAGAACTACTGGATCGATTTTGAAAATTCTTTAACTGCACTATTTGTGAGTAACAGGCTATATTTTCACTGGGTAATTTTAACAGGGTGTTTTTCAAAAATACCAGATAAAGCTAGGACAGTCAGCCTATAGGTAAATAAATACTGTCTGTCCGTAGAGCGTGTACTATTTAGAAAGTTAAAATTGATCAAGTTATTTGAACTCCGGAACGAGGAAGAACGGAGTCCTGAACAGAGAATTTCGTATAAAATATCTTGCAACATTAAAAAAAACAGCAATGTTTTTTTACTCGTATATTACGGTAAAATAAAAAAAAAAGCATTAATGGTAAAACTTGTAGGTAGTATAAAAAATTATATTTTATGAATAAGTAGGTTAAACCTAATAAGGTATCTACCTATTACAATATTCGGTATGTAGAGTCAAAATCACACAGAAGCACTAAAATTGTTATCAGAATAACATGTTCAGCCTGACAGAACTGATATGATTTCTTTGGTACTGTTATTTAATATTATTATATTTTCTTTAACTATGGATAGAGTTTGTGCAAAAACGGAATCGTCGTAGGTGAGGTCGTCCATTTGCCATTTTACTATTTTTGTTACGTTGACAACACTGCTCTGTTGCTAGTACAACTAAAAGTTTTTGACTAGGTAAACACCAATTCGGTTTTCATCAGTACTCGCGTCTACCAAGTATAGTCGGTACCTTGGCTGCTGATTAAAATATTATTGTTTGTTCACCGTAATGCCACGACGGTTCTCTTTTTGCACATACTCTACTATACCGATCTTCTCACAGAAGAACATGGGCTAACCTCTCCGCGATTCCCTTGGCGATTTGAGAGGCAAAGAAGAAGGTTTCCTTTGGAAATTCAACTGAACTCTAATAAATCTTACAATACCTACCTTCGATCATAAAGCTGGATGTGTACAAACATATAAAAATTACTTAGTTGTGACAATAACCTACCTCCGGCGGCTATTAACCTTCACGTATAAGCGTTTACACGTTGATGGAGTGTTCAATAAGTTTTGCTTGTGTCACTTAGATTGTAAATACTAAGTAAGTATCCAGCTAATGGTACAGGCTAATGAAATATTATCGATGGAGATTTATGGCTTGGGATATTTACTAGTTATCAGAGCTAAGTAATATCCGATGGATCTTCTTAAATAAATAAAGAAAACTCTGTCCGCAAATTTCGATAATTTTCTTTTATGCTACTTCTGCATCGTCATCCCGTATTGTCGCTGAACTGCTGGTCTGCGTTATCTACTCTAACACAGATCTATTTCCCAAGCAATTCTGCTAGTCAGGTGACTCTGTGCACTTAGTGCCAGAACATTGAGACAGGGTCACAAAATAAAATAGCCTTTATTTCTTAAATCTAGATATAAAATGTTCACAAATTAGTAATTGTAGCTTAAATATTTTATTTTCGCACGCACCCAAATTTTGTTATAAATCCTCTTCCATACAGTGCTATGAACTTTCATCCTAGCCTAGATTATGTTGGGTTCGCTACTCCATTACGTTATCGGACCATATTTTTTTGGGGCATCCCAGTGGTTGCACTTTGTCTCTGGGATCCCAGTGGATTATTGCCTATGTCTATTGTATCTGCATGTTCTGAAACATTACATTTTTACAGTATCCACTTTGGACTCATCCTTATATCTACGTTTCTTAAGTGATCGCACTAGCCAAGTGACCCAGCGTAATTAGCGCCAGAACATTGAAATAGGGCCACAAACTCATGATTAATTACCTACCTACTCGACACGAGCGCAATTGACGCTGACCTTGCAATGCGGGCAGGTATGGCCGATTCGCAGATTGTGATCATAGTGATATAGCTACGTCATTTTCATTGGACAACCAGCATGACTTGTAGAGACATCATCAGTAAAAGTAATTGGCTCAAATTAGTCATCAAGAGCGACCACACGACTAGGAGCGATAGGTAAATAGAGTTTATGACAAGGAAACTTGATGATTTTCCTCCGAAAAAAGATTGAAAAATATATTTTGATCATAGTGATAAAGTTATGTCAATTTCATTAGATACATAACAAGTACGTAACCAGCATGACTTGTAGAGACATCTGTAGTTAAAGCTTATTTCAATCATCTTGGTCGTTGGCTCAAATTAGTCAATTAAAAGAGTGAATAGATGGGATGGATAGGTGAACAGTGTTTCTAACTAAGAAAGCTCAATATTTTTTCTCAATTCAAGGTCTTGATAACATATAAGTTGTTTGTTAGTTATCCTGTAAAAACTGTTAGTTTCTCCTATATTCTTACTTTGGCTCTTCGACATAACTTTTAGATTTACCCGCTAGCTTTGCTGCTACTTGATATCCAGGATCTCATAAGCTTACATTTTTAAAAAGTTATATTTTTTATAAAAAAAAAACCAGGATAAAAAGTAGCCTTTGACATATTCCAATTTTTATATATATTCTTCTTCTTAGTCGTGTCGATGCGAAATATAATTAACTAAATATATTTCGCAATTATAAATATTTTACTAACTTTATAATTATACTAGTATTTTGGGGCGGTGCGCGGGCCGCAAGCGGCCCGCGAGGCACTCTTTTGTTATTTTGAAAAAAAAAAAATTTTGTCATTTCTAATAGTTTCATCAAAACTACTTTCGAACCAATGTATGGCGAAAGTAAAAAAAAAAAAAAAATCCGCCATCTTGAATTTTCATCGACCCCACCAGGTAGCTCTCTCGATTCCCTATGACATTTGGTCAAACACTCTTCATCCAAGTTGTACCGTTCCCGAGCTATTGAAGATCCAATTTTGTATGGCGGCCATTTTTTTTTGTTCAGAAGCCATCTTTTTTTTCAATTCTCCAAAGAGGTCCCAGGGTTTCTTCAATTTTTAGTTCAAGTACTTTACGAAAATTATTTACCGTTTTCGAGATACGAGGGCATCTCACCATCAGGGTACGACTTTCTTCCAATTTCGGATTTTTCCCAGAGGTTGTGAACCACCCCCAACATGACATTATATAGTATAAATATTATACCCATGCAAAAAATCAAGTCTACCCGTTGCTGCGTGAAAGTATAACAAACAAACCAACAAACACTAGTTCGGATTTATAATATTAGTAAGGATGCTCTACTTCTACCATAATTGCCGCTCAAATACGAGTATCTCACTAGGCGAGTGACTAACTACTTCAATAAATTAAAACATACATTGAAACGTATTTTGTCTGTACTTAATTTTCAGGACTAATCTCAAAACTGAACAACTTTCGGCACAGTCAGTCTTCGCAAGGGTGACCGCGGATGACAGTTTCAGAGCAGTGTGGCTCGGATGGTACGTTAAATTGTAGGTCCCGGTTGTTTTAACCATTTAGCCGTGTCAAAGGCTTCTAGGTGACATAAAGAAAGTTATAGTAAGTAGATATAGGCAAGCACCCTATTTACTATACTTACTTATCTCAAAAGTACACAAATTATCGCATCATATGTTGACTTGATCACATCACACGCTTTCAATAAATTAAGTACTCCACCTGATTGTCATGTCACATAATAAAGTAGTCGTCAATTTCATCCTTCAGTGGTTGCCAAGTGCAAGGTCCAGAACGTGCGCTCGGCATTAACCCACCGAAGCGGAGATGTGCGGGCCAGACCGTAAACCCATTGCAGAAATACCATATTTTCTTATAGAAGAATGGCATAAAAACTCCGTTCAGTAGCGATAGTGTTTTATTTGTCACCAAGCAAATATATTTAACCATTGCAGGGGTTTATCTCTATCTTGGAAAAAATACTGGTTGTACACAAGGACGTATTTAAAAGTAACTCAACAATACATCTTAAGAAAAAACTACGGGATAATACGATACTTCCATCACTCCTTTACGGATGTCATTGCTGGGCTCTCACAAAAAATCTTATAAGAAAGATAGGTACTTTTCAAAGAACAACAGAAATATATCTATGTTAGGCATTAAACGGAAAGACAAAGTCTGAAACATAGACATACGCAACGCTACTAAATCCCAGGATGCTGTAAGCGCACGTTGCGAGAGATACAGGTAGACGTTGGAGTGGAAAAGACACACGATCGAAAGGATGACCGAAAAGGAGGTGGCGAGATGACATCGTAGAGGCAGCTGGGAGTACATGGACGAGACTGGCGCAAGAAAGAAAATTATGGCAACGTGGCATTATGGAGGAGGCCTTCGCTCAAATTTGTTTCATTCAACATTGCCAAACTTTCATACCAATATATTTTTGTTTTGAAATCACAGTAATATGATATAAAATAGGAATAGCGCGAGCATAGATGAAGGATTGGTCTTCGCTCCGCTAGAGGAGCAAGACCTTCATTCATCTATGAGCGCGAGGTCCAAGTCCGGGGCGGACTACTAGTATAATATGAAATGTAAAAGATAAAACGGAAATAAAGGCTTTATTTATTTGTTTCTGGGGTTTATGATATACAACGCTCTGCTCATCTAAACACATCTCCGCCCCGCTCCGCTTTGTGTTTGGTTAGAGTTTTAGCGGAACGAGCTTCATCCAAGTGATATAAATCTCCAGTTGGTCGCGTAAAGTGTTAAATCGTCCGTCGTTTTTAATCTGCTGTCATCCGTTTTACACGAAGCGTCGTAAATGCGGAGGTTTTCCGCAATAAAGGAACGGTAGGAAGATATAAGGACATCTGTGTTCTATGAAAAATTGCCTTGTTTAGTGGTGGTAGTGGTAGATATATACTTTGTCGAGGCTGTGAAAGAATAATTACTCGGTTTGTAGAGAAGTTTGGAAAATAGTATCATGTTTTGTTGCCCGGGTCCGAAACTCTTAAGACCAGCAAATAAGGTATAAAACGAGCTAGAAACCACATACCACATGCATCCCTGAAAGAAGGACAGCACTGCAGAGCTAAGCTGCCTTTGGATACGGAACTCTAAAAATAACAATTCATATGATACTACGAATGAAATGACAAAATCGACAATTTCAACTTCAACATTGGTCTAGCCCTTGAAGTCAATATCATTGGAACATAAAAAATACGTAAATTTAGTTTAAAAAATCGACAATTTGTAATGAGGAAACAGGATTTTGTTACGACTAGTAGACATACGTAGTAGACATAACTTTAAAAAAATCCAAACTGCAATATGGCCGTTTAGAGTTCTTCTTGCGTTGCACAAATAAGGAATATTATTGGAAGGGTTATAGAAGGGAGACTTTTTGAAAAAATAATACTTCTTTTTTTTTGATGATTTTAAAAATAAATAATATCCCGATTGGATATGAAAAAAGAAAAAAAGAAACGTTACAGGAAATTCTTCCTTCAAGAAATCCTTTGCCAACCCTAGACGTGGCGTTAACAGAGTAAAGGATGGAGATCGACCACATCCTAATGATTACAAGGACGCGGCCACAGATTAGATAATAGTTGTGGGTGTGCAACGTGTCAAACTCGCCGGAACAATCATATCTACGAGATTCCGAGAAGTGTGCCGAAGCTAGGTCAAGATAAATAGGCACAAGTCACCTGTAATAACTCAAAAGTTTACAATGAAGTAGCATTAGCACTGTGACCGTTTGTTGGAAAATAGGCTTCGTTTTGAAAAGATAGTAGGTTTAAATTACATTGTAGAAAGTCCGCACGGAATTTTAAAAAAATATTCTAGAAAGGTTCTGAAAATTCAAGTTCTCTTATTCATATACTTTAAAGTCTGTTTACAAAAGTTAAGCTCTACAGAACTTTCACTTTACGATAAGAGTCACAAAGATTTAGAAATATTACAATGTATATTAAAATATACGTAGATGCCATGATTACACATAATATAATTACTACTAGGACCGTTTATTGAGATATGTTGTAAAAAAATAATTGTCGTAAATTAAAATTAAAAAATAAAGGAATAAAACAAATATGTAAAGTTTAAAAATAGTTGTAAAAAATTGAGTTTCTTTGTAGAGATTTTGTCAAATAAAGAAGGTAGAGTAATTATTTTGGAAAGTATCACAGTGAAAATCGCAATTTAGTCACATTTTAGTTTTCGTAAAAGCATAATTGAATGTAATAAAATAATTTATTACAAAGAAGCTCAGAGACATTTCATTTACAAAAAAGAGAAATAAACCTCAAAACATGTTTTACGGTGCAAACCAATTATGCATTTTTTGGATATAACAGTGCAATTAATACACCCACTCAACGCTAGATGGTTCGTTTCACAAATCAATCAACAATTTTTTATAGATAGAGACACAAATATATCTGTTTGACTGGGATCACTGTTGAAACATTTTTCAACGAAACAATTTTATTACTGCACTCACCGTTTTCATAATTATTATTATACATTATACAAGCATGTGCTGTCATTATTCTACTCTCCACAAGATGTCGCTATAAGATCTTCACGGCAACTATTGAAACAATAACCTGTTACTTATTTATTTCAGGTACACCTCCAAAAATCATCCCAAAAAACACACAATGAAGAAAAACCAGAATCCCACAATGACAATCCCGAACCAAAAATTAAGTGCCAGGACAATACTGTGACGAAATCAAAATGGAACCTACAAGTTCCCTTGAAATGCAGCCTAGACATGAAGAAGAGAAAGATTATAAAGCGAAGTTATCTGCTGGAAAGATATTCTACAAGCCTGGAGTGATAGAAGAGGAGACTGATGAGACCAGTGCGTTTGATAGTTCGGTTGTAGAGAGTCCGATGCTAGGAGCTTTTAGTGGGAGCGGGTTGTTGAGGAGTCCCCAAATAATACCTTCAAGTAGTCTGCATAGGATACCAACATATAGCAGTTCAATTGGACAGAGCACCATATATCGACAGGATACTTGTAGGTGAGACTATTGTTTATTTTCTTAGACGTGACTCAAATAACGATAGTCATCCAACCCATCCAGATCAAAAGCTAGCGTGGCACCACACTGCACTTGTCACTTTTTACTGTCAACTGCTGAACTTAGGCCTACCTACGAAATGCAGTTACTGATTGAGAATGACCCTAGCTATATAAAGTTTATTGGCAAAGTTCTGGCCTTAGACAAGTTTTAACGCTGCAAAATGAACAAAATTGTTCAAAAATGATGCTGATTTTCAAGATATTTGTCGTCGTTTTCGTTTCAGCCATAGGACGTCCACTGCTGAACATAGGCTTCCCCTATAGATTTCCATAAAGACTGCTTGGAAGCGGCTCGCATCGAGCGTGATCCTTCTATTCTAATGAGGTCATCGGTCCACCTTGTGTGTGGACGTCCAAGAATTTACTCAAATTTTATTTTATAAAAAAAGCTCATTATAGTTTTCCAGAAAGTAATCAATTTATTTGTCAAGATCATGACACACATTCATCACTATATTACAATAATAAGGTAATAATGATATCATATATAATGCATTAAGATAAAAATCGCGTTGGTGACGATCGATGAAGGTATTTTTTAGAATATAGGTACTACCGAAGACTTGTTTTCAGCAAGAAGACAAACTTTATGACATTACTGAAAAAGAAGTGATTGGTTCAAAAATGAAGTGTTAAGCTAAAAAACGTATATTTCTTAATTGATTAATTTTAAAATATGTTCTGTAAAACCGTGTGAAACCGTTCTGAAGTGAATCACATCCTTGAAGTGTCGTATCTAATCTTAAAAAATAGATAAATGCTTCACTTATCGGAATAGTTCGTGAAAATGTGTATTATTCGCGTATTGCTTTCAGTGACCGATACATTTCGACTTCTTTTATCGTTTTGCTTTATCTGCAAAATTTCCGTTTGTTCGGTGCAAATTCACTGAATTAGTGATTCTTATTTTTAAATTGTCAGGGTGTTGTGTAACGGTAGTTTTAAATCGGAATGTTTAAAATTAGTCGATAGTTTATAATAGTGATGATCAGTTAAGAAAAGTGTACGAAAATGCGCCGACGACGCAAATAGTGTTGTGATAAAGAAGACATTATCTTTGTTGACCGAGTTTGTTCCACTTTCATTTATAGCTCATACTTCATCAGTCACAAGGTACGTGTGGACAGAACTTTATTGGACAACAATAACCGTAAAAACATAATCTACTAAAAAATGTGGAAAAAAATGTACAGTTGAAGGATAGAAGATCTTAATTATGATTCTGACTGTCTTCTTGTTATAGTCATATGGCTTTCAATTTTTTCTCATAAGATTTTTTTTATAAGATGTTAGTGCTCTTTAACTTAATTAAGTACTTACCTATATTCTAGCCAGTATTGACTATTTTTATACTTTCTTTAGTAATATTATACTGTTATAAATCTTCAGAAGTTAATATATACACTTAATAAATAAAGATATTTGAGTGTCAAGAGAATACAGATAGATGCAAATACTTTCATAGAGTCATACAGTCTGGATACTTACGAATATTTACCTCTAGGGATAAAGTGCCCACACTATCAACTAGGAAACTCTCAGTTGGATATTTTATTATGCAGAATTACAATACATACATTATGTGACAAATCAATATCTAGAGACGAGTGCATTTACTTATTTGTTATTTGTGATTAAGTATCACCATTATTTTGATTTGTTTTTGTATTGGCAAGTCTAATTCATGATTTCAGACATAGTCTGACAAGGCTCTCAAATTCGAACACACTCGGTTTTTATTACAAACTGTAGCAAATAGGAATAAGTAGCTAAGTATCTTCAATGCCAGGAACAGAATTTGCCCGATGAAGGATAGCATTGGATCAAATGGTAGATTAATTTACGTGTGTAAAATTTAAGCTTTGACTCGTTATCTCTTTTGACTTTCGTTCTTTTTCTCTAAGACTGCGTCGAGTTGAAAATATGAGGTAGGTACTCCTCATATTAAAAGCACTAATACTGCTTACGTCTCAAGGTGCGCAAATAGATTGGCTGGATCAGCAGTAATCCGGTAAAGCCAGCCAAATCTGCAAACACGCTGTCACCTCAGATTATCTTGATTAATCGAGTCTACGGAACCTTTCCATAACCGCACGCAGGCTTTCCCTGATACTGAAATATTGTCAAGGTTCTGGTACCTACACATATACTATTTTTTTAATCAAAAGTAGGTCCTCTATTCGTGAACATAGGCCTCCGTAAAGTCAATAGTGTTGTGTTGGGACCGGTTGTAAACGCCTTGCATCTACCAGCGCGATCCTCTATCCATCATAAAAAAAATATTTTGGGGACATCTTCCACACGGCCTCTGACCCCAAAGTAAGCAAAGCTTGTGATATGGCTGCCAGAGACTGATAAACTACTTATACATATTTTTAAATACACACTTTTATAGATACCTAGTAGCTAAATTACACCCAGACACAGAGCAAACACCTATGTCCATCACATAAATACTTGCCCTTGGTGGGGATCGAACCCACGCCTCTTTGACCCAGAAGTTAGGGTCACTAACCACTGGGCTATCGAGGCTGTCAAGGTTCTGACATGCTATTTGTAGAAGTTCTACACTGCGTTTGTTAGAGCAAGATCTTTATTTGGGTACTGTTAGCATAAGTTCTTCTGTATGCAGAATACAGAATACAGAAATTTATTTGCAACAAAAATAAGAGGTACAGAACAAACGAAACATAAAACACAAAAAAAAAAAACAGTATTACACCTAATAGCCTTGTCACAAAACGTAGATGATGAAAAAAACGTTCAAAAAAAACGTACAAACGTACTAAGCTACGTTTTCTTTTCATTTTTTGTTATACAGGATTTTCTAAAATAGGCTCACTTCATTGGTTTTAGCGTAATCTCATGCATCGTTTAAAATGTTAAACCGTTGAAACCTCAATAGTTTAACAGTCACTTGCATTTATGATAAATAAACAAATATAATAAATAGATTCCTTTAATGATGGCTCGTTTAAAGAAATAAGATAATTCTTGAGATTGAACCTCTACCGTTTAAGCCCATAAAAATAGCCAACTGTTGGAAATAGGCTTAAAATATATTGACATGAAGAGATATTGGGCCATAAACACCATGTGTCTCAGTGCGGGTTGGTGATTAAACTCATTTAGATTTCATTATATCGTGTTACAAATTTGTGCAAAAAGTGCAATATCAAAATATAGAAAGTAGAGTCATATTTGTATGTATTCCATTATTACTGTCGAGGGTAAGGACAGAGTCCATACGAAGTTTTGTGGAAACTACACAAACAATTAGGATAAACTACACAAACAATTTATGAAAAGGATGTGTTGATTGATGAGTAAGATTATAATAAGTAATGTCAAATAATCCTAAAGCCGTGGTGGTCCAGTGGTAATGACACCTGGCCTTTCAATCAGAATTCAAATCCCGTACCAATGAGTTCTTCAGAATGTATGTACGGAATTTCACACCACTGGCTTTCCGGTGAAGGAAAAAATCGTGAGGCAACCTGCTTACGTCCGTAGAAGATATTCGATTGCGTATGTGAATCCACCAACCCGCACTGGGCCAGCGTGGTGGATATGGCCCAATCACCCTTCATGGGTAGGCCTGCGTCCTGCAGTGGACTATTAAAAAGGCTGGTACAAATAATCCTATGTATAATCTGAACCGGTTGGTAACAGAGACAAATTATTACAAATTAGTTTAAAATTACCTTTATAACAGGATTAAATGCTCGTCAGTGGTCTTTACCGCTCACATAATCTTTATTGTTGTTTTAATTACGCTATAATATGATTTAACTAATCATAGTGCAAATACTTGGCTCAGATACAGCAAAGATTTAAAATGTCTGTGACAACTTTGAAAATTCTAAAAACGACGTTAAAACAAATAAATGATTTATGACTACGTAATATGTGTTTTACCACAATGACGCGTTTAATTTTGCACATTGGTTGCAAAACTAAGTCATAGTAAAAAAATTGAGTGTCATGCTGCATCACTCGAACTTAGACCAAATAAAAAAATTGGCCAAGTACGAGTCGGACTCGCGCACGGAGGGTTCCGTACTGTATGGGAGCCCCCCTTAAATATTTATTTTATTTTTATTATTTATTATTGAATGGAATATAAAACTAAATATTCTGTGAAAATTTCAAGCATCTACTTGGTACCATTATTAATATAGAGAGAAAAACGTCTAAAAGTTCAGGTTTGTTGTATGGGAGCCCCCCTTAAATATTTATTTTATTTTGTTTTTAGTATTTGTTGTTATAGCGGCAACCGAAATACATCATCTGTGAAAATTTCAACTGCCTAGCTATCATGGTTCATGAGATACAGCCTGGTGACAGACAGACAGACAGACGGGCAGACGGACAGACGGACATCGAAGTCTTAGTAATAGGGTCCTGTTTTTCCCTTTGGGTACGGAACCCTAAAAATCAAGACAGAATGTTGAGAAACAAACAAGTGAGGCCGGCAAAACTACGCCTCGCCGTGTACAGACACAATTACACACACCAACACGTACAACGAAACTACGCCTTGTCTCGTCAGTCGAATTATGGCGGCGCAACACCGACGCATACACCATATGTATAATTAATTGGCCAAGTGCGAGTCGGGCTCGCGCATTAAAGGTTCCACGCTGTATGGAATCCCCCCTCAATACATTTTATTTTAATTTGTTAATTATTTTTTTAAATAGTATACCTACAGCTTAATATTTCAAGCATCTTCCTGTTGCCGTTATTAATATTGAGCAAAAAAAAAAAAACACTTTATTTGTATGGGAGCCCCCCTTAAATATTTATTTTATTCATTTATTTTCGAAGTGCATTTTTTTTAAACATTCTTTGAATACCTGCCACCGTTATTAACGTCAAGCGAAATACGGCTAAAAATTCAGGTTTATTGTATGGGAGCACCGCTTAATTTTTTTTTCTTGATTTGATATTTGTTATTATAGCGGCATCAGCAATACATCATCTGTAAAAATTTCAACGTTCTAGCTATTACCGTTCATGAGATAGACCTGGTGACAGACAGACAGAAGGACAGACGGAGTCTTAGTAATAGGGTCCCGTTTTTACCCTTTGGTTAGGGAACCCTAAAAACTGGCTTCCCTTGTCTGTTCACGACGCTCTGTCTTCTTTTTTAGGGTTCCGTACCTCAAAAGGAAAAAACGGAACCCTTATAGGATCACTTTGTTGTCCGTCTGTCCGTCTGTCAAGACCCTTTTTCTCAGGAACGCGTGGAGGTATGAAGCTGAAATTTATATCAATTACTCAAGTCTACTGTCCCTTGAAGCTGTGAAAAAATCAAACTTCTAAGCCAACGCAATCAAAAGATACAGCCGTTTATGCCGCAAATTTTGAAACTCGCAAGTACTCGCAAGGGAATCAAAACCTAAAGGGTACTTCCAGTCGACCTAGAATCTTGAAATTTGGCATGAAGCAACGTTTTATAGCACACATAAAGGAAAAATTCCGAAAACCTTAAATTTTTAGTTACATTACAAAATATATACAGTCAAACCTGGATAAGAGAGAGTTGAAGGGACCGCCATCTAATTCTCGCTTATAGAGGTTTTTCACTTATCCAGGTTTCTCACTTATCCAGTTTCGGAAGTGACTACTCTCTCTTATAGAGGTTAAAAAATACGTCTTATTTGTATGTAAGTAGGTATCTACATGCGTGAAGAATGATAAATATGTTTATAAATAGTATATAGGTACTAATTGTTTGGGTTGTGTTGATTAGAATTGAACATACATGATAGTTTGTTGTATTCATTCTAAAAGACGCATTCAAAAAATCGTCTTTTTTAATATTTCCATGTCCTTTAGAGCACTGAGACCTTATAGGGACCGTGTATCTTTTGATTTTATATTTTTATAAAAGTAATTCTGATAATAAGTCAAATTCATTGCGTATTTCATTTCGAGATTTTCCACTTTTGAACGCATATAATACCTAACTATCTTAAGATTATCGCTTAATGACTTTTTTATTTATTCCTAAAGATTTATTTACTAACACCGAACCTTTCTCCCCAGTTGACACTTATCAACTGGAGTAAGTTTGACCAATAAGATAGTGTAAACGCACGTGTAGCTATTCCAAAAGAATGTGATACAAAAATAATGTTAAGTAGATTAAATAAAACCACAAAATAATTTTAAATAGAACACTATTTCAACAAACAGGATAGTTTAGAAGCACGTGTGGCCATTCCAAAAAATGCTGTACAAAAACAATGTTACTTATTTCCACAAAGTACAAAAAAAAATGTTTGAATAGAACACGATTCGAAAGCAACGGTAGTTAGTTCCACGAAATTTAAGAATGGATCATAAAGTGCAGATGTTTAATTACCCTCAACTCTCGCTTATAGAGGTTCAGTCAAGTATTACTCTCAGTTATAGAGGTCCATGAGGGAAAAACGACTCTCTCTTATAGAGGTTTTTGTCTCTCACTTATAGAGGTATTTGAGGGGTAAAATGACGGGACCTGGCAAATACTCTCACTTATAGAGGTTTCTCACTTATCCAGTTCTCAGTTAGCCAGGTTTGACTGTATTTTTAATAAATATAAACTTATTACTTTTTTTGTCGTAATGAACGAACTTTGTAAACCTTGCAGGTTTGTACGGAACCCTCGGTGCGCGAGTCCGACTCGCACTTGGCCGGTTTTTTTATTTAGCCTGATTGAGGACTCAAAAAGGATGTGAAATCACATTGATTTGTTTGTTTTATCTGTTCTCTAAGAAATTATACGCACAATATTTTCTACATGCGAAATATTATTTGCTTTTCACTAATTATACTGTGACCTGTGAAAGACCTTGGTTACCCGGTAAATATATTCTATTTACCATTTATTTGGAAAAACTAATTGTTGACCCATGAGTTTCAGGAAACAATTGTAGTACCTATACATGACCCAAATGTATAGGTACTACAATTGTTTCCTGAAACTCATGCACAATAACTAAACAGATATAAAAAAAAATTTTCGTGATATAATAGGTAGTTGTGCCAAACTAAACTAGTTCGATTTGTTATAGTACAATAAATTATTATTGCATTAAACAACTATTTACATTTCTTTATTGACAATTGTTCAGTTGATGCTGGATAATACCTTTAACAATCCAATAAAGATTAATCAAATCCTTTTAGCTATAAGCAAATAACATAATGATGAACACATAAACAGTGTTTCTATAAAAGACATAGCTGCACTTTCAAGTTGCTCACTTTTCAAAAATAAATCTACAAGTTTTCCATTAAAATTAACAAAACGCTGCAATTTTTAAATAAGTAAGTAAATTTTGACATTAAAATCTACAGATAGATCATGAGTTATCAAACAAAACGGAACCGTACCCTTTATACCGGAAGATGTATCTCAGTCTACGTCGTACTTCTATTTGGCCAACCCTATAGGAGTCGAAACTTATAAAAATAACATATAAAATACAATTTTATTGATCCGTTGATACTATCGTAACAATATAGACCTTGCCTGAAAAAATATCTAAGTAACTGATGGATGGATAAAATCACTCTAATATTTTAAAAAAAACCTAAGCTTTACACGTAAAAATAAAGGTATTACTGAAGTCTACGACAGAAAGATACCGGATAAGCTGTACTCAAATCACCTAGCCAACAACAATCGAAACAAAATTAGCCAGTAACGTTTCGTGATCAAAATCCCTGCTCGTGTAGTCAAAAATAAATAAATAACACCTGACGTTACGGAAAATATTATTAATGTCGCCAAATAGGTGCTTATTTTAGCGTCACGACTGAAAATGTCACAGTATTTACAAATTTACTGATCAATATGTAAATCGTGCTGAAACTTGTGTACGAAGGCGTTGGTGATAATTGGTCCAACTAAAATTCTAAGTACTAATGCGAATATTAATAATAATGATTTTATTTTGATGATCTCGTTTAGATGCCTACTCTCTAAAGTGATAAATAACATGGATATTGCGTCTAGTCCAATTATATGCCAGAAAATCCTATTGTAAACATTTATTTTATTGTACAAAATGTAGGTTTTCTTTTTTGTTTGACTGCATTTTAACTCAAATTCATTAAGGACAAAACTGTCAATTAAATCGTTGAATATAAACATAAATAAAACAAAAAATAAAATAACCGGTAGTTTTCTACTGAGGTACCTACATGTACAAAAGAAAAAATAAACCATAAAATCTAAAACTCAAATCATTAATTGATATGACAAACAATAAAAAAAAACCTTTTTAATCGGAAATGAAAAATGTAATAATCCCTCACTCACACTTCAAAACACAATAATTTACTAAGTATCATCAATAAATAAATAAATAAATATTAGGCGACATCTCACACACGGTCTCTGACCCCAAACTAAGCAAAGTTTGTCCTATGGCTGCCAGAGACTGATATACTACACATACATATTTTTAAATACATAGTTATAGTACCTAAATAACACCCAGACACAGAGCAAACACCTATGTTCAACACACAAATGTTTGCCCTGGGTGGGGATCGAACCCACGCCTCTTTGACTCAGAAGTCAGGGTCACCAACCACTGAGCCACCGAGGCAGTCAATAACAAATCTAACGAATTAACGGCCGGCGATGATAATAGCCAAACGTCGTTATATTCTGATTCACTGATGTCGTTATAGCCTCGTTATTTTCTTGCTATACTTCCGATTAAAGTTTTAAAATGTTTTTAATTAACCGCTTCAGTGAAGGAAACATTTGTTAATAAGACGTCCACTGTTGAAAATATACTTTCTCAATAGATCTCCAATAAGAGTAGGACCAAACCGAAACCGTCCATATCAAAAAAATGGTAGCTATATTTCAGAAGCGTTTAAACTAGCTTTAATGATACGAATAAACATAATACGGCATCTGTTTTAAATAAATACTCCCTTTTCAAGTGTATTATGAAAACACGTCTCAATTACATAAGTGCATCCCTGGTTAATTTCGTAGACGATATACTCTACATGTAGTAGGAACCTCGTTTGACCTTCAGTCGGAAGGCGCTCGAGAACAGCAAATTAGAATAGGAAAAAGATCCACATTAGCGCGCCAATTCGCGACCTGTCAAATTAGCTATTTTAATGAAAAGGTGTTCATACATTTTTATATACAGGCTGGTGCGGCTACAAAGCCGGCTACGCCTTTTTGGAACATTAAAAAATAAAAAGTTGTCCGATCTCTAGTTCCTAACCCTATCATAGTCATTTTGTCTTCGGATGGGTAACAGCGAGTATTTATAACTGAGCGATGCCGTGGCTCTCATATCTCAAGCTTTATTGCGCGATAAGTCCCGTGTAGTAGTATGATAATTTTTCACGCACTCGATAGAATTAGTGTAAACTAAAATTTTTATGAGATTTTTTCATCGCTATCTGTTGGATTGGTTTTACCTGTGTAAAATTTGTGAAATTCGCAGTAGGAACTCTAATACAGGTATAGGAACATGCTAAATGCAAGACACTTCCTAACGTTATATTGGAAATCTAATGGAGAGACCTATGTCCGGCAGACGACGACATTTAGGTACGATCAAATTCCTTTGTTGTTATTTTAAATTGTGACTAATAATAATTATCTACTTATATTCATTCAGAATTTAAGTATTGTCCACTATTCGCTGAGTTTTATCGTTTGAATACCAACTATAACATTCTTAAGATATTATAAATACCTCATTACTTCGAATAGTTTTAATCATCCTATAAAATGCAGATATTCTTATATTTATCTATTCAGTTCAGGCTAAGTACTACTTAAAGATTTACATAAATTGTAGTACTTTATTAGATTTTGAACTAAATGAAATTCATAATTTTCTAAGACAATACTTCGTTATAACATAATGTCCCATTCTGCAACAAATTGATGAAGTAGAGTAGCGAAGGTACTAGATAAATAGAGATTTGTAAATGCATTTCAGTAGTCGAGAAATATAAGTTTTTCTCATGTGATTATTCTTTGTTATGAACTTTTTAAACTGTACTTAAGAGAACAAAGAAAATAAGTTACATGTCCAATGTAGGGATAATAGCCAGGATGTTTGAATTAAATGATGCACTCGTTTCTTTCGAATAAACGGATGATTTTACACCACACAATCTTTGTGTAGAAGTTTTGATAAACTTTATTATCGTGTGGCTCCTTGCATTCTTATAAAAGGACGGAAACGGGGAAGAACTGATACAAAAATGTATGAAACCACACATTATTATACAGGTGATTTAAAATAATTTAAATTGAAAAGCCATCAAGATCGTGTGTACAAAGTTAAGGCCAATTTTTCCACCCTGTATCGTAGCAAACGTCAACGTAAGCACTAACTGATTTTTTTTTCCACGCTAGGCTCTAGGTTTATGTTGTGGGAATCTCTCAAGTAATTTTAAATAATTTAAATTAAAAAGCCATCAAGATTATGTAATGTACAATATTAAGCCTTATATTTTCCACCCTGTAAACGTCAACGTAGGCACTAACTGAAATTTGTTTTCCGTAGCGAGCTGATAATTTCCGATATAGAATCTAGCGATACAATTATACAACACTTAGCGCGTCGTCATAGAGGCAAGCACGAGAGAGTCAGTCGTGACCGAGGCATTATCGCGCGCGATGCTTCAGGAGGCGCGACAGCGAGGGATGGTGGCGCAGACAGTCCGCGGCGAGTGAGTGGCGCGCACACACACGATGCACGCCGACCCCGAGTCCCCCGCCTGCCGCGAAGAGGCGCAGCTCCTGCCCGACAACTGGCTCAAAGTGAAGACGGTCCCCGCCAATGGGAACCTCTCGCCCGGCATCTACTACCCCACCACCGGCAGCAAGAGGTTCGTCGACTCGAAGACCCCGGAGCCCATCTCACCGACCATCTCGAACCCGTACTGTGTCGCTTTTGTTCGTCTATACGCTTACTCCCTATATTACTGGTTAATTGTTGCGAATCATTTACATTAGAAAGATATTTAGTACATTACCGATATTAGCATCGAGGAAGGACGCGTCGATGCGAGCGCGAAGTCGATATTGTCACTTATGGGAGCGTGCAGATAATGAGATTCATCCGAGTGATTGACGAGTGCATTTGTTTATTTGCAGGAGCCGGTCGCACAGGCATGCTACGCGCAGGACCAGGAGGCGCGCAGTGCTCAAGAATGGGGAGTGCAATATACTCAAGTCCCGGATCTCTCAACGGAGGTTGAGGTTCCTCCAGGATATGTTCACGACGCTCGTCGACGCTCAATGGCGATGGACCCTGCTAGTGTTCACGCTCTCCTTTATCCTGTCGTGGCTGGGATTCGCGCTCATCTGGTGGCTGATAGCTTTCACACACGGAGACCTAGAGGTCGACCATCTCCCACCGTTGCAAGAAGAATCAAACTGGAAACCATGTGTGTTTAATATTTACGACTTCACATCGTGTTTCCTATTCAGTATTGAAACGCAGCACACGATCGGCTACGGTTCCCGAACGACCACAGAAGAGTGCCCCGAAGCCATATTTATAATGTGTTTGCAGAGTATCGTGGGTGTTATGATCCAAGCTTTCATGGTCGGTATAGTGTTCGCAAAGATGACGCGACCCAAGCACAGGACGCAAACACTCCTGTTTTCAAAATGCGCAGTAGTGTGTCAGAGAGATGGCGAGCTGTGCTTAATGTTCCGCGTGGGCGACTTGCGGAAATCGCACATAATCGGAGCCAGCGTGAGAGCGCAGTTGATCCGATCTAGGACGACGAAAGAAGGGGAGGTGTTATCCCACTATCAGACCGAATTAGATCTGAACGCGGATGGATGCGACAGCAACCTGTTCTTTATTTGGCCCATTACTATGGTGCATCGGATAAATGCGGAGAGTCCGTTCTACGGTGTGTCGGCGGCAGACGTGTTGCAGGAGAGATTCGAGATTGTAGTTATTCTGGAGGGAACGATCGAGTCGACGGGTCAGACGACCCAGGCGCGGTCCAGTTACACCACCAGTGAGATAATGTGGGGGCACAGGTTCGCGCCGCTGGTGCAGTACAACCGCGAGCGACAGGGTTACGAGGTGGATTACTCCAAGTTCGACGAGACGAGCCAAGTAGACACTCCGCTGTGCTCGGCCAAGGAACTGGACGAGTTTTACGGCAGCCAGGGCGACCGGCGATCCATCGGTGAGTCTCTATTCAACAAACGTGCCGGTGACGGTTGGCTTTATGTACAAATTTTTAATTAACAAGCTTGTAATTGTACGCTTTATCATGACATTTTCTCGTTTGATACAGATAACGTTAGTTCTTGTATAGGCCCTGACTATGAGTATACAAGAATTTCGTGACGCCTGATGTTTACAAGATATGAAGTGATAGGATAATCTAAATGCTAACATCTCACTCATAACCTACCCATTTCCGAGTCACAGATGCAAGCGAAAGACTGTGGTGAAAATAATATAGAAATTGTTAAGTATTGTTTATTAAACTGTACTGATAATTAGCATATCATATATGCAATTAAGTAAATTATCTAGGGTGAAGAGACGGAATATGTCTTTTATTCATATTGGAAGATGTGTGTTTCTTGTTTGTATACGAAAGGGTTGCTTGCAGTGGAATAGCATTTTGACCTAAATTGTAGACAGTCTTGCAAAATACACTTGCAGAGATAAATGTACATTGATAGCATAATCTATGCACTTGTATGTTATAATCAAGTATTTCTTATAAGTATCCCTGCCATCTCTTGTGAAGCGTATCGTAAACCTAAGCAGCAAGTATGGTTAGCACTTGCAATATCTTAAGTATTAATGTACATGTATATAGGTCTGATATAAGTATTATTACCATTTATCTAAATTATACTAATAATCAAAAGTACTCATAAATTAAAGTGTAGCCATGATTTTATCTAAGATAATTGAAAAATAGTTATTTCAATGGGAGTCGCTATTTCTAGAAATCTAGCAAAATTAAAAAACGTTAATTATATATCAAGTATCTCATATAGATATACCTCGTATAATCTCAGCATTACCTACAATCTACAGACTACGGAATCATGGTATGAAATACCTCTAACTCCACAGCTTTCCAAGTGTATTATAAAAAGTATAGCTTTCCTACTGTACCTATTATTAAAAGCGCTCATAACGTAGTTTGAGTAGGTATTCGTAAGCGATCATCGAAGTTAAGCAACGTTCAGCACGGTCAGTCTTCGTATGGGTGACCGCGGGTGCAATTTACAACTAAGCGCTACCGTGCTTTGGACGACACGTTAAATTGTAGGTCCCGGCTGTTATAACCGTATCGGCAATGTCAGAGCCTTCAGGCGGCTTAAAAACTCTGACACCGACTAGCCATCCGGCCTGTACAAACTTACTTATAATAATTGTTTTTCGAAAATAATCGCAACACCGACTTCCACCATGTACAGAATTCGAATAATTTGCACGAATCGATGTGACATCCATGTACATTTTTTTGATTTATCAAATAATGTCTCAGCCGATTTCGTAAAATTTAAATGGAACCACTTCGGAAATATTTTCTTTCGAATTATAAAAAAATTTTAAATCGTTTCACTATTGGCCAAAATATAGATTAACACACACAAAAAAAATACATACAGACGAACATAGTACCTCCTCCTTTTTGGAAGTCGGTAAAAATTATAGACAAAGCCTGAAATACACAAAGATAAAATATTGCCAAAATATTGCACCCACTTATCAGACTACTTATGATGTAATAGGGCATCGGGAAACCTTAAAAAGAATCTTATCAAGGAAAACATATTTCGTTATCAAGATTTTATTGATTATCAGGATGATTTAGTTCTTATCAAAATAAACCAAGAACATCTCTCTACCTAGACTAGGTAGGTGCTTACTCAAAAATTTGATTTAAATATTAATATCAAACTAGCTGAGTGCTTTATAACCCGCTATTTACATTACATATCCACCTACAATTTTATGTGTACTGCACATTATATGTACTGTAGTAATTAAGTTCTCACATAAGTCAAATTGTTAATTTTGTTGTTGAGAAATAAAAATTATTCAATCAGTTTTTTTCCTGACTATTTAAAAAGTATCTAATTGATTGAGCTTTATGTACCGTTGCTATGTAGTGTTCTTATCTATAATTATTTTTCGCAAAAAATCGTAATACCGACTTCCACCGTGTACAGAATTCGAGTAATTTGCACGAATCCATGTGACATCCATGTACATTTTTGTTGATTTATCAAAAACGGCTCAGCAAATTTCGATAAAATTTAAATGAGACCACCTCGAAGGTATACTCTTTCAAACAAAAAAGAATCTTTGAAATCGGTTCACAATTGGCGAAAATATCGATATACACAAAAAATACATACAGACGAACATAGTACCATAGTTTTCATAGTAACATAGTACCATAGTTTACATAGTTTTCTTTTTTTTCCTTTTTGGAAGTCGGTAAAAAAAACAAAATGCTTGAACAATGAATACCTTCCTATGTTGTTTTTTGTTTACACATAACTTTTAACACTTAATTTTTCCTACATATCTAAGTATACAGCAAATCTTTTATAGCACCTTCTGATTGTTTTAGAGCTTGTTCCATGTTAATGAAGTGTGAATTCTAAAAATTGGTGCTTTAAACAGTAATTTTCGTATTTAATTAGGTGCCAAAATAATCAGTGAGATAAGTGGTTGTGCTTTTTGACGGTTCTTTGTTAGAATCGTCTAGACAATTGCGTCAATTATGTACTTCTATGAATAGTTTATGATAACACAAAATGTATTCAACACTAACTGAGCGTAACCTAATGATTTGTAACTTTATTACATTTTGAATAAGCTTATGAAATTCAAGTTACACTGGAAAATTTAGTCTTAAGTTACATTCTATTTTTATTTTCTTATTAGTAATTTATACATTTTGATTTCGAGATAAAACAAAAATACTTAGAGGAAAGTTCTTGAAAAAGATTCGTGAATTGATTCATAGTTGATACAATTTTTGGTGTTCTGATAAAGCTACATTTTATTGTATATGTATAACTGTGTACTATAACACAACATTATCAAATACGGAAGATTTAGAGAAGCTTTTTTATACCCAAACTTATCAATAGGGACAATATGCTGGTTAAACAATAACATAAATAAAACCTATAAATGTAAGTAAGCATATAAATATAAAATATACAGTTTAATAACAACTCCAAACGGTGTATAAGTAAAGCTATTTTTTACAAAACTGCTAAATTATGATGATAAAATGTTAATAAATCTTAGTACTATTAAAACCTGTGTCAATACCAAAAAATATTTTTATTTAAGACTTTTTACTGATAGTAAGAACCAATATTCTATTGTCCTATACATATGAGCAGAACGCCGGACGTGGTATTTTGCCAATTTGTTTTCCCCTTAATGTCACAGGATACGATTATTTTGAAGAGAAGCGCAATAAATATTCACTTCTTATGCTCAATGATTGCTGTAGATGTTAGGGTCAACGTTCACTAGCTGAGTTCAATGTCGAGATTGTTATACCTCTTTATTAAAATCTACAATGCTCTCCAAGTTTAAGCTTCATCTTGCAAATAAAATTTAGGTTAGGGAGAAATAATACTAATAAAGAAAAACAACTATTAAGACAATCTTTCCTTGAGATGCCTGAATATTGTGATCTTTAATAGGTAGGTATACCCATTTGAATAAACGCAGAGTTACCTATGAGTGCTTTATCTTTCTTTCGTTATCGTTCACTGGCAATTTTAGTTCTCTGATAAAAGATTAAAGACGGACTAACTACTGCAAAGAAACTCTTTGTTTATTAATAAATAATGTGTCTTTAAGAGTTTTAAGACTATTATTAATCCAAAAATTAAAAAATTATTTACTCCGACACCAGGATTCGGTCAACCGGACTACTGCTACTAGAGGGGACAAACGAATTTTTTGGATATTATTTTTGTAGCTTCATTAGTTAGCTTACGTAATGTAAAAAATGTATATTCTTGGTAAGCATGCTCTAAGACCTTTAACTTGCTTAAACAAAGACTCTAGCAAATAGTTATACTTTGTTATGAAAATGTTTTGTGCGTAGAAGTACTTACTCGAATTTTATCATTTAACACCAAACTTTAGGTTCACGAAACTCTTTATCTGCCTTCCAACCCTATCTCTATTTTTATTAAACATTTGTTGTACACAGTGTTTTTACATTAAGAGCCGGATCACGTTTGGATTTTCTTAAGTAAAGCAAAAACAAAGAGTCTAAGATAGGGCACGCTTCTTAAGAAGATATTTTAATTCTACTTTGTTATAAACAACATATTTTTTTATCAATACTTACATATTACTTATTCATACAGGGTGGAGAGCTGACGCAGACATTAATTTGACTCACAAGTAGTACTAGTCCCAGTAATCATAACAGAAATAAAAAATACTTTAATTGAAAAAACTCATTTAAAAACTAATTTATAAATAAAGGAAATAATTAAGCAAAATACTTTATGCTATTTTGATATTTTGATTAAAGAAAATGTGCAATAATTGAATCGCTGCGCTGTTTAGATAGGTACAGGTTGCTTTAAAATGATGATTTGAAAAATTGTACTTAAAAGTACAATTTATTTCTTAAAATCACGAAGGGTTTAATACATATAAAAAAATGTAAAAATACATGTAAAAATTACATATGTTGCATTAAATAATTGAATTGAATACAAAAAGCCAAATAAAGTATGTGGTTTTTAATTTCGGCGTCAGCTCTCCATCCTGTACGAGTATAAGATGTAAAGTTTTAAGGAAAAAAGTCAACAAATAGCAAACGTGTGTCATTTCGTTCAATTTCAATTAAAACAAATGATATGTGAGGCTCAATTTTTGCCTTTTCACCTGATGTCTTATTAGTTTGGACCAAACAGAGACACAGAAAGTATTTTTTAATAAATTTTACAAATATTTTTCTGATACTTAAGCGTAATTGGCAAAATGAATTAATCTGCACGGGTGAAAGATAAAGTGTTCTAGTCAACTATAAATAGCGAATGCACCATAACACATTCACACGCAACACGGAGCATTTTACTAATAAATGATTTACTAACTTCAAATTGAACACTAACCGTCTAACCACAAAAGATTTAAACACGCTTTAAACACTGTTTCACCGTGCAATGTTTAACAGTACAAATTGAACAGTTAAACAGTGTTTAAAGCGTGTTTTAATCTTTTGTGGTAAGGCGGTAAAAAGATTATTGCATTTATTCGTGTTATATGAAGGTTATAACTATATGATGTGGTAGATGGTGTGTTAACGTGTGTTTAATGATTGATACGATAAAAGTATGTTTGCCGATCTTATCAGCAGACACAACACGACCTTAGTAGAAAACCCGTGTTTTCAAAGAAGATGCTCATATTTTTCTTCCTGTACCTACTGGTAGGTACTTATGCACAATTTCTTAAAAACAGCGTCAATAAGTATGAGACGAAAAATTGTTTTCCTAAAGACAACCCTGGAATCGTAAAAAAACTGCTGTTTTGCAGCTGTTTTCCAATTTATGAAAAGTAAATTTTTAAAGTTTTTGTATCAAACAAATTGCATATAGGCAATGCCCATGGCAATTTATTTTTAAAAGAATTTAGTTCATATCGTAGTCAACCATAGGAAGTTGTGCTTGAGTACCTACACTTGGTAAGTATCCATCTTTAACATACCTGTCTTATTTACTACTGTTTTAATTTTAATTCAGAAATCTAAAAATCTCGCGTAATTTCTAAAACTGCCCATCCATTCCGGACCATAAGCATTTATGTAAAATATTTTTATATTTATTTTACGTGTGTAGAGTCTAAATAGCGCAGGGTTGCCAGCCGTCCCGCTTTTTAGCTATTTCACAAAATATGTTGTTCTACGCAATACCTATTCCTTTAACATCTTGCTTGATAAGAAATGTGCTTTGTTTAATTACGAATAATTACGATTTTTGACCTTTTCGATATTTGAAAATTCACCAAGTACCTATGTAGAATAATGAGATTATTTTACGCTGACGCTATCAAAAATCAAAAACCTAGTAACTTGGCAACCCTGTTATAAATCGGTAGAATGTATGTAATTGTCTACATGTTTGTGAACGTTTTTGTGATGTCCTGCAGAGAGTACGGATCCCCAACTGATGCTGAAGATGCCTGAACGACCAACCGAGCCCGAGCGACCAAAGGCCGAAAACAAGGATGGAGATTTTACCGTCACCTTATAAACAACAGATTATGAACAAACAAAGTCAAAACTGTGAACGGTACAGATTTGTGTGAAACGATATATATACGAGTTAACGTAAAAAAGAAAAGTATGTAGAACCAAAAGTAAGAAAGCGCAATGGAAAATGAAAGGATGAAATTAAGAAATAGGAGTGTAAGACAAAAAAAACGAGATTTATAATTAAGGCGTAGTTATTATGTATAAATAAACATTTGTAATTTAATGATCTGTGTAACTCTTCTATCGGTAAATCACATTTGTTAGATAAATTAGGCAACAGCATGATATTAGATGTTAAAAATATTTTCAAAGAGCAGACGTCATAGCCTATAGAATAGACTGTTCTATTTATAGTCCATTAATTTTATCAATGAGATTAAATCCCATTTAGATCAAATTGTAAATTGGATCTAGATCTGCATGGTTCAACTAAGATAATGTATTAAAAAATAGATACAAAGAAACTGCAATGTTTCCCGTGTCTGGAAAGTTAGCTGAAACGCGCACTCATGTTCCAAACTTAGATAACCAATGTCAGTCCTCACTTATTTTTGAGCTCCAAGGCCTTCTATTAAAACTTGTGTACAAACTAAATTGTCTGACTCAATATGTGTCCCAATTTCTATGCCAAATCGGATTTGTCCTTTTTAACCGACTTCCAAAAAGGAGGAGGTTCTATGTTCGTCTGTATGTTTTTATTTGTGTATGTTCGTCAATTTTTACGCCAATTGTGAATCGAATCAAAACATTTTTAGTTTAAAAGGGTCCTCCCATTAAAATTTTACAGAAATCGGCAGAGCTGTTTTTAAAAAATCATCAATAAATCAATAATATAAACAATTCGAGCGAAATATTCGAATTTTGTACACGATGGAAGGCGGTTTTGCCATTTTTTGCGAAAAATAATTATTTGAATCTCTGTCTATCCGTTTCTAAACTAATAATCCCAATGCCACTAGTCAACTTTTAGAATAAATCAAACCCAGAATCTCAAATACGTTATATTTTCTTAGGATTGTAGGTAAAAAGGTTGTGTCACGCGTACAAAGTGTTGTTTATACACAACAAAACATTCCGAAGTTTATGATGTCTAGAGTAAATATATTGAATTGTTGAATTGTTAAATAAATATTCTATTTCTAGTAGTAAGTGCGGATAAATTGCTGTGCAATCATTCACATTTCATTCATGAAATATGAATTTAATTATTTTATTGCGCGCTGTTATTTAATATACAGGGCTATTTGGGTAGGTATACATGACCTCAAGGCGTCTTAATCAAATAGCAAAAAAACAGCAATCATTACCTATGTCGAATTTTAATTAACTTTTATCCATACAATAGGCCCAATAATGAAGGCACCATTGTAAATTTAATAGCAACGTAAAAAGTGTTCTCTCCATCGAATGCCTAAAGCGAAAAAGAAAAATTCTAAATTGCTAATATAACTACGATGGCGCCTTTGTAATTGGGCCTAATGAATTGCTCTGTTCCATACCATGCTATGGTTTATGTTGTTCCATACTAGCAGATTTTATTTTCGATTTCAGTGATAGACCCACAAGAGTGGTTCATCTTCATTAATCAAGTTACCATAAAGAGATTGTGTATATCTAACTACTAGTCCTATAATTCTATCCTTTATGTATACTATAAGTGGGTAAATTTGACATAAGTATGTACACAAATGTTATGTGTGTTATCTAAAACAATTTACAGAATTTATTGCGACAGTAAAGTTTACTATTAAATAGGAAATAAAATAAATATGTAACGCATCTTTTACACAAATTCTATCGACAATAATTTCATACGTCTGTACGCAATAGTAGGTTGTAATAAGAAAAAATAACATTCGTACAGAAGTACCTACAGTACCTAGTAAAAGTTTTAATTGAGTTTTCGATAGCATTTGTGTTAGCGGTAACACAATTATTTTTTAGGAAAAATTATATTTTATTTTGATGGATCTTATAAAATGTCTCATACATTAAAAATGTAGGTCATTCATAAGCGTATCATGTGATGCTTGTTGTATGTAAATATTCTATGAATAAATATTTATGTTGTGACGTTGAGTGGCGTTTGATTTACAATTCCTCAGGATTACCTTATCACTTCTTAAGTACGACTTAAGGTAATGTCAATACTAAGTTATTACCCTCTCGGCCACCTAATTGCATCCCACCTCTTTAAGTTGTGCAGTCTTTAAGTCCTATGAATAATATTAAAATGGATATATCTCATTATGAATTTTTTTACAATAGCACCGATCTTGAAGAAAATCAATTTAGCTGTTCCGTACATTGTGTAATTGCGTATTTTGCAAATAAACATGTATCAACAAACGAACTGAATTGGTTCATAATGATTAGTATTATTTAACTATTTATCTACAAACATATCAGCTACATAATAACTACTACATAAGAAATAATCGGCCAAGTACGAGTCGGACTCGCGCACGGAGGGTTCCGTACTGTATGGGAGCCCCCCTTAAATATTTCTTTTATTTTAATTTTATTATTTATTATTAAAGTGAATATAAAACTAAATATTCTGTGAAAATTTCAAGCATCTACCTGTTTCCATTATTAATATAGAGCGAATAACGTCTAAAAAATCAGGTTTGTTGTATGGGAGCCCCCCGTAAATATTTATTTTATTCTCTGTTTAGTATTTGTTGTCATAGCGGCAACAGAAATACATCATCTGTGAAAATTTCAGCTGCCTAGCTATCATGGTTCATGAGATACAGCCCGGTGACAGACAGACAGACGGACAGACGGACATCGCTGTCTTAGTAATAGGGTTTCGTTTTACCCTTTGGGTACGGAACCCTAAAAACAAACAGATAATGCAATGATAGTTTGCCGTATCTACCAAGTTCTACGAAATGTCGTAGAGCGCCGTAGCATGCAAGAAATACTCACTCTTTATGCTAACTAAATGATTCAACATTTATTTATCAACAAATCAATCAAAACGGCACTACATTAAAAAAAAAAATAGAAACCTAAAATTACTAATTACTACAATCTGGCATTTTGGAGCCTACATTTCTGTTCTACGAGATTCGTAGATTTCGTAGCAGACATAAAAATCAGCTTCTTTTTTTACCGGTGTAGGTACTAAGCGTATTTTTCAATAAAGTGTTTACATCCTAAGATATCATTATAAATATCAAATTTTGAAATGAGATAAACCCTGAAATCCCGATAAAAATGCTGTTCCGTAGTCAAAGTTATTTAATTTTACACAGACTGTCGAACAGATGTTTTGCGGCTTCAGGGTTGTTGCCATATTAAAAGTTGGTCAAAAACGATTACGATGATATCCAAAGTTACTCAGAAAGGGTGTATTAAGCCAAAAGGAGACGATCCATACCCGAATTTCGTGTTGCCCCCATAGTAATTGTTGTTCATAATGAAGTTTTGAATCACCCCCTTTCGGCTTGGTACACTTACCCTGTAGGTAATGCATTTTCTTATGGTGTTGGGATTTAAAAATGAACAATGCCTATAGTTATTTTTCATAGTTGTGGGAATCATCTATTGTACATATTCTTAGTTATGTGTTCGTGTTTGCCGCAAGAATGTGTTGTTTTGTGCCGTGAGTATCGTCCATACTTGTTTGTCTCGTAAGTATGCTTCTAATCATAAGTGAACTCATAACTAGCAGGTGATAAAACGTCACTTGAAAGCAAACAATCGAGTCTGTAGGTAATCTTGTGGATGGATATATACTGCATCACTTATTTCTGATAATTCTTGTAAGACTGTACATAATAGAGAAACACTTAGAGGTGATTGAATGTTGTCATTCAGTATTTATGCTGATGTATTTTACCCAACTAATATTTTTAGGACGTTTCCTCTGACCTAAACTTATTTTTTTTTTGAAATCGGTGGCTAGTTCCTTGTAAAAAACTGTATAGTTGTTATAATATACAATATCTATAGGTTTACTAAAACACGTCAATTAAAGCTGTAGGTTAACAAAACAATTTATATTTCCTAAAAGGTTTGTTGGTTGGAAGCAATTTGCATCCCTTGTCATTTTGCAGATACGAGTATTATTAGTTACTTCATGTGGCAAGTACAGAAATTTATCTAAAATTGTGTGACAATTTTAAAAAGGTCTCTAAGATTAAATGTACATAGGCACGTAGGTACTTAACTTGACGATTCACATAGATTCGATAACTTATAACGTAACTAGGAAAACTATACAAAATCGTACATCCATGTTGTAGCCGACTGTCTTACTGTAAGCTATAGGGCTCAGCACTTCAAAATACTTAAATTATTGAAAGGCTCTGAGATGGCTGAATAACACCACTTTTGGATATATACTAGGTTACTGATAACTTACGTACAACTTCTTAATATACCTGATACCTAAAAGCCTTCAACACTGTAATTTGAACAACTTTTACTTTTGGACCAACCTCTAACTAAATCGTAAAAGTAAATCGACTGTTCCATACATTTTATCAAAACTTTTTGTGGAGCAGCCTATTTTTCCCAATTTTGGGTTTGGTCCCATGTTAAAAGTAGTTCATATGACATAAGTAATACAGTCGCTCTAAAAGATGGTACGTGTTACAAGCCACCTCACCTTTAAAAACCTTCTATTCAACTCTGCACCAATCTCATCTATTTCTCCTTCAGCTTTGACATCACATTTCCGTCCATATTTGCTCCGCTTCCATTTTTTGAACGATACCATCTTCTTTACTTCTTTTTCACTTCTTTTTTTTTTAACACCATCTTACATTTTATTTCTCATATTCCAGGCTACCTCGGCAGCTCAGGCACTGGAGAAATCATTTACCGATCGTCTCTCAACTCGCAAGTCCCCAGCACGCCTCTAGTGAACATCTCCGATCGATTGGTAGCTGACGCGATCAGAAGAGCCAGCCTCACTCACAGACCATCTGTTGTCAAGTACCCTCCAGACTACTTCAATGGACCAGAGGAGAACTCCTCTTCCAGTGACGAGGAAGTTGACAAGAAAGGCGGGAAGAGAAAGAAGAAGCTGCCCGCTATCGTAGATAGACAATAGCGAATATAGATAGCGCCCTTACTTCCTTATAGATAATGTTTATAGATGGGAGAGTATCATAAGCTATGCTTTTTATAATGCGGGTAAATTACCTACTTTGATAAGTATTTTCCTTTATAAGTAGTACTTACAACATTTATAACAACTTTGTTTTTTTCTAGAATGTTGAGATTACTTTTGTCTAATGCTGTGTAAAAATATCATTACCTAATTTAAATCGTTGCATGAATTATTTTATTTAGTTGAAGTACCTACCGTTGGCATAGCCTGAGGTTTCGAGGTTTAAGCCCTTTACATGTCGACCAGCCGGGGTAAATATTTTCTATATTTCTCTGATACAGCGTGTAAATAAATAAGTGTAGAAATATAAATGTAGTCAAAGGGAACACCAGTTATACAATGCGTGAGCATTTCGAGCTTGAAAATTTTGAGACGTTATGATAAATACCTACGCACTGACATGTAATTTCAAAATAGTTACATCTTTTATAGGTGGTCCTCGTAATGTAAACTTTTTGTCAACAATATATGTTCTTGTTTAACATTTAAAGTTTCCAACGATTACTTGTATTTGTGCTGGTGGCGCCCCCACTAGTTACTAATTTTTTTTCTTAACTACTATTATGAAGTAATTTAAATCATAACGTTAAGTAAACGAATAGTGATCATAGCTTAAGTTTGGTATATTACGTACAGTTGGTGCCATTTATTATTATAATTTAAAATGTAATTGTTATAGATATGCTCCTTAATAATAATTTGTAATGTATTTAACTATTCATTTACTATTTTACTGATTAATACTGAAGGTACAACATTAAACTCTATTTGTAAGATAATTTTCTTGCAGTTTTTCTTTTATATTTTTTTTACAGCGCCATCTGTTGACGAGTAGCTGAACTACTATTTCCGCAACAACCAGTCAGCAGTATCAAGTATCACTTCTTTTCCCACTTCGAAGGATAATATAATAAATGTCTTATTTTTATGTATAATTGAATTTAAATTAATCGATGATGACTTGAATAGCCATGCGAAAGCTTGTTTCACATAATGCCGCGGGACTTTTTCTTCGTAAGACAAAAGCTCTAGTGTATAGTTTTTAAATGGGTAGGTGTTGAACGGTTGGTAGATATAAAATATACTTTGCATAACTACTAAACGTTGCTTTTCGTACCAAATATCTGAAGTTAGTGTATCGAGTAGGTAGGTACTACTTAAAAATCTCGACCAGCGGAAACTAGGGTTACAGTGTCCATCAATTCTATGATGACTCTATATAGGGTGCTAAATAATTTTAATTTTTTGTCTCTACATAGGTACTTATATAATTTGCCTATGAATATGTGAATATAAGCTAATCACATCTAAATTATGGAAAGTATTATTAATACGGATTAATTAAAGTCAGGTCATAAGTAAATTAAATTGTTTATTCTGATATTATTATCAGGAAAATACAAAGCTGTTGCTATAATTTCATTCTTGTACAAAAAGCGGCGCCCGCGCCGACTAGGCCCCTGAAGGTTTCTCAAGCGACAATTTTACGATATACCTCTAGTATAAAATATAAAATACATATTTGTGGTTTTACTTATAAAAATGTAACTGTTTAATTTTGTACGTTTGAACATTTGATACTAATAATTATATAACTATCTACAAAATGTACAGGGTTATTTTAAATTTACTGCTCGATAACTCTGAAAGACAGCGTTCTTACAATCTCATGTCAGTTTTTGTATTTTGATTTAAAGGATTAGTCTTGTTGCATAAGAAGAATATAAAAAGCTAGTAGGTATCTCAATTAGTAAGTTTAGTAATTTTGAAGTAATTAGGTATATTTATTTTACTAAGTATAGCAATTTTGTGACATTTTGCCATTAGTGTAAGACATCATTATTTTTTAGGTCAAACATTTTTACGACAGAAAATAAAAGCACAATTTTTAAAAAGCAAAATGTCGTCAGTGTTATTTTGTAAAAAAGAGTTGTCAGTAAGATGTAGAAACGCTGTCATCAAAATATACGTATAAACAAAATAACCCTATATATTCGTAGTGAATATACATCTATAAATCAGTACGTTCGCAAGCATTAGTAGCGCTAATACCTACTTATTCGTATAAATAGTACAATTTATTCTTATCAATAGTTATTCATAAATTACTAATGGGTAGGTCAGCTGTAACGTTTTGTCTTTATAGAAAATGTACTTAATTTAACAATAGTGGTATCCTAGTCAAGTAGTCAGGTATAGTCTAACCGTTTAACTGAGTCCTCGCCTGCGCGAGGGGACAAAGGGGGACGAAAAAGGGGGACTGAGACAGGTGCGGACGGCGAGAACCTGCCGCCCGTACCTGTCTCAGTCCCCTTTGTCGTCTACCCCCGCGCCCCCGTACCGCGCAGGCGAAGACTAAGTTAAACGGTCAGACTATAATATTGGTATCCTGAGCACAAACTCTATGAAGGATTTTTCAGTGTTTTCTCTTAAAAAGTTCTTTAAAAATAAGAAAGTCATGATTTTCTGAAAAATCTTGCGGATAGTCAATATTTTTTGTGCTCCAGTTACAGTTTTATTTCCCAAACTAAAATCGAAGAATTTATTTTCCTGGGTGCTCACAGTATCTATATCTATAATATTAGAATACGCAGTCATTTCTGATAAAGGATTTATTTATGATTTATGCAAAGCACCAATACTTTTTACCTAATTTTTTGGTAGCGTACCTATTGATATATAGCCTTCATTGCAGTAACATTATTTAGAAAAATATTGATTTGTACATTTACAACTTGACTTCATCATTACATTAGTTATAGTTATAGGAATACAGGGTTACTGATTACTTAAGCACGTCCTCTTAACGGCAGCTTTAAAACATCAACATGTACTAAATTAACTCTAACCCTCTATAATTTCCATCTCCATAACTTTTCGAAACAGCTGTATTATTTTGTAATTTCGGGGTTAATCCCATATTAAAATTTATTCGTGGACTAAAATTGCCGCTAAGAGGTAGCGAAAGGTAATTTTACCTACCAGTAACCCTGTATAGAAGCCTGGAAGAGATCGCTCGATGGATCGCTTTAAGCGATAAGGCCGCCGATTGTCGCACTATTATAATTATATTGTACTCTTTTATTGTAATATTTTCGATTGTGTGAACAATAAAGCGTTTCTATTCTATTCTATGTTATATTATATTTCTATTGTATACTACACAAAGATATAAACAGAGTTTTAACTTCAACAAAAGATTTCAAGTCTTGACGTCACATTGAATACTTAGAATGTGTTAAGTACATTATTTAAGAGGCCAGTTATTCCTAACTTATAATTGTATTCGTCCCACCATTAAAGTAAATTTATCAAATAAGTATGTTAGTTTCATAAATCAAATAAGTCATTTGTTTATGGTATTCTTTTAGACGACAAACATGTTCGAAGTCATAATTTTCAAGAACAACTTTGACTTCAACAATTTTGTTTTTATTGATCTTTTTGCATCCATAAGTCTTGAATCTAAAGAAGACGTCTATCTAGAAAGCAGCAGACTGTTTTTGAAATTTTAGAATTAATTCTAACCCTTATTTGATAATGATACTTAGTAAGTAAGTATTAAGGCTCCATTGAATTCGTATGTCATCTAATTGAACACCCAAGATACCAATAGCAACCACGAATTAGTAAAATTCCAATTTACTACTACATAATATTATAGTAAATACATAACATTCGCACCATTAAAATATTTATCTGGATTCTATCCAGCACATAATTTAGATCTTAATCTAATCTCTTGGTCAAAATTTAGAACTGGAACTAATACTTTGTCACAGGGGCCTTAATTTTTAGGTATTTAAATAATTATAAATTCGAATGACTGAGAAGTAGAATTTGTAACAATTATTCCATCTCTAGTTTGACTATCGATAGACTATGAAATAATGGCAGAAGAATTCTTACTAAGCATTATTGCGTCATTAACTTATTGAATTAAGTTCACAATGGTTATTTATACTTACCTTTTGTAATAAACTGGATTATCTCAAGTATTAAAGATCAAAATAATGTACAAAATAAAAGCTCATCAAAAATTTGATAGGTACCTACGTGAAATGAAGAAATTTGCATGAATAAAAAAATATTACTATTCAAAGTGACCAATAAGAATCCTCCTGCCAATTTTATACTTAAAACTACTCAACTTTAACTAAAATGTCGGGGACCGGGAGTAGATTTAAAGCCGTTTTTGTCAATTTGTTATTTCCTAAAAGCGTCGTCCCCATTTATCTACTAAAATTGTCTAAGCAATTACTACCTAAATATAAATACTCTTGCTAAATACAACCCTATCTGGTACACCGATGCTAGAAGTAGAGTAATAAGTAGAATTAATTATTAACAAGAAGCTGTAGCATTGATTATAAACATAGACCATAGCACATGCCATAATACCATTTTTTATATTTATCAGGAACTGTGCATTTTTAAATGTGCGTTAATATGCATGTGGAATAGAATTGATATTTTAAGAAATCCAAATAGTTCAAAAATTCTACCACATACCTACTGAGTAGAACAGTTTTTATTGAGTTTTTTAAGTTACCTTAGTTTTTATTACATTTACAGAAAAACGGAACAAGAGAAAATTCCTAAGAGAAGCTAAATGTCACTTATTATATTGTAACAGGTAAGTATAATATGTTTAACATGTAGATATAATATGCTTATTGACAATTTAATGTGGAATAAGAAGTCATGCATAAATTACGTCACAAACTGGACTTCTTAAAGATTTACAGTTCAAGAACCATACGCAAAACATGTCACTCTTCATTAACCCCCTCCTTTTAGGTGTGACGTAATTTACATATGATCCTATAGCAGTAAATTCGTTTAGACAAGTACAAATAATTCAATTATTCTATTCTACGCTAACATCGATATTCTCTACGCTGCCAGTATAAGAGAACCTCACGTGTTGCCCGCTCTTACTCCTGATCGTCCGGCTGGTCGTGTGAGACTTGGTTGTATGAAGGTTGGTTGAATGAGAGTCGGTTGTACGAAGGTTGGTCGTGTGTCGCGAGTGGTTGCAGTCTTGAAGCACACGTCAGGCGGGGTCGGGGTCGGGGGACGTCACAAGTATGGGGATCACGGCCGTCTCGAAGTGATGGTCGCTGGGGGCTCTGGAAGGAAAAATTGATATTTGATTATAGCGGTTTTTTAAGTCGAATAATTTCTGGCAGCCTAGCTTTCCATCATTAAACTTTAATTTCATCACTGATCAGGCAATTTTATGTACTCAAAATACTTCAGGGAACAATTAAAGTTTTACTATTTTAAAATCTATTAATTTGTCGATCAAAACACCTGATAACATATTATTAAAAACACAAGACTTTACTAAAATACCTGATGCTACTTTTATACTAGGCGTTAACTTGACCTATGGAATCTCATAATCTCCTGTTAAAATTTCTTCCCTGGGGCACTTGGGGCACACGGTCCAACCGAGTCCGATCGACCGAGTCTCGGAAAATATGTTGACTTTTGTTGGTAATAAAAAAAGTTAAGCTGGATTAAAAACTTACTTTTTCACGTGTTCTTCTCTATGATGTTCTTTATGATGTTCATGGTGTCCATTGTCTTTATGATCATGATGTCCGTTCATGTGTCCGACACCATTCGGCGTCAGTTGTTTCTTCATACTGGCGTGGCTGTGACTCCTATGCATATGTCCTTCTCTCTCCGCGTTTTTTTCTATATGGTTTTGGAGCTTTTGTAATAATTCTGCCCCATTTTCGACTGAGAGGTGGCTGTGGCTCGGGTTTCTTTGTTTCTCGTTGATATTTTCTACGAAGTTGGTTTGGGCCATGAGTCGGTTTTCTCTGGCTCTTGACTCGGGGATTTTGATCTCGATGTGTTCGTCGAGGGACATGGAGTCCACGGAGCTCAGGTCGAGCGTGTCATTGGAGAATGTTTTGGGAATGGTGCCGAGAATACGATCTGAAACAAAACATGATGTCAAATTAATAATTTATTCCTTGCAATTGCCTACAGTATGGTATCGTCAACTTCTGCAGAGCAATTTTCTAGTCTGCACTAGTATAAACTATACTCTTTTAGAAGTACTTTAGTGTAATCTATCTCTGAGTTAAGCGTGAGTTATGTACAAAGTCAAGGTGGTCTTCAGAAAAGGAAAAAGATAGGTATAACACTATCGCCGTTTCAAATTGTACCAAGTATGATTTGCTTTTGATACTCGAATCTAGTAAATTCTATTCTCCTATCACAAAATCATTCTAATGAAATATTTTAACTTGGTTTATCCTTGTTAAGTCGAATATTATGGAAAGAGTAATTTCAATCCTTAGATACAAATCAAATTCATTCCAAAGAAATATTTCTACTTGGTATATTATTGTTACGTCGAATATGGAAAGACTAATTTAAATCCTTACTAATATGGAAGTGTAAAGCAATTTTAGCCTTTCAGATAAGAAAAATAGGTATACCACTACGTAGTCCCCGGCTGTACACAAGTCTTTCCTGTCTGGAAGGTTTGCCAACATTCAGCACATCTGGCAGGAGTGCTGGGTGTGGTTTGGTGTAGTCATACGCAGGAAAACCTGTCGCCCATCTCCCGGACTTCCCATTGGGCTTGACGTAGTTGTAGGCGTAATATGTACCTAGTTTCTGTGAGGTGGAGACTGTGGCTCTCAGCTCGTCCAGCTGCTTGGCCGAGCACAGCGGGGTGTCCACTTCGTACGTGTTGTTGAACTGTGTGTAATCCACCTGGAATTATAAAGATGATTTTGTGGTCGCGCGGTTTTGATGATAGCTAGTTGCAGTTTTTGTATCCAATAAATGCCAAGTCGACATTTTATGTAATCTATAATTATCATTGTATAAATTGTACAGTGATATAAGTTAGTAGTACCTATAGGTGTTTTGTAAAATGTTCGTGACCATAATCCTTAGCTTAAATGAAGAATGCAGACTATATGATATCTTATCTAGGTTTAATGGTGTTTTTGTATTGTAGAATGTTTTTTTTACATATTAATGAATAAAAAATATTGTAAAACAGAACTACTATTAGCAAGAGAATTTCACACAATCGTAAATATGGATTCAGCTATAGTTATAGCGTACTCATTGGACTGGTGGTAAATATTCGCAAAGTACTAAATGTAGTCTTTTCAATTTTCGTTTGTGAGAAAAGGATGAGTTGCGAGTTGCGATATATAATTGAGTATCCAAATATAATTGCTATAGAATACCAAAAGAAGGTTGAACATTCGATAAATATATCTATTCATAGCATGATTAGCTAGGTTTTCCTCAATAATTGTAGTACCTAGCGTTAGCTAGTGATTTGATAAAGTAGGTACTTTGTACAAAATAAAAAAACCCTGTTCAGTAATTAATGAAGAACCTACCGCGAAGTAACATAAATATAAAACTATGAAAATAACATCTATGTACCTAGCCAATGCGGTAAATATGTTGAAAACAATGTAGTTTGAACCTTTGAACAATTTATAAATAACTAAAACGGTAATGACATTATTGCCCAATCAGTAAAAACATTTCCTGAATAAATCGTGTAGTGGAAATACTATTGTGAGGCAGGTTTATGAATCAAATTTTTAGCATAACATAATGTTTGTATTTTAAAATAATAATTATAATCTACCTTTTATGGATGTTTTATTTATATAAGTAATGTTGCCTTGTTGTTGTGTAACAACTTGTAAAGTTTTTGTTGTTATGTTTTAGAGGTACGAGTATATTCAGGTACAGGCACATTTGAAGTTACTTGAATATATATACCTACTCAAAAATAACAGACTTCCACCTGGCTTCTTTAAGATGGCTGTTTTATTTTATTTACTAATGAAATAATATACTTCTTGGTAAATTATTATAAATAAACTGATTATGACGTTTTGCAACATATTAGTCGATTGGTCTTCAAGTAAAGGTTATTATGAACTGTTACCCACTACGAGCGAATGGGTCATATCCACCAAGCTCTACGGACATATTATGTAAAGTACGTTACGATGTTTACTTACGACGAAAAGTGTTATGTAAAACCGTGAATGAATGTGATTCTGATCATTTGCAATCATCATGTTTTTGACTAGCTAGAATCACCGTTACATTATCTCTGCCATAGCTAATTGTTATATTTTCAATGATATTAAAAAATCTTACCTCGTATTCTCCAGTGTCTTTCCTGAACGTAACCATGGTCTCGAATCGATGGCCCCAAAGTATTTCTGATGGTAGGAAACTGCTGCGAGCTTGCGTTGTCATGCCAGTCGACTCGATCACACCCTCTGAAATAGTAATTATGCAATTAGTAACTATTACTACGATATAAAACATAAAAATAGTGGTTATAAGTCAAGGGAGCACTTTTTTTGCAAAATGGCCATAGGAATTGTAGAATAAGTAATATTCGTTTGGAATCTTGCTTTCTTGATTCTGCGCAAACGCTTTGTAAATGTCATAGAACGCCGTCGAACATTCGTGGTATAAGAACATCTACAAGTTCAAAGTCAAAGTCAAAGTTCCTTTATTCCGTAGACATTACAGTTGCACTTGGAATCGTCAGATAACAATGTTTAGAATACAGTTAAGGTAATTTAAATCTAATCTCAAATAGGTACTTACATACTACGTTTCAAGATTTCACAAAATATATATTTTAATACAAGAAATAACATAGAGACAACTTAAAGAAAAAATATATATCAGTCTAATAAAGTATGTCATAATAAAGTTGATAGATTTTATCTAATAAATACTAGAACTAAACTACACTAATTGTAGGTCTTGTAGCGTTATTATTTTCCCTATGAAGTCAACTATTTCCAGAATAATAAACTTATGGGTACGTTGTCTTGTAAGTAGGTATTGTATTACTTACCTAGTTGCTAAGGAAAAATATGGATTTCTATACTCTTCTATGCTTTCCTTATTATTTGTGATCTTTTGGGAATCCGCTATAATAAGAAGATAATAATAAGCCTACCTAAATTAAATTATATTAAACACAGATGTTCTTTATTGGTTCAAGAATACCAACCAGGACAAACCAATATTATTGCGGAAATAATAGCCATTGGGAAACCAATGAGGATACTATACTTTACTGTTGTGAATGCTAATATCTTGTTGTTTGTTTCAGATACGAGTAGATGGATGGCAGATTATGAGGAAAAGATTTGAGAAATACCGACTTTGCAAACGCGAAAATTTGTCAAAGGTACTGATATTATAATGCTCGATTATCCATCTCTGCTACTCTATTTCTAACTCTACTATTTGCGTTCGGAGATTCTGGCACGTAATATTGTCGGTCAGATTTTAGTCTTTCGATTTAACTCGGTATCTGTCTACTCATATCTAAATAATCACAGACTTATAGAGCGCTGAAGCTACTGAGGAAAAATACAAAAAGATCACAAAGACATTAAAATCGTTTATGACGTATTGTTTTTCAATTTATCGACAGAGTGATGAAAAATTGCAATTTTGGCGTCTGCTATTCTACCTATCTCAAGAAATTGCAATTAAACCAACGGAAGCACTGTACATATTTATCAACGAACTATAAGCAAGCGTGGTCTGTGAAAACTTTAGGGCAATCTACCAAATCGACGTCGCGGAAGTGCCAAGAGTTTGAGACTTGATGCGTGTGTGGTCTTTACGTATTCGTATACGTATCTTCATAGATTTAGCGGTTTGGCTTGGAAATGGATTCATCTTGTCTATATCTATATCTTGCGTAGTTTCCAAGCTCATTTTCGCGGTCGATACTAGTTTTATATAGAACATTATAATATTGATATAATTAATGGTCTATATACCTACTGAAGTCACAGATACTTGATGAGTTCTGTTAAGAAAGACATTTTTCCCAATAATGATTCAAAATTCGACTATTTTGGCTCACCAGAGTTTTGGCTTGGAGATGTTATATCTTGGAGCTTTCTTTTATCTTGTTTTAATCAACCAAATACTTCATGATATAATATGAGAGATAATATGAGATAATACTTCAAGATATTATATCAACTTAAACATTTCCAACGAAACAGCTACTTAATGATCATCCTGATGATTATATCATAGCCCAGCGGGTTTGCAAATTAAAGTGACAGTGGGCAGGGCACATAGTTCGAATAACAGATGGTTGATAGGGCCGTATAGTTCTTGAATGAAGACCACGGACTAGGAAGCGCAGCGTAGGGCGTCCATCGACTAGGTGGACTGACGATATAATAAAGATCACATGAACGCGCTGGATGCAACCGGCCTTATTGGAAATCCATAGGGGAGACTTATGTCTAGCAGTGAACGTCCTGCGGCTGATGCATGGATGGATCATATTAGCCGTAGAGCTGCTGAATATTGTTTTATTTATAGGCATTTTCAATAAGGACAGTCGGAAGAGGTTTGAACCCAGAAGGCTTGATTCGATGATCATCGTCTGATTTTATTGGTTACTTTTTTTTCTTTCTATCAAAACATCTACTTTGCGGCTTCTACTCACCTAGCATGACAACGATTTCGAATCTCTCCTTCAACATGTCCGAAGCAGAAAGCCCATACAGCGGAGACTTTTCGTTGATCTTGTGGACTATGGTCATGGGCCAGATGAACATCAGCCGGTCTTCTTCCCCGTCGGCACCAACCTTGAGTTCTTGTTGGTAGAATGGCAAAACTTCGCCTTCTCGGGTAGTCTGTGAATGTTTTGAACAATATGATTAACATACGTGTAGCAGTTAACAAGTCTTTTGTAGAGAAACAGACAGGTGTTAGAAAAGTTTTTGTATGGATGTTATTTTTACGGATAGCAATAAACAAAATTGCTGACTCTATCTAGTTTAATATGCGAAATATAGAGCTGTTTTCGTCATTGTATTGTACATCTATCACATTTTAAAAACACACAAAATATTATGACAAAAGACAGCACAAAAATTTGTAACAAAGGATCTACGGATATATAAACTCTCACACAGCTCTCTCACTATCAAATTCAAGCCATTATTTCAAATGTAAAAGAACTGATAGATCAAATAAAAGTTATTTTTTTATACTTAGCATTCATTTCATAATTTCAAATAATTTTGGTGCAGAAATAATTAATAAAAGGTTGCTATCATGTGTTTCATGTTTCGATAGATACGAGTATATTTACTGCTATGAAATCATTTAGTGAAAAAAATACAAAAAATAACTCTTTTTCTGGATAAACATGTTCTTATGCAATTCATAAGAATACATTAGAAGTTAACATAGAAGCGATTGGTAAAAGTATGAAGAAGAAACGAAAACGAAAATTAATAAGCAATACACAGGCGTGCATATACCATGCGTAGTCCATAGATGGGTCTTAAAAAACTAAATAAAATGCAATATACACGCAAAAATATAGGTACAACGAAAGCACATCCACAAAACATGGTCGAAAATGCCACCTTGTTACAAGAAGTGGTTTAAACAAACTTGAGCCAAATCAAAACAGATTTCGAAACTTTTCCTAGCAAAATCGCTATCAACTTATAATTCTACCGCTTAACTTAGTCTTCGCCTGCGCGGTACAGGGGCGCCGGGGGAAACGACAAAGGGGGACTGAGACCCGCCGCGGACCGGCGCCGGCGCCGGAACCTGTCTCAGTCTCAGTCCCCCTTTGTCGTCTCCCCCGGCGGCTCTGTACCGCGCAGGCGAGGACTAAGTTAAGCGGTTGGATTATACATCGATTTTAGCACAAAGTTTCGACGATGTTTAAGTCCCCTCTTGTAATAAGGATGGTTGAGATGTCAATGTTGTTAATGTACCTTCTTTCTTATAATCTGTGCGCGGACGTGAGCTTCCAGAATATGAGACTTGCGGATGTCTCCAACGCGGAACAGAAGGCAGAACTCTCCCTCTCTCAGACATATGACGGCATTTCTCGAGAACAGGAGTGTGGTGTTACGTTTTTTGGCCCGCGCCAGCTTCGCAAAAATAAGACCCACCTAAGGACAAGGGAAATGAGTATTTAAATTATATTGCGGATCTTAGGGAGCCGAAGACTGACAATTTCTGAAAGTTTTGCACAGGCTTCGACTCCGAGTTAGAGAGTGGAGTCAGTGCAAGTTAATAATCAAGTGTGCTGACTGAATTCCCCAATCACTAACCAGTCTCCAGTTTTGGTGGAATAATATACCTTGCGGCGAATCAACTGTGCTCTAATATGGGCCTCCACTATGTGGGACTTTCTCATATCGCCCACTCTGAACATGAGACATAGCTGGCCATCTCGTAGGCAGATTACGGCGTTCCGGGAATAAAGCAGGGTCTGAGCACGTTTTTTTGGTCTAGAGAGCTTTGCGAACACGATTCCCACCTAAAATTAGAACAACCTTGTTGTAGCGTCCATCATCGAGTAAATGAGAAGACTGGCTGAAACGATTCTTGGTTACTTCGCCAGTTAGTACAATTTGAACTGTCAGTTGACATCTTGAGATATACTCGTAGTTACTGAATTGATGTTATATCGACGGACCAAAGTCAATTTAAATGACTCTGCAGAGCCAAATTAGACAGACTTAATCCCATGTGCTCGGTTTGTCTAATAAAAACTCAATAAACTCTAGTGGAATTAATTCTTAATTATTTTAAAGAGGAACATCTGGCTGGGTCCATAGAACAGATCCGTTGCGTTAATACATTGGCAGATTGCCAACACTGTATTAATAAACTTATCATATTAGCTTCGAAGCAGGAAGATTTTTTTAAAGCTGACGTACTGTAACAACCCTTTTATCTTTTACAATATCAATAACCCAGTGTTTGTTTTCGATCTTTTCATGGTAACAAAACGAGCACTCTGTTTACTGAGGTCATGAATGTAACGAAAATTTATCGGTCAGTAAATGATGTTTGCTTTGACGGTAAAGTAGCCAGTATTTCATCAGTTACTGCTATCAATGTCAGAGTAATGTAACATCGGCTTATAAACAATAACATGCCGCTTACCATGAATGCTTGAATGAAAACTCCAACGATGCTCTGAAGACACATGACAAATATGGCTTCAGGACATTCTTCGTTAGTCGTTCTGGATCCATAGCCAATAGTGTGTTGGGTTTCAACGGAGAAGAGGAAGCAACTGGTAAAAGTAGTGACGCCGTTGAGGCAAGGTATGAAAGTTTTGTTTTCATCGGGAGGGGGAGGGCTTAAATCGCCGTGAGTGAAGATGATGAGCCACCAGATGAGGGCAAAGAGGAGCCAGGAAAGGATGAAAGAGAGGGCGAATACAAGCAGCGTCCAGCGCCACTGTGCATCTACGAGGGTCGTGAAGATATCCTGAAGGTATCGGCGCCTGCGCTTGGCTACGTTCCACTGGACGACGTTGCAGTCTCCGTGCTTGAAGATCACGCGCTTCCTCACACGACGCGCTGCGTATCGGGCTTGACGGTATCTGAAATTGAAATAACAACATTGAGACAATGCATTGTGTCTAATAAATGGAGTACAAGTATGTTGTTAATTTTAAAATCAAAGGGATTCCAAGCATTGTCAACATAGTAAAAATACACTGATTTGTTGGAGATTTCAAGAATTTCAAGGTTTGCGCGATTCAGGCGATTTGAACTATTTTAATTATTTATATACCTGTGTAGGAACAAGCCGTGTGTACGGTTTATGTTCTTAGAATCGAATTATTTCGATTTCTTTTTGATAACTTAATGCCCTATACATATTTTATAATAACATTACATTATTATTAGTATATTATTAACAAACATACCTATGAGTTTAAATATAGAGTATTATTTACTGTCTATGACAATAAATAATATAATTAATATTTTCACTTCTTCGATTTAGAAAACAAAAGTCCTGATAAATTAGGAATCCTTAAAAATTAAGTGACAGCATCAATTAAGTATGTTTATTTATTTGACTGAAAGTGAATACAATTAAGTAAGCTTAAATTAAAAAGCTTTAGTTAAAACTTAATTTAATGTTATCAAATTAAGTAACATAAACGTCAACTGATATAACTAAGTGTTGCTTATATGGGTGTTGCCTCATGTATTAATAAAGATTAGCTCTATATGGAAAATTTGTGCGTACATATCAAAATAAGGAAACTACTATTCGAGTATTTATTACTGTCTAGCCACTGTCATTATAATTGCAGAGAAATAACTCTATAACTGGCAAAGAACGGGCGGAGCGTTTATATAAATAAAATATGGAGAAAAAAACTTTGTCTCATAGATTCTATTACTTTGGAACAAAAGAATTAATTAAAATTATTGCATGATTTCTTACTAACATTAAACGTTTTTCTATGACGTATTTTCTACCTTTGCTCGGGCATATTAAAACCACATGCTTGACTTTCTTTTCTGAACATGTTTTATTTATCAATCTTGAATTTATTAATTGTGCACAACTGTTTTTAGTACTAAAAATATAAGTGAAAGCCTAGCTATAACTGAGAGCATTTCTGCTTTCCAACTCAGTAATTTTCCATACCAATTTAAAAATGTGTACACACATATTTCAAGTATGGAAAAGTACAGTAAGTTATATGCATGCCTGTAAGTGATGCTTTTATTTTACAACATTTCAGATACTTTATCACGTTCTACTAAAACAAAGCTAAGTGATATTGATATTTATCTGCATAAAAGCTTTTTGTTCGAAAACATGTTTAATATGTTTATCTTTGCCACTTTATGCTCTACACATATCACTAAGTATGATGAATGTATTTACAAGGTTTCATACAGCCATGTTCAGCTAACACTGGCTTTGTGGGTAGGAATAGAGATCTTGTTTGTTTACCTACTGGTTTTAACTTGATGATTGATTTTGAAAAATGTGATAAATTATTTCAAATCAAATATTTATGAAGGGAAAACTTATTTTACGGCGTTGTGCACTTTTTGGGACAGGTAAAACGTTAAACTCGCGTCAGGACACGTGACCTGATCGAAGATTCGTAAGATGGCGCCCTGGCGCTTGCGCGAGTGTGCGTGTGTGATATTGATGTTGTCCGTCCGTTGTTGTTTTATTTGCTAGAAATGTACATAGAGAAAATATAGCTTAATAAAATTAGTTTGACCAAGTGTAACCACTACTGACGACAAAAAAAAACTTAAATCCTCAAGCTCAAAATTTATTAAACTCACAAAAAATAGGGTAAGTAGCATAAATCAAGTACTTCTTTGTCGCTAAAAATATCGTATTTTTTTATGGATCTTTGTAAAGTAAAAATGTAAAGTATTGGATCTAGTGGTCTTCAATAATAGCATTTTCTTAGAGAAGTTGCTTTGTCGGAACAAAGGATGATTTTTCTTCAACAAATTTAAGCTAAATATGTTGCTGAAAGATGAAAGGATATTAAAAATCTTCTTTTCATACTCCATCTTTGCCTACAACTTCGCTTTCTATCAAGCGAGTTGGTGGCTAAATGTATCTCTTTGCTACGTAAAATAAATAAGAAACGAATGATATCTTAGATTCGAGTAAGTAAACAAAATGTGCAACGTACATAAAAAATACCGCCGATTATTTGTCTCAGTTACCAAATATAAAAACTATATATTCAGAACTGATATCACTATTTAGAAAAATATAGATTGAAAATCGAAATAAGATCCTATATCCACAACATCAAACAAGAATAATCGGCCAAGTGCGAGTTGGGCTTGCGCGAGAAGTGTTCCGTACCGTATAGAAGCCCCTCATAATATATTTTATTTTTATTTTGAAGAGATATTCTGTGAATATTTCAAGTTATCTCTCTTTTGCCGTTCGTTACTAATATCGAACAAAAAAAAACGTGTCCTTGCCCTCCCTTACATTTTTATTTAAATTTAACTATTTATTTTTAAAGAAAAATATTTAGTTTTATATAGTATGAATATTTCAACTTTCAAGCATCAAACTGTCACCGGTATTAAAATCGAAGGAAACATATGTCTAAAAATTCAGGTATGTTTTTTTTCTATTTTTTGTTATAGCGGCAGCAAAAATACACCATCTGTGAAAATTTAAACGTTCTAGCAATCACCGTTCATGATCATCCGTTCATGTTCCTGGTGACAAACAGACAGACAGACGGCGCAATCTTAGTAATAATTTTACCCTTTGGGTACGGAACCCTAAAAATATCTCTAGCTTCTACTTACTATCGATGCTATTATTAATGATTATGTAATAGGATACCAAGTTAAGTTTACATCTCAGATCTATAAATTAGCTCATATTTCTAGATGTCCTAGACTATAAATTGGCTATTTCACAACCAAGCTTCTAGGACTACTGACCTTGTTTTACTGGCGCCATTCTGACCCAGAATGCATAGATTCGATAGTATACAGGACTAGTTATAACTATTAAACTTGACTGATTTGGTGAAAATGGGCAAAAAATGTTTACGTTCTTATTTATGAGTCATGGGCTAAAAATTAATTGAAAATTAAGTATTCTGGACACCGGGAGGTATCACACACCTATATTTACTGTCTTTTATATCTGTGATCATAATGCGGTAGCGCTCATGGCGTATAGGTGTCTGTTAGCCATCACCGAACTTAAGCAACGTTCAACACTTTCAGTCTTCTGATGGGTGACCGCGGGTGGCATTACCAACTGGGCTCTACCGTGGCTTGGATGACTCGTTGAATGTTGCTCCCGGTTGTTTAAATCGTTTAGCCATATCAGAGTCCTGCAGGCTGCTTAAAAACTCTAACACAAGGGCTAGCCACTCGGCCTATACGAATTTTCTTTTTATCAGAATACCTTCAGGCTATATACACGTAGCTTGTAATATTTTTATTTATTTATAGGATTGGAACAAAATGAAATATAAGGGACTTCATTTCCTTTCATTTCATTTTGTTTTTCTCTAGTTAAACTCAAAGTCAAAATTCTTGCTCTACTAGAGCTAAAATTACCTCCAAAAAAATAGTAACACGCTTACTGTACAATTGTTCTTGCAACAAAAACGCGATAAAATCAAGGAAAATACTCGTACGTAGAACATAAGAGGTGGGTAACATAAACATGTTTAGATTTTCTTAGAATAGCTGTTTAGCGTCCGGTCAAAAGTTTCTTGTCCCTACCCATAATCGCATATTGAGTGAGTTATTGTGTAAACTAATGATTCATTTATGAATGGAAAATATACCTGCTGCTTTAAATTACTATAATACTGTATTATTTTAATAAATACGGAGTGCGTATTTATTTAAGTAATAAAGTGTTGTAGTAATTTGTATTGTATTTGGACTCTACAATTGGGATATTAAAGTCCTATAAAGGACTATTAGGAACATACGCACCACCCCTAGATGACACCTAGTATACCTGCATACCTAGTACATAAAGATGACAAAGACTTCGAAAAAAACAGCTGTTCCATAAATTTGGTCAAAAGGGAATCAATTTTTGGTATGGATTTTTTTAATGAGGAATGGCTAATTGTTTGCAATTCTTGAGTGGGTCCCATTGTAAACACTATTCATTTTGATGTACTAACGGTGCGTATGTTGCCAAAAAGCCCTGCACATGCGTCTTAGTTTACTTTCACTTAGTTGGAATGATTTTAGGTACCTAAAAAAACCTCGGATGCTTTAAAATAAATAGAGCGGACTTATATATTTGTTTAGCAAATCACCTCGTAGTTCTAAAATATCTTGATAGATTTTCCTTACAAAACGATTATCTCTTTAGCGTCTTGTTCAAACAAATAAAATGGCATAAATATATTGGCATCAATTTAAACGATCCGTAACTAAATACCGTGAAGCGATGTTTACCAAGCAATTACCATATCATATTATATTTCAATGTATTTATTCTACAATGGCAATTAATCTAATCGCTTACGTTTATCGATAAAACGATCTACCATCACGAGCTCCCATTTTCGCAATTAATCGTTATTATGGTACTGTATGAAAACCACAAAACATGGAAATTGTGAGGTCTAATTTATGTAGAGCAATAAAGCATAAATTATTTAATTGAAGCGTAGACAACTTTCCGGATATTAATTTGATTGCGGCAACAGGAAGGCTTTAAATTACTTTAAATGATCATAAAGTAAGATTTCAACTAGATACTTTTAATGAATTCTAAATGAAAGTGTGCTGTGAAGTAATATATACCGTGTGGTTTAATAAAGAATGAGATGTATAAACTGCTATGTTGATCTAATGTCGCACACGTTTAGATACGTGAAATGTAGTAAGTGGGTATACCATCAACACATTAGCCTAAATAGAAACGTAATTATTCAGGACACATTTTACAGTTTGAATAACGCATTCAATGAAACCTTTTTATATTTGGCTTGTGACTTAACCCAAAACGAGAGTAAACACAAATCATGAAGTTCATGAGAAAGTATCAGACAGTCGCCTACCTCCTCCCACGAGTGAGTGACGTCACGTGTCACCGAGGAGATCAACTGAAAGAAAACGAGCTTAACCAACACCGACAGCCGAGACTCATACGAAATGATCTCCTGGAATAGATTGGAAGGCCACTCACGAAAAAACATCACAGATTCTGAGTGAAAATGTTGAAAGAAAACTTTGAGACAAGCCTTTGTCCAAAAATTAGTCGTTTTGTATGCCAATTGCGAGAATTCTGAGAATTGCATAGAAAGTGGGGACCAAACTGTTGCCAAATATTTGGACAGATATCTGTGACAAAGACCTCGCATATCCTTTCAATTTGATGACGCAGTTACATCAACATCACCTATATTCAGGGACTTACTTCAATTCTTCTCTCCACGCAGACTCCGAGGAGTTTATTGGCTTCCCAGCCATAAACATAGACACTTGGCTCAAACACTTTTTCAGTCCCGACATTCTACTTTAATATAAAGACTAGTTTTTTTATGTTATTGCCGTTCGTCAACAAATAACGGCTGTAAACACTTTAATATATCCTCCGTAGAGTAAATTTACTAGAGTATACAAAAATAGCACTTCTTTAATGTTTTAATACTGGATTCAATATCACTTTAACACGTGTGTAAATACTGCAATTCAGTATTGCACGTTTAGTATCACAATTTACAAGATCGTCTCCCCATCTTTCAGGAGCACATTGATTAGAGATTCACTGAACACTTCCTTGATATCAAAGAGCAAAACTACAAATCTCCGCAGCATCGTCCCGGACATTTTCAGGATATTTGTGAGAATAAAATGGCGTCGTTTGGTTTACTGCGTGTTGATTATGCGACGAAATCTTCAGTCGCTCGATTGCGAAGGGATTTGGTCCAATACTGAAACGTGTGTTTAATGAACAGATGGGAAGACGCTCGGCATCGCAAACACTGGGTGTTTCGTGCCAACATTGTCGGTGGCGCCGCAGCGTCGCGTCTCGCCTATTCTAGTTTTCGAATAAAAAATCTTATCTGTCTACTAGACTCAAAAGAATATATGACTTATTCTATTTTCATAGGAACTAGTATAGCACTGATTATGTTTTGTTATGTATCCTTTTTCCTTGCTCTATCCTATATCATCATCATCAATTCGTAAGGTAAGACCACGGCTAAATGAATAATGGTAGGTAAGTATAGTGACAACTATAGAAAAAAAAATGCCATCACTATTTTATTAATATTCACGAAACGTCGTCGGCTTCTTGAAATCTACGATTAGAAAAATAAAGTACACAATGTCTATTTTTAGAGAAAATTGGCTAATCTTATATCACCTAGTATTCAGTCTAGCTTCTATAAATATTTTGACGGCTAGTTTCCAGTGAAACAAATTAAAACACTTATCGGATAGAAATAACAAATTCTCGGAGAGATATCTCAAAGTTTACGCTAAGAGAGTTGTTGGCAAAACGTAACGACTTGTTTTGAGGGCACGACAGGTTAATGGGATTTCTATTTGAGTAGTGTCTTAATAATATTTGAATTTCATTGTGTTTTTCTGCATAATACTTTGACAATATATTGCTTGTTTTTTTCATAGATACTATGTAGAGTAGATTCTTCATGCTATAGTGACACATGAGAACGTAGATAATGTTTCCTACTTTCCTTACACTTGATATAGTAATTTACGACATTTTTGGCACGCTTGGCTAAGCCTAAGCATTTTAAAGTTTTCCTTATGCCTCGTACGTAGCCAACCACCCACGAGGATTATGTAAGGATTAATTACAAAATTCACAGAAATTAGCTTAGATTTAAGAAAATCCTCATCCTGCTCAGATTAGGTATAGGTAATTGGGCAATAAATTGTGAAGGAATACTTGTTCGTTTTTTCTGTATGTTGTATCAAACTACATAAAGAATTTACATAGGTGTACTTACTTATATTATTAGAACAGTGACAGATTGTACCTGGTTTAATATAAAGACTACTGTCTTATAACAAAAGTCAATGTAAGATCTTCATTACATTCCGAATCGTGGTTAGAATAAACTAGGTATAATATTATATTCAATTGTTCCTGCAAAATATAGGTAACCTCACGAATTGCAATTAGTATTTGATCAATTTCTCAGATTTCGATACAAATCAGCGACTTTTCGCGTTATGAATGATGTATCCTTTTCATCGTAAGACCACCAATAGTTATGAACTACTAAGAAACAACGTGTTGTGGTGTCCTCGATCACATTATTGGAACTGGCAAAATTCGTGAACGACATTTTAAATCCTAATTTAATTGATACAAGACGACAAAATAATATGGCAACTTTCTACATCTGCTGCTCTAGTTTGCAAAACTTTCCAAAAAGTATTGAGTAGTATTCGGTTGGGTTCATGATATGATTTTAAAATGTATAATGATTTACTATGTCGATATGTTTTTATTCCAAAGGGTAGTGAAAATTGCATCAAACATTCAACGCATAGCTTAGAATAACTAAAGGTCAAACAGATGCAGATGTATCCGAAATAAAGCGTATATAGGTACATTATTTCAAATTATACAGAGGTTTACTACTTTTTTCCAACCACTGACCATTAAATAGATATGCAGGTTTCACCAACTCTTATAATTAAAACATGATTCTCAAAATAACATAGATTTTGTCAACTCTCTTGGCTCTTCTAAGCGCAATAATTTACCTCGTCTCGTTCCGATGAATTTTATTTTAAAAATATTGCTACATATTGCGCAATTCACTGGTTTTATCATCTTTTGTTCAACAGTAAACTTTTCGACATGAATTATCTTGTCAAGAAAGAATTGTTTTCCCGAAGAATGGTGTAATAAAACGGCACCCATACTGTCACATGTTTTATCATAAAGTTGTTAAAATGTTTGAACGATTTATTAGGGTTCCGTACCCAAAGAGTAAAAACGGGACCCTATTACTAAGACTTCGATGTCCGTCTGTCCAGACGGACAGACGGACTGTCTGTCTGTCACCGGGCTGTATCTCATGAACCGTGATAGCTAGGCAGCTGAAATTTTCACAGATGGTGTATTTCTGTTGCCGCTATAACAAATACTAAAAATAGAATTAAATAAATATTTAATCCCATAAAACAAACGTGAATTTTAGGAGTTATTTGCTCGCTATTAATAACGGCAAGAGGAATGGGGCGCTCCCATACGAAACCCTTCGTGCGCGAGTCCGACTCGCATTTGACCGATTATTCATACATGCAAGCATGATACAGAATAAAACCTACCTCTTCATGTATTTTTTAATTATAAAGGATATGATGATAAAGTTTTGTCCACTCTGTGTTGATGAACGTGCAATGACAGCGTACAAACGTCAGCTCAATTAACCAATTAGTGACTAAGACTTACGGATTTACGTGAGTATTCGCGCGATGTTACCAACCAATAAGTAATCAGAATTTTTACCTAATGCATTTCCGAAAATGACAGTATTTCTTCGATATCTCTTTTCTAAAAGTCTATGGGTGATTCAAGTAAACCGTGATCTTTACACGTACTTATCTTTTAAAAAGTCTTCGTCTAAGTTTTAAATACTCGTAGCTATTACAGGTGAATACCTTAATACTCTTTTATACATTTCAACCTGCTGATACAAGTGAGCTCTATTCGAATTATACGAAAAGACAATAGTAATATGAACAGCTTTTGTTTTCATTTTTCCAAGCAATGAAATTCTCTACAGCTGTGAAAATATCTACATAGAAATAAGAAATTTTACGATGACTGAAAATTTACTTTTATTTTGCCAAAAGTTCAATATTACTGGACCGGATGCACGTAATTATTTATCCTGCGATCAATTAAGATCTTTCATGGTTATGCCAAGAGATATATAGGTCACATATATAGGTATAAGTTTACGGAAATAAACTAATTAACAAAACACTGCGCTGCACTCGCGGTATAATTATCCGAAAATAAAACTGAAGATTATTATATTTTTGGCAATTCTAAATTTCACCGCTGACATTTTGCCTTTGTTTTTCTGTCATTCATCCAATAATGGTTGTAAGAAAGACATCGCTCTTAGCGATAAACCGCCTTTTGAATTCTTTTTTCTGTCTTTGTTTCCTATGTTGTTATTATTTTACCAACATACGAGTACAATCCGTAGAACGTCCATTGTTAGATATTATATGCCTCCTCTTATGACGTACAAAACGACTAGTTAGTTGGCCGCAATTAATATTTAAATAGTCTTTATTTATATACCTACATATTCCATTACAAAGAAATTAAAGAAACTAGTTAAGAAGACTGGTCATCCTAGTTTGCTTGTAATTAATAAAATTCTAAAATTCTAAACTATCCCATAGTTTATTATCTACTCTGTAGCTATTTTTCCATACCCTAGGTTGGTTAGATTGCATTTCTTTGTGTTACGTTAATTTCACTGAAAACATTGTCATTTTAAATACAAATTATTATCTGTAGGAAAATCAGAGGATTAAATGACTGACCTTGTTTTTGTATTTATCCCATAGTATCGTGACATGACCTAGTGAGGAACCATAAATCTAAAGTGTTATTTATTTATTTACAACAAATGACAATCATATCCGATAGTTTTGTTTTAATAATAGTATAAATAAACTATGCAACCTATAATATTACTGAAGGTAACAGACGTGAATCATTTATATTATTTATTTAAATCAATCTCTGCTCTACCATAATTTATCACAATTACACATAATTGAAGAATTTCGCGAAGCTTTAGCCAATTTATTTGGTTTTTGCTCCAAGCTCTTGCGGAATCCAAGTTCATTATCCGATCCCCAGGTCACCCTACGCAGACGTGGACTTTGAAAAGAAACAGGTGTCTTGTATACATAGATATATTATGTCTGTCTGACATAAAGTGTCGTGTATTATATATTCAGTTATATGCATATGCACATGTTCAGCTATATGCGCTAAAATATTGAAACTTCATATTCATGCAGATCGAGTTGAAAATACTACGGACATACCTATCATTGTATCGTACTTATTGCTTACTTTTACTATGGGTCTAAACGTGAAACCGCGAAAAATAACCATTTTGTCAAAATTAACGAACTTTTTGTTTGGAATGTCTGCTTTATGCTATGATAATAAAATGTTGGTCATACTCTCATACTAGCTAGAATATATCTATCGTTAATAAAACTACCCCCGCCCGTACTTACCTATAGTAAATTGGAACTTTGGTATATAGTATTTATAATATTACGATGGTCACTCATATACCTAACGATTAGTGAGTGTATTTTAGTCATATTTTCTCTAAGATTACTCGCAGAATCCCCAGAATATAATAATGAGCCTAGAGCGCTATATAAATATTCCCTTTTATATTAAAAGAGGACAAAGCATGGGTGATAGATCGGAATAACGTGTCCCTACAACAGGACCTTGGGTTCCATAGTATTCCCTTTCAAACCTGAATTTTTTTTTTTTATAATATTAATGTGGTAAATTTTTTTATGGTAAAATAGCACTTGCTGTACGTAAAAAAAATAATATAAAAAATCCTTGATGCTTAATAAGCGAGAAAATCTTGTTTTTCTTTATGTGCACAAATGAGGACATTCGGGCAATATGATACTATAAGTAAATGAAAGATTATAAAAGATGTTCAAGAAAAAGGCTGAAATATAGGCAATATCTTTATTATTTTGGTATGGAAGGACAGGAAACAATTTTTGTCTTTAGTAAGACATAAATTAACTTTGCACTTGATGCATTTTATACACGATTTTCCCTTGCAACCTACAAACTTGCAGCGTGTTCCAAGTCCATCGTCATGTGTAGGAAAATGGACAACACCATCGCGAGCTATTTCTATTCCAGGCCGGACTTCTCCAGGTCTTCTTGGAATTATTTCTGGCATTGGACTGCTGATGGACGGACGACCCCTTTTAACTGGTATTATTTTGCTACTAAGCTCTAAGTTCATTCCAACTCTTCGGCGAAAATGAAGCAGTGTTAGTCGTTTGGGTTTTGACACTTGAAGAAGATCACCCTCGTATTGGTATTCTTCAAAAGCCTGAACAACCCCTAGATCTAGAATTTTACAAAAACCTATTATTTAGCTTAAACAAAATCGGCTTACTAACACACTATCAAACTTCGCTGACCACTGGAAGAAAACCGTGAAAAAGGTAGTAACATTAGGAAAAACATGGCGCTAGGATTTCGGATTTCGTTCAATTAATATATTCTTAAACGATTACAATCGTTTACAATTCAGAAAAGATACGTTTCATATTATTTTTAATTATATTAAACTTATGTCCTCAATTGTGCACCTCAGGTCTGAAAGGGCTAAGGCCATTTCTATCTGGATGGTGCAGTCAGTAATTATTTGATTCCGTTCAATTTTAACCTGTGACGCTCTCATGACATTATGTTGAACTTCGTATTCGATGAAATAGGAACACCGTCTGTTGCCAACTCGGTCACAGAATAGATGATAGTTACTATCTGGCGACACAGTGCCGGAAATAGCTATAGGTATCTATTAGTATAGGTATCCCACGTCTATAGATACTTTGCTATGAATAAGAGTGAAAAACAGCTAGATTCTGAAATTAGTGTCGCTACTCGCTGGTAGATGGCACTGTCTTTAGAACTGTCTGAAACTGAAAAAGTATTTCGACTCCACAATTTTTTTTTTCTTAGCAAACTAATAGGTACTCGTAAATAAGCCTGCAGCTCTGCAGTTCTGCAGCATCGAGAGTTTTTTAAGGCATCTCACGTGGTTAAACGGTTAAAACAACCAGAGTCTACAATGAGCCGCGGTAGAGCTCAGTACTATCAGCCTATGTGATCCATACTGAACAACGTCATTTCTCAACAGATATAGGTCCATGCTATTACCGGCTCCTAGACCAGTAGGTCTAGGAGCAGGTGAACTGGTTGAACCGGTGAACTCATCTGGTTATCAGATGAGTGATGGTCGTCTTCCACGTCCCTATACTTAAACTTCACGTAAAGCATTGAATAGTCGAAGCCCAATGCCAACTCCCAATGTCTGCTAGATGTCCTACCTAACCCAGGTTATGACAGATTGACAAGGTGTACCTTAATGTTGACAAGGAAACGTTTATTTCGTCATTGCACTCATCACGAGACTCGAGATATTTTCGCGCGCTGTTCAATGTTTTCAACCGTTTCTCAGTATTCTCACATAAACCTTGTCTGCTTTGATGCAAATTCACCTGCAAAATTTACCGAAAACCGGTCTGATAGTGACGTATGAAAAATCCATATACCTAATCCTTACGTCTATATTTTATTATTATTTAAGAGCTAAGTATATAATTTATTAGGACTTGCTTATATTTTCCAGAATATATAGGTATAAAATATTTTGAATAAAAAAAACAATCTAGAAAAACAATAAGCGATTTTTTAAAAGAACATCACGTCGAAATACATTTTAGTTAATCCTTAAATATTACATTCATTTATCAACTTTATACTGCAAAGATTTTCTTAAAACTTGTCTTAAAACTTGCCTAAAAACGCAATATATCTATGAGTACACTATCCATACATTCTAAGGATATGTTTTTTCTAACTGAACATAAAAAGACAAAAATTAGACGTACTCGTATATACCTAAATACCTTTACCTTTAGGTCAGAGTGAATAGGTATCTTCTAGGTCTGCGTGCTTCATATTCGACCACAACGTCGCTTACCATCAGGCGAGTTGGTGGTCAAACGCGGACTTATTTGCGTTAAAAAAACCTTTAGTTATTAAGGAAATAATTTAGACGTTGAGTTTAATTTAGATGATGCGTTCTGAAAAACCTTCAGCCAACTGTGTACTTAAGCTTAGTAGGTAAGAAGACAATGATGTAAGCAATAAATGATCATATACCAGGTAAGGCCACATTTTCCCGCTGAGCACCTCAACTGCCTACACATCTGCAATGTTTCTTTGAACACTGCGATCTCCAGACTTCTCAGAACGTCTAAAAATATCAAATAAACGTTCGGGTAACAAAAAATGATGCAAAAAGACTATTGAATTTAGATTTACGACTTGTATAGGTCAACGTCTTGAAATGAACTGGTTTTCGAGTTGACTCAGGCGATGTTCCCAAAACCGAATAATAATATCTGATGGCACTTTCGCAAAAAATTAGATGACAAAAAAGTTATGGCTTCAACGGAAAACGTGAGTAAGGAAATCGTATTTTTAGTTTAATTCTCGAAGAAAAACTGATGGGTGTGAAGCAAAAAGCTAATGGTCAATGCAATCAATGACGGTTATAAGCAAATTTTTTGCTCAGGTTTACTGTACTCTAACAAAAATAGGAGGTAAATCTGTTAGATCTGACGTCTTCTCAAGTTCCTGGGTATAAATGGAAATAATATTGATAGATTTTTATTTTTTTTTAGTACTAATTTAACTACTCTTTATTAGTTGTAAAAATAACTACGTATAACTTCATAATGTCATTATACTAAATGATAAATTTTTATAAAGAGTTAAAAAACCTACAATTTTTGTAAATACTTAATTTTATGAGGATGAGACCGGGCTTCTCACTTAACTCTTCAATGATTCTATGTTTCATATTCGATTTCATGATAGATGAGAACTTAGTTGTGGTGTAAAAAGCAAATGTTTTAACACTAACAAGGGGACAGATACCTATTTTATTAAACCGGAAGTCACACTTGATATCTAAGTGTGAATAAACTTGTAATACCCGTGGCTTATTGTACGAACGTACATTTTGAATGATTTCATTGCAAATAGCGAAATTGACCGGCAAATATTGAAACCTGGCACCTGCTTAGATGTATTTTTAAAATTAAGATATGTATGCTAAGATCAATATTATTGATAGTTTGAAACCGTGCAGTTTTACTAATACTGAATGCTCTAAACTAAAAAGTTAATTTACATGACTTGTCATTAATTATTCAGGATACTGAATAAACAGGTACCTAAACTTTTCATGGGTAGAAATGAAAAAATGTTATTACGAATATAATCTTATAGAGAAGCTTTAATGAAGTCTTATAACAAATCAGTGTAGATGGTATATAGATAGTTAAATAATCCACAGTTAAATAATGTACCTACTCGTAAATACTCATTTACAGTTACATATCGCACGTAACTAACCGCACTATATATACCTATACTTACATAATGTGTTGGTATGACTGTATGAATACACCATAAAAATATACATGATATATAAATCATAACGCAAAGTTTGTTAGATTCAAAACATTTATCTTTGACACGTGCTATTATTTTTTCGCGGAGCTATTTACACGAAAAAAAAACAGTAAAATTCTATAGCTTATTGCCGCACGACGGAACAGTATCTACCTACAACAATGTATACTCAGTAAGTATCGTAGGTACTCATTTATACCGCAAAAACTCTCATACGTGGATCTTTGGTTGATCTAAAATAATCGTCATGCGATGAGATCACCTTACACGGTAAGGATACCTTCGTAAAAACTTGTAGAAAAAAGAGGACTAAGTATTCATCTTGCGCAACATAATAATATGAATCAATACGAACATGCTTTGGTTTATTGGTTATTAGTTTTCCTGATCTGTAAGCACTTAATTCACCACAACCTCAGAGCGACTTTGGCTCATCAAGGTGAAAATCTGTTAGTACCATGGGACCAACCCTGAAACCGCAAAAAATCAGCTATTGAAGAGTCGTCAATTGTCATTGCCCGTTTTGTATGGAATAGCTGATGGTTTTGAAATTTCAGGGTTGATATCACAGTAGGTAAGTAAGTTCGTATAGGCCGGGTGGCTAGCCCTGGTGTCAGAGTTTTTAGGCCGCCTGAAGGCCTCTGACATGGCTAAACGGTTGAAACCACCGGGACCTACAATTTAACGTGTCATCCGAGCCACGGTTCGAAAATGCCACCCGTGGTCACCTATCCAAACACTGATATGATACTTAGTAAAAGTTGTTCAAAATTATCAGTAGATTGGCGTGAATGACGAATTAAAAGGTTATGCGAGTAAAGTACCAACAACCCAGTTTAATTATACAGACAGCACACGTATTCGTATTATTCTTGTTCCTTTACTCAATACCCAGTACACAAATCGGCGTCATCTTGTCCTGCTTGGATTTTACCTACGCCTCTAAAACGTAGCGCCTATGCGCCACTAGCATGACTCATAACTCTGTGATTCATTGTGCCATTATTTTAAAGATTTCCGAGTAATGCAACCAATATTCGCTAACATATTCGTATAATACCATGTCATTTTATAGACTTGGTGACGAAAGAATATACCTATTAGTCGGTAATGGGGTTTTCTTGAGCTCTACGGTATATTGAGATTCATCGGAAAATGTACCTCATAATCAATTTTGTGACTGAATCCGCATTTGTAATATTGATGCTTATTCGTTGTTATAAAATTTACTATTCAGTCAATTTCCAAAACGAGACATTGAAGTGACTGACTCAATGCCATATAACCACATTTATATTTGCTACCTATTATTTTGTATATCAAAAATGCCACGATATGTGGGCCTAAAAGCTTATTTTTACAACTGATTTTTTTATTTATCCAAACGGTTTTGAATCAAAACAATCTGTTTGTAAGGCAGACGCGCTATCAAATAAGTCAAGAGGTTTGTCAACCTTCTGCTTGGAGCATCTTATCTACAACAATAATTATAAAGAACCGCTTAGACCAAGTGTCTTATGTTAAAATGTTTCTACACTTAGGTGACTTTTTACACCTTAAGTTATAGTACCTATATTAAAACACTATTCAAAACTTTTAAAAGAGACATCAATTGTATTCGTTCTTATTGTAAGTTTAATATTTGTCATCAACTGCTAGAGGTATGGTTTTATCTCCAGCTGTTGATGTCCTATGTAATGTGACGATGACGATGTTGAAGTCAGTACCTTCTTACTAAAAGAATTAATTTTCTTAAACTCAGATCACTTCCTGTACCCGACTATACCTTTGAAAGGTTTACGAAGTGTAGTAGGAATTATTGGCTACTTTATCACCTCAATAACGCATTAAAGGCTGTAAATATCCGAAGGAAAACATACAGATACTAGCGGTTAAAATTATCGTTTGATTATAATTGCTCTTGCTTTGAAGCTCAATTTACATTTTCTCGTTAATTCATGGAAATACGCCAAGGCATGGTAGACGGAGGATGTACAATGTACTCGTGCGTATTCAATATCCTCTTGTAACCTTGTTTACACAGGTGACTTCGTGTGGCTTGTCACAAGCGTTTCGTAATGGAACACGTCATTAATATCATCGTCCATTAATTATTAGTTTCCAGAATTACAGCTGGACTTTATTTAAATGTTAAGTAAATAATCATTGTTCAGGGAAGAAGGATAAATAGGATTTATGATATACTAGGCTGACCCAGAGAACTTCATTTCACTGCAGGGCGCCACCCAAACGCATACAAAAAAATCATTCAAATCGGTCCAGCCGTTTAGGAGAAGTTCAGTGACATACACAAGTACAGTAGAATTATAAATAATAGAAGAAGATATGCGTTTCGCTTTGCATGTAAATATGTATTGACATTCTTCTCAGCTTTAAAAGCAGAATTTATTTTGTTTTTTTCTTCTATGGACATCCACCGTAGAACGTAAGTCCCCCTTGTAAATGTCTAATAAGACCGGTTACAAGTTTTTTTAAATACAGACTACTTTATTTTAGGATAATTTTCAATTATTTTGATGTACCTAACTGATTTTTAATATTTAGCTCTACATTCCGAAATTCCTATCTATATATTATCTATGATTCATTTATAAATCCATCTATGCAGATTCTAAGAAACTCCGCAGCTTAGTAGAACTGCAGAATGTGATGGATAACCTAAATATTTTGAAACACGCTGAAAATAAGCCGTTCTATTAATACTAAAACCTATTTTCGAGAACATGCGCCTAACAGATGCATATAAGCACTTAGTCGCAGCAATAGAAAGATGGGAAAACGCTTTAATGGTCATATGCAGACAGAAATATGACTTTGTTGATATCAAAGAACAAAATTGTTTTCTTAACGTTAGATATCGGCCTACAAACTCTGACGCCAGGGCTGTGAACATTTTTTTGGATTATTAAAAGATAATATCAATTGTGACAGTATGAAAATAGAATTATTGTAGTTTTATTCAGCCTCTATTGCAAATTCTATCCCAGATACCAATTAGATCTTTGAACTGAGGGAATTCTAGCTCATTAACCTTCCAACAAAATGGATCATCAACGTTTCAATCGGGCTATTTTAGTTGAACTTCCGCTCCGCTATACTTTGTAGTGCTAGAAATAAAACGCGATAAGTGAAGCGAAAACGTACATTGTTAGGGCACGTTGGAAATATTGAAAATCCAGGCCAGTCCGTGATAAGGCATGCCAGGAAACTAAACAATTAGAACATTTGAGATTGCTCGCGTTGGCTTTCAAACAGGCGACTATTAAATTACTTTGTATACTTGCAATGAAAACAAGCGCTTTCTCTACGAACAAAAACAAAATGCTATAGACGTTATAGCGACAAAGTATCAAGTGTTAAGCGTATTTTGCATTGTTCAGGACATCACGTCCATTTTGAAGGAAGTCAGTGGCCTCGCGACGTTCTTGGTACAATCGTGCTGAGAATCTGCACAGGTTTATTAGCAAAATACCGATTTATCGATTTCACACTCGATGCCAAAGCTTTCTAAGCGGAATCGAATAAACCTCTCTCGGTTACTGGTTGGAACTGAATATTAATGCATGGCTATAAATTTTATAAACTGAAGCTTTCTGGTTTTAACCTATTGTATTGGCAAGATCGACGCCAATAAAACTCCGCAAATAATGTTTAATAGTAATCAAACCAATAAATAGTTATACCGATAATTATAATAAACATATTAAAATACAGAAAAAATACATAATATAAAAGTAAATTTGTACTTTGCGGGTAAGGTACGTCACTGTACTGTTGGGAATTACAGGCCTTTTAACAATCCACTGTTGAATATCGGCCTATCCACCAAGAGCGATTGAGCTATATCTACCACGCTGGCCCTGTGCAGGTTGGTGGCTGACAAAAGATGTGTATTAAAGTAAGTGGCATACAAAAGACACCGTGATTAAATGTCATTTTCCTCTGCCGTTCAAGTCAACATTGTTACATAAAGTGAGATTATATTGTACTTCGTAAGCCAAGATTGCAAGTGACAGACATTCGGTCACACTGCATTTTAAAACATTATTTCGTGTGTTTTCAGCCATTCGAAGTCAATTCGAGGTTTTAAGGTAATACTTATTTGAAATCGACTTTACATTGTTAACATATTGCTAGCATGTAGGTACTTAAGTAGCATTGATGAAGCCCTGAGCTAAAGCAATGAAAGTTAAAACCTAGTTTTACATACAGGAAACCTAATGTTTTATCACTGTCCTAGGACTTAACCTAGAGCACCTATTTAAATCATCCATTACGATTGTTTCAATGTCGACCCTTATTCCAGCAAGAGAATTTTATGATAAGAAATAAAAAGTTTAAATGGAAAACAGAAAAAGCACAATAGATATTTTTCTGCAGTAAGTCGTAGCGCCGAAAAGTGAATTAATTAGGTACACTATTTTTATTTCGAGTCTCTGTTTACGCACAACATGGTTGATAAACTTTTACAATAACACTAGATAAGTGAGACTACTATTGTAGTTATATATGTACAATATGAACATGTTATCAAAATAAAATGCTCTAAAAATTATTGCGGTTAGTTACGTGGTACATAAGATTGTAGCAAACACCGTTTTGCATCATCAAAGTATAAGCTTGTGCGCAAAAAAACGATAATCATACAAATTGCAGTGCAATAAATAGATTTTTATCTGCTTACTTACATAATAACAGTAAGATAACTTGTGCTACTGACCCGAGACTGGAATGTCTTACAAATTCTAACATTACAAAGGTCATGGAACATAAATTGGTTTATCGACATCGACATCATTATCATCTCAGTCGTAACCCGTCCATCACCACGGGTAACGTGGCAGTGAAATGTGAAATAAATATTTACGTCTCATTAAAAGAAAACCAATGCTAGTTAATACAAAATTATCTGCTTGCCCTGTACTAACCTTAATAGGGGTGATTTCGACAATAATTGTGAACAACTTTTACTATGGAACCAACCCGGAATTCGAGAAAAAATTAGATGTTCCGTACAAAATTGCAACTCATAATGGACAAAATGTATGAAACAGCTGATTTCTTTTTGTTAGTAGGCTTAGTACTTACACCAATTTTGGAAAACCCTGTATTATATGTATGATCTAATCGACGATGAATCCAAAATAATCTGTAATTGAGTCCTACCAATCTTTTGGTCAAAAGTACTTACCTAGAAGCGACTGCAAATAGTATTTTTGTTTGATTATAAGAACATACATAACATAGCGTATGATAGAGTGAAGTGGCGGAAAGAGATTTGCTGTGCCGACCCCACCTTGTGGGATAAGGGAAGGATTATGATGATATAAGAACATACATATACCTACATTAACCTAACTGAGACATTGGCAGTTAGTATTAAAAATAAAAATCTAGGTATATCAGCCTAGATTCCATTGTTTAAAGTGGATTATAAAATAAAATAAAAATAAAAATAAAATAAATTTTATTATATTTATTTTATTATTAAAAATAAAAATCTAGGTATATCAGCCTAGATTCCATTGTTTAAAGTGGATTACTTTTTCTTAATTTTTATTTGATTCAATGAGGTTTAAACTGCCTTTATCACGCGGCGGCGGTTCGAGCGCTAGGTAGAGTTCGAACGCAATACGCAGGCTTTAACCCTTGAAAACCGCTGATTTTGGACTTTCAGTTTAAAATCAGTAAATTATATAAGTTGATTCTTCAACAGATACTTGTAGACAGTACCTATACCACAGATATACCTACCTAGTTGTTAAACAAGCTTCACTATTACATCTACATCGCGATTCAGTATTTTACGCTTTGCCATGACTGATAGATTTTTTTCTCAGCCGTCTTGACGTATTGTTTCGATGTAGGTACCCATTATCTAAGCATCTCGAGACATAATGTCAAGTCCATCTCATTGTCTCTCTAACGCCGTGCTTCCTGCGAATCGACACCATCGCCAAGGACATCCGTTTCCTTTCTCGTTTATTTTGCATACGCCGCGAAAGTACTTGGCCGATATTATTTATTCGGTTAAAACTAATTTATAAGAGGAAGCTCCATTCTGGTATTGTCATTAGACTTTCATTATGGGCGCGGTTGCGTCAGAAGTACCTAGTTCGTAGAATTCTTACAGCTAGTTAGCCATCTAACAGTATTAAAAAGTTTAATGATCAATACTTAACTATGAATATACAACAGAATTTAAAATCAAGAATAGCTAGATCCTACTAGCATAATAAACGCGAAAGTTTGTATGTATGGATGTTTGTTCCTCTTTCACACAAAAACTACTGAACGGATTGAAATGAAACTTTGCATTAGTAATGCTTATACATCAGAATAAAACATAGGCTATAATTTATAAAGACATTGCGTGAAACTAAGTTCGCCGGGTCAGCTAGTGTATTGTAAATCGCTGAGTCCAACAGAAATGCGTGTTTACATTGAAAGTCAATAGCTACTAACTACTAACGAATACAGTATTATCATCGATTTTCCTTTTTTTGTCATAAATTTACTTCTATAAAAAGATCGGAAGTCAACAGAATCCTATCCCATTCGTCATCATAAAGCAACTAAACCATAACAAGTCTTCACCTTCACTAACAAAAACCAGACCGCAAAATTCTGACATAAACAGGTCACAAAACCAATCACAGAAGCCACACGGATTTCTAACCGTGAAGGTTGCAATAAACTGAAAAGCTATTAGAGGGCAATTACAGTCTATTACGGAGAAAAAGCAATAAGCCGTGACCATTGGCGTCCCGAGACGTAGCCAGTCAGGCGCCGGACTTGACCTTTCCCTTCATACTTCACTTTCCATAAGAATTCCTTCGAGCCGCAACCTACACGCGTTCACAACATAAATTAAAATAGTGCTTTTATTCTCGCCTGTTATCATTAAATTGTGAAGGTCGAGTCAGATTGCTCGTAAATCAGCAGCTGTGATAATATGAACCTCTCCATGCTTTTACTGGATTTACAGCCTATCAAATGTGCACTGGAAAACTGCACGTTTACGAGTATGTCATGGTTAGCAAAACATTATTAGTATTCCCTTTTTACTGTACTTTAGAGCTACATTACCTTATTTAAGAACCAAACAAAATACTAATTTCGGAAACCTAGGAGTGGTACCAGTACTACCAGTATCTGACTTGACAGATACTCGTACCACTCCTTTCAAGATATTGAAAAATAGCTTATCATTTTTGTCTGGCTTATCAAATATCTCTTTTATCGCAAGTGCGTGTTCAACATATATCTTGGATGTAGGCAAGCGATGTTATGCAATAACTGCTGTTAAGATTATGACTCCTAGGAAATAAAAATGACTTACCTAAGTAAAAGGTTGAGAGAACTATCATTTCTTGTCGTTGGCACGTCCTTGACGCTGGAAGGTTCGCTTCGAACGCCCCGGAGAGACAGTCTCAGCTGCTTCGGGATAGTGGCGAGGAGGCCACTGCTGTTCCTCCGCAGCTTCAAGCTCTTCGAGCGCGTCAGCTTCCCCGCTTCAAGGTCTACCGCCCCTGGGTGAGGCGAAACGTCCTCCTTTGATATAGTCGTACTTGAAGCATTAGTCTTTATGATCGTTGGAACAGCAGTCTTAACCTCCCCTAACAACTTCTCCCACGGCGACGCTAAGTCCTCCTCCGAAATCGTCTCGAAACTCCTCGGCCCCACCGACGACGAGGTCTTGTCAGACATCTTGATTCACTAAACGGACGGGTAAGAACGGAACGTAGCACTTCAGACACCTACAGGGCACTTCGTCACTTTGGGTTTTTAGTTTCTTGACAGCACTTCACTCTTATCATAATATCCATTTGTAAATCATAATGTTTGGGGTAGAAATGTTGACACTGGAACAAAGAGAAGGTGAGAGTTAGTCGAATGAATGATGTAACATTACGGCAAAAAGTGGCATTATCGAGACTACTTATTACCAACGCGAGCAAGAAAAACTAACATTTTATTTTATAATACAAATTTGAAAGTAAATTGCATTCACGAGAGAAATCTATTATGTCTATAAAGTTGCTTAGTAGCGTCTATTAGCATTTAGATTCTAGCTGTTCCGATTTCCGGTAAAACGTTGTTTTAAAGTCCTATAACAATTACCTAAGCTAATTGAATGACTAGTTTCAGAATATGCTAAAACAACAGAGCTTTCTAATCTTCATTAGTACGAGTAGTAGGCAGGTAAGTAAATAATTTTGTTCAAAGAGAAAGGCATAGACCATAGCAAATAATACCAACTAGTCATTACAAACGGTTTAGGCTGTCTACCATCATGCCTATTTCTTTCAACGACAAAAAATGTAAATTGTATTTAATATACTATTTTCACATCCAACCGTAATTTTATTTAATAGCATACATTTCGTAAGAATTGTTATAAAATTATATCTTGAATTAAAGTTAGTGAAAGTTGCAATTATGCTCTTATGTCGTAATTTTATATGAAAAAGAGATGAGTAATTTGTGAAAACGTATCTCTTATATGAAATTGCTACTTTTAACGATTTTTGTAATGTCTTTTTAGACAACGTTTGTCTGAAATTGTAGTATGATGTGCTTTGTATGTTCATTTCAGCTAAATTTCACATCAGTCAATTATGTTTTTAGACACAACAGCTGGTACAAGTAGGTACCAAGGTCAACAGAAAACATGATTTGTCTATATACCTACCTAAACCGTATTTAAAATATTTGTTTTGTCATTTTTTATATATTTTACTGGTGTGCTCATTTTTACATTACATGTTAGGGAAGGGCTAGCTCTTACTTCTTTAACTATTTTATAATTGGAGACACTTAGTCACCGACATTTTTGCGAAAGCATGTCGTTTAGCTAACTGGCATTAAAGCAGTTATTTACGAAGATTTATACGCAAGCTACTTATTTCACCAAGTAAGTACTCATAATGTGTAAGGAAGCAATTGCTGTGAAAGTAAAAGTCGTAAAGTATAATTTGCTGCTATATCAACCATTTCAAATGACTTTTTGAGCTGTCTGCCATCTCGTAACTTGCAGTGAAATAATTTTGCTTTTTATCTGAAGAAAGTATGAGATGTTTTTATCAATTCTTTTCAATTAATAGAGTTAAGAACATTAGTGTATTTTAGATAGATATTTTATATTTCTAGCAAGCCTATACAATAAGATCATTTAATATAGCTAATTTTGAAGTACTAAGTGTAGTTTATCTTAATTGGTATTCAAAAGCTCCAGAAACCCGGAATTTGTATACATAATACTCGTATATAGTAAGGCCCGTTTTGAAGGTGCCATCGTAAATGAAATAGCAAATTTAAATAAATTTGCAAATTCAATTAAATATTGCTGTTTCTTTCAAATACATGTAGTGAAAAACAAAACAGCAATATTTTAAGTTGCTATTAAATTTATGGTCTTTAAAATTGGCCACATTATCAACATATAATTGGTATACATTGTTGAACATACCAAGTAACTAATCAGTTAAGTATTAGTTCATTAGGTACCTACTTATTTTCATAGAAATTAAATTGATTCAAAAGCAGGAAATATAAATACTGAAATTAAGTAAATTAATTGAAAGAACGAAAAATCCGGTAGAGTCAAAGTCAGAGTCAAGGTAGTAATAGTAATCAATAAAAGGTCAAGAATTCCACTAAATTAAATAATGATACGTTTCTTGTATTTAACAATTAATTTAAATTCAATTTGCAATGACCATGCTGCTTACATTTCAGGTAATATACGGTGGTATAAACATATACTACGTTAGTGATTTTCTATTCAACAAGGATAAAAAAATTATATGTAGGTATCTACTACATAACTCAACACGTTCATGTTAAAGTAATATAAAACGCAAGGTTTATTAGTTTGTTATAACAAATAATACTAATATTTTTCGCGAAACATGAAGTAGGTAGGTATATCACTATCATCACTATCACTAACATAGTATAAAACGAAGTCGCTTCCCTCTGTCTGCCCTATGTATGCTTATATCTTTAAGAAACTACGCAACAGATTTTGATGCGTTTTTTTTAATAGAAATAGTGATTAAAGAGGAAGTTTTATATGTATAATACACCTGTGCGAAGCCAAATTCATTACTTTAAACACTTTTAAACAAACGTGATTTACCATATCGAATTCATAGCTAATGAGGAAAATTTAACAATCATAACTGTTCTAAGAAAAGTTAATGAAAAAGTAGAGTTCTCGGAAGTTGGAAAATTTCATACACTACAGATGTGATTCACAAAAAAACATGGAAATGGAATTTACACACCAGATGCCTTGTTATTTGAATGCGTATAATACACTCGAACGTCACGTCTCTACCGAAATGGATAAAATAGATAAATTATAATTCTAATATTGAAAACGATTAAGACGAAAATGTTATGAAAAGTGTCATAAATCTTCTCAGTTGTCACACATTAGTTCTTACTCTATATCTCTTAATTATATAAATGCATGAGTGACAGAAACAAAAACAATGCAAAGTCTAGATACAACTAGTCGTTGAGGTAACGATTATGATTTATAAAACAAATCTCAAAACTTAAAATTAACCTTGAACGGAATCACGTGGAACTATTTCTGACCACTGATGTGTCTGATCTTGCATGGCAACAGCGTTTATTTTGACAATCACAAAGAAACATAGTGAAGATATCGAGACCGGAAAACGATACGAACTCCGATTTACATAGCAAAATGTGGGAGGCACTGGATAATCAGGGAGAAAAATGCGTCTGGTTTTATTTGAGTGTAATTGTTACTATGCATTATATTTAGGTAGTCATATTATTATAAAAATATAAATATTACTAAATATTTAGTATACAATTTAATTAATAAAGCAAAAAGCTTTTCACAGATAACTTTTTAGGTAGGTATATTTCAGTACTGCGAATTTACCTAAATGTGACGATATATTCTATGATAAGGAGAAAATATCATCTATCACCCGCCACTATTGTTGAAACTCATAATAAAGTCCTCTGTTATTAGTTTTATAACAAATTCTTACGGGAATTTAAATAACAAGACGTACTATTAAATTGTAAATATTAGCCAGTGTCGCATAGTTATGCTTAGTACTTTTCTTTCTTCGTTTATTGTATTTCGTTTCATCATTTTGTAACGATCCATTACAGTTCGCCGAACCCCATTGATTAATTTGTTTGCATAATGAAAATAACCTTTATTAACGTATTGTAAAGTGTACATTGATCAACTTGATGCTCTCAAGTTCACGTGTTTGGCATTAACTCCCAAGTTTAAACATTTGGCAAGACGCTAAAATTCGAAGTAAAATTACGAAGTGACAATGACTTTTTCCCAAAATAGTAGCTGCTGAATGACTTGATGTTCCTGTTAGCTGATGGGCATAGTGCTCCAACAGCATCACTAAGATTCTAGTAGAACACTCAGATGATACACCATTGGACAATAATACGGACCTCCAATATCTCTGCAGTCATTATAAAACTCAAAGTACTTACAAGGCTTGCTCCAAATACTGGCTTATCAAAGTGGTTTCACACTCACCCATACACCACTGATCACTATCATAGACTCGCACTCAAGCCCGTAGCCTAAAACATCTCTCTGTCTACCCTCATTCCATACACTCTTCAGCGTCGCAATACCGAAGTGTGTTGCGACTATGTGTAGGTACCCTCTTTAATAAGCGCAGCTAACATTCCTTAGCAATATTCATGCAATTTTCAATTAATCAAGTCTTTTGAAAATCAAAAATCAAATTACCACTGTTTCTTTGTATGGTTACGAACAAGCTGTAGGGTCAGTTTTAGAGAAATATAAGCTTGAGAATATTTTTACGACAAAACCCCAACTAATCAGACTCACGTTTTCATCGTTATTGCCTATAGTTTTTTTTTTAATTTAATTCTATATCAGTAGCGTCATTGGCAAAATGTATGTACGTTAATTTACTAATATTAATTAGGGCTTTAATCAGCAGACCACGTCTGATGCTTATTATGTGCAATATTTTTCATGTTATCTACAGCCAAAAAACAGCAAAAATTCCCTACTAATTAATAATTACTAATCCATGTACATATATTATTTTGTATTAAGTCACGCCATCGTTTTGATCAAGCGTCTTGTTGCTTTACTCTTTAGATCTTTAAATATAATTTTGCACAATCATAATTAATCTTAGCCGGCTCAAACTGGGGACTGGAAAGCCCTACCTCCGTCATTTTTTTTGCTAACAATGGGCATGATGACTAAAAAATATAATTATTTCGTCAGAAAGATTATTAAACATTAATAAACATGTGTTGTTTTTGTCGATTAAAATAAAATCGATGAACCATATAGCCCGTAAAGTTTCGAGTGTCGTCACGAGTGTCATACAAATGTAAGTAAAGACTTTCGCGAGAGACGTGACGTCACGACCGCCACTCCCAAACTTTGCCAAGGTTTATCTTAGCCATTTGTTGTTTTATTAACAAAGGAAAACATACGTGTCCAGTATTTTGTAATAATCTAACTCACGGACTAATTATAATAATGAATAGTCATCATGCCTATTACAATCTAAATATCTTTAAGGCAGAGTGAAGCTTTTAGGTCTACATTGTACCTACATCTTCGGCTGCAACGGGCGAGTTGAAGGTTTTGTGAATAAAAAAGGCACAGGACGAATACTGCTAGAGATAAGTCCTGCCTACATTATTTTTAACACACTATTGGCCAGTAGGTAACTAAATAGATCTTGATGTATTCCCAACAAATCGAATAAAACGCTAATAAACCGAATATTTCGGCAAGAAATCGAACTGGCAACCTCAGGCGCCACGGACCGCGGTGGTCACGCACCATTCGCACCACTTCTCTCGCCTGTACGGCCCACCCGCGGTCGGTCGTATTTTAAACCGGGCCGCGGCTGCCAAATGTCCCGCAATCAAATCTGGGTCAATGCTCCAGTGAGCTGATTCATGGTCTCTGAACATCGAAAAATGATTAGCTGCTTCGAGGAAATTTGATGAAGCCCGTAGTCATCTTCGTTGCAACAGCACCTCTAAAAGGTGCTTTGCGTAGTGTATGGCCTTTCAGAGGTATCAGACGTGCCGGCCGTGCTACTAAAGGTGAAGTGCTACGAGTATGCGGGCAAGCAATGCTGAAACTGCGAAAACAAACAGCCGTTCCAAATTAAATGAGACCTTCAAAAACCTTTGGGAAAATGTCATTGCATGTAGCAGCAGATTTTTTCGTGATTTCCGCATTGTTCCCATCGTAAAAGTTGTTCATGATGATGAACATATATTCCTGTATATCCCTATACTTTGTAAAGCAACATCTTTTAGTTGCACAACACCTATATAAATGACTTACCTAATCATTTATGGCGGGTTTAATTTTTTATTTGCTTCGTGTTTACTGTAACTATAAATTTTATGGTAATGACTTCATGAGCATGTTGTGATTTCGTATTTAATAATTGTCTTAAAAGAATGATTATACATGATTATTTAACCTTATGTAGAAAATGTAGTAGGTAAGTATTATATACCCTGCTACCAATGAGCAACTAAATTATTAATGTTATATAAAGAGAGATAAAATATAATAATATTAATGAGTAGGTAAATATATTGGGCTCCAGGAAGAAGGCGAGCAAATGAGCAAAAAATATACGAACTTCAAATTCGTTTAGTATTACATAATTTGGTATACCATAAGATAGGTAGGTATGTAAATTTCTATATTAATTCTAAATTCTGTGTACTTGCTTTGTTTGTGATACTAATGCAAAAATATGTATGAATATTAAAGAACTGGTACTTTAAATGTGTTAACATTAAATTAAATGTACAATCTAATGTGATAAAAGTAAGTTCAATGATTCCTACTACCATCCTATTGGGTTCTTATCGAGCATTCTATACGTTATATACATACTAACATACTACACTTACACTGAAAACCGATACACAATTTCTTTTTACGCAATTCGACAACTTACGTTACTTTAGTATTAGTTTATATTTCATTAAACATTTACCGCCTCCAAATGCTACGAGTATGACGTCATTTGCATGTCCACTCAGGTAGAAAAATGTAAAATTGTGATGCAAAAGGTCTTCGTGCCGCAATAAATTATGTTTAAAGAATCGTATGTAAATGCTAGACCACACTTGATCCTTAATCATGCTTTGCATTACTGTGTCAAGAATTAAGCAATCAGGAATACTCAGGTGCTTGTATTCATAGTAGTACGGTTCTTATACGGTTAACTTATTTACATATTGACTAGAAGGGGAAAATTTCAAACCATCGTCATCCTCTACGAACGTCTTTGTCACACCTTGCTTAAGACTCTCTCTCACTGTGTCAGTTGCAAAATTTCAAATATCGCACATATAATATAATCACAGTAAACAATACGACATAAACTAACGAGTTGCCCTCGCTTCACTTCAAGCACCATTACAAAATTCTCGGCCTTTCTCTACTATAAAATACATGTTTTATAATATAAAACTATAAATAATTGAATTTAATTAAATTGAACTGAAAGATCTAAGCATATTTTTACAGACATATAGACGGCTGAAATAAGTGACTTCTTTTCCTTATAGAGATAAAAGAAAGGGCACAATTCTAGCTCTATCCTTTTACTTTCCAGTTTCAGTTTTTTAAGAATAATTGAAACGACAAATAACATGTGTAGGTATGTATTAATCATTGGCTGATGAACATCATATAACTAATCCCAATTTTAATAAATACCAGTACAGAGAGACAATATTTTGTTACGATTTCTGAAGAAATCTAAGATGAAAATGAAACGCAAATAAAAATATTGAGTAGCGTCTTTAAACAAAAAGCTCTGAGTACTTATATCCATATTGATCGTTTATTGAACAAAGAGTTGGCTCTCTGAAGATATCTCGTTTAGATGGAAATTCCATTCCTTTGATCTCAAGACGCATCTTTTATTATAATACAAAAAGTACTATTAAATAAATTCAATGAATAAAATAATTAATATTATGAAGCTGCAGTTAAGACAATAAACATACCTTGAAACAACAATAGAGACCATAAATAATACCATGAATGTATGGCGCTATGTATGATTTAAATTTAACCACAAACTATGGATTTGCTCTTGACATTCTTAGGTAAGCTATGTAATTAATTAGGTAATCTGAGTAAACAATTACTAGAAATACATAGTGATTGCATGCAAAACGGCGATGATAACAACTTGCTTGTTAACTCGAAATTGATTGCGCTGTTAAAAGTACTTTATTTGGTTATTTAGGTAGATAGTACAGATATATAGTACTCTGAATTTAAGATATACCATCTACGAGTACAATACATATTTTATTTTATTCGTTAAGAAATACTTAAAACGTTGTGTAGGACGAATCTTTATTTATGATTTCTACATTTACAAATCTGTGTACTTGATAATTAGTAATTCTTTACTATTTTTGTCAAATTCAAATTAAAATATCACAGCTAAACACTTAGACGTACACGTATGTACAAACATATTTAAGATACATAGAATTTTAGAAACCTTGGTGACTTGGCCTACAAGCTATGATAATAGAATAGTATCTATTTTGTCGTTTCTATTCTGGTTTGTAGAGCTGCTGGAATTTAGAATGATTGTGAAATTCTATATCTTAAACTGAATAATCTTGGCAACTCTCAAGTATGTGGTTTAACCAGTCACATTCTCTGAGCATTTGTAGTAAAATGACTACACTACCTATTAAATCTAGTTGTAATAACAACATTTGTAGGAGAATAATAAATAACCAAAACTCGATTTTCTACTACTCGACAGAAAAAAAAATTATATAAAAGGTACAACTTTTAAAAAATACAACCTTTCGAGATCCTGGATATCATGTGGCAGCAAAGTGCCAGTCAAGAAATATCACGTGTTTGCAATAAGTTCTATCAATCGTTTTCCTGTCAATATAACTTCTAATGAACGATGTTTACTAGTTCTTTTTAACAATTTTCAAGAATCGTAAAGTTCATCGGTATAATTTTCTAGAAACGCTTTATGATGGGTGACTTTTGTTTACAGTACTTCCAGTTTTTTGCGAGTTCTATTCTCGTTAGCTACATTACATCAACATTGACGTCCCAGAACATGATTTCACGGCAAAGTCACAATGGATTTACATAAGCATTCGTCTTGTCAACGCCTGCTGTTGCGTCATGATCTTCAAGTGCATATTGCCTAGTTATTTTGCAGAAATTAAAATTTGCATCTAATTCTAGGTAGTATACCGATACGATCAAGTCGTGTAATTATGCTTTGTCTTACTGATGGTATCTAGACTGAGAGGATGCAATTATAAGTTATGTTAAGAACTTATTATTTGCATAGCATATAACTTGAACATAGAAAATAGAGAACAGTATATCAATAAGGCGAAAAATTTTAATCCATGAAGTAAGGTAGCCAAAACAGAGCGACAAAAATAGTGAAAAGTAACTCACAAGAAATCGTGTACGGTTTGCGTATTTAGCAATACATTTGTAGAACATTCATGCACCATTTTGAAACAGTTTTTTCTGTGGTTTTTTCCAAAAGTTATTAAAATATATTTTCCATTTTCTGACCTTAGACGAGAATTAGTTACTTATCATAGTATCGCATAAGCGTATGCAATATACATCTTGTAATTGCAGAACATAACTTTCAGGAAAAGTACTTACTGCACTGTACTTAAATTACTGTATTTTCCTCTACATTTACCCTGTGTCTTATTCAAGTATGTTGATATTTTGATACGATATAGCGATAAGCACAATCGCGTTTCACGTGAGTGTCGAGAAACGTGCCAGGATGTTTAATTTAGACCGCAGTAAAACAAGTGCAATGAGTTACCAGCAATTAAGAAATTAACTCTGCTATAGATATGAATACTCAACTGTTTCTATACGTGGGCGTTCAAGATCTTTGCAATTATAGATAGTCAAGAATTCGGGAGCGTCGCGGTGGTGTTTTAAATTAATACTATTAATAAAAAGTACGACTGATTTTGAAGTCATTTACTTTATATTCTAAACCTAATCCTAACCTAACAGACTGAGTTGGAAGTCTGTTCCCTTAGATGGTAACTTAACTAATGTTTGACAAAACTTATTCTATTTAACATTAAACTTATCTAAACAAAGGAAGGGGTGGGCGTCGATGCGCTTTCACCCTGCACAATAGAGGCTTGCGCACATGTGCAATGGTAAAAGGATGTGCCGTCGGTCGGGTTAACTGGCCAACGGTGTTGATAACATAAATTCTCCCCCCTTAAGAGTGAAATTGTCTGGGAAATGATTGACTCGGGACAATTTCACTTCATTTGATTAATTAATTATTAATCATAAGTAATTCGAATCTAACCACGTTTGAACATTTTATGACATTAAACCTAACGACAGAAATTTAATTATTCGACACAATTAACATTACAATATTAGATAATAAATTCAGACATTACTCTAGGCTTACATCAAAATTTGAAAATAAATGCAGAACTATTATGCTAGGCTTGCATAAAAATTACAAGGAAGACACAAAAAACACAAATTACGACGCAGATACATTTCTAAAACTAATAAAAATTTAACCTTATGGAAATTCCAATATTATTATTCTTAGTACCTAACATTGATTTGTTACAAGAGAACAAACGTATTTTTAACTAAAACTAACAGTACATTGCAATAAAACATACATAACAGATTAAAATCTAACAATTATCTAAATTTACGAAATAATATTCTAGATTACTACAATAAAATGATCACACAAAAGAACCTAAATTTAGTTGTAAAATGTAAACACATTTTTATATGGGTACCTAACATAATTATGTGTCAATATGTATCTGGTGATAAAATATAACAATTACAGTAAATTATTTTTGAGAATAAAGTTCGAAATTACCGATACAACAAAATTACATTTCAGAACGACACAATTTATGTAACTATCAACACATTTTTATTAAGACTAATAAAATTCCTACTACATAATAAGACAATAGAATAATATCTAACACATATAATTATCTAGCAATTAAATCTAACAATGATGCAAATATATATTTTATAACTAAATTTCAAATTACAGTAAAATTACATTTAAGAAAACACACTAATCCACATAATTAAAATCTAACGTACATCATGAAAACAAATGATTGCTAACCACAAATTAATTCACATAAATTGTATTATATTATCTAATTACTCATTTATGTATCAATAAATGAATACAATTTTCAAAAGTAAGTGCTAAAAATTATTCCTAACTCTTCAGTTAAAACTTATGTATTACTTAGCAATTATATTAAAAAGACAGAAATCACATTATTTCCAATAATATTGTTTAGAGTCTTATGGCGTTTTAGAACACTAGTTGACACTATCACTTCACTATTTTGATTTAGTTCGGATGAGAAAATTAATCAGCTTCAATTAACTGTGATAACGGATGTGTGCTGTTGCTCGTGCTCAATGGATTCAACCACACCATTGGAAAAATTGCGCTGTAGTCTCGATCAAGGCAGGAGTCTATCCAGGGTATGCTGGATCAGTGGTTCTAATTAGATGATCTTCTGTCATTAATTTTTTTTTTTTTTTTTATTTACTTTCGTCAGTACAATAGTGTTGAAGCTCGCAGAGTATGGCGGAATCTAATATGCTCAATTGGTCATACTGGGTCACTGGTTCTCGTTTCGTGGTATTTTTGGCGTCAATATCATGGTATTGTAGTGAAAAAGTGTTGGGCTGATAAGCGTTTCAAATCATTGTAAAAGTTGCGCTGCGGTTTCTCGAAGCCGGAATCTAACATGATTATTCTGGAAGAACTAATGAGTTCTTATCAAGTGGTCTTCTTTTCTTATCAAGTGGTCTCTCTTGGCTATATCTTTCCTTTAACATCAATACAGTGACGTCGAAGCTCGTAGAGTCTAGGGCTGGTAAGTGTTTCAGACTTTCACCGTTAGGTATGGATGTTAGGAATCACAAAAAGGGTCAGGGATTCAGAAAAAGGAAAAAACAAGGAGATTCAGAGATCGATTCAAAATAAAAATGAAATTGTAATAAATTGTTGCATAACGAAAATGATATCAATTCCTGTTCATTATCTGGTTTGTTTACATTACAATTTTAACTAAACTGATCTGATGTTCTTAAGATTAGATTACTCCTATTTACTAACTAAAACTTAATCATGAGACGTGACGATACTCAGCATCGTAAGAATATCAGCGTTCGTACGACTTCATGAGTGGAAAACCTAATTTCTATATGACTAACCAATTCCTATAGCTGAAGAAAGAACTTGTTGTACAATATCCGAGTTTGGATAATTCGGTTTACTTGTGTGTGATTGAATTTTGTACTCGTACCTAACTGATCTTTCTATGCTATCCCTTATCATTTGACTCTTTGATTTCGTGCACGGGTGGCTATTGATTTTTCTCAGAACATCATAAACTGAGTTGTACTCAATGAGTCTTCTTATGACTGCAGGGGTTGCTCTATTGTCAATTTTTATGGCCTTTGTCATCGGACGCAACGAGTTAGCAAACGTTGGTTTATATTTGTTGCTCATTGTTGCATCTGCAGTTGTGGACATTTCTTTAAAAGGGTCATTTTGAGTTAGGGTTGACTTATTGTTTTGTTTTAGGGTATTTGTGGGCTTTAACTGTTTTATGTCTGTTCTAACTTTTCGGCATGTTTTGTTTTCGCTATCTTTTAGAAAGTTTGTTGTTAGTTCATTTTTGTCTATTGAATAAAATATCCTTCCAGTAAATTCGTTAAAGTCAATAACGCCTTGTTCGCACAGGGAAGTTATTACATTGTTAAATAATTTTTGGTGTTCATTGTTTTTGAAATGAATGAAACATTTTTTGGTTGGTTTCATGTGGTCTTTTAAAAACTGTATAAAAGATTGTTCGTCAAATGGTGGGAAAAGTTTTAAAACATCTGGTTCGACTGTAGACAAGTCTTCGACGAGCATTTTGTCCTGAAGACAGTTAGATGATAGAATTTGAATGGGTTTTTTATCTATTTCGTCGTGTGGGATGCGGATGCTTTTGTTTCCCGTATCTGAGGCTGAGTAAGTTTCTGTGTCGCTGCTTTCAAATTGTAAAGCGTTGTTATGCAAATAAAGTTCATTTGATGACATTGTGTGGGGATCAGCAATATTAGTAATCTTAGTAATATAGTCAGTGTCTGAGGTAAGTTTTTGTAAAACTTCAGTCGGTTGATTAACATTTTCTGTGGAACATTTTTGTTCTTGGTCATGATTTTTCAATGAAATATGGTTCGTGTTGGGTCTGTATCTCATTTGTTTAATTTTTGTGATAGAGAATCGGCGTTTGTTCTGTATTCTATCCCGTACTGCAAGGTTATTTATGACATAATTTTCTGATTTTGATTTTTGTGTTGAAAAGCTGTTTTTGATGAAAATATCTGTCTTTGAATCATGTTTTGGGAGGCTATTTAGGTTTTCAGTTTTTGGAAAGTCGAGGGTCGAATTATTTTCTAAATTTGTAGATAAGTCACACGTGACGGCATCGGCGGAGTATTGTGCATCATTTTCAGTTGCGTTCGTGAAGCACTGGTCATGATTGTATTGATATGTCAAGTCATATGAGTCTGGGTAATTTAGGTCCATTTCAGCTAATGGAAAACTTTCGTTATCATTCAGAGGGGGTGTAGTTTGCATGGGAAAGTCGTTGGAATAAGGTGTGGAATTTAGTCCATAGCTAAATTGTTGATCATTATTTTGTGGTTGCCGTGGTCTCAATTGTTGAGGGGTCATGATTTGTCGTGGATAATCAACTTGAGGATGATAGCCTGTCATTTGAGGTTGTCTAAACTGATGTTGTGATGTATGATAGTCGAAAGGCTGTTGTGACTGTGAATAATAGCCGTAAGACTGAGAATATGGATAATAATCAAGCCCTGAATGATATTGCAAATTAGTTGGCTTTTGATTGAAACGTTCGGCGTGGTATTTTTTTGTCCTGTAGTCACCAAAGTGCCGTAAAAGTAATGTTTTTAAATCATACCACGTATTTCGTTCTTCCCAAAGGTAACTATTGGTAATGACGTCTAGGGCAACATCAGTAAGCTTGCTAGTTATGTATCTGATTATGTATTCGTTTTGTGACTCATTACCCTGGTATTTATTTAAAATTAATTCACAATTCCAAATAAATGAATCGAGAAATCGTCTGTCACCGTCAAAAGGTGGTATTGTGTCATATGGGATCAATACTAATTGATCATGTGCCATTTTGTTATATTTTATTATAAACTAAATTTTCGTACACACTCGATATTATATAATAGCTGTCTAACGAGCTAAATTCGCACGCACATTAAATATAATATAATAAAGTTAATATGATACAATAAGGCACTAAATTACTGTAATTTATCTATTTTTAAAATATTTACTTTTAAACATGTATGAGTTGGTGGTAATTATATTTCAATATGTTTGAATACCTTTAGGGTTATCTTTTAAATTTTATTACTTATCCATTTAAGTGTAAATTTATTTTTAAAACAATATTGCGAAAATTTAGCGCATATATTGCAATAATCTTAAATTATATTTAAATGCTAATCCTATTAAACAATATTGCGAGAATTTAGCGCATATATTGAACTATCTAAAATTATTTATTAAGCCTGTTATTTTCTCTTTACATTTTAATTATCAATTCAATTTATTGTTCATTTATTTATTAATTATTTCTTTAAATTTTATTCTTATTTTCCTTACTTAATACCTTAAATATGTGAATGGTTCCATAGAGTTTGATACGAAACCAGACAATGATTATGGAGAGTGAAGTTCGAACTCTGAATAATCGGGAAAATGGTTTGGAAGGTGAAAAGTCTTACTCACCAACCGCCCGGAACCACCGCTGCATTGCCACTTGACAAATTTATTTGGTTCGATTAGGATTTCTTCTTGCTGCTCGTCCCTCGTTCTGTCGTTGATGCCGTAGATTTCACGTAGACTGCGTTAATTTTGAAACGCGTAGCCGATCGCGAATTTATTGACGACGACACGAAGTACGCAAATTTCCATGCGGGAAATTCATGCGTTACGCGGAAAACGAAACAGCTCTACCAGAAATCCTATCCTACCGGCTGCGCCAGTCAAGAATTCGGGAGCGTCGCGGTGGTGTTTTAAATTAATACTATTAATAAAAAGTACGACTGATTTTGAAGTCATTTACTTTATATTCTAAACCTAATCCTAACCTAACAGACTGAGTTGGAAGTCTGTTCCCTTAGATGGTAACTTAACTAATGTTTGACAAAACTTATTCTATTTAACATTAAACTTATCTAAACAAAGGAAGGGGTGGGCGTCGATGCGCTTTCACCCTGCACAATAGAGGCTTGCGCACATGTGCAATGGTAAAAGGATGTGCCGTCGGTCGGGTTAACTGGCCAACGGTGTTGATAACATAAATAGATACAGCAGATTCTGTGTATTATTTTAAACTTGAGGTATATTTATGCTTCTGTTGATGTTTATAAAATTCTATGGGTGTTATTGTGTATGTACATTTAGTGTATCTTTATTTCTGATATATAATACTTAATAGCTATATTTTCAATGTTAATATGAGTTAAAGCCCTTATCCTTTGAGAATGAAAATCTTGGGCACCTATATACACTGTACTATACACGAAAATATATGCCTGTGGAAATAAATATTCTTTCTGCTTACGCGCTGTTTCATATCGATGTATTTTTAGTTAAATTCCTTGAAAATTCACAAGCAATTAAGTCAGTAAGCAGGTATTTGTAACAGAACAGACTTATTCTACGAATTTACTGGGTTTTACTGATAAATTATCACTTACTTTATTTACATAGAATGCGTACGATAACCCGGTCATCTTTTATCTTAGGTTAATGTTTTATAAGTTATAATAAATGATGGTCACGAAACTATGTTTTAAATTTCTTTGAAAATATTCCACAGTCAATACAATCACAGCGTTTTCATTTTAAAAGTGCTTTTAATTGAGGAAAAATCATTGATTTGCTTTTTGTGCAAAAATTAAACGTGACTAATGTGTATACAAGGTTATACTCGTACAAGCAATGGCGCTAATTTTGAAATAGAGGGAATTAGCTAATTACATATGGTATTCATAATTATAATTTAAAATAAGTCTTTACTTTTACTTGGAAAAATACTGTGACAAGAGATTTATCTTTATATACATACTAGCTTCTGCCCGTGGCTTCACCCGCGAGATATACATATAAATATGTATTGGTTTTGGTCCTATTTCATAGGAACCTGTTATATAAAAAGTTGTCTATATTACTCTCCAACCTTTGAACTATAACCGATTAACCATATTAACCTTGCCGAAAATAAAGCCTATCTGTTGCTGCGTGAAAAAGTAAGAAACAAATAAAAACACGTTCGGCGAAGATTAGAAAGATGTAAAGAAATAAGCAAGAAAGGCTATTTCTTTTCTACAACTATTTAAATGTAACCTTGTATAAGTATATTGTGAAGTTGTGTTCAAAAACGTGATTTGCAATGTAGAGCCATAAACTTAGGCCATAAATAATATTTGCAAACAGAATATGTCGGCCTCTTGACATAGATTGATTTCAATCAAAGCAACGATTGATTCTGAATCACATTAGTCAAATAACATAAACGGAACTGATGAAAAGTGGATGTGGAACGAAATACTCATACCTACATTAAATTTATTTCTTACTAGTTTTTACCCGCGGCTTCGCCCGCATGATATTTTGAATTTTGTGCTATCCTATGGGAGCCTTTTATTTGTAATTATTATTTCAGCCTGCGTTGTCCCACTGCTGGGCAAAGGCCTCCCTTCCCTCCTTCCAGCCTTTTATTTATCCCGGATAAAATGTAGTCTATGTCACGTTCCGTCTTTTAAACCCGAGGCCCTACCTTACCACCCATGATAAAGCAGGTGCAAAATAAAAATAAAAAAACGATCTGACGGTTGTTCGATTCGACAGATGCTTTTTTTGACATTTCTTGAAGCGCACTCTAGAATAGCTCGCAGATAGTAGATTTTTTCCTACTTAACTTAACACTTATCGTTATATTATAGAAAATTTACGCAATATCATTATAATCTATAGCCTATGTGTTATTTTGATATATAAGCTATATTATTGCAAAGTTTCATCTCAATCCGTTCAGTAGTTTTTGCGTGAAAGAGTAACAAACATCCATCCATCCATCCATCCTTGCAAACTTTCGCGTTTATAATATTAGTAGGATTTGAAGTTTACACTTGAAGTGCTGAGAACTAGAGATACCAGAGAATAATATGTTCGATCGAAGAATTCTGAAAGAGATGCATTGATTGAATATGGTACGAGTTAGAAGAAGAGGTATGAAAAATATCTCTATTCGGTGGCTGCTGTCGGATTTTGCGCCGCAGAACGTCAATTTTTTGTCAAATTCCATTATACATTTGACAGTTTTAACAACTCGTGGCCTGATTTTCCATACATAATGTTTTGTGGTTGAAAATAGCCTCAAGTGACAACAGCGTTATCCCTCTCTCATCATCATCTCTGTGCTGAAATCTAAACAAAGCTTAATACGGCCTGGTGACAGACGGACGGACAGCGGAGTCTTAGGGTGGGTTGCACCAAATTACTTTAACGATAACGAAACCCTAACCAGTGGTAAAATCTCTGGTTACGTCAAATGTTTTCAACTTAACCAGAGATATTACGTAGTAATAGGGTCCCGTTTTCCGTTCCGTACCCAAAGGGTAAAAACGGGACCCTATTACTAAGACTCCCTTGTCCGTCTGTCTGTCTGTCACCGGCTGTATCTTATGAACCTAAGAAATAAATAATTAAATAAAAATAAAATTAATATTTAAGGAGGGCTCTCATACAGGAAACATGTTTTAATTTTTTTAATATTAATAACTCAGGTAGATGCTTGAAATATTCACAAAATGTTAAGTTGTTTGAAAAATAAATAATTAAATTGAAATAAAAGATATTATGGGATATATCCCATATAATACGGAAACCTTCAAGCGCGAGTCCGACTCGCACTTGGCCGATTATTTTACATCTGTTTCCATAACAATAAATAGTGTATAGTGTTTAGCATTTTTGTTTAATTATTTCTTCAAAAATTCAATATGGTAATAAAATGACGCATCCTTGTTTTTCTTAATTCTTGAATGTTCTCAATAAACGCTTGATGCCTATATCTATTATAGTTCTATAAATGTATTTCTATTATGATTCGTTCAATAAATATTTGACGGCCTCGTAAAATACTTTTACTACTGATATGAGGTATTTGGTCAGAAGCTAATGATTTTTGAATGGATATTTATAGATGATTCGTGAGCAATTTGAGACTTTAGGTAAATACAAATATAGCTCAGAGTAGCTGAAACGTAAGACACTAATTTCGAAGTAGACCTATTTACTGGAATAAAATCTAGGGCAGCAGCAATTCCTGGGGAAACTTCAGACTGCGTGGGAAAATTTAGTACAGTTTTACGTGCGTGAGTCGTATTTTCATTGAAGTACATTATACCTACACGAGATAGTAGTTTCATTGTACTACGATTTTTGTAGAGCGACCTTATTTTGTGCGCAGACAGTTTACATACATATAATATTAGTAATACAATTTTCATGATAACTTGAAGTATACTTTTGAAGACTATACATTTACTACAATAACTTTGCCAATTCGTATTTTGTCAGCGTAATGGACTATGATCTAACTCTCCCTGTATCACGGGAAAATGGCTATGATAAATAGTGGAACGCAGTGTATGTCCCTAATTCTAAGTTGATTTCACCATTATTGCACCTAAGTAGATTAGTAAAAGCTATTTGGATAGGCTTTGATTACAGTATCGTTAAGGTTCCTGAAAGCCTTTGACATAACTTGACATTTATACACTTTCAACCAACAAAACCCCAGTAATCTTTGAACTATTATTTTTCTAATGACTCAGATGCAAGTTAGAATGTTTTATAAAATAACTATAATGCATAAAATGCTGCGTGAAATCTGCTGACACGCTATTTGCACGCATGTATCGAACAATAAAATCGTTCCTTCATCACGATTCAGTTCAAAGTCTAACTCTAGGTAAATAGTTTCATGTACCTAAACTCGTGTTATTTACTCATATCGTTAAAAATGATCCCTTATATTTTTTGTCTCATTAACATAATGACGGGTTTTTTCGCATCATATAACTTTTTTGCAACGCAGATTATTATTTCGTCATTATTACGTCCCTCATTTCGGATTTTATTTAAATAGTACGTAATCATCCGCCATGACTAATTCGGACCAAAATGTATACGGAAGCGATATGTTCCATTGTGACGCTTTCGAAAGCATTGTCCGTTCAGTAACAATTTTAAATCAAGGCTGGATTTGAAAACTTAATATTCTAGAAAGAAGTCCTGGTCTCCACATCTTTGACTTGAATCGTCAATTCTTTGAACCTTTGTCTGCTTTCATAATACAAGCAACCTCATGATAACTTGTCTAGATTTTAAAATCAGAATTTGTAGCAAAAATTCAAAGATAAGTGACTAAAATATCATGACATTTATGTCATTTAAACAATTAAAAATGCATAAATGTAGTTATTCGTAATATCATAATTAATATATGAACCAGATGCCAATAAAATCTTCAATTAGACGGAATGATGACTGAAAAATTGTTTATGACCAAATACTAAGGAAATAATATTCGCTTTTGAAATTAAATTGAGAACTGACGTCACAAATGAGTTTGGTGAAAGAATATATCTTCTCTGAAAATGAGGTTATTTCCGTAGGACGCCGGTACAGTTTCTGCGATTTACAGAGCAATGGCCGAGATGACCTGAGATGCTTATACCTGACAAGTTACATACTGGCATTTTAGGATCCCTAGAAGTGGGCGAGTATTGACAGCATTTTACTCAATTTGGAAGCGATTTTGATATGACTACCATACCATACCGCTATAAGGTAAAATATAAGGTTTTATACCGTTTAAAGTGAGATTCACCTGGTACGGTACTTCATATTTTTTTATCATAAAATTAAGTAACAATACGATCAAAACAGTGGCCGATGTCACACCCACAAACGGTCAACGCATCCCACAGTTTTAAACAGTTCAAAATGTAACATTGCTTTCTGAAATTTTACTCGAATCAATGTGGGGATGCCAGTCGCTCTTCTTGGGTAGGCCTATGTTCAGCAGTGCACTATAAGAAATCCGGTATAGCACAGTACAATATGGGATGGCAATCAGAGATGGCAGAAGGCAAACGTTGTAAGAGAGCTCTTCCACTACTCAAGTTGAATAACAGATTCTTTTTATACCAGGGATCGAATATTCCGGAGGTACGAGTATAGATATCATAGATATAATAATACTTCCATTGTATAGTGCATACACTGTACAGATCATCGACCTATAATTTGATACTTAACCTAAATGTATCATTTATAATTTCTATAACATGAAACTCAACCCGCAGTTTTTTAGCTAAAAGCGACACTAGAATCTTTGCTTACAAATGATTTCTCAGCTGTCTTCGATTTTTTGTCTCGTAACAGTTTTGCTTACAACTTAATTTTATTGTGTTGCCAAGTTGTCTTTATACAGGGTTACATTTAATGATGGTAGTAAACAAAAAAGAGGTTAATAAAAATATACCTCTAGAAAAAAGTCATGTCACAGTCGACGTAATAATACATGTGTTTTCTGTTTATTTTCCCTACGCAAGTAAAACTTTCCCTGAAGCAACGTCATAATTATTATTTGCATTACTCTGGGAATAATAAAATTCAAAAACAGCTGCTGGATATTGATACATACACCGCTAAATCTCCTAAAAATTATAATTAATTTTTTTTTATCGCGAATACGTCCGCGCTTCACCACCAGATCTAGAAGATACCTATTCACTCTGACCTTTAAAAACTTTACATTACATCTCTTAGGAAACAGGAACGCAGGAAGACTGTGTGTATGTATGAAGGAAAATAACAATGTAATTATTTTATTATTCAGTTAGTTTCTAAGTCGAAATTCTTATTAACAAATATGTACCTATACTGATAAGTCCTTTTATAGTCCTATATAATAGCGGTATAAGCTAGGCGCAAATTGCGCGCTGACCCAAGTAACCCTGTATAATAGCCAACTTGATATCTCGCGACTCAAGTGCATAGTAACTAAGTTTTGCTTAGAAATCTTGATTCCAAGTTGCCAACCGCGTTTTACTTTTAATAAGACACCAGTCTTTATTGTCTCGCTCCGTAATGGGAGTCGTGTTACTATGCGTCTTCTTTGTCGGCTAAGTAAATGTTAATAATACATTATTAATAATTCACCTGCACTATTGTACGTAAGCAAGTTATTGTTTTCAGCTAGTACTTGCGTCTCTTTTAATTTTAACACACATATTAAAATAGATCTTTTGAATTAAGCTGGTGAATTGAAAAATGGCGTTTTTCTGTTCTAAACGCCTTACACAGCTTCACATCAATTTTGTCCACGTATCTGTTTTCGAGAATTATAAATTAGTTATTTCTATAATTACTTACTTATTGTACTTCATGATAAATAAAGTTGAATCTGACTAAAGTAGTGGTAGTAAAATACTTTAACATATTATAGCCTGTAAGCAATATAGACCCTTTCAAGCTAGTCTCTTTGATTGACGACTCTACAAAAGGAACTCTGATTTCTTTTGGACAGAATTCTACATACACAACGGTAGTTACTAAAATAATCTATTGTTTCATACTTCAAGACCTATAAACAAAACAAACTTATTATTAAGTACCTATTGATCACGGTTCACGGTCTACAAATTTTTACACTGAATTTCACTCCTAAATTACGTTTTTGGCAGATCTATTATTAAGTAACTTTTGTTGTAAAACCTAAGTACGAAGTATAGTAGAGTTGTCTTTGTTTCTTTATACAATAGAAAAAGCATATACTTGTTTATCTGTACCTACATAAAGAAACTTCTAAAATAGGATCTTGTAGAATATTTTTATTGTAACAATTTGCGTGATGGAAATTTTCTAAATATACAGGGTTTTAGGTATTAAGCGCAAAACCTTTTAAGGGACTTTTTTAAATCTTTTCTAGTACATTTAGACAAACAACTTTTATTCTAGGAGTTCTAGAAATTCTTGTTTTGAATAAATATTTAGTGTATTTCCGCTCTGTCGTAGTCATATAAGTTAAGGGTACCATTCAAAATCCAAATTAAATCACAAACAAAATTAGTAATTAATCATCAACCTGTATCATGATTCGACTATGGTTAGGCTGAGGTTAGGTCAGGCTTGAAAAAAAAAAATGTTATAAAATAGTTGAAAAAAATACTTAGTCAATAAATAGCACCCCTATTCTTACTGTACTCTATTCGACACGTGTTTCGCCTCTAAACGAGGCATCTTCAGGACGTGTTGACTCTTCGAGCTCACTCGCAAGAATCTAGAAGTTATAGAAACTCACGAAGAAAAAATCAGCTTTATCATACAAAATTTCGTCAACGCGCGGCATAATGTATGGAGAAGCAAGTCAGGTATAAACATATAGGTATTTACTAGTGTTAAATTTAAGAAAATATGGACAACTAATGTCAATTTGTATGTAATTATATAATCTTAAAATACATTGGGAGCGCCGTGACCGTGACATATCGTGGCTGTACAAATTGTATCAATTTCGAGTGCCCTTCTCTTTTAACTCTACAGAAGGTAAAGTATTCTATAGTGGGTTTAGGTGGTCACTAAATCAGAAATCTTGTGATACAGAATTACTTAGTCAAATTAATAAAATTATTCAGCAGAATTATGGTATATAGACAAACTCTACATGGGGACTCACCCTTTTTCTTTCTTTCTCCAGATTGACAGTATACAGGTAGTAGATATAATAAATGAGTCGGGGCCTTTCCCTCATAAAGACATAGGTGAATATTAAGTAACGGGAAATTGGGAACTTGGAATTTGTTTTCTAAAAAATTTTTGTAAAAAATATATTAAGCCCAATTATGAAGGAGGCATCGTAAATTTAATAAAAAATGCCCAAAGTGAAAAATAATCAGAAATAGTCTAATTAGCTATTATAATTACGATAGGGGCCCATTGTCTATCAAGATAAAAAATACAAAAAATGAACGAATGCTTTGAAAGCATGTTCTTCTTCGAAAGTAAAGAAATGAAACAGCATGCATCAGGTGTGTTGCATAACATTATGTTTGATACAGTGTGACCACTGACGTAGTTTCAAATGTTTGTCAGACTGAAACAAAAGTAAATTAATGTGGCTCGTCTCGGTCCAGCGGTAACGATAATGTCATTGGTGGCGATGAAACAATGGATCATAATGATAACAGCTGGCCTTGCCACCGGCGGCTCTTCCACTACATATTTAGATTTTCCCGGTACCGTTATGTTACTTAATACTATCCTACATCAACAGCACTCGCCACTTATGTAAAAGCACAAACACAAAACAAACGAGACACTTACAAACAAATCGTCATACACTGCAAAATACTTGTTTACAAAAAATTTACTTTTTATGTAGTAGTAGTGTTAATTATGTTGTTTTTATTTTATTTCCTGTAGTTTACAGAGGCAAGTGCCCAAAAAATAGATGCCAATATATATATACATAATATCCATAAGCTGTTTTGCATTAATATCAGTGACGGTAGGCAGAGCTGTGTGTACAATGAATCATTACACGTGCTGCATTCATCCATGTGAGGTGCTAAGTACCAAGGGTCATTGTGTATTAAGATATTATAGGTTATAATATTATAGACCAGACTACAACCATTAGATTCCTGCATAAAATATCTGAATGTTATGAAATAGAATTCTATAATTCTTCTAATCAAAATTACCTATACATTATTATTATAGTACATATGGTAATGTTTGTTATAAAATAAAACAAAAATGACTAAAGGAATTTGGAATGCAGTTAGCTTATAGTCAATTAAAAAAAGTCTGCAAGAAAATGAAATCACATTTAATTTATATTTTAATTATGTTAAAATAAAAATTGGTCGTGGTTGTTATAACCGTTTCGACATGTCAAAGGCCTTCAGGCGGTCTAAAAACTCTGACATCAGGGCTAGCCACCCGGCCTATACGAACTCACTTATTACTTTTGTTGAAAAAAGGGAAGGATCTTAAGTCTATTGCATGTTTCTTGTGTGTTATATGTTCAAAGTAGGGTGGTTGAAAATGTATACCTAGTCGTAAAAGTATAGCTAGCAATCAGACATAGAAGTTTTAAATTAAAATATGTATTAGCAGATGTGATATAGCGTTTGTCAGAATTAATAGAAAGGTCAACACTTCAACATGCAACGGCCAATTTCATTCTATTAGGTTTTGGTCACATGTTTGCTCACCATGTTATTATGTTTTGGTCTAAATGGTCTCCACTTCAGAGTAATAATCAACAATAGGTATTGTAATAAAAATGTATGACTGCTGTCACAGCGTCAGAATCAAAGACAAAGGTGTATAATATACTCGTTAAGAAATTAACGACCAGTGGCGTCCGTCTAACAACATGGTTTGTAATTACTGCAGTTGGGTCAGAAAGGCTGAATAACTACCTATACCTAGTATATGCATATCTACCTCTTTACATACCTGTTACTTTCAAAATGAATTAGTTTCGTACCTTCATTATTTTTATACAGTAGAGGTGATTTTTACCTCAACAATTATTGTAATTAATGGCAGTAGGTATCACCTTTTTGAGTTTGAAAAAATGTTACACTCAGTACTTGGCTACCCAAATACTTGTGACGCCCTTGAAAAATCATTTCAAAATTTGGAATTTAAAATGGCTTCATTTGTCTCTTGTTTAACATCTTTTCACTACAAAGATTTGAGCCAATCTAATTTGCAGGAGTCTAATGATTTTTGTCACGTAAATGTGCATTGTAGAGACAAAAATATATGAAACAATTTTCAAATTGATTCCACACTAACTTAGTATAAGTAAGTATATCAATAATGCTCTAGAAATAATGTTATAAATTACATTTTTTTTAAATAATTATCTGTTCTATACATTTTAGCGATTCGACAATTCGACATACAAGTGTTTGCGATTTAGTATGAGACAGTTTATTTATTTTCTCCGGGTTTTCCCGATTTTAAAAGTTGTTTATAATAGTGATCTTCATAACCCATTGTTGGCTTGGTACACTTTTTCTGAATAACGCATTAGAAGTGTAGAGCTAGTTTGAGTATAGTTGTAACTAACATAGAGTAGGTAATAGGTATGTTTATTAGAGGTTGATTGGCTTAACTGGTCGACACCATGAAAAAGTCCTCCAATCACAATATATCACGATTGAATTGCCATAATAGGTTTGTTTGTTTATCTGGAAGTCGATGTATAGTTCCGAAATAAGGCGGGGAATTTCAAGAAGTTTTCCGTTGACGCCGAAATTATATCTGGGAATAGACTAATGCAACTCATGATCACAAAATGTGTCGTAATGGTTATTTTTCTTATACCTCTTTGCAATACCGTATTCACCTATTTGATTGCCGCTAGCTTTAAAGCTAGCAAGGAATGTCAAAAAAGTTATTTATGTTCACACAATGTGAATTCTGCTGCAGACCACCATTTGGGCAACGTTGTGGCTTATGTTATGGCCTGGTTCTCTTACACTGTTTGAAGCTAGTAACATAACTTCGGGAAGACAGAGGGTCGATGCCTGGGATTCGAGCTCAGAACATTTGGATTAGAATCAACGTTAATTTCAGAATTAAATAGATTGTGTAAAATTTACTAATTTTAATGATGATAAATAGTTTATTATTGTTATTTACTCAATCTCTTTGAACTTAGTATCGATTTTTTGTATTATTTACGTACACTGTACTGTGATATATTGTGTTGTTTTAGACAAATAGAACGTTGTAATTATACAAATAGTGTAAAGAAATAGAGTCAGACATTCATTTTGAAATTCCGTCAAAAATTATGCACACATATCTCTTTGACATTATACACATATAAGTAAGTAACCGTAATATTTAACAGTCTAGCTAGATGATAGTAAACGAGTGACTGGGCGTGAAAGTCAATTTACGATTACAGTTACACGCACATCATTTCGCGGTTCTCAAACAAACTAACAATAGCATTTGAACGGGAAAATTACTAAGTTCTGTCAACGCTAAATAAATAATAACATTATCTCGGTGACTCGCTATGAAAGATTCGCACGCGGTGTTACTTGTTAATTTTTCAGTTCCATATAATAGGTAATTTTATCTAGAAATTTTAAACATAAGGTAATTAATACTTATTTTGTACTAATTTTGAAATAATATGAATTTTAATTTTCAATTATCAAGCAAATTGGGCTCATAATTTCCGTATTATTCGTCGAGCGGAACCAACGTTTTCACCAAAGTAGCAAATTTTCGTCCACCAATAACGAAATCATAGGTGGGGAGAGGGTTCCTCCATTTTGCTGCGACTCTGAAATTGAAGGCAATGAGAATTTTAAATGTAGGTTTATTATAAGACGCATTGCTGGAGCGTTGTCTATACTTATTTTAGGGAATGACTTTTTTCACGCTTATCTTCGGTTATACCTCTGAAGTCTGTAGTTTTTCCTTGAATATTTTTTTCTATAAGACGGCATTACAAATCCCCAAAAATATTTGAAATGGCAGATCTTAGAATGCGCTTAGAATAGAATCATACAGTCACTGTATTATTTTGCATTTAGTCAAGTAAATAACAGTAGGTATTATTTTAGGCACATGCACTAAAAGCATGATGTAAATTATTATTACACAGCAAAAGGTGGGTTGCAATCAAAAGTTGATTAGATAAATTAATAAAAACATAATGAGTTCTCAAAACAAATACTTGAATTTTTAGCAAAATAAAAGAAAACATATAATAATCAAATAAACAGATAAGTATTATCTACTTATAAGCTTATCTACTTATTAATATAAAATACACATAAAATTTTTAGGGTAGATGCACCGGTTGTGGTCATATTAATATCATTTGTGGCCACTTTGAATTTTAACGATTAATTAGACAATTTAATGTTAAAATCATATTATCATAAAAAAAATATATAATTTGAGATTCACAATTGCAACACCATTTATTATGTTGTTACATTGTTAATAATTACCATTTATGCAATAATTTTGACACCAAATTGCCACAACCGGTACACCTACTATAGTATAAGTTATTTAAAATTCACTAATTAATTATCATAAAGCAGAAATTAAATTGGGCTAAACACAATCAACAATATCGCCAATATCAAATATCAGCTCACTTTTGTATATTTTAAGGGAAACCCACGAGTAAACCCATACAGTAAGGTTTTTCTAAGAAGTTTGACGTGATGTACGTTTTTTTTATTAAAAAATTTACTCCATGGGTTCTTACAAGTTATATTTTCATATTTACTTCATTTAAGAGGGATTCAATATTTTCTATGACTTAGGTACAGTAATTGTAAGAAATTATTTACTCGGCTAGTTGCGGTTGTATATCGTAACGTAATTGTTAAAAAAATGTAATGTTTTTTTATTGTAGGTACTAGCAATTATCTAGTCGAAATCGAATCCAGGAAAATATCTCATTGAATCACGTTTGAATATAATATTTGCATTGAACCTGATGCACCCATATTTAGGGATTATTAAAACTATAAAGTTTCCCAACCAACATCATAAAATATATTAATTATTAATAAATAGAAGGTAGGTACATGGATAACTTCATTCTTACCTAAAACATTTGATTTATGTAGAGGTACATAGGTATGTATATTGTTCCACGTCTGTATAATCTGCACACTTACCGCCTTATTAATAAACGGAAAGTATCTTTGGAGTATTTAGTCCGTCTTTTGCCTTTACCAAGGAAATTAAAATTTAAAGAAATACTCAAAGTTATTTTGACAGTTATTTTTTGTTGTAAATCTGTAGGTTTTTCTATTAAAAAACATAATGCTTAACAACACAACTTTACTTTGCTTTACCATGGTATTTTCGTTGAACTAACTGTCAATGAAAAAGTAAAAAAAAAATGCATTTTTCTGTAATTAAACTAGCCGCTTAAAAAGCCTATTTCTCCCCTCCGGTAAGTATATTTTTCCTATTTTTATTGTAAAAAGTTTAAACCCCTATATAACACAAAAAAGGATTAAGAGCCTAAAATTAGTACCTACTTGAGCCCGATTCTTCTGCATATATTTTTTTTACTTTTATTCAACGCTCAAAAATATGTATTCTATTGCGATTTGATTATATTTTCATTGCATGAATTGGATTTTGAATGAGATATCATTTAATTTTTTTATTTAATTAAATAATACGTAAGTATGTTTAAGTACCTATGATGCAGTTAGGCATTGATAATACGGAATAATAACGTTGCTACACCGTCAGGTCGTAAAGTTTTTTTGCTCATTATGAGGTAACTCTGACCTGTTTTCTTGAATTGAAATTATGATTTCTTACAATTATGTCAAATAAGATTTAGAGCTCTTTTTTACTACTCTCTGTAATTAAAAGTTGTTAATTGAACTTGAAATCAAATTTACTGTTATTAATGTTTATTGTTTTTGATTTATTCCTGTTATATATTTTGTCCTCGATATATTATTCTGTTAGATATTTATTCGAAAAGGTTGTAGTAGTAATTAAATTCAATTAAAAATTCTTTAGTGTAGGTAAAACTAGTCTTGATGAATCATTAGTTAAATCTATTAATATTCAGTTTTATTTTGTACTCTTTTTTATACAGCCTAGTCAGAGTTTATTTTTAGTTCACAAGTAGCTGTTTACTTTTGACAGGTAGATAAGATGACGCACAGTTCCACTTTAACGAGTACAAGGGTACTGGGCTTAGTGACTATTGCCTTGTCTGTGGTCGGTGACGACACTGAATTTTCCAAAGGGGTTAGCATGAACCACGCCTGTATTTCCCCTTATTTTTGTTCTAAAACAGACTTTAAATGATATTCCAACTCTCAGTACTAACGCGGTTTGATCAGGCTTTCGCGGTTTTGCCGTTACTTGTGTGGCACATAATGTTTTCCTGGTTTAAATTCACAACATGTAACAACAAATTTAGAAAAAAGATTTTATTTTCTATTTAATTTTATTTCTGCTTCTATTCGTTCACCTTGCCTTGTATGTACCTATTCCTCCCTGTGGAACATTAGTGCATTTTTTAATTTACATTTTATTATTTATTTTTCCATTACTAAATAAAAACAACTTACCTACACCTACCACTAACTTGCTTTACTTTATTATGTGAGACAGAGTTTGATATTCCTACTAATTTGTTAAATGTGTTTTTATTTGATACTAGAATGTTATCATTTCGCTCAAAATGACGAGCAAAGCATGCATTCATGACGTGATTGCCACTTATACAAAAGTAGGTGATATCACTAGCTTATCCAAACAGAGCAATACAAATTAGACTTTATCCATTAAGTTTCAAAGTTCAAAGTCGTATGTAATCGTAACACACTTTCCGCAAAAAAATTTCGCCGTTGTCGCGACGGCAACGGTTAAGTTGCCAAACTGGGTCCATCAATAATGATGAATCATTGCGTATGAAAATAATAATATATCTGTCTGTTGGTTTCTGTCATAATGAACGTTTCGTCAACGTTCAATGAGATAGAAAAAATGAAATTTCATAAACACTGTCTAGACATTTTTCCGAGAAAATGAAACTACAAAAATTGTCGGTAGAGTCTGGATACTATTTGCGCAAATGAAATATGAGATGAACAAAACGTTCACATGATGGTAAGCGTCTCTGTACAGAATAAAAGGTTTAGAGCTTGGACGCCAGAAATAAAATATTTAGTTAATCGGTTTAAAATATAAATCATTTATTGACCGATATTTGGTTGGATAGGTGCGAGCGCCGTCCAGCAAAGCTTTACGAGAACGGTGGTAAGGAATTCAAAAATAACCAGACCATGCAAAACTGTAAAACAAGCTGTAGAACAAAGGGGTATTTTACTTTAATGTAAATATCGTGTAGGAAAAAGAAACTGTCACAAACATTACATGTTAGAGTGAGATAGATTAGTTTTTGTATCACATTCCAGCGCAAATTAAGAGCTTTGGAGCTACTTACCTCCTGAAAGAGTTTTGACCTCTTACAGTTCAAAGACCTGTGAGCCAATGCATTGTCAGACGTGTCACCCTGTAGGTAATATTTATTAAACCTACTAATTTCTGGTACACCTAATTTACTTCTCCACTCTTCGCGGTTCGGAAACCGCGAAGTATTAGGTGGCTGGCTTACATAGCAGCAGTAGTAGTTCAAAATGATGAGTTATATGAATGAGACCTTTGAGCGTCCCCATACTTTGCAGAACAACACCCTTTAAGTGGTACTTCCCCCGACGTACCCAATATGCTCTACCATGAAAGTACTGACATTTTGACAGACTTTATTTGCTATTGTTATAAAACTTGTCTTATTTCTATGTTATATCTACATATACATACAAGTAAAATCGCGGTACCACCTCGTCTAGTACAAAAAACCGGCAACACGTATCGTGTACGCAATTCTAGGAAAATAGCCTTGAAATTTAAAAGTTGTCATTCAGTCTCAACTAATTCATTTTACGCAAACTGCGGCCAATATTTTTGTATTTTCAAAAAAAATCTTCAAACCACGTTGTGAAGTATGTAAGGTTCCCTGGAAGAAATCACTTTCAGTGATAAGGCCGCCGGTTGCTTCACATGTTTTAGGAGATATTTTTCTCTTTTTTTTTGTTATATGTGTGTATGAATGTGACCCAGTAAAGAACATATCTATCTCTGTCTATCTATCTACACAAACATTAATATTAAAATTAACTATGTGTTTAACTTTTTTAGAAGTTCGCGCCGTTAAGTGAAATCTAGTCTAAGATAGAGCTTGTTTCTCTACATTTACAAGGTTCTGTAGATTATAATTTCAAATTAAAAAATCTACCGACTACGATCCAGAAAAGATTCCCATTAGCTAAATTGTAAAAACAAAGTAATTCCCCTTGGCGTTTACAACAAAACACTTTGTACAATACCGCATGCAAATAGGGCACTGATACGAAATAGAATGGTTGTGGTCGTGTATATGTTACATTATTTATGAATACAAAAACAGCATTTTATAGTTTAATATACTTACGCTCCTACGAATAAAAACATTGATTAGGAATAAAAAACAGCTTACGATGATAATCCAGGGTACAAGCTACAGCATGAAATCTCTTAAATCTTTTGAGCTAAACGGTCACAGAAACCGTTCTTAGATCAAAGAGAACACAAAATATAATTCAGATACATTAATATTAGCATGATGTGTCAGTTAAAAACCATTCTACAGAATAATGTATAGTATAATGCCCACCAATGTGACGAAATATAGATTCGGAATTTAAATATCAATGGCAGAATATCTCGCATTAATTAACGTCGTCTATAATATGAGATTTGAATTGTCTGGAATATTTTAATGACATTCATGTTTATTATTAATGTTGACCTGGCGGATATCGTTGTAATTATTTTCAAAGTTAAATTTTGTTTTCTCGCATTAATTAACGTCGTCTATAATATGAGATTTGAATTGTCTGGAATATTTTAATGACATTCATGTTTATTATTAATGTTGACCTGGCGGATATCGTTGTAATTATATTCAAAGTTAAATTTTGTTATCAATTTCTCAAGTTATCTGAGCTTAGCTGCGGACGTTATAACTTTTTTTTAAAAGAAAGAACAAATATAGTACTTATTTATCACTACAGTTACGTTTAAAACTAAAGCAATAAGGTAAACCTCTCAAATCATACTCATAATGTGTTATACCGATCGCCAAGTTTAATATACCTACCTCCATTCCGTTTGAATTTTTCATCTATGTGAATATATACCAGCCTATTGTAATATTATGATGATTGATGACGAATACGGATAATAAAAAATATCGTATGTATTGTAAATATGGATCTGTATATTTTAGAGATATAAGTGGGGAATACTAGTGTGCTAAAATTTTATATGGAAATTTAATATGACTTATTTGTTTTCATATGCACATTCATAAACAATTTGTTATGGTTTATCCGCTTTAGATATGGCAATGATACCATTAAACGCTTCAATTTTAGCATTCGTCACGGGGACCGTTGCCAATTCAAATATAGTAAAACTGTCGCGCGTTACGCGAGTCGCAATATAAAAATAGGTAAGTCGAATTTCTATCTATTTTTCTGGTATGGCAATACTGGGCTGTATAGTGGAAACTCGATTCTTGCTATGGCAACCCTTATGTTTTTCACGGGCAGTCATAAGGCAGCAGTCTAGAAGCGAACGCTGCGCGGGAAGGTTGTGGACTTCACCCTTGGATGGGAGACAGGTAGAGGAACTTCACCCTTGGCTGGGAGACAGGTAGAGTGGCTGACTCCAACGCTGGCTCTGCGCCAGGATATCGCAGTGAGTAATTCAGTCCTGTACAATAATGTAAATGAAATAATAAGATAAATGTGGGTATTCCAATAGCAATGTGTCTAAGTAAATGAGCGTGGTATTGGCTCGTTAGAAACATAGCCGTTATCAACGGTTGGCTGGAGTGTGGCCTACGAGCACACTGGTCGATGTTGTTGGAGTATAAGGGCGGATCTAAAGGGGTGGCTGGAGGATCCCGTAGGGGCAAAGCCCCTATGTCCGGCTGGTGCCAAGGGGGCCTACTGACCTCGTCAGAATGGCCGGATAGCGTAACACCAGAGCACATAAATAATTGTGTACAGACTGGGCCTACTGACCTCGTCAGAATGGCCGGATAGCGTTACACCAGAGCACATAAATAATTGTGTTCAGACTGGGCCTACTGACCTCGTCAGAAAGGCTAGATAGCGTGGCACCAGGGCACATAAATAATTGTGTTCAGACCGGAGTCATCGACCAAGCCGGATAGCCAGGAGTGAACCCCATAAGGGTCACATAATCAAAACCCACGCAGGCAAAGCCGAAAGTAAATGCATATAAATATATTGGAATGCCCACATCGATCACACCACCTCCCTCATATTAACTAACATGCGAAGCTTTCTGAATAGATAATAATCTTTGTCCCCCTAACTCATATCCTAAGATTATTCTAATATAGCTATAAATAGATTGGTATGAAAGGGTGCGACAAAAAAATGGTGGAGATGCTGGGATCTGATTGAACGTATTAATCTCATTCCTAAGGCATCAGAAACATTTTACACATTCTTTGTAGATGAGGTCGTGATCCCAAATTATCATTGCAACAAAGCGGTAAAAAACGTCTTAGTACCGACTACCGACATTTTTCGAGTCGGAGAAAAAAATTATTTTTAATATTAAAGGATGGAACTAAAACTAACCACACTGAACCCTTTCGAACGTAATGATTGATTCCTCTATGCCTTTCGTTCGAAATTAGACAGTTTTGGAACATCAGGTACATAGACTACAAGATATGAGTTTTTATTTTTATTTTTTTTCATGTGCATGAAACATCCTTTAAAGTACGATAAGCTATTTTAAAAGTGAGGGACACGAATTCCGGACTTAAATGAAGTATCTACTAGATCGGTTACATGAACAGAGCTAACTAAATTCTAAACAAAATTTTCAATTCTTTGGTTCGAATTTTGTTGAATTTGCGATGAAGATTGCTACGCATTATAGTTAGTAGTTAGTCCTGTATACGGAGGGCGCTGGTAGCCAGTAGCACAGTTTAATTACTTGTACAGGCACCAGCCAGACCCATAAGCTATTTGTGTAATCTATGTTTGTTACTGGATACGAGGGTCAAACTGAAAGTTCTTAGAACTGGCCACTTATAAACAATATAATAAAAAAATAATTCTATAATTTGAAAATAGAACTCTTTTCCAATATTACTGAGTATATACTTCATTCATTTGTCATTTGTTTTACGATTTGGCGGCAAATTGAAAATTGTCTGTGTCACGTCAACATGAATTTAACACGAGAAAATTTTCGTGCAATGATTTTTTATGACTTTCGATGTCATTTAAGTCAACAAGAAAGTTATGATAGACTACGATTGGCCTTTCACGATGAAGCCCCATCTCGTGCGACTGTTTACAACTGGTTTAATGAGTTTAAACGTGGTCGCACTAATCTCACTGATGATTTACGTGAGGGACGGCCTTCTACGGCGACGACTGAAGATAACATCTGTGTTGTGCGGCGTATGATAGAGACTGACAAAAGAGTGACCTATCAGCAGATTCGGACAAGCTTAGGCATCGGTATGAGTCAAGTGCACAAAATCCTACACGAACATTTAGCGGTCAGGAAGCTTTGCGCCCGGTGGATACCTCATAATTTGACTGAGGCTCAAAAACTCCATCGTGTGGATTGGTGCCGTAAAATGATTGAAAGATTTAACGGAGGTGACTCAAATGCTGTGTTCGACATACTAACAGGTGACGAAAGCTGGATTTACTGTTATGATCCTGAAACCAAAAGACAATCTGCTCAGTGGGTGTTTCCTTTCGAGGAGTTGCCAACTAAAGTGAAGAGAGATCGAAGTGCGGGGAAAAAAATGGTGGCCTCGTTCTTTGGAAGGATAGGTCATTTCGCGACAATTGTGTTAGAGGATCAAAAAACAGTTTCTGCAGAATGGTACACTACCAATTGTTTGCCACTTGTCTTGGAAAAAGTTCGAGAGAAACGACCTCGCAGTAGGATCCTCCTTCACCACGACAACGCCTCATCGCACACCGCCAAGCGAACGATCGACTATTTGGCGACATCAAACGTTGAATTACTGGGTCACCCGCCGTATAGCCCCGACCTCGCGCCTTGTGATTTTTATTTATTTTCAAAAATTAAAGAAAAACTTAAAGGAAAGCGGTTTATGAATGCTGAAGAAGCGGTGGCTGCGTATCGCGATGCCATTGAAGAGACCCCTAAGGACGAGTGGGCAAAGTGCTTTTCCCAGTGGTTCCATCGCATGCAGCGGTGTATTGACGTGAATGGACAATATTTTGAAAAGATATAATAAAACTAATAACTGGCTAATGTAATCAGTTTTTGATTTTCTAAGAACTTTCAGTTTGACCCTCGTATTGTATAATTAAGACTAATATTTAGTAGATTTCAACATGAGTTATAATTAATAGTGAATTGTAATACTGGTGTCAATAAAATCATTTTATTTTTATAACTCGGTGGTTACATGCAAACACCAGTAAGGGAGCGGAACTCATATAACCCGCCCAAATCAAAAAACATCTGAAAAGTATAATAAAGTTATAGTTTGTGACTACTACTTATTTGGTCGGATAATACCGCGAATAAGAATTAACTGTTTAGTCATATTTTGAGTGCTATATAACGTAGTGAATATACCGTACGCCCTAGCTACGAATTTAAATACAATTCGAGGGAACTTTTAAGTAAAGAGAAATTCGTACATACAAAATATTAAAGGTTATGTTTTCAGAGTTTGGCTTAATACTTTCGCAGCCTAATTAATAATATAACACCATGTTTTATACGAGTATTTGCGTACAAAACTCAAATCGAACCGTTGTGATTAAATGAAAATCGTGCACTATTCACAAGAAATTAAATTTCTCGCAAATCACAACTCGCGTGTTAGTCACATACGAAATCATGCTTTGTTTAAGTCTGGACGCATTTCTGAAAGTGAGAGCGAAGACGACCAGAACGATGGTTAGTCTTTTTAAAGGGCTAAGAGCGTCGGTAGAAGCCAAAATTACGATGATCGCAGCATCGGATCGCGCGGCCTCCGGACCTGACATATAAACCGTCCCACAAACTAAAACGTGCGTAAACGCATGCGGCCCTGACTTAGAATTGAGATTTATCTATGGTCATCTAATTTCCGGTTACATGTCAATTTGACATATCAGATTAAAAGATCAATCACTCTTCCCGCAACTTAACATACACCAACAGTTTTTGGGTCATCGACCCCACTTTATAACTCCCCCGCCAGTGACTTAATTTAAATAAAAGGGAAAACGAGACGAAAAGGTGAGAACCGAAATTCGCGATAAATCATCGCGGATGGAACGAGTTTTTTTTTGTGATTGAAGTGCAAAGGACAAAACTAACCGGAGAAATTTTCAGATAAGAATAACGTATCGCAGTCCAAGCAGTGCGATAGCGATGCGGCATCGGGTTTTGGCGAAAAATACAATACCAGCACGTGGACGCGCCTCCACCCGGCAGCCGACACGTGGCAAAGGTGGTACCCCATACCAAATCCGGTGAGTTTTTGCACAAATTTCACTTAACGTAGTGATATTTAACGATGTAAAGGCGCTCATCTTGTCGTATTGCTTCTTCTAGTGCAAATTTTATCCGAAATCAAAAAGAATGGAAGAAATCCTTACGAATCGGCTCCGATTACGACAAGATAGGCTCTGTCAGTGTGTCGTTCTTATTAACGGGGAGATAGACGAAAATGGGTTATCTATCGAGCGAGCTACATCAGCTATGACCACTTTAAGGCAACTACTGCCTAAATTAGAGGAAGAAATCAAGTATTATACGGAAAAATCTTCGAACCCACTGCCGGCCGTCGTCAGCGAGGCTATGGAAGTTCAGCTTAAGGCGGAAGATTTACTAACGAGCTTGACCGAGGTCACGTCGGGAGCGACCCGAGTAGGAAATAGCGCGTACAATCCGGGCGCAGCAAAGCTCCCATAGTTAGAATTACCCAAGTATTCTGGCGACAGTCTGCGATGGAGTGAGTTCTGGGACCGATTTAGCACCAATATCCATGAGATGAACATGGCAGATGCTGATAAATTGGCCTACCTTGTAAGCTGCCTAGAAGCAGTAGCTTTAGAAACGGTAGCCGGCCTAACCATAACTCACCACAACTACGGAATAGCGTTGGATACCTTGATGAAACGTTTTCGGTTAATTAGAGCATTAGTACTATCTAAATTCCCTGAAAAGGTAGTACACGAATATCACCTGACACGCCTCGACTCTGAGAAAAATATACCAACGATCAGAAGATCTCTACAGAGGATCGTCTCTGCTATAGAAATCTCTCAGGACTTCATAACTGTCCCACAGGCAGAGGCTATCGGCTAATAGCGGCCTCCTCTTTCCTAATTTTTACAATATTGTGTGTGGCCGACTGCGTAACTTTGCAATGTCAATTTATTATTTGTAAAACTAATTTTGTTATAACAATTTAACTTTGTGATGATAATTTGCTTTTGATTTTAGTGATGACAATTTAATTTCAGTTTAGTAATGAGCCATTTTGAATGTATAATTTAGCATACCCTTAAAGGGTCAAATGTATTTGACATTAATATAACATGTTATCTAAGAACCGCATGTAAAAGAATTACATACTCGTATGTTGCAATAAATAAATGAAAACAAATGAAAGTTCTACGGCAGAGACACTACATAGTGGGACGGAAGAGAGGCGAGGTCCACAACAGGGACAGCCAGATGGGAAGGAATTTTTTTTTAACCGAAAGAGGAAGTCTACGGATCATTCTGATGCTCCAACGACAAAGACTTTGTAAATTCTGCCCCACCAGAGTATAGGGGAAAGAAAATGGAGAAAGCCAAAAGTCTTGGACTATCTTGGGACATATGCAAGGATACTTTGGAGCTGAAGGTAGACGAGACCCACTTCACACCGAACCCTCCTATAGAAACAAAAGGAGATGTACTACGGGCACTAGCACGATTCTACGATCCATGTGGATTCTTTTGTGGATTGGTTCTGCCGATTAAATTGCTTTCCCAGCAGGTCTGTGAAGAAAAATACAAATGGGATGATAAATTACCTACAGAAATTCTGCAGTCACTGAAAGAAAACCTAGAGGATCGGAGGGCACTAACAGAAGTTCAAATTCCAAGGCGCCTTGCAGGCGTAATAGACCCAGATGTGCAGTACGAGCTGCATAGCTCTTCCGACGCTTCAGATAAATAAGCCCACGCTGCTGTTGTATACTTAAGGACAACAAGACAACAAAGATTATGTCGTACCTATAATGATTTTAATGCTACGTTGGATTACCTTGATATCTTTAATGATTCTCTCACCGCTATCAAAAATAAGATACTGAAGTCTCTACCTGAGACGTTTAATGTTTGATTTTCAATAACTTAACCTTTATTTTTTTTATATTTTGTGTTTCTAAATTGTGATAATGGTTTGCAATAACTAAATATGCCTAACCACTAAGTAGTTTTTTAAAAAATGGTGATATACAACTATTAAAGGTGATCATATCAGATCTTTGTATACCTACCAATATAATAGCTTATAGTTTCAATATGTTTACTGTTGGCGTATCTATTTAAATAAAAATAAAAAGCCTTATCAGAACAAATGCCTCCTTTGTAAATGGCCAAGTCACGTTCAGCTCAAAACAAAGATAAAAACGATCTAAAATTACCACGGTTGGAACTATTGGGATTTCTAATAGCTAGTCACCTGCTAACATATGTAAAAATCAAACATAGATCTTCCAATCAAGAAGGAATCATTCGGGGTAGTCCTGGGGTGAATGAACTCTGATAAGCTCCTACCACCGTTCGTAGCAAATAGAGTGGAAGAAATTAAAAGAAACCACAGGCAGATGCAAATGCACTACATAAACACAAAAAATAATCCGGCTGAGTTCGCGACAAAACCCGGTCTATGGAAACAAAATCAAGAACTCTGGTTTGATGGGCCAGAATTTCTCAAACAAGCTGAAGCTAGTTTCCAGACGATAGGTATTACGATTCTCTTAGAACTCTTTTTTTTTCTTTTTTTTCTTTCTGGTAGGAGGCTCTGGATCAGAATCCAGAGAATGACAACAATGACAACATCATTTTCCGGATGAACTGAATGGGAAAAATACTCATTTGTCAAGGAACCTAGATCTACTCGTATTCTTAGATGTGGATGGATTATTAAGATGCAGAGGACGTATGGCTAACGCCAAATGGAATTACGACAGAAGATATTCCATACTATTACCTAAAGATAGCGAACTGACACACAGCATCATAAAGATAACGCATGAGCAGAACTATCGCGTCAGTGCTACGCATGCACTAAATATAGGCAGAAAAAACATTCTGGATACCTCAAGGCAAAGGGCAGGCACAGAGTGATCTGGTTCAAATTGACATCCGATAATCGGAATAGGAGCAATTGGAAAGTAGTAACATAGTAGAGCCGGTCAACAGACCGGACAACCAATGAAGAGTCGTTAAGGTCAGGACAGGAGACTGTCATTACATGGTCTATAAGATACTTGTATCCGCTAGAAAATGGACGCGGTATACAATCTTCAAGTTAATGAAACTAACCCCATAGAACATACTACACATGACAGAGCCTGCGCTATCACCTATTAGGACAGTCTCGGATAAACGGAAAGTATTGATTTCGCTCGGCGGGGGAGAGAAAGAGGGGGGGGGGCCGGCAACAGGGGAGAGTTAGGGAAAAGGCAGGCGAAACCGACAGCCGCAGGCGCGCCAGATGAGTACGGCGCAGAGGGGGTGGTCACCCACGAACAGCTAGAGGCGACGGCAGTGTAGCGTAACGCGAATCGCCATGTAAAATCGGAGCTGGTCGATCGCAAGCCGCGGTGTAAACCGTTGAGGACTACACCCAAGGAATGTATTTGGCAAAGCCATAGTTATGCGGGATCATTACTGCATCCCGCCGACTTACGATAAGCGAAGCAGAATATTAAATAAATGAATAAAATAAAATAAAAATAGCCTTTATTCACTAATATATACCTTACAAAACATGACTCTTAGTTCTATTTCTTAAATACTAGGTTGTCCAGCAAAATATTACTCAAAGGAATCTATTACCTTTTGTCACCCTAATTCAGTACATTATATCTAAGCGTGTATTACACGGGTACGGAAGGGACGACAGGCAGAGTCACCAGACGATTCGGTCTTAGAGGAGCAAGTTAGCCCGAGCTCCAGCGGGCAACCGTAAGAGAGTACGAGACACGACTCTCGCTGGACAGACCAGAGATGCTGCCTGTAATAGACGAAACCAGCCAAGGGAGGAGAAAACACACGCGAGATATCTCTTTACAATACTCGAATAATGCAATCCCTTTCTGTGGGGAATGTCGCGCGTTACGCGAGTCGCAATATAAAAATAGGTAAGTCGAATTTCTATCTATTTTTCTGGTATGGCAATACTGGGCTGTATAGTGGAAACTCGATTCTTGCTATGGCAACCCTTATGTTTTTCACGGGCAGTCATAAGGCAGCAGTCTAGAAGCGAACGCTGCGCGGGAAGGTTGTGGACTTCACCCTTGGATGGGAGACAGGTAGAGGAACTTCACCCTTGGCTGGGAGACAGGTAGAGTGGCTGACTCCAACGCTGGCTCTGCGCCAGGATATCGCAGTGAGTAATTCAGTCCTGTACAATAATGTAAATGAAATAATAAGATAAATGTGGGTATTCCAATAGCAATGTGTCTAAGTAAATGAGCGTGGTATTGGCTCGTTAGAAACATAGCCGTTATCAACGGTTGGCTGGAGTGTGGCCTACGAGCACACTGGTCGATGTTGTTGGAGTATAAGGGCGGATCTAAAGGGGTGGCTGGAGGATCCCGTAGGGGCAAAGCCCCTATGTCCGGCTGGTGCCAAGGGGGCCTACTGACCTCGTCAGAATGGCCGGATAGCGTAACACCAGAGCACATAAATAATTGTGTACAGACTGGGCCTACTGACCTCGTCAGAATGGCCGGATAGCGTTACACCAGAGCACATAAATAATTGTGTTCAGACTGGGCCTACTGACCTCGTCAGAAAGGCTAGATAGCGTGGCACCAGGGCACATAAATAATTGTGTTCAGACCGGAGTCATCGACCAAGCCGGATAGCCAGGAGTGAACCCCATAAGGGTCACATAATCAAAACCCACGCAGGCAAAGCCGAAAGTAAATGCATATAAATATATTGGAATGCCCACATCGATCACACCACCTCCCTCATATTAACTAACATGCGAAGCTTTCTGAATAGATAATAATCTTTGTCCCCCTAACTCATATCCTAAGATTATTCTAATATAGCTATAAATAGATTGGTATGAAAGGGTGCGACAAAAACAGTAGGAAAGTACGTTTTACAAAATAACCAGGCAAAATTCACGTAGGCACTTCGTGTATATTAGTTTAGTCCATCCATCAGCCATATGATGCCCACAGTAGTAATACTTTACAATGACAGTGGGTAAGTAGAGCACACGATGAACTGGTCACCAACTGGTATAGAGGGGTGTTGCTTAGTTTTTCAAGAAAGTTTAGATTACTACTCCACCAACTTAGTAAATACAAAATGGTCGTCTTTATCATGTTTGAGTTAATCGATATAAAAATCATATCTAAGTATATAGGTATTAAACAATTTGAACGTGCAACTATGGTCATAATCAAGTTGTAGGTATGTAGAAAAAGTATGTAATGTTATCTCAAAGAAACAATTACTTATTGTGTATCTACATTTGCAATCAAATAATATTTTTTCCTTCTGTTATCATTGATATTGAACGTGCTATACTGTGAACTAAGTAGGTATATATCTAAATGTGAGTGTGTGTTGTATTTCAATGATATTTATTTGTACTATAATTGAATGATTTCACTCATACAATTATTCATGGTTAGGTAGACTACAAACAGGTTTTGTTTTTAAATAACAAATGAGTTTCAGTGGCCTCTTTCAGCATTTTCATTTGCTTCGTGACCACCTTGAGCGGCAGACTGTCTAACCATGAACGATTCATAAATGCCGCTATTGAATGAAAATAACAAACAGTTTCTAACCCAAATACGGCAGCATAAACTTAGACAACAACCTCTAAACGTACTGAAACTGATTATGTTATCACTGACGTCACAATACAAAAACAACTCACCTTCATATATGGACCTATCATAAAGAATTGTTATTTAACCGTTTCGCGAAATCGAATTTCACGAAACCGATGCACTCGAACGAATTAAATATAAACTATAGTTTGAAAAGTTTCACAGCAAAATATCACAGGTTTTTCCTTCGGTGGCACTGAAACATGCGGGTCACAATGTCATCCACATAAGCACAAACTGAGCGAAATTATAAAAGGAACCGACTGTTTATTTCTTTTTAGGCATTATTTTTAATTTTTAAACGGAGAACGACTGGAAATTGGAACGTGTTTGAAAATTCGCGGCGAGAAGAGGCGAGAGCGCGCGCGAAATGTGCTCTGTGCGTTGTGCGAACGGTGACTGGCGGCCGGTCGGATTCTACACTAGTATATCTTGTTTCGCGGACGTTAAAAAATAATACAATACATGTAGAAGCGATGATGGAAGGCCCACGGAACGCAAAACTGTTATTTAACTCTGTGTTGCCAGCGTGATAGTACAAGCGGGGGGTAGATAAGACAGGTTATTTCAGCGTCGTTGATTTTGTGGGATACGTTGTCTCTGATTTCTTTACGTGAGTTTAGAAGCGTAGGATTAATGAAGGTATTGGAACCGGTGAGATTTTTAAGACTCTAGTTATTTAGATAGTCATGTTATAACTTCATTTTTAATATTTCTTGTTTATATAGCATAAAGGCAAAACGGACGCAGGTAAAACGGACCGGAAGGAACTGAAGGAAAAGCAGACTAAAATTAAAAATAGGAAAAATTATAGTTCTTCTTATAAAAATGTTGTACCTACTGTTCTCATTTGGTCCACATCAAGCGCAGGTTAGATATTGTCCAAAATATCATTTATGGGCACACTGCTCTTTCCCGGGAGCACATAATGAGCATATTGCATAATGATACAGTATTTTTATGTGAAAGTGTCAAATTCCAGTTTGCCTTTATGGGTGATCCGTATTACCTTCACTATGAAGGCAAAACGGACTTATGGAAGGTATTAGAAATCATTTAATATCATAATTATCTATAACTTTATTAAAATGTGATTTGTAGGTACGTTAAATACAAAAAACAATGCTGATTATTATTTTCAAAAAGTTTAATAACATTAATAGTTTCCTTTCTGTACCTGTTTATAATCAAGTGATCCGTTTTGCCTTTTGATCCCCTACATTAGCGGTCAAGAGTCAACCACTCGATCAAAGTAGTTCGTCGCACCCACGGAGCTATGATCTTTTGATCTGCCAGATTAAATAATTATAAAGGTATCTTACTTCATTATTGGACGGAACCATCCAACCAGTCTTATTGGATTTTCAAAGGAGGTCTATGTTCAGCCATGGAATTCCTATATGATATGATGATAATATAATATATAATAGATGATGATTCCATTGAGTTCTACTAAACGCCTTATAAATTAAAACCATATCATAACTTTCAATCACTAAATAATTATGCAATAGGCCCAATTATGAAGGCGGCATCGTAAATTTTATAGCAGCGTAAAAAGTGTTCTCTGTATCGAACTCTGTATCGAATGCTAAAGGTTGAAAAGAAACAGAAATAGTCTAAATATATAGCTATTATAATTACGATGGCGCCTTCATAATTGGGCCTAATGTTAAGTTGGTCATCCCTAATTCTGTAAGTAATTTATTTGTCTTGTATTTGTGTCGAAATTTTAGGTATTATTTTTCCATAGAGTGGAAACACAATAGACAAGCTGGATTTGGGCGATTTTGTAGAGCAGAAATACTCAAGTTGCATCGCCTTACGTCTAAGTTGTCAATTTGGTTTATTGTTAGTTCAGAAGAATTCGCAAAACAAAAATATCCTCATATCAGTCGTAGGACGTCAACTGCTTGTCTTTGGGCTTCCTAAGAAATTTAGGGCTTAGAATTTCCTATAAAACCGGTTAAACGCGGTTTGATATAAGAACGTATTCCAGCAGTCTTAATCAAACCGTCAAACCACTTTGTCGATGGATGTCTTACGCTGCGCACTTGCCGGTATGTGATTTCCGCTCGAAAACACACGGCCCTTTGGTCATCCATTCCGCGGACTACATCTTGTCTACTGCCAATTCGACTTGCTAATCCCTTAGCGCGTTAGCTTATGTCAGTAATTTTAGTTCGTCACCGTCATCCACGTTGATGATGCCATCTCGCAGCTAGCATCATAGCTAACATTGGGCTACTTTAAGTTTAGTTATAATGAAGCTCACATTATAAAACACCATCCAATAAAGCACCTAGGTACTAGGCCTATTACAATTAAGCTAGACTGAGTGTAGCCCTCTAGCCCTCTCTCTGTTACACGTTGGGCTACTTTCAGTTTACTTGTAAAAGCCCACATTAAAAGGCCATACAATGAAATAGTAGAATAGGTACATTCTATACATAGGTAACAACATTGGCTACCTACTCGCTGATGGAAAGCGATGTTACAGCCGAGACAATTGCCGATACCCCATAAAGTATACCCACCTAAAGACTCAGAGACAGTTATTTAGTTGTCGATACTAACTCTTATTTCTTTTGAACCTTTACTTGCAAAACGCTGCGTTATCAAGCACGTACAGATCGATTTATTGCCGATTTGTAATTTAGATCGGTGGTAAAAAGCAGCGCTCTTATTTAGAGAGATAATGACCTCACGTGGTGGGAGGAATGACTCGGTGAAGTCAGCGAATTGAACAGTATCAGTAAGTGTGTGTAGGGTACTTATGTAACTAGCTAAATAGGAAAAAAAAAACATGATCAAGAATTGAATTAGAATGGCTCTAAGTCGTGTAACAAAAAATATATATAAATATAAGAAGAAAGAAGAAGAAAGATCTCATAAAAAGTGATATACCACATACCGATACAAAACATACTAAAAACAGAATAAAAAAATATGTAAGGGAGGCTCCAAAGCAACAAACCTGAATTTTTCGCTCGATTTTAAAAATGGTAACAGAATCAGAATCAGAAAATTTTATTTGCACCAACAAGTAACAAGTAGACGCTTGAAGTATTCACAGAATATTTATTTGTAAATTCACTTCAATAATACGTGATAATAATGAATCAAAATAAAATAAATATTTAAGGGGGGCGAACTTAGAAAGAACACCAAGTTTTTTGGAGGCTAATTGAGCTTATGACTCTATGTAAGAGCCAAAGTTAAGAGTCGATGAGAATGAAACACCTAATAGTTCCAAGCTGTCATACTTAAATCTCATTCAATTCTTGCACTTTCCCAAGCAACAGCAAATCAAAAACAAAGTCCCTTCAAAATGTGGATACTGCCTACAAAAAATCTGCAGCTGAGAAGCATACTTTGCCTAGAGTAAATATTTATCGGCGATTTCAAACACTATGTGATTTAATGGCACCGTATTGCTTCGATAAAGGAAGTTTGCGTTATGATTCAAACAAAGGATTGGGTCACTGTCTGGGAAAGTAGCTGATAGCTATCTAGCTACCGCTGTATCTGTCGTGTCAATGATTTCGAGCCCCTGGAATATAGTGCCTCGTTCGGGGCCCCTGTTTGTCTGCCTGTACCTATGTCCTGTATAGGCCGTATCCCAGGGCCCTTGTAACCATTAATTTTAATAAGAACAGTTGGAAGCGGCTTTGTACCCGGCGTGATCTGAGTTCGGATCATAGGCAAATAATATATAATAATTCACCTCATGAGTAGCCTTCGTGCTATTTAACTACATGATTAATTTTATAAAACTAATTTAACTCTGAAAAATGTTCTTATATGCCTATGTATATAAGAACTTCATATATTTATTTGATTATAGGCGAGCAGTATAAACTGATGTGCCTATATCAAGCAGAGTCGAATATAATTAGTATTTATCTATCAAGGGTTTTTTTCCTTCTTTATCCAAAGATACAGTCTTCCTTTACAATGCCATCTATCTCACCTCGGCCAGAAGTATCTAAGTTCAACCCATAATTTTGACAATATCTCCACTCTTTTGTTACCCCCACACCTCTAAATCCGGCCCTGCCCAAACTATACCTAATCCTTCGAGCAAATATAAGAGTCAAAAAACCCTGCCCAAGCTACAAAGTGGACACGGACAGGCTTTTTAGTTAGTCGTAAGGCGATTGCAAGCCAACAACAACGCCGCTAGATGCCAAAGTGCTCGGTTACAAGCACTAATTAGGTAACATAATGTTGAGATTGGAGAAAACGGGTCATTGTAAATTATGTATGATAGTCGGTATGTATGAGTCTAAGGCTAAGTCGGTATGTATGACGGCGCTCGGATTTTTTTTTTACTACTTTCACTTAGGGACTATGGCTCTGTAGATATTTGCTCGAAGACCTAACCTAAATTTTATCCACTTCATACGCCAAGAAGATTGATTCCGCCGGTGCACTTTGTCAGTAAACGTCCAACTTTGCGTTTACTGATGTCTTCTTCTTCCAGGACTTCGCAATTTTACTGCTTAGAAGTCCCTCTTTTGCAATACTATATTCTGCCTGAGTCTTCTTCTAGTTCAAGTTCAACTGGCAGTTTTGGCAACATCGTCGACCCACCTGGCAGCAGAACGAGTCACTCTGCCTAGGTCATCACTCTATCAGCCTAAAATTATCAAAGGAAACCAATAAGTAGGTACAAAAATTATAGCAATTATTTTCTGTTAGCATTAATGTGTCTACGATAATAATTATGTTTCTAAAAAAATTACTAAAAGCCGATTCACACAGAGGCTGGAAGTGCGGGAAAGCGATCGCATCCAGGACGGGATTTTTTTGTAATATTCGAATTTGTAAGCAACCTGACACATAACAAGCGGGCGCGATCCGGCGCTATTGCTTTGCACTGGACCGCTATCGGATCGCTTTCTCGCGGCTCCCGCCTCTGTGTGATATACCTACCTACCTTGCAAAAGAAGGGCCTAATAAGTAAGTTCGTAAGTTCGAACTTACTTACTTACTTAGTAAGTTCGTATAGGCCGGGTGGCTAGTCCTGGTGTCAAAGTTTTTTAGGCAGACTGAAGGCCTCTGACATGGCTAAACAGTTAAAACAACCGGGACCTATTATTTAACGTGTCATCCGAGCCACGGTAGCGCTCAGTTGGAAGATGTCACCCACGGTCACCCATCCAAATACTGACCGTGCGGAACGTTGCTATGTGAACTATGGGCTTAATGAACCAACGAGACTATAATACCAGTAGATAATGTGATTCGTGTCTAAAATTACTCAGTTAACGTTGATGACTCACTATCAATAGGTATGTGACCACGAAGAATAAAATTATTTGATTTCTTCCTGTCATTAGTATCATTCGGGCTCTCGGACTCACAGTCTGCAGTTTTAGTAGGTAAGTTCAGCTAGGTGGCTAGCCCTGGTGTCAAAATTTTTCAGCCACCTACAGACCTAGGCTCTGACATGACTAAACGGTTAAAACAACCGGGACCTACAATATAAGAAACATGTCATCCGAGCCGGTAGCGCTCAATAGAAAATGCCATTTGCGGTCACCCATCTATGCCGCACGTTGGATACCGATCACCGAGATCGCTAAGATCAAACTAATGCCTAATCAAACGACGCTTGGTGACAATAATGAACTTTGGCTGTTCAACATCATTCTCGATTCAGAAGTTACGAGCACGTAGATAGAATGAATTTGGAGTCCGGTGTATAAAGCATTTATTACGCGTGTTTTTATTTCAAATGGCAAGAGTTGATAAAAGTAGTTTCAACAAAAAGAGTTTCCCGTACCGGGAATCGAACCCGAGCCTCCTGGGTGAAAGCCAGGTATCCTAGCCACTAGACCATACGGGATGTGATGAGATGGTTGAAATTATATTTTATAAAATTATTGTTTTTATTTTAATAATTAAAAGTTAAAATACAATGTGGTTAATGCGAACTAGAGGAAATGATTACGTGGCTATTTTATCCATATCTCCGACCTATTTTGTATTCCACCAATTAAACATGCCATACTGTTACTGACATCTAGCGGGGAGTTGATGTACTACGTCAAGTAAAACTCGTCATTTCCTGTATTTTTCTCAACGAAGTTCTCAATGTGTTTGTTACTTTAGCTACTTGTCACTAGATGGCACTGTGTAGTTAGTTTAATACAATTGCGATAGATGGCGCTCAGGGTGCTAAAGTCAACTCGCTCATTAGACTACGCGCCACTAGTTTTAAGGCCGAATCGTAGCCAAATCATTCAAGTCGGCGGATGTGTAGTTACCTAGAGTATGTGCAAAAAGAGAACCGTCATAACGTTATAGTAAACTAATAAGAAGATTTTAATCAGCAGCCAAGCTACCGACTACTTGGTAGACGCGAGTCTGCTGACGAAAACCGAATTGGTGTCTACCAAGACAGTATCAAACACTTTTAATTGTACTAGCAATGACAGAGCATTGTTGTCAACGTAACAAAATTAGTAAAATGGCACACAAGTGACCTGACTGATCTACGACGGCTACGATGCTTCTCTTTTTGCAAAAACTTTACAAGCTGCGCAATAATCCAACCCTGACTAAAGCTGCGCGTTGGTTATATTGCGCAGCTTGTATGTAGCTAAGACATGACTTGTAGGTATGATCCGGCCTAGAATAAAGTCTGTTAGACGAGGCGCTTCAATCGCAATTTCCATGGTACCTCTATATGGCCTACCATGGACGTATAGACTGTAGTTTGGGTACTAGATCTATGGTTTATTGGTTTAAATACTTACTTATAGCTTTTTTGTGAATATTATGGAAAATTGTATTGTATCGTCAAATAAATCAAACAATAATAAACCTGAAAAGTTAGTTCCTTGCCAACAGCTAGACCTACCTATTATTGTTTTCCTGTCGGTTTATACTTTTCTTGGTTATTCCACGTTTCCGCCAGGGGCGCTGTACAAAAATGTACGCAGCCACACGGAAATTAGTACCTAGATAGTCTCCGTTTACATGTAATCTCATTCTCATGCTACCCATCCATCCACTCAGTCAGTACCGGATTAACCATAAAGCAAGAGTAGCAATTGCTACGGGCCCCACGCATAAAGGGGGTTTCCGCGTTTCCTGAACCGTCTCTGCAGGGCTAGCACGGCAGGTGGAACACATTTCCCGGGGAGTGGAATAATAGTCTTTCCGGTTCACATTTCTATCCACCTCTAGAGCATGGCTACCTAGGTGGAGTAGTTTTTTCCTCGGGAAAGACGGTGGAATACCTTTCCCCGCCTCATTATTGCCATATAAAACGAATTAAAGAAAAGTTGCCTTACAACCATCAAACTTCACATCAAACCATCAAACTTTTTGAAAAAAGTTCATTCAATCAATCTTTTTGTTGTCTGTGATTGATAGTTTTTAGTTCCAGTGTGGCCATTCGTGTTAAAATCCTGGCAGATTTGACTAGTATTTTTTTTGTTGGTCACATTATAATGCAAATTATAAAAGTGATAAAATTAGGAATTTGCTTTGCTAGATTGAATCGTAAAATACATCTCGCCAAATAATAATAAAATTGTGCAACATTAGGTGCCAAGATTTATTACGTTAATTAATGTAATTTTTTTATATTGCTTCTTTTCATACATATCCAAAAGTAATTTGAAGGCTCTTATTGAATGAACTATTGTAGGAATTCAAACTTTAGGTCAGTTTAGGTTATTGATTAGCATTTCGATTTTTTTTAATTATGAGTAGCTTACGAGCTCACAGTTTACTAATATACAAGTGATTATTATCATAATCACTTATTTTCTATAAAATTTATCGGTAACCCATCCCACGGATAATGAGACTCAAAGCTTAGACTTCCTTGAACTCATTGCACAAATAGGTACATTGCCGTCTTTATCCATCCTAATTAAATGATGACATTCGTTGATAGGCAGCTTAAATGGATTCCTAGCATCGTGTATAATCTTCATGTACAGCTTCCGCACATTGTTTTTACGTATTTTTGGTCAAAACATGTAAAAGATATGCACTAAACATTTTCGATTTTTACGGGGATAACTTAAACCCGCATCTAGTACAGTGGGATAACATTTCCCCAGGCTTATTCAATTCAATTCAATTCAATTCGTTTATTTACAAAAAATGTAACTTACAGCACTTAATACTAGGCGTTACATTTTTATGCTTAAAGACTAGGTACGAATAAAAATATTACATAAAAATAGAATAGAATATACAAACATGAAATAAAATTAATAGGAATAACAACGTATTATTATAATTTATTTAAACCTACCTACCGTTAAATGTTAGGAATAAAATTTGAGGTCATAATTTGACTTCTTCGCAATATGAAAGAATATTTTTAGCAATGGTTGTCCATTCGTCGGCAAAGATGTCTACTAGCGGGTGGGAGGCGCTGAGGGCGTTAAGGTGGTGGTGTGCACGACAGATAGGGGACTGCTGGCGCGCGACAGTGCGCGCGGGTGCCGGTGAGAATAGAGGAAGACGCGCACCGAGCACTGCATGAGTTCCGAAATTTGGCTCGCTGTTCGGGCACATTTAGGCGAGTGACTTCGCAGAGTAAGTCAGGGCAGTCTAGTTTTGCATGAAATATTCTGTGGACCGTTTGTAGGTTGTCGTATAGTCTTCTTGTTTCTAGTGAATTGAAACCTAATGTCCCCTGTAGGTAGCTAGTTGGATACATGTACGGGTAATAAACGTATTTTTTCTTAAATAAGAAACGGAGGAAGCGTTTTTGAACTTTTTCTAACATGTGTGCGTATGTCTTTTCATAAGGGCTCCAAACAATAGAACTAGCTTCCAGTTTGGATCTAATGAGAGCGTTGTACAGGAGAACGACGGCTTTATCATTTTTAAACTCCTTACAATTTCTTGTAACAAAGCCCAGTCGTTTGAAGCAGTCTATGGTGAGATTGTAAATATGATCGTGGAAGGTAAGTTTCGAGTCAAATATAACGCCGAGGTCTTTTACGGATTGGGTTCTAGTCAAATGTTTTTTGTTAATACTATATTGTAGTCCGATGGTGTGCGCAGATCTAGTAAAGCTCATAAACTGGCATTTGTCTATATTTAGGTACAGTTTGTTTTTTTCACACCACTGCTCTATTGCATCTAGGTCTTTTTGCACTGCACTGATATCGTTAAGAGATTTAATAACAGCCACTAATTTAACATCATCTGCATAAATGAGACATTTACAGTATTGAAGGCATTTCTCTAAATCATTAATAATTGCTGAAAATAGCATCGGACTCCAGGATGACCCTTGACTGACCCCTGACGTCGTTGGATAGGAGAAAGAATCGTAACACCCAAGTCGAACGAATTGACTACGACCAGATATGCTGTCTGAGATGAAGTCTGTAAGTTTGGGTGCGAAACCTATTTCTTCTAGCTTCTCCACAAGAACATTATGATCTACAGTATCGAATGCCTTCTTGAAATCGAGGTAAATTACGTCCACTTGAATGCCTTGGTCCATATGCTTCGAGACGTAATCGACTAACGTCAGTAGATTTGTGTTCACGGAGCGTTTTTTCCTAAACGCATGTTGCGAGTCGCTTAAGAATGGTTCCAGTTGTTTGTATATTTGTGTGTGAAGAATACTTTCAAAAAGCTTTGCAAAGCTGCATAAAATTGCTATAGGTCTATAGTTGTTAGCTTGGCATTTGTCTCCGGATTTAAATATGGGCACGACTCTGGATTGCTTCCACCTTGTGGGGTATGTTCCTTTGTTTAGAGCTAAATTGAAGATGTATGTTAAAGGTTCTGCTAACTCGGCTTTAAAAGCTTTAAGGATGTATGGTGGGACATTATCTGGACCTAGGGAGTTTTTCGGCTTCATCTTGCTGATATGAGATTCGACTTCAGCGCAAGTTAGTTTATGGATATTTATTAAATTACTATTGCAACTAGGATCGATGCAATTCGGTTGTGGAATTTGAATTTTATCTATGAATACACTACTAAAATGACTGGCATAGGCATTAGCTGCGGCCTTGCCGGCGTATGTGTGGCCTTCGTGGTTAATAGAAGGGTTGAAGCCATGTCAAACAGAGAAAAATTATGTCAAACTTATGTCAAACAGAGAAAAATTATCCCCTATTTCTCGAGGCTATGCTCAGAATAAGGAAAAACAGTAGAAGTGACATAAAGTAAAAAAGTTGTGATGCATGATTCCACAAACATGGCGTCGAAAATCCATAGAAACTGCTATGTAATCTAGACACAAATGACACTTGAACTGCTGATCAAAATGTCAAATTTGATTTCACAAAGATGGTGGACAAACTTCAAACATCTCCTAGGCAGGGCTTTTATTTTAAACTTTATTATCATAGCAATAATGCCATGTCATTTCAAACACCGCCCCTAGGCTATGCTTTAGAGGTGGAGTAGCGAGACTAGTTTTCCCTGACAAATGTCAATTTTATCCATTTCCCCCTTTCTCTCCTTTAGCCGTACCTACTCTGAGAGGTGGAGAAGGAGAGTATTTCCACCGATTAGGGAAATAAACGGGGGAAAGAGCAATTTCTCCACTCGCCGTGCTTGCCCTGCTGCCCTAGCATAATTTCTTCGTTAAACGTACGAAGAAAGAACTTTGGCACTTGCTACCACTTTATAGATCAAGGGCCCTTCTATAGAATGCTACGGGCCCCGCGTTTGTTTAATCCGGCACTGCCCTCAGTCCTTGTTAAATTGTGTATTTGTTGCAAACCTCAAGCTCACAGCGGCCTTACATGTAGTTATTCGTACCGTGCATATGTACATTGCGTTATTATCGCATGTGCATATGCACAACGATGCATAAAAACAAGACACGGTCTTCACATGACTGTGTTTATTAATAAACACAGTCATGTAAAGACCGAGTGCACTCGTGATTTGTAACAATTATTTAAAGCCCCTGGCTGATCGACGTACAAAATAAAACCACGTTTTAACCCTTTCAAACCTGAATTATTATTTTTAATAATATTAATGTGGTAATTTTTTTTATGGTAAAATAGCACTTGCTGTACGTAAAAAAAAATTATATAAAAAATCCTTGATGCTTAATTAGCGAGAAAATATTGTTTTTCTTTATGTGCACAAATGAGGACATCCGGGCAATATTATACGTAAATGAAAGATTATATAAGATGTTCAAGAAAAAGGCTGAAATATAGGCAATATCTTTATTATTTTGGTATGGAAGGACAGGAAACAATTTTTGTCTTTAGTAAGACATAAATAAACTTTGCACTTGATGCATTTTATACACGATTTTCCCTTGCAACCTACAAACTTGCAGCGTGTTCCAAGTCCATCGTCATGTGCAGGAAAATGGACAACACCATCCCGAGCTATTTCTATTCCAGGTCGGACTTCTCCAGGTCTTCTTGGAATTATTTCCGGCATAGGACTGCTGATAGACGGACGACCCCTTTTAACTGGTATTATTTTGCTACCAAGCTCTAAGTTCATTCCAACTCTTCGGCGAAAATGAAGCAGTGTTAGTCGTTTGGGTTTTGACACTTGAAGAAGATTACCCTCGTATTGGTATTCCTAGATCTGATGAATGAAATATCATTTGATAAGGTCATTTCTTTAATTTTATGAATGTTCTGAAGCACCCCACCAGTTGGTCAAGTAAATTTGCTCCCCCCATAGCTACTGCTTCACTATTTGAGGTCTTTCAACATCTACAAACAGTTTGGCCTTTTTAGACCACCTCTTGATCATATCCTTATGGTCTACCCCCCATAAAATTTGATGCTATATCATATATATGACTTTATTATCCAATCAACTGATTGATATAACATGACCATCTATACTACTAAATTCTTCAGCAAATCTTCTGAGTTTCTTACTGACTTGTTTGTCTTGTAACAATGGGGGCTTACTAAATCGATCGACATGAGCTCTACAATATGCCTAAGCTTCTTTTCTTTTTCAAAATTATTTGTGGTAAACGGTACGACGAGAAATAATTATCAAAATATAACAGCCATTCGTTTTGCTAGCTCCAGAACAACGGTGGCAGCATACCCAAATTTTTTTCACAGAATTTGAGTTCTATTCTGGAGAAAGGCATTCGATCATAGCTAAAGACAAAAATTTTACCATATTATGATCGGTATCCTCATATCTGGGAACAGCTTCAAGATTGGTGCTGTCAGAAAGAGGCTGACGTGCTTCAGAACCAGATGACTTACGCAAAGCAGCAACATCATCGTCTTTAAACTCAAGTGGGTAGACTTCCCTCTGATTTAGGTTTTTTACGTCAGCACCTATTTGGAGAGATCTTTGTTGCTGAGGAGTATCATTATCGTCTTCTTTGTCAGACGATAATCCAAGTCCAAGAGTTTCCCATTTTTCATAGCTTGAACCACTGAAGGTTGTAAACTTTTTTAAAAACGAATATAAGAAAATAAAAGTTAGTGAAAAGAAACTCAAAAAATAGTAAAAATTACACAACTTTGCAGGTATTCCGTAGAAATAATGAATTTCTTTTGTAACGGTTTTGATATTCCGTAGTCTGAAAAAATATCATTTACGCCTGATGTCCACGTTTGAGGACAAAACTGAAAATCAAGATAAATCGTAAAACAAATGAAATAAATGTAAATTTACATACACCATATGATCTCGTTAGTATAACATAGTGTTAGATATTTATTCTAAGTCCAGAATTTTACAAAAACCTATTATTTAGCTTAAACAAAATCGGCTAACTAACACACTATCAAACTTCGCTGACCACTGTAAGAAAACCGTGAAAAAGGTAGTAACAACAGTAAAAACATGGCGCTAGGATTTCGGATTTCGTTCAATTAATGTATTCTTAAACAATTACAATCGTTTACAATTCAGAAAAGGTACGTTTCCTAGTGTTTTTAATTTTATTAAACTTATGTCCTCAATTGTGCACCTCAGGTCTGAAAGGGTTAAAGTTTTCTCTGTGGTTATACCGTCACAGTATACCTACCTAATCACAGAGAAAACTTTAAAACCGCGGTTTTATTTTGTACGTCAATCAGGGGTTTAGTATTCAGTAAGTATTCAATTGTTTATTGCACCAAAAGTACCTAACTATTATGATGCCGCAATCCAATTGTCTACATATTTATTTATGCACCAACCACGTATGCGTCTAATCAAATCCAAACACGACTTTGAATTATAAGCCGACAGGCACTTAATCAAATGCTCATGTCCATAGAACGCAATAACGGTACGCGGAAGACCCACGTTTCCTTGAGTGCACCGATGAATTTAGAACAGCTGCCGCCTTACCACAAAAGTTTTACGCACGCTTTAGACAATGTTTAGTCGTGCAATTTGTACTGTTAAACATTGTCTAAAGAGCGCGTAAAACTTTTGTGGTAAGACGGCTGATGTTTAGGTAATTTAATGTTTAGAGCACATTATCTTCAATTTCGTCATCAGCCGTAGGACGTTTGGAATGGAACATAGTCTTCCTGCTTTCCTGTTTTTTTTTTAACGCGAATAAGTCCGCGCTTGACCCCCTATTGGCCTGATGGTAAGCGACGTTGTGGTCGAAGATGAAGCACGCAGACTAAGAACGAACATTTCTGATTCGTACCTACCGCCAGGAAATGAAACAGCCTTCCTGCTTTTTCGTTTCCTAAGAGATATGATAGCTTTTCAAGATCAGAGTGAATGGGTATCTTCTAAGTCTGCGTGCTTCATCTTTGACCACAACGTCGCTTACCATCAGGCGAGTTGGTGGTCAAGCGCGGACCTATTCATCATAAATAAAACGTTTACTACTGGAGGTCTATAATTATATACCTAATAGTATAGGAGGGGTCCCTATAGAATCAATGACACGAACTTATCTACATATTGTAAGGATCAGCTAATATTTTTATCGCGATTTTGGAGTTTGTCCCATAGTAAAAGATCTTCGTAATGATGAGTTTACACACCTGTTGAAAACTATGCATTTTGCAAAACAACACATTAAGAAAAAAAACTATTTTTTGACAATAAGACCGTTTGAAATGTGTTTGCATCCAGCGCGCTCCTGCAGTCCAAATAATAATATAACTACTCGTAGGCAATGATGTTTATTCTAGTTCAATGCTCGTAGGTATCTATCCGCCTTGTGGATGAACGTCCTGAGGGGAACCTGAAGTAAAAATTATTTAAAATAATGAGTATATAAGGTTATTCAGTAAGGGTACTACGCTGAAAGGGTGATTCAGATCATCATTATGAACAACTTCATTTTATAGTCTGATATTACTATATATAGGCCCAATTTCAGAGGCACCATCGTAATTATAATAGCAATTTAGAGTACCTACCCCAGTTTCTTTTTCACTATATGCATTTGACAGAGAGAACACTATTCTACGTTGCTATTAAAGGTGATATTGCAAAAAGGGCTAAGACTAGGTACAGTAGCTCAAAAAATCCGATAAACTATGATAAATAAATGCGCAGAGTAAAACAACCGCATTAAATGCTTAATTTATGAGTAATTTCACATTTTCCAATTTGATTTTTTCTCAGTTATTGAATTACTGCCATTTTGGTCACATATAACCTTTTTTATATAACCTACGTAGAATTAATAGCCTACATGTAAAAAATGCACCGAAGAGTTTAGTTTTGTTAGCAAAACTTCTCAGACGTTAATGATGCATCAAATTGATACGTTTATAGGTACTTTATACTTCGATCAAGACTTTTCTTTTATTTCAGTAAAGTTATTTCGTTAATTTTTTTATCATCGGGCCAACAGCAATCTTCAGTTGTTCATAATAACGTAGGTACTACATATAAGTGGTTTCAGTATTATTAGATCTCTGAGAGACACACGGTATATGTATGTATCTAGCTTTCATGTATCTGTAATTTTTAAAAGTATACTGCTGAACATAGGCTAGGCCTATCCACTCATATCCACTGCGCTGGCCCTGAGGAGGATTAAGTTGTTACTTGGTGAAGTCGCGGGTCACCGAGAAAGTCGAAGGCAAACGTGTAAGAGGTTTGTTTTTATTTTCCTGTTTTCGTAAATAATCAAGAAAATTTTGTCGTTAAATTATTATTATTTTGCGCCTGTATTGTCCCACTGCCGGGCAAAGGCCTCCCTTCCCTCCTTCCAGACTGGGCGATCGTTATATTAATTTTGTAAAACCATCATTAATAGTGTGATGAGTGTAATGCTGTTTATATTCTCTTAAAAGTATTATATTATATCATATTTCTGTATAAATGGATCTAAACAACTGTGAATTATTTCGAAGTAACTTGCCCCGCATTCACATTGCTGTATTCTTATAATGGTGTATGAAGATCACGTAGCACATAGAAACCTCTTTAGTAATCAAACTCACGGGACAAGTTAGATCTATATATTTAAAAAAAAAGGAGAATGAAGGATGAATACTTACTTTTTGGCGGGAAAGAAACTAAGGAGGATCAATGGTGTGAAAATGGAGCGAAAAATAAAAAAAATGTTTGTAACCATATATTTCTAAGATCGGAGAATGCTGAATAAAATATTTTGACTACGAGGTGTTTAAATCCTGTAGTAATTAACAATAAAAAATCATCCAACGAATTGCAATGAAACGTGTTCTTTTCGTTGTTATAAGAATCCATGATAATATAGAAATCGGTTTTAAACAGGGCTTTAGCCTATTTTTGTTATTTGTGACATTTTATCAATGTTTCATGTCGAGTATGGCCGGGTGGTTTTTGGCGGGAACGGGGAAAAATCATGTCGCCGCATTATATTATTTTGTGAAATATGTTTCTATCAGTGATAATTAGTTTGCCGATGTTTTACTGAGGTCTAACTTGACCGCGACTTTTTCGGACTATGACGTGACTTAGACTGTAACTATTTTGATAAAATACAAAAAAAAGGTTCAATACTTATAGGTAACATTAGCAAATGCATAAACCATGCGACACCAAAATATAAAAGAAGAAGAGTATGGCTGCCTTATTTATAAACAATGTCAATGTAGTTTTCAATCAGAATACATGAAATTACTTTTAATGGACACTGTTATTGTAAAAAATAACGGGAAAATAATTATCCGAAAGAAACGAAGCAAATTATGAAATACTGTACCCTTTGGTGGCCCAATTTCTATATATTTTTGCAATATCTCCTTTACGCTGGTGCCGTATCGTCGTGGTCGTAATTTCATACATAGGTATTGTCAAGTGAGAGTCGACAACAAAGTATTTATATAAAAAGCTGATTTTTATTATAATGATGAGTAGGTAGGAATATAGATCTCTAAAAGTCCCAGCTCTTGGCAAAACAACAGCTTTCAGGTAAGAGTTTAAGTAAACGGAAGTCAATTACGTACCTACCTATTTGTACGTCTAAGTTATTGTAATTGCTGTAATGTACTGTACCAGAATTTGTAACAGTCCACTGCAGGACGTAGGCCTACCCACGAAGAGTGATTGGGCCATATCTACCACGCTGGCCTAGTGCGGGTTGGTAGATTCCACAGATCAGGGAACAAGGATCCTTGATCTGTGGTAGATTCACACACGCCATCGAATTCCTTCTATGGACGTATGCAGGTTGCCTCACGATGTTTTCCTTCCCCGAAAAACCATTGGCGTGAAATTCCGTACATAAATTTCTAGGAATTCATTTACGTTACGGGACCGGGATTTCAACCCACGACTTCACGATTGTTAGGCGGGTGTCATTTCCACTAGAACACCACGGCTTGATAATGCAATTGCTGTAGGTTCTTATAATGTAATTAAATTAATTAATAACAAGTTTAATTTCGGTTTCTTATTATTATTTTTGGTTGTTACAATTGACTTAGGTATCCAAGTTTGTAGTAATAAATGAGTTGGAGTATTTTTTATTAATACCTAATTTGAAGTTTTTTTATTATTTGTATACCTACTTACATAAAACATAATATATTTGTGTTTTGTACTCAGTTGCTGAGTCTATCTAAGTAGTTAATATGTATACTCATCTAAACAAAAGCTTAGTAAATTATCATCCAATGAGTCAACGTGTACTACTTAAGGTATGTATATCAGTGGCTTGGCGCCTGACTGTTTGTTTGTAGATGAATCATAATACGAATATTTATAAATCTGCATTTCCTATTGTTACAGTAATCTTCTTAGTGACTTCAATGTCCACTATAGTAGATACTAGTAGCAGTAGTTTAAGTTTGTAGTTTTAGCTTAAATATAAATAGCATTTTATTTTGTTGTAGTTAATAATAAAGGCACTTGCCCTAACATAAAATAGTATATACTTAGTCCCCTCCCATTAAAGAAAATAAAGCACTTACCTAAGTTCGAATAGGTAATGCTACCCGCAGTCACCCGAATGTTGCTTAACTTCGGTGATCGCTAAGAAGCGCCTGGCCTGGAGGCTACACTATGAGCGCTATTAAAAAATAAAATAAAAATAAATTAGACTTGATAATAACTATTTTACTAATAATCTATCTTATAACCACTACTACTAGACTACTTCAAGATATTATTTATTAAATAGCAAAAATTAACAAACAAATAGAGAAAATATAATTGTCATTCTTATGGCGCCTCTTTGCTTAACATGAAATAGGATGTGGTCAAACACAATAACCTAAATTGAGTAAAAATATCTACTAATTTCTGCTGAACTTTAGTCACACAAAGAGGTTATATTATATTTACTTGTCTGTATTGAATGTGAGTTTTATTACATTTAAATATTATTTAACCATGGAACCTCATGTAAGCAAAATAGTTTAATTGTATATCTATCATACCATTTAGGTAACTTCATTTCTCGACGAATAATAATTTTTCGCAAAAAATGGCAAAACTATCGTGTACAAAATTCGAATAGTTTGCTCGAATTGATGTATACAATTTTTACATTCATGTTGATTTTTCAAAAAAGGCTGAGCTGATTTGGATAAAATTTAACTGGGACCACCTCGGGAGTATGCCCTTTCGAAATAAAAAATATTTTTTGATTTGGTTCACAATTGACGAAAATATCGATAACATACACAAAAAAACGTACAAACGAACTTAGAACCTCCTCCTTTTTGGAAGTCGGTTAAAAATACATGATTATATAGAGATACATCATTAGGGGTTATGTGGATCAACAAATGAGTATTGTTCCACAAAGTGCTGCTCTACCAAATGTAGTATTTTCAGAGTATCTATTTGTTTTGTATACAACTAGACGACCCGCCCCGGCTTCGCACAGGTGTATTATACATATAAACCTTCCTCTTGAATCACTCTATCCATTAAAAAAAACCGCATCAAAATCCGTTGCGTAGTTTTAAAGATTTAAGCATACAGACAAACAAACAGACAAAAATAGCGACTTAATTTTATACTATGTAAGGATTAACGTAACACATTTCATTATGCGATAATCAATAAAATCGCAAAATATGTGGAAAGTCAGATGAATATGAGTGTGTAAACCTACAGGATTATACGTATAGCTTTAGTAGGTAAGTCTATTCTTTTTCTTACGGAAAATAGAAAAAAAAACGTTTTATTGTACTTGGGTACTAACTTACTTAGGTAGGGAAAGGCTACGAGGCACGACTTTAGGTGTTGTATTTTCCAAATTACGAGTTTAGGGAAAAAATAGTACATTACATGCAGAACTGATGACCGATGGCTGTAAAGGAATGCATGAACACTTTATTTTTAACACAGAATACAGAAAAATACACAGAAAAAAAAACAACTTATAACTAGTGCAACAAAGGGCGGCCTTATTGCTTACAGCTATCTCTTTCCAGGGTGTAAAGTTCTCGAATGGAGACCACTTTTCGATGAGCGCAGCGTACGACGGCTACTGACAAGGTAGATCCAACGAATCTTTTTGCAAATCGATATAGGCTATGTACAGCTGTGGACGTCGTATGACCGATGAATGTATTTAAGTATTTACTAATTAATTCCATAATCCTTATTGTAGAATAATGAAAAAATATGAAGAAATCCAAAGGATTTGAAATTGCATATGCATAATTTTCATGCATGTTTTTGCAACTGTGTATGTATAACTATTTAAGTATAAACTTGCAAAATATCTATATCGGTTACATGCACCGAGGACAAATGATGAAAACAAATCAAAAACATTTAGTTTTAATTATTTCATTATCAGTACTTAGTCAGGTTTAACAGGGTCACTTATACAGGGTCATAGGTATCAAACGCAAAACCTTTTAAGGGCTGGTCTAGTACATCTAGACAAACAACTTTTGTACTACGACTTTAGAAAATTCGCAAACAATAAATTCGTTTCTCTATACAATGTGCCGCGCGTTATGATTTTTTCTTCGATATTTTCCAAAAGTCCTAGAACAAAAGTTGTTTGTCTAGATGTACTAGACCCGTCCTTAACCCTAGAAGCATAATCTATTTTAGATGTACGTAAAGCCTTAACATACGTCTCAGAAACCTACATATTTAAATTATTTTTTAAGGCTAAAACACTTTTATTTACATCACAATTTTGAAAGTAAGTTTAAGATTGGGTTGTAAACTAATAATAAAAAAATGGTTTATCAAAGAAGAAAATGATATTAGTTGTTAATTATAGCAATAAACAATATGTAGATTAATTTTGACCGGAATGACGTTATCGCAAAAAATAAGGGTAATCTCACAGAGCTTTGAAGTCCATGCGTGTCGCCCCGCGCGCGGGGGCGATGTGGCCCGATCGTTGTTCTGTGGGTAATCTACTTATTCATTTTAAAATATCAAATAAATTTCAATTTTATTTGCTTATTATTGCAACAATCAGTACAAGTATTCAAATTTTCGATGATTAGCGATAGTTTTAGATCGAGATTGACATGTATTTTTGTAATTTGAAATTTATTTTGTAATTTGACATGTACTTATTTTATATTTTTATTTCACATTTGTAACCTTATTGTATTGTATTTTTTTTTTGACATTCACAAGTATACATAATTGTATCTATGTTGAGAAATAAATGAAATGAAATGAAATGAGATCTACTGAGACATAAACTTCATGCTTTCTTTTAGTACATAGGGAACAGATTTCGACCCTGTTTTCTTTTTATAAGAGTTATAAGCATACTATTTTTAGGGTTTTGGACTCGAGGTTTTCAAACTAAAGTATGTAAATTAGATTATTAACTTTTTTAAGAATAACATTTTTTTTTTCATTAAATTCTCTGTAAATTCAAGACATCGAGTCTTTGTTCCACCCAAGGCTAGTCTAAACTTTTAGTGATTTGTTATATAAATTTTCTTATATGAAACTATTTTTTTTTTAACTCGCAAGCATATTTTGGCTATAAATTATAACAGAATTTACCAAAGACATGTTCAAGATGCCATAGAATACCGTCATTGTTCCTCTGTTAATTTTTACGACTACCCACACTTTATCAAAGTACGCAAAAAAAAAATAGTTTGTGCCAGTTATCGGCTGTGAATTTGAGTCAGCTTCTTTTATGAAAGCAGGTGTTTGTGAAATATAATTATTATTGTCTAAATTATCATAATTGTCTTCGATTTAAACGTTGTGCAAAACCTGGTAATTTACATCTTCAAGAGCTGACTCTTTTTGTTATATTTTTTATCTGTCACTGTACAAACTGCTAAAATATGGCCTCGATACAGTAATTATCTAAACCGTGACACATCGACATCTAAAACAATGTCAAATTAAAAGTCAAAAATACGGTAAACGAAGAAAATGAATATTAGACAACTTAGTTAAAAGTTACGCAAAGTTTAAACATACGTCGCGGGGGCGTACAACTCTAAAATGACGGGATATATCTAAGTGATTCATGTACCATATGCAAGCTTTCGCCGACTTCCGAGACTTCGCTTATTAAAAATATATGGCGAAATTTCGTTTTTTTCCACGTCTCGCAGACGTAGATTAGGCTTTTAGGGTTAAAAGGTTTTGTGTTTAAAATCTATGACCCTGCATAATACCAGGTAGTACCTACCTATAAGTTGTTAATTAGATATTAGCCTGATTTTAAATTTAGCACTTCATTTAAGAGTCTATAAACCGTTATTTTTACGATTTATAAATTTTATAGAGCATTACAACATAGAATAAAAAAATCTCGTCTGAAATATTTGACTGAAAATTTTCCTTTGTAGAATTCTTTATTGTTATTTTCTATGTTTGATAAGCCTTTTAGAAATTGGTTAATTTGCAACCATTTGCGATTTCAAGGATTGGCTATTAAATAATGCGCATTAACAATGAAAATTTGATTTGCTACAAAATAAGTCTAATTATAATTGTAAAGCAACCCCGTAGTTTGAACAGTCTACGCAGTCGGTCGGCCCCTACGTCTGGCTAGGGAGAGCTCCGCGACCTTGGAGCACCCTTGCCGAGGATATCCATAACGCATGTATAATCAAGTCGCCGCTTATAGTTCGCTCGACTTTATGCTAAGCGGCCAGCAGATCGCGTGTTGATAATGGTGACGACTTTGTTATTTTTGTTTGTACTCATATTTATTAGTCAGGGTCCGTTGTTTGCGTGGTGAGGTGACGTCGCAGTGTGCGGTCACGCGCGGCCCTCCGGCGGCGAGCCGGCCGCCGCTGCTGCTCCGGAGTTAGTCTGACAGTGAGTGCCGAACGCGCCACACGCCAGCATACAATGCTGCCTCTGGTGCTCCTCGCCGCGCTCGCCGCCGCGGCCGCGCAGAACGACACCAGCGCGCCGCGCCCGCCCGCGCCGCGCCGCGAACAGTTCCGTGTCATCTACGAATGGAACGCCATCGACTTCGAATGGGACTCTCCCGCCGACCGGGAGGCCTACCTCAATACGAGCCGATACATCCCCCAAAACGTTTTAATATCTGGGATAAACTTTTACGGAGAAAACCTGTTCCTGACGATGCCGAGAATGCTGGACGGCGTCCCGGCGACGCTGGCCACGATCCCGGTGCAACAGAGCGACACGGCGCCAAAGCTGCGCCCGTTCCCTAGCTGGAGCGACAACGTTGTAGGCGACTGCAACGCGCTGCAGTTCGTCCAGAACATCGAGATCGACAAGAACGGCATCATGTGGATTCTGGACAACGGCAGAGTCGGTACCCTCACACAGAAGCCGGACACCAAGTGCCCGCCTTCGGTCGTCTTCATCGATCTCAAGGACGGCAAGAATGAGATGGTCCGTGTCCCGCTGCCCGCCGACACCGTCAACCCTAACACCACATACTTGAACGACCTGGTGGTAGACAACCGGAACGGAGATTACGCGTACATTACTGACAACAGCGCCGTAGATCCGGGTATAATCGTCTTCCGCCGCAGTGACAAAAAATCGTGGAAGCTACGCGACACGCGTTCCATGTCTTCCGTAGCTGACGCTTCAATCTTCCGCATCAACGGCACGTCCGTCAACCTGCCCGTTAACATCGACGGCATCGCTCTCGGCCCACAGTATAAAAACGAAGAAGATAAGATTGACAGGAAAGTATACTACTGCCCGTTGTCGAGCTTCCATCTCTACGCGATAAATGCATCCGTTTTGCAGAATGAGTCACTAGCTGGCAAAGGCGACGGAGTCCTGCGTCCATACGTCGTCGACCTCGGGACCAAGCCATCTCAGACGGACGGAATGAAGATGGATTCCACGGGAATGCTCTTCTTCGGTCTGATAGGCAACTCGACCATCGCCGAGTGGAACACAACGGTCGATTTCCACATCGGTCAGCGAACTATTGCCCGTGACCCCAACTACATTCAGTGGGTGGATCGTTTTGCTTTCGATGACAAAGGCAACGTCTACGTCGTCGTGAACAGATTGTATAACTTCGTAAAGAACCAGGTAAACGTAAATGAAGTAAACTACAGAATTCTGAAGTCCCACACGGGGTCTAAGAGCTACGTGTTTGCGGAAGACCTGGCGCCGCCGGAGACTCCGCAGCAGTCGGGCGCGGCGACGCGGTCCCTCGGGGCGTCGCTGGCGCTGCTGGCGCTGGCCCACATCCTCGCCTAGTCTGCGACCCGCTCGTGGCTCTGCGAATCCCGGCTCAGCCAGTGATCAAAGCTCGAATGAGTAACATTACCAAAAATTAATAGTTACCTTGACCCTCGGTCACATTCAGTGATAATGTGCATGTATATAAGCTTTGTATACTAACGAGTTTGGTTTTTAAGTTAATAGTTTTAAGGTAAACATGAACACGAAACCTTTTTGTATGGGGTCAGACCTCAGAGCGTGCCGAAGATGCCTCGTATCGAAAGGTCGAGGACGGTTGCCAAATGGCGCGATTCCGCTCAACAATAACATTCCAGCTGTTTCTATTAACGCAAGGTGCATCCGCACTAATATTTATTGCTACTTTACGAAGTAGCTTTAGTGTAAGACATTTAAGCTCAAATTCAAAATATCTAGATTACGATGATGAGTGTAATTTGAGACAAAATTTCCATTGATGTATTTAAGAGTATAGGTAAAAGTAAGATAAAAAATATATTGTAACCTGAAGTAGCGTGCCCGTGGTGTGGACGTGACAGTGTGGTTCTTGAATAAACGTGTTTATCACATTATTTGTAGTTTGTATTTGCACGCGAATATCGACTTCGTGTCTTCAACGTTACTGCTAATGTGTTGACACTAGATACAACTAGTTAATTTGTTGTGTATACCTGTTAACAAGGATGTAGCGAAATACCTAAAGATACGCTAAAGAGCACCCATCGCACGTACCGACCGCAAACGTGTCGGAACTACACACTAACTAAACCGATAATATAGGACCATTTAAGACCATCATGACGTAAACTTTTACTATAGGGCCAACCCGGAATTCAAGGAAAAAAAACAGCTGTTCAATAAAATATTGCAATTTATAATCGCCAAAATGTATGAAATAGGTTAATTATTTTGTCGAATTCCGGATGCCAATCCGGTAAAATCCATAGTAAAATTCGTTCATAATTATGGTTTGGAACACCTTTTCTCGGCTTAGTAAACGAGTTCTGGATAACCCTGAACAGCTGATTGTATCTCTATGAGCTAAACCACAGACAGAAAACAGCGTTATCTTCAATGCTAAAAAATGAATATCACCTGCCTACTTTCAGCTTAACTCAACAATGTATTTTAATACGTTACTTATATAGTCATAATATATGTGTACAAGTTAGTAGTACATAGTAAATATTATAATATTTACATATACTTCTACTAAACAATGACTCATCCTCATGCCATGACTCAAATAGAATAATGTATCTTAGATTTTTTGCCTTTAAAACTGGTACATATTCTTACAATGCCGCCCAGACAGTTAAGAGATATCACACAATAACCATTCTGTTTAAAAATTCCATGTCAAGATCATCCCCTATCGATGGCATACTTTATAGTATAATACCATCAACTACGGCACTGTAGTACCTATATAGTCAAGTACATACAAGATAAGCTAGTAAGTATGATTATCTACACATAGATGTACACTCAACACTAATACAGCTAGGTACTGTGGTTACTACGTATCTTGGATTCCAACGAGCATCAGTCATTTTCATTAGCATAGCGCATTTCCATACATATCAAAAGTTTCCAACCGTCCTTCATTGCATTTAACAGTACTTCAAGAAACGTAATGGAAATAATAATGGTTGCAATTTGTATACCACAAGTAATGTGTGGTCATTCCGTCCAAGTACTAGATAAGCATGCTACATCCTACACCGCACGCACATGCGGTTAAATGAGAATATATTTATGTAGAATAAGAAAGATGTGAGGTTGCGTAGTAGAGCTAACTCTATACAATGTAATAAACTAAACACAACCAAAACCGAAATACCTACCTAACTGTTCTTATTGCCACAGTAGAAATGAAACACTCAGATCAGGCGAAAATAACAATTCACTTAAAATTGCACTGTTTGCTTGCCAAAGCTTGCGTGTGGAGTAACTATTAGGCATGCTTAAGGCATAAACAAAATAGACAGTATAATTATTTTTTTCAAAAAATGGCATGACCGACTTTACCCGTGTACAGAATTCGCGAATATTTCGCACGGATCGATGAAGCATTTTTCACATTGTTGTTGATTTATCAAAAATGGCTCAGCCGATTTCAATAAAATTTTAATAAGACCAATTTCGAAATATAATCATTCCAATAAAAAAAATATTGAAATCGGACTACTATGAAAAAAGTTATGCGTGGTTAAACATAAAAAAGTACGCAACGAATTGAGTACCTCCTCCTGTTTAAACAAAAAATTATTAAAATCGAATTATAATTGGCGCAGGAATCGCGTAACACACATACCTACAGAAAAACATACCTCGAAGAACATAGAGAAAGCTCAAAATTGAGAACCTCATTTTTTGAACTCAGTTAATACAAAATACATACTTGGCAAGTTACGTTACGTTGTGTACGTAGATACCTGACTGAATCCTTTCGGGGTCCTGATAAAAAAAAATACAATTTGTTAGTAACTATCCAACAATTTTTTGACCGACGAAACGGAGGAGGTACTCAATTCGATGCGTACTTTTTTATGTTTAACCACGCATAACTTTTTTCATAATAGTCCGATTTCAATAATTCTTTTTTATTGGAATGATTATATTTCGAAATTGGTCTTATTAAAATTTTATTGAAATCGGCTGAGCCATTTTTTATAAATCAACAATAATGTGAAAAATGCTTCATCGATCCGTGCGAAATATTCGCGAATTCTGCACACGGGTGAAGTCGGTTATGCCAATTTTTGCGACACTTAATTTTATAACAAATGAAATAAAATAAAATAAATATGTGAGGTACGAACATCGTAAAAGCAGTAACAGTCTATCAGATCACTAAAACTTTTTTGACTGCATACTCTGATAAGCACAACATTATGAAATTCTTACCTAACGTAATCGTAAAATAGAATCCCGTCCCGAGCAAAAATTATGATGAGACGTAACAAAAAAAGGCCATCGCGATCGAGTTGTAGAAGGCAAACCGCTACAACTTATGAGGAGGAAAATAAAGCATTACCAAGTTCAAAGTTTTTCTCGACGGAAACGATGAGACGCAATATAAACCAGCGCATGAAGAAAGGTCAATATTGCTGTACCATAGAAGGAAACTAGGTAGGTAGGTCATGGCGCGTTGTACACATAAGAATATGTAAATAAGAACTGTACACACACGATCTGTAGGTACATAGCGCAGCGGATTAAGTTAATGTGGCAGTGGGTAGGGCACGTTGCGCGGAGAACTGACGGCCGATAGAGTCGTAAACTTTGCACGCCTCGGAACGTATACTTATCTTTTTGTTTCTCGAAATTTATTTGAAATTATCCATTTTACGCAAAACTTCAGTACTGAACATGGCAATTTTATAAGAAACCATAGACTGCAAAGGGGGAAATCGTGAAATGGAACGTTAATTAAGAAGAATACATAATAAAAAATATGACGATGGGTCTTAGAGCTGTCAATGTCAAAATTTCGTATACGTTCCGAGGCGTTCGAAGTTCAAAAATAGGTCCTTAGAGCAGTTGAATCGAACGGCCTGGTTAAAACCGCAGGTACGCGTTGTAAGCAAGCTATAACCAACCGTCTCATTCAAATTTTATAGGAGTGGCTTATGTCCAGTTGTGAACTTCTTACGGTCGATATGATGATCTGTATACCTAAGTATAAAATAGTCAAAGATTTTTTTCGAAGAAAATTTGATGAGATTTCAAGCAAAGCAGCCTCGAGTGCAATCAGAAAGGTCAACTTTGTTATTTTGTAGAAGGTGAACAAGTATGGTAGCTTGTAAAGTTATTCAAATGAAATTCCAATGTAAAGATGGCAAGATATCTTAGGTAGGCCGGTATAACAAATTATAACGTAGTATAGTAAATAAAGTAAGTTCTTATAGACCGACCTGTTGTGTCAGAGTTTTCAAACCGCCCTAATAAGGTCTTTGACGTAGCGCTTATAGCGTAGTTTGACTAGGTGTTCGATAGCGATCATCGAAGTTAAGCAACGTTCAGCATTGTTACTTTTCGGATGGGTGACCGTGGATAGCAATTAAAACTGAGCGCTACCGTGGCTCGGATGACACGTTAAAATTGTAGTTCTCGGTTGTTTTAACTATTTAGCCATGTTAAAGGCCTTCAGGCGCCCCAAAAACTCTGACACCAGGGCTAGCCACCCTGCCTCTATGAACTTACTTAAAATGAAATCATCTAGACCAAACTCTGAACAAATCGAAATATTTTCTCTTTAAATATTACTTACGTGTTTATGGATACGAGAATACGAGTAGGTACAAGATATACAAATGGTAGAGGCTTTTATAGGTATATTCTTATCATTATGAACAACTTTTACTCCGGAACTAACTTTGATTGCAGAAATAAAATTATAGTTTTCTCATAAATATTTTTTTGATTTCTCATAAATATTTTTTTGATATTAAAAAAGTAAAATATAGTGAAAGTTGTTCATAATGAGTCGAGTGTACTTGTACCTGTAAAAGTCCCAGCACTTTGCAAAGGACCACTCTGTAAAATCTCGTAATTATTATAACTATAAGGTAGGTAAGTATAAGGTAGGTAAGTATAAGGTATATTATAAAATATGATAGCGTAATTATCAATTTTATTTTGACGTATCAGTCCTGTTACAATATTGTATTTGAAATGGCTCTATGAAATAAACTAACTACTGAGTACCACAACTTAGTACAGTTACTACTAGTACCTTCTTAGTAAGTATTACCTTATTGGTCGGTGGCATTCGTGGACATCTAATTTCCATATCAAAAGGTAAGCCACAAAAAAGACTTTTATTAGTACTATTTGTGCCAACTTAGCTTTATTTTGACGTATCAGTCCTGTTACAATATTGTATTTGAAATGGCTCTATAAAATAAACTAACTACTGAGTACCACAACTTAGTAGAGTTACTACTAGTACCTTTTAAGTACTACCTTATTAGTCGGTTGCATTCGTGGACATCTAATTTCCATATTAAAAGGTAAGCCACAAAAAAGACTTTTATTAGTACTATTTGTGCCAACTTAGCTACTGCCCTACTGCCTAAATATATTTTAAATGGCAATGACATGAATAATTTATTTACTTATTAATGCAACAATGTTGCTGAAGATGTTTATTCCTAAAACAGTTTTCGTGAATCATTCTGAAGCTTACACATTACACAAGTTCGTATTAAGAAATCTATTAATAAGTATCCTTTTTTTTAATTATATGTACTCGTATCTGTATTAGGAAACAAAATAACTCCTGTCTGACTCTACATTTGACACATTTTAGGTTAATACTCGTGGTATAAACATGTATTTTTGGACCAATAATGGGGTTATAAAGTTCTCGAATGGAGACCACGCACACGTAAACGCAGCATTATGCTAAAGCCTACAGGGTAGGAAGATCTCTTTCAAACCGCAGGATCGCGCAGGATGCAAGTGGCATTTTAGTAATGTATTAGGTAAGCCTATGCTCAGCAATCAACATCCTACGACTGATATAATAATGATAAGTAAACCACTTTCAATTTCGAGTATCATTGAACTCATTTCTATCGATCAGTCATTAACACAAATTAATTTTAATTAACACTTGCCAGATGAATAGCAATATTGCCACAAAAAAGCCGTATGTACTAGATATGTCAGTTTTTTTGCTGAGATGAAAGGATCAGTATCGAGATAGAAAGTACTTGCATGTTTTTGATGAAAGTGTTATCAAGTAACCAGTTGTTCGTGTTATTATTTTTGATCTTGTTTTGGAAGGATCGAGATGTTTCAGTTCCGCATTGGCTAATCGGTATGCTCGAGAACTTTGAATCGTTGCATTTCCTTGTCATGTAGGTCAGGACGGCACGAATAGGGCGCTTTCAAGGTATTTCCCTGTCGTAGGTTCTATATTTTTGCTGAGTCTACTTGCTCCTAAGCACTTTGTATATGTATTTGACTTAGTTTTAGTAAAGTTGTTCACCTTGAACTGAGAAGTTGCTTTTAAACTCACGACTCGGGAAAATGCATTGTCACCCAGTGAAACCTTCGTCTTTAGCTTTACATTTTTTTTTTTTGCTTTATTGTCAAACGTTATAAAGGTCTTTAACGCCTAGAATAAGGTCTTTAGCAGAATATTTGAATTGAACGTATAAAATACGTTCAATCCAAATATTCTGGGCTTCTTCTTATTATTCCTTGTGACTGAGTTCTTAATATTCCAATCTGGAGCTTTCTGTAACCATGGAAAATACCTACTTACTTTTAGAATCGCGTGCTTTGCTAATCCGTCTGCAGTTTTCAATGCTCTCGCCTACTCTCCCTTCGTCACAATTTCCGAGACCGAGTGAGAGCAAGAGCTAGATCTAATTCGTATAATTTTGTGTTCTTATTAATTTATACCGCAGAAGCAATTGATGTCGATTATGCCATCTTCATGCGTGAGTGCCATTGATTAAGTAACTATTATTAAACAGATATATGGCAAGCGCAATACTTTTTTGTAATAATTTGGGACAAACTGAGTGACGACACGAACAACTCGCTCGCCTAACAGTAACCGTCACGCACGTACATTACACTTTGATACCTATTGCTTACCTAAATATCTACGTACTTACATTACTTTCGATCGGGATAGGGATCACTGAAATCGCTAAAAAAAATCAACTGTTACAATAATAATGCTCTACACTAAAAGCTCATTCGATTGCACAAAAATGTATGTTTGAATATCCTGAGTAGGTATCCACAAACAAAAAAGATAAGGAATTATTCGCGATCTCAAAAATACCTTTTTTTAATTAAAACTCGTATCTCTTAAATAGGAATACATAATAATTCAGAATGAAAAGCATTATATTATTATCTCTACACCAAATTTTATTACAATCAATATAAAACCGTTTCCGAGATCCGATTTTTGTACAAACAAAAAAAAAAGTGACAAATGGGAAAATGGGTATTCCACGTATTATCATATTATTAATTTAGCATCTAAAAATTGTTTTCTAAGAGCTCTACGAAGGCTACAATTTTATGCAGGTTAGTTATAGAGTTATGGGTCATGCGGGCTCAATTTTACTTAACAACTAGGCCCTGATTATTTACTGATATAACGTAACGTGACGTGCCTAGTTTTTTCGCTAATTTTATTAGAAATAATTTTCTTTACATATAAAATGATGTTTAAAATAAATATAAACCGAGTTCAAATTATACTATCGGCAAAATAATCACTTTTCTCGCAAAATCTTAAAAACAAAACTTAATTTCAGGTACCTACGTAACATATAACATATGTACGAAAATATATGTATTGTATCTTACAATATTTTTTGATCCTATTCATTCAGAAACAACATAAGACTCTAGATTATTTTACTTATATTTTTTACAATGACATAAAATGTTTTTTCTCATGTTAAATAAATAAATAACAACAACTAGCATGTTTTTATACCCTGCTGATCGTTATGAGTGGACATCTATTTATAAACAGGACATAGCTCTCGCTGCAGGTAAGCATCTTCAAGATTTAATGATATCATCGCAGATTCGTCATATCATCCGATCAGCACTTTGAATCCATGATTGTGATACGAGTAAATATGTGTAAAAAACTTACACAATCTTAGTAAATGTAATAAACAAATATTTGACTACGCTTGTTGAGGTTGCGCAGAGTAATTTAGGTCGATACCTAAATTACTCTGTCTGAATTAGTCAGTCTTCGGATGGGTGATGTGGATAGATAATGAACAATTTTTTTTTAAACTACGCTCGTTTTTAGGGTTCCGTACCCAAAGGGAAAAACGGGACCCTATTACTAAGACTTCGATGTCCGTCTGTCCGTCTGTCCGTCTGTCTGTCTGTCACCGGGCTGTATCTCATGAACCATGATAGCTAGGCAGCTGAAATTTTCACAGATGATGTATTTTGGTTGCCGCTATAACAGCAAATACTAAAAACAAAATAAAATAAATATTTAAGGGGGGCTCCCATACAACCAACCTGAATTTTTTGACGTTTTTCGCTCTATATTAATAATGGTACCAGGTAGATGCTTGAAATTTTCACAGAGTATTTAGTTTTATATTTCCTTCAATAATAAATAATAAAATTAAAATAAAATAAATACCACTAGACCACCACGGCTTCACTAATCTAATTTACAAAAATAAAGGGTTCCTAATAGTTGCTTTAGCGCCTACATCGATCTCTTTCAGGCTTCTTTCAGGCAATTAAACACAGACTAGTACAGAAAAAAACAAGCGAAGATTTATACTACAATACAGCAGCAAAGCATTAAGAATTAAGCGCTACCGTGGCATCGAATGAAATTGTAGGTACCGGATGTTTCAACCGGTAAAGGTATTTTGGAAGCTTATATTTTTTTAATTTATGCTTATAATGTAACTTTGTCTCATTAAAAACTATCAGATAGTAATACTTTAGTAAAATGTCATATACCTTTCAACTAATCATGCCTAATAGGTATACTGATAAGGCAAATAATTACCTATACATTGTAGTGACGGAAAAAACAAAGCAATTCTAAGTTGTATGTAACTCAATTTTTGCGAAAAATATTTTATGTAGCGCTTAAGTATTTCCTGTTTTTCAAGATATTAAAATGCGTTAACCGTTTAAGTCCAAATAAGCACATACTTTTAAACATAGTAAGCGAATGACGCCCTTCGCTTTTCCTCCCGCTCGCTCTCCCGGCGTGAGTAACTGGCATGGCGCGAGCAGGAGAAAAAGCGAAGCCGAACGTCAGAGCGCTTACACAATAAGGCCCCTGTATAGTTTAAGTAAGTAGAATATATACTTAAAACTCATTTTTACTCTAGTAGGTAGTTGTGGTTAAAAGACGAAACTAAGCTTTTCTACTTAATACACTCGTAATCGTGGAGTCGTAGCTAAAAGCTTCTAACGACTTCGCGAACCATAATTTCGTACCGCCATTGCTCTTTAAACAAATAATCCATTATTTGCTCAACCGACTACACTAATAGCGCCAAACAGGTGGCAAAGAAACCTCGCTACAGTCCAAGAGTCACACAAGCTTAGACCTAGATTCCACCGAAGCGGAGATGAGCAGAAATATAATATTATTGTACCTAGTAAAAGAAGCCTAAGTAATAGTTTTCGGTGTAGCCGTTACATTTTGTTAGTTCGTCCTCGTTTTTGCTAAGAGCATTTTACAAAAATGTATGAAGCCACACAGAAACTAAGTATTTAGAAAACTACGAAAAACTGAAATTAAGTGTACTGGATAGCGGGTCTAAAACGGGTCCTTTGATTGAACATCGAAATAACTAAGAATACGTAGCAGATGAACTTTATAGCAAATACGAGTACATGGTTGAAACGATGAAAGTGGCAAATAAGTGGCAGTATTACGATTTGATGAAAAGAAGACAACTCACAAGAGACCAACATAATTGTGATTCGAGCAAAACTGTTTAGTCCCATAAACGCTGTTTAATGTAAGCCAACATTTACTTTTAGAACAACAAAAAAATTTTCGCTCGGTTACGATTGTGATTTGATTTTCACTGAGCAAACATGACCTTTCTGCCTAGGGCTTACAGTTTACAACGCTCTACCTCGCACCACGCATCTCGGCTCGTCGCCGCTTTGGCAGAGCATGGGCTTTAGTGACGTCCATCTGGCGTGAAGGTCGATCAAGTTGGATTTGCGACCATCGACATCGCATCGGTAGACGTCCATTGTTTATTGACGAAACCATGGACCACCAAATAAATACGACAAGTGTTTTGATTAGTCTCACAAATACCCTGTCGAATTTGATAATTAAAGAGGTATAGGGTGACTTGCATTAATTAAACTAAAGACCTTTCAACGTGTATTGTATATCTTGTATTTTTTAACCTTTCGTGGTCAAACTTGGTCAGTGACCGATTTTCTCCGGCATATGTGTAAGTGTAATGTATGTCTAACATGTGGGCTTTTCTATCTAAGTAAATTGTAGACCTTTACCTAGAGAAAAAACTCAGAGGATACCTATGTAAATGAGGTTTATTAAAGATCCCATGTGTGTAAGCCGAGCTCTTCATGCCTCTATAGTAAGTGACCTATCGACCAAACATGATGTAAAACAAGACCTTAATCATAAGTACTGTAGTGTGCAAAGAATATGTTTCGGATTCATTTTTGAATACATTTTTAAAGTGTTTGCTTTTAAGTAAGACAAGGTACTAAGAAGATCGATGGTAGTTGCTGTTGATTATACTTATTGAATAATTCAGCACCTCGAGTTTCCTAGAGCATGACATCACCGACATTGTTCACAACTTATTTTAATAGGCAAACTCAAATAAACAAACGTTGCTAATGCTTTGTAATTAAGATTTTATTATCGGTGAACCACTTTGGATAAATTCTTAAGAAAGAATTTGTCGCGTATTTACCGTAGAGCCTTGTGTTTTATTGTAGAACAAATAAATGACATTTTTGCACGGTTTGTCAAGTAGGCCAGTTTGTAACTAAATGACATGAATCAAATGAAAATAGGAATCTCCTCATTAGGTACACAAATTAGGTGTCGCAACACTCGCAACACAACTGCATCATCATTATGAAAAAACAATTATTAGGAAAACAATTAACCTTGAAATCATCAAAAATAATTTTAGTAGGTTTTTAGTAGTAGTTGTAGTTTATATAATAACCGTGTTAAAAATTTACAAGTTTTTCTGTCGGAGAAATAAAGCAATCGACTCTACCTTTTTCTAACTTCAAGGTTTCACTACTTACTACTTCGTGAAAGTTTGTTTATCTCGATGGAACTGCTACATTTAAAACAACTACTAGAAAAAAAATACAGTGGGTACAATACAACAGTTGCAAAAAGTATGCAATTATTTTATGACTGAATTTTGGAAATGGTCCACACCTTCCCAAACGTGAAAATTTTACGTAACATATTATGGTCTATAACTAGATTAGAATTAATTAATTGAAAAAAAAAATATTTTGTGCCTCTACGTGATTCCTACTGTGCCAAAGCGATGCTATGCTTATAATTTGTTTTTTGATAAATAAAAAAACATTTAGCTAGGTATCAATTTTAAATGTTTCACTTATATTTAGTGTTCATTAGTTTTCTAGTATCCGCATGATTAATCGAAGAAAAATCCTACTAGCTGTCAGTTATTTTTACATTACCTGTCTGTTTATCTCGCACCATCTGCCTAAACAATAGACAATAGAAGCGCATCATTTTGTCGCATTGTTTTACTCAGTCTTGTGTTGTTATTAACGGATGATTATCTACCGTCATGTGGGGCTGCATTCTTGTTTATTCACTCTTCAGAATAATTGCCACAGCAACTCAAATTGCAAGTTAAATGACCACTTTGCACTGTTTTTTTTAACATAATGTTATGCGAAAGTGGCGGATTTTTTTCTAGTCATTTATGTTTATTTATAATTCTGTCATGGAAAAAAACTTATGTCCAACCCGGATAACGTGGAGGCCCAGACTCTACCAACGAAGAGCGGAGATAGACAAAGCTGCGTAGAGTTCTAGTACGTAAACCCTATGCGTAAATGCCATATTTGCTGTATCATCATCATCATTCCAGCCATATGAGGATCACAGCTGCTGGGCTAGGATGCGCACCACGAAATATTTATTTCGACGTGTCAGAACGATACACAGTAAATATCTGTCACTTTTCACACGTTGAAAAGAGTTCGTGGCTTTTTGTGGTCGCATGTTAAGCTAGCTTGTCCATGTCAAAGACCGGTTGGAAGGAGCTTACATCCAGCGCGATCCTATTGCGAGAAACAAAACATAGACGTGAGCGCTGCAGAACTGTTTTGTTTTTCGCTATTGCAAATAGTAATATGACACAGGACCGAGATGAGTAGTGCACAAGAAAGGGAATAAAATAATGATGATTTACGGAGAAAACTCCGATTTAAGATTTAATTACAAAAATAAAACCACCAATAATATGCTATATATATATAGGTAGATTTAGCTTGGCAGAAGATCGCCACGGCTACGCGAAACCTTGAAACAGCCTGTGGAAATACCTCGCCGCAACCTCAGTAACTTACACTTTCTTCTGACTTTGGTGCGTTTTTATCGAAAGCGAAACCTGTTCCACCACCTTTTTGTTATTTACAATTGAAAAAAATACAGATAAAGTCTATTTGACAAAATAACTGAACGAATCGAAAATAAGGAGATCTGTAAAAGAACCGAAATTACCGACATAGCCCAACGGATTGGCAAGTGAGCACAAAGCGCTTAGGACTGATAGAAGATAGGGTCGATTTTTTTCTAGTAAAGACCACGTACTGGCAAGTGCAGTCTAAGACGTTACCCACAAAATTGAAAGATACCTTCATTAAGACCGCATGATCACAAAAATAGCATGTTATTATAAACAATAGTATCTATTTACGGCAAGTTTTGCAAGAAAATAATAAAAAATAGAAGTCTTGCCAACCTGGCAAAGATTAGCAGATGTGCATGACCAAAGACCAAGGAAAATCAATCATTGCGGTGATTAATTGATCTATTGTTCAGCGATTCCGGCACTTTGTTCTACGTGCGAGTTTTATTGCTAAACAATATTGTGCCTTGCAGAAGAACTGTCGTCACGAAGGTCTGTTTAGGTTCTTAAGTACCTCGTAAAAACTGTTATTTAATAGTAAAGATAAGAAAATACTTCTTTGAGTAACGCTAGAGGACAATTTGAAGAAACAACAGGTAGGGAACAATTTTATTCTAGACTATTTAGGTAATCTAGAGCAGGGGCGTAACTACCGTCGTATCTGCCGTATCAATTATACGGGGCCCCCGGGCCGCGGGAGACCCCGACGTACGTAAGCAAAAATTAATAAAATTAGAAAAACTTTAGAAAAACTAACGTCTCATCAGCTATAAATGATAAATCAGTTTGCCAAAAAAAGGCAAGGAATATTTAATTTAAATTATTTTGTAAACATTTTGGAAACAGTGACATATAGATAATTATGATGAATAAATATTTATTTTAATGTTATGCAAACAATTTTTTCTTTTTGAGAAATCTTTACCTTTCATAAGGGCCTCCAAAGCACGCTACGCCACTGATCTAGAGATACAGCCTGTATAATCACGAGAATAGGTACAGCTTAAAACCTAATTATAGCAGTTAATCATAATTACACAACGTTAGTGTTTAAATACGATTTCGTCAAGATCTAGCCCCAAATTTTGAATTAAGCAACATGAAATTCTAAATGGTCTACGTTGAAACTTTGCAACCTAGTCGAATTTAAAACCAAATGCTGTTAATATAGTTTAGGTCATTCACCGAAAATTATGTTGATTACTTAAAAGCAATTTGTATTGGCGTAGGTATTTTTATGAAAACCTATGAATATGTAAAAACTGTGAATAAATTGAGTTTCCTTTATTGATTTAGTTGAACTTTGACTATGAGGTCAACAAAACTTGCAAAAGACAATAATCGGCTATATGAAAACTACGGTAAAATAAATATAGACTTAGTACCATATATGTGGTTATTAAGTACAAACCAGAACGTATAATGTATATTATACAGTTTCGTTGTCTTATATGTCCTTAAATATAGGTATTGTTTAAGGAGCAGCCATAAGGTTTGTGACAAATAACATCTATTAAGAAAAATATCTCAAACTAAATGCACAATCTCTACAAAAAAAACTGTGGAACTCGTCTGTGAAAATCAATGCTATTGTTGTTTCAATGTCACTCAAACTATCGTAAATAGTAGATCGTGACCATATAATTACCTACCGATGCCACTGTGCAACCCTGAGAGTCATATTTATTACACAAGAACTGATAAAAGACTGTCATAGAAAACTGTGGAGTTAGTTATATGGAACATGCTTAATAACTCAGAGCTCGTCATAAAATATATCTGCGGCTTAATGTCAGTTGTTTCATTATTAGAATACTATTTAATTTCAATTTAGTTGTTACCTACTCTTTGTTTTATTAAATAACATATTTTTGGCTCGTGGGCGACATAATTTGAATCCCTCGCTACGATCAGGATTTTACTAAAGAATCCACTCTAGAATCCCTCACTTCGCTCAGGATTCAAACAAGCGCCCTCACCGACAAAATATTATTTTGCTCCCTTATGATCCAATCTACTACCTATTTAGTACATGAGTAATTTATTGTTAGTGTATGCACCTTCCTAAAGTTGTGAAAAACTGGTAAAACTACAAAACAAATGTATTTTAAATATGGATAAAATATCGCGTTGTAGTGAAAACAACGTTTTTCAAGCTTGAGTAAACAAGGTGATGTAATAACATTAATAAAGCGGTATTTTGCGATGCAGAAAGAAACAGTTTCATATAAAACTGTTCGAGTTAAGTGCAGATGCAACACCGGATACGTCACACATCAATTACTTTACAAGTAGGAGTATGCATGCTAAGTATAGACTTTCGATGTGTATTGTAAATAAAATTCAGTTTTGATTGAAACAATAGCCATGGTAATGTAGGTAGTTGTAATATTGAACAATAGGGTGCACATGATGACGAATGTTACGTGTAATGATGGCCTGACCGACGACTTGACTGTACTCCGCTTCTAACCGCTCCTATTGAAAATCTTTATGGAAAGCATATGGACCAACCTGTCATATGATTGTAATGATGATGACGATCACGTTGCACAGCATAATACTTATAGTAAAATAAATAGTAGATTATGTACCAAGAGGACCAAGTCGTGTCTTACGTCACGGGCGACATATTTAGAGTACTGAGTGAAGCGAGGGGTTCAAGTTGCCCAAGACGAAGACAGACTTGGTTCTAGTGGTGCATACTCTACTTTTCATACCTCCTGCGAAAAAATCAAACCCCAGGAATATGAATAGGTCTACATCTATATATAGCTTTGCACGTATCAGGTATCATTTCTGACAAAAGGGGTTCCGATATTAACGAGCTGTATTTTAGGTCATGATAGGCATTCCCCGTCGCCAAAAATCTTAGTGTGACAGCTAATCGTTGTTTAACACTTATACTTTCTCTCATCAATGTGTCTTGTTTTTGAATGTATGGTGTCACTAGATTTAAAAGATGATTAAATTGTCCAGAATTCATTCGGACGTAATTTCTAAAGTCCTCCAAGTTAAGTTAAGAGTTAAGTTCCTCCGGCTCTAACACACACAAAATGTTCATGTTACACAATTTATTTCTCAAGAGTAAATATTCCTTCACCCGACATCTTCTTTTCTTCTTTTTTTTTACTACACCCGCTGTTGCTGCGAGAGCGATTCCAAGTTTCTGATACTTTGAAAGCGTAGGCGCCATCTTCACTGCTCGACGTTCGGCTGCCAAGTGAGTTAGGGTGGCGATATCGTGTAGTGTGATCAGATTGCCCAATCTATCGAGCCTTGCTCATCGGCCCGATGAATCGTGCCGTCTGATCGCTGCTTACTTACTTACGTCATAAACTCACTAAGTGTCGGTACTCACTAGGCAACTCGGTATTGTTAACAATAAAATAAAACAAATTAGAATGTTGTGCTTTTCTATGAAAATTCGTAGGTCTGAATTTTCATAGAATAACACACAAGTCCGTAATAAAACAGAGAACATAAATACTACATGAAAAACATATACCATACCATAAAAATAGCCAGCTCGATTATCAAGGCCTAACACGGGCATTGCAAAGAGGTTTTATTCTATAAAATCGAATGAAACCTCCTTACCTACAATGCCCGTCGCCGTGCAATGTAAAAAGATTTTATTCGATTTTAGAAAATATAACCTCCTTACGATGTCCTTATGTTCTTAGTTAAGAAATTTTCATACGAATTAGACGTTCCAAATTTAAATCACTCTACTCCCTAGGGAGTTTCAAACAACATTATTGACCTGCCGTAGCTCTTGAGATTGTGTTAAGATAATAATGACTTATTTTACGATGAGATTGTACGACATATATACTATGAGTCATTTTCGAGCAGGTGGTATGAAAATTATGTTAAGTACATATTTGTAAATCAATGAATCTTCACAGCTACTCTACCCACCACAACCCACTTGTTCCTTGTAACTCTTAATTACAGTCTTGTGTAGGTATCTACATCAAATGCCTCTATTGTAAAGTTAAATCATACCTAGAAGCATGTAAGTACGTACCTATATTAGCGTAGCATAATTTATGTATAGGGTGTATCAAACATCTTGGTGACTGTGAAATTAGCTACAAGCTGCTGTAGGTAGCTGTTGCTGTTTTAAGTGAGTTTCAGTCAGGATTGGGTTATTCGCAGCTTGTAGCTAACAACATAGCCGCCAAATTGTTTGGTTCGACCTATATCTATATTTGTGAGCGCAGCGACCCGACATGTACTTTGTCGCCATCCTTTTCTGTTATAACAAAGTTAGTTCGTGCCAGATTTCGTGCCGTAAAAGAGCTTACGTAGATGTTCACGCCCAAGCCCTTTTTCGGCTCGACGTCTAACAGCAGGGCAATTCTGTTAACCGATCTCGTTGCTGAAGTGACGCGTTCTTGAGCTTCTTTCGTTTTTTTGACAGCTTTGAGCCATTAAAACTGTCAGAAAAGCTAGAGTGGTTCGGGAGCGTATCACTTCGGTGACGAGATAGGTTGACAGAATTGCCCCGCTGTTCTTCAACCCTCGGGCTTGTACCGTTACGAGGATTGAATAACTGTAAGACGTTGCTTTAGCTTTAGGTGTATGGTGGCTGAATAAGTATCAATAGCAATTTTTAATTCACTTACCACAGGACAGACACTTGCCCCGCCTACGCGAAACTGAGCGGAATTTCCGTCATAGAAGTTATCGAATTAATTATCAGTTGACCTGTGTATGAAAATTATATGGATTAAAATGTTCCCAGTGTGGTTAGATATCGCATGTGTTTTTCGTTGGAATATTGTGTGGCAAAGGCATTATTTTAGGTTATTATTCTTCTGTGGGATATTATGTAAGTATTAAAGTAATTCGTTATAATTTGTATCTTTTAAAGATGAATAATTGTTGCCACACCCTTATATTGTCATATGCATTACTATTTATAACATTTCACCGCAGCATATAGCAGAGAACTGCATTGAGATTATTTGTATAACGCATGTTTCAAATCCACTGGAAATGATCGTCTTTGTAACATAAATAAATGTTAACAAATGTTAATAATATATAAATAAATGTTAAAATAAAGTTTGTCTTTACGATTTTGGCACCTACTAAATACATATATTATTTCACCTATATGCGAATTAAAAACGCTCTAGTTAAAATAATTGCTTATACACATAAGCATAGGTACTTACGATACTAATTTTCAAATCTAAATAGTATGCTCATCTCACGCTATCTAGGCTAATTTCATTCTGTCTCATGACATAAGTATAAGACAAACAGTGACGGAAACAATCTCGATTGCGATTGTGCTCAGTGCTCTTGACTCGGACGGTGTCACAGAGATTTCGTCTAGTATCAATTACGTCAGTGTATCGTAAAATGCACGAAACGGCGTGTTGCAACGCATGCCCGTTGAACCGTGGACGTTTCTACTGTTATTGCGGACTGTGAGAATATTTGACCAGTCTTAGTTGTTTCTCAAGAACACATATCTTCCTTAGGCTGCGTTTCCACCAAGAATGCGTAGCGAGGGATGTATTTGTTAAGAGCCAATAGAATTTCTTAGAAACACATCATTCTCTACGCATCCTCTTAAATCTTTGGTAGAAACGCATCCTTAGATATAGTATAAATTGATAATTTATTGGATCTAAAATCTAATGCATGCTAATATTATTTGAAATTGACCAATTATCTTCATTAACACTTGATAATCCATTGCTTGGCATAGGCCATCGTTTGTTTTTGCCTTCCTTGCTTAATTGCATCCACTTGCAGCCTCCTACTCGTTTGATGTCATTGACTCATCGCATTCCCAGTTGTCCTGGGTTTAACCGTTCCAATCTGGACCACCATTTTTTTATAGTTTAAAAGGATGCACAACGACAAACAAGACATGCTAAAACTGAGCATAGCATCATAAACTACTTAGGAGGTTAGTCTATGATAGCATCTATGAAAACCTACATTTAATTTCTACCGAAAATTCTGGTTGCTTGAGAGAGATCGCTGTTGGCTATAAGTTTTAAATTCGCCAAATTGGTGATTAGTGTCACATTTGACTTAAGTTTTATAATATTTGTTTTTAGCCTTATTCATCGAAACTAAGTATATCTCAGTTGTAGGTTTTGTAGGCTATGTACAATATCTTTAGAATGTCAATTCTGAATGCATTGGAACGAATTATTGTCCAAAAGAACGAAGTGAGACATTCTCAGTTTTGACATGACAATTTTACTTTGGTCTTTCGGGATGTTAATTCAACTCTACAGGTCAGGTTTTACGAATATTTACAAAACTTGGTATACGGGTTCTTTTTATTTTTAAATTTTTTGTCATCAACTGTTTGGTGTGATTCAAAAATCGTCACGATTTTTGATTGGGGGGAATATTCCTCAAAAAGGGGGGACTTTGCTGTCGCGCTATTTATCAACAGATTTTAATAATATTGGACAAGATTTTTTGTATCTTAATCCTAGCATTTGTGAGTATGACCGAAATCGGTCAAGAGCGAATCAAGATGTAAAGGCTTATGAAGATTCAGTTTCAAAGGCAAGATAGAAATTCAGAACAGATGTGAGGTCCTCTTCGGACTTCGGAGAACTACAAGTAAACTTAATATAGATTAAATGAGATTCAACCAATGTTATTGTATCGTACCATCCTTAAAAAATCTACTGCCGAAAGTGTTGAACATAGGCATACCCACGAAAGGGCCATAATCATTCACGCAGCACGCTGGCCCAATGCCGGTTAGTGGTGTGACAATTACTCATTAGTACAATACCGGGTTTGAGCCCACTTTTGTAAGGTTAACGTTTTACCACCACGAATATCAATTTTTTCAACATACTTGCTCATAAAGTGGCTCTAATTTCACCGCAATTAGGCACATAATGACACCTGTAATCAAACTGTGACTTTTTCATTACAATTATTCACAAGTGAGTTATAGATTTTTGTTATTGGTTGAGTTGCTTTGTTCCTAAAAAAGTTTCGCTACAAAAAAGATCGTGTTCATTGTAAGTACAAATCACAGAGATACCAGAGGGATAATTTGGTCGATCGAGAAAAGAAAGAAAGAGATGCAATGATTTAAGATGGCATGAGTTAGGAAGACACATAAAAAATATCTCGATTGAGTGGCTAGTTGCCGTGTTTTTCTCTCAGTAGTGTCAAATTCCAGTATCTACATATTTGACAGTTTTGAGAGCTCTGAGCCAGATATTTTTTGCCTTATGTTTTAGCCCATTTATTTTACATTGTGGATGAGAGTTGCCTCAAGCGACAGCAGCGCTATCTCCTTTAGTTATAATAGCTCTGTGGTACAAATATATTAATGTACCTATAAAACCTCATTCTTTTAGTCTATGGCCGATTGCTATTGCGCGCGCTTAGGAAAACTGTTTAATTTATTTCCCGCGAGTTTTGGCGAGAACGCGGAAAAATCATGTTGCCTCATTCACTCATATTATTTTGCTAAGCTTGTGTTTTTCTCAGTGATAATTAGTGAAAAATGGTGATATTTCGTTGATTATGAGCTGAGTTTACGTTTACGTTTTGAGTGTAGGGAAGTGATATAATGTGACGCATCATGTTGTTGCATGACTTCCATTTGTTGTTACCAAAACTCCATAGACGCCTGTATGTGTAACTATTTGATAAAATATCAAAAAATATTAATTGAAACTTAATTGTTGACACTGGCAAATTTACAACAATGCGAGGCCAAAACACAAAAGACGAAAAAGAAGAATCTTTCCCGCCATTTCGAATCATTTCTCACAACTCGTTTTCACTGTTGAAAATTTTTTTTAGTGTTATTTTATTCACAAGTGTGTTGAAAAAGTCGTATGCTACTCGTGTTTATTGATGATTACCGTCCTCGGCTCTCTCAATACCGCCTCAGCGGTAATCACCATCATTACACGCTTGTACCATAATGTACTATTATTGATAGGTACTTACTTGGCGAATCTACAAAGAACCAAATTAATTTTATTTCCTGTTTAGTAGACAGGTATATCAATAGATAAAATTATCCAAGCATGGTATTAAGAATAGCCGATTTGGTTGGCCAGACATTGCTTTGAGGATGACCTTTTACATATACAATAAAGCATAGGTACCTACTTATCAGATAATTCAGGGTTGTTTATGATTCACAGAAAATACTCTCCTAGACAGGTCCTCCTCATCGTATTTAACAACTGTTGGTCTATGACTAATTTAAAAACTCTGACACCAGGACTAGCCACCCGGCACGAACTTGTTTGCCTAATTTTTGTAACTAATACAATTATTATGAAGTACTTAGATTCCGTATAAAAGTAAATATTAAAACCGAGCACAAATATCGGTAGGTATGTAGATAAATAAGCATTTTCTCTAATACACAGATTAAAAGTAAAAAGATCTATGGACGCTACGTTCAAGAACGAGAAAAACCGCGAAACAGTAGACGTAACTGTAACTGCAATTGTAAATGAAAAAGCCCAAAAAAAATTTTGTTTCTTTTTTCGACATATTATTTTCATAATATGCATATGCAGAACATCTGCGTGTAGATTGTAAAATCTCCTACATACATTCAAAATATTTATCGCTTTCTGACGAAATAGTTTTTGTAACATAGTTTTATTTAGTTTTTATTTAATTATTGAATTTTAATTGATTATTAATGTTTATGTTTTATTTTATTATGATTTTATTTTATGTTGGACGAGTCATAAATAGGAGCATCGATGTGCTAATATTTCATTATATTTTGTTATCAATGTATTTTGACAATAAATGATATCATTTCATTTCATATGTTTCAAAAAGACTAAAGATGCTTGGGCAAGACATTTAAATAATAAATCGTAAATACAAAAGCTAGTAAAACCGACCGTTTGTCGACCACTGGTCACTCCGATTCGCGGCACCACTTCCACGCTAAATTATTTCTAACCAATTACAAAGAATCTAGATAGGTGCCACCTACTTCCCCAAATAAAAAAAAACACAATATCTACGTCATAACATCATACCTATGTATAATATTATTATTTTTCAGCTAGTATACCTAAAGGTTCACTGGCTAAGTACTAATTAGTAATTACGCGCAATATCTTTAGTACTTAGTTCCTACTTACATTAATATGAACAACTTTTACTACCGAACCAACATTGAAATAGCAAAAAATATATGCTGTTCCACACAAATGTCGTCAATAGTCGATGAACTTTTATATGTGCCAGCTTTTTCACTATTTCAGGAATGGTCCTATAATTACTTTAAAGTTATTCATCTTGATGTACTAATTAATGGAGGTTGTGAATCTTGTGAGTATGTTTTCAATAACCCATTGGCGTAACTAGATTTAGTTATACCTATAGAAAATCTACAGATTTTCTTTAAATATGGAGGGTCCACCCGTGCCCTCTCCTGTCTTGTATATATAATATCTAGGGGCACGGCAGTGCCCCGCCAAGACGAACCAAGCGAAGCGACGCGCAAGGGCACTACCAACTTTTTCTCGGAGTGGTTCGTCGTTTTTTGAACCCTATTAGGGTTCAATTGGATTGGATTTGGAGTATGCAAGATAAATGATTCTCTGGATATCAAGTCCATAACAGACTCATTAAGGATATATGTAAAGTTTCATTTGCATAGCTCATTTACTTTAGATTTTATTGATATCTAAAAAATCCCGATTTCGTCACTGACTGACTGACTGACTCACAGATGATCATGAAAACCTATAATAGGGTACTTCCCGAAGTTCTAGAAAGCTGAAATTTGGTATGTAGGCTATTATTAGTACAAAAATTCTAAAATTTGAAACTTTGCCTTCCTATCCCTTAAATTAGGGGATGAAATAATACTTCCGCAAATTTTGATAATACGAGTAAAGGTCTGAAAATAGATTAGAAATTCTTTGCTTAATAAAATACTTATTTCAGTATTTTTCGGATATCTTTTAAATTTTTATATGAAAAACCGGATACACTCACGATAATATTTGAAACGGCCGAGCCATCAAATATAATAAGGAGATATTGCAAAAATATATAGAAATTGGGCCACCAAAGGGTACAGTATTTCATAATTTGCTTCGTTTCTTTCGGATAATTATTTTCCCGTTATTTTTTACAATAACAGTGTCCATTAAAAGTAATTTCATGTATTCTGATTGAAAACTACATTGACATTGTTTATAAATAAGGCAGCCATACTCTTCTTCTTTTATATTTTGGTGTCGCATGGTTTATGCATTTGCTAATGTTACCTATAAGTATTGAACCTTTTTTTTGTATTTTATCAAAATAGTTACAGTCTAAGTCACGTCATAGTCCGAAAAAGTCGCGGTCAAGTTAGACCTCAGTAAAACATCGGCAAACTAATTATCACTGATAGAAACATATTTCACAAAATAATATAATGCGGCGACATGATTTTTCCCCGTTCCCGCCAAAAACCACCCGGCCATACTCGACATGAAACATTGATAAAATGTCACAAATAACAAAAATAGGCTAAAGCCCTGTTTAAAACCGATTTCTATATTATCATGGATTCTTATAACAACGAAAAGAACACGTTTCATTGCAATTCGTTGGATGATTTTTTATTGTTAATTACTACAGGATTTAAACACCTCGTAGTCAAAATATTTTATTCAGCATTCTCCGATCTTAGAAATATATGGTTACAAACATTTTTTTTATTTTTCGCTCCATTTTCACACCATTGATCCTCCTTAGTTTCTTTCCCGCCAAAAAGTAAGTATTCATCCTTCATTCTCCTTTTTTTTTAAATATATAGATCTAACTTGTCCCGTGAGTTTGATTACTAAAGAGGTTTCTATGTGCTACGTGATCTTCATACACCATTATAAGAATACAGCAATGTGAATGCGGGGCAAGTTACTTCGAAATAATTCACAGTTGTTTAGATCCATTTATACAGAAATATGATATAATATAATACTTTTAAGAGAATATAAACAGCATTACACTCATCACACTATTAATGATGGTTTTACAAAATTAATATAACGATCGCCCAGTCTGGAAGGAGGGAAGGGAGGCCTTTGCCCGGCAGTGGGACAATACAGGCGCAAAATAATAATAATTTAACGACAAAATTTTCTTGATTATTTACGAAAACAGGAAAATAAAAACAAACCTCTTACACGTTTGCCTTCGACTTTCTCGGTGACCCGCGACTTCACCAAGTAACAACTTAATCCTCCTCAGGGCCAGCGCAGTGGATATGAGTGGATAGGCCTAGCCTATGTTCAGCAGTATACTTTTAAAAATTACAGATACATGAAAGCTAGATACATACATATACCGTGTGTCTCTCAGAGATCTAATAATACTGAAACCACTTATATGTAGTACCTACGTTATTATGAACAACTGAAGATTGCTGTTGGCCCGATGATAAAAAAATTAACGAAATAACTTTACTGAAATAAAAGAAAAGTCTTGATCGAAGTATAAAGTACCTATAAACGTATCAATTTGATGCATCATTAACGTCTGAGAAGTTTTGCTAACAAAACTAAACTCTTCGGTGCATTTTTTACATGTAGGCTATTAATTCTACGTAGGTTATATAAAAAAGGTTATATGTGACCAAAATGGCAGTAATTCAATAACTGAGAAAAAATCAAATTGGAAAATGTGAAATTACTCATAAATTAAGCATTTAATGCGGTTGTTTTACTCTGCGCATTTATTTATCATAGTTTATCGGATTTTTTGAGCTACTGTACCTAGTCTTAGCCCTTTTTGCAATATCACCTTTAATAATGAATCCTCACGCTAGTTTCAATGAAGTGGTTTTTCGGATATCATCCCCCAACCCCTTAAATTAAGGCATGAAAGATTGTATTACATTTCCGCAAATTTTGATGCTAGAGGTCTGAAAATAGATCTGGAAAGTATTATCTGTAATAATCTACAAAAAGAAGTGAAATTCAACAAAAAAAAATTTTAATGGAAAATGCAGCCAAGACAAGACTGCAGTTCGAACCATCAAAAAGTTATCAGATCTCATGTAGAGCATAGGTTCTAACTCTACACGTCTTAACTTTGCAAATTCTTACTTTACATACTCTGCACCTTAGTCGACACATGTGGCTTGGCCGTTTTGTTGCTATAAGAACTATTTGTACAACAGATAAGTAATGAACAGTAAAATACATTTTTATTTTACGCCCATGTGAAGATAGCGAAACAGCCAAGCCGCATATATTGACTAAGGTGTAGAGTATGTGAAGTAGGTGTTAGAAATTACGTGTTTTTCACTAACAACACCAGCTTGATTATCTGTGGTAGCGCGGCCCCAAAAGGGAGGGGTGCCGCCCGCTTACGGATTATTAGCGGGAAAAACAAATGCCGCCGATGCGAATCGTCGTGAATTTCATCTTTACGATTGTATTACAACGTGTATTGTATTGGTGAGGATTTAAATGTCAGCTTAAAGGTGTGATAAAGCTTTTGATTCGATTAGTTATACATTAACCGCTCTTTTCGACATAGAATCGGATCTTTCTTTGTATTGAACGTTGCTTGTTGACAATATGTCGCCTTGTTTTGTTAATGTCTCTTGAAATATAACGCTAGAAAACTGATCATAGACGTTTTAATTCAATGATATCCTGTTAGTTAACATAGGGTAGAGTTAGAACCTATGCTCCACATGAGATCTGATAACTTTTTGATAGTACGAACTGTAGGTAGTCCCGGTTTTCGCTATATTTTACATGAAAATGTTTTTTTGTGAAAAAAATATTTGCCGAAAAATTGCCTCGTAAATCTCAGCCCCCAATAGAAAATACATAAATCAACAATAGAGCATTTTTGTATAAGTACTTTACTATGTATTTAATTATATTTCAAGTCTTATACTTCATTATTTTTTTCGTGTTTTGCCTGTCATGCTTTTAATTTACTAAGTGTAAATGTATTATTGTACATTGAGATACTTAGTAATATAATTTTGTCATCTTATAATAATGAAGAAGTTAATAGATATAGTGTTTATGCAAAATATAGAGCGATTAAATGCACCATAAAGGACGAAACGAAGTTACGTCGAAGTTAATAAGTACATATTCCGTAAACATTTACATAGTAAGTCTATTTGATTATATTTAGGACACCAGGCATTTTTACTAAAATAAAGTCATCAGGTCTATTCTCAACTATTGTGTTACCATATGTATACCTAAGTGCACTTATATAAGGAATTTTACAAATAGCTCCTAATATGCGGTAGTTTCACTAATATACTGGTTTTGTAATCTATATTATATATAGGTACCTCTTACCTCCTTAACACATTCATTTCCAAAAACGGCACGGAATTACCACCTTGCACGCAAGGCCTTCCACGTCACAAGTTACGTAGAAAAGAAAATCGATATTACGTTTCTTTATAAGTAGTGTTGCTGGCTAAGTATAGAGGAAACAGAGTTATCATAAAATTTGATGATATAAAACTAGTTTTCAAACAAGTACCTACCTATAATATTAATCTCACCTTATGGATTAGGTGAGATTATTATTCAGAATTCAGAATACAAAAACTACTAAGTATAACTCAAAATAATTTTATAAAGCGAAAGTAAATATGTGCGAATGATAAATTAAAACAATGGATGGAACCACACGAAAACCACACTAGTTATTGTTTTATGGCCAGTCTCATAGTGAGGCTTTCATATTTCAGATATCCGTAAATTTCAGCAACCTTAATAAACCCACAGCTACTAAATGTTGTCTATATAAAATATAATTATTTTTTGTCAATAAATAGCATGACTGACTTCACCCGTGTACAGAATTCGCGAATATTTCGTACGGATCGATGTAGCTTTTTCACAATATTGTTGATTTTCAAAAGTGGTTAAGCCGATTTCGATAAAATTTAAATGGGACCAATTTCGAAGTATACTCTTTCCAATAAAAAATAATCATTGAAATCGGACTGCTGTAAAAAAGTTATGCGTGGTTATACATAAAAAATACACACGCGTCGAATTGAGTACCTCCTCCTGTTTGTCGGTCAAAAACGTGTCGAATCACGCGGTTTGTCAAGCCTCATCTCTGAAGCTCAATTCTTAAAACGTTAGAAAATAACACATTCATTCCCCCATCTCGGAAAGAGTATTTTCGCTTTTCTATATCTGATCTGAGTACAAAAGCCACTTCCAAAAAGGAGGAGGTTCTATGTTCGTCTGTATGTATTTTTTTGTGTATGTTCATCGATTATTTCCCCAATCACGAGTGTGACACATTTTTAGTTCGAAAGGGTAAACTCCCGAGGTTGTCCCATTTAAATTTTACAGAAATCAGCGGAGCCGTTTTTGAAAAATCAACAATTATGTAAACAATTCGAGCGAAATATTCGAATTTTGTACACAATGGAAGACGGTTTTACCATTTTTGGGAAAAATAATTATTATTATTATCCGCTTGAGGGTAAGGTAAAATTAATTTGGAACACCGTGTGCACTAAGTTTATGAATTCAAAACATCATTAAACCATTATTTACTTCTACCAACATGGTGCCGAATTTATCATACAACCTTTTTTAATTTGTTATAAACTAAACTTTTTTGGTGTACTCTTTTTTAATTTGCTTTGTGCCTGTTATTTTCTTTCCACGTCTTATTGTTAAAATCTTATTTTAAAAAAAGAACTTGAAAACAAGTGAAAAACCTAAAATAAGTGATTCTAGCGACGAGGAAGTTTATTTCACCCAACAAAATTGACTGAAACTGTTAATAATACGCCAATGAGCTTTCTCCCTCAACAATCACGCGAGAAATATTGTTTCAAATATTTCTATGCTGTAGTACCTATATAGCTGTACGGTATGTGGACGACTTTAGTCATTTCCTCGCTGAGGTGGGATGAAAAGTTACGTGTTGCACTCGAGTGCCAATATTTTTCACCTTGTGCTCTTTTGATTCCCTCGCTAACGTTTAAGATTCTAATTTTTGAATCACTCGCTGCGCTCGTAATTCAATTTTAGAATCCTTCGCTTGCTCGGTCATCAAAATTGAGCACGCGGTTAATAAGCAACTTTGCACTCTTGTTTAACAAATAACTAACACTAACAAATTAGGTTGGGGAAAAAGTCTTTTCGCATTATGGTATATACCTATGCACTTGTAATAAAATCTCTTTGGCTATACTATTTGTATCTAGCTGGTTTTGGTATCATTGAAAGTTTAAATTTTAAAGAACATAATTCCAAATTCAAATTAGAAAAATGTGTGATTTTCACTTGTTTTTCGTACTGTCAAGATGAGTGAATCTAATGAAGAAATTCGATACATTTTAAAATTTCTACTACAAAAAGGGTAAAAATACAACGCAAGCTGCGAAAAAAAATTGCGATGTTTATGGACCTAGTGGAGTGTCTGTGAGAGTAGCACAAATTTGGTTTAAGCGTTTTCAATCCGGAAATTTTGATTTCAAAGACGCACGTCGCTCTGGTCGCCCTATTACGAATAAATGGATGTCATTTTTGAAAAAGTGGAGCAAGATCGCATATCAGTAGTTACGACGTACCTGAAGAACTGAGAATTGACGACAAAACAGTTTTGGCGCATTTGAAAAAAACCGGGTACACAAAAAAGCTCGATATTTAGGTACCTCACGAGCTCACTGTACCATGTACTCATTTGACCTCACACATCTTTAGCTACTCAGAAAAAATTAAGAGAGTTTGGCTGGGAGGTGTTAATGCATCCGCCGTATAGTCCTGACCTTGCACCTTCAGATTTACACCTGTTTTGGTCTCTTCAGAATTCTTTAGGTAGTGTCAGGTTAACATCACGAGAGGACTGCCAAAACCACTTGTCGCGGTATTTTGATCAGAAGTCCCAAAATTTCTATAGCAATGGGATCATGTCCCTTCCTACAAGATAGCAAAAAGTTATCGAACAAAATGGTACCTAGGTACATACTTTCTCTTCTTCTTCTTCTTGATCGTTGCGCTCTTGACAGAGCGGTCGTGGTCATCACGCAGTATTATTATTGGTAGGGGCAGATGTAATGCGCCTCACGATATCTCGCCATCTCTCTCTATTGGACCTACATACTTTAGTTAAATGTAAATAAACCATGTTAAAGAATGTTTTGAATTTTCTTAAAAAATGCGAAAAGAGTTTTTCCCCAACCTATTAGATTTTTGAAGCTCGCTCCTGCTCTTATTTGGTGCCGTGAGTCATGATATCATACTCACGTCCTAGCAAGTTTTCGGTTCAAAAAGTACGCATTTTTGAATCTACGGCATTCGTAGAGCATAGAAATGCTTCCCGTGCGTAGTAGTATGTAGCGTCGTAGCACAGGACCCATAATCTTTATTGCATAGTTCTATTGCATAAGTACCTACAAATATTTTACCCCCAAAATCCAAGTTCAACGTTTTATCTTCACAAAACTTTCAACACCAAAATTTGCATTTTTTGTTAATTTTTTTACAAACATGAAATCTAAGTCAATGATTTAAATATAGTAAAAATATTTATTAATATGATTTCAAAATACACACTACTGGAAAGAAGTAAAATTAAAATAATAAGGTTATAAAATGGTTGATGCGTAATGAAATGAAAAATGACCATTGGTAATTTATTTGTATTTTATTTAAAAAATCTAAGAACTCAGAAAGGTTATAATTCTATCTTTGACAAACATAAGGTAGGTACACAAAACGTAAAATAATCACTGGACTCCAAATGTCTACAAAAACTATTAACCTATTGATCCTAAAAACAAACTAAGAATTAATTAATTAATTATTTCTAGTAATTACCTACCTACCAATACCTACATTGGTTGGTTTAACCAAAACTGAAGGCGAGTAGTTTTTATTAGGTATTCAACTTCAGTTTGGTCACAATATTAATGAAACATAGACTAAGTACTACAAAACAGAAAAAAAACTAAAAGTTGATGCGTTTATGAAATAAAAAATCATAAGGACTGTTCCTTTGTGAACAGTTTCCGATAAGATATCATTCAATTCATTGCATTTAGGCTGAATTAATAAGGGAGCGTCCACACAGTACATTCGAAGTTGAGTAAAGGATTTGGCACACTGGATGCGTTCTGCGGTCAGCGGTCAGATCAAATTGAACGATGCCCGTATCATGTATGAACAGCGGTGTCGGTCTCTGTATATTTTGTATATTTATGCGATCTGGCCGTCCGGTCACGCGGAAGGAACGCAAGGTAGAGCAGCGAACGGCGGGCGGCGGTCGGCGGGCGGCCGCTGTTTGCCTTGCCCGCATCGCCCGGTTCGCTGACCGGACAGCCGACCGATTGCCCTGACCGACAACGTTGTTCATACATAATGCAGGCTGCGTTCAGTTTGACCTGACCGCTAACTGCAGTTCGTATCCGGTGTGTCAAATCCTTTAACGCCAGCCTTTTCAAACTATTCGGTTCAACGAACAAAAACCCGATATTCTGCATAATGTTATATTTTGTTGTAGGTATAATGTTTGGAATATCCCTGCTATGATATGTTCGGATCTAAAAGTGTTGACGACGGAGTTTCCGCGTAGTTTGACCAAATTAAATGTCTGTTAGTATAGTCGCTCTCATGCCCCATCATGATAAATTCCAGATCAATCAATAAGAATAACGCATCAATTAGAAAAAATCTAAATCTTATTATTCAAAATCCAATTAGGATCAGAAAACTCCAGAAATGAAAATACTGCTGAAATTAACAAATAACAATTGAACAAATAATACGAAGTTTTTACATATTTCATTATTAAATTCATTTATTCATTAATTTATGATTCATAAATAGAAATACGAAAATAATGAAAACCTAAATCTATTGTTTTCGTATTTGTATTTCTGAACCAAAAAGTAATGAATTTAGATAAATTCGTATTTTTTGTCATTTATTTAATTCTGAATTAGTTGCCAAGCCATCCGCGTGACACGCTCGCTCGTTTGCAGTATTTCTAAAGCACTATTCGTTACGTCCTTTCCGCTGGCGACGTGTTGTTTTGAAGAACTTGCGCGGCCTGTCGGTCGGAGGCGCCGCCGGAGTCGGGGCCGAGGCTTGGAGCAGACGGTCCGCCGCGGGCATATCTCTGACTGGATTGGGCGTCTGCGCGGAGGACCATTGACATTTTTATATGAATATGAAGCTACCTACATACTATGACCTACATGCTGAGGAGATCAATGTCACTGCAGTTACTAGGGTAGGATAAGAAAAGTCCACGTAGAGCGGTTTAAGATTAGCGTATTTTTCTGCGCGTATACGGTCGTTTCACTCACTTTTACAGTCGCGCTACATTACGCGCTTCAAAAAACCGGTCTCGCGTAAACGGGTACATTTCAGCGTGTTCTTTAGAACCAGCGGGACAATTCTGTTAGCCTATCTCTTTACTGAAGTGATACGTTCTTGAACCTCTCTCGTTTTTCTGACAGTTTCGACAGCTCAAAACTGTCAGAAAAACAGTCAGTAGTAGTGTCATGTGACGCTCGCGCTTATACGAGCTTAGAAGCTCGTCAACGTACGAGCTTCGTACGAGTTGCGCGTGTGCCAAAAAACGCGCCTATACGCGCCTACATGCGCTTCCAAAAACTAGCCTATAAGTATACGCGCGTATAAAACGCTAGTCTGAAACCGCTTTTATATGTACAAAGAATTAGACGGCAGCCGTTGTTTTTGGTCAAGAACAAGTGAAACAAACTAGGAAGAAAGCGAGTAACGTAACATGAAATTCCAAAGATCCCAAAAATTGTGGGGTGGGCGCTTCTTGTATCTCTAAACTCTATGCGTGGGACATGATGACATCTATTCACATTTTAGATTTAGAGTACACACATAGAGTAAATAATAAAGAAATTTTAAATTCTTTTTCGCTTCCAGCTGGGCTAGTATGCGCGCCACGAACTATTTCGTTCGTAGTGTCAGAACGACACAGCGTTATAGCAAAGTATTTTGTCGCGGGACGAACGAAATTTTTCTATGGAACAACAAAAATTTTTTTGAGTTTTGACAAAAGTTGTTAGTTTGATGTACAAAATAAGCTCCTAAAAGGATTCTAATTGATGAGAAATAACCCTGTATAACTGTCACTTTTTCACACGTCGAAATGAGTTTTTTTCGTCGCTTTTCGTGGTTTTCACCCTGCGAGTCCTACGACTGATATAACTGCTCCAGATGTTGATATTAATTTCTAGGACGTATTCAAGCGGTAGGTAACATGCTGATTAGATACCTACCTTATATTTATACCAGTAGGCTTATTATACGTAATGAATATCATTGTGAAGTGTCATCGTGATGACAATTTCAAGCTGAACTAACTGTGCAAACGCGTCGCGGCCGATGCAACTCAGTCAAAACATCTGGATAGTGAGAGATAGGTTGAAAAATTTCATAAATAGATACCTGATCGTGTAAAACAGTGTCATTTTGTCGCTTCATAGCCTGAAGAAGCGTCGACGGACCGTGACGAGATACGTCCTTGAAGTGGCGAAGGTCGTCACTAGGTTTTGGCTGAAACAATCATTATCTCACTGAATTTCGTCTTTACGAATCATGGTGGATGGCATTTGCATAACTGTTTTTTTTTCTAGTGAAAGCCTACTCATTCAGTATCACTTGTTCGTACTCGTATTATATATAAAGTTAAGTTCGTATAAGCCGGGTGGTTAGTTGTTTAGTTAAGTCCATACTCACAATTATGAATACCACATTTTTTTAGTGAAAGATAAAATACAACCGTGAGTGGAGCGTTTCTGTGTTATTTATTTATTATTTGCTATACCTACAAAAAATATAGCACTTCTGCAATAAGTTTACGATTTGCCCATCTCTACTTCGCTCCGCTTCGGCTCATTTTCATTGGTCGTTAATTCAGTCGCTAAACAACAGGCGGGAAGTCCCCGAATACGCGCTATCGACTAATGAAAATAGGCTGTCTAAATCTTGGTCGATATACGGTGGATATACCCCGCACGTGGTCTAACAACCAAAGAAATTCATCGGTTGATGTGGGGTATTGTCAAAGACACTACTAAAAAACAGTCAAAAAATAAAACACATGACATAAAATTAGATGTAGATGGAGCTACAGTAAATGCTCCGCAAGCAGTAGCAAACACGTTCAACAAATATTTTGCGTCAATAGGCGAAACATGCCCAACTAAAAAGACTCTTCCAGCTAAACTCCACAAGCCAGTTACAGAACCAATATCTAATTCAATGGTCTTATTGCCAGTCACAGAAACAGAAGTGCTTAAAATCATTAAAAAACTACCAAACAAATACAGTTGTGGGGTAGACGATATTCCTACTGCACTCATAAAAGCATGCATCATAGAATTGACTCCTGTCCTAACATTTTTAATTAACCAGTCCATAGATGAAGAGTATTTTCCGGATAGACTAAAAATTGCAAAAATTCGACCAATATTAAAAAAACAAGGACAATCCACTGATGTTAGCCAATACAGACCTATAGCACTACTGCCCACTACATCAAAAATCTTCGAACGCGCTATATCTAACCAACTATATTCATTTTTAGAAAAATATAAACTACTAGACAAAAATCAATATGGGTATCGGAAAAAATCATCTACTACCCTAGCTATTTACAACCTACAAAAACATATACTTCAAAATATGAAAGATAAACACCACACTATCGGATTACTTATGGATATGAAAAAAGCTTATGACAGAGTTTCACATCCAATACTGCTAAAAAAATTATACGAAATTGGAATTAGAGGAAAACCTTTAAATTGGTTACGATCTTATCTTCTTAACAGAAGGCAATTTACGCAAATAGACCATCATTCAAAACATCATCCAATAAAACAAGTTATAGACTCAGATACAATAACAATCAACTCTTCAATACCACAAGGTAGCGTGTTAGGCTGCATTCTTTTTTTAATATACATTAATGACCTGCCAAAAATAGTAAACTCTCCTTGCATATTATTTGCTGATGACGTAACAATACTTTTTAAATGTCCTTCTGATAATGACGCTTCATTACATTACTTAAAAGAAACCTTAACTACCATAGAAGCCTGGATTTCAGCCCATAATTTAGAAATAAACAAAAACAAAACAAAAATAATTCAATTCCACCCGTACCAAAAGAAACCATTAAATCTAAAAAATATGTTAAAAGAAATCAATCTAACCGAAACACGAGAAGCAAACCTGTTAGGAATAAATATAGATTCAAATTTAAATTGGCAGGGACATATTAAAAAAATTGGGTCAAAAATGTCACAATTTCATTATGCTTTGTCAGTGTTAAAATCAAACACCAATATAAAAACTGCCCTAAGTGCCTACTACGCATACGCATACGCCTGGTTGAAATATGGGGTACTAATTTGGGGCAACAGCACAGACATTACCGACTTATTTATTATGTAAAAGAAATGTATACGTATTCTGATGAACATCCGCCCGCGCGCCCATTGTACGCCACATTTTATACAACTGAAAATATTAACCTTACCTAGCATATACATTCTTGAATCAGCAATGTTTGTTAAAAAATATCCTGATCACTTTACAATCTCCGAAAATTCGCGACAAAAAAACAAAATAATAGCACCAGAGCCAAAATTGGAACTTGTAAGGAGAAGTTCTGAATACATGATGATAAAAATTTTTAATAAGCTACCTGAATATTTACGAAAAGAATCAAACCAACGAAAATTCTATAAAAATCTAAAAAAAATGCTAATCCAAAAGTGCTACTACAGTATAGAAGATTTCTTGAATGACAAAAATGTTTCAGTCTCGCGGAAAGTATGTAATGATGATAAGTAGTGGGTATTGTTATTATGTAAGCTAATAATACTCAGTAATTGTATACTTGCAACGCCCTTACAGGGTTTAATATGTAACTAGTGCTAAGTGAGCAAATTTTTGCATGTTAAATGGCAAGGTTTGAAATAAATAAAGAAAGAAAGAATAAAGCAAGCGTGGCTCGGGGACTCGATACCTCTGCTCAGTACCACTCTAACAAAAACAAATGCGCGGTGAATAATATCCAACGATCCGCAAGCGGGACCTATCGACTTGGCTATCGCATGCTGGCCATATATATGGCCTGCAAACTCCCGTATCCCGCATGCGAGCAATAAAAACGATAACAGCATGCGGTCCGGTCCTTATGGCATGCGTGGACAGACATCTCACGTACCTCGCAATGCAAGTTGTAACGACCAATGAAAATGAGCCTTTAGCCGATGAGGGGACAGTTTAGAGACAGTCTAACATGAGACAAAGGGGGCAGCAGATCGTTATGATCAAATCGGTCAAGAGCGAGTCGAGATATACCTGAGCTTAAGAGTTAAACAGATGCAAGGTCTACTGTTTGGAGAACTACTAGTTTAATGGGAAGAAAAAGCTTAAAAAATGATATAAATTAGAGAGCATATTCCTTAATTTCATTGGTCAAATGAATCGAATACACTGTCATACTCACATTGGTCGGCTTAGCCCAGGACTCGAAACTATCACTTTCCTCATTGAATATATCATATCTAATGGCATCGAAGACGTTTTCGTTCGGCGCGGAGCGCGGAACTAGCGGGCGGCGCGCCGCCTATAAAAGAACATAGATGTCTTCAAAAGAGATAACGCAAAAATATATCGAGCTTAGGCCATCAACCTGATGGCCGTGATGCCGGGGCAATAGAATACGGCATCGGTATCCCCTGCCTGTAGTAAGAACGTACTAACAGGGGATCTCTGTACTCGTAAATGGTTAGAGATGGGGCTCTTGCCATTCACTCAAACTGGCCCGCGGAGGACGACGTATGTGGCACCGTTGTCGTAGAGGACCGTGCAAGCCTAGGTATTAGACTCGAGTCGTCATATGAAGTGCTGGGATCTCCGGTGCGTTCCCCTGGAGATCCCGGAGCTCCCAAGAAAAGCACAAAGGCAGACCACCGAGGGGGTTTTAGTGGGTACAATCCCACATAACCCGACTGCATGCCAAAGACCATCACCTAGTACAGCGTTCAATGAATCCTATTATTATCTTCAATCAAAGTATTTTTTCGGATCTTACTCGTATAAGCTTTATATAAAATATGGCGGCCTTGAACAAAAATCAAATTAGATAATATGAAATTTCATTCAAATTAAACATTTAATGCGGTTGGTTTACTCTTCGTATTTAATGGATTTTTCGCGCTACTGTACACAGTCTGGTCCCACATTGCAAGATCTTCTTTCGTAAATAGGTATCTTCTAGGTAAGCGGGCTACACCCTAGATCGTGAATCTGCTTAACATCAGGCAGTATGTAGTTAAACGCAAATCTAATTTGAAAAAATAAACCTAGCATTAACATAGGTTCCTACAACCTAATTGACCGAGCGAACGAATTGAGAAAGGGCTCCGTCATCGATTTTGCTTTCGTCTATCCGGATTTTTGAATCTCAACAAAACTCAGTAGGTATAGGCCGAATCACACATCGAAACTCATCCCCGCGCAAGTGAGCGTCGGTCAGAAATACCTAGTCAGGATTCCATCCATCCATCAGTCGTCCACGCTTTGATATAGGCCTTCCTTATAGATCTACAATAAGACCGGTTAGTAGTGGCTTGAATCCAGCGTGATCCCGCGATTCTGACGAATGAGGTCGTCCGTCCATCTTGGAGGTGAACGTCCTACGCTGGTTTCGAGAACTTTTCGACCCTATTGGTCATTAGTCCTTCGTGCTGTGTGCCCTGTCCATCGCCATTACAACTTGCTAATTCGATAGGCTCTGTCGGGAACCTTGGTTCTTCTACGAATCTCCTCTTTTCTGATTCGATCTCGCTCTTCATTGTCCTGGGCGACTTATTCTGAAAGAAACTTCATCCATTGGGTTGATTTATTCTGAAAAAAAAAACTCCATCCGTTGGGAGTTGGGTTGATTTATTCTGAAAGAAACTCCATCCATTATTCCATTGGGTTGATTTATTCTGAAAGAAACTGATGAATAGTAATAATTACGGGGCGCACAGATAGGTCCGACGTGGGCGGCGCGAGCACGGCGTTGTCGTCGTGTTGGGAGAGGTCTCGCACCGCGCCTTTGCCTGTACTCGATTTCGGATCCGCGATATTTTTTATATTTTTTATTGTATCTTTTAACTCTTCATTTTTTTTTCCCAGCAAATCCTAAAGTAGAAATAGAAAAAATAAAAATCAAAATCAGTTTCGCCGCTAGGACTTTTGGTATAGACAATAAGCGCGATTACAGAGGCGCCAGCGTAAATTAAATAGCAACGTAAAAAGCGTTCTCTCTATCGAATGCCTAAAGTGAAAAAGAAACAGAACTATGCTAATTAGCTAATATAATTACGTTGGCGCCTCTGCAATCGGGCTTAATACCTAGACAGTTCGGTATTTATTCATAGTTAATTCAGTACATAATTAGTATAAGTGATAAAGAAACTCACGCAAGATAACGTAGTAATAACGTATAATGAAGACCTCAGAATGAAGAGCGAAAGTATAAAACTAGCGACGCGACGTAGGTATTTATAAAGAAGTACAAAGAAGAAGTAAATTGAGCTAAATACTACGTGGGTTTAAAAAATTTGTGGCTTTAAAGTAGACAAGTGATCTGACCTAAGTACTTCGTGAGATTAAAAAAAATCATTTTTTTGATTTTGTGGCTTTATAATTATTTTTCGCAAAAAATAGCATGACCGACTTCACCCGTGAACAGAAATCGCTAATATTTCGCACGGATCGATGATACATTTTTCAAATTATTGTTTACTAGATTTTGCCCGCAGCTTCGCCCGCATGATATTTCGAGGCCCTACTACCTTACCACCCTTAATAAAGGTGGTGGAAAATAAAAAAAAACAAAAAACATCGATTTGACAGTTCTTTTTGACATTTCTTGGAGCGCACGCTAGAATAGCAGGCAGATGGCAGAATTTTTCCTACTTATTTAATACTTATTGTTATAATATGGAAATTATAGCCTATGTGTTATTCTGATGTGTAAGCTATATAATTGCAAAGTTTCATCTCAATCTGTTCAGTAGTTTTTGCGTGAAAGAGTAACAAACATCCAAACATTTATCCATCCTTACAAACTTTCACGTTTATAATATTAGTAGGATTTATCAAAAATGGCTCAGCCGATTTCAATAAAAATTTAATTGGACCAATTTCGAAGTATACTCTTTCCAATAAAAATAGAATTCTTGAAATCGGACTACCTACTACGAAAAAAGTTATGCGTGGTTATACATAAAAAAAATATATATGCGTCGAATTGAGTATCGAATGAAACACACAGAGTGAGAGCAGGAGCGAGCATTGAAAATTTAAGATTAAACGGCATAGCTTAGATTTCAAAAAAATGCGATGGATTCAACGCAGTAGATACGAATCGAGTCACACCTGTCTTAGAAATAGACGTGCCACGGCCGAAAGGACACGTCCGCATAATATATGGAGGCTGGTATAATAACAATCAAAAAATCTAACCACTGCTGTGGTTAGATTTTTTGATCTCGTTACATCTCGAGAAAGTACATGTTTTTCTAAGTCTAAACATGTTCTAAGTCTAAACATCAGTTAAAAAAATAAAAGAGCCCTCCGATTTTTTTTAATTAGTTTTGATTAATATCCTCAGAATAGGTAGATTATTTCTGGCAACTCTTATTAAGTAACCTTCTAATGATTATTATAAAGCATTTTTACGTTAGTCAAACTAGTTTCTTTATAATTTTAGCGACATAAGAGATTAATGTGAAAGATTCAGGTAAAAATGCAAGTAAAAGAACGATAGAAGCACATTATTATTGCTAAACTAGAAAAATTAGTAAACTGTATTTCTATTTTTCATACAATTTATTTATAACATTTATACAAAAATGGAGGGATAAAAAAACATTAAATAAATATTTTTGAGAAGCCTATAAAACATATATATATTTTTCAAATGATGTAGGTAATCATCATCTTAGATTTTTCTCCGAATAATATACCAGTTGCGGACGTCTCTTTTAGTGGTGATGATGATCACGATTACTTAATTATACAAAATGAAGTTGATATTCTAAATAATGCCCGCAGATATTTACAGCTTTGTGTTCGACCAATAACAGATAGAGGCTGATATATTTTAATCCAGAGCTGTGATTGGTCGATGACTAGAATCTGCGGGACCCAACGATCTTTATTTACCTTTTCATTATTCAGAGACCTGATGGTTCTTATCTGGTTCGCACTTTCAATATCTTTACGCTGTAATTAGTAAAATGTGGATGTTATTTAATGTACATTTTCAAAGAATGTTACGGCCTATATATTTTTTCAGAGGAGTTAATTTTGTTAAGATCACAATGTAATCACAATTTATTTCAAATTAAATAGAGATTTAAAGAAAAAGCTAAGGGTTTTGCTGTGAAAAGAACTAGGCTCGTTCTTGACGAGAGTAAGTTCAATGCAGATAATAATAATAAAGACCTGGCGATTTGTCGCCGGTCTCATGGAAGTGTGGTCGGCCCTTACTTATAGTCCGTTCCATAACCCCTGAGACCGAGGGTCGCGACGACCTTTGACGAATATAATTTCCTAATACGTTTGCTTTAAAAAAAACAGTATATTCTGGTAGTGTTTCAAATATAACAAATGCGTGCTGAACACAGCTAATAATTTATGTATGTATTATTTTTACGACTTGTACCATTCTTCAATACATTTCAACTGGTTCAATCTCAGCGTTTATGGAACGGACTACGACTTGCGTCGATACTTTGGCACCGTCACATCTTTTGAGATTCAGAGTTGAGCTGGAGTGGCGGCAAATTCGGCAGAGCAGCACAAGCGGCGCAAATATGCTAACCTCGTCAGTGGTTACATATTTGAGCCGTTTGGGTTTGAGACATCTGTGGGGGCCGGCAACTTCTTAACGTCTGGTGGACGCGACGCGTAACCAAAATGCTTGTCTTTATTTGGCTCGAAGTATTAAGCATTGCCATTCAGCGTGATTTACTGGCAATGCCGCCAGCACGCTGCCAGCTGGCAGTGAGCTAGAGCATCTGGATTATGTAGTAGTACTTTTAGTATGTGTATTTATTTATTTCTTTTTCTTATTTATATTTCTTTTACTTTTTTATTTACTTTTATCTGCTTAACATCAGGCAGTGTGTAGTCAAACGCAAACATATACGAAAAAAAGTAGGTAGTTTTACCGTGAGTAGTATTGTATTTTGTAATAATAATGATCTGAAGCTTTTCCTACTAGCCGCACTATTTACCCATTTATCACATAGTTCTCTCATACAGTAACATTTAGATATTTTCTATATTTCACCAGTGGAAATTAATCAATGTCAATGAACGGATGGTTTGATTTATTCGCCGGACCCATGCCGGACCGATGTCCGGTGCATCTAGACACATTAAATATATGCCATACACTAACGGGAAGCGGGTGAAAAACACGATACGTTGTCCGGTGAATAAAACGGATGCATACAAGCGCTCTTAGAGCACCGGTGAAAAAACGGACGTATATTAGCGCTCTTAGTTTTTTTCACTGGACTAAGAACCATGTTTTTCAGCAGATTCGCCCGAAAAGAATGCTTCGCAAAACTTACCCAGGCCTCTGTTTTAAGTTTCCTGATTTCTTCGCGGTTGTTTTCCACGTTTTCTATCTCTTTGTTCAGTTCTAAGCGAACAGCACTCAATGAAGCCTCCAAGCGCGCTCGTTCTTCTGCCCCAGAAGCAACTTCTCGCCTAGCGCAATAATATTATTCTCATGATGTTGCCATGCCACATTATACCGGGTCACACATCGGCTATGTAGACTACAAATTAAAGTCTAGGTTCCAACATTCCAATGTGTGGATCCGGTCATATACTGATATTGATCAATACCAATCAAAAACGGGTTCCCCAAAACTTTCATGGGATAAACAAATGATTAGATTTACATATAACTATACAAGGACTCTATGTCATTAAGTATATACATATACTTTATACAGTGTAATCTGCTTACCCTGGACTACGTAGATTATTATTTATTCTTTGCCTGTACTAAGTTGAGAGGGGGTAGTTTAGACCATCATTTTGAGCAACTTTTTTCAAACAGCTGATTTTTTTCTAGAATTTTTGGTTGGCCCCATAGTAAAAGTTGTTCATAATGAAGGACTCAATCACCTCCTTTCGGCTTAGTACACCAGTTCTGGATAACCCTGTACACCACAAGCTCGTTATATTATATGTTTAATATAATAATGCGTAACTAAATTTTACCTACCTCAGCTGTTCAATGGTATTATTACGCGCCGATAGTTCACGTTCAGTAGTTATATCTCGCTCTTCAAATTCGCGGCGCTCGCGGTCTAGTTCAGCCTTAACCCCGTCCAAGGCGGCATTCGCTCGAGAAAGCGCTTCTCTTTCCTCCGCAAGCTTATTTTCTAGACTCGTATTAGCATTTTTATATTCAACTAATTCACGCTCAATGTTCGTAACGCGATTTTCAAAATCACGACGCTCAGTTTCGCGTTCTTTTTTAATATCAGCCAAAGTGGTTTTAGCCAGCGCCTGGGCATTTGTTCCTTCATCGATGCTATGCTCAAGACGAGCTATAGTTGTGGCGCACTCAGCCAATTTAGTTTCAAGCTCATTTACGCGTTGATCCTTATCCTCATGGTATTTTTGAAGTTGGTTAGTTAGATCGTTAATGACGGTTTCTGCGTGTGAATGAAGCTGTTCAAGCTCTTTCATTTTTTCAATTTGGGTTGTGAGCTTGTCGATGGTTTCAGCGTGGTCTATTAGTTTACGTTGATCAGAAGCAATTCTTTCTTTATAATCATGGTGCTCGCGTTCACGGGCCTCTTTTATTTCTGCAATGTCATTAAATAATTTTTCGATTATTTGACTGCGTTCCATCAATTGGCGTTGATAAGTGGCAGTTTTTTCTTCACAAATACTGCGTTCACGTTCCACTTTGTTGCTAAGATCTCTTAATGCAATTTCAGCCTGCTGACGGGCGTTTGCTTCTTCAGTGATTTCACGGTTAAGACGAGCAATAGTTTTAGTGTATTCTGATAATTCCATTTCAATAGCCTCAATACGTTTAACGCTATTCTTACGCTCTTTTTCGAATTGAGCCGCCTGTTCTGCAATTGTAGCTTCTGCGCGGGACATAACTGTTTTCGTTTCTGCGATATCATGCATAAGTTTTTCAATTATTTCAGCGCGTTTAACCAATTCGCGTTGATCGGCGGTAATTTGTTCTTCGAAATCCTGACGTTCACGTTCACGAATAGCTTCGCGTTCTTCATAGCTCCGATGGTCCCGTTCACGTGTCTCTTTAATTTCCGCGATATCTTTGGTAAGTTTTTCAATAGTTTCAGCGCGTTCCTTCAAGTCGACCATTCGTTCTTTCAGCTCTTGCTGATATTCAGCAGCAGCTTTTTGAAGTGACTGAATATTCTGTAAATAAATAGGGGTTCTATGAAATGTACGCCTGGTACGTACATTTTTTTAAACTCTTGGCGTGACTAAATTCGATTGTTAACTAATCGTCTTAAACATTGCAGTTAGTCTTCACGTACTATATTTGAAATAATTATTTGAATTGATTTATTTCAATTAAAATAACAGGAAGAAAACTTACTTCGTCCTTTTCCTTTAGCTTCTCAGCCAAGCTTTCGTTAGTTTTGTTTATATAATTCATAAATTCTTCCATTTTTTGAATACGACATTGTGCTTCCTGAAAATGCAACATCGTTATTATCGACGAAATCGACGAAACGGAGGTAGTTCTCAAGTTGACACCTAATTTTTTTATGTTTGACCCACGCATAACTTTTTACAGAGTAGTCCGATTTCTATATTTATTTATTGGTAAATCATACTTCACAAATGGTTCCGTTTATGTCATAACAGGCTGAGCCATTTTTGATAAATCAACAGTGTGAAAATTGATACATCGATCCATGCGAACTATTCGAATTGTGTACAGGTTGAAGTCGGTTATGCCATTTTTTCGAAAGCAATGTTGTTTATTCAGTGGCGTACGAGTATTATCCTACAGGCAAACCGGGCATGTGCATGGCAAACTAGGGGCGCGAGAGTACAAAGGGGCGCGCTTGCGAAATTGCAAAAAAAAAGCGAAATCGTAAGATAGGTATTGTAAATCGTAAACTCATGCGCTTTTTTCCTTCTCACCTAACCCCATCCCACCGCGTTTTCCTAAGGTGCACCTTAGGCGCACAGCGGTTTTGGTCAAAATATAGTATGAGTTATTATTAATATAGGGGCGCCGATGAGATGCTTGCATACGGCGCTCTAAATGTTTAATCCTACTCTGTGTTTATTGATAGAAATCTAATAACGTAAGGAATCTAACAACGCACTATTCAAATATATGTGAAAAGGGGATAGGACCGTTGAGATGCTTGCATACGGCGCTCTAAATGTTTAATCCTACTCTGTGTTTATTGATAGAAATCTAATAACGTAAGGAATCTAACAACGCACTATTCAAATATATGTGAAAAGGGGATAGGACCGTTGAGATGCTTGCATACGGCGCTCTAAATGTTTAATCCTACTCTGTGTTTATTGATAGAAATCTAATAACGTAAGGAATCTAACAACGCACTATTCAAATATATGTGAAAAGGGGATAGGACCGTTGAGATGCTTGCATACGGCGCTCTAAATGTTTAATCCTACTCTGTGTTTATTGATAGAAATCTAATAACGTAAGGAATCTAACAACGCACTATTCAAATATATGTGAAAAGGGGATAGGACCGTTGAGCTGCCTAGCAACTGGAATCTTCGGTGCGATCTTCTGACCATCTTGGAGATCACACCAAAGCATGAAAGCAGGTGGTGACTCCTCGGGAGTACTCGGGACTACTTGAGCAATGATTGAGAATAGTAGTTAGTGACAGGACAAGTAGCTACAAAGTCGCCTCACTACCACTTATTCACTGTCTATATTCCGATACATACGGTCTATATTCCTTCGATACATACGAAGCGGTTTGATTTAACTTTTCTGATTCATACCGCTAGAGAATGGAACAGCCTGCCGGCTTTCCTGTTTTCAAAGGTATATAATATAAAGCTTTTCAAGATTAGAGTGTCTCTATCTTGATAATAATCAATGGTCTCTTCTAAGTCCGCGTGCTTCATCTTCGGCTATGACGTCGGTTACCATCAGGCGAGTTGGTGGTCAAGCGTGGACTTATTCGCGTTAGAAAAGATAATAAAAAAAAGTAAGTTCGTATAGGCCGGGTGGCTAGCCCTGGTGTCAGAGTTTTTAGGCCGCCTGAAGGCCTAAAAATAAAGATAATTATTTATCCCAAATGGCCCGACTTCAATCCATGTACAGAATTCGAATAGTTCGCAACTTCGCACGGATCGATGTAGTAATTTTAAAATTATTGTTGATTTATCAAAAATGGCTTAACCGATTTCGATAAAATTTAAATGATCAAACTTCAAACTTGGTCCAAGTTTGAAGTATGAATAGTATGATCTACCAAACAAAATAGAATTATTAAAATCAGACCACTCTGTAAAACGTTATGTCTAGTCAAACGTTACAATCTGTGAGTGAATAATAATATTTAATAAATAACCATCCCGATTACCTACCGAAACAGACATAAAAAGAGAATCATTGATATCAGACTACCATGTAAATGGTCAACTTAAAATTACCATGCGTGGTTAAACTTAAAAAATATATACGCGTCGAATTGAATACAAACTCCGTTTCATCGAACAAAAGAGACCTAGCACTTGTACAGGTTTTGCGCAGTTTACATAAACTTTCGCGTTCGCGTGTGGCTCCATAGATTTTGGTTAGTTCTTCCTCGTTCCTGCCAGGGGCGCTGTACAAAAATGTATAGAGCCATACGGACATATTCGTCGTTTCAATTTACGTGTAAACCTGGACTAACCCCTCTGTGCCTGCAACGTGAGTGCGACGGTCAGACTAGTGACGTCACTCCCCGGTACTACGCGAGCAGCGAGTGTGAATGTTAGTGACCTGTGCCTGCAGCGTGAGCGAGGCGGCGCGCTGCGAGGCGCTCTGCTTGTCAGCCTGCGTGACGGCGAGACTAGTGACGTCACTCCCCGGTACTACGCGAGCAGCGAGTATGAATGTTAGTGACCTGTGCCTGCAGCGTGAGCGAGGCGGCGCGTTGCGAGGCGCTCTGCTTGTCAGCCTGCGTGACGGCGAGACTAGTGACGTCACTCCCCGGTACTACGCGAGCAGCGAGTATGAATGTTAGTGACCTGAGCCTGCAGCGTGAGCGAGGCGGCGCGTTGCGAGGCGCTCTGCTTGTCAGCCTGCGTGACGGCGAGACTAGTGACGTCACTCCCCGGTACTACGCGAGCAGCGAGTATGAATGTTAGTGACCTGTGCCTGCAACGTGAGCGAGGCGGCGCGTTGCGAGGCGCTCTGCTTGTCAGCCTGCGTGACGGCGAGACTAGTGACGTCACTCCCCGGTACTACGCGAGCAGCGAGTGTGAATGTTAGTGACCTGTGCCTGCAGCGTGAGCGAGGCGGCGCGCTGCGAGGCGCTCTGCTTGTCAGCCTGCGTGACGGCGAGACTAGTGACGTCACTCCCCGGTACTACGCGAGCAGCGAGTGTGAATGTTAGTGACCTGTGCCTGCAGCGTGAGCGAGGCGGCGCGTTGCGAGGCGCTCTGCTTGTCAGCCTGCGTGACGGCGAGACTAGTGACGTCACTCCCCGGTACTACGCGAACAGCGAGTGTGAATGTTAGTGACCTGTGCCTGCAGCGTGAGCGAGGCGGCGCGTTGCGAGGCGCTCTGCTTGTCAGCCTGCGTGACGGCGAGACTAGTGACGTCACTCCCCGGTACTACGCGAGCAGCGAGTGTGAATGTTAGTGACCTGTGCCTGCAGCGTGAGCGAGGCGGCGCGTTGCGAGGCGCTCTGCTTGTCAGCCTGTGCGACGGCCAGTTCGCTGGTGATCCGTGTGACGTCACACGCCGCGGCTTGCGCACGCATCTCGGCCTGCTTCAGCGACACGCGCAGGCTCGAGGCAGCTCCCGCCCTGACGCAACACCGAATTACTGTCATACTAAATATCAAAATTTCAGTTGTAGAACTTCAAGTACTGGACATAGGGTTTCCTTGTAGACTGCCAGTATGACCAGTTGAAAGCGGGTTGTTTGGGTAAGGTTGAGGTTCGCCGTCTAATTAGGCGAAGCGTCCTAGTTCCAGACCCATCTAAAAAGAGCTTAAAATCAAAATGTAGGCTACGTGAAATGCTGTTACGGAGATATTATACTGAATATAATATTATCACGCGGTAGGCGCGCGTTTACGTGTAGGTATGCGGCAACTATGACATATAAGCTGCAGTCGCGGGTCGGTCTTTGTTTACGTCTTTAAGTTCGTTTTTTCATGTTTTCGTAGTGAAAAACAATAGCGTTCTAGAACATATAAATGTTGCTTACTTTGTTAACAAAATAGCGTCGAATATTCTAGTAGATTCAGTCAGTCAGACTGTGATGTCTGATATAAATAGACCGGCCGACCCTTGGCGAACTGAGTTTTTCGTTTACAGTCGAAGCGAAAGCATCTCGTGTTCAGTGCAGTTTGTTCAGCGACTAGTTTGTGTGAATATCAAAGCCAGTGTGAAGTGTTTTGTGCGAACCAGTTGTGTCGTGTGCTTTGTAATTTTGTGAGGTGATTGTGTGCAATAAAGTGAAAAGTGAATACTTGGTGTTTTAACTGATTATCCAAGAACCCATCTCGTAATATTAACGATAAGTATCTCTTACTCTCGCTCGAGTTCTGCGATAGTGGCGCTCGAACGCTCCTGTCTCTCGTTCAACTCGGCGGTGAGTCGCCGCAGTTCATTTCTGAGTTCTTGTATAGTTTTCTCTCTCTGAAATGAAACGTGTTCCTTTAAGCTCACGATAATAAGGCTAATCGTCACCGTTTACAGATAAACTATTCATTTTATGTACGTAAACTCCTTTAGCGACCATGAATAGGTAATGTTCACGAGTTAGACACACCTACAAATAAAAGATTTTCACCTTAGTTTTAGTTAGTGGACTCTTGTGCACAAACTGGCCACCATTTTGGTTTCTGCGTTTATGTACCTCGATAGTGTTATCTAATCATGGCCGCTTTATGAGTTTTTTTTTAAATTACAACGCGCAGTTTATCTGTGAAGTTTTTTTTTTGTTTAAGAAACGCTGACAAGCATTTCTTAAAAAAATACTATCTAGCTATGGGCTAGTAAGTAATTTAAATCTAACTTAAACTGCTAGGTATAATAAACTAAGAATGTGTAAATTGATACTACTCTAGCGGGCCAAAACCTACTCCAATCTATCCCCTTTTTCTTATTTTCTTTCAAGGTAATATTTGTAGAGCTAGAGATAGTCGAATATTTGTTTTCTATTGTATATTAATATTCACTAGGTTTTTGACAGTCGCGGCTCATTGTTGTTTTCTTGTTTCCATGTCAACGCCATCCGGGGAGTCTGCGCAGACCGCCCACGTCACGGTCTGACGTCCTGACGTCTCCACTTAGAGAACTTAAGTTTATTTTTATTTTATTTTAGTTTTGATTTTGTTAATCATGGCATTTTGCGCCCCGGCTGGGCCTAATGCAGTTTCCCAATTCATTAATGTGTCGCAGGGGGACATGATTCAGTGCCTAGAGTGTTCCCAAGTGCGGTTTTTTAAAGGCCAGAAAGGCCTCAAAATTCACCGTACGCGGTGCCATAAAAATAGCCAAATTACACTTTCGGCCCCTACTGCAGGCTCCGATGGAGCCAGCAGCAGTCCCGTGAGCGCTGCTGCTCCTTCCAAACCGCTTTGGGAGGTTCTTAGCTCACTCAAAAGTTCTCTTCCTGTTCTAAAACGCATCCCGCGTGGTGCTCGTTTTTCGGTTGCCCAATGTTTATCTGCTGCTATTCGAAAAGTTATTTCTAAAAATTCGATAGACGCCTGGGAACACCTGCTGATTTTTCCTTACGTTGTGCTTTACGTACATTCGGACCCAACAAACAAAAAGTCCCTTACCACTAGGGTTAAGGAAAATTGCGTGAAGTACAGCGCATTGGAAGAGAACCCTTTAGATTTTGAAAGTATTATTCCGCCAACAAGGCAGAATAAACCAAATTCTAAAAAAACTGACGATTCGGTTACTATTAAAATAGTAGAAAGCAAAATTAGTGATGGCGATATCAAAGGCGCCGCACGTGTCTTGTTCTCCAGCGACACTATTGCCCCCCACACTCCCGATACGGTCCAGTCACTCCGTGACAAGCATCCGCCGGCAGCATGTCTCCACCTGCCTGAGCCACCACACCCTGATGACGTTTGATTTTTGATGATTTGGCACCTAATATCAAATCGGTAGACAAGTGTTCTCTTCGCCTTCTGGGTTCGCCGATACTAGATGAGTCTTTTCCGCCTTTCGTTCAAGAAAAAATTTAAAATTTTTTGAGTGCCTCTGATAGGCTACTCAAAATTAACGCCCACATGGCGTTTACCATTATAAGATGTTGTCTGTTTATTCCAAAATTCATGTACGCTTTACGTTGTAGTCCATTGTGGAAGCACAATGAGCTCCTTTTGAGCTTAGACGATGTTGTAAAGCAGACCCTAGTATCGGTTTTGAATATTGAGATGAGTGAAAGGGCGTGGTTACAAGCCTCCTTGCCTGTTAGGCTTGGAGGGCTAGGGGTCCGCCAAATTTCAAGTGTTGCTTTACCAGCTTTCTTGTCCTCCATTCATAGTACACATAAATTAGTTGAAAAAATCCTCGCACCTTCTTTAGGCCATTCCGGCGTAGATGTAGCTAATTTGAATGAGGCAACGAATGCTTGGAGGGTCGCTAGCCCAAATTCCGAGCTTCCAAAGACTTTGTCGTCGCAGAGACTGTGGGATCGGCCGATCTGCGAACTAGCACGGAAATCTCTTCTAGATACGTGTTCTAGCGTCGCGGATCGCGCTCGTATCCTTGCGGTCTCTGTATGGGAGTCCGGTCTTTGGTTGCAAGCTTTGCCCTCTTTCAATACTGGTAACCTTTTAGACCCAACTGCATTTCGTCTAGCTGTCAGCTTACGCTTGGGTGCAAGGTGTTGTGAGGCCCATCGCTGTCAGTGTGGTACTGCAGTTGACCAGCTCGGTCACCACGGTCTCTCTTGCTCAAGAAGCGCTGGTCGGATTGGTCGCCACGCCAGCCTTAACGATGTCATTCGCAGGGCTTTTGCCACCGCCAATATCGCAGCCGTACTCGAACCGAGTGGGCTCGCGCGTGGTGATGGCAAAAGGCCTGACGGCATGACGCTGGTCCCATGGAAGTGTGGACGGCCCTTAGTATGGGACGCAACTTGTGTCGATACTTTGGCACCGTCACATCTTTCTGAGACTCAGAGTAGGGCTGGAGCTGCGGCCAATTCGGCGGAGCAGCACAAGCGGCGCAAATATGCTAACCTCGGTAGTGGTTACATATTTGAGCCATTTGGAGTTGAGACATTGGGTCCGTGGGGGCCGGGAGCTCATATCATTTTTAAAAGTCTTTCTGGGCGTCTGGTGGACGCGACGCGTGACCAAAATGCTGGTGTTTATTTGGCTCAACGCATAAGCATTGCCATTCAGCGTGGCAATGCAGCCAGCATGCTGGGCACGCTGCCAACTGGCAGTGGGCTTGAGCATTTGGATTATCTTTAGACCTTCAAAGGTCTGAGGGTGATCCAATGCTTTTTGTGTAATAGTAGTGTAGTTTTGTTGTAGTTAATAAAGGCACTTTTGCCCGTATTAAATAGAATGTGTCCATCAACACTTTTCTTATTGTCTCTATTAAGGCGAAGACACTACGTTATTGTGTTCTTTATACGCGGCACTAGCACTATAGTACTATGATTACGAGTTAGCACTCAATTAACTTTTAAACTAGTTCGATCTGTAAAGATGAAAAAAATTAATTTCGCTCGCTGACCTGGTGAATTCACATTAATATAATTCAACGTTAACAGCAGAAAAACTAAGTACGCATGAGTCTGCGATATTTTGTCTTGCCTAATCTAAACCAAAGATTTAAGGTTCGCGCACAATACGTCGGGTCGCAGCGGGGCGGAGCGGGCCGCAGCGCAATATGAATATGGAAATGCGAAACATGCGGCCCGGCGCATATAGTGTGCGTTAGTTCATATAAAATACATAAATATAAGCAATTTAGGCGGAATTTTGCGCTGCGACGCGACCCAACATAATGCCTTCTTTCGTGTCGCGCACATTAGGTACTATGTCTCCTATTTTGGTTTGAATTGTTCGGTTCTTTTTTTAAGTTTCATAGGTAAGTAAATTTTCCTAGCTACGAAACTTAAATAAAATCCGCCAAGTGCGAGTCGGACTCGCGTTCCGTACCGTATGGGAGGCATGGGAGCCCCATTCCTCTTACCGTTATTAATAGCGAGCAAAAAACCCTAAAAATCACGAATCTTGTATGGGGTAACCTTAAATATTTATTTTAATCTATTTTTAGTATTTGTTGTTATAGCGGCAACAGAAATACATCATCTGTGAAAATTTCAGCTGCCTAGCTATCATGATTCATGAGATACAGCCCGGTGACAGACAGGCAGACAGACGGACAGACGGACATCGAAGTCTTAGTAATAAGGTCCCGTTTTTACCCTTTGGGTCCCTACGGATCCCTAAAAAAAGAACCGAATAATTCAAAAGACTACCTACCCTTAAGAAATTCTTTGTCCGTTATGGGGTGTTACAAGTTGGTACCTACCTACCACTATTAGGACATAATTTACAGGGTTATTTCTAACCAATTAGCATCCTTTTAGGGGCTTATTCTGTACATCAAAACTAACAAACTTACTAACTTTTGTTCTGCTACTCTTGTCAGAACTCGAAAAAAAATTAGCTTTCCATACATTTTGTCGCGGGTGAACGATATTTTTCTATGGAACAACATTTTTTTTTTTTAAATTTTTGACAAAAGTCGCAGAACAAAAGTTGTTAGTTTTGATGTACAGAATAAGTCCCTAAAAGGATGCTAATTGAATAGAAATACTCGTAAGGGAGTATGACACCCTATTTCGAAATCGGTTAAAAAGCTATAGATTTAGCTCACTTCTTGAAGCAAGGCGTTGATGTGCGTGAGTTGTACGGCGACGGCTTCCTTCTGTTCGCGCAGCTGGTCGGCGGCAGCGGCGGCGCGGTCGGCGCGCGCGCGCTCGCGGCTCGCCGCCTCCTGCAGCTGCACGCCCATCTCCTCGCGCACACGGACTGACACCACACAACAACAGTTATACACCGAATCACATAACTTCGCGGCTCTCATGTTAGCTAAGTTCGTATACGCTGGGTGGCTAGCCCTGGTGTCTGAGTTTTTAAGCCGCCTGAAGGGTCCTCTACCTACACGCCTTAACTTTACAAACCCTTACTTCACAAACTCTACACCCTTAGTCAATATATGCGGCTTGGCTTTGCTGTTTCGCTAACTGCACATGGGCATGAAGTGAAGATTAACTATTAACTGTTCATTAATTCTTTTAAACAAATAGTTCTTGTAACGAAACGGCCAAGTCACATATTTTGAGTATTAACCTGTGCGTGTAAGTAGAGTTAGAAGCTTGGCTCTACATAAGACTGACTACTTTTTGACAGTGCGAATTGTGATCTTGTCTTGGCTACACATGAAAATGTTTTTGTTGGATCGGTTACACGAACACTCCACGCCACCACTGAAGTCCGACAAACGAGGCTCCTCAGTCGCTTAGTTCCTTAGTTCTTAGTTCCCAAGTTCTGCCGCCCGACCTCAGTAGTGGCCCGGAGTTCCTAAACGAAAAGTGCACTACGGAGCGGGCTATGCTCACAATCTCTCGCGAGACGGAATCTGATATGAGCAGATCCGTAAAAGAACCAAAGTTACCAACATAGCCCAGCGAATTATCAAGTTGAAATGGCAGTCGGCAAAGGATATAGTGATGTATGACTGATACCGATGGGGTCAAAAGTCCTCGAGTGGGAATCACGTACAGATAAGCGCAGCGTAGGACGTCACCCACAATATGGACAGATGACCTCATTAGGACCGCAGGATCACAATGGACGCAAGCCGCTTCCAAACGGTATTATTAGAGATCTATACGGTTTATGTCTACGTGCGCGGCAAAAACGGTGGCTTTGCGCTCCAAGGAATCTCACACGCGCTCAAGTTCTTTCATAGATAACTCACGCATGTTCCGCAACTGGTGAGCCTCGCTAGCAGCTTCTTGCAGTCGTTTGTCGAAGTTGCCGTGCGCGGCGGTGACGGCGGCGTCGGCGCGCGCGTACGCGTCCGCCAGCGCGGCGCGGTCGGCGGAGCTGCGCTCCAGCGTCGCTCGCACGCGGTTCACGTTCTCCTGCAGAACACGCCGCGCCTCGCTCGCGGTCGTCAGCCTGCCGTGCGACAACTTATACATCTATGGGCCGAATCAAACGAATGTCAGCGAATGTGAAGTTAGCTACAAGCTGCGCAATATCCAATTTTGAATTAAGCTCACATAAAGATGCGCGTTGATTGGACATTGCGCAGCTTGTAGCTCACATCCGCTGACTTGTATGATTCGGCCTATTTAAACTACTTAATTATATGTAAACATATCATATCGATTAGGTACTATTAAGTCTAAGTATAGAAATCTAGAGAGAGGCCTTCAACCAGGCGCACAAGACACTTATGTACCTATATCAGGTTCATCTGGTGTTTATAGAAAAAAAAACACACACCGCAAAATGCAGGCTTTGTCGTCGTTTCGACCCGCAAGCTGTTCGGCCCGAAGGGCGAATCGCCGATGACTATTTTTGAAGGCCCTTTTTCGCCCCGCGGGGCGAAACGCAGAGAACGATGAAAGAAGAGGTCGTTTCGGACCACGTTGTTAAAGATCAATTTTCCGCATCAGTATTACGTATAAAATGCATGTTTACAAAACGTCATACCTATTATCTATATTGCAAAATAAAGTAAAGCGTGTAGGTACTCACACAATTTGTATTTATATCTTAATACTAATAAGTCATAGGGATAACAATACCTATTCAAAAATGTTAGGAACCACTGATCTATGTAGAAACACCTGTATACTCGTAAAAGTAGGTATATCTTTCTATGCACATTAAAACAGTTGGCACAATCATCTTGAAAGTAGTATCCACAAATCCACACTGGCCGACACGCGGTGAATATGCCTCATCACCTCTTTGTGGGTAGTTTTTTTGTTCAGCAGTGGGGACTACTAAAAATCCCAGTAGAGGGTATCTTGTTCAGTTATTAGTAGCTTCCCTTCCCGGCTTTGCTCAAATATGAAAGAATTATTTGGTTTAGCTAAACTAATAATTCTTTCATTAGTGATTTATAAGATCTAAGCAGATATGCAGACAGACACACAAAATGGTGGCTTTGTTTTATAAAACACTAGCAGCGCCCCGCGGTTTTACCCGCGTTGTGCCCGTTCCCGTGGGAATTCCGGGAATTTTTATACATATAAACCTTCCTCTTGAATCACTCTATCCATTAAAAAAAACTGCATCAAAATCCGTTGCGTAGTTTTAAAGATTTAAGCATACAGACAAACAAATAAACAAACAAATAAACAAACGAAAATAGCGACTTTATTTTATACTATGTAAGGATATGTAGTAATAGTGATATGCTGTAAAACATAGGTTCCAAGTCAAGTGTAAATCGTGTATAGGTACAATGCGCTCACCAGCCCTTACGGTTTTGCGCAATTTACTTAAACTTTCGCGTTCGCTTGTGGCTTCATACATTTAGGTTAGTTCTTCCTCGTTTCCGCCAGGGGCGCTGTACAAAAATGTATAGAGCCATACGGAATCAGCTGTAGTTTCAATTTACGAATAAACCTGGACTAACCCCTCTGTTGAGTAGCTCGGGCCGCCAGCGCAGCTCGTTTCATGCCCGACAGCTTATCTTTCAGGCGGTGCCCCACCGACCTGTGCCACGTGTATAATGTGCTCACTTGTTGAGTAGCTCGGGCCGCTTGCGTAGCTCGTCCTGGTACTTGGCGGAGAGCGTCTCGTACTCCATCTGCAGCTGCGCCATGTTCCGCTGCAGCGCCTCGTGGTCGCGCTCCTTGTCTGACAGCTTCTCCTTCTGCTCCCAATAGGTAGCATCTTGCCCCACCTGTAGCGAATAAATCAGCAGACCTAAGTATCGAGCTTAGTACTATAATTAAAAATACAACAATCTGTATACATAGTACCGCCAACAATAGGATGGGTCCCGTCATTCTACCTCTACAAAGAAAATACAATAATAATTTGAACAAAATAAACAATTAATTTAAAATAATTAGGTATATGTATAGGTACATCATAAATAATAATTCACTTGTTGTATACGGGGTTCTTCTCCAGAACTAGTGTATCTACTAAACTAAACCAAAAGTGGGGACAACTTGAGATTCGAGTAAAAATTGCTTTTCCATACGTTTTGTCGATTCTTAGTTCCAATTTTGTATGGAACAGCAGTTTTTTTCTCGAATTCAGGGTTGGCCCCATAGTTAAAGTTGTTGATGATGGTCTTAATCATGCATGCCCTTTCGCCTTAGTACAGGGCAAGCAGATAATGTAAATTGTTATACTTATGTACTATATCTAGGCCGAAAAACTAGTCTGTGAAAATTTCAAGCATCTACCTGTTACCATTATTAATATAGAGCGAAAAACGGCAAAAAAATCAGGTTAGTTGTATGGGAGCCCCCGTTAATTATTAATTTTATTCTGTTTTTATGTATTTGTTGTTATAGCGGCAACAGAAATACATCATCTGTAAAAATTTCAGCTTTCTAGCTATAGCCGTTCATTAGATACAGCCTGGAGACGGACAGACAGACAGACAGACAGACGGACAGCGGAGTCTTAGTAATAGGGTCCCGTTTTTACCCTTTGGGTACGGAACCCTAAAAACTAGGGATAATCCGTATAGGTACATAAATGTTATTAAGATTCTAAATTCGAATTTCAAAGTTTTCATACTTTTCTGTCTAAATTACCTATACCTAGTTCTGATAGGAATATTAAAATGAGAAAACAGTCGTCGACATAATTTTATTATCCTAGCATATTAGTACCTAAGTAAGTAGGCATGCCACGAAGAACTGATTGCCGTAAAATTCTCGACTGGAGATCAAGTACCGGCAAGCACATAGTTGTAGGCCGTGGCCGTCCTCCGCCAAGGTTGAAATAATCTCAGAAACTTATTGGATGCAAGCCGCTTTCAACCGGTTTTATTGGAGATGTATGTACCTATGTTTTCTAATGAATGCTTATACGAAAAGGTATATCTAAAATAGGACGCTCCATGGCTGAAATGATAATAAATAAGTAGTTTTAGGTCGAATCATGCAACTTGGCGGTTGTGATGTCAGCTACAAGCTGCGGATAGCCCAATCCTGACAGAAGCTCACTCCGGACTATGCCTACCTACACTAATTATAGGTATCTATCATAATATTCCTACGCTAAGTGATTTTAAGCAACGTAAATCCACGCCTGCAAGCTTGCATGTAAAAATCAGATGTAGAAAAAATGAAGTTAAGTAATAGAAAGTACCTAAGACATGACTGTTATACCTTTAATTTTAGTATTGTTTCACATTCACGGGAAATCCTCTGCTTCAGTTCTATTCGATCTGCGTTTATTTTTTTTCTTTCACACACTTGTTTTAACTCATCAAAATTCATTTTGATGCGTTAAACTTTATACAATATTTTTAGTTACACGTTTTAAAGCGTGACTAAGCTAAGCGTGATTCTATTTTTCTTTCTCGTTTCCCGCCAAAAAAAATAGCGTGATTCTTTTTCTTTATTTCTGGCCATGCAAACTCTTGTATTCAGCCACTTGAGCTTCACAATTTTTTTTTTATATTAATTATTAATTATCTAGGTAACTTTTTACCCGTATCCCTGGGGTTACATTACAATACATCGAACCGTTCTAGTTTGAAAATAATTCTAGTATACATGTATTTCAATTTTAAAAATCTAAAATCGTATAGGTATTTAGGGTAATTAGCATAAGAACTTATTTTATCGTTTATTTATTCGATCGACCGAAGTTATTCTCTGTTCGTATCAGGTTACCTACATTTGCCACTTTTTTTTTTCTTCTTTCCCCATTTGGGGTACTTAGCTTCGCGCGATCGGCGCATTTGCCATTTTCGAGTTCAAAGTGGAGAGGATTATTTTTTATTTATAAGGTAGGGAAACGAAACACGGAAAATATATGTGCAAGTAAAAGTATAAAACAGATCAGTAGGTTATGAAAATGATAAATGAAAACCAACAACTACTTATTCAACTAATATTCACAACAAGAGATACAGTATATACAACAAATTACAGTTTTATATTATTAGAAATAATAAAATAGCTCAAAGATACATATTTGCCACTGGAAGATATGCTCTTTTTTTTCATTTTAAAAAAGTATGTACTTAAGTACTTATTCTATAATCATTATCTGATGAAATTTTTAAATTAGGTACCATGGATAATACATCCATGGTAAGTAGGTAGGTACCATAATAGGTACCTATTCTAGATTTAAATACCTACATTATTTTGCCAAAAAAGGCTTGTCGGACTCAACCGTGTAGGTAACTCAAGCCATGTATAGGTAGTATGGTATTTTAATGAATTAAAACTTGACCAATGAGCAATAATTTTCTAATTTTTTTATTGCATGAGTAGTAGGTAGGTAGTTACTGTAGATAGCTAATCCTTTATTAGTTCAACCACATTACAAAACAAACATATTACATGAACAAAAACCTTACAAATTGCCAATTAGTTACACTGAACGGTGGCCATATCGCTTCAAGCGATTTCTTCCAGGCCACCAAGAACGGACAGAAAATAGCAGATTACTAGCTATAGAGACAACAGAGCTATTCTTCCAAGTACCTACCTAACTAAGTACCTAGTACTTAGAATAAAAAACATTCTATTTTAAGTCAAGGTAATATATCTATGTAATTATAATCGTTTATCGTCATGGTACAAAATTCAGCAATAGCAAGTGATTTGCACAACATCGGTCGTTTCACCGCTCGTCGGAAAAGGAAGGCGGATACGTCACGGCTCACCGAATTAAACAAGTGTTCGAGAAAACGTGCTCATGTAACACATTGGCTATTTGGGTAGGTACCTAATGTTACTAATGATTTACTTAAAATATCTTCTTCATACCACTTGGTCGACAGACCCATAATAAATATCACATAAACTCAATGACAATCTATATACCTAGGAAGGGTTTTTTACTTTTGAGATAAGGAACCCTAGAAAGAAGGCACGGTTGTAAAAAATATGTATGACCTCAGAAGAATGATAATTATAATGTATGACCACATGTATGACATTGTCATACCTTTTACTATTTTGTAGCTGCAACCTCCTTCCTGTACTAAATAGTTTTAACTTTTATTATAAATGCCGTTCCGTAAAATTCGAATGAAAAAAATCAGAAAATTAAAGTTTTACCATGGAGTTCTACTTAAAACAAATTGATAATAGGTAGAAAAAAGCTGTTTTACAGTTTCAGCATCTTTTATTTTAAAGGTTCTAGATTTATTACTATAGATAGAGCCGTATACTTCTTGGCTATTACCTACCTGTATATTTTGATGAAGTCTGCTTATTTAATGAAAAATGTTGCAATTAATGTGTATAATTTTCATATCACACGAGGATTTATAAAAAAAGGTTTGATAATATCGGCACAAAATAGGTAAATGTGCGAAACAAATGTTTGGCAATTTATATTGCAGTATACATTTTGTCGAAAGCCAACAAACTTGTATGAAATAGGTACCTGGATTTACAATCTTCTTCTTCTTCGTCGTGTCGATGATCCTCAACATTATATGATTCTATCCCAGTACTCAGCTACACTCGTCCCGCCGGGGGCAGCCGATATTATTTACAATAATATCCAGCATTGTTTCTGTCGTCTCGTTTGTGTGATTAGCTCATACATCCACCCCTCTAGTAGCAGTAGTCCGGTTGTCCCACAAGGTGGACGGATCACCGTAAAACCTAGCTAGATACAAGCCGCTTCCAATTGGAAGTACCAACCAGTCTTACTGGAAATCTAAAGGGGAGGCCTATGCCCAACAGTGGACTTCCTATGGCTGATGGATGGATGTAATGGCCGTGTCACAGAATATTAAAAAAATAAATCAGTCCAGCTGAGAACTTATCCAGTTGCTATGGAGGGGAAACATATCAGATGATCATCTAAAACTACTGAAGTAAACCGCAGTAAATAAAACCAATCGTATAAATAAAGATAATGTATATTTATTTTCTTACAAAATTATTTACAACTCCTTTATTATGCACAATAACCATTGTCATATAAAACATTACCACCGATAAATTAAAGATTTTAGGCGAATTTACAGCATAATACTCGTAAACCTTTATATACTACTGGCGTATTATTTTCTAGGGCCTCGTTTGCACCAAACCAGTACTCGCTTGCACAGAAACTTGCTGATACTGACAGTTTCAATACAGTTATGTGGGCAACAGACAAATGCTCTATCTCAAGTCCCAACCCATTGGATACTAAACTGAAACTGAAAATATAGCTGGATTAAAAAAAAAAAAATTGGCCTAGTAACAGATCTTTATATTCTGAATTGAATGTGTAAAATGATCTAGTAACTATATAGGTATTGGATAAATAATAGCGAAGAAATAAGATTAGCAGGAGAATTTCTAACATAAATAATTCAGTAGCTGCATCAAGTACTTTGTCAGTGTAAACGAGGCCTATAACTATGCTAGTAATAACAGATCGATTTTAGGCACCATTCCATAAATTGATTAGCAAACATCTACCGTCTTACCACAGAAGTTTTACGCACGGCTTAGACAATGTTTAACAGTACAAATTGCACGGTTAGACTATGTTTAACGCGTGTATCTTTTGTGGTAAGGCGGCTAGTGTATTTGAACAAACAATTCATAAAAAATAGTCTTTATTTAATGTCTGAACAAATGATTACAGAGTTATACAGAAAAGGTGCTAAGTCGAAAGGGGGTGATCCAGGCCATCATAATAAACAACTTTTTTATAGGACCTATCCGGAATCAGAAAAAATAACATCGATTCCAAGATGCAATTTTGCATAGGAAAGTTGTTAGTTTTTTTCTCGAATTTCTGCTTGGCCCCATAGTAAGTGGTATAATGATGCGATTAATTATCCTTGTCGCACTAATATACCCTTTCTGAAAAACCGTGTATTGATGCATTCAGATTCAGATCTGAACATGATATTATATAAATATAAACTTCATCCGAACACGCTAGCTACACATATGCAACAATTTTATTTTATTTGTAATGTTTTATTTTATAGAGACGTAAACAATCATTTAATTTATCAGTATCAGCTGAATTATACGTTACAAACGTAATATTTATTTATCACAGCTTATAGCAGTATTGAACATAAATTTATAGCTTGCAACAAATATAAATGTATTTTAAATAAATTGATTATGAATAGTATACTATTTACATTGAAATTATCGAAAGTAATAATATAACTCATCAGTAGTTCTATAGTTAAATTACAGGGAGGATAAGAAATACCTATTTATTAGAGAGAATCAAACCAGCCGAAATGTAAGGAATGTTAAAACACATCATTTTGTTTATAATCAAGATATCGACAATGCCAACTGAGGCAGTCAATCGCTGGATGGTACGTGCCCCGATTGCTCATAAGTTTCAGAACTCTCAACTTAAACAGTTCAAAACCTTGTATGACATTGCACTTCGCTCTTAGATATTAAATCATGACATCCCGACATTTAAATATAATTGTCAAGACTTTCATGCACTCATAAAATTAAACAAGAACATAACTTAAAACGAAATCAAATAAATACAGTGCGCAGTAAAAAATATGACACGTCGGAAATAAGAATCAACAAAAAAATATACGTCCTTATTCAGTTACATATTTATTTATATCATATAATTTACCGCATACTGATTAAAATTACAAAGCACATTTACACTATCATAAGCAACAATTATTACTGTAACCTAGCCTACATTAACTACACTATACAATATGAATTACTTTACACCATTCATCTGTGTGATACATTACATTAAAAGTAATACTTGTTGAATACAATCCTATCCGGCTATTTTATAGTTCAAATCGAGTCAAACTAAATGAAAATGGCTCTGACAAAGTGAAATCAAGTAGCATAAAAATGTGACGCTTCACTAAATGTGTTAATTAAATTATTGCATTGAATATTATTATGACAATGTTTTAACCGAGTTTAAACATTTTTTTACTTGATATAAAAACGTTTTGCTTGTTTCTATATTATACTCTACCAGCTCAAAGGCTTAACTGTTATGCGAACTAGTCATATGATTTGCTTTATGTGGTTTTGTAATTAGTCATGACTGAGCATGCAGTCGGGTTGTAACAACAAATACTCTCTGATAAATAATAATAATCTCTAAAGAAATGATTTTAATTTTATAGTGCATCCCACACTAGGTTTATCTCAAAGAGTTACTTTTTATGATAAAATCTAAAAAAAACTTATTCGCATCCTGCATCCGCGACGAGTTTTTAAAACGTTTATCATAAAAAGTAACTCTTTAATAATAATCTCTACACCACATTCAACTACCATATAATAAAATGTGGTGGGATGAAGTTAATATTTATGAGAAAATATTAAATAAACACATTGGCGTGGATTAACTGTGTGGGTTACTGGATATGTTTACTTTATTGTCCCTCTGTCAGTGCATTTCACTAAATAGATATTATTATTGTCAAGCTAACAAAGCTATGACGAACACACACATAAAAGTTTTATCATAAAACATTTAAAAAAATCGTATAAAGCTGAGAGAAGCATACATTCAATTTCGTAAAAACGACATTTATTACCCAGAATAAAATATCGCAATTGCTGTAACTCAATGTTTTCTTTTTTTAGACGCCCATGGGGACATACTAAAAAGTTTTCGATGAAATCATGTATAAAATTACATTTTTTCAGTCTTACCTTCGTTATATACATACATGGACAAGAACTGACAATCATTGTACACTGTTAGTTCATAATTACTGATGTAAAACAAACAATTAACGGCCATGGTTGGGAATATCACATCTCCATTACAATTATATGGACAAAACGTAATAACCTAGCAATTGTATGCGCAATTTGTGTCGCCTGATATTGCATTTTGTTGTAGCTAAGACTATTTTATATTAGCCACGTTTGTAGTTATCTACTGGCATTCCATGTATTTTTCCACTGAGCGTATCCAGTGTTAATGGTATTAACAATAACACTAGTTCATTGATCAATAAGCAAACAAAACGTGGCTAACGAATTTATGTAAATATTAGAATGAATCGATGTTTACTGAACCTTGGAGCTAACAATCATTCATTACAGAATTAGGCTCAATGAGACCTTGTGACAACATTTACCCAACAAACCAAACAATCCATTATCACCAAACATTAAGGCATCTTATACTGACCGCACACTGCATAGAATCACTTTATCAAATACATATCATTATTTGTTTAGTACAAGCCGAATCATGCAAGTCGGCACATGTGAAATTAGCTACAAGCTGCGCCATATCCAATCCTGACTGAAGCTCACATACAGCTGCGGCTTGATTGGATATTGCGCAGCTTGTAGCTAACTTCACATCCGCCGACTTGTATGATTCCGTCTAAAAGACTGTTGTATGTCGAGAATCAATGTGCATGTTTACTCTCATGACCAAAAACTTTACTACATTTTGTTTATACCCTAATAAGGTAAGTACAAAAAGTATGTGAAAAGTAACAGTAGCTGAAGATTTCAACGAAAGTCCTCAAAAAGCTTGAAATAATTCAGTTGATTGAACAATGCGGACTATTTACACTGTTTTTGTCTATGCAGTGGTCGAGTACAGTAAAGAACCACCTCGAACCCTTCTCAAGTCTTTACCGAATTATTTTTGGACGAAGGCCGTCGCGCTTCACTTAGCGAATTGACATCTCCCCACTACCGTGAAGGTTTGTATCCTATAATCTGTGTACAGACCGAAGCAAAACTCTTAAATACACTAAAAATGAGAAGAGCATTCACGATCCTTCATTGGCTCGGTCTGTACCCAGTATAACGAGTAGTTTTTCTTTATACCACCATCTTTTTTGACCCAAAATAGATACAGAAATCGTATCACAATGCGTTTCATTCTGATACCACCACCTTGCAGTAATCTAAACCAATCTGACACTAATACACAAAATTACAAATACAAAATTACTATTAACATTACTTAGAGAAACAAGGAAGGAAATCATTGTAGGAGCTATCAAATTGGACTTAGTTTAATTAAGAAAACAGTGTGATATAATTGATGCGCTTTTAAAAATCAAATCAAATTGTGTCAATAAGAAAAACTGCTCATTGCTTGGCCTTATTTAACACTATCACATTAACCTACAGTATTACAGACAGTGACCTGATAGACGATAGATGAAAGAAAACGCTATAAAGTCTCATCAATCGCTTACATTTCAATTATTTTTTCTATAGAATACTAAACGAAGATTTTTCCCATTTAAATTACGCTACAGCAAAAAAACACGCGTCGTAAAAGATCACTGACAGATTAGAGCGTCATACCACTGTCCAGTCTTCAGTCACGCAAGCTTGTCATGCACTTATAACTGTAACACTGCTGCCACTGAATTGTTCTACTTCTAGAACTTAGTAGAAGTTTCTAGAACGTTCCAGCCGTGTGTTCCAGTTTCAGTGAATGTTGTGTTGCGCCTTCTATCACTGTAACACCGCTGCCAAAGAATATTTTCACTTCTAGAAGTTTCTAGAACACTCCAGTCGACTAGTGAACGTTGTGTTGCGCCTTCTTTCAATGTAACACTGCTGCCACCACATTGTTCATCTTCTAGAAACTGGTAGAAGTAAGCAGAAGGTTCGAGGCGGCTAGTGAGCCTTCTTCTTGCGCTGCGCGAGCATGTCGTAGACGGGATTGTGGCTGATGGAGCGGCGGAGGCACCCGCTCTTCTAGAAGTTGGTAGAAGTTAGTAGAACGTTCTAGAAGTCTAGTGCGCGTTGTGCACATTGTGTTGTGCCTTCTTCTTGCGCTGCGCGAGCATGTCGTAGAAGGGGTTGTGGCTGATGGAGCGGCGGAGGCACTCGATCCATTCGTCTCGCTCCTCGGCCGTCGCTGCCGACATTCTGTAACAATTTAGATAATATATAAAGATCTTATGTCAATGTGTGTCATCCAACACCTCCTAAAAGACAAGAACAATATTTATGATTCCATTTGTGAGTATTTGGTAGTTTTATTATGGAAACTAACGTGGTTTTCACTCATTTTAATGAATGCGAGACGAGTGAGATCCGCGTGCTAGCACTCGACTTGAGAAAGATCGCCGAATGCGATCGAAACTATAGTCGCACTATATAATGACTATAGAAAGATAAACGTGAGTACAATCCCGTGATATAAACAATAAATTATTTGGTAGGTTTCAGAATAATTCTTAGGCTAATTTATACCCATTATAAGTTTATTTTCAGATGACAAAACATTTGCTGCGGCAACTTGTATTATATTTTTATAGATTTAATTGACGAAGCCGTGTTCTCTAGCGGGAGAAAGCTCAGAAGAGGTCAGTCTATTTAGCTAAATAATAACACTTATTTAACTAAACCAACTTTGACATAATTACTATAATTATAATCCAAGAGTTTACCTGTAGACGGTGTGTTTCCCCTCGACGACTTTTCCTTCGGAATCAGTTTTGCAAGCCTTGATGAGATCAGCGCCGCCGCTCGCGTACAGCTCGAGACAGTGCGGCCGCTGTCTGTCACTCGCGGGACGGACCTGGAAATTATTCATTATTCATTAATTAGGGACTCCATACACACGTTCTTTGACACCAGACCAGCAAAGCTTGTAATATGACAGCCAGAGACAAACAAACAATTTTTTGTGTTTTATGATTTGTTTGTTCTGTTGTTTATGTAATGTACCTCTTATTTTTGTTGCAAATAAATTTCTGTATTTCTATATTAAACACAAAAATATATTTTTAAATACATAGTGCTTATACAGTGTAGTGCTTAGTGCTAGTCCGTGGTGGTCTAGTGGATGTAACGCTGGCCTGTCATTATTGAGGTCGTGGGTTCAATCCCGGTCCTGTTACCAATGAATTTCTTTGAAACGTATGTACGCAATTTCACACCGCTGGCTTTTCAGTGAAGGAAAACATCGTGAGGTAACCTGCATACGTCCGTAGAAGAAATTCGATGGCGTGTGTGAATCTACCAACCCGCACTGGGTGGATATGGCCCAATCACCCTTCGTGGGTAGGTCTACGTCCTGCTGTGGACTATTAAAAAGGCTGATACAGTACAGTCCAGACACAGAGCAAGCGCCAATGTTCATATAGATTTCCGATAAGACCTGTTGACAGCGGCTTGCATTCTACCGGTTGTTACAAAGCTACCGATGATGATCATGACGCAAACTTTGTGGACATCGAATTGAAGTTTTCAAAAATGTTTAGTGGTAAAATACCCCACAAAACTTTATATAACGCTGAAATCACTTCATAGTATAAAACAAAGTAGCTTCCTGCTGTCTGTCCCCATGTATGTTTATATCTTTAAAATTACGCAACGGATTTTGATGCTGTTTTTTAATAGATAGAGTAATTCAAAAGGAAGGTTAATAAGTATAATACATCTGTGCGAAACCGGGGCGGGTCGCTTGTTATAAATAAATGCTACTCAAAAGTTTTACAGAAAAAAACGAATAACTATATGAAATTCCTGAATTAAGCTTATTATGAATTATCTTTCAATTCACGATATTCCCCGGAAATCAAACAGCTTGACATTTCGCGTGCTTTAATTTAGAACATGATGCAGTATTGACGCAATCATCCTCACAATAAAACAGCAAGGTTGCAAGCAAGTGATTGAGCAACCCACGCGTTTAGCATCGCTAATGCAGCTCGCAACAGTGAACAAACCTAGCGGAAATGTACAGGTAGCAACATTCTTAAATTATCTGATTACAGAGAACAGAGTTAATCAGAGATATTATCACGATTTATCAAGATTTGACTATCTTTGATGATATCTCACGAGGATCAGATTATTGCCACGATATAAACACACTACTGTTGTACACTCAAACATGTTTTTGTGTTTGCGAAATGTAGACAAAAATCTGAGCGCTACCGCAACTTGGATGACCCGTTAAATTGTAGGTCTCGGTTGTTTTAACCGTTGAGCCATGTCAGAGGCCCTCCAAGCGGCTTAATAACTCTGAAAACAGGGCTAACGGTTTATACAAACTTACTTACTTTTAGACAAAAACAAATCCATTCTATAGAAATAAATACCTACCCGATATCAATGTTGTCAGGTATTCATTTTCCCATTACCTAAGAGGTGAATTTAGTAAACTTACAAGAATGAATAAATAACAAGGTCAGTTTTCAGCTACTAAACCACCGCGAGGGGTATAATCACAAACTTAGACAAAGTGTGCAATGTATGAAAAAAATAATGATTAAAATTACAATGTAATTTTTATGTTGTTATTTTAACACATATTTTTAAAGCCATCCAATTCGGGTTAAAACATTTATCTACATCATATAATCTAATCTTATTATATTTATCTTGCGTAAAAATGTAAACTGCATAAAGCCTACGCTTCATATAATTTTCAATTGTTTAAACTTTTTCTTGCTGTGTTATATCCCTACTATTTTTGTATATTTCTTTTTTAGTTATTAACTTAAATTATTATTAGCTTTTCCCCGCGGTTTCACCCGCGTTTTTTGAGATTTACGCTATTCCATAGGAACTTTTTTATTTTTCCGGGATAAAAAGTAGCCTATGTCATTTTCCAACCTTTGAACAATATCGATGCCAAAAATCACATTATACGTTACTCTGTTGCAGCGTGATATAGTAAGAAACTAAGAAACACTATCGAATTTATAATAAACTAGCTTTTGCCCGCTGCTCCGCCCGCATGGTATTTTGACTTTTGTGCTATCCCACAGGAAACTTTTATTTTTTCCATTTTTTTTATTAAAAATGATGTCACCATCAATTCCGGCCTTTAAACTATATCCACGCCAAAAATCAAGTCAATCCGTTGCTCCGTCGCTGCGTGAAAGAGAAACAACAAACTTTTCGGATTTATAATATTAGTATGATAAGGATTATCATAATATTAAAGGTAACTCACAGATATGTTTTCTAATGGAATGATTCCTCGTGGCTCCTTATCCGTCGTGTATTCGAAGTAGTACAGGCAGTTGTCGTTCAGTATAAACCACCTTCTCTTCCACGACTTATATCTGAAAGAAAGGGAGAATATTCAATGAATTATTATTTGATGTTATTGTTAAAACATATCTATGTTTTAAAATTCATCTCTTCTCTGTTTAGTGAAAAAAGACTTCACTGTCAAAGATGCGAGAATACCCTGCACTGTTTATTTAATGCCGAAAATTAAATATAAATCTGTTAAAAGTACAAGTTAAAGGTTTTTTTTTTTACTTTGTAAGATTTTCAGTACTTAAAAGTAGCAGAAAAAAATGTCAGCTCATATATTATCGATAGATGGTAGAATGTAAATATTTCACGTGAGTACCACAAAGAAAATCTGTGCATTATCCGTATTCAGTTAAATGTGCAATTTCGTATGCAATTGTATTGCAATTTTGTATGGAACATTTTTAGTAGTAAAACTAGAAACCCTTATAACTTAGGTTTCTCTAATTTCGGGTTGGCCTCATTTGAAAAGTTGTTGACAATGATGGTTTCAATCACCCCTTTTGGGCTTAGTGCGTGGCAAGTAGATAACCCGTATACAATAACACTTGACTTATGGCACTAAAACGTTGTCTCGGAGTCTCTCTGCGAGATCGAATCGGGTACGACGACATACGTGGAAGAACCAGTTACCGACATAGCCCAGCGGATTGGCAAGTTGAAGTGGCAATGGGCAGGGCACATAGCGCGATGGACTGATGACCGATGGGGTCGAGAAGTTCTCGAGTGGAGACCACGTACCGGCAAGCGCAGCGTAGGACGTCCCACCTACAAGGTGGACGGATGACCTCATTACCGCCGCTACCAACCGGTCTTATCGGAGATCTATAATGGAGGTCTATGTCCAGCAGTGGACGTCTTATAGCTGATGGATTGGATGGATACAATAACATAGAATATCGAAAGTGTGTATATATACCTGCCGCCCTGCTTCCACAGCCAGCCCTCCTTGTCGGGGTTGAAGAATGTGTGCATGAGATCGTTGCCGTCGTCCTCCGGGATCTTGAATGGCTCTGTCTTTATAGACTCGTACAGTGACTGAAACGTTATAATTATAGATTTAACATTTTGTGACACCTATAAACACAGAACATATAACATACTCGTACTAGGTTGTACCCGCGGCTTTCCCAGTGTTTTTAACGATAACGTCTTATAAATCGATGAACGCCGGCTGTACGCACGAAAAAGCATGACTTGTTATCACATTCCGCCTGAGCCGAGCGTGCAAGCGAGAGCGCAGAACAAGCAATAGAGAGGCACGATCGGCTTAAGCGTTCGGCTGGTAATGCATATGACGTTATCAAGTAAAATTATCGTCCGTATATAAACCGACTTCACATAGACAACCAACTTTTTTTGTTGGTTTTAGCTCCATCCCATAGGAATATAATAAGTAGCTTATGACACTCTTTGATATTTAAAGTAGGTACGTATATCCAAGCAAATAATCAAGTCGACTCTCCGTCGCCGCGTGAAAGAATAACAAACCAACAACCACACTTTCCGATTTATAAGAGTAGTAATAGAAAAGATTGCTTGTATGAGGATCAAGGCTAACTAATCAATAAAGAGCATGTTACGAGGTACCACGTAAAGGCAAGCGCAGACTGAACTATGATATAATCAGAACCGCAGCAAAACTCTGGATGCAAGCCGCTTCCAACCGATCTAATAGGAAATGCATGGAGAGGCCTATATCCAGCAGAGGAAATCCTACGGCTGATACGATGGATCGTTAATTTGATGTTACTATCAAAGCTACTGTTCAAAGTGAAAGCATACTCATAATCTAAGCAATTGAGGCCTTAGGTATTTTTATGGATTAAACCAATATCGTACGATAAAATAACTGCGAAATATCCACACCCATGTTGCAATAAAATGATCTGCACGCAACACAGGGGTGACAACGATACGTACCTATTTCATATTATACTAATAAACACAAACACAAGTTTTCTGTTTGGATTCCGCTTGATAACTGAATGTTTACAGATAGAAATCTGGTGATAATGATACGGCGACATTAGCTCGTATAATGCAAGTGCGTCAGTACTCAGTACCAATGAGTGAAGAGAAAAGAGGAGGCGAGGCAACCACGGATTTTTATCTATGTAATTTGACATTTTGCTACCCACACTTTCTTCGTAACATGTTCCCAAACAGAGGTCAATTCTTTAATACCTAAATAATGAATGCATCATTTGTATTTCGAAAAACTATAGTGACTGAGACTGAGAAGGAAGTGCGGAAATCACATTTTCATAATGTCGATACTTTTTAGGTTAACAATATAATGGCGGCCATATTGTGTCCCCTCACCCGTACGCTAATTTGTAGGTATATCGAGTCTATATACTTGTATGTCTATGGTCAGTACGAACTATTGGCATTAATGGAAGTTATCGACGGGTTATCGGTAGCTTTGGCAGTGCAGGGTCAATATTAAATTGGTAATGGACTTGCAAACATTGTGTTAGGTTATCGCAATTCTTAAAAGATAGCCGAGACTATTGCGTTTGACCAATGGTTCAAATGTAAATATTTCCTATATTAAGTGTGTGTTCATGTAAAATGAAACGTTGAAATTATGTTTCAAACTTTTAAAATGTCATCATCGCTAATACAGACACAGATTTCTTTGAAATCCCCTGATATCTACTACGGTTTGTATAAGAAAAAATAATCGGCCAAGTACGAGTCGGACTCGCGCACGGAGGGTTCCGTACTGTATGGGAGCCCCCCTTAAATATTTGTTTTATTTTAATTTTATTATTTACTATTGAAGTAATTATAAAATTAAATATTCTGTGAAAATTTCAAGCATCTACCTGTTACCATTATTAATATAGAGCGAAAAACGTCTAAAAATTCAGGTTTGTTGTATGGGAGCCCCCCCTTAAATATTTATTTTGTTTTGTTTTTAGTATTTGTTGTTATAGCGGCAACAGAAATACATCATCTGTGAAAATTTCAGCTACCTAGCTATTATGGTTCATGAGATACAGCCCGGTGACAGACAGACAGACGGACAGACGGACATCGAAGTCTTAGTAATAGGGTCCCGTTTTTCCCTTTGGGTACGGAACCCTAAAAAATTATTAAGCTAACTCATAGACGACGATCAACAACCAAAAGACAATTCATTATTTTAAAACACAGAACAATTTTAGAATACAGTTGAAACGGGTCCAGACTCGTGGTTACACCGCTTTGTTACACCAGTGTGACTACGAGTAAACTTTTTTACTCGTGGTTACACCACTCGGTGTAACCACGAGTAAACTAATAAAACGTAGGACTCGTGGTAACACTGCTAGTGTGGGGAAATAAAACATATCTGTACTATATATAAGATGACCTTGTAAACCCAGAGACTAAATATATATTGCTCAGAATATATACTAGTACCATACTATATTTTCTTTGCTAGTACATACTACGTGTTTAACTAAATTCTAAAAATTTCCGATCCCTACTCAGCAATAAAAAAATTATGTCATTTTTTAAGTAACGAAAATAATAATTGTAGGTCTTTTAAGAAACAAAAATAAAACAATTATGAAATATTGCGAAATATGAACAACCCGTATCCACCTGTGCGCCGGCCATTTTCGTCATTATTATAAATTCTATAGAAAAGTAACTATAATAGGAATGCATTTAATTCTTTTTGTATAGTTGTTAGAGTTACATATAAATATTTTAATTATTAAAAACAAAACAAACAATATTTTTTTTATTATTAAAATTGAAATTAAGAAGACACCTTTCTGCAAAAAATAAAAACTTTACTACGTAACCGCGCACTGCGTAAGGGATCGCCAATCAGCCGCGGATCGCCGAGTCGCCTCTTCCCGCTTCATCGTTTTTTAAATGAATCGCATAAGTGTGTGTGTAGCTAAATAATGCAGATACATATTGAAACATACGCCGATAACTGCACAGCGTCGTGATTTTAACGAAAGTTCATTGCCGACACACCACACGCTCTTATAAATGCATCATTTTAAGCAACGTACTGTTCATATACTTCATGAAAGCGTTAATTTTATTGTAGTTTAAAAGAGCGCATTGTGAAAGAGCAGTGCACAAACCTACTATTCGGCGATGAAGTTTTGTCTTTATGCCTATAAATTTTGTTTTTCGCCACAAACTATTTGTGAAGTAACTAGTGGCATTTTTTTATTTCGATGTTTAGGAAAATTATTTTGATAGCTTTGGAGATTGCTAGTTCAAAATCTAGATAGATCTTTTCCGGTTTCCATCCGAATTTTTTTAATTATTTTTACTATTTGTTGTTTCACTTGGTTTTCTTTGAAAAGAAGCTAAAACACTAAAAACTCTATACTACAATGTTAGTGAAAACATTTTATTTACCATGACATTACTAAACAGTTTGCAACAGCATAACATCTTGACCTTAAAAAGATTTTCAACTATCAGGCACATCACTACCTACCCAATATATTGTTTGGTCAAGCGCGATCCTTTTAGAGTAGTGTAACCACGAGTAAAAAAGTTTACTCGTAGTCACACTGGTGTAACAAAGCGGTGTAACCACGAGTCTGTACCCGTTGAAACTTCAATTCAAGGTTACGGCAAAGGATGGTAAGACACGGTACTCATTGACATAACGATACAAATATTTGAATTTGTAGCAGATAGGTATACAAAAAACAATGATAATGTTTTGGTTTACATTCTACTTCGTTAGAGGTAAAGTAAAAATGCTCGTGCAAATATTTAAAGACAAAAATATATACGAACAAGGAAAATAAATGTATCCATAGTTGTTATCATATGGATTTACCATTTTTGAGGTTTTCCTGCTAATGTGTAGTTATACCTATTTAATTATCTATTCGCTTCATTATAAACTATTCAATATGAAAAAAGCAACGGTTGGTTTTTACGTTCTATCCCGATCGATGATACTCGTACGTAAAAACCAGTGCTAGTACGCTTAGTTGATACGGGCAATCCGTACAACAGCTTAGAATTTAGAAGACCCTGAATTGAATTGCTTTGTTATTCACATCACTCTCTCAACTGAGGAAAAGACGAGACAGAAGTCAAGCGGTCCCGCAATCTCAGGCTCGCAACATTTCAGTTTTTTATTTTTTTTATTCTGAATAGGTTTGCGTTTGACCACATACTGCCTGATGTTAAGCAGATATGCGGTCTAGGTTGTAGCACGCTTACCTAGAAGATACCTATTTACTCGGGATTTGAGGATTTGAGGTCTGTCTTCCCGCTAAAGTACAATGTGGGCGACATTGTACTTTAGCGGGAAGACAGACCCAGGCAAAGCGTTCCACATTCTGGCTGTTCGTATGAGGAATGAGGATTCGAAACGCTTGGTTCTAATGCGCGGAATGTCCACCATAAAAGGGTGGCGCTTTGGTCGCGTCTGTCTAGCCGTACGATAGAAGAAAGGGGCAGGTGGGACCAGATTGTGCAACTCCTGGGCGCACTCTCCGAAGTGGATCCGGTAAAAGGCCGATAAACACGCTACCTTACGTCGATGCTCGAGACTTTGCAGCTGCGACATAGTCAGAGTGTCGTTGTCGATCAGCCTCTTGGCTCGCCTCTCAATCGACTCCAGAGCCTCCAGTTGATATTTGGCGGAGCCATCCCAAAGGTGAGAGCAGTATTCCATGCACGATCTGACTTGAGCTTTATACAGACTAAGCAGTTGCTCAGGTGTGAAATACCGTCTCACCTTAGAGAGAACACCAAGTTTTTTGGAAGCTAATTGGGCCTTTGACTCTATGTAAGAGCCAAAGTTAAGAGTCGATGAGAGTGAAACGCCTAATAGTTCCAAGCTGTCAGTTACCGGAACGGAGACACCACGGGAAGCGGGAGACAATTGGAAGGGTCTCTTTTTGGCCGAAAACAGACAGGCTTGAGTCTTCGTGGCATTAAACTTGACCAGGTTAGCATCACCCCAGTCAGAAACCGCCTCCAGACTCAAGTTGAGCCGCTCGACCATAGCCTCTCTGTGAGACTCGATCTGTGGCCCGCTGGTTCTTGCATCGGATGTGTAGCTCTCCACGACTGTACTGTCGTCTGCGTACCCAAAGATTCCGGGCTTTAGCAGATCGTTGATATGCAGTAGGAAGAGGGTCGCAGAGAGCACTGACCCCTGAGGAACCCCGGCATTGATAGCCATATGATCTGACGAGCAGCCATCTACGACCACTCGTATCGACCGATTCCTCAAGAAATCTGATATCCATGCGCAGAAATCAGCAGGCAGGCCGTAAGATGGAAGCTTGCCAATGAGGCTCTCATGCCAGACCCTGTCAAAAGCTTTGGAGATGTCCAAGGAGACAGCCAGCGCCTCCCCGTGCTTTTCGATGACCTCACTCCAGATGTGTGTGGCGTACGCCAGAAGGTCCCCAGTAGACCGGTTTCGGCGAAAGCCGTACTGATGGTCACTGAGTAGGTCATTCGCTTCCAGGTACGCCAGGAGCCTGTTGTTAAGGACACGTTCCATACTCTTGCAAAGTATGGACGTGATCGAAATCGGTCTGTAATTGGCAGGGTCGGCACGGCTACCTTTTTTGGGTACAGGCTGCACGTTAGCAAGCTTCCAAGATTTGGGCACTTGACCTGTCTTCAGAGATAGGCGAAAGAGGCGAGTCAGCACAGGCGACAACTCAGGCGCACAAGTCCTCAATACAATGGCCGGAATACCATCAGGGCCACTGGCCTTGTTCACATCAAGGCTGCGGAGAACCTTGAGAACCTCCTTTTGCCGGATATGTATATCACTCATTACAGAGCCACAATTTGGCAAAGTTGGAGGTCTCGCACTACCGGGGTCCAGACGCGAAGACTCAGCAAATTGAGATGCAAATAAATTTGCTTTCTCAATCGCGGTATGGGCCAGCGAACCATTGGGTTTCAGCAACGGAGGCAGTGAGGGGCGGCAGAAGTTCGCTTCAACCGATTTAGCTAGGGACCAGAATGCCTTACTACCCGCAGGGTAAGAAGCAAGCTTATTGCCTTTTCGACTAATGTGATCAAAGCGAGCCCTCCGCATAACCTTTTTACAGGACTTAGCAGCCCTATTGTATGCCTTCTTCCTCAGACGAATGTCCCTCGACTTACGGTTTCGAGCATCGGCCCAAGCCAGGTATGCCTGATGCTTTTGCGCTTCGGCGCGTCCACATTCAGGTCCAAACCAGGGCCGAGCTTTGCTAGACAGAGGCACGTCCGAAAATGGGATGAAGTATTCCATGGCGGTACGAAGCACATCTGTCACGGCATCCGCGCACGTAGAAGGATCATCGGAAGAGAAGCAAACAGACTGCCAAGGGTAAGATGCAAAGAAACACCGCATCTCATCCCAATCCGCTAACTTGTACCGCCACACTCGCCGTGACCCTTTGGGGCTGGGGTCTGATGGGGAGTAGACGGATACAGATTTCACCAGACAGTGGTCAGATGAACCTAACGGTGAGGAAATCGCCACTGAATAACGGTCTGGATCGGTGGTTAGCAGAAGGTCCAAGCAGTAGGCTGTGTGCGAGTCAACGTCAGGTACCCGTGTGGCGCCTTGAACCAGCTGGGTAAGATCTAGTGTCAAGGCAAGCTTGCGCGTCTCAAGCCCAGCATGGTTAGTGTCTAGGTATGGGTGTAGCCACTCCTTGTGGTGGCCATTAAAGTCCCCCAGGATCACTAATTGGGCCGAAGGGTAGCTGAGTTGAGCAGCATCCGCCGCCTCACTGAGGTATTCAGTGAGTCTGGTTGTCTCCTGGTCCCCGCTATGTGATCGGTATACACAAGCGTAGATAATTTTCTCTAGGCCAGTGTCCGCCAAAGCCCAGAGCACTGAGAAAGAGGGGTCTTCAAACCTACGAAGGCGCAGAAAGCAAATGTCATCCCGGGCGTACACGCATACACCCGCACGTGGTTTGAAACGGTGCTCTAGGGAATACCCTGGGTAGGAAAGATACGACACGTCGGATGGACCAGCAATCTGCGTCTCCGTGAGAAACAATAGGTGGGGTCTATCTGTCTCAAGATGATGATGGACAGGTGTGAGATTGGAGTGCAGGCCCCGAATATTGCACAGGTGCACTTTAAGTGTGAGGGAGTGCTGCCGCTGTGTACACGTTCTTTTGCTTCTACTGTTTCTCATGGTTATTTGCGGAGTAAAGTAGGTAGAAAGTCGGTAGTGGAACGAGACGTCACTCTGCAGATCCAGTGGTACAACGCACAAACCACACACATCCATGGTAGACTAGCCTGGAGACCGCGGGGACGCCCGAGCCCCCCCAAGGATGTCCATCGGGCCCTCTCGTCCGGTCGCCAACCGGCACGATGGCGCATCCCTGGGATTTTTCGACAGATGGCGGGGCAGCCTTTCATGAGTGGCTAGCTCACTACTTGGGCCCCCTACTATCTGCGGTCGGCCAGCGACAAACCGTGCCTCGGATCCCGCTGCCCTCCACGACTAGTCGGCCGATGCGGCAATCGATGCGTGCACCGTATTCGATCCACCAGAGGACGCTACTGTTCCGACCCGACCTTCAGATTGGCGTCACCAGACTTCGCGCCGGAACACGAGCTCAAGAGAGTCGTTTGGCGCCGCGGCTTAGTCTGGTGGGTGGTCTCTCGCCGCGGCTATAGCCTACCACCAGTATGGTTACCATCAGTAAAACATTCTTGAAGAAAAATGATCCCCCTGCTTATGTGGTCAGACATACAAAGAGCAACTCCTGCGGCAGTTCGCCTTCTTTATTGTTCCCTCTGTTTATGACGATAGACACCAAAGAGTGCCAATCCTAGGCTCCCACTAGCAGTTCAATAAAACATACCAAGAGCAACTCCTGCGGTAAGTCGCCTTCTTTATTGTGCTCCCTGTTCGTGACGATTGAAAGAAAAGAGTTTCAATCCTAGGCTCGCTCTAGCAGCTCCTGCGGCGGATCGCCTCCTTTATTGTCCCCTCTGTTTATGACGATAGAAACCAAAGTTCCGATCCTAGGCTCGTAACTGTTAGAGTTCAATAAAACTTACCAAGAGCAACTCCTGCGGCAGGTCGCCTCCATTGTTGATCCCCCGGTTCATGGCGACGAACTGTTCAGGCGCTGGCTTGTCCTTCACGCTGGGATTGTGTAGCGAGGTATTCAGCATGATGATCGCGAAACTGAGCACGTAACACGTGTCGGCGTTCGTGAAGATATCTGGGTTCAGTTGGCAGTAGCGTTGTGCGAAGCATTCCATCATCCTGTCGATCTTCTGAGCCTCGCCTGGCAAGCGAAAGCTCCAGAGGAATTGTCTGCAAATTGATGAAGGATTATCATTAGGCGAAATTGGAATAGCTCTACTATTATAAAAAGAGTGTGATTAATAGTGTTTTGTCCAGGTGATTTTGAGATTTTGGGATGGCCCTACAACTTCTTGACTCATTTCGATTTTCATAATTATTTTCTTTAAATTTTCCTAAGGCTACTAGCCCCAATTAAGTAATGGTGATTTTACTGAGAACTTTTATAATTTAGAAAACGACATAAACAACTGAAATATTTCGGGAAACTATGACGCGCCTTTGATTGGTCACGTTCGCGTTGGCGCCAAAAACCAATTCCCTGTTCATAATTCAATATTTACATCATATAGTAGCCAGAAATTGGGCAGTAAAATTCAGAACAATGCAAACTCTCTTTCATGTTGGTATTTAAAATGCGCCAAGACTGAGCACTCGATTGAGAATTGCACATGCAATTCTGTACTTACCAACGCTAATCGTGAAGTTGATTTAATAGACTATTTAGCGTGTTTGTCACGCGTGTATACCTTCAACTAAGGTATAGGGGTTAAGAGAACGTCGTGAGCTGAGCTTCTTGGCACATAAACATGTTTGTAGAAAACACCGCGGCAAATCGACTAGTGGCCAATCGGTCACGGGGAATTATTTTATTCGCCGCACATGCATTATTTACTCTTGCAACTCGGGGTCTTTGATCCGACACAGTAATTACATTTATTTAACGGTGACATCTGTGTAAGGTCAATCAGAAGAGTTATTTGCTTTATATTCGTTTAATACTAATACTGTTTATTAATCTGTAATAAGTTTAGACCTAAAACATGATTGAGCTATTATAAGACTTTCAGATTGCGTGCAATAGGATTAGGAGACCTCGCTAGGGTTACATAAGATCATGAGCACGGGGTTTGTTAAAGATATTACTTTACGGCCATGTACATTTCAAGTTAGATGACCGGTGGTCAAAGTAATGTGGCTAAATTCCGTAGAGCCGTATAAAAAACAGTGACTCAGAACTTCAATCTATAGCAGTGTTTTTACAGGAATCAATAGATAAATATCGCAACAATTACGTAGATCGAAGACAAAAAGAGTCTTCTCACGTAAACGTCCGGGCAAAACTCATGATAGGAATCACAATACCACAGGAAGCTACTATATTGATTTGTCGTTCTGTAACTACAGGGTTATTTCTAATCAATTAGCATCCTTCTAGGGGGTTATTCTGTAAAAAAAAAATTTGAGTTTTGACAAAAGTCGTAGAACAAAAGTTGTTAGTTTTGATGCACAGAATAAGCCCCTAAAAGGATGCTAATTGATTAGAAATAACCCTGTATATGTGTTTAGGGTCGTCGTTTTATTTTGAAAAGTTTTACACAAGAACCACCCCATTTACACTTAGACGTAAACTTGGTACCTACAATAAAGTAACTTAACACTTAACTCTACGATCTGCACAATACTACAAAAACATGTTATGATGGGATTTTGTTATCACGTAATCTTTAAACATTTCAAATCGGACGCAGAAATTTCCAAATCTAAAAATGTACCTAATTAAAATCGATCAATCGACAACGCTGCCAGATTTCAGAAAGTACACAATTCTGCGATGCATCAACCGGATATGACATAACGCAGAATACCACGAACAAAACCGTGGGCGTAAGGCTAGGCTCTTGAATAAGAATATAACTAAAAACCTGATACCTATTTCATTCTTACGTAATCGTGTAACAAAAAATGATACTGGTATAGACTTTGGTATTGCGTTCACTATTCCAATTTAATTTGAAAAAGTCATATTTTATACAAAGGCATTTTGTATTTGGCAATTCTACTTTAGGTGTTATTATAATATGATTAATATAAATCAACTTTCGAGACTTAATAGCTGTATACTTTTTCCACAAGATCCTCTTAATTTCAACTTGAGTTTTAAAAACGAGACATCGGAATATAATGAATATTCGAACCGGTATGAAATAACATAACACATCGTAGAAATATAAAAAGTCAGGCGTAAGCAAAAGTTTTTGAAATCCGCTTGCAGTCAGGATTTGGCTGCCAAAATAAGAAATGCTGGATATTTTTCATATAAACCGTCTAGAAAACTGAGCATTTCTAACTTGAAAACATACCAGACGTTGAACAAGATATTATTTTTCGTGGATGTTTTTCGTAAACCACTTTTTTCTTAATTAATGATCTGGCAAGGGCAGTCTGTGCCAAGCAGTCGATTTTGACGAGTATAAAAAACAGTTTTAAACGAGTCATCCGATATTTTCCGAGAATATCAGCTTAACAATTAATATTTTTTAATGAAACAACCTTTTAATAATTTAAAAGTTTTAGAAATCGATTTAACCAAATCGTCATTCATCATCCACAAAGGTTTTATCTTTACTAGATAAATAAATATATATCTAATACCGTAATTACAAACGCATTCCAAGAACATTAAGAAGTGAACATAATTATGCAAATAATGATAAACAATCCTGACGTAGTAAATATTATAAACAGTTACATCTCTTAGTCATATTACAAGAAACCAATTATTTTTAATAATTAATTTATGAGAAAGGTAACGTAAAGACAAACTGGAAAGATGTAAGGAAATGGAGGAAAGCACTGAAGTAAGCTAACCCTTCTGTTGACTATACAGCCATATTGAGCCAGGAAGAGAGAGAAAGAATCAGAAAGGTACACGATTTTTTTCAATAAATTGATTAATTTTCTATACATAAAGTCTTCTAGTTCACTTTATAATAAAACTAGCGACCCGCTCCGGTTTCGCACAGGTGTATTATACAAACCTTCCTCTTGAATCACTATCTATTAAAAAAAAACGCATCTAAATCTGTTGCGTAGTTTTAAAGCCTAAGCATACATGGGGACAGACAGCGGGAAGCGACTTTGTTTTATACTATGTAGTGATATTGAAAATAATTTCATCCCACACTAAGCTAAATACAAACAAATGATTAAACGGCATACATAGATATCTAAACACAAAAGGGAATATTTATTTTGTCGCTCAACGCGATAGCTATTTCCTGGATCGCGCAAAAAAACCCACAGTACAAAACAACATTATCTTAGCCTATAGTATTATTTTTTAATGTCGTGATAACGGAATAACGAGAAATTAATCACAATAGGTTGTTTTTATGATGTTAACACTAATGTTTACAATTTTACGTATTTTATTTAAACAAAATATGTGGCAGAGAATATTCGTAGAAATAATAAGTATTTATTTACAAAAATATAAGAACCGCCTTTATAAATGCAAGTAAGAGCAGGGTGCGAAAGTGGAGACTTTGCTGTTCGATTTCTATAGAAGTAACAATTTTCTGAAATTATTTCAAAACTACTGAACTAAAATATTTTTATGGAATTATATCGCGATGTGTATAGATTTTTAAAAGATACTCGTACCCGAAATTTTGAAAAAATACATGATTTAACAATAATTATTAAGATTTTATTAAGATTTTTCTTATTTTTGAACTCAATTGAAAATAATATTTTGTAGAGTTGTTATAAAGTATTGGTGTATCTATGACGAGCGCGGTGTTTGATTAGTTTTTGTTAGCAGTAAAGTGATGTAAGTATTACCTTAAAGCTTGAACTAGTATGAGATCCGTGAAGTCGTGAAGTTCGACGAATGCTTTCAGCACCGCTTCGTTGAACTCCGACCGCTCGCCGAGGTAGTCGCCGATGGCCGTTTTACTGAGGCCTTCGCCTTTGTGAAGGAACTGCGCGACATCTTCCGCCGTCCTCTGCAGCAGCCCGTTCTCATATAGGTATTCAATACCTGGAACAATAACATTCATAGTTACATACCTAGTAGGTAGTATGATGTTATTTCAAAGTCAGTGAAACGCATTGCTACTATGTTACATTATAGTTTTAGGGTTACATTACAGGGGATTTATGGACAAAAATTCCACTTATCCCCTGCGCAGGGGATCATCTAAGGGGATTTGTGGAATAAGCCATTCATTGTAATATAGAAAGTAAAAAAGAACAAAATAAATATCACAGAAACGATGCCAAGATTATGTCACGGGCGAGAGTTAAAAATGAAATATTTTCCCGATGTTAAATAACATAATCGAAAAAAAAATCACACGGCAATTTATTGCCCTGACGATCAATTTTGTATATAGAAGCTGAATTAATAAAATTCGGTGAAAGGTGCGAAGACAATGGAAATCGGCACGGTCTTAGAATTTACACTTGTACTTTATTACTTTATCCATTAACGAATTCCAATCATGCGTGAGTCCGAGAGAAAAGTGAAAAAGTGCGACGAAGTAGTAAACGCGGCGAAAGCGCGTATATTGTACCTTCAGACCCTCTTGTCTTCTTGAAAATAGATTCAGGCACGTCCCTGGGCAGCGTATCACATACGGCCAAGACATTGATATTCAAATCAGGTCGCTAGCGGAGCCTGCTAACCGACAATGAACGTGACAATGTATTTTTATCCCAAAGGAGTAGCGTAAAGAAGGCACCTGTAATGTTGCATAGGTACCTATTTTGTCATCCAGAATATTACATCTCACAATTACTCTACCTGCAAGCGATGCAGTCATTATGCTCTTGTGACTAAAGCATTCTGCAAAAATCTAATGTATTTTACAATAGTTTCGTATTTTAAAAGCTTGAAGTATATGCTGAAAGTGCGGCGCGCTGAAAGCTTAGTCGCGTAGACGCTTTATCAAAGTATGCGAAATGCCGTGGAAGCACAAGTGCCTACCGGCACTGTGGCGGTGGCCGAGCTCGCATCCATTTACGAACTAGCGGTAGAAACGGAGGAATGCAACAGCCGTCGAACAATGGCCAAATGAATGCTTCATACCTCGACCTTTAAAAGCTTTGAAATTCATGCCACAGATATGTTGAAACGTCGACGAGACTAGAGTAAAGCGACGTAAAGCTCTCGAAATAACAGCCGTATCGATGCTTATCTATATTCATAAAGTGTACAAACCGATACTACAATAACTCCACGTCAATGAGCTATTCGAATAATAGTCAATTTTCACGTAAATGACGTCATTGAACCTGGAGCTCTGTGCGCAGAATACTGATATACGAGAGTATGATAATGCGTATTTTGTGACGTTACCCTCCCCCACAACTATAGGTACTCTCGAGCTGCCATTTTCAGCAGATCTGCGTCGTATTTGTAGATAACTCCAGCGATTATCGAAAATAATAAGAGGCTTGAATTTCTGGGTAAAACGATAAGATTCTTTAAATGAACTGGAGATATTGAATGTTTATAGTTATTTATCTAAGATTTGCACAGTGAAAACGAAAGTCCACGTGTTCTAAGAAAGTTTATGTGGAACCATATTTACGCATCATTCGCGTTGCCTCTAACAGCAGCAAAACAGAGGCGTCAATCTATCTTCAGTTAACGTAACGACGAGCGAGGCGAGATATGAAAGGAGCACGTTTCATAAATCTCTGCACTCTCTCACCGCCGCACGCTGTTGACTCGGCGGCATGCAAAATTGCTGATAGCAGTGTGAGTGATCGTTTCAAACTGTCAAGTGAGGAGAAACAGCCCTCGAATGAGCGATATGCACAATAACAAGCTTGTTAGTGAGCTGTCGTGCCCACTTCAGTATCGACTCGATACGGGTAGGCAAATACATAGACAGGGCTTTTGCCTCGATCCAACAAGCATGCTAATAACCTTGGCGCACAGGGCACGACTCTATTAATGATAATAAAATCGCGTTAGGTAAGTAATTAGGTTTTAACTACACTACACGCAGGTCACACGAACAGGAAAATTAGTGTATTCAAATAAGCCAAAACCGGCTAGAGGTGTGGAATTTGTACCTACTAGAGCCACTGTTATTTCCTCGGGGGAAAAAAATCATTGGAGCGATGTGCCGCATATGATTTTGAATAATTCATGATTATTGTGTATGCAAAGGATTCAGCGCGAGTTATGCAATATGTCGTTGTCGGGATAGGCTTATGCCTTCTTGTTCATGAGGGCGTCGTGCGTAATATGAAATAGACTGTGGTATGCAGTTCCATTACAGAGAAATGCGCATTACAATAAGTGCCATGTGCAACAAACACACATCTTTAATGACTGCCTGAGCTGAAAATAGTAAATGTACTGAGGATGATGACAGGTCCTTAAAGTAGTGCAATACAATCAATCAGATGTTCCTCACTTTGACGAATGTAATTGAACTTTTTGTTTGAAACAGGATATTTCCCCAACTTCGTTGTTGCTACCATAGTAAAAAGTTGTTCATGATATGCTTCATTGATGATTTCAGTATTAATGGGTATTTAAAAAGACGTATATCATGCTTAGTTTAGTACATAGTAGAGTATTTACCACCCTTCCGCAAGTCGCATAATCCGTCATATTTAAGCGAGAAGCCAGCTTACGGCGAGAATAAGTTGCGCAACGTAAAGCCTACAGGAATTAGAATAAATTACATTATATGCTCGCGTATTGTGTTATATGCTTTTGTTTCGTTAGATATTCACAAAGGATGACGTGGAATTCAACGCAGATTTAAATCAATTTATGTTTAGATGCCCACTTGTACAGGCCGATTGTTTTATCTGAATTTAGAATCAAGATTATTGATTTGTATTTCTTTTAACAAAATTTCGAGTCCATAGAAATTTAAACATCTATAAGTTACGGAGCGCAGAACTGCGTTGTGTAGAGTTTCGAAAAATTACTGTCCATAATTCTGACCTGTGCCTAGTATGAAAGAATTTGTAAACGAAAACTACAGTAGTTTCCGTATCGCCCTGGCAGAAACGAAGAAGAACTAACAAATGTATGAAGCGACAGATAATAATCGATTAGTTTTCGTTTACTATTATACAATCTCATACAAAAGGTTTGAGATTGAAAGACAGTTGAATATTATACATGAACTTTTAATGGTGTCGAATGGCTCATTTTATAACAGAGCACCAATTTGAAATAGTGAGTACGTTTTGTCAACATACATATAATAATTATTTATTTTTAACCAAAAATGGCATAACCGACTTCAACCGTGTACAGAATTCAAATAGCTCGCACGGATCGATGCAGTAATTTTTCACACCGTTGATTTTTCAAAAACGACTCAGCCGATTGCGATATTTGCGATACAATTTAAAAAATTAAAAGATAGTGGAGATACCCTTTCGTACTTAAAAATGTTTTTTAAATCGGTTCACAATTAGTAAAATAATCTATGAACATACTAAACAAAATAGATACAGAGTAACATAGAACCTCCTCATTTTTAGAAGTCGGTTAAAAAAAGAAATAATACGCGATTTAAAGTGAAAACAGAAAGCAGCCCCGTCATCAGGTTCTCAGTCTGAAATAGGAAGAGCTCAAACGAGCCAGTTTCGAGAGTCTAGTTGGCGATGCTCGTTTCTACTCGTCTAGTTTTTACAAGAGCCAATTCTTGACATCGTGACCCAATTAATGATCCAATAAGAAAACATTTGCACTGAAATCATCTTCGACAACTTAATTTTAAATGAGTAAAATTGTAGGGGACGAAAAGATCTGGAGTGGACACCAACCGGGCTAGTATACTCACCACGACATCATTCTTTTGACGTGTCATAACGAGACAGAGTGTGGTGAAGTATACATATAATCTGTCACTTTTTCACATGTCGACAAAACTCTTTTCGTGGTCGTATACTAAGCTAGCTGGTCAGGTACCGGTATGCGCAGCGTTGGATTTAATCCATTGACATCCTGTCATAGGGGTCTTACGATAAGAATATAATGTTATGATAAGATTATTCTATTCGGATATTTTAGCGTGAGCTTCAAAGTCATGAGGGACTATATTTAAATATACCTAATTTAATGAAATACGACATTAAAAATAAATTGTATAATACAAAACAATTGCACAAAATAAGTCTTGTCCTCATCAACATTTATAATTACTTTTCGCAAAAAATGGCTAAGCCTCCATCCATCGTGTACAAAATTCGAATATTTCGCTCGAATTCTTTACATCATTGTTGATTTTTCAAAAAACGGCACAGATTTTAAATGGGACCAACTCTTTTGAACTTAAAAATAATATTTCGATTCAGTTCACAATTGGCTATATTATCCATGAAGCTACACAAAAAAAAAAAATACATACCTACAGACGAACATAGAACCTCCTCCGTTTTGGGATAAGGTTAAAAACAGAAAAAATGCCAAGACGATGCTTGTCCTAGATTGCAGAGATGACATCATTAGTCAGTTGCCGTGAGTAGCTAGCAGCTCTCGAGGATGGTGAGCTTAGATGTGCGAGTGCTATACTCAGAAAGTACCTGTATTACTTAGAAATTCAGTTTCTTAGAACTTGACTTAGTTTTACTGTTGCCTACGTGACAGGATATTTCTAGCTTATATTTGTTTACAAACTAGTTTGTTCCAGTTTCTAGAACTCCAGAACAGACAACTATTGTTTGTGACATGATACCAGCCTTGAAATAATCGCAAGGAAGCTTATCTATTACCTATATCCAGAACGATAGTTCAGGAATATGACTTGCGAGATTTGTTGGACTAGTTTCTCAAGACAACTTCGGGATGTCAAGTGTCCTATAATGATGGGTATCGTATTATCCACTTCCCAGATTGCCTGTAGAGACATAAACTGGCACGGTTTGTTGGGAACAACATGAGTTGTTACTATTAATCTATTCTGTGGTATTACTTTTGTCGCAATACTATAATCCCTAATAATGAAAGAGCTACTCGTATTTATTCACAATTGAAGATATTTTCATTTCGAAAGGAAACCAAAATACTTTATCTGCGTTGATTAAATTATTATGATAGCAAAAACGAAGAGCCCAAATTCTAAACCAAAACCTTTCTTTGAACTCAGATAATGGACACTGAACAGGTAACTAGGTCTTTCTAAGTCTAAAACACTAAGTATCATTGAAATTTATTCAACTGAGACTATGTATGAAACTTCGTCCTAATTTAAGTTACGAACACTGTGAAAGGAAGATACCACGAGAGCATAAAAATTGTTCAGGTGTTTCGAGCTTTTGAGGAGAGAAGTACTCGTAAGCCTAGTTAGTCGAGCCCATTCAGATTCCAGACCCAGTTCTCGCCACGCTCGAGCTTGTCGCAGTAGCAATGACCTAATTAGAGACAGACTTCAGCTACCTTTTCATAAAACGTGATGCTATTAAATAAAACTCCATTTCTAAGCAAACGTACTAAAGAAAGGCAAAGTAACGACTCTAGATAGCAAACTCAGGTGGGTTTTTGTCGCTAATTCCAAAGCTATAGAAGCTCAAGAAGATTAATCGCCGTAATGCGGTTAGCAATTTGCTACATTACTAGCAGAAAACCTGACCTACATTGAGACTATATTCTCAGTAATTTTATTAAACGATTACTGTTACAAGTGGCGCCTGATAATAAGCGTAACAAAAATATGAAAACAATATTTATCAGACAATAAAAACTTAAATTTAAAAAACCCCCGACAACCATTTTGGGCACATTTGTAGTATTTTGGTTCTTCCATCCCCACTTTAACCCACCATAACTCTTAAACGGCTCAATCGATTTTTATAAAACATAGCTAAGAACACTCTCGATTAAGTCTCCTTTCATCCAAAAAAAACTAAATTGAAATCGGTTCAGTGGTTCGGGCGCTATGATGCCACAGACAGACAGACAGACACACAGACAAACATACACGTCAAACTTATAACACCCCTCTTTTGCGTCGGGGGTTAAAAATCATCCGACTTAGCAAATCTTCAAATTCGCCTATATTGTTCCAATCATTATGTGTCGAATTTTATGATTTCTTCTTTATGATAACAAAGTTCAACATAAGATGCATTTTGTAAGTAAAAAATATTTGAAATTTTTGTTAAGGTATGAGCGAGAGAGATAATAAATTTGTTTCCTGCAATTAAGTAAAAACAAGTGAGGCTTAAATAAATTATAAAAAGAAATACCTTTTGCAGTTTAAAAGCTTATAAACATTGAGCGGAAACTGTTTAATCTATAGGAATTTCCAATTCAACCTGTCGTTAAATGTTTAATGACGTCGCGTCGGAGGACACAAACAGAGTAATTTATTAGTAGCATTCTACAAGAAGACCGTTGGGCAGGTGGACGACGACGACGCAGGAATAGAACAATTTGAAGACAACTTGGTGTCGTGTCGTGGGAGCAAGCCACCTGCCTCGCTGCATGCCATGCCACCGGGAACTTCTCGTATGACGCCATAGCTTTATTATTCGCTACGCGAGCCATTCCTTTTTTCTCATAAGAGCAACAAGCACGCCAACTCCGTGAACGATATTTTCTTCTAATTTACTATGTGAGATTCTATTGTTTGCTGAACCTACAAAAACGTACGCAAAACAATAAAGGAGAAACTTATCCACGCCAGTGCTCATAAACCTGAACGTTAACTTGGGACCAACTTGGGTTTACGTTTGAGTTAACGTGTGTTAATTAGTTAAATCCAAACGAACGAGTTCACACAGCTATACTTGCGTAGAAAATGGTGTGAAAGGCTCACCTTTCTTTGGGTCCATATTGAATTTCTTTCTGCCTATGCTCATCTGTTTGGCCTTGCTGTTCTGCTTGCATTCTTCCTGCCCGTCGAGGGCTTCCAGCTCTGCCACAACTTCGCCGAGCTCATCTTTGAGTTGCTGTAACAAAAGATAAATACGATTAGTTCAACCAAATTCCTGCAGACTCAACGACCATAGAAACCATTTAAAGGTTCGACTAATCTTTAATTCCGGTTGATCGGAGTTTACGAGCTATAACTTTTCATTTCGGATAACTCGGTCGCGTTAAGCCGTCCGTTCTTGTTTGATATTAAGTCAATATGCCTACACATAATTTCCTATAAGCAATTAAGCATAACTAGCTATTGTATTGATAAGTCTTTGTTGAATTGAACCCAATGTTTGTCAACATTCTTGCGTTGGACAGAGTAACTGGTCTCGGCGGTATCGAGCATGCGACCGCAAGGCAAACCGCACACTTCGAGTTCTCCGCGTATTCCGCACAGCTGCAATACCAACACTGGGGGCATGCCAACTTGTAGAGATCGTTTCAAATTCACGTTAAAGTTGGACCGCACAAGCCATGCTAGCGCTTACAATTCTTCAATAGAAGTTCAGAGATCAAATACGTAAGAAAGGTATGAAAGGTGAATTGGATACATACATTTTAATTTTTTAAAGTAATTTGTAACTTCGTGTAAAAAGACAATAAGCCCGATTACGGAGGCACCAGCGTAAATTTAATAGCAACGTAAAAAGCGTTCTCTCTATCGAATGCCTAAAGTGAAAAAGAAACAGAACTATGCTATTTAGCTAATATAATTACGCTGGCGCCTCTGTAATCGGGCTTAATGTAACAGTAGAAATCTAATACTTAATAAGATTAAATTCTATTGAAAAACTAATAAGTCGACGGCTACACAATTGTTTGAGAACTCGTAACATAATTCAATGTTTGATCAGGTGTGTGTGATTAGGTAAAATGGATTTACCAAATAAATCATTCACCCCGTAACATGAATCAACATTACGGCTTTAGTTAAAATCCCTCGGACAAGGCGAGTGGGTGGGTTTATTTTAGTGATATAAACACAACAATCACTTTCAATACATGTTTGGATTTGAGTTATACAATACCACTAGAAACCTTGTCGTGTTTAAAGTAAATAAGTTATTAAAATGCAATAGCAATGTTACATTCTAAGAAATGTCATCAAAAAATTTAGGAATATATAGGTATATTTTCCTACAAAAATTGAATAGCCGTAGAAAACAGGGATCATTCAGGACAATTCCCATTTACAAAAGGCCCGAAATTACTGTGTCAAATCGAGTACAAAACGCCCCTATATTACTTTCACGTCGGGAACAGAAGCCGAGATAAACGTCCCATTTAGTGTAACAGCCTGTATTTTATCGTCTCATCACCCAGATTGTACAACATTTTATCAAACATATTTTCCCTAGTTTTGCTAAACATAATAGTTATGACAAAATCGTATATCTCCACTAAGACACGCAACACAGCAAATAAAATCTATACGGTACCTACTATGTTCTTTTCTATTGATAGTGCCAATGTTTCCGTGATATCTAGGACGGCATTAAAAAGGAAACTTAGCGATGCGCATAAAATGGACTTTGCAGAAAATCACAAAGACAAACGAAGTGGGAACAATGACCGCTCACAGAAGCGCCGATTCGTTAGTGCTTCGGTTTTGTCGCTCGCCCAACGAGGCGCAGCCTGTGTAAGCATTGCCACAACAAATATATGCCTTTCCTACATCTATTTGCCTGCCTTTTGTGGAATTTCAAACTAGACCGTTCGCAAAACTTTTACAAAATGTTAAGGCGAAACGCCTCGGTCAACGCTTTAAATTTTTTAGTAGGTTTTTGCCAATTACATCACAATTAGTCGTCGATTCACACAATCAAATTATGCGATATTACGTTGTACAAAACAATCGCAGTTAAAAAGTATTTTCATCTACATTAGGTATGGTTTATGAAGCTATGTACAATTGTATATAGACTTTTATTCCGGTATATGTAATTTGTTAATATAACTTACTTAATACCGTAAGATGAACCCAAGATGAGTATTTGAGCAGTAATTGGCAAAATCGACAAAAAATGAATTTGACGCGATGATCGAGACGTTTTATAACCTAAATTCTTTCACGCCGTGCAAAAGCTTGAGTAACAGTAGGTATCGTTTATCAGAAATTGAGATTTATTTGCATATGAACAAGGTTTCGGTACAACAAGCATCGTTAGGTGCACAAAGAGTGCAGCGTGGGTGTGTTAACCCCGCGCCTGTCAAGGTCTAGTGAGCGGCACCTTTACTCTCTATGATTAAAAGCATATCAATAGCAGTGCACACAATTTGAACATATCCATCTCATTTTCTACGCTTCGCCGGGATCATCGCAAGTGATAAAATATAGTAGACAGCAAAAAGTTGTACAGTCAAGGAAGCAGCGAGCGCTCGAACAAAACTTTCCAATACTTTAATTCATATTTTTTACTCAAAAGCCACATATTTGTTTTATATATTTGGGACATAATAAACTCATGACAATAAAATGTCTGACAAGATAAAGCCATTGACCACGTCAGAATAATACCGTTAGTGTGAAATAGTATTCTCATAAAATCAAAGTATTAATACTGTAACATAAAACAGCCTTTGTATCGGTATCGGTAGCGCGAATGCGGAATTCCCTGGCCATGCATGAAAGATGCCAAAGCACCTATTTATTGCGTGCCACTAAATAAGAAGACTATACAGTGGAATGTATGCGACTACGTATATAAAAGCACTGGACAACCATAATATATATTTGGTAATCTTTGGAGGTCTAGAACTCTGCGCCAGTATGTAGCAATATGAAAATACAACATGTAATTAAAGACAACGTGTAATACATCACTCGACGGACATAAGACAGTCAAATACTCTTTTGCAAAGTGATCACTTTACTACATACTAAAACGAGTAGGCCACAAATATATATTACAAAAGCGTTTGTTTCTACTACGGTCTAGATATTTTCAATGATGTACAGCTAGACGTGGTGTTATTGACAGATAGTAAACCTACAAATTCTCTACCTATAACAAAAGCGATTTTTCTTAAAGATAAAGCGAATTCAAATGGACATCACTGAAAGCCGAAATCCCTTGTTGAACGTAAAAGATAGGGATATCCACTCACTGTATGAGTATAGGCGGTACTAAAAATATACAAGGAGCATACAAAAGAGTACAATGGCTCTTGTTCCCGCCACGCTCTGGCAGCGACAACAATATTTGCGGTCCGCTGCCTATTCCCTGGAGACATGATACCGGCCTACCTCGTCTAGACGGTACTACTAAATAAAGTAATGAGTTCGAAGCTCACGTCACTCTGGTAAATAAAATGACCAGCAAGACATAAAAATGACGTCAAAGTGGCGAAAAGGAAATCACTGTACCTAAACTAATTTACCTTATTACATCGCTATAGATTCTACCTACTCAAAAGGGACATTCTGACCAAAAGACTCGACGAATTGCTATAGTCAATTGAAAGCAACATAGAGGCAGTAAATTTCATTCCGCTCTACAATTGTTGTATCAAGAGGCAACACTTGTTCACTTAACAATGTTATTTCAGACAAGGACTGAGCACACCCTGCTGAGCCGGATTGTCCTCACCCTCTGAAAGGACATATGCATCGAATGGAAATGAACCATATCGGTGTACAATCGGATAGTTTGAATGTCGCCCACTTCAACCGTGACGATAAGGTCGACAATTTATTGGATGCTGCTGCATTATCAACATGCAGCATAGGCATGTGCTCTATCGAATGCAGCCAGTCTAGACGGGTTTTTGCTCGACTAATGCAGCAGGTGCCCGGATTTTTATAAGGAGAGAAAAAGCGATGTTACATTTATCATGTACCTAGTTGATTTGCTTCATTCAAATTTACAAACTAAAATTTAAAAGACATATTCACAATGTATGCGGCCGAAACGTAGGTACTTACACAGACATGTGTTTTCAAATTTTTCAACACAACATCACCATCAAGATTGTCGTTTCCGATTCAAGCATTTCGACATAATGATTTGTAAAGAGTATTTTGCAATTAGCATGCACAGACATGTATACTATAAATACAAGTTACAACTTACATCTTTTACGACTGAGAGAAAATTTCACTAAATCAGAAGCGTGAAATACACTTTTGATGGTTTGAATAAAGCAATGCGAGAAATACTCAAGCACTGTTCATAATTAATGATTTATTTCCATTGCGATATGTATACCACCACAATACAAAATTCACTTTCGCTTGATGGAGCCTTTCACCAATATCGAAGATTACCAGAAGTGAATGCTGTAAATTTGGCACCATCACAATCTTGAGTGACAATTACGTAATTTTAACAATTTTAATTACAACGTAGTAGTTAATTACTTCACTATGCATTTGACTTAGTAAAAGCTATATCGGGCGCCTGGAGCCGGATTTTTCAGTCTGCAGGGTCAATGTCATTTGTAAATGTTACCAGATCATTGTCGGCGACAGACGGCTACAGAAGCAATTGGTCGGTGAAGATCGAGTAGCTCGCAATGTCATTGGCAAAGATTAATCGCGTACGGTCCGTTCGATCATGAAGGCTTTATCTCGTCTAGACGTGTTCCCTGTTCATACACCTCAACATACATGAACAAAATGCTTGTCGATGAAAAACAGAGGAGGCCGAGCGCCTTGTGATCAATCCTTGCGAGACACCGTCCTCATTAGGATGCCATGCGAGCGGAGTCAGTAATGGATAGCGATTACGACTATGTATAAATAGTAGAGATAACACACATATTGCCGATGGAGGCAGTTGTGAAGAAAACAGTGTCATCACGTGAGGCGATTTTAAATAAACCCTATGTTAGGTGTGCGATTATGTGCTGTAATGCGGCTTTTGCATGCAGACTGTCCCGAACGGGAGCGACGCGTCATAACAATGAGTCATATTCACACATCATTGGCTATATAATATGACTCAAAGACCGTTGAACAAATTCAAATTGAGATAAGCAACACCAGTAAACCAGTGACCAAAAAGAAACTATTTAAATCCGTGTATATCACTCGTGCAATTTAGTGAAGCAGAGATACAGTTTATTCAATTTTCGTAATGGTCCACCGAGCCATATCCGCCGTTATTATAATTGAACTATGTAGTAAAAGTGTGACCCAACTGGTTACATCATAATGTTTATTCATGAAATAACTTTCTACGAATTAGATGAACTCGATAAACAATCAACAAATCTTAGTTACGGCATCATTTTATTATGAGCGTATCGAATGGCAATGTTTCGAGTTTAAATGAAAAATCGAACTTAATTGTTCAGTAGCCATTTTGGGATGTAGGGTAGAGTACTTAATAGAGTACAACTCTATCAATCGAAGTGGCGTGATTGAGACACAATGTGAAGAGCTGGGATCAATAGAAATCGTTTAGGGACACCTCCCGCGGTCTCAATTTAGGAGAGAACAAGAATTGATATTTGACCCAAACTTACTGGAGCACAAATAATGGTACTGACAGTTACATTTATGACAACATGGTTAACTATATAGCCTATACAAACTTGATTACTTGACCCTATAATTATGGTAGAATATTTGACAGGAAAACTATAAATTAAAAGCGTAGTTAAATTTAGAAATTCCAACGAAATGCCATTAAGGTCTCAAATTAACGCACGTGCGCTTCAGTTCTCATTTTACTGATTTATTTTCAGACTAATTATTGTGTTTCAAAATATTGGCCGTCGTTGAGTGCGTTATAGTTATTTAGGTAACTATCCTCAAGGAATAATTTTACTTTCTCTCTTTGAAATACTTTATTCACGTGGACTCATTGCCCTTTTCACACCCTTTATTAGACTTTTCCACACAAACATGTCATCACTGAAGGGGCGTGAGGCATTTCTCTTTTTACAGACTTCCTAAAAGGAGGAGGTACTATGTTCGTTTGTATGTTTTTTGTATATGTACATCGATATTTTCGCCCATTGTGAACCGATTTAAAAAAATATTTTTAGATCGAAGGAGTACTTCTGAGAAGGAGGTTTTTAATAAATCAAATAATATACATGGATGTCACATCGATTCGTGCAAATTATTCGAATTCTGTACACGGTGGAAGTCTGTGTTGCGATTTTTTGCGAAAAATATTTTTTACTAATGGAGAATAAAAATAAATAACTTTACTAAAACAATAACTTCAATGGGCGTAAAACGAGACAGATCTGCTTATACATCTATAGATTATTAGAATATTCAGCGCACGTGTCGTGAACCGAAATTCGTGGATTTAAGACATAACATATAGCGCCAACGACATGGATAAAATCATAGGTATTTAACGATTATATACGTTTATGGTGGAAGGGACGGTGCGGCACGTGACCCACATATAGAAACATCCAAATATGTCAGTAATGGTTGACGGTTAAAATTGATTTATTATAAAATAATGCGTATGGGCTGTTGAGATTTTTGGTAACTTTTTTACCAATATTTTACAGCTCAGCGTATTAATAATGAAATGCGCGTCTTAGCCCGCAAGCCATATGTAGCAATAATTCTGTTATGTAGTGTGTTATAAAAATAAGTTGTTCAACACTTTCAAAGTTAACAGACATTGTGCAGAACATATAAACTTGGCCGGCACCAACAGTACCAATTGTACTCCCCGTGCAATCATCTTCATGAAATCTATTGAGTGGCCACTATAAATCTACATCAACACTGACGCTGCAGCGAGCAATCATGTAATTCAAACTGCAAAGCTCAGCCTATTTGCAATTTCATCGCCAATTGGTTACAGGGCAGTTTATCAAGTAACTGTATTAGAGGCTTTTATTTAATTAGGGCCAACTCCCGATCCGATTTCAAGGATATTCTGATATCGTAGTTTTTCCATTTGCACTGCTCTGCGCTAAGCGACTTATGTACCTATAGTTTGGATGTGACATTGGCGTCACGTAATGAAAGCGAGTTCGCGAATCCTTAGAGACTTTCCCCAATTAAATCACTTTCCCATTTCTGTTTGGCTTCAGTTCTGTGGAATCGTTTTCCGATTCCGTAGAGACAGGCCTAAACATTGTGAGCAGTCTTGAGAGCATCGCAGTTAAATATCGAATCCCTACAACATAGCAATGTGAATAGTCAAGCGAAGATAACACGTGGGCATTGAAGCTAAAGTTCAACATAAGCCGGCTAATGTTGAGCCCATGCTGGGTTCGCTGGCTGCCACGTGAGCTCACACAAGTTCACATGAGCAAGCCGCCGGAACCCCCGCTCAGTCAAACTATTGAGCGGGTGCATGTTTACAAACTTTCCCTCCGCGTCCTGCCTGACAGCAGATAAAATATTAACTTCATTAAGTGCCAGGATATAAATAGGGACGAATGTTTTCAGAAGCCAGGCCGTAACCATTAAAAGCAAAGATAATGCGCTATATCCAATTTGAGTTTAACACAAGCCGTTATGGTTTCAATACTCTTAATTACGACGCTGACGAAATCGAAATGACTTTACTTCCTCGGTGCTCAAGCGTTAAATTTACCACTTCGGTTAAATTCTTCGAAATTAACGAGGGATCCTCTTTGTTTTTATTGTGAGAAAGTAACGGTAGAGCAAAGTCTAGAGTGTAAATATTTAGAACTTCCCATAATAGATTTTAGGTCAACGCTCAGCCCTTAACGAGCCCGTCCATCGACTAATGGGTTGGCTAATGTATGCCGAGTTATTAATAATACAGCCTACTTTACAGGGAACGAGCATTTTCCGAGAGCCATAGTTTGTGCAATGGGGTAATCATTGTAAAAGCTTCCTATGTCAACAATGACTTGCGTGGCAACCTGGCAACTCTAATAGCGTCATTATCGAAGATCCATTACAAAGAGGTAATGTGGGTGTCGTAATTTCGATATACGTAAGAAATTCGTGATCTTTACGATTTACGTCTATTATTATTTATTAGAGACTTAGCTCTATAATCGAGTGCTAATTGTGTAAAATTTCAGTTATATTATTATTTACGACTCTACATTATCGTGATCCGGTTTGACTGCAAACCGTTGAGGTGATTCGCCTTCGAGCAAATGCGTACAGTATCTGGCAACGTTCCCAACCTCCCCGACAAATAACACTATTGTCATTGCATACAGAGTTTAACCGACCTTCACACAAGAAACTCGAGAACGTTTTAGAGCACAGTTCCGTTAATTTTATACAGGCTGATGGACGAAGACCTGTTTCAATTCATGCTCAGGGTTAGCGCCACGAGAGCGTCAAAATTACTATCAATTAAGCTCTATGATTTGTGGCGAACTTCCATGACGCGATTTTTTCTTCAAACGTGAACGATGACATAGTCCCTAGGATGGTTCAATTGACGAGACAATACGCTATGTTGCGTAAATAAATGTTGCAATGGAATTTGCGATTAGTTCGAGACAAGTATATTTTTTTCAAGTACTGCTATAGATTAAATAGTAGTAGTAGTTCCTGTGTTTCTTCAGCCAAAGCGATATATTTTCGGTGCTTTCTTCTGGCCCAGTGACATTTGCTACTGCGGCAGTGTTGTGCCTGCCAAGTTTTCTATTAACGGAGCCAACATTTTCAGATGAACTATGAACTTTACGGAGGACATATTTAATTTCACTTTTATGGAATGTTGTTTGGGCTAAGTATATAAAAAAATCAAAGTCTAAACTGACTGACATGTTCAATCATAAAATATGGAGTGAGTTCCTTGTAAATAATATAAAAGCCTCTGTTTGTGACTCAGATGCAGTGATTGGCTCGGTTCCCATACTTTGTGCTTAAAGAAATGAGATCACACATGAAATTCGTTTAACGATACGATCAAAATTTGTCTCATAAATGTAAATTCATATAAATATGAATGAGGTCAAGATCATTTTGCTAATAGCCTTAGACCGAATAAATAAAGAAACGGTACATACAGCTCTTAAAAAAATATTTTTTTGGATTTCGATGAAGTACTGAATTCTGGTTAAACTGCCCATTAAATGACCACGGCTTAAATGATTCTCACAATAAACAAAGTTACTTACTGCTGCAATGGTTAAATCAACACCAACAACCAGAAGCAAGTGGGCTACATTTCTCATTGACATGAATCGTCAATTTGAATGTCCGCCAAATATTTTACAAAAACACTTAATGGAAAACGCTATGTTGAATTTTTACCACCTAGTGAAAGTTACCACAGAAATTACAGACTAACGTATCATCAAAATATCATTATCGCTTCTATACAATAATACGATTATTACGTAGTCACTATTATATTTGACATTTGTAACTTGTAAATACATACATACTTATGTATGTACTTGTACGCACTGTTATTCCATATTTCTCATGACCTGCGAGCCTGTGACGCATTTCATCATACTATTAATGTTATATTATGTATATCATAATTGTTTGTCTTCAATAATATAAATCGCCAATCTTTGTGTAATAGTCATTCAGTTACTAAAATAATACTTCGAAGTAATGGTTTTAATAAGCTGTTTATTGTTTTGTAAATTATGAGGTGTTATTCATACAGGTCATTCGCGCTAGTCGCTCTGATAACCGCGCGTTACTAACTGTAGAGTTAGTCAATTCATTCTAACGTTCAACGATATTTTATGCAACCGATTCTTTAATGTTATAATAGCAATTAATTACATTTGCGTTACCATTCTGAATTGTCTTCATTTTATTTTTTTGTAATCCGTCTTCTTCGAAAATCGTTTTAGAACCAAGGATTTTTTCAAAATAAAATATCTTGGGCTCTGAAATTTTTTCAACTACAAATAAAATCCGCACTCCATAACTTGAACCATTTAATATCACAGGCTTTACTTAGTATATCACTACATCACTACATCTTCTATCTATCTATCTATATATATAAAAAAAAATATTGCTGTTCGTTAGTCTCGCTAAAACTCGAGAACGGCTGGACCGATTGGGCTAATTTTGGTCTTGAAATATCCGTGGAAGCTAAGGAAAGGTTTAAACGGTGAGAAAATATAAAAAAAATAGTGAGTAAAACAATAAAGACATTCATTGAATTTTCCCATACAAAATGTTCATGCATGTAAAAGTTGTCATTGACAGTTGACAGATGGTGAGATGAAGTTTACCGGGGCAGCTAGTCCTTATCCTTACATAGTATAAAAGTCGCTATTTTTGTCTGTTTGTTTGTCTGTATGCTTAAATCTTTTAAACTACGCAACGGATTTTGATGCGGTTTTTTTTAATGGATAGAGTGATTCAAGAGGAACGTTTATATGTACTCGTATAATACACCTGTGCGAAGCCGGGGCGGGTCGTCTAGTCCTTACATAGTATAAAATAAAGTCGCTATTTTTGTCTGTTTGTCTGTATGCTTAAATCTTTAAAACTACGCAACGGATTTTGATGCGGTTTTTTTTAATGGATAGAGTGATTCAAGAGGAAGGTTTATATGTATAATACACCTGTGCGAAGCCGGGGCGGGTCGTCTAGTAGTATATAAAACAAAGTCACTTCCGTGTCTGTCTGTCCCTATGTATGCTTATATCTTTAAAACTACGCAACGGATTTTAATGCGGTTTTTTTAAATAGATAGAATGATTTAAGAGGAAGGTTTACATGCATAATACATCTTTGCGAAGCCGGGGCGGGTCGCTAGTAAGATAACAAAATATAGAGTACCTATACAGTAATCTGTCTGCATATAGTCAACTAAAAAGGGAGATTTAGATTAGATACGCGAGCTTTATACGATCATACGGATACCTAAGCAGCTTAGTAATTTATCCCTCGTGTAATTGCACTGATTAGGACTTAGTTTTAAAGTGATAGCGCCAGCAAATATAAACCGATTCCCCTAAGCGACAAGTAACTAATTTGCTCGATGCTCGTGCAATCCAGTTTTATAGCTAGCGCAATGGTTGTAACTCATCGATGTTTGATAAACTGCCTGATAGAGGAACTTGCTGAAACTTAATCAAGAACTATCCGAGGACAGTGCGACTTCTCGCGAGATCCGCAATAACTTCAGCTACATCTTCCCAGATATACAAAGTTTGCGTACTGCTCAAGTTTGCTAATTCTAAACTTGGAACCTATATCTTGTAATCAAATTACACGCTACTGAAACTTTCATTAGCTGTTAATATAAGGCTGGATAATAAACTGATGACTTAATTTGCTTCAAAATAATCGATCAGCGAGAGCTAATCAAGTAATCAGAGATGAAACGATTCCTAGACGCGAAAAAGTTACGGAGATAGCCCAGCGGATTAGTTATGTTAGTATTAATGGGAATGTAAATTACGAAGCTGATGACAGGCAGATGCACAAAGACATTGAATGGAGATCACGCATTAACGCACTGGTGAATGTAGCGAAAGGACATCAGACGATTTGAAAAAAAATAAACAAAAATAGCCGCAGAAATAAAAAATAAAATAAATATTTGGGGACATCTTACACACGGTGAATGAACATAGGACTATGTTCCAGATGATGATGACAATGACTGAAATCATTGGCAAGAATTCGACAAAGCAGAACCGATGTTATTTGACTTTAAAACGATTTAAGTATCTCTCATATGTAATATTTGATTTCTCATTTCATGACAAAAGTTTATGTAAAAAGTAAATATGTTCCAGCATAGTTTTTATTTCCCGCTTCCTGTTTCAGCGGCTGCCAAAACAAAGAGTCTCAAAGTCGAGAGTAAATGTTTGTCGTATGTGGTAATTCTTGAAGAATTTTCCGAGGCGACATCATCGCTGTGACAAGTTGACCTTCAGGTAGAGGCAAACATTATGTTTACTTGGAATGATAAATCAATGCGATGACGCAAACGATTCCGCAAGCCGATTAGTATCATTTGAAGCAAGATAAATATTTGCTTAGAGAATGTGAGAAAAATAAGTACAAATACAACATACTTGTCAATGAGGAAGGTGTTTTTTATTTCATATATATTAAGTTAATTATGCACCGGGGGCCATCAGGGGTGGGTTATTTGATTGATTTCGAAATGTTTTTGTATAATATTTGACATGTAATAAATAAAAATTATCAAAATGTAAAAAAAAAACTTACAAACCTATATATATCTAGAAAAGTATTTCATTCAATTCTTTTATTTGTCATAGGATCAAAATATGAGCACTTAACAATGACAACAATTAATTGACGACCTAAGAAATGTTCACCAAATGTATATCAAGAACTAAATATTCTGGTGCTTTACAGAGTAGAAAATGAAGATGACATTAACAAGTCTGTTCTATCTGTCAGTTAAATCGGTCGGTAAAAGTTAAATCGGTCGGTAAAAGGAATTAGGCCAATTCATTATTGTGAGTGTTTAAATGAATGCAGAACTCTAGAATCAGGCCAACAAACTGGTGCCAATGCAAACATTTCGAAAAATCACATTGAAATTATAGATGAATTTTGTTCCTAACAGTTTGGCATTATCGGGAAAGGAAAAGAAAGTAACAAACGACATCGATATTATCTAGTCGGTGTTTCTTTTTTTTAATAATTTAGTAGTAAAAGGAAGTAGAGACGACATTTTAACACGACATTAAGCGTGTATGTATTCAATAAGTTCTCGATAGACTGAAGAAGATAATTATAGTATGTGTAATATTTATTTTGCGGGTGAATGTACCGAGTAAAATGGAAAAACAACAGTGGCTTAATCCAAATAAGTAGGTATCGTGTGTGGCTGAAGTAGTTTTGTGTAACATTTCGTAGGTAGAGCGAAACTGTACGCGATTGCAGTACGTAAACAACTACTTCGAGACTATTAAATTCAATACAATTCGCATACCTACTCCTACCTGTTTGGTGTTTAGCTTTAACTCAAAGTATTTTTAGGTAACTACGCACAATAAAGTCAAACAAACTTCAGAGCTCCACCTACTCGTTCGTCGTAATTACCGTCGACCAAAGGAGAAAATATTTTTCAGAGCACATACCTGCTGAAGTATTCAAAAACATTATAATGAATTTTCACGTCGCTCCAGAATTTCATGAGCCATTTTAAAATTTGAAAGCTCTATGGATGTCTCCTAATCAAATGCTCGAAAATAAAACAAATAACATCCAGGTTTTTCCAAATACGTATAAAAAATTAAAAGATTTTTTGGCCATGCGTGGCGTGGCATTAAATAACCAAGCACAAGTAAATCCGATGCAGTTATCGAGTTTGTCCAGTATCATCGGTACACTAAATGGGTAGGTGCAGTTTGCAGTGATTCAATCAATGTCGCTACGACCTCTCCGACCTCAGTGGTCATCGCCACCACATTCCTGACTCATGTTACCTCTCATCTTGCTGATATAACGGATACGCGGAGAATAACCTTACCTCGACGAAATCCTTATATTATTCATAAAATTAAACTCGACCCTGCAGCCTGTATTAAATATTCTTACCGCATCTGACCCGTAAACAGTTACGTAAAATAAACACGTACCTGAAAAAGAGAGAAAAACGGTTAACTTCAAACGAAAGGATCATGTTCCCTAATCACTTAAGATAGCGGGAATGGTCACACGAAATTTTTATCGTCATCGAAGATCCGGTTCAGGCGTGGAGACAACATTGGCAAATTGACTCAAAATATTTATATTGCGTGTGGGTAAATATCCGGGGAATGGTGAGCATTTTTGAACGGTGGCAATTTTATCGAGTTCCGTGGAATTGCATGTGAAATAAAAAGAGTGGCTGTGAGTAATTACAATAACAGCCCCAGCGGTGCCGAGTACAAAAACCCCAGACAGTACCGTACAATATAAACAATGGGTTCATATTTCCGGGCCGCGGTCACGGGGCGGGTAGTCGGATACTCGGAGAGCAACTTGTAAAGATTTTCTTTTGCAGGCTCCAACAATCCGCGTGTAAATTAAGGCCGGTTGTATATCTGGCAAACGGCCAAAAAGGGAAGAAGAACGAGCAGAGACATTAGAGATTTAAACTCGACGCGCGCCGAAACACTCACGTCGATTACCGTTAGAATCACACAAACGTTACACCACGTTTGCCCCATTTTCGCCATGTCCAGAGATAAATCACTAGAATATAAAAAATTATCTGTTCAAAACACTGTTATGTTCAACATAAGATAGACAGCCAAGCTTTCTAACATATTAATTCATATTATATCACTCTCATCTCTCATCGACTAATTAATATGCAAATAATATCCGAAATCAGAGCTTTCATATTAGTCGTTTATATCGAAAGATTTTTCATTTTAAGACATTCATTACTTCTTATTTTTCACAAATATGACGCAACATTTAATACATCTCCCCAGTTTCTCACATCCATGAGTGAGTTAAATGACGCAGCAAATAAAAGAAGAATTAATTTCAATTAATCGCGCCGACAAACTTCCTAACAAATAAAACAAGTGCTATGTCCGTCGGCATTATACTTCGATAACGAACGAGGCCTCTCCCATCGAGGGTTAAACAGGAGCAAAGGCAAAAAGAATACAATCAATTGATGTGAGGGAACTAATGAGACTGGTGGTGTGGATTGGATGCAATACGAACGACTACAGACAAGGAACAAGTAGGTGCATAATACTTGAACACAGATGTGGGGGACAAACTATAACGAACAGAGATATCGCCGACGCTTAGGAATGAGATTCGAAACGCTAATCAAATAAAAAGCAGCCCAAGAGCCAACGAATACCAATACAGAGAATAACTAACAGCGAAAACGCGATAAGAATTGTTAAGTGGATAGAAATCCTAAAACGTTTAGACTCGCAGAATGCCAAAGCGTTAAAGTTAGGTATAGCGCAATCTAAAAATAATGAAGGTTTACGTAAGGATATCATCCACTCAGACAAAGAAAGTTTTTGCAAAGTTCACATGTTTCAATTTGAATAGAATTAATTAATGACACGTCTGTTTACAGAATTAAGTAACAAAAGGTCGGGTGATGCAAATTTCACAAACAGGATTTCACATCCTTTCCGCGGAAACAGTTAAGTGTAAAAACTTGTTTCAATGAATTCTAGCGGATTTCTATACTGTTACGTTACCGTTGAAATAGATTAAATGTACTGATATTTTAAAGGAGTTGTCACCACCAACCCCCACGGATTGCCCCCACGTGGTCGCAGACGGTTCAAAGTTATTTTAAATATTTATTGTATTTGTTATACCTGTAGTTGAAATGACTGTCGTCGGCGTTGCACCTGTTTTGTAATTATTATCAACATTCATTAATCATTTTAAAAATATGTGTATTTTCATTTGAAATGTTCCGGAAAGTAAGTTGGTCATGTTGGCCTTTCAGAGTCATTATAACAATAATTGTATCTCGTGAGTGCGTCACCACGATCGCATCAGGTCAACAGTCCCATAACCTCTGAGAGCAAGATGATGGTAACATGTCTCGTCGAGATCAGTTTTTTTTAAACATAATAGGGCTACATTTATACACCTACTCGCTTGATGGAAAGCAACGTTGTAGCCGAGGATGGAGTATCCCAGACCTAGAAGATACCTATTCGCTCTTGCCTTAAAGATATCGCGGTAGGGCATTCCAGTCCCTATTCCAGTTCGACACTTTGCGCACATAGAGACATACTCTGGAATTTGTAACCCAGCTAATATAATTTAAGCTTCACCTAAAAGCTTGATGTTTTGAATAGGTGCGAGGTTAACTGAAAAAAAATAACTTGTTTATCTAAAAACGCCCATTTCCTTTCAAGTGGACGAACAACGTGCACATGGCCAAACACATGTTGTATCACTATTAATTTTTAGGATTCCATGATAGAGGGAGGGAACCTCAGTGTAAAAACTAAACTACGCTATGCCGTAAACTCGGTGTCAATAATATTGACACCGAGTAATAATAATATTATCGGTTAATATTGATCGGTTTTCAAAATAAAGCATCAAGTTCACTGTATGTGTTATTGAATACTCGTAGTCATGTACACCTATACTCATACTGTTTTTGCGCAATTCACCCCACCGAAGCCCATACTATTTACTAGATTCCAAAACTAAATATAAAAGAAACTATGAAAAAAAAATTGGTTGCCTGTAAAGTCGGTATACGGGCGAAAGTTTTACGTGACAACGACTTTATGTCTGTCTCTCTCGCTCTTAGGCGGGCTAACCATGCCCGAGTGGAAGGGACGCGTGCCTCTCACTCGCTCTCATTGTGAGCGCATAGCGTGAGCGGAGCGTAACGCAGTTTCTTGAAGTGTCACCCGGCAAACCAATTTATAAGACGTTGTCACGTCAAAAGAATTGCATACAAAAATTTAAAAAAAGAAAACAGCAGGTTGCACTTCGGGAGTGCCGGCAGAAGTGAAAACTTGAACATCAATATACACACACGCACACTCGCGCAAGCGCCCTGCGCCGTCTTACGAATTTTCAATCAGGTCACGTGTCCTAACGCGAGTTTAACATTTTTTACCCATCCTAAAAAGTGCACAACGCCGCTAAAGAAGTTTCACTTCAAAAAGTCCTACAGAACCACGTCGCCAGTTCCGGCTTGCTCTTCGCCTCTTATTTACAGCGACCATGACCATGATACTTGAACTTCGACGACTCAAGATTTATCGATTGTTATATTGATAAAAAAACTGTCTCGAGTTGAGTTTTTGCAACAAAATTAAAAGTGACAAACTTATTAATATGTACGTCTGGCCATGAATGATAATTTTGTTACTAGCGACTTAACTTTTAATCAAGTGCACATTACTATAACTTTGCCTAACTTGTTTCATTTTGTGTATATTTATACAAACTTATCGATTGATTAAAACCTTCCCCACGTGCACTAAAATCTGTCACTGAAAAAAAATGCAATAATCTTCATAAAACCGTGTAACAATATGCTTGAAAACCTACATTAACCTAATGAAGCAATTTTTTTATCGTGAAACAAGGTTTTGTACAATAATAAAATAAGGTGACATGAAACATTCTCCAATGCGACAACTGACATACCAGTTGCGTGGCGTGTACGAAGTAAAACAATGTTTTGTATTTATAAATAAACCGAGACGATTGCGACAAGACGCCACTTTTAAAATAGACAACTATTTTCTGAATAAAAATGCTGAACTACCTGGTTTACTAAGACATATGACAAAACTGAAGGCGGTCAAGGCCGCAACAGTAAAAACACTTGCAAAAAGTGGGCTCGATAATAAATAAAATATGGCCGTTTTGAGTGCGAGTCTATTTGGGATCCACACATCGTGGGTTCCGTATGATTTAAAAATTTGAGTAAATGATACATATAAAATTCAGTAAAAACCCGACTTGCGTTAATTTTCATTATTTATCCTTACTATACTTATTTAGTAGGTACAGAAATCGCATCAAAAGCATAAAAATATACAAAAAAAAAATTATAACCTAGAGAACCAATGTCTGGAAAACATACTTAGGTTATATAACTTATATTAAAACTATAATACATTTATAAAAATAGAGTCCAGTAAAGATAGGACCGACACAAACAGGGATTAAGCGATTAAGATAATATAATAGAGTCCCCATTGAAACCACTTAACTAATAGAACCATAGAACCCTAAAAATTTTACATCGTCCTTTACAAAACGTTGGCGACCGACGCGACGCGACGGGTAGGTTTTGAAAAGGGCAGTTACGTCTTTAGCTGGCTTTCAGCGCATTACCGACCCCACGGGAGTAAACCCTCCCCTACACTAAATGCGCTACGAATGGCCACGATTCAAGTGGTCCGTTAGTTATGGATCGCTTAATAAATTTTCGAGGTAAATGTTTACGTGACAAGCAGACAAATGTTAACGTTGAAGGGTAGGATAAGGTGGTAGAAAAATAAAGGTTTTAGGGGAAGTCCAAATAAATATCTGGATGGGCTAATAATGGCGCATTCTTATTGTTTAGCATTGGAGCACATCACACCCTCGTAAGTAGATTTTTTTATAATTTAAAGAGCTTGGCTTGGCTTCGACGTATTCTTTACATAATATTACGGGCGAACCGCCCTAAATCTACTCGTACATCCAAGCTTATGCGACGCAAAAGCGAGAAATGTACGACCACATCCGAAGATTATTAGGGTCCTTCCGGATGGACAAACTTGATAGTCTAACTGATTTGTCCATCAGGAAAAAAAGTCCGCGTGGTCAAATTGCTAGACTCTAGAACTTTTGTCTGAATAACGTGTGTCATTACGAAGTCATCACGTACAGTTATAAATAAATTAGGTTGTCAATTATTATGTCGATCATATTTTACGATTATTTCAGTTGCACAGAAATAATTTTAAAATGGATTATAAATTAATTACACGAAAAGGAGGAACAGTATTATTGCACGATGTGTGGCAATATTACAAACTCCGAAATTATAAAAATTAATTAATTAATTTGTTACTCTTTCACGCAGCAACGAAGTAACGGATTGACTTGATTTTTGTCATGGACATAGTTTGGAAGACGTAAAGTGACATAGGCTACTTTGTATCCCAGAAAAATAAAATGTTCCTATGGGATACAAAAATTAAAATTCTCCTGGGTGAAGCAGCGGGCAAAAGCTAGTATTATAATATAAGGTATTTCGTTTAGGTGACCGAACATGCGAAGCGTTTCAATGTCGAGATTGCCCAAAAATGCATTTTCATACCACCTGCCTGAAAATGAGCAATTTAAACAATCTCAACGTAAAACAAAACATTCGCAACTAAACTAACATTTATTATTTATAAACGATTCATTATTTATATAATAAGTTACGATGCGTTATAATAAATAATGATGTTTATTTGAAAGGTTTTTAGGTCATGTTAAGTAAATAGGAATGGAAGTGTTTAAAGGAATCCAGGAAATCGCGCTCATTTGATCCAATGGAAAATATGCCTCGCTCGTTTATCGTATGGGTTTTTGTATTGTATGTACTTATTCAGTTAGACTATCAAATGTGACCATCCGGAAGAACCCGTTTTTGTATAGTATGTATACATAGGTACGTTAGATATAACTAGTTTCGTTTCGAATTTTGATTGACTATTGTCTTATTGACTGTACTATTTGCTGTTTTTCCTTATTCTGAGACTATTTGTCACAAAAGCCAATTTGACCACGCGGATTTTTTTTCCTGTTGGACAAATCAGTTAGACTATCGAGTTTGACCATCAGGAAGGACCCGATTATTAGACAATATCATTACATGTTACAACCAACTCTCTACGCCTTCAATGTTATATGTACATCTAATGTAGTACCTACAGGCTACAGGCATAATGAAAGGTTAAATCAAGGAAATATTACACTCTGGCCAACGTAACGAATGTCGCTCTCTAATTACAATCCATTTTATGGAAGCAACCTAATATTCCTAACGTAACCTAATAAAATTGTTCATGGAATATTTTATATCCGAGATGGAATTGCTGAAGTCTGAGATTGTATTTCTCTGGCCTTGCGCTCCCTCTCGTATTGAATTTATCGCAATGTAGAAAGTCTAATCACGCACATAAAAGCTGCTGTCGACAAAGCGGTCCACAGATAGACATCAGCTTTATACATGACACGTAAACCTACAATTCAACGCGTGGATTTACTAGATCTTCACACGCGATAGCTTCTTACACTAGTTTCGTTTATTTTTACTACTTGATTTTACCTGATGGGAACGGATTTGTGGAGCAGTAAATCGGACATCATTGAAAAATCCGCTAGTTTATTGCCTATTTTTTACTGACAGCAAAAAGGTGAATAAAGTTGTTAACTCTCCATGGTTAGTTTTTAATTTCATAGAGGTTGGGGATGATGATGATAATGATATTTTTAAAACTGTTATTTCATGTTTACTTTCTTATTACGCTATAACGTGATAGTATCAAAGTAGTATTTTTAAAACATTAAAAACGTAAAGAGCGCATTTAGAGCATAGCGTGTTAACTCTACCTGTACCTCCGCATACATAAAGTGGTGCTGGTACAAGAGAAATCACTTAGAAAACTTTAAAGAAATCTTGCCTCACAAAGGAGGTAATTAACTTGGGGTAATAGAAAAAACTCTACCTTGTAGGAGACGTCCTCAACGCGGCTGAATGGCTTCAAACATCTTTTTTAAACTCATTTCGAGCTTCTTTCATAAGTTAGTGGTAGAATATGAACAGCAGTTTTAATTGCTTGCAATATAAATAATCATCATCTCACGATTTAAAATTCTTCAGAGGCCGTCACGTCACGACCTAGAAATATTACTAAGCAAATTAATTATTTGCGAAACGGTGTGAATTCAAGGCTACCAATATTTGGCCTCATTAGAATGCTCTAGTAGATATTATGTGAAAATTGAAAAATGGTCACAAATATTTGTATTTGATATTTTCTAAATACATACTCATTTATACTAATGACGGTGATAGTATACAAGGCCCTAACATATTGGTTTGCAGTAAAACTCGTCAGACGAGTCAGTGACCGGGCCGCGTGCAGTTCGCTCGTGCCCTGCCCCTCGCTTCCCTTGGCAAGGTCAAGGTACCCCCTCCAGCCCGGCCCAACTGCACTCACCTAAAGATATTCCAGGAACGTCCTCATTCAGCAAAACCGGTGTTTAGCGCTGATCGAGACCACTTTTAGTATTCCCCGTAGCCGTTTTTCAACGTAAACGATGCAATTTTGTTGAGACAAAGTAGTTATAAGATTGATGAAGTGTTAAAAATTGTGAAATACATAATCGATTCAGAACGACTGTTGATACAGGAAAAACAGTTAACTAGTCTAATGAGTTAGGCACTTAGCGGTTTTGATTTATTGATGATTATTTACAAGCAAAAATTAAACATCTGCAATCTATGATGAATACAAAGAATAAACTAAATTAACGAAACCGGCTGTTCAAAAGATATGTTCTTAAAATATGTATACGTTTTAGATTCGAAATTTAATTATAGATATTTTATTTTTGTCTGCAAACAAAACCATATCTATAGCTTTGTTCTTAGCTTTGCCTGCTTTGCGTTCCTAGCCTTGTTCTTATCTTTAGACAAACACTTAACGCCTAATTGATAAACATAGACCTAACACGAACTGCATACTAGGGCAAGGAAGTGGATCACGAGAAAATTTGCAAGTTTGTGACAATGTGTCAAGCATGTCGACCGTGGCACGCACACTCCGCTAATAAACCGGCTGATTATCACAGTTGACGCAAGACGCGATGGATAAGGTCAATCCCACACAATAGGCACGGCAGTACCGTAGCTAAACTACGGAAACGGTACGAATTGGCAAATTGATGTTTACATAACAGTTTCGAGACTACGGAACTGCGGACGTCTCGCGATCTTTCCCTCAGATACGACGAAATTCAGCAGACGAACTTGTTATTCTGAAGCACAAAAGGCAATAGTTTCTGCCAATTCAGCATTCTGTTTCACAATCTGCGATCTGGATTGTACGTTCTTATGCAATTGAGTACTTATTGTGTGTTGGATTGAGATGGATCTTTAGAGTGACTAGGTAAAGAAAAGCACTAAAAATATTGACATGTTATTGGGAGTTTTGCATTATCTCTCCTTGACTATAAACATATAATTCCACATAACCGTACAGCTGATATGTAGTTAATATATTAGCACTATTCGTATCTCTACATTATTTCCTCGTAAACTTGTCGTATAAAATCTTGTATGGAATAATGAAAATGAGAAGTTATTGCAATGTACGGCAGTAATACGAATGTCTACATCAAGCTACGTGATGTATAGTTATTTCTTGCCACCTAAAACATGTTTAGGAAGTTGCAAATAATATATTTCGAAGTCACGACTTGCAGAAATATTCAATTCGACAACATACAATGTGTTTGAAAATAGCATATTACTCATTTATTAACAACGTTACTATGAGACTAAACAACCAAATTTTTTCACAATTTTGGATTGTGAAAAAATGGTTTAGAATATCTGACATGGTTGTAAATTAACCTAAAATTAACGTTTATAACTATTTTGAATCAGCGTTAAAACATCATTTAGGGATGAGGCATTGATATTAGATAATAATAATATTCACAATTACATAGTTATTTAACAGAAAGAAACGATCTTGACAGAAGGTGTGTAATAACTTCAGACTTGTTAATTTGTCATTAAAATGAACGACGAATGATTTAACAATTGGAATTCATTAATTTAAGGACCATTAATTAATGATATCCTCTCGAGAATTCTAAGTTAGAACTCTGATTACACTACCTGGCAGTAAAAATACAACGTTCATAAAAAGCAAAAGGTCGAGTATTTTTCAAAGCAGTTCGGTGCATCGGTGTGTACCTAAAATACTAAGTCATGCATGGCCGGATCTTTTATGGTGGGGGTTTTGTTCGAATGAGTCACGGCAAGCGAATATATCATTTAGGAATTGAAATTAAATAAAGTACCATAGTAGTAAAAGAGAAAACTATGCCTCGTTACGCTGGCATGATCTAGAAATCTCTTTACAAAATTTTGTAGTTAGTTTGAGCTTGTAGTCCGAAAATCCTTCTAACATGTATTTATATCAGGAACTGAAAAGTATAATAACGAATTTAAATAGATATCCTTACATAGTATAAAATAAAGTCGCTATTTTTGTGTTTGTTTGTCTGTATGCTTAAATCTTTAAAACTACGCAACGGATTTTGATGCGGTTTTTTTTAATGGATAGAGTTATTCAAGAGGAAGGTTTATATGTACCTATAATACACCTGTGCGAAGCCGGGGCGGGTTATAAATGCTACCAAGACATTCAGACAATGTATAAATTGAACAACTACGAGTATGAGATTTACACTTAGTAAGCAAATTACACAAATCTTGAATACGATAAAACGGAACGTTAGAGTACTAAAGAGAGGACTGATAGTGCACGGACAATAAGAATGGCATGCAGAATTTGATGTTACTACGATGGAATCAAACTTCGATAGCTAAGATTCCAGTAAGTAGTGCCAATAAGGAAGCGACCATCGTTAATATCGAATAATGTATAATGTTACTATTGTTGCTAGATCGATGATCATTTAATGCTTATTTTTAAGTATACATAGGTACATACTTTCTTTCCATGCATTGAGCTCTATTTGGCAGACAGATCTAAACTTAGATAAAAACTTGCTGTCTAATTTTTAACAGACTTTTAAAAGGAGGGGGTTCTATGTTCGTCTATATGTATTTTTTTTGTGTATGTTCATCGATATTTTCGCCAATTGAATTTTTACTCGAAAGGGTATACTTTCTAGGTGGTGCCATTTAAATTTTATCGAAATCGGTTGAGCGTTTTTTGAAAAATCAACAGTAATGTAAAGCTTGTTTACATCAATACGAGCGAACTATTCGAATTTTGTACACGATGGAAGTCGGTTTTTATATTTTTATCGAAAAATAATTATAGAAAATAAGCTCTAACTAATGAAATAAATAATGAAGTGCATAAGGATATAAACGAAGGTAGGAGAGCACAATGATGCTTGGCTTTACATTCTTGCTGAGAATGCGAGGAAGTCTAATCCCGTCAATTTACAAGGACTGGCGCCATCAACATCATACGAGTACATCATGCATTATTACGTGTCGCGAAAAAATAAAGTGACAATAGGTGATTCTCACTCACTCACTTTGTGGTACAAAACCATGAATAGAAACAAAGAGATGTGAAGAATTAAAGAGAAGCGATAATATCTGACTGCACCACTATGAGACACAAAATCAGGAATAGAAAGGAAGAGAGATGAGGAAGTGAAGCTAAGAGATGAAGAAAAGTGAGAATAGCTAACTGCACCACTATGAGATACAAAATCGGGAATACAAAGAAAAAGAGATGAGGACATGAAGACAACTGAGAATATCTGATTTTACAAGATTTTATTTAGTTTCACCGGTCTCGTTGTCTGTCTGTCGGTCTGTTATCAAATCTTGCAAGTTAAATTTGATCCACTTCCCGGTTACTGATTGAGCTGAAATTTTGCATACATGTTTAAATCGCGTGACAATGCAATATTATGATGACATGGTGCTGATCTGATAATGGAGCTGGAAGGTGGCTAAAGGAACTTAGCAATGAAACGACTCAACCTCATCGACTTTGGGTTCATTTGAATGGTCTTGGCGAGTAGTTTGTCTTTCAATGGTAACCAGGGACTGATGATGGAGCTGAAAGGTGGTCATAGGAACTCTGTAATGAAACTACGCAACCCTATCGAGTTTCGGTTCGTTTGATTCGTCTTGGAGAGTACTTGTTCAGTAAAATCTTGTTTAAAAAAAAAGTTTTTTTAATATAATATTACTACTGTGAGATACAAAATCAGGATTTGAGTGAATGGGAGATCTACCATCTAAAACCTTTAATATTGATCCCATTGGACATTTTTAAGCTAAAGCCTAGTTAAAAGAATAAATAGCGACAGGCTTCATAAATAAAGCATGAGTTCTAGTGAAGTAAGTATGCAAATAAATTTAAGGGGCACGGCCTGCAAGCTTGACACATTAGTCAAGTAGGTGACCGTTGACATTGTAGGAATACTTTCAAGCGAATGCAAATATCGCTACAACACGAACCAGACCGTTGTGAAACAAAGAACTGATTTGCATTTAATGACGCCGCGAACCAATGACAATCATTCCGATAAAAATAATGAGCAAACGTCGTATTCATTATCTACACATCAGTTATAATTGTACGTTACGTTATCGGTATCTACAAAGGTAATGGAAGGAAGTAAGAAAACGTGCGTCCAAAGAATTTGCAAATGTACATAAACAATAGTATCTTGGTAGATCTTAAAAGTGATTAAAGATAGCATTCCATTGAACGATATTTGCATTTTTCTTGTCGTGTTGGCTCATCCTCAAAAAACTTTCGGCACACTCTATGTAACACGAGTAAACAGTAGTCTTTCTGCAGCTAAGGAGTGGAACTACGAATTGATTGACAAATGAGAACATATTATGATGTAGAAACGATGTATAATTATTGTTGATACATTTTTCCTTTACCATTTATTGTCCGGAGACCAACACTAAAACTTGCGAATTAACTTGCGATTCTAGACAAAATATTTCATAATGTTTGAGCAAGTGGACAGTAGTGACAGAATATCGATGCCACGTGCGTAGCGCATTGTTCTCGTGGGTATACCTCTATGTGAAATATTAGGTCGTTCAAACATCGTTTTAGTTAAACATGCCGCAGCTATTTGTACAGTGATGTCACGTTACACTGTAATCAAATATCGCTACTTGCTATACGTTTAATTTAGTTATGTAATGGAGATTTATGGGAAAACCAAAGCAAAATCTCGTAAATAATTTTCTTTCATAGCAATATTTATAATTAACGCATGGTTTAAAAGGCGAACTATTAGGGCAATATTAGTAGTTTTTTGGGAGCTCCGGGATATCCTGGGGAAAGCAGCTGAGTACCTTGTTAAGATTAAAAAAAGGCAATACTAGTGCTGAACTTTAAATATTTGTGTCATAAATACATAAAGTGACGCCCCTAATTTATTTACACTTTTCACATGGCCCAAGAAATTAGTATTATTACCAAGATTTATTTCAGACAAACGTTTATTTATCAGCAGTAACACGAACACGCAAAATCCCGTAAAATATTATAGCAAACATGATGTTAAAGATGAAGAAGAGAATATGCAGTAAACTAAACGATGAGTATGACGAAGTAAAGGTAGCACGGACATAAACAGTGAAAACCACAACAAAACGTGTTAACACGACAAAACTCATAAATGTAAAGCCCCGAGTAGAGCATAAAGCATACATACATTGTGAATGTCATAAAGAGATCACTAAACAGAAGATATAGGAACAAACAAAACTAGAAAATATTTCGTGCGCACGTAAACACGTGCACAACTCATGTTTTGATTACTAAAACATTGTATGAAGTATAGTTTCTGAAGAATTAACATTGACATAAAAAAATATACTGAGGTAAATAGGAATAGGTGTTTAAAGGTAAGACTATTTATTTAGTCTTGCCTACACCTTTTCCTACAATTTTCTTGACTAGAATTTAATAGATCTAATAAATAATTAATAGTAGAAATTTTCGTTTTTAGCGTCAATAAGTTTGTAGTTTAACTATCATTACCTCAGCTATAAGACGTCAACAGCTTATCATAGGGCACCACTAATAGTCTACCTACAGATACGTAACTTGCATCCAGCACGGTCTCGAAGATTTCTCTAGTGTTTAGTCTATTGAATGGGCAAACATTGTCGTAGACAATAGCGAGTTAAATACGTGGAATTTCTAATGACCAAGTATGTCTATGAGTCATTGGCTAAATATTTTCTTTGATTAGTTGGATTTTAACAATGAGATAGAAGTCTAACTATTAATGAAGAAGTTTAATGATGTTATGACTAATGCCATGGGAATATTACACAAATGATTAGTAATTAAACCACAAGTCTACACAACACAGTTACACAAGTTTACATTTATTTATTATACACCACCAACCACATTTATGTATTCTAATTTCTGTCCATCCAAAGGTTGCCTGGAAGAAATCGCTCAAGGCGATAAGGCCGCCCTTGTATCACCTAATTTTAAGAATATTATGTTTTTGTTATTTAAGCTGTTTTCTTGGTGTACAATAAAGTTATATTGTATTGTATTGTATTGTAAGTCTCTACTCTGATGCTATCATAAACTAATTATAAAGTATTTATCAAATATCCAATAGTAAGGAGACCTTGATATACAATAATATACATTCAGCAGCGATGGTGTCGACAAATCTTGAACTCAATCGAACTATGCTATAGGTACATACTTCATTCGTTTTTTATGCTTATGATATTTGTTATCTAAAATTTGGCTAATTCCAGATTTGAGGTCATATATACGGAACTCTGCCATAATAATATGTGTGCTTAGATACTCAAGTACTAACTCGTAAAATTTTTACTGCATACCGTAAAATATTCAACTTCTGCTAATCTTTAAAAACAATAACAATGGATATAAAGTATTTCCGATAGGTGTGACTCATGTCCTAAAACAGACATTGCTTGAACAGTAAGTAGGACAATATCGGTTGAATTATCAGGCCTCAAATCACACGTCACGCCGATAACAATAAACAACGCAATTTTCCACGTAAACATGGGAAAGTAACCATTCTTGTACGATAACCGAATAAAATAATAAACCTAGGCAAAAAAGTTAAATAAAAAATTGTGCAGTCATCAATTCGCATGCAGATGAAGACACAAACGACGTGATCGATCCAGCCATTTGGATATGCGCCAAAAGTCGTCTCCAGCGAACTGTCGCGCAGAGGCTGATATTTAGCGATAAAATGATATTGAAAGAAACACAGATACAGACCAGTCTAGTGACGGTGGTGAGGTCCCAGGCGGACCTAGTCTTGCCTCGCGGCTGCGTACCGTCCTTCCGCCGGCCGAGCGAGCCATAGCCGGCGGGCACGGTGCCGACGGTCTCCTCGCGCTTGCGGCGACCAGCGCCGCGTCTCAGAGACGAGAACCAGTTGGAGACGGACCCTCGGCGCTCCTGCTCGGCCGGCGCCGGCCCGCCCTTGATGAACATTACTTCACAGCGGCCCGCGCGCCCCGCACATCACACTCCACTCGAACCACGTCGGCTTTAGCGCCTCACGATCACACCGATATTAGACAAGCTCGCAGCACACGTTACCTAACAAAGCCAATAATTTGAAAACCAAAATACGCAAATCATAACAAAGCAAAAAGTGTTAGGTGGATGACTACGCGTCGCCGGATCGTCGTGTCGTGACCTGGGTACGTCGTATTTGTTGCCAAAACAGAGCGGGTGAAGCTATACAACAGAGAGTTTGGCTGATGAGGGGTGCACAGTAAGCGCGATGGCTGAAGACACACCTGTTCATAGTCGTCGTCGTAGGTCCGCGCGGCGCGAGCGCACCGGACCAGCAGGGGCCACCACAGAGCGCCGCACAGCAGACGAAAATGTAAACACATCGCGCGCCATACACTTCTCTCTAAGGTACACACTCGACTGAAGATAGTCGCGAGCGCCGCTAATGCTTGGCGCGGTGACAATTACATTGACTATAGTACGTGTGTATAGCTTAGTACGCTACGTACACCTTATCTTTTTGCACGACTCAGGCAAGGACGTCACACCTAATTTATATCTTGGACGTTCATTTCATGATAACAATGACATAACAAATCAGAGGCATGTCTATAGAAAACAAATATCAGAAATCATAACATAAGTAAGTAGGGATGATAGGTATTCCACGTATGCAGTTGAAAATTTTATTATGGAAGTGGTATTCTAAGAAACGAATTTATGATTCATAAAATAATAGGTTATTTGTTATTTAGGTTATATACAATTTATCGATTAAATCACTGATGACGAAGTTAACCATCTATAAATGGCTACAAAAATCCCAGTTAGGTATAACCTTAGGGAAAACGAAGTACGAATGCAACATTCGTTTCTGTGTATGAATCATGGCGGTCGTTATCTGAGCCAGCAGCCTCGCTGCGGAAGCGGTAAAGGAAGTCTGATAAAACTGAAATGAATCGCGAACATTGTCCAGTCGGTGGAACTTCGCAGCTCGATGCATAAACAAAACTCTGCATGTGGGACACGTGGGGTTGGCATAGGGTTACCAGCTGAAAATAACTTAAAAGTCCGGAGAAGCCTTAATTTTATTGAACAATCTTGCGATTTCTCGCAATTTGCATATCTTCTGGGAACGTTCTCCTTGTGTAGTGTAGATGAAACTAGTCAAAGCACGGAGGGTCTCCGAGTGAAGCTTGATAAGCCAGGGTAGCTTAAATTGTGACCATACGCCAATTCTTTCCATCCGAGAGAGATATTTCCAATTTCCAAAATCTGGCCGCAATCGTGACAAGACTCTAAATATCCATTCTGAGATAGTAACCCTAGGTCGGCATGATCCGGACAATAAACCCTATTTTATTATTACGACCATACGGTTATTACGAGCATACAATCTTGTCTCGTTTGTACAAAAGCTAAGGGGAGAAAGTAAATATTACGAGAATTTGACATTATGCAATTTGGGAAGTAGATGTTATGGTCGAACATAGGCTCATTTTTCATATTCTTTTGTGTTTATGACAACAACGAGCGTGAAGTGGAAGGCGTAAGAGTAAATATTGCCGACTACTCGTACCATATAGTCATATGTAATTTATTGGCTCGGTTGCAATGCATATGCATATAAATTAAATTACTAAATATATACTTAATATGTCTCATTTATTAGTCATATATACATATTTAGTAATTCAATTTAATTGACTTGCTTTACTCAAGATGTTAATGATTTTGAAGGTAGTATGACTTTTTATGAAAAACGTAGAAACAAAACCCTCTTGATAATGAATTGCATTTTGTAGCACAGAATATATTGCAACAAAATGTAATACTTAATTAAGTGATTAATTATGGTACATTATAATTATAGCTTTAAAAACCCGGAAGATGCATTTGCCGTCACTCCAATTATTATCCTAGGATTTTGCGATAAGGCAAGCAATACATAGAATACCGTTATCATTTAATAGTTGAAAATTTTATAGCTAATGCATACGGAATTTATTATTTTACAGATACCTATCGTGATTTGTGAGATAGATACCTGAGATCGAGAATTTTAAAATGTCTCAAACTGTGACTAAATTAAATAACCAGGAAGGAGGTGATCCATGGCAGAAAAAAAATATATTTTCTAATGGATAGCAAATATATTGCTATAGACACTAACACAGAATCTATACTCAATATTTAAAGTTTCAATCATTTAAAAATTGGAAATGAATACTTCAACAACACATCATCCTGTTTGGCCATCCATTAGCGGCAAATATTTTCCTCGAACAAGATGACTAATAAGCAAATAACTGACACTGAATGTGAAAGTTCCACAATTCGACCAAGCCAAGAGAGGACATTCTTGCTGTCTATAGAAAAAATACCGGCTACCGTGCAAAATGATAATACAATAAACAGGGAGTCCTGACGTCCGACGAGCGTAGTCATATCCACATATCCATCGTCACTGAACTTACGCGTGAGATAACACTGCACGAGAAAATCTATGAATGAAAATTCTTCAAGCACGCACTATTTTTATTTTTGTCACAAAATGCGGTTTTGTTGTGTCACAATGTTGTATTGTGGGTCGCGAGTCGGGCGGCGCGTAGCGACGGTCCCGCAGCCCGGCTCTTACTGAGTTGCTTTGCTAGTAGCGATAGCGAGTGGCGGATTACCGCCTGGGTATGCGTAGTACGCCCAACCCTAGCTATACATTGAGGACTGACGTCAGAGTGGTCCGCATACATACAGTATTGAATGAACTCAGGGGTCGCACGTTTAGGGACGTTTGGTTGGGGTGTTCAATTTTATTGTGCCGGTATTTTTTGGAGCTCCAGGCTAGATTACCGGTTCAATTCTAGGTTTTGACAGTCTTGTATTTAATTTTGCATCTTTTAGTTTTTATTTATCCATTTGTTTCAATTTATACCGCATCTATCCAAAAATCCCACTAATATTATAAACGTGAAAGTTTGTAAGGATGGATGGATGGATGGATGTATGGATGTTTGTTACTTTTTCACGCAAAAACTACTGAACGGATTGAGATGAAACTTTGCAATGATATAGCTTATACATCAGAATAACACATAGGCTATAAATTATAATGATATTGCGTAAATTTTCCATATCATAATTTATAACAATAAGTGTTAAGTAAGTAGGAAAAATTCTGCCATCTGCGAGCTATTCTAGCGTGCGCTCCAAGAAATGTCAAAAAAGAACTGTCAAATCGATTTTTTTTATTTTTTATTTTCCACCTCCTTTAGGCCGTTTTCTGACTTGTCGGTGCGGGAGCGGTGCGGATTCGTTTCGCTCGGTATACACGGTACCGAAAGCTTGCCGAGCGCCTATGTTTTAATGCGCGTCTTCTGATTGGCGCGGTGTGTGCGGGAGCGGGGAGGGATCGTTTCGTTTTACCGCGTCTCGGGATGCGTGTCCAGGCGCCGCTCGACATTTACCGCGCGAGGTCGTGCAAAAACGGGCGGAGCGAGATATTCACGTCGTTTTAGTACTAGACATTCAAAAAGTATCCTGCATTGTATAATTATAAATTGGCGGAATATTCGAGAAAGGACGTTACAGAGAGGATTTGGAGTGAGATATCTAATAAAACTTGGGAAAGTTCTTTAGCCGCAACAAAAAATCGGCAATTAATATTATTTTCGATATAAGGATGACGCCAATAACGTTTTCTTTTTTTACGTAGGCGATAAACATAATAACACGCCAAAATATCGTCATCACTAGAAGACGACATCTTCGGTACTGCAGAATTTTATACCGAGAATATACCGATAGGTGAGTAGGTGAAGGCAACGCGGTATCGTTTCGGTACAGACCTTACAGATCCCGCACCGCTCCCACACCGACAAGTCAGAAAACGGCCTTAGGGTGGTAAGGTAGTGCCTCGAAATATCATGCGGGCGAAGCCGCGGGTAAAATCTAGTAAAAAATAAATATCACGTACCTACCTATTACGAGACACACATTACCAGAATGATTTAATGTCCTAATATTTCATTGATATTTACAAAATATTGTATTTCAGAAAATGAAATATGAATGGAAAGTTTACAAGCTTTTGTTTAACTTGCAATGGATTTACCTATGTATGTATGTAAGTTCGGGTGGAATCTTGCATGTTAAATTTAACCAACTGCCCGGTTTCCAATTGAGCTGAAATTTTTCACGCATAATATATGTATATCGCGTGACAATGCAATAATATAGTACCATGGAGCTGATCTGATGATGGAGTCGGAAGGTGGCCATAGGAACTCCTGTACTAAACAAGATAGACCCGTCGTGTTTGGGCTCGTTTTACTTGTCTTAGCTAGCACTCTGCTGCTACATGATATCCAGGATCTCAAATGCTCTTAATTAAAAAGTTATTTTTTATAATAAATTATAGAAAGGGTATATTGGATTATTATCCAGAGATTTAATCAATAGACAATAGACATTACAATATGAAATCTTTAGTAACCATGAGTTATTTGCACTAGAACATAGCTAAGTTCTCAACATGGGTGACAATATCCCACATGGGTGTTTGTAACTTTCAGGGGGGCAGTGGGAAAACTGAAGATAATAAATTGGGTGGTGAGATGGCACAGACAGATAGCCTATAGTAATAAGTAAAACATAAAATTGAAAACTTTTGAAAGACAAAAAAACATACTAATCCCATGCTAAGTAACATAGCTTTTTCAGATTCGGGACAGTTAGTAAAAAGGTAGACTTTAAAAAATTTGAAGTAAAAGGTAAGAAAAAAAAATGCAAGTGGAGTCCCTCCGCGCGGAAGAAGTGAAACTTCGACGCAACAGTGCTTTCATACCTATAGTATAGCTAATATAGCTATAGTCTTCATATATAGAGTAAATAGATAAATATTGGGTAAAAGCAGGGTACCATCCAACATCACATCTTTGCTTAAGGAAGTGGTCAAACACTATTAATTATATCATAATAATATGAAAAAGGTAACTCATCCAAAACATAGTTTTATTATACCTATTCTTTCCAGAAATATTTAGCCGAAGTATTAAAGGTCAAAGTAAAGTGCCAACATGTAAACATTTATTTATACATGTATTGCTGATTTTTACAGAGAACAACAGTAATTATTTGTTCCAGTCATGAAAGGTTTTTAGTGAAAAGTATAGCAACATACTAATATTACTGAGTGATATAAATAAACTATCATAATCTAATAGTAGTACACTATTTGAAAAAATCTTCTGTGTTGTACAATACTTTAGCGTTTTTTTTTAAGGAAAACCTCTATCCTCTCAAAATCTATAACATAATATACCATAATAACCATTAGATCAATATCAAGGAAGGTTATCATAACTACCAAAATGTATTTTTTTAATCTCTTAATTTGGCAGTGTACAATTGCAATTGTTCATAGAATAATCGGTCAAGTGCGAGTCGGACTCGCGCACGAAGGATTCTGTACCATATGGAAGCCCCTTTAATATATTTTATTTTAACATATTTATTTTTGAAGATAATAAGACGAATTATGAAGGCACCATCGTAATTATAATAGCTAATTCTACTATCTCTTTTTCTTTTTTACTTTAGGCATTCGATAGAGAGAACACTTTTTACATTGCTATTAAATTTACGATGGCTCCTTCATAATTGGGCCTAATATATATACAACTAAATATTCTGTGAATATTTCAAGCATCTTCCTGTTGATATTATTAATATTGAGCAAAAACATCATGTTTCTTATATGGGAGGGAGCACCTCCTAAATATTTGTTTTATTTTAATCCATCCATCCATCCATCCATCAGCCGTAAGACGTCCACTGCTGGACATAGGCCTCCCCAATGGATTTCCAATAAGGCCGGTTGGAAGCGGCCTGCATCCAGCGCGTTCCTGCGATCTTTATTATATCGTCAGTCCACCTAGTCGGTGGACGTCCTACGCTGCGCTTGCTGGTCCGTGGTCTCCATTCGAGAACTTTACTGCCCCATCGGCCATCCGTTCTCCGAACTATGTGCCCTGCCCATTGCCACTTTAATTTGCTAATCCGCTGGGCTATGTCGGTAACTTTGGTTCGTCTGCGGATCTCCTCATTTCTGATTCGATCTCGCAGAGAGACGCCGAGCATAGCCCTCTCCATAGCACGTTGGGCTATCCTGAGCTTATTCATAAGGCCCACAGTAAAAGACCACGTTTCAGTTCCATATGTCATCACTGGCAACACACAACTATCGAAAACTTTCGTCTTGAGGCACTGAGGTATATCAGATGAAAAGACGTCACGCAGTTTTCCGAAGGCTGCCCAACCGAGTTGGATTCGGCGATTGACCTCTTTCTTGAAGTTGGACTTACCTAGCTGGACTACTTGTCCTAGGTAGACGTACGAGTCAACAACTTCAAGAACCGAGCTCTCAACAGATATTGGGGTGGGTACGACATGGGCATTACACATGACTTTTGTTTTATCCATGTTCATTTTGAGACCCACCTGTTGAGAAACTCGATTGAGGCCTTCGAGCATCGTGCTGAGCTCTTCCATCGATTTCGCCATGACCACGATATCGTCGGCAAACCGAAGGTGAGTGATGTATTCGCCATTGATGTTGATGCCAAATCCTTTCCATTCCAGGAGCTTAAAGGCGTTCTCCAAAGTGGCAGTAAACAGTTTCGGAGATATCACATCTCCCTGTCTGACGCCTCTTTTCAAAGGGATCGCCTTCGAGCTCTCTTCCTGTACTCGGACCGACATAGTGGCGTTATTATACAAACACTTCAACACTTCGATATACCGATAGTCAATACGGCATCGCTGAAGAGACTCAAGCACAGCCCATGTCTCGACTGAATCAAAGGCTTTCTCATAGTCCACAAACGCTAAGCAAAGTGGCAAGTTATACTCTTCAGTCTTCTGTATAACTTGCCGCAGCGTATGGATGTGGTCCATGGTGCTAAAGCCTTTTCGGAAGCCGGCTTGTTCGGAAGGCTGGAAGTCATCAAGCCTGCGCTCGAGACGATTCGTAATGACCCTTGAAAACAGCTTATAAACATGGCTCAGAAGCGAGATGGGTCTGTAATTCTTCAATAAGGTGTTGTCACCTTTTTTAAAGAATAGCACCACCACGCTTCTGTTCCATGCTTCCGGCGTTATGCCCTCGAGGACGACGGTGTTGAAAAGCTTCTGAAGGACTTTAAGTACCGGTTTACCACCCGCTTTCAGAAGCTCTGAAGTGATTCCGTCATCACCCAGTGCCTTGTTGTTCTTAAGCTGATTCAAGGCCATTCTAATCTCGTACAGGCTGATGTCCGGGATGTCTTCGGTGAAGTGTCGAGTCAGCTTGGCTCTCGGGTCTTTAGCCGTGCTGTCAACAGGCTTAGCTACCGAAGCGTATAACTGTCCATAGAACCCTTCGATCTCCTCCAATACCTCTGCCTTGGTCGACGTCATACTGCCGTCCTCTCTCTTTAGCTTTGTCAGCTGGCTTTGCCCAATAGACAAACTCCTTGCAAACACTTTAGAGCCTTTGTTTCGCTCGATAGTCTCTTTAATTTGTTTGGTTTTAAAGAGACGTATATCACGCCGCAAGGATTTAGAAATTTGTCTATTAAGCTGCCTATATGACGCAGCGTCCCTAGTAGACTGCAGTCTTAACAAACGTCGTTCAGCCATGAGGTCTGAAGTGTGATCGGATAGTTTCTGGGTTTTATTTGAACGGCGTGGTCTAAAAAACTTAGAACCCACCGTCTGGACAGTTTCTACGAGCCTGTTATTGATCTCATCCACCGACGCAAGATTCTCTAGGCAAGCAAAACTATTTGAGAGCTCTAGCTGAAAGCTTTCGGGGTTTTGGATGTGGGCGAGAGTAGGCCGGAGCGTAGACTTCATCAGACGAGACCTTTCAAGTCTAACGTTCACATTCAATGTGCCTCTTACCAATCTGTGATCACTACCGGTTTTCACCCGGTTGATCACGGAGACATCATCGAATATTCGTCTCTTGTTGGTCATAATGAAGTCTATCTCATTTCTCGTGGAACCATCGGGACTTATCCAGGTCCATTTCCTATGAGGCGGCTTCTGGAAGAAAGAGTTCATCATAAAGAGTTCCTCTCTCTCCAGAAATTCAGCCAGCCTCTGACCTCTTGAGTTCCGTTGCCCGTACCCAAATTGCCCCACTTTCAGCTCATCATCAATTTTCTTGCCTATCTTTGCGTTAAAATCCCCCATAACAACAGTAAAGTGGGTCTCAGACATATGTATGGCCCGACTTATGTCCTCATACATAGTCTCCACTTCATCATCTGGGTGTGCCGAGGTCGGTGCGTACACCTGAATGACCTTCAGCGAATATCTTTTGGATATTCTGAGTATTAGGTATACGACCCTGCTCGAAACACTGTCGATGGTTACGATGTTGTTAGTGAGGGACTTGTGGACGAGAAACCCGACACCACCTTGGGACTTTTGGTCGCCTTCCCGGTAGTAGAATAGGTTGCCCGATTTCAGAGTTATCGTGTCTTCACCCTCTCTTCGGACTTCAGATAACCCCAAAATATCCCAGCGCAACCTACTCATCTCCTCTTCCAGCTCAACAATCTTTTCATCCGTCCTCAAAGTGCGTATATTGTGTGTCACCAGGGCCAGTTTCCGTTGGGGGTGGTAGCGGGGCGTCTGCCGGAGATTCTTCGCACCCCCCTCTCCACCGTTACCGTGGCCGCTACCAGAGCCAGGGATAGCGGAGCCGCCGGGGACTGGGGGCCTATTTGTGTGGCTTAAATTCATTGGGGGTTGTTGCCCATAATCGCCGCGCTGGGCAAGCGTGTTGGCGATCGCAGGACGTAGCTCCTCGCACCAGTGCCGCTGCTCCCCGACACTGGTCTGTGGCATTTAGGCTACGCCAAATTAGAATGGTTATACCGCCATCAATCGGTTCCGTAGTACCTCAGTCGGCTTTTACGACACCTGGTACAAGAGGGAGATTTATTAAATTTTTATTTTAATACAATGACTCATTGAATATGGACCAAAAAACGGCTAAAAATTCAGATTTATTGTTAGGGCGGCCCCCCTTAAATGTTTATTTTTTTTCTGGTTTTAGTATTTGTTGTTATAGCGGCAATAGAAATATCTGTCTGTGAAAATTTCAACATTTTAGCTGTCACTGTTCATGAGATACAGCCTGGTGACAGACAGACAGATAGACGGATGGATGGACAGCGGAGTCTTAGTAATAGGGTCCCGTTTTTGCCCTTTGGGTACGGAACCTTACAAAACAAGAACAGATTTTTCAATCTTCGGTCAAATTAAAAAATTCCAAAGTCAAGTTTTTTAAAATAAATTATACATGTTATGATTGATGCAGCATATGGTTTCTGAATATTCAGCGCCTATGAAGGGGTTGTTTTAACTATCTTTTAACTGGCCAGATGAAAGGCAGCTAAAGCAACCTACTATTACATGGTTTGAAAATATAGATGATATCAGAATATAGGTATGTAGACGTCTTTGTATATAACACATTATATTCGATCATTGCGAAGGGGGATATTTTAAATAACAGTGTCAAAAACATCATTGTCCTGATTAAGATTACAAAAATTTACTAAATTGCATTAAACAGAATAAACAATAAACTTGGCAGTCAAGTAAAAACTACTATCCCAGATTCTAAGTTATCCAGGATTTGCAATATGATCTACTACATGGCTTGAATAAATCTTACTTTACTTTATGTTACTCAATACACTCTTTGTGAGCCAACAATTTAAAACTTTATTCTACACAAAATCTCTATGAAAACAATACCTATGTATTTATTAAAATCATTGCCTACTATTTCCTGAATTTTAGAAATTTAAAATGTTTCAAGATATTTCAACTGTGTGACACTGTATTTTATAGTACTTAAGTTGTATAATTTATAAACGTAAGAGTGGATATTGTGTGTCTAGACTTAAAACAGAGTATTCAAAGAGTTGCGATAACTTCAACAAAAGTTCGTATAGACTGGGTTGCTAGCCCTAGTGTAAGAGATTTTAAGTCATTTGAAGGCGTCTGACACAGCTAAACAGTTCCAATTAAATATAATAATTTTCTTACATTGTTTTCTGCGTTTTGCTAGCCTATATAAAACAATGAATATGACAATATCATGACATAAATGTAATTATTGTAGTTACAAACAGCCAAGAACTAGGTACCATATATTTATTCAAGCAACATACCCTTTATCAAACTCTAGTTTCTGACTCATAACTTTGAAGTGTACGTTATTACTGCATTATTATTGCTCAAGGTTTCGTTCTGCGATAGAGATAGAAAGGTGAGACTGTTCGCAATAGCTTTTACGATATCTAACAAGCTGAACAACATTGGAATCTAAGGGAGACATACCTGAATCTCTAACAGCAACTCTGTTTTACGACGTCGGATATCGATCAAAGTTTTTTGCTGCTCCGGTGTCAACTCTGAAAACAACATAGAACCCATTTAAAGTAGAAGAACCTAACCATTGAGGTCATGTTTTAATTGGAAAACAACGTCCTACGTCTACAACATCTATCAATAAACATTTGCATAAAACTAACCCGTATGTGTGAATGGATCACCATGATTACTTGCAGCATTGTTTCCTCCAAGGGACAAGTTCTCAAATTCACTTATCATTTCTTAAAATTGATTAAAGAAACTGTAAACAAAGTTTACATCGTTGAAAACTGCTGGGCGGCCATATTTATTTACTTCACAAACCAATAAGAGAACAAATTTACTTCACTTCAAATAATTCAATTACCAGTTCTACAAATATGATTTACAAAACTCCCAAGTAATCCCAAGATTTTTTCGATATCCCCCTATAATCTTTTTGCACATGGATGTATTAAATAATCTAAAAAAATCCTTGGTTTTCCATATTTTGTGCGTAATTACGCGTTCCCGACTGAAAAAATAAAAATTCTGGTTAAGTCTATGCCACCCGATTCGGGCATCCGTCAGGCAAAAAAACAAAAACGCACTAGTTTAAAAATTATAGATACCAGCTCACGCACCTAATTAGGGTTCCGTACCCACAGGATAAAAACGGGACCCTATTACTAAGACTTCGCTGTCCGTCCGTGGTTCATGAGATACAGCCTGGTGACAGACAGACGGACAGACGGACAGAAGGGGGGCTCCCATGCAACAAACTTGAACTTTTGGCCGTAATTCGCTTAATATTAATAACGGTGAAATGTAGATGCTTGAAATATTCACAGAATATTTAGTTGAATATTCTCTTTAAAAATAAATTAAAATAATATAAATATTTAAGGGGTGCTTCCATACGGTACCCTACGGAACCCTTTGTGCGCGAGTCCGACTCGCTTTTGGCCGATTTTTTATAAACTTCCAGACTACGTGTCGTTTTGAGGGGAATACCTATAGATACGACATTTTTATCATCCCTTTATCACTGAATCGAGCCACTTAGAGTAATTTCAATGAGTATTTTTTTAGGTCATAGGTACCTTATAGCGCGTTCTTGACGTCCTGTCCTGTCCTGAGGGGTTAGTCCAGGTTTACACGTAAATTGAAACTACAGATGTTTCCGTATGGCTCCATACATTTCTGTACAGCGCCCCTGGCGGAAACGAGGAAGAACTAACCAAAATGTATGGAGCCACACGCGAACGCGAAAGTTTCAGTAAACTACGCAAAAGGGCTCTGATAGAGCGTTTTTGCCAAAATTAGTTGTCAGCACTCAGCATTGTCTGCATATTTACCTCGAACGACACCCGTATGACGCACGTTCCATACTTTTTTGTCGTGGCCCGTACGACGCCCGGACGGGGCCCGTTCGGCGCCCGCCCCGTCCTAGTATAAATCACCCGTATGAGACACAAGCACAGAGGGATAATGTGGTCGATCGAGAAAAGAAAGAAAGAGATGCAATGATTCAATATGGCATGAGTTAGAAAGAAACATGACAAATATCTCGAGTGAGTGGCTAGTTGCCGTGTTTTTCTCTCAGAAGTGTCAAATTCCAATACATATTTGACAGTTTTGACAGCTCTGAGCCAGATTTTCCATACATTTTGGGGATGAGACTAGCCTCAAGCGACAACAGCGCTCTCTCTCTAGTTGTAATAGTTCGGTAAAAAAAAAAAAAAAAAAAATTGTTCGGTGGCTCCAAGACTACCTGAGTGACTGGCATTCTGGCAACTTTCTGTCCCGCAGGCAGTGCTGCCAACTTAGCCCTTTTGGGGCTAGATTTAGTTTTTTACTGTTACTGAACTCGTTGTTTAGTGATTTAGCCCGGAAAGTGCTCACTGTATCTAGCCCATTTTTGCGTTTTTCTCATTTTCTTAAAATATTGCAACAAAATCTTAGATTTGCACCATGCTAACCATGATTTGTGTATTATACTGTTGATTTATTTTTATTTATATGGTAGCATAGAATATGGACAACTTAATTATTCTATGGTTGTAAATACCATTTGTTCGATTATGGCAACATACAGCATTTGCCGCGCCACGCCATAGTGAAGTGCTCCAAGCGCCACGCCGATCCGTATGTATAAGTTACTCTATGCCTCAGATAGATTAAAGTATTTAATCTGAGCTCTATGCCGATCCGGGTATCACCCCATATCACCCGTTCCCGTAGATGGCAGGGAGGGAATACCCGGCGCGTTTATTTATTATGTACCGACGAATATTAAGATTTGAGCACATTTTGTCGGACCGTAGCGGGGCGAAGCGGGCCGCAGCGCAATATTAATAATCGCTTTTAATTATTGTATATGAACTAATGCACACTGTGCTGGGGCGTTGCGTTCCGCATTTTCCTCATTTTGATACTAATATTGCGTTGCGGCTTGTTCCACGCCGCTGCGGCCCGATATTATGAGCGCGAACCTTTAAAGATGTGTCTTTATCAAAACACTAACATTTGTTCTTACTTGATAGCTATGTCAATATTGTTTTCAAGTATAATTATGAAAAATGTTATTGTGATTCAAACTAAAAAAATAAATAGGTACATAATTGAAATCATTGGTTTAACTAAGCGACACACCAATCGGCGGATGAGAAGTTATGCGCAGAACGCTGCGCAAAAGCCGAAATATTATAGTCTGACCGTTTAACTGAGTCCTCGCCCCGCCGCTCGCACCTGTCTCAGTCCCCTTTGTCGTCTACCCCCGCGCCTCTGTACCGCGCAGGCGAGGACTCAGTTAAACGGTCAGACTATAGGTATACGCATGAGCCAGAGAGACGAGACGCCGGGGCACACCCGCCCGCAACCTCATGCCTCCCGCGCGCCCCCCAAAGAGTACTGTACATACGCGCCCCGTGCGCGCCCCCTATGCATTGTGCACACATGCGCAATAATTAGCGAATCACGGCGAAGTGTCATCTGCGGCTAACTTCTCATCCGTTGATTTGTGTGGCACTCAGTTATAAAGGTGTTTTTTAGCTTTTTTTACAACAAGTCTTTTCTTGGTAATTTATGCTCCATCTAGCCCATTTTATATGGCTTCTTCAACAGACCCAAAACTAAAACTAAGGTGGCAACACTGCCCGCAGGCAGGCTTGCAGTGCTACCAGACCGTGGGCAATTGCCCACGCCATGGGCAATTTTAAGGATTTTTTCGAAAGAAGGGCAAATGGGCGGAAAGGTCTTGGAACCGGTAAAATATGGGCAATAACGTTATATAGCTTAAATAAATGAACGAGCTAAATTTTATTTCTCAATTTTAAATGTAAAATAAAATAACTTCGATAATACTTTATCAGATGGCACTCTTTCTTATATGTAAGTTAGATAACTATTAAAAAGACATGCATAAAATCACCTGAGATAGTCACGTAATTAACGCAACTTAAAATAAAATCACATGGCATAATTATTGCTTTTCATTAATAGATTTGTTGTGTTTCTTGAGGTGATCCTTAGTGACCTCATACTGGTAGCACGCTATATTCTTTTGCCGCATAGCAGTGCGCACCACGCAGATGGAGTCCAGAGTGTCGCTCCCCATACGATTACGCTTCTTGGCCTTCGTGTCCGTCACTATGGCGAACACTCCCTCAGCGGCGGCGTTGGAATGGGGCAGTGTCATGACGAGTCTGACCTTTTTTTGCTCCACTCGTAGTACTCGTACAGCCAGTGGTTCGTATCACGCCGTTCGCGTCGCGGTTCCGGTTCACAACTAACTTCAAGTTGTAGTTGTCAAAGGATGATAATGCCAAAGACATAATTATTGTTCTAAGTACAAAGGGTGTCAAGGTACAACAGATTCCCCTACAGGACGTTATTGTTTTAACGTTTATGGGCGATTTAGTGTTGGAAAGGGCAATTTTAACAACCTGTGTGGGCAAGAGTTCTGATCGGGTCTGGCAACACTGCAGGCTTGCTACTTGCTAGCATCGCATTTGCGTATTTTTTTGAAAGAAAAGAGGAACAGAGGAACACGAACACGCCCCCATCCATTTGGTATTTCATCTGTTTTTGTATTTTCAGTGTTGAATAATTCATCCAGTTTTAGTTAATTATTTGAATTTATTTGTAAATACATTACGCGCCTGTGATTGTGTGGGACGATTTTCCTTCCAGTGGAGAGCAATCAAATTCATCTCAGCTTCAATCAGCCGGTTCACAAGTTCTACGAGCAAAGATGAATGATAGTGGTTGCATACACTTGAATAATTTTAAGGCTGCGAAGGGTACTAATCCTTATAAAATTATACATGGATATTTCGTAACATGCACTTCGTTTGAAGCTCGTATGTACAAGGTGAGATTGACTAGAAATAATTTCGTTTACTTTTATGTTCTGACATCTACAAAACGACGCAAATTGAACGAGAATTACTTATTTTATGTGGTTGCTTGTAGAGCTCTAAATGTTTGCGAATAACTAACTAAATTTAAGTTAAAAAAATTGATGAAAAATTTAGGACAGCTACAAATTGTGATCAGCTGATTAGTGATCTTTGACCTCTAAACAGCTGTTTCTAGACAATATTGTGCGTCTTTGTGTATGACTGATTTAGTTTTACTTGTGAATACTCTAGAAATTCTAAATTTAGATTATTTATTTTTGAAGGCTCTAGAAGTTATGAAAATATGATTGTGCTGATGTGCAATACCTGTACTTTCAGCCAAAAATAATAGGGGTATGGTCCAAAATAAGATAGGTAATTGGACCTACTATCTACTAGTAGTTTATATTGAAATCAAAATAGAAAATTATAAAAATCTAAATCATTGCATCAGAAAACCAAAGTTGCATGCATAACTAGAACATTAGTCATCATAATTAAGTGCTGCATCTCATTAGATGGCCTTCTGCTAATGCTTAGATATACTAAATATAAATCAAAAAACATCTCTATCATGGAATGTAGATAATTTGTTTTCACATTGGTTTGTCCACTGTGGACTGGAAACTGTGATTTGACTTCAACTAATGGTGTAACAAACAGGTTGAAATAATTTCTCTCATTGACATGCCAGAGAGAGGTGCAGTAGTAATGACAATGCTAATTATCAGGTGACCATCATATCGAGGGGGAACCAGATGAACGTATCTACAAAAATCTCGAAAATCGTTTTTTTGTAAAAATAGTTTGTATTTGTGGCCCTACACGTTGTGCCAAAAGAACATATCGCTACAATCTATAGTTTACTAGTTCGATAATAACGTAACGACTCGAAAAAAAATTCATGAACAGCCAAACAAACTTAACTTCAATACCATCAAAATAGTTCCAAATTAGTTAGAATTCAGTAACTTCTAAAACAACGTAAAGACAAATTCATTAATTAAACTCTGAGTGTAAGCATTGATAGTACTGATTTTTAATTGAACCACAACAACGTATAAGCCGTTACTACACTTTGGTTCTACATAATATTTTTACGTTAGTCTGTGTATTTTATGCCAAAAGAACGTATATGTACTTACGTTCGTTTGGCTGTAATACTTTGTTATTTCATCATGCTACATTAAATAAGCAAACCAATGTAATTGCAAATACGTTCTTCTGGCTGATATAGTTTTATTTCTTTTTGTTGTCTGCAGCCACATTGGAATGCATTTACGTTAAAATTGAGGTAGGCCCGAATAATTTGTTTAAATATAACGTTCCCCCGCATCCGAAATTTAAACTTGAACGGTGTGATTTTAATTTTTGAAGTACTTACTTACTAAGTTTTTTTTCGTAATTATTATTGTTTTAAGTGTTTAAAAGTTATATATACTCGTAACAAGATAAAGAGGAATAGTCGAATATGGAAGATTTTGGAATCAGTGAACCCACGAACGTCAGCGCACCGATACTTGTGCAAGCCAATGCAGAAATATGTATATTTCATCAATGTTGTTGTATTGTGTTGTGTGGAAGCTTTCGATATATCAATAATTAATCAAAAATATTTTGAGCCCGGTCACAGCCAAATGGAATCTGACAACATCCACGCAACAATTTAATTAGCCAAAAATAATATTCCTATTTTCCATCCCTCAGGATTTTATCCCATTGTAAGAACAGCTTGTCGAAAAAAACCTTATGACGTTGTTGGAAATGGAAACAGAAGATTTTATTGATATCAAAAAGTTGAAAACTATTTTAATAAAAATGCAAAAGTAGATTGTAATGGTGAACCCGTAAACTGGTTAAAACTAAGATGGTTGCAGTACAGAAAAGCTGATCCAAAACATATTTATTTCAAGTACAATTTAGATGACACTGAATTTCTTAAGATAAATTTTATAAGAAGAAGAAAAAGAATAGCTACAGATAATATTGTTCTAACAAAAGCAAACGATGGACCATTACCTATTTCAGCTGAAAAGTATGAAGATCTGAAAGATTTATGTAGACAAGGAATTATTCTTTCTCAATATCACAGCTTCTATGAACATTTCAAAGTTGGAACCGCAAATGATGAAGAAGATGATTGAAATACCTCCTACCTAATTTCCCCTTTTAATGTTCGACCTTTTTTGTCAAATTATGCTATTTTTTTAAAAATAATAAACATTTTAATAATATTTTTCTTTTAATTTTAGATCTAAAATAACGTATGTCGATAAACTTAAAGTACAATGGATTCAAATAATAAGAGCCAGAAGAACGTATGTCAACCAAATTTGGGAAAAATGCGTACAATTTATTATTTTAGTGGCCATGATAACAATATTTTTCGCTATTTTTATTCTCTAATGGTACATAAACATGTCCAAATACTTTTTTTAGTTTAGATTAAATCAGTTGATATTTTGTACGTTAAAGAAGTTCACTATGACATAAATTTCAATGTTTTTGACCTCTCCTGTAAAATCATAAAAATGTATTTACGTTCATTTGGTTCTTATCCCTCGATATGCTTTAAGTCATTGCAGCTCAAAGAGGATTCTTAGGTTATGAACAAGGAATAGTTTGTCAGCTACAAGCTGCAAATAGCCTAATCCTATTTTACAAAAAGTTGATGAAAAGATCCAGCCCTTAATAGAAGAAAATCAAAACCTTAAAAGTGAAGCTTACTTAACAGCTGCGCAAAGATTGGGTTATCCCAAGCTTGTAGCTATCATATCCATCCTATAGATAATGTTGGTGGTTTTCTCAACAAAAGTTGTAACTCCTTTAAGCATGTTTTGGAGTTACAATGTATGTTGAGAAAACTGCATGGACGCACTTATTTCCAAAACAGGTGTTTTGCAGTTAATTAGGGTTGGAGTGTACGAAAGGGGGCACTGAGGAAAAAAGACTTAGAAAAATTTGCACTAAAATCCTACACCTTATGTTATCTTCGGGATCCGGTGGGATGTGGGAGTATAAGGGTGGGGGAACCCCCGCACGCACCCGGAGGTCACTGACCTTGAATCCTAGATCATTGACCTTGAATGACCTTGACTCCAAAATAGTCGGTTTTGACAACAAAATCATTAACCTTGACTGACCTTTACTCCGACCATCGACCTTGACTGTCTACGCCTATGTTATCTTCGGGATCCGGTGGAATGTGGGAGTATAAGGGTGGGGGAAACTCTACACGCACCCGGAGGTCACTGACCTTGACTCCAGGGTCATTGACCTTGACTCCAGGATCATTGACCTTGAATGACCTTGACTCCAAAATAGTCGGTTTTGCAAACAAAATCATCAACCTTGACTGACCTTGACTCCGACCATCGACCTTGACTGTCTACGCCTATGTAATCTTCGGGATCCGGTGTGATGTCGGAGTATAAGGGTGGGGGAACCCCTCTACGTACCCAGAGGTCACTGACCTTGACTCCAAAATCATTGACCTTGAATGACCTTGACTCCAAAATAGTCGGTTTTGCAAACATAATCATCAACCTTGACTGACCTTGACTCCGACCATCGACCTTGACTGTCTACGCCTATGTAATCTTCGGGATCCGGTGTGATGTCGGAGTATAAGGGTGTGGGAACCCCTGCACGCACCCGGAGGTCACTGACCTTGACTCCAAGATCATTGACCTTGAATAACCTTGACTCCAAGATCATTGACCTTGAATGACCTTGACTCCAAAACAGTTGGTTTTGACAACAAAATCATCAACCTTGACTCGTAGGTTAGGTTAGGTTTGAACAGTGACAACAACGCGCGAGCCGAGCGAGCGAAGCGAGCGTGCCGCGGCAGCGGCCGGCGAAGCGCCAGAGACAATCAGTCCTTATTACGAGTTTAGGCCGTTCCTATTTATCCTAACCAACAGAAGGACTTCGCTAAAGTATTTCGATGTCGTAGGTTAGGTTAGGTTTGAACAGTGACAACAACGCGCGAGCCGAGCGAGCGAAGCGAGCGTGCCGCGGCAGCGGCCGGTGATGCGCCAGAAACGACTTATCAATGAGGCTGACAACGCGCACATTATTGTTTTATACCCTTAAATAAATCTGCAGGATCTGCACCGGCAATTTTGGATTTGGTTTCCTCGTCCAGGATATACCCTGGGATACTCAGGATCAACGTTTCCAAACACCGTTTTGATCTCCGATGGGTCTAAAGTTTTTTTTTTCGGTACTTGTTTACGAGAGGGGGCGCTCTTATGAAGGAAAAAAGACATTGATTATTTTTCACACCGTGTGGTATTCTGGTTACCCCCCTTTTTTATGTTGGGAATGGATAGAGGAGATACTCAACGTTTTCATAAACCGTTTCGACCTCCGATGGGTCTAAAATTATTTTTTCGGTACTTGTTTATGAGAGGGGGCGCTCTTATGAAGGAAAAAAGACATTGATTGTTTTTGACACCGTGTGGTATTCTGGCAACCCCCCTTTTTTATGTTGGGAATAGGTAGAAGAGATACTCAGGATCAACGTTCCCATACACCATTTTGACTTCCAGTGGGTCTATTTTTTTTTTCGGTGCTTGTATACGAGAGCGTGCGCAGTTACAAAGGAAAAAAGACATTGATTATTTTTCACACCGTGTGGTATTCTGGCAACCCCCCTTTTTTATGTTGGGAATAGGTAGAAGAGATACTCAGGATCAACGTTCCCATACACCATTTTGACCTCCAGTGAGTCTAATTTTTTTTTTCGGTACTTGTTTACGAGAGGGGGCGCTCTTATGAAGGAAAAAAGACATTGATTATTTTTGACACCGTGTGGTATTCTGGCAACCCCCCTTTTTTACGCTGGGAATGGGTAGAGGAGATACTCAGGATTAACGTTCCCATACACCATTTTGACCTCCGGTGGGTCTAAATTTTTTTTTCGGTGCTTGTATACGAGAGGGGGCGCAGTTATAAAGGAAAAAAGACTGATTATTTTTCACACCGTGTGGTATTCTGGCAACCCCTCTTTTTTATGTTGGGAATGGGTAGAAGAGGTACTCAGGATCTACGTTCCCATACACCATTTTGACCTCCGGTGGGTCTATCAATTTTTTTTGGTCTTTTTGTAGGATAGGTCAGTCAACCCGATGCTTGGAGTCAAGGTCAGTCAAGGTCGAATATTCTGAAGTCAAGGTCGATGATTCTGGAGTCAAGGTCATTCAAGGTCAATGATCCTAGAGTCAAGGTTAATGACCTTAGGGTCAAGGTCATTCAAGGCCAATAATTTCGGGGTTAAAGTCATTTAAGGTCAATGACCTAGGGGACAAAGTAAGTCAAGGTCAATGACCTCCGGGTGCGTGCAGGGGTTTCCCCACCCTTATACTCCCACATCCCACCGGATCCCGAAGATTACTTATGGCGTAGTATTTTAGTGAAAATTTTTCTAAGTCTTTTTTCCTCAGTGCCCCCTTTGGTATCCTCTGACCTTAATTAGTGTAGGTACTGTAAATATAGAAGTATGATTTGAAATGGTGTGTAAGACAAAATATGAGACTTGAGTAACTTTTCATGTAATATTATAGAACTAGCTGCCCATTGCAGCTTCACCTGGCTATGAATGAATTATGTCATACTTTCTGGATGCTTCCAGAACAAAATAAAAGATATTGTAATCTGTTGTAAGATCTTAGGGGATACAAAGACAGACAAGCTAAAATAGTGTCTTTACTTTATAAAATGTGGTGATATAATAATTACTAGCTGCACCCCGCGGCGCTATCCGCGTTAGCCCGAGACAAAAAGTAGCCTATGTGTTAATCCAAGGTATAAGCCAGGTTTTCACTATTTAAAGTCACGGACCACTTTTACAATTTAAACAATTCTATGGACCCCTGTCAAAAATCGTGTTGGAAATTAAATAACAATTACCTTATAGGTATATAAGATATATAGGTATTACCTACTAATACCTACTAATAAAAATACGTTTAATGGTAATTTATTACAATTACCTCTACAAGTTGTGAGAAGGATGCTGCTGTTTGATCATATATTCTCAAAGAACTTATACAGTTCACTTAAAAAAGTGATCACGTAGCTAATACTATTGAATTCGCCACCCGACAGCGACAACGCGTCTCGTCGAGATGACTAGACAATTTCCTAACAAAATATGTTTACAAACTGTCCTACTGCGGACCCCTGATACACATGCTACGGACTTCTAAGGAGTCCGTGGACCCCACTTTAAGAAACCCTGGTCTAAGCTATTCCCATACCACATTTCAGTTAAATCAGTTCAGCTGTTTGTTTGTTTGTTCGGCACGGTCAGTCTTCAGATTGCTGACCAGGGATGGCATTTGCAACTGCTACCATGGCTCGTATGACGCGTTAGCGTCAGAAGCCTTTATGCGACTTAATAACTCTCGACACCAGGGCTAGCCACCAATATACATACTTACTTTAATTAATTGTTGCAGGCTACAACAGGGCTGTGTTTTGCATGCGGCCAGCCAGGCCCTCGCATGCACTCCTGTCTTCACTGCATCTATTTCGCTTGCTACAATGGCCATATACAAGAACACTCCAAAAACAAGAAACATTTCCTATACGTTGATTTGAGCTATGGCAATGTATACTGCGCTCAATGTCAGGACTATATCTATGATAGAGAATTCACAGAAATCGCTATGGCACACAAACTTCTGCAGGCCAAGTATGTTAAAATTACCTTTATAGTATTTTTTTGCATGACACATAAGTAGAGACAAACCACAGACACTGAACTATGTCTGATACTAATGTGACTCCACTGTATTTATCTCAACGTCTATGTATAGCAATAATATTCACCGAAAACGTTATCATCGTGCTAGTCTTCCGTGATTTTTATTGAGAAGAGTTAATACTGAAATTAACTTCTTTGCGCTTCACACTCATACCTCCTACTAGGATCCTTGTGTTAGGGGTGCCACAGAAGACATGTAGGGTAGACGCACCGGTTGTGGCCGTCTTAGTATCATTTGTGGCCACTTTGAATTTTGAGGATTAATAAGACAACTTTATGTTAAACTAATATTTTTAAAGAAATTTTCAAACATTTACGTTCACACAAGCAATATTTATGGTATTACATTGTTTATAATTTTCATTAAAGCAATAATTTTGACATCAAATGGCCACAACCGGTACACCCACTATACATACACAATATCAAGGACAACTTACACCCAGCCCCTGAACAGATATTTAAATATATCACCCAAATATCTCCCTGGCCAGGATCGACCCATTGCATTGAGCCCAAAATACCTGCAATGAAAGCACTCTCAACTACGCCAGCATGGCAAGGGGATAAATTGTCCTTCCACCAATATATCTCTTCGAAGAGGAAACAAAGTATGAATTGACAATTACAGTGACATTAATAGTGGATAAAATGGTTTTATCCCATTGCCATGCTACCCGTGCAGGTCATTCATTTGAAGTTCAAAGTTTAAAATAAAAAATTGGATAGCCATAGCCTTTGGTATTCCACAGATCGCTGGGTATGAGCGTACCCTACATGACGTGGATCCCCAACAACAACGAGGCGATGGCGCTGCGCAGGCTGCGTCGGCGGCGGCTCATCAGCCCGCAGACCACCATCGGCCTGCGTGGCCTGCAGAACTTGGGCTCCACATGCTTTATGAACTGTATTGTGCAGGTACAATAATTTTATAAGACTAAAACAAAGATAGTATAGTTTCTTTCATCTTGATCAGTGTACTTTAGTTTTGTAGCTAGTATAAAGAAGGAAAAAATTACCTTGACAGATAAATATTAATTTTATTTAACACTGCTTGATATAGGGACATCAGCATATGGAGCTCGCCTCTAAATAAATAGATAATTATGTCCTGTAGGTTAATCTATTATATAAAAGGCTTCGCTGAGTGACTGACTGACAGACAGCCTACAGCCCAAACCGCTAAAGATACGAACATGAAATTTGGAACAAAGATACATTGGACCACGTAATGGAGCACTAAGAACGGAATTTTGAAAAATCGACCTCTAAAGGGGTAAAACGGGCCCTTTTCGTTTGTATGTAACTTTTTATTCCCTTTACCGATTGACTTGAAACTTTGTATACATGCTACTCAAACAAAATAAAAGTTACGTTTGTTCCTATTTTTCCGAATATTCCTTATCTAAGGGGTCAAATTGGGTCCCAAAGTTGGTGAAAAAAGCGTCTATTACATCCAACGAGCTGAACGGTTATGGATGAAATCTGGTATGGAGGAAGCACACAACATGTTTCAACACATGAACTATTATTATCCCGGAAATTCTATGGGGATCCTTAGGGATAGCCAAAATTATTCAGTTTCGGCTGCCGCCCAAACCGCTAAAGATATAAACTTGAAATATGGAATATAGGTACATTGTATGACGTAATGGAGCACTAAAGACGAAAACTTTGAACTTTTGACCTTTGACGGGGTAAAACGGGCTCTTTTCGTTTGTAAGTATATTTTGTATTCCTGTACCGATTGACTTAAAACTTTGTTAATATGCTACTCAGACAAAATGAAAAATACGTTTGTTCCTGTTTTTCTGAATTTTCTTTATCTAAGAGGTCAAATAGGGTCCCAAAGTTGGTGAAAAAAACATAAATTACATCCAACGAGCGGAACGGTTATGAATGAAATCTGGTATGTAGGAAGCACATAACATGTTTCAATACAGTAACTATTTTTATCCCGGAAAATCTATAGGGTCTCTTAGGGATAGCCAAAATTATCAGATAAAGCTAAGATAAAACGGGTAAATGAATTCTAACAAAATTTGGTACGATGCTAGACAATAATACAAATTACCACTTGGGGTACCTACTGCTATCCAGGAAAATTTCAGTGGGTCACGATAACAATTTCTCAAAAAAATGCTAAAAATCTATTCGTAAATCGATGCAATATTGTTTAAAAATAGCCCACCCTTTAATAGATGACTAAATTGACGTTTTGGGAAAAGTCCCGGATTCCTTGTCGAAATCTAGACCAAACGTCCTATAAAAGCATGAAAAATAACTTGAACGCATTTTTTAAATAATATAGTGAAGTATCTAGAATAAAATTTAGATATTGACTCATCCGTCAATGGGGCAAAATGGGCCCCTAATAGTTTACGAAAGATTTTATTTTGTGAGCCAATAGATTTGAACTTAGGGTACATACGGATAAATAAACTTACTTTACTATGGGTTCTACCTGAAAAAGCGAAAATTACCTATTCTTTACATTTTGCCGCGGGTCGATGAACTTTTTATGTTGAACAGCAGATTTTATTTACGTGATTTCGGGGTTGGTACCATAGTAAAAGTAAGTCAAATGATGAGTATAATAGAATCCTAGAACATGCCTGTCGTCTAGATATAGGTACAATATGTATTTCTCAAATAAAATATACCTACTTGTGTGCTACTTTTTCATCTGTACAGGGTCAGAGAATGCCTGAAAGTCCTACAAGTGTCTCGGCCACTTTTGACTGGGTGAACGGTTTTGGGCAAGATTGTCATTGAGTTCAGGATAATCAAAATTAAATTTCTAATAATTTAATGAAACATGTTGAATACCTGTACTGAGCTTTTTTAATAGTCCACTACTGAACGTAGGCCTACCCACGAAGGGTGATTGAGCCATATCCATCACGCTAGCCGAGCGCGGGTTGCTGAATTCATATACATCGATTTTTCTCTATGGACGTGCCTTTGCAGGTTGCTTCAATGTTTTCCATCAATAAAAAGCCATTAGTATAAATTTCGTACATAAGTTTCAAAGCTCAGTGGTCAGACCAGGATTAGGACCTTACGATTGTGATGTGGACCATGACATGCGAATGGAGTTGGATATAATTTGGTATGCGAGTGGGAAACTACATGGTTCATGACTGAGCAATGTACCGAAAAATATTCTTTTTACCACATAAAGAAAGAGTAGGTATTTTAACATATAACTTTATTAAGTATTTATCTTCTGACAAGTTATAAGGCAACGCGGGCCAAACCGTAGGCTATTAAAGTCAAAGAACATATTTACTGTTGAACTGTGTTACATTGAGATCTTAATACTAAGAACAAAAATATTGAATTAACCGTTAAATCCAATGCGGCCATAAAATAATTATTTGAACATGAATAAATCATACAATTATTATTTAATTAATTTCAAATATTATGCAAATCAATTTCATCTAAAAATTGTCGTAGGTACTCCGTAATAAGCTTTAGACACGAGCGAATTTAAGCAAATACTGAGACAAAGCAGGCTAATCTTATCTTTGCAAGTAATACGAAAACCCGAGCTAAACCATGAGCTATTATTTTAAGCAAGAAAGTACTAAAACAACGCGGGTCAAACTGTGGGGAAATACCATTTAAAGTAAGTACTCATTATCATTTTGAGAAAATACTAAAACAACGCGGGCCAGACTATTATCATGGGCTATTATCATTGCAAGTAATACGACAACGCAAGCCAAACGGCAGGCTATTATAATTTGGGATAATATAAATTGCATATCAAATAAATAATCGCCTATCAATACATACTCATCATTTATATTCTTTTTTACATCAAATAACTTACTTCACTACAAATAAACTAAATGTTTAACAAAACTCAAACTGCAGATAATTCGAAATTTTACATCAATATGACATTACTTTTTTCCTCATAATGTAATACAGTTAAATTTATTTTTGTACAAAAATACTACATACATAGCATAAATACTGACTGCACAGCAAATTTTTCATATTTCACAGCAAAATAACTATCCCAGTCGCATAATCCCTAAGTTGACCCTCGCTTCCTAGGGAATGCTCTGTTATCAGGGGTCTATATCAATGGATGGTTTCTTTAGGGTAAATTAGTGAAGAAATTAGATTAGGTGTGATACAAAAAATAGGTTAGGTTATGTTAGAACATGACAAAACAACGCACGAGCCGAGCGAGCGAAGCGCACGAGCCGAGCGAGCGAAGCGAGCGTGCCGCGGCAGCGGCCGGCGAAGTGCCAGAAGCGAATCGCCTTTATAGATTAGGTGTGAAACAAAAAATAGGTTAGGTTAGGTTAGGTTAGTTTAGGTTAGGTTAGTTTAGGTTAAATATTAAGACGACTGTGATTAATAAAATGCTGTTTTATTTAGAAAAACTGCTGTAAATAATATAAAAATAGAAGCTATATTTAAAAGAAAAAGAGTTAACAGGTATAATGTGCATTAAGATTATTAGCTGTGCATTGATGAAAAAGCTTTTGCTTTAGGAAAAATCGCTGTACGCTGCGAAAATAAATTGTAGTGTGTTTAGTGATATTTTGAGTTGAATATTATGCTGTGCAATCAGTAATTTTGATGGGAATTTGGAATCTTATTGCATAGAATAAGGATATTTTTTGATTTGCGTAAGCAAGTACTACGACAACGCGGGCCAAGCTACGTGCTATAAATTACCATTATAAGCAAGTACTGAGAATGTGCAGGCCAAACCACGACCTGTTATTATTCTAGCCAAATACTGGGATAATTTAGGCCAAACCGTAGACATTATCCCTTCAAGTAATACGTTATACGATAATGCGGACGAAACCACAAACTATTATTATTTTAAGCAAGTGCCAAGACGACGTGGGCCAAACTGTGGTTTATTATCATTTTAGGCAATTACTAAAACAACGCGGGCCAGCCCGTGGGCTATTATCATTACAAATAATACGACAACACAGGCCAAACGGTAAGCTATTATAATTTTAAGCAAGTATTAAGACAACGCGGGCTAAGCTGCGTAATTTATATACCATCTTAAGCAAGTACTAAGAATACGCAGGCCAAACCGTAACCTATTATCATCATCATCCTGCCCTTAGATTTACTTGATGACAATAAATATTATCTTATCTTATCCCACTAGGTGGGGTCGGCACAGCACGTTTCTTTTCGCCACTTCACTCTATCATACGCCATCTCATCATCAACTCATTTCTCTCGCATATTATCTTGCACACAATTCATCCACACTTTTTTTGGTCGTCACCTCCTATTTCTGCCGCTTACCATCATATTTAGGGTTCTTTTCGTGACATTACTCTCTTCCCGTCTCATGCCCTTACCAAGATAGCCTGCCACTCTTTAATTTCTCAGTCACTGGCGCTACTTTCAGACTTCTTCTAACATACTCATTTTTAATCTTATCCATTCTTGTCTCTCCGCACATCCATCTCAGCATTCGTATCTCCGCTGCATGCAATTTCCTTTCATTCTCCCTATGGTGGCCGAACACTCTGACCCATACAATACGTTTTTTATCCAGCCAAATACTAAGACGATTCAGGCCAAACCGTAGGCATTATCCTTGCAAGTAATACGTTATACGACAATGCTGGGCTACACAAGCTATTATTATTTTAAGCAAGTGCCAAGACAACGCGGGCCAAACTGTGGGTTTTTATTATTTTGAGCAATTACTAAAACAACGCGAGCCAGACCGTGGGCCATTATCATTGCAAGTAATATGACAACGCAGGCCATCAGACAGCCTTTTTTAATTTTAGGCAAGTACCAATACAACGCGGGTCTAACCGCGGGCTATTTTCATTTTAAGCAAGTAACTATGTACTAAGACCACGCGGGCGAAGCCGCGGGTTTTAAGCTAGTATTTACATAATACATTGAATCTGGGTCTACAATAGGTACTTAGTTACTTTAAAGTAGGTCTGAATATAACCCATTTAGAGATTTGGTTTTGTAAACAATTCATTCAAAATGATACCTATTCAATTGATGTAACCTTTCTCAATTGGATGAGTTAACTGTTATACTTCCGAGAAGTTTGAACACTTGCATCTGGACATTTAAATGTGATTACATATGTATATGCCGAATCATTTATAAGTCGGCAGATGTGAAGTTAGCTACAAGCTGCGCGAAACCCAATCAACGCGCAGCATTATGTGAGCTTCAGTTAGGATTGGATATTGTGTAGCTTGTAGCTAACTTCACATCCGCCGACTTGTATAATTCGGCATAAACAACTACCCTACACCATTCAATTATCTACTATCTTAATATGTGACTGGTATGGTTTTTTTTTTTTAAATTAGTGATTTTTCATAAAGTTTAAAATTGACTAATCAAGTTCAGAGTTCATAAGCTTGTAAAGATTTTGGTAGGGATAGAGAGGGGATGCCTTGTCCCTTTCCCACAAAGCATAACATAGTATGTCGAATATATAACACTTACGGGAAGTGACGTCGTAGCCTGCCATAGTGCGCTCTTTGTCTAGCAAGAAAATGAAATATGCTTGTAACTTCTTTATTTCTAAGTTGTTTTTTTTTTGTTTTAGTTAATCGTTTCTGTCTATGGTTAGCTGTTACAAAAAGAGATCAAAAAAATATTGTCAACTAGCGGTGATGCAAAATTATGTTATTTATTTTGTTTTGGTCTTTATGAGGAAGGAAAATTGGTAATATCCTTGTAGTGTATGGGATTTAGATAATGTATTTGTTATTGTTTCTGATATGTCTACACTTTACAAGACACAAGGTCATGTAAGGTAAATTATTGTAATAAAATTGAATTTGTTTCATTTTTAACGGGTCGACGATATTGTCTCAATCGTGGTTCTAACTTAGACAAAATTGAAGACTTGGACAGAGGCTGATGGCACTCTAAGAGAGAGGACTATACCTAGCATTGGTTAGTAGGTTCTAAGGCTGCGAATGATGTTGATGGTGATGATGAATGAATGAAAAGAGATTAGGATTTTAAGGTTAAGCGTAATTTAATGTTGAAATAGAATCGAGATTATCGACCTCCATTCTGACACTAAAATTTTATATATAAAAATGAATCTAGGTTCTTAGTATCGCTAAAACTCGAGAACGGCTGAACCGATGTGGTTAATTTTGATCTTGAAATATCTGTGGAAGCTAAGGAAAGGTTTAAATGATAAGAACATTTAAAAAAGTAGCAAGAAAAATAATAAAACCTTGAATTTAATTTTCCTATACAAAATGTTCCTACATGTAAAAGTTGTCATTGACAGTTGACAGATGGTGAGATGAAGTACACTGGGTCAGCTAGTCACCAATAGATTAGGTTAATGGTCACACTAACACTAGTGCTGACAACATAATCGTATTGTTATAAGCACAGATCTTACTTGATGGGACATATCGCCGCCCCCGGAGAACAAAATGACAATCGCTATTGTCTTGATTTTAATGTTATACCATATTCGACTTTAATGGAGCTTAATACATCTATACAATTTTTTTCATAATTTTTTTGTCGTTACTCATGAAGTTATAAAATAATGCAATAGTATTCGAAGTTTTTTATTACCTAAATAGTTTCGCGAATAAAATTGCCAGATAACAATAGTAAACATTTTCAACCAGTATCAAAATGATAATATCGATAGCCACAATATTCCCGTGCAAACGACTCTATAAAAATAGTGCTATGGATGTTGTCATTTTATTCTGGTAAAAATATACCGTGTTTGGCAATATCGTGTTTACCAATAATTTGTTTCATTTTGAAGGCAAGAACAACAGTCCAAAGTTCTATTACCATACAAAAATGGAAAAATTATAACGAGGATACAATGGTAAGTGATATTAAATTTCGACAATTGAGCTGTTAATAATCATTGAATAAAATTATTATACAATATTGCAATATTTGTTTTCGCTTAGATGAACCGAGAATAAAAAGACAACGGACATAGAAAAAAAATGACATTGATTAATTTTTATCAATATCTTATTTTGTTAATATCTATTTAATTATACTACTGTTAATTACAATACTTTAACAAAAAAAATATTTAAAAAAATATCTTTCATATGAGCTCATTCACTTACAATACTGTTCAGTGAATCATCAGCAATCAACGAAAAACGGTTTTTTATTTTTCCTGGAAAGTTGTGATTTTGCGATTGCCATTTTGTTCTCCGGGGGCGGCGATATCTCGATTTAGTGGAGATCTATGCGCACGAAACTGTAACGCCTATAATTACACAATTATTAACGGCAGATCACACTAAATCACTTATTTTTTCATTCAAACTCAATACTGCAATGTATGTTTCGTGAACATGCATTTTGCAGTGCATGGTTATTTGCTACGTATAAATGTCTCGCGTATCGCGTAACGAGAAGGCTTCTTTGTCTTCCTCTTTCTAGATTTCTATGGTGTTGGTATAATCAGCGCCACACAAGTCGGCGGATGGGAAGTTATGTGCAGAACGCTGCGCAAAAGGCAAAATATAGGTATGCGTAGGAGCCAGAGACGAGACGCCGGGGCACACCCGCCGGCGCGCTCCCTATGCCCGTGCTCACTACTTCGCCACTTGTATAGGCATTGTGCACACATGCGCAATAATTAGCGAATCACGAAGTGTCATCTGCGGCTAACTACTCCTCCGCTGACTTGTGTGGCGATACCTATAATGGAGTGTTTTTTGATTGAATTTTAATTGAATGTAATGTTTCATGTATTGGCCAAATCAAACATTTTGATAGCGACTGTGATGTCAGCTATAACCTGGGCAAAACCCTACCCTGACTGAAGCTCACATAACAGCCGCGCGAGGATTGGGTTATCCGCAGCGTGTAGCTAACTTCACAACCGGCAAGAAGTTTGATTTGGCCCGTATAGTTATCCTATGTTCCTTCGGTTTACAGACTTTGATCCACACGCCGCTCCTTCGTGACTATTTCCTCGGGGAGCGCCACAAATGCAAATCCCAGAGTTCCGGAAAATGTCTTGTCTGCGAAGTCTCTAAGCTGTTCCAGGTAAGAGTTAATGGCCCTTCGATCGCCCACAGCTGTCTCAGTCTAAATAAATATACCGTGATATCTCATTATACCCGCCTTACTCCTTATATTTCGTGTCATTTTTAGGGTTCCGTACCCGAAGGGTAAATACGGGACCCTATATATTACTAAGACTTCGATGTCCGTCTGCCCGTCTGTCTGTCTCTTACCGGGCTGTATCTCATGAACCGTGATAGCTAGGCAGCTGAAATTTTCAAGGATGATGTATTTCTGTTGCCGCTATAACAAACAAATACTAAAAACGGAATAAAATAAATAAAGTGGGGCTCCCGTACAACAAACGTGAGTTCTTTGCTCTCTATTAATAACGGCAAGAGGAATGGGGCTCCCATACGGTACGGAACCATTCGTGCGCAAGTCCGATTATTTCGAGTCTCTTTCCCTCTTTCGATCGTCACGTGATTAATGGGCGGACCCTAATATATAGTATCGTGTTGTGTAGGAGTTCTACTCGGGAGCGAAGAGTCCGCTGACGCTGCATCGGCTGCTGCACCTGATCTGGACGCACGCGCGCCACCTGGCGGGCTACGAGCAGCAGGACGCGCACGAGTTCTTTATTGCCACGCTCGATGTGCTGCACAGGTTGGTAACTGAGTCCACCGGCTGTAGCTAGAATCAATCTTAATAGGTAGAGGTACCTTTCACTCGACCTATACCTGCCCTGCCCCCGATATACATAGAGCCAGACGCGTTCGCCGACGGATTACGAGTAGCAGGACCCGCTAAGTAGTAGTGGATTTACCATTAGGTTAAGTAGTCTCGGGCCTTTAGTGGGATATTTTAGAGGGCGACAAAATTAGGGGTATTTTATAATTGTTTACCCCTTCCCTAACTCAATGGGTGATGGCTGGATTCGCCATTAGCGATAATGAATCATTAATAAAGCTATTATTTTGTTGTCAAAATTATATTTGATTTAGGCCTATTACCCACTAGGTTACTATAGGCCTTCCCTTAGCTACGCCTATGGCAACGTCGCGTATACGCGGCACACTACTCGACCTCGAATGCTTTTGGTATACGCAGAATGTCAAGTTGTAAATATTACGTTAAGTTTAACCCATATACCGATAATTTAGTATTTGGTGACTATTAAAATTTAAAAAAAATAACCGACAATACTTACAAAAAAAAAATTAGTGGAATAACATTAAAATACCTTATGTGTTACACAACACAAATTGCGCATTTAAAAAGTATAAACCCACTGGATACATTGCTATGACTAAGTGAGGATAACACCGTAGCTTAAAATGTGTACCGAACAGGCAAGTGTGTTTGATCAGGCCACTGACCCCAGATGATGTGAGGCTGAACAATGTTGCGTCATCCACCAAAACACTACATCAGCGTATACATAGTATATGTGTAGAATAATATATTTAGATAACTGTAGAAAATTATGTCTTTTTTTGTGTTACGAAAACAATAGGCAGATCGCACGCACAGTCATATGTGGCTTCTCAATAAAATGAATTTATTTATTAGATGAGGTCATTCATAAAGTGGTCTCTTACTATGGGCCTTATTAATAAGCTCCAAGTAGCCCAACGAGCTATGGAGAGGGCTATGCTCGGAGTCTCTCTGCGAGATCGAATCAGGAATGAGGAGATTCGCAGAAGAACCAAAGTTACCGACATAGCCCAGCGGATTGGCAAGTGGCAGTGGGCAGGGCACATAGCGCGGAGGACTGATGGCCGATGGGGTCGAAAACTTCTCGAGTGGAGACCACGTACCGGCAAGCGCAGCGTAGGACGTCCACCCACAAGGTGGACGGATGACCTCATTAAGACCGCAGGATCACGCTGGATGCAAGCCGCTACCAACAGGTCTTATTGGAGATTCATATTATTTTATGCATTAAAACAGAGATGTAACACACGATAAATTAAATTTAAATTTATTACGACATACCCGTATTTTCCTACTAGTACTTGTCGTGCATAATTTTCTATGTAATGGTAATCTATTTAACAGCTTGCTGTATGTTACTTACATAACAAAGATAACCATATAATATGATAATCATGCAAATATGAACACTAGCATGTGTTTGTTCTTCTTGTAGTCGAACGATGCGCTAGCTACATGATTACTATACGGAACTTGAGAGTTTTTATGCTGCCCGAAGGCCTCTGTCGAGGCTTTGACATGGCTAAATGGTTAAACAACAGATATCACAATTATACAAGATCAGTGCCAACAGGCAGATGGAGATGCAAGGAACGCGAATATTATGACATTGATATTGGCCCAATTATGAAGGCGCTATCGCAAAATTAATAGCAACGTTCTCTCTATTGAATGCCTGAAGTGAAAAACAAAAATATTCTAATTAGCTATTATAATTACGATGGCGCCTTCATGATTGGGCCTACTATTAAATTGCTATGTATTGTATTACTTATTAGCTACTAGCTTTTCCCCGCGGCTACGTACGTGTGATATTTTTTACTTTGTGTTGTCTCACTGTGAAATATAAGTGAAACCACGATTGCAGTTAACTCAAGACTGATTTATTTCCTATGCACAAACAGTGGGTATTTAACTTTAATAACTACCCTACATTACACCTCCCTCCTTATTACACAATAACATAATTATTCAATGAAGACACAATACAAAGCAAAGTACTTTTTTTTTAAAAATTAAACTGATCTTACATAAATTGAGTAACTATTAAATACCATAAAAAATATTTAAACTTTACGCTGTTATTCTATATAAACAAAACAATAAATTAGGTACTTTGCCAAATAAGTAACAAATTAAGAAAATTTAATTATTACATTAACTCATCACAGTACTATCTAATATTACAATAGATATCGGATGACTCTTTAACCCATAGGTACATACACACACACACACTTTCCCCCTAGAGAGAAAAGATGGTTTTTATTCAGTCAATAACTGTTTTTTTTTTTATAATGTCGTACTTACACATTTTTTTGTTTACATTTCAATTTATTTACAGCTAACTACTAAGCAACATTTTTATACGACGATTTACCATTACATTATAGGCTAAGTGATGTAAATGGAATGCATTTTAAATTGTAGAAAGAAAAATGAAACCATAAAAAAATTGAATGAAATAGGTGGTACAACTAGTCCAAACCAATGAAACATTTTCATTAAATCACATAACTACCTACTTAACTTACACTTTATGGTATTATACCTACAATAATTAACAGGCACGTTCATATCCTTTTTATTTCGAATACAGTATTGTGCTAGTATCTATGAGTACCGCCTGGTGTACTGGCGATTAAATATGAACAGATTTTCTACACAAAAATTACATTGTGACAATTATTTTTCATCAATAAACCTACTTGTTTAAGAATTAGCAACATAACAGTGACAAATATGACAAAAATAAGAAATCTACAACAGACTAAAGTTATCCCCCTTTATTTTACCTTTCCTTGTAGGTTAAATACTTAACTAAGATACGAATCACATACCTACTATTTTATGAATTATAACCTATGCGTACGTTCGAATTATAACAAACTGTTCATTCCTACATGTAAAGTAAATAATAGTTAATATCCACTTTACTTCTCTGATTGTATGATTATTTTTGACAAAACATTTGGAGGTAAGAAAAACCACACTTGTATTTTATAATTTATAGATTTACAAGTAACACCTCCTTTCCATAGTATTTGCTGCATATATAAATACATTAGGTCTGTACCTACAATCTTGTTGGAAACAGAAACCTGAAGAAATTATAAAAAGAACTCGGCTTGAATATATACCTATAATTATGTTGACGGCCCGAGAGTTAATCTATCTTGTAAGGGCCACATGCCGAGCGCCGCCGCCGCCGCCAGGCTGCGCGGGCTGACGCTGCCGCTGCTGAGCGAGCTCAACACAGGTGATGGCGCCCGCCGGCAATTTGCCATTCATGACCTCTAATCATAATTTTGATACATTAAAATACGCGCCACTAGCGTTTCGCTCCGTCCAGCCGGTTCAAGCAATGTCTATTACTACACTTACGAGTACGTTTGTCTTACGGGAAGTAGAAATACATCGTCATTTACAATATTACAAAACAGCTTCTTTCGCGACGTTCTTGTGACTCAGGAAGGATAATTCCTACACAATAAATACCTAATATACGTATATATAATGGGGTTGCCTTCACTTCGCTGATTAACAATTTATCAATTATTACCTAGTAGCTAGAGGCAGGCGCAATAATAATAAAATTTTAAAATAACAATTACAGCACAGCACTCACTAGTGATGTCGCGTGGCTTCTTGATTACATTCTCGTCGGTCTGACTGCGTTTACCTGATTAGTTGTATATACTTACCTATGATTAAACGTACCTACGCGTTGCCGTCGCATCTTGACCAAATACAGCTAGGCTCTTGTCACGGTACACCAGATTGCTTACATGTAGCCTGCTAGTGCACTATACTTACTTCTGAAGGCCGCCATCGCGCCTAACACATCGGATGCACTGTGTAGCTATGACTAGGTCAGGTATATATATACCTACTACCACAATCAATACCACCGCTTAATTATATCTTTTTTTTCGATATGCAAAATTATACCATTTCAACCAAATAGAAAATATTAACATCTCTATTTAAAGTATTCCAATGACAAACATCCCAATAAAAACGAACTTAAGTAGGTACGTACATATAAATTTTACACACAATGCTAGATTCTAAGAAACACAGCCTTTTAACAATTTTGTCGATTCAACACTTATGATTTTAGGTAAAGGGCACCACATTGATTTCCATTAATAACTATATAGAACATTTCTGTCATAACTTTTAAACTCAAAAATACACCACTGATAACATTGCCAATAACAGCTATATGAAATAGTCATAGGACATTATTCTTTCATTTATACATTGCATTTTTACTATTAATTGCCGTTGACTACTTAAACCTGTGGTAGTACCTAAAGTAGGTACAGAGTTACATTTTAGTATTAGGTACTCATTAGTGCAAATACCAATAAAGTTTCGTACTTATAAGTACTGCTTTCTCACTTCATAGTGCTACTACGATACCTTTTTAAGTAGCTATATCTGATTAACCACACATTGACTCATTAGGGTTGTACCTACTCAAAGTACAAATTCAACAGATCAAGTCATCAGATCGTTAATCAAGTCAACAGATATATTATTACATAGGTATACATCGCTAAGGATATTCGGGCTAATATCGCCATAATTATGCGCAAAATAATTGTTCGGTGTCTCTAAAACCATAATATAAGTACGAGTATACCGGAGAAAACGAGAACCACAATATTAACGCCTAAGTTTAACGGTCAATGAGTATAACCGTTAACTTTAATTAATTATTGTTCATGGGACGAACTAAGTAGTATGCTTCGTAAACATAACCTAGTTTTGAATTAATGTTTCACAAAACAAATTACAGGTAGCGGTAGGAATCTACTCAAATATTTTTTTTTTTTTGATCCTGCAGCGTTTACGGCAAAATAATGAATCCGTCATTGTTCTCATTTTTTTTTGTAGCACTTATGAGGTTACGCACTTTATGAATCATTAAAGGGACACTACTTTACATTACACTAAACTTGCTAATTTATCAAATAAGACATACTGACTTTCGTAACGCGTTGTCTGCAAGCGGTACAGCGCCTCCAGGTACGGCCTCGACCACCGCCACCTGGTGCCGCCCATTACCGCCCTGCCTTCCGTATACAACGCCAACAAGCGGAACAGCGTCTCCATGCTCAGCCTGCGGCCTCGGCCGCCGCCGCCTGGTGCACCCCGTTGCCACCCTGCCCGTCCAGACGCATAGCCAGCTAGCGATACAGCGCCTCCACGTTATGCATGCGGCCCCGGCCGCCGCTACCTGGTGCAGCTCGCAACCGCCCTGCCCGGCCATGCGTGACGATTGCAAGCGGTACAGCGCCTTCGTGTGATGCCCGCGACCTCGGCCGCCGCCACCCGATGCAGCTCGTATCCGCCCTGCCATGAGTCTTGAGTCAGCTGAGCTCGTTGCTCCCCGGCCGGCGCCATTCACGCTCGCGGTGATCGCGTGCAGCTTGGTCGCCTCCAGCGCTAGCATCAGCTCCATTGTTTCTCTCTGGCTTCCTCGCGTAGGTTCGGCGAACAGGCGAAATCGAATCTCTCTGTCTAGATCAGACTCACACTGACCCTTCCCTGCCTTCGCCTGACGCCGCTGCCGAAATAATTGCCGATCGGTAACCTTTGACTTCTTCCGTATAAATAAGTCATAAATAAACGGCATCGTCTCATCCAGTTCCTTGGATTTAGGAACATTTCGCGAACACCGATTGCATGCGAGGTCGAAGTTAGCAGCCCCCGCGTGAGTGTCCAACGTGGCCGCTCGTACATCCTTAATTTTGTACAAAATCAACAGTTCCACGAATCGCGTATATATGCACCAACTCACTCGGTCATTAATCATGAGATTACAGAAATTTTTGAATAACATTGTCGTTAATTTCGGCATAAAAGTAATATAGACTGCGCCACTGTGAAATATAAGTGAAACCACGATTGCAGTTAACTCAAGACTGATTTATTTCCTATGCACAAACAGTGGGTATTTAACTTTAATAACTACCCTACATTACAATAGGGAACCTTTTATATTTCCAAGTTAAAAAGCAGCCTATGTCACTCTCTCCGACCTTTAAATTATACCCATGTCAAAAATCAAATCAATCCGTTGCTCTGTTGCTGCGTGAAAGACTAACAAACCAACAAACACACTTTCGGATTAAAATATTACTAAAGATTTCTAAAGCATTATTTTTCCACATTTCAGACATTGCATGAACGGCGTGGAAGACATCGAAAAGAAAGAAAACGGCCGCTGCAACTGCATCATCGACCAGATCTTCACCGGAGGCTTACAGAGCGACGTCGTCTGCACCTCGTGTTCCGGCGTATCCACCACTATTGACCCATTTTGGGACATCAGCCTCGACGTGGCCGGCCCGGGCTCCCTACAAGCCTGTCTCGAAAGATTCACCCGCGCAGAGCATTTAGGCTCCGCTGCTAAGATCAAATGCTCAAACTGCCACGCGTACCGTGAATCCACGAAGCAGCTGACTCTAGAAACGCTCCCAATCGTCGCCAGCTTTCATCTCAAACGTTTCGAGCACTCGTCTCAGATCGACAGAAAAATTTCGGCGTTTGTTTCATTCCCGGCGGAGTTAGACATGACTCCGTTTATGTCGTCGCATCGGCGTGCGGCTGATGTCGGTGCCGATAATAACAATGCTCCTGAAGGCTTGTTCGAAGACAATCGATATTCTCTGTTCGCTGTGGTGAATCACCTGGGGTCTCTCGACGCCGGCCACTACACGGCCTATGTCCGTCAGATGAAGGGAAGCTGGTTCAAGTGCGACGATCATATGATCACTCGCGCCTCGCTCCGGGAGGTGTTAGATAGTGAAGGGTGGGTATATTGCAATGTAAGTTCTTTAGTACTCGAATTAAGGTTACGTTTGACTGTATCCCAGCTTGATGCGTAGATATCAGTGAAGAAATACGTATGTACAGGGTTATTTCTAATCAATTAGCATCCTTTTAGAGACTTATTCTGTACGTCCAAACTAACACCTTTTGTTCTGCGACTATTGTCAGAACTCAAAAAAAAAAAACAGCTGTTTCATACATTTTGTCGTGAGTGAACGATATTTTTCTATGGAAAAACATTTTTTTTGATTTTTGACTAAAGTCGCAGAACAAAAGTTGTTAGTTTTGATATACAGAATAAGCACCTAAAATGATGCTAATTGATTAGAAATAACCCTGTATAGTCCTTAGCGTCAAATCCAAAGAAAACATTCAGTCGGATTGTTATTGTAGACTGCATTACAACTTAGCTAGATATCTGGCCAAACGTAACCTTGAGAGCGAAAAAGTATATGCCAGCCGTTAAAAGCTAATTCATTGAAATTATAAAGCATCATTATGAATCTCAGTTCTCTTCGTTCAACAGACTAAAAGATACTATTGCGTAACCTAGCAATTTTTTTCTTTTTTTTTCAGATACCTACTGTTCTACCACAAGACTGTTCTGGAGTATGAATACTGAACGTCTGCGTCCGCAAGTAATTATGGGTACCTAATTATCTCCGAATGATCTACACAAGTCAAGCTATTTTACTTTATGTAAATTGTTTTAGGGTTCAAATTTGAACCAACTAGAAAACTGATGCCCGTTGTCAGTTGTGTTTGCTCGATTGTTTTCCATTCCCGCTTTATCAGAAAATTTGGAATTACCTACTAACGCAAACGCAACTTTATGATTTGCAAATTATGGTACATATATCCTTGATCTCTAACATTTTATATCACTATCTTTGTCATATAACACGCGGCAGAAAAAGAGGTATGCAAATTATTCTTATACGAACAACGCAGAAATGAGTGGAAAAGTGATCCAAATCGATTTACGCACTGTAAAGGTGCTCACTGATTATACATTCTAATGGACGACGTCCGAATGGATGTCATCAGTGTTGCCAATTTAGCGAAGGCAATTTTTGGCTCCATAATTTACATTTCATCTATTTATACAGTAGAAGGTGTTAGAGACGAAGTTTAATATGGATCCTGTCGGGCACCGCATATTCGATTGAGAATGGTCACTTAGGTACATAAACATTGGTTCAAAACATATTTAACCAAAAATACAGTGTACAGATGAATCCAAAATTAATGTATCAATTTCAAAAGTAGCTAAACTACTTTCCTTTCGCGACAAAAATAGTATAGCGGCTTTTGTCATTGAAAGTTTTATTTGGACGCCAACAATCGAAAAAGTCGACATCTAGTGAGAAAACCGCTAAATTGGAATAAATTGATGACATCCATTTGGACGTCGTCTTCTTCTCGGATGTGTCGTCAGTCGGGATCTTAACACACTGAGAATCTCTCAGAAGTGTGTTAAAGTGCATGTGATTCGTAGAGGGTGCTTGGATGTGTGTGGTGTGTGTACTGGTTGCTGTGCTTAGGATAACGAGCCATATTTGAAGATTGGCATTGACTATGTGTAGAAATAAGTCATTTCTTATCGTGATACTAGAATAGATGTTAAAAAAACCATCTCGATGTTATCTGAATATAAAAAAAAAGATTCACGAATTTGTTAGTACTAAGCTCAACGTTCTGTAAAGAAATTTCAAAATCGATCTATTTTATCTTCCCTGAAATCTTGGTCCTTTTTAAAATCGAAATTGACTACAAGAAATCAAATTGTAATTTAATCTAAGTTACCTTCGTCTAAAGACATTATATTATATAAATGTTACTATGTGTTCGTATTTAGCGCAGCATATTATGCTATTGTATGTGTTCGGTTTAGTTGCCTCGTACAAATATTCCTTCCTGTATTGGAAATTGCTATGAAATTGGAATACACAGATGCAGAACAAAAGTCGTCCATCCATAGTAAACTAACCTAATAGGTCATTCGATTTCTGGCTTTTATTGTATTTCTGGTGTCTTTCTAGATCTTAACACCAGCAAAAATTAACAGAAAAATGAAAGACTACATTTCTGTAAGTTTATCGAAAACAGACATGAAAGGGTCTCAAAATGGCAATCAAATTGAAAAATCTTAATTACAGCCGGTTTTTTCTGACTATGTGAACAAGTATGGCAAATTAAGAAGAAAACCAGAGCTGCCATGCCTGTAATTACACATAAAAACATGCGTAAATTCGTACTGCATTTGTATTCTTGTTTCTAGCCTTTGTGTCTCTGTTAGGTAGGTACATACTCCAGTATATCAACTACATAATTTTCAATATGCCATAGCGTATCATTCCTAATCAATGTTTGTGTAATGTTTCTAAATGTTATTCAGATTGTCTTCAGAACAAACATTTCTATCTACCTCGCTGTGTATACTTTGTTTGCGTTTCACTTGGGCCTGTTAGGAAATGTTTGATTTTTGAGCATATCGCTTTGTATAGTAGAGTTAAATATGCATGAGCGAAGTCTTATTTTTGAAGTTGGGTATATTTTCAACGGACTAAAAGGAGGTTCTTAATTCGACAACTTTTCTGTAAGTTTATTATGCGATTATTCTGCCAATTAGGAATCAATTTTGGTAATTTTTTTGTTTGGTAAATCATACTTCATGGTCCTATTTAAAATTTATTGAAAGCGGTTGAGCGGTTTTTGAAAAATCCAACTTAAAAATGGCATACATACATAGATTCGAGTGAACTAATCGAATTTTGTACGTAGATTGAAAAAATATTACGTTTCAATTATTTTGTCACTGCAAAATCTTATGAAGTAACTGTGTGGTTTACCACGTAGTAAATTTTTTTGGTCTTAGTAATTTCCTTTACTGACAAAAATGTAATTATTATAAATTTAATTCATTTGCTATTTTTTTGCTCAAATATGACTAGAGCAATGACTCAAAACTAACATTATTTGTTATATTTCGTACAGTATTATTTTATTTGTTCTTATGCACTACGGTTTGTGCAAAACACACTGGACGACTTAAAACATTTAAAATATCTAAAACATTTTAGAGACTATATCAGAGATTTTCTTGAATTTTATTTTACAAGACTATGATTTTTTGTTGTTCGTGCATGTGGTTGTGTTATTTTACGCTCATGTGTATTTATCGTATTTAAGTAGATTGTAACCTATGACTGGACTGACATTAGCTTAATGTGATATTTAATATTTATAACTTGTATTTATATTGTAGTTAGTTGTACGGATTTTATGATAACTGGTAGTAGAATTATTTTTGTTTGGTGCTTGTGATGCTCACAAATGGTCGATTGATTAATTTAAAACATTGTGAGGTCTTTTTCTTGATCGCGTCAACGTATGCTACATAATACTATCACTTAGAAAAACTTGCTAGGTCCTCGGATATTCGATGGTTAAGTTTTTTTTTTTAATTTGCAACGTTTTCCTACCATTTGGGTTGCATCGATTTGTCGTTTTTTTTTATTCGAGACTATTTGACCACATTCTAAGCGATGTTGAGCAAAAACGCGGCTAAATATAGTATTGTGTTTTGCATTTGCAGTACGTTTTCGCTGTCACAAATTAAATGAAAATTTTAAAAAATCTGTACGGTTATTCAATGTAAAATGAAACAAATCCGTTATTTGTGAGCATTATGAAAGATTTTTATTTGCATTTAATATTTTAATTTAGTTGTTTGGATCCGAGCCTAATTAAGTATCTGAATTATTTTAATCTATGAAATGTTCTATGAGGTTTCGTTTTTATTATATTGAAATACGAAAGCCTCAGTCAATGTGATAGACACAACTATTCTGTAATTAATGTTAGAATTATTTTTAAAATACAATCAATTTCAATTACATAAATTAGACATGTATACTACCGATCAAAATTTAGGTATAAGAATCAAATTAGTAATGTATTATTTCTACTTCAAATTCGATACAGGTATATAATATAATCAAGTATGTTGGATATGTTAAACAATGTGTAGGTGATCAATATTTCAATGCATTTCGTTGTAATAAATGTTTGGCGTCAATCTAAGTTTCGGCATCCGTTAAAGGTGGTCTTAGAGTGTGTGATATAGACTCAATTTATTTGAAGTCGCTTAACGTTACGTAGTCCACTGAGGTACAATTTTAGCCAGGAGACTACAATGTCGCCGCAACACTACTGGTTTCTATGAAATATATACCGCAGCGTATATACAGGGCTATTTCTAATCAATTAGCATCCTTTTAGGGGCTTATTTTGTACGTCAAAACTAACAACTATTGTTCAACGACTTTAATTAATTCTCAAAAAAAAAGTTGTGTTCCATAGAAAAATATCATTAACCCGCGACAAAATGTACGGAACAGCTGTTTTTTTTTGAGTTTTGACAAAAGTCGCTTAACAAAAGTTGTTAGTTTTGATGTACAGAATAAGCCCCTAAAAGGATGCTGATTAGAAATAACCCTGTATTTGTGTCGGTCGACTACACTAGTCTGCTGCTGTCTGCAGGGGCTACGGAGTTACATATTTTAGACCTCATCTTCAACGATTGGTAAGCAAAAATTAGCGGCTGTGATACAAGCTGCGGATAGTCCAATCCTGACTGAAGCTCACTTATCAGCTACGTTAGCATTGGGTTATCCGCAGCTAGTAGCCAACATCACAGCCGCCAAGTTGGATAATATTAATATATACATCAATCGGGGAACAGATGTGTAACGAACAAAAATTATGTCCGTTGCTTACCAATCTATGAGCGACCGGTCCTATACGTGCCATTAACTACATTTCGGCATAGACTTTCTTTTTTTGGCCCATATTTCACGCTTAATCACATATAGTAATCTTCGAGTCGCTATCGAAATAAATCCTGTGGTAGCAATTTTTGTCCCAGCTTATAAACCTAAATCTTATAGCAGATGATGCGCAGTGTAGACGGCGAGTGTTCGATCGTTGAGATATTATAGTGGGAGTTTATCGTGTCATTATCCAAACTTTTCTGTTTGGCTGACAGAAATGGAAAAACAAAAAAAACTAAATCGCGTTTATGATAAGAAGAGAACACATTGTACTGTATTTTTTTGTCTTCCACGCTGATAAGACTTCTAGCCCGTCAGTCATGAACTCACTTGAACTACATAACGGGTCAGAAAAGTATAAACTATTGTTTAGTTCAACAGTTATTTGCCGATATAATGTTGAAATATCGTAAATTAAATATCTATGCATCTGCGGACTTCCTAATGGCACGAAAAACTTCCGTTAGGCGAACGCACATGTACGGCCCATCACATACCCATATATACATAGGGGTGTTTTCCCAGGTTATCTTATCAGCTAAGCCGAAATAAACAATACGGTTTGTTAGATTTGTGGTGAGCGAAACATGTGTGTTGTGTAGCATGTCTTATTCAATCAAAATATTCTACTCGTAGGGAAGCGCTAGTGCATAGTCCATTATTCAACCGAGCGCGTTTCTGATAACATGCATGTCGTGTTTTGTCACATAAAAACGAAATTACTTCCTATAATCAAATGTACCTACTGCTAGCTAAATTATCTGGTTTGATATTAAATGGATACCTACCCACTTCTCAACATACCTACTTGTAATCGACCTAATTAATGTCGTACTTGATGTATGGAAATCAATGTGAAACAATATACAATTGTGAGAATATGTTTTGTTTATTTTTACTTGATCACGCACGGGTACTGTAGAACGGGAAAATCACGGTATAATTTTTCCACGCCATATATTATGCATTTGGAAAAACGCACCTTTAACCTTTTCAACGCCAATAACGGGTACATCCGGACATCAACCGCCAATAATGGATTAATCCGCCGTTAAAATGATGGCAGTATGTAGTAAAATTTGGATATTTTTACGACAGGGAAATAGCCAATAGATTTTTTTTACTTTAAAACATTTTAGGTTGACCCAATCGATAAATATGAAATAAAACTCTTGGAATCACTATTATTCTATTAAATTACATGTTCCGTGGCGTGGAGAGCCTGTCACCCAATAAAATTGGGGCGGTTAAAAGGTTACAACTAGTGATGATTCATACCTATCAGTTGTCCGTAGATAGATGCTTCTAATTGATGTGCAACATTCCCTAGAATTATTATTCATATATGATTATTCATAATTATTTATATATCATTACTTCGATAGAAAAAAAACCTAAGATTGTACAACATAGCTAAGGAATCCTAGACAGTAGACGCTTACTAAAAAATTATGCTAATGTCAGACTTGTCCAAAGTCTGACATTAGCATTATTTTTTTTTACAACTAGGATTTCAGAAAACTGAAATTGTTGAAGAGTGACTAGCACATTGGATACAGTAGAATAAAACAAATACTTAACACGTTACATATAATTTTAATACGATAAAAATATCACAAAACTTAAAAAAAAATGCTTCAAGCAACTATACACTACAAAAGCTACGAGATTTTTGTTCAATAAATAATACAGTATACTTTTAACAAACCGGCTCAGAATTTGACTTATTACCGGGGTAATTTTATAAAAAAAAAATGTCATTTGATGACTTGAATTTTGATTCGAATACAACCCCTACATGACTATCAACATATACATACAGGGTTATTTTGAATTTACATATAGCTCTCGCAGGCTGCTTTCCTACATCATAAATAATATATTTTATATTATGCAATGTATTTTCAAGTTACAAAAATAGTGCGATTCATTAGATGCATATGTTTGCTTTCAAAGCAGTCTTTAGGAGATTCTGAAGAATCACTTCTGTGTCTAGGATAGACAAATTAAAAATAACCCTGTCTGCAATCTACATTGGTTACTTGGTACTATCCACATGCTAATTCTACAATATTCTAACAAACTAGGTTTCTTATGCCATTCTAAGCCTTCTTAAACTACAAAACGTGATTTCTGTTCACCAAATTCAGCCTTTACCGTTTCTATTACTTTCTATTATATTCGAGCGATGATACAGTGTCCAAATAGTTAAAAAAAATACGTACCCGACTCTAAAAGATGAAACTGCGGCCAAAAATATAAAAGGTAGAGATTTCGAAAAAATGTATTAAAAATATTCAAATTAACTGAACATGGCAAATATAGACCGCGTCACACAAGTTGGCGGAAATGAAGTTAGCTACAAGCTGCGCAATATTCAATCAACGCGTGGCTTTGTGTGAGTTTCAGTCAGGATTGGATATTGCGCAGCTTGTAGCTAACAGAGCTTCATTTCCGCCAACTTGTGTGACACGGCCTATGGATAACACAAGAGTAGAACTAGACATTTTATTTTTTCAAAATACCGCTTTTTTTGCTAATAATTGCACAAAATAATGGCGGTTATTTTTATTATTTTCTTTGAGATCCCCCCTCTGTTACCCATATAGGTACGCTAGAATAAATGATTTATGATTTTATGAAATAATTATGGTTTTTCTGCACCTTCTCTTTCACAATACCTTTAAATTGACCCACAAAACCAATGTCTTTAGGTATAGGTGAATTACATTTTTTAAATATTTATGGGAATTAAATAACATGTAGGTAAACCTATATAATAACTGCAAGAAAGATATCTAATTCTAATTTGAAGTAGGGGCGATAAGTCCTGCACTGACGTAAAGCATGGGGTGTTTTGTGCAAGAAAGATATCATCAGCGCCACACAAGTCGGCGGATGAGAAGTTAGCAGTAGATGACACTTCGCCGTAATTTGCTGATTATTGCGCATGTGTGCACAATGCCGACGCCAGTGGCGAAGTAGTGAGCACGAGCGTAGGGAGCGCGCGGGAGGTATGAGGTTGGCGGGCGGTTGAGCCCCGGCGCGAGTCTCTCTGGCTCCTGCGCATACCTATATTTTGCCGTTTGCGCAGCGTTCCGCGCCTAACTTTCCATCCGCCGACTTGTGTGGCGCGGATTATAATTATAACAGCAAAAGTACAATAAGTGAAACCAAAAGTTAGTAAGTTAAGTCTAAAAGTATTTCAAATGTTAAACTCCATCTACTAGTAGAAATTACTACGCTAGACATAGAATCATACAAGTAGGAGGATGTGAAGTTAGCTACAAGCTGCGCAATTTCCAATCCTGACTGAAGCTCACATAAAGCTGCGGCTTGATTGGATATTGCGCAGCTCGTGACTAACTTCACATCCGCCGACTTGTACGATTCGGCCTATACTAGATAATACATTAAGTGAGATAGACGATATACCGTACGCAATAAGTACCTATTTAGGTACGGGTTTATATGTTTTAACCGAGATACACTAAAAATATCTGTTTTCAACAAATGTTCAGTGAGAATATTTTCGATTAGTAGTTTAGAAATTTATGCATACAAGCCAATAATTGAGATCAGATACAGATCGTTAAGTTTACAACTAAAGTTTTGTCGGGAAGTCAAATTTTGTTTTCATTCTCTTTTTGTGACCTAAAATTGTTGCATTTTTGGAGAACGACAACTGAGAACGACCTAGACTATTATCAGAAATTAAATCTATTCTATTGCCAAAAACATATTCAATAATTTTCTTGGCGGACAATTTAATGAACGAAACCTGATTTGCTGATCCATTCAGTGTGCGAGTGGTTATTGAAGAAACGAAACTGCTCGACATGAGTCAATGCTCAAGGCGCGCGCGCTTTTAAACGATATGCGGCTTTAGACGATTGCGTTCACCTTTTAGGTAAAAGGAGGTTTTGTATAGGCCGAATCAAATATCTTGACTTTGAAGTTAGCTATAAGCTGCATAAAACCCAATTCTGACTGAAGCTCACGTAACAGCTGCGCGAGGATCGGGTTTTCGCGCGGCTTTTATAAGCTATACAAGATGGCGGTAGTGAAGTTAGCCACAAGCTGAAAAATATCCAATCTTGACTGAAGCTCACATTAAGCTGCACGTTGGTTGGATATTGCGCAGCTTGTACAAGTAGCGGAACGTAAGTCTAGTGCTGAGGGTACTGTGGAGGGGATGGCTGCGCATGTTGACCGCCATACTAAACTCATACTCATCCCCTCCACACTTCGCTCAGCGCTAGACTTATATGCCGCGACCTGTAGCTAACTTCACATCCGCCGACTTGTATAGTTTAATTCAGCCTACGACCTTTGACAATCGCACGAGCGCATCTTGCAGTTAGGTTGCGTTAGATCTCCATAAGAGATGCAGCAGGTTTCATTCATTAAAGTAACATTACGCATCTATGAGCTGCCATGATACCGTTGTGACTGGAGAGTGATTAGAATTATTTGACAATAATTTAGAAACATACGAATAAAGTTACGTGTGATTGGGCACAGGGGTCGGTGGAGCGTCTAAGATGTCTTCGAGCTGTTTCACATCGGTGACCGGCAGAGAGCACGCGTACCGTCGGCAGACGTACGCTGTTGGCACGTCGTTGGCTTTCCTCACTCGACTCAACACTGGAAAATTGAAGGGATGATTAACTTAAACACGATTAGTTATGTCTTAGACACATAAGCGATCACGAATAATGAAGGGTTCAGTAGTCATGAGCTTCCAGCTAGCTTAGAAGAGACAAAAAGAGTATTGTTGACTCGTGAAAAAGAGACAGATGTATTCACTATAACTCTTGATACGTCGAAAGAAATATTGCTTGACATGTCTGACATACCTACGTGAAATATAGTGTATAGTTTGATATACATAGTGTTTAGTTTAAGGGATTTTCATATATGAAAATTAAGAAATATATAACACCCGTTACCCTAGAGTACCTACTATTATCGACACGGGCTCAATTGCAAAAAACTTGACTTTTCTTGCGGGAAAAAAGCTTGCTTCCAAGAAAAGTAATGGTAAGGGTGTTAAATTTTCTCTAATTAAATTTCTTATTGAAAATCTACTTCGAATAGTGCTATCGTGGAACTTCTAAGAACGGATAAGGTTGTTGCATTTTTCATATTCTATGACTAAAAAAATAAAAGCAGGACAATCAGCATAATAATAAAGTATTTTGAGTATCTAAAACTCATATATCATTACCTACCTACTATTAGGTACCTACTATAATATATGAAAGTAGGCAAAATCTCACCTTTTTGGTCGAGTTAAAAATTGACGTAAAATCTTAGTTCTTGAAATGACTACGGAACCCTACATATTAAAACAATAAGGTCACACCACATATGTGGACGTGGCAGCAAGCATAAAGGCCAATTCAAACTTCTCGATGTCTGTGAAGTTAGCTATAAGCTGCGCACATCCCCGCTTCTCGCGCAGCTGACATAATGAGTTTGCTACTGCGCAATGACTCGCCTCGTGTTCACAAACGTCTAGAGGTTTGATCCGGCCAATATAGGCCGCGCCACACAAGTTGGCGGACGTGAAGTTAGCTACAAGCTGCGCAATAACCAATCAACGCGCGGCTTTCACGTCACCTCACGTCAGGATTGGATAATGCGCAGCTTGTAGCTAACTTCACATCCGCCAACTTGTGTGGCGCGGCCTATACCAGTAATGTGATAAAACGTCTCTATCCGCTATATACTAGTTTAGTTAATCAGGCAATGCTTTGAATATACAGTGATTCTTGTTTTGAATTTTTATTGATGTTATGGTGATAACATACTGGCTATAGCAACAGTCTAACTGATCGACTTCACCATCGTAGGTACTCTAGATTTTTGACGTCTAAACATACACGATACGACCTTATTAAGAAACGCAGAATTACCTACCTACTACTTTGGAGTAGTCAGAGTTTTGTCTTTTTCTGTATTTAACAATTTAAATTCACTTGTAAAAGCTCCACTACACCTCGCTTCGCGACGTTGATCAAAGATAATCGTGTTCCTGTAAGCTTGCTTCACCTCGCCCAAAAAAGACAAAAGACGGATTAACTACTCCAAAGTAACTCTGCGTTTATTAATTCTAATTAAGTTCGTTTATGTCGTCGTTCTTTAAACCTAGAGTTCGATAGTGAAATCTGACATAACACTAAGATAACTAAGACTTGCTCTGAACACATGCATATTTCTGTAGCACACAGCATTAGCTATCGTGATCGGCGAGTGACAGACGCATGAGTGAGTGAGAACATTAGTCACTGGTTAAAATGCATCTTCTATGATGTGAAGCCACACAACGCTATGATTTCAACATTAAAATTCTTACTCTCGTCTGGAATGGTGGCAACTACCGGAAAGAATAAAAAGAAAAAATGAATTGAATTATTTTTTTAGTGTAATATCTAAACCTATAATCGAATATAGATAAAACTCCTTTATGCAGATTATTTTTGTATATTTAACGTATTTTAACCTCATATCGGCCAAAAACATTTTTTCAAGATGACGTGTCAGGAACGCATTCTCTGAACGGCCGAACTATAGGCGTTCAAATCTCAAAAATTGGGCCTCAGAATGTTGTGTTTTCAGATCACGTATAATAAACCGCATACTTGCCTTGACATTGACACATGCGTTGTTTATCATAAGAAGGGCAGAGCAGCCGCGCCCGCGACCAGCTCCAGCATGCGCGGGTCCGACCCGCACCCGAGATCAGCGCCCTAGCTCGACATACTCACGTATGTCAGACATACCGGCGACGGCGTCGGCGGCGGCCGGCTCCGACACGCACAGCACGCGGCCCGGCAGCAGCCGCGACCGCACCGCGCGTAGCAGCTCCAGCGTGCGCGGGTCCGACCCGCACCCGAGATCAGCGCCCTAGCTCGACATACTCACGTATGTCAGACATACCGGCGACGGCGTCGGCGGCGGCCGGCTCCGACACGCACAGCACGCGGCCCGGCAGCAGCCGCGACCGCACCGCGCGTACCAGCTCCAGCGTGCGCGGGTCCGACCCGCACCCGAGATCAGCGCCCTAGCTCGACATACTCACGTATGTCAGACATACCGGCGACGGCGTCGGCGGCGGCCGGCTCCGACACGCACAGCACGCGGCCCGGCAGCAGCCGCGACCGCACCGCGCGTACCAGCTCCAGCGTGCGCGGGTCCGACCCGCATCCCGAAATCAGCACCTGGGAAATCACCAACGTTTATTGTCACTGTGCTTAAGCGACTATTATAGTCCGAGATCCCACCGCAAGAACATATTATTATTATATTCTAAGCTTCGTAATGTATCTAAATAATCGGCCAAGTGCGAGTCGGGGCTCGCGCACCAAGGGTTCCATACCATATTATATTATCCGATCCGTTTAATTATTTACTTTTGAAGGAACATACAACTTAGTATTCTGTGAATATTTCAAGCATCTTCCTGTTGCCGATATTAATATCGCGCAAAAAAGTCACGTTACTTGTATGGGAGCCCCCCTTAAATATTTATTTTATTTTAGTTATTAATTTTTAAGCCGCATTTTCATTTTTCTTCTAAAGTTTTTTCCAGATCGGCTCCTTCGTCGGGGGGCCGCTGTTGCCTACCCCGAGCGCTCTCACTCTACCCTCCTCCGTTTTCCAGCTGTTATTTTAGAGTTTCAGTGTGTTTGTAAATAGTGCATTAAAACTGGTGTTATATTGGTTAGTCCTATATTTAACGAACCGCTAGAAATCTTAACCCCTAGGCAGGTCTCTCTAGGTCTCAAATACTTATTAACTTGTGGTGCTGCAAACTCTACCCGTTTGCAACAATACAATCTCGGGCTATTATGGTCTGTAACTAGATGAGAGCGTCAATATTTCATACTATTACTACACCTACTTATAAGTGAACAATACCTACGTGACCGTCTGATATCTTCATTCTTTGCGTCTCTGTACATAGGGAAGTATTCCTTATCAAATAAATGTAAAGGAATCCTAAAGACTATGATTCTGGGTGTGTTTATTTTACCTGAGTAGGCGAATCATTGAAGAACATAAGTGCGGACATCATCTCAGGCAACGCAGTGGGGGTATCGATCAATCTCTTAGCGAACGCTTGCAGCAGCTGCTTGGCCATATCCCGCTCGGAGCCCGCGCCGGCCGAGCTCTTGTGCGCGTACGCCGCGAGCCGCTGTAGGTTGTGGCACGACACGCTGTTGCCTGAAGGCTCGGCGCCGTCTTGATCTGTAAATAATGTACAATATTATTAACATTTGGAAGGCAATCTTAAATCTGACGTATTATTTTGCGCCCCTTTATGAATTAATGTAAAACTGAACCATGTAATTCAATACGAGTAAGTTGCAATCTTGCAATGTTTTTTTTTAGGGTTCCGTGCCCAAAGGGTAAAAACGGGTCCCTATTACTAAGACTCCGCTGTCCGTTCGTCTGTCACCAGGCTGTATCTCATGAACCGTGATATCTAGAATGTTGAAATTTGCAGAGATGATGTATTTCTGTTGCCGCTATAACAACGAATACTAAAAACAAAAAAAAAAATTAAGGTTCAAAAATCAGGTTTGTTGTATGGGAGCCCATACAACAAACCTGATTTTTGAGCCGTTTTTCGCATGTTATTAATAACGGTGACAGATATATGCTTGAAATATTTATAGAACATTTATTTAAATATTCACTTTAAAAATAAATTCTTAAATTAAAATATATATTTTTGGGGGGCTCCCATACAAGAAACGTGATTTTTTCGTTCGATATTAATAACGGCAACCCTTGACATACGGAATCCTAGTGCTAGTGAACAAGTCGACTTGAGAACTGTATAGGTCCGGGTTATTCAGAAAGGGTGTATGAAACCAAATGAGGCTGATTCAGAATACAACTATAAAAAACTTTACAGAGCGGCCAAGCCGAAAGCCGCTAAAAAATCTACTGCCCCATACAAAATTGCCACTCAGAGTCGACGAAATGCATGAAATAGCTGATGTATATTTCTTTAATTCCGGTTTGGCCCTATAGTACAAGTGGTTCGTAACGATGGTATGATCACCCTCTTCCGGCTTAGTACATCTTCTCTAAATCGTAGAAAACTCTGTTGCAGAGGATGTGGTGTGCAGTGTTGGTTTGTGATATTGTAGTCTGTAAGAGGAGTTTATGACGTCTGTTGTCACGCATATCATAAACATATAGACTTTATTTACCTTCTTTCAGTCTCAAAACCACAGTGGCATCATCAGTCGAGCATGTGAAGTATCCTCCGTTGTCTTTGTCCCAGAACAGGTCATTTTGTTTCAGTTGAAGGTCCCGCGCCCACGCCAGCCAGCGAGTGTCTAAAGACGCTTCGTACAAGTCGAGCAGACCTTTGATCAAATACGCGTAGTCGTCTAGAAAACCGCTGATTGGCTTTTCTCTGAAAAATATAGATAATAGTTATAATAAATACAGATAGTAAAGCAGAAATAATTATTTGTCGCCAAAATAAAATGGCGTAACCGAGTTCAACCGTGTACAGAATTCGAATAGTTCAATTTATTAATCAATGGGTAATTTTCACATTATTATTGATTTTCTTTTAAACGGCTCAGCCGATTTCGATAGAATTTAAATTGTATAAACCTTAGAGTATGATCTACCAAACAAAAGAATAATCGTCAAAATCAGTTCATAAGTAATCGCGTAACATACATAGCAAAAAAACATTCAGACAAATTGAGAACCTACTTTTTTGAAGTCGGTTAAAAATAGACAAGGCGATACGTGTTAAAATGATAAAAATTTCAGCCTTACGTTTGAGCAATCTGACCATCGTCCCCTCTGTAGCAAGAATGCAGCAAAGTTTTTGACGACTCATCATACAGGTGTTTTTTAATAAACTCGGCAGTTTTAATAGCGTCGTCAACAAACTCTTTTTCTCCCAGGCCTTGGCCAGCTTGAGCCAGCCCGGAGATCATCAGACCATTCCAGGAACATAGCATTTTGCTGTCCAGGTGCGGTCGAGGCCGTTTTTGACGCGCGTCGTACAAAATTCCGATACATGCGTCAATGACTTGCTTGAACTGATCCAGTGTGATTCCAAACTTCTTAGCAGTATCCTCCTTGCTTCCATATATGATTAAAACGTTTTTATTGGTCAGTTCCTGGTGAGGGTCACTGGAAGGAGATATGTTACCGTCTTCTTCTACACTGAAGTAGTCACAGAAAATATCCAAGTATGGGATGGCACCTACTTTTTTGTCACCAAGAAGTGATTGAATCTCATCATACTCCCAAACACAGAATGCTCCTTCTTTCTTGTGAGCAGCTCCAAATTTAGGATATGAATCGGCATCTTCAGCACTGTAGAATCCTCCTGTTTCGTGTCTCAGATCTCTGTTGACATACTTTATGATATCTCGAACTACGTCAGCATAAAATTCATCTTTTGTTGCCAGAAAAGCGTCAGTGTACGCGACTGTCAGCTGGGCTTGATCGTAAAGCATCTTTTCAAAGTGTGGCACGTGCCAGTCATTGTCCACAGAGTAACGAGCGAAGCCACTAGATACATGATCATGAATACCACCTTTGGCAATTTTAGTCAGTGTATAAAGACACATTTCCAAACATTTCTTGCCTTCTGGGTGATTTTTATCACGAGCATAATAATGGAACAGAAAATTAAAAATGGAAGCTTGTGGAAATTTTGGCGCTGAACCAAACCCTCCAAAGTCTGGCTCAAAGGAAGACTTATATCTGCGGACGCATTTATCCCAAGTTTCTTCACCTGGGACTGAACTGGCGGTCTCTCCATCAACAAGTGATATTTTCTGTAATGCTTCCAGAATATTCGCACCGGCTTCTAGAAACTGTTGACGATTTTCTTTCCATTTCTTGGCCAAAGAGAGCAAAACTGTTTTGAATCCTGGGCGTCCCCAACGATCTTCGGGAGGAAAGTATGTGCCTCCTGTAACTGGGCGTAAATCAGGTGTTATAAACACAGACATCGGCCACCCTCCACTTCCAGTAGTAGCCATAACAAACAACATATAAACTCTGTCAATATCTGGTCTCTCTTCTCTGTCTACTTTTATGTTGATGAAATGTTCATTCATAATTTTTGCAACTTCTTCATTCTCAAATGATTCCTTTTCCATAACATGGCACCAATGGCATGTGGAGTAGCCCACTGACAGAAAAATCAGCTTGTTTTCCTTCTTGGCTTTGTCAATAGCTTCTTGAGACCATGGGTACCACTGCACAGGATTATGGGCATGTTGCAGCAAGTATGGAGATTTTTCTGTCACCAGCATATTGGTGTGCTTGTGCTGTTCTGCTTGAGGAGTTTCTGAACTTGGAGTAGCCATTTTAATGGTGTGGTCACTAAAACTCCGTGCTATTTGTGGAGAAGGCAAGCTGTTGTGGCCAAATACTGACAATCTGGAATGAATTCAGATAATTTGTTATTAACCTTTGGATGATTTATTATTGTTATCATAACATGGAGTGACCTATGTGATTGTATGTGAGGAAATAAAATGTTATTACAGTAAAGAGATAGCTTTGTCCAGCCTTGTCAATGGACAAGGCTATCTCTTTGCTGGGACAAATGACAAGGGCATTTGAAGACTTGTCAGGTAGTTACCACAAATTCTGTACTTTTACTTGTTTGTAAGCTTTAAAGTTTCCATGTTAAGGATGTGTGATATTTTTATGGCAGAACTACTAAGACCCGGACTGTAGTTGTAATGAAAACAAAATGATAATCCAGAATAGTAGTTTATGCAACTGTCATATAATGAAGTTCAAAATTAAAACACTCGTTACTATTATGAAACTCGCTGCGCTCGTTTCATAAACACTCGTGTTTTAATACCCGTGTTATATGCAGTTGCATACACTACTTTATCTTCAGTAATAAAAATAAAAAAAATAAAAAAACATATTGCGAAACATTAAATTCACGCGTACGTGTATTGTCACAGTGAACTTGGCGCCAATGTGAGCGCAGCTGCGCGCGCAGGGCCAATCAGGAGCGAGCGCGCGATGTTATAATGAGATTTTACGATATCGATGTGGATATTATAACATCATGTGAAATTGCTTAAATTGAGTGTTTTGTTGTCTGCGCTATAACAGTTGTCATTATAAGTCAAGTATTGGAAACATAAGTAGAATGTTACAACATTAGTGTAGATAAATTACATTTAAAGTAGTCTGTAAAATTGTTGGGCTCTGTTTGACTGCAAGTTTCTGTAAAACTGCATTTTCAGGAATAGCAAAATGCAGTCAAAGCAGGTTTTAAAACAGCAGCTTTAAATAATAGTCAAAAAATATATAAGACAAAAACTGTCTCAAATAAGAAACTACTTAAGTAATAAGATTTTAAATGTAATGCATGTTGTACCTTTAAAAAATTTCACAAAATTCTGTTTAATTTTCCAGTCTTCTTTAAGTTCTTAAACCACTCTAGAACCTGCTATAAGATAACAAAAAACGTATTTATAAGTTACATATATTATTTATATGTAGTTAAGTTTATTTGTTTATTTTTTTACTTATTTTATAGGTATTACTGTTATAGCTATTCCCACCTGTACCTATAGTCTTCATTATAGGGATGAAAATGTGCACTCTATAGTTATGTAAATATTTTAAGTAAACTTATCAGCTATAAGTCATGTGGGCACAAAGATAAGCCTTCTCGGAGATGAGGCTTGTCTGCATTGAAAAACAAACTATTAAAAGTACAAATGTAAAAAATATTTCTTGGATGAGACAGGCAGGACAGTTTGTTTAAATGGTTATTATTGGTGAAATAATTTAGTACAATTTTGGTAGATCTTGTAAATAGATTTGGTAGGTTTAAGTAGATTTCAGATTAAGCTTTAGTAGATATACGAAAAAAAAGTGGTCACGCTGTGAAAAAATAAATACATGTGATATCTTATAATATGCCCCTTCCACCCTTGTGATATTTCGTGATTTTTGCCGAACTCGGCAGGGGTTCGGTAATTTCGAACCTCACATGATTAATGGACAGCCCCTAAGTTTGAATCCTTGCCAACTATTTATTTAAATAATTAATTTAAAACAGTACTTATTCTATATTTAGTATCTATTTGTTCTCCACCTATGTAGGAGTTGTGGGCACAAAACAATTCCTAGCTGGGAGGTAATATAGGAATAGGTATTTTCTATAAACTTAACTATGTTTAGTAGTTAGCATGTGTCAGAAATTCAATTGGTAATACCTACTTATGTAAACAATTTTGCAGGAGCTAATTATGCTGTATACAACTTTACCTTGGACAGTCAGCTTAGAATTACTAGTTTTATAAGTTCGTAGACCTTATTGAACAATTTATAGCATGCTTTGGCAGCTCCCTTCTCTTTGAATTAAGTAAACACAACATGTAAACAAAAACAAGGTCACCAACCAATCTACCCAGATGTTAGCGATAATAGAATGCAGTGAAAGTGCTAACGTCCTAAAGATAAATTACAAAGTATAAGATAATTTAAAGCTCTAAATACCTTTTAGGTAGACCTAAATCCCTGTGACTGCAAACTGGATTCCCAACCAGCGCCTCCAAGCTGGTGTTTTGGTTCAAACTTAGGCTCTTGAATCTATTGTCACCCGTCGACAGTCGCCGCAACAACAGTACAGCACGGCCAGTCGGCATAATAAGATTATAAATTATCGATTTAGAGCTTCACAGCGCAGATTTTCCCTTTATTTTATGCAATCTTACATAATTCTCTCAAGTTTCTTCATTGACGACGAAGTTTATTTTGACCACAAACCAATGATTTTGACCACAAACCTAAAGGATACTATTTTGACCAAAGAGAATTTAACTATTTGACATTTCGGTACCAGTGCTGCCATAACATAAGAGCAGTGCTAACGTTTCATAAAAATAAAATTCTCTATAGATTTACCCAATTTTTTTCTAGACCTAACGAAAGTCTTTATATTAAAAAAAAAAACCTACCTAGTTAAAAAGTATAAGTAAATCTAAAAAAAACTTAGTAAATAAACGAAAAAAAATTGGAGAACACAAAAAATCTCTAAATCTGAGAAATGGTTACTATACTTATATAATACTGGAATTAAATTATGTAGTCATATTACTGGTATTCACTAACTACTAAGTTTTAAGAAGACTTATTAACCCTTTCACTGCTGAAAACACACACGTCTGTGTTTTCGATTCTCACGCCCCGCGGCTACTACACACACCAGGCGTGTGCGGTAGCGTCTTCCCGCGCCTTGCGTGTGCGTTTTAGAATTAGCAGGCACCTTAAAAAAAGTACCTCAGCAGTGAAAGGGATTACTAAGCAGTAATTATGCACCCACGAAGCTAAACAGGGCCATATAATTTGTACAAAAATAACTCTACCATGAAGTAAGCAAGCCTCTCAAAATGTTAATAGCAATTGCACATAATTTTCTTCAGGCGTTAGATTTCATTCAGTTAGGCTGTTAACCGATTTTACTGAAGACTTTACGGGTTAGCTTTTCATTAAACGTTACCTATAGAAATATTTTAGTTAAAAACTAATTTAATAATCACTACTTTACCATATTTACACATTGCGGCTTTCAAAACCAACACTATCTCTACATCTATAGCAAAGAATATATAATAATACTACGTATAGGTGTCTATAGGTAAAAAAAGGTAAAAAAGGCCACATGTGTAAGAGATGTAGGTAAGTAAGTGCGACGCTTTCCACAGACTACTATAAATACTATGTATGACTGACGCTTTCTAAGCAAGTTGATCCAGGCTCCAAAGAATAGAGCAAGCGATGCCAGTCCTAATGCATATTTTAAATGATGCACCCTTTAATTATCTTCAATGGGAATAGGCACGCATGCGCTGAAATCTGGACGCTACTACCGTTCTCACTTTCACTTCCATACAAAGTGTTTTGACGGATAGCGAAATGTCCACCGCATTTACTCTGCCTAATGTGTTCCTGACACGAAACGTACGATAATTTTGAGAAATGGAGCCACGTGTGAACTTCCCCTTATGATAGTGAAGTGTATAATACAGAAATTAAAGGTGAGTCGTATAGGTTAAGAATGTATTGTGGTTGGGTTTGTTTTCACCCGGCTGTTTTACAATGTAAACATGGACTGCATGTTAAATTGACGACCTATCTATCTCGCTCGTAGCTATTGAAACCAACAAGGCGTTTTAGTCTAAATGAATTTAGGTTCTTTTCTTCTTTCATTAAGATCAATTAAAAAATACGTGCCTGATAGAAAAGTTATTTTTACTCAAAGGGTCAATGACATTATATGAACCTATAAGTTTCCATAGCGTACTTTTCACATTTTCCAAACACGGTTCGGCTAAATAGATTACCATGACAGTCACTTTCAAAAACATAACCTTATTTTTAAGGCTCGTTCCACACTATCGAAACCTCATTGGAACTAGTCACGTGCTGTATCTACGCTATAATGTTAGGCGGGTATGTAATTTTGTGGCTCGTTTCCATAGTAACTGCAAGAGGGTAGAGCCCTCCGCTTGGACGCGTTTCGCTCACGTTCCTACCCCTCAGCTGATTGCCTATCTCGGTGCTTGCGAAATTGAGTTTAGTTTCATAATGAACGTTAGGAAGGAATGGCCTGAGGATAACTTTGCGTTGTTTATCATATCATTTTCAGAGAAAATGTTTTTGCCTACATGACTGCCTCGGTGGCTCAGTGGTTAGTGACCCTAACTTCTGGGTCAAAGAGACGTGGGTTCGATCCCCACCCAGGGCAAATATTTATGTGATGAACGTAAGTGTTTGCTCTGTGTGTTATTCAGTTTGGGTGTTATTCAGTTACTATCTATATAAAGTATGTATTTAAAAATATGTATATGTAATATTTCAGTCTCTGGCAGCCAAATCACAAGCTTTGCTTAGTTTGGGGTCAGATGTAAGAAAACCCCAAATATTTATTATATTTTTGTTATCTCCAATAGGTTAGTATGTTCATGGTCAAGTAGGTATACAGTATACAATATAAAAACCCTGCAAATGACCAGTCCTGGATTTAATGTCAATAGCTATAGGAGCTATTTTGACATGGACTCCAGGCCGCGCTGCCTTAGCGGCTTTCGTCGTTACCACAGAAGAGAGAAATAAACTAGTTTTATGTTCTCTGGTCATGCTTTATATAAGTATTGTTACCTGGCTGGGAATTGAACCCGAGACCAACAGATTTGAAGTCCTTTCCTATTTACATCATTACATCTACATGATTCATGAAAATAATGTTTTATCATCAATCAATCTAATCGAATGTAAGTTCGTCTAATGTGCATGTGCTGTACCTACTTATTAATATTGATGATAAGTAGGTATTTAATTTTAGCCAAGCATACGAGTACCTACTTGTGTGTGTTTGAGTGTGCTTTTGAAAATAACTAACTAGGTAAAAGCTTCATTGCACACGATGAATAGCTTTTTCTAATACGAGGGTTGTATTTGAAAGAAATCACTTTAATAAGTGATTTCGCCATCTAAGTAAACGCGGGGATTTATGAATAAGATAGGCAGGTACCTAGGTAAGTATATAGGTATAGAAATATTGTGAATTTGTAATTATTTAGGTATGTAGAAGACTTCTTCTATAGGAGGTACTGTAGGTAGGTACCTAATTTGAAAAGATTTTTTTAGGATTTCTTACGAAAAAAGAAGAATACTAGATATTGAAGAATACCTATTATTAGTATGGATTTGCCCAGGGAACGCCTTTTTTGATCTAACTTTTCCTTGTTTTTGTTTCAGGTCAACAAAATAAGCAATATAAAAACGTGCCTTAAAACCTTCCTCCGTTTCTCTAAATCTCTATATCACGTTGTTATACTTAGTCCATGTTATTTCTGTCCACAATTTTATGTCCATTTAAAACCAACCTCGTCCAAAGTTATGCCGATTTTAGACTGTGTGTGAAATTCGTCAATAAAATATATGACCAACGGTGAAACAGTTGAAATAAATTTGATCGTCCCGTGCCAAATTCCTGCCAAAGTATAGAAGTAGGTGATTAAGACATATCCTATTCAGTTAAAAAACTTGTGGCAATATAAAAAAGTTAGAAACCAGCTAAAAAGTTAGAATTCAGATCATCCTGAATCTATAACGAGACTACGAGATTCAGATTTTCGGATCTACCTACCTACTTAGCTAATATTTTAATCCCGATTTACTTTGCGAGACTGCAGTGACTGTGAAAAATGTATTGGTGGACAAAAAGTGATGAATAGATGAAGTGAACCGAGAGTGCAGTGGCGTGGATGGTGTTGCCAGTACGATGTCGGTGTGGGTGGGCAGCGGCCAGGCGGGAGAGGCGCGTCCGCCTGTCACGACCGCCGCCACCCTCATGTCTACCAACACCTCCATGGAGTCCGGCATCGAGGCAGGCGTACTCCCCACGGTCACCGGCTCCCTGGCCTCGGCTAGAGACTCCCTGGGCTCACTGTCGAGAGCTGCGGAACCGCTCTACGACACGGACCATACTGACCTCGGGTCAGAGCTGGACGAAGCGGAGATCAGGAGGGAGTTGATGCATGATGTAAGTTCTTGACTTGATAAGGATCTAGATTGGATATGAAGCTAGAATATTAATTTTATCATCGTTTATCGTCTGAAGAGACAGCGGTCAAGTCAAACGCGTTTATAGATGATGATTTTCTGTAACATGTAACCAAGGACATGTAACCTACTCTTCAAATAACATTATAGTTCATGACGTTTTCAGCTCTTCAAGATTGATGACGAACTATGAAAGAGGTATTTAGTAGGTACGCAGAGCACTATAATAGATCTCGATTTTTTCATTTAGTTTAGGTATTTAGTTATTAAGAAATATATTTTCTTCCACGACAATTACAACAATGAAATACAAACTACACAGTGAAATAGTTGCGATGAAATTCTTATGGTGCATTTTCTTTTCAGAAATGGCGACTGCTTTTCGATCGGGTAAGTTAATTTTCTGCATTTTTATCCATCACTGAGTATCTACTTGGACTTTAACTTTTACAACTCACTCATACCTACGAGTAATTGCACAAGGATACATTTTGTAAAAGAAGACAAGACTTGATGACACCCACCAGTTCGCTGATGCTACGTGCGATAATTTTACTTTATTTTCTCACTACGCCATAAGTTACCCATTTTAACACTTTAAAAATGCAAAACTTTATCTCCAGACTAATAAATATGACGAACATCACTTCCCCCATAACCAATTTGTAAAACACAGGTGTAAAACACTCGTATTTCACAAAACAGTTTTTACGATTCGGAAACAAATTTCAAAGAATATCCAGCTTTTTGACTGATTAAAATGTACAGAAGCGGGATATAAAAGTTTTTTGATGAAATAAAGGGAGCGGTAGCGCCACGGATCAAAAGTCAGGGAGTCACGTAGGAGACATTGAAGCTACCTATCTTTTGGTTACGGTTCCTATCTGAGTTCTCCGTCTCAGTGCGATAGGGCGCTGTTTTTTGTTGCCGTTGTTTTTCGGAATTGAATTGTTATGATGGAAACATGTATAAAATGAAGACCTGTAAAGTTAAGTGACGCGTGATTGTAATATTTTGGGATGTTAGGGTGGGAATATAATTGTAGAGACGTGACCATGTCTTTAAGCAATAGACGACACTCTGTAAGAGTTGTAGGTATCTTTTTTTTTTATTCTGAATAGGTTTGCGTTTGACCACATACTGCCTGATGTTAAGCACATAAGCGGTCTAGGTTGTAGCACGCTTATCTATGACTTAGGTATCTATGACTTTTCTCATGCAGTTATCCGGGCTATTGCATTGTACACATACCTACTTTGCAATAGCAATATACAAGGTTATTCCTAATCAACTTTTAGGGGCTTATTCTGTATATCAAAACTAACAACTTTTGTTCGTCGACTTTTGTCACAAGCCAAAAAAATAATTGTTGTTCCATAGAAAAATATCGTTCACCCGCGACAAAATGTATGGAACAGCTGTTTTTTTTTTTGGTTTTGACAAAAGTCGTAGAACAAAAGTTGTTAGTTTTGATGTACAGAATAAGCCCCTCATAAACATAATACAAATAAACTCATGGTTGGCGATTAGCAAAACCGTGATGTGTTTGGCTCTAGCATAGATTGGCTCTATGCTAGAGCCAAACACAACACTCTAGAGATGCAATAGCAATAGTAAAATAGCTTATCGCTTTCAAAATATTAATTATTAGTAGGCAAGTATGAAATTCAAAAATTAATTGGTTTCAGTTCGACCCGGAAGGTTTCGGAGAGATACCGTGGCCAGATTTTATTCAAACACTGAAACATCCAGATTTTATAGCGCAAGTTTCTCTTCATAAACGTGAAGTAAGTTAAAAGCTTTTGGAATTATTTTATGTCTTAATATAAATCATCGTTACACTTTGTAGTGACTCCTAGTTAATGTTTCAAATTAATGGGTAAATTACTGTATTGAAAGCATAGAGCAATAACTATAATTACTACACTTATAGCTAATTTTAAGTCTATGCTCCATACAAGGTAAACGCTCATATCTAAGTACAATACTTATACTAATTTACAGAAAAAATGTGCCTAGCACAATATGAATATTAACATAAAACCTCGGGCAAGGAGGTGTTTTAAGTTTGACGTCTGTACGTAGGTATTTGTGTCCTAGAACCTATGTAAGATATGACAATGTAAGATATTTATTATTGTTAAGATAATTAATTAATTTACTACTGAAATCGTTTTAATTTATTACAGATTCTTCTAGATAAAGCCCAGAATGCAATAAGCGACGCCATCACGTTCCAGGAATTCGTCAACGTGGTAAGTCCCTTTCTCAATACATCGTGAAAAATTCTGAAGAACCATGAAGACTCATTATCATATCTCCATAATCAACTCAACCTACTAACTCAACTAGCTCGTAGCCTAGATTTAAAATGTAGGGCACTGGTACATATTTCCCCAACGAAACCATTTTTCTCTACCAGCCTCATAATAGAGAACTAACAATATTTATCAATTTCTATTTTACCGTGACACGCACACAATTAGGCTAATATATTTTTACGGCTTCGTGTAATAAATACGACGATGTATACGCCACGGGGTGGCGGCGGCGGTCTCACAGTGGGTTAGGTTATGGGCCCAGGACTGGCCGACTGCCTCCCACTGTACAAGACAACTAAATTAAGATGCAACGCCGATTAAACCACGCTCGCGCCCGATCTCAAGCCACACAAGTCTTTATCACCAGACCCGACACAAGAAACGTTAGCTCTTAACACCTTCGCCACAAGATTCCGAAACGCAGCGCACTCGAAAAAGTTAACCCTCAGGTACGCGTCACTGTTAAGGACCACGTCTTATCTGGTCCTTACTGTCACGTCTCCAAAGTCGATAAGGTCCGCCGCGATTTATTAGGTGGACATTTATTTTTGTATGGTAGATATATTATCTTAAATGCGTATTAACACTGAGCACCGTCGTTTATTATTTGGTTTTATTTTGATTAGATAACGTTAAGCGCTAATTAAGTGAATTTAGGGAGATTATCTATGGGCGTACATTTTTTAAGTTGAACAGTACGATTTATTATGGTAAAAAGGTTATAAATATGTTGGTTAAATATTTTTGAAAGGATATGATTTACTGTACTTAGTCGCTTTACCTAACGATGGTCATTCAACAAGTATCAGGAGAGGTAGAGCTTTTTGTTATAGACATCGAAGTTTAGATATATATCTTATTTTCTATGTAGGTAAGTATTTTTATTTAAATTTTATTTTTAAAGCAAAATCATATTAGGTTTTCAAGTTCTTTGTGCTTTCACCGTTTTTATTTTACAAATGATTTAAAATAGTATTTCACGGAAAACTCCGAAAAATATTCTCTACACAATTTTCTACTAAAATTATCTGCTCTCTTGATTTTGTTTACAATGTATTCTATGTATAACATCTCAAACATTACACCCTCTTATTGTATCAAAAAAGCCCGTAACCATAAATATATTTTTATTTGAGCTCTTAAGATAATTAAATGATCTTATTATTATTAACCCTCATTTATCACATTAAGACTCCAGTACGACAAATCCGAGGGTGCCTCCAATTAATTTATATTCCGAAAGCATGCGATATTTTTAACAATATTTGCATAAAGGGAACCTCAGAAGCACTTTAGCCGACCTAACTTAGTAATTTAAGAGTCCTTAGTCCTCTTTTAGGCTTTATTAATTAAGTTATTGAAAAGGTACCCTATATATTTTATTGGTGACGCTTTTAGCACATTTTGGACAGATTTGGGTATTCAACGTTTTGCGTATTTGTTTTGAGATATTTTAAGAGTGGTCTTCAAATGTAATTTTTATGTTTATCGATTATGAGAACAACGGTCGCTCTTTAAGAGCAAAAAAGTAGTTTTAAATTCAATGTTGTGATTACCTAAATAAGTGGTTTAATCAAAAACATTGAATCTGTTGTTATGTTTACTTCAAAAGGTTACACAGCTTTTTGTATACGTCGTCATTTTATAAATTTAGATTATGTTTAGATACTCAGATCCAATTTGATACAAATCCTTATAAGACCCGTCTCTGACTCACGTGTCAGTCGACACCTTCTACAGTAGGTATTCATTCCAAAAAATGCTTTACTTACATACAATTGTGTATATGGCCGTAAATCAAAAATAAATTCGACGCATAAAGAGACAACGAGGGATTCTGTGGTCCGTGGGCGTTCTGATGCTGCATTCTTATGCTAATCTTGTGAGGACAATGATGTGCTACGTTCTTATCGATATTCATCATTTATATAATTATGGCTAAAAAGAGCAAATTTTTGTTACAATTTTTTTCGAGCATCGAGTAATTCAATGTAGAAGTTACCTACTTGTTCTCATCTCAGTATTTATTATTTTTTAGGGTTATAAAATTACTCAACAATACTCTACTCGTATTTGCTATTTTCTGTTGTATCAATGTAATCTATGTGATACATAAGTATCCCCTACCCCTGTACCTATAGAACTTATACCATCTATATGAAATTTGGATCTTAGGGTGTCCAGCAACCTTCAAAAGCCTGTAATGATAGAGCAGTTGTCTTCTTGCTCCGTCCGGCTTGCGCTAATTAATTTATGCTTTAGTGTGAGTGAGATAGGACTCTTAAGAGGTTCGCAACCAATTAATTTAAAAATAGAAATTTATGACAACTAGAACGATTACCGGGTAATTTGGAATATTAGGGTGATATGTTAACATATTGCTCGGTTTTTAATGATATTTAAATCGTTTATCGATAAACATATCGTTACATCCCTAGTGGGAGCACACCACACACGAGCGGGGTGGCCAAATTGTTATTTATATTGTCACCTCGCGCTTTTTTGTTCAACGGGCTAAATTACCTTCTGACTTCATTGCCACGACTGGGGATGGGTTGGCTCTGTGCTCGTGATATATGCCGGAATATTTGCGCATAAAGATTCCAATACCAATATATTTTTCCAACACCAATACATACCAATTCTCATGATCAGAGCGAATAAAAATATCCACGGATCTGACGATTAAGAGGAAAAATAGTATCTATGTGCCTTTATTAACTACAACAAAATACAAATATGTACTACTTACAAGCTAAAACTACACAACTACTACATAAAAAGCAATTTGATCATCCACAGACCCTTGCAGGTCTAAAAATAATCGAAATGCTCAAGCCCAATGTCAGTTGGCTGCGTGCCCAGCGTGCTGGCTGCATTGCCACGCTGAATCATAAAGTAAAGAGTATATCCATCTGTGGGTTCTAGAGAAAATAGTAGTGTCCATAGATCCACCATAGATTCAAAAGGAGAAAAGGGTACATATTATACCAGACGAAGGGAAAATGATAGTAGAATTGTAAAGGCTCTGTTCTACATTTTGAATTAGATTTTATAATTCTATTGGAAATCCACATAGGGTAGTTCTGTATTCAGTAGTAGACGTCCCACTTATTATGTACGTTTGATGATGAAATTAACATTAAGCCCACATTTTAAGGCTATATTATACTTATCTAATATCATTGGCGAAGAAAATGATTAATGTGCTTTCGATGACTTGGAACAGGCGCTTTTAAGGAAATCGCATTCATCGACGAAGCAATTTCCTCACGGGAAATTAGTTCCCTCCATTTGGTTCATTTGCTAGACGCGTTGGAGCTAATGGCGTACAAATCAGCGGTTTTGGCTGAAAAATCTTTCGCATGTTAACTGTTCAACTGAAAATGACTCATTGTTTCTTCATTAATAACTTTTACTATCCGTTTGATACTTATAAATAAATAAGTTGTTGCGAAACATGTGTTGGCTCTAGAATAGAAAAAAATCACATAGGACAGTAGGTACTTATTGGTACCGGATTTTTAATAGTCCATTGCTCAACATAGGCCTACTCACGGTTGGTAGATAATGGGTACTCTTACTCTACCTATAAGTATTCTTTAAAATCATAAAAATCATACAACTTTGTACTTACTGTAGTTACAAAAAAACATGAAACAGGTACTGTACTGTATCTTGTCTATCTTTATTAGCATCAGACGAGATGTGATCAAAACGTCGAAGATATTTATAAGTAAGTTACATAAAGTAAAATTATATAAATGTGGCTATTTCAAATCTCGGAACCTAAGGTTACGCTTTAAAATCATCCAACAATAAAATCAATTACTACAAAAAATACCTTACCCAAAAGTTATAAGCAATTACTCAACCCTCTAACTACTGTTATGCATGAAATACCTTTCAATCAGATAAAAAAATAACCTTTAATAATCCCCGATAAAACCATAAGTTAACCCTGAAACAGCGCAGTGACTTGTTACCTGTCCCGCCTCAAAAAAACTTTTGTCCGCCGCCAGTGACCTCTAATCAATTTATGGGGCGCTAAATGGAACATGGAAAATGTATTAAAGCCTTGTGGGAACCGCTCACACGCCAAATGCCTTTCGACTAGGTATAAATTAATTCTTAATTATCGCTCTAGCACGTTTTTCGTTCGTTTCACTTATTCGCGTAATGGTAGCTTTTGATCAAAGTAATTATTTGTTACATGTGTCCATTTTTTCACTTTTCTGACGTTTACCGGTTTTAACTAGTATAATTTATAATATCAAATTATTTGATTTTAATTAATTAATGTGATTATTTGTATTTCAACTTATCCCTGAAACAATAAGTTGGCGATCGACATAGTCATACTTTTAGGATTTTTATTTATAGGAGAATGGAGAAGCATATGTAACACAGTAGCCGTCTTACAGCTGAAATGATGATAATAATAGTGATAGGATTTCCCTGTTTTTAGATAAACATACTTATTTACTACCACTAAATACAAAACTTTTATAATCTAATAATAAAACTACATAAACTACTACCACATAAAAAGCAAATGGAACATCCAGAGACCTTTGAAGGTTCATACTTATTTGGTTTCTGAATTTCAGAATTACGTACTACCATATTTTTAATAAAGCCTTTTGGAAGCGTTATTTGGCAAAATACCTACTGTTTTAATCTGATCATATTTTTTAATTATTTTTATATTTGATAATACGTATTCGTTATTATCTATTCTACTTTTAAATATCTTCACGTATCATTTTACTAGCAGGTGTATAAGGTGAGAAGAGATCGACCACAGACTATTCCATCCCACCAAGGCACATCTGAAAACATTTTATTGTGTCCAAATCCATATCATGAAGCGTTTCAAATCCCCATTGGGAACAAAAACAATTACTTAATAAAACACACCTCAATCAAAATTAATTGCTTTACGCATTAATCTCTTTATCTTTCCACACCAACAAAACAACGTGTCCGTTCTATAAGGTAATGGAAGCAATCATTCCAGATAAGATCCCCTAATGTGAGAAAAGGTGGACGTTCCGTTCGGATCGTTAATTTAATTTGAAATAATAAAAGTTATATCCATCATTTATCACTTTCGACAAATTTATTTTTAAATGCCCACTTTGACGTCCTTCTTATCTGTGACTGGTCGATGTGGTGGGGGTAAAAAGAGAAAAAAGTAATAAATAGACGTAGGCGTTCCGCTGTCGGTGGGGCCTCACGTGACCGCGGCGTAGAGCCGCGTAGCGCGCGCTGTAGCACGCTAAATCACAAGAGCTCAAAGCGCTTCTTGCTCTACAAGTACTGTAACAATAGTAGTGGTACTTTTACATAGACTTTACTTTATGCTTATTTGGTTACGACAACACACATTTATTGTCTAGGAAAGGAGATTGTGGGACTATGGGGCAATAGCAGCGCTGCGAATGACCTGTTTATTATCCAAAAAAAGTTTATACGCATACTAGCCAACATAGACCAAACTGATAGTTGTAAGCTCTATTTTAAGAAATATAACGTTTTAACAATGGCATCCTTATACATATTAGAGATCTGCAAATTTGTACGTAACAATTCTCATTTATATAGAACACGGCGAGTTATTGGTATTAATTCCACACTGCGATACAGAAACCGGTTATTGTTACCTACGTCCCGACTGCAGATGCACTCATCTGCTACATTAACTATGTCAGTCAATATTTATAACAAATTGCCACTGGAATTGAAAATTGAAAATGACAAAACGTTTATTAAAAAATTGAAACAATTCCTAATTTGTAACGCATATTATACAATAGACGAATTTTTGACTGAAAAATTATAATTGTTATTGTGTAAAATTATTTTCATAATATTATCATTGACATTTTGTATTTCTTATTGACATTTACATTTTTTTTTAAATTATTTAACTATTTTGATTATTTTCTCTGGACATGCAAATTGTAATTATTTATTTATTTTTTTAACGGGCAAAAGTGCCTTTATTAACTACAACAAAGCTACGCTACTATTACACAAAAAGCATTGGATCACCCTCAGACCTTTGAAGGTCTAAAGATAATCCAAATGCTCAAGCCCACTGCCAGTTGGCAGCGTGCCCAGCATGTATGTATGTATGTAATGCTTATGCGTTAAGCCAAATAAACACCAGCATTTTGGTCACGCGTCGCGTCCACCAGACGCCCAGAAAGACTTTTGAAAATGATATGAGCTCCCGGCCCCCACGGACCCAATGTCTCAACTCCAAATGGCTCAAATATGTAACCACTACCGAGGTTAGCATATTTGCGCCGCTTGTGCTGCTCCGCCGAATTGGCCGCCGCTCCAGCCCTACTCTGAGTCTCAGAAAGATGTGACGGTGCCAAAGTATCGACACAAGTTGCGTCCCATACTAAGGGCCGTCCACACTTCCATGGGACCAGCGTCATGCCGTCAGGCCTTTTGCCATCACCACGCGCGAGCCCACTCGGTTCGAGTACGGCTGCGATATTGGCGGTGGCAAAAGCCCTGCGAATGACATCGTTAAGGCTGGCGTGGCGACCAATCCGACCAGCGCTTCTTGAGCAAGAGAGACCGTGGTGACCGAGCTGGTCAACTGCAGTACCACACTGACAGCGATGGGCCTCACAACACCTTGCACCCAAGCGTAAGCTGACAGCTAGACGAAATGCAGTTGGGTCTAAAAGGTTACCAGTATTGAAAGAGGGCAAAGCTTGCAACCAAAGACCGGACTCCCATACAGAGACCGCAAGGATACGAGCGCGATCCGCGACGCTAGAACACGTATCTACTCGTAGAAGAGATTTCCGTGCTAGTTCGCAGATCGGCCGATCCCACAGTCTCTGCGACGACAAAGTCTTTGGAAGCTCGGAATTTGGGCTAGCGACCCTCCAAGCATTCGTTGCCTCATTCAAATTAGCTACATCTACGCCGGAATGGCCTAAAGAAGGTGCGAGGATTAATTTATTTAATTATTTATTGTTATCGTTTAATGTTTATGTAATGTTATTTATGAATTTAAATAACCTATCTAAACTAAAATATCTTATATCTAAAGTACACTAATTAAAAAAAATTAGATACTGTTTAAACCTATAAAATGTTTAAACAGTCTCTAATCTCAGGCAACGTGCCTAAAATGCTGGCCGCATTGCCTCGCTGAATTGCGAGGCTGACTTTCTGACCAAAATACAGGCCAGCATTCTGGTCACGTGTGCTTTCTTTTAATCTCCCCGACAAATCTTTGAAAATCTCTAGAGCACCCGGCCCCCACGGTCCAAGTGTCTCTACCCCAAATGGCACAAATGAATATCCTCTGTCGAGAGATGAATATTTGCGCCGTTTGAGGGATTCTGCCGCAATAGCCGCACCGCTAGGCTGCCTTGATGTCTCTAGAAGATGTTACGGTGCCAGTGTATCGACACACGTAGCATCCCACACCAGGGGCCGTCCCATCTTCCAGGGAATCAAGGTCATTCCATCGGGCCTTTTTCCATCGTCTCGTAGCAGACCTGTTATTTAAGTTTTTATTTTTGTGTTTATCTTTAATTGTGGTTGTAAATAAAGAATATTGAATTTAAATTAATCTGATATTGTTAAGATTATGAGTCGAAAGTGAGTGATTTTTTATTCTGAAGATTTTTTTATAATTTATAGTCGTGTTAAATTCAATGTTTTGTAACCTAAATTATTGACATAAGTGACCACTCTCACTCGAATATGCAGTGCCCGACAAGGTCCATACTGAACTTTGTACCTAAACTTTGTTATTAACATCTTGTACTGTATGGAAGCATGAATAAATGAAATGAAATGAAATTCTTCTAATGCAATGAGCGTAGGAAGTAAATTTGGAGTTCAATTTCTAAAACTGCTTTACTAATTCTACTCTAATTTCTCCTAACTTTACGTAATCTCAATTCCTAAATAAATCTATATTATACTAGTGGTTCGCCCCGGAGTTGGACCTCGCGCTATTCCTTTTTATATCTATCATAAATAAAATGATTTCAAAAAAAATGGATTAATAGTATTCATGTGAATGTTTGGCAATGTTGAATGAAATAGATATCAATAGGTGAAATATTTAAAAATGAGTTAGAAAACCTACTTTCAAAAAGGAGGAGGAGCTATGTTCGTCTGTATGTATTAATATTTTTTTGTGTATGAATCGATAATTCGCGCCAATTGTGCACCGAATCGGAAAATTCTTTTTAGTTTGAAAGGGTAAATCCCGAGGTGGTCCCATTTAAATTTTACAAAAATCGGCTGAGGCGTTTTTAAAAAATCAACAATAATGTATATAAACAATTCGAATTTTGTACATGATGGAAGGATGGAAGGAGGTTCTGCCATTATTTGCGAAAAATAATTATTACCACGGCCCTCGGATCTTCGCAACCACTGAACAAAAGATACTCATGTTCGTACTTAAAAATCACTACACAGTATAAAACAAAGTCGCTTCCCGCTGTCTGTGTGTCCATATGTATATATGCTTATATCTTCAAAACTACACAACGGATTTTAATGCTGTTTTTTAATAGATATAGTATTCAAGAGGAAGGTTGATGTGTATAATACACCTGTGCGAATCCGGGGTAGGTCACTAGTTCTATATATACGTGCATGCTAAATTTCATGGAGATCAGTTGAGCAGTTACTTGAGTTATCGTCGAACAATTATACAAACAAACATACAATTGTAAACACAAGTGCCGGCTCGAACCAGTAGACTCTGAGACCTCACTTACGTTCAGTCAATTAACATAATCCTTGAGAATATCAAGAGAAGAACCATAACAAAACCTACTGAGGCTGACCCCAATAAAAACAGATTATAAATAAAAAATCCGTGAGCACCTAATTCGTTAGCGGGGTCCTGCAGCGGCATTCCTCCGTCAAGTAAGTTTTCGTGTCCGGCGGCGCGACCGTCCGTATTTCACCGGTATCGGTGCCATCTCATGAGATATACAATCTAAGGTGCCATCTAAATTGAGATTTTATAGTCGATTACTGTTCTAGAGGTATCGTTGCGATCTTGGCGCCCGGCGACGACGCGTCGGCTTTGATCCCTGATGAACGTGTTTCCACTTTTTTGGGAGAGGATTTTTGGGGCCTGTCGTAGTTGACCGATTTCTCTTGGCTGTGGGATGTGTTGATTGGTATATATTATGTGAGCTTAGTGTGCTACTATATAGCCTTTATTTGGTGAAGGTGAACCACAGAACTGAAACTTTGGAGCGCTGACCGGGTTATTTGGGATTTTACCCATAAAGCTTTAAGGTAACCGCCGCAACTGGTCTTTGTAACTTTACAATTTCTAGAACGTCATAATAACTAATTGAAGACCGCTTTACTTAAGCTTTTTTCAAACGCAGTCGCTGTACTGACCCTTTCTCTTAACGCATTCCAAAAACACTTTTTAGTGTTTCTGTCACAGTCAACTAGCTTACTTAGCCGTTCAATCAACAGTAGCCTCTTCACTGAATAGCGCTGTTTAACTAGCGGCCTGAATGATATTCAGCCGTAGCGTTTGTTACAATATTTAATAAACTGGCTGGCTAATGCTTAGGCCATTCGTACTATAGGTGTTTCGATCAAAATTTGCTTCAAAAATTAAATTGCTCGAATCAGGTACAGCTAAATTGACATTGTTATTGTCACTACACTCTTCCCTTATACTATTTTTCATTAAACCTTGGAAATTACCATTAAAGTTGTTGTTTGCCGGTGCCATATTGACAGTTTGGAGAGTTTCGGCGCTATGTAGGAGTTAGTGGAACTAAATTGAAATAAACAGGCTAGCCAAGTAATTAAACGTCATCGAACCAAGTCATTTGCCCGTTTGATCAAATGGCTGAATATCATTCAGGCCGCTAGTTTAACGGCGCTGTTTAGTAAAGGGGCTAGGCTGTTGATTGAACGGCTAATTAAGCTATTTGGCTGCCACATATCTAAACTTAAAGTGTCCCTGAATAGGAGGGAGACCGTAGAGGATTTTTTTCAGTGTGTGGTACTTTTATAAAATACTCTAAGATTTAGGTAAAAGATCTGAGGCACAAAATAAACAATATTCTAAAAAGTAACTACAGTCTTTACGTTTTAAGTACTTCTCGGAATCTAAAGCTTTCTCATTCCAATCTAATAAAATTCACAATATTTGAGCTCGTTAAAAACAAGAATAAACTATTACATTCTTCATCGCGCTGTATTCAGTTTAGTTGTTGGAATGCCAGGCATAACCGCAATCAAAACAATAGTCGATAGAAACATCATGCCCGAGATCAATGTGATCAATGTCAGTATGTCATAAAGATGTCTTCTTTACGACATTTATCGATATTAGCTGGATGCTCGATCTTTTACGGGAACCATAGGCCATTTATATCCCTGACATACATTTATCTGTAAAAAAAGAAGATAGTTGTTTAGGCTAACTGCAGTTAAGCATAAGTTTTACCGACGTTTAATTTTGTCCATTAGCTTACCTCGTAGGACCTACGCGGTAGGTACGTACTCGTAGTGCCTCCACATGACGAGGTGACGATTTGTTGGTGGTTCAGTCATTTACTTTATCTATCTCATCTCTCATCTCGGTGAATACGCAGCCTTATTGCTGGATATAGTCTTGACCTTGCTAGTAAATAGGTATACCACACTCATAGCGACTTAGCTAACATATGAAAATATTTTGCAAAGCTCTGACTACATAAATCGCAATAGGTGGAATGTTTTGCGTTATTTTAGCAACGAAATTGTTGTTTCCCATTGCTTTTGTTGATATTTTGGTTTTCTAAACAACACCTTACCCTTTCTACACATTTGATATGGATAAATCTCACTCCCTTCAATTTATTCGGGGAGGTAAATGATGATGATCGGAGCTCTCCGTAGCGAATCGAAGCCGGGGGTTGATGGATCGTGTAATCGTAATATTTTTTCTTGGACCACACCGGCTGGCAACACTCCGCCTCGCCGTACTAGCTACTACCTAACCTGTGACCTTCCACGTACAAACTATCATTCAATCTGTGTCATCTTCGAAAAAACTGTTACGAAATATGTGGTGATAAGTGACTATTGAATTAACTGTGTGCGAGGCGAATTTACAGTAATTTCACGCGCGGTGGGTTCACACGCACCTGTCCCTTACAAAAGGTTTGTTTACGCAATAAAAGGGTTGTGATGTCTTTATTTTTCAAAACAAACGGTGATTGAGAATCGAAGCAAGTTAGAAGTCATATTGAGCCGTTGCAGAGTCTTTTGTCGAAGAAGTTTCGTGAAGCTTGGATACTCTGAGACGACTTCATCAACATAAATCTTGTTTAAGAACTCACCATAAGTTACATGGCTGATTTATGGTGCAGCGGGATTATGTGTGATTGTAATGACTGAAGGTAGCCTGCCTGTAAGCAATTTAAGGGCGAAATAATATTACCTATATAACTGGACATAGGGACAGACATATAGATTGATATTCAACAGCAGCAAAGAAATCCTGTACTGTACTGTACTGTACCAGCCTTTTTTATAGTCCACTGCAGGACGTAGGTCTAAATATGAAGGGTGATTGTGTCATATCCCACCACGCCATCTATGGCCCATTGCGGGTTGGTAGATTCATATACGCCATCAAATTTCTTCTACGGACGTAATGTTGCCTCACGATGTTTTCCTTCACCGAAAAGCCAGCAGTGTGAAATTACGTACATAAATTCCAAAGAACTCATTGGTACGGGACCCGGGTCTTGAACCAACGACCTCACGTTTTTAAGGCGCGTGTCAATACCACTGGTCCACCACGGCTTTTCTGAGGAAAGTATACCTATAGGTATATAATGATATTGCTGCGCTTTTTGCTTTACTGTAGGCATTATGGAGTTCTTCAGTGACTCGCTCGCGAGAGCGAGTCACGACCCTCCGATTTTACAAATGTTTTATGTCGTTAACTCGCTTGACGGTGATTTTATATACAGTCAGCTACAAAAACGTTTTTATATAGGTACCCACCAACTAAGATGGCACTGTAATAGATACCTATATCCAATAGTGCGATAGAGCAGACTGTGGATGATGATGACCTAGTTTATTTGTATTTAAAATATTTTAAAGCGCTATTACAGCAAGAGCTTGTGTGCAAGAGATATCAATATATCATAAAAGATAACACTGAACCACTCGCTTTATTCTGCATTTCTAAATCGAAATCTAAATAAATAAATACTCAGTAGTTCATCAGCCAACGTGGTTAAAGCCATAGTTAGATATTTAACTTATTTGGTTTAAATACTTTTTCTTATGTTATACGTATTGTATTTTGTAGGTGCGAGCGACTTAATGACACAAAAAATAGGTAACTCGGAGGGTGGTGAGTTGGTAACTCGCTCGCGCGAGTGTGTTTCCGTTGAATGAGCCATTGAAGAACTTCTTTTAAAACTTAAACTAGGTAAGAGTGAGGAAATGATAAAGCTTGACGGGAAGCGAAATCTACAAGACTTTCTAGACAGTAGGTACATACGCCTACGCCCACAGATTAGTGTCTGTCCCACATAGGAATAGAGTCTTCTAACCTTCCGATGTTTCTTACATACAATGTACCTATTACTCTGTTTACCTACTCATACATCATTATGTCACTTAATATGCATCAGTTGAAATCTAAAGACGTTATCGCACTGGCCACCTCGCTACTTGAACATAACTGCCATATCCTCTTCCTGCTCACATATAAAGCTCAAGGTTGTCCAAACAATGCGATTGTCATTACATAATGTTAAACGTCCTTTATTTTAACGAAGTCACAGACCCTTGCGCATAAATCTTGCGGCTATTTTGAATATAAAACATCATAGGAAAACCCAGCATTGATTGCGGCCTTCTATTTCATATTAGGGCTGGCTAAAACTCATACTATTAATCATCCCTATGAAGCGACCCTCTTCAGGGTGGAGATGTCTTCTCCCATGTTCCATGATTGTTATCTGTCTTGGGATAAAGTCATCTAGAAAATATGCGTGATAGGACGGATGGTCGCTAGGATGGACTACTCTGTAAATATTGTTGTTATAAGAAGTTTGTAACCAGTCTTCGTCTTTTTACATACTCGTAGTTTCACCCTCAGGTTTCAACACTGTGCATTTTGTTTGTGTATTTCTAAAAGACTATTCATACAGGTATAACTATGTATTAATATGTGTTAGTAACTTATTACATTTATTGGTGGACTCGTCGGATTAACAAAATCTTTCAAAAGTGATAATGAAAACAACAATATTTTACACGACAGAAAATATTAGTCAGGTAACCACTAATCATGGATACCTTACGATTTTTATGGCAACTTTCTTCGTATCAGACCTTTTTAGGTACCTACTCGAAAATCAGTTCAATACTTACTTTAATGCCTTCAAAATATTCAAGCTGGAAGATATTGTAAAAAGGTGTTTTTATGAACGACTTCGTAAAGAAAAAGTTATTCAAAGTTTCACCAAAGCCACACAAGAAGATAAAATGATATCATCCGCACTTTTGGATTTGATGACCTACTTTCCAAAATCGGAGTCGACAGCCCTATGATATGGCTCGTGCGGTAACTTAACAGACAGATACACCAACTTATCTTTTATAGTTGACTAAATGTAGGAACTAAAAGATATGGATGATATTATAGGTTAGTGCTAGTTTTCTTCGTCTTCAACCTTTCTTAGAAGAAATCTCTTTGTTTATATTACTCGATAGCCTCGATAGGTATATCTTGATCTCGAATCGATCCTATTTATTTATTTAGTTGTTTGAACGCGTTAATGCAATGACCCGAATTTTTTTACTATTGTAAAAAATTGAAAATCAATTGAAGATTTGATCGATCCTATTCCTGTTCCGTTTGTGTTCGTATTTAAATAAAAAAATACTTAAAATACGATTGTGGCTCCTTCAATCAATGCTATAGATTATTTTTCCGTAGTTATTACTTACGAGACATACAAAAATTGATTGTCGGAACGTAACAAAGCGGTGATTAACTCGTGGAAGCTCAGGTCATAGAAGAAAGAAAGATAATGGAAGAGCTCTGAGGTCGAAAATTTAAAGGCATTATCACCGCAGAATGACATCGAAAACGCATGGTAACTGTCTTGTAATCAATGACATAACTTGACATAAGTGGCATTTGAGTTACTGATCAAATGTCATATTGACGTTTCCGCAATAGGGCAGACCAACTTCAACTGACTAAGATGAGAGACGGAGCTTATCTTTGTGTGAGGAATTACTAAACACCGGATCTGCTTTTATTTATTAAATCTATGCATCAGATCCATCAGATAGATAAATCTTTGACAATGACATTCAAATTCGCGCGTGGCGGTGAACGAACCGCGAGGTGCGGAGGTGTCGGTCGTAAAGACTCCAAAAGTGGCCCCCAGTGATGGCACCAGCCGATGATGACATCACCTGACAATGTAATATCAATAAACTAGCTGCCCGTCCCAGCTTTGCTCGACTACAATTGAATTATACTTAGCTTTAAACCTGAAAACAAAATTGCATTCTAGTGTGTAGTATAGTGGAATTGGAAGCACAGACACACGCAAAAAGGCTTTGTTAACCCCCGACAAAGAGAGAGGTGTTATAAGTTTAACGTGTCTGTGTATCTGTCTGTGGTATCGTAGCTCCCAAATGGATGAATCGATTTTCGTTTAGTTTTTTTTTTTGTCATAGATAATTTTATCCCGAGTGTTCTTGGCCATGTTTCATGAAAATCTGTTTAGCCGTTTGAAGATCATCAGCTCTTTTCTAGTTGATGTTGGGATCTGACTACCTTCCATATGTCCTATCGATTCGAAATTTGGTACCGTGTTACTTCAATGATATTGAAAGGACATAGAGTTTATTTTGTGTCGGGGAGTTTTTAAAATTTTTAATTTTACCATTATTTTATAATTTGTGGTAATGAAGTGAATAACAGCACCCTGCGGTTCTAATCGCTATTCTACAGGAATTAATATTTTCCAAAATAAATACATACTTAGTAGCTTGGGTATCAAAATAAAGTCAAACAAGTATATACACTTTATAAGCTTATTAAGCCTTCATTAGCGACGGGTAATTTGTTTTTTTTTCTGTTTTAAACATACTCGTACATATTAATGTGCACTACATATTTGTTTCTCAATTGATTGTATAGTTTCAACTTTGAATTTAAATTGGAGTAGGTAACTTACATAGTTAACTTTTTAAGCGTTTGATTTTTTTACATTTCCCAGGCGTCGTCGTAGCTAACTTTAGCCATACGTAGCGTTCAAATTAGCGTAATAATTCTGAACCACAGATAAGGTCCTGTCCTGATGACTTGAATAATTATATGCTTATCTTTAGTATAATTATTTTGTTGTCATGTCACACTACAATGCTAAAATGCTGTGTTTTTTCTCTGTTTGTTATCTTTTCATGTGCGACTACCAGTGTTCTAAAAACTGGGGAGGAAATTGTATAATCTCAAACGGGTTTTACATAAGTACACATATTTAATTGGAAAATTTTGTGAAAATTCTACAAAACTTTTATGAACAATGAAATCCAAATAAGGATCTGCGTATCGAACTCGACTCGTAACTGGCATTTAAAAATAAGAAATTGTAATCTAAAAAGGATAATAAAACAATTCGACTGTCGAGAACAAAGCGCGTTCTTCATGGAATGCAGCTCTCTATATTTAGCGAGCTCGTTTGCGTTGTTTAAATGGATATTATGTATAGAACAGAAGTCAAGTTACTTACTGGTTAAGTATAAATTAGGAGATTATCGAGAGACGTCACCTGTCAGGGAATATGTCCATAGCCCATGCCATGCCATAGCCACTTGTTCTATGATATAGGTTGGCTAGCATAAAGGCCAGGGTTAAATTTCTATCTGCTTTTTTGTCCCAGTATTGATGTGAATCTGAATTGTATAGAAATATGTATTTCGTTTGCAAAATATATTTATATATATATTTTTTTTTAAATCTATTTATATTTGCAAGATTGGCATTATAATAAAAGTCATCTCGAAATAGACGCAGAAATTACTTATACATAATTGTAGATTTCGATTTTAGTATAACATCAGACATAATATAATTATTTTTCGCAAAAAATGGCAAAACCGCCCTCCATCGTGTACAAAATTCGAATATTTCGCTAGAGTTGTTTACATTATTGTTGAGGTTCAAAAACGGCTCAGCCGATATCTGTACAATTTAAATGGAACCATCTCGGAAGTATTCCCTTTCCAAGTAAAAAATAATTTTTCGATTCGGTTTACAATTGGCGAAATTATCGATGTTCATCGTGTACAAAATTCGGATATTTCGCTCGAATTGCTTACATTATTGTTGATTTTTTCAAAAATAGCTCAGCTGATTTCCGTAAAATTTAAATGGGACCACCTCGGGAGTATACCCTTTCGAACTAAAAAAAAAATTTTTCGATTCGGTTCACAATTGGCGAAATTATGGATGAACATACACAAAAAAAAGATACATACAGACGAACATAGAACCTTCTTTTTTGGAAGTCGGTTAAAAATTAGCTTGTCTAGTAGATATACATATAGGTAATGCGGAGAATCACTTCATCTTCCCGTATAGGTAATAATCACAGTTTGCTCTATTGATGTCTTTGATTTTAATCAGGAAGGTAAGTTGTATATTTGACGTCTTTTAGTTAACACTCCTGACTCCAGTGTTTATAGTAAATCGTCTTACAGAGAGCTTAAGCTAAATAAGTGAAATCAGGCTTGTTGTACCTACCAGTGGAGCTCCACACATTTTTCAGAATTACTCTTGAACGAAGTAATTGTACATAGAAGTCACTGTTCGCCGATTATCGGTTCAAAGAAAATAAATTTAGCCGATACTTTTTTTTACCGATAGCACGGTTCGCCGAAAGAATGTTTGATATTTTAAATGTTTCATGAGCTCTACAACAAGATCTGTCTTGCACGAAAAACCAGAGTTACAAATATTTTTGATCGGAACCCATGTTTGGCTGCACAAGTCCAACGCTGCGTTCTCGGTTTTCTAATGATACCTATCTGTTGCCATGAGCACGTGTCTTGCCGCCGCTGACGGATGTAAATAAACATTCGGGCGATTGAGAGGAAGCTATCAGGAAGTAGCTGGAGATTAGAGAAACAAAGGAACCGTTGTGATGCAGTTGTTACTTTCTATCTGTGTTGCTGTGGAAAGATTGTGATGTCCTCATTCGTAGATGAAATGTGTAAAAACAGTGTTTTGGTCATCAAAGTGTTTGCCTTGGATTAAAACTTAAATTACTTGGTTCAGTGAGTCTTCTATTTGTATATTTATAACTGAAATAGTATTACCTACAATCTAAGTACATAATATGTAAACTAGATTTACAAAAAACACCCAACTCACACAGCACAATTATTAGCCATGTCAGAGGCCTTCAGGCGGCCTAAAAACTCTGACAACAGGGCTAGCCACCCGGCCTATACGAACTTACTTACAATTATTATCACACACTTAGGTATATTTCATAGTGTGCAGTTTTGATCAAGAATATAACGATCGAAGGTGTGCAGTAAATTTGTATTGGTTGGATGGCCAATTGCTCTGCAAGTAGATAATAATTAGATGTTATCATACTATTGAATGTAACATTCTCTACAGGGTAGATTTCCCCAAACTCGGGAAAAAGCTCCCATCTGGCAATACTTTCCAATCAATCGTCCATGTCCACAACCCTGCTTCCAATTCGTTGTCGAATCACCCGCGGCATACCGAGGGTATTGCCAGATACAGACGCCGGGATTTACTAAATACACAGCTAAATATTTACCGTGCCACTGTAGTAAACAGAGGTCTAGAGAGCGGCCTTTTCTTTACCCAGCATGCTCATATGTAGAAAATACTCATACACCGCAAAATACATGCTTACGAACGTACATAGGTACTATGCACAATGCAGTGTTGTGTAAGCGCTCAATGTGTTAGCGCAAATGAGAAGTTATTTGTACTCTGTAAGTAGTCGTTGTCGTTGTGCAATTAATTATTATTGGCGCTACGGCGTAGGTGGGTATAGTAATAGTAGTAATATAGTAGTAGTTGTAGGTAATAGTTGTGATTGTGATTTTAAGCAGGGAGTTTTGCGCGTATTTAGGTCTCCGTTAGTTCGATAGGAGGCAAATAAATAAACAACATACAATCATGTCATGGCATGGTATCAATCAATCAAGTCATGGTTAGGTATCAATCGGGGCATGGAAGTATACAAATTCTGTCCAGTTGCTTATCTGAAAATCTGTCCAACCGAAAATATGTCCAACAAAGAATCTGTCTAGCTGAGAATCCGTCTAGTAGCTACGGAGGTGCGGATGGGTGACTAAATGTCCCATCTCGTGAGATCTGTGCACACAGCTAAATATTTACCGTGCCACTGTAGGAAACATAAATAGTGGTCGTCCGACATTCGTTAGCTGTTAATTGGCCACGTCATGTGCCCGCAGGCGGGACAAGCACTGAGTGAGGATAATCACAATCAAACACCCACTACACATTTTTGTATGCTTTACAAACACGTGAAAGTGTTACTTTATGATATTGAATACTTAAGTTTTTATTATAAATGTTTCTAATATTTTTAATAATTTTCGACTACAGAGTGCTCTACCATAGGCAGTGTCATTGCAACAGTGATGCTAAGAATAAAAAATCTAGCTATGACACACTAGACTTAAGGTCATCTTTGCCAAGATTAACATCCTCGTTATTTGCTTGTAAAACTAGTTATAGGAAATAGAAGCATTTAAGTAGGGGAGACACGGAAACATCCAGCATTCGTCACCAGTTTACTTGCAATTTTTTGATTGATAATAATTATAGAAAAAAAGAATTGGTGTATCATCTTAAAGAAATATCCCACAGAAACCCTGACTCTGCTTAATTTTTAGGCGAAAAAACAGTCTATCATCTGTAAAGACGAAGTTAATTCTAAGTCACAAAAATATATTTTATAAATAGTAGATAAGTACAATATTAGCAGCTAAAAGCAGTGGCTATAGCTACCAATATGCATACATACATAATTTTAGATAACATTTCTAAAACGCATGCCATTTCTTACTGAGAATGCTCATGTTACATTAGTCAAGCGCAAATTACCTGAATAGAATAGGTGCGCGCATAGAGCCAAAGAATGGGGTACGTAACCTAAAAAAGGCCCTAACTCCATCAAAAAGAAGCGAAGATGTGCGAAGTTAGGCAGAAAGTTGTCGACAGTGATATCACTACGTTAATGTACCTAATATTTGCATAGTGAAAATCAAAGCACGTGAGCGGAGCAGAACTTTGTTTTTCGCTAAGTATGGGCATACGCTATAATACGAATAAATATAATGCCTGGAAATGACATGAAAAGTTGTGTCCAGTGTGTCACCGGTAGGACATTTCCGTGGAACCACTGTTCACGCGCTTGCAAGGTTTTATGAATTTAAACCAGTCAAAAAGCTTGTCTTTTGTTAACCTCGAAAAGGATTCATATTTTGAATTTGTTTAAGTTAGTACTGTATCAATATTAATTTAATTTTTTAATTTTAATTGCCTTTTTAATAGTCAATGGTGCCGCCAACGTGTTGGCGGAGGCGGTGGGGCTGCAGGGGAAGAAGAGTGTCGGTATTGTGAATTTATTTAATCGTAATGCTTTTATGGTGTTTCTGCACTACGCTAACGATCTACAACTCTCTACCTAGCTCTGCACATCTTTGCTCATCTTAGTGGAGTCTAAGCATTACTGCCTCAATGTGGAGTAATAACACAGGGTGAGACACCCAACAATTAGACCACGGTTCTCAAAGACTAGGCAATTAATACGAGCACTGAATCGAACCGTACAAATAGCTAATGAAATGCTGAGTCGATTATTACGCCACAGATATGCTGTTTCCAGTTTATTAACCCTGATTTTGCAGAGACGTTAATGAATGACTTAAGTAGTAGTTACTGTTAGTAATCAAATGACTAAAATATACTAAGAAATTTCGTTTGAAATAAACATACCTACATACTCGTATTTGACTTCAATTCCAAGGTTCTGTTTTATTAGCAGGAATTTTCACTGAAACTTTTCATATTATTGAGTACCCGTATATTTCGTCTTTCGGCATAAGCATGTTCACGGTTTTCTTCAAATTACAAGTATTTGATGTTTTTTATCGGTGAAATTGGGATGATAGCTATTTAATTAGGCCGCATTTGTAATTTGAAAGATACTTTTTTTATTTTAACCATAATTAAAGAAAATCTTTTTTAATTGTTAATGAGAATTGCTTCTAAAGTATTAGAAATTGCTAATAAATAACTAATTCAACACCATAATTACGAGTATTCTGTAAATTTTATATTGACACATTGGTTTCATTGTGAACTTACAAAGTTACATAATAATATAGCCTCAATGCATTGGATGGCGTGCGAATTATGTTGTAGATCGATAAAAAATAGAAAAGAGTGTTTCATTGTTTTGAGCTATATGTGGCTAAGTAGTAATTTCACGGTGGATGAACAAAGCAATTAGTCACTACGGACATGAGAGGAGGCGATGCTATCTCGCAAGAGGAAAGCAGGTGGTTACACAGATCTAACAAGAGCATATGTCGGCTCGATCTTATCATTATCATATCAACTGTATGGAATGCACTGCTGAACATACAATCCCTATAAATTTCCAATAAGGCCGGTTGGGAGTGGCTTGTTCCTGGGGTTTTAAGTTATGGTTTTATGTGCCCTGCCTACTGTCACGTTAACTTGCTAGTAACGTCCATTGAGCTAAGGTGGGGTAACTCTAAGTTTTTAGCTGGTGAATTAAATATATCCTCATGTCTGATTCGATCTCGCAGGGAGACTCCGAGCGTAGCCCTTTCTATAGCTCGTTGGGCTGGTTTGGGCTTGTTTATACGTAAGTAATGACACGAATCTTCCTGCTTAAAATCACTGTAACGCCAGTAATTTCTAATTTATTACCCACAGATCACAAAAAAATATTTATTCCTATGCGCCCACACAACACTGTATACTAATTGCACGCTTACAAAATAATTAGCCTGGCAAATAATTATCGACTTGGTACTTACATTTGTTTTAAAATTTTGCCTCATATAATTTCTCGCGCGTCGGGTAAAGAGGTCGCTCTCTAGATATCTATGGGTTACACTGTATGCCTTCGTGGATGGTGGATTAGGCGCTGTTCTCACGGCTGCTGTTATCTTTAACAGTACGGGCGTGGACAAAATAGGGCTTAATTATTTTGTAGTTGTTGATAAGTAGCGCTTTTTATTACGACCTTTATGTACATAGCTTTATATTTATACGGAAGTAGATTGTCGTATTGCGCGAAAGTTGTAAGCTCCTAAAGATTTAAATAGGAACTGGCTTCGAAATGATTTGAAACTATTTTCTACTTGTGCTAACTTTCTAAGCCCTAGACAGTACTTACTCTACCATCTTCTATTCATCCATCAGGCATAGAACGTCTACTGCTGATCACAGACCTTAGTGTTCACCAATAAGACTCAGTTTAGTTGGAAACGGCTTGCGTTCAGTTCAGCGTGATCTTTCTGTCTTAATGAATGTGTCACTACCTACACCATATGGGTGGACGCACGGCTCTGCGCTTGCCGGTAAATACGGGTGACCACTCGAGATCTTGGTGTATTCGCCACAAACAGCGATCTCTTCCAGAATATTTTAGAGTACAGAGAAACAATACGATAAAATATGTTTTGAACAAAAAAATTACAGATAAGAATAGAGTTTTTATATTAATTCATGCTCAAACCAAATATTTGAAAATTCATGATAAGTATGTACAATACCTATAGGATTGCGTTTGCCCACAAATACATAGAAATTAAAGGTGAAGACTATTCCCATCGTACTTAGGCAATGAGGCTACCAAGGCTCACATGGTCGCGTGTTTGAGCGGCGGATTAGCAGCGTCCGCCCGCGGGTTCCCACGCCCACGCCCACGGCTGGCCTTTCTTCTTTATGGCCTGACAACGGGCTTTGTCCTATGATTGCTGTGGGGAAAGGTGCATTGCATTTTGCAAATTATTGTGGTACTTAGGTGTGTTAAGTTGAGTTGCTTCTTTGAAGACAATTTATTGGATAATTTGCATTACAAGCAATCACATCCATTTGAGTATATAATTAAGCATGTTGTTATGCTCACAAAAAGCAGGTGCGGACAATAACTGAACTGTCGTTAATATCATTAAAATAACATCAACTAAATTGATCTTAAAAAGTATGTAGGTATATTTTGTACCAATAGGAAGCCCATATTGGAACATAATTATTAGCATTTTCATATTTAGTTGTACTCTAAAGAATTTTGGTTCAATACTGTACTACCACTGCGTTACGACTATCTACCCACAGTTTTTTCAGTTTATTCCTGAACATAGCGCATGCAACTGAGCCGAAATATCGGAGGCTCCATACAAATAACAATCTCAACATAAACTTCGTAAGTGTTAGTATTGAAAATGTACTGGTCCATTACACTCCTTAGAATGTGTTTAAGCTTTAACAATACCAATGCGTCACATTATGCTACAAAACTATTTTAACATCCGAACGGAACTAAGCATTAGGTTCGCAAGTCTGCCACACAAGTCGCGTTTAATCCTTGCTTACTGAGAAACGGACTGAAATAAGCTCTACACAGAGCTCGGCCAATTGTTAGTGTCACTAAGGTGTTGTTTACTTTACATTAGTAGATAGCAGCCACAGATATAAAGAAGAATAAAGAGGATTTGGTTGAATACAGCTTGAGCTTATTGCCAAAAAAACTTACCATCTTGCAAATACTGAGTTTGACTCACATGGGGCAAAGGGTTCAGTACGGGTCCGCTGAAACGTTTATTCAAGTTTTTTCCTTGATTGTGGACTAGGATTTTTCTATGAACTTTATCAAATTCCACTAAGTAAGTTCGTATAGACCGGGTGGCAAGCCCTGGTGTCAGAGTTTTTAGGCCGCCTGAAGACCTCTGACTTGGCTAAACGTAGCTATCATATTCCACTACTTCCTACATTATAGTAGCTATAATAGTACTCACTCTGTAATTAGTTTTTGGAAGAATGGTTGGTTTTAGACTGTAAGTTTCTCAAGTAATTATTTTGAGATATTTTATAACCAATTTGTTAAATATTTTTCTGCATAATAATAATTTGTCTACTCGTGGGTTTGTCAAGCGTTATGGTTTTCAGATGCCAGTATTTGAAAAAAGTTTGTAAATATGAGCGGTTCCCATTTTATTTTATTAAAATTAAATAGAATTTTATTGACCACCCTTAGAGTAAGTACGGAACCCTAAAACTGACATTCAAGAATGACAGTTAAAGTGTTAAGTGTAAAGTTAAGTTATTGGTGCATTACTACAGGATCAATGCGGCGCAGTTTGACGGTAGTATAAGCCGATAATGCGAGGATTAGAGCAGTTCCGCTTTTTTATGAACCATCACCACCAGGGCGGCCTCAATCTCGGGTTTGAATGAGAATGAGTAACAAAACCAAACTCAAAGACTGATAATTCCGTACAAAACATATTCACTTTTGTTTAGCGCGGTATGTACCTACCTATGATATTCCTATCTATTTTACATTAGAATAATTTTATTAGCCAAAAATTACACAACAGACTTAAACCGTGTACAGAATTCGAATAGTTCGCACGGATCAGTGTATAATCGATGTAGTAATTTTTACATTATTGTTGATTTTTCATAAACCACTTCTGCCGATTTCATAAAATTTAAATGAAAATAGGTAGTACATATTATCTATATCATCTAACAAACAAAAAATATTCAAAATCAGTTCATAATTGGCGAAGTAATCGCGTAACATAATATAAAAAAAACTTTCAGTCGAATTGAGAACCTCTTTTTATAAGTCGGTCAAAAAAACATAGTCTCTTGGTTTAGTAGTTCGTAGGTAAAGGCCGAGTGCTTAGACCTAGTATCAGAGCTTTTAAGCCGCCTGAAGGCTTTTGACATGGCTGAACAGTTGAATCAACCGGAACCTACAATTTATTGTTTCAACCGACCCACGGTAGCGCTGTTGGAAATACCGCCTACGGGTGACCACAAGACCGAAGACTGATCGTGATGAATGTGGCTTAACTTCGCTGATTGCTGCGAAACACCAAGTCAAATTACGCTTCGAGCGCCATGAAGTACAAAATATACTGATAAGCGTGCAGGTTTGATTTATTTTTAACCGACTTCCATGTTGGTCTGTATGTATTTTTTTGTCTATGTTCATCGATAATTTCGCCAATAGTGACCCGAATCAAAAAGGGTGTCCCGATGTGGTCCCATTTAAATGTCACAGCAATCGGCTAAACCGTTTTTGAAAAATCAACAATAATATAAACAATTCGAGCGAAATATTCGAATTTTGTACACGATGGAAAGCGGTTTTACCATTTTTTGCGAAAAATAATTAAAACTATTTGGAGTTATTTTTTTCGTGGTAGTTTTCTTAGTCGCACTCTTGTCTACATTTGACGCTTGTAACGCATACCCGATAATGACTATGTCTTTGTGGTAGAACAAATAATTGGCCAAGTACGAGTCGGACTCGCGCACGGAGGGTTCCGTACTGTATGGGAGCCTCCCTTAAATATTTATTTTATTTTAATTTTATTATTTATTATTGAAGGGAATATAAAACTAAATATTCTGTGAAAATTTCAAGCCTCTACATAAAAATTCAGGTTTGTTGTATGGGAGCCCCCCTTAAATATTTATTTTATTTTGAATTTAGTATATATATAATACATAATACATCATCTGTGAAAATTTCAGCTGCCTAGCTATCATGGTTCATGAGATACAGCCCGGTGACAGACGGACAGACAGACAGACGGACAGACGGACATCGAAGTCTTAGTAATAGGGTCCCGTTTTTCCCTTTGGGTACGGAACCCTAAAAATGAAGCATAGCAACTTATTAGTATACCGTCCCCCTCGAATTAAAAGCATTTAACTGTCTGTTAACACTTGCCATATGGTAGTTAAAACAAGCCCATTATGTTTTAATAAGTAAAGCTTTATGATTATAGTACATTCAGATAATAAATAATAATTAGACCGACGCGCGACAAGAGAAATAGTAATGGATGCCTATTTATACATTCGAAGACGAAACCCTAATAAGGTTCATCCAACTTTGGAATGTATCTCTAGACGACAGACAAATTGTAAGATATTATTACACTCATTTTTTTGACCAAACTTTCACTCTAGGACCAACCCCGAAATTGCGAAAAAAGATAGATAGATATATAGATAGATAATTCTTTTTTGTTTCACACCAAAAACAGAAAATAGAAAAACAATACAATTAACACATAACATAGCTAAAAACAAACGGCGGCCTTATCGCTGGAAGCGATTTCTTTCAGGCAAAAAACAGCGAGAAAAATCTCATTGAATATCGACAAAATTATGCAACAGCAGACTGTTTTCATCGTGAAATTGTTCTTAATGAAGAGTAGCTATAATGATATTCTAGAATATGTTCGTCGTCCACAGAACACCTTGTAGAGTTCAAAACCAAAATATCGACAAGAAATAAAAATGTGGATCAACAGTTATAGGTTTCGTGACTTTGCCAAATAACGAAGTCTTGCCTGCTCCTAATGTGTCCCGCCCGCGTGGGCTGAATCAGTCCTGTCATAAATACTGTCTTACACGGCATTATGGTTTTATTTTCCCTAATTGCCTAGTTTCTGTCTGTTTATGTTCGATTTAGTGTGTGACGTCACGTCTCCTCGCCGTCTGGTTTTCTAAGTGTGGGTAGACAATGGGCATGTGTGGGTGGCGCGACAAAACGCGATCCTACGCACACCACGCCATCGCATAGGGTTGTTAATAAAATTTATAAGCGCAATTGACCTAGAAAGCCTCCTAAATGTTTTTGCTAAATACAATGATGAAATATTAGAAGTCTATATTACGTTAGAGGCTTTCTCTTTTCTTTGTGAATATTTTGGAAAGCTTGTCGCCTCTTTTGGGTATTTATCTAAACCGTAAACCAACATTTATAGATTTTTTAAACTATCTTTACTTATTTTTCGATTGCATGATCAAGGTACTGGAAAAATAAATTAAAGGCAAAATAGAACCGACTATAAGACGACTAAACCTTTAAGTTTCCGACGTAAACACATCGGAAACAAAAAAAGACCTACTAAAATATTTTCATAATTTCCGAAATACATAATCACTTTGCATACATACATAAAAACAGCATACAGTTGAATTGCGAACCTCTTTTATTGAAGTCGGGTGGTAGCAGCCCTACCTGAGTCGTCGACCGCTCGACCCCATGCGTGTTGTGATTAACATTTACATAATATTTTATTGATTAATTGCCCCCAGATATGGAACTCTAGATAAAAAATGTTTTATGGTGGAAAATTAGAGTCAATTGGAACATATAAAATGGAACGTAACTCAATACATATTTGCACACATGTAGTTGTAATTTGTTGTAATAAGTGCCTAGGTATACACTACTCACAGTACTTATTTCTTAGGGGATGTTCCTTTAAACGACGGGCGTATTCTACTCTGTCATCATACGAGTATTAATCCGTACGGCCAACTGTGTAACCAACCCTGAAATGCGAAAAAATAAGGTATTCATATTTTCACGAAAGTCTAAGAATATTTTGTGTGGGACAGTTGATTTTATTTTACAACTTCTGAGTATGAAATGTCATGATAAAAAAGTAACTAACGTCTTAGACCTACAATTTATTATTCACTTAAAATAAATGCCCTGTACGAGCCTTATTACCCACGAAGAAAGATTGGATTATACCTATCCACCACCCTGGCTGGTTGGTGGATCCTCATATGCCATCGAATTCTGTCTACGGACGGAATTATGTCCTGCAGTAGTGTTTTCCTATCTTACTCCAGATTTGAAGACACCTAAATTGTTTTTAATTGACGTAAGAACCATAGAGTTAGACCATCAAAATGAAATTATATTATTTACACTAAAAATCAATAGAATTTATGGTGATAAATAAGTAGGTAGCTAATTTGATGTTGTTCTCCATTGGACTACCTAACAGGTCTGAAATATTATTACATAATGTTTACAACACTATGGTATTTTACTATAGTTGAATCCAGTAAATCGTGTATGGAAATCCGGTAAATCCGGTTAGAATTCTGTAGAAATTCTGTCTACTACATATTTTCTTGTGTGTATCTTTGTAATATGTATAAGTATTATTCCCGATTTAAATAACTAGATTAGATTATTTTGGTTTTATTTGAACATTCTTGTACGAAGTGATTACGACGATGACGATCTTTGTTTCTTTTTGTACACTTATAAGCATAGAGCTATTACAACTAGAGAAAAAGCGCTGTTGTCGATTGAGGCAATTCTCAACCACAAAAATGTATGGAAAATCTTGCCCAGGGCTGTCAAAACTGTCAGAAATGTATTGGAATATGACACTACTGAGAGAAAAACACTGCAACTAGATACTGAATCTAGATATTTTTCATGTCTCTTACTAACTCATGCCATATTAAATCTTTGCATCTCGTTCTTTCTTTTCTCGATCGACCACGTTATCCCTCTGGCATCTATGTGCTTATAAGTACGAGTAAAGAAAATAGGAGCTAAGTTTGAGAGCTGTCAAATTAATATCAGAAAATGGTGCAACATCAACAACAATAATAATGTTTTATCCAGTTAAGTCATGTCATAACATTGGCCATTGGAATAAATAACAAATATTTACACGGTTGGATCGGGAGGCCTCGCATATTTCACCGGTAAAGCGGCAGCAGTGCACCGCGGTCTATTATTATATATTCTTTGCCGCGGTGTCGTTATTACGGGGCCCACTGACGATGCTTCCGTATGGACGACGTATGTTCAATGTTGACAATTTATCGATTTTATCGATATAGATGACGACTTTTCTTTTTTTTTTGGCGAACAAATGAACGCATAACAACCAAAATAGTTTGGCAACTTATCTGATTAACTTGAATCTAAAACATCTGAGGATTTATCTATGAGCAAGCTGTATTTCTGTTTAATTTTTTTCAAATATTAAATTTGGCTTCATATTTTACATAAACATTGTCTGAAGATCTGTATCTTGAAACTTGACTGCACTAAATTGGCATCAATGACCACATCCATTCGGACGTCGTTCGTTTATTGGGACGCGTTATCAGTGGGGCCCCTGCCTCGCTGTGGGTCCGGTGGCGACCCCCGGGGCCTTTGTCGGCGCCCCCCGCGGGGCCCCGCCACTTACGTGAAAAATTGACCAACTACACCCGAGTGTGACAACTTAATCAATAAATATGGACTTGTACAACATCGTTTAACGCGCTTCGGCGACTGCTGTTTTCGAAGATGTTTTGGGAAGCAAGAATTGAACCTGAAACCTATATTTTTTAGATATTTGCGTTTGTCTTTCTTAGCATTTTTTGATTTAAACTATACCACTATAATTCGAAACACTATGCAAATAAAACTATGCTTTACAAAACAGTTTCAAAAAAGGGGAACCTTTCCCTTTATGAAACTATCAATGTTTTTAGCTAAATCATATTATACATATAACTTAATTTTTTGAATTTTGGTACATTGACAAAGATCGATGTTATTTGACGTACAGAATAAAGTCGGTAAAGTAGTTTCTCCAGGTAAATAGTTAAGTCGTGCGTAGACAAGTCGCTCGGTATGTCGACAACTCGACACAGTTCCGATGAAGTCGTCGACGGTCGGCAATCGATTCGACACCGGTCAGTGGATGTGATCTACCGGGCGGCGGACCGCGGTCGTGACTTCGTGACAGCAGGTGGGACCCACTGAATCCGAAACAGTGATACATCTCGAGCAAAAAATATTTTACTTTTACTAATAACATTTCAGCAAGTGTTAGGAGAATTTTTCATTCATCCATTCAAAATTTAAGAGCTCTTGTCGGTGGAGCAACTTCTGTGAAAATTTCTTTAGCGGCGTTGTGCACTTTTTGGGATGGGTAAAAAATGTTAAACTCACATTACACGTGACTTATCGAAAATCCGTAAGACGGAGGGAGATTAGATCGTCGGCACGGCGTAGGAGAGGAAGTAATATCCCTCTCTCTTTCTACCGCGCAGCGAAAATGTATGCCTGCTCCTGCTGTTTCAGCGGCGCAGGGCGTGCAGGGCAATGATAGTATTATTATACTGATAAATAAAGCAATTCGTGCGAAATTATTCCCTAACCATTCCAAAATATTAAAAAATGTACAACGTTAATGTTCAAGTTTTCACTTCTGCCGGCACTCTCGGAGTGCAACCAGCAGTTTTTTTTTTTTGCAAAGTAGGGCTACATTGGCCACCAACTCGCGTGATGAAACAAAAATAAGGTGTCAAGTGCGTGTGATAGGCTTCCGTAGATGGTGACGATGATTATGATCATGATAAAAATCAATTTTTATGATATCATTAGATGGTTAACTGCTAGAAAAACATATTTGGCTAAGAAATATGCCTATGAAGTCAGGTGATGGTGAGTTTTCATATTTTTAAGTAGTTTAAATTGAGATCTATAGTTCTATACTTATCAAAATATCTCATGCAATTTGGTTAATAAATGAGGAAGTTATCATGTGGACGGACGGACGGACGGACACAACGAAGTTATAAGGATTCCTCGTTTTACCACGAAACCTTAAAAAGACATTTTTAAATTCAAAGTTTTGCACTAATTACGCAGTTGTAACTTTGTGTACTGTTAATATTTCTACTACATCGTCTAAATAAGAAGCATATTAGAAGCACAACATCTTTTTCCTGCAGTGTTCGAGAGCCAGTAACGATCGGGTTATTTACAAATTGTTCAATTCTTGGAGACACGATCGATAACACGGTCACGTTACGAATCGAAAAAGTCGATATGACAATCGTGCAGAAAGCTGTGATCATTGATTTGGTGTATGCAGACTTTTTCTTAGGTGTTAAATATCCGGGATTGTTATTTCCATGAATTTTCCGGTTGTCAAAAAAGCCGCACATAAAAAAGTCATCTATAGGGTAAGAAAATCACAGAAGTACTAGAGGGATAATGTGGTCGATCGAGAAAAGAAAGAAAGAGACGCAAATATTTAATATGGAAAGAGTTAGAAAGAGACATTAAATAATATCTCGATTCAGTGGCTATTTGCCGTGTTTTTCTCGGAGTAGTGACAAATTCCAATCATATTTGACAGTTTTGACAGCTCTGATAAAGATTTTCCAGACATTTTTGTGGTTGAGAATTGCCTGCAGCGACAACAGCGCTATCTCTCTAGTTATAATAGAAAGAAAAGGCTTATAATTTTACTCCAATTTTGTCAGAGGTGAGGTATACAAAATAAGTAAGACACTAAAAAGCAACTTGAATCTAATGGGTCCTGGTCTTTGTAGCTTTCTTATCAATAAAACAAGGAGTACTTACCTAACTAGCAAACTACTTACACACCACAGATCAGCTTGTTCCCTGATCTGTGTTACACACCTATATTTATATTGTTATCCACAAAGGAAGGTTAAAAATAAGTTGAACAAGTCCAAGTCATCTGAAGCATAATAATATCATCATGCAATGCGAAAGCTCACACTAGCCTGTTGATAAATCACTAAATCAGGCAGGTAGCAGGCGCTGCTAGTGTTGGGCCGCTATTGTCGATAAAATTTTAATTATAGGCCGAATCATATAAGTCAGCTGATGTGAAGTTAGCTACAAGCTGCGCAATATCCAATCCTAATTGAAGCTCGCATAAGGCTGCGCTTTGATTGGATGTGCTAACTTCACACAACCGCCGTATTGTATCATACAATTGTATGTCACTACATTCCCGCCCTGTCTGTCCCTATGTATGCGTATATCTTTAAAACTACGAAACGGATTTTGATGCGGTTATTTTAATAGATAGAGTGATTCAAGAGAAAGGTTTATAGGTATATGTAATACACCTGTGCAAAGCCGGGGCAGGTCGCTAGGCTAATCAAATCTTTGTCCAGTTTACCTATTCCAGTCAATTAATTGCAACCTTATAAAGGAGCCTGTGTAATAATTTATTTATAAAAATCATATAAGTATTTTATACACTTGAATAGCACTAACATTTTAATATTTTTATGGTCTTTAAAACAGGATTTCGCAATTATTTTTACTTTTATTGAAATATTTATATTGAATTTATGTTAAGGAAATTATAAATAGTTTTTTAATGCTAGTCAAAATGGTCAACTTGATATAAAAAGGTAAAATAAATATTACTCGATAGACTTTAGTTACTCTGACACCAGGGCTAGCCACCCGGCCCATACGAACTTACTTACTTTACTTACCGATAGATTTTCGTTAGTACCTAATTAATTTATTTGCAACACATTCTATCGACAACAGTCATCGACATCCCTATCAGCAAAGTCCCATTAATAATAAGTTAATTTTTGACAAGGCCCGTAAACCGATTATTACTAACAAGGTGGTCTGCTTTTCCGTCCCTTTCCTTCGCGTGGCTCGAATAAATTGTCTCCTTTTGTAAAACGTGATGATGCTCTGTAAACACAGCGAGATCCCGAGATTGCCACCTTTGGAACCCATCTTTATAATAGAGGTGTCCGAGATATTCATATTTATTATTCTCTCCAAGCTTCTTTAGACGTCCTCCGACACCTTTGTGAATGACATAAAGAAGACGATATGTTTAATTCTGTATCGCGGTTGTATCAAAGAGCGTTTCAAGCAGTTGCAGTTTTGTCACTGTGACTCATATTTATTGAAGCTCGTTGGGTGCGAGATAAAGTAAGCACATTCATAAGTGTAAACTTTAAAGCCTCTTCAGACTATAACTGTATAACTTCTTTGATAAAACCCAAGAGCGTCAATAAAATACTTTAGGATTTTTAAATATCGAGAAGAACCCCAGCAATCGCAACAAAGTTTGGCTGTTCCATCATACAGCCTCCTATCATGAATCAGCTGGTTTTTTTGCAATTTCAGGTTTAATTAGGTCATTATGTCGATATATCTATAAACTTGGCCATAATTATGAGTACAAGAAAATGAGTCGATGGTACAATAATAACGTAGCACCTGAATATGTCCTGAAAATGACGGACATACTAGTACGAAACGATTCAACGAAAGAAAAATATATCCAAACGGATTTTGTGAAAACGCGTTTCTATCTTTAATATTTTGTACCGAGTAAAGCTCACTCGTACCACACGTGTGTTGTCATAGACACTGGTATACTTGTAAAAGTATCTTATAAGTATGGGATAACGCTGTCTGAAAAGGGTTTCAAGTGTTGATTGCCATTTGTGCAGTGAGCTGAGTATCACCGGGGCTATTCCTGTCTTGTCCCGACATAGCGGTTCTCGGAATGCGGCGGAAGTCCCGCCGGATCCCGCGAGCCGCCTCCTTATTAATGGCCAGTTTAGACGAGCTCCTTTGTTACTCGCTCACGTCCTGCCACTTCAATGCACTACGCACCACAATCCACAGGAAAACGCTACAATGGTAGCAATTCGGCGACATTCGCATTAAACTATAACTAGTCGCACTAAAAATTTTAGTTTAGTGGAAAACTAGCGAAAGGCTATTCGGTGTTTTCTTCGAACTAAATTTAAAGCGATTTTAGTCGTCCGCCATGAAGAATTAAATTGAGTAACGCCACTTACGCCATCTAGTAGTGAGTAGCAAATTAGTTCGAAAAAGCCCACTAGATGGCACAAATATTAATTATGGTTGTTATTTTATCTGTGGCTGATCCATGGATATATTACGTAAACATAGAAAATCCTGGGGCTGTTCCCAATTTGTTACCATATCAATAACAAAGTTACTATTATGTTCTTTTCTATTTTAAGTCTCAAGAAATACTTACTATATCTGTTACGGATTATCACAATCGATTTTACTCCAAAAACGGTGCAACACGCTTTATTTTGGAAAGACTTTTACATTATTTTATTTCCGTGGAATGCACTAGCTTTTATATCTATGATTTGATTAAAAGGTTGGAGGTAAAATACAACTCGTTGGCTTTTATCGTAACTTTAGCTAAATTACTTTGGCAACACAACACTTTTGTTTACATTTTTTTCAGTCAGTTCACATTTCACAAAAACTTCGTGAATCTTTGCAATATTCAGAGGTAAAAGGTGTAAAATCCAAAAACTAGAGTAATGAATATAGTACATCATATTGGAACCGTTCAAATTCTCTACGTTTGGTGGCAGTGAAATACAAGACATTGGCAAAATTGTGAAACACCTTCACAGAAGCCATAAACAAGAATTGAATTGAATTGCAATATCACTACGACTATCACTACTTTTACAATGAATAATGCCAATAAAAAGCAAAGGGAGATGTCCTCTCCACGCCAACATCACGATACTGAGAGACATAGGAGTACATTATGTGAAAGGTAAGCAATTCTAATTGTCTTGTAAGTAGAACTCTTTTTGATAAATCAAGCAACTACTAGGAGTCAGGTAATCAAGCTGTCGTGTTCCGAAAATCTGGCCAGTGAACTCAATGTCCTGGCCGCTACTTGTACCTCCTTTGCTTGTCTTGTGATATCTTCAAAAACAATTCTTGTAACTCTTGTGTAGGTACCAACTAAATGAATATCATGATAAGGTTTTAATTTGATAAAAATTGTCCAATAGGTTTGGAATGTATGGACCTAGACAAAAATGAAAGCGAGAAAGATCAGACGGTCTATACATACTACTGGAAGAGACGCAGACCTAGACGATACAGAAACAAAGATTTTGGAAGAAATCGGGTCTTCATTGGTCTTTGGCCACAACAGCATAGAACTGGTAATTTATTTATTTTTACCTTCACTAATATTTTAGTCAATAAATAAAGCAAGTAACTTGAATAATCCTTATTAATAAAAGAAATATGTTAACTACTAATATTATACTTATGTACTATGTAGGTATAGGTACTACTATTTAAATTTAATTTTGTAATAAAATATTTTGTTTTACAGGGTATACTGCCATTACCATCTGAGCAGACAAAGCAGGGATTGTGGGATCTTTCTAGGATGATCTCCCAGAAATATATTATATCGAGGTACCCATACAACCTCCATCAGCAAGCCAACCTGCACTTCCGCATTCAACAAGCCAGCCTATAGCATGCCAGTCCGCACAAAGCCAGCCCACAGCGTGTCAGTCAGCACAAAGCCAGCCCACAGCGTACCAGCCTGCACAAAGCCAGCCCACAGCGTGCCTGCATTCTGATCTGCCTCAACCAAGTGGAAGGCAGCCCCTGCCTCGTCGTCATAGATCCAGTTGGCCAAGAACAAATGCAGCCTCAATCAAATGAAAGGGCTTGTTGAGCAGAGTGGAATTCGCCAAATTATTTTTATTTAGAATAATATTACTGATTAATTTTTGTTGACACAAATAATAAACGATTTATGTATATTTTTATGATTTTATTATTAAAAAAAATCTATTAATTAAATTTGGGCATATCTCGCTTGCGATGGGAAATCTTGATCTTCATTCTATTCTGTCTCTTCTGTTTCACCAAGACTTGGTTGAATTTGCTGCAGCTTCTTGCAGTTTTCAGTACCACATTGTTATCTGCAACATGATAATATAAACAATAATTAGTTTGTTTGTAGGAAAACGCATAGGAAAGCCAGAGATAGGGAGCACTGGCAACTTCTAGAGGCCTATGTCCAGGGTGGACAACCTAGTGAAATATGTAGAAATAAGAAAAATGTTTCATAAGGATTTAATATACTAGAGAATAAAGGTTTTTTTTATTTTATTTTATTAATTTTTGTTGGAACAAATAATAAACCATGTAAGTACATTTTTAGCGTTTCGTACCCAAAGGGTAAAAACGGGACCCCATTACTAAGACTCCGCTGTCCGTCTGTCTCCAGGCTGTATCTCATGAACCATTATGCTAGAAAGCTGAAATTTTCACAGATGATGTATTTCTGTCGCCGCTATAACAACAAATACTAAAAACAGAATAAAATTAATAATTTAGCCATTTTTTCGCTCGATATTAATAATGGTAACAGATAGATGCTTAAATAATCACAGAATGTTTAGTTGTATATACAATTAAATGATAAATTAAAAATAAATAAATATTTAAGGGGGGCCCTTAATAAGGGGGATATGGGCTCCCATACATTACGGAACCCTCTGTGCGTGAGTCCAACTCGTACTTGGCCGATTATTTTATTTTGATGTTTTTATTAATAAAAAAATCTAGAACTTACTTCAATTTTGGCATATCAATCTTGCTTCTGACCGGAAATCTTTATCTTCATCATATCAGTCACAAGTCTTCTATCGCACCAAGAATTAATTGTTGCAGTTTGTCTTCAGTACCTCATTGTTATCTGCAATGTGATATAGAATAATATAATTAAACAGATATCAATCTTTATAGGTCTCTTATCTTTTCTCATAGATGAAGGATGGCTCTGCTAGCGGAGCGAAGACCAATCCTTCATCTATGAGTTTCATAATGTAAGTATCTAACTGTTGGATAATTAATTAAGGAGTTTAATTGCTTTGAATAATTAAAGTTCTCTGTCAATGCGGTTTGTTTGTCAGCTGGCGTCATTGGGAATTTGATGATTTTAGGGCCCAGTTGTGAGACTTGACTGTGGCGTCAAGACATCTGCTGACGGTTGGCTGGCTTAAGCCCAAGAAATTGTTTTGACCACATGCTGAATGGAAGACCATATCATACAACCTCTATATGTTTTGGGATATCTTATAGAGATGTGCTTTCTCAAATTACCTAAGATCACTTATTAACTGTTGAGCTCCAGACTTTGGAACTCTATAGATACCTACAGATTTCTAAATTTTTCCTCTTCTATCTGAAAAGGGTGTGAAACGTCCCTAATATTATAATTCGAATTCAAACGCTGCAATAATTTGGAACTAGATGAACCACACATGAACTCTCACTTGTTTAGTGAATCAAGCAAAAACAGGTTTTTGGCTTTTTACTTACCCTTCCAATAGATCAACAGTTGCTGCCACAATGAAATATTCCATATTTCACGTTTAATTCGACAATAAAACCTCGATAAAACACATCAAATTCTCCAAACTAGTTTTAATCGCCATGTTTTTAATGACGACTAGTTTGACATTTGACAACTAAATTTTAGACGTAAATCACTCTAAAATGTGGGCCGCCGAATGCATTTCGACCAAATTGAGTAACTAAAATCGATTTAGTCGACTCGACCTAAAAATAGTTTAATCGTGTAGACATCCGAATACCAAAGCCTAGTTTGACAGGACTAAACCTATTTTAGAGAGAACTTAACTAAAATGCGTGTCGCCGAATTGCGACCAATATCCGACTCTGCTTTTATTTTCATCCATTTAGGGTTGGTTCAGACAGAAACGATGCGACTGCATCACAGCGCGACCTTGTTATACCATCTACAAGATTGGTCCCTATTCGTCTCACAAGACGGTAGATATTTGAGCAAGACAATTCGAGAATACGATTCTAAGCGCAGCGCAAGATCCCGAGGTGATTTCAAGATTCTCACTGATTGTACCTATGATGCTTTTTAGGGTTCCGTACCCAAAGGGAAAAACGGGACCCTATTACTAAGACTTCAATGTCCGTCTGTCCGTCTGTCTGTCTGTCTATCCGTCTGTCTGTCTGTCACCGGGCTGTATCTCATGAACCATGATATCTAGGCAGCTGAAATTTTCACAGATGATTTATTTCTGTTGCCGCTATAACAAAAAATACTAAAAAGAAAATAAAATAAATATTTGAGGGGGGAGCCCCATACAACAAACCTGATTTTTCAGACGTTTTTCGCTCTAAATTAATAATGGTAATAGGTAGATGCTTGAAATTTTCACAGAATATTTAGTTTTATGTTCAGTTCAATAATAAATAATAAAATTAAAATAAAATAAATATTTAAGGGGGGCCATACAGTACGGAACCCTCCGTGCGCGAGTCCGACTCGTACTTGGCCGATTATTTATGCTGTAAGCAAAGTTCACGTGATATCACGATGCGTGCTGCTGTGCTGCGCTGTATAACCAGACCATTTCAAGCATCATCGGGCCTTGTCGTATTGCGTCTCAGTCTGAACTAACCGTTACAATTCCATGCGACTTTATATCTACTTTTAGAAAACAATAGGAAGGTGAGCTTCGGGATTCAGTTCTCAGTTTCGACTAGTTTAAATTGACGCATCCTGCTGTCATGTTTCCTGGCGGTGATCCTGTGGATCAGTGTTTAAATTTACGAGCCGATCTTCTTTGATGTTTGATCGGGTATAGTCTGTTGGCGAGTATTTATATTGCTCCATATTGTTTCCTTAGAATGAAAAGAATGCAAAAAGAGAAGCTTCGTGGGTCGTGGGTGAGATCGCCCGTGTGCCATTTTACTAAATTTTACGTTGACAACACTGCTCTGTCACGGTAATGATATCTCCATTACCAAAGCTCTGTCATTGCTAGTACATATATACAACTAAAAGTGTTTGATGCTCGGTAGACACCAATTCGGTTTTCATCCGTAGACTCGCGTGTCTACCAAGTAGTCGGTACCTTGGCTGCTGATTAAAATCTTATTGTTGGTTCACCGTAACGCCACGACGACGGTTCTCTTTTTGCGCAACATCTAGAGCCACGTACCGGGTTGGATATGTGACCTAACTGTGAGACTATCACAATTAATTCATTAATTGTAAATAAATTGTGTAGACTTAGATACCTAGATTTTTGAATGTAAGTTTGTTTGTTACGCTTTCACGGAGCAACGGATAGAATTGATTTTTAGCATGGACATAGTTCATAAGTTGGAAGGTGACAGGCTACTTTTTATCCCGAAAAAATAAAAGGTTCCTGTGGGAAAGCATTAAAAAACGCGGGCGAAGCCAGGGGCAAATCCTATTATTGTATAATTCGACTTTTTAAACTGTCCTCTAACTTAGCACACGTCATTTTTTCTTTTTGTATCGTCTCCCTCCATCCTAAGTAAGAAATCACTTTCAGTGATAAGAACGCCGGTAGCTACATATGTGTAAACATCTGTATTATGTAATGTGTGTAAACTGTGAACCAATAAAGAGTATATGTTTGGTAAGGGCAGCATCAACTTGGTGTTAACTGTAATGTTGCTGTAACCTTTGATGAATAAATAAAAAAAAAAATATCTATCTAATCTTTTCGTATGGAAATGTTTGTCAGAGGGTTTAACAAGTTTAACAACTACACAGATAACAACTAATTGGTATAAAATAACTAAATTACTACGATTTACGACTAAAAACGAACTATATTAAAAATGACTTAAAACTACATTTACAGACTTTAAATAGGTATATAACAAGTAGAAAAAAAAATAATTAAAAAACAAATTATTATTTAATGATTAAAATATCGTGGAAAATATTGCAGACAGTCAACCGGATTGTCTACTTCTACTCTACATCATCAAATCCATGAGCGTCAAATTGTCTATAAGTATGCTCTATATTATAATTGCTTCATGTTTAGTCCCATGCTAATACACGTGCTGTTTAAATGTCACACCAAATGTCACTCGTCCAGTCTACTATACCAAGTACTAGATATAAGATACAATAACACTTAGTAGTCCATTTACTTATTATGGCAAATCTATACTAGAATTACTAAAAGGAAAGTGGTCGTTGTTTTGGTTTGTTTCTTTGGTTTCCTCTTTCACTCTATAAAAGTGGGCTTAAGATCTAAGGAACAGATGAAATTCAAGAATATTTTTCGCCAAAACTGGCACCAAGTAAAGTGTACCCTTCAAAATAAAAAATATTCCTTTGAATCGGTTCACAAATGGCAAAAATATCGTTTAACACAAACAAAAAACTACACACTGATGAACATAGTAGCTCGTCCTTTTTGGAAGTCGGTAAAAATTGACACAATTACATGATTCGGCGGATCAAAAATGTATGAAGAATACTATAGCTTGACAGCTTCGATCAGGAATTACTGATCGAAGCTTGACAGGAATATAATTATGCAGCGTTTGATTTCCAAAGGGCGTTCAAATGATCCAAAATGTCACTGTCTCAATTTTGTCCTCGGCGCAAATAGGCACGATAACTAAAAAAAAAATTTGTCCGTCAGATAGATTATCAAAAAATTGATGAAGATATACCCCGTTAAAGTTCCGCGTGACGTCATGAATTCACTACAAATGTACCGACTAGCCGACTACGTCACACTACACGAGCGGGCCCACTTCCAAACTGTGACAAGGTTTATCTTTGTCATTTATTGTTTGATTGACAAAAAAAATATCTACGTGTCCAGTGTTTTTTAATAATATATCTAACGGACTAATTATAATAATGATTTTTACGCAGTCGTCATGCCTATTTTCTGCGTCTGTCGGAAAATCTAAACGCGCTACAATGCTCCGAACAAAACAAAAAAAAAGACAAGTTTATGCTCCGGACCGATGTGAGTTATTAACTGATATATTTAGTTTAAGAACGATACAATGAAATGTCACTGAATAGTTGTTACGAATACTACTCTGTAGGTTTAGGTTCATTATTATTTTTACACGCTTTTATTAGGTCGACCTGTATGTAGCCTATGTAATGGAATCTAAGGTAACTAATTTAACCATCTACCAAGGGTCGTAGCGTAATGAAGATTGACAACTGTATGTAGTTCTGATGACAATATAATAATATGGTACTGTTGAACTGATCTGATGATGGAGCCGGAAGATATGAACTGGAACTTCATGATGGAATATAGTATCATAGCTGTTTTGGATTTCTTAGAAAAGTCTTATAATGAACTTTACTTTACATACAGATGTAGTTCTGATGACAATATAATAATATGGTACTGTTGAACTGATCTGATGATGGAGCCGGAAGATATGAACTGGAACTTCATGATGGAATATAGTATCATAGCTGTTTTGGATTTCTTAGAAAAGTCTTATAATGAACTTTACTTTACATACAGATGTAGTTCTGATGACAATATAATAATATGGTACTGTTGAACTGATCTGATGATGGAGCCGGAAGATATGAACTGGAACTTCATGATGGAATATAGTATCATAGCTGTTTTGGATTTCTTAGAAAAGTCTTATAATGAACTTTGACCACGATAAGGTTTCAAGGTCTGATGATGAAGCCGGAAGATAGGCACTGGCAGTCTATGATGGAATATCGTATCATAGTCGTATTAGCACTTGTGAGAAGCGGAAAGCGTGTTTTTCTAGAGTTTTTTTAAACTATTAATTTATCAATATACACATAGATATCACTACGCACTTAGTAATTAACTGACTTCTTATTTATTGATGCTTTTTAGGGTTCCGTACCCAAAAGGGAAAAACGGGACCCTATTACTAAGGCTTCGATGTCCGTCCTATCACCGGGCTGTATCTCATGAACCATGATAGCTAGGCAGCTGAAATTTTCACAGATGATGTATTTCTGTTGCCGCTATAACAACAAATACTAAAAAGAAAAGAAAATAAATATTTAAGAGTGGCTCCCATACATCAAACCTGATTTTTTAGACGTTTTTCGCTCTATATTAATAATGGTAACAGGTAGATGCTTGAAATTTTCACAGAATATTTCGTTTTACATTCACTTCAAAAATAAATAATAAAATTAAAATAAAATATAAATTTAAGGGTTCACCTCCCATACAGTACGGAACCCTCCGTGCGCGAGTCCGACTCGTACTTGGCCGATTTTTTATTATGTAGTAGTAGTGAAGTTTTGTTGTATTTAATAAAGGTACTTTTGCCCGAATACTGACTTCTGAAACAGAAACATGTTCCATAAAATATTACGCATCAGAAAAGTAAAGCTACACTAAGTTGAAGTATACGAGTATAATCAATTATTTATCCCAAAAAATGACACAACTGACTGCAATTATTTATCAAATTCAAATAATTCGCTCGAATCTGTGTATACAATTTTTACATTATTGTTATTTATCAAAAACGGCTCTACCGATTTCGATAAAATTTTAATGGGACCACCGCGAGAGTACCTATACCCTTTCGAACCAAAAGAGATTTTTTTAAATCGGTTCACAATTGGCAAAAATATCGTACACAAAAAAACACATAGATTCAGTCGAACATCGAACCTCTTTTTGGAAGTCAGTTAATAAAAATATAGCAAGTTATTTGCATAGATACGAAAGTAGAGACCGGTCTGAATATATCATGTATTTTGGCCGTGAATCACGCATGCCATTGGATGAGTCAAGCACGGGGACACTTGCAAGGTCGTGCTATTGCCCCCGCTGGCTTAATTTTATAGCGCACATCCTTGATCACGATTATATACCTATTAGAAGGTCAATACTATATGTTGCTCTCGTCGATATTTATTTAAATTATATCCGTATTATATACTTACTACGGGTCATTGCATGTGATTAGTTTAAATATTTATTTATTTACGCGTGAAAAATATATTCAATCATGCTATGGAAAGGTCTACTGGAACAAACAACTGCATGTAATTTAGTTTCGGTCGTGAAGATCTAAAAGATAAGAAGTTCGCTAGTTTACAGTTTGTGTCTAAGTAAAGACAAAAACCATAATTATTGGAAACTTAAATTGAAAACTTAAATATATATAAAGTCAAAAAATTGAGTAAACAGCTGAACCACGAAATGACTTTTCGGTATTCTGTGCCTGAATCTAAATTAGAAGTGTGTATAGGTAATACGCATTCAATTATATTTTATTGGCTTTACGCAAGTAACTTGCTTACAAGCAAGCTGGCTTACAAAGCTAACTTAGCTTTTGTAGTGGCAATTGGCACACTTGTAGTTGTAGGCACCGGTAATCATTGTAGAGAACTAAAGATCGTAGACTGCCCTAGCACGTTTCTGAATAGTAAAGTATCTAGTAGGTAAGTTAGTACTGCCTAATTAGAGAACATACTTTTTACGAGTACTAATATATTCTCGAGTAAATAAGTATCCTCTAACTTGCTACAACCTAGACCGCATATCTGCCATCAGGCAGTTTGTAGTGAAACGCAAACCTATATGTAATAAAAAATCTGCTACTAATTATAAGCGCACTTCTACGCTGCATTATATTTTTTCACTCAACACGAAGTAAATGTTGGATTACTTATGTTTACTTCTTTTGATCAAACAAAAAAACGAAAACAAGAGCAGTTGTAAACTAATTTTCAAGCAACAACAAACTAGTATAAAACAAATAGTAAAACCATTTATTTTTGATTCGTCCGTCGCTTACCGCAGCGAGAGAGTAGATGATTGCTCAATTACTAGGACCTCCTTAGTAGACGCTCAGTGAAACACTGAGATATCTGACAAGTTACACTTTCGACTCTACGACATCGGGATAAACACTTTTTTGTGTCGCAGCTTAACGACTCGGTTGGAACAGAATTCGATGTTTGGGAAAATGTCTGGAGTCGTGCTACGCACACATGCACCATTATTAAAATCCAAGTGAAATAAAATAAAATCATTTGTGGCCACTTTGAATTTTAAAATAATATTTTTAAAGACATTTTGAAACATTTAGATTTGCACATACAATATATATCTATAATATAAAAATGAATCGCAAAATGTGTTGGTAAGCGCATAACTCAACAACGCCTGGACCAATTTGGCCAAATCTTTTTTTTAAATGTTCGTTGAAGTTCAAGGATGGTTTTTACGGCGAGAAAAATTAGAATTATTGCTGGAAAAACCCTAAAAATAGCCCTTTTCTTTTTCCCATACAAATGATTTCTAACTAAAACGTTCTAAGTAAAACGAGCTTTATTGCTATGGTATAAAGTTCATATTAAATTACAAGCACTCACTGTTGTCTAAGCAATGTAGGTGTGTTCCTAACGTCAAAGATCATATCTATTTGTTTGCAGACTTTTATAAATCACAGGTAGCATGGCAAGGGGACAAATTGTTTTTCCACCATTGTATCCCCTTGAAGAGGAAATAAAGTATGGATTGAAAATGACAACTGACATGAAAATTGGATTAAATGCTTTATTCCCTCTGCATGCTACATGTTACTATGACGTTTAATAACAGGCCGTCATTTTGTCTGACATTAAATATATTTTTAAATCTTCTATCATTAGAGGTTTAACATGTTTCTTTATTCTACCTTTATGGTACAGAATCATCATACTTTAATATTATCAATCCGAAAAGTTTGTTGGTTTGTTCCTCTTTGACGCAGCAACGGAGCAAAAGATTAAATTGATTTTTGGTATGGATACCTATGGTTTAAAAGACAGAAAGTGATAACAGGATACTTTTGTATCCCGAGAAAATTCGTGATTCCCATGGGATAGGACAATAACTGTTTCTCAGCAATGGAGCATCGGATTGACTTGATTTTTGGGGTGGGCATAGTTTGGAAGACGGAAAGTGGCATAGGATACTTTCCTTTCCGAAAAAATTGCGGTTCCGGTAGGATAAGACAATAACTTTTTCTCAGCAACGGAGCAACGGATTGCCTTGACTTATTGCATGAATATAGTTTGAAAGACGAAAAGTGACAAAGGCCACTTTTTATCCCAAAAACTTTAACAGTTCCCGTAGGATAGGATGAAAAGTAAGCGAGCGGGCCGCGGTAGCAGCCGTCTAAGCGCCAGAAATAACCTGTCATTTCAAGTTTAGGACGTTCCTACATTTTTCGCACTCCTTCGCGGCACTCAACAGCGATAGGCAAGACTAGGGCTCCATAACGGAGCTTGCGCTCCCGCCATAATGACGGTGTGTTTCGGAGCACAAGACACATCGTCATCCACCACTCGGGAGTAGCCAGCACTGAGCGTCGGACAGCATTCCAACGTCCTGATCCCAGTGCAACGGGTCAGTCATAGTAGCCCAGCGCCTGCCTCTTCAACTGCAGAGGGCAGTGAGAACGGCCATCGCGATACCGACACTTCTCTTCCCCTGCAGCCCCACTGCGTCTTACAACAGGTTGACGGCCTAGCGGAAGGTAGGGTAGGTGGCGGCACCCACACAACCAGTTCCATCCCACCGCAGCCCCTAATCCTCGGTTGGAGCGTCGCAAGAGCGGCACTGCAGCCCGCCTCAGAAGCAACACTCCTCATAAGGCAGGCAACCTACCGGCCATCCTCTCAGCTGCTTTAGTTAAAAGCGGCTGCACTACGAGTGCCGGTCTCTAAGCTGCCTTGGGGAAAGACCCAAAAAAGAGGGAGACTTCGAGCGCCGCCTTTTCAGCTGCCTTAGACCTCCCCTGCCACGACAAGGCGGGAATACACAGGGGGGTTGTATATACACTCTAACCGTAACTTAACCAACAAAAGCATTCCTCTAAGGTATTTTGATGTTTGTCGCTTAGGTTAGGTTTCGCAGCCGACATAAACATTAGCCAAAATCAAAATATAACGCGGGCGAAGCCGCGGGTAAAATCTAGTGGTATTATATTTATTTTAATTTAATTTATTTTATTCAATTCAACAATCAAAAACTTACAGTCTAAAACCAAAATGTTTTTGAGCTTAGACATAACTTAAATACATCTAAATACTTAAGAATAATTACAAATTTCAGGCAAGAAAAGAATACAATTTTGAATTATTTCACTATATTATTTATAATTATCATTTATGCAATAACTTTGACACCAAATGGCCACAACCGGGTCAGTACCGGTACACCTACTATAGACTACGTTAGCTTTGAAAGCACAAGAGTGTGTTACAAACGTATGTTTGTATTTTTTTTCTTTTCGCTTAGTGTTTTTTACCACTTTAAACAAGGGCTGCTGTAGTCTCCGATAACAAAGTTTCATCATCCCAGAATATACCTTAATAGCAGTTTTACAGACACGGAACTTACAGGAACTATGATTTTTTCGTTTCTCTAGATCTAGAATGCTCTTAGATAATTTCATCCGATTATTTATTTATGTATAGTTAAAGTTATGATAAAATATATGAATTGATTATGGAAACCATCGTGGTTTTCGCACATTTTAACTAAGTAATTACGTATAGCACAGGCATAGACTAACCTCCCATTAGTATATGGTACAGGTATTACTCACGTATTCCTAAGTAAAATCTATTCCTATCAAGTGCTATTCAAGACTTGAATATGAGGCCGCGTGCTAGTAGGTACTTAAGTCTTGAAAAATTTAATTAGAATTTAATTGGAATGAGTTATGAATTTGTTATAATAGTATCAAAATCTAATGTAAAACTTTGCTTTTTTTGTATGCGTAATGTTTACTTTGTTGGTGTGATTTCAAACATGCCTACCTTCCGTACCGTGTATCAAATGCAGTGCGTTAACGATGTCCGTCGGCGTCGAACAAAAGGAGCTCGGAGTCCGCGCCTTGTCATTAGGCCTCTATCAAATATTATGTTTAGGAATCGCCGACAGCTTAACCTGGGTTTTTCATCCATTTCATAATTTGTTATTTCGGATTATAGGGAGCGTGCCGCGAGACAAAGTAAACATTAGTGGTTCGTTGCGGAGTACCTACAAGTCGGAATAACTCCGGGTGATAATTGAACATCATCAAGTTTTTTATTGTCTCTTGGCATGCGGTAGGTATACTGGCGTGAATATTTGCATTGCTACTTATGTATGTTTGGTGGAATTACTGAGTATGAGTAGGTTAAATCAGCGGTTTGTTTACGATTGCGTCTGCTTCCTTGAGAATTTTCTTGTTCCTGATTTAAAGAATAAATGACTATTTGAATATGATTTACTTGTATATGTGTGTAAAATATGTACACTAATACGCCTTTGAAAGTAGATGAGTAATGAAAAAATTGATTATGTCAATTGAACTCAGTGAAATAACTTCCACTAGAATTACGAGAACAAATTAAATTAAATTGTTTTGCCTAGAAGTGCTATAATAATAGTACTCGTATCTTCTCCTATTCACTTATGACCTGATCGGTTAGTGTAAGTACCTTTGTAGTTTTATTTGAGTTATGTTTCCAATTTAGGCATATTTACGCTGAGCTCACATATAAGGCCATATACACAGAAGTAAATAAATACATGGAACGGAAAATATAATTTAAGGCTTCAGTAAGCAAATATTTTCGGAAATAATTACTTAAAAAGTATTTTAGAGATTCCCACGCCTGAAACTCATAACCAAAATTAATAAAAGTACTTAATCACAAAGTTATTAACTCACTAATCTTCAACGCCGTAACTACGTAAGTATATACTAATTTGCACTAATTAAACGACTTTCACACTATTGTTGGATGTTTTAAGACCCAGGTGAATTGTTTTTAATAAAGCTGGTTATTTACTGCTACGTATAATTAGATGGGAACTAGAATAAAAATATCGTAACATTTCATATTTTCTCAGGACGCTTGGGTAATTTTTTAATTCTTTTCATTACAAGACTTAATGTTATGAATTATTTCGTCTGCTATATGTCTCTGAGAGTTCAATGAAAACATTAAGTGATGAATAAAAATTATTTTAATGTGAGAGTGCACACCTAATTGTAATTATTCGTTCGTTTTATGGAAATGATTTTCCTCCTTTTTTGTCAACAATGGAACCATATAATTTGGTTTCTTTTGTATACTTTTGTTATCACACGGTCTTCTTCAAATTAAGCAAAACATTTGTTTACTTTTCTCTTATTTTCTGTCTACGTATCTTTTACTTTTTAACCGACTTTCAAAAAAATTGAGGTTCTATGTTCGTCTGTATGTATTTTTTGCGTATGTATTTCCGCCAATTGTGAACCGAATAAAAAAGGTCTTTTTTAGTCCGAAAGGGTACCTATACTTCCAAGGTGGTTTAAATTTTATCGAAATTGGCTAAGCCGTTCTTGAGAAATCAACAATAATATAAAAATGGTGTATACCAATTCGAGCGAATTATTCGAATTTTGTACACGATGGAAGTCTGTTTTAAATGCTATTTTTTGCGAAAAATTATTATCGAATTTCAAATAGGACGGTTTTCTACTTCTTTTCCGTTATTAGAGATGGACCTGATTTATGTGTGACTTTATAACAAAGGACGCTTATCTATAAACATAGCTGTTAATAATAATAACTAAATTCATACGGTAAGGGTAACGATTGGTGACTACACGATTAAATCGCATCATCAATCACAGCAACAGTCAATCACAGAGAATACATTAGGTATACAGTTATACCAATTAATAACAATACCAATACCAATGCATGCTCGTGTTATAATTTTTTTATTTTTAACCAACTTCAAAAATGAAATTTCTTAATTCGACTGTGCGTCTTTTTAATGTATGTTACCCGATAAGTCTACCATTTGTGAAACGATTTTGGTGTTTATTTTTGTTTGGTAGAGACCATACTTCAGAGGTGGTCCATTCAAATTTAATCGAAATTGGCTGATTCCTTTTAAAAAAATCAGCAATACCTAATGTGGAAATTACTACATCGATGATACCTACATTAATCCGGGTGAAGTTGCAATACATGGTTGAAGTCGGTTATGCCATTTTATGGGCAAAAATAATTATTCACTCATTACTTACATTGAGTTCTGGGACTCTACTCGTATTTATGAATCGATAGCCCTCTACAACGTATGCGTAAAACGTCATAAGACCGCGTAAGTATGATGAGGAACGAGCATTTAAAACCTATGTTAGAGCGACCTGCTAGCTTAGCATACAAGACCACGACAAAAGTTTATCGACGTGTGCAAAGGTGACAGATATATGCTTCATCATAACTCTGTCACGTTCTGACACGTCGATAGTATTATTTTATGGTCCCTATGCTAAGTCCGCTGGACAGCACCACCTGCAATTATAATCTAAACATATCGTTTCAAAAATCGAGCCCGTCACAGCGACAGGCGTAAACCTATATAGAGGTAACAATACCCTTCCTAGGCAGTCGGGTAAAAAACCCATGTCAACTGTTTCAGTGAAACGCGTGTCTATATAGCCATTTACATAACTCTGCAGTTACATGTAGCAACACATGTGTCTGCACAGTTGCGTGTTTGAGTACTCCAGTAAACGGGACACGGTGCTCGTAATGTCGGCGTTTAGTTCCGCCACATGCCGCCTTGTGTTGGTCACCACTGGGCCTATTTTACCTAGAAGAGGACGTAGCTGTCTCGTTGGTATAGGGCTGTCATCGAAAAGTACATCAATGCTGACATTGCTGTTATTACATTTCAGTAAATGACAACACATATACTAAAAAGAGAAAAAAAAAATTAAGAAGGCCCCATACAACAAACCTGAATCTATAGACGTTTTTCGCTCGATATTAATAACGGTGATAGGTAGATGCTTGAAATATTCACAGAATATTTAGTAAAATATGCACTTTAAAAATGTATCAATAAATTAAAATAAAATAAATATTTAAGGTGGGCTCCGATACAAGGAACGTGTTTTTTTTGCTCGATATTAATCACGGCAACAGGAAGATGCTTGAAATATTAAGTGGTATATGTAGTTCCTTTAAAAAATAAATAAAATAAAATTCCATACGGTGCGAAACCCTTTGTACGCGAGTCCGACTTGCACTTAGCCAATTATTTTTTATGCAAGGGTATAAAAAATAATTGGCAAAGCATTTAATATTTTTTTACTGATCGGAGAAAAAATCTGTATATTCAGATTGGTCTTATAATTTTTCTAGCTCTTTTAGACTTTACGTGCGAAGCTTAGTTCCAGTTGCACAAATTCCAGCTAATTACTTAACTACTAATAAGTAGATCTGACTCTCTGCCAAATTTGGTGAAAATATCGAATCGAATTAACTAAACAGATAATTTTGATATTTACTTAATTTTTCAAAAAAAAGTTTCGTTAACTCGTGAATGTTTTGTTATTAATTTTACTAAAATAAGTGACCAAAATAGTTTATGTACCTATAGTGAAAACTTATAAATCTCTAAATCCCGATAGAGCATTTTAAGTCTTCGCATGTCAAGAAAAATCTGGTCCTTGGTGGACCAGCTTAACTTATAGTCATGATACTAGGTACGTACTTGCATTGCAAGCTGCTCAAAGTTTTTTGACTCTGAGTAGAGTCATTGTATGATACATAAGATATCTAGCGAGTAATTCATAGCTTTCTCATTCTTTTTTTTCGTGTGTGACTTTTTTCTCTAACCGTGTCAAAACAGTCATAACCCTAAACCCGTCACGGTTGACGAAGCGCTAACCACTGTCCGGCTGCCCTTTTCACCGAGGGATTTGCGTGGGATACCGCACGTTGCGTAACAGAGCATTTTCCTTTTGTAACAGGTGACGCCGGCCTGGGACTTTTCCGGTTTGTCAACGTTAGAAATCTTCTGCGGTTGCTTTTATGTAAAGCTTTTTAGGGTTTCCGTACCTAAAAAGGAAAAAACGGAACCCTTATAGGATCACTTTTTTTCAGTTTAGATTCAGTTACGCATTGAGGTTTTAACAACTTAGTTCCCAATTTCGTACGATTATCGAGATTTGTACGGAACCCTCGGTGTGCGAGCCTGACTTTCACTTGTCTGGTTTTTATTTTAATTTTAAAAGGTTAAAGGTTGAATCAAACTTCTTGGCGACTGTGATGCTTGCTTGCTTTGTTGGTGCTTGGCGGTGTTACCCAATCCTGACTGAAGCTCAGTCAACAGGCGCGCGAAGATTGGGTTATCCGCAGGTTGTGGCCAACATCACATCCGCCAAGATGTTTGATTCGACCTATAACTTTCGTGCAGGTTTTGCTAGCGCAACCTCCACCAAACCTAACCATCATCTTGACAAACTTATCATTGTCAAAAATCTTGAGTGTTTCTTTAGTCGACGGATATTCATATTCATTTTATTCATAAAAAAAGAATACACTTCAAACAAATAAGATCGTTTTTAACACAAAAAACAAATACATTCAAATCATTCTAGGCCCTAGAGTATATCCGACGACTATAGCACCCTAGAATTAATCTAGGCTGTCATTTTACTCATTTGTTTTTGGGGTCAATTTTTACTACGGGACTAATCCTGAAATCACAAAAAGTAGCTATTCCATACCCGTTTCATTTGGGATTTCAGGGTTGGTATACGAGAACGATTTATAAGACACTCATTGGTTATAACAATATAATCATCATCAATATAATTGGTCGTAGTCAGTTATTTAAGTCTTCTAAAATAGTATGGTCGACATTAATCCTTTATCCACAGTAGCACAGTAGGTACGTATATAAAAACGCACGCTGAAACAAATGCACCTAATTAGGTAGGTACTCGGCGTAATAGTTGATCGAAGAAGACGTAATTATATCCGACCGACGCTCCCAACCTTCATTGCTTCACAATTTCATTGAAACGGTTAAATACACCGAATTAACCTTATTTAACAATGTAAACACTAATCGCAGTGAATGTCTAAAAAAATCCACAAAAAACGATTGCAGAATGCGTGTAACCCAATTGCCCGCAACACAGCTGATGCATTCCGACATTTATTGCTCACGAAATTGCGAATTTGTAAACATTGCTAAATCACAATAAAAAAATAACAGGCAAATAGAAAAAACACACAAAAGCCGTACCCGGATCTAGGACCTCTTACCTGCGGCTTCCGAATACACAAAAAACTTAAAATTGATTCAATGGGTCGGAACAAAAAGTTCGCATTCGTCCCCTGTACTTAGCGATGCCGATCCTCTACAAATAAGCTTACCTACGAGTATTTATAATAAAGAAAACCCAAAAACGAATGCAACAATGTACTTACTATCCGTGCGTGTATCAAAAGAAGCAATTGTGTCGAAAATATTTGATTGACCCTGATTTGCTCGGAATTCTTGGAAATTGGGTCAATGTCTTCTGAAACCAGACAGATTAGGATCTTACAGTCGTATTTGCTCTCAGTATGTTGACCTTACTTGATACATAGTATGTATATGATAGATATGATTAAATTAGATATACGAGTAATAGATAGGTACAATTGATTATACATTAATTCTAAAAACAATGCTGCTTCGTTCGCCGCTGAATTCAGGCCTAACCTTTTTTGACCCAGGCAAATCTTTGCAGGCCTTCGAGGGCAACTGTGAAATAATATGTACCTACTATGGTACTCTGGCTTATTCGCGAGTTTTTACACCACCTTTATTTTTCAGACGCAACCATACATATTACCTATACGTGTTTTCGGCTTAGTTCGCCAGTTTTTGATAACCTGGTATTATAAACGTAGGTATCGGAGGACAGGCGGGAATGCAAAACATCAATGTCTTCGATTGACAATCGACCCAGTCGGGCAATGTTCCAGCAATGTGGGTCAGTGTTACCCTCAGAAGTGGGAGCTGGCACGTGGAATTGGCAGGAAGCAGGTAATGAGGATGGCCGGCCAAGTGTCCAGTTGACGTCGCCCACGCGACTCCACGGCACAATACTCGACTTTGCATAACACTGTGTGTTATTAACTACCATAGATACAATTTATCTATCTATTTCTGTAGACCTACCATGGATGTGTATTATATAAATGATGATTTCCTAGTAGGTACTGTATCTTTTCTAGCTAGAAGTTATTACCTGCTTAACAATACCATAAATTAATTGATAAATTATCTCTTTCCCATTAGCATATATAATGCTTCTGTTAAATGCCTCTGTCTGATAAACTCGTGTCATTATCATTACCAATATCAGTCGTAGGCAGTACCTACCCTGCTATGAATTATTTATTTATCAATAAGACCGGTTGGAAGCGAATTGCAAACAGAGTATTCTTGATCAAATCGTCGTCCACCTTGTAGGTGGATGTCCTGCGCTGCATTTACCGGTACGTAGTGGTCTCCATTCGAGAACTTAACGGCGCCATTGACCATCTGTTCTACGAACTATTTGCCCTGCCCACCATATCAACTTGATTGTATAAACTGTGTGCCATACAATACATTTTTCAAGGGCTCCTAAAAAGCTCACATCACACTACAAAGAGCTAAATATATCTAGTATATCATACCTATAATTTTATTATCCATAACAAAATATCATCATATCCCAACATCCTTACATAGTATAAAATAAAGTCGCTATTTTCGTTTGTTTGTTTGTTTGTTTGTCTGTATGCTTAAATCTCTAAAACTACGCAACGGATTTTGATGCGGTTTTTTTTAATGGATAGAGTGTTTCAAGAGGAAGGTTTATATGTATAATACACCTGTGCGAAACCGGGGCGGGTCGTCTAGTTGTCATATAATTACAATGTAATGCCAAAAGAACCAACTGTACAAAATCGAGACAGAATTCTTACCACTAATCGAGTTGGTAAGCACATCCGTCTTGCAGTGAATGTACCCTACCACATTATGCGACAGTGGCTCGCTTGTGGTAAATCGATGTACGTACGCGTGCGTGTTATGCTTCGTTTAGTTTGATAAAGTGTTTGTTCCAGTATCTACAACCATACCAACCGAGTAGACTCAAGTAGATGTCTTGGTTTAAACACAGTCTCATTAGATACTTATTTTATTATACTAATAGTAAATTTAGGTATATTTATAGAATAAAAAAATCTAATCATGATTTTCTCCCCTCTATTTGAAAATCACACAAAGAAGGTTTTCCCTACTACTTATACTTCACAATCTCTCAACATTACTATTACAGACCCTACGATCCTAGTGGCTAAATAAATAAAATATGACTTTAGACTTACCAGTTAGTAAATTATAGATACAAACAATCAATATTAAAAACTAGAAAAATGATATGATAAAATTTACCGCTATCGAGGTATAAGTTACGCATCAAATGTTTTATACATGTTTAGTCTAATTTAAGTGTTTGCTTTTACGCACTGTAATACTGAAACAACCGCCCTAAAAGCAGGATATACCAAAATTCCATTACCAAAATGTTAATACACTGTTCAAGTCATAAATCTCAGGTTCCAGCAAGTGTAACGTTCAAACGAGCTATGAAGCGCATCGCTCGACATCCGAAGCATTTCCTCATTGTCGCACGCGTCACGGCGGAATGCTCGCGGCAGCCACTTTTTGTCGCTCGCGTGCTCTTTGTATGTTAACTGTATCATTGTCACACAAATGTCGTTTCATTTCTTGCTGTTGGTAAGAATAGGCCATTATCTTCGCCAAAGTTTAATGCAAATCTAGATTCCGACAGATTTTCCATAACGTTTTCCACTTATAACAAAACTAGTCCTAATAAGCCAGAGGCGGATATAGCCCAATCTTTCTTTGTGGGTAGGCCTTTTTTCAGCAGTGAACTATTAAAAAGCTGGTAATGTATTGTAAGTAAACTTATATACCTATCCGAAATAGTATGTGTGATTTTTGCACAGAATAATATTGTCGTGTTGATTTTTGTTTGAAGCTAAGATTACGAGTATAGTAGATATAATAGTAAGATACGATAGTATAGTAAGATACGAGTATATAGTCAAGTGAATCTCTAATAAGTATTAGATTTAGATTGAACGAAGGAAAAATAACGAGTTATTCGTCAAAGTCATGGAACTAAGTATATGTGTACAAGGTGGAAAAAGTGAAATAAAATCTGTCAACCTCAAATTGCACGGAATCGTTCTTTTGCAAGGTTGAGCCAGCAATACGGCCAGTTTTGTAAAAAGCTAGCACATCTGTCGTGGACGATAAAAATAGTCAATTTTTTGATCTGGTCCTGATAATCATTTACAAAAATTCAAAGTAATGGTTTGATTAGAGCCGACATGAAAATGTAGGTATCTGTGGATGAAGTCATAATGCGCCTATTACTCGGCCAGTCATGTGCCGAGGTGCGAAGTGTTCCTCGAAGGCACCTAATGATGGGCAATTGAGTCTTCGACACGATGCGGCGGCGGCGCCAGCAATCATTCAATGATGTTATTATGGTACTGCATGCAACTTGTCTTATCGAGCTTTGTATCAGATATTGATTCTCTAATTATTGGTTTGCTCTTTGTGATTTCGATACAACATTATTACCTTACCTACACGCAATTAGGTGTATTAGATGATGGACATATTTTAGCATATTATTGTAGATACTGTAACTACAAATGTCATTGTACTGAGCATAGGCCTCTATCCACTCTTCAAGAAGACAGGAGAGAGGTTTATGCTCAGCAGGGGCGATTGCGGGCTCAAAATGATGATGATGATGATCATTGTAGGTACTCATCATTATGACCAAAAACTAGGTACGGGACCAACTCCGAAATCAAAATCAGCTTTGTTCCTTAAAACATTGGCTTTCGATAAAATTTATATTTATATCCTCTATAAAAGCTTAATTCTCCAACGCTGAAATCTCTAAAACATTATCAGTTTTTCCATACCAAAAAATCGTTTACTTTCAATGACTTCGTCGTCTTTGTCGATTTCAAAGTTGATCCTATACTTACTAAGAAGAAAGAAAGAAGAAAGAAAGAAAGTTTATTTATTAACAGAGTAAGGAAATCGGTACAAATTATTGTTCGCGAAACAATATTTTCTTAGATTATAAATGAGTTGTTGTTCAATTCAACTACTGCACTGTCGCCCTAGCGTCTATCTGTCATTTCAATCTCTAGGCAAGTAATCATTCCGATTGCTATCAATTTCTATTTATTCGTTGCCATTTGAATCCGCGCGAAGTTTCCGGGTTATTCGATAAAAACACCACCATTAATGTCGCCGTCGATGTTCTGACCTTGTTGTTGACGTCAGTGAAAATAAGCGAGCACTTTTCTTCGTTCATTTCGCTTATCTAGGGTACGGGGAAAAAACTATGACGTAGGTTTTAGCGGTAACTTTAATCTTACCATAGCAAATATTCGGTTCCATTAAATAAGTAGGAAGTGACGGATTACTTACGCTTAGTGTTTTTTTTTTGTTTCTTGTGAATAAGTTTTATTGTTTCCGGTTTGATGTAGATGAAAATTCGGCTCGAAAGGAAGAGATCACTCAACGAGTACCTCGTTTAAATTACCTTCTATAACCTTGTTTGATAGTCCACTGCTGAACATAGGCCTGAGTATATCGATACACACCTAATTTCTTTTACAGATGCATATAAGTTTCCTCACAATGAAACTGAAAATGACCGAAAATTATAAATTCACCGAAAATTGTAGGAAAATCCAAACATAAATACTAAATTATCTTTTATGACCATAGTACTTATTTGAGAGAAGAGGCGCCATATTCAATTCAACCAGCGTTGATTGGATAATGAGGTAATGGCAGAACTTTAATGCTCAACGAATCGACTCAATTTTAGAGTCACATAATGAAGCCACTATCGCATTTTTCAAACGAAATCTGTACAAAACCGTAGTTCTTTCATTTGGCCATTACAGTGGATAACTTTGGTCGGCATGTAAGAAATATTCATGAGTCCTGCGGAGTTGGCCAATTGAGTTATTGAATGATTGTCGTCGTCATAGATACAGTAGTTACACGACTTTCCTGTACTTGTTTACGTTGTGCTGCGCAGAATATGAATCATTTCTTTGAACTAATTTTTCAATCTGTCTGATAACTGCTTGTTGAATAGCAAAGTAGGGCAGAGTTCGCCTTAGCTTATAAAACTTATTAAAACGTATTAAATGGCAATTGAGTAAAAAAATCACCTAAGTACTTGGGTAGTTGATAAATGGGTATTGCTGGATAAGGCGAATGTAATATGTCGAAAAAATATATTTTCCCAAATAAAAATAAACTCAGCAGGCAGGTATACCTATCTTATAGCTTTAGACTGACTATTAGCCACTTTAAGTTATTAATCCGCTCTAATTTACAACACGGTTTCTAATAGTTTTACCTGTTTAGTCAGGTAAAAAACTCCTATATCACTAAAATCATTAGTCTCATAAATCAAGAAAAAATTGCTGTTCCAGACGTATCCTTAAATGATATCAAAGAAAAACATGATAAAATCACTGTCAGACGACAATTTGTCCCAACAATCGGACAAATTGGATTTATGTGCGCAATTTGTATTCCCTGAAATCCCGCTGCGATCCCGCAATCAATCGGTGGGCTTGTTGCTACGTTACCTATAGGAAAAACAAAACGGGAAAATGAACAGGGAAAATTTTCGCTTTATTTGACTTTTGCCGTATAAATTATGCGTTATTAGGAGAAGAAGTACTATTATTTCTTCTGTGACAAAACCGCAATATAATTATAGGTATAGTATTCAAAATCGGCGTAGGTACTAACTGCGCTGGATAAATGGATGAATATTTGTAAGATTTCGTTGCTCTTCAATGTAAGTTTTCTCTAAAAAATGTTTCTTGTTTTTATTTGAATAAATATTCAAAACACATATACATGACTAAAAACATAACCTATTATAATATGCAAATAATCATCGCGAACCAAAGATAATCGCGCGACTTTATCTTTCCGATTGAGTGAAGTCTTGATTTTCCTTATTATTGGGTAGATTTCTTTAATTAATTACTGTACAGACGTGGTCGTAATGTTTTTTACTAAAGTACTTTAGATGAACGTATCAAAATTAAATTATTCTAAAATTGGTTTATTGCTTCTGTCATAAGTTATTTATTGATAAAATGGCAATTTACACGTCAAATTATATACTTGTGTCACAAACATTGAATACAATGATGTAATGAATTTGGAATTACAATAATCGTTAGTTATAACTTCAATAATAATGGAAAAATTAAACAACAATGCACACAATGTCATAAAAAATTCAATTAAATAAAATTAATAATCAAAATACGAATGTCAAAATAAATTCAATTAATTATCATGTCAAACATTTTTAAAATTCATCGTATCTGTAAAAAGATTACTTGATAAGCCATTTTTTAAATTTAATTTTAAAAGACTGTAGGCTTATTGCAGACGTTATTTCTAGAGGTAAGTTGTTATAAACGTTCGGCGCCATGACATGAGTCAACTTAGAGGACTTTTCGAGGGAGTGGGGGACGGCTTGCAGCTTGTGCTTGTCCCGGGTGGGATACCTGTGCGCGGAGCCCCGCTCTGGAAACGCAGCCAGGTTCGTCCTAGCATACACTGCCACCTGATAAATCAGGATGCCGGTCAGTGTCAGGATTCCCAGTTTCTTGAAATATGGGCGAGCTGGAGCGTCCCATGCTAAGCGCGCGATGCACCGCACTGCACGCTTTTGCATAATGAAAGCTCGCTCCCAATCCGCGGCTCTAGCCCATATTTCTGCTCCATACTGCTGTGAACAGTGATGCATTAATAATTATATAATCAAATACCACAGAGTTACATCGAATATTGCACACAAACATAAAAAAAATTATAAAAAAACACAAACAGGTATTTCTGTTTTACGAGATCCATCCAGACTGTCAGTAAAGTATACCTGCTCCATCTTCACAATGAAAGGCCCTGACATGTTTACGCGTGCCTCTTACTCTCATTGAAACTGCTCTTATAACTGGGATTTGTTTCACTTTCAGCCAGTACACTATTTGAGAATATGCATTTCCCCATTTCTCATTCAGCTTTGATGCGGTTTCTTTTAAAACTGTTATATTCAGTTCCTATGGCTCCATCGCATGAAATGACTAATAGGGTGAATGATGTTCTTAGGTCTTCAGCTGCTCGGTCGTATTTTGAGTGTTTCTCTCGGCTATGTTTCTGTGTTATTTTTTGCTAGGTGAGGTTTCTGTAAGAGGAAGCGTCAGCATTTACAATGCGAACGTCAAAGAACGCTTTCCTTGCAGGTTCCCACACACTGTTTATTAACATAACACCTATAAGTGCTGGTTGATTGATATTTGCGTCTTGCATTATGGGTTCTATTGTGCCAGTTCCCTAGGTTAGCTCGGCCCAATTTTTACAGTCATCTCTGTGTTGATCATGACCTTTTGACCTTCTGGACAGTTGATTTTATTTTACTTCAGTCTAATAGAGAAGATTTTTATTTAAATTTAACTTTTTCTAGAGTCTGTATATTCTATATTATCTGTATAATAAAAGAGAGTCTATGACATCTATAAGTAAAAGAAAAAAAATCCCTTAATCTACATACAATCATAACTATTTATTTGTATGTTTGATTCTTCCCCAGTCCTATATCAATGATTCTTTATGATAATTATAATGCGCTCTGATCACTCCACTGTCTTTTCGGTGAAGGAGAACCAGGCACAAGCGTCTTTCATGGGTAGGCCCATGTTCAGTAGTTCAGTAATATACTATTAAAAAAGGCCGGCTCGATGGCTGTGGAGTTAACCACAAGTTGCGCGAAACCCAGATTCAGGTTATTTCTAATCAATTAGCATCCTCTTAGGGGCTTATTCTGTACATCAAAACTAAAAACTTTTGTTCTGCGACTTTTGACTAAACTCAAAAAAAAAACAACTGTTCCATACATTTTGTCGAGGAAGAACGATATTTTTCTATGGAACAACAACTTTTTATTTGAGAATTTTTAAAAGTCGTAGAACAAAAGTTGTTAGTTTTGATGTACAGAATAAACCCCTAAGAGGATGCTAATTGATTAGAAATAACCCTGTATACTACGCACGGAAATCTACCGTCCCGATATCAATCGCCCTCAGTTTTTGCAGAGCCCCAGTTTACTGTAGCCGTACCGGCCGCCACGGTGTCTGGTTCTTTCAAACTCTAATTAACTCTAATGAAGATCAGCGGATTATATCCGCGGGTGTCATCCTGAACGTTACAAACAAACGGAGAATACAACGGTAATTCTAACATTATTGTACTCGTTGATATAGTTTTACGATTTACCTACCACCGCGTAATGGTTTTAATGAACTTTGGGTCGATTGTTTTTGCTGCTGCGGTGCAGCGACCGTGTCGTTTTATCTTGTTAATCTAATTCTTATGGGAAAATTAATAATGACGTATGTTAAAAATAGGTACTTAAATTTTACAATTGCTATTTTTAAAACTAAAAAAAGCCGCATATTTTAGACTGTGACAATTAAGATTATATTTTTTTTTTTCGCAAAAAAAATCGCAACACCGACTAGACACGACCGTGTACCTACAGAATTCTAATAATTTGCACGAATTGATGTGACATCCATGTACATTTTTGTTGATTTATCAAAAACGGTTTTGCTGATTTCGATAAAATTTAAACGGAACCACCTCGGAAGTATATTCTTTGGACCTAAAAGAGAATTTTTGAAATCGGTTCATAATTGGTGAAAATATCGATGAACATACACAAAAAATAAACATACAGACGAACATAAATTGCCTTCTCCTTTTTGACCAATGACGAATGATGTACCTATTGTAAGGTCCTGCATTGAACAGTATGCCGTTGTAAAATCGTACATATTATTTTTTACTTCAAGAGAGGTTACGTAACATAATCCACCACTGTTCCGCACTTGGACAAAGTGCGGATCGATCATCGACTCGGCTTCACATATCTTCTAGAACAAAAAAGTCTCAGATATGGCGTTTGCCTTCACCGTTTGATAAAAAAAAAATGCGTATATATAGGTACTTAGGGCGCTTTCTGTTTTTCGCATCATACCTTTTGACTGAGAAGACGATATGGTTCGCTGGGTGTTCGAATGAATTTTCTAAGGATCTTTCAACGATGTACTGTACGATATCGTCACTCATATTATGATGCTTTATGCTCGTATTATATCTAAGCAAATACATAGTTGAATAATTATTTTTCACAAAAAATTGCATAACCGACATCAACCGTGTACAGAATCAATACAGAATCGAATAGTTCGCACAGATCAATATGTCATCGATGCAGTAATTTTCACCAGGAACCGCCTCTGAAGTATGATCTACCAGACAAAAAAAGAATCGTCAAAATCGGTTATACTTGGCACAGTAATAGCGTTTTTTTTATTACATATAGGTTTGCGTTTGACTACATACTGCCTGATGTTGAGCAGATATGCGGTCTAGGATGTAGCACGCTTACCTAGAAGATACCTATTTACTCGGGATTTGAAGACACCCACGTCGTACTTAAACAAGCGTAACATACTTACAAAAAAACATAGACGAATTATGAACCTCCTTTTTTAAAGTCAGATAAAAAATACATAAAACTATTGACCTATCATAACCAGATCGTCATTTCGCTGAAATTGCCTCCGGGAAATTCCAAATTGCCGTTTACCGTTCCGTCTACCATCGTATTGATCCAATTTTGTCCACTGCCGCCAATGAACGTGGCTAATGTGCCGTGAAAAGCTGATAATGATGAAACAAATGAAGGCTTAATAGGCTAAAACATCACGTACTTGCCGGGAAACTGCCTTCATAGATCCTGGTTCAGTGACATTGTTTTGAATTGAGACTTTTTATTGTCATGAAGGACAATGGTTATAAACAGAGCATCCTTGGCTATGTAGGTACCCGTAAAAGAAACAGATACGGGGATTTAGGTACAGATGGATTAGATGCTAGAACAGAAAAGACACACGGTGGATGAAACTAGGCACAATGGTGTTAACAGGAGCAACATATAATTATCGTTGAAATACGACCATTTGACATTGTTGTTTTTACGGTGATAGAGCTATTTTATTCAAGTAAAGTATGTAGCTAACAAGCTTTAATACTGATCCAAAACTTTTTTTTTAAACTGAGATGAAATGTTTATCTTTGTTATTATTATATAATTATTTCCTTATTTCCAATTACGTGGAGTCTTAGCTACGAATTTCCACGGCATGCCTTTATAAACAACACCATCAGCTTCCAAACAACAACCTCACCAATCACCACACTAGAAGGCGATTCCCATAAAAATCAAACACCAAATGTTGACCAACCACGAGTTGAAGTTTTCCCATAAACTTAGAAAAATAGTCTTCGACACGTCTGTTGGTGAGCTGGGTTACAGGGCTGCTACCTTAATAATCATTACAAGAAGTAGCTTTTGACATACTCGTACCTATATTTTGTCCTAAGGTGCAAGATAATAATTGTCGCGTATGAATAAAATATTACATTGGTTTCTGAGGTCTTGGTTGCAAGAAGACGCAGGTGTTGTGATGTCGTTGGTTCTTATTAGGGTTTTTTTTTTTTTTTTAAATTAAAATTTATTAACCACAGACTCCAGGGTCTGTGCCCTTTGTTAACTAACATTTACAATTATTTAGCTATACTATACAAAGAGTGTTAGTAGGTACTAGAAATAGCCTAAGTTAGTCAATGCACTGCCTGAATGCCACGAGCAGACCGGCGACCCGCAAGCAGCACCCGATCACGAGTATGACACATGTGCCAGCCATCATTCTCCTCGACTATATTTGAGGGAGGAGAACGACCCGACACATGATGCCGCCGCAAGAAGGAGCCCTCGATGGCGAGCATGAATGCTCGGGGCATGCACACAATGCTCATTTCTTATAAATTACAAATACACATTTTTTACATCCTATGCCAATTTTGTTGCTTTCTCCTGGCCCAAAGCCTTCATCACCGCCTCGTTCCGATCTCTGACGGCCATCTGCAGGTTGTATTCCTTGATGGTCTCCGATGACGCAGACGATGCGCGCCGCACGAATCGACTGATGGCATCATTTTCGATGTCGTCGGCGTAATAGATGAAGGTCCCAGTGTGCCGCGATAGTGCAACGACCGCGTGTGAGACGCTCTCGTGTAGTCTCATTTTCGGCTTTGTTTTCATAACGATTACCGACTCGTACGTTAGTCCCTGAGCTTCGTGAATAGTAAGGGTGCGTGATCCTGAGCCTCCCCCATAACCTTGACTTATGAGGGTCTCCTTTTCTTTCTGTGTATGCACTAAGAAAAGGGTGTTAGGGAGGGTTTTGGATATTTGGGCCCCCTTGAACCTTTTCTGCTCTGCTCTGCAGTATATTTCCCTCAACGCATACGCGACATCCATTGGGTTTCTGTGTGTACAGAGCAACTCCTGGGTGATATTTGCAACCAGCGTTGGACGATGGTACCTCTTCTCGAAATGGTACCTCATCTTATTAGAGTTTGGATCGTCTCGTGTCTCGAAGTTCCAGGACTTTGCGTAATTTTAGTTGTCTCGTGTCTCGGGACTTTGAAATTGTCGGGAATTCCCAAGCCCTAGTTCTTATCCAGTTCATACAAAAATTCTCAGAGTAATAGTTTCACTAAGCCAGTAGTCATATTTATTTTCGGCCTGCATTGTCCCACTGCTGGGCAAAGGCCTCCCTTCCCTCCCTCCAGACTCTACTGACAGAGACAGAGATCTACTGCTTTGGTGGCCCAGTGTTTGTCATGTGTGTAGATCTTTCATGGTCCAAAAACTCTTCCAGGAGAGCTTCTCTTCCTTTGCTCTTCCTGGAAAAGCTATTGGGCCACTACGAATAACCTTGATTTTCCTATTATTGTTTCAATTTCCTGTAAATTCGTGTAAATATACACTAATTGAAGGAAATTGAAATAATGAAGAAGGAAAGAAGCACAAATTTTAAACTAACTGACTATAGTAAAGTCGATCATACAGCACTAAAACCTTACCAAATTAATTAACTGATTTTAGGAACATGTAACCTTCAAAATTGTGTCAGTAGCATAAATCATACGAAATTATGCAGCACAATAGTCAGTACAAGAGTCGACCACCCTTCCTGTGCGAACTTACTTCCTTCAGTATAGATCTGCCAACATAATTCACTCGTAGATAAAGCCCTCCATCCCTTCAGACAAGGATCAGCAGCAGCCCTGGCCTTTATTTGTTGGGAGCGGCAAACTGTCGGCGCAAACAAGTGGTCAAATCCCCTAAGTAGCCAGCGGGTCAATATTTTTGTTAATAATTTAGTCCGAGCTTGTTCCCACGGCCGCGGTAATGGAGAGGGCTCGCTTACAGATCGCACCCTCTGGTTAGAGCCTCTGTTTAGACAGTGTCGATGACAATACACATATTGTGCACATATTGTCATTCAAAAGGTTAGTTATTTTGTTTTGTTGACTGTGGGTTATGGGTTATAGGGTAACTAGAGTTCAGGGGTTTATACTATACATACCTCATCACTCATCAATTTTTAGTCACTGTTTCCTTTGATAGGGTTCAATCTGATTCAGTTGGGAAATGGAGTCATTCTGTATCATTGGCTCTAGGCGCTATACCTGACATATTTTGAGTCTCTGCAGGGAAACTTGCTGCTATACAACCTCCTCTTGTTCTCACCATTTTCTCTAAAAAGAAAAAAATACAAAATACTTCAATCTATACTTTTGAAACTTTGAAGTCCAAGACAAGAATCGCCAACGTTAATTCGCTAAGACATTCTTATACATCATCATAACATAATGGCAATCAAAATTACGTTGTGAACAAAACAAAAAGTTTGTCAATGTGCAATTTAACACCACAATGCGTCGAAGATAAAATCAAAATATGATGTAATGTTTGCACAATGGGATATCTGCGTTGAGCTAAACATTGTGAACACGAAAATGATTGTTTTAACTGACAATAACATTGTAAGTTTTGCATCTGTGAAGTTCATGTACCTTATATGTATACTTATATGTATAAGTAAGCGTATGCTAATCAATCGGCTCAATAGTATTTTTATACAACAACATTGTCGTATAACTACAACACACAATTAAAAAACGTTATCACCAGAGATAAGCCTTATTCCCTGATCTGTGTTTATCAGCTGTTAGAAGTACCTACTAAGATGTGCTGGTGCAAAATGTTTACACCAGAATTTAGGCAATGCTGTACCGATATGTGGGTTTATCTACCAACAGGCAGATTGCTTGCGATGCCAATTGCAGGTTTCGTGTTTTGTAATCTCTTGCTAAAAATAGCAAAACTTGTTAAATATACTGACTCGAATGTAAGTTTGTATAACATCATTAATGTGACCAGGGGTTATCTCCGACTTCTCCTTTTCTTCGCCATTTTATGACTAATAGCTATCATCCATCCATCCATCAGCCATAAGAAGTCCACTGCTGGACATAGGCCTCCCCTATGGATCTCCAATAAGACCGGTTGGAAGCGGCTTGCATCCAGCGCGATCCCGCGGTCTTAATGAGGTCATCCGTCCACCTTGTGGGTGGACGTCCTACGCTGCGCTTGCCGGTACGTGGTCTCCACTCGAGAACTTTTCGACCCCATCGGTCATCAGTCCTCCGCGCTATGTGGCCTGCCCATTGCCATTTCAACTTGCCAATCCGTTGGGCTATGTCGGTAACTTTGGTTCTTCTACGGATCTCCTCATTTCTGATTCGATCTCGCAGAGAGACTCCGAGCATAGCCCTCTCCATAGCTCGTTGGGCTACTTGGAGCTTACTAATAAGGCCCATAGTGAGAGACCACGTTTCTGTGCCATAAGTCATCACTGGCAACACACACTGGTCAAAAACTTTCGACTTGAGGCACTGAGGTATGTCGGACGAGAAGACGCTAGGCAATTTTCCGAACGCTGCCCAGCCGAGTTGGATTCGGCGATTGGCCTCTTTCTTGAAGTCGGACCTACCTAACTGGACTACTTGTCCTAGGTAGACGTACGAGTCAACGACTTCAAGAACCGAGTTCCCAACAGAGATCGGGGTGGGTACAACATGGGAATTACACATAACTTTCGTCTTGTCCATGTTCATCTTAAGACCCACCTGTTGAGAAACCCGATTGAGGCCTTCGAGCATCGTGCTGAGCTCTTCCATCGATTTTGCCATGACTACTATATCGTCGGCAAACCGAAGGTGAGTGAGGTATTGGAGCCAGGAGCTTGAAGGCGTTCTCCAAAGTAGCCGTAAACAGTTTCGGAGAAATTACGTCTCCCTGTCTTACGCCTCTTTTTAAAGGGATCGCCTTGGAGCTCTCTTCCTGTACTCGGACCGACATAGTGGCGTTATTATACAAGCACTTCAACACTTCGATGTACCGATAGTCAATACGGCATCGTTGGAGAGACTCGAGCACAGCCCAAGTCTCGACCGAATCAAAGGCTTTCTCATAGTCCACAAACGCTAAGCAAAGTGGCAAGTTATACTCTTCGGTCTTCTGTATAACCTGCCGTAGCGTATGAATGTGGTCCATGGTACTAAAGCCCTTTCGGAAACCGGCTTGTTCGGAAGGCTGGAAGTCATCAAGCCTGCGCTCGAGACGATTCGTAATGACCCTTGAAAACAGCTTATAAACATGGCTCAGAAGCGAGATGGGTCTGTAGTTCTTCAATAAGGTGTTGTCACCTTTCTTGAAAAACAACACCACCACGCTTCTGTTCCATGCTTCTGGCGTGATGCCCTCGAGGACGACGGTGTTAAAAAGCTTCTGGAGGACTTTTAGTACCGGTGTTCCACCCGCTCTCAGGAGCTCTGATGTGATACCGTCATCACCCGGCGCCTTGTTGTTCTTAAGCTGATTCAGGGCCATTCTAATCTCGTACAGGCTGATGACTGGGATATCTTCGGTGAAGTGTCGGGTCAGCTTGGCTCTTGGATCTTTGGCCGCGCTGCTAACAGGCTTAGCGACCGAAGCGTATAACTGTCCATAAAACCTTTCGATCTCCTCTAATACCTCTGCCTTGGTCGACGCTAAACTTCCATCTTCTCTCTTCAGCTTTGTCAATTGGCTTTGTCCAATAGACAAATCTCTTGCGAACACTTTGGAGCCTTTGTTCCGCTCTATTGTCTTTTTAATATGTTTAGTATTAAAAAGACGGATGTCGTGCCGCAAGGATTTCGAAATTTGTCTATTGAGACGCCTATATGACTTTGCATCATCGGAAGACTGCAATCTTAGCGAGCGTCGTTCGGCCATGAGATTTACAGTGTGATCGGAAAATTTCTGCGGTTTATTTGAACGGTGGGGTCTAAAGAACTTAGCACCCACCGTTTGGACAGTTTCTACGAGCCCGTTGTTGATCTCGTCCACCGACGCAAGGTTCTCTAGGCAAGCAAAACGATTCGAGAGCTCGAGCTGAAAGTCCTCGGGGTTTTGCAACTACTACTAATACTTTTGTTACTAATAGCTATATAAGTGAAGATTTCGAATCGTTACGCATGAAAGTATTCGTGGTATTAAATCTTCAGTGTTTCAAAGCCAGGCAAATATTTTAAATCAAGTGAAATGTTGTTTATTCCAAGACTACTTAAGAAAATTTTCTATAAGTAAATATTCGACGCATAGAGGTTTTCTTGAGCACTATTTGTAGTTTGGTTTATGTTGTTAGTTAATTTTTCAAGAAAGAGAAGTACTTATCCAGAAGATCTTTACTGACTGTATCGACAGAAATACACACCTTTTTCACCATATCTCTCAACGAACTTGTGTGTTTGAAGTAATCTGTGGCAAGGCTGGCATTGTTTGTTGGAGGGAAGTGCGAAAAGTGGAGCACTAACATGAGAAACGTAAACTTTTGAAGGCTGTTCCCATGCCATTACACAGCTTCTATTAGCACCTTCTGGCTTCTTGTTACTGTGTTTTCGAGTTCGAGTGGTTATCCTTATTGGAAGTTGCGTAAAGCTAATAATACTTGTTTGTTTTTATTTTGCACTGTTACGGCATGCTGGTTATACTCGTAGCCTCAGTGCCTCAAGTCGAGAGTTTTCAACTAGTGCGTAGTACTAGTGATGACTTCACACACCAAAATGTGGTCTTATAGGTACCTTATGAGTAAGCTCGATGTTACCCAACGTGCGTGAATCTCTCTGCGAGATCAAATCAGGAATGATGTGATCCGCATTATATCAGCTTCCGATTTTCATTTTTCGTATGACGAAACCATAGATCAGGGAACAAGGTTCAAACCTTGTTCCCTGATCTGTGGACGAAACGGAGGAGGTACTCAATTCGACGCGTATATGTATTTGTTTTTTTTTTTTGTGTAACCACGCATAACTTTTTACATAGTAGTCCAATTTCGATAATTCTTTTTTTGTGAACAGTATATTTCGAAATTGGTCCCATTAAAATTTTACCGATATCGGCTGAGCCATTTTTGATAAATCAACAATAATGTGATAATTGCTACATCGATTCGTGCAAACTATTCGCGAATTCTGTACACGGTTGCAGTCGGTCATTCCATTTTTTGCGAAAAATAATTTTACCTCTAATATCTGAATTGGTTTTTCTCGTAGTGAAATTTGACAAACAAGAAAACAGCTTGCTTACTTTCATAAAGACATAATTTTTTTTTTTCCGTTAGAGCATTATTTTTTCTCTGAGTATGTCGATCCTGAAAAACTGTGGGTATCAGAATAAAATAACGCATTAAATATAATATATGTACATATTCATAAAACTGAAGATATTCATAAAACGGTTTTCACATGCATTTAATCATTGTAATACGGAGGTACGAACATAATTAAACGGTTAGGTAAGTTAAGCAGTTCAACGACACCATTAACTCCATACTCAATACCAGTAGGAAGTTAGTAACAATAACGTCGAACGATGTCCGTGCCATCACGAAAGTGATCAGCGACCAGTGATCACGATCACGGTCACAGATCTCACGAGATGGCACATGTCACCTCGATCTAGCGTGGATTGAATTTCGGACAAAACTCTGCTTAAAATCCCAATTAATCTGAGCACCTATACTATATTGTACCAGTCTCTAAAGTTCACTGCTGAACATATGCCTGCCTTCGAAAGGCGACTGGGCTAAATCCACCACGCTGATGCCGCTGATTTTTTTCGATTTGACGATTTTTTTCTACAGACGTATGCAGGTTGCCTCACGATGTTTTTTGTCACCGAAAAACTAATGGTGTGTAAATCATACATAATAAATAAATACATAAATTCCAAAAAATATATTGCTACGGGACCGAGTTTGAAACCACGCCTCACTTGTAAGGCGCTCGTTTTCCCACTAAGCCATCACGGTTTGTACGTGTAATTTTTACATTACATACATAATTTTTACTCACATAAGCATCATTCATGAGCGCTGACTGCCTTTCGCATTGTATGTTTAATAGGTGGTCATAGTCATAGTCATTGAATGATAACACTACTGTTACAAGTCAAATTTTAAATACAAATAACAATAACATATTTTATATATACAGAACACTTCAATGTCATATACATACATCGTATATGAAATTCATGATTATAATAGTAATGTCAAAGAGTATATATAGATTGAATTTCACAATAAATAATAAAACACATTATATCAAACAACAAATCAATCAAAACAAACTTAACATAAACATGCAATTTGCGCTGTATGCGTATTTGCTACTTATATAAGTGTCACGTGCGCAGAGTAAATAGAAGGCCTTTCTCCAGATATCATAGGCTCAGTGATCACTATGTGCCGACACCGCTGATGCCGCGCTGTGAACGGCCGACAAAGGGCACGCACCGAAACAATAACAATAGGTGCGCGTGCGCAGCGTACAAGTGCACCGCGCATGCGGGATGTTATTGTCTTTTTGTCAATGATGCTGATCAATGAACTGATTCATTTTGATAATACTTCGTTTCTATTAAATTCGTTTTTACCAGTAATACATAGAATAGTTACATTAGGAAAGATTAATTACATCAAGTCTTGCTAAGATAGGTATCAGAGAATCAGCTAATTCATACCAACTTATTACGTGTTTCTTATACGAGTATGTGGTTCTGGATAGCTAATGCACCACATTCACTGGTGAATTGAAGCATCTAGGTACTGCGGTTTCCCGTAAAATATTTTTTTAAACGGATAAAAACAGAAACGATTTAAAAGTGTTTTTATAAATAATACCTATGAAGTTTAAGAATTTGAATTATCGTCAAGCTTGTAAATATTTTTTTAAACGAGTTTATTTAGCTGTACCCGTATGTTTTTATGGTTTTATTTACCTTCACCCGAATGTTTTTTGGGTCATATTAGAGATATATAAAATGCTTTGTCCTGAATGACTTACTGACGGATCAACGCAGAGCCCAAACCGCTGGTCGGAGGAACCTCAAATTTGGAGGGTGGGTTCTTTGTATGACGTAGGCATCCGATAAGAAAGGATTTTTCAAAATTCTAACCCTAAGAGGGTAAAAAATGGGGTCAAAGTTTCTATGGAACATCGCGATTCCATGGTTCAATCGACTTGATAATTGGCATAAACATTCTGTAATTGAATTGACGGAAGACGTGTTTCGTAGTTTATTGAAATTCATCCCTTATCGGGGTTAAAAAGGAGTAGAAAGTTAATTTGGGGGTGATTTGCTTCCAAGTTGACATCAATACTCCTTGGCAACTTAGTAATACCTTTGATTTAAATTACTTTTTATTTTGACACATGTTTGAAAACTCAATCCGATTGTATCAATGACTTGAGAAAATAGAGAAGGCGGCCACAGGTTATTTATATAAGTTATTTGACATTTTGCTGCCTACACTTTAGTTATAATATGTTCCCATATTTCTTTGGTAATACATAGTACATACTGCGTACTGCGAAAATAATTGGGTTAATAGTGACTGCGAGCGCAAATTTACCTAAGAAAGTGCGGGAATCACGTTGTCATTATGCATGAGTGCATAGCAATATTTATTACCGACTTGAAAAAAGAAGGTTCTCAATTCAGCGGTAAGTATGTTTTTTTTTGTATGTAAGTAACGCGATTATTCGGTCAATTAAGTATGAACCGATTTTGTTGATTATTTTTTTGTTTGCTAGATCATAGGTACTTCAGAGTTAGTCTCATTTGAGATTATAAAATAAACAAATATATTAAATAATGATAAATCGAAATAAGTTTAGCAGTTTTGTAAAAATCAAGAATAAACTAATTACATACCTAAATTATGTTGTGGTTTGTGGTTCCATTCAGTTCATCATTTATTTTTGAAAGATGATCATTATGAAAAAATGGTACACATATTATCGATTTGAGCAAATTATTTGAATTTTGTACCTACTTTTTGTTTGTAAGTATGTAATGGCGGCCATATTGAGTCCTATGTGTCATATTTTGTAATTATTTCAAGTCTATATACTTATATTATGTTGCCATAGAGTTTTGGTTGCTATAGAGATATTTGAGTCGTTGATTTTGTATGTCAAAATGGAGTAGATAGTTTTGTATTTTCTTTGTAAAATAAAAATGTGTGCTCATTATTAAAAAGACTCATTTATTCGAGATATCCATAAAACTCAAGATTTATTATTCGTAAAAAAGTGCGTAAATCGTGGGAAAAATCAAAGAGTCATGGTCATGTAGAATCGCTTAAGTGAGAAAACTATGATTCCTGGCGTATTCACTCGAAAGCTGTTTTAACAAACCAACACTTGTGGGACCACAGCTTGATCGGATCGTTGATGTATCTACCAATTACAACAAGGCCAGATATTACGTTTGCCGTAAGTTATCTAAGCCAATTTAATACTTGCTACGGAAACAATCATTGGCAAGCCGCGAAACGGGTCATCCGTTATTTAAAGGACCAAGAAGGTTGGACTAAAATATAAAAAAGTGGCATGAAGTATGTAGTATGGCATGGCAGGCGCTTATTGGGCAGCTTGCACCATGGATAGACGATCCTACACGGGATATATTTTCAAATATGGTGGTGGATGGATAAGTTATGAAGCCAAGAAACAAAGAGTAGTAGCCTTATAGACAGAGTGCACAGAGAAGATGGAAGCAGATCTCCTTACCACGGCACTACCGCAACCAAGGCTTAAGAGGGCTATTGTGTACGAGTATTTCAAAATTGGATTTACGCACGGAGTGTTTTGAGGACTAAACTGGGAGTCACTCAGACCTGAAGAGACCCTGAGGTCATCATATTTGAGTTGTTGATTTTTTGTGTCACAATGGAGTAAAATAAAAGTGTGTGCTCAATATCAAAAAGACTCATTATTATCATTATGTCTATGATTAAAATATAAAGCCTTCACCTGCAACCCAGCAACCCAAATTAATAGATAGTTGGTATAAAATAGAAACTTCAAATTTTCTTTGCTCTTAATGAAACTGCTTAAGGAATTCACATTCGAGGCAACCAGGCGTCACATCATAGTAACCAATTGCAAAAACGTGATCTTTTTTCAAGAATTACTGTAATATACTAGCGGACCCACTGCAGTACCATCTGTCGGGCTTATTTGTGAATCTAAACTTTCCAGAACGCACCCAAACGCATACAAAACAATTCATTCAAATCGGTCCAGCCGTTTAGGAGGAGTTCAGTGATATAAACACGTACAGCAGAATTGTAATTATATGTTTAAAGATAATCTGTTGATCAGGTGCTGGAGAAAATGCTAATCGCCACCGTGTAGAGTTTTTACACAGTCTCGCTGTAATTCCTCTCAATCCTACTAATATTATAAACGTGTATGTATGGATATTTGTTACTCTTTCACGCACAAACGGATGAACTGACTTGGATGAAATTCGGTACGAAGGTAGTTTAGATTTTGGATTAACACATAAACTACTTTTTATTTCGGGCTAACGCGGGTAACACCGCGGGGCGCAGCTAGTATTAGAGATATAATTAAAATTTAATCCCTTTCCGTAGACAGATTTATCTGATATATGGTACACACGCACGTTTAGTTTTAATAACTTATTCTAATTTTAATAAAATTTTCCATATTCATTACAATATTTTTTGTATAATGTTATAGGTATATTTTTCCTACATTAAGTTTAAGTAGACGCACTCTAGGTAACTTTATTTTGTATTAGTTGAAAAACATTTATATCGACAACAGCAAAAAAGGGACAGTCTTACCGGTATGAGTATAAGGAATCCTGTCCAAATGAGCAAGCCCGGAATGGCCCGGATATAGTATAGATTCGAGCGATCAATGAATGAGTCAGCAGTACATTCCACCGGAACGGCAGCCAGCGCCGCCGTAGAGCGGACGTCGCACGGAAATGTGGCATGCAGTGTATACCTGCGTCAGAGAATAACTAGCTAGATGTGCTTTATCTACACTGGAAAAATAATTATAAGTGACTAATTTCTAAATAAATAACATATTTATTTTTCGCAAAAAATGGCAAACTGCCTTCCATCGTATACAAAATTCGAATATTTCGCTAGAATTACTTACATTATTTTTGATTTTTCAAAAACGGTTTAGGCGATATCTGTTAAATCTAAATGGGACTATCTCGGAAGTATACCCTTTCGAATTAAAAAATAGTTTTTCGACTCGGTTCACAATTGGCGAAATTATCGTGTATAAAATTCGGATATTTCGCTCGAATTGCTTACATTATTGTCGATTTTTTCAAAAATAGTTAAGCCGATTTCTGTAAAATTTAAATGGGACCACCTCGGAAGTATGCCCTTTCGAACTAAAAAATTTTTTTTTTGATTCGGTTCACAATTGGCGAAATTATCGACGAATATACACAAAAAATACATACAGACGAACATAGATCCTCCTCCTTTTTGGAAGTCGGTTAAAAATATTTTATAGGATTGTAATAAATTATTATACTTGTTTTTTTTTTGGTAGGTATACGTTATGGAAGGCATTGCCAATCATTATTAGTTACGTATACACCATATACATGTTTAAGTTTATATGTTGATGCGTAGGTAAAATTAAGAAAAAAAAAACTTATAAGTGCCTAAGATTGAGTATCTAGAACAGCTCATTTTTGTGATTTGGGATGTAGTATTTACATCAATGAATCAAAGGTATTCGTTAATCGAGGAGAGCGAAAACCAAAACATACATGACATAAAACCACAAAAGACAGTTAAGTATATTATAAGGTATCTAATTTGAAGGAGTGAACGAAGTGACTCCTCTGCAAGCTATTCTTCACCCTTACCTACTACAACCGGTCGCCACGGTCGGACGTGACTACACTACTAGATCTCGGAAGGGGCTGATCATGAATGAACTCTTGAATGGACCTTCCTCTACGTACAATCACAACCTCAGTCATTCCTCTGAAAGCTCACGTAAAACCTTGTCATCGCAATTCACTCCTAATCATTAAGCTAACCATAAATAACAATTCTAAAAACTATACAGTGACAAGATCCTAACCGAAACGTTCGACGTTCTGTTGTTTGATGGGCATTGAGTATTTTTTCTAAAAGTTTCATTTACACTTGTTTACATTTCACAAGCTCGTAATAGAACAATGGTAAACGAAACGTAACAAGCGTCACGCGTTGTTTACAAATGAAACGAACGTGAGAAATCCTTACCAAGGAAGATTTTAGGGTTTCTTCCTACGTGCAAAGACAAACGACAGGTAAAGTTTGCCCTTTGTAATAAACACTATTGTAGGCGGTAACACAAAGGCATAAACAATAAATATAAAACACTTTTTTCTTTTTTTCTCCTCTATTTATTGGCTATGGCCGATACAGCTAAGCTGCCGGAGTTGCATACAATCACGTAATGATTTTTGGTTGTAATGCAATTGTTATGTTTTTGTTAGAACCGTGGGAAAGAATGACAAAGGTTGGTATTAAAACTTCCTGTTTTATTTATGCTTTGGACGCTTTAATTTGCATTAATTAAAGTAACTGCACATCTTATTGCATTATAGGCGAATAGGTAGGTCCATATTGTGTTCGTAGGGTTTTTTTAACGCAAAAAGTCCGCGCTTGACCACCAACTCGCTTGATGGTAAGCGACGTTGTGTTCGAAGATGAAGCACGCAGACCTAGAAGATACCTATTCACTATGACCTTGAAAGCTTTTGAAGCTTTAGATTATATCTCTTAGGAAACAGGAAAGCAGAAAGACTGTTCCATTCGCTGCGGCGGTGCGAATCAGAAATGTTGAGTCAAACCGATGCAAGTTTTCTAGCGTCCTAGATACGCTATGATCTAATATAGTAAAGTTATTAATTAGCAAATAATTACTATAATTGATAGATATGCGATAGGAGAGTTGGTGGTCAAGCGCGGACTTTTCGCGATAAAAAAACTCTTTTAAATTATAAACATTTTATATTCTTTAAAACTTTCTTCAATCTACTCGTTTGCCCAACTATTTGTATAGCAGCCGTTTTTGTAGTGTAAGTAATCAATAAATCAAAATGGTATAATCAACACTATTTAAGCGCTGTTCGGTGACTCAATATATTTTGATGACCCTTTTTAATCCTTATTTATATCTTCACAAGTGTCAAATTGGCTTCAAAAGTAATTCCTGTGTAAGTACCCGCAAGTACCGCAAGTTCGTCGGTGGTCTACATCCGGCGGACACGCTTCCGACGCCGCCCATTGTCCCTGTCCCTTTATTGATGCCTTTATGATAAAAGTACTTTTACCAGCCCTATGAGTCGCAGAGTAACTGAGCTTTCGGTTTTTTCTTCATTTTTTTTTAAATCAAAATCTTATCATTTAGATTGAGTAACGACATGAACAAAACGCATGCCCATGACAGTCGGCGTCGCTCAGAATTTTGAACTGGACCAGTTTATAACCCTGCGTGGCAATGTTCTGTATGTTCTGTTCAAATAAAGAGAAATAGTCAAACGAAAACCTACAAAATATGTTGCCCATAATTTTGCAACCACACACTACAATAAAGATGCAAAATGAGGAACCTCTTGACAATATGAGTTTTGTCGACAACTGTTACATTATACTATCAGCCATAAAAGAGAGAGAGAGAGAGAGGTTTTTTCCTTATCTAGATCAATTCTTATCAGATGCTGATCAGGTCCAGATGCTAATCTAGTTATGTTATCTTTTTAGGCCTAGCGCTGAACTTCCCTAGACGTGTCAGGAACGCATTCTCTGAACGGCCGAACTATAGATGTAAAATAAAGAACATGACAAAAAACTTAAAAACTGGTGCAATAACAGGCGGCCTTATCACTAACAGCGATCTTTTCCAGGCAACTTTAGTTTTACTTGAAATGCGTTCTGTTCATCTATGGTTAATAGGCTTTGAAAAAAGGCACCACATCTGTTGAATTGTAAATACTTTCCCACCATTTGATTAGTAGGATAAATTGATGTGATCAGTCACTGTCCTGTTATCGAAAGGGCTGTGAGAATTTAACCAACGCTATTATATCTAGAGTACAGTAAAAGAAAATTAAGTTGTCGCTTCGGAAAGATGAGTGAGATGTTTGAACAAATTGTATTTAAATTCTAGTGTTTTAGGGTTCCGTACCCAAAGGGTAAAAACAGGACCCTATTACTAAGACTCAGCTGTCCGTCTGTCTGCCTGTCTCCAAGCTATATGAAATGCTATACCCAGAAAGCTAAAATTTTCACAGATGATGTATTTCTGTTGCCGCTATAACAACAAATACTTTAAAATTAATAATGAAGGGGGGCTCCCATAAAACAAACCAGATTTTTTAGCCGTTTTTCGCTCTATAATAATAATGGTAACAGGTAGATGCTTGACATTTTCACAGAATATTTAATTGTATATTCACTTTAATCATAAATAATAAAATAAAATAAATATCTAAGGGGGGCTCCCATACAGTACGGAACCCTCCGTGCGCGAGTCCGACTTGTACTTGGCCGATTATTTATATGTACCTAATACTATTGTATAGTTAAGTAGCATTAGATAGTGCACATTAAAGGACATCTTCGATGTCTACTAGGTATCTAATTCTTGTTGTACTGATTTATACACCTCCAGAAGCTAAAATAATTCAGATAATTATCACTGGTCATAATGAACAACTGTTATTATGAGACCAACTACGAAATGTCGAATAAAAAATCACCCGTTCCATACATTTTGTCGAGTCAGCAAACTTTCTGTATTGTCCAGCTAGTTTTTATCGCTATTTCAGAAATAGCCTCATAGGAAAAATTGTTTATGGTGATGAGTACCTACTCACAATGACGCTCTTTTGTTTTCGGCATCGTTTCCGTATATTCAGGTATCACAGATAAAATTACGTTATAATGTAGATACACCTTTCACATTTAAAATTGCCGCAGTCATTTTATTTATTTCACCAACATCAATAGCAACAGCATTTGGTATAATCTTTCCTTCCTTTTTCACTTATCTGACACACTCTGTGTACAAAAAAACATTTTTAGTAATAAAGTTGCAAACCATAATTTTATTGGTTTCCACAAAGTGAAATCGAGTAATTTTGATTTGAAAAATTAAGTCACGAAACGACAATTTACATTTACTTAAGTGCCAACGGATGCTTACTTTACCAATAACGCGTCAGTAATGAAAAGCGATTACTTCCTTGTAATTGATTTTGCCAAGACGAAAACCAATCCAATTAAATGAAACGCAACTTTTTAATTTAACTATACATCGACATGGAAAGGGAAGTCCAATAAATGCTAATTGGCGTTTAACAGCTGTTTAAGCGGTCGTAAATACGCTTAATCGGCGAATCGAGCGATTAAGCGAAATCCTCGTGTCTTACACGTTTCTTATTTAATTGTCCTGTTTTTTAAATTATGTACTTTTTATCTAGGTTTGAGTTCTCCTTATATTGAAAAGGTTGAAGGAATAAAAAAAGATAGTGAATAAATCGTTTACATTTAAACTACTGATTAACAAAAAATAAATTCTTTGTCTGCAATAAAGCATTAATTACGTCGGGTTTACTTTATTTTTTGCCGGTGTTTTTTTATTTCATGAAACCCAAATAATAACAACCACATGAACGGTCCAAGGCATGTCCAGTCCAGCCTATGGGTATGTCCAACAGTGGACGTCTTATGGCTGAAAGGAACGAAACGATGATATGAACTACTCCTAAATGCATGTCAATAATGTACATATAATGTAGGTGCCAAACATAACATACATTAATCATTCACAAACAACGTACCTAAAGGGAATAAAATCAACGATTTAATGACTTAAATGCTCTACATCCTATGTAGTGTAATACAATACAAGAAATAATACAATCAGTGTTTAATTTTATTTTTTGAAACGCCTTTGATAAATAGGTGTTAAAACGCTTATATCTTACAATAAGTACCTAGGTACATTAAAAGAACGAACATTCTATTTCAATAAAGTCTGTCAAAGAAAAACTGTTCGTAATTTCTTACAGGAGCTCTCTTTGTTCATACCTACCATACCTGTCTACAAAAAAGTTTATAACCAAAACGAATGCAACCCCCGGGCGCGGGGGCGCGGCGGCAGGTGCGCTTACGCACGTGCGCCGCAGCTTTCCACCCTCGGGATTATCCAAATATAAAACATTTGAATAAAAAAATATACCCATGTTAATTACTTTTGGATAGAATTGTTATCGAGACTTAATTTGCTTTAAGTGGCGTTTTGAGAATTTACATAATTTGATGTTGAGTGATTTTATAGTCGCTTTACTAGATACTGGTTTATACATATTTTAGAGGGTCAACTAATATGCTGCCGTACAGAGGAATTTATAAAATAAAGTTTCTATAGTCCTGATGGCTACTGGCTAGCCCTGGTGTCAAAAGCTAAATTAACCGTTTACAACTAGATGTTATAATTTCTACACTATGATATGACCATGGTTTTGCGTTACGTATTGTTACAATTCGCGCAAAACATAGTATTATTGTTAGTGTACTCTAAAATGTTTGAGAACCCGTTGAAGTCTTTCTGTACGCGAATTTGAGTATGCTGTTTAGTCCTGTATATCAGAGAAAAATATATTTGATATTTATTATACTTAAGTTCACTATATTGTGTTTCTGTGCTTCTATTTAAGTACCTAGCTACCTCTTCTGGGACTACCTACAAATTTATTTACAAGTAATATAATGGTCTATCTACGAGTAGTTGTTTATTTTTTTCGTAGCGCTTTCCTGTGATGGTCTAATTAGTGTGAACTTCCGATTAGATTTTTATTTTAGCTGGTTCCGACAGGTCCGCATGTCTGTACCTACCTACTAAAATCATTAAAACGTGGTAAGGTCACATAAAACCACACATCGCACTTAATGAATCCTTCCATTGTTCAGTACCAAAAGTAGATGTTTACCATTTCCCAAATAGGACGTGTTAATGCAACAAGTTAACAAATTCTGTGACCATACGTGGCTTGGAAATGCAGTTCGTATTGTCTTTTCATTGACTGCATTCCGCTCTCGTATGTAACACTGCCATTTACGATATGCGGTCAATTTAATGGTAATTTGTTACCACAAATTAGACAGTGGACACGACGCTCCAGTTATTCGTGTTACGGTTTTGTTATTCTGTTGTTAAATACATAGATATAATACATAACATACGATTAAAAAGAATTCTTAAATAGAAAAAATGTGCCGTATAGCTATTTCTTGGCCATCGGTACTTATATTGATTTGTCTTTATACTATTGAGCTAAAACTCAGACAGAGAGAAATTATCATAGACAGAGATAGCATTTCCGTTCATTCTTTCCTTGTTAATATTATAAATCAGAAATTGTGTTTGTTGGTTAATTGGTTTGTTACTCTTCACGCAACAACAGAGCAACGGATCGATTTGATTTTTGGTATGGGTATAGTTAAAGGGCGGAATGACACAGGCTACTTTTTATCCCGGAAAAATAAAAGGTTCCTAAGCACAAAAATTAAAATATGACGCCGGCAAAGCCGCGGGCAAAAGCTAGTTTAAAATAATTGCATGAAGTCTCAAAATATAAAATAACGTATCAAAATATGAACGTAAGGATTTCAACCTCTCACCAGCTCAGTAAAAAGTCACACAGTATTATTACGTACCTACCCCTAAATTACAGGCATGAGCAAAGATATAAATAGCAAAATGAGACAATTATCGCACTAAATTCCTTTCTTCGAACATGCTCGGTTTCTGTCATAGAGAAATAATAAGCTGTTCTTCTATTTCTGTGAGGCGATGTCTCGACCGGCATGCTGCGGTCACAGATAATGCACACTGTAATTTCACTTTACACCTGCCCTTAATATTTAACGCTCCGCTGATGTAGTTAAAAGTATAATGACCGTGGGCTGTGATGATGCAGCAGCTATACACGCGTGCGAGATAGAGGCCGGTGTGGCCAGAATATGTATAATGTATACCGAAAATAACATTTTATAAAACTAAGTAATGCCATTGAGCGATGCAATGCTGACAGCATTCTGATTCTGGCCACGTTTCCCTTCGCCAAGGGCCTTTTAGATTAGGTTTTTATATGTTTGTTATTTTCAGATTTTCTACATATTTTATGGTTTTATATTTTTAGTTAGTAATAAGAATAGTTTTATTGCAAGATATGTAATTATTCTTCGCAAAAAAATGGCAAAACAGACTTCTATAGTGTACAAAATACGAATTGTATATTCAACGCATATATTCACACATTTCACATCACACATTTGGTCACATTTGGTATATAATTTTTACATTACTGTTGATTTATAAAAAATAGCCCAGCCGATTTCGGTAGAAGTTGCATGGGACCACCTCGGGAGTATACCCTTTCGAAATAAAAAAATAATGTTTTGATTCGGTTCGCAATTGGCGAAAATATTGATGAACATACGAGTATATAAAAAAAATACATACAGACAAACATAAAACCTCATCCTTTTTGGAAGTCGGTTAAAAAGCAACGAAAAGTAAGCACAAACTAAAAAGCCATCGCTTACCTGTCATGTTATCAATTCTTTATACTACTGTCATCAAAGAAGTAACAACTGTCTGTGAATGTGTGTATCTTGGCTAATAAACGGATGTACCGATCTTAATGCACTTTTTTGGTATTTAAATTAAAAAAGAAACATTTTAGCAGTGATTCGAGAAAACATAACATCGAACGTTATAAAAAATATTAATTATACACTTGTTATTTCTGCAAGATTCGAAGAAGAGAGCAAGAAAAAGATGATGACATGTGTGAAAAGTGACATATTTAGTTACAAAATGGGCATGGCAACACTGGATTAAGCCTAAATGGTAGTACGGCGCTTAGGAACCGAAAGTAGTTAACAGCAGATGTTTTGCTCTACCTACTCTTTGAATCGAGAGGGACGACTTTTGATTGATCCTTCAATTTTCGATTGAATAATAAATGATTAAAAGTTAGAAAGTTAAAGCAGTCATATTTGGAATTTATTGAGACTTTCTAAACATTCATCGTCTTCTAGAGCTGTATCTATCCCATTGCAGGGTAGGTATAGGGGTGAAGCATTATTTTTATGGTGCTATCTGCCTCAGTCTTGTCCTCGAACCAGTCCCTTCGCCTTGATCTTGATTGTCCTGGTTTAAGACATTTATTTTCTCAACAAATTAATTATTAATTTCATACAAATGAAAACACTGAATAGGCACTTACGTTTTTTATTTATTTTACAAGTAGTTGGTATGTTATCATCATCATTATCCGCAGCCTTTGTATCCTGCTAGGTATATTTCGCTCTCTTATAGTGCAAAGGTCAAACCTTGTCACGATTGGCAAATGACCGAGAGAAGGCAAATACCCAGCAGTGGGATAGTGAAGGCTGCGTATGATGATGATGATGAAGACTAGTGCCGTTTTGTAAGTACTGTTACCTCTGCAAATAGCTATTCTACGAGCAGTTTCACGGCAGCAGCACAACTAGTTCGCCTGACAATAGCCGGCCGCTACAATGCGTCCGTAGCACCGCCCGCGCCGGTAGAGCGGAATGCTCTGGTAGCGGGCTGTCACTTGACACCAGAGTCCGCCTGGGAAACCTGTCTGCAGCTCTATGGGCGTAAAATCAGACATTACTGTTATGAGATACTTTATGCTCTTTCTAATGCTGTTAAATTTCATAAATACATATATCTTTTTGGAGAATAATGACGACCGATTTCAAGCCATCCATCGTACCCTGCAAGGAATCCAACGTTTTTAGGGTTCCGTACCCAAAGGGTAAAAACGGGACCCTATTACTAAGACTTCGATGTCCGTCTGTCCGTCCGTCTGTCTGACATCGGGCTGTATCTCATGAACCGTGATAGCTAGGCAGCTGAAATTTTCACAGATGATGTATTTCTGTTGCCGCTATAACAAACAAATACTAAAAACGGAATAAAATAAATAAAGTGGGGCTCCCATACATCAAACGTGAGTTCTTTGCTCTCTATTAATAACGGCAAGAGGAATGGGGCTCCCATACGATACCGAACCCTCCGTGCGCGAGTCCGACTCGCACTTGGCCAATTATTTTTACACATCAGCAAAAATATATAGATAAATATTTTTTAATCATCGTAATCATCTACAGCGTAGCTTGAATGAACTTTTCCTTTTTTGGAAGTTGGATGAAAGTGACTGTAGTACCTATAACGGAACTATAACGAACCAACACTTTGTTATCTCAAATACTTTTTTTCCTTATGAATTTACCTATTAGTACTTTGTAATAAAGTACCGTGATGTCCATAGTAGGTACCTAGATCAAAATCTTTCTTTTTTAGCGCTTTTGTAATTTTATTTTGTAAATGCATTCTTGTCCAAACAGGCTAACGTCAAGCCATCTGCGAAGCCGCGGCACGTGATGGCGGTTAACCGAAAAAAGTAGGATTAATGCTTAACCGCGGCATTCGGTATGTCATTCATGTCCACCCCAAGTGCCCTAAGTGAAGCAAGTACAATCGGGCGGAAGCGGAAGGCGCGTTTCGCGAGCTCTCGGCGAAATTCGGGCGGCAGCAGCTGCGCGTGCGCCGAACAGCTGTCTAATAGCTCATTTCCGATTGTTTACAGCGGTGATCAGACGAGTTTTGTTCTCTAAGATTTCTCTACAAATGAACGCCTTTTTTGACCAATTTTTGTGATTGACAATTTGGGCGTTTATTACAGCAATTTATTGTGGCATTGTGAGCAAAGGTGGCTTTAGCCCACATTCGAGTTTGAGATATAGCTCTGTGATGTTAACACGCTGCGTGACTTTCCTACAAACAACGTACGCACTGCAGTGTGATATTATGTTTAGAAGTTGAATATGATCAATCGAGACATTGGTACAATTTATTTTTTGGTACTATTTATACCGCAGACAGAAAGAAAACGTATTAGCACCTGGAATAACAATTAGCTGATAAAGTTATGTAAATAGGAAAAATACATGTTTATTCTTATTATTCTATTTTGACTTTAGGAGAAAGCTTCCGCTAATTTATCACTCTGATTTTAAAAAACGATCTTTTAAGACACGGTATATTAAAATAAGGGAATTGCAGCCACAAGATTAAAACTGAGGGGTAGTGTAATTTTTTCTCATCAAAAAATACTCTCCCCTCGCACTAAAAACCAATTTTAATCAAATAAAAAATGTCACGCGCGTTGTTAATTTCTTTCGGATTGTTTTTCTAAACGGAAGTGCTGTACAGATGTTGGATTTTTTTGCTGCTTCAGAATTAGATCAAGAGACGCGGTGAAGTTTTTTCATAGGTTTGTGTTGACAAATGGTTACTTTGGTTGTCTATTCATATCATTTTCACGGCTACCGACCAGAAAGGAAATTTAAAAGGAATAAAATTTATGGGTTCTCCACGTATTCAGGAAACATTATTAACATTAACTGGACTTTTAGTAGTTTTCGTTTATTTGATCGTTCTGTTAAGTGCGGGTCATTCGGATTATTTATTGCACGATTCTCGATCAATACAGAACTTATTCTTGGAGCTTCTCTTTAGGATATCATTTTGCCACTCAAGCTTTTGTGCCTATAAATCTAATTCACTCGATTGAATGGATAGGAATACTATACGTATTGCGGATGTGTCTCTACGTACTAATACTCGTAAATGCGTGCACTTTCTGAAAAGCTAGATTCATCTTAAATTACTATACGAGACTATACGTTAGGTATATTACTCGAATTATTACAGATTAATCTTGGAGTAAGCATGTATCTCCTAGAAATTAAAGTATAATATAACGGTGAAATGATGGGCTATTTTCACATTACACATAGTTTATTTTGTTTTCCTATTTTTGATGTTATTGTTTGATGTAGTTTTTGAAAAAATATTTAAATTTGGCACCTAATATCAAATCGGTAGACAAGTGTTCTCTTCGCCTTCTGGGTTCGCCGATACTAGATGAGTCTTTTCCGCCTTTCGTTCAAGAAAAAATTCAAAATTTTTTGAGTGCCTCTGATAGGCTACTCAAAATTAACGCCCACATGGCGTTTACCATTATAAGATGTTGTCTGTTTATTCCAAAATTCATGTACGCTTTACGTTGTAGTCCATTGTGGAAGCACAATGAGCTCCTTTTGAGCTTAGACGATGTTGTAAAGCAGACCCTAGTATCGGTTTTGAATATTGAGATGAGTGAAAGGGCGTGGTTACAAGCCTCCTTGCCTGTTAGGCTTGGAGGGCTAGGGGTCCGCCAAATTTCAAGTGTTGCTTTACCAGCTTTCTTGTCCTCCATTCATAGTACACATAAATTAGTTGAAAAAATCCTCGCACCTTCTTTAGGCCATTCCGGCGTAGATGTAGCTAATTTGAATGAGGCAACGAATGCTTGGAGGGTCGCTAGCCCAAATTCCGAGCTTCCAAAGACTTTGTCGTCGCAGAGACTGTGGGATCGGCCGATCTGCGAACTAGCACGGAAATCTCTTCTAGATACGTGTTCTAGCGTCGCGGATCGCGCTCGTATCCTTGCGGTCTCTGTATGGGAGTCCGGTCTTTGGTTGCAAGCTTTGCCCTCTTTCAATACTGGTAACCTTTTAGACCCAACTGCATTTCGTCTAGCTGTCAGCTTACGCTTGGGTGCAAGGTGTTGTGAGGCCCATCGCTGTCAGTGTGGTACTGCAGTTGACCAGCTCGGTCACCACGGTCTCTCTTGCTCAAGAAGCGCTGGTCGGATTGGTCGCCACGCCAGCCTTAACGATGTCATTCGCAGGGCTTTTGCCACCGCCAATATCGCAGCTGTACTCGAACCGAGTGGGCTCGCGCGTGGTGATGGCAAAAGGCCTGACGGCATGACGCTGGTCCCATGGAAGTGTGGACGGCCCTTAGTATGGGACGCAACTTGTGTCGATACTTTGGCACCGTCACATCTTTCTGAGACTCAGAGTAGGGCTGGAGCTGCGGCCAATTCGGCGGAGCAGCACAAGCGGCGCAAGTATGCTAACCTCGGTAGTGGTTACATATTTGAGCCATTTGGAGTTGAGACATTGGGTCCGTGGGGGCCGGGAGCTCATATCATTTTCAAAAGTCTTTCTGGGCGTCTGGTGGACGCGACGCGTGACCAAAATGCTGGTGTTTATTTGGCTCAACGCATAAGCATTGCCATTCAGCGTGGCAATGCAGCCAGCATGCTGGGCACGCTGCCAACTGGCAGTGGGCTTGAGCATTTGGATTATCTTTAGACCTTCAAAGGTCTGAGGGTGATCCAATGCTTTTTGTGTAATAGTAGTGTAGTTTTGTTGTAGTTAATAAAGGCACTTTTGCCCGATAAAAAAAAATTTAAATTCGTATCAAAAACATATTTTATAGTACAAACCTGTTTTAAATAAATTGTGTTTTACGATCAAGATAAATCTTAATCGTGCTCGCTACTCTGTAGTATCACTCACGTGAGGTTAATCCATTTATGAAATACTTTTGAACAAACCAATCTATTTGCAATAGCGTTGCGGTTTGGGCTCACTTTTGTTATATCACCTATTTTAGTAGTGGTAATTTGATGAGGTGGAGGGCTGCAAGTCACTCCATCTGCCGCGAAACCCTTCAACGGGCGCTGTTCGAGCCGCTCGCGAGCACAAAAACACCGCGCCTTCCGCCAACCTGCTTCCGGTGACACAATACTGTACTAGACTCGCTGGGTTCAAATAATTTAAATAGCAAAAAATGGCACCACCACAACAGAATTCGAATAGTTTACACGAATCGTGGTGTCATCCATGTTCATTCACATTATTGTTGATATATCAAAAACTGCTCAGCTGATTGCAATAAAATGTAAATAAAACCACCTCGAAAGTATACCCTTTCGAAATAAAAAAGTTTTTTTTAAAATCGGTTCACAATGCACTAAGGTTCCTTTGAATCTGTATTTGCCAAATTGCCACTGAGTACCAAGTAGTCGATCCAAGATATTTTTATGAACACACATGAAATATGGCCACCAAACAAGATGTGTGAACACCTGTATTTTCGTGGATGATCTTCCTTTACCTTCTAGGCGATGTTCATTATTTATGTAGGGAATTGTGGGATCATAGCAAACATAGGAAGTATAAATAGGTTGCTTAACTTATTTTTAAAACCCTTATCAGGAAGCTAAAAGTAACACTAAGTATTTATTGTAAAGAATCTATTAGTCATATCATATACCTACCTACTCATCATAAACTTGAAGAAACAGATACTTAACAGTTGCATGAGAGAGATTAAAATGAAACCTTTTGATGTGTTTCATTTTTCCTCACATTTTCGAATTCAGGATCTAGCCAAAGCCTTAAGTACTACGCAGCTTTGCTTTTTTACATCAGTACACCTATCTTGCATTCAAAATTCACGCAAACTTTCGATAAGTGAACTGTCATCACCCAAGTGGAAGCTTCCTTTGATGGCTTATCTTCAGTTTTGGCTGCAGACAACCTGTGTTGACACCATCGGAAGCAAACACTTGAGAAACGCGTCTAACATCTGGCGCTGTTGAAACAATGTCAGTAGCACCGTAACAAGGTGATTTGGTTTTGTGCCATCTTCTTGTAAACAAATATCAGTAAAGAAATTTGTCGTATAAAATAGTACCTACGAGTATGTAAAGCCCCTGATCGAAGTACAAAATAAAACCACACTTTTAAATTTTCTCTGTGGTTTTACCGTTATACCGTCACAGTATACCTTATCACAGAGAAAACTTTAAAACCTCGGTTTTATTTTGTACGTCGATCAGGGGCTTTAATTTCATTAAATTTTGCTAAAACATGCAAATCTCAAACCCCATCATACAAATATAGGACGGTTTCTCTCAAGATGACTAAACTCATCATTGTACTTTTATTTTCATTGTATGGTTTCAAGATTGATTAATTTCGAAATCGCTAAAACAAATAATCGGTGGACCCGTACATAACTTCAGCGACTCTGTCACGTAAATAGTCACGTTATACGTTATAGTAAAAAGTCACGCTAATGATGAGAAAAATAATATCTTAGAATATTTACGGGATATGTCTCTCCATTCGAATGTACTTACCTATCCGTCGCGATGTACGAGATACGCACTCCGTAAATATGAACTTTTGACTCTCTAAAAATTCACCCTCTTTGGGCAGTCAAGTAAAAGCCGTAAAATGAGATGAGGTCCCATCCCTGGCGCTACATCCTTTGTATCTCGTAATCCTATTGTCCCCGTATTACCCGAAACATCGTCTAATCTTCAGATAACACGCTATGCAGCTACTTATCTCTCTACTTATCTTTGTTTGCTTGTTAGTCGTAATTTGTATTGTAAAGGTGTCGATTTGCGATTACCATCTGTGTCGTAATGCTAAGGTTGAGTATTTTGCACATGATCAAATAACATCTGTTTGGTTACAGTTTTAGGGTTCCCTCGCATACATATCCGATAAACTCCTGATACGATCTCGCATAAACTCCTGAACGTAAGCAAGAGCGAAGAGCGATTAAGCTATACATATATCCACCACGCTAGCCTCGTGAGGTGGTGGTGTATTCCCTCATAATCCGATTATATAATTTGTACATATAATATAAATTGGAGATTAGCCATTAGCGGGTAACCACGTCTTTTCCATCTGGCCTGAAGAAAAAAAGAATGTATTTTCTAAGTCATGAATGGTACCTAGCTTTTAAATTATTTGTTAAATAAGTTAGTTCGTGAGTTTTAGCGTAATTACTAATAATTATGATGAACACACACGCTAGTTACAATGAAGTGATATTTGTTAAAAGTTTACTTAATTTATTGGTTATTTTAAAGTCGATGCAACACAACACTTGTGTCCACTCTGTCACAGCTAATTTACAAAGAATGTAAAGTAGAGTTGTTCGCGTCGCATCAATTAAGAACGAGAGTGATTAAGTGATGTAACCCAATATGCGAGCGTCGCCAGTTCCGCCCGAGGTTGAGCAGGACGTCCTCATCAGGACGCAATAGACCAGGCCAGTCGGACTAGTCATTGTCTAATCTTGGCTAAGGATTCTTTGTGTCATATTAAGATTTACCTACTTACTCGTAGATATAACCAAAATAGGACCAAAGTAACTAACAGCCTAGCGGATTAGCAAAATGAAATTGCAGTGGGCAGGGCACATACCCTTAGTTCGAAGAACGGATGGCCGATGTGACCGTAAAGTTCTCGAATAGAGACTGTTAGTTGAACAATTGGTAAAAGAACGATGGTGTCACAATACTAAAAATATTCACTATGTCAAATTGATAAAGTTATACACATGAAAAGTTATACTTATGTAATAACATAAGTATGTTTAACTTTACATATCAACACAACTGGAACCTTGAAAAGGATAATCAATCATACAACATATTTGATTATCCTTTTCAAGGTTCCAGTTGTGTTGATATGTAAAGTTAAACATACTTATGTTATTACATAAGTAGTATTACATGTTAGTACATTACATACATGCTGGCCTGTATTTTGGTCAGAAAGTCAGCCTCGCAATTCAGCGAGGCAATGCGGCCAGCATTTTAGGCACGTTGCCTGAGATTAGAGACTGTTTAAACATTTTATAGGTTTAAACAGTCTCTAATTTTTTTTAATTTGTGTACTTTAGATATAAGATATTTTAGTTTAGATAGGATAATTTAGTTTAGATAGGATATTTTAGTTTAGATAGTTTTATTTAGGTTTGGATTAGTTATTTTAGTTTAGATAGGTTATTTAAGTTTTTATTTTTGTGTTTATCTTTAGTTGAAATTGGATAAAGATTGTTTTTAACCATGTTATGAAAACTAACCATCTTGGTTATCTGTAACCGCTACCAGGGGAAACTCAAACAGAATAAATAAACAACCACGAGAGAGCCTTCGACGGTTTTCAACTATACATATACCACACCACCTTACATCAGGTCAAGGACAGCTATAAATACCTAATTGATGTAAAACTCAATCAATACTAAACCAATCAGTTCCGCTCTATTCATTTCAATTTTATAACCTTCATGCACTTTATGGGAAAATAATCTATTGTAGAGTAAATCGCATGTCCGTGGTTATACGAGTAGATACGAGTTTATAGGTATGTATACTTACAAAGTATAGTTTTTGATTTTTTCCAAATTTACTAAGCACTATATTTCACTACGAAAATCGTGACATCGAAAACAAAAATCAAAATATATAGAACAGCTTTTTGCGATATCAGGATATTCCTGAAATGGGTTAAAATCGTCTTACTAAAAGTTGTTCATGACGATAAGTATTGATAACAACCTAGGTAGGTACTAAATACAAGAATGTAAAACATGCACATAAGTATACAGTCGCCTATGTACAACTTTAATCAAAAAAACCTCTTACTTCCGATCTATTTTATAATACCATATCCCAAATCTCGGGGTAACAAAGGAAGTGGATCCATCACGGCGCGGCCCAGTGCGATAACATCTGGACAAGGTGTCTTTACACACTGTTGCTATTCCTTTATTTGGCACACGTGCACCCAAACACCCTGTGCTAATAGATATCTAACTACTTACCTACTGATATATTAAATTACCAACCAATCATAACTACAGTTTAAGAGGCTATCTCTTTTCTGTCTCAAAAAAATTACTGGTCGTAATGAAATGAGTCCGATATAGGTACGAACTTTTATAAAACGAAGGCGTAGCGTGGTTTTAGTATTAACACAAACTCTGCAACATGAAAATCCACAAAAAACATAAGTCACCTTTTTTCACAGAAATTTTCTAACCGCAATCTAATTACTTAGTCATGCATACACCGTTAAATTGTAAGTTTATTTTGAATACTGTTTACAGGCTTAGCTATTGTCAGCTAAAAATAAACCTTTCACGTAAACTACCTAGTTTTATTAAATTTTAAAATTGAGCTACCCCTGTCCCAGCCCGGTTAAGAAATCGTGTATAGTTAAAAAAATGCAAAGTGTTTTGGATCTTTGGCTATTTATTCGGCTCCTGATTCATCGACAGAAATTTCTACCCCATAGAGAGAGGTTCAAAGATCAACGGGCGCCAGGCGGGTGTTAATGCATTTTTTCCACCCGTGCCACCGATACAGCTAATTCGGTAAAGGTGTTCGGGACGGTCGTGATTTGCCATATGTGCACATTTGTTACAAAACACACGCTGGGAAGAAAGTGGAAATTCTCACTTGGACAGGAATAGTGCATTTAATATAATGCATTTTGGTGTTGAAAGCCGGTGGGAAAGATATGGAAGTTTTTTTTTTAATTTGCAAAGCTTTTAACTACCGCTAAAGTAAGCAGTGAGCAAGACACGTGGTGATACAGATTTTAAAAATTCTAACGTCAGCTCTGGTAATCGGCTATCATCATCACTACATAGAATAAAACAATGTCACTTTCCCCTGTCTGTCCCTATGTATGCTTATATTTTTGAAACTACGCTACGGATGTTGATGTGGTTTTTTTTATAGATAGAATGATTCAAGAGGAAGTTTTATATATACACCTGTGCTAAGCCGGGACGGGTCGTTAGTAGATTGACAAATATTCGTATGATACTCAGACACAGAACATTTCAGATTTATATTGTTGCTTTACACAGTTCAGTGACTCAGAGGTGTGTACATAAAAGTGGAAGTTTCAGGGATAGGGTAGGAGTAACTAGGCCACAGATTCCCTGATCTGTGAACTAGGCTCTTCTTTAAAAAATACATTTTACTATTGGACCAATTGCAAAATCGCAAAAAAAATCCAGCGGTCCGTTACAAAATGCATGGCTGTTTTTTCCGCGATTTTGCAGTTTTCACATAGTTAATAATTTTGTTTCATAATTATGAGGTTGTTATACCTTGAAAGTCCCGGCACTTTATAAAACAACACTTTGTATGTACACAATTCGGGCTCTTTTGTAAACTCGCTTGTCCTTGTAATGCCCTTCATATAGTACAGTACGAGTACAAGTTATATAATATAAACAACCCTTCATCCACTTCACATTTATTTCCTCAAACATATCACGATTCCCAAACATTTCCATGGCAAAATACCTACACAGCACAATAGAATCGTCGCCCCAATATTATTCGCGACGAGAACATAGGTAAAGCAATTCACTTAACTCCCTAACTCATGGCAATCCACAATAATGCTCGATAGAAACCCCATGACACTGCGGTCGTAAATAAGCCTAAATACAGAATTGCAAATTTTCAACCTTATCCCTAGCTCATAAAGACGAACACAAAAGCAACTACGGATTTTATCCCGGTTTAGTAGCACTTGGGCTACGGTAGTTTTATGGATACTTAGATGTTATTAAAAAACCTTCAGGAACATGATTTTGGACAAAAAGCTAATTTTGAGACAACCGATACTTTTCAAAACGAAATTTATCAAGGAAGTCCTAGAAAAAGTCTTAAAATATACAATAATACAATCACAATAATATTGGCAAACAAGGGGAGCAACCCGAATAATCGTAACTGTGAATGCGAGCCAGAGCAATGCAAGCACAAACTGAAACGGCCAATTTTGATAACAGCCCTTTTATTACCGCTCTTATTTTCAGATCCAATCCATTTAACTTTAAGTAGCCTCCAAGCAACGTCTACAAGTATGAAAATGCAAATGTACGCAATAATTAAAAAGTACATAAAAAAAATTCATATAAAATTAAATTATTGTATTGATTTGATTTGAATTGAAATAATTTAGAAAACACAAGTTACATTACACAAGTAACTATTCAACTACTTTTTGTAGGCTATTAGATAACTACCGAATTACTATGGTGAGGCGTGCGTGGTGTTCCAGGGGTGGTGAGACCCGCCTTACATTCGTGAAATTGTGGATTCAGATCCCGGTACTGTACCAATGAGTTATTTGGAATATATGTACGGAATTTCACACCACTGGCTTTTCGGTGAAGGAAGTACGTCCGTAGAAGAAATTCGATGGCGTATGTGAATCCACCAACCCGTAATGGGCCTGCGTGGTGGATATCGTCCAACCACCCCTCGTGAGTAGGTCTACGTCCTGCAGTGGACTATTAGAAAGGCTGTTACAGTACATAATGACTATAATTGCAATAAATGCAAATAAATACACATCCTTTAACATCAAACATAATCATGTCATTTAATGTATTACTCGTAACGTCAAGTTCAATGAACATTTGTATTTAAAGTCAATCCTAGCGGAAACACTATTTCAAATTCAAAATATCCATTCACCGCTCATGACGATTACACGCTATATTAAACTACCTTTAATCCGCCCAAAATTGTTCCTACTACAATGGAGTCGACACATTCGTGTTCTACGCCAATTGTATTCCGTAATAATTGTGTTCTATAATAATTGCATTTAATTGGACCTGTCGTATGTCGAACATTTTTTTTAACTAATGTTGAACAGGTCCTTGAGTACAATACTGCTCTAAGTTGAGTAGGTAGTAGTTTTCGTTTACTAAAAACGTTAGAATAAATTATTTTACTTTCATAGAATGACTGACTCTACTTAATCCTGGCGACTTTTATTAACGTGTCTCGCACGATTTTTCCAATTGTTTCAATGTACGTCTTCTACTTTTTTTACTCTCCAGCCATTTTACTCCAGTATCAGGCTAGTTGCTTATTATTACATCGTAACAAATAGATCTACAATTGCAATTGTACACTGACCATAATAACTCACTCGACGCGTGTGGCAATACAGTTATAAATGTACCTACATTTCTGCCTGATCAGCACCAACACTTTGTAACCATAAAGGCGTAAATATATTTGCTATCGAGTCCCAGCTAAAAGCTTTGGAGACAAACAGCGAACGTTTTTTGGGACAAAATGTGAGACGGCGCCGCGGAGCCTGGCACGTCTGGGCACTATAGATCATTCCTTTCAAGCCGTCCTAGATACTATGCCTAATAAAATAACTTTGAGAACTCGCACTTCTTCCCACTGAATCTAGAAAGTTCGCTCAGACGTGTCAAGTTATGGGGGAAAAGGGTTCGAATTTTCTTAACCCTTGTTTCCGGGATTTCCGTGAATGTATTATGCATGAGGGGAAGAGAATTATATTCGCGCGGTCAGGCGAAGATACTGTTAAATAACAAAAAGTATAAATGAAGGCAACAGATATTGCCATTGCTGAGTGGCCGAGACAGGCCGGCGCCGGTGCTAGAATGTTAATTCGATGTTTTGTTCTGAGATTATCTCAACTGTTTTTTGCTAGTGTTTCGTGATCTTTCATTGGCTTGTTTTAAGTATGAGATGTTCTTGCGAACTAGGCTCATTTAATTAGGGTGTAGGTATGTTAATTAGAATTTTATTTTCATGGAAATGCGCCGCTTATCCTATCGATGAGACTTGTTAATTTTAAGTAAAGGATAATAGCAGTGTTTTCTTTCGGTTAAGGCATGTCTAGGTGATATAAAATCTAATACTAAATAAGATATGTACTCATAATATGTATTACTCATTTCAGACAACATAGCTATGAGACCAAATTGTTTGCGTATTGGTAAGTAACTGTCTTATACGAGTAATTTCGAATTTAAACTCCTTTAGTTCAAAACATTGCGCGACAAGTTCTATGGTCGTATTGATCCTTACAGCTTTCTATCTGATAAAAAGCTTAATGCCAATGTTAAATTATTGATGGTATTATGGGAGATACATCCACCTCCATTAGTATTTATTTATTAGTCCATTACGGCACATTATAGACGTAAGTGCAGACGAAACCCGTGAAATGCCGAAGAGTTTCGGCGTTCGCTTACACCCCACTCTACCCCCTGAATTTATTGCAATCCGATACACCGCGCTTACCCCAAGCTACCCCGTAGAGGGAAGCTACAAGTTTATGTGCGCGGCTCTCAGCCAACTTTCTAAGGATATTATCACGAACTTGTAAAATGAATCTATTTTGTTTAAAAAAAAAGCTCAGCAGTGGTGAAAACTGTGGGCTTTTTATAATAAGGAAAGTTTAATTTCTAACAGTGAGTTTAATACAAGACCGAAACAAAATAGAGCAGCAACTTTTGCTATCTTCCATCATACCAAACTCCTAACATCCGGTTTACTAAAAACACTACTTGCCAACCTGTTAAATAATAAAATACCTAATCCTCCAATGCGTGAGAAAGAAATGACTTTATAGTATGCATGAACTCTTTTACATAAATTACGAGTAAATACGCGATACGACCGAAATGTCAGACGTTTCCATAAAACATAAATAATAATTAATTAAACTAGAAAATCCAGTGCGGTGTCTCGCGACCGTCTGATTCAATCGTGTTTTATTCCAGTTTTGTCGCACGCAAAGGTAAGCTTGTTGCGATAGTGTCAACTACTCGTAGCACGATACTGAGAGTACCTACTCTCGATATCGAGACATCGAGATCAAGGTTGTGAAGTTAAACCTGCGCTAAACCCAATCCTGATTGAAGCTAGCATAACTGCTGCGCGAGGCTTGGATTTTGCGCTAACTTTACAGCCGCCAAGGAGTTTGATTCGGTCTATATAATGATAATTGCGAGATATACCGCGGATATCGTATATAGGCATATATACCGCGAGATCTCACGGCATCTTGTTGAAGCTCAGTTTTTGTAAGGTTAGAAAATGACTTTCATAAGACACGTTATTTTATCCCGATCGCGCTAACATAGATTTTCAATGATCATATGCTTTAGCGGACTATCGTTTTAGTAATTATTTTTTACATCAAATGGTAAAACCGCCTTCCATCGTGTACAAAATTCGAATATTTCGCTTGAAATGGCTCAGCCGATTTCTGTAAAATTTAAATGGGACCACTTCGGGAGTATACCCTTTCGAACTAAAAAAATTTTTTTTTTGATTCGGTTCACAATTGGCGAAATTATCGACGAATAAACACAAAAACAATACATACAGACGAACACAGAACCTCCTTCTTTTTGGAAGTCGGTTAAAAATAGGACCGTCTACGGTTGGCGCGAACTTAATTTCGCACGATACTCTGTGTAAAATCCACTTTCCACTACGCGTAACGCCAATAACTAGAATTACACGATTATAGCTCACAGTGACAATAAATCGAATTATAAATCGTAAATATGCAATTTGCAGTGCATGAGTATTTGCTACCTATAAGACAAGTGTCTCACGCACGTTACGTTGGGTTAAGAGAATGTCTCTCTCTTGATCTCTATATCAATGGTATAATATTTCGTTTACATAAATCGTACATACATCGTTTATTGAGTTTAGGGATCCTTTCACGACATTCCTTAGTTTTACACAGAGAAAATGTTACGCTTAGGCTATGTCTTACAAAGATATCCTGAAACTTAGGCTGTAAGATGTTCTATTGCCAGAAACAATTGTCCCTTATTTTTTTGATACTAATCTTTGTGGGTAGGTACAGTGTAGCAACTCGTTATTAAACCTGCGACTTATTTTTACTGTTTTGTTACATAAATTAACAACTTTTGTTCAAACACTAAATTATTATATGGGTATAAACATACATACATATTTCTAAAATAAAGTAATTTAAAATAAGCTTACCTTACCGAAAATTTATTAAATTCACAATCATTAAACCATTTTAGTTATTTCAATGTTGCCCGATTTTGCAAAAAGACTGTTTCAAGATTACATGACATTATAACGAAATTTTTATCCTAGAAAATTTAAGAAATGAAGAAGCTTGAAGCGCCTTGAACAATTCTATAACACAAACGTAATAACGGTAGAGCTGTTGAGCAATTAGGACATTAACGTCTCAAAAAGCAGATTTTCTAATTGAAACTGAGCATCTGCTGCCCATTGCCATCTGTTTGGGGTAACATTAATTTGGCGAGATAATTTTAGAACGAGAGGGTTGTATTATTTTAGCTGCCTATTAATATTTAGTAGGTGACGTCTGGTACTAATCATGTCTTTTTCAGACAGCTGTAAAAATGTGGTGCAGCACTTATTACTTAATTCGTTTGAAACATCAAACATTATATACAGTTGTATCTCTAGATAACGGATGAATCTAGTAATTTTACTTTAAACTTTAGTTATGAGGTCAAAAAGATAAAAGATCCATACAAAAACTTCAGCAATAATTATTTTTCGCAAAAAATGGCATGACCGACTTCACCCGTGTACAAAATTCGCGAATATTTCGCACGGATCGATGTTACATTTTTCACATTATTGTTGATTTATCAAAAATGGCTCAGCTGATTTCAATAAAATTTAAATGTGACCAATTTTGAAGTACACTCTTTCCAATAAAAAAAGCATTATTGAAATCAGACTACTACGAAAAAAGTGATGCGTTAAAGTTACACATAAAAAAAAATATACGCGTCGTTAATAATTAATAATTGAGTACCTCGTCCGGTTTGGTTCGTCGGTCAAAAAATATTGAAAAGCAGATTTTCTTTCACGATTTCAGAATTGGTTTCATAGTAGAAGTTGGTAAAAAATGATGTCTACAAATTACAATGACATCCTAGAATAAGTTCATAGTCTAGAAATACACTCTATATGTATAGCGCTTAGCCATCTTTGCCATTTTGTCCAGTCACGTAGGTATAACACGCTACTCAGCTGACGGGGTTTCAGGTTTTAGTTTTCACAAAAACAACTTGGAATTTTTCAAGTAAATCCATTTAACGGATATTAAAATTTTAATTAGACCCACGTTCCGGATTACCGGCATTAAAATACCGAGTGGCTCTAAAAGTTGTAAACGTAACAAAAATATTTTTGTTATTGAATTCGTAAGTAACATGGTAAAATTAAAAGTGTCACGACCTCGCGACCCTAAATAAGGTCTTGCATGTCCCGAACTGTTATTACGGGTCATATTTCCCGGGACGGCCGCAGGGAAATGGGGAAAGCGCGTGACCAAACCCGTAGGTCATTGCCTCGCCTCGCCAAGAACCTAGGTTAAGTTATTATAATAGACTGGATGAAAGCTTAGTCATTTAACTAACGAATATTACTTTATATCGTACCTAGTCATTTTTCTTTGGAAAAAAGGTTATTGTAAACTTAAAATTAATGCTTATGGGTTAGGCCAATTAGGTTTTTCAAATGGCGACTCGATATACTAGCACCTCGTTATATATATTCTTGATCAGGGTTGCTTGATGCCTGGATAAGTCATTATAGTTACATGAGGACGTACAGCTTTAATCGATAAAAATAAGTCTACGTACGTTTTAGCTAGACCTACCAGGGTATTCGTGATATAAGTATGGAAAATCTACGAAAAATATCTTATAAATATCACTAAGCCTTAGGGATCCTATCTACAAATAGTACATTTCCAAACAAATCTAAAATAATTATTTGTCGCGAAAATCGCAACACCGACTTCCAACGTGTACAGAATTCGAATAATTTGCACGAATCTATGTGACATCAATGTACATTTTTGTTGATGTATCATAAACGGCTCAGCCGATTTCGATAAAATTTAAATGGGACCACCTCGAAAGTATACTCTTTTTAAGCGACTTCCAAAAAAGAGGAGGTTCTATGTTCGTGTGAATGTATTATTATTTTTTTGTGTATGTTCATCGATAATTTCGCCAATTGTGAACCGAATCGAAAAAATCTTTTTTAGTTCGAAAGGGTATACTCTCGAGATAGTTCCATTTAAATTTTACAGAAATCGGCTGAGCTGTTTTTTGATAAATCAAGAATAATTTAAATAATTCGAGCGAAATATTCTAATTTTGTAACGATGGAAGGCGGTTTTGCCATTTTTTTGTGAAAAATAATTATTTTAAATCGGTTCAGAATTGGTGATCATACACCTCCTCCTTTTTGGAAGTCGGTAAAAATGTGCAAATTTTAAACTATTTTGATAATCGTCATTGTAGGTTCCTCAAAGTCTTATAGGTAACTTTAACTCTTATGCTAGATAGCTATGACACTAACCCTGCATGAAATCGCAAAAATAAAAACATATGTTCTATATTATCGGAAATACTACTTTTAGGGTTCCGTTCCTTTTTAGGGACCCTATTACTAAGACTCCGCTGTCCGTCCGTCTGTCCGTCTGTCTGTCACCAGGCTTTATCTCATGAACCGTGATAGCTAGACAGTTTACATTTTCACAGATGCTGTATTTCTGTTGCTGCTATAACAAGAAATACTAAAAACAAAATGAAATAAATATTTAAATAATAATAATATTTATCCCATAAAACAAACCTGATTTTTTTGCCGTTTATCGCTTTTGAAATTAATAACGGTAACGAAATATTCACAGAATATTTTATTTTATGAAGTTGTTTTTATGGTTCCAGAGTTAATGTAGTAGTAGTTGTTATTAATTATGATGTAGGCAGGTACCTACTTGATACGTGATTTCAGTATAACTACATCTTTTGTAAATACGTATGTTTATGATACTCTGAATCGTTTCCTATGTAAACTACGAATAGAGCAGCGAGCAGCGCTGAGCGAGTATTTTGTCATAAGACTCAATAACAAAACTTACTCATGTCGCAAAATGAACAAGTTGTCAGTCAAGTTTACTACTGCGTGCCACCAAGCGACTTACAGAAATACTACACTTTTTCATAACCGAAATAAAATCCTGCAATAACTAACTTTTATATTGAATGATTTTATTATAGTGCTTTCACAAACTTCAGCTTCAGTATTTTAAGCACAGCACAGTTAAGGAACGCTGTCAACTGACGCTCAGTTCGTTTTAAGCATTTAGATTATTTTCAAATTTTAGTTTCATCAATCGGTTTCTGGTCATCAGTTTTTTTACATCTTATCTTATGAGCATCAGTGAAAATGAGGTAAATTGTTTACAAAAAGTCGGCATAATTAAACATATGTACTGTACTAGCTTTTTTAATAGTCCACTGCAGGACGTAGGCCTACCTACGAAGTGTGATTGGGCCATATACACAACGTAGTCCCAGTGTGGGTTGGTAGTTTCCTATACGCCATCGAATTTCTTCTTCGAACGTATTCTAGATAGCCTTGCCTCACAATGTTTTCCTTTATCGAAAAGGCAGTAGTGTGAAATTCCTTACGTAAATTCCAAAGAACTCATTGCTACGGGACCGGGCACCGAACCCAAGACTTCATGATTGTGTTGGATAGCAGAATGACCGACGCACTAGTAAAACGTTCAAAACGTGAAATCGTCAATTATATCAGGGGCTCTCACAAAGATAACTTTATTCTATTTCATACTTCTTCTAGTACACGTGAGCTCAGTAATTATGCAGGCGGCACCGCGAACAGAAGCGAGTCTTGTAAGTATGTATATTTGGTTTTAGCTTGTACCTAATATTATTATATATTCTTTGCCTAATTACAAGTAAAAAAGGTTTTCTCCTGCTCGTAAGCACAACTATATACGAGAAAAATACCTTAACAATTTATGGAATTTACTATAAAGTTGTTGGTCCTTAATTATTTGATTACTCGAATGGTTTAACAATACTCGTTAGAATTAGGTCACGTTACTCACATTACGGTTGGCTTAATGGCCATGGTGGTTCATAAATATTTCGGATAAAGAGCAACTCGGAAAACTTGGAGCAATTAGGCATATGCGGGCTGAAAATATTACAAAGGTTATCAACTTAATGATTAGAACGGTTTTATGGTAAAGCTTTTAGCCAAAATGTTTTTATGAGACACCACGGTTAAGTACAGCAAATATTATAATGATAATAATAAATTGTCCAGTATGTATTGACAAGAGCTGAAATGATGATGATGATAAGAACATTATATGTAAGTAAATTTAGTCACAACATTAGTCAAAAAATTCTGTCCATTTCTGATATCCCGCGGGATTTTAAACATGTACACATTCTAGCTTTTCTTTGCGTACTTATTCGCATTAACTTGAAGATAAAAAGGGGATAATGTGTATAGTGGTTATACAACTAAATGACTGTGGTGCCGACTTAAAATGATAAATAATCAATATCGGTATATCTAAATGAGTTAATGACGCAATCTAAGATCCACCGGGTAACGACAAACTTCCGTGTTTCCGATTTGTCGCGGATTACGCCTCACAATGACGTACACTTTCATCGATTATGCGCTATTACCGCCGATTCGTTCTTATCTAGTCGAGAAAGCTGCCGATAAAGGAAAACGTGGGATTTTTCACTCCAAAGAAAGTATAAAGACTAGCACAATACCCCTATTCAATTGCGACTCCACCGTTTCTACGTGGCGTACCGTTTTTTGACGCAATTAGAGACAACGCATACAGATGGAGTATCTGCAACAGTGGAATTCGAGCTAAGGAATTTTCTTATTGAAAGAATTTTGATTAATATCTTTTCTTGAAAGATATGTACAAATTGGCATTGAAATAACGTTTGTTTAAAATGATGTAGAGTGAACAGTACATGTTTTTGAGTCGATTCAAGTCGCTGACAACAAAACGATCATCAAGTAACACTCATAAACAACGGAATAACTTTTTAAATTGCCTTTGTTTACATAAGGAATCCGATACACCTGCAGCAGTAACGGTTCTTACATTCAGACGTAAAATAAACGCTGTAAATCTGAAGTGGTTGTCGTGACGACAAAAAGTCGCATTGCGCGTTTGTAGAATGTCGGCGGACGACTTCGAGTCGCACCTGCTTCGGCGGGCGGACGCGTGCTGGCGGTGTATGCCACTTATCTCTTATTGAATTATTTATTGCGTTATCACATTATATTTGCAATGTATCTGATCTATCTTCAATGAGCGGAGATAGAGAATAATGGGACAGTTGGTTACAGTGACAAGAGCTTCGTTATGAAACTTCGTAATTGTGTGGACTGGTATAATCGCAAGCGTCGTGACATGAGACATATCGCCTAGTTTTGAAATAAAAGTTTTTTTTTTTAAATATAATACTTATTGTATACATTCACTTTGCAGTGTATTAGTAATTCCTACATATAAATGTCTCGTGAGTCGGATAATGAGAGATAGTTTGTCTCTAGATATCTATGGGAATAATGCATCGATACGCCAATTTAAGCTATCAGATTTATACACTGATTTATCTAAAAACAAATAGAAATCACGTACATAATTCATACTTTTTCGTAGAAATAGTTTTTTTTACAAAATCTCTCTATCAGTATCTCAACTTTTCAAGACATACGACCAAAGTTACTTATTAGTGTCCTATCAGACTGAAAAGTAATGTATGCAGCAATATTTATGGGTCGTTCCCGTAAGTTCTACTATTAGTTCTACTAGTAGAACTACCGGTACAAAATTGTCCCGGTAGTTCTACTGTAGAACATTTCGCTTTCAGGGCTCATAAGGTTGAATATGCTGAAATCTTGGATTTTCATTACGTTGAATATAACATAGGGTTTTTTCAGGATATCAAATTAGTTTTAAAAAATAAAGATGGATGTTGTATTCAGTCAAAGTGACTGCTGCCACAAGAAATGATTTATATCAAGGTAAAAAGCCTAGCTTTAAATTGTTATCAAGCACTTAATTCTAAAACACCATTTAGCGACCTCAAATAAACATTTTTGTAAGACAACACATTTTGAAAACCATATCTAAGTTTTGACAAGGCATTCTTGATATTTTGCCGCAGCGGCTGTACTCACGAACGACTTTGCCATCGTCACGTAAGTAGCACAGTATCAGTAAATTTTACTTTGTAGCACGTTGTTAAAAGGAAGATGGCGAAGTTGATTTCATTCATGTCCTGAAGCTTGAATGGCATCCTCGTCAGTTTTTCTCGCGCCTCAGATGCCTTCACATATCAACACGAAGACATTAATAACTGCAGCATAAGAACCACAATACTCGCAAGAAGTCGTCCACGGGCTCAGATCCTGTGCTAGTTTTTTGGCGCATTGCTTTCTGCAACCGTATTTTGTATGACATGCTCCTTTTAAATGAGGATGATATGTGATACGTATCTGGAATATATCTTCCTCGACAATCGACACGAGATTCGCATAGCTGTTTCGCATCTGCTTTCGCAGTTTTCTCAGTATTCAGTAATCAGCACATTAAGATTTTCCTAGTGTACAGCGTGGTGTCACTACGTTTTGTCCCTGTTGTCATACATTTCTCATTGCAGTATCTGCATATACTGCGTACCTAATAAAAGAAAGAATTCCATATTAACTCTGTCTGCCCTTCCTAATATCATAAAACGGGTTAGTACGAGTACCGACTTAACATTATTCGTCTCGATAAGTTGTAAGAAAATAGAGTTGCCAAAAAGCCTACTGGAAGTGCAACTTATAGCAAAGATGACGAAAGAAAAAATGAAAAAATCATAGCTTGCTGATGGGGTACATAATATGTATACCAATAATACCATTTGGTCACAATCTATAATATCATAGCAGCTATAGACAAACGTCCAACTTTGTTCACGAAAGAAATTAACACAGTATACAAACAATTCAATACTTACTAGCTTACATAGTAAAAGCACTTATACACGACTAATTAAATCTCTGGCGTCACGCTTTCTACCTCGCATTGTTATGTAAATGTTACGCTTTTATTGTAAGAATTTTAATAACATAATATGAAATCATCGAGCGTTTCAATTAGAAGAGTAACAGAGATGAGCGAGATTTTAATTTTATTTGATTGCTTACCTTGTTTAATGGAAAACAACACAGAATATGCATTCATACAAAGAACCGTAAACTCAGATCAAAATAATTATTGTTCGCAAAAATTGCAACACCTACTTCCACCGTGTACAGAATTCGAATAGTTTGCACGAATCGATGTGACATCTATGTACATTATTGTTGATTTATCAATAACGGCTCAGCCGATTTCGGGATTATACCCATTCGAAACATTTTTTTTAATCGTTTCACAATTGGCGAAAATATCGATGAACATACACAATGCACCTCCTCCTTTTTAGAAGTCGGTAAAAAATATGGGATTTGGTCTGATCAAGACTACGGTAAGGAGCATGATGCAAGCTTATTATTACCTAGAAACTAATAAAGTATTCCAGTGTCTAGCAGAGCATGAGATACTGCTGATGTTAAAATGATAATGACCCGGAGTCATATGTCCATTAGGACGTCCCACGGGTGATATGATGATGACATGAATACATATTTTTGCAATTTCGGGTCACTACCCTGAGTATATTAAGCCTCTTATATGTAGTTAGAGCAGCCGTCCTTACTCAGAACAAAGGTATCCGTAATAAGAATTATGAAGTAGAAAGCCAACCCAAACGTCGCGATATGCAAGCCTCGTCATGATAACTCTATGTTATAAATTTGAACATCCTACGCCTAGATTATGTGATTAAACCTAACCGTACATTCATATACACAACAGAAGGAATTATTTTACCCGTAACTGTAACATATAGAATCCGGAAGATCCGTAAATCGGCTGGTATCCCTACAGTTGTCTGTTATCCGTGGGAGCATTTTAGAGCGCGCGTGTGAACCGCGCGCGACAATAGCCGGGCACACATGATGCAGCCCTGATTTAGAGGAGACCACGGCCACAGATCTTTTGAGATGGGACATGTCGTCTCGATCTATCTAGAACTTGATTTTGCACAAAACTTGGTGATGAAAATCCAAAGCTATGCGTAACGTCGATAAATAATTACTCACAGAGGGCAACAAATTAGGTACTTAGGTACTTACATACACTTGAATTTTGCTTAGCCTATGTGATTTGCTAACATGCAAATGAGGTGTATGATATTGTTGTAGCAAACTATATAACTGTAGCTTGGCAAACTGTAGATGTACATTGTGTTATTGTGCAAAAAAATAATAAATTAACACAATTTCAGGGTCAGCGTCATAGTAATACTTATACTTGTTTATAATGATGAATATATTGTAGTTTGTACATTTTAAAATACCTCGGAAAGTCTGCAAAACAACACCATCTAGCACGCCGGGTAAAGAAATTGCTTTTCTTTAAATCTCTATGACACCGACAATGCGGGATCGGTGAGACAATCGTTCGATATTTATTATACTTAGTAAGTACCTGTACAAATTGCCATTCACACTGCGTCCGTAGTAACTGTAATTCCACACTGCTTTCAATGTACATATCTTTTGAAAATATGGCATTAGCGTTGTATGAGTATTGGAGTATTTGCTACATAGAAGTGTGCCGCTCACCTCGCCCGGGTAACAAGTAGGCCTCTCTCTAGATTCCTATGACACCGACAATGCGGGATCTGTGAGGCAATCGCACGATAATTATGCCTAGTAGGTACCTGTACAAACTGCCTTTCATACTGCGCCCGTAGTGACTGTTGTGTCTGTGGCGGTGCGTAGGACGCCTGGGAAAGCGCATCTTCTTTGCTGTTTGTTTTGCCCTTTTTGGGACGTGATGTGAACTTCGCTCGTTTCAGTAGGAGGTAAGTATATTCCTACTATGACTAAAATATTTATAAAAGTAGGTAAGTATGTTACATACTTAATTTTTCCTGTATACAGAAAAAAATAAGTTCCTTTTCATTTGAAATTGCAAAAGATATAATGTAATTAATTCCGAACAAGCCGGCTTCCGAAAAGGCTTTAGCACCATGGACCACATCCATACGCTGCGGCAAGTTATACAAAAGACTGAAGAGTATAACTTGCCACTTTGCTTAGCGTTTGTGGACTATGAGAAAGCCTTTGATTCGGTCGAGACATGGGCTGTGCTTGAGTCTCTTCAGCGATGCCGTATTGACTATCGGTATATCGAAGTGTTGAAGTGTTTGTATAATAACGCCACTATGTCGGTCCGAGTACAGGAAGAGAGCTCGAAGGCGATCCCTTTGAAAAGAGGCGTCAGACAGGGAGATGTGATATCTCCGAAACTGTTTACTGCCACTTTGGAGAACGCCTTTAAGCTCCTGGAATGGAAAGGATTTGGCATCAACATCAATGGCGAATACATCACTCATCTTCGGTTTGCCGACGATATCGTGGCCATGGCGAAATCGATGGAAGAGCTCAGCACGATGCTCGAAGGCCTCAATCGAGTTTCTCAACAGGTGGGTCTCAAAATGAACATGGATAAAACAAAAGTCATGTGTAATGCCCATGTCGTACCCACCCCAATATCTGTTGAGAGCTCGGTTCTTGAAGTTGTTGACTCGTACGTCTACCTAGGACAAGTAGTCCAGCTAGGTAAGTCCAACTTCAAGAAAGAGGTCAATCGCCGAATCCAACTCGGTTGGGCAGCCTTCGGAAAACTGCGTGACGTCTTTTCATCTGATATACCTCAGTGCCTCAAGACGAGAGTTTTCGATAGTTGTGTGTTGCCAGTGATGACATATGGAACTGAAACGTGGTCTTTTACTGTGGGCCTTATGAATAAGCTCAGGATAGCCCAACGTGCTATGGAGAGGGCTATGCTCGGCGTCTCTCTGCGAGATCGAATCAGAAATGAGGAGATCCGCAGACGAACCAATGTTACCGACATAGCCCAGCGGATTAGCAAATTAAAGTGGCAATGGGCAGGGCACATAGTTCGAAGAACGGATGGCCGATGGGGCAGTAAAGTTCTCGAATGGAGACCACGGACCAGCAAGCGCAGCGTAGGACGTCCACCGACTAGGTGGACTGACGATATAATAAAGATCGCAGGAACGCGCTGGATGCAGGCCGCTTCCAACCGGCCTTATTGGAAATCCATTGGGGAGGCCTATGTCCAGCAGTGGACGTCTTACGGCTGATGGATGGATGGATGATAATGTAATAATCGTATACGCAAATTCTAATTTGTATTCAATTCCAATGAAAATATGTTGTTGTTCCATAGAAAAATATTGTTCACCCTCGACAAAATGCTGTTTTTTTTTATAAAAATATGTAAATACATTTATGATACTCGTAATTATCGTTGATTTTAAAACGACAATCTTCACCCAGAATTCTTAGTAACACTGGCATTCTTAGTTTCTATTGGCTTCTGTACAACATGTTTAAGAAAAGTGTAATAAAACTTCTTCCTCTTCGTGTCGGTGATCCTTGACATTTAAATGATTTTCTCCCAGAAATTAGCCACGCTCGTCCCGCCGGGGGTGGGTTCGTAGAGGTCTTGCATAGTGACCGCATTCGGATACCGACTGAGGACACGAAAGAAGGTTACATACAACCCGGTCACAATATCTGTGCACCTGACTTCGTGACGTCATATCGAATTATCGGGACGTATATATGTATATTACCGGACGTCTAGTATACCGTCCGGACGTAAATTATTATCGGGACGTGTATCGGCAACGAAGATGCTAACCGTACTGTAGCACCGGGGAGTGCGCGGAGAGGTGACAGGGGAAGCGGGAGAGGCGCCGCATTCCAGCGAGGTGCACAGATATTCTGACCGGGTTGTACTAAAACCATACATCAGGTACATCATTATGAACCAATTTTACTATGGGATTAACCCTGAAAACTCGAGAAACAGATCTTCTATAGGTAGAAAAAGTCCAAAATGTATAAATGATCTATGTTCTTACATGTCTGTCTTGCCGGTCACATCGCGATGTAGCGCCAATAGACAATAAATACGGTAACCAGCTATTCAGCTATTCCCACCGGCCCACTGCTGGACGTGCCAGCACGCACCGATTACCACGCTGGTCGACTGACGAGTAGGGTAATTACATACGGTTTGCATACCATCAGGAACAATTAGATTACTTAACTACTACTTACTCGATCACAGTTAGCACAGATTTCACTGTTAGGTACGTTTTTTGGATTACATACTTCAAACAAATATCTACAGAGCCACAGTCCCTAAGTGACAGTAGTAAAAAAATGTCCGAGCGCCGTCATACATACCGACTTAGATATTCACATTGAATAATTCACAATGACCCGTTTTCTCGAATCTCGATGTTATGTCCCCTAATTAGTGCTTGTAACCGAGCATTTTAGCATCCCGCGGCGTTGTAGTGGGCTTGCGATTGCCTAACGACTAACTAAAAAGTCTGCCCACTACGTAGCTTGGGCAGGGTTTTGGCTCGGACATTTTTTTTGCATGATTGTGACTCTATAGATATTTGCTCGATGATTACATATTTTAATTTTTATTATGCCTTTGCTAGGTATTCAATCGCGTAACTGTTAGTAAATGTATGTGTTGCAAATTGAAAGTCAATAGCGTAATATACTCGTAGGTACAGCTGAAAGCAGGGTGGGTTCCTTCAAAAAGAAGAGACATTTAATGTTGCGCTGTTTATCAACCGATTTTGATATTATTTGAGGAAACGGTTTAGTATTTGAATCGTAAAAAAATTGCGAGTATGAACGAAATCGGTCAAAAGTGGGCGTTGACAAAACAGATGCGCGTTCTAGCTGTTCTAGAAACAACTAAGTAGTATTATCGTGAATACTTTACCCTGCTTTCGCAATCTATTGTCTCCCCGTGATGTGTTGTGTGGCGTGATGCGTTATCATTTACGCAGCCGCGGCGGCGCGGACGATCCATCACTCCTTTTTAGGACAACGTAACTGCTTACCACATACTTAGTACTATGTAGCTATACATTTAGTAGGTAGATACGTAGATATTTAATTTGCCTTATCAAAAAATACATTTTTTTACAATCAAATACAACATTGGATTGATTTCGAAATATAACTAAACAAGCGCATTAAAATCGGTCCGTTAGTTTGTCAGCTATGAAGCCATATACAGATAGGTATACAAAATTAGACACGATATCTGTATGTCTGTCTAAAGATTCTATGTAGCTTAGGTATGTAGTATTGTATTTTGTTGTAGTTAATAAAGGCACTTGCCCGAAAAAAAGGATTTTATATATGTAAACTTAGGTAAGTTCAGTTAAGTTAAGTATAATATAGGTACAAGACAGAGTGGATGTTTTCACTGATTTTAATTGTGAGTCAATAAATAATAGAATTCTGCTAAGTGTTAACAAAAAAACAAACGCAGTCAATTTTTTTCTCTTTTTTCCGTATACTTCCGTTCCGTTTCCAATGATCGTTGTAGGGTCACCAAAACTAATTAATAGGTACTTACGTGCTTACCACAACCTTGCCTCTAGAATAAATAATAAATAAATAAAGGGGACATCTTACATCGGTCTCCGACCCCAAACTAAAACTTGGTTATGGTTGCCTGAGACTGATATTACTACAAATACATATTTTAAATACATACATAATTTATAGAATCCTAACTCATATTATAAATCTGATGATGGTTTACTTATTGGTTTATCTGTTACCCTTTCAAGCAGCTGCGGAGCGACGGATGTTTTGCATGCATATAGTTTAAAGATCGCTAGCTATAGGTTAACTAATACCACGCGGGTGAAGCCGCAAGCTAAAGCAAGTCTAACACAAACGGTCGCGTTTCGTTTCAAAATTTCGGATATAGTCAATGTCCAACCCATTTGAGAGCGCTTGCCGCATAGTAGCGTGCTACACGCCACCGCTCCGCGGATACATATATTGCCAGATGGAAATGCAATGCATATTGCCCTGCGCTGCGATGCTAAGCTAATGTCGAGTAATGCCGATTGATACGTTGTCCTGTCGCAATAAAAACAAACGGTTTATTGGCGGAGAATTAGACGTTTATAAAGAGTCGCCAGAAAGAATGTTCGAAGAATGGATTCGATTTTTTATCTAAGTAATGAATGATATTTCTTAATAATAAGCATATTTGTCTGCCACTAAGTGTGTATAAAAGTTTAAACGATTAAAGTATGCACTTAAGCGTTGTCGCTCTTTTTAACTTACTTCCAAAAAGGAGGAGGTTCTATATTCGTCTGTATGTATTTTTTTTGTGTATGTTCATCGATAATTCCGCCAATTGTAAACTAAATCGAAAAAATATTATTTTAGTTTGAAAGGGTATACTTCCGAAGTGGTTCCATTTTAATTTTACAGTAATCGGCTGAGACATTTATGAAAAATCAACAATAATGTAAATCATTCGAGCGAAATATTTGAATTTTCTACACGATGGAAGGCGGTTTTGCCATTTTTTGCGAAAAATAATTATTAGTTATTGTAAAATGCTAAATAAACAGTTGAGTAATGAAATTAAAACAAAAATATTGAAAACCCCCCGATACAAAAAATAATCTCTAAAAACTAACAAACATATTCTTTTAATATCATTAAAGTAATACGGTACCAAATTTCGAATCGATAGGACATATGAAAGGTAGTCAAATCCCTACATCAACTATTAAAGAGCTGATGATCTTCAAACGGCTGAACAGATTTTCAAGAAACATGGCTAAGAACACTCGGGATAAAGTTATCTATGATACAAAAAAACTCAACGAGAATCGGTTCATCCCTTTTTAGTTACGATACCACAGACAGATACACATAGGTACGTTAGTTATAACACCCCTCTCTTTGTCGGGGGTTAAAAAATATCAGATAAGTACTATAAAGTAAATATTTACCGAAGCGTTGCCATTTCCATTAAAGATTATTGTTAAAATAATTAAGGTACCCAAGTATCAACAAAAAAGACGATACCTACATTGCATTGGTTAATTATTTTAGAACCTGCATCACAATACAATTTCTACCGACAATATTTGAAGGTTATTGTTAACTGTAAATAAGAAAGAGAGTCATTATAGTTCAGAAATCTATAAATACAAAGCAAACGAAAACAGGAAACGATAAACACCATAAAAGAGAGTATCACAAAACAGAAGGAACCAGAGACCTGATAGCTGGCAGACAGCGCGCTGTATTTTTTATAACTACATATATGGAACCTTTATTAAGACAACATCAACGGCACGTCTATCAATTGTAGGTACTCATCGTCTATAATTAGCGTGTTCAGCTGTTCTTAATCAATTATTTATAGACAGAATAAAAGAATTAAATATACAATTGTAAAATATCATAACATCTAATTATAATTGCATTGCCGCGTATATACGAGACTCCTCCCTTGTCTGCCTCCTACATGGCAGACAAATCGCAAAATGTTTAACTGCTTTTATTGCAATACGTTGAAACGTGATTAAGATAAAGAGTTAATGACTTATTTGTTGTTACATTTAGGCAACGTTTGGTGTCAGCATAAACCATTAGGTATATAATCGACGATTGGCATGAGATTGATCGCGCGATCTATAACTTTTATTTCTGTTCAAAAGAACGCAAGATCTGAGTATGAATGTTTTCCAAGCCAATACGGAATCACACACGGATACAAAGCGTTTATTTATTTTTACAGCAGAGACAAGAAAATCGTTTATAAGTATACGCCCGTGGCCTACAGACACCGGCCAGTAAAATAACGAACAAATAAAACAGGAACATCAAACGGTCCACCGAATGACTAAGAGATTTGTTTCAACGTTCTTCTGGAAGATAAACAATAAACTCATCAAATGATACATGTTCATGACTTAACTTTGCCTTGCAACAAAGTTTATAAATTTAACCGCAATTTGTAATTAGGTACATTTCACCTTATGAATTTATAAGTAGATACTTAGCCCGATTACAGAGGCGCCATTGTAATTATATTAACTAAATAGCATAATTCTGTTTCTTTTTCACTTTAGGCATTCGATTGAGAGAACGCTTTTTACGTTGCTGTTAAATTTACGCTGGCGCCTCTGTAATCGGGCTTACTAATTAGATAAAAAGTTTTACAAAACTTGGGATTTTTTTTATTTCTAAGTTAACTTTCTTCAATTTATATTACCGATGTAAAAAAAACTCGTGTCGTTAAAATTTTTGCGAACCTGTCATGGTATAATATGATGAAAGTGCTACTTCAAATAAAAGCTCGGCAAATATCCCGGAGTTTCCTTATTTCGTCTCGCTTTACCCCATTCAGGAATAAATGCTGTCGCTAAGTTAGGTTAAATTTAGCGCGAACAATTCGCAACGCGAGTGGCACGCCTGTCTGGCGCAGGGCGTCTCAAATCTTCTACTAAAGTCTAAATACGGCCACATCCGCGTCGGCAGACGCAGCCGAATGCAGGAACAGGACAGGGTCAGTGCTGCACAAGGTACTTACTTGGCTACTTGGTAGAAAACTGCATAGACAAATGTGTCGTAATATTCTACGAAAGACGATAAAGCAGTAAGTCAAAATTACGCATCAAGATTATGTAACCATACAAAAATACTAAAATTATTTTATTTGTAAATCAGTTTGAAATAGATAATACACACTGGGCTAGACATTTGATTTTCTCATTTTTTCTGTAATAGCATTCAAGGTGTTAATCTGTTGCTTAGCACAAATCTATCCACCCGATCTATTAGGTATAGAAGATTAAATTCCAAATATTCAATCCCCATCCTGACGTCTAACTTCACCTGCTTTCAAATTCTGTTCAAGTAATGTGGTCGATCTAACGAAGCTCTGATCCCCTTGTAACTTTTCCTGAGTGCATCCCTTTAGCGCCGTAATCGCTTTTCTCTTTGGTCGGACGCGCCGCGACGCTCCGTTTGCAGCCAATTCGCACTTACCGGCGGCATTTGCATGTCTTCAACATTCGTGGCATCTGAAGCTTGGGTTTCCAAATGTGACTAATCTAGAAAATTAAACCATTCTCGAGGAAAATATAGAGTCAGCGTGTTATTGCAGTTGGTGGGTTTGGTGAGCAGAGTAGTGGCTCTGATTTGTTATTTAGTTTTTGAAAGATTGTCCCAAAATATTTAATAATCGGCCAAGTACGAGTAGGACTCGCGCACGAAGGGTTCCGTACTGTTTGGGAGCCCCCCTCAAATATTTATTTTATTATAATTTTATTATTTATTATTAAAGTGAATATAAAACTAAATATTCTGTGAAAATTTCAAGCATCTGCCTATTACCATTATTAATATAGAGCGAAAAACGTCAAAAAATTCAGGTTTGTTGTATGGGAGCCCCCCTTAAATATTTATTTTATTTTGTTTTTAGTATTTGTTGTTATAGCGGCAACAGAAATACATCATCTGTGAAAATTTCAGCTGCCTAGCTATCATGGTTCATGAGATACAGCCCGCTGACAGACGGACAGACGGACATCGAAGTCTTAGTAATAGGGTCCCGTTTTTCCCTTTGGGTACGGAACCCTAAAAATGACAGGGCTCTTTTAAAAGAAAACTTGAAAATATTGCACATTTTTGTTCGGTCACGGTAACTGTTCGGTCTTGTATGAAAATCTGATTTCGTTAAAACAGATTAAGAATATTATCAAAAAACTTTACAATGGGTCGAAGAATCCAACTTTAAGACATATTGACGTACTGTACCTACTTATTTTATTAGTACGTTTACGATTTCCATGACTAACCAGACTTAAACTTTATGTAGGTATTTAAGATTTTAGAACGGGTTAGGGTCAACCTACATTGCGACACAGTATCAAATACCTGCAGTGTCCGAAGCTGAAAGTGCAGTCCTTGAACCCATAGCCTTATAGGTATGCTAGCGCCAGCGGGCCGGCCTTGTGACCTATTCCGGTGGCCTTGCACATGTCTTGCAGGTGGGACTACTAATTGTGCTACAATGTGCCTTGCTAATTGCCTGGACAACTTTAGATGCACCTGGGACTGGGATAAGTCAGGTGCCTTCCTATTACATGCTCTGTCTTTTTGTATGACTTATCAACTTATGTAATTGTGGCCTATACTTGCAATATAAAAATGTAATATGATTCATTGCAATGATTCTAGATCTGAAATTCGCCGATGTGTCAATTGGTTATTTGTGTTTTCTGTGAAATTAAATGACTAACACAAAAAGATGATTTGTAAAAATTATTTTGCATCATTCCAAGTTTGGATAATTGTGAATTACTTTCATAATCATAAACCAAGCTATACTTATTTAATTTTGCGGTCAAAAAACATAACCTATCTTGTTCAACAGTTCTAAATCATTATCGGCATTACAAATAGATAAATCGATGGACAAATGACACTTGTCGATAAACAAATACGCTGTGACGCGCGACTTCACTTGAAACTTTAGATAACTTCGTCGCGTGTCTGGGAGATGGCTAAACTGAGGCACACTTTAGAGCATCCTGGCAAAGTTATTAAGACAGTCGCGTTGAATCCAATCTCATCACAAGAGAGTTGATTTTTGCCTGAATGGATATTTCTAATTGTGTTGTCGTGAGTCGGCTGTGGCTCAAACAAGAGGTGTTTGCGAGAGATAGTCATATCGCCTGGGAACGTTAAACAGGCGAGCCCGTACCGCGTGCCACCGCCTCTCGCTTGCTCAACAGAATCACTGTCGAGGAAATACCTCCGAATAAGGCTCTGTTGATAAGAACGTGAGTCAACTTGACGAGTATGAATAATTAAGGTAACTATTGAAGTGTTGCTGTCTGCCTTTAACAGTGTCAATAGGTAGAGAAGGATTATAGTGAACTCGCTACCTATTAATATATATATATACCCATTTATTTTACTGGTACCTTGCATAAGGTGCTAGTATAAGGCAAATATTACTGCGTGTTACTGTAGATAAATACTAAGAAGTAGAGAGTAGTAAGTATAGAAGAGAGAAATCTTAAAATAATGAGTGCAGTCCATTATAGGGCTTATAAGCATGATGACTGGGTAAAAATATAAAAATATAATTAGTCCGTGAGCTAGATTATCAAAAAATATTGGACACATATTTTTCCTTTTGTCAATCAAACAACAAATGACAAAGATAAACCTTGTCAAAGTTTACGAGTGGGGGTTGTGACGTCACCTCTCTTACAGAAGTCTATACATTTGTATGGCTCTTGTGACGTCACGCGGAACTTTGACGGGCTATATCTTCGTAATTTTTTGTTTAATTGACTAAAGAAAAATTATGTGTCCAATATTTTTAGTCTAGTAGTTAGTAAATCTGACGGACTAATTATATTTTTAGTCATCATGCATTGCAGTTCAACATTTAAGTGACAGTGAAGATTATCGGCAAGAGTGGCGTTTACTATTAAACGGACGACTAGTCAATCGCTTGAAATGTAATTTTTTCGATCATTCTGTTTCTCGACAAAATTTTAATCTATTCCCTTCATCTTTGATAACGTTTGATGTATTCAAAGCTTCTCTTCTTAAATGTTTCACAGAATCTATCATTAGTTCAAGAAGCAAACTATAAAGTCCGCGTTGCATATTTCCATGCTATAACAATGGGAACATTGTAGCCGTTTATGCTTTTCATAAATAGCTTGAAATTTACGAAGTGGAGCGGATTTTAAGACGCTCAGAGTTCTTTGATGAGGCTCGTACTGAGAACTGCGTCTTTGAACGTATGAAATAATTACACTCATATAATATTCTGAATGAGCTAAGAATTAGCTAAGTATATGCTTAGTATAATGATATAGCCTATCTGAAACTTTGTGGCATATGAGAAAATGTACGTATTGTCCCGTCGTATTAGTGAAATTATTATTTCGCTTTAAAAATAAGACGCTTATAGAGTAGGCAGTAGTTTCACATTATATACGAAATCAAAGAATATTTTCTAATGACCATGGAATGAAACAGATACCATTACATTTTCATCTCTACTAGATGCCACTCAAAACATTATCTCTACTGTATATTACAACATCGTATAAACTTATCATAATTAACATTACACGTTGAAAAATGGCATTCTTTGACAAAAGAGTGGCTCTAGGTATTTAACGGACTAATCATCCACAAAATGATTATAAAAATTGAAATAACAAGTTGTAAGTACATCTAGTTCAACCTATACTCGACGTTAAAAAACTTTACCAACCAGGAAAACAGCAACAGCAGAGACGCTGAATTGATTAGTACATACTCGTGAATCAAGACATTGTTCCGTTTCTTTCTAACTCTGGGCAACAAAAAGGAAGGCAGTTGAGTAAGAAGTTATGAATGGGATTGCCTCGAGATCCGGTGCGTGAATTAATTTGACGAGCGTCGGAACTGGCCCGCTTGGTATGCGGCGTGTAGGAGCTGCGTCCGGCGGCCGGCGGCCGGCGCCGCTGCCAACTACCACCGCCGCAGACCAGGGACCCACAGACAGACAACGTGGTAAACACAAGATAGTTTTCACTGTGTAGGTACATATTTTTTTAATAAGGCTACATTTAGCCACCAACTTGCCTGATAGAAAGCGAAGTTGTAGCCGAAGATAGAGTATGTAGACATAGAAGATACCTAATCGCTCTTGATTAGATTCATCATCATAGATTGAATGGATCATAGATTGTAATTGTCAGAAAACAATGACGGAAGCCGGACATTCCCTGGCGGTCCGCATTATGAAGAAAGAAACGAATCGCTTTATTTATGTGGCTACTTCTCTTCGACACGATTGTCAGCGTCACTTGTGTGGCCAATATTATAGTATTATTTTTCAAACAAGTCTACTGATTTAAAAAAATATATACACAAACTCCATCGGGATATCATGCGCTACAGCTTTTTTTTACAAAAAAAATCTTGTAATGAAAACTTAAAATGAGACACGAAAGTGACAAGGAGAACTACCCGTACCTGGAATACGTATCAAGCACATGTAGCGAAAGAAAATACTAAAAAAACATGAATTGAAATATTCATCTTCCTTGTTCTCGCTCATCGGACGCAAGCAGATCTTACGTACTCGTACGTACCTATTCCTTAACTTTGTCAAGTATGTTTATATTACTCTGCCCATAAAATGACAAAAACTTTGAAACGAAAACGATACTCTATAATACTTAGTATTTTAATCAGTTGTCACGTTCCATATGATACGCTTCCGTAGGTGGCAACGCTAAAATTATGATAAAAACAAAAACTAATGTCCTTAGATGGTTGCTTATTAGAAAAACATTATTGGCGAAACAATGAGTTTCTAAGCGTCATAGCCAGATTTTAGTCCGTTCTATGTGTAACAATGATACCATACGACATTGATATGTACCTATGTAGCCATAGGTACCTACTTAAGCACCAGAATGCTCTAAAATTCTCCCAAAAGTCTGCTCTTTACCCTGATCATTAAAGAGTTGAGTCTCTGCGCGTACTTTCCTTACTCTTCCAATACACTAGCTAAGTACGTACTAACCACCTACGTCATTGTAGTAGATATTCACGGACGGTATGTGACATTCATTTGCATTTTTGCTAAAGTTAGTAGTATGCGTACCGGACATAGCTGTCGTAATGTCCATGTCAAAACAGAAAGGCCTTTGTCTGCAGGCCTATAAATAAATGTGTGTACTTAACTCTGCTCTTATGCAATACGGGATAAGTAATCATAAAAGTCAGGTTAGTTTACATCAATTACATGTTAACCTGTTCTTTGAAAGAACATGCGAAAAGTGCCCATGCATTATTTATGACATTTCACATATTATTGAGATTTAATGTCACAAATTAATGAGGTTGTGTTATTTCATTGCATGCGAAGTTCCTTTGGCCACCTTCCAGCTCTCTCATCAGATCAGCACCACGCCATCATAATATTGCATTATCAAGCGATTTACACATGTATGCAAAATTTAAGCGCAATCGGTAACCGGGAAATGTATCAAATTTAATTTGCGTGATTTGATGACAGACATCGGGCAGATGAAGCTAAATAAAAGCTTGTAAAAATAAAATCTTTAATCCACTACTTGACCGACCACGCAAAATTAAATAAATTATAATAAATAAATATTGTTTTTGTCCTAAAAATAGCATATTGCATGAACGTATGCTTAAAAGTGATCCTAAGCCAATTAAAAAAAGTACTCTGTTTTAAAAGTTGAAGGGTCAAATTAGATACCTCTGTACACAATGCACACAACAGTTGTGCCTCGCAATAAAATTCCACATAACTAGTCAATGCATTTTGTTATTTATGTTAAATTTAAGATCACTTGTAATTAATTAGTTCATGATTTGGCAACGAAATAAATGATTTATTTATATTTATTATTTATTTAATCGAAGACAGCCCTTAACATCGATGTTCTGGCTAGCTAAATAGGCACAAGCTCGATCGGAATGCCACATTCGGTTCGTCGGCATCCAACTTGATGCACAGGTGCGCTCGGGCACACCTGTCTCTTCGGAGCAGTGACAATTCGCGAGCTAACTCGAATCGATATCGATTTTTATCGATACTGGGAATCGATGATAACGTACAGTAAAAACTTTGAGCTATTTTAAATAGTTATTGCGTGCAGGTAAAAAATTTAAGTTTCTTTTGAGTGCGTAATGTAAATAACTTTTAAGTATACAGGTGCACTGAAATGTACCTATGCCTACCAGTTTTGGCGGTTTTTGTCTGTGCAGGGGCACATACTTATAACTAACTACACATTGACTAAATATGTAAATTCTGAATATAGCTGTCACGTTCATAGAAAAATTTAGTTTTTAGGGTTCCGTACCCAGAGGGTAAAAACGGAACCCTATTACTAAGACTTCGATGTCCGTCTGTCTGTCTGTCACCGGGCTGTATCTCATGAACCGTGATAGCTAGGAAGCTGAAATTTTCACAGATGATGTTTTTCTGTTGCCGCTATAGCAACAAATACTAAAAACAGAATAAAATAAATATTTAAGGGGGGCTCCCTTACAACAGACGTGATTTTTAGGAATATTTTGCTCGCTATTAATAACGTCAAGAGGAATGAGGCTCCCATACGGTACGGAACCCTTCGTGCGCGAGTCCGACTCGCACTTGGCCGATTTTTTTTAAATAATGTTATAGTTCCGAACATTCTAGGTAGAAAATGGTTTGATAAAGAAAAATCAATTCAGATATAGAACATCCGAGCTCAATCTTCGCTTCTCTCCCAATATTTGCAGAGGTGCTATTTCCCTCGCGTCTCATGAAATAATCGGGGGCAGGCATACTCAGGCCGGTCACATAGCCGCCTCGTCATTGACCTAACGTTTATTGAACCCTAGGATCTAGGTCCCAGCACTTAATTTACACATCACAATAAAACGGTGTGGGTGTCGCGATAATTTTTCACTGATTGCGTACCCGAAAGTGTGCCGCGCATTCATTGTGAAGATTCATTTATTAATCTGATTGAAAAATTAATAATATCATATGTCACTTTGAAAACAGATAAGTCTTACAACATACTACGCAACGCTATAAATTGTTTAAAATGATAAACACTTCATAAATTCGACGCAAAGTCAGGATTGCGAATTAGCTCAGTTGGGAGAGCGTCGGCCTAGTGAATCCGAAGACGCAAGGTTCGAGTCCTGCATTCGCGACAAATTTTTGAAATGTTTATCACAAAAATAACTCTTTGAAATATACCTATACTTTCCAATCTAAAATTAGTCAAACTGTGCGTGATTTCTGATTACCTACACATAACACAACATAAGGTATGCATAGATACATAAATAAGTTTATTACTTTTGTACTTACTTGAATTACAGTCACTTCCAAAACATTTTCTTCACAATCGATTAAAAATTATTAATAAGCATTATGAGTTTGATCGCTATTACTAAGATGCCAATCAATTAAGTAACCTGTTAAACCTTTTTAGGACTTATCGACTTTTTGATACATAACCGTGACAAAAATAGGTGCGACTTAACCTCTAGCACGCAAATTAACTTGTTTTGCATGGGCTACATTGATAAACAAGACAAATAGAGAGATACGTTTTTCTCTTCATCTCTTCGTGGCCAAACGTTCATGGTTCCGGAGTGTAATAAGAATATTAGAAGCAAAATAGCTTAGTAACTAGAGATTTGCTCCGGATGCAAGAAAACCCATAAATCTCCGGAGAATCCACATTTTACAAATCTCCTGTTTTTTAATTTGCAAACCGGTTAAAAACCGAACCGCAATTTTGTTTATTACGGTAGGCAAGATTGGTAGAAATCATCTGGTATATCCTTGCATAATATTATATGTTCTCGTAATAATATTTTCCACTTCATTTATTTCGCTCCTATAAAAAAACTACATTCCTTTAGTAACTTCAGTTTCAAAGCAAACAGTAAGTTTAATTTGGTATTACCTATAGCTTATTTTTGGCGTCGGGCAAGTGAGCAGCGAAAATAATCTTTCTTGTAAATGCTTAATTGACATAAAAATAGATGAAAATAAAAACGTGCTTGGTTTTTTTTTAGTTGGTATTACTTCGGAGTTTTACCGGAGAATTAATGAAATCGATAAAAAATCTCCGGACACGAAAACCGTATCCGGAGCAAAGCTCTATTAGCAACCGTAATCTGTATGCAATTTAGCAGCACGCTTGAACCCAAACCCTGCACCGTGAACCAATTTACTTAACGCACCTTGCAATGTCAAACATTACTGTAAATACGTTACGGTCTTGTTACAGTAAAACAAAATTCAAATTGCAATACTTATTTCCGATTCCGTTTCGCATCGATTACATGGGTTTTTGATTCAGTTAGGTCAGTTGGCAGGAAATATAGGTTGCGATAACGGTTTTTAAGCAGTTTTATTTTTTAATTTTGTCTTTTGCTTGTAACACAAACGAGACAGGTGATTCGCTTTTATAGGTTCAAAGAGTGCTTTATACTCGTAAGTGTTCGGCAATAAAAACCGCAGATCTGAAAGTCAAGTCTGCGCTTCCGGAGCGGAAATTTCAAGCATAGTTACCTCTCTTCGAAGAGAAACTAATTGCTTGACCGGAACCATTGATGTCTGCATCATGTCTATAATTTATTGATCAATTCACCTGCAATCTGTAGTCGGTTTACGACCAATTAATATCGCGCAGTTTTCTAAACATTAAACTGTCTATAGAGTGCGTTTCACGAAAAAAGTCCCTCAGACTCGTCGCCACAATCGCATGGCCGATCCGTTAAAATTATTTTCACTTATTTCGGGGGACTCTTTTCGTGATACGGATCTAGTTTACTCATACAGAAAACTATATTAGAGTCCTTTTCACGCAAGAAGTTACTCAAATGCGTCGCCTAGCCGATCTTTTAGAATAAATTAGTTTCTATTTTTGCCGCTGGACTTCTTTCGTGAAATGCACTCTAAGAGACATCAGAGCCGCGGTAAAAGATTGACAAAGTTATTTTTAGAGTTGCATAAATATGAGTACTAAAAGACTTTCCAAAGCAGACTTATTTTTATACTGAGAATTAGGATGCTGGATGTTTTAATCAGCTCTGAAGATATGTTTGTCAAACAAAGCGATAAATGAACGCCACACTTTGTGCTTCCGACTCGGAAAGCGCTAGCATTGCATACAAGGAGAATGTCGACTCATCTGACTGAAGTTAGCTAATGCTGTCGCTCAATGTACTTTGAGATGGAACCTTGTATTTAATTAACAAGATATTGATTTAATCTCTACACTGAAACCTGGAACATATACATGTGTATTAAATAAAATTGGCCAAGTACGAGTAGGACTCGCACACGAAGGGTTCCGTACTGTATGGGAAATAATATTTATTAAATATTTATTTTAATTTAATTGTATTAGTTGTTATTAAAGTGAATATAAGACTAAATATTCTGTGAAAATTTCAAGCATCTACCTATTACCATTATTAATATAGGGCTAAAAACGTCTAAAAATTCAGGTTTGTTGCATGGGAGCCCCTTACATATTTATTTTATTTTGTTTTTAGTATTTGTTGTTATAGCGGCAACAGAAATACATCATCTGTGAAAATTTCAGCTGCCTAGCTATCATGGTTCATGAGATACAGCCCGGTGACAGACAGACAGACAGACGGACATCGAAGTCTTAGTAATAGGGTCCCGTTTTTCTCTTTGGGTACGGAACCCTAAAAAAATTCTGAATAAGTTCCTTCCAGAAAATAGTCGGTAGGTATATCAATTCTTGCTAAAATACCAAACTTACAAAGGACTACTATTGTTTTACTACAAAACCCTGACCAGATTTTGTACAGAAAGACGATCACTGAACTTGACGTATTCAAGAATAACCTTAAGCGTTTCATTTCAGCCTAGAAGTAAAACTAAGTATTTTTAATGCATATCAATATGAAATGGTCATTATCTTTTTATGTATTACGCTTTGACTAAGTTCATTGTTTTAATCTAACTGACCCAGCATAATTTGCATGACCTTCTAAAACAGATGAGTTGTACGGCGCCGGCGCCGGCCCACCGTGAGAATGGCAATCGTTGACACCTCGACCGTGACAGCCCCCGGGAATCCACGCAAAAACCTGTCACGGGAATCAACAAATCGATTCTCGATGACAATTCCTATCGATCTATCGCCGAGAGATCGAGCCGATCGCGCTCTAATCGATTACGTTTTCGTTGTAACAAATTAGGTATGTTTGCGTCGAAAAAAGACTCTGGATCGACCGAGGGATCAGAGTTGTGAGTGGATAATGGGACTGACTTTTGATCAAGATTACGAGTAGTGTTGCTGTTTATTGGTGGATTTTATTTAATGTTTTAGTGCTTACATAGAACAATGATTTCATTTATTCTTATTTCACGATATTAATTCGTTTAAACTTGATTTACTAGTCCAATCCAGTGCTATTTCTTCTAACGATAAACATGGACACGAGAAAAAACTATTTGCAGTTCTATTAATTTTTGAACCATGTAACTGAGAAATGTAACTTTCACGGTACCGAATTCTCTTTCAGAAATTAGACAATCTTCATCTACTCTCTAAGTGTAAAACAAATGTTCGACCCACGTTCCCAAAGTGATTTGAAAGCAATCGGGACGTCCCACTACGGGAGCCGCACTAGTTATGGCGCCTGCTTTGGCGGCAAATCAGTCCTATACCCGCTGCAGTTAAGGTGATTAAAACCGGCGGCCGGGCGCGTGCCCTGCGGCGCATCCCGCCCTCGCGTATATCACATTCCAATATAAATTAGTTTTGGAAGCCGCTTGTTTGTGCCGAAATAAACTGTTTCGGTAACCCTAATGATTAGACGGCTCATACCAGCGAGGTTATAAAAAGTAACGAGGAAAATGTATTAACTGCGTTAGAATAGAATTTTTATTATTTATTCATCAAGAAAGTGTTTAACAACGACAAGGTACAAGCCGTATGCACACGCCAATGATACTCGTAACTGGCCATTAATTTCGCCCTGGAATTTACGATTCGTAATTGGGGAGTGCTTTTCAAAACTTTCAAGTGGCCGGCTGCGGTCGCCGACACTCGCAGTTACTGGCAGCTAATCTACCAGAAGTGCGGCACGCGATGCGGCCGCGGTAGTGTTTAGTGCAAAATGCGCTGAAATCCGGCGCAATTTCTTCTGGCTCGCCTCAGGCCATCGCCAAATTACAACACGCGCCCGCCGGCGTAATTGCGAGCGAACTTGGCTCGTGTGGGAACACCGACCGATTTATTAAGATTTAATCGCGCCCAATTAAAATACACCGCATTATTACCGAACACAAAAAGCTTATGCAAATGCGTAGAAGGTGAGTTCACGGCGGCGCGCGGCGGCGCCACGCAACGATGAGAGGGAGCGAAGGCGGTACGCTACGAGCCCTGCTACGGCGTAGCACGTGCTACGATTACCAAGTTTTTTATTTATTTGTTGAACCATACAAAACATAGCTTAATAAAAAGTTTGTTAAGAGTTCGCTAACTCACAATCACGTTATCAACTCTCAGGCTCCGGAGCGATGTAAATCAAATCCGTCACGGGCTTATCTCACGAATCTCGGGGCACGTTTATTTCTTGGGTGACTTTTTAAGGTAGCAAACAAACATCAACTCTTAAGTACAAACCGATGTAGTATTCTTAATGGTATTTATAACAATCTGAATGTGAGGTAGATGTATAGGATAGCGCCTGCATCTTCTTCCCACGACTTTGGGAGCATAGGGACCTCCCCAGTGCGCATACATTACGACACGCATTGTCGTCTCGCGCCGCCTCCCAGTGACTGCTATGTAAGCTGTGGCGGCCACACGCACGCCTTCGTGCCCCTACACATAAACCTATGGATCCAATCGAAACCACTTATTAACACTAAGCAAAATCTGGGGGACTACCAATGTTCGCCACGGACGCTGAACAAGAGAGCTTCGTTTCGATTTTACTTACCACAGGTTCGGCCCTAGAAGAAATGGTCCGTATATTCTACCCTGTATCAAACAATTTCATGTCTATTCAATGACCAATAGAACCGGAATAATGACATTTATAAATGAGCATCATAGTCACTTGCAGAGAAAAATCCTGAAAAAAATTACTGCAGAAAAGAGTTATTGATTTACGATAAATACGTAGACCAGCTGACTTCTTAGAGTTGGTTAGTACCTGCATTAATAGATACTGATTTAATGTCACGGCTGCGTGATTGTTTTTCTTGTGGCATGATCGCATGTAGACACATCGCATACGAGTAGATCCAGCTGCGGCTATAATATTCGACATCCTACACTCTTCAACATCTTACTGGTGCCTGGTTAGTAAGCTTGTTTTGTTTAAAACTGCAATCATTATCCTACTATCATTATAGGGACTTATCGCGCAATAAAACTTGAGATATGAGCTAATGAAGTACCTCTTTTTCTCCCGACGTTTCGACCAAGTCCCGTATAATCATAGTAGGATAATGTGTTCAAATCGCGAAAGTTTAAAAATAACAACTACAATGATTATGTTGTCAAATGTTTGCATAAAAAGTTATTTAGGAGCAACATTACCAAGAAACAAGACAACATCAGTACCAAGACAAGATCATGAAGAAATTGTTCCATAAAAGACTGTGAAAGGAACAGAGGTAGCGCCCTTGCTCTCCGGCGCTGACGCTATATTCCGACAACAGTTCGTCACGGCAATAAGAGGTTTGATGCCTCAATCAATATTGACGCTCCCAAAGTGACCGTTTTACGGCCAGCTTTACGAGCGAGATCGAAAACGTTTCTCAGGGGACTTGGCTTTATTGTTCTCTTGCAGTGCGGCAATCATTGTAATTGTTATTGGTTTTGAGGAGTTTTTCACACAACAAACAGAATTTTTCTACATTTTAATCGGAGTCTCCTATCTCACTTAGACTTTTTGATCTGTTGAACTTTCTAAGTATCTATTCATTAACGTACTACTACAACTTAACTTACGTAACAGTAAAACAGTAAAGATCATAACAACTGATCACATTGTGATTATGTAAGGGATGTACCTAAAATTCTGTAAGGGATGTACTTAAATTAAAAGATTTCTCACCGTGGATTACTTACACAATTCAAGATATCTCAAAATTGGTAAAATGCATCGTATATCTCACGCTGTCTGCTAGGTTCTACAAAGTAAATCGCTGTCGCACTATTTATCAGCCGATATCGATAATAATATGTGTCAAGATCGCTTAGTATCTAAATTTTAACAAGATTAGCATGTGTGAACCAAATCGGTTAAGTTGGAGTCAATCGGTCGAGTCGAGATTTAGGCTTATGAATATTCATGATCATAATCAAAGTATTGATAACTATAGTTACAAGTCAAAATATGGAGATCATACATTGTTAGAATTTCCAATTAAACACATAAAAAAGGTACGCTATTGTACCTGTAATAATTATCGTAAAATTGGTCCGTATGTAAAAATAACATTTCTGAGAATACATAATTCATTAAAAAATAATCACAATAAAAGAATAAACAATCAATAATATAATCAATGTCGATAGGAACATAAGTAAAATCTATGATTTGAATTAATTAAAGCTGTAGAACGTCTGCTCGATAAGTCAGTGTTTCAGCTTTGATTTAAATCTTCCCAAGGTCGGTGCCTCCCTGATGTGCTTTGGAAGTTTATTATAAAATGACGGGCCCATCAATCACATGCGTGGACTTGGCAGTCTTTTCTAGGACATGCGGCAACTCAGCATTCCTTTAAAGATATATGTCGCGAGCTCTACTGTTCGAAAAACTACTAGTATACAGGCCAGACATTTCAGTCCAGGCAGTTACACAACATTCCTATTATGCGCAGGAATTCTGCTCTGTTCCCAGGAGGCCACTGGTCCAGTCCAGGACAACAATGCTGACCCAATATCAGGCGCATCCTCCAGAATGGCATTAGCATGTTAATGAAGGGGCGTGCCGACGAGGCACAAATCACGCGTCTCCCACGCGCCGTGATATATGCACTTTTTAATAACCAATTATTTTGTCCATTGAGATACATATTTGATTTGATACTTTGTTGAACAAAAAATGCTGGGACAATGAAGACATTTTTCAGCTCTTCTGATAGAAATCGAAATAAGTTCTAAATAGCCCAATCAACTGAGGGATCTAGTATAGTCCCTTAGTTGATTGGGCTGTTTTTTAGAACTCACTTCGTTTTCTATCAGAAGGAAAGTATTTCCTTCCAGGATCGAAACATAACTGAAAAAGTGTGTAGACGGACGGGATGTAATCGATGTAATTCAGATAAGCCAGTTAAACTTTAAATCGAGATCATATAGTTAATACTTAATACCAGTAAAATACGCACGAAGTCACCAAATAAAGTAAAATAATGAGATTACAACTGCAATATTTGCTTGGGCAAATTGCTTGTTATCATTGTTCAATTTAGGCATTTGGATTTTCAGTGGCAACAACAAATTGTACATTCATGTAATTCTAAAATATTTAGTAAACCGTAAGATAGAGGTCAAAGGAAATCAATAACCACTTGGCATGTTATTTACTGACCAATGTACTTCTGTTAGTAAACTTATTGATACAGCTCTTTAATCTAGAATCTGGGATATCAAAGCCTTCCGATGGCGATCTCCAAACCGAAAGGCATTTCGGTCCATTATGAAATGCATTCCTGGGCATATTTATCGTCCGGGGCGTGAGTTACCGGCCGGCCCGCCCCTTCGTTACTATGTTAATCTCGCTACCAACACTCGCTCACTCCTGTTCTAACTCCTAATATCAATAAAGAACCGGTAAACTACAAGGCATTATGACTAAAGTAGTTTACAACTAGCGCGTAGTCTAAAAACTTGTCTCTTCTACATTATAAATTCATGTTTGATGTTTTAGTCTACAATAATAAGCATAAAATTATGGTACAAAAAACTTGTTTTCTGATAGCAACAAAGGAGTCTGCAATTTTTTATCGGTATCAAATGATACAGTTCTCAGATTAGCTACCGTTTTGTTTGATTTGGACACTGACCCGAGTTTAGACGAAATTTGATTCTGCGCGAAGGCAAAAAATGGATACAATTGTGTCGTAAACAAAAATGATTGCAGATACAGTGACCTGCAAAGGTTGGGGTCTATTATTTTGTTTTTTGCACGTCGTGACCTTAATCCTCGCTAAAGTGACTCGAGATCCCTGTCCTCTGGTAAGGAATACTTCTCTCGTCTTTAATTTTAGCTTGCCGCCCAATTAAAGTAGGTATCAGACAGAATACGAGTAAAACACATCTGAGACTGAGCTCATTAGACAAAGGTCCCAAAATGATGCAATGCATCACATATAAAATGTAGGTAACTGATGTTTTTGCGGTGCGCTGCCGCATTGAAAATAGTTTCAAAGTTGTCTATGAATTTCGCGAGAGGCTAGCTCTCTAATAGATTTCAAGAAGTAAGGCTCATCATGAGTCAAACCTTACAAGCTTTGCTAAATTTGTAAGGTCTACTTAAAATACTCTTTATATAGGTGTAAGTTATTAGGTCCTTTAGCGCAATTAAAGTAATAAGACTTCTGATTGAAAGCAAAAGATTTACTTCAGACTGCATTCTGAATACATCGGTGATAAGTAATCATTTTTAAACGCAAATTGTTGTGCTTATTTTACCATCCCCATTATGCCCTGAATATCCATACAGTGGCTGTAGAAATGTCAAGTTACATTCGTATATTATGGTTCAAAAACATTTGTATGCGTATGTAGAGTATTTATTGGATCGGCTCGCGGCACTGGGTCGTGCGTGCAGTGGGTGGCATCGACATTTGTCACTGCAGCCGTGGAACTAAAAATGAAGAGAGCACAGTAAAAACTCTCGATACTATAATCATAATCTAGCAGCGAATAAAGAAAATGTATAAGTTGACTGGTTGGTCGTGGTGGCCTAGCGGGAAAAGACGCACTTTACAATTGAGGAGTGGGTTCAACCCCGATCCCGTACTATTGAGTTCTTAGAGAGTTATGTACATTTTTAACCACTACTGGATTTTTGGTCAAGGAAAACATAGTGAGACAACCTGCATACGTCCGCAGAAGAAGTTTGATAGCGTATGTAAATATACTCGTACCTACCCGCCGTAGGCCCAGCGTGGTGGATATGTATTATGGCTACTTTCAGCAGTGGACTCTTAAAAGGCCGGCACAGCACAGTATAAGTTTATTGACCAAAGTTTGAATATAGTGGGTGTACCGGTTGTGGCCACTGTACCGGTTCTGGCCATTTGGTGTCAAAATTTTTGCATTAATGATAATTATAAACAATGTAAGTAATACCATAAATAGTGTTTGTGTGAATCTAATTGTTTGGAAATTTCTTTAACAATATTATTTTAACATAAAATTGTCTTATTAATCCTTAAAATTCAAAGTGGCCACAATTGATACTAAGATGGCCACAACCGGTGCGTCTACCCTACGTTTAAATTTTAAGACCCAATAAAGATATTTGTGTATTAAGATATGTTTATTTGTTTACGGCATTCAGTTTTATTTCGTTTACTTTACGGGTGGCTTGAAAATTTTGATAATAGAGTTATTCAATTCTTAAAAGTATTTACGGATCACTAACGCTACAACGTGTGAACTAATTTAATCATGGCCAATAAACTCTAGGCCTTGTCAGAGGCCTTCGGGTGTCGTGAGAACTCTAGCACTAGATCCGGTTACGCCACCTATATTTTTAGCGATATAAGGAACACTTTCATCGAAGCTTTTTGTTTGTCTAATGTGGCTGGTCGTGAACTGCGACCTCGCGTGACCTATCTTTACTAATAGGTACCTATCTTGTTTCCTTTTATTAGAACATACATAAAATAAGAATAACATAAAAGTGTTATTTGGATTTATTTTTACAAGCTTTTATTTAACTTTCAATGAATTTATGTACCTAAGTTCGGGTGGAATCTTGCAAGTTAAATTTGACCAACTTCCCGGTTACCGATTGAGCTGACATTTTGCACACATATGTACTCGTATATCGCATGACAATGCAATAATATGGTACCATGGAGCTGATATGATGATGGAGTCTGAAGGTGGCCATAGGAACTCCTGTACTAAACAAGATAGACCCGTCGTGTTTGGGCTCGTTTTTCTTGTCTTGGCTAGCAGTCTGCTGCTACATGATATCCAGTTGTTACATTTTTATAATAGTTTATTTAATACTTAAAGAGAAAATGTTTAGTACCTAAATTAGTTATGGCGTATCAAGGCTGATTTGTTGTAGTATTTTGAAATTCTTCGATTAAAGAGATTCTAAAGTTGATATAAAAACATACAAAACAATATAGTTTCAATAGTCGTAAGCACTTATCGTATCCAAGTTTTCCCAGCTTCAGTCCAGCGAGTCGCGGTGGGCAGGCTCTATCGCGGTAAACATCGGGAGTCATGCAAATGCAGTTTTTGCTAGCGAAATGTCCCGTACATTTCTTACAAAGTAAGATGTACAATACCTAAAATGTACCTAGTTATTCTGCTAGGACTGGACGAATTACATTATCTACTTTACAAATGGTATACGTCAATTAAATAGTCATAAATATTGAAGAATCTCTGGAAGAGATTGCAAGAAGCTGTTAGTTATAAGACCGCTAGTTATTAAACTAGGTTTTATGATTTTTCTAGCAACTCTGGTATGAACAATTAAGATTTTATCTTTCTATATTAATAGTTTAACCACTCATACAAAATAACAAAATTTCGTTATTTTTCGCGGCGTAATAACATCATAAATAACAACCTGTAACCATCAAAATCCAATTATCTATACTGAAAGTACACATTCTAGCCATTGAAAAAAAATATAAAAGTTATAATCTATAAGTCTTGTGATTTTTTGGCTTCTTCACTTTTCATGCCATAAACCTGGAAAACCCATAGAACAAGATCGACCTGATGATGATGACACAGAATGAGCTCACTCTGCGTTTTGTAATTTAAAAAACCGGACCTCACATTGCGTGAACCTAACTCACCTAAACTGTGTGAAATAACAACACTTTGAATAGTATTTCTATTTTCTACGCAATGTTCTTTGGAATGTTTATAAACATGCTTGAATAGAATAGTTATTGGTTCGTTCAATACACAACAAACAACATCGTCGTCTTCACCGCATTCCTGACTCAGCCAGATAATAATGATCTTGGATTCTAAATAAAATTGTTTTATCTCATAGATTGGCATACAGCGTTATCTGCTTGCCCTAGACTAAGCCAAAAAGGTGTGATTAAGATCATCATTATGAACAACTTTTACTATGGGGGCAACTCGGAAACCGAAGAAAAAAATCTGCTGTTTCGTACAAAATTGTAACTCAGAATCGACAAAATGTAGGAAACATTTTTATCTTGAATTCCATTTTGACCCCATAGTAAAAGTTGTTCACAATGATGGTCTGAATCACTTCCTTTCGGCTTAGTACACTAGTAATTTAAAAGTGTTGCATATTACTAAAACTGTTAACCCTACCCCTATCACGGCATAGGTATATAAATATTGCTACTAAACAAGTTAAGAAATGTGCCCTTTATTTTAATAACATTTCCTAAGTTCAGAACACAAAGTAAAGCCGAAATCTAAACAATGGTTGACAGTAAATGTCATTAATTGTATTGTGGCGACAACCCGGGCCCCGGCGGACAACAGCTAGTTTACATATTATTATAATAATCAAAATTGCTCCGACGACTGAGTCATCCTTCGTCAGGATTTGAGCCAAACCCTTTCTTGTTTTGAGGACCATGTAGGCATCTTGTTTATGAGGATTTTCGATCCTACCCATTCCAAGTTTTATTATGTTATATTTTAAGTAGCAATTTAGATGAACCATATGACATAGGATTCTGACTTACTGCTAGGATCAAAAAACTGTAGTTGCTGATTATAGTTCCTTAAATATTAGATTGTACCTAAGGGCATAATTTTCGTATTGGGAATTTCATAAAAGAGGCATGGTATTCGTACTACCAAAAGAGTCCTACCGTTTTTTGAAAATGTTTTATCTACATCTTCGAGCAAATATCTATAGAGTCATAATCGTGCAAAAAACCAAAAAGCTGCCCAAGTAAGGCGATTGCAAGCCGACTTCAACGCCTCGCGATGTGCTCGGTTACAATACAAGCACTAATTAGGTGACATAACGTCGAGATTCGAGAAAACGGGTCATTGTGAATTATTTAATGTAAATATCTAAGTCGGTATGTATGACGGCGTTCGGACATTTTTTTACTACTCTCACTTAGGGACTGTGGCTCTGTAGATATTTGCTCGAAGATCTACATATACACTTTTTGACATCAACGTATTCGTTAACGCAGTTACGAGTATTGTAGCACAAAAGATGACTCGTATTGACTATTTTCAGGCAAGTGCCTTTATTAACCACAACAAAATTAAACTGCATACTTAAAGTGCTACTAAGTGCCTGCACAAAAAGCCACTGGATATTTTGGATTATCCCTAGATCATATTGATTTTTTGCTTTGTTGTTGTTTAATGTGCATATACCTACTATACTGCATATACTAGTTTTATTTTAGTTGTTCCTTTCCTTGGAAGAAAATTGTCTATACTACTTCATTTTTCAAGGTCTCTCCTTATTTACTAACTTCTTTTCCTTTTCTTTCAATCTGACTGTCCCAAGTAAAGCCCTCGTCCCATTGTCCTGGCAACACTCACACGGCTAACCCTCGCTTCACGCCCCTAATGAAGGATGCAAGCCCTGCAATTATGAGATAAAAATCGTCGTCCACGACACGGGTCATGGAGTCCGGACCTCCGGCGATCACATGTTGACAAGTAAGGATGACTTTATTCATTTTTAAATTGAATTGAACTTGAAATCACGCGCAAGGGCACGATATTGCCACACCAAAGATAAGTATAATTATGTACAGGTTGGTACATAGATATGTCTTCTCTATCTCAAATATTTTAAATCGAAGTCACGAGAGTCTGTGTGTCCGCTCTACTCAGTCCTGCTAAACTATTCTATCGATTTGTGTGTCGAGTTGAGTGTGGTTTTTACTATTTGATAGACTTGATACGGTCGGGAAGTCCTATATTCTTATACAGTTCTTATAAGAACCGGCTGTATTCTTATGCGTTGCAAAGTACTGGTATTTTAATACTAATCAAATCATTATTTTACCATGGCACCGATCGCGATCGCAATGAAACAGATGTTCCATACATTTTGTCGAGAGTCAATGAGCTTTTGCATGAAACATGCAGCAAATTATTAAAAAAAATAACTATTAGTAGCATCTTTTTAGGTATTTTAAATAGTTTTTTTTATTAATTTGTTTAGGTTTGTAAATATAGTATATCTAGTGGTTGTAATGTAATACATATATGGTTTAGTTTATGAAATGTTATATAAGTTTTGTTTAAACACATGACTCTATTAATAATTTGAATAAATTGAATTGAGTTCAAATCACTTTTCGGATATTTAATTTAGTTAATAATTTCAGTACTCTTGTCCTAACTAGGTATTTATTCAAATATTCATCAGCATAATCTGCACCATAAGTAATCATGATAATTGTATTGTGTAGTACCGTTTTCACGACAGAGCAAAAACAAAAATGTAGAAAAACTAGTTTGTCGTAAGAAGCCCCCCACTCTTTTACTTTTTGTTTTTCGTGGTCGGTCACCTGGGTACCCCCCTGCACCTACACTACATATCTAACTGTATCTTAGGTTGTAATATTTACTTACATAAATAGATATGACTGTACCTGTTTAAATATCTGTTATTAATATGTAAGCTATAAATATAGTAGATAGAGAATTCGTAGAAGCCTAGTGGGAGAATGCTCGCTGTAGAATCGTGAGGTTGCCCCCGTAGGGCAGGATTTGAAGTGATAATGTCATTGATAATTAATTATACAGGGTTATTTCTAATCAATTAGCATCCTTTTAGGGGCTTATTCTGTACATCAAAACTATCAACTTTTGTTCAACAACTTTTGTCAAAACTCAAAAAAAGTGGTTGTTCCATAGAAAAATACCGCTCACCGTCGACAAAATGTATGGATACCTACGGTTACGGTTAAAAAAACAGAACTCGAGACACATAACGTGCGTGTTTTCACCTACCTGATCTACAACTTTAAAAATCGACTACAAACTATGTCTGAAGTTCATCTATTTTTTTTTTCAGAAATATCTCTATCAGTTTGGTATCACCCGTTACCCGAAATTCGTTCAGAATGGTGCCCATTATCCCATTGGCGAGTAATAGCTATCTCTCAGTTAAACAGAACCACTATTAGGGTTGCACTTATTTTAGCCCTTTGTTGAAGTTAGCCCCTACCACGATACGAAATATATTTCTCGAAACATCATATGGTGAGTTTCGCCTACTTTGTAAGGGTTCCAAAAAAGGCTATTCGCGTAAATTATCATGAAAATGAACCAATTGTATGTAGAAAGTAGAGTTTGCTTCTTTAATTATTGTACATTTATGGGAATCTAAAGCTCATTTTCGCTCAACTCTGACTGACTACACTGAACACCAGAGACTTCAAAAGAACATGTTTTTTCATACTTCTTTTATATTTAGCCAAGTACAAATTCAAAATGTGATGATCAAAAGACAATTATGACTTTAGCATTATACATGGCTCAAGTCACAAACCAAACGAGAAACATATGAACAAAATGTAAAGCTCAATTTACCTACGAATATTCGGATTTCAACAGTTTACTTAGAATTTTGCTTACAATTTTGAAGGTTTGCGTGTTAAAACCTTGACTTTTGACCGAAATAATATTCAAAGACACCATCGAAATTACGATAATTAATTCCGGAAGCACTTATGACCAATTAAGTGTTTGTGTCTGTGCCGTCACCAGGAAACACGGTCGCTGACATGTCAATACGTTCATAGAAAATGTATGGAAGAATATTTTTCACTGTGACGGTACGGTAGTACTTTTAGATCGTACCAAAATCTGTCACTACCTAAAATGGCAGATGACTTTTCAATTTCCGTTCGGATGGAGGGCTATAAAAACTGTGAAATTTGGGAAGCGAGTCTTTTTGTCATCCCCAATTTCATAAGCGTTTCAGTGCACAGCGATCATCGATCGTGAAACCATAGTAAGGTGCAATAATTGCGCGGCAGGTGCGCGGGCGCAGGTACACGCAACGCGCACACGCCAAGCGCCGACCCGACAGTTATCTTTAAACATCTTCCAATAAAGCCCTCTAATTTTAAGACCTCTGCTGAGGGCCCCGAACTTTAATCACTTACGTACGAAGATACTTACTATGTGTGGACTTTTCTGGGAAATTTGTGTCTATAAGGCTTTTAAACATTCCAGTTTAGTTTCATCTCTGGTAGCTGAATTATGGCCCTAATCGATTTTCAATGAGCATGCTACATTTATTTTTATGGGAACTGTACTGAGCTGAATTGTAATATTTCGACGGCAGCAAAAATAAACGGTTATGTACAAAATGTACATTCATATTTGCAAGGATCATTTGATACACTTTGCTTTTGCATTCCCAAAACAAAACTGGACTCATTTAAATTAGACAGTAGGTATAGAAATCTGTCATGATTATAAAAACTTTAGACCACTTATATTCGGATACAAAATGCTAACTTACTCTACTGTACCACTATGTATTTGTATTATAAGTAGATACTTAAACTTAACTCGTTCGGTCTCCCGCCCGCATTCGTATTGTAGTAAAAGTTTTAATTGTCTTTTACTGAGTAATCAAACAGATATAGGTATCATTAGTAGCCGCTTCCGCAGTAACTTACCTACTCTAATTTTGTGTTTATGGGCAACTTTCTTTTTAATTTTTCGAAATTTTCGTCATCATGGTCAATTCAAATTGTAACATGCTGTATTATTTGAAAGCGCCAAGCCTATTAAGTCATCGCTCATAGTAGAGTTAAAAAAATCAAAACTGACCACTTACATAATACTAATTGATTATAGACGGATTTATTTTTCTGCAATGATAGTTTATGCACTGCGTAAAATTATGAATATACGGACTGAGTGTTTGTTTTCCTTGTTCGGCCATTTTTTTAAGGTAATACGTTGTGACTTTTTAAAAGATTATTTTAGGTAAAACTTTTTAATCAAAAAGCCATAAAGAGCTCACATTAACATTTATTGTCAATATTGCCATGCAATGCAACAATATTAGGAGAAAATTATGGTAAAAATATTTATTTTTACCTCAGGAAAAATAGAATTTAACTTTGCACTAAATTTCCGATCCAATTTTTTAGGGTTAGGATCACATACTGAGTATTAAATCACTAAATGCTGACAGAGCCAGGTGGCGCTTCAAGCACAATCTTTAAAAACGTTTTTGGCCGATATCTCGGAAACTATGCACTTTAGGGCAAAAATTGCGGATACCATTATTGTAGAGAATAAATTTTCTTGCTAGTAAACTTTTTTGTAAAACTTACCGTTTACGATTTATAGCCCATTTAATGAACCGGTTTTTCTATCTTTCTATTTTATTGATTTATCTAACGTTTCAAGAGTTATCGGCCGCGACAGAAAAACTGGTTCATTTTGTGATTTTAAGCTCAGTAAGTTATTCTAAACCTTATAATAAGAAAAGAAATTTGGATCGGAAATTTAGTGCAAAGTTGACAAAAAAAACGTCTATTTTCCTGAGGTAATTTCGTACATTGGATTTTTTTTATCATCATCGACACTTGTAGGATTTTAGCATCGCGTGACTTCGACGTCAAAATTGTGCATAATTATTATGATAAAAGGATGTAATGAGCAGATGTATGATGGTCCGGATACTTAAAATATTTTTTTTAAAATAGCGAAACTCGTCCTGTATTGACATTTATGATTTTTACCATCATAACAAGTAACATCATTTTGATATATAAACTCAAAAATCATAATTATATTAGAACAATACCCAAACGTAAGTAAATTTTATTTCTTGTCACATTATTCAAGTAAACAAAAATATCTTGATTATTATTTTTTGACAGAGGATTTCCTTCCTCTGTCAAAAATGTGTTTCCATGTATCCAATATTTGGCTAAGCTCTCAATGCTATCACCCCAGCAAGCTGTTACAGTTCAAAAGAAACTTTTTTTCTGGACCACCTGGCTCGCTACCCGCGCCATACTCCAACGAAAAAACTCCAAGAAAAAACATCATAATATTTGAATATTATTATAAAAACAATTAAGGGTGCCGCACGTCACCTGTCGTTGCCACGAGAACACGAGACATACATTTGCATAGACACTCCGATAAAAAAGAAAAAGAAAGACAACCGTCGTCGTGACAAACGATAATTTATTTCGAGTTTTCAATTGAATTTTATGCGATAAATATCAAAGGGTCTAACCCAGAGGTAAGTACAAGCGCGACAATTTAATTTTTGTCGCACCGGGCGCCGTATTTCAATACAAATCTTGAGTTCCAAAAAACTCTACAATAAAATGAAATGGGGTCTTATGAGGGAGTCAAATTGGGCAGCACGCGACCACAGAACCTCATGCCTCACGCTAGCAAAGCGGGTTATTAATTTTTATGAATAGGCAAATCAAACTGTATTAAAACATAATTTTGGAGAATTAGTATACATTAGAAATTGTAGTTAGAGAAAAAATCTTTTCATAGGTTCCTGTGCCGAATGTTTAGTAGCACTAAAAACATCCATGGTTAAGCAGAAAATAGTACTTACTATTTTTGTAAAGTTGTGTCAGCAAGGTTGGGTTTTTATTCTTTGGAAATTTATTTGGACTTAGTATTTGTGAAACTAACAGCTGAATTTTGTTTACTGATACGAAAGTAAAAGTAAAGCCAAAAGTCAGCTTTTACCGATTGCAAAACTCATCATCATGTAAATATCTTCATATCAACTTCTTGTTAAAAAATCTATGATATCCGTTTTATGGAAGACTAGTTTTTAACCGCGGCTTCGCCCGCATGATATTTTGATTTTTGTGCTATCCCATGGCAACCCTTTATTTATCCGGGATAAAAAGTAGACTATGTCACTTTCAGTCTTTCAAACCCGAGGCTCTACTTTACCACCCTTAATAAAGGAGGTGGAAAATTAAAAACGATTTGACGGTTGTTCGATTGGACAGTTGTTTTTTTTTTTTGACATTTCTTGAAGCGTACTCTAGAATAGCTTGCAGATAGCAGATTTATTCTTACTTACTTAACACTTATCGTAATATTATGGAAAATTAACGCAATATCATTATAATTTATAGCCTATGTGGTATTCTGATATATAAGCTACATTACTATAAAGTTTCATCTCAGTCCGTTCAGTAGTTTTTGCGTGAACGAGTAACAAACATCCATACATCCATCCATCCATCCTTACAAACTTTCACGTTTATAATATTAGTAGGATCATCCATTTATCGTTTTTTTTTTTAAATAAAAATCTAGCTCTGCTTTGTCTTAAAATTCGAATTTATGGTAACGACCGTGTTTATAAGTTCGGCGTGACACGTCATTGTCTAGAAAACAGCTAATCATCGAGTTGTCAGCCGTATGTAAACGCTCGCCTCACCTATTGTCGCCGGTAACAATCCCATGTTATGGATGCCCAACCGCTGACTAACCGACACAACTAGACAACCCCATTCTTCTCGCGATATGTTTAGAATTCAATTATTCTTGTTCAGATTAATAGAACACGTGGACAAATACGCTTCTCACAGTTTAAGGGGATTTTGTACGCAATTTCATCTCACGCGCGCTATTCCACATTAATAATGATAAAATACCACGACATCTGCATTTCCAAAAACTATATGGAAATTTTTATCATAAAATTGGCCATGTAAAAATTAAAGGCAAAAACTGTAGTATTTTTCGTTTATAAAAACGTAAGAAATTTGATGGAGTACTTACTTAGTTAAAAAAACTTTTCTTTAATACATGGATGAAAGGCCGTTAATTTTGGATAATTTCTAGCGCAGGCTTGTGTGTTTAACAGTCAAAGTCATAGTTTTAATCGATAGACAGATGATTAGCCTATTTTATTTCTATTTATACAAAATCACGGCATTGAATCGTGCAGATTGCCGACGGTTTGTACTTATACCGCTTTATCGATCAATTCTTAGAAGGTCATTCTTCCTTAGTCATAAGAAATAAAATATTGTAGGTAGGTAATTTGAATGATTAATTGTATTGAAAGTCTCTGAAATACGACTGATACTCACTATCAAATACAATTCTACCCAATACTCATTAACATGTGATTCGATCGCTATTTACTGGTTCCGCTGGGATCTAAACTGTTACAGTTTCAATTATGAAAATCCGACATTTTAGGACGAAACATTTTAGCACTTCAACATTTTAGGATTCAAATCTTATAAGAATTCGACATTTTGCCAAATTCAATTTTCCGCGTCTGAAGGCAAAAGCACAATCAGTTCCGGCTTTATATCTGTTACAGTTTCTAGTTCACAATCCGAAACATTTCAAAATATCTATCGTTGAATTGCAACAACCCATCCTGAATTGCGGAACCTCTCAGAAAAAATGGTCTTTCTTATGTTACAGCAAAGCCGCGCGCCTCACATTCTGTGGTTTGCCACTGAAAATTATGATCATCACCGTAAAGAGTCGTAACTTATTTGATTTCTCGAATTTAACACTTATGTCGCAGCAACATGGTTGTAATCTCAGCGAAATCTGAGTCAATGGAGGAGTTATTACGTGATATTTAAGGATAAGCAGGTGCGGCGGCGGCTTCTGATGTTTGATGGCCGTTGATCGGCGCATTGATACAAATTGCATCGTTACACATCACATCGGTCTTTGACTCGCGTGTGTGGAGCGCGATTGAGCGTGAAAATTTCTGACACTTGTTTAGCGCAGAGTTAAACTTCCGACATGCTTCAGCTACTAAGAAAAGGGTTCTCATTATCTAGGGGGAAACACTTAATATAAAGCTGTTGATAGCTTTAGCAAATACATTCCATATTAACCGTTAACATTAAATTTAAAAATCAACGATATGGCTAGGTTTAGGAACTAGCAATAGATATAAAGGCGATGTTCCACCGAATCACCAGCTGCGGCCTACTGTGTTGCTCACTGGTGACTACAAAATAATATGTTTTTCTCGATGGAAACGGACATAAAACATCTATATTTACACACTGTTGGAGATTCTACAAACACATTATCAATAAATGTAGCGAACATGTTTTCCAGCGAAACCACATCCTAAAATATATGAAACTATACCAATTTTTTTTCTTTTTCAATTCAGTCTTATGAAACGATACCTAGGAACACTTAATATAACTAATCTATTTATATTATTAGATAAGCGCCAACTTACTCCTGTATTTTCATAGCCAGCTGTACCGGATTACTGTCTCAGAATGATATCACATCTTATTGTGCCAATACTTGATGATACTATGAAACGATTCTATCAAAATCTGATTCACATCGTGTAAAATATCGGATTCATCCCAGCATTATGATTATTCTTGGAACTGTCTAACCTAATTACCTCTAAATCAATTTCAAAATATTGATACTGAAACTCATGAAGAGTCAACAATGATTAAGACTTGATCATGTTTATCTTTGTATTCATAGAACGTGCACATTTTGCTGTTTTTAGGGTTCCGTACCAAAAGGGTAAAAACGGGACCTCGAGATTCAATTCCAATGCTTGCAGCACTAGCAGCCTAAGCCGATGCGTACCACTTATATTGTCTTGGACACCATCCTATTACGGTATTAGACTATTACTTAGTCTATCTATTTTATTACTGCCCCTCATACGACCAGTCATCTATATTTTAATTCCTAATGTATTAGAGAAGCGTGTTAGTTTGTATTCTAATCTTATGGTCAACAAATAAAACTTGATATCTTATTACACATCAAATTAAACGTACCGGCTCGGTACTGTATTACCTTTATTGCCTAGTACGAGTATAGTGGTAAATTCAATTATAATCTACATATTTGCTTCTTATGTAAAGTCATCAATAAACCTTCCAGCCACAAAAATCGCGAGATGGGACATGTTTCGATCTAGCTGAGACCTAATTTCACACGACAGTAAGCCCGATTTCTTTGATTAAAATCGCAACTATGCTTTAATATCAAAACCTATACACAATTATTATCCTGTACTCACCTTATAATACGTAATTACCACGGCTGCTCCCAAGAAGCTTACTGTACTGTACTGCACTTTTAATGCTGACTCCTCACACTGGATCAGTGCGGGTTGATGAATTCTTATACGCCATCGAATTTCATCTACGAGCATTTGCATGTTACCTCACGATGTTTTCCTTCAATAAGAGCAAAACAAATCATTATAATCACTGCATTCAGCAATGTGATTACGGTATATGAGTATGTGGTACATAATATGTCTCTCGCGCTAGATAAACGGTAGGCCTTTCTCTAAATATCTATAGTTCCAGCTACATCTGGGTAGAATCACGTTCGTGTCAGATGCCGATCGTGTGTAGCGGGTGAGTGGTGACCTACCTCAAGGCTGCGTAGCTGCGTACCAGACAGTGTTGTTGTAAGGAAATCTGACCACTAAGTAAATATTACCTAAGTAGGTAAGTACGTTGTCTATTTTGTGGTCTAAACAATATGGTGTTCAAAATTTAGTAAAAATGATACGGAGCGTTTATCTAGATCTAGATGACAACCGTGAAAATGATTAACATGTTTAAGGATATCATTGCATTTATTAAACAAACATTTCCTATGAAAGTCATGGGACCAACCCTAAAATCTTAAAAAAGCAGCAGCTGTTATACTGAGAAATAATACAACGCTAAGAAACAGGAGAAACCGTTTTGTGATAACTAAATAAAAATCTCGGAAAGAGTCCCGTGAGTAGTAATCCGTCCCTAATTTTAAAATAAGTTAGATACGTATGTACCAGGTGAATTAAAACTTCAAACTATCACTTTAGCTCTGAAAAAATATAGCGGAGATCGATAAATGTGAATTATAGATTTCGATTTCCTTGAACAGAACTAAATGACTCTGATTGCAACAATCACTTCCCATTTTTTCTGCTACTTCCTTCCAGTTCGATTCACGCTTCCAGCTATCCAGTAATTTGATTTCCTACATAATAAGGTTAATTCAACAGAATTAACAATAACTACTAAGGTAATACAATGGCTATATTCGCAGAGTAATCAGAGGTATAACTCGATCGATCGAAAATCAATTTTAGAGGTGTGAACCGAAATGTAATTGGTGCTTCATTTTAATACGAAGCGGCGGCGCAAGCGCAACTATACATATAATATAAGAAAGCTTTCGTTTCGATAGGCGTAGATCAGGTTCATAACTAGAGAAAAGTAGGAATAAAGTAAAGCTTCTGTGATTATAAGATAGGCAGCTGTACAGAGTTATCTGCTTGCACTGTACCTACTAAGCTGAAAGGGGTTGATTACAACCATCATTAAGGTTAAACTACTTTGGCACCAACTCGGAATCCAAGAAAAAAATCAGCTGTTCCATACAACTCACAATCGACAAAATGCATGAAACACCTGTTTTTTTATTCAATTTCCGGGTTGGCCCTCTATTCAAAGTTGTTCATAACCCCTTATTCTTATTTTATTCTGACCATTAGGTCAGAATAATGAGTTATTCCGGTTAGTACACCAGTTCTGGATAACCCTGTATAACTGCGCTTCGATGCCTAAGCGAAGCTAGTTTTAGACATGCTGCACTGCAGGATAAGATAGAGAATTGGTATTTTAACATTGAGGGCTTTTCCTTTGGGCCTCTGGCTTTGGCCTCCGTGTTGCTTGGTTTTATGCTTAGAAACGTCACATTTATTTACATATCAGGCATTTTGACAGTTCTGACCCTTACATTATTGCGCGGAGAAGACCTTCTTTGGTTTCTGTTGTTTTTTTTTCTGAGATGATATGGGATCAAAAAGGTAAGCAGTGCGTGCGCGTGCGCTGCGGGTGCATGTGAGTTTCGGTAGCGTACCGCCGCGGGCGCTCGTGCCGCTCTCGTTCCAATTTCAAATGCAAATTTTGTTTTTTGAAAACAACTGCTTTTTGAAATTTGATTGGGGTCATTGATTTTTGGGGTTCTTGCTAAAAAAACATCCAGATATTAGGTTGTGTAATATGTGTATGGTTTTGGGCTAATTTGGATGTTTTTTTTTTAAGTAATTAACTTTATAATAACATCTCTAGTCTCCACTATCTATATATATAATTAAATAAATAAATACAATTAGATATTTTCTTTCTTCCGGATTTCATACACTGATGACTTTCATATGTTTCGTACGATCTTATTGCCATATAAATCTCTACTCTGCATAAATAAAATAAAGTTAGCTAACCAAAATAAATAATATAGCCACTAAAATGTAGGTCTCGGAAAAATAACACTCATTTAACGGGCTGTTTGCCCGACGCGTCGGTAAACTAGGCTAAATACCTACTAGACTACTAGCTGAATCTGAAAATAAAACAAACGCCATAAAAATACTCTTAGTACATACGTTCCCTCACTTCCGAACTAAAATAAAATCGTGTCGTAAAAGTAAAGTATGGGAACTATTTAAATGGCTGGCCACTCCACGGATACAAAACTAATGGACAGCAAATTAGTAAAATAACTTTAATAACTATTTGATCATTGTTGATTTTGACAGCTCAAAAATGATCAGAGACATAAATAATATTTTTAAACAACCAAGCTCGGGATTTTTTGGGCTGCTAGTAGATGAGATTTAGCTTTAAAAAGTACGGTGGCGATAATGAGAGAAGTTTTATATGTATTCTATAGTGGGCTGAAAAACTGTTCATGATGATTTTATTCTCCGCGAATCCTAAAACTACATCTACCACTGCTTTGTAGCCAGCAGAATGACCAATTGAATTTACAATACTCATTATAATTTATTTTAGCATTAATTTTAAAAGATTGAGCTTATGTTTACCACCTTTGGACGACAAAAAGGATTCCTGTACCAAACAAAACCATATATGTATGTATATGAGGTTTTACTGCTGATCGATTAAACCATAGACGTAAAATACTAGGAATGAGGCCTACTACACAATCCTTGACCCGGGCCGGTCAAGTTGACCGTGTTCTTCAGTGATAAATCTGATTTTCGCTATGGCCGACGGAGATTACACATTACATCACTGAATCACCCTGTATACTACGCAACAACTGTGGAACCACACGAAAAGAGTTGTAAAACTATGTACATAGTTATAATAAATTTTGAACTACGAACAAGATGCCGTTTTTCAAAACGGGAATAGAGATATTATTATTTACCCGTCATTGTGGACAACTTTTATTATGTGGTCAACCAAGAAATCGAGAATAGAAATTTTCGACTGCTATCGACACACAACGGAATAATCGTGTTAATCGTGGATTAGGGGTTGGCCTAATGTTGGTCTAATGAAATTATGAGTGCGATGATATCCTAGAATATGTTTATCGTCTAAACTGAAGAAATACCCTGTAGGTACCTATGCGTAAGAGCTGTGGACTAGGATACTACTAATTCGCATGAAAAGAGTTCAACGTCGTCCAAATTTTAGGCACTTTGTTATACTTTTTCTTTTAACGCAAATAAGTCCGCGTTCGACCACCAACTCGCCCGATGGTGAGCGACGTTGTGGTCGAAGATGAAGCACGCAGACCTAGAAGATACCTATTCACTCTGACCTTGAAAAGCTTTAGATTATATCTCTTAGGAAACAGGAAAGCAGGAAGACTGTTCCATTCCCTGGCGGTACGAATCAGAAATGTTGAGTCAAACCGCTTCGTACGTATCAAAGGAAAATCGACAGTGTAGGGGTGGTAATGTGGCGTCCTCCTACTTGTACTGTAGTAAAAAAGAGATGGTAGGGTACGGATAAGGTCGTGCAACTCAGATGCACACTCTCCGAAATGAATCATAATATTATACGAAAACCGCTTGTTGTGAAACTGTTTAATCTTTACCTAATCACCTTTCTGAATTGACATCGCCCTGGAAAAATATATAATTTTATATTCTTATAGTTACTCATCTAGAAGAGAAGATATTGTTTTAGCCACGTATGTTAAATTCTTGATTTTTAATGGGTGGTTAAATCTAGGATTTATCAAAACTAGTCATCAAACGACGGTGTCATTCGAACCCATTCACCTAGTGTTCATTTCATGGGCGTAGCCACGGTGGGGCAGGGCGCTTGCCCCACCGTGGACCTCTGGGCCCATGTCGATTCTTCAGGCCTCTTCTTTTTCTTCACTTAAAATCGGCTCTTTGTTGAAAGATAAAAGGAAAATTTTTCGCGCTCGCTTAGTTCGCCCTTACGAGAAAAATAACCGGGATAAGACCGCGGATATAGTTTGCTAGTTACATATTATTTTAGACTGCTGCCCCACCCTGAGCCCATGGCTGGCTACGCTCATGGTTCATTTTGTTAAACCATGATGATGATGGATAGGACAGACAGATGGGCATAGAGCATGCTTGCTCATTACTGACTCTAGATCTCCGCTAGGAGTAGGTTAAATATTTTCTTTGCTCTAGATTTCAAGGCACGTTATTTTCCCTTTAACCCTTTAACACATTGAATGGTAACAGCCTAGGTGTCAGACAGATGCTAGACGTCGAGTTAACAGGTGTCACAGTACTTTACTAAATACTCATAAGCGACTGCAGATTACTTACCAAACAAATCTATTACCGATTTTCGATTGCAAAGGGTCCCAAGATACATATATTCATATTTTTCAAAATACTTTTATTTTTGTAACCTATCACGGCTGCATTTTACACTACCATTTACTCTAGTAAATATTCCTAAACAAACCTGATCTTATGCCGGTAATAAATGATATCACACTTGGCGCAACAGGTTTTTTAAAAACTCATATTATACTACTAGAATTCCAGAGCTCGATAACAAAAAACAAACAAAACAGTGCATAAAAATAAGCTAATTTGACCCAGCAACCGATGGGGTTCTTGCCATTTCGAGACCCGGTTTGCAACTAATCATCGCGAAATATATGCGTATTTCAAATCCTGATCAGCAAAATACATTTTTTGTTTTATTTAATAAGGTCATTCGCACGGAATACATAATAATATTAGTCTATAGTAACGAGTAGTAAAGTCGTAGACCGTCTGGGATTTGGCACTTTAATAATAATCAAATATTTACTTACGTCAAGATTTATTTTGATATCGCTTAAATTAGCACTTAACAACAGCACATTATTATGTAAAAAAGTAACTTGTTCGAGAATTATATTATTTGGCTGCTTTTGCAGTTTTATTCTTATATTTATTACCTACGTACTCACGTACATAGCAACAAAGATATCATATTAAAGATAATTACTATCTGTTATTAAGAGTTTATTTGAAAACATTTTTGTAGCTGATGTTACTAAGTACATATTTGGTTAGAATAGGCTTGTTTAGATAATTGTCATGAGAAAAAAATGGCCCTTTAAAGACTAGATATAAGACAAATAGTACTTTTTAATAACCAGTTATTATACAGTGATTAGATTTTCTTTTTACCTAGCTGGTTATGAAAATCAGTTATGAAAGTGGACCACGGCTTCCTTTTTAATACTTAACTAGTTTTCAAAAAGCGAAGAAAATTTCCTTTTTCGTTGCTAGTTATGAAAAACGTTATGAATATGGACCAAACCAAAAAATATGAAAAATTGATGCCAAAAATAGTGGAAACCTGGAAAAGCTCTTGTGAAACTGCGGAGAGCAGCTATTTATAGCCTCGGAGCGCGTGCCGATGTTTACAAGGCCGGTTATTCACATGCATTAATATCGCGTCTAGGTCGCCACTCGCCACTCGATGCAGCCACAGTTTACTCTGAGCCAGTAGGTGATCATACTTCCTATAAAGAAAGGTCTTATGATTCAGATGTGTACAATAGTTAAAAAATACTAATAAGGTTTATAAATATTTGTATCAATGAGTAATTTTATTAACAAGTTTACATTAAGTTGTAAGTTTATGAAAATCAACTATCATTATACTTATTTTTCCATTAGGTAATTTTTATCGCCACTAAAGACTTGTCGGAGCTAATTATAAATACAGGGTTATTTCTAATCAATTAGCATTCTTTTAGGGGCTTATTCTGTACATCAAAACTAACAACTTTTGTTCTACGACTTTTATTAATTCTCAAAAAAAAGTGGTTGTTCCATAGAAAAATATCGTTCACCCGCGACAAAATGTATGGAACAGCTGGTTTTTTTTTAGTTTTGACAAAAGTCGCTGAACAAAAATTTTTAGTTTTTATGTACAGAATAAGCCCCTAAAAGGATGCTAATTGATTAGAAATAACCCTGTATAATTAATCTGTATAAATCTGAGACTGTCATAACAGTCACTGACTCTCCTTTGGGTGCTGTGATATTTATAGCTTGTCTCAGTGTGTGGGTCTGAGTTTTTCTACTGCTTTTCGACACTTTCTGCTGTATCACTTGCTTTTTTGTGTCTCAAAGTGGTCTCAACGCTACCGCAGTAGTATATCACTGCTTTAGTAACTATCACTCTATCTGGGTCCTCCTGCGTAACATCATAAGTCATACCGTAGTGTAGAGTTTGTTTACTGAAAAATGCGCTGCGTCCGCTATATCTCTTTCGTAGTCCGCGCCTCTTACCCGTAGTACGAGTATATATCACTGCTGTAGTAACTGTCACTCGACCTGTGTCTATGCGTAACATCATAACGTGGTGTAATTGTGACTCACCCCGAGATCAACTCGCAATTGGCTAATGAATCATGGAGATGCCTCTGGAGCGCGAACTACCTCAAAATCTGTGCTACCGAACATGGGCCGAATCATACTTACTAGTCGGCGGATGTTAAGTTACCTACAACCTGTGCGAAACCCAATCAACACACAGCTTTATATGAGCTTCAGTCAGGATTGGATATTGCGCAGCTTGTAGCTAACTTCACATCCTCCGACTTGTATGATGCGGCTTATACTGAATTACTGACTTTTGATATACAGGGTCATAGGTATTAAACACAAAACCTTTTAAGGGCGGGTCTAGTACATCGAGACAAACAACTTTTGTACTACGACTTTTGAAAATTCGCAAAAAAAATCGCTTCTCTGTACATTTTGCCGCGCGTTGACGAACTTTTTGCATGGAAAAGCTGTTTTTAGGGTTCCGTACCCAGAGGGAAAAATGGGACTTCATGATTTTCCAAATGTCCCAGAACAAAAGTTGTTTGTCAATATGTACTGGACCCGCCCTTAAAAGATTTACGTTTAATACTCGTACATATGACCCTGTATAGGAGTTGCACCGGTTGTGGCCACTGTCCCGGTTTTGGCCTTTTGGTTTCAAAATTTGTCAGTATAAATAAATAGATTATATACAATGTAACACCACAAATATTGTTTGCGTGAAAGTCAAAGTCAGAAATTTTCTTTTAAAATATTATTTTATCATTAATGTCGTCTACACAATCATTGAAATTTAAAGTGGCCGAAACTGACACTAAGATGGTCACAACTGGTGCATCTACCTACGGCTGGAACACACGATACCACACCTCTTCTACTCTACTACTCTATACATTACCGTGTCTATACTCTGCTAGTAAATGTACTCTACTCTAACTTACCTTTTAATAGTCGACTGCTCAACACAGGCCTACTATTAAGGGCGGTTGGGCAATATCCACCTCGTTGGCTAAGTGCAGGTTGATGCCGTTGATGGATTCACATACACCACTTATCGTGAAGTAGGTAATTATTATTGTCTATATAGTGACAGAAAAAAAATTAGAAAATACGTTTGCCTAGTGTTGGGATAGTCGCTTAGCAAAACTTACCGTCTTATCACAAAAGTTTTACGCACGCTTTAGACAATGTTTAACAGTACATATTGCACGGACAGTGTTTAAAGCGTGTTTAAATCTTTTGTGGTAAGGCGGTAAGTCTTTACTTCTGCTTGCGCGTAAAATAAAAGAACATAGCAAATAAAATAATACAACATTTTTATAGAAATTGCCAACAGCCATATTTCCCAGGCAACGTCAGTTACAGGCCGAATCATACAAGTCGACGGATATGAAGTTAACTACCAAGCTGCTATCCACAACGTGCAGCTCATCGAAAAAAGTCGATGGTGCAGCTTTATGTGAGCTTCAGTCAGGATTGGATATTGCGCAGCTTGTAGCTAACTTCAGATCCGCCAACTTGTATGATTCTGCCTATACTGTACAAGTCATTTCAAAGGCACAACGCTCGTGTACCCAGGCCTATACGAATCTTCATTCAGCAATGTTACGAAATTAGTCGCTAAATACCTAATTGGATAAGCAACTCGCACACTTGAAGCACGCAATCTGTTAACTGGTTAGCTGGGAAACCCTAGTTTGCTTATGTCCGGTATCCATTGGGCAAGAATAGATCCGTGAACGCCACTACAAGTATTGCACTTGAAGTACTCGACGAGTATCCGTATGACTCTAATAACGAATTATAAATGCGCAAGTTTAAATACCTACCTACATACCTAATAACATCTGTTTACACAAGTAAAAATCGTATAGACCGCGGCTAGACCTGGTGTCGGAGTTTTTAAGCAGCCTGAAGGCCTCTGACATGGCTAGACGGTTAAAAAACCGGGACCTACAATTTAACGTGACATCCGAGCCACGGTAACGCTCAGTTGGAAATGCCACCAGCGGTCACCTATCCATGCATGCGCGATTAGTAAAACATGATGATTGGTGGAATCGATTGTGATTGTCGAATTATGATATATAGAACATACAATACTTTTATGTGTACCTGGTAGATATCCACCAGGTAGGTACACATAAAAGAAGGTACAATATATACTTAGGTATGTTTTTTTTTCCAACTTCATCCTCCTAACATTTATTGCATTGTTGACCGCGAGGCAAAATAACAGTTATAACTTTATAAGAGTAAGGCTGAGTCAAAGTATGACTGAAAAAAAATGCAATAAGTACAACCCTTTGCTCAAGTAAGTAGGACATTTAAATAAAATCTCATGTGAAATTCCAAGATCAATTTGTCATTTAATAAAAAAAGGAATGAGGAGTAAAATTATCATAATATCTATCATATTAAATTAACTACATAGACTGTTAAAAATGCTAGGTCCATATTCAGGTATTCAGTTGCCGCCAAAGAAATTAATCTTATTTTCACAAAAGAACGTAGACCGCATACGTACTCGTGCATCTTTTTACCTTGCGGTAAGTTAAAAGAAAGTGCCTACATTATGCTCCCTCTGAAAATACCAGCACATTGTTGAAGACAGCTCCTCAATAAAGGCAGATTGGACGCTCCAAATTACAGATCGTTTACTTTTAAATCGTTGTAATTGCTGACCACAGCATCCAGATTACTTGCGTATGCGCACAGACATCCATGATAGGGATTATGTGTGCAATAACTAACACTTAATCTGTGGTAGCGGCTGTAGAAACTATTATTTAAACCATGGTATCTGTCATAATAACTGCTAAGTTAACTGTGTCTACAAGTCCATGGGTGCCCCAATTTAACTGTGCTACTAAATCATCGGACAAAAGCGCCGCTCGATCTAAATCGATTTGTCCAAATTATGAACGATCGATGCCGATATCGATACTTTAAATACAGAGCACCTGCCCTTTTGCTCAATATGCAGCTCTAAAAAGGTCAAACAAGACTAAAACATGTAGGTGTTTGCTATATAAAGCTGTACTGCCAACTGCCGATAGAGAACAAGAATAGGCCATTTTTGAACATCTCTAGGTGCTAAATTTTTCATTACACTTTTCATAAATTTTTCATTTCTTTTGTAAGTATGTAATGTTCCTACCTAAAGGTAGTTATCTAGCTCTTCTCCATTATCTAGCTCTACCATCATTGATTCATCGACGTCTGGGGCTCTCCGAATAGATTTTACCCACTATTAGCTATTACGTTTCTGTTCAGATATGTACCTACTTGCTATAGAGCAAGATGACATATTATAAACGGCAAGTACTAAGTACCTACTCGTATAATAATATGCTTATTACATTGGGCGGTTGTGGCGATAGGAGTATTAATATGGGTTTTTCCTGAAAAAGCCTCTGTTATGGAATCATTTTCCGTTATGGGAGCTCTACAAAATCAACAAATTATAACGATTCAGGCCGAAGTACACATCATATCAAATCACACATTATATTCTTACGTAGGTATATATATCATTCTACGTAATAATGTTGGTTAAACAGGATGGACTCTTCGAATCTTCTTTAACATTGTGCAATAGGTGCGTTTATTATTCTTTTGCCGAATGCGTGTGAAAATTTAATTGGGACATCATTATGCAAGTTCCGGTATGAAAACAGTGCAACCATTCTATTATTCGTCGGAGAGAGCCACTATCGTATTTATGAAGAAAAAAGTGTAGTAGTTTGAGAAAAAAATATTTCTTTAGCCAACGGTATAATAAGTTTGTCCCGCTGTATCGAGGGGAATAGAATAGACGGCAGACGGGATGACGGTATGTTTTGAGTGGATTAACGAAATTTTGATATAGCGGTCATGGCGCACCATATGTTCGCACTCGGGGAACGGCTTATAAAAACGAGAAACTATTATCCACCGTGGGCCTCGAGCAAGTTTTGGTGACGATATAGGTGGCAATAAAGCAAATGAGAAAATGGAACAATATCATGAATGGTTTTCAGCACGGTCGCATTTCACATATTTCATGTGTTAGTGCTATGAATGATCATCAATATGATCGGTTTACATTATTCCAGTCCATCGATCGAATTCAGCGCTGGAAAACAACTAAAATAATGTAAACCGGCCCTGGAATTCAATGGAGTGCCGGTTTACTTTATTTCAGTTGCAGTACAGCGCTGGATTTTATCACTAGACTGGAATAATTTAAACAGGTCATATGTTCATAGCACATGCGAAATGCGAGCGTGCTGAAAAAAAAAACATTACAATTATTCCATTTTCACTTTTTCATTTGCTACAGGTCATAACTGTTATAAGAAGCTACGTGAACCGTGTGTTGGTACTGTTTGTAAAGTTGAACAACTAAATTGCTCAGGAGCACTCGTCTAGTTTGACGACACGCTGCTTGCCTCGCTTGATTGTTTAATGCTAACCGTAGTGCTTGTCGCTCTAATTTGGAATGTTGCTAACGTCTTGAAAGTAGGAGAAAATCTCGTTGTAAGAAAATGAAAATAAGTACATAACATTTTTCTAAATTAGTACAAAACCAAGTAAATGTAGAGCTAGAAGAGCTTTTTTCTGCTACTATTTTTGTATTTTAAAGCTCTTTTATTTTTGTCGGATCATAAAAAATAAGAAATTAATGTGTTGAGAGACAAAAGATTTCAATACTTCTGTACTGTACTGTGCTGTACCAGCCTTTTAATAGTCCACTGCAGGACGTAGGCCTGCCCACAGGGTGATTGGACCATTTCCACCAAGCTGGCCCAGTGCGGGTTTGTATATTCACATACGCTATCAAATTTCTTCTACGGAAGTATGCAGGTTGCCTCACGATGTTTTCCTTCACCGAAAAGCCAATGGTGTGAAATTCCGTACATAAAATCCAAAGAACTCATTTTAATATTAGTCTGGCTATAAAAAGATACATTATGTAGGTACCCTATCTACATTAATTTAGAGCTGGATAATATACGAGAGCACATTAGCGAATGCGCGGCCTATACACGTGATCATAATTATCATACTGCAACTGTTACTGTAGGCAAGTGTGCGCACACATCTGTCGCACTTCCGAATGCATTCCATAATAAAAGAAGTATTCTATTTGCAGTAAAGTTGTGTAGAGTCTTCACTGTAGATTAAATGAAACATAGGTACTTCTACGAGTAGACGGCTAGCGGCTGCGTGCACCGCGTCTTGTGAAACAAAGAAGAAAGTGCGAGAGATAAACCTGCTTAATTCAAATTTTCTGAAATATAATGTTTCTTATCGAAAGTAAAAGCGCCGTTTCACGAAAAATGTCCTGCGGCCTGGAAGTGAAACTTATTTTGACAGATTGTCTATGCGATCGTGGCGACGAGTTTGTTTACCATTTTATACTGATTTTACAAAACCATATAGGACCTAGCTGACGAGCGTCATGCAAGCAGGTTGCGGTCAAATAATGCACGCGAGCTGCCATTCCTTAATGTGGACATGGCCACAGCAATACTACTTATACATATACTAGCTATAGGCTGAATCATACAACTTGACGGCTGTGATGTTAGCTATGAGCTGCAGAAAGCCCAATCCTGACTGAAACTCGCGCGAGGATTGGCTTATCCGCAACTTGCAGTTAACATGTCAGCAGCCAAGTTGTATGATTCGTCTGATTTCGGCCTATACCTAGTTAGCTACGTGTACTATAACCCAATGAATAGTTTACTTTACACCTCGTCTACCTGATAGTCCCTGTTACATGTCATGTTAGGTACGATAATGACGAGTTAATGACCATGTTCGAGCCAAACTAAACAAGACAACTTTAATTTAATAGCCTGCCTACTCGCAGCACCCAATTCAGTGTACACCCACGACGTCGGTCATCAAACTAGAATATTAGCAAAAAGCAGTGTTACCGAGCGCATTATAGGAGGCACCTCGCCAAATGGCGCATATAATGAACCCAAACATGATCCATTAGCAAAGGACGCCATATTGCGAATAAATATTGAACAAATTAGCCGACCCCTTGTCGTGCACTTTTTTTGATGAAAAATGGTGGTAAACTAGCATCAGGCATTTTTTTAAATAATAGTTCTGGTGCGGTAAACTAGCTGACGGACAAATCAAAATAAAAAATAACCATTGCAGAATGATCAAAATGGCAAAATATACTTGTATCTGACAGAAGGCATCCCTCTCTTGGAAAAAAGCATCTCGGCAATGAAAAAATTCAGAAGCGATATTCATGAAATAAGAAAGATCTATAACGGCATCTCTGAAAATAAAACCTGCAGCTATAAGACTATCTGATGCCTCAACAACGAAAAATCGTTAGGTACGTGCACAACGTTGATCATTTTTTGCCGTCTTTACTAGAAACAACAACACCCCAATCATCAAATATAAAAAGAGAGTAGAGTTATCGCACACATTACTGAAGGCACCTCGCCAAATGGCGCCAACGATGATCCATTAGAGCTGCAGGACGCCATATTGCGAATAAATATTGTACAAATTAGCCGGCCCCCTGTCGTCCACCTGCCTGCTGCTGCGTGTTGGCATGTGTCGACGGTATCGCTGCCCCAACTAGAATGAACTAACGAAACGTAATGTGCCGTGAAATGTCAAACACGTATCGGAGATCAAAGCTGCCGATCGATGTTTATTGGTTTTTTGTTTGATAACAATTTGGTGCGAAACACTCCTGTGGATTTGGGATTTTGGGCTAAGGAACAAAACATTTTCGTTATACTAAAAAATGATTTAACTGGTGACAATTTAAATTTAATTTAATATTATTGTTTGTTAATATGGGTGCAAAAACCTGAAGTAAATAAATTTTGATTTTTTTTTTAATTTTGAATTTTTTTGAAAAATGACAACCGACTTACTAACCCTCATGCGCAACTTTCACTATAGGACCAACCTGAAAGCGCTAAAAACAGCTGTTCCATAAAAAAGTTCATTGATTCTCGAATGTATGGAACAGCTGATTGTTTTATTGTAATTTCGGGGTTGGATCAATAAAAGCTGTGCATCTTGATGAGGAAGTGCGTAAGTTAGGTACCAATAACGACAGTAACCATATACGTATCTACCTATAGTAGTCTGTGGTAACCATGTACAATCAAAGTTGGCCTAACATCTGGAACAGATTACGCCATTGATTGCAATGAAGAACACCGGACGACCATTAAACTAACGTTCCACAGGTGTTCTTTTCACGTCCTTAGATAAACTTATCAATAATTGCAATAACTGCGCATTGTTTAGTTTAGACTGAAATAGATTCATTGTCAGTTACAGATAAAAGTCTATTTAGTTAAGAACTTGGTAATCCCTTACAGATGTCCGCAAAGGAAATAAAAAAATTGTCTAGGCATAAACAGACCAAAATAACCAAAAAAGATGAATAGGTATACCTACTTATATACTTACCTAATATTTTTTATGAATTTTGGTTCCGAAATATAGACCAATTTCGATATCCAATCAAATAATAACATGTAACTACATATTATATAGGTACCTAGGTACTTTAAATATATTGCATCCTACACCCATTGCCTACACCGCATCACTGCTTCAATAAAATAATACAAAATGCAATCATGGAAAGGTACCTATATTCAGAAACATTTTACAATTTTATAGGAAGGTACCTACACAATTCAATGGCAAAATGTGGTCAACGAAGGATTAGGTAATAGGTAGGTACCTATGTTTTATGTAGAATAAAAACATAACAAACAAAAAAATAAATCTAGGTTTAACAACAAAATTAAATACCTAACGAAAAAAACTGTAACTATAAATTATAAAATTAACTGTATGATTTTCCTTTTTCTACTCAATTCAAATTTCCCTGTTTTTTGAAGGAAATGGAGTGTTTCTTTTCACACAAATCGGAAAAGTAAAAAAGTGGGTTAAGTTTTAACAAATTTTTATGTAGGTATACCGGAGTCACAGAGCTGTGACCGGAGTAGGTATTATTGTGCATTTAGTATTAATAACTATACCTGGAAAACCGCTTCAGATTAAGAACGCATATTATCTAAAAACTCACCCCCAAAAACCTAGCATAGCCCTTGAGCCACTGTCGGCCACCACCGCCGCCACAAAAAAAGTCATCAAAAAATCCAAACGTGCGCGCGGTCGAAACGGAACGTAATTCGTCAGTCGATCGGGAGATCTTGCAGGGGTAGCGTGTGTCGCGCTGCACGTTCCACTCAGCTGATTACGTTCGCGTATACAATAAAGACGAACTAAAGTTAACTAATACTCGGATATGAATGTAACTACCTCACGTATCTAACTTTTTAGTGTTGTGAACTTTTATAAACCAATAATTTTGTGGCATATTCCAAAAATCTAGTGAAAATGATGGGTAAGTTGATATCGATAGATTGCACTGTTCTTTTTCACTTCTACATCGATTATTACAGTTTTGATATAAAATATCAATTAATTATTGCATGAAAATAATCTCCTACTGTATTTATTGACGTATTTAACAAGAATCTTATAGTGAGTAACATAAATCGGTGATGTGTAAACATTGTGTAAGCCTGTAAGCCAAAATTTTATTTGTGTAGGTTATGTTTACTTTACCAAATGCAATTTTGCGAAGAATACAATTTGACAAATATAAAGCACATAAATCTTTATTACTTTTTATGACAATAGTGTTTTTTGGTAAATACCAATGATGGTAAAGGGTGACACGATTATCTGGATACTTATTTCGCAGGAAAATATCATTTGATTTGACCCTACTGACCCTAGCAATCAACGGGATGAAGTGCGACCTGATAATTTTGATCCTTTGACTACAAAACTAAATGTATAAAATTAAATGTCGTCATTTGAACTTATTGAATTTCTTTAATTATAATATTATTAAATTCTGTTGTTTTTATACCTAAAATAATATGTAATGTAGGTAGTTAAGTTACAGCCATTTAAGGTTTGTAGAATTAGTTATTTTTTTTTAGTGCTAGTGTTTTATTGTCCCACGCATACACCCATTTTTACTTGATTATGTTTGTTATAAGCCAAAATAAGACACAATTTATAGTCTTATCAATTTGGAATAAATGTTTTGTAAGTGATGGTAACTTAACTATCCACTACCCACTCTATGTGGGCGCAGCTTTTGCAATGTAACATCATTTCATAAGTCATTCACATCATGTCTGATTCAAAAGTCAATATGGATATTAATATAGGTAATCAAGATAATAAAATGCACAATTTTTAGTGTAAATCCATAAACCAAAATATATTTGTAGTTTGTAATATGGCACGGTACCTATATAAACATTTACATAATGGTAACTATTTCTTGTATTTTTTTAAAATATAATGTTTAAAATTCTTCTTCGTAACTATAATAATATAATTATAATAGGTATTTAATATTCGTTTTACTCATTATAATGAACATCACATAATTTCAGATTTTAATTTCAATATAAATATTCATTGAGCATCCCTTCCAGTTTTTCTTAAGTGCCCGAATTAAAATGTTATGTGTGACAATTTAATTAAAAAAAATATTTTGAGTGTTCAATTTTTTTATATTATTTTTATTTACTTATAAGTCATAAAATACAGTTAATATCATTAATACACATATTCATTATTCATGCATGTAACACCCAAAAAAAAGTTTTGTTTGTATTGCTAACAGCTACTATTATCGGCGACATGTATGAACATGTCACAACCGGCAAGTAAAATAATTCATACTGAGCTTCAAGGGCGAATTCCAAAATAAAATCTTTCTATTATTTGTATATACTCGTATGTAGATAAAATCGATAAACAATTTCTAGGTTTTGGAATAGTAAAATTATGAACTCTTTTTATATTTTATGCTGTGACTGTGAGACGTCATGAACAAATCACAAGTTCCATATAAAATGACGCTCCATAGTAATAACTTTAAAACCTTACTATAGTGATATTATTTTGTTACATAAAATAGTTTTTTGTTTGTAAATATTATATAAGTATATATTACTGGAATATTTTTTACAAAACTTACTATATAATAGTCAATAGTAATTAAATAAGCAATACTGTCAATTAAAAGCTCTCCAATATGGATAATAGCATAGGAAATCACGACAATGCACTCATTGAATATCTACGATAGTATACGATCGGTCAGTTAATAACTGAGTTACTACTGTAGTCTCAATGAATATAAAATTTACTTACTTTTATAATGAAGATTAAACAATTAAAGTAATATGACTAGTAAAAAAAATAAACACCATCTAAATGTCATTATTCTGAAAATAATCACTAATCTCTACAATCTGCTTCCCACTTGCAAAACATATGGCGTACTTTCACGGCTTTGTAATAATGGAAAGAGACTAAAAGAGATTAGAACATAATAGTGCGGAGGTGGGCGCGTGGGAATACTCCCAGCGTTCACTTGCCCAGCACAACATTCTATCTTACCAAATCTAACATTAATAATGCTAGATTTAGATAAAATCCCTCTAGCTGCTGCTGCGGATTTAAGTAAGTAAGTCATTATTTTGTGGCGAAAGCACCAGGCGCTGTGATGTACAGTATAGTAACGAACACTTACTCGTACTAATTGAGATTTTATCATCTCAGTGAATAATAACTGAATCGCATTTCATAAAAAAATAAATTGAACAACTGACCAAGTTGATAAAGTAATGACATAGCCTTTTGACAGAATATTTTTGCTAAAGCTATCAAAATCCCAGATTATAATATTATAAAAAGTATGAAGTTAATGAACTGTTAGAGAAAATCAATGTAAGCCTCCATTCATAAACCCACAATCGTTTTGTATGTAGGCGTAGGTGTCAATAATTCAGTGGCCAATAAATCTATCCTATATTTATATCTCGGCAGGTAGGTTGATAGTGATACGTGCAGTCAGCAGTGGTTCCGTCCAAAAATGTTTAACTGTTCCTATAACTTATTCGAACAATGATAAGTAAGATGTAAGATGTCCCATAATATTTATTTAATCAACACTGTTAATGCCAACGAAAACTTCTTGATAGTAAATAATTATCTCAAGCAATTACGAAGCCAATTTAGCTTTTAGCTAAAAGTATGTTTTCCAAAAAAAAATGAACATTAACAATATTAAAATGAGCATGTATGTGTTATATGCGCTCATTTGACGAATCAAAGGCAATATAGACCCTAGTTAGTAGTTCCGGATACGAATCGGACGTGTCGGATGTCGACGTGAGTCACGCGGCGCCCACGCTTCGCTACGCGCCCGCGCCTCTGCGCCCACTGGCGCCTTAGCAAGAGCTCATCTAACCTGCAAAAATATCACCCATTCACTATTACTGTTTGTAACCACATGATGAAATATATTGATTAAAGCTATCATAAATCGTATCCACTCTTAAATTAATTTATGGCATATATATGTATACTCAAAATTACCTAAAGCCGTAAGAACGAAAACTAATGTGCAATAAATAGTTTAAGCATGTATTATTCTAGTATTACTTATGACATTAAAATGGACTGACCATTCTAGGGCGCTCGAAAAGGTTAATCAGATCGATAACATTCCAATGTAGGTAACACTAACAAGCCTCGACACGGAATCAGTGAAATAAATTGTCTAGGTCTACCTAAAATAACATTTATTTATACAGTTTTGGCCTTCACAACGTTTATAAGTTAAAATGGTGTAAAATTCTGCAGACAAGTTAATTTCCTTAAAAACACATTTTACGGGTACCATAAAATTGGCATGACGGCGTTACAACCGTAACGCAATCATGACAATGACTTCGGACAATCTACACGCACAGTTTTCAAAATTAACACAGACGCCGCCGTTGCCGAGACAGATTTAGCTGAGTGTCTGAGACGCGTCTAGGCTATTTGTATTTGGGTTTTGGCATTGGACACTTCGCAGTCTCGTGGGAAACGAAGTTGAACGACTGCAGAGACAATGCGGTTGTGTGGTATCGCGACCAGTCGTTCACCGGCGCGAACTACCGCCCACCCGCGCAGCCTGCTTATGCCAAATGCCATTGCAGCATGCCATGTTATGCCGGACCAGAATACCCTGTATGACCCGACATTAAACTATTGAAATGTATTATTTATTCCTTTGAAATTAGATGAACTGCAATATTAAAATCATCTAATCTAAATAGATCTACTTAAAATATAATTTTATAATAATCTAGCTGACCCAGCGAACTTTGTTTCACGCAAAGTTACAATTTCCCAGGTTTCCCAGTTGTAACTTTAATAACTTTGCAAGAGATCATCATATGAACAAATGCATGGTTTACGATTCTATAAAGGACATACAGATAAACATTCATTGTTATATTTACATAGATTGTAATTGAATTGTATAGGTTTTTTTTTTACTATAGCCTAATCATACAAATCTTCAGGCGGCTTAAAAACTCTGACAAGGCTAGCCACCCAGCCTATACGAACTTACTAACTGTATATAAAAATCTTTACCTTCAGATTTTATATGCAAGTATACAATTTACGGTAGTTGATTCAGTTACTCACAAACGTATATTTATTTATCATATTGTTTAAGGGTAGGCTAAAGAAGTTTAAGACGACAGACGATGGGGTCGATAAGCTCTGGACGCTAGCCAGCCGACGGCCGCGACACATAAATTGTATATTCAAACTGGAAGCGTACAAAATAAGCCAACTTCATAATACGTTAAGAATCAATGGTAACAATCGATATTTTTAACACGTAAGCATTTTCTTTGTACACTCAAAATAATAAAAATATCATCTGATTTGAGGTAGAAGGTAGAACGAAACAAGCTAATTTGTTTTGTTTAATTGTCAAAACTTTGATTTTAATTTAAAATACAATTAATCTTTTAAAACAAAACAAGAAAATACCATCGTGCTCAAAAAATATTCATCAAAAGCAAGGAGTAAATTTTGAAAGATTTTAGCAGTGCAAAACTTATTTCTTAATTTATTGCTATCTCGTGTTAGATCGCAATGGAAAAAAAAACTGGTAAGTAAATAATTCGTGAAGTATCAAATTCTATTAGGCGCACTATCTAAGCACAGCATAAATTGTGCGAGTGGCGCCACGCGGCATTGTTCATCACTAAATTTCTCTAAAGAACTAGGACTGAGGTTCATAATTGGCGGAGCAATCGCATACTTAACATACCTACGTATGCAAAAATAAACATGCAGACTGATTGAGAACTTCTTTTTTTATGTCGTTTAAAACCTAAGGTGTTGAATCAAAATATAACTTGAATCAACAGTAACCATAAACCCAGGAACACATGCTCTTAGAAATAAATCTTAAAGTTCATATTTGTTATTATTTTTACCATTCATACCTATTTCAGTTTAAGCAATTATTTATTTTGATTTCAATGAACTAATCATAATTATGTTAGAAACTTGAAGAAAACAAAATACCTACTGCAACATGAAACGAAGTTACTAAACCAAATTGTACATTTAATAATTATGCAATTTGTAGGGTTCGGCGTACCCAAAGGGTAAAAACGGGGCCCTATAACTAAGACTCCGTTGTCCGTCCGTCTGTCTGTGTCACCAGGCTGTACCTATCTCTTGAACCGTGATAGCTACTCAGCTAGACAGTTGAGTTGAAATTTTCACAAACGATGTATTTCTGTTCGCTATAACAACAAATATTAAAAAGAGAATAAAATAAATAAAGATTTGCACCCTTACAACTAACGTTTTTGTTCGATATAAATATTCACATCAAAAATAAATATGTATTTAAATTAAAATAAATTAAGAGGGGGTTCCCATACGGTACGGATCCCTTCATGCGCGAGCTATGCGACTCGCACTTGGTCGGTTTTTAGGAAAGTTAACCATCAAAATGCAGGTGTAGGTACTCACAACCAGTGACCCATGGGCATAGAATAAGAATACGGAACTCTTAAAACCATGGGAATATACATATTTTTCATGTATCTAAGTAATGTACTGAAAGCATTAAAATAATGTTTGATTTTCATTTAGTTAATTAGTTGTATGATTTGTTGCAGATGAGCGGCAAGCGGACACGCAGCTATAGATGCGCGGTGCACCAGCGGGACCGCGAGGTCAGCTCCGAAAACGATTTCCACCTTCTGCTAGAGGACCCTACTCTATTCGCCAGGTCAGCTCTTTGACTTTCTTCTTCTCTTTGGGCAAACATTCTTATAGGTTACTACTTAGTCGGTCCGAGGTTACACAGTGAACCGATCCTAATAGGGAGTCGGCCGAAGTTCCTGTCACTATGGGAATAAAACCGTACAAGAGTACCAAATTCAACCTAGCCGAATAACGACGATTAGTTGACCCGGTAAACGTTGTATTGTCATAAAAATATTTAAAAAAACTGGAGGGCCGCCCTTATAACCTAGGGTTATAAAAAAATGGCTTACAATAATACATTACAACCTATTCTCAGACCCACCAAATATGTATGTACCTATGCACAAAAATTTTTATAAAAATCGGTCTAACCGTTTCAGAGAAGTTATATTTTAGTAGTCTATGGCAGCTACACCAACACACATTAAAGTCCTAAAGTAATACCTACAGGAAAACTTACTTAGACTTAAGTACTGGCTCACTCGCTAATCGATGTCAGTTTAGTAATTTCTGAGCTCAAGGAACTTCCGGATATCACCAAAACGTATGGTATTGAGAAGGCTATTCACACACATAGCGTGTGTTGGTGATATTACAGCCAGAAAACGTTTTTGAGAGCTGAACAGGCTTCAGCGTCTTTAAATCTGTTTACATCTGATAAAGACGTTTGAACGACGCTGCCATAGGTACTCATTTTTCTTCTCCGACCTTGCTAACCAAACAATCCAATTCGCTTTCAACCGGTTCTTTGAAAACTACAGGAAAGACCCTAGTAGTCGACGTCCTGTGTCTCAGACGATGATGTAGCAACGTTTATTCACCGTTGCTACCTACATATAACTATATGTTTCCTCAATAGGTAAGATCAAATAAGTAGGATACCTAAATAATAAAGTCCAAGTTTCCTGAAACCCATCATTTCACGTGTCATGGCCGATCATAAATTAACAGTTACTCGGTTACTTTATGTATTTCTCGGAATCGGTCAATAAATGTAGGGGAGGTAGCGGCAGGAAACATTACCTAACTTCCAATGCTTTCAGCCGGGAGCCAGCCGGCCAATAAACTTCTAACGATGAATCAATACTTTTGATTGATGTTAAACCTATTTCCCCTTTCCATTACTCTATGGACTCTTTGACAAGCGAAATGTAAACAAACCCTAATGTTAGAGATGAGATATCAAAATGTTTCTTTAGTTTGTCCGATGAGGTTGCCACCCCATAATTTGTTTTGTATATTTTGTCATGTAAAATTCGAATATGCCGTGACGATAATTTTTAATGATTCTTAATCAAAATTCCAAAGTTTTATTTAGGTACGTAAATGTATCAAAATTAATGTGATGTTAGAGATGAGATATCAAAATGTTTCTTTAGTTTGCCCGATGAGGTTGCAACCCCTAATTTGTTTTGTATACCTAGTTTGTCAAGTAAAATTCGAGTATGCCGTGACGATAATTTTTAATAGTTCTTAATCAAAATTCCAAAGTTTCATTTAAGTAAATGTATCAAAATTAATGTAATAAAATCCTCCGTAAACTAAATTCCAAAATTTAATACAAAAATGTGTTGTTTCTTAAAATTTTACCTAAATTCCGCTCAAATGTAATGCAGAAATCGATTACGGGCGCTAAAAATATTTTTTATGTTCACTTGTCGTGTCAGGGTGACATGTAGAATGCTTTTGTACAATAAAATCGTTAATAAATTGCTTTTTTACACCGAGAATATTACAGTGAAAGCGATTTGATCAATTACTTACAGAACACGCTTAGAAATAGGAATTCAAAGTGGTATTTCGACACAAGAATACAAAGACAAAGGTAAAGCAATTCTATTCAAAATGAAAACCATTGAAAACTCTACTCTAATTATATTTTTGAATGAAAACTTACTTCTCCAGTAATTAAGTAAGTTTTCTTCATCATAATTCATCATATCTGTACATATTTCAAATAAGAATCTTATTTGCACCCAACACGCATGGTTTCATTGAAAAATACGTAGGTACATACATATTATAACCTTCGAGTAGAGTGACGACCTGCATCTTTGAATGTAAAGTGGGTAAAATATCTGCGTAAAGCACCGCGAAGGCTTGACACACGATACGAGTGGCTAAAACTGAACTAAACTAATTAGGAAAGACTTAAACACCTGAGACGAGACGAGTTACTAAAACTGAACTAAATTAATTAGGAAAGACTTAAACACCTGAATCTGAGACGAGACGAGTGGCTAAAAATGAACTAAATTATAGTTTTCTTCAGCTTTGTATTGATCTATCCTACTCCAAAAGCCGTGGTGGTCTAGTGGTATTGACACCCGCCTTACAATCGTGAGGTCGCGGGTTCAAATCCCGGTCCTGTACCAATGAATTCCTTGGAATTTATGTACGGAATATCACACCACTGGCTTTTCGGTGAAGGAAAACATCGTGAGGCAACCTGCATACGTCCGTAGAAGAAATTTGATGGCGTATGTAAATCCACCAACCCGCTCTGGGCCAGCGTGGTGGGTATGGCCCAATCACACTTCGTGGTTAGGCCTAGGTCCTGCAGGGGACTTTTAAAAAGGCTGGTACAAATGTTGTTTCGCGACTTTCGCGATTTGAACACATTACCTTTACCATTATCACCCGTGGTCACCCGTCAACCACGACCGATGTAACTCTGTTGAAACGTTGGGATGATGAGGTATTTATTTATCTCGTAATTTGAGTGCGCGATTAGTCTCGTAGTACATAATAATAAAGGCTGGTACTGTACTGCAGAACATGAGCGAAGAAAATATAATAATGCATGAGCCTAGTTCTCATTAAAAGAAGTTATCTTATGTAAAGTCACATAATAGGCTGAAATATGACGTCGGAGATGGAAACCGACTTCCAATTAAACCTTAGCCACATACCTACTATATGTCTGATGATAACTTAAATTTTGCTCCAACTTGCTAATCAGTTATTTTCTTGTTACAGGATGGTGCACTTAGTAGCTATGGAAATGCTCCCCGAGGAGCGGGATCGCAAGTATTACCAGGAGAGGTACACGTGCTGTCCACCGCCCTTCTTCATCATCTGCGTTACACTGCTTGAGGTAAGAACCACTTGAAATCTTCAAACACAAACTTTGGATTTTATCTTGTTCTTACGGCTTGTATAGGCCGAATCATACAAGTCGGCGGATGTGAAGTTGGCTACAACCTACGCGAAACCCAATCAACGCGCAGCTTATGTGAGCTTCAGTCAGATTGGATATTGCGCATTGTAGCTAACTTCACATCCGTCGACTTGTATGATTTGGCTCATATCTACAGTCAAAACTAAAAGACAGTACCTACAAGCCGAAAGAAAGAATATATTTTCACAATTGATACGACTCTTACGAGTTACGACAAACTGAAATACTCCCTCATTTTTCTCTACGTCGGTCGTTGATTTCTGGCTTGGTAGCACTCTGCTCGTTTTCTTCCCATCCCATTAAACGTCTGGAGGCTGGATAACGGCGCCTGGTTTATTGCTAACCGTCTGTTTGTGATGAAACCGAGAGTAATCCCGCAGTCTAGCCAAAGTCTAGACCGTTTTTAGAACACTCGATAGCGTTTGAAAATCAGTGCCGATTCTTATCGGAAAACATCGTGAAGAAACCTGCAACCGATAGGAGAGATCGAGTTGTTGAAGATAGAGTCTGTGCAAAAAGAGAAGCGTCGTAGGTGAGGTCGCCCGTGTGCCATTATACTAATTTTGTTAATTTGACAACATTGCTCTGTCATTGCTAGTACAATTAAAAGTGTTTGATAATGTCTTGGTAGACACCAATTCGGTTTTCGCCAGCAGACTCGCGTCTACCAAGTAGTCGGTAGCACAAAGTTGTCCTAAAACTTCGTGGTCGGTACCTTGGCTGCTGATTAAAATCTTATTGTTAGAACACCGTAACGCCACGACGGTTCTCTTTTTGCACAAACTCTAAGATAATTTTACCAACAATTATATAGCTAGTGGATGTGGTGGATTATGAACGAACCCTAGGTACTTGTAAAACAGGCCACAACATTGGAACTCGACAGTTTCATATAAAACGGTAGACAAGACAAAACTTATTGTTTTTATCGTAAATCTACTGTTACCCATTATCCAGCAGACTTTAGCACCTAACTGTGAAGTTAAAGATACGTTATAGTTATAACATGTGAGATGGCGTGAGATCTTATTGTTATGAGATGTTGTAAATATTCTCAGCGATTGCGAAAAGCCGAGGTCAGATAAATTGGATCAACAATTAGGAAACTGCGTATTATGCGCTTACTGAATTGCTTGAAAAATCCTTGTTTAAATGAATTATTACAACGAGGCAATGATATGTTAGAGTATTGTTGAGCTATATTTCAAGTTGTTCTTATCACCTCGTTCTTATCACAAAATGTTAACTTTTTAAGAGCAGAGCTTCATCTTATATGGCACAGTACTCATCTATGATGATAGATAAAAGAGGCATAATAGCCTGCCGTATAAGATCGCTGCTGACCGAATCTTACTAATATTATAAACGCGAAAGTTTGTATGTAACTATGGATGTTTGTTCCTCTTTCACGCAAAAACTACTGACGAATTGCGATGAAATTTTTACAATAGTAATGCTTACTTTGCTATACATCAGAATAACACATAGGCTATAATTTAAAAAGATATTCCGTGAAATGAAGTTCGCCGTATCAGCTAGTTGATAATAATGATAGGGAACCAGCAAATAAAATCGAACAGTCCTTTTATTCGGCTTTCATAGCGCGGTAACGTCAGTCAAGATTAGCCTTCTGTAACAAATGACTTCAAACGCTGAAGTTAACGTAAATGGAAAATCATTGACGACAATAAAAGCTTTCATAAACCCGATGCATTCTCCATTACAATGTACAATAGTTACTGTTTTGTATCGGTCACGTGAGGTGTCACTGTACTCCGCCAGACGCGAGTATCGCACTAACCCAGCGTGCAGAACGCATCACTTTCTACCGCCCGGTACCGCTCTGATCCCGCTCTAGTTGCTTCGGTTAATTAAAAATTATAATAGCGGATTTCACATTCGCGCAAACAAGCGGTTTGCGTGAATCATTACAATCGCGAGCCGGAGTATGCGTACTCGACAGTTCGTCACACGTTGATTCACGGCGCCAGGTGACTCTATCTGCATTTTGTAGAACTGAGGTGTCTGGGATGTCTGGGTCAAACCGTTTGTCATCGATGCCTAGACTTAACATACACAACCTAACTAAATCTGCATATGCAGTGTTAGCCATTGCGTACCATATTAGGTCTTCAACCGTTTATCAAATGTTTTGCGCAATCCTCGTACTAATTGCGGTTTTGTTTAATAAGCTAGCAGTTAGAGTCGTCAGGGTTCACCACAGTGTGACGCGGTTCTCATAAGGCACGGCGCACACCAGGTGCCCGCTAGCTCACGGACCGTGCGCGCTAACGGTTTCCCCTCCGCGAATAATGCGGTAAAACGTCACAAATTACGTAAATTGTAATCAGCCAAGACAATTCAAATGAATTGTAACAGTAAAAGTAAATAAACAGTTGCTTGACAATATTATAGCGCCCTTTTGAAATGTTACGCCGCGCGGTGTCGTTTTTCATTGATCGTTCCGACCGAATTAGATTTATGATCATTGCGTCAGGGCACAGATCATCTTATTTTTTGGGAAGTCGTAGTGATTTCTGTTGGTATATTGGACTTTTAATGTCTGCAGATTGGATCTGGCCATCAGTTCCGTGCGCTTACGTGCCCCTGCTCTCTGTCATTTCTACGTGTACCTAAATCTATTGTTATAGGCCGCGCCACACACGTTGGCAGATATGAAGTTAGCTATTACAAGCTGCGCAATAGCCAATCAACGTGCGGCTTTATGTGAGCTTCAGTTAGTATTGGATATTGCGCAGCTTGTAGCTAACTTCACATCCGCCTACTTGTGTAGCTCGACCTATACTTATCTTTCTTCCCGGCTATATATCCCACGTAGTGGAGGGGTCAGCCTTTCTCACTTGTCTCCTCAATTTCGCTCAGACTTCGTCATCTTCGAAAACACTGCGCTCATGCACTACATCCTTCCATTTTATTAGTCTGTTCTTATTCTCTTCCTGGCTATATATCCACATGGTAGTGGGGTCAGCCTTCTTCCCCAAATTTTCTCCTCCATTTCGCTTGGTCTTCGATAATGCAGTGTTTCTCTCCAATGTCCCTTTGTACTACGTCCTACCATCTCGTTTCTGTTGTTACTTATAAAGTGTTGTGGTTGTTCCAGCTGGGCGTATTCGCGTGGTACGCGTGGGGCGGCGGCGTGGCGGCGGCGGCGGGCCCGGTGCCGGTGGACTCGCCGCTGGTGTACCGGCCCGACCGCCGCCGCGAGCTGTGGCGCTTCCTCACCTACAGCGTGGTGCACGCCGGCTGGCTGCACCTCGCCTTCAACCTGCTCGTGCAGCTCGCTGTAAGTATCCCTGTAGACCTATTCAGTGACCATCCTGGCCTTCAGTAAGCCTAGTAGTAGTGTAAGTAGTGCTAAGCATGCATAACCATACAGCTGGCAAATGCATTCAGTCTGATGCTGATATTCCGATACTACCGGTTCCAAGTGTACCTAAATGTGAACTACACTTGTTAAAAGGAGAATAATGTAATTAATTAAGTGCGTTTTGAGAGCCATTTCTTAAAAAAAAAGATGTCAAAGTGAAGTAATACCCAGTGAAATCCGTAAGGAATCAGTTCTTTTTCTTGTAAAACCAAAATGTCTACGCAATTGCCAACAATTAACTAATTAATTTAGCATCATTATTTTCCAGTTATGTAATGTATCACACAAACAGGAAAATCCACTACATACAAAATTAATTTATTGTAATATTTCGTTGACCTACACTAGGTACTTAATTTACAATACAAACGAAATAATATTATGAAGTTACACTATCCTGTCAGCCTACATGATTAATAATATATATGATGAATAAAAACAGCTCCTCTTATTTGTACTTATCTATCTGAATCTCAAAAAATGAAGCATATAACTATGGCATGCAACTCAAAGAAGCTTGAAATACGTGATACCTACTTATTCTCTGTAAAATGTCACTGACATCCTTAATTTATTCCTTACAGGTGGGTCTACCTCTAGAAATGGTGCACGGGGCAGTTCGTTGCGCTGCCGTGTACTTGGCAGGAGTGCTGGGGGGCTCGCTGGCGGCCTCGGTGCTGGACCCCGACGTGTGCCTGGCGGGCGCTTCGGGCGGTGTTTACGCTCTACTCGCGGCGCATCTCGCTAATGCTCTCCTGAACTTTCACGCGATGAAGTACGGGGCGGTGAGGCTCGTCGCCGCGCTCGCTGTGGCATCCTGTGATGTCGGCTTCGCGGTCCACGCGAGGTATACTAAGGTGCGTTCGTTTGCTATCTACGGGTATTAGATTTACAATATATATTCAGGATAGGTATAAATGTATGGTAATTATAGAAAGGGTGGTTGAAAGGTCTGCAAGAGACAGCTGGTGGTGCTTTAAAAGCTGGACCGATTTGTAATGACAATGGTAGGTAATTATTATTCAGACATGATTGTTACTCTTGTGTGTTTGCTGAGTTTGGTTGTTGAAATTTCAGATCTCATTTCTTGTTTTATTTTAATGTTATGACTTCATTTACTGCAAAAGTTGTTATCATCTGTACTTATATTCCCTTGTTTCTCTCATTTTTGCATACCGAAAGGTCGAATATGGCGTTCATTTTGTTGTATTTTTTATCATCCTGCTTTTTCTGTACCCATATGAGCAAATAAATGTTTTTGAATTATGAATTTGGTTGAAGTGAAGTGGTTTTGTGATAAAGCAGTATTAAAAGTAACATAGACTACATTTTTACTTTCTTTTTAAAAGTATCCAGTACCTACTTGTTCGTTTTCGTCTTCGCACCAGTGATGATGATTATGATGCTACAAAACAGTACCGAATTGACGAAATCATTTGTACTGCAAACACGAGTGCTACTGTGGACCTGTACTCTCTTTAGAAATGCTGTGTGCTATTCTTTAAATTGCGTCTTTATTGTTTCAGGAAGTGCCTCCAGTGTCGTACGCGGCGCACGTGGCCGGCGCGCTGGCCGGGCTCACCATAGGGCTGCTGGTTCTCAAGCACGCGCAGCAGAGGCTGTGGGAGCGGCTGCTGTGGTGGACGGCGCTCGGCGCGTACGCGGCCTGCACGCTCTTCGCAGTCCTATACAACGTGTTCAGCGGGCCGGTCGACGAGCTGCACTACATGCCGCCCGACCCGCCGCCCGATGTGGGCTTCTGACCGCGCCCCGACCGACCCTCGCCGCCGGACAACAGAGCCTGGTTTTGATTTCCACATACGCGTACCTTCGACTGTTCACTTCCCGAGGGAAGGACGGCGCTTAGACATGTTTTGATTATATTGCGCCGGTTTGAATCTCGATCGGCCTACATCGGAAGATTTATCCCTCCGTGTTGTCATTGCGAATATGAATGACGCGTCGGAGGGTAGTTATTGAACTATCCGGTTTGAAAGGCGGCGATCTCGTGAAGTCGAGGTAGTTTTGTATAGTTTCTCTCCCGCACTTCGCCGAAGCCGTGCGGCCTCACAACACGCCTAGTCAATTTACCTTAGTGTGATTCGCGATAAGTAGTATTATATACGAGGAGACCCGCCTATAAGTATTTACAGTGTATCTACTCGTTGCCTTGTTTTGCTCGCGTTTGTATCGAAGGCCTCCTCGCGATACTTAATTGTTAAGTAGTATTAATTATATTGAATAGGTGGAACTATTTTTGTACCTATCGGCGTCCGTAGGTTAGGATGATGGCGTTACCGCGACGACACAATATGTTCCCTACTGAGTCTCGGCTGGCGCGGGGCTGGGCTGAGGGCCCGGGGCAAACCAGACGGACGACTGAGAAATATTCCTCAACTATGAATAATTCGAGCAGTTATATTTACTATAAAAAATACTTGACATCCAGCTCCTCTATATTTCATTTTAAGGAAAACTGCGCGCCAATACCGTACCTATTATTAAATTATACCTGTATTCACTTTAATATATTGCATTCAGAGTTAGTTCAGTTAACTGTGTACTCCTTATTATAAATAAATTCTATTAATCTATCGAAATTCGCACGTATTCGCGTACGTATCTTTTCTTCCATGTCACAATGTTGTTTTTTTTTTTTTCTAGCTCATTTCGTCTAGTTTGCGCCGGCCCTAACTTTAGTATAAGGATAATACAATAATGATTGCTTTAATAATATCTACGTCAGTCCCGCGCCGCGCCGAGGTATCGGCGTAGTTATGCCTGGCACCAAAGATTAGTGTAGAACTGCCTCAAGTTTCGATGGTCACACTTCTTTCTCTCTCTGTTTTAATTCTAACAGAGTCGTAGCTAGGACTAGCCTGAGGGGCGCAAACATTTTTAGGAACGCACCTGAGGCAAAGGAGCCGTTTAATGCGTCAGCTCAAAACCTACATATTAATATTTTGGCAAAGACAGACGTGTATCTGAGAATTTGATGTAATTAATTCCGATGTAACATTTTGAATTATTTTTACTGATTTTCGAATTTTTGTCGGTCTTTTCTCACTTTGATATGAAAAGAATGTAGACAATGTTAGCCTTGTCGGTTAACATAGTGTTATGAGAATTAATGTAATAAATTGATTTTTTACTAAGAGTTTGTGTGTGCTTAATTCTAATCTTGCTTCGTCAGGGCGGCCCCGAAAACTCATCCTTAGCTACGACCCTGGATTCGAGTTTTGTTGTGAATCCTGAAATGAAAGCTCCATTTTTGCTCAGTTCAAAATGAATACTTTTAAGTATGCCAGCAGTTGATTTCAACTCGTGATTCTTATGTAAGTTATATTGCTCAATTGCAATTATTATTTTTAATCAGATGATTATGCTCAAAAGTGAGTGTTTTATTTTATGGGATCAATGTTTACTAAAAAAATTAATTGTATTTCGTGTATAATGTGAATTCGTCCATTTCTTTTGCCACTAGCATTTTATATCTATTGGTTTAGGTGCAAAATGTCCAATTCCCAAATTGCCTAGATATTGAAACTTCAAATTTTTTTTATTGTTATTCGTAAAATGTGCAATGATCAATTGAGAATAACTATTTCAAGTAACGCTTTTTGGGTATGTGACACTTTTTGAAACAGATGTTTCGGTAACTTTACGTTTCAAAATATTAATTAACCTCTAGGGAAATGGACATTTTGAGCCTTTTCCTATATATTTCCTATTCTTGTAACTGTCTCGCTACTCACTAGCATATAGTTTAATAATGTGCCTGATTCCTATTATTGTAATGTACATTTGATTTTAAACTTTAATTCTAATCAAATAGCGTCACAAAATGACTGATTTTTTTGTATAAATTATTGCAGTGTTTCAATTTTAATTTATTTGAAAATTATTTTAAGTATGAATCGGAATAATTATAATTATGTGATTATAATGAAGAATGAGAATAATTAAAAATATTGAAATATATGCTATGTTTTTATTGAAACAACAACTTCAATTATAAATAATTTATTCAACAATTCAGTAACCCTGAGATAACAAATAAAAAATAAGTAAAACTAAGTACTAAAAGTAATGTTACAAATCCTTTTCGGAGGATTGATGGTTTTAGGTGGATATTCCATCTACTTACCGATGAAAAGTGGGAATCTACATATAGGTATATTTAATACTACATATCTATAGTCAGACAACTTTATTCAATAACGTTCAATTCTTCTTCATATTAAGTCATGTATTCACTGAGCAAGTGTTTAGAATACACAGTTTCTGAAACATCACGTAGATGATCGGGAAACATAACGATAAACACGTAGTGTTTTGGAAACATAATATGTAACATTAGGATTTATCAGAAACACATAGATTTTGTTTCTGAAACAGAGTTTATAAACAATTGTTGCTCAGGGAATAAATGGCTTAAACCCGCCATAAATGCTAGACTTTGCCTCCGTCTCGCGCGCTTTACAGGGTTATTTATTTCTAATCAATTAGCATCCTTTTAGGGGCTTATTCTGTACATCAAAACTAACAATTCTTGTTCCGCACTTTTGTCAAAACTAAAAAAAAATGTTGTTCCATAGAAAAATATCGTTCTCCCGCGACAAAATGTTTGTAACAGCTCATTTTTAGGGTTCCGTACCCAAAGGGAAAAACGGGACCCTATTACTAAGACTTCGATGTCCGTCTGTCTGTCTGTCCATCTGTCACCGGACTGTATCTCATGAACCATGATAGCTAGGCAGCTGAAATATTCACAGATGATGTATTTCTGTTGCCGCTATAACAACAAATACTAAAAACAATAAAATAAATATTTAAGGGGGGCTCCCATACAACAAACCTGAATTTTTAGACGTTTTTCGCTCCATATTAATAATGGTAATAGGTAGATGCTTGAAATTTTCACAGAATATTTAGTTTTATATTCACTTCAATAATAAATAATAAAATAAATATTTGAGGGGGGCTCCCATACAGTACGGAACCCTTCGTGCGCGAGTCCTACTCGTACTTGGCCGATTATTTTTTTAGTTTTGTCAAAAGTCGCAGAACAAAAGTGTTAGTTTTGATGTACAGAATAAGCCCCTAAAAGGATGCTAATTGATTAGGAATAAGGAATAACCCTGTATACTTGTGATATATATTTATTTGGATTGGATAAATTATGTGTGAATGATTATAGATGACTATAGATTCATGACAAAGTAGGATTTGGAAATTAATTATACTTCTTTATTAAACCAACTTTTTCAAAACTACGAGTAAATCTATTTAAGTATTTTCACCAGTAAGTAGACGAATAATAATTCTAAAAACATGTACTTAATTCGAGTTGAATTTTAATTTAAATATTAAAATAGTGACACAGCGCTCTTCTCACTATAGATACATACCTATAAATTGGTAACAACTTATCTGCCTCTATATAACAAATAAAATAATACTCTGTTGTACAATGACATAGAAGTGTTCACATTAATGTATAGGCCGAATCAAACTTGTTGTCGGCTGTGAAGTTAGCTTCAAGCTGCGGAGAACTCAATCCCCGCGCAGATGTTAAGGTGAGCCTCAGTCAGGATTGGGCTACCCGCAGCTATAGTCAAACCGCTAAACTCAGACATCGCCTGCGCGGTACAGGGGCGCCGGGGGAGATGACACAGGGGACTGAGACAGGCGCGGGCAGCGGGTCCCCGGCGCCCGCACCTGTCTCAGTCCCCTGTGTCGTCTCCCCCGGCGCCCCTGTACCCGCGCAGGCGATGTCTGAGTTTAGCGGTTTGACTATAGTAGCTAACATCACACCCGCCAATTTGTTTGATTCAGCCCATACGATTAGTAAAATTGTATAGGCTGGGTGCCTAACCCTAAGTTTTTAAGCCTCTAACATGGTAAATGATTAGTACAATCGGGACCTACGATTTAATATGTCTTCCGTGCCACGATAGGGCTCAGTCGTAAATGCCATCTACGGTTACCCATTTTAAGACTGACCATTCTAAATGTTTTGCATTGATCGGCGAGAATAGGCATGATGACTGGGTAAAAAATCATTAGTATAATTAGTCCGTGAGTTAGATTATCAAAAAATATTGGACACGTATTTTTTATTTTGTTAATAAAACAACAAATGACAACGATAAACGTTGTCGAAGTTTGGGAGTAAGGGGTCGTGACGTAACCTCTTACGGTATTTGTATGGCACTTGTGACGTCACGCAGAACTTTGACGGACTACATCTTCATCAATTTTTGTTTAATTGGCCAAAGAAAAATTACGTGTCTAACATATTTTGATAGTCTATCTGACGGACTAATTATATTTTTTTAGTCACCATGCCTATTATTTAGTCAAGCTACTGTTGTTTGATAATAGGGAATATGCAGTTTAGAAGTAGGTCCTAAAAAGGCCTACCGTAGCTCGCACCCATAGGGGCGTCTCCCGTTTCTGCAACTCCTGGCTGCATTCCGTCGCGTGCTCGTGGAGGTTCGCCGCCTCTTGGTGAAGTCTCTCCTGAATGAACAAAGACTAGGTGTAACAAAGAAGGATGTCGACAGCTCATACATACGAATACCTGTTGTGTACGAATACACTCAGTTTCTCCCAAGCTCATTTATAAAAAAGTTATCTTCACCAGAGTAATTTATGACGCTTCTAAAACTGTTCTGATATGTACAAGTTTGTTTAAAATGAAGTTAAAATAAGAAAAACCGAAAACAATTTTCAAGCTATATGTACCTACTTTGATTTATAGAATTATAGACCATAGCAGTGCTGCCAACTCCTTTTGGCAAAAATTCGCTAGCGCTAAATGGTAACTACGACGACTGGTACTACGAAAAAATGAATGATAATGAATTTCGGTATTCATCCACTTCATTACCAATAGTATAAGAACCACAACTTGCTGCTATTCGAACTTCGGCCGCAGCCTGCGGATGCAGGTCGCGATTGCAGGTAACACACATCTGAAATGCAGCCACTGCCTGCTTCCGCAGTCGAGAGTGATTCCGAGGTTGGCTACACGTGCTGCGACAGGCAGCACGTCGGACTTGTCTAAACAGGTGAACAACACTCGCAGCTGAGGCTCAGTAGCACGTGCTGCCGGAGCCGCAATCGGAATCTTTTTTGCAGAAATTCATACTACTACATAGATAACCAGAGCCCTTACTCGTAGTCCAGGCTTTGCGAAGTTTACTCAAACTTTCGCGTTCGCGTGTGGCTCCATAGATTTTGGTTAGTTCTTCCTCGTTTCTGCTAGGGGCGCTGTACAAAAATGTATAGGGCCATACCGAAACAGCTGTAGTTTCAATTTACGTGTAAACCTGGATTAACCCCTCAGTTGTGCAGGCACAGCCGGCTTCGTGCAGCTGCTGCAAGTGCTGTTTGTAGCCGTAGCCTGCTGCCGAGATTCGAATAGCACCTTTAAGGATTATTACGAGTAATATCAAAATAATCAGGAATATCTCGGATAATTTCAACTGCAGCTTTTTGTTAGTAGTAAAGTGAGTGAAACCTAAAAATATAAGTATTCTTTCTTTTTGATAATCTTTTAGTATACAAAAATGTATGTTTCTATAAAATATGTAAAAAGACACCTCAGTTCGTAAAATTACTAGTTGAAACTCCAAAAAATTGCTAAGTCGGAATACCGAAAACGAAATCTGGCAATACTGAATACATCATCTGATCGACTGAATTTGACATTTCCTTTTTTTTTGACAGCAACAGTAATAAAATAGTGTTTTTTTAAATAATGGGCCCATTTTTGGACAGGCTAAAGCCTTTAAGGTCATACCGCCACTTCTTATGTATATAATGTAAAAACAATAAAAAATCATTGTAATTTTTCTGGTGGTCTAATATTAATTTTAATTAGTGATATGAAAACAGCAAAAAATCACTAAATTTTTGAAGCACATATCATTAATATAAATGATGTTTTGTTTTCTAACTACTTGCAAAAAAAAAAACGACAGGTCCATTCGCTGCATCCTTCTTTGTTGTTCTTTTAAAACAGCTTTTTTCATGCACAATTGCATTCCAGATTCGACACATTGTAGACCCAGAACATAAATAAAGCTTTGAAGACATCTAGATTATAGTGTAGCAATAGCAAAGATATACATGGTCATAGGTATTAAACGCAAAACCTTTTAAGTGCGGGTCTAGAAATCTAGACAAACAACTTTTGAACTGCACAAAACACCCCATGCGAATGCACAAAACACCCCATGCGGGACGTCAGTGCAGGACTTATCGCCTCCACATCGAATAAGAATAAGAACTTTTGAACTACGACTTTTGAAAATTCAAAAAAAATCGCTCCTCCATACATTTCGCCGCGCGTTGACGAACTCTTTGTATGAAAAAGCTGATTTTTTCTTCGTGATTTTCCCAAAAGTCCTAGAAGTAAAGTTCTTTGTCTAGATGTGCTACACCCGCCCTGCATTAATACTGTCGAACAACTGTTTAGGCTTGCCTTAGACAAGGAACATTTTATAAAGCTGACTGCCAACCTTCAGTAATGGAGAGGCACTAGAAGAAGAAGAAGAAGATGGCAAATCTCTAAACTCAAACTCCTGACGGTTAAACTTGCCTGTAGGTCCGGGCAGGCGGTGAATATAGCGGCCTGCGCCTCCAGGTCGCGGCGCACGGAGCGCTCGCCGAGGTTGGCCGAGCCCACTATGGTGGCCCACGGCACGCCACTGCCCGGTGGGTAGTACCTGAAAATATTTATTGAAAGTATATTTATTATTCCATTATACATATGAAAGAGGAATACGCGACCAAGACAGCGATTAACGAAACTAATTCGATCAGAATCTCATCCGAATTCGTTGTTAGGATTGTCCTTAAAAATCGGATGACGGAAATCTTAAGCAGTGCGTAAACTACTACATTTTCACGAATTCGTTTTGGATTCGTTATAGATATAGTACGAAACAACCTTTACACTTAGCAGTAGAATAATGATGATGCATATCACGATGATGAAAATGAAAGTAGCTACTACTTTGCGAGATATTTGGATAGTCCTCATCATTTGCATCGTCTTACTGCATAAATTTTTTTTTGGTGAAATCGGATAAGGGATTACCCGCACCCATTTTCGTCATTATTGTAAATTCTATAGAAAAGTAAATATAAGTAAGTTCGTATAGACCGGGTGACAAGCCCTGGTGTCAGAGTTTTTAGGAAGCCTGAAGTAACTACAATAGTGATGCATTTAATTCTTTTTGTATTGTACTGTACTGTATCAGCCTTTTTAATAGTCCACTGCAGGACGTAGGCCTACCCACGAAGGGTGATCTTTTTGTATACGTTAGAGTAAATTATATATTTTAATTAACAAAACAAACAACATTCGTGTATTATTTATTTAAAAAATAGAAGTCAAAAAGGCACCTTTATGCAAAAAAAAAAGAAACTCTTACAACGTCACGCACTGCGAATGCGATCGCCGATCGGCCGCGGATCGCGGTCTCCTCTCATCGCTTTGTAAATGAATCGCCTATGTTGTAAAAACACCTTTTCATTTGGAAAAAATCTAGGATCGTAATTTTTAATACATTAATAATAATAGTAAACAAATAAATATTAGGGGACATCTTACACACGGTCTCTGACCCCAAACTAAGCAAAGCTTGTGATATGGCTGCCAGAGACTGATATACTACATATACATATTTTTTTAAATACATACTTATTTAGATAGTAAGCCCGATTACAGAGGCGCCAGCGTAATTATATTAGCTAAATAGCATAGTTCTGTTTCTTTTTCACTTTAGGCATTCGATAGAGAGAACGCTTTTTACGTTGCTAATAAATTTACGCTGGCGCCTCTGTAATCGGGCTTAGTATCTAAATAACACCCAGACACAGAGCAAGCACCTAAGTTCATCACATAAATGCTTGCCCTGGGTGGGGATCGAACCCACGCCTCTTTGATCCAGTAGTCAGGATCACTAACCACTGAGCCACCGAGGCAGTCAGACTGATTGTTTATTAATAAAAAAATAATAACTTTATTTCACATAAATTTACAAAAATGATTTTTAAATATTTGGACCCTACACTCTCGTAAGAGCCTGTATAGCAGGGTACAATTATTCAATGCTAAACAAGTAACACTATTAATAATACACTTATATATCCAGTCAGTAAAGTAAATTAATATACAAATAATGATAAATACTTGATGAAATAACTAACCATAGTCCCTTTGCATGGAAAGTCCAGCCCGGGCGTTCGTACTCGAGTATCTGCACCCGGCTCGCCTGGTTGGTGTCCACTACTCGCTGCCAAAACCTGCAACATTTTAAGACTAAATTCAAAATTTTGCAAGCAATTTGTACTCAATTGTTCATTGTGAGAAAACAATGGCACAGCGTGGTATGGTGATGATCTTTACTAAGATATGCCTGACATTTCCATTTTATATTTTTTAGTGAAGATATTAGAACATAATATTGAGGTTAAGGGCGCCTTCAAACCTGCCGCAACGTGCAGCGCTGTATTCACGCGTTTTTTTCTATGGATTTGCAAAGCAGCACGGCTTTTTAAACGCCAGGGCGGTTGCGGCAGATGTCGAGGCGCCCTCACAGTAGTCAAAAAGCCAATGGAATTGGGCCCACCGGCTTACTAACCAAGAGCTTAGGATATAACGACAAAGTACCCAATTAATAACATCATCTAAATCACAGGTTGCATAATGACCAAGATGACAACATTGGCAAAGAGTGAGGCAGATGGCACTACCACAAGCAAACAACCCCTATACCCATGGGATAGAGAAGGCCGCAGATGATGATTATTCTAGATAGCATGGAATTTGTTAGATTGTAACTTAGATTAGATGTTCAAAAATACTGTAATTTTATGGTGACTTACTTTCTTGCTATCAGTGAATAAGCATGAGGAATTCCACCTGCTGGACCAGGAGCACCCATAAACCCATTAGCCTGAAAAGAAATAAAGATTTTATGATCTCACATGAAAACATTGTTGACCAAATTATGTGACAAAACAAAAAGCATTCAACTCAATACCAAGAGCACACACCCAGGGCACTAGCATCCTACAAGCTTTAAAATTTATTTTCTTTGCTACAAGACAGAAGACCTAACTTGCCAAAGCTCTAATATCAGATTTATATACATTTTTGATGAGAATTTTGCATCTACCAGCCATAGTATATATGTATATACTATGGCCAGTATATTTACTATGGCTATAGAAATTAATTATTTATATTAATTTCCCACTGTTTCTAAATGAATTGATGATGGCATCCAACCAATTCATTTAGAAACTGGGATTCATTTAGAATCTCTATCTATCTATGTAAAAGGTGAGTTATTTTGCCTGAAGAACTTCATGAAACCAATGCACTGATAACACTGATAATAACAAAGTAACTTACATTTGGATGTGCCATCAACAAGCTAATGTTAGATTTGCAGTCTTTCAAAAAGGCCTTGGCATAGTTGTCTGTCAAGTTGAAGTATCCTGTAGCGAGTCTTATGTAGGATCCTTTAGGTGCTGAACTGAGAAGTCTCGATGTCGCTCTCTCATCCTGTGTGATGTTGAACTCTCCCATTTGTATTAGAGGAAAGACCCAAGTGTCTTTGGAGGCATCTGTGAAAGTTATAGAACACATAGAGATTCTAAGATCATTATTGATCATTATATGAAATTGCTAGTCATTTACATTAATTTATTGTGCTCAAAATAAACTTCAAATTATGCAAAATCTTTCAAAGAATCAACATCATCGCTACTGAGTAAAGATCTTTCACCTTGTACTTTTCCCTGTCTTGGGCTAACCTCATCTGCACATGACTTACAATGGTTCTCAATTTCTAATATTGTTCAATCTGATTTTAATTCATTTATATTTTTCTAAAAATACTTTTTCCAAACTAGATCTGGTATTTAAACATGTAAGTCTTTTCTATCCAGAAATAAGATACATTTTCTGCCTCAGTGGCCCTGACTCTTGGATGAAATGAGGCATGAACATATGTGATGAACATAAGTGTTTGCTCTGTGCCTGGTAGTTATTATCTATCTAAGTAGTATATTTTATCAGTCTCTGGCAGCCATATCACAATCATTGCTTAATTTGGGGTCAGAGACCATGTGTAAGGTGTCCCCTAATATTTGTTTATTTTATCTGAAACTGAAACAATAAAGGCACAGTGAATTTATAATTTACCTTCTTCATTACTAAGGGACGTAAGTTTTGAAAGCTGCCGATCTTTCCATCTTTCAATGAGATCTGTAATTTTTTTGTTCATCTCTTGCACCATCAGCTCTTTGCTTTCATACTTCTTGCTGTGGATCTCATTTTTTACACAAGTTTTGCTATATTCACTTACTTCATCTAGAAGGTAAGAATAATAATAAGAAAATAGTTGAAACAGCAATATTAGAACAGAAACAAAAGTGTAAACAAAAGTCTATAAAACTTACAGCCATCATACCTATGAGTTCACTGTAAAAATTGGCTAGATCCGCATCTTTGATTTCTATGTACCGGTCTTGACGCTGTCCAAAGTAGTCATTTGAGCAATTGGCACCACTCAGTAGCACAGAATCATCTGCTATGTATAACTTCATATGTTGCAGACCAACTATTTCATTATACCGCGACGGCAGCGCCTTCGACCAAGACCCCTGCAATCTTGGAGTCTGGTACAAGCTTATTCTACACTTGTCTGTATTATTTGATAAGTCTTTCAGCAATGTCACTGAATTCACTTCCCCACGGGTTCCTCTCTGATAATCCAGCAACACTTTCAACGACAGTTCTCTATTTTTTAACATATTCTCTTTAGTTTTTTCTAACAATTCCTTTTCTAATTGCCCAGTTCCTATGTATAAACTTGCAATAGATATTCTTTGTTTAGCACTTCGAAATCTTTCGCAAAGGGTATCGTAGAACTTTCTGGGATCATGGATAACGTTTATTTTTGAAGATTTTAATGGAAAACAAGGAGAAACATTGTAAATCCAGTTAAAGTACTGCAGCTCCACTGGTCTGAATCGTATGGGCATGTTTGCATGTGTAATCATACCAAAACTTGCGAAAAGTAGTAGAACACACAATCACCAAAATAGATAGATATTTAAAATGGAGTAAATATATAAATAAGCACAAAATAAATAAAATATTTGTTAAAAATCAACTTTTCTCATGCTGAAGACAATCAAATCGAACCAGCTCAAATCTCAACTGTTTCTGACATTGACGTTAACAGTAAGTGACACCGAAAACTGACATAATGTAGGACCAATAAGCGTATGCACAGAAAATTAATCTGCCATTGACCATAGACTACAATCACAGAGGTTGGTCCGAATTTCGTCAAATCTCATGAATGCCGATAGAGTTTGTACAAAAAAAAAGGCGTCGTAGGTGAGGTCGTCCGTGTGCCATTTTACGTTACATTGCCAACACTGCTCTGTCATTGCTAGTCATAGTCAAGTATTAACTAGACAGAGCGCTCAGGTCTCGCCGTGCTTGGTCGAGAGCTCGGGCTCCCAACACGCGCTTGAGGCTACAGTTTTTCTGTAAACCGCGACCACGGGCGGGGGTGCGGGCCCTTGCGGGTCCCCCCCCCCCCACCCCCGCAGCGATCGAGCGCCTACAGAAAAGCGCTTCCCCGCGCGCGCCGCCGACCGCGGCCTCGCTCCGTCTGCTAGCGACGTCGAGCGGACCACCCTGGCGTGCCGCACCCAAGCACCGAGCGCATCCGTGCGCACCGTGCGCCAGCTTGCGGCCGCCTGCTGAACTGGCATTTGCCCCGCAAATGTCGACCTAGCCGCGGCCGCCCTGGAATAACCTAAGAGGGGCGTGATTACGCCGCCGGCTGTTGTGCCCGGGCGCGACCTGTCCCGGAACGAGCATCGCGTCCCTCCACCACTGCCACCACTTAACGACGCGTCGAGCTGCTCCGCGTCGTCCACCCACACCTGACGAGACAACCAGCGCCGGGCTCGAGCGGTCGCTCGCCCGGCGCACCGGCGCGCCATCGCCTGCCTTGCCTCGACCGAGGGCTGCATGGCTCCATGTCCTGACGGAGTGCACGCCGTCGGGCGGGAAACCCACCGGCCCGCGGACGAGGCGACTCCACCGAGACGCGCCGCATCTGAAGCCACCATCGGGGTCGAGGTTCGCCTCCCCCGATACAATACCTGAAGACGACCAGAGGGCGGCCTAGCAAACCACCCTCTTCGGCCCAAGCGCACCCGGCGCCTGCCGACTTCGAATGACGCATCGGCGAGTGCGCGTAATGCGCCCCGAGCACACCGCGCCGCTCGTATATCGAGCGACGCACACTCCAGCGGCCTGTCGACGTAGTCCAGGCCACAACCCCGCAGACGCGACCAGGGACGTGCTGGCGCCAGGCCCGCTGACGCGCCGCCTCCCGGTTGGTGCCCGGCGACGCCGCGCGCGGCGACCTGATGAGTCGACGACCCGACGCGACTGCGGCGCGACCCGCTCCGCCAACTCGTGTGCCCTACACCGAGTGGGCGCATGCGGGCCGCCTACTCCCATCAAGACCTCACGCGCCCCTTGACTTTGATCGGGGCGCACTCAACCGGACATACAACCCACCGGACTACCTGCGCATCGCGCCACATCACCTGAACCCTCATCTCGCGGCGCCTAGCGTCGCGACGTCCATCCTCGGAGCCGCCGCTGTCGCTTAAGCGACGCGCGGCCCCCATCGGGCTCCGCCACTACGCGGGCCTGCCTCGGCGGCCGGGGTCGAGCCTCTCCCCCGACGCCGCTTCATTGCAACCGGTGCCTAGAGGCACACTACTGTACCTACCTGAGTAGGCGTCGCTCCGCCTTACGCGTGAGCTTGACGCCGCTCGACCATCGTCGTCGACACAGCGCTCGACGACCGCCTACCAAAGGGGCAGTTAGAGACGTGGTGCCTGGCTCGCGCGGCGGCGCGCTTGAGCCGGGCCAGCGATCCCACTCCCCATCTCCGCATCGCTACGAGACCGGCAGGCCGAGAGAGCACAGCTCCGCGCTTCAGTTGGGCTTGGTCGAGTTACTCCCGAGCTCAACCATTTGAAGCTGCGTTCGCCTGACCGAGTACCTACGCCACCGGATCGACGTGCGTCACGTCGAACACCTATTCGAAGAGGAGGAGATGCCGCCTGCACCCGGCGGTTGCAGGTTGTGAGGACTCCGAATCCTAGAACCAAAATGCCATGACGGCCGACGAATTGTCTGCCAGAATGGCGGGTAGAGGGCGCTGAGAGATGCCGCCCAACCTCGCGGTCGGGATTGGGTACTCGCGCCCTCCCTTTACAATGCCCTACATCCAGTGTGGTGTAGCGTCCAGCCACAGTAAGGAGGTTCGCCTCGACGCTGTTTCCTGACTCCTATGTTAATACAGGAGGAGAAGATCCCAAGTCAAGTCAAGTCAGAGCGCTCAATAATAATAAATACAAAAGTAAGAGAGGGCGACATGTGCAAGTACTAAAGTGTGAACAGGACGAAACTAATATCTTTTGTCTCTATCTGCGAATACGTTTTTAACATTTCGCGCCAAAAACTAATGTTGACTTTTTGATGAGATGCTTATGTAAATCAACACATTTGTGAACTATTATCTATTTTCTATCACTTCTATAAGTGTTTTGCAGGTTTTTACTATTATCTAGAGTCTAAATATGATAAAATCATAACAACGTAGGTATATAGTATAGCTATCTAAGTATGTATAACACATGTTTTTTCTCACACCCTATACGCAATCGAGGATTCTAGACATACTTATCTATGTTGCTAGTACTTTAGTTCTTATTCTATGGCTAGTACAACTGAAGGTGTTTGATACTTAGATGGTAGACACCAATTTGGTTTACATCAGTAGACTCTACCAAGTATAGTCGGTACCTACCTTGGCTGCTGATTAAAATATTATTGTTAGTTCACCGGAACGCCACGATGCGACGCGCGACGGGTTTCTTTTTGTATAAACTCTAGTGCAGCGCTTATAGCGTAGCTTGACTAGGTGTTTGTCAGCGATCACCGAAATTAAGCAATGGTCCACACGGTCAGTATTTGGATGGGTGACCGCTGGTGGTATTTTCCAACTAATGGGCGCTACCGTGGCTCGGATTGAAATTGTAGGTCCCGGTTGTATTAACCGTTTTGCCATGTCATGTCAGAGACCTTCAGGCGGCTTAAAAACTTTGACACCAGGGCTAGCCACCCAGCCTATACGAACTTACTTACTAATGCCCGGACCACACTTATGGAAATGCTGGTAATTTTCACGATGATTTTCGTCTTTTGTAAGTGTGGCCACCAATCAACGCGATCATTCACATTGCCGTTCTACGTTAGGCGATAACCCAAGTGGCGGTACATGTGTAGCCATTCACTCAATAAACGCAATCAATCAATGAATTCTTGATTTGTGGCTTCTGCGAAGGTGTTTCTCAAGTTCACCAATGTCTTGTGATCTACTGCCATCAAACGTAGAGAATTTATACGGTGTTTGATATGTTACTGTTTTATATACAGTTTTGGATAGACAACAGTTTTTAGATTTTATACCATTCACCACTGAAAATAAACCCAATAATTATCGCGAAGAAAGGCATTGACGAAGACCGTTTTCCATAGTGTGGCCCGGCCCGGGCATGACAGACAAAATCATGGGCGAAACAAGGGGTGCGCTTACACACTCCACGTTTACAATTTTTTTGCTGGATAAAAATGAAGGATGAATTAAATCACGTCCGGGCCCAGCCTGGTCTAATATGCATGTTACAACGAGGCCCTTCCGGGCCCGGACGTGTGCCATTCGGGCCCCACCCGGGCTGTGGATGTGTCACTAATGTTAGACATAGCATACATTTCGTATATTCCAACGTGGCGTGGACGTGCCCCGTCCGGGCCCAACCCGGCCGGCCTGGTCTAAAATAAATCATCATTTATTCTGAGGGACATCCGTGAACGGCGTCAGCTCTAGACCAATCATAGCTCACAAATATATTACAAACTACTCACATCTGTCAAACTTTGGAACTATCTGTCAAATTTGATTCGATGACAACCAGCTCACCAATCAGAACCAAGATAAAAATTTATTTACCTAACAACCTCGATAAAACTAAGCTAAATCAGGAGAAAAATTATATCAATGGCAGTGCGTGAACGGGGCAGATTAATTTTTAGCCAGAACATTTTTCCCCTAACGGATGCCCTAATCTAGGCAATTTTTTTTTTTCACCCCAGAGACATTATTTTTGACTTTTGCACGGCTTGAACGTTTACGGAACTTTGAGAAATTGTATGGAGAATCCGTAAAGTTTCATAATTATACGTCCTAGCCGTCTCCGTACAAGTTCCGTATACGTCCAATTACGTCCAAGCCGGAAGTCAAAAATAAAGCCCCTGTGAGGTGTTTATAGGGGTTCATACGTAAATCTAAAACTTTTTGAAATCTGGACCTTGAAAGCAAGATTCGAAGTTGATTTCAAACCGTGAAAAGATTAATTACTGTTATGAGATGGGATCTTGGATAATCAGTAAAAACTAAAACGCCGATTATTCACTTTGCACTTTATTGCACACAATCACATCACAAAGTCACAAAACATACGACACAACTGGTCCGCACCGCAACCGTGGTTTTGCGTTAGTTTGTGGTTATTATGTATCTATTACTTCACTTATTTCGTTACTATTTATAAGTGAATTAATAATAAATAAATACTTAAAATAAAATGTGAATTAAAGTCGCCTCGAATTCTCTAGAATTAACGGCGCTATTGAGTTGGATAAAGTAAACAAGTGAAAATTCTAGAAAAGTCCATTGTTCTTCAAAACAAAACAAAAAACACCAAAAAACCAACACACGAGACCGTAAACAAAGAGCGCGACCCACGAAGGTCATAAAACCCCAGCTTATGTCATAGTTACATCTCGCGCTTTAGATGTAAACAACTCGTCGTGGCGTCTACCGCGTGACATCACGTTCAACCTTTTGAGGGTAAGAGAGTCAAGAGGTGGTTGATTATGTCTGACATATAACAACGCGGACCAAGCTGCGGGATATTGTCATTTTAAGCAAGTACTAGGACAACGTGGACTAAACCATGGGCTATTATCACAAGTAGTAAGATAACGCCGGCGAAGCCGCGGGCTACAGCTAGTTACTATTTAAAATATATTTCGTATCCAGTCTACTTATACTTCACCATGTGACACGCCACAGAGCTATGACACGCGCATTGCTAAAAAAACAAAAGTGGAATCTATGGATCGTTCTTTTTTCCTTTTGTGTTTTATCTGCGAATATAGTTTCGTCATTTCGTTCCTCATGTTATTCATTCATTCATTCAAAATGGTGGTTGAAAGTTTATGTGAAAATCGTGTGTAATTTGATTTTGATGGACTGTTATCCCAATGTTTCACTAAACAACCCAGAATGACCACTCCCGTATCCAGTCGTAAATACGGTGCACAAAAAATACGATTAACTAGTGAGTAATAATAGAATACCACCGCAACCACTTGTGTTTCCTTCGAAGATCACATCGCATTCATCGTAATTAACTAAATGATTGTCTTCTTTTCAGTTGTGTGTGCTAGGAACTTGGTTCGCAGGGATCTTTTCCGTAAGTGTATTGATATTTATTAATAATTTTTGCCATCAAATCATTGTTTCAAGGTAAACCCAGGATATACCTGTTGGTATAATTGTGAATGTATAAACGTATTGTCTTCAACAGGTTTGCCAGATCCTTTTGCCAAAATCTCAGTGGACGGGAGTGGGCAAGTTTACTCGACCAATGCAGTAAAAGGCACCCTTGACCCGAAGTGGAACACTCACTATGACTTGTATCTAACAAAAGGAGATGGGATAACTATTAGGTTTGTAATATTATCAAGCCTAGAAGATTTGAACTTTCCAATTCACTAAATGGTCTATCGTTTTACAATACTTCAAATCATAAAATATCAAATTTCTAATGCAGTTGTATCTACCAACTGTTAATCATTGTTAAAAGTAGAAACTGCGATTTATAAAATGTATATTTATAATACTTTTCAGTACCTCTCTTCAAACTTGTAAATGTATATAACACATAAAAGAAAGATAAATGAGCAATATTAAGTGTATATACCATTCTATGTAATTATCAGCAAGGCTATTCAAAAGCATAATTTTATTCTGTCCTAAATTTTTATTGTTTCCTGTAATAAGTATGCTGTGGTAGTTAAAATGTGGATTAGATAGGTATGGAGATAATGATGAAATGTTTTGTTTTAGTTTATGGAATCAGCGAAAAGTCCATAAGAGACAAGGCTCTGGTTTTCTAGGCTGTGTTAGAATCCAGCCCTTCACTGTACACAAGCTAAAAGATACAGGATGTAAGTATAGGATAATTATGTTTGGCAATATTATAAAAACTCCTTTTACACAACACTGCATGACCTGTTCAAATAAAAATAAAATTGCAAAGCTCCATTGCCTGATTTGAGTCTGGGAGTACCAATCTTATAAAATCTTATTCAATAATACAGAAAGTTATCTCTGTAATTAACCTTAAAAGACCGAGCATTTTTTGCTGTCATAGAGAGAGTTTGTGATATTCATTAAATGTAAAAAAAAATTTTTTCTAATCACAAGTATTTAAAAAAATCAACCAAGTACGAGTTTGACTCGCGCATGAAGGGTTCCATACCGTATGGGAGCCCCTTGGCAAAAATATCACGTTTATTGTATCGGAGCCCCCCTTAAATATTTATATTATTCTGTTTTTAGTATTGTTGTTATAGCAGCAATCGAAATACATCATCTGTGAAAATTTCAACTCTCTAGCTATTACAGTTCTTGAGATATAGCCTGGTGACAGACAGACGGACAGCAGAGTCTTAGTAATAGGGTCCCGTTTATACCCTTTGGGTATGGAACCCTGAAAATGAAACAATTATTATTCGTAATACATAATTCTATCGATTTTATTATAAAATACAAACTAAACCAACTATGTCTAATTATACATAATGCAGATGAATGTTAAAAAAGTCTATTAAAAATGTAACAACTTTAATTTACCTCTATAAGAAAATGATATAAACGTTTTACTAAATATAATAATATCAGTAAAATAATGTGAGCAAAAGTCTATTCAAAAGAAATAAAACAATGTGCAATACATACTTGAAGAAAGACAACACTCACAGTTTAGTAAGTATAAGAAAATTCGTCTTAGGTAACAACTTGATCAATTTTAAACTAAATGTCCTTTTTATGAAAGTAACCCTTATCATAATGTAATTTTTACTTATTTTATAACATATGAGTGAAAGGTTAAAAATCCTACTATTTTCATCTCAAATGTGTTTAATGAACTAAAATGAGATTTAAAATTTATAACTTTATAAGACCCCCAAATTAAGAGGCACCTGTCTAGACAACTTACCCATTATCACATCTGAGAAATCCATAAATATGCATCATAATTTATCCAATACCTTTTAATTACACACAAGGCCAGCTTGTTTAGAGAATTCCTTCCATAAGAGATGTGTATAATTTGGAGACCAGTCAGTGACCCAAGGCCGTTCTGTTACTTTGAGGAAAACAGTTGTTTGGGTATTTGGACTTATTCTTATTTGGTGTGGGCCAATAAGTCCTGCTATGATATACCTCATGGGATGTCCTGTGCATTTTCCCCTCCAGTATCTAACCGAGCCAGCCCAGCTGTTTCTTTAAGGAAGTTTTACTTGCGATGTTGATAACAATACTAATGACAATTTGAGCTTTAATATGCTAGTAAAATCCTAAGATGAGTACAAGTTCAGTCTGATTTCATCCTTACTGTAAAATGTAATGTAAACTTTAGGACAAACCTCAAGTGAAGCGACCAAGCATTTTTTCATCTTTATTATTATAATGTAGTTTTCATTATAAAGAGTGTATGGGGCTTTAAGGTAAACCAAACAAATTGAACTAAATTATAGAAAATGAATTGTTATATTGTAATGGTTTTAGAAAAAAATTGCACTTCATAATGTCGTATTTTATTTTCAACTAGCGACCCGCCCCGTCTTCACACAGGTATATTATACAAATAAACCTTCCCCTTGAATTACTCTATTTATTAAAAAAAACCTCATCAAAATCCGTTGCGTAGTTTTAAAGATATTAGCATACATGGGGACAGACAGTGGTAAGCGACTTTGTTTATACTATGTAGTGATAGGCATAAAGTCGTACTGTGTTTTAGTCGTTTTAATTTCATTCCTAATGTAGTCATGACCATTATCATTTGAGTAATAACACAGACATCTAATTCTGATGTGTTTTCAGATCAATGCCTAGAACTATGCGAGGACGGCACAGGCGAGCCGCTAGGCGTGAGAGGTCAAGTCATAGTGTCCCTGCTGTCACGGGACAGCGCGAGAGGAGAGCCGGCGTCGGCGGCGGGTGAAGGGAGCCCCCTGGCTGTGGTGGGGCCCGCGGGGGAAGTGAGGGCGTCCAGAGACCCGCCCGTCAGCCCCACTCAGTCACAGTCGCCGCTACCGCCGCAGTGGGAGGAAAGAATTGCTTCTAGTGGCAGGTAAATATTATTTATTATTATATACTACGGGACTAATCGCGCACTCAAATTACGAGATAAATAAATACCCGTGACCACGATCGATGCAACTTGGTCGAAACCTCGGGATGATGAGGTATTTATTTATCTCGTAATTTTAGAGCGCGATTAGTCCTGTGGTACTTATATAATAATAATGTGTTCAAAGCGCGAATGTTTAAAAACAACATAAATAATTATCATTTATAGGCCGAATCAAACTAACTGCCAAGCCAATAACTAACCGCTGCATTTTATTGGTGACAGGCTCTCCACGCCACAGAACATACAGTTTAATAGAATAATAGTGATTTCAAGAGTTTGATTTCATATTTATCAATAACGTCAACCTAAAATTTTTTAAAGTAAAATCTTTTCTATTGGCTATTTGCCCATGTTGTATAAAAATCCAAAAATTTTATATCAAAAAGTGTATGCAAGCGGATTTAATCCGTCATTAGCGGTCAACATGATGTATGGATATACCCGTCATTGGCGTTCCTGAAGTGTCTTTGAAGTTAGCTACAAGCTGCGCAAATCCCCACTCCTTGCACTCCTGATGTGTAAATAAATTGCTACTAAGCAACCACTCCCTTCGTGTTCACAGACGTCATACGTTTGATTCGCATATACACTCTGAAAATAATATCTATGAAGTTAATCTTATGAAATCCAGAGTACTTGATGAGCACGCAAGCAACGCCGTCTATAGTGGAAAAAAGCCGTGCCAAATATAAAAGAAAAAATGTAGTGCGCCAAATAAAGATTCAGATATGTGTAGAAATAAAATTTGGTATTTGATTCATGTGAAAGTCGTTGTTGAAACTATGCATAATAATATAAGTACATCACACTGAAATACTACCCATACCATTATACAGATTGGTTAGCCTATTGACTTTAGATTGTATGCCACAAATTCTTCAATTTATCGTAGTTTGCATTTCATAATATCTTATTTGTACTATAACAATTTTGGACAGATAATGATAAAATAGTTGTTGTATTTGCAATGATTCATTGTGTCTTTGTTTAATGAATATACAGAGTTACATGTTGTGATATAACTAAGCCAATGAGACAAATATTTAGTAAAAATCCTTGAAGCACTCCATAATTTTTTTTTTTAATACTGGTGCTGTCTATAAATTAACCTATATGGTTAATTAACCCATTTATTGATAAAAAAATACCGTAATATAGTAATAATCATGTATATGATCATTATCTAAAAACTTTTTGAAACATTGTCCTGAATTTCCAACTGTTCCAAGCCTGTAGCCCAGGGATTCGCAACTATGGGTCGCGATGCACTAGTTGGTCGCAAGCGATTATTAAGTGGGTCCTGCCTGTATAACGACACATCAACAAACTAAATACCAAAATAAGTTGGACTTATCAAACAAAAAAACTGTAATGGCGAAACACAAATATTATATGAAAAGTCCTTTATTCATTATAACACTTAAATTTTCTAAAGGTTGGCCCCGAGTTCGTAAACTTGTATTAGATGGTTCGTAGCTCAGACAACTTTGAAAACCACTGCTCTAGCCTTTTTATTAGGGTTCCGTACCCAAAGGGTAAAAACGGGCCCTATTACTAAGACTCCTCTGTCCGTCCATCTGTCTCCAGGCGGTACCTCATGAACCGTTATAGCTAGAAAGCTGAAATTTTCACAGATTATGTATTTCTGTTGTTGCTATAACAACAAATACTAAAAACAGTATAAAATTAATAATTAAGGGGGCTCCCATACAACAAACCTGATTTTTTAGCCGTTTTCGCTCTTTAATTAATAATGGCAACAGGTAGATGCTTGAAATTTTCACAGAATAATTAATTTCACAGAATAACAAATTTCATGTATGTAGGCTAAATAGTTTTTGAGTTGTGAGGGGGTCAAAAGTAGCTCCAAATGTTTCGTGTAATAATACACACGGCCGCTGCGTCGCCAGTTTTCTTTGAACACTTTGGCTGGACACGCTGCCGCGTGTCTAGATACATTAAGGGAGGCCTTCCATACGGTACGGAACACTTCGTGCTCGAGTTCGACTCGCACTTGGCCGATTATTCAATATCTTACCACGTTGCAGGCCATACTACGTGAACCATGCAACGCGGCACACACAATGGCAGCGGCCCACAGCGGACGGCGGCAGCGCGTCCCCCCCATCCCCCTCCTCCCCCACCCCGGCATCTTCCCCCACCACGCCCATGTCGCCCGCTGTCCCCCACTCGCCCTCTTCGCCTGTTCTCGACACCGATGTCAATCACGCTACTTCTATATCCCTAAGGTAAGCCATCATCTTCTCATCGTGATCTCTCGTTCATTTTAGACATAGTGAAGAACTAGACAGGACGCTAAATAATAATAATTACAAAAGTAAGAGGGCGAGATTGGAGATGATGAAAGTGTGAACAGGACGAAACTAATATATTTTGTCTCTGTTTGGGTATACGTTTTTTTTGTCTACTACAACGCACGGCCTAGACGTCGTAGTCAGACAAATTTTTCGCGCCAAATACTACTATTAATTTTTTTATGAGGTGCGTAAATCAACATATTTATGAACTGTTATCTATTTTCTATCACTTCTATTAGTATCATGTAGGTTTTTACTATTTTCTAGAGTCTAAATATGATAAAATCAAAACAACATGTATAATAGCTATCTAAGTATGTATAGTACATCTTTTTTACTCACACCCTATACGCTAGTAGCTTCTCTACCTATCCTCGCTCCACGATTTTAGATAATGTCGTCTCCTCCATGGCAAAGTTACGAATCTGCAAAAGTTACATTTTTCACTAGAGCGTTTTGATTGCTAGTTTATTATTGGATGTTTGAACATATTGAACACATTCGAACAATTTACGAGTCATACCCACCTTTAGTCACGACCCCCACTCCCAAACTTTGACAATGTTTATCTTTGTCATTTGTTGTTTGATTGACAAAAGAAGAAAAAATACGTGTCCAATATTTTATGATAATCTAACTCACGGACTAATTTATGTATAATAATGTTTTTTTTTACCCAGTCATCATGCCTATTGTACTGAAATCTACAAAATACCCTTGCCCTATATTGTTGAACATTGATAAGAATGTTTTGAGTGCTTATCACACAATGTAACAGGCATGCAGTATGATTACAATGATTGTACAAGATATCTTGCAGACATAACACTGTAGACGGAGAATTACACTTTAAAAGTATTAAAACTGTTTTATTTGTGTTATAATAATAGTGCGTAGAATTAGAACTATTTATGAATAACCATTCCGAAAAAGTAATTTCTTCATTTAGAACTGGTATTTCTTGATATAGAAGTTATAGGCTGCGACATACAAGTTGGCGGATGTGAAGTTAGTTACAAGCTGCGCAATATCTAATCCTGACTGAAGCTCACATAAAGCCGCACGTTGATTGGCTATTGCACGGCTTGTAGCTAACTTCACATCCGCCAACTTGTGTGGCGCGGCCTATACTTTATTATAGTTTGTGAGAGATAAGGAATAGAATTATTTTTTATCAATATCAACATGATAATTGCGTTTTATTTCTAAATTAGGCTTCTGCACTATTACCTAATAGAAGCTATTTTAATAGGACGAGTTTTCAAACTGAAACTTGGTACACGGGGTTCCATTTTTTTTTGTCGTCGGCGGTTATTGATTGAAACGGTTTTTTCGAGGAATGGTTGGAGGAATTTCCTTTAAAAAAGGAGAAATTTCCTGTCGCACTATTTATCTGCCGATTAATACAAGATTGTTTAGTATCTAAATCCCAACAAGATTTTCGAGTAGGAACCAAATCGGTTGAGAGCGGCGAGTCGAGATTAGGCTTATAAAGATTCACTTAAACATATGCGAGGTCTACTGTTCGGAGAACTACTAGTTAAATTTTAATCTAAATAATTTTTTTTTATATAGACCGGAGCCGCAACCGCAGACGGCCGTGCGTCGGCAAGCGGGCGTGCTGGCCGCGTCTCCGGCCGCGCCCGCCGCTCCTGCCACGCCCATCGCCGCCACTGACTTACCGCCCGGCTACGGTAATCACATTGTTTTCACTTTAGCTTTTCTATTAAGCTGAAAGGGCTGAAGAAATTGAAGACTCGGTGCTAAGAGCCAGCAGGGACGTTTTATCTCCGGACTAGAAACGCACTACGATTCGCATTCACTACATTCTGTCAGCCTTACGTGAGGCGCGGCTCCTCCCCGCGCCTCACGCGTATCACTGAAGTTTCGACTTAAAACATAAGCGAATAAAGTCGAAACGTTAACGTTGACGGGTTTAAGGAGCGGAGCGAGAGAGAACAATGCAGCCCGGTTGCTGATAATCCATTTTCGCCTTAAAGTGGAGTCATTTTAATAGGCCACATTTGACAGTTCATGTATGCAAAGAAAAATATACCTTACACTAAAGGAATAAAACTCCAAGCCGTCTTCGAGAACAATTATCGGTCGTCGTCAATATTGTTTTCATGAGTTTTATTCCTTTAGTGTAAGGTGTATTTTTCTTTGCATACATGAAATGTCAAAAGTGACCTATTATCTTGTCCCTACTTTAATTGCTTAGATGCTTAAGTCTAAAATTGTGTAATGAAATGTCTGGTGTCTCGTTTACGCGTAGGTACAATTTTTTTTATACCATGGCAGGGGAGTTATCAGCCAGGACGTGTACTAATTTGGAAGAATATGAAACGCAAGGCCTAGTACATAGATAAATAACGTAACGTCGTCCTCTGCACTGATGATGCGGCTTAAATAAAATTAAAAATCACTTTTCACCAACGTAATATAATCAAAATCAGGCGATTTAAAACCCTACTTCTTCTTTTTTAATGTTTTGGCGTCGCATTGTTGTGCATTTTCCAGTGTCAATTATTAATTTTTGATTTTGGTAATATTATCAAAATAGTCACGTCATTGTCCAGTGAAGTCGCGGTCAAGTCCAAACATAGTCGAAGTCATACCTCAGTAAAGCAGTGGATACTTTACTAAAGGCGTCTATGGAGTTTTGGTAACAACACGGAACAACAGTGAAGTTATTTACAAGTTGCGCAATTTCAAATCCTGACTGAAGCTCGTACAAAGCCGCGCGTTGATTGGATATTGCGCAGCTTGTAGCTTACTTCATTTCCGCCAACTTGTGTGGCGCGACCTATACTTTACATTATATAACTTAAATTGTCGATAAATTGTACGTTGGAAAAGTACTCCAATTAACCATTTGGAGGAAACTTGGTGGAGGAGGTCGGCTAAAAAAAAAAAAAAAAAAAAAAAACTTAAATTGCCTACACTCATGCACGTAAATCAGCTCACAATCAACGAATTACCACAATTTTTCACAAATTAGCATTGATGAAAACAAACACACAAGTTTTACAAAATAATACAAAAATCATGTCGCCGATTTTTCCGCGTTCCCGCCAAAACTCTCAAAAACCCTACTTCAAACTTTTCTGTTCTGTGTGACATTTGTGCACCACAGTTTAGCGTGAGAGTAATGTTTGGTTCGATTGCCGGTCCATAGAGATGCGGACGACGTCCCAAGGGCAGGTGTACTTCTACAACACGGGCACGGGCGCGTCCACGTGGCACGACCCGCGCGTGCCGCAGCACCTGCGCCACTGCGCCGCCGCCGCCGGCCCGCTGCCGCCCGGCTGGGAGATGAGGCTCGCGCCTTCTGGACGGGCGTACTTCGTCGACCACAATAACAGGACCACGCAGTTTACGGATCCGAGGCTGGCGCTCTCGGCACGATTCGTGAGTACATTTTTATACGACAAGGATATAAGAAGGACGTGACACGACTCGCTGCCGCCTGGCTGGGAGGCCGGGTATTCTTCGTCGACCATAAAGACGGGACCACACAGTTCACTGACAGATTGGCGTTGTCAGCGCGATTCGTGAGTACATCTATACAACAAGACTACAATCTTCTGGGTGGCTTACTTCGTCCATCATAATAATCGGCCAAGTACGTATCGAACCCGCGCGGAGGGTTCCGTACTATATGGGAGCCCCACTTACTTTTTATTTTATTTTAATTTTTACTATTGAAGTGAACATACAACTAAATAATTCTGTAAACATTTCAAGCATCTACCGTTTACCATTATAAATATCGAGCGAAAAACGGCTAAAATATCAGGTTTGTTGTATGGGTGCCCCCCTTAAATATTAATTTTATTCTGTTTTTAGTATTTGTTGTTATAGCGGCAACAGAAATACATCATATGTGAAAATTTCATCTTTCTAGCTATAACGGTTCATGAGATACAGCCTGGTGACAGACATCAAACGGGCAGACGGACAGCGGAGTCTTAGTAATAGGATCCCGTTTTTACCCTTTGGGTACGGAACCCTAAAATACGAGCTGTTCCAAACATTTTGTCGCGGGAGAACGATATTTTTCTATGGAACAACATTTTTTTTTAGTTTTATCAAAAGTGCGGAACAAGAATTGTTAGTTTTGATGTACAGAATAAGCCCCTAAAAGGATGCTAATTGAGTAGGAATAACCCTGTAAAGCGCGCGAGACGGAGGCAAAGTCTAGCATTTTAGTTTCTCATTCTTAGTAATAGGGTCCCGTTTTTACCCTTTGGGTACGGAACCCTAATAATAATAGGACCACGCAGTTTAAGGATCCGAGGATGGCGCTCCCGGCGCGATTCGTGAGTAGATTGTTCTGTTTTTGCTGCGCCCGACGGGGTCCATATGCTACTTTGTACTCTTTATATTTTTACCATCATGTACTTTATGGAAGCAGAATAAATGAATTATGAATTATGAATTATAGATTGACTATTACCACGTCGCTCGTCGTGCCTGTGTTTCATATCCGACAGTGAAGATCGACTAATTTAGTAGTGAAGAGTGCATTATACTTACCAATGTTATAAATCTGAAAGTGTGCTGAGTTGGTTTGTTTGTTAATCTTTCACGCAGCCATGGAACATAATGCTCCGTAAAAGAGTAGCATTTTTATGTGAGCAACGGTATAGTTTATTGGTCCCGGTTGTTTTAACTACTTAGCCATGTCAGTAAGAGGCCTTCAGGCGGCTTTAAAACTCTGACACCAGAGCCAGCCACTGGGCCTAGCCAAACTTAATCATGTTTATAGTTTAAAGGTTGGAGAGTGATATACTTTTTACTGCGGAAAAAATAATTGAAGCGGGCAAAGCTTCAAGTAAAAGCTAGTTTACGAATATAGTGCATTTTCAGATCAATCGACATTTAATAAATCCGTCGCGAAAATCAAAAAATATTGGCAAGAGATGAACTTTTTGTATGGAGCGGCTGATTTTAATTTTAAAGTGGTGTAATCACTGACGTGGCTATATTTATCTCACCAGACCCCGTCCGAGCCCAGCGGGCCGCCGCCGGCGACGACGACGCCGCCGGTAGCCGCGCCGCCCGCGCCTGAACCCACGGAGGCCGAAACTCTCCCCAAATACAAACGAGACTTGGTCGCGAAGGCGCGCGTGCTGCGGGCTGAATTACAGGCCTTGCAGCCGCAGACTGGACACTGTCGGATAGAGGTGTGTATTGTACTGTATTAGCCTTGAATCATCCACGCCAGAACTCACGGCGGCCGAGACCCTGCCTAAGTAAAAATGTGACTTGGTCGCGAAGGCGCGAGTGCTGCGGGCTGAAATGGAGGCCTTGCAGCCGCAGACTGGACACTGTCGGATAGAGGTCTGTATTGTACTATTTCAGTCTGGAATCATCGCGCCTGAACCCACGCCATTGAGACTGAGACGCTCATACGATCACAAACTCTTGTGTAATGCATTTCTGTCTGCGTCGCAATAATTTTATACAAAATTCTTTGTCGTGCATAAGAGGAACAAACATTTGAAAACCTTACTCATGATATATTATAATGTAACTGTAGTTTTCGATATGTTAAAATGATAATAATCGGTACATCATTATAATTATTACGCTCACTAGAAGACGGCCCTTTATCGACTAATCATGGTGGCATTGGTCTCCAACTTTCTACGTTGCTCCATCATGGTGACAATAGTCCTCGCTCGCTTGTTATTTTGGCGCAATAGAATAAAACTAATCCAATAAAAGAGCTGATCCAAAGCCGTATTCCCACAGGTATCACGTAACGAAGTACTGGAAGAATCGTACCGGCTCGTGATGAAGTTGCGCGGCAAGGAGCTCCGCAAGCGGCTGCTCGTCAAGTTCCGCGGCGAGGAGGGGCTCGACTACGGCGGCGTCGCCAGGGAGTGGCTGCACCTGCTGGGCCGGGAGCTCTTCAACCCGCACTATGGCCTGTTCCAGTACGCGAACGCGGGCGACGATCGATACGCGCTGCAGATTAATGCGGACTCTGGGGTGAGTTATAATGAGGTCGACTACGGCGTAGCTGCATCTTCTAGAGCGGAAACTCTTCAACCCGCACTATGGGCTGTTTCAATACGCGGCGGGCGACGATCAATACGCGTTGCAGATTGCAGACTCTGGGTCGTAGTGTAGTTTCTACACGATACATTTAAGATCCCATCGGCCATCAGTCCTGCCAGGCTAGTATACTCACCACAAAATAATTCTTTCGACGTGTCAGAACGAGACAGTTATGCTGAATTATACATAATAACAATCTGTCACTTTTTCACACGTTGAAAGAACTCTTTTCGTGGTCGTATGGTGAGCTAGCTGCGTGCTGTTTTATTAATTTTCTAATCAGTTGACCTATACATATAGATAAACTTTGTTTCTCCTCATTTCTGATTCTCATTCGATTACGGACACACGGATATCTGCACAGTACTGAATTGTAACTAATTCAGATTCTGAGTTTGATTGTTTTCATTGCAGGTGAATCCCGAACACCTATCATACTTCCACTTCGCCGGGCGCATCCTCGGCGTGGCTTTGTTCCACGGCCACCAGCTGGACGCGGCTTTTACAGCTCCCTTCTACAAGCAGCTCCTCGGAAGGCCAATTACTCTGCGGGATATTAAGGATGTTGACCCGGAGCTACATCGGTCGCTGTCTTGGATGCTGTAAGTGTTTCACGGCCACCAGCTAGACGCGGCCTTTACAGCTTCCTTCTACAGTGAGCGCCACACAAATCGACGGATGAGAAGTTAGCCGCAGATGACACTTCACCGTGATTCGCTAATTATCGCTATTCGATAATTATTGTTAATCTTCTTCGTCGTATCGATGATCCAAATGTCTGTTTACAAGGCCTTTTCCCAACGCTTCGCCACTGCAACTCCGCGAGGAGATGCTTGGTACAGGTCCTGGAGAGTGCAGGTTGGGCCTTGAGGGCATGCTAGCAAGTGCTGCATGTTTTGCACCGGGGTTCCCCACTCGCACTGAGCGCTCTCTGAGTATCCCCATTTCACGAGGCTATCCCTGCAGCGGCCCACTTATGGGTCCGGCCGGAGTCGATTTAACGTCTTCCACGTGGGCCACGGGAGATCTCCGCCGGCCGGGACTTGTTCAGAGGGCGCTACAAAGTCAGGTGGCGGGGCGAGTGTGTCTTTCCATTGTTTAATGCGAGCTTCCCTGGGGAGAAGATGCAGTGACGTAGTTCCTGTAAAAAACCTGTTAAGGCTCTTCAGGCGGCATTGTGGCGAGCTAGCTAGCTCCGAACATTGGGTGCCTACTATCAGTATCTTGTTTGCGTTTTTCCAGTGCACAGGCGATATTTCTGCGAGTAGATGGCGGGGCTATACCCGCTAGAGGGTAGAGTAAGTTAAGAGGGGTAGGTTTGAGGCAACCTGTTATTTTTCTGCACGTCTCGTTCAGGGCGACGTCTACTTGTTTGGCGTGAGTGGAGCGATGCCATACTGGGCAAGCGTAATAACCTGCTGAGTAACAAAGCGCCAGCCCTGAAGTCCGAAGCACGTGAGGAGAGGCGCCCCACGTTGTTTATGTTAGCATAGTTATTGTTAATGAAACTTTTGTTTTGACGTTATACTGTCTGATAGTAAATATACGATCGAGGTGCAATTATGGAGCACGCGTACCTATAAAAAGTGGTTGTGCAATGTGAAATGAAATACCAATCTCTTCTTCGTCTCTCCTATAGGATGTTGGACAACATCATTTCAATGTAATTTATAAATACCAACATTCAGCTTGATAAGTTCATTCATTACCATCGTGTCAGCCGTAAGACGTCCATAATTCCCTGTAAGCCTCTCCAATTCTTTTCCAAGAATTTTGGTGGGACGCGACTTTTTTTTTATTGAAAACTTTACTAACTACGGACTCCAGGGTCTGTCTGTGCCCTTTGTTAACTAAAATTACAGTTGTTTGATCAGACGCGAGTTTCATCTGGCGCGTTCCTGTGGTCTTGACGATTTTCTGTCTACATTATTTGTGGACCTCTTACACTACGTACCGATGCGTAGACTCAAAATAATCTATGGTGCTATTAGTTGATTACATTACACAATAGTAGTGTATGTAGTTTTAAAAAATAAAGTATTGTATTTTATTGAAGTTAATAAAAGCACTTTTGCAAGTATGCTGCATAGTCAACGCATACAAAAATAAATTCTAAAACTACGTTCTAATTTCCAGAGAGAACACCATCGCCGGCGTAATCGACACCACATTCTCAGTGGAATGTTCATCGTTTGGGGCAGTACGCAGCGTGGAGCTCCGACCGGGCGGCACCAACGAGACCGTCACAGACAACAACAAACGAGACTACGTGCGACTCTACGTCGCTCACAGATTCACGCGCGGGGCAGAAAGACAATGGCTCGCTTTACAGCGAGGACTAGCGGACATCATACCTGCACAACTACTCAGACCGTTATCTCCTCGAGATTTACAACCTTTGCTAGCCGGCAGGGCGGATTTGGATCCCGTAGACTGGCGACGTCATACGAGGTTGAAACATGTGACGCCCGATGCGCCGATCGTTGGCTGGTTTTGGGAAATCGTGGAGGAGTTTGATGCGGAGATGCGCGCGCGGTTGTTGCAGTTCGTGACTGGGTCGAGGAGAGTTCCGTTGGCGGGTTTCCGAGCTTTACAGGTTGGTTTATTTATAGTTTAATTCTGGATTTGCTTATGCTTGTTTAACAATTCTACAATTGATTGTGCGATTTGTTCTTGTGTTCAAGTCATAGTAAAATGAAAAATCACATAAGAAAGAATGTAGTGAACGTAGTATCATTGATATTCTTAAAATGCCAATTCTATATTTTTTCTTTTAATTTGACCCCTTGGGTTAATAATGGGTGAAAGCTACATTTCTACTTTTTTAATAGCTATTTCAGTTTTTACTGTATTTAGGAGGTAGCTCCCATACATGTAAGTGGGGACTTTTTTTTCAACCCCAACTCCATGTGTGGGGTATCGTGAATAGTGTTTTTAAAATGAATGTTAGGTTTCATTGAGAATTTTTTGTCATGTGTAAACCATTTAGGAGATATACTCGTAGGTCGCTAAAGTTGAAAAAATAAAACTATACAAGATAGGGTCCTTAAACTTTCCGTGTTTATTATATAGACCATAAAAAAACATTATCTTAAAATTATTTTGAGCTTTGTGGAATGATAACTTTTTGTGTTATAAAGTTTTTGTGCAAAATCAAATTTCTAAACTTGCACATAAGCTCAGATGTCACTGACCTCACTAACATACTTCTTAACCAATTAAATTTTTATAGCAGTCAACCATTTAATAAAATTGGTTTTTATCATCATCATAATTATCGACAACATCTACGAAATCGTATCGAGTAAACGCGAGTCTCGACACGCACTTAACAACTTATTTAATGTGCGATTGAAATCGACTTATCAAAATTGTGCTAAGAATTCCGGTTTGTCATGGAGAGAGCTGAAATTCAAACATAGGAACACGATAGAAAATATTACACAAGTAATAATAAAACTTAACCAACAGCAAAATTATAAGTCGAATTAATCTTCTCGGCGTCTGCAATGTTAGCTACAAGCGGAGAACCAAATCCTCGCGCTGCTGTTTTGTGAGCTTCAGTCAGGATTGGGCTATCCACAGCTTGTAGCTAACATCACAGCCGCCAAAAAATTTGATTCGGCCTATACATCGTGATATTGATGGTTACTTTGTTGACGCCGTGGCTTCAGCCAGATAACGTCCACTGCTGGACGTAAGGCTCCCCCATAGATCTCCAACAAGACCTGTTCGTAGCGGCTTGCATCCAGCGCGATACTGCGGTCTTAATGAGGTCATCCGTCCACCTTGTGAGTGGACGTCCTACGCTGTGTCGGTACATGGTAATTAGGTACTTACCAGTTATAAATAAAATGTCTCGCTTACAGGGTTCAACGGGCGCCGCCGCGCCTCGTCTATTCACACTCCACCTGGTCGCAGATGCGTCCCCAGACTCCCTTCCAAAAGCCCACACGTGTTTCAACAGGCTCGACCTACCGCCCTACCCCAGCAAGGAGCGACTACACGACAAACTGAAACAGGCCGTGCTGGAGACGGCGGGATTCGCGGTCGAGTAGCTCCGTGTGAAAGCTGACAGTGATACGATTAGATATTACGGGCGTGCGTCGTCGGCGCGGATACTCGACTACAGAATATATCGATACTCTATACAGATATTCAATAGTCGATACTGGATATCGATAGTCAAAACTCGATATCGGATAGTCAATACCCGATATCGATAGTCGATACTCGATATCAAATGTCGATACTCGATATCAATTGTCGATCCTCGATATTGATTGTCGATACTCGATATTGACTGTCGATACTCGATATCAATAGTCGATACTCGATATCAATTGTCGATACTCGATAGTTGACACTTGATGTCGATTGTCAATACTCGATAGTTGACACTCGATATCGATAGCCGATAGTCTATACTCGAGTTAAGATGCCATAACACGACGTGGTGCTATCTTTTGTTCATTCAATATTTACAAATTACCCAACAAAAGATGACGCTGCTCTGTGTACTCGACATTAGAGGTGCGCTCCGAATTAAGCTACCTTATTTTATTATAGCTATTATATCGTACGTCTTTGCAAGCAAATAGCTTACCGCGATTATGCATCGGTAGCTTATTTTGGAATGACACCTATGAGGCTTTGAATATTTATTGATGGTGTCGGAATATGCAAATAATCGGCTTTATTGAGTCGCAAATCAATTGTTTCCGACGTCGATACAGTAAACATGGTCTAAGATAGTCGAACTGATTTTATAAAGTATGAAGTTAATGTATTTAAAAATGGTGACAAGAGACTGAGGATGTATATAAAAAGTTTGGCTTCATTTGATCTATCCTAGATTATGTGTATTGTGTTTTGAATATCTGAGCCGACGGCGCACGTCCATTGTAAACTTGTGATTAAATTAATGTGTTCAATATTCGTGCATCGCTTTTTGGTCATGTATACGACCGTTGTAATCGACTGCTTGTAAATATATCGCTTTAGCTGCCCGCTAAGGTTCGGGGTACGTTTGGAAAAGAGTGACAGAACGTAGTGATTGACATATGAATATCAACCTTGCACACATTGAAATAAAAGCTAGGACGTTTAAAGATAAATAAGAACAGAACCCTCACTGAAGAGTATTTATTGTCTATAGGCGACGGTGACGTATTACCATCAGGAAGTCTAAAGGGTTTCTACTTGCCCTGTACTAAGCTGAAAGAAGATGACTATAGGCCGACCGTTTAACTCGCGTATCGCCTGCGCGGTAAAAATGGAGCGGGGGGACCCCTCTCACCCACCCGGTAACATCTCCCCCTGCTCCCTTCTTCCGCGCAGGCGATACGCGAGTTAACGGTCGGCCTATAATACCATCATCATGAACAACTTTCACTATGGAGCGAACTCGGAATTAGAGAAAAAAATCAGCCATTCCAAACAACTTGGAATCGACAAAATGTACAAAACAGATATTTTTTCTTGGATTCCGGGTTGGCCTAAAGTAAAAGTTGTTCATAATGATGGTCTGAATCACCTTCTTTCGGTTTAGTATACCGGTTCTAGACAACCCTGTACATGTAACAGTTGCGTTTCGTGGTCTGAGAGCTAAGATAAGAGCAATTTAGATATCGATATGATAAACTATCTGATGCACTTTTCCAAGTTTGTTCCGGGCCTAACTGTCTCTCTCTATCTGTTTGTGCCGTCGCGTTGTCACTCGAGAGCTACTGATCCTGTTTCCTTGCATTTCTATTCATAAGTATGTCTTCTGGTCATATTTGGTTCAGTAGTTGTCAAAATTTTTGAAATTGAGTGTGGAGCCAGAGGAGGTATGAAGGCTCGGTACCAATCGAAAAGCTAACGAGATATAGTAATCGACGATAGACTGAAAATGACTTGATATTTGTAGAAACTAATAGATATTATGAACGATGTTGTGATCAATTTTTGTATAAAGAGCTCAGAGAGTGAGATATTATGAACGATGTTGTGATCAATTTTTGTATAAAGAGCTCAGAGAGTGAATTTAAAGTAACTTCATTCAGAGGTAGCTCAAGGCAGCTTCAGGTGAAGTCAAGGGAGTAATTTACTGAAAAATATCATTCTGTATTCAATATAAATGTATAGAGGAGTGAAGGGAAAATCTCCCAGACTCCGATCGATGTTAGATTGGTTTGTTTATTTTTCAGTAGCTTTTATACAGTAGACGAAGTTCGACATTCGTTCTTTTTTAAACTCACGCCTGTTCCAAATCCCGGTTACTGAAAGAATTTTATGATGATTGAACTCTTAAGCTATACTCATTTAAGTCTGAAAACTACGCTTTACTGCCCTCGTAATTTGTAAGGGCTACTTTTATGTCTCGAAAAAAAAAGTGCAATACCAGTATAAAAATACAGTAATAGCGAATAAAGAATGGACATAGCAAACGTGCAATCGTTGATTTCAGTGTCGGACTAACGAAAGAGGTAGACTTCGTTTTCGTAGAGCGCTATCTCTGTCTCGCGTACCGAAATTAGCCGATCATATCTTTTATGTCAATGTTCATTATTTATTCGTGCATACTGTAATTTAGTAGTTTAAATTTTATATCTCAGCTTTGATTGCTACTAGCCTTCATAGATTGTTGTTGTAATATAAATATTATTAGGATATATGAAAGGATTTGTATTGGCTGCTACGGATGAGACTGAGATTGACCGAAAATGTAATGACAAATGTTGTATTTCCATTTTATTGATGTATATTCTTTTACCTTTATTTATCTTAATAACTCGAAATTATTTCCTGTAATCGAACTCTGTTGGCGGGTGTTGGTTGCACTGCACATTTTATTTTAAGATATTCATCAATGAGCTGTTTTCTTATTTGATACTATGTAGTTAATAATGACTCACATAATTATTATAGGCCGCGCCGCGCCACACATGTTGGCACATGTAAAGTTAACTACAAGCTGCCCAATATCCAATCCTGACTGAAGCTCACATAAAGCCGCACGTTATTTGGCTGTTGCGCAGCTTGTAGTTAACTTCACATCCGCCAACTTGTGTGGCGCGGCCTATACATCAAGTTGTTTCACCCTTAGTCTAGGTTATTTTTATAAATTGTACGGTGTGGTAATCTTTAAAAGAATATCAGTCAAAGGATTGCTGCTCCATCTATTTTGAATACAAGAAATGATATTACAAAGTGTCAAGAAAAGAAAATGGCTCAATCAGCAATTTTTAAAGTCATTTTAAGCTCAAATTGTAAATCTTGTAAGTCGTGTAATATGTTAATTTTGACTAACAACTTAATACACAAAGACGCGATTCACCCTTATTATAATACAAGTGTGCAATACTCGTGACGTATTTGGACGAGCTATTTACTTATACTATATTATAAATCAGAAAGTGTGTTTGATGGTTTGTTCCTCTTTCACGCAGCGACGGAGCAACAGATTGACTTGATTTTTGGCATGGATATAGTTTGAAAGACGGAAAGTGACAAAGGCTAATTTTTATCCCGAAAAAATAAACGGTTCCTGTGGCACAAAAATTAAAATATCACGCAGGCGAAGCTACGGGCAAAAACTAGTAAATGATAATTTTCTGTTGGATATGAATATAACATTTTTTTATATACCCTTAGTACAAGATTGCGGATTTACTAGATAGACTGCGCTAACTCTATTGAGCGCGTAAAAAACTCATACTAGGTAAAATAAATAAATAAAATTTATACTGTGAACATCAAATAGGTGTCAGATTTAAAGCTGTACTATACTGTACCAGCCTTTTTTAATTAGACCACTGCAGGACGAAGGCCTACCCAGGAAGGGTGATTGGGTCTCGCACTGGGCCAGCGTGATAGATATCCACCACGCTGGCCCAGTGCGGGTTGGTGGATCACAAACGCCATCGAATTTCTTCTACGGACGTATGCAGGTTGCCTCACGATGTTTTCCTTCACCGAAAAGCCAGTGGTGTGAAATTACGTACAAAAATTCCAAGGAATTCATCGGTACGGGACCGGGATTTGAACCCACTACCTCACTACCACATTGTCATTACCACTAGACTACCACGGCTGAGATTTAAAGCTAGTCCAATTAATCGAAAATACCTTAGATAAAGGTGTTATTGTGTATACACTCAGTTAAAATACGAGTATACTCCGCGCCACACAATTTGATGGATGTGAAGTTAGCCACTAGCTGCGCAATAGCCAATCAACGTGCGGTTTCCACGTCACGTCTCGTCAGGATTGGCTATTGCGCAGCTAGTGGCTAACTTCACATCCATCAACTTGTGTAGCGCGGAGAATACAGGCCGACACAAACCTAATCCTGAATGAAGCTCTCTTAACAGCTGCGCGAGGATTGGGGTTTCGAGGCTAACTTCACAGCTGTCAAGAAGATTGATTTGGCCTATTCAAATGTCGAAATTTGGGCTATCCGCAGCTTTTAGCTAACATCACAGCCGCCAAGTTGTACGATTCGTCATGTAACAGTATATAAAGTATTCTGTCTAAAGTATAGAATACTTGCAAGTGCTATAATTTTCCGTGACAGTTCAAACTCTTAATGCACTTTGCATACTTTGACTAATAAAAGAAAGGGTGTGACGCGTTTATGTGCTTGAAACTACGTATTATCTAATGCCTAAGCATAATATACTTCTGTGTAACATTGTAGACAATGGGTCTTCCATATTATTCTTTCAATTTTTATAAGGCAGTCCGGTTTATGCTTTATATGTCAAGTTCAATAGCATAATAATATCTATGTCAATTTTATAGGCACTATTTGGTTGTACAAATTATTTATAATATACTTTAGATGTTTTCACTTAATTGAATATTTTATGTTTGCAGTACAAATCTAATTCGCCCAGAGACGGTAATCTTATGGACGCCATAATTAACGTAAAAAAAATCTTCTAATTGTTTTAGTGGTAGTCCCATAACGCTAATAAAATATGCAGTTATGTATAGGCCGAGTCATAAAGTCGGCGGACGTGAAGTTAGCTACAAGCTGCGCAATATCCAATCCCGACTGAAGCTCACATAAAGCCGCACGTTGATCGGGTTTCCCGCAGCTTGTAGCTAATTTCACATCCGCCGACTTGTATGATTCGGCCTTGTTACTTTTCAGTTTGTAATTAATATTCTATAAATGTAGAATTTTTCTAACATCGATTAATATAAATCTTCAAATGCAGTAACAGCAACAGCTATCACAATGCAAAAATGTACCAACAAAATATGTACAAGAAAATTTTGATTCCAGCCCGGGAAGCATGGCAAAGGGACCAATTGTCTTTCCACCATTATATCCCCTAAAGTATGGAATGACAATGACAACTGACATTTAAAGTGGATAAAATGGTTTTCTCCCTTTGCCGTGCTACCCAGGCTGTAAGTAAATACAGTATTTTTTTTTGCTGTAAGATTTTGTCTCCCATCCCAAAAGAGTTTGATATTTAGAGGCGATTTAGCGCATTGTTTGTGCCTTATTTATTAAAATTGGCTGCAATATAATATTATAAATATGTTGATATCTATTCTCAATTCGGATCATCTGGCTGTCTTGGAAAGACACGATAACTTTTTTTTTTAATCAAAATATGAGAATCCGTTACCTACAAATATGATATTATTTATTGTAATAAAAGTGCCTTTTAGACTTAGGTAAGTACCTAAATAAAAATAGGTTAAATGTACTTTAGATCATAATTTATGTAATGAATAAGAATATTTTATTTAGAATACAGTAATGGATTTAAGTTAAAAATTATATTATTTTTGCACAACAAATATAAAAAATGTTTTTTTTTGTCAATAATTCCAGAATTATTCGCCCATCATAGCATAGACTTGGCACTGTAGACACTTCCATTTCATCCATTTTATAAGTCAATCATCCACAACCTCACAGTCCACAACACAACATCAAAATTCAAGTATGTAAATGGTTGGTTGCTAACTTGCTACACATATAAATTCGCGCCGTCGCAGTCGGTTCGGCACAATTTGTTAAACGGGCGGCGTCGCGCGTCGGAGCGAATCAAATGTTATTTATAAGTGTTTGTGAATACGGGCCCAGTTGTTGCGCTGTAGCAATCTATTCATGTCAACGGCGCAAGGAGAGGGGATTTGCACACTTTTTAGCGACAAACTTCACAAGCCATTAAGTATGGTATGATTCGGCTTATAGATACCTATTGTTTGCCATAAAATTCGAGCATACTATAGAGACTTGGCCTCTAGGCATATGGCAAAGTAAGAGCCTACACGCAGTAGTGGGTTAGAGAAGGCTGCGGATGATGATGATGGAGCCTTTCCTTAGTGAAGTAGCGAGACGAATTGGGACTAGTCTCCTAGCTAGTAATAGGGAGCCAAAAAGTGCACTTATCCCTGCCAGGGGGGATAGCTCGGTAGGAATAAGGAGTACCAGCGGCACTGTTATACATATTATGTAGTTCTAAAAGATCATTGCGAGACGAGGGTTTGCTTCGGCCACGTAGAGGTACGAAACTGAAGAATTCAACCAGTATACTTCCTCTATGATTCAACCTAATGACAAATTCGTCCTTGTACGTCTGATTACGAGAAAAATACTTTTTGCGGTTGCGTTAAACTTTTAACGCTACCATGGAGGCGGTATGAAAGCACTTGTCGAAGTTTCACTTCTTCCGCGCTCCACTTGCTATTCTTTACGGCAGTAATCGCTCATATATTTGAGAATATTGCTAACCTTAGGTGAGGATTGAGCTCTTATTCAGAGGGATTGAGCGCCTTTGATCCTGTCATTATTGTTTGATTCCTAGAAAAAGGCTGCGAAAAGTGAAATATAGGTGAACTACAGCAAATGGAAAATAATAATAAAGATTGCAAATGATTGCAAAGCATGACCCACGAAATAGGAAAAAAGTAGTGAGCAACTAATCAAAGTCACATTGTAAATTTTGTCAATGTCAAAAGTCAAATTTTATAATGTGCTAGTGTGATCATTTGAAGACCATAATTTTCTCAATTTGGCTATAATTGTTCTTTGACCCAACCTGCAACGTATCTCGATGACGAACACAATGCTATTCTCGTAACTATTGTCAGCTACACATCAAAACACAGGATCAAAAACATTGATTCGAAATGATTTTATTAAATATTTTGGCAACGAGCTAAAAGATTACTAGATTTTTTTAGCTAATGTTATTTTTTGAGACGGTCACACTCAAACGATCTCGCCCGCCGCGCCGCGGCACCCCGCTCGTCTCGTCAGCATATATTTTTATTTCTTTATTTTTCGAATCTCCGCTCGTGCTCACGCTTTGTTGTGCCTCTTGTATTTTATGTTTACTGCTCAAGCAAATAAAGCGTTCCAGTGAACCAGAAGTGCTTGGATGGTTTAAACGTGGTCTCAGAAAGTGTCGTGCGTTGTGTTTGTGTTTGGGAGTTGTAAAATCGATCAGAATGCCTACAAGCGCGGTTTATCAGCCTACGACAGTTACTTACGAGCAGCAGCCCACGGACCAGCGATGGAACTGCCCTATCAGCTACTTTTCGCGTCGTGTAACGAACAGCTTGAATCGAGCAGTTTGCATCAGGATAGGACTGTGTCTTTTAGGCAGCACGCTATCCATTGTTGGTAAGTACATACCTTGAATTGACAAAGAATGAATACGTATCTCCGCTTATTGTATTTATAGCAATCACTGTATCAAAGTTGTCAATAAATGATGTGAAAGCTACCTTTATCAATAGAGTCAAGTACATAATGAAGGATTATTGTGGTGGTCTTAAAAAGTTGTGCAGATTTTGTATGAAGTGCTGATTAAATTGAGTTCTTCCAGATAGTTCATAAGACTTGTCAGATCATGGAGTAGACAGAGAACTAATATTTCCAAAAAGGAGGAAGTTCTATGTTCATCTCAATGTTTTCTTTTGCGTATGTTAATCGATAATTCCTCCAATTATAAACCGTTAAAAAAAAATATTTTTTAGTTTGAAAGGGCATACGCCCGAGGTGGTCCCATTTAAATTTTACAGAAATCGGCAGAGCCATTTTTGAAAAATCAACAACAATGTAAACAATTCGAGCAAAATATTCAAATTTTGTACACAATGGAAGGTTTTGCCATTTTTTTGAAAAAAATAATGATGTACAATAATACTAACAATAATAGACTGCAAAATTGAATCTACAGTATTGAAATACCATGATCTAATTTCAAAATAACTGAGTGACCATTTGAAAAGGGACCTGATTTGTTGGGGTTGCAAATAAACCACTTAAATTGAAATGTTTGTACCGTTTAAAATAATTTGTTTATTTGAGAAACTACACAACAAAAATCTGTAAAATCCCTTTTTACATTACCATTTACAGTTTTCAAACCTAAGTTCATTTAATGTATTTTCACTTAGTGGTTTGACTTTTAGTGCACTCTTCATTATATCTTATCCAAATACCCAAGAAGGAGACTAATATTTTTAGGATGCCATGTGTTTATGTCTGTTGATAAGAAATGTCCTGTTGACCTGAACCGATTTTATTGTGTGGTGTTTTAAGTTTAGAATAAAATTATAAAATATACCAAAAAATCTAAAATCCCTGAGCTATGATTGGTCTAGAGCTATGATGCAGTTCATGGACACCTCTCAGAATAATTTTTATCCAGCATAAAAATTATCTGGAGTGCATAAACGCACCCCTGGTATGTAATGGTGCTGTGTAAATGTTTGCTTAGAATATTATTTTTATTTTTTTATATTATATCTCTCCCTTTGTTGCTGTGTGAAAGAGTAACAAGCAGATCTTTCTTTCAGATTTATTTGTATCATTAGTAAGGATGGCTTTTTAAATGGAAGTTAATAATACTTGCTGTACAAAGCATAATAATTAATGATAACTGTAAGTCTTTGTCTTAAATCCTTTAAGAAATTAATATTTTTTCTGTGAAGTTTTTCAAAAAAACATTCTCCTTTATCTTAATGGGCTATTAATAACATTATATTTAAAAGTAGTTGTTAAAGTTCCACATTCTTTTGTGTAGTTAAGGTCTCACAATCGTTTCTCAAATAATGAAAAGGTTGATGACCTCATAATGTGACTTTGTCAGTGTTCTGATGTTACTTTGCCTGAAGGCAAATAAATAAGGCACTATTAGATTTTTTGTTGAAACATTGTATTATGTAGCAACAAAAACCAAATTGATAGCCTTTTATCATGTTGAATACAAATGCTAGAGTAAGAAGATACTTAATCACAGGTAGGGTATCTGTGTCATGTTTTCACAAGTGACTCATGTCTTGTTAAAGCTTGTATTTAAAGTTGATAGTGTTTATTATGTACTGATTAAGATCTAGTTTGTTTGAAGTATTTCTGTTTTATGGTTAGTGGAGCATTTAGAAATTGAAATTAAAAAAGCTCATAAGCCAATTGAAAACCTTATTTTTGGTACCTAGTTTGTGTAAAATAGGTAGATACCTAAAATTAATAAAATAAATATCTAAATAACAAAATAAATCTGTCTACAATTGAGTTATATTGTATACATCATTTTTGTAAAGAACCTGTCCAAATAAAATGTACACCTAAAATTCTACCCCACAATCATAGAACTTCTTACTTATAATAATTTATGTACCTCATGTTTTATGCAGCACACCAAACATACAATTTTACGTTTCCTCTTCAATAAATACTTTTATTTCACTTTATGAATAGAGTACTACTTCCGGATAATACCTACCTTAAAAGTACTTGGAAAATCTATACTTAGCATTGTAAATACTACATTATTATTCAGCTTGAGCAGTCACCTTGAGGAGGCTTGCTAGGCAGTCAGTGAATAAATTTCTCATCACAAAACATGTTTGAGACTAATCCAAACGTTTAACTAATTAAATTAATCTTCCCGCTTGTCAGTTGTCAGTCCAATAATTGCTGTTCGATTTCTACTTTTTGTCCAACAATTCTCTGTAAACAACCTGTTCTAGTTCAGAAGTAATTCTGGGTAACATATAACCACATATAGCACAGTTATGGATCTTGAGCCTTTTGCGTCGCACAAAAGCGTGCATAAAGCCTCTTTGAGTCTTCTTGATGAGCGACAAGACGTACGGCGAGGCCTAATATGGCAACGTGTATGAAGACCACCTTTTCTAGAGCTGTCATAATAGCGCAGCAGCAAAGTAAGGCAGTCATTATCGTTCTGGTGGCGCACGAACAGTAGCGCAGATAAGCTCGTCAGTTGTGCGTATCCAATTCTCGTAATACAATGCGCAGTGGTAATCGTAAATGGTATCGAATGTCCAGTCACAAATCAGAATGTTCAGATAGAAAACTCGAAAATGCTGAGAAAAATCACTCTGTGGACATTCGCTTAAAGCATTCATGACATCCATGTTATTGCACTGAAAAAATTACGCTGCAACTTATTTGTAGTTTGGTTTGGTGCAAGCTTTTATTCTTAAAGGTGCAAAAGAAACCAGCATCAAAACAACTCTTGAAGCTAAAATACGTTTACAACATTTACATACCACGCTACCAAATACAGCGACGGCCGAGAAAGCGTATAAAAGCTATAACCGTTTGTTTGTAGTTGTCCATCTGTTTATTTAGCGCGTGGTCTGGTGCAGGCCCGCCCGCGCCGCCGCCGCCGGCGCTTGCGGCTGACTCATCGGCAGCGTGCTGCGTGATCTGATGGCGACACGGCATGACGGCACAGACACCATCATGCGTAGACATGCCACTTACCATTCACCTTCGCCTGTTAATAAATCGATTACGTAGATTGCTTGACTACGTAAGTTACAAACGGTTCATGTCTACATCATAATCACGATTTCTTGACCCCGATGACGGAGCTACAGACTTGCTCTAATTGGCGTGAAGTACAAGTGTGAAATAGCATTATCTCGTCTCGGTTTGAACGGTGATGATACTGTTGTGATTCTTAGAAGTTTGAATCATTATATAAATATTTCGATTCATACACAATTACGTATAATTCTGGTTACGGTATTACGCTAAAAACTACTTGAAAGGCATTTAAGGATATGCATATTTTCGACCGGAAGAATGGCCGGCTCTAGTTGAATCTTACTGCAACGTAAAAGGGAACTGGCATTACGATCGAAGGTCGACAAACTCGGGGCTTCGACCAGCTGCCGGTAGACGTCCTTAATAACTTATGCATTTACGTTTCCATTCTTCGGCGACGTACCTTCAACAGGACAAATTAGCGAGAATTTCATCTTTACCACAGTGCAGCTTTTTCACGGCATGCGAAAACCTGATTCTTGGAAACCAGTTGTGAGAGGTGCGCTTGCAGCCTACAGTATCGATGACTCTGAAATCCACAACAGTTCCAGTACGGCGTAAAAACACTAAACACGTAGCCATCTGCATTACGTCACATTTTGTGTATAATAAAATCATTTAATAGCTACCTAGTCTGTTTCCAATGTTGCTGTTGGCGTCGCAGTGACGATCATAAAGTGTGTTTCCCTCGACTACTGTGGGAGAGCAAGTTATGAGATTTTTGTATCTTTTGTATGCGGAGGATACTAAGGGTTTTTAGGGATATCACATTTTTCGTTACCAATTCTTAAATAGGAAATCTAATTAGTAGATTAGAAGTAACAAGTGCTAACGACCTAACATTTTCTACTCTTTAAGTCTTTACTATGATGTACTTCCGTTTCATATACAATGCAATGAGATAGATCGTGGTGACTCAATACGATTACCGCAAGTGTGCACACATGCTGAGCTGCAGCAAGTAAAGGGCTATTGGTTAACGTCCATTTCTCAATAGCAACATTAGAACTGATTACCCACACTAAGGTTATACGATGCAAATGGCTTATGAAACGGCACTGGGTATAGTTTGCTCGTGGGTGTTTATTGTTCCAGTTTGTTTGCCAGTGAAAGCCGGCTCGGGCCTAATGAATCAGTAATGTGCTACCCACTGCTGCTTTAGCCTACTGCTTCCGTTGCACTGCCCTATTTTCGCAATGCTCCTGGTCGGACTTGTTTTGTTACGGACGTTGAACGCTCAAGTTTCTTGGTTCTAGAATAGAATATGAAACTGTTTGCTTACTAATGCTAACTCTGGAGAGTTTAATAGCTACGAGCTGGGTATAATCTTGTAATTTATATTTTATATTTAAATTTATATTTTGAATTGAACAGTGGCTCCCGTAATAATTCTATTTTCTGTAAATCCGCGTGATCCTGAAATAGGATCTCGAATCTCGATGATATTGTTATGATCTTGATTTTCTCTTCGAACCTGTCCACAAAAGCTTACATAAACAGTCACCTCGCTTGATCTTTCGCAGTTATACGTAATGTTTATATAACGATCACCTGCCGGGTTACACCTGGCTGGTTATAAGCGGATTTTTTATTAATATTCCATCGTAGGTGGTATAGCCCTTCGAGCCACTCTGGCCGCCTGTTGAACTCGCGTAGGCGGAAGGAAGTTTACCCACGCCTCGTGCATAAATTCTAAGCCGATTTAGGACTTGCGCGTTATTATTAGATACTAATCGTGATAGATGAGGATCAGTGTTAATAGCTTTACATGTTGGAACTTTACTGAAGCGTGTTCGAGATAGAAAATCTGTATAACACTACTGGTACCTATCTGGTAATGATATGCTGTTCTCTACTGTACCGGCCCGTTGATGTTGACTGCTGAACTTGGGCTTACCCACGAAGGGCGATTGGGCGATAGGTAGGTAGGTATTCACGTAACCTGCACAGTGCAAGTTGTTGTGCTGGTAATAGTATCAAAATATACATAAACTAGCGACCCGCCCCGGCTTCGCACAAGTGTAATTATAGGTACATGTAAACATTCGTCTTGAATCACTCTATCTATTAAAAAAAACCGCATCAAAATCCGTTGGGTAGTTTCAAAGATAATATAAGCATATACATAGGGAGGGATAGACAGACAGGGAAGCGACTTTGTTTTATACTATGTAGTGATGGTTCTGATGACGAATTTTATGGCAGGTCATTTTAATAGCATGGGTATGTACTTACTACACTTTATTGTTTCGTTTACGAGTTAGCATAATAACGGTTACTAGCCTTCATGAGTTTTCCTTCGCTTTGAACGAACCAAATGACATGTGTGATGGCCAGAACGCCGAGGTCGACTTAAAATAAACTCAGCATTGATTACATACTTCGGTCCGAAAGGAATTAATGATTGGTCATTTAACTTTGATGTAAATACCCCGGTGTTTTAAAAAAATGTGGAGTTACAAACACTCTATAATTAACGTTTTTGACAGGTCTATGCATGTAGTTTTATTAACGCGAATGAGTCCGCGCTTGACCACCAACTAGCCTAATGGTAAGCGACGTTGTAGTCGAAGATGAAGCACGCAGCCTTAGAAGATACCTATTCACTATGACCTTGAAAAGCTTTAGATATAAATCTCTTAGGAAACATGAAATGGAAATGGAATCCATCATTCATCGAAGAAAGGAAGCTTGAGAATAGTTGAGAGTCAAAGGCTATGAAAAGAACAAAACGTTTGTATACAAATTACGAAAACGTAGTAGTTGGGCTTAACAAATCCAAAACCAAGGCTGTCATGCAAGTTTGAAGCTTGTACCCGTAAACCATAATTATATCACGAGTATCATAGAGTACCGATAGTAAGTAATTACTTTGTTACGTAACCTTACGCCATGCTGAATGAGTCAGCAAGTAGTTAGAACATATCTTTTGTGTGGTTCTGCATTTTTGGATGCATTATTGATGAGGTGACTCAGCGATGACGTCGTATTAACAGTGACCGAATCTATTTCTGGAACTGTGACACTTATTCTCAGAAAGCTCTTATGTATGGCGTTTATTAGTACTTAGTAGTGTTTATCAATACAGACAGTGATGTCAATATATTATTTAAAACTGGAAAAGTAAGATAACAAGCTAAGCTTATCTTTTGGATAGCTCTACCGCTAGTGCTAATGATATTGGCCGAATCATACAACTAGGCGGCTGTCATGTTAGCTATAAGCTGCGGAAAACCCAATCCTCGCGGGACCTTCAGTCAGGATTGGGCTATCCGCAGCTTGTGTAGTTGTAGCTAACATCACAGCCGCCAAGTTGTATGATTCGGCCTACCCACCCCTATCTGGCAAAAGAACATAATTTATACCTATTGTATTTTATACACACCTATAAATTATATTAATTGGATTACTTAACAATCGATGTAACATAGAGTAAGTACGTCTATTTCTCACAACAAATTGATTTTATCTGTACTTGATAGGCATATTGGATGCTTGTACGATTGGTCGTTTGACCACGAAGGGACCAATTCTTTCACAAATATCACGCGCGTAACCTATAATCATCCAACCTTGTCCTCTATTTAATTTAAAAGTTAATAAAATTTTGCGTATTAATTGCATTTAATAAAAGTTTAATTGGTGACCTGGTTAAATTCAGCGGAAGCAAAATCTACATAGCATCAAAGTAAAGCCAACTGGAGACAATGATGGCAATAAAGTTGAAACAAAGGCACAATTTCATGCCCAAACTAGACCCACATTAAACAATACAAAACAAACGAAATCATGAATCACAAAGACAAAGTCAAACCTTAATCACCAAGAATTTACCCAGCTGTCCATAAATAAAACCATCTGTCTTATGGCGGTAACGCACAGTTGATGTTCTCTGCAAATTGAGGAAGCAATGATACCTATTTTGCTTGAAAGTTCTGGAAGTAATGGCCTACATACATGTGCTTTGTTTGTTAGCTCTATTGATCTGGAATGTGATTTTGGAAAGACGGGAAATGTATTAACGCAATGAAAAAGATTTGTGCTACGACTACCTACGACACATACACGCGTAGCCGTCGAATTGCTTCTACAGGCATATCCAGCTGGCTTAGCATACGACCTGACGAAAGTATTACGTCCGAAATACCAATTCGTGTGAAGTAAATTCTTGTCATAGAATCGTGATCTATGGTCACGAAAAACTAGTGTCGCCCTGTGAAAACCTACTTTGTATAAATCATTTTGCAATTAAGCAACACTGATTTAGTTCATTCAAAACACAGAGGTTCCAAAAGGGATAGTGTGGTCTCTCGAGATAATCTGAAAGAGATCCATTGATTTTAATACAGCACAACTCAAAAAGAAAACAAAATATCTCGATTCCCAATGGCTTTTGCCAGATTTTTGTTTGAAAAAATTTCAATTGATCAACAAGGTAAAGAAGAAAAACTATTATATTATTTTGGTGAGAATTATCACCAAAATAAGAATTTTAATGTCAAATCAAATTAAAATAATATAAGAGAGGTCCTTAAATGACAACATTTCAACGCGCTGATGCTATTTATTATTATTTTTTTTTTGTCCCGAACTTGGGGAATTTGTCTTTCATTTTTGGGGAGTTATGGACATGAGCACAATTCCCCAAAAATTAAACTAAAATTCCCCAAGTTGGTGACATAAAATATTCCGATTCCCCACTCAGAGTTTATATGACTGAAACAGGTGAAACAACTTTAAGCACATTTAACGCAAGTTTTGCTTTTCGCGACGCTGAAATCGTAATCTTATGGTCCTAGGGGGCGTCCCAGCGTGGGAATTCTGTCACTGCGCGTGTGTTTTTTTTCTTTGGATTTTTCGTAATCCCCACATTCAATCAATCCTTACACCAATCCCAAATGGAGGCAGGATTCCCCACATGGGCAGCGGACGCGGCTGCCACAGTGGATTCTAGTAATTTTGAATCTGTAATTCAAAATATAGTTTTGAAACGTAACTACAGTTCGTTCACAGTTATTTTACCTCTGACATTTGTGCTATCTCTATCTAACCTGTGATGGTTCATAATGACTAAACAGAGACAGTAAAATGCAGTTAGATATGTTAGAGATAAAATAACTGTGAACGGACTGAACGTGAACAGTCAATAAGCCAATGTTGACAGACCTAATTATGTATTTATTGATTACGGATTAAGTAACTCAAACGTCCTCTTTAATAAATAAAAATACCACTGATTTCAATTAACCGTACCTCTATTGCCCTCTTTTACTATCGAAAATACAAAAAAGAAGTACATGCGAAATAATGCAAACAAAATAAGCTGGATCTTAGTTATTGCATATTTTATCTGAATCACGTTTTTATGGTTTTTCTCAAATTGTCATAACTAGAATGTCATGTAATTTTTTTAAAAGTAAATGAAAGTAAAAAAATATCCTTATTAAAAACAAGCTTTCATTTAAATCGTCTAAAAAAAAGAAGATGGACTTCAATAAACTAAGTAAAATTCTCCATATTAGGTCAAAAATTATCCCGATCACCCATCCAAATTGATACTTTACTAAATTGCATTTGAAATCTAGGGATATTCTCCGCATGGAGCCTGGCTTTACCAAAACTACCTCGCAAAATCGGTACAAAATATCTATCTCCACAACAATCTCTGATGGAGATAACTCCCCGCAATTTGGCTAATCCTCCACAATTCAGCAACGCTAATTGTTAATTTAAGTTTCTTTTACCTATTTCGTAGTATTTCGTCCTCAAAAAGTTTGACGAGAAAATAATCGTGGTGAAATGTCAAAACTCGGCTAATTTGGCATGCACATGTTAGAGTTTGTCGACAAAAGTGCCACAAGTACATAAATCGTTCGCGAGGATTCTTCATCACAGAGTAAAAATAGACGAATTAAGTACGTTGTCATGTTAGAGGAGGTAGACAAAACGAAATATTGCTATTTTACTCGTAATAAAATCGTTCTCGTGGGTCGCATCTTAGACGGCCAGGTATCCTACATGATGTTTTCCTTTATTGAAAAGTCAGTAGCGTAAAAATCCATACAAAAGACTCTATGGAACGAGACCGGGCTTTGAAACCACGACCTCACGGTTCTAAGGTCAGCGTTCCCCCACTGCGCGCTGATAAGTTTTTAATCATCGAAACGGGGGAGGTTATCAAGTCGACGCGTATATTTTTTTTAGATATGTAGGTACACGCATTTAACTTTTTACAGAGTAGTCCGGTTTCGATAATTCTTTTATTGTATAGGGTATTCCCCCAAAATTGCTCACATCCTAATTTTATCGAAATTATTTTGTTGGTTTTTGAAAAATCAACAATAATCTGAAAATGGCATTTCGAACGAACTATACGTACTATAATTTTGTAAGTACATAGATTGCAATGGTTGAAGTCGATTGTGCTATTTTTGGCGAAATTAATTATTGAAAATGTGAAGTTAGAACGGAAAAGTTTTTTCACATTGACTGCCTCGGTGGCTCAGTGGTTAGTGACCCTGACTCCTGGGTCAAAGAGGCGTGGGTTCGATCCCCACCCAGGGCAAGTATTTGTGTGATGAACATAGGTGTTTGCTCTATGTCTGGGTGTTATTTAGTTACTATCTAGGGAAGTATGTATTTAAAACATATTTATATTTATTATATCAGTCTCTAGCAGCCAAATTACAAGCTTTGTTTTGGGGTCAGAGACCGTGTATAAGATGGCCCCTAATATTTAATTATTTTATTTACATAATTAATTATTATGTCGTCATGAAGTTCCAAATTCATCCATTGTTCCGCATCAGCCAGGGTCGCTGCACCCTCGCACAGTTATTGTAATGCCAGGAACTGCAGGAAGTGTTTACGTCCAATTACAGTCAAACCTGGATAAGAGAGAGTTGGAGGGACCGCCATCTTATTCTCGCTTATAGAGGTTTTTCACTTATCCAGGTTTCTCACTTATCCAGTTTCAGAAGAGGCTACTCTCTCTTATAGAGGTTAAAAAATACGTATAATTTGTACGTTGGTCCATTGGTCCATTGGTTTGTATGTATCTACCTATACATACGTGAAGAATGATAAATATATTTATAAATAGTATATAGGTACTAACGGGAGGTATCATCCCTCTTTCATTATAAAAGACCCTTTTTAAAATTGGGAAAATCAAAAATATTTTTGATAATTCCATGTCCTTTAGAGTACTGAGACCGTATGGGGTCTTTGGATTTTATAATTTTATAAAAGTTGGATTCTACTAAATCAAATTCATTGCGCACTTTATTTTCAGATTTTTGCCCTTTTGAACACATTCAAGCTTGGCGATTTATTTGTTTATTCCTAAAGATTGATTTATTAACACCGAACCTTTCTCTTCAATTGAAACTTGTCAACTGTAGTTAGTTTGACCAATAAGATAGTGTAAACGGACGTGTGGCTATTTCAAAAGAATGTGATACAAAAATAATGTTAGGTAGATAAATGAAAAACACAAAATAATTTTTAATAGAACACTATTTCAACAAACGGGATAGTATAGACGCACACGTGTGCCCGTTCCAATAAAAGTCGATACAAAAACAATGTTACTTATTTCCACGAAATACCAAAAAAATGTTGGAATAGAACACGATCTGAAATCAACGGTTAGTTCCAAGAAATTTAAGAATGGGTCATAAATTGCAGATGTTTCATTACCCTCAACTCTCACTTATAGAGGTTCAGACAAGTAGTACTCTCAGTTATAGAGGTCCATGAGGGAAAAACGACTCTCTCTTATAGAGGTTTTGGTCTCTCACTTATAGAGGTATTTGAGGGGTAAAATGACGGGACCTGGCAATTTCTCTCACTTATAGAGGTTTCTCACTTATCCAGTTCTCTGTTAGCCAGGTTTGACTGTAATTCAATTTACACTCAGTAAATGTTAATGTTACCCGTTTCGTTGCGTCATGGCGTATGAAAGCTCATTGTGTTGATATGACTCAATCAATTATGATTGATAAAGAATAGGTACTATGTACGGGTGTAGAGATTTATTGAGGTGCGAGTTATTTATGGACTTGTACGGTAATCATCACATCATGGAGGAAACTTGTAGATTGAAAGTGGAGTAAGAGAATGATTCGCCGATACTATTTATATTTATTGACTAGCAGAAACTAAAATGTCAGCAAAAAACTGATTATTGATGCCTTAGGCGCCAATCAAAAATCACTTGTTTATTTGGCAGTGATCACTTTTCATCAGGCCGTCCGTTGCTTGTTTGTACCTAAATCTTTATAATTTACTAGTTTATAATAATTATGCTAAATATTTATCTATCATTATGAAGAGCAATATGTACTTAGAAATAAAATTCAAATACTTACTCGGTCTTATTCTTCTTTGAAATGAGATTACAGGTTGATTTCCCTCACAACTCTCAAGTATGGGAACTTTTGTAAATAGAAACATCAAAGTAAATGTGGAGGAAATTGGCTGCTGCACCAACTATTTTAATTATAATAAATAATGAACCCAATTATTCATTGTTGTCTGTTGATGTCACATTTAATTTTACCCTTGTGCCTGATAATGATATCAACATGTTGTACACAGCAGCTATAAATGCTATAATAATGATTGTAACTATATTATTTTACGCAGTGTGGTTAGAACGACATCCCGTCGCATATCGATTGAACTAAACCACAGTTTTTGTATTGAATTACCTAGAATACTTACCTACCTATTCAGAGCTTTCACCCTTACAGTAATACTTAGTTTCTTTACTTTTGGTATAGATACTAAGTACTTACTGACCCTTTATAGAGTTAAGACTTTACCCGTTCAACTAGTACTTAGTTACTTTACTTTTGATATAGATGAGTACTGACCCTTAAGAGGTTGTTAACATGGTTTTATACCCTAAAAGTTGTCCCAGTTGGTAACTCTTAATTAATTGTTACAGTACAGTTACCAGCAGTTGTTAAAGCGTCCGCCAACAGTTTTATGGACGACCTGTTTGTTGGATGATTCGGAATTAATTGTTATAAGTGCCATCAATTATTCGTCCTCGTTTTTTAGGTGCGCATGATAATTGCGGCAATTACTGCCCCTTACAAACTGGAACACTGAACACGTTTATTTCCGGTATCACTGGCATTGTTAGAGCACAAAAACTGCGTTCTAAAAAGAACTTTGTCCATATTAAGTTTTAAGCTCTGTCCAATACTGTCCATATATATAACATTGTTTGGCAAAGATAAGAGTAGGTATTACTGGAATTTCTAGTTCGAAGTTTGAACAGTTAAAATGAGAAATGCAGTTCTCTATTTTCACTCATTTGCTTAATTTTATTAATTACGTATAAGTAAGTAATTAAGTTATTCAGGGTGGAATGGTGAGGTTTTGTACCTCATGAAGGAAAATAACAGCTTAAATAATTTATCAGTTTTTGTTCTATTCATTCGATCATTGTAAAAAATGATCTCATTTTGTATTGATCCGTTATCTTTAATGTATTGTTTTATTCAATTAAGTGCTAAGCTATTTATACCGATGTTCATTCATGATGTGTAAGAATACCTATGAAGCCTTTAGAATGGCCGATAGCGGTCAAACATTAATATATCTGTCTTCAAATAAAAAATGGGACTCAAAGCATGTCATACCCATTTAGTAAAAGGTGACCCAGTTACTGTTTTCTCCAAGCTTTATGAAATGTTTGTGAAAGAGCTTTTAAGAAGCCATGTGTCTTACTTCTTGTGCCATGTTTCTGTATTTCCAAAAAGTCTTTGTCAGAAAGAGGAAAAGGTATGAGCCTGAGTGCAACTTCAGTCAGTGTAGAGAATTTTGAAAAAAGCTTATAAGATTGTTTCTCATACATCAGATCGTAGAGTATTGAGTAATGAAACGATTTTTTATACCTAGTTTTTGTAGTAATTAATAAATTTTTAATAATTACTATAAGAACTGTAAAAAATCGTAAGCTCGACTATAGTGACTTTGTAATACCAAATCCACCAACTCTATGTAAGGTAAAACACCTAATGCCAGACACTGAACTAAAGGATGACACCTTCGAAAAAATCCTTCCTCCTAAGAATAATAAACCTTAAATCTATTTGACTACTGATCTTATAGACCCCTGGCATCATCTATGACACATGGTTAAAAACTTTATAACACCTTTCCTAGAGAAATTTTAAAACGGCGTCAGTTGCCAGCTAACAACGCGGAAAAGTAGACACATGCTCTGTGATTCTTGAACATTTTCGTAAGGAGGTTGACATTGGTCAGGTAAGATTTTGTTATACATATTTACGATTTTTGTGGATTTAGTGTTGATTTTAGAAATATGAAAGATTCATTAGTAAACAAGGGCTATTGTTTTCATGTTTAGTTTAGTTTTTATAACAATTGTTGCTGTGTCTACTATTAGGTACCAAAATATGTGAAAACCTAAAAGATGACACAAGTGTCATCTAGTAGGTTGCATCAAAATGTTCAAAATTTGTACAAAAATAGCTTCTATTCCAAGTGTATAAAATGCTGTATCAATTTTGTTACTTTTACTTTACTCTGCCCAATAGTAGACAGGATGTCAATTATTGGGTAAGGTATGTGTCAACTATTGGTTTCATCGATTTCAGATTTGGTCGAGCGTGATGCAGCCCATAAAAAGACAGATGTTTAGATACAGTGAAGCTGATAATATAATATGGAAGCTTCCATAGCATAATGCAGAAGAGGTGTCGCAACAGATACTGTAGCAAGAAAATAAATAGAGCCGAGAAAAAAAATGAATTAGAAAAAGAAAAGAAGAATAGAGGAAATAAAAGAAAGAGCAAATTGAAGAGGAATGTAAACTAAACTAACGTAAAGACTGCTAAGAAATTGGCTAAGAATACCATTAAGACTGTAAAAAAAACTGTTAAGACTGATGATTATAGTAGCGACTCAAGTTCTGAAGAAGAGTGGCAAGATTCTGGAGATAGTTTAGAATTTTAGATGATATATCTGACGAAATTGAAAACGATGTATTAGAAATGGGAAATGCAAGATCAAGTAGGGTGACTATGTGATTGTCAAATTTCCTGGTATAAAGAAATATCACAGGTATCTCTGTATTGTCCAAAATATTAGCCAAGATGGTGAAATCGAAGTTAAGGCAATGGTAAACTGTGATCAAACCAAGACTACTGTCAAGGAAAATGATAAAGATATTAAGGTAAAACACCTAATGCCAGACACTGAACTAAAGGATGACACCTTCGAAAAAATCCTTCCTCCTAAGAATAATAAACCTTAAATCTATTTGACTACTGATCTTATAGACGCCTAGCATCATCTATGACACATCGTTAAAAACTTATAACACCTTTCCTAGCGAAATTTTAAAATGGCGTCAGTTGCCAGCTAACAACGCGGAAAAGTAGACACATGCTCTGTGATTCTTGAACATTTTCGTAAGGAGGTTGGCATTGGTCAGGTAAGATTTTGTTATACATATTTACGATTTTTGTGGATTTAGTGTTGATTTTAGAAATATGAAAGATTCATTAGTAAACAAGGGCTATTGTTTTCATGTTTAGTTTAGTTTTTATAACAATTGTTGCTGTGTCTACTATTAGGTACCAAAATATGTGAAAACCTAAAAGATGACACAAGTGTCATCTAGTAGGTTGCATCAAAATGTTCAAAATTTGTACAAAAATAGCTTCTATTCCAAGTGTATAAAATGCTGTATCAATTTTGTTACTTTTACTTTACTCTGCCCAATAGTAGACAGGATGTCAATTATTGGGTAAGGTATGTGTCAACTATTGGTTTCATCGATTTCAGATTTGATCGAGCGTGATGCAGCCCATAAAAAGACATGTTTAGATACAGTGAAGCTGATAATATAATATGGAAGCTTCCATAGCAGAATGCAGAAGAGGTGTCGCAACAGATACTGTAGCAAGAAAATAAATAGAGCCGAGAAAAAAAATGAACTCGAAAAAGAAAAGAAGAAAACAGGAAATAAAAGAAAAAGAAAGAGCAAATTGAAGAGGAATGTAAACTAAACTAACGTAAAGACTGCTAAGAAATTGGCTAAGAATACCATTAAGATTGTAAAAAAAAACTGTTAAGACTGATGATTATAGTAGCGACTCAAGTTCTGAAGAAGAGTGGCAAGATTCTGGAGATAGTTTAGAATTTTAGATGATATATCTGACGAAATCGAAAACGATGTATTAGAAATGGGAAATGCAAGATCAAGTAGGGTGACTATGTGATTGTCAATTTTCCTGGTATAAAGAAATATCACAGGTATCTCTGTATTGTCCAAAATATTAGCCAAGATGGTGAAATCGAAGTTAAGGCAATGGTAAGCTGTGATCAAACCAAGACTACTGTCAAGGAAAACGATAAAGATATTAGTATTATAAGAGAATGTCAAATCGCTGAAATCGTCGACGCCCAAAAATGATATTTGCTGGTGATAGAATTAAGTATAAATTTGATTTTGCGCTGCAGGTTGATGGATAAGCAGAAGTACTGATTAATAACTTCAACATAATTATATAAATGACGATTGTATTACAATAGGTGATAAGTAAATATGGAAAGATGGCCCAAAGATAGATTCTCTGTTTAAAGACAGAGTATTTCCTTAGTATTTTGATTTGAAAACCTACTTTTAATGTGATATAAAGCCATGTCTAGTATTGGTGCTAAGTGCTGTCTATTATTAGTGGTAACGATTTTTTGAGATGTCATCTATTGGTTAATATGACAAAGTTTAAAAAAATACAATCTTATAATTGAAATATGTTAATAATTACAGTGTTTTATGTGAAATAATAGATCTAAGTATTGCTTTAGTCGATTAAAAAAGTTTTAACTGCAATGTGGTAACAAAATAAATTAATATTGAATACTGAAATGTGTGTTGTCCTTAATGTGTCTAGCATTAGGGGTTTTACCTTAGTATTATAAGAGAATGTCAAATCGCTGAAATCGTCGACGCGCCAAAAATGATATTTGCTGGTGATAGAATTAAGTATAAATTTGATTTTGCGCTGCAGGTTGATGGATAAGCAGAAGTACTGATTAATAACTTCAACATAATTATATAAATGACGATTGTATTACAATAAGTGATAAGTAAATATGGAAAGATGGCCCAAAGATAGATTCTCTGTTTAAAGACAGAGTATTTCCTTAGTATTTTGATTTGAAAACCTACTTTAAATGTGATTTAAAGCCATGTCTAGTATTAGTGCTAAGTGCTGTCTATTATTAGTGGTAACGATTTTTTGAGATGTCATCTATTGGTTAATGTGACAAAGTTTAAAAAAATACAAACTTATAATTGAAATATGTTAATAATTACAATGTTTTATGTGAAATAATAGATCTAAGTATTGCTTTAGTAGATTAAAAAAGTTTTAACTGCAATGTAGTAACAAAATAAATTAATATTGAATACTGAAATGTGTGTTGTCCTTAATGTGTCTAGCATTAGGTGTTTTACCTTAATTATAATATAAAATGTTCTGCGTATTTCAATATGTATACATAATAGCGGTCCATTAACCGACCACCTTGACTGTTCCACCTATTTTACATTTTTGAAGAATTTTGAATGATTTAGTATTTTATACAAGTCTTAATAAGAGATAATAAGAATTATCCTCAATGTCATAAATGGGGCCAGTGTGTAAGTAAATAATTTATCTTCAACAATGAATAGAAAATGTGTAAAATATTACCACCATCATCATCATCATCATCCACAGCCTTCTTTATCCCACTGTTACACAAAGGTAGGGTTGCCATCTCAAAAATTTCGCAACCAGGCTAGACGCCCCGTCCCGAGACATTCCCCGGATGCCCTCTAAAACTAGGACAAATCGGGGAAACCCGGACGGATGGCAAGCCTAGGCATAGGTCCGTTTCTTCTAATGCTATCTGCCTCGGTCCGGTTCGACCCGCGATATTGACGATATCGTCGACACACCTTGCTGCCGGACAACCCACGCACCGCTTACAATTTGAGCTAAAATCTTCTACAGAAAAATCAGAAGGATAGAGTTTGTAAAAGTCACCGAATTCACCCTATCTCATTGTTACAGTTTAGAAGTTTCAATTCCTAAACCATTTGTGTCACGAGTCACGACAAAGCGTGGCGCGCTCCGAACTCCTTAGCCTCCCAAGGTGAATCGGTTCGCCACGCTCCACCGGCTGCTTTTAACATAAATTACTGATAGTTTCTAGAGTATACGCCGCAAGTCCTTTGAGTTTGTTGTTTAGACACGATTTCAACATGGAAGTCATTTATAGGCTTGGTGTTGCTTAGGCTTGGAAGGCAAATTTCAGTCTTGTAATAATTAATAATTACATATTCTTTTTCTTATTAATTAACTCACAATCGCTGAGTATTTTTTCTGAGATATACCGACATAGCATTATTTTCAATAATAACTTTGAAGTCCGAATCAAAGTTTAGCTGCGACTTGTATCCTAAAGGAAACAGTTAGTAGTAATAAGTAATAATATAGCTTAATGTACAACGTACGCACTGTGCATGCACAGTATCACAAAAATTCTTATCTGATAGCTCTTCCAATATAAAACTACAAAGATATTGACACACGACTCGCAGACTAGCATTTAGAATATTAGTGAGGTATGGCTGTATGTACGGACTGCATGGTCATAGTTGTTTGATTAAGAATTGTCCCTGAATGTTGGTCACGCAAAGGGCATAACACCGCAGGCCGGCTTGGGCGGGGGCGGGGGCGGTACATTCAGTCTTCAAGGTGATCAGCCATTGGCCGAGTACGAGGTCTTCAAATGTTTGTGTTTTGAAAAGTTTATAAAGATGTTCTGTTGGATTACTTGCCTAGATTCCGTGTTTAACAACGTCGTTGGCATCATTTGGTAGTGGAGCAGAAATCTATCACAAAGATAAAGCTTGTAGGTACAAACACCTAGTACGTGTTTGTCAGCGATCACCGAAGCACGGTAATGTAAATATCATTACCGTGACCGAAGTCGAGCAACGTTCGGCACTCGGATAGTATTTCCCACTGAGCGCAAACATGCGTAGCTTGGATGAAATTTAGCCAGCCAGCCACCTGGCTAATGCGAACTTACTCTATTGGACAGTCTTTATCACTGTACTAGTATGAAAATGAGGATAGGTATTAAGGTAAAATTAAATAAAACCAAACAGCTTACGCCACGGTAGATATCATTACCGTGCTAACGCTAACAGACGTAGTTACTACATAGTATAAAACAAAGTCGTTTCCCGCTGTCTGTCCCCTTGTTTGCTTATATCTTTGAAACGGTTTTTTTTAATAGATAGAGTGATTCAAGAGGAATGTTTATATGTACAATACATCTGTGCGAAGCCGGGGCGGGTCGCTAGTAAGTTATGGGCCGAAACGGCCTCTTCTTTCATCGTTCTCGGCGTTTCGCCCCGCGGGGCGAAAGAGGGCCTTCAAAAAGAGTCTTCGTCGATTCGCCCCGCGGGCCGAACAGCTTGCGGGGCGAAACCACGAAAGAGCCAATACATATTCATTTCAACATTCTACCAGATTTCAGTATAATGTAAACTCGTATCTCAGTTTTCAACCACAATATCTCGAGCGGTATCAACATCTGTTCCCGCAGTTCTATCTGAATCGAGCTGAATGATACTTATTCAGAATTAATGATTTTTATTGAGCGGAGATGCCAAGAACGCAAATGATATTTGGCGCCTCTCTTGACAATTTATACATTGATGACTATCTATCTATTGCGAGTAGGTAAGTATGACGAAGTTTACTGCAATTTTTGAACTGTCTTGGCAACTTGAGCAGTAAATAAATCAAGCTTCGCCTGAAACCTGAACATTGCATTCTACTAGACATTCATAATGAACTGACTGTAATGAGGGAGTAATGAGGGAATGTAGGGAGTAATTCACTAATATTTTAGTAATATCTCGGTACGTATTCAAAGATAATTATTTTTCGCAAAAATTGGCAAAATTCGAATATTTCGCTCGAATTGTTTACATTATTGTTGATTTTTCAATAACGGCTCAGCCAATTTCTGTAGAATTTAAATGGGACCACCATTTAAATTCTACAGAAATTCGGAAGTAAGTATACCCTTTCGAACCAAAAAAGATTTTTTAGATTCGGTTCACAATTGGCGGAATTATCGATGAACATACACAAAAAAATACATACAGACGAACATAGAATCTCCTTCTTTTTGGAAGTCGGTTAAAAAGTAAAGGTTATAACGTTTTTTCGAGAACATTCGTTACCCAGAGCTACGGTGTCGATATGAATGATCGTTTTGCCATTCAATTTATTTAGGTATTGCATGTGTGAGAATCAAATTGAATTTTGCAGGAAAAGATGATTAGTTCGATTTGTTCTACGTAACAAACCAATAAAATATCAATAAATAAAAAAACAGGATCTTTCGTTTTCAAACTGACTCTTGAGTTAATAATAAAAAAAGCCAAGTTTACTACCGAGTAAACCTTTGTAATATCTCACACGCCATCAGGTCACATTGCAATTACTGGTTAGACTGGATATAGACCTATCATTAAGGCTATCCTTCTACCAGTCTCATCCATTGCTTTCTTGCATGTTTAGTCAATGGTAACTGATCATCTATAGTTGTTGATCTACCTCTATAAATCTCAACACTCATCCCCATTCATCAACATCATCCGCAACCTTCTTTAACCCACAGCTGGGTATAGATCTCTCCGGTCTCTTATATCGCTATTTGTATCAGTCCTATGCCAATCGTGTGTCCGACCCATCTCTCTTACTATCTTTTAATAGATCTATGAATTGGTTGTAAACTATTGTCTCCTCTGTTCCAGGCCTAGCGCTGCTGATAGCCGGCGGGGTGGAGTACTCGAACACGCCGCTGCCCACGCCTGAAGGGGCGGACTCCGGCGGCACCGGCACACTCATTGCTGGCGGGGTCATTCTCTTCGTCGGCCTCCTGTTTGCAGGTCAGTATTGTAGTTCATTGCTGAACATTAGGACCACAAGGGGCGATTGGGCAATATCCTTTACTGGTCATATTGCAGGTAGATTCAACATAATTACTCCGATTGTTTTCTGTACGGATGGACTAGTATTCGAACTCCCGTTTGCGAAGCGATATTACTAGTTATTACTAGACTTAGGTAGGTAGGCCACACGCGCAGACGTTTAGCAGGTTTTCGAAATTATGTAATACTACTAGCGGAATTACACTATATTTTTTTACGTATTTGAAGATGAACTTCCGCAAATTAATAACTGATTCAGTCAACCAACGTTGTAATAGGTACTTCTCTATAGTTCTTTGGGAAATCTAACCTTAGTTTCTAAAAGTCAGCTGCTGACTATGATAACGTTAAGAGAGTTTAAGCATTGTCTTATCCATAATAATTGTCCCACACAATTGGACATCCAACACCCATCCACATCTGATTCTAGATAAATCCTTACAATACAGAGGATTAGGAGTTTTAGGTTCAATATTCTCTATCAGACTAAGTCAGGGCTTCTCTTCCTAATAATGTCAAATGCTATTTATGTCTTGTTTTGTTACGAAAGCCAGTATGAAAGGTAACCGCTACCAGGTCCATCGGGGCGGTATTTCAGACGATTACCGTGCTTTCCGCAAAGCCTTTTAATCTGACAAATCGTTCTCCCCACCGACCTTCACCTTAACCAAACATAAATTTAAATCACCGGCCCGATAGCATTAGTACGGGTTAGCCGCGTTTACTCTGATAACATTTATTTCTGTCAAGAATTTAAAATAGTTATTGTTAGAAACTGCTTGGGGTTCGAGAGTATTTTAGTCGTCTTCGAGTTTGTGAAATAAGCAGAGTTTATTCTATTCGGGAAGTCAATTTTTTAATGGGACGATGCAGCATCGAAAAGTATTTCACCATCGACCATTATAACTTGGATTGTATGATTCATTTTTATTAGTTTTTGTAGAGATGAGATGACCAAGTCGTTCCGTCGTCGTTTGAGAGTCAGATGTTAGTCAGATTTTGAACTCAACAAAAAGCTGAGAAGCAATGCACCGCCGTCGACACTCTGATCAAATATTTATTTCAGATGTTTATCTTCATGCCAGTCTTTTCGATTCTATCTCTACTTTTCCTGCCACAAATCCTTAAAATTAATCATCCGTTTGTTAATTTAGTGCGTTTAGATTATTGTAGTAAAAATTCTATAACTTTTGTTCCAAGAATCAGTAATTAAAACACTTTACTTTGATATGACGCCTTATCGCAAAGCGTTAGTTTTCAATGACGTTGGAAACCAGGATTCAAAGTACAAACATTCGTTTACGTACCTACAATATTTTGATGGCTAAAAATAATAAATGATGTATTTTTGTTACATTGAATAGAGTAGAATTACCTACATAAATCTCGATTACGTAAATACAATGGTAAAATTGGTAACAAATAAATTACATATTATTTTTCTATGTACAGGTGTTTCTTTGTAAAGTACAGGGGTTCATAAAGATGTATACACTCACAAGCATGAACAACGTTTACTATTGGACTAACAGCGAAACCACGAAAAAATAATCAGATAATAAATATCTGTTCCATAATTTGATATGTATCAAAAAGTTTATGGAATCTCGATAAAAGGATTTTTTCGCTATTTCGGGGTTGGTTCCGTCAAAGAAGATATAAGTACGTAATCATTGGTTCCGTATCAAAAATTAGTCGTAATGATGAGTAAGATAGTATTCTATGATATCAGTCGTCTAGAGCATTTACATATACAATCATACAATATAACTAATCAAACATATTGGCGGCTTTGACGTTAGCTACAAGCTGCGGATAGACCGATATTGACTAAAGCTTACTTAACAGCTACGCGAGAATTGGGTTATCCGAAGCTTGTAGCTAACATCACAGGCACCAAGATGTTTGATTCGGCCTACACATAATTATATAAGTTCCACCCACAAACGCTATCGCACAAGGGATACTCCCTCGCAGGTCACAGATTGCAGTGACCTGCGATATTGGTATCGCTTTGTATCGTTGTCTTGCCTCGCCCACGTCTTCGATAAAGACGGTTTCAGTAAGGGACTGTCGAATGAGGGTTGTCAATTGTTTGTGTAATAAGCTTAATACACCTACTACGTAAATAAATTAGGTTAGAGTTGTTGTATTAAATTTTTTCAAACTTTTAAATCTCTATCGGGCTCTCTCACTGCGTGATAGTGTAATGCTGTTAGGTACTAATTAATTTATACATATTGTTCGAAATTGGCTGTATTTTCCTCAAAGACGATTTTTCTCTTTCTAAAGTTGTGTTATTAGTAGTAAAAAGTTGTTATTCGATGTTTTCCGTAATTTGATTTTTTGATGGACAGTGTTGCAAAAGAAAAGAGAACGAAATGATTGAACAACCCTAGTACAGAATTAGTTATTAAATACTTACCAATGTATACGCTAGGGGCATCCCTCGGGAACGGAATTCGTGGAACTCTGAACACCATTCAGTATTCAGCTAGTATTCTCATCTCAGTGAAATACTGAAATGTGACTATTATAGCACTATTTTAAGCGTTTTCTCAGGTGGAGACTGCATAATTTTACCTGACTACTCAGGGTCCTCTATATTAAGATGATCACACTAATTGGTATTTCTAGAAGCTTGCCAAAAGGTCTCGCCTGAATTAAATTATTATCATCGTACCTTTATAAAATCTCGCCACAGTTGGAATTCATTGTTCAAAACAATTGTTGCGGAATTTCAATGAAAGAAATCTTCAAGGGGCAAATATCACAGATTTTATACATTTTGGAAGTAATGACGTCAAAAAGTTATTATTAAGTCTATTAAGATAAAAATATTGCCTGCGTAGTAACGGTTTTAATTTTGGCGGATTCGGTGGGAAGCCGCGAATGGCAATAATTTTAAACGAATAAACTGGTTCTAAATTACAATAATAATTATTAAAGAACTCCCACCTCGTCAGTGACCTCATCAAGGCAAGCGTGTTTTGGCCATTTTACTGCAGAGACGTTTAGTAAGATACAATTTTATAAATTTATTTTCACTGTGCGAAACAAGTTTTTGAGTAATGTATGAATGTAGGTAGCAGAAATGATCCCTTAGCTGTTATTTTAGTTATATCGTCATATAACTAAAATAACAGCTAAGGAATCCCTGATTAATTCCGCAGACTTGTGCTAATTGCTACCCTCGACCAATCAATTGGAAATCTGTAGAGGAGACCTAAGACGCTTTGTTGTAGGTACCTACCTACGCTGTAATGTCAAATACATACATCGCAGCAATTAAACAGAGTTTGGGGCGAATCCTTGGCGGCTGTGAAGTAAGTTACAAACTGCGCAAAATCCAATCCTCCCGCAGCTGTTATGTGAGCTTCAGTCTGGATAACTAAAAGTCACCATCGCGTCGTGATCACTGATCATACCGGTTTAGCTTTGTAAAAAATGCAAGACTGAAAGAGTAAAACCGGGCTTGAAACACCCCAACCGGGCTGCGCGACCTCATCGCACGACTCGCGACGATATTAGATTTGAAAGCAAAATAATAAGAATGTGTGTGGTGTTGCAGGTGTCGGCGGCTGGTCGTGGTCACGCGCGCACAGCGGCAAGGAGGCGCCCGCGAGCGGCGCCGCGGCGCTGACGGCGCTCAACCCTTCCACGGACCCCCTGGTGGCCGCGCAGTACGCCCCCGTGCGCGACGCGCCGCCCGCGCCCGACGACGAGATGCGCAACCTCATGGACAACAAGGAATGGTGAGCACTTCTTCAGTACTCTACATATGTTGCCATCTACCCATGCCATCCTGCCTTCCAGCTATCCCATCTCATCATCATCACATACTTCCTCACTCACCAAACTACTCACGCCAGCTACATCATGGAATTCATGGACAATAAGAAATGGTGACTTCGTCCTTACATTTCCCGCAATCGACATAAAATATTTAATATTGCATTAATTATCCTACAGCGCAATCCTACCCTACCCTTCATACCTATGTTATACCCGCACCCGGCCACCTAAGTCAGCAATCCCATGGATTACAAAGAGGAAGGCTTTGTTACTTTCAAATCCAATCTTTGATCTGTGATACCATCCACAGATGCCAGAAGCCTTATGTGCATCTTGATGTTAAACGTTTAGCATCCAGCTAACAGCCAGTTATATATCCTATAGTGATGCGACTTCTAAAGATGATGGATTGTGCGATGAAAAATCCGGATCTAGTACGTGGCTACAAGAATTCATTCCTCAGTCAATTTCCATGTCCATTGCATTATGGTTTATATCATCATCTAAACGCTTCCAATAGTTATATAGATGCCGATGTTAGCTGGCGCATGACTGTAGGAAATGTCATTATCGTGTTATGTCTTCGTTTCAAGAGCACGCGTGATCAGCTCATTATGTCTCGATACTAATTCTGATCCGTTACTTGTTCGCTAGAGCCTAGTTTATCTGTGACAATAATTATGTACTGTTTTCCCATTTTCTTTGACTTTATTTGTTCAGACATTTTTTTATGTAGACGGTCTAATTTATTCATCATTATACTTCTTTGCAAGTTGCAACGTCCATAGTATACGAAAGATTTACTGTAAACGATCGTATAATCTTGTTGGAGACGCACCAAGATTATACGATCGTTTACAGTAAATCTTTAAAATTCATGATCTGTGCATTACGACTGTAACTAACGTGATGTTTTGTAAAATCTGAACACGTGCATAACAAAGGTCAAAGAACAAGCAAACTTTGTAACGTCTTTTGAAGCGTTCGTAATCGTTTGTGCAAGCGCTATTCTTATGGAAATGTTGGTATAGAGATAACCTACGACCGGAGGTAAAATGTTTGACGTAGCCACCACGGGGCTATTGTCAGCTCGAGGTGTGAACTTGGAGCCATTGTTTCGGCTTGTTTACTCGACGATTCCCGGGCTCGTGACAAGCGATCGCACCTTTTTCATTATCGAGCGTTCGTCACAAGGGTTGAAAGGCGGTAAAAACCGGTTTCTATGTTTTTTTCGTTTGGAGCGTAACCGTAAAAAGAGTTTATTAACCGGTTTATTCCATGAGATGCCCGCGTCGCTCGGTACTTGGTACATATAGGCACTGGAGGCAGGTAACAGATACGCGCTAACTCGCTCCTTGCCCTCACATCACTTGGCCCATGGAAGTCGTGAAGAAGGGCGCGCGGGTGGAAAGAACTGTCTTAAGCTGGTTTATTCCGTTCACCGATATGCAAACTTTATTGAACAAAAACCCTTAAAATTAACCTCAATTAGAACGAAACCGAAAAATAAAGTTATCATGTAGGCCTTCACATACTTTAGGCATTAACCGGGTTTTCAAGCTTTGGTTCGTCACATTCACATCGCAACAACAATCTTTACGTTCGATCCACTCCACGTTTTCATTAACACTTTACGTCTTCGTTCCAAGAGCGTGCGTGACCATTTCGATGCTAATTTTAATCCGTTATTCACCGAGTTTATCTTGTTTACAGTCTGAGCAGTGCGGAAGAGAGCGACAAGATGCTGGACGGAAGGCCATCGGTCGCGTAAAATCAAATTTTCTCCCATACTTTTTGTATAAGAGCTTAGGCTAGTCCTATATCCCTAAGACGACGAAGTGATGATACCCGATCCGTTATTAAGTATACCCTAACATAAGTAACATAGAACTTATTTTTATGATATTTTCATTATGGTAAGGCTTGTAATGGATATGGATCGGTGCAATCGCTTCGTCGTCCGGTTTCCGTGTGTCCATAGCTGTAAGGTTGCATTTTGTGGTACAAAGTATATGATGTACGGAAGTTGAACACTTGTGCGAATATCGTCAGATAATCGTGTATAATGTGTGCTTATTCGTGTGATATAGATATTTTATTTAAGCACTTTCCACTATTATTGGCAACTTCAGTTCTTCTCGATTACTGTTTAAGTTTCTTTTTTTTTGCACGAACCTTTCGACATTTCTTATCATTGTTTAGAAGGATAATAGAAGTGTTCAAATTGTATAATCGAATCGTAATAATCTCAATTTAACGAAGTATTTTGATGAAATGTATAATGTAAGCAAAGCAAATGTATGATGTAATGTAGGTGTAAGCTAACACTTGCAATAATGAATGAAGCTTTGGTAAGATTTGTCTTAATCCTGTAATTAGTAAAAGACAAGTGGCCAAATTATCGTCCAGAATTGTAGAAATATAATTAAGGCAGATGTCAACTTAAAATGGTACTTATGTAAGTGTTAATTTGGTTCTTATTTCAGTGGAATTATTCTGTAATATGGTATGAAGTACATAGATCTTTATTATGTTTTAGTTATTGTGGATGGATAGATGTAAGGAGAAAAGCGAGATTGTTTGTAATCAGTAACTGCTATTGTTAATTTGTACCGCCTCTTTCAAAGACGAAAATCTTGGTAAATCTCAAAAATGTGTTATGTGTTGTTTTTGATGCCGTCCCCTATAGATTTAAGTTTAACACTTTAACCCATCTTTTGAATAGTCTTTAAATGTCGTAATCGATTTTCATAATAGTTAAGGCTAGTCTCGAACTGTCAGGTTTATGATATGGATTGAAAAAAAACTAAATAATACATGAAGTAAAAACTACGTAAATCGTACGTAGGCACGGATTACATGCTCGGTTTGGTGTAAATATGGAGGATTATACTAAGAACAGAATCTAAGATTTAACCCTGAAGTTACAAAACAAGTCAGCTGTGTGATTTCCGTGTTGCTCCAGAAATCAGAAATCGTTTATTGCACCCATAGTAACAGTTAAACATAACAAAGAGAAGACGATGGGCATATTCCAGTATATCCACGGCGTGTTAATGTGGGATTAACACTATTTTTTTCTTTCGATATCGCAAGCTTGTTGATGGCGAGACTACCAACTTTGGCGAAATGCATTTTAGCATTTATTTGCATAATTCTGTGTAATTTTAAAAAAGCTCTCTTGTAAAGTTTTAAATTAAGCATCACAATTCGAATCTGGTATAGGGTAAAGAGTGGTCAAATCAATTAGACTGTAAGGTTAGCAGTTTTAATTTAATAGTGATAAGTGATTGATATACTGTTTAAGTTAAATATTCAAAATGTTTCACACCATCCTAAAGACAAGGCGTGGTTTTCTCATCTTTAACACGTATAGTTTTGAACTGCATTATTGAACCATGATTTATATAAGTACTTATTATTTTTGCATAATTATATCATTCATTTGTACAGTATATAAACGAAGTACAGTATAATAATTAAAATTATTTATTACTTCCATCGGTAAGAAACTCGATTATAATAGAACATAGAAAAATGTGAACAGAAATGGTTATTGTAATAAATAAAACGCATCTTTCCTTTTAGTTAATAATAATTTATGTAAATTCAACCGTGCAATAATAAAATATGGACATATATTTTATTATATTTAGCGTGAAATCGTGATAACGAAAAATTTGTTTTTTCCATATAATTATTTTCTCGCAAGTCAAAGTCCTTTTTCTATGGATATAGCTGTTAAAATTTCGCGGTTAGCCTCTTGTAAAGTTACGATCTTAATGGGGTCATACGCTGCGCTTCCCGGCACGTAGTCTCCACTCGAGAACTTTTCGACCCCACCGGACATTGTGCCCTGCCCATTGCCATTAAACTGCTACAGTAACCAATGTTCATTAAATGGGAAAACGGCGTCTTAACAACGTAATATTTATAATTTATTTTTCCATTGTAAAATACAAAACGGAGAGTGGAATAATGCTTAGTAATTAACGTTTCGTCTAAAATATACTTTTACTTATTTTTGTATTCTTTTATTTTATTTAAGAATTTATCGATGGTGCAATTTTCAATTTGATATTGTATAATTTATGAAACTATGCTTACATATTGTAGGTAACTTACCCATCTATTTTTTATGTATTGTATCTTAAGATTGCGATTGAATTTTACATATGTTATGCTCATTTTATCTGTTTTAGAGTTTCTGTTTCCTATAAAATAATAGATTAAGATTTATGACATTACCAATAAATGTATTACGATCATCAATGTCTGAATATTTCACTAATAAATGAAGTACTTACGGAAGTGGCTGTTTTAATTACAAGAATCTTTATACGTGTATCGTTTTCTTTTGTAGGTAACATCAAAGCCTCCAAGATGTTCATTCGTATTGCGAGCGCATGCAGTGAGCGGGCTCAGCTTAGATACGTGTCGATAGCGGACAATCCAAGGGAACGGCAATCCCAGGAAAGTGTTGTAATAAAAATGTTACAAAGTGTGAAAAAATAACTATAATACGAACCACCATCCCGTAGTACCGTTCACTTAGCTATTGGATATATGAACTGACTATCTTGCATGTTAAATCTGGAGCAATGTAACTTTCAAGTTATTCTATAGAAATTATCATCGTTCGGTTTTTTAGCCATAGAACGTCCACTGCTGGTTATAGGCCTCCCCTATAGATCTCCAATAAGACCGGTTGAATGCGGCTTGTATCCAGAGCAATCCTGTGGTCTTTAGAGATCATCCGTTCACTTTATGACTGGAAGTCCTACGCTGCGCTTGCCGGTACGGTGACCACATGTCACAGAGGACTGATAATAACAATCAATGGGATCGAAAAGTTCTGGAGTGGAGCATAAATCATAATTCAAACAAAATAAATAATGAGAATTCTAATTTAGGTATCATTTTATTACAAAAATAACAAAATCACGTTATAATCTTAAACATAGGCGAGAGTTTAAATACAAAAAGTATACATATAAAATTAAAGCTATTCAGTCTCTGACATTACGACGCCACCAGGGTATGCCCGTCACATCTTCTTCGGCGCATATATCTACTGTTGGCCTGAAACAATCATGAATTTCAATACAATATGATAATTATTTTTCGCCCAAAATGGTATACCCGACTTCAATCGTGTACAGAATTCGAATAGTTCGCACGGATCAATGTGTCATCGATGTAATTTTCAGATTGTTGATTTTTTAATAACGACTCAGCCGATTTCGATAAAATGTAAATGGGATCACCTCTGAAGTATGAGCTACATCTACCAAACAATAAAAGAATCATCAAATTGATTCACAATTGGCGGAGTAATCTCGTAGTCGTAACATACATCCAATAAAACCTACAGACGAATTTATTGAGAACCACTTTTTTTGAGTCGGTTAACAATAAACAAGAGTACAGTATAAAGCATGCTGTACGTTATAGGCCAAGTCAAACGTAACGGCGTACGTGTAGTTGGCTATATACAACCTACTGCCGCTGAGATATAAATTAGCTATACTAAGCGCCACACAAATCGGCGGATGGGAAGTTATGCGCAGAACGCTGCGCAAAAGCTGAAATAAATATAGATATGAGCGGGAGCCAGATATACTAGCGCCAGGGTACACCCGCCCGCCAACCTCATACCTCCCGCGCGCTCCCTACGCCCGTGCTCACCACTACGCCACGCGGCGTCGGTATTGTGCACACATGCGCAATAATTAGCGAATCGCGGCGAAGTGTCATCTGAGGCTAACTTCTCATCCGTCGATTTGTGTGGCGCTTAGTATACCTTCGCAACGACCGTCTTGTGTTCACAAACGCCATTAAGTTTGATTCGGCCTATATTTCATGATCAAATATTTGTTCTTGGTTATGACTAATGCCATAATACTAATTAGGCTGCGTTCCAAAACATTTAGCTGTTTGTCGAGTGAATTTTACCGGATGAATTTTGGTTTCGGAACTAGGCTCAAGCGGGTGAAAATCACACGGAGTGAATTATGTTTTGGAACGATCTTAGCTAAAAAGAGTTGCCTAAGTGCTACCATTTATGCAATAAATGTTTGAGATATCCCTGTAGTAAATGTTCCTTTTGTTTCCTTACCGTTACTTTTTTGACATGGATGATTTTTTGTTTTTAATTATGTGGGTCATCATTTCCTAAAATGGTATATATATTTACAGTAAAAATTCTTCTGTAAATATTTACTTATTGTGGAAAACGTCTTTTTTATAGGATAATGTTACTTTTCGATCTGTCGTACGTTTAAATCGCACAAAAACTCTGGTAGCACCTGCAATAGCCTCGTTCGGCGCGCGAAATTTAATTTTTCTTAGGTTTTATGTCATGTGGAGATATATTACAGTATGTTCACAGTTGTTTTGCCTCTGATATTTGTCACTGTCTCTGTCTAGTCATAACACACTTTCACAGGTTAGAAAGAGACATAGTGACGGGTGTCAGAGGGGAAGTACCTGTGAACGGACTGTATTCATGTTAAGTTTACGAATATGAAGACTCATTGGTGTGACAATAAGTAGTTTTGACGTAGTACATACATAAAAAACCGAAATAGTTATCAGTCTGTACACAAAACTGTACTTCTCTGACAATTTCTAGTTGAAGAGAATTTGAATTTCGCGCGCCGATCGAGGATATAGGCTCAAAAAAAAATCTTTAATTATCAACAGCATCAACTTTTGTGTAATAACTTGTTTCATCTTTATCTAAAATTTTTATAACATTTTGCCGTTGCAGAACGGCTAGTGTGGTGTGGATTGGAATTAATCACGAATTTGAATTAATTTTTCATCAACCACTTGTTTTCAAATAACTACTCTCTTCGCGTCAATTTTGACAGCCGAGTGAAATTCAACTCTGATTTTACCAGGGTGAATTATTTCAACTGTCAGGTGGAATTTCACTCTGTCGGAGGCGTTCCAAAACACTAGAGTAAAATTCACCGTTGCGTTTCGGAACCAGCATCGAGCGAATTTCACCCTTTACCGAGTAAAAATTGCCTGTTTTGGAACGCACCCTTAATGACCAATGATGATGGTGATTCATGCTTAATCTATATTAATAATTCCGTGCAGGGGTACGGTAGACTCGATCGAAACCTTACCTCAATGATGAAACATAAAAAAATAATGATTTCGAGTCGACAACATATATCTGGAAAATTCGGATTATCGTCTATTTTAATAAATTATAACCTTGCTGACAAGCAAATCGCAGCCATATTGACAACGGATGACATAACCAGTGCTGCCAACTCCTTTTGGCAAAAACGCGCTATCAGCACTCAAAAACACGCCAGAAGCGCTAAATGGTACCTACGACGACTGGTACTACGAAAAAAATGCTCTAATTGGCTCTAATCAATAATAAAATGGTAATAATCATATTTTGTCGTATAATCCCTTCAAAACGTAATTCTGAAGTTTAAAAATAGTACATCGACTTTTTTTTAAAATAAGTTTTTATTGAAATGTGATAAAAAAATGCCATTGACACGAGATGAATAAAATGAATTGAAAATGCAGTATTGCATCTGTGATATCGAAGCTAAAAAAATCCGTTACTTATTTTTAACCATAATCATGGCACAGACACTATGTCAGCGTCAGAGTATGGTAATGAAAATACTTTTGTTGCTGCGACTTCGATACATTTATTAAGAGCGTGTTTTTGTTTATAAAAATACATAATATCGACTACGGAAATATGAATTAATGTAAGGGACATTTTGGTGATTTTGAGTTATATACATCGTTGGATTCAGAATTCCGAGCTCTATCGAATGGTATACCTATATAACTTTTTAATATCTTGAAAAAAATGTCGCTTACCACAAAAAAAAGTGAGCAAAAATATCAAAAATAAGGGGTAAAAAGTACGTTAACAGACATAAAAAATGCAATATGCCTCATACGTTAAGTTTAGCATCCTATTAACCAATTGATTTCCCTTACGCTATTACAAGTTACGTTTTTCAAGTCCGATGTGCCTCTTACATCAATTTACAAAAATATACACTGGCCCTTACGCAGACAAACAAATATTAATTGAAAATCAAACAAACTTAAACAGGCAGAGGTTTTTATAGGAAAGTGGTTTGATTACAGATTTATAATTTTTGCAGCCTCTACGGGACATGTCCTATAATAGTTGGCCTCTTGCATTAATATTCGACTACGGAAATATGAATTAATGTAAGGGACAAAAGGCAATTTTTCAGGAGAGCCAAAAAACGATCGCAATTTTTTCTTATATCTTTTTTGTTTCTTGTCTGATTTAAATGACTTCTAGGGTGAAATTGCATAAAATTTTGAACTGTTTATGTTAAAGATATCATTATTTGAGATATCCCTGTAGTTTATGAATTGACATGTCCCTTACATTATTTTGTTCTGTTAAAATGACCAAAATTTTAAAAAAAAGTTAAGGTAACGTACATTTCATAATCAAATACGAGGTAAAATTGCAGTGAAGGACATCGCTTCAATAGGTTTTTTTAAATAAATAGCCCCAAAAGTTTATTATAATAATCATTTATTTTCAATGTATTTATATTTAAAAATGTGTCACTGACGCTAAGTTAAAAAAAACAACATAAACAACTTCTTATGTAATTAAAAGTCTAAAGCAATACTTTTAAGTAAGTAATATCACAACAAAATGCGTTATAAAACTTTTTAAATAATGAAAAACTAACGTTCATTATCATAAAAAGACCGTGTAGGAACTTTTATATTCAGTCTTCCATAATATAACAATAAAAGCTTCCAAAAAAAGTTAAACTACGTAGGTATAAATCTTTGTAAATAAATTCAAAATCATAATATAATCGTTCTGAACCATGTAACAAGAATAGTACTTATTAAAATTGAATTGGTTTATTTTATGGCAACAGTTGTTTTAGTTATTTGTGGAACTAAGATTAAGTTATCCTATTCGTTTGACAAAACAAGGAAAGGCATGATCATTATTTCAATTCACTAAAGATGACTGCAACGTACTAGGCTTGTATAGGTATAATATGACTTTTCAAGACTTTCCTTGTGTTGTCATATTAAATTTACAAGATGATATTAACTCATGTATTTACGTATAATAACTAATAAAAACAACATTTAATAAATAATAAAAACAACATCCCCAGAAGATTTCACGCGGATTACCTAAATCTTCCGCATGATGGTGCAGTTTTAGACACTTCATTGGAAACAGACGAAGAAGATGAAGACGCACAGTAAATTTTAAGATTAACCTCAAATGAATGAATAATCATTTAAATAATCAATAAATCATGAATAGATGATGATGAATAAGCATTTATTTTTTCTTCACTATAATTTAATCATGAAAGCATTGCTACAGAAATGTTGACTAAGATTTTCTCATTGTTTTGATACTCGTATTTATGTTAATTCTGGTAAACATTATTAACAAGTTATTATCACAGTTAAGATAATTCTATGACTTTCATTGGACAATACGAGGAAAGTCTTGAAAACATATAGCCAATTTGTAACTGTCACTTAAAAGTGTTTGAATCCGGTTTTTCACGTCTTTCCTTTTGTTTTAAAATAAAAGAAACTTACTGGATAAGATTCATCTTACAAATAATTTACTTGCTAAAATCGAGGTTATTGTCTTGTTATTTTTTAATAGCTTGTTATAGGTAAACCATGGATATTTAGGTGCCCTATTTGTTTTTGTTTAATTTTGACTGAACATGTTTCTAGGCATACGTATTTTATCATCTATTTTAATAAATTTTATTGTTTCTTTATGGAAAACTAATAGTAACTAACTAATAGGTATAATATGACTTTTCAAGACTTTCCTTGTGTTGTCATATTAAATTGACAAGATTATATTAACTTATGTATTTACGTAACACTACTATGTAGGAACTATTGCAATCAGCCTTGCCTTATTGCCTTACGCCTTTTATGTGCTTGATTGCAATAGGCAGTTCCTACATAGTAGTGTTACGTAAATACATAAGTTAATATAATCTTGTAAATTTAATAAGACAACACAAGGAAAGTCTTGAAAAGTCATATTTTACCTATACAAGCCTAGTATGTTGCAGTCATATTTAGTGAATTGAAATAATGATCATGCCTTTCCTTCTTTTGTCAAACGAAAAGGATAACTTAATCATAGTTCAACAAATAATTAAAACAACTGTTGCCATAAAAGAAACCAATTTAATTTTAATAAGTACTATTCTTGTTACACGGTTCAGAATTATTATATTATGATTTTCTTTAATTTACAAAGATTTATACGTAGTTTAACTTTTTTTGGAAGCTTTTATTGTTTTATTATGGAAGACTGAACATAAAAGTTCCTACACGGTCTTTTTATGATAATGAACGTTAGTTTTTTATTATTTAAAAAGTTTTCTAACGCATTTTATTGTGATATTACTTACTTAAAAGTATGGCTTAAGACTTTTAATTACATAAGAAGTTGTTTATGTTGTTTTTTTTTTTAACTTAGCGTCAGTGACACATTTTTAAATATAATTACATCGAAAATAAATGATTATGATAAACATTTGGGGCTATTTATTTAAAAAAACCTATTGAAGCGATGTCCTTCACTGCAATTTTACCTCGTATTTGATTATGAGATGTACGTTACCTTAACTTTTTTCAAAAATTTCGCTCATTTTAGCAGAAAAAAATAATGTAAGGGACATGTCAATTCCTAAACTACAGGGATATCTCAAATAATGATATCTTTAACATAAACAGTTCAAAATTTTATGCAATTTCGCTCTAGAAGTCATTTAAATCAGACAAGAAACAAAAAAGATATAAAGAAATAAAAAAAATTGCGATCGTTTTTTGGCTCTCCTGAAAAATGGCCTTTTGTCCCTTACATTAATTCATATTTCCGTAGTCGATATGTTCTGTTTTACGCTACTGCAGTATTATTTCAAAAACGCGCTTTAGGCCAAAAAAGCGTTAGATCTGGCGCCGAAAGCGCTAAGTTGGTAGCACTATTTAGCAGGCAATCTTCTTCTTTTTTTATGATTTGGCGTCGCATTGTTGTGCATTTGCCAGAGTAAAGTATTAAGTTTTAATCAGTTTTGGTAATATTTTATCAAAATAGTCACGTCATAGTCCAATAAAGTCGCGATCAAGTCCAAACATAACATCAAGCCATACCTCAGTAAAGTAAAGCAGTGGAGATTAGTAATAGAGGCGTCCATGGAGTTTTGCTAACAACACGGAACAACATGATACGTCACATTATATCGCTTTCCTATGCACGTAAATCAGGTCATAATAAACGAAATACCACAATTTTTCACTTATTATCACTGATAAAAACACAAGTTTACAAAATAATACATTGCGGTGACATGATTATTCCGCGTTCCCGCCAAAACTCTGAGCAGTCAATAAACATGTCATGTGACTTTGTAAAACGAAACGTCACTGTTGTTGTTGACAATGACATTGAGCGAATCAAATTGACACTTTTTAGCGTAAGCGTTACCCAAAAGGTAAAAACGCACAGAGCTATTACAAGTAGAGAGATAGCGCTATTGTCGCTTGAGGCAATTCTCAACCACATAAATGTACAGAAAATCTTCACCTAGAGCTGTCAAATATGGATTGGAATTTGACACTACTGAGAGAAAAACACGGGAATAGCCACTGAATCGAGATATTATTCATGTCTCTTTCTAACTCATGCCATTTTATATCATTGCATCTCTTTCTTTCTTTTCTCGATCGACCACATTATCCCTCTGCTATCTCTGTGTAAAAACAGGATCCTATTACTAAGACTCCGCTGTCCGTCTGTCACCAGGCTGTATCTCATGAATCGTAATAGCTAGACAGTTGAAATTTTCACAGATGATATATTTCTAAAATAAATAAGGGGCTTTGGTTTCCATACAGCAAACGTAATTTTGGCGGTTTTTTGCTCGATATAAATAACGGAAACAGGTAGTCACTTGAAATATTGACAGAATATTTAGTTGATAAATCACTTTAAAAATAAAATAAATTTATTAAAAAGATTTTTAACGGGAGCTCCCATATAACAAACGTGACTTTTTTACACGATGTTAATAACGCCAACAAGTAGACGCTTGAATATTAACTTTAATAAATAAGAATATTTAGTAGTACTTACTTACTTATATTAATTTAAGAAACAAATAAGTAATTAAATTAAAATAAATAAGGGGGCTCCCATAATTACGAAACCCTTCGTGCGTGAGTCCGACACACAATTGGCCGATTATTTATTTTTGTAGGATAAACTATTTTGTTATGTATTGTTTTTTCATAAAAATGAGCCCAGTGGTCCAATTTTCGGCATTTCTACCAATTTGACTCCTGACCTACCGAGGCACCGAAAGGAAGCCATTTTTCAACGACTTCTGAAATTGTCATAGTTTTCTACCGAATTTCAAGTTTCCAACATAGAAATGTTATTTATCGGAAGAAATTCTCCCAACTTTCTACCGAATTTGTATTAAATGATCCGAGACGTAAAATGAGATAAGAGTGTAGGCTATTTATTTTGTGTAGTGCTCAGACTCCACTGGAGGAGCCAAGGATTTATTGGTGACTACAAAGACTAAACATATTTTTTTTACATAATTTTATAGTTTTGGACCAGAAAATCTTCGCATAGGTACCGATTTTTTGTTCAAATATAGCTGTTTATATGGCAGTTCTACCGATTTCGCATTTCGTCGTTCGAGACCAAATAAAACCTGAGATAGGATAACTCTGTATACATACTCTTTGTGTACCAACGTGCCATGGAGAGGGCTATGCTCGGTGTCTCTCTGCGAGATCTAATCAGAAATAAGGGGATCCGCAGACGAACCAAAGTTACCGACGTTGCCCAGCGGATTAGCAAATTAAAGTAGCTGTGGGCAGGGCACATAGTTCGAAGAAAGGATGGCCGATGGGGTCGTGAAGTTCTCGAATGGAGACCAGAGGCCAGCAAGCGAAAGCGTAAGACGTCCACCGACCAGGTGGACTGACGATATAATAAACGCGCTGGATGCAGGCAGCTTCCAATCGGCCTTATTGGAAACCCATGGGGAGGCCCTATGTCCAGCAGTGGACGTCCTACGGCTGATAGATAGATAGATAACCATAGAAAGAATAATACTGGCCATAATCTTTAAAGTTGGAGTAACCTTTCTTATTTTCGTAATATAAGAATGTACATTTTCAGTACTTATTCATTTAGTTTTGAGCAATCAATTTTACTTTGGGATATTGTATTAAGTACACCTATCATGCTGCAAATGGTATCTAAGTACCTATTTCTTAAAATGAATGTCTTTCATTGGTCTTTCATAATTGTTTTGCTTGATGATACCTACATCATTTTGTTAACCGCCGAATCTCCTTGCATTTGGTAAACATTGTCATAATTGTGGAAAATGAATGCAGCGAAAGGCTCTTCGTAAATATAGTAACAGCAAAATTATTATGAGTGTGTGTATTATGAGACACATTTCACCCGAGCGAAGCCGGGTTGTCATCTATTAGTAAATAATTTAAACTAGTAAGTAATATTGTGTGTCACTTGAGGTGACTCACCAAATAGAATGGCGATCAATGATCTTTTAGAAATCTTCGAGCAAATATCTATAGAGTCACAATCGTGCAAAAAAGTGTCCGATCCAAAACTCTGCCCAGGCTATGTAGTGGGCCGGCATTATTTAGTCGTAAGGCGATTGCAAGTCTACTACAACGCCGCACGATGCCAAACTGCTCAGCGCTAATTAGGTGACAGGCGTCAAGATTCAAGAAAACGGGTCATTGTGAATTATTTAATGTAAATATCTAGTATGTAAATAGTCGGTATGTATGATGGCACATTTTTTTACTACTTTCACTTAGGGACTGTGGCTTTGTAGATATTTGCTCGAAGATAAGAATGCATAAATTTTGTCAAATTAAACGCAAAAGTATAGGCCAAATCATGCAAGTCAGCGGATGTGAAGTTAGCTACAATCTGCGGAAATAAGTTATCCGCAATTTGTAGCTAACTTCACATCCGCCGACTTGTATGATTTGACACATAATATGTATATTTTTATTAGTAGATTTTGGGTGAAAAAAGCCGTGGTGGTCTAGTGGTAATGACACCGGCCTTACAATCGTGAGGCCGTAGTTTCAAATCCCGGTCCCGTACCAATGAGCAATTCTTTGGCATTTATGTACGGAATTTCACACCACTGGCTTTTCGGTGGAGGAGAACATCGTGAGGCAACCTGCATACGTCCATAGAAGAAATTCAATAGCATATGTGAATACAACCCGCACTGGGCCAGCATGGTGGGCTATATGCCCAATCACCCTGCGTGAGTAGCCCTACATTTGTCAGTGGACTATTAAAAAGCCTAGTACAGTACAGATTTTGGGTTAATTTGAAATATTATCCATCTGATAAAACAGATGCAAGAGTTGCTGTAAAAGTTCTAAAAAATAGTAAGTTGTACTGTTTGTCTTATTTTCTATTATACCTATGATAGAAAATTAAAAAAAAAGAGTATTTTGTAAAATACCACTTACCTGTACACTTGAGTATGAGGTAGAGGTAAAGAGGATGACAGTAAATTGTATGGAGGAGCTGTCGGCTCCTGGAAACAATACAATACACTATTTAAAGTTATGTTCATCATAATTTTAAATTCACAATTCAAATCAACTAATTTCTTTACGTACATTACAAGCATACTATATTGCATTCTGGCAAAATTAAAAAAAAAACAGTGTGGCTTTACACTATAGCATATTGGTAGGGTAGTTGACTGGTATTAATTTAAATAAAATAATTAGGATTAATTAATCACTACATAGTATAAAACGCTGCCCGCTGTCTGTCCCCATGTATGCTTATATCTTTAAAACTACACAACGGATTTTGATGGTTTTTTTTTAATAGATAGAGTGATTCAAGAGGAAGGTTTATATGTATAATACACCTGTGCGAAGCCGGGGCGGGTCGCTAGTTAATAAAATGTGATTCGTAAAAAGAAAAAATAATTGAAATTGGTTTATCAATTTCAGAGATATAAGCTCGTAAAGATTTTGGTAGGGATAAAGAGGTTATGTCTTGTCCCTTTCCCACAAAGTGTAACATTGTATGGCAAATGTATGACACTTGCAGGCAGTGACGTCATAGCCTGCTATAGTGCGCTCTCTGTCTAGCAAGAAAATAAATATGCTTGTAACTTCTTTATTTTTGAGTTGATTTTATTTTTGTTTTCAATAATCGGATCTGTGTATGGTTAGCTATTACAAGAGGTCATCAAAAACATAATATTGTTAACTAGCCTATTGCTACCGAAAATAATATGTTGATTGATAAACCTCCAGGCTCTGCCCGTGATAGTGCCAGTAAACTTAAACAAACATACAGGTGAAACTAACAACAAACTAGCAGAAATGAGATCAACAGAACCAAAGTTACCGATATAGGCAAGTTGAAAATAATAGCAGCGGGCAGGGTATACAATCAGAAACATTTTGTTTTGCCCTTATAATCTGATTTTGATGTAATAAGGTAGTCTAATAAAGTGTAGTTGTTTGTTGGAGACCTATAGGTGATGCCTATGTCCAGCAGTGGACCCGGAAGCTGATAGCTGATTATTTATTTATTTATTATGAACAAATGGTTACAACATTTATACATACACATATTTAACACTAAAAAACCTTGCAAAGGTTTGTCGTAGTGTTAAGTTCTATGCAGAACAAATCAATTTATTGTTGTTAAGTGCTGGATGGATGGATGTTGGTAAAAAGTAACCTGTATGGGTTGCATGGGTATGTGCGCGTTGGCCCGCAGCTTGCGTTGCCGGATCTCGCGCCGCACGCAGCACTGCACGCCGAGCAGTACGCCGCACACGCATGACGACAGGCAACCTGCACACCGCGACAACCTCATTACACTATCATTTTTACCATGAAGTATATTCCCTTGAGAATTCATATAAGATCGGTATAGCTCAAATCAAACGTGTCTGAAGTTCTAACTACAAGTTGCTAAAATCTCCACTCTACACCCCTGACGTATGAATTTGCAAATACGCAACGACTTGCCTCATGTTCACACCATTAAGTTTGAATCATACCATAGGAAACAGTTTCAATTCAGGACATTCCTGTGGTTTCAATCAGGTTGTCTGTTAACCTTGTGAATGGTTATTCTGTGCAGCACCTGGAGGTATGTGTAACTCTTTTGTGAACTGTTCCATTTGAGATGTTGAGGAATGTTGCCGCATCAATAATAACATATAGTGTTTCTATAAAACACACACAAAGTAAAATCAATAAAAACAAATAAAAAATATTGGACCCATTGACAGTGTATGCTCATATTGCTTCGGACAGATAATGTGTTAAAACTTGTTGCTATCCACATCAGAGCAGCTGTAAAATACCTAGCCTGGCAATTTCCTTAGTTAAAATAGGTAAAAAATAACAATATGTTTACTTACCAATATAAACTAGGACACCAAGGTCTCCATTGCGGTTAGTGCGCCTCAATACAATTCCAGCTATGCATAATGATATACCGGTCAATATGCCTACTACAAATATCACCTGTAACAACAACGGGTAATCGATATTAATTTTCTCTCATCTAAATAGTTCCTTTCTTCTTTATACATGCAGGAAAGTAGATCATTTTACTGATTTATTTTTAATTCTCATTTAATTTTATTCTTACAGAAACTGTATCAGGTCTTCACTTGATATGTAGCATCAGAGAATAAATTGGACATGGTTTAGCAAAAAGGACTCAAACCACATAGCTGTCTAAAATTGGTTGAAAAGTTGCAATCTGATTGGATGATTTTGAAACTTTTGACTCCAGTCTGAGTTATGGATAGCCATGTAGTTTGTGTACTCATGTGGTTCGAGTCCTTTTTACTACACTACATCCAATTTATCTTAAAGTATCTTCTTAATTAAAAATAACTAGTATTTCAGTGAATTATGATTAGCATTGTCTAAAATAATAACTAACCTGGCCGTGGGGCAGGACGCTCATATTCTATACAAAGATCTGGCCAGGCGTTTGGTAGAGGAGACATGTGACCAGAATGCTGGCATCTATTTCGCCCAAAAGCTGAGTATTACTATTCAGCGAGGCAATGCTACTAGCATTCTGGCCAGGTTACCTTCTGCTGAGGGGCTTTTAGACTAGGTTTTATTTTGTGTTTTTTTTAGTTAAAGTTTTAGTATTATTTTTCTTTTCTTTTTTGTTTAAGTAGGTTAGTCATAGTGGAAAGAGTTATTAGTTTTTTTTTTGTTTTTCTGTGTCAATAAATATACTAACCTGTAAAATATAATAGCACACATATTCAAATCCAGGGCAGTGGCCCCCACATGCTCCTATTATTGGCACTTCAGGACTCGTCGATGGCACGGGTGGCAATGGGGACCTACTCAAAGTCTGTGTTCGAGCCTCTACATCATACAATGGTAGAGAAAATGCTGATGTGCATTGTTGAAAGGAGAAGCTTTCATGTGGAGGGCCTCTTGTATTTTTTTCTACATTTTTGTAGTGTCTCCAGGTGCCAGTACTGTATGGTGTGTGGTACACTGGAGATGGAGGGCCCAACTCTCTGGTAGCATTGTAATGAGGCATCTGAAAGGAAATTAAATGCAGTTCTATAGCATGCTGATTATGAGGAAAATACAGATTGTGGTTTCTAACAACACTGATTGACAGAGGATTTTTTAAAAATATTTCCTGAACATTTAAAAACATTTTTTTTATGTCAGAAAAAATGTGGGGCACGCGAGAACCATCTGTGTTTGACTAAACATTAGAAAATTATATACTGAACTGTTGTTGATACGGGTGACTTACGTGATAAGCATTGTCAGAAGCAGAGCTTTCCGTCCCTGCTACTTGGTACACAGACGGATTGATGTCCTCTGCCCACGGGTACTTCGCTCTTTGTTGCGTGGCGGACGCGAGTTGCTGTTCGCTCCGTGGCACCACCGTTGTCTGGTATGGGTGCACACTACGAGGTGATAGCTGCTGCTTAAACATCCTTCCACCGTTTCAGCTGAAACTATCACATTTAATAAAATAATAAAAAACTATCACATTGTATTGAAAAGTTGTTTACAGAGAATATTCTTAACTCACTTCATTTCCTCAAGAAGGTATATGTAACTCGTGAGTTTATGGGGTACAAAGTCGAATAAAATCGAGAAGGTAAGCCATTTCATTTACAAAGACTCAGAAATATTAATATTTACGAATGTCACGAAGACGCACCGCCATTGAAGAAAAATAAAATCGGCCAAGTACGAGTCGAACGTCGAACTCGCGCACAGAGGGTTCCGTACTGTATGGGAGCCCCCCTTAAATTTTATTTTATTTTAATTTTATTATTTATTATTGAAGTTAATATAAAACTAAAAATTCTGGGAAAATTTCAAGCATCTACGATACCTGCTACCATTAATAATATAGAGCGAAAAACGTCTAAAAATCAGGTTTGTTGAATGGGAGCGCCCCTTAAATATTTATTTTATTCTCTTTTTAGTACCTATTTGTTGTTATAGCGGCAACAGAAATACATCATATGTGAAAATTTCAGCTGCCTAGCTATCATGGTTCATGAGATACAGCCCGGTGACAGACAGACAGACAGACGGACATCTAAGTCTTAGTAATAGGGTCCCATATTCCCTTTGGGTACGGAACCCTAAAAAGAACTGTTTGTGTGTTGCCATGTTGTTGGATGAATGATTTCCAAAAAATCAATGAAGAGCTAAAACTTTTTGATATTTTGATTAACAAAAACACAGAACAGCAGAACTAGATCCTTCTCTCTTCTGTGAACAAAAATATATTTATTAAAGCATTCCACAGACAGCCACCGGTGCAGGCGTGGTGGCTTGAACTTACGGTGAACGGTCGTTGAACGCTAAGCCCACTTTGCCCTCTGCTCATTGGGGCTTCCCAATGAGCAGAGGGCAAAGTGAGCGTTTTTAAAGGTTGAAGCTTTTCAATCTGTATAAAATGTTAGATGTTGACCCCGATTTGGTTGGCTCAAACCAAATCGAGACGTGTATAGAAGGAGACTTTTTCACGTTAGTGAGCTTGAGATGCAATTCAAATAAATTCCTTTGGCAACATTGTTCCTCGAACGGCTAAAACAGCGACTATGGTAACTAAAGTAAGGCAACATTGAAAAAAAAAAATTTAATGGCGATTGGCGATTGTGATTGTTTTTTTTTGTGTTCGTGTTTTAATTTCATGTAATGCTAATTATTATTACTTTGTGCAGTATAAAATTATTTCTGCAGACATGGATATCCAAACATTAAAGATAAAAATATGTCGCATCGGAAGTCACGACAAAAAATAACCTGCAAGAGAAACAACAACAGCAGCTACTCTGATGAAAATATGATCGGTCCAGTGTATCCTGAGAGTGTTTCAAAAATGCCTGATGACAGTGATCTTACAATTTTCTCCCCCAACAACTTTTGCAAAGATTTCATCCGCGGCAGCTGCTCTCGAGACAGTTGTAGATTCATACATGAAGTACCACCTAAATCCTGCCTCAAAGAGATGTTTCGATTTTGTCACGACTTTCAAAACAAAGGATGTTTCAGAACCACGTGTAAATTTATTCACAGTACTTCAGAAGATGAAGAAAATTTTTACAACACGGGGAATTTTCCGCGCGACAGTCGCCTGTGCCAAGGCCATCTAGTAGGCGCATGCAGCAGTCAAGAGTGCAGCTACATCCATCTGCCTGACCTAATCCAAAAAGAATACCTACCGTTTCAAGGCATACCACCTCCTAATTTCAATCACCCACCACCATACATCAGAGATGATGATGCTCCACCAGAAGCTAAACTCAGAAGATATACATATGATGATAATGCATTTGACAAACAAGTTTATGCCGCTACTACTACATGTACTGGATGTGAGACATTGGATCACAAGGTAAAATTACTTCATGATAATATCAGCGTCCTGTTGAAAAAAGTTGCAGATTTGACAGAGAAAAATGTTCAGCTCACAACTATGAATGAGTTTCTTTTATCACAGACAGCTTCCATAAGAACAGACCAGCCCTGTGTGATAACATCTAGGCATGGAACATCTGCTCCTGTGTCTCTAGCAACTGTTAGTGTGACGCCTGTAGTGAGCCTTGCAGGAGCACTGCCTGCATTAGTTCCAGCAACTGGTACACCTAATCTGGCTTTGGCACCGGCGGCTTCTCGCGCCCAACTGCTAACTCCAGCTCCACAGTTGCTCACTGTTAGTACAACTCAGCAACTAATGGGAAATTCTGGCACTCTAATAGTTACAAGTGCTGGTGCTCAACAACTTATGCAAGTCAGTGATTCAGGCACTTTGATGGGTGGTGGGCAGACTGTGGTGGCAGTGCCAGCTCAGCTCACACTTGCACCTTCCACTCAGCAGTTGATGAGTAACGCCTCACAGACTACAGTCCAACAACTGGTGCAAACACAATTAGCACCACAGCATCAAGCTCAACAATTTGCAACACAACAATCTGTGCAGCATTTAGCTCAACAATCAGCACAACATTTGGCTGCTCAACATTCTGCTCAACACTTGGCTGCACAACAATCGGCACAGCATTTGGCTGCTCAACAGTCAGCACAACATTTGGCTGCTCAACAGTCGGCCCAACATTTGGCTGCTCAACAATCAGCACAGCATATGGCACAGCAATCTGCACAACACTTGGCTGCCCAACAATCTGCTCAACATGTCCAGCATTTAGCAGCCCAACAGTCAGCACAACACTTGGCTGCACAACAGTCTGCTCAACATTTGGCTGCTCAGCAATCAGCTCAACACTTAGCTGCACAACAATCTGCTCAACAGATGGTAGCCCAACAGTCAGCCCAACAACTTGCAGCCCAACAATCGGCTCAGCAGCAACTTGTGCCCTCTGCGCAGCAACTGGTTCACCAAACATCTACTCAACAAATTACTATTTCGAGCACTAGTCAGCCAATGGCATTGCCCAATTCTCAAGCGCAGCCCATCACTTTTCCCATGATATCTCAGAGTATTCTACCGCATTAGTATAGTGGATTGGCTATTGCTTTGGGAAGAGAATTCATTATTTGTACTCTTTTGTGTTGTTGAGTGTATGGTCTAAGTTCTATCCAGAATAGGTAAATCAGTGTTTTGTGGTTTTTCTAGTAGAACATAAATAAGATCTTAAAATCTTGATATTGCCTAATGTCTTTTTTGTTACTTATATTCAGACATTAGAAAATCAGTATTTTATTATGCTCTGTTAATTCAAATCAAGATGGTACTGTAATTCTTTCTAGAACTCAATGAAGAATGAGGAAAAATACAAAAAACATTTTAGTAAGTATGTAGTAAAAAAATATTTGTCTGTTGCAATTCAGATTATCTTGGTAAGAATTGACTATGATAGATAGGATATAATTATATAGAACTTAGTGAGAGTAGAAAGTTAAATATGTGGACATATAAATCTCATAGAATTTAAAACATATTGTGTAAGACCTAATGTCTATTGAAGAGTTGAGATTGTCTGGATCAAACCAAAATCTGGCCGACATCCAACATTGCTACGAAATGTGCTGTTGTTGTTGACTTGGTAATAAGTCAGGTGGTTGGCTCCAACTAAATCGTAACATGATTATGTGTGAAAATAGCGATCTTGCTGTAGATTTCCAAAATCAATTGGATATATTTTTTCATGGTGTGATGCTACTACAAAGCACCATCACGTCACTACAGTCACAATTTAATAGTTTATTAAAATCTGCCACTATTCAAATGAAAACTATGTTATGGTAAAGACAATAGCATCTGTGACAAAAAAGTTGTTTTGCCATTATTCTATAAAAATAAGTCTTGTGTAAAGCCGGACTTTTATGGTATGAGATGGCTCTCACCAAGTCCACTCAGATGGCTTGTCAGATGCCACTCATAATGTGTGATCATGTAATCCGAGCGCATTCAAATGCTGATTAAGTGTTTTCACAATACGAGTTGCGCCCGAGTAGCCATCCGAGTGCATTTGATCCGAGCCAACTTGTACCTACTGTGAAAACGTGGCTTATATGAATATGTTAATTTTTAATAGTATCATAACATGACTGTCTCGATTTAAGCACATTGATGTATTAAGTAGGCTGAATTTCTCCTACTCTGACATTGGTCAAACGTAAAATGTAGGCCATGCCAAACAAGGGCGGATGTGAAGTTAGCTACAAGCTGCACAATATCCAATCCTGACTGAAGCTCACATAAAGCCGCACGTTGATTGGCTATTGCGCCGCTGGTAGCTAACTTCACATCCGCCAACTTGTGTGGCGCGGCCTATACTAGATATCTGTGTGATAAATGAACAGCATTTTATAGGCCTCACACAGTGACGCTGACTAAAACATTACCCTGACATTCGCATCGCAATGTGCTGCTTGAAGAAAGTGGTAGTTCATTTTGCTATGCATGACCAACATCAGCATAGGAGGAAATAAGGTCTTAGTAGTTGTCGATATAATGTTTTTCCTGATCAAAAAAGTGCATTGCCAAGGCATTTTTGTTTTTTTTCTTGTATTGATTGCTTAATAATCTAATATCTAAGGTCTATTCTGTCATCTGTAAACTCTCGAGTATGATATACTGTTAGACTAAGATAATTAAATTGTTATTTATCCATACTCTAGTAATATTTTGTTCATATTCAAAAGTGTATGGAATTTGTATACGAATTATTATCACCTTTTTCACCATATTAGTTTTACAATTGATTAGGGTTGTACACTAGTATAGGCCAAATCAAACAACTTGGCGGGTGTGATGTTAGCTACAAGCTGCAGATAACCCAATCCTGACTGAAGCTTACTTATCAGCTGTGCGAGGTTTGGGTTATCTCCAGCTTGCAGATAACATCACAACCGCCAAGTTGTGTGATTCGGCTTATTAGTACAACAAGTAACCGTTAAGTTTGTTGTGTCCATCATATAAGTATTTTCAATTATTCAATTCAAAGAGTAATTTAATTTGATTATTTTTAACCCCCGACGCAAAAGAGGGGTGTTATAAGTTTGACGTGTCTGTTTGTCTGTGTGTCTGTCTGTTGGTCTGTGGCATCATAGCGCCCGAACCACTGAACCGATTTCAGTTTAGTTTTTTTTGGATGAAAGGATACTTAATCGAGAGTGTTCTTAGCTATGTTTTATAAAAATCGATTGAGCCGTTTAAGAGTTATGGTGGGTTAAAGTGGGGATGGAAGAACCAAAATTCTACAAATGTACCAAAAAAATGGTTGTCAATGTGTCGGGGGTTTTTTAAATTTTTAAATTTATATTTGGGAAAAATATTTACAGAACCCTAATATAATTATTATGTAAATACCACAGTACGCGCAAATCTTCTGTAAGGTTTCTGAAGCATGCACAAGTAGCTGCACAGAATCCATTATTCAAGTGTGGGAAGGACTCTAGCTAACTTCAGAGATCTCAAAAAATGTACGCGTACAGTAGGTACTCGTAATATGCTCTTGTCATCAAATTTACCTTCATTAAAATCGATTGTGTAGGCACCTATTAAGTTATAATATTATGTATTGTGTGAATTAGTGAAAAAGTTGGCTTTAGACTGAGTATGTAAACGAAATGATGAAGATTCATAAGTAAAAGCTTGTAAAATTGCTTTGCTTTCAATGGATGTTAACGACATAGGTAGTGTAATTTATTTTAATTATTAAAAGCCAATGTTCCAAATTAATGTATTTTCATTGCTTTCACTGAGTTGTAGTTGTCAATAATTCTGCTCTTTCTCAAATGGCAGTCAATTTTCTTGTACTCCAGTATTTTTTCTTGGACGCCGAGAATAAAATGCCACGGCGGCGGTTACGTTTCCAGAGTGCCCCCGCCAAGTCGGGAAGCAACGCCGTACCATTTTTTTTCGAAGCTACAGGATTACTCTGGTAATCAATTAGGAACCTTAAGGGCAAATTCTGTGCATCAAAACAAACATCTTTTGTTCTACGACTTTTTTTGCCCATACAAATTAAAGAACAGAGTTCTATGTAAAAAGCGCGCCGCCACTCGCGTGACTTGGACCTCGGTGGAGAAGTGTACTGTGTAAATATGCAAATAAGTATATTAGTTAAGTATGTAAAATAGTAATATCTGTACTGTACCAGCCTTTTGTATAGTCCACTGCAGGGCGTAGGCCTACCCAAGAAGGGCGATAGGGCCATATCCACCACGCTGGCCCAGTGCGGGTTGGTGGATATATTTGTACATAATATGCTGATTCCACTTAAATTTTTTTTTTGGGAAATTTGTTGAAACCGGGTAAAGTTGTTTGTTTTGATATACAGAGTATGCCCTTAAAAGGATGCTAATTGATTACCATTATATTTTACCAATGCCAACTGTGCCCTAACACCTGCACATAAGATGATCTCCACGAGGCCAAAACTGCCGCAGTTTCCGTGGCCTCCTACTGGTCTAACAATATCTAGCTATAATAATAGAAATTTTAAGAAAATAATTATAAAGATTTATAGAAATTTTATGATTAAATCGCTGACTCGAAAAGAAGACCAATAACCCTGTATATTGGGAAACCATTACAAACTGTACCATTACTATTGTTTATCGATACTTACCTAACATCTTGTATGGCGCAGTTGTTTTGTCATATTAATGTTAAAACTGAATATTTCATCGCTTTACTTTCGTGGAATACGTGTTTCCTCCCCCTACGGGATAAACTTCAGACACATAGTACCGGTCTTCCTTCATTTTCAAATTATGTACGAGTTTACATTTTTGGGGGGAGATCGAATGCGCAACCTATTCTCAAAAAAAGAGAGAAAGTTATTGATTCTGCATAGTAAAACGCACCACTTCCTAGGAATTCAAAAGACAAATGAAGAATATATTTTTTAAATAATAAAATAAATATGTGTACCTAATAATAGGGGGTCAGCGGTCACATAAAACGTCTGTGCAATCAAAGTAACTTATGGCCCATTTCAATAATATCTATATTATAAAAATAAAATAGAGATAATAAAGAAAACAATTCAGTAGCATTGATAAAAAGTTTACTTTGTATAAAATGATTTATTAATTATTTTTTTTATTTTCATTTTTAGTGCAATAAATACAATGTTTCTTTTAAATACTAACATAAATATAAATACTGATTAGAGCCCCATATTAGCGGTTCATCTGCCCCATCTACGTAACGTATTGAACTCATACAGTTATAGGCCGAATCATACAAGTCGGCGGATGTGAAGTTGGCTACATAAAGCTGCGCGTTTATTGGGTATCGCGCAGCTTGTAGTCTCACATCCGCCAACTTGAATGATTCGGCCTATACACAGTTTTGTAAAGGAAATGAAGTAGGATTTTTATAAGAGCATTTTATTTTAGGGTGTGCAGCACTTTACAGCCGCCAAATTAAACTTAAGGGCATCTGTGAAGTTAGCTACAAGGCCTACAAGCTGCGCAAAACCCAATCCTGACTGAAGCTCACATAAAAGCTGCGCAAGTAGTGGGCATTTGCGCAGTTTGTAGCTAACTTCACAAACGCCACTATGTTTGTTTCGGCCAGGTCTTGCCTACCGTCTACCTCCTGAGACCACCTGGGTGAACCGTGGAAAGTTTTTTTTACAACGGCTCACCTTTGTCTACCTGGGTGTCCCTTGGGAAATATTTAGTTTCCACCCTCCACCTAGTTATGAAATCTCTTCAGTTTTGAAGTGCTCTCAGAGCAATAAAAAAAATATTTGATCTGAGGAAGTGCTATGGGTATAAGTATATATTTTGAGCATTTTCGGTGAGCGTTACAGAGTAGAATATCAAGTAAGGGGCTTTCAAGTTTTATCTGAGATGTGAGCCGTTGTAAAAAAAAAACTTTCCACGGTTCACCCAGGTGGTCTCAGGAGGTGAACGGTAAGGAAGAACTAGTTTCGGCCTATACTTAAGTTGCGCGCCTGCAGTTGGCAAGAGGCGCGTGTCTTTAGCAAGCAGATCACACTTCAAAATACACGCGCGAGCTTTTCGCAAACAAGTTCACAAACAGCGGAGCAGAGAGAAGAGTATCACGGCTAAACTATTTTTCTACCCAAACTACTTACTGGTACTGGGTTGTCCAGAACTGGTTTGCTAAACCGAAAGGAAATGATTTAGACCATCATTATGAACCACTTTTACTATGGGAACAATCCAGAATTCGAGAAAAAAATCTGCTGTTTCATAACTTTCATACATTTTGTCGATTTCCAGTTGTAATTTTTTATGAAACAGCTGTTTTTTTTTCGCGAATTCCGGGTCGGCCCATAGCAAAAGTTGTTTATAATGATGGTCTGAATCACTTCCTTTCGACTTAGAACACCAGTTCTGGTTAACCCTGTGTAGGTATGTACAGTTAGGCAAACAAGTTTCTCAAAACTTTCTTTTCCATGACTTTGAAATACTTTGCTGCTGTAATTTAAAATAACTAACAGATACTTTCAGAGGTCTTGAGATCAAATGTTATTTATTTGTATTCCTATTATTTATTTCTACTGCGCCCTTTGCCTAAGAATTCAACGGACTTTTAAAGTAATTTTATAACATTTTAAAATTACGTCGTCAGAAATACTGGCTCGCTTTCATTTTCGACTATATTGTTTTGATTTCCGTGGTCCTCGTCCATTTGCCACTTCAAATAAGCTGGCAGCCTGCCTTGTCTCTCGCCTTTGATCTTGTGTACCTTCCATTGGTGTCCTCTGAGTATTTTCCTGCAAAAAGTAAATGAGTTATAATTAGTTTTCGTCAAAAATGGCAAGACAAGGGCACGACCGACTTCAATCGTGTACAAAATTCGAATAGTTCGCTCGAGTCGATGTACCTATTACCATTTTTTGATTAACTACTGCTGATTTTTCAAAAACAGCGCAGCCGATTTCGATAACATTTAAATGGGACTACCTCTGACCTCCTCACTTCTTTTTTCTGTTCTACCAAACAAAAAAAGCGCGTAACATACATCAATGCCCCAAAACATATAATTTGGTTTACTACAAGGAGGCATCTTTGGCTTCTGTTTATTTCTTATAGATAGATAAATCCTTAATTAGTCAAACACATTTAAAAAAAACATTAAACATTATACTGAACATAAATATTCGAGCTTGGCACATACCTGGTATTAAACTTCTTGAAACAAATATAACATTCAACCGTTCCTTGCCTCAAATGAATGTCTTTAATGTGCCTTTTCAGGTCGTGTTGAAACGTGAAGGCTTTATCACAGTATGTACACTGAAAAGATTAATTATTATTCATATTATAGTCATTACTATGGCGTAATCTCCAAAGGGATAGTCAAAAAGCCGATAAAAAAAAAACGACGGGTTACACTCCGAAAGTGACGGCAGAAGTGAAGACTTGAACATAATTATAAAGTACTATACCTAACTAAGCTGTTCATGACTACGAAGGGAATTTAAAAAAGAGAATTTACAAATTGAATTATGTATCCTAAAGCGAATTCTAGTTTTGCTCGCCGTTTCGGAGATTTTGTTAGAACTCACATTTATAATGTGGGTAGAATTTTTTTCCTATGTTATCAATACTATCATTTACGTGGTAAAATATAATATAACACACTCGCGCAAGGGCCCTGTGCCGCTGAAAGAAAACAGCAGGAGCCGATGCATTTTCGCTGCACGGTAAGAGGATCCCCTCCCCTCTGGATCTCCAATAAGACCGGTTGGAAGCGCAGGATCACGTTATTCACGCTGAATGCATCCAGCGTGATCCTGCGGCCTTGACATCATCTGTCCACCTCGTAGATGGACTCCATTGGTCTCCATTCTAGAACTTTTCGACCCCATCAGTCACCAATCCTCCGATCTATGAGACTGCCCTGCCCACTGCCATTTCAACTTGCTTATCCACTATCTTAGGTTCTTTTACGGATCTCCTCATTTATGATTCGATCTCGCAGAGAGACTCCGAGCATAGCCTCTCCATAGCTCGTTGTCCTACTTGGAGCTTACTAATAAGGCACATAGGAATAAGAGACCACGAAGGTTGGTTCAGCCTATACAGGGTGTTTGAGTTCGAACTAGCGATATTCTAGGAAGTCATTGTACACATCAATGTAAGCAATTTTTCTAAGGGACAAACCTCGAAATCGCAAAAAAACAGCTGTCGAGAGTTGATGAAGAATGTCGAAGTTTTTTGTATGGAACAGCAGATTTTTATTTTGCGATTTAGAGGTTGGTCCCTTAGTAAACGTTGCTTACAATAATGAGTACAATGACATTCTAGAATATTATAGCTAGTTCGAACCCAGACACACTGTATAGTAGTAATTTAGATATACAAAATACCTTGTAAGGTTTACTGGAGCTGTGCACGTGTCGGACATGTTTCGCGAGGTTGCTCGCCGTGGTCGTCGCCTTAGGGCATTGCGAACATTTGAACGGCTTTTCAGTAAGATGCGTTCTTTTGTGAACCTTGAGTAAGTCCATTGTGCGTCCCATGTATGGACACTGTTCGCATTTGAATGGAAAAATGGGCTCGTGGATGAGTCTAGAAAAAACAAATATTCTAGTAAGTAAGAAAATCCCATATTGTTTGACATTTATTTATATTTTCAGAAACAGTATCCAAGCAGGTTGGGGCAATACCATTGCGTAGGAATTACGCAACGGACATAAGATGCTGAATTTTTGCAGTTTGCACAAAAAAAAAGTAAAAAAAAAAAAAAACAATACAATAAGATTCCTACAGAAGCTAACAAAAGAGCTGATTACTTTGAAAACTCTTTTCAACTCTCTCCCATTACACCTTTATAGTAATAAAAAAAATCAAAATACGTTTCATCCATTCGGGAGCTACGATGCCACAAACAAACACACACAGAAACGTCAAACTTATAACACCACGTCGTTTTTGCGTCGGGGTGTAAACCAGTATGCTATGGCTAAATGGTATTAGTGGCGCATACTAATACATTTATGGTTGTATTTTCGTGGTGGATATGCATAAATAACCCCTCGTGGGGAGTAGGCTTATATTCAGCAGTGGACTATTAATATTGCCTGTAATATTACACTAAAAAGAAACATAGAAGCTATACTTACAAGTGTGCCAGTAAGTTTGCGTTGGAGTGTGCAGTTTTTCCACAAACATCACAGAGGAACTTCTTTTTGATTGGCTCTTCACTGGATTTCTCTTGTTTGGGTTGAACTTTTTTACTTTTACATTTTTTCAAGTGGCTGTCTAAGGCTGCCTGGAATATAGAAGGTATTGTTGTAATGATAACAAAATGTTATTTTTAAACTGCGATTTGAGCACATTATCCTTAAACTACGGGACTTATCGCGCAATAAAATATGAGGCCCAATTATGAAGGCGCCATCGTAAATTTAATAGCAACATAAAGTGTTCTCTCCATCGAATGCCTAAAGTGAAAAAGAAACAGAAATATTCTGAATAGCTACTGTAATTACGATGGCTCCTTCATAATTGGGCCTACGATATAATTAAATAACTCTTAATTATTTTATTGCGCGATAAGTCTCGTAGTATAACAAAAGTTCATAATAAATTAAAAATATACATAATGTAAAGGCATAATTTTCCAAAGTAGTTTAGAAACTAACTATATACTAGACCTCTATATAAGAGAGTTATGGGGTGTTTCTCTTAATGACGGACATATTCAAGAATATCAGAGTATACATCACTACAGCCAACTTTTACTATGGGGCCAACGTCGAAATTGCAAAATATAAGTTTCAAATTCTTGTTTTGAATAAATATTTAGTGTATTTCCGCTCTGTCGTAGTCATATAAGTTAAGGGTACTATTCAAAATCCAAATTAAATCACAAACAAAATTAGTAATTAATCATCAAACTGTATCATGGTTCAACAAAAGTTAGGCTTAGGTATGTTTACAAAATATGAATGAACCTGAAACAAAATTTTTAATTAATCCGTTTAAAATAATAAAAAATAATTAAACCTGTAACAAAATAGTGTATATGACTACGACAGAGCGGAAATACACTAAATATTTATTCAAAACAAGAATTTGAAGATGAACTTCCGCAAAGTAACGCCTGATTCAATAAACTAAATATAAGTTTGACAAAATGTAATAATTTTTACTTTTTGCGGTTGGCCCCATAGTGAACTAATGATGAATATAGGCCGAATCATGCAAGTTGGCGGATGTGAAGTTAGCTACAATATGCGCAACATATCAATAGCTATATATCAACACACAGCTTTATTTGAGCTTCAGTCAGGAATCAGGATTGGATATTGCGCAGCTTGTAGCTAACTTTACATCCGCCGAGTAAACATAAGTATACTGACTAGATCAAGGTGATTCTGGTTAAATTCTGAATAGCCAACATGTGAATATTCTTCCAAAAGATCATCACCACTGCCGCCGTTTTTTTCGGGATCACTGTAATCATCGTAATTGGAGCCAAAGTTTGTGCTGCTTTCCAAATTAGACTCTGAAAAGGAATGAAAATCATATCTTAATTCCTTTGCTTTAGGCAGAATAACTTCGTTGTCAGCTGCGCGACAAGTGGGGATGTGTGCAGCTTGTAGCTAACGTCACAAACGCCAATAACCAATAACCTATGCCTGTGGTGGTATAGTGGTAATGACACCCACCTTACAATCGTGAGGTCGTGGGTTCAACTCCAACTCCCAGTCCCGTACCAATGAATTCCTTGGAATTTATATACGGAATTTCACACCACTGGCTTTTCGATGAAGAAAAACATCGTGAGACAACCTGCATACGTCCGCAGAAGAGATTCGTTGGTGTATGTGAATCCACCAACCCGCACTGGGCCAGCGTGGTGGATATGTCCCAAATCACTTCGTGGGTAGGCCTACGTCCTGCAGTGGACTATTAAAAAGGCTGGTACAGCCTACAGGCCTATGCCTTAAATGGCGTGGCGTGGCAGGAACTGTATGCAGTGATTAATCTTTGTGCATATGAAGTCTTTTAGGTTAGCATTTTTGGTCATATACCTATCTGCACTGCATGATATGTAGCGTTTCCATCAAATATATTAGGGAAGTGGCGCGTGTGGCTGGTGTAGCGCGTCTATAATCCTACCGCTGTACTTAGTCCTCACCTGCGCGAAACAGGGGCGTCGAGAGAGATGACACAGGGGACTGAGACAGGTGTGGGCGGTGGGTCCCCGGCGTTCGCACCTGTCTCAGTACCTTTTTGTCGTCTCCCCCGGCGCCCCTGTACCGCACAGGCGAGGACTAAGTTAAGAAGGTACATATTCACCTTAAAGCCTTCTTCACATCCAGGGCCCATATCATTGTTACGTCCGGTATTGTGGTAGCTACACAACAGTACAAGGTGTCATAAAATAAGTTACCTTTTTTGATGGCCATTTCAATGAGCTTTTTATTTGTCTTTTGACATATTTCTTTGAACATTATACAACCATTGAGAAGGTGCAAGCAATTTTGGCACATTTGTTTTGGTAACTGGTCCGATTTCTCCATCTGAAAAGAATGTGTTTGAATGAAATCATCAAATAAATAGTGTGTGCAAAAAAAAATGTACTTTCATTCAAATTATATGAGCCATTTCTGAGATCAATAACTTTTGTTTATGGTAAAAGGTGCAATTCCATAGCTGATTACTACCATTAGATAAGTGTGAATTTCTATAAAATATAATCCTTAGTTAGCATGATATGTAGTCTGTTGCGTACTGAAACACTGTAGTCTGCTACTGCAAATTTCAAGTACACAGTACCTATCACTATGATATACTACAAGACATTTTACAAGTTGCATTGATTATGGTCACATCAAGGGTAGATACTAGAAGGTATTTATTTATCTCTTTTTTTAGTGTGCAATTAGTCCCGCAGCATTTAATAATAATAATAATGTGTTTAAATCGAAATCGCGAAACTTTAAAAACAACATACACAGTATTCATTGTGGTTATTCTTTGTTAGTAAATATTTACATGTTAAAATATGTACAGGAATATTAATTCATTTTGTAGCACAGTTTTGATTTGATTAGAAAGAAAGAATGTTTAAGTATAGGCATCATTTATAAAAACTAACAAATATCTACAGAATTAAACAAGTACCTAGGTAAGACTACATAGCAAGTGTTCACAGTTTGTCGCAGAAACTGGTCCCAATCCTCAGCAGATAATGCGGGTTGTAAACAACTAGTGCTGGTTTATAGATAATGAAAGTAAGACATTCTTATTCGATTGGGGGGAGATAAGTCCTGCACTGAAGTTCCACATGAGGTGTTTTGTACATTCATAAGTAAGATATCAAAATAGGGTATGGAATCAAGATATATCAACTTACAGTTACGCCAGTGAATTGTAGTATATCTTCAGGTATATTAGGTTGGATGAAATTATCAAAAATTGGTACATCTCCTTCCTCTTGGTCACAAATTCTGCACATAGTGTTTGGCTTGCTTTTCTTGATAGGTCTGAAATAAGTATAAATTATACATGATACTAAATGGAGAATGAACATATATTACAGGTACCAAGCCATTCATAGTAAGTACAGAGCTTTGATTATTTACTTGTAAATAATGAAAGGTACAGAAGAAAGCAAGGTGTCTTTTTGTGTGGTAAGGAACTAAATTATCACATTATTTTTACTAGCTCTCCTCTGCCCTAGGAATTAATTTAGATATTTGTTTAGCTTCATAATGTAACAATTAGCCTCGGAGATCCCAATAACTTATAATTAATTTACATTTATGTACTAACATTTTTTTAATTTTTATAGTTTTCTTCACAATTTTCGATTTCTTTTTCAAAGCCTTGGCAAACAACATTGATTTTAACAAAATTAACGAAGACATTTCTGAAAAAATAATATTATGAACGATCCTAATTTTATTTTATTTTGATTTTCCAAAAACACAGATCACTAGTTCCACATTCTCTTTGACTAGCAAGTATTGGTATACTCTTTGTTGACTAGTTCCAAAAATACAAACAAAAACATTTGAAAACACCATTGACTTTCGTAGTCTGTGACAATGCCCATGTCCCTAATTCCCCAAAAACTGAAATCAAATTCTCCAAATCAGGGACAAAAATATCTCAATTACCCACTTATCCCTTTACAACCGGTTCAATACAATCGTGAGGATCGATAAAAAAATTGGCGTAAAAACCATATTGATTTTGTAAACACAACCGGTCTCAAACGTTCGTGCGGGATGAGCAGATAACCGCACGATCGTATGAAACCGGTTGCGTTCACAAAATCACCATGGTTTTCCCGTCAATTTTTTTTTGATGATTTTATGCCTATATTGAGCCGGTTGTAAAGGGTTATAGTTTTATGACTGAAAGACATAATTATTATGCATATTTTTATGTAAGTTTTGCGTTGCCAAAATCACCTTTCTATGGGAAAACATCCTGGCTAACCGAACGTTAAAGTCTCATTTAGGTGAATTTCCCAGCAATTTGGAGAATTCACCACAAGTCTACAACCCTGTAACAGTAAAAAAAAAACTTAACTTACGGCCATGGAAACTAAGTCATTCAGTCAAAATCTTCTAAACATGTCACACAGTGATAGTATGTCAGTATAGTAGTCCAAGAGAAAGTCACGGTCATTTATATTAAGGCCCTGTGAAAGTTGTAATATCTAGTAAGAAGAGCTCGGTATAAATCGCCCACACTCATAGAGCTACTGTGATATCGCCCCATTCGACTAACAATTAATTATTAATACTGAAGAACTCAGTTTCCAGGATCACGTCAATGAAATGTTTAAAAAAAAGATTGCTATTTCTTACTGTCACTGTCGGAGAAGTCAGGCAGTCACTGTCTAAAAGCTGTCAAATCAAGCTGTTCTGTGAAATCAAATGATATTCGCGTTGTTTGTTGTTGAATTTTGTATTTTTTGAAAGTAGCTTCTGGTAGCTTCTAATAAATTTTTATAGTTCATGGTATTGTTAGTGCGTTAAATAGTTTAAAACAGTAACCTATTGAGTTCTATTGCCATGGCGGTCTATCTGACAAGAACAATGTTAGATAGAATGAATCAAGTGAGATACCCAAGTTGCTCGAAACTTGAGGTTGAGAATTCCACTTCTGATCATTGGCAGAAACTTTTCGCTGATGGGTAATGATAATATGAAACATTAAACAAAATCCTAGAAGTGGTTATGATTGATGTCCTTTATACGTTCCTTGCAGTAGATAGAAAACTGCCTACTTACCCCTACCAAGTAATAAAAACTACTAGGTATAAGGTGATCCGGTAGTTCCGATAGGTACAGCTAATCTGATTCTTCAGTGTTCCAGCTACCACAATATCGATAATAGTCTTATAGTCATTGTTATCAGAGCTAGCTCCTCAATGAAGTTGTTGCCTAGCATGATTGAATTTGGATTTCTCTTTGATGTACCCTGTCCTTTTTCAGGAACAAATCTGTAAGGCTGTCTCATGCGATGATATGCAGAGTATGTGGCCGAGATGGCTGTACACCATTAACAGAAAAGCTGGATGACTGCAGTATTTATCTAGCTCTTTGTTCAGTGACCAATGTTACTGTAAGTCTGTGTTAAAGCTGTTTAATTTTTAAGTAGATTATAGGCTGCACCACACAAGTAGGAGGTTGTGAAGTTATCTACAACCTGCGCAATAGCTAGCCAATGTGCGGCTTTATGTGAGTTTCAGTCAGGATGGATATTGCGCAGCTTCTAGCTAACTTCACATCCGCCGACTTGTGTGGCACAGCCTATAGGTTCAAGTGACTATTTAATAGTCGTAGGAAATCTGTAGGAAGTCAAAAGTCGTCAATGTATTATGGCTGACATGATGATGATAATGCTCATGAATATGATTTGCAGATGTACTGCATCCATTTATTACTAAATAGTCATTTTATTACAGATTGATATGAGTGATTCTCTACCTAAGTTCATTTGTACAGACTGCCTTCAGAAGTTAAAGGTGACCATGGATTTTAAAAAGGAATGTGAAGCATCAGAAAGAAAGTTTAAGAAAATATTAAATCCTCAAGGTAATCCATTTTAGATTATTTTTTTCTAGTTCTTCTATGACGACATTTACCATTTACAACATTTATTAGGTGTGCTAGGTACATCACACCTAATAAATGTTGTAAATGGTAAATGTTGGTATGTACAACACATAAACCTTGAATTTATTGGTATAGCTAGATTTTCTCTAGGTTGAGCAGCTCTGCTATTCTTATGATAAACAGCATATGTCTTGCAATATGATCTGAAAACGAAACCTTTTCACACCAGTCAGAAGGTTCAGATTTCAGATCAAATGAGATGAAACACAACCTTTTGACTTAAGTGAAAAGGTTTACATTTCAGATCTGATGTGATCTGCAAATGCAACCTTTTGACCCCAGACAGAAAGTTCAGATTTCAGATCAGATGTGATCTGAAAATGCAACACTTTGACTCCAGTCATAAGGTTCAGATTTCAGATCATGTCACAAGACACATATATTGTTTATCGTAAGAAGGGCAGAGCTGCCCACCTCAGAAAAATACAATGTTTAGAACTTTTAAGTTTTCTGGGGTGGGTAAAGAAGTTTCAAAGGGTGGGAAATAGCTACAACTATGCTTGTGTTGGTAAGTCCAAAGTAAATGAAAGGCACATTAAGACAGCACATTTAAAAAACAATTATTTATTGCATTATACATTTTTATACAATTTTGTTAATAAATAAATTATGATGTAGCAGATCAATATTACATAATATACAGACCTTTCAGTATGATCCTCATACTGAATGGTCCGGTCTTATTGGAGATTCTTAGGGGAGGCCTATGTCCAGCAGTGAACGACATAATGGCTGATGGATGGATGAAGATCAACATTATTTTAATTTTTGTTTTAGGAGATCCATCACTGCATTCCTATCCATACTCAAAACATGATTTCCAACTGATCCTACATGATATGAAAGTTAAAAAAATGAAGATTGAAGAAGAGAAAGAGAAAGAAAGACAAAGCAGAGAGAGAAGCCTGCAAAAGCCTAAAGGGAAAGAGTTTAAGTGCAGCTCCTGTGATATGACATTTTCAGCTAAAGTAAGATCATTATCAGTTGTAAAATCTCTGTAGTAAAGGTTTCAAAATAGAATGAGAGATTATAACAATGAAATGAATGAAATATTGTTATCAAGTAATTTGTTAATATTTAGAATAGTGGACTTAATAATGTAGGTGTGCTCAGCAGCATATGGATGTAACATTACATATGAATCTAAAAGCTAGTTGTTGTTTCCGCATTTTAGCGGCTCTGCGCTCTGATATTTTCTATGAGGCTGTTACAGCTGTCTTATTCATATCTATACAGCATACGAGAGAGTGAGTGGAACAAAAAAAAAACGCAATGTCTGTCTGCATACGTCAAAATCACAAGTTGAAATGTCAAAATGGTTAAAAATTTTGTTTCCACTTTGCCTTTTTTATGATCGGGAATTTGAGTTCTCTAGTTTCAGCAGAAGGTTCAAATCTCTGATCATTTTACTTTCCTACTTTTTACCTTTTTGAATTTGGACAGCCAAGTTAGCTCAATGCTAGTTTGTGAATCCCTTTGAAATTACGTAAGTTCGGATGCAAATGCATTTTTTCTAACACCTTTTTAAGTTTCATATTTTAAATGGGACAAAGTGATGTATATCTCTTGCTATTTTAGTAGGGTTTCTATTACTTTAGTTCTTATTGTATGGTTAACTGTAACGTCGCGCTATTGTAAAAAATTCAGTACGATAATCTCATTACTTGTAAGAATATTTTGACACTTGGTGCCGGACCATGCAGCGCCGCTCAATCACGCTTCATTGCTTTTTCATAAACTTCACTTCCCGTTTTGTCTTTCGAATCTACAATCATATATGTAGGTATAGCTTAGTATTTCCCTACGCCCTATCTCTCAAATCTATCCATTTTTATTCTTATATCTTCTTTTGACCTCTCAAAGTGTGAAAATTCCTATAAAATATTTTCATATGAATTTTATAGGAATTGTTGTCTCGTCACCGGCGCGAGCGGCAGTGCATGCGGCGAGCGTGCGACATCTGCGGACAACTCGTGGTCAGCATCAAGCTTCACATGCGCCAGATACACAAACAGCCCGTCACGCACAAGTGCCCCTCCTGTGGCAGGGAGTTCCCTATATTAGCCAGACTTAAGAATCATATGTGAGTATTTACAACTGGAACTACACTTTTATATTTTTTAAGAACTTTACGAATATCATCAAACATTTAGTGCTATAGCACTAATATAAATAATATATATATATAATGCTAAACGAGATGAGTCCGCATTCAGTCATTTAGGCAAAATAGCTGCCAAATGTGGTTGAAACTATAGCCGTCATTCGTTCAGGGTCTAAAATGTCGAATGATTAATTTTCCATTGTTATATTAAATTAAATAATGTTCATCAAAGTTATGTTTCAAAAGGGTTTATTTATGCAAACCCTTTTGAAACATATTTGCACCAATATTTGGGAATATCTCAAACATTGGTGCTGTTGCGATTAGAGCGTGAGTGACCTCCAGCATATTATGAATATTTTGCAAAAGTGATAGGTTGATTCAAACTTAATGGCGTCTGTGAAGTTAGCTACAAGTAGCGCAAAACCACATTCCTCACCCGCGCTGACATACGAATTTGATACTGCTGAACTGCTCGCATGCGACTTATATTATACTAGCTTTTGCCCGCTTCTTCGCCCGCGTTATATTTTAATTTATTGTGCTACCCCATAGAAACTTTTTATTTTGTCGGGGTGAAAAGTAGCCTATGTCACTTTCCGATCTTTTAACTAGGTATATCCATGTCAAAAATCAAACTGATCCATTGTTGTGTTGCTGCGTAAAAGAGTAACAAACCAAAAAACAAAACGACGAAATTTCAAAATGTTATAATTATTTTTATCATGTAAGCGACAGAAATGTCTTGAATGATACATAAAAATTCTTTTAACCTAAAAACACTTTCGGGTCTATAATATTAGTAAGGATAGCAAAAATCTATGAGTAGTCCTGCCTCAGTCACAATACCAACACTATTTTTAATAGATCCGCAAAAACATTGTAAAGCCGCTGATCAACGTGTAAAAAGCCTTCGACTTTAAAACCGGGGTTTTAAAACGGACGACTTTTTGACGTTCTATTTGACGCTTTCCTCATTTTCAGTTTACCTTTTCTTTTAAAACAGCCGTGTCCAGTAAATTGTTGCGTTAAAAAGATAATTCTTTCGAATATAATCAATATTATCAATTTCACGCAACGCTAAAGTTAGTACTTTAGCGTAACACGGCTATTATAAAAGAAAAGGTAAACTGCAAAAGAGGAAAGCGTCAAATGGAACGTCAAAATGTCATCGATTTTAAAACCGTTGTTTTAAAGTCGAAGACTTTTTGCACGTCGATCAGCGGTTTAAAAGACGTTAAATTGCAATTGCAGGATGATCCACACAAACACATTCAACTTCTTCTGCGACCTGTGCCCGTACAAGTGCAAGCACAAGTACTACCTGGTGATGCACATGCGCACGCACACGGGTGAGAAACCCTACAAGTGCCAGCTGTGCCCCGCCACCTTCGTTAACCCTTCAAACCTCAACAAACACAAGCTCACTCATCAGGAGAAACAATTCAAGGTAAAGCCACTTACCCTTGCTGATTGGAGTACCATGTGGGGTCTAAAAACCCTACAAGTGCCAGCTGTGCCCTGACTTCTTCGTCAACCCTTCAAACCTCAACAAACACAAGCTCACGCATCAGGAGAAACAGTTCAAGGTAGGTCCCCTAACCCTTGCTGATTGGGGTACCATGTGGGGTCTAAAAACCCTACAATGCCAGCTGTGCCCTGACTTCTTCGTCATTTCACCCCACATCAATGAAAACAAGTTACTCACCAGGAGAAACAGTTCAAGGTAAAATTATTCTATTTCTGTGATCTGAAAATTACAAAATTGCATCTCGGAACTAACGAAATCTATGTAACTACATTTTTTTCTCTAATTCCGAGTTAGCTCCATAGTAAATGTTATTCAAATCTATAGTCTGAATCACTCCCTTTCGGGTTAGGTTAGTTATAAATACCCTTTCTAAATAACAGTGTGTATATCCCCCAAGCATTCTTCTAGTGCAAAATTGAGCTGGTATCAGCAGCAAAAAAGTCATTTCGCTTTGATTCTCGCTTCGACCCATCCATTTAAATGTTTCTTTTCTATTTGGTTGGTATTGGGCGAATACTGGCAGTATTTTACTACTTTACCATTTCATAAAATATGTGCAAATCTTTTTAAATAAATACTGTGTATTGTGTACAGTGCATGTTGTGCGAGAAGGCGTTCCGAACGAGCGCGGGGCTCCGCGAGCATCACGAGGCCGCGCACATGCACATCAAACACACCTGCGCCTTCTGTGGACGGGACTTCTGCTATAGGTTTGTGTTTTTTTTTAAATATTTTACTGATTCTTCCGATTCTTCAGACGTATTCTGCCAATTAACTCATATAATCAAGAAAATCGTAGTTGAGAATGAATAAAAAATCGACCGTTGTAATTACTTAAAGTAAATAAATAGAACGCATAATTTAAAATTTTACGACTAGTATAAAAAAACGATTTTGTAAAAGATAGATCTAATAACTAAATATAAAACGATAAGTATAATTAATTTAAAAAAAAAAAAAAGATTTTTTATTGCCTCAAATTGTTAAGTGCGTATGCGTAAGATAAATATGAAATCTATCTAACATTCAGCCTGTTCCAGCCACTGCTGGGAATACACCTCTCTTTCTCGGTATCCTGTCCGGCAATTGGAATATTCCACTTAATATTCCAATAAATCTATTTCACCACCAGATCTGACCTCCGAAAGCACGAAATTCGCAACCACAACCGCACGAAACGCGACTACATCGGCGGCGAACCCACGTACAAGCTAGTCGAACGGATGCAAAAACAAGAGGAAACCAACAACGAAATAGACAAGTGGCACGCCGCGGAGATAGTCGTGACGCAGGCGCACATACAGCCGCCGCAGCTGCAGCCGCAGATCATACAAGCCACGTATATAGACACGCGGTCGACCAACCAGGCGATATACTTCAGCGATGTTTCCGGTATCATGACTCCGCAGTCGATGCATCAAATGGGTAAGAATACTAACAATAGTAAACTAAAAGTAGTATAGTTAACTTAGCGGCTGTGATGTTAGCTACAAGCTGCGAATAACCCAATCCTCGCGCAGCTGTTAAGTGAGCTTCAGTCAAGATTGGGCTATCCGCAGCTTGTGACTAACATCACAGCCGATAAGTTGTACGATTCGGCTTAAAAGACTGATCGTTTAACAGTTCTGATTATCTCACATCGGAAGTTTTATTAGTGTAGAGCAGTGGTTCCCAAACTTGTCCGGGCTACGATCCTTCTTATACAAGCTTACCTACCCGGGAACCACAGTTACCAATATGAATAAAAAAAACTTTTCACATCAAAAAAGTTATTTTATTGAGAAAGATTGCCTGTGTTGCTATTATGTACAGTTTTCACTTCAACTCGAGCTACTTTTAATCGCTGTGAATTTCATAAGTCTAATTTATTTCGGTATTTAGTTTTAATGTGGTGGCCTCAATATTCGCTCGAGATCCACCAGTGGGTCGCAAACCATTGTTTGGAAACCCTAGTGTAGAGTGTAAATGCTTAAACGGCGATTTAATCTCACGGTGGACCCATCAGAAAGCTTTGAAAAACAATGAATATTGTTTAAAATATTTTAATCGCAATAAATATTCATCAGAGAGAAAGTAATAGATACTTATTTGGATTGTTTAATTTACCGATTGTATTTTTTTTTCAGTTTCCGTCCCGATCCAGCAACAAACCGTGGAGATCACATTGTAAGTACAATATCGATTATGTTATATACCCCTTTGTATTATCATAATTTATGTTCAATGAACTCGTACGTATTCTTTTAAGAAATGTATGAATATTTTTCATAATTATCTACTATAGAGTATGGGTCTTGGGCAGTCCTTAAAAACCTCAAAAAAGATCAATCAGTCATAAAGTCCTAGCGTTAGAATCTAATGCTATTTTATATCATGAGTAGGTACTATATTTTTTAGATCACTGATGAATATATGATCGCTTAAAATCTCTACCTCGCCTGTATAGGTTTAGTGTAGGAACCACAATAAAACCAATATTTTTTGATATCTTTACAGGCCAGAATTAACACAGAAAAAGGACGATCCGGGAAAAATAACATACGAAACTCAAGGCATTGGTTATTATTAAAACAACAGAATACAGTAAGTGTATAAAACGTATAAAACCCTAAATGAGTTTAGTAATATTTTAATAATTTCATACTTATATCGCCCGTAAGCTGATTTGAAATGGTTTTGTATCAAATGCTTAAGATAAAATGCCTTAGTAATTTTACTAGCCAAGATTTACAGTTAGTCTATTTAATATTTTATTTTTGGTGTTTGATTAGACTGTGTGCATATTTGATGGTATTTATCAATAGCATATTACAATTAATTCCGATTAATTGAGTCAGTGTGGTGAACATGGCCCGATCGCTCTTCGTGGGTAGGCCTTTGTTCATCAGTGAACTTTGAAACGGCTAGTACAGTACTCTTTCAATGACTGATGTTGCAGTAAAGCTCTCGATTGAAGAGGCAAATAGCTATAGTTCACCCATTAGAGCGAGGCCAAACGAACGCTGTTTTGTGAGACGTCAGTCGCGTAAAATGACACGCGTAATTTTGGTTTCACACAAAAGCCACAAGATGAGTAAGATTAAATAAGATTAAATATGTTAGAGGGTAACTTCTAATAACAGAATCTACCTACCTACCTGCTAAAGTAATTAGATTTTAAATAAAATATTTACCAACAATTGTTCAATGCTGAGAATCGTGTAATTTATAATTTTAAGACCCAATAAAGATATTTGTATTTGTATTCATTTTCGATCGCTGTGTGGCAACACCACAAGATCCACCCACAAGGTGGAGACGGATGATACGCATGACCTCATTAAGACCGCAGGATCGCGATACCAAGCCACTACCATCCGGTCTTATTGGAGATCCACAAGGGAGGCCAGTGGACGTCCTATGGCTGATGGGTGGATGATGATGATATATGGATGGTGGTACAAACAGCACTTTAGCATGAAACCGAATGCAGCGTAAATTCCTCGACTCATTTTATGCGACTGACAGCTCTAAAAAATTACGCTCGTTTGGCTTCGCCCTTACTTCATAATGACTTCTGGAATACCTTAAAAAACAGAGCTACTTGATCTAATAATAAATTGGAAATTAAGGAGATCGAATGAATAAGACTGCATGTGTTGCGCTACGGCTGTAATGATGATGATGATAAAATTGTTAAAATTTCTCAATTTAAGTGCCATAATTATTATTGTTTTTACCACAGAACAGAAGAACCAGATCCCTCTTCTGTGGTAATTACCTAGTATGTAACCTAACCGTAGAACCACTGGATTTCTAGTCCGGATCTCTTGGCTTCGAATCTCAAAGCGGTGCGTACGTCTTTTAGAAATATTTAGGCTCGCTTGCGTATTGTTGTTTGTCGTTTAAAATATATGACTGTTCATTCTTGACGTGATAACGTCTTATAAATCGACGAACGCCGACAGCGCGCACGAAAAAGTGTCACGTTCCGCTTGAACCGAGCGTGCAAGTGAGAGCGCGGAATAAGCGACAGAGAGGCAAGATCGGCCTAAGTGTTCGGCTTGTTTCAATTGTTGATTCAACAATGTTTTCTTATGACGTTATCAAGTATAATTATCGTCCGTAAATCGACAACCATTTTTTTTATGAATTTGTTATCAGCTACTTCCCACTATTTTATTTCCCTTTCATCTTCAAGAAGGGAAAATATGCGCTAAAACCTCCAGAGAGCGGAAATTAAGGGGCAGGGTTGATTAGAAAAAGTTTTTTGCAACTAGGAAATCAATGATTCCTTCAAATATGTGTATTGTCTAATCTAACAACTAGTATTTTTATCTCATTTTTGTTATAAAATTTTAAACTAATTATGCCAACGTATTATATTGCTGTGTATTATAAATTAGAAATGTAAATTTATACAATAAATCATTTTACAAGTTGTACAAATATATATTTCATTTGAATTATACATTATTAATTACTTAATAATACATTACTGGAAAGTGAACCAAAAAAGTGTGAATGAATTGTGTGAAAGATGATAATTATGCGAGAGAAAGGAGTTCATGAGATGACGTACGATAGAGTGAAGTAGCGGAAGGAAACATACTGTGTCTACCCCACCTAGTGGGATAAGGGCAACAAGAAATACCTATTTCATTTTATTCACGACTTCAAATAAAATAATGAATCCAAAATACCACAATTCAAACGAACTCAAAAAATGTAAACAGTAGTAAGAATCCTATGAAATTTATTTTAATAGGCCAACAGAAACAAATGTTAAAAGTTGTGAAATTTTACGAGAGGCCGAGGTCGTTAGCAGTTAATTATGAAGATAAAAAATGGGTCCAAGTAAATTAAAGTTAATCCTGCTTGCCTTAATTTACAAGGGTTGTAGATAACAGATGGTTTATCTCAACAACCTTCGGCGTAAATAACTTTTGATGGTCTTGACTGTTAAAAAGGAGCTTGGTTTGCGATTTCTCGTTATTACTGTAAACTGACAAGTTGTTTTTACACTGTTTGAATTCTTGTAAGTTTACACCATGAACGCACTATTTTCGTCGACCTCCCTCCCCCCTCCTTAAGTAACGAGTGACGTACTATATGGATGGTTGCCTGCCCTATGCTTAATTATATTACATTGTAATTTATAAAATAAAATACATTACATTACATTGGTAGACTTAGCATAAATTAGTAATAAGTCATTAGGAGTATTGTTCTCTTGCAGCACCCTAGTGGGGTCTATGTTTTGTACTTCAATTAGTTTAACTGTTGTAATGTACACTACATTGTGCAAATAAAGAAAATACCCCATCCTTTGGGACATAAAACTAAATCGCGCTACTAATTACAACATTATAAGAATATACATAATGACTTTACCCGCTCATTAATTTATAGGTCCTCCCTATAAGTTCGTAATCTGTAATCAAACTAACGACCCGAGCATACCCTAGTTAGTTCCGGCTCCATAAGCCAGATTGATCGCCCTCTGATTAATTGAACTTTCCAGTTTCCGCGGAATCTAATTGCTTTTGAGCCACCTGCCGCTCCGGCCTCGTTAAACTATTGCTATTTACATACGGGGTAACCATAGAAATTTACCTCGGAGATCTTCTTATTACCCGTCATTTATGTCGGTATAAATTGGACTCAGTGTGTCGACATCTTTAGATGCTTACTTTTCTTTAGAGGGGAACCTGATGAACAGATGAGCTCACTGGAATGCCCTGAGGGATCCTGGTGGATGAACTCGGCGCGGAGTGAGTCTAGACCTTACTTATTGTATTGTGATGTATACTTATGTAGCAAAAACGACGATAAAAGAAAATACAAGCGTCAAGCGGGTCACAACTTTTCACCCACATTGTTTGACACTTGGTCGCCTGCCGCTTTCTTAATAATTTCTCCTCGAGTAGAGACAAATTCTCTGTTCAATATTCAGCATTTGTACTGCGAAAATCTTAAAAATAATTGATGTGACTGGGTGCGCTTATTTACCTAAGGAAATGCAGGTTTCCTTAATGCATTAGGGCAAGCAAGATGCATGTCGATTGCATTGTAGGTTACCTATGTAATGGTAGCCATATTGTGAGACAATGGCCGCGTGGTACATGAAGGCCCTAACTTGACGGTTTTTCCAGTATTTCAGTTCTTACATTTATTACGTACGTACTCGTAGCAAAAAATCATACTCTGAAAATGCATTGTTCGATATCTGAACACTGATTTCGGAAAATGAATTTTAAGTGAATGATTTTTTTATGAATATGATTTAGTGATTTGTTCTGCTCTATGGTGTAACAATGATTGGCTATAATTAAGCATAGTTATGATATTATAAGCAAAGAGCTTCGTGCGAAATTAGGTCCCAGCTAGACCGAGAAGACATGGCCTATCTCGTGAGATCTGTGGCACGTTTTAAGGAATTGCCTTGTTATGACGAACTTTGTTAAAATTGTGGGTTTCTGCTAATTTTGATGGTTTGGAGTTAGTTCGCTAATTAATTAAGGTAGGTATTATTTTAGTGAAATAAAACGGAAATACAAGTCCGTGGCTGGGTCTGAATCCGAGTTATTTTCGAGTATAAATGTCTGACATAAATCCCTTCGAGTCATTGAGATATTTTTTATCATTCCCTCAGGGTATTCTAGTAAGTCCCAGAATCGTATGGGAATCTTTATCTGAATTACCCTTTTCGTGATTGTCCAGTTTTTCTGCATAAGGAAAATACCTACAGGAGGTCAGTATTTTACGTGTTTAACCCACCCTCATGCATTACGACGATCGTGGGTACTTATTGATACCCATTTAGAAAATTGTTTTTGAGTCATTTCAGCTCTGAAAATTCTGAAATGGACATCGGTCGGTAGTTAAAGACAAGATAATATCATGCCAATATATTGTACTAATAACGTAGGTGAGTTTGTCACCTACTTTATTAGTACAATAAATATATGTGTTATGTTAGAGTCTTTAGCCGCCGACCACGACATGGAAGACCCCTGACATGGCTAAAAGATTATATTTAGCTCAAACGTAAAATATAGAGCCACAAATTAAATAAACATTGATAATAGTCAGGCTGAAAACAAAAGTCTTGTTCAACGTAGGTCGCCAAGCTTGGAACAATTATCTAACCTTGTTCCAAGTCCAATCAGACTAGACTGGTCAAGTTTATGAATTCATTAAACTTTGCTCTTGCTTGCATTTGCACTGAAGCGGCCAGTACCTCTGGTACCTATAAGTTGGTTTAGTAGTTTATGCAACTGTCATATAATGAAGGGTATTAAAACAAGAGTGTGAGTTTATGAAACGAGCGCAGCGAGTTTTATAATAGTAACGAGTGTTTTAATACCCGTGTTATATGCAGTTGCATACACTACTTTATCTTCACTAATAAAAAAAAAAATAAAAAAAAAAACATATTGCGAAACATTAAATTCACGCGTACGTGTATTGTCACAGTGAACTTGGCGCCATTAAAATCTAACCAAAAACCTCGAAAACGATACCCATGACGACTTTTTCAAAAAAGTGAAGTCCGCCATCTTTAATTTCAAAATGGACGCCATTTTCGAAATCTACTTCGCCAAAAACCTCGAAAACGATACCCATGACGACTTTTTCAAAAAAGTGAAGTCCGCCATCTTTAATTTCAAAGTGGACGCCATTTTTGAAATCTATACCTCCAAAAACCTCGAAAACGATACCCATGACGACTTTTTCAAAAAAGTGTCGTCGCCATCTTTAATTTCAAAATGGACGCCATTTTCGAAATCTACTCCCCCAAAAACCTCGAAAACGATACCCATGACGACTTTTTCAAAAAAGTGAAGTCCGCCATCTTTAATTTCAAATCGGACGCCATTTTTGAAATCTATACCTCCAAAAACCTCGAAAACGATACCCATGACGACTTTTTCAAAAAAGTGTCGTCCGCCATCTTTAATTTCAAAATGGACGCCATTTTCGAAATCTACTCCTCCAAAAACCTTGAAAACGATACCCATGACGACTTTTTCAAAAAAGTGAAGTCCGCCATCTTTAATTTCAAAATGGACGCCATTTTCGAAATCTACTTCGCCAAAAACCTCGAAAACGATACCCATGACGACTTTTTCAAAAAAGTGAAGTCCGCCATCTTTAATTTCAAAGTGGACGCCATTTTTGAAATCTATACCTCCAAAAACCTCGAAAACGATACCCATGACGACTTTTTCAAAAAAGTGTCGTCGCCATCTTTAATTTCAAAATGGACGCCATTTTCGAAATCTACTCCCCCAAAAACCTCGAAAACGATACCCGTGACGACTTTTTCAAAAAATTGAAGTCCGCCATTTTTTTATTTCAAAATGGACGCCATGAGAGCGCAACTGCGCGCGCAGGGCCAATCAGGAGCGAGCGCGCGATGTTATAATGAGATTTTACGATATCGATGTGGATATTAAATAACATCAAGTGAAATTGCTTAAATTGAGTGTTTTGTTGTCTGCGCTATAAAAGTAGTCATTATAAGTCAAGTATTGGAAACATAAGTAGAATGTTACAACATTAGTGTAGATAAAAGTATTTACGCGCTCGCTAGAGTTACCGTAACCCATCGACATGGCGTTTTTTTTTGTTTCGCAACCTAATCTACAACGTTGTAGGTACTTATATGGAAATGAATCTGCGGCAACTACCGTCAATGCTGAGGTGGGACCGGCTCGTGGCGAAAACAAATCGTAGGGTTATAAAGTTACAATCCTTCTAAGTTTTATTTTAATGTGTCTGTCTTTTTAGGGTTCCGTACCCAAAGGGAAAAACGGGACCCTATTACTAAGACTTCGATGTCCGTCTGTCTGTCTGTCTGTCACCGGGCTGTATCTCATGAACCAAGATAGCTAGGCAGCTGAAATTTTTACAGATGATGTATTTATATTGCCGCTATAACAACAAATACTAAAAAGATAATAAAATAAATATTTAAGGGGGGCTCCCATACAACAAACCTGGATTTTTTAGACGTTTTTCGCCCTATATTAATAACTAGCGACCCGCCCCGGCTTCGCACAGGTGTATTATACATATAAACCTTCCTCTTGAATCACTCTATCTACTCCATTAAAAAAAACCGCATCAAAATCCGTTGCGTAGTTTTAAAGATTTAAGCATACAGACAAACAAACAGACAAAAATAGCGACTTTATTTTATACTATGTAAGGATGGTAACAGGTAGATGCTTGAAATTTTCACAGTACGGAACCCTCCGTGCGCGAGTCCGACTCGTACTTGGCCGATTATTTCTTATATTCTGTTTTCGTTACATGAATTAATATTTTTGTTATGTCCATAATCAATTTGATGGCAACTTATAGCGCTGTAATAACCCATACAGAGTGCCGAGTGGGAGTTTTGCAAATCAAATCGAATAACTTTAACGTCACGTTGACCGAACGCGTCGAACACAAACTCGAACTCATTGAACACACACACACACACAGACTTGAGTTTGAGCCTTGAGCCAATCACAAACGTTAGGTACCGCGGTTGTGCGGTATCGTTTGGCGCTCATTACATAATCGTAAAAAAAAATAACATTTCACTTCAGCTATTCATTTTTCTCTACGTGACACAAGATAGCGCTGTGCAATTTCCATAAAAATCATATCAAATGTAAGCGCCATCGGTCAGGTTTCGAACATAGTAAAAACTCCCACTCGGCACTCAGAATTATACCTAATAGTTTACGCCAACTCGATCGAGTGCGTAACAACTTGACAAAGTCATACTAGGGCTACATACTTCAGAACTGCCCAGAGCTCTACATGCAAATATCTAAATTGGACGCTGTTGTTGAGAGCTCGGGGCGTTCCTTGGGGATAGAGACTGCAAGTTGCAACAGAGCAATCGAAAGAGAATTCTATGTTGAGAATAGTGGTATTTTGACATTTGATCGCGTTTAGATACTGTTGCAATAGTTTATGTTTCTTAATACGCAGTTTTTCTATGAATCTAGGGTAAAGCTATTGGGAATTACATTTCTAAATTACCTACGGCAGAGTAAACAGCAACGTTGCGATTAGTAGTAGTATTTTTTTTTTTTTTTTTTTTTACCAGGGGAAATCTTTTATAGATACCACCACACCTCGAGGGCAGGCGGGTGGTTATGTGGGAGTCCTGCCGACTGGACAGTATACCCACCAAAACCCCTGGGTGTTCCACCACTGCGCCTGGTGTCGGGGCTACGGGCACGCTTTCGCACTCCTCCGCGGCACCCGACAGCGCTGGCCCAACCCGGGCCCCACCACGGAGCTTGCGCTCCCGCCAGAATGACGATGTGTCGAACACCAGACACATCGCCACCCACCACCTGGGACCAACCAGCACTGGGCGTCGGACAGCACCCGTATATCCGACAGCCCTGGTCCCGATGCAACGGGTCAATTAAAGTGGCCCCGCGCCTGCCACTACGGCTGCAGAGGATAGGGAGAACGGCCATCGCGATACCGACACTCCTCTTCCCCTGCAGCCCCACCGCCTCCGCTAACACGTTGGCGGCACCCGTTAGGGCCGCTGGCAGGACGGATAGACAGAGGCACACTCGCCGCCCGTCCATCCCGTCGCCGCCCCCGCCTCGATGGGCTCGGCCGCGGTATCGCGACTAGCGCGACACCGCAGTCCACCTCAGTCGACTTGCGACCTACTGGCCAGCCTCCGCACGGGCTTGTCGAGGCCCAAGACCCGGGGAGGCCTAGACCAGTGTCGACAATCCCAACATTCCCAACCACGAATAAAACTGTAAAAATGCTAAAAAGCTATAGAAAATTGTAAATCTCAACTTCAGAAACAGTAAATCTAGTTTTTTTTAAACCTAAGCTGAAGATAACGTGCATCTACAGTTAAAACATATTTTAAAATTGCAGGGTTGGCTAAACTACTAGAAACTTATACGTTTAAAACATAAGATGAGACGCCTCGTAATATGAACTTAAATTTATAGCACGGAGGAAGGTTAGTACATTATCTCTGCTAGACACGCCCATCGTGGAGTCATGAAATGTTAACAGCCTTATGCAAATCAAGCTGAATAGTCACATCGATGGAACTACATGGAACGGAACTTTAACAGACTAATTGATTAAATACTGTAAGATACACACATTACTACACTACAGTACAAAGATTGTACTTAATATTATTAACAACTTTTACTATGGGATCTACTCAGAAGTCAAGAAATAAAAATCAGTTGTTGGATTCTTTTTGCCGAGGGTGAAATGACTTTGCTACATATCAACTATTTTGTCTGCGATTTCAGGGTTGGTCTCGGAGTAAAAGTTTTTTATAATCAACAGGTACAAAGCTATTCTACGCGATCTCGATAATTCTACATTTAAATTAATCACCGCCTCAAAAGTTCGAATTTTACTTTCGGAATGAACCAAGAGCCTTTATACCGCAAAACGCATTTTACTCTGATTTCATCGATGTTTATTCTCTAACGTTCATACCTTACCCAAAAAAAATCGATTGAAACAAATCCACATCAAGCATGATTTAATTAAATCATGTAAAATGTAAAATTGTAAGATGTAAAATTTAATTGATTGTATCCGGGTTTCAATCACCGCTTATTTCATGAAGCTTCGGTATATTTCTATAGCTCCCGAAAATGAGAATTTGTACTCGAAACGCACTTTACACGGCTTTGAGCGGTGATTTATTCTCTAACTTCCTTACCGTAACCATTATCCAAAAAGAATCGATTGAAACAAATCCACACCGAACATGATTTAATTACCTAACGCAAATCCCCATTGATTCGATCGTGTCTGTGCTTCAATCACCGCGTCTATCACAAAGTGACACGATATTTCCACTCAGCTCCCAAAAATGTGAATTTTCACTCGAAACGCACGTTAAACAAATTTAATTCATGGTTTGTCCTCTAAAGGCCTTTACCGTCCTAAAAAGAATCGATTGAAGCAAATCCATATCGAACATGATTTAATTAACGCAAATCCTTATTGATTCCATCGTATCCGGGCTTCAATCACCGCTTATTTCACGAAGCGTTGCGATATTTCTACTCGGCTCCCGAAAACCTTATCGGAAATTAAATCTCGACGCGATAACGCGTAGACGGAAATGGAGGGACGGTAGTTGCTACTAGAGAGCCTAAATGGTGATGTCGATTGCGCAAAATTGTTATTGTAATGTTGGAAAGGTGTTAGGTGAATGTATTGTTACGATAGACACGCTCTGTAACTGTTCTCTTTTCCCCAATTCCATACGTAATGTTTACCGAGTAGTGAAAGATTTTTATGAACAAATTATAGATCTCGCGAGATGGAACAGATTGTTTTGATCTAGTGAACCTTGAATCTCTCTGTACGCGCAACGCATACTTACTGCCAATAATAACACAATCATTACCTACTTACAGAGCACAAGAAATCGACGTGATCGGAATGAAATATGTACATTACAGAATGAATTATAATGAAAGGAAAAATGCCAAGTGGATTATAATACATTGCAATGTAGCTATGCTTCGTCAACATGCATTTTGCGGTGTATTGGTATTTGCTACACATCTTATGTGTATAAGTGTCACAAACGCCGCGCGCATGCTGTGTGCACCCATATACAAGTACTGACTAAATAAACAGACTTGTGTTTACATTTTTTTAAATCTCAAAACTTTTTACTGTAAAATGCTCGAGGTGTTTGTACTTTTTGCATGCTAAGTATTTGATTGGATTCCATTATTCTTCGTAAACAAACCGTAGTTAATCCGATTTTTAAATTGCGTTGTAGCAAATAATCGGCCAAGTACGAGTCGGACTCGCGCACGGAGGGCTCCGTACTGTATAGGAGCCCCCCTTAAATATTTAATTTATTTTAATTTTATTATTTATTATTAACAACATTCTGTGAAAATTTCAAGCATCTAACTGTAACCATTATTAATATAGAGCGAAAAACGTCTAAAAATCAGGTTTGTTGTATGGGAGCCCTTAAATATTTATTTTATTTTCTTTTTAGTATTTGTTGTTATAGCGGCTAAAAAAATACGTCATCTGTAAAAATTTCAGTTGCCTACCTATCATGGTTCATGAGATACAGCCCGGTGACAGACAGACAGACAGACGGACAGACGGACTTCGAAGTCTTAGTAGTAGGGTCCCGTTTTTCCCTTTGGGTACGGAACCCTAAAAAGGTACTTCTAATATTATATTTATTTCCATTCTAACAAACGATAAAATAAACGAAAGATCCATTTTGTATGTTATTGAATAAATAAATGTATTACACAAACCTTTACAATTTTAATGGATTCTGTGAACCAATATTTTAATGGGTTCCATTTGAAATCGGAATATAGTTTTATTACTCCATATTTTTAATTTTAATGTTTTCAATAAGAGGTTAACCGCTTATTTTTAACGCGTTCTTGATTTTGGTCCATTTGTTGGTTTCTTTCTATTATTTACTATAATAAGTTTTCATCATCATTAATTTTATAGTTATCAAAAAAATTAGTAGCATAACAGCTGTGTTGTTTAGTTTCCTAAGTACCCAGAGATTAATGAAAATCACTACTACAAAATCTCATAAAGGATATGGTTTTTGGTTCAAACGTGTATTACACAATTATCTTATAAGCTTAACGTTTGTGAGTACGAAATTCCTTTATCCGACTTTTTTCGTATTATACAATACGATATTTCTGTCAAAAAATATTACTTTTTCAGGACAATTCCTGAAAAAGTAATATTTTTGCTAAACAAGCCTTATTCTTAAGGGAAGTCTCATATTTTATTGAATGCGATGCGACTGTAGACGTAGATATTACATGAAATGCCTTAGAGACGACTCTATTTTGACAGTATCATTTTAAATGGCTTTACCTAAATCTGTGGTAAAGCTCTTTGTTTTCACCATGCAAGAAAAGTAAGTGTATTATTTCATATTAAGACGTTTTCTTACAAAAATAATCTATGGTAAAGAAGATACTACCAAGTTACAAAAGTAGTGAGTACGTGTATAGCACATGATACCTACTAAACTACGGGCTTGCCAATTAAATGCTAAGGTATATTCAAACTACTAAAGTTAAAGAACGAAAAATGACAATTTTGTCTACAATTATTTTTGGTAAAAATAAAAGTAACTACTCGTACCTTTGTTGATGACTGACCGACTAAAAAAGAGGTTCTACGGGTTCCCGTAAATTAGTTTTTACATTTTTGAGGATGGTATCAACCACAAAGATACCGTGGTAAAGATACCAGAGGGATAACACTTGTCACTTGTGGCAATTCTCAACTCAGAAGGATGACAAGTCCTTATTCTATGATTCTCAACTGTGATTTGTGATTTGATTTTCATTCTCAAGTTAGGAAAATTTTGCCGCGAGCAGGATATCAACACAGTTTTGCGGTAGTAGGTACCTACCATAACAGTAGGTATTCGGTGTGATAAATCAGGTTTTTTTTCGGGTGCTCGTGGGTTAGGTATGTACTCGTACTTTACAAGACCTACTTTGCAAGACAAAAAGGAGGAAACTGTTGCTCTTACCAATGTAATCTCAAAATTGAAAACAGCGTGTGGTGTCAGCTAATGGGCAAGTTGTGATGGATCGTGTACTCGGCTCCAGAAGTTTCTCCAACAAGTTTGCAATGTCGCATTCTGTTGGCGGAACACGGTCAGCACTAACGTCCGCTCTTGTGAAACTAACTCGTAACTGTTCAAAACTTGAAAATGTGGTTGTAGGATGTTTTATTGTTCCTGGGGCTGTAATGTGTTTTTGGTCTCGGTAGTCGACACTTTCAATCTAATATCGTTTGTTTCGAAACATGGGTGGAAGTAGGAGAGGCTTTGTCCAGCATTGCGGCACAGGTTAAGGAAAAATTATTCGCGCTTGACCACCCACTCTTCTGATAAGCGACGTTGTAGTCGAAGATAAAGCACGCAGACCTAGAAGATATCTATTCACTCTGAAAAAGCTTTAGATCATATACATATATCTCTTAGAAAACAGGAAAGCAGAAAGACTGTCCCATTCCTTGGCGGTACGAATCAGAAAAGTTGAGTACGTAAAAATAATTTGTTTATGAGCCTGCTGTATCTCCTTGCTGGGCGAAGGCGTCCTGTCTGTCTTTTCAGTTATGTCAATTTGAATTAAATTCTATGTGCCATTTCGTACAGTAATTTCATCTCCATTCATAATACCTACTAGTTAAAAACCAAACTGTTCAAGCTAAATTAAGTGGATGGACTGTATGTAATGTAAGACTTAACTGAATGTACCAAACCTAGATACGCTTAGATAGTCCTATCAGACAACAGAAGAGAGCTGTGTATCAGACTAATCTTATCAGAGAGGTTTGTCCTAAATGATTGTATCCTAAGCTCGTGTGGGTCTCAACTTCGGCGTAGTGAGATTACGGAAAAGGTACTACGAAAAGCAGTACCTAACCGCCTTATTGATAATCACAGAGTTATTTTGTAGTGGATAGTCCGCATTTTGTCTCTTTCTTTTTTTCTTTCTAAAAAATGAAAGACAGACTAAACCAAAGTAACTCTGAGTTTATGGAAAAGGCGGTTAGTGCCTCTGTTAAATAACATCTAAGCTATGATTATACACCACTACTTTTTATGAACCTCTAAAAAAAATTTGGGGGTATCAGTGCACGATACTAAACATATATATGCAATAAAAAGTTAATAAATCAATACTTTAAAATTATCCCTTAAAAATTGAAATAATTGGTTAAATTATTTGCTAGCCATGTTGCAAGACTTGTAGGTAATAAAATTGTGGGCGGGCTTTTGCGAGCGAGAGAGCTAGCAAAGGGAATGAATGCAATAGCGATACATGAATGAAATTGACATTATGTGCATAATTTTAGGATAAAATAAAACCTAAATAAATAGGCTACCTAAGATCTTTTTTAAATTTTAACTGTACACATATGTTTTACATCGTGTACTGATACCTACATTTTTTTTTTAGATGTTCATAAAAAGTAGTGGTGTATAATTTGTGTCATTTCAGGCTTGTCTATAATATTTAAAGAATTTTCAATTTCTCCAAGATAACATCATAAGACCTTATAACCATGGCACCATAACAAAAAAACATTATCAATCAAAATAATTATTAAATATTGTCACAGGCTCACAGCGTCTTCAAGTACTTAATCGAAAAATACATAAAAACATTGAGATTCCGTTGTTTCGAGAAGTATTGAGAACTTCCACATTTTATGAAGTCTATTAAAAAGCTAAAACCAATCCATATCAAAACCAACCTATAATTAGGTACCTACCTATATAGATTTCATCGATCTATTTACTCTCGTCTTCCATTAGTTTGGTAATTACTACCTTACCACCCATAAGAAGATATTAGGAACGCCTACACGATATGGTAATTAACAATTATGCCTACCTTATCTGAATTCCTCTTAGTTCACTCTATGCCTATTAACATGTATTTGCGTAATTAATTAATGAATTCAATTAAAATTCAATCTCCTAGAATAATAAGATGGAATAACAGCGTAAAGTGGAGTAGGTAAGTATTATTATAGCCTCCGTATAGTAAGTTCGTAGAAGCTAGGTGGCAAACCCTAAATATTTCAGTTGCCTGAAACTTCTGACATGGCTGATAAAAAATATACATAAAAAAAATGTAATGCGCCCATGACATTGATAAAGAGTTAAAAAACCGACGCCTACAACTAGATCTTCAATCATAACAAAATAAGAAAAAAATAATCAGCCAAGTACGAGTCGGACTCGCGCACGGAGGGTTCCGTACTGTATGGGAGCCCACCCTTAAATGTATTTATTTTATTTTAATTTTATTATTTATTATTGAAGTGAATATAAAACTAAATATTCTGTGAAAATTTCAAGCATCTACCTGTTACCATTATTAATATAGAGCGAAAAACGTCTAAAAATAAAGGTATGTTGTATGGGAGCCCCCCTTAAATATTTATTTTATTTTGTTTTTAGTATACAAATACTTATAGTTATAGCGGCAACAGAAATACATCATCTGTGACAAATTTCAGCTGCCTTACTATCATGGTTCATGAGATACAGACCGGTGACAGACAGACAGACAGACGGACATCGAAGTCTTAGTAATAGGGTCCCGTTTTTCCCTTTGGGTACGGAACCCTAAAAACTAAATTAATATGATTTAGGTAAGTAAGTACATGAAGGGTATTGTTTTGTATATGAACCATAATTTTGAATATAAACAATGATTGTTATAGTACTAATAAAATTTTCCGGAATGTAAAAATGTTGGTAATTTTAATTGTGTGTTTTGGCTATCATTCGACTTATTGACTTTTCGCTTCGAGCTACTCGATCTAAGTTGTGTCTGATATGTTAATATCGATAGTAGGTAATCCATTATCGTAGGCGACGCAGCGTCGGGCCAAGATGCGACGTCACACCACCCTCTATCTCCATTTTACTTTTTCTAGAGCCAGAACTAATGAAACCACAGATCTAATTTGGCACGATATTCTCTGATTAAAATCACAATTATTTATAACGCTAATATAATTACACAAGAACACAATAAAGTAAGTGGTTACTTACTTGCGCTTACACGACACTACACACTGCATCAGGGTTATTCAGAAAGAGTACCTATATACCAACTTAATGAATGGGCGTGATTCCCAAGATTTTATACATTTTTAACCGACTTCCAAAAAGGAGGAGGTCGTATGTTCATCTGTATGTATTTTTTATATGTTCATCGGTAATTTCGCCAATTGTGAACCGAATCGAAAAATTCTTTTTTTAGTTCGAAAGGGTATATACCCTTAGTATATACCCCGAGGTGGTAACATTTAAATTTTACCCGTTTTTGAAAAATCAACAATAATGTAAACAATTCGAGCGAAATATTCGAATTTTGTACACGATGGAAGGTGGTTTTACCATTTTTTGCGAAAATTAATTTTGTCGATATGTTCCCAACGAGTAACACCCTCAACTGTCACACTGTTACTCGATGCGAAATTTTTAAGAGAAAAATCCCAACCAGTTACCTACACTGCTACTCGATGGGAACTTTTTTATTAGTATTTTCCTAACCAGTCACACTGCTTCAGGACTTTATGAAAAGATTAATTTAATCAGTTTTTTAATTTATAATTACAAATCAACAAATATGATTTTGGGATCGATTCAGAGTTGCAATTTTGTATGAGATATTTTTCTCGAATTTTTGCTTGGCCCCAAAAATTTTCTTATTGATGGTCTGAATCTTTCCCTTTCTGTTTAGTACCTACACCGTGTTTGAAAAAACCGCACTGTAAACATAGGTAAATAATGTTTAAGCATTTTGCGGTACATATACGAGTATGAGTTTTTGCTACGTTGCGCGCGCCGGGTATAAATACTCTTAAATCTCTATGAACGAAACGCAACGTCTGTCGACCGACACAAGCCCTTGTTCGATTTCATTACAACTAATGAGAGTTTACTGCAGGAATATAAATGTTTGATCTAGCCAAATTATAGCCAAAGGTCACTGCTTCACGCAGACTTGATTATACTTTAGGATATTTATGTATGTGTGCATAAAACTTGCAGATACCTATTAACATTTTTATTTCGTCACAATCTCGTTAGTGATTTTTTTTGTAAGAAAAACCATTTTTAGGGTTCCGTACCCAAAGGCTAAAAACGGGACCCTATTACTAAGACTCCGATGTCCGTCTGTCCGTCTGTCTGTCTGTCACCAGGCTGTATCTCATGAAACGTGATAGCTAGACAGCTGAAATTTTCACAGATGATGTACTTCTGTTGCCGCTATAATAAAAACTGAATAAAATAAATGTACTCTTTGTGCTCTCATACAACAAACGTGATTTTTAGGAGTTTTTTTGCTCGCCATTAATAATGGCAAGAGGAATGGGGCTCAGGGGGCTCCAACACGGTACGGAACCCTTAGTGCGCGAGTCCGACTCGCACTTGGCCGATTTTCACAAAAACTGTGACAACGTGACAACTCTAAAAGACCAGAGTGGAACGAACGAGTTGACAAATTAGTAAAGCTTAATATTGAAAAAAATAGTTCATTTTTCATTGTGTCTAACTGGGCTCTCATACAACAAACGTGATTTTTAGACATTTTTAAACATTTATTTGTTTCACATTAGAGTTTAAATAGCCTTTCAAAAAAAAAAAAAATAGTAGGTAAGATGTAATACTGTTTAATTATTCTATTTTTCTGAGTCAATTTTTATCGAAAATACATTCGTACTTAAGCATTTGATAATCAAAATGTAAAAAAAATGTTACAAAGCCTGTTTTTGGGCGTAAGTAAATATAAATTTCCCAAGGGTCCCAAGCAGAGCCTTGATTTGGCTTGAAGGGTGTTGATTCGTCCCGGGCTATAGGTACCTAAAGCCGACGCTCTTATTAGATAGACTTTTGACGTGTTACAAACGTACATAATGCTGTATCTATTACATAAATATATTCGCCCCGAATTTGAATTTTTGTAGAAGAAATCCAACAGCGTGTATCAATTCCAACCCGTGGAGGACATGGTTCAGTCGCCCTTTTTTTTCGCCTTGACCTATGTTCAGCAGTGGAGTATTACAATAAGTACATAACATTAAGTTCATAGTGTACAAACACTAGTTTTTTAAGCCACAAAACATGTTTGACTTGCATAATCTTATCTACTTCATAAATACACAGCTAGTGAGTGGATGTATAATTGTATAAACACAAGCGGTGCGGAGACAACTCTACGAGCCGCGATAATGACCTAATTAATAAACTCCACAGCAAATGTAGAGCACTCGGATCTGAATTTCAAATGAGGTCGTTTTAAAACTGTGGGTAGACGAGGGTAAGTACTCATCTTGTAGGTATTATGAGTATCTACGTACATAGGTACTACAATTTTTATATCGACATTGTACTCGTATTTATATTTTATGCATATCTCTAGTACTTACAAAATAAAATATTTGTAATGAACTCTAAGTTCTGTAAGTTCTATTTACGAGATCTTATCAATAAGTGATCTAAAATTGTCATAATACTTAGACAAACTAATCAAAAGAGGTGTTCGTTATGGACCAACTGCGTTCGCACAACTAGTTGTGCCATCAGTATATTTTTTGGTATTATTTTTATTTCCAGGCTAAAATCATTTTCATTTTATATTTTCTAGTCCTCGTTGAAACTTTGCAAAAACTAAAAAAAACATACATGCCATTCAGGTTGTGAAATACTCAAAATACAAATATTGACAAAGTTCATACGTTTTTATATAAATCGTATCCACATTTTCGTAACCCGACATATATAAAAACTATAAAATCATACGTACTACAGGTTGTGAAAAATTGGAAATATTGGTCATAGTTCATACCTAGTTCTGCTGTCCTGTGGTTCATACGTTAGTACATAAGTCGTAGCTACATTTTCGAAGCGAGCCAGTCATAAATGAAACATCAGCTACGTTATGCTCTACAATTTTTTTGTCAACAGGCGCAAACTAACGATGTTATGAACATATTGACAGTACTCGTATATACTGTAAAATGTATACAGTAAGCGAAGATAAATAATGCAAATTGACGTTTGGATAGAGATAATTCGGCCAGTTTCTGTTTCGTAGAGCGTTATTTCTCACGTCAGCAACATCGAAAGTTGTAAACGTCACACGTAATTTTTGTCGCTGGTTAGTCCAATGGCAGTACGTCCGGTGCTCTCCAAAGCCGAGCACAGCCGTTACCCGAATCTATGTCTAAGGTCGATGTTCATTCTTTATTTGCAATTACTGTAGCTACGTTATATAAGTAAAAAAAATACTTAGACTCTTTTTATTAAATTTCGTAACAATCCCATTGAAGCTTTTAGAACTAAAACTCGATAAATAGTCTCAGCTCGCTGCTAGAGCGATATAATAAAAAGTTCGCTAATGATATTTGTAACGCGTTTCATTCGTCGCCATCAAAGAGTTTTGAAGGACTGTACCTACCTATATATAGGGTTATTTCTAATCAATTAGCATCCTTTTAGGGGCTTAATCTGTACAACAAAACTAACAACTTTTATTCTACGACTTTTGTTAAAACTCAAAAAAAAAAAACAGCTGTTCCATACATTTTGTCGAGGGTGAACGACATTTTTCTACGGAACAACAACTTTTTTTATTGAGAATTAATAAAAGTCGTAGAACAAAAGTTGTTAGTTTTGATGTACAGAATAAGCCCCTGAAAGGATGCTAATTGATTAGAAATAACCCTGTACACTTGGATAGAAAGATATACTGGGTGGCGCAAAAGTAATGACCCTATTTGGTTCAGCTATAACATTTTTTCTAAATTAGAAAACTAGATTTAGATTTTTTTAAATGTATATTTGTGCCATTAAATTTCGTACCATTAGGATTTAAAGATGATGTCTTTTAAATGGTGACCTCCAGAGTTGATACACATTTGAGCCCTATTTATGACATTTTGCATAACTTGCCGTAACACTTCCTGCGATATGTTCGTTATTTCTTGACGAATGTTTTCTTTTAGAGCTGCGAGAGTCTGTGGCTTGTTCACATACACCCGAGATTTCAAAAAACCCCAAAGAAAGAAGTCTGGACTGGTCAGATCGGGTGATCTTGCAGGCCAAGGCAAATCGCCAAAACGAGAGATAACTCGGCCTGGAAAAGCGTCCCTCACTAAGTCCACACAATTATTCCACGTTCTTGGGGAGTAAAACGGTCCATGTTTATTTTCAGTGTATTTTACATTTGTTCACTACACAATTTTCAACAACAGAATGACAGAAAATGTCATATAAAAAAAAAAAAGTATTTTCTTTAGTGCCAGTACTTTTGCGCCACCCAGTATGTATTGAATTATAGCTATATACTCGTATTTACTCGTTTTGGATATTTGTGTGTTTCCAATTTAGCAGGTTTCCTAGAGAATCAATGCCGATTTTCCGTTTCAGTTGAATCCTGACAATAACATAGTGTTTGTGTTTGTAGTATTTTGTACATTTTGCCATCCACTAATTGTATGTAGGTAGAACACAAATTATATTATACAGGTGATTTTATTATTAACAAATAACTAGAATGTAGAAAAGAGATTTTTATTTTATTTCAATAGGCATGTTTCTCTGCATACTGACAGATTTTAGGATAAAGCAGCTTACCTACCGATGACATATACCTACATATCTATTAGGTGAGAGGTGAGAGTACACGTTACACTCGAGTTTATGAGAGCTCTAGAGCTAATTCTAGATACAACCTTGTTTGTTATTTTTGTTACTAAGCCCAACAAAAATTTTCTGTATTACTTTAATCGAAATTATTGCTGTAAAATATGAGTATGTGTAACTATAAGTATATCCTACATAACTATAGTATATACTCCTCGAAACGTAACGCTCGAAGAAACATTACTTGTAGCGTTGACGTCACACGAACAAAATACCTAATCTGATCCTACCATGTACCACTGTTAGCTATTTGCAACGAGCCACCTTTTAAATACAAACAAAAATAACAAACTCGACAACAACTCCGTTAAACTCGGATTTCCGGATCAGGTTCGGGATTCGAAAACAATTAAAACTCCAATGAGGCACCTATCCGAAGGGACTAATGCAGAGTTGTTAACTCCACTTCCAGCGAGCGGGCTTTTCCGGAGTGTAAATATTTTTTCATAATTCTCGCTTTACTGCTTCCGAACTGCGAATGAAATATTTCTCCCCTAACAAGCTCTTGAGAGGGTGCCATCAACGGGACGACCCTGTCGGAAGAAAAATCACCCGCATTCGTTGAAATTCCACAACTAATGGATTACGGCCGTAAACATTCCAAAGTTATAGGAGTTTCCGGACTGGCCGATGTTAAAGTAATTCCGCCCAAATAGGTGAAATAGGCGACTACTCACGTCTCGCATATAAATCACGCTGGCCTCCCTTTGAACCAGGTGAAAATTCGACCTTTCGTGTTTGAGGCAAATACGCGACGACGTGACTTTTGTGATGCGACGCTATTGTGTTTGATTTGACTGCACATAAAATCCTATACCGCTTTCAAATTATGAATGAAGTCAATTAGAATTCAGCTACTTATTTTTGATGTGAATTCTTACAGAATGTTTTTTAAAGGTTAAGATAAAATCTTATCGTGTATTTTTTTTATTCTTCTACGAAATATAATTTTACTGTAGGTACAATACCTGCTACTTTTTTGTACAGGTACCTTATATGTAGGGCTTGCTGATGAACTATTACCGATACACAGACTAGTACTGTTGTTTAACAACAGCACGTTCCGCCAAATGAATAGGGATTCCATACATTAGGCGAGACGTGCCGATTGTAAATAGAGTATGTACCTACATATCAGGTAAAAACAAAACTGTGTACTTACATACACAGTTTTGTACCGAAATATACACCGAAAAACTCATTGTTCACAATGTTTCTCTAGACTGCGGACATATTCTAAGATATCATCGTACAGATACTTACTAATCAACATAACCAACCATGGGAACAATCCCAATAACTCGACATAAAAATCAGCTGTATATCCTTATATTTTGTCAAGAGCTGATTAATTTTGAGGAATAGCTGATTAGTTTCACGCGGTTTCGGGGTTGTCCGTAGTCAACGTTGGTAATACTGATAACGTAGGTACTATGATATCCTAGAATATGTTGGACGTCTAGTTTAGAGAAACACCCGATATTTTTAGCCAGCCAGTAGCGTTATGAGTGTGTTTAGTATTCTGGCTCGGTTCTCGAGCACGAAGAAACGGAATTTCTCGTTCAGTGTCACCGCAAAGTGGCCGATAAGCGCTTGTAGACGTTCGGGATAAGCAGATCTGTAACATTGTGAGCTTTTTATGCCGGTCTTACCCGACAAATCCTTTTTCGACCGCGGTTGGCGGATTTACATTTTTGCAACGATAATTTTTTTATTTATTATTTATTTATAACTATGAGTAAATGAAGCTAAAACACAATGCTTACTTTATGGTGTGTGCTATTAATACATAGACTAGTTCATTCAGCATTAAATAATGTTGAAAAAGTGTAGCATGTACTATCGATAGTCGTAACTAAAATATGAAAACAAATATCGCTCTAGTCTACATTAAAAACCTGGAGGAATTCCTAAGTACATTGAAAAAAAAATCCATGTTTATTTTCTTTAACCCATTTGAATGGTTGTGGCCCTTTTCATTCCTTTATTTTTGACGTGAAACTCACATAAATTTTCTTTACAAAAACAAATATAAACTCAGTGGAAAACCATTAATGTGGTTGGTTTAGCTCCGAAAGGAATATGTTTATCTCGTATCAAAGCTAATCGTCCGTCCATGATAAAGTGAGGCTCGCTAGACCTTTTCGAGTCAGCTTTTATTTGAAAGTTTCCTATTTGACAAGCTGTGGCCCTTTTTCATGCAATTCTATTGATCTCCTAACATTACTATAGGCCTCTATTCAAAATACCAGCAGTTAAACTAATTAAACTAAATCTAGTTTTCTTTATAATATCTGTGTTCAGCAAAAGGCTATTTGGTTAGCAACTTGCGTTTAACCACAAAAGTAATAATAAATAATTAAGTTCTTATTATATGAAACACTAGCGACCCGCCCCGGCTTCGCACAGGTGTATTATGCATAGGTATGAACCTTCATCTTGAATCACTCTATTTATTTAAAAAAACGCATCAAAATCCGTTGTGTAGTTTTAAAGATAAAAGTATAAGCATACATAGGGAAAGACAGACAGGGAAGCGACTTTGTTTTATACTATGTAGTGATAGTGATTAGTATTAATGATTGGGGATAAATGTTCTATTGGTGAGCAATAACAGGTAACTAATCAGAAAATTATCGACATTGATATTGGTTGGCAAATAAAATCTTATTCTAAAATATTGTTTCTGAGTTTTTAATTATAAGATTTCATCTAAAACGTTAATTAATGCGTTCTGGTAAAACTTTCTACATAGTTCTAAATGTGCTGCTCATCACAAAAAAGTTTTTCTCCTGTTCTGTACAGCTGTTGTGACCAGTTTTTTTCGTTGTTCACAAGTTCCTGATCAGGGCATATTTTTGCGATCTGTTTTAGAGGGTTTCCATCAACATTTCTATTACATATATTTGCAAACATTGACCTTTGACGTTTTAATATCACTAATACGAATAAAGCCTGTGTACAAAACGGTCATTTATTCGCAATTTATTCGTGTCTAAATTGCCGAATGAGATATTAGGTACATAAAGAGATCAAAGAGCCTGTCCTCGGATCGTCTGGGATTGGCCTGGGGTTTTAACTAAACGTAAGTTTTTCTTTCTTATTCTCTGTTAAGGTGGAGAATGACTTTGGCAGCTTTTTTCGTAAAATTTGTAAAGTATAAAATTCCCGGGAAAGGTTTTTATAAAAATTATCATATTAAAATTAAATCATTAAACATAATGTTTGCAATAATTTTCTTATAATATTGAGTTATAAACTTTTCATTCTGAAATAATAGTATTAGTTACTTATAGTTTTTTTTCGTATAACTCCTTCAAATAACAATTATTATATTACAATGTTCTAAGAAAACAATTTAAATGTTCATAAAATAATATTATTTATTTTTGTAAAAAAATATTTTAATTTTATTGACCGTCGAACCAAACCGGAGTGTCAAATATGATTGTGATGGGAGCGTTAATGATACGACCGAGTGCCATGCACAGAACTAGTTTATTCACCTACCCTCGATTACAATATAACATTCACAATCAGAACTACCCACACGGAGGAGGTACTCAATTCGACGCGTATATATTTTTTTTCTGTGTAACCACGCATTCCTTTTTTCGTAGTAGTCCGATTTCAATAATTCTTTCGATTTTCCGATTCAAAAATTTATTGGAAAGAGTATACTTCGAAATTGGTCCCATTAAAATTTTATTGAAATCGGCTGAGACATTTTTGGTAAATCAACAATAATGTGAAAAATGTAACATCGATCCGTGCGAAATATTCGCGAATTCTGTAAACGGGTGAAGTCGGTCATGCTATTTTTTGCGAAAAATAATTATCGTTTAAAAGTTTAAACGTAAAAATGCGCAAGTGAGACAGGTGACAAAGTCGGTCTCCCCCTTAATGTCACCTCACAGTATAGGGTCTTTGCCAGGTAATTGTAACATTTACTTTATTTTGAGCTAGGGAATTGAAGGCCTATGACAAATGTGTGTAGACTGTAGGTGTTCTTATTATTTTACTTACAACTTACAGAACTTACTAAAATGTTATCTTATAGATACTCGCACACAAAAGAACACACACTCAACTGTACAAATCAAAATAATCATCACGTCATCATTATCGTTTTTTCGAAATTTTATACTTTGCAGTGTATACGGTATAAAAATACGGTACGGAATAAATAGATAAAGCTACTTTGTCACAACATTGATATCGTGAAGTCATTGGTACGAACACACCGAACACACCTAACGACTAATAAATACCGTACAACCATCCAAACCAAGCTTACGCTCGGATAAGTGTTATCATCTACCTTATTAGAAAACATCTTCCGAAATTATCACTAGAGTTCAATACATTTACTCAGACTGAAGTATTCCGATCCTCTTGATAAATGATTCAGGATTCCCAATCTCAAATTATCACCCTCTGGAGTGCCCGCGGTGATCGCACGCAACTTTCATTTGCGTAATTGGGCGTCTGCGGACTTTGATGAGGACTCCTGGGACGTGGTTTTCGATCAATTATCATTTAGGGAAATAATACTAAGATGATTTATTTTATACAAAAAATTAAAGGCCGCAGAACAGCTGTTTATTAAAAATAGACAAAAGAATCCGTTATTTTGCCTGCAATTTTTGCCACGGTAAGTATGTATTTCTTTCATGATTTCAGGCCTGATTCCGTTTTAATTGCTCGAAGGTTTTAAAAGAGCCTATTCTTCAAAATAATTTGTTTGTTCCAACTATAATTGCGCCGTGCTTATACTTAATTTTATAAGCCGTGTACCGGTTACATTCTTACTTAACTCAGTGCGATGCGCACCAGCTGTTTATTAGAATATGTTAATAAAATCTGAATATCATCTTTCCCGTAAGGACCAAGATATAATATTTATGAAGGTAATGAATAATTATAGAAGGTAATCATACCTACTTTATGCCAATAATCTCTCTCGGGAATCCACGCCACTAGCGTTGGCTAGATAATCTCATTAATACGCACCCTTGCAAATCTTATTTTTCGCTGTAAAAATAACTCAAAGCGACCTAGTTGCGCAGCTCGTTGGCCCAGTATATTACACCTGAGCTATTGAACCAAGTAAACACACCTATTCGTATTATAGAAGTAACTTTATAGAAGAAATGCAGTTTCATAAAAAAAAGTGTACCTTTTACACTTAGATACTTATAGGTACTTATTTTTTACTTATAGTGATGTACAAGTAAAGATCAAAAGAAAAAATCAGCCAAGTACGAGTTGGACTCGCGCATGAAGGGTTCATACAGTATGGGAGCCACTCGGCAAAAATAAAACACGTTTGTTGTATGGCAGCCTCCCTTAAATATTTATATTATTCTGTTTTTAGTATTTGTTGATAAAGCGGCAATTGAAATACATCATCTGTGAAAATTTCAACTCTTAGCTTAATACGGTTCATGAGATACAGCCTGATGACAGACAGACGGACAGCGGGGTCTTAGTAATAAGGTCCCGTTTTTACCCATTGGGAACTCTAAAAAAGAAAGAAAGATTCAGTGTAAATATTGTCCATATCCTAAGATAGATTATTAATCAAAAATATAATCTTACATTGCTCATTCCCTGTCGAGGGAATGTGGAGGCTGATTAAATCGACAATTACGATGATTTACTCGTATTTACTGTGTACGATACTACCAAACGATGCCTTCAGGGATATCGTAAATAAAAAAAGATTTCACTAACAAGACAACTACTGAATTCTGTAGTCACTAATAGGATCCACTGATCCATATATTTATAGTCTGTCGTCTTTCTAGTGGTGAAATAATTGTTTTATCTGGCTTGACTGATTTGAATAGTTGAGGCTGTAGAACGTGTCAATATTGTTAGGAAAGACTATTTGTAGAAGTGATTGTTAGGGACTGAAATGATGAAATTGTGATTCCGATGCCTAACATTATGTCTTTATTGTGATAATTTCTTAGTGCTTATGTATTATTCAACACCACTATGCTTTGATATGTACATATTCGGAACTCTCTCAAATATCACCGGAGTAATGTTTTTATCGATACTTCTGGGGTATTGAAGATACATAAAGACAAAGTTTGAATCGAAGCAAATCTCCGCAGCGATTTCATAGAAACGAAAGACTCGATTAGAGAAGCAATATCCGGGATTTGGCTCGCACTTGAATAAGTAATCAACGGTAACTTATTATTAAAAGGGATCGATTCAATCAAGATTGTTATGAAGTTTACTAGGGTGCCGCTTTCTGTTTGAGGAAAACTTATAAACACTACTTTTGAACCCTGTCTAGAGCTCAGTCAGGTGTATTTTCTAGGCTAGTTTCGATACTAAAAAATCGATGCATTGAATAACCGATTTCTTGTACTTATAAAAAAAAAACAATAAATACATATGTATATACTGCGTAGCGAGAGTTGTAAACTCATGTTTCTATTATGGTATATCTTTCGCAGCCAACTAGCTTAGTTATCCGTTCAATTAACAGCCTAGCCTCTTTACTAAACAGCGGCATTTAACTAGCGGCAGAAATAAGAAATTTTAATTTATGATAATAAAAATTTTAAGATACAAAAATATGATTCGAAAAACTCAAATTGTCAAATATCCGATTATCAATTCGAATTTCGATTATATTTTGATATTCTGTGTTCAGGATTATTAGAAAATCTTTAGACAATATCGGCAGCAATACCGCTGGTTTTTGTACATTTTCTACTGACTAATCCATTATGCGTATCATACAAACAGGCTCTATTTTATTATTCGTAGCCTTACCTACAGTACCCTACCCTCAGCAGAGTGCCCTTTTGAAGGTCTTTCTGCATAAAGTAACCCGACTTATCCACTTACCACCGTACCGGCTATCTAAGGCCGAACTCATCGAACATGAAAAAAACCAGAAGGACTCCCTAGATGCATTTGAATGAAATGTGCTATATCCAAAATTGACATCGACAACACCTTTTAATCCACTTTGAAAGACTGAGAGAGCGCGTTACAAACTACTTTATTTTAGAGTAGTGTTAATGGCTTCACTTATTGAGCGCGTAAATCCTTCTGGTTCATTCAGTGATCGAAGACCGAACATAAGTAATCCGATACCCAAACACCCTTATTATGTTTCTAAGGAAAGCACCAGCTGCTCTTTTCCCAGCTCTAATATTAATGTATTTACTTACGTACTCTATTTGAGTAAACACTAAAAAAATAGGGAGTATAAAGGAGAGGAGTAAATATTTTATCCTAAAACTTGTAGTTTCTTGTGGTTTTCTCCTGTATCTTAATTTAAATTGAATTTGTACCACCACATTTCATTTATCATAATAACTAATAAAGGTCCGTCTTTCTTTTAGATTGGTTGGGGAAAACTCTCTAACACTGACACCTTTTTAAAAATAATCGTAAAAGCGTTCGACGGTAAAGATAAGCATTTAGCACCATAAAGCATCGTCGTTGAAAAAGACACGTGCAATCATTCCGATTCTACTGTGCTGTACCAGCTGTTGAAGTACTGTTTAATACAAGCTACTGGTGAACATACGCCTACCCACGAATCGCATAAGGCCATATCTACCGCGCTGGACTAGTGTAGGTAGACAGATTCACATCTGGTCAATAATAGTAGATTATGTACCTGGAGAACTAAGTCGTGTCCTTTTCTCACGGGCGACATTTTGGACCCTGAGCGTAGCGAAGGACTCTACAGTTAACTCCCGAGCGCAGCGAGGGTGTTTTAAGTTAATTTCCGAGCAAAGCGAGGGAATTATTTAGAGTTCCGAGTGAAGCGAGGTTTTAGCTACACGTCCCTGGTTTGATTTTATAGAATAAAACCTCTTTGTAATGCCCGTGTTAGGCCATGATAATCGAACTGGCCATGGTCTTATGTTTTTCACATTGTATTTACATTCTCTGTTTTATTACGGATTTTGTGTGTTTTTTTATGAAAATTCGTAGGTACAATACATTCTGATTTGTTTTATTTTATTGTGAACAATTCCGAGTTGCCTAGTGAGTACTGGCACTTAGTGGGTTTATGACGTAAATATTACTCATATTCCTGGGGCTTTATTTTTTCACAGGAGGTATGAAAAGTAGAGCATGCACCGCTGGAACAAAGTCTGTCTATGTTTTGGGCGTCTTGAACTAGCTTCGCTCCACTTCGCTACACTCAGGATTCTAAATAATTAACTTTAAACTCTGCCTCTCCGCTCGGGAGTTAGCTCTATAGTCCCTCGCTACGCTCAGGGTCCATATATCGCCCACAACAGAAGTCAGTATTTTGTCCCCTTGTTGCACTGTTGTTTAATTGGTTCTAAACTGTCGCCTCGTATAGTCTTTAAATAAAAATAAAGAATCATGATCCTAGACCTGCAGTTTGGTTACTTTCGTATATGGGGATTGCTGTGTGTCGTATATTTTGGTTTAGTCTAGCGAGTACACCAGAATCGAGGTCAGTATCACATTATTTACTGCGCCATAAAATTGCTGTATTTGTTTATGGAATTGGCAGAATAAAAATCTTCAGCTGTTGGGTGGGAAATTTGGTTGGCTTCCGTTTACTACTTGTTTTATAGATTTACCTAGGTTATGCGTTACAGTAATGGTTCAAGGTTTTTGCGTATTCGTACTTACTATGGATCACCACAGTTGTATTTCAATTTCGATAAAAATGTGCTAAAATTCTCTTCTCATAGCCAAGTTAAGTAAAATTATTTACTGTATGTTTTTGGCAAGTAGACAGCAAATACGTCTCAAGATACAGATAAAACAAACCCGAAAAGTTGTTGGACTAAGATCATTTGATAAAACTGTCACTTGAAGGGTTTATTCTCCGAGTTTATCTTCGCCATGGGTTGCTGGCGAATTACGAGTAAGTTTCCCGAAAATGCTTTTATATTTTATATCAGCTCAATGTAGGTAGTATGATCATGTATTTTGCGGATAAATTAGAATGTATTGTACAATACGGCAAAATGTATTAAAATTTGAAGAATTTGGTAATCGACGCTGGGATCTCCTTCATGTACCATTGAATTTATGGTGATTGTAATTTCTATACAATTTATGCTAGCTTATATTTAAATTATTCACGATTTTTTATGGTAAGTGCCTCACAAAAACTTCTTTGAATTCCACAGTTGTAATTGCAAGAATTCCTTAGTAAAGGAGAAGCTATTGTGTTTTGAATGTTGGGCAAAATTCGCAAAGGCCAACCACGAAAAGTGGAGGTTAGAGAAGCTACATTGACGCTCATAAGACAGGTGAAAGATGATAAGTACGAGTTAAGGCTTTTTAGACGAGGGTTTTTTTTTGTGAGAAAAGGGTTGTATCAAATCGACTTATCGAGGCCACAACATACCTCCAATTTTCCTTAACGAGCTCTTTGTTACGTGCCATATTGGGTCAGAATAGGTAAGTAGAAATAATACAACTAGATTCATAAGAAAAAAGCTTTTTACAAGCTTTTATTTAACTTACAATAGCCGTGTATAGCCGTGGGGTGCCGGCAGAGTAGAATAGCACCCCCCTCTTGTATCAGGTGTCGTAAGAGCCGACTGAGGTACTACGGAACCGACAGATGGCGGTATATCCATCCAAAACAGCGTAGCTCAAGTGCAACAGGGCGGGGATGGGCAGCAGCATCCCCGTCGCGAGAGCTACGCACTGCGATTGCCAACACGCCTGCCCAGCGCGGCAATTACGGGCAAAACCCCCCCTTAATGATTAGTAAAAATAAGACCAGGCCCCCAGTCCCCGGCAGCGCCGCTATTCCTGGCTCCGGCAGCGGCCATGGTAACGGCGGAGCACGGGGTGCTAAGAATCGCCGGAAGAGATCCGGCTGCCACCCCACCCGACAACTGGCCCTGGCAACATATAACGTGCGCACAATGAGGACTGACGAGAAGATTGCGGAACTGGAAGAAGAGTTGAGTAGGTTGCGATGGGATATTGTGGGGTTGTCTGAAGTCCGTAGAGAGGGCGAGGACACGATAACCCTGAAATCCGGCAACCTACTTTACTACCGGGAAGGTGACCAACGGTCCCAAGGTGGTGTCGGCTTTCTCGTCCACAAGTCTCTCGTTAACAACATCATTACCATTGAAAGTGTGTCGAGCAGGGTTGTATACCTAATACTCAGAATATCTAAACGATATTCGTTGAAGGTCATTCAGGTATACGCACCGACCTCGTCACACCCAGATGATGAAGTGGAGGCTATGTATGAGGACGTAAGTCGGGCCATACATACGTCTAAGACCCGCTTCACGGTTGTTATGGGAGATTTCAACGCAAAGTTGGGCAAAAAAAGCGATGATGAGTTGAGAGTGGGGCAATTTGGATATGGGCAACGAAACCTCAGGGGCCAGAGGCTGGCAGATTTTCTGGAGAAAGAGGGACTCTTCATGATGAACTCTTTCTTTCAGAAGCCACCTCACAGGAAATGGACCTGGATGAGCCCCGATGGTTCTACGAGAAATGAGATAGACTTCATCATGACTAGCGAGAAACGGATATTCAACGATGTCTCCGTGATCCACAGGATAAAAACCGGTAGTGATCACAGAATCGTGCGAGGCAAACTGAATATTAACGTTAAACTCGAAAGGTCCCGCCTGATGAAGTCTACGCTCCGACCTACTCATGCTCATATACAAAACCCCGAGAACTTTCAGCTCGAGCTCTCAAATCGCTTTGCTTGCCTGGAGAACTTTGCGTCTGTGGACGAGATCAATAACGGGCTCGTAGAAACTGTCCAAACGGTAGGTTCTAAGTTCTTTAGACCCCGCCGTTCTGATAGACCTCGGAAATTTTCCGATCATACTCTAAATCTCATGGCCGAACGACGCTCGCTAAGACTGCAGTCTTCCGATGATGCAAAGTCATACAGGCGGCTCAATAGACAAATTTCAAAATCAGTGCGGTGCGACATTCGTCTCTTTAATACCAAACATATTAAGGAGACGATAGAGCGGAACAAAGGCTCCAAAGTGTTCGCAAGGCATTTGTCTATTGGGCAAAGCCAGCTGACAAAGCTGAAGAGAGAAGATGGCAGTACAGCGTCGACCAAGGCAGAGGTATTGGAGGAGATCGAAAAGTTCTACGGACAGCTATACGCCTCGGTAGCAAAGCCTGTAAACAGCGCGGCTAGAGACCCAAGAGCCAAGCTGACCCGACACTTCACCGAAGACATCCCGGACATCAGCCTGTACGAGATTAGAATGGCCCTGAACCAACTTAAGAACAACAAGGCGCCGGGTGACGACGGAATCACTTCAGAGCTTCTGAAAGCGGGTGGTAAACCGGTACTTAAAGTCCTTCAGAAGCTTTTCAACACCGTCGTCCTCGAGGGCATAACGCCAGAAGCATGGAACAGAAGCGTGGTGGTGCTATTCTTTAAAAAAGGTGACAACACCTTATTGAAGAATTACAGACCCATCTCGCTTCTGAGCCATGTTTATAAGTTGTTTTCAAGAGTCATTACGAATCGTCTCGAACGCAGGCTTGATGACTTCCAGCCTTCCGAACAAGCCGGATTCCGAAAAGGCTTTAGTACCATGGACCACATACATACGCTGCGGCAGGTTATACAGAAGACTGAGGAGTATAACCAGCCACTTTGCTTAGCGTTTGTGGACTATGAGAAAGCCTTTGATTCGGTCGAGACATGGGCTGTGCTTGAGTCTCTTCAACGATGCCGTATTGACTATCGGTATATCGAAGTGTTGAAGTGTTTGTATAATAACGCCACTATGTCGGTCCGAGTACAGGAAGAGAGCTCCAAGGCGATCCCTTTGAAGAGAGGCGTAAGACAGGGAGATGTTATATCTCCGAAACTGTTTACTGCTACTCTGGAGAACGCCTTTAAGCTCCTGGAATGGAAAGGATTCGGCATCAACATCAATGGCGAATACCTCACTCACCTTCGGTTTGCCGACGATATCGTAGTCATGGCAAAATCGATGGAGGAACTCAGTACGATGCTCGAAGGCCTCAATCGAGTATCTCAACAGGTGGGTCTTAAAATGAACATGGACAAGACAAAGGTCATGTGTAATTCCCATGTTGTACCCACCCCCATTTCAGTTGGGAACTCGGTTCTTGAAGTCGTTGACTCGTACGTCTACCTAGGACAAGTAGTCCAGTTAGGTAGGTCCGACTTCAAGAAAGAGGCCAATCGCCGAATCCAACTCGGCTGGGCAGCGTTCGGAAAATTGCGTAACGTCTTCTCGTCCGACATACCTCAGTGCCTCAAGTCGAAAGTTTTCGACCAGTGTGTGTTGCCAGTGATGACTTACGGCACAGAAACGTGGTCTCTCACCACCAATGACCAATGGGCCTTATTAGTAAGCTTCAAGTAGCCCAACGAGCCATGGAGAGGGCTATGCTCGGAGTTTCTCTACGCGATCGAATCAGAAATGAGGAGATCCGTAGAAGAACCAAGGTTACCGACATAGCCCAGCGGATTGGCAGGTTGAAGTGGCAATGGGCAGGGCACATAGCGCGGAGGACTGATGACCGATGGGGTCGAAAAGTCCTCGAGTGGAGACCACGTACCGGCAAGCGCAGCGTAGGACGTCCACCCACAAGGTGGACGGACGACCTCATTAAGACCGCAGGTTCGCGCTGGATGCAAGCCGCTACCACCCGGTCTTATTGGAGATCTTTAGGGGAGGCCTATGTTCAGCAGTGGACGTCCTATGGCTGAAAGGAAGAAGGAAGGATTTAACTTACAATGGATGTACTTACTTGTATGTATATAAGTTCGGATGGAATCTTGCAGGTTAAATTTTATCAACATCCCGGTTTGCGATTGAGCTAAAATTTTGCGCGCATGTACCTACCTATATCGCGTGACAATGCTATACTCGTAATATACAGAATGAGCTGAGCTGATCTGATGATGGAGTCGGAAGGTGGCCATAGCAACTCCAGTACGAAACAAGATAGACCCGTGTTTGGGCTCGTTTTATTTGTCTTTCCTAGCACTCTGCTGCTAAATGATATCTAGGATCCCAAAGCTTGTATTTTTAAAAAGTTATATTTTGATAAAAATAGTTTATTGAGATGAAAACAAAAATGACTAGGAATTACATTTCAGAATTAAACTACTAAGTCGAGAAAATAATGTGACGGAGACAAAAAATCTTCATGCGTGAGTTTTTTTTTTATACTAAAAATGGATGTTTAAAACTGTAAAGCTAACATGCTGTTGCCTTAGATCAGAAACTCATAAAAAGAGTAGAATTGATCACTACTATAATTTTTCCCTAAAAATTATCTAGGTAAATGAATTCCATGCTCCGAGTTCACGCATACTTTTCTCAGGTTATTGAGATCGTAATATGCATACCTAAGGTTTTATGCGTAATGCCCATGTACCCCGAACTCGTCTCGGAAAGGTGCTAAAAATTCCGCACTAGGAATTCTATTGCAATTTTCTCATATCGATTCTGATATTTTCTCTGCCTTACGGGCCTTTTTAATAGTTCACTGCTGAAAATAGGCCTGCCCTAGAAAGGACATTGGGCCATGTTCATTATTATGCTGGCATAGTGCGCGTTGGTAGGTTGGCTGAGTTCAGATAGATACGCCATCGAATTTCTTCTATGTATATAAGCACGCAGGTTGCCTTATGTTGTCCTTTACCGAAAAGCCAGTAGTGGTGTGTAAATTTATACATACATTTCAAAGAACTCAATAGAATGGGACAGGACTAAAACACATGCTTCACGCTTGTTAGAGGAACTTTTTATACATTATAGAGCTACGTGTGGCCACCAACTCGACTAAGGCAAAGCTCTAGTGGCCGAAGATGAAGTATGTAGGCCTAAAAGATATCTATTCACTCTGGCCTTGTAGATACTACGTTCTCCTATTAGGCCACCAAAGCCAAACAGGTTTGCAGCCTCGATATTCTAAACGAGTTCGTCGCAGCGTTTCCATACGTAAGCTCTTCCCATCTTGTTTTTATTTGCACTTAAATTCGTTTGACGTCAAACATGCCAATAAACCTGTGATCAAGTTGTAAAAAAGTCGTTACCCAGGTATCTCGCATGCATTTGGAAAGGTTTCATAGACCGTAAAAGCTCAGATAACAGGGTACGAAACATATGTGAATATTATGTGGTCGAGATGAATGTGGGTAGAGACAGTTTTGCGGGATTATACAAATCATATAGTCACTATATTGTAAGTAAATCCACGTTTCATTAATTGGGCGTTGCGTAAGTTATTTATCATCAGATTATCATAATCACCTTATCAGGACCTACAAATCTGGATATAATCATAGCTCTGTAGCTCAACTATAGATTTTCATGTGATCCGTTGGGAGTAGCATTCAGTAATTTCTTGCAATTCCAATCTGATCTTTCGTTCTGATATCCTACGCCGCGGCGCATGTAAATGTCATATTATAACTATGTGACCTCTGTGTAAGTATGTGCTCTATGACAATTCAATTTTTTTAGAATACACTGAAGGATACCAAGATGAAAATTACATTACCTATTTAGTGGGCTGGTTGTATCACGTGATGGTATACGTATCGATCGTATACATAAACAACATATATAGTTACAATACAAAAAATGTGTAAGCAGATAACCGAAATATGTGTATCTATAGGTATTAGTAGATGAGGTTGCTCTTGATAGATTGTTACGAAACTTTGTTAGCAAAATTTATACTAATGTAATTTTCGATTTCTTTTATCTAGAACAGATATTGGTCAAACTTTCATGTTGATGTAGGAGAGTCTTTACTAAGTTTTACTTTACTATTTTCGGATTGAACTTGGTAATAGTGTTATCAAATTCCCAAAAATCTGTCCAACGGAAAGACAGACCTAGAATCTAGCTCCCTAACCAAATATTAAACTTTAATGTAGAGACAAGAATACAAATAACGTTTAACAAAAGCTCTCATCTTTACGTAAGTAGCACTTAGGCTAAATTAAACAAAACGTTGATGGATATTGACAGAACGCCGAGCAATTTGTGATTTTTTGGCAGATAATACAAAAAAATATGCCAAGTCGATGGATAAATTTCATTTAGATTCAAAACGGAATCATCTTTTCCTAGAATAGCTATTTGTATTAGTTTGTCATTGTATTAGTTTGTCATTGTAACAGTTTGTCATTGTATTAGTTATGTAGCTAAATGTAGAGTTAATTTTCTCTTGTAGGTCATAGAGGCTTAATTAAGTAGGATTGTTTTAGTTTCATTTATGAGCAAATATAAACTATGTTTTATTTTTACTCCTACAGGAATAACGGATGTACCTAAAGTAAACTATGTGCCATTTGTGGATACACAATTGATCCTCTAATGGAGCAATGGATATCCTATGATGTATATAACATGAACAGCGGATTGGCAAGTTGAAATGGCAGTGAGCAGGGCACATATCACGGAAGACTGATGAGTCGAAAAGTTCTTGATTGGAGATCACGTAACTATCGGCAAGAACAGTGTAACACGTCCTCCTACGAGATGACAGATTCTAAAGACCGTAGGATCGCACTGGGTGCAAGCTGCTTTCAACCGGTCTTATTGGAGATCCATAACAAACCCAATTTTAGAAGAGGCATCGTAATTACTATAATGGCAGTTTAGAGTAGCCCTTGTAGTAGTTTCTTAGAGTAGTTTCTTTTTTACTATATGCATTTGATAGAGAGAACACTAGTGCTATTAAATTTACGACGGCGCCTTTAAAATTGGGCCTATTAAAGGTTTATGTCCAGCAGTGGACGTCTTATGGCTAATGTATGGTATCCTGCCTTTTCGCGGAAAATTGTTTGGCCGATTATCACTTGCCAACCAACTTTTCACATATGTTTCACTTTGACAACTAACAATTAGCAAATTTTTGGATGACATCGTTTTATTTAGTAGAATTATTGGTAGGTACAAAGACTATTATAAAGATACAAAATGACATTTATCATTTATTTTTGGGACATTTATCATTTGTCAAATCTTTCACTACGCCAAACAAATATTAGACGAATAACGTTTCAACAGTGTAACAGATCCCTTTCTTCTTTGTCCAAGTACTTTTTTTTCTTAAGTTTTGGTGGGACACCGGTTGATATATTTTCTATTTCCCGGCCAGCGAACTGCCAGAAGCGAATAGCTCTTGTATATTAGGTGAGAAAGGTTTAGGCTAGGTTAGAATATGACATACAATGCACGAGCCGAGCGAGCAAAGCGAGCGTGCTGCGGCAGCGGCCAGCGAAATGCCAGAAGGAAATCGCTTTTGTAGATTGGGTGTGAAACAAAAAATAGGTTAGGTTAGAACATGAAAAACAATGCACGAGCTGAGCGAGCGAAGCGAGCGTGCCGTGGCAGCGGCCGGCAAAGTTCCAGAAGCGAATCGATTTGTAAAAGGAAACTTACTAAACAAAACCCTACTTAATACAACATTTGGTAAACAATAAACAACTAAATGAATATTACGCTTACTAAAACGTTCTGCTACTTGAAAGTTATCATTTTGAAAAGTGTCATAATAAAAAGGAGGGCAAACGTACAGTTGGTTACTGTAAGGTCGGGAAATGAAACAAAATTATATGATAAGTTGGGAAATGATTAGTCTGCGAAATAAAATTCTGCAAAACGTTAGTTAGCCAGTGAAAATAGGACATAACCCTGATGGATGCATATAACTTGAATAGCGCTTCACGTAACCTTAAACCTTGACGAATTGGGTTAACATTATTAGCACCCGTAAAGCATTTAACAGGATTAACACCGTCACATAAAATGAGCCGAATCACTCTTTGAGAAGTTCCGACCATCTTGAATCACTTCACGCTAAGTAATGACAATGTCATTTATTTTACGACACTCGAAATGGTCGACATCACGTTTCATTAACGTTAAGCGTCTTGTGATCTACGGTATGATCTTAAGAAAATGTGAGCAAAATAATACTAAATACTACAATAAAATGCAATTTCATGAGAAGTGAATTCGCTCTGAGCTCGTACTACTTCATTTAGTAATGGATTTTTAGTAATATTTTTGCAAAATGAAAGTACTACAAAGTAAAATGCAATATTGAGCGAAGTGAATTTGCACTGTATTTGCGATTGCAAACAATAATGAAAGCTCATTGTGTTTGATTTCCGCAGAGGATAAATTGCGCAATGTAAGAACCATTCAGAAAGCACTTGAAAGAAATATGAATCCAGCGATCAATAGGACTGAAGGGAAGGAATCGGTCCCAAACATAAACTTATCGGAGAAGCTCGAGGAGACAAATTAAGTTTGCTTGAAACAAAGCCTGCGCCGAAAAGGGCCAAATTGAAAGCAAACAATTGTTCGGAAATGTAAGCAAATATCTTTGAAACGTCTTCGAGCGTAAAGAAAATGATATCCTTAACTTACAGCGCGCGGAATTTTCCGATAGCTGAAATAAATCGAATTTGTCGAGCTACTTAGGGAATGCGAGTCGGAGATTTGCGTTTGCATCAAATGTTTAGTGATTTAATTTGCCGGTTTTTTTTTGTGAAATAAAAAAATTATGCAGCAACATAGGTTTTTTTCTCCACATTTGTTTATTATACAGCACCAACTACATTTTTGTACTCTGATTTCTGTCCATCCAAAGGTAGCCCGGAAGAAATCGCTCAAGGCGATAAGACCGCCCTTGTACCACCTAATTATAAGAATATTATTTATTGTAAATACTTTGTTATTCAAGCTGTTTTTTGGTGTACAATAAAGTTATATTGTATTGTATTGTATAGGTACTGTCGCATGAAAGTGCTCATAATAGAATAATCAGCCAAGTGCGAGTCGGACACGCGCACGAAGTGTTCCGTACCGTTTTGAAGCCCCCTTAGCCCCATTCCTCTTGCCGTTATTAATTGCGAGCAAAAACTCCTAAAAATCACGATTGTTGTATGGGAGCCCTTTAATTCTGTTTTTAGTAGTTACAGCGGCAACGTAAATGAAAAAAATATGTGAAAATTTCAGCTGTTTAGCTATTATGGTTCATGAGATATAGCCTGGTGACAGACAGACAGACGGACATCGGAGTCTTAGTAATAGGGTCCCGTTTTTACTCTTTGGGTACGGAACCCTAAAAAGGGAAAATTCCAGGTTCCATATATTTTGAGCTATGGGAAGAGGCTTGAACGTAGCTGGCTATTTAATTATTTATTGAATTGGATATAGAGATACTTTGGAGCCCAATTGAAAATGAGGCGATTCGACATTACAAATTTAGATTCAGCTCAGTGAGGCATTAGTTAGGGTACCTACCTAGTAAGCAAATCGTCAAGAACTTAGTATATTACGTTAGAGTAGGTAGTAAGTTTTTGAATAAAGTTGGAAAACGAACCAAGCGCAGCTCAGATGACTCATGTAATTTAATTATTTAGCCTTACTTTTCATTAATCAAATATTAAGAAATGGTAATACCTCTCCTAAACCTATATCAATGTCAAAAACTTACAGTTTTTGCTCGGAATATCGACATAGCTAGTTTGAGCATAAAAATCTTAGTAAAATATAACAACAATTGTTATTTTTTAATTTCTATCAACAAATATTATAGACTTTTTTGAATTATTTTTTTTTTCAAAAAAGCCTACAATAAAATCGTGCATCCCTTTTGTTACTTACTTCCTTTTTTGGTACGTTAATTTCATACTTTTTTGAAGACAAAAAACATATTGGTTTGCAGCATGAGCTGTAGTGATAGATGTTGATGGTTTTCATTGTTTATGTAATAAAATTCACGTCGTTGGTGTGAGATAAATCTAGTACTTGAGACACGTCATTACCTTATTTATATCCGTTTTAATCATTTTCCATCTTTTCTATGAAATCAGTAGATAACAAATAAGGTGACATTTTTGTCCAATACTTTTATTTCACAAATATTGATACCCATCGCCACTATTTCAAGGCAAAAAAATAAAATGTATTTATGTATCAAATAAACAATAACAATCCTTGGGACGCACGAATCATTAGTATTTACTTACGCACTAAGCGCACATACACGTCCGTCCACTCTCGCATCGGCCTAACCCTGGGGGAAGGTACTCAAAGGCTTTACACTATGTGTGCGTTAAGACAAAGGTTATGGCAAAAAGTATTTTTCGACGGAGTCCCTGGCACGCACCCTGCAAATTAAGGGTTAATATCGGCGTCTTCGCCATCGTCAATAATAAAACAGTTTGATCGAAAAACTTCGCCCATTTTCTTTCAATAACTTGCTGAAGTATGTTTATTGAGTCACAATAAAAGCTATTGAAAGTTATTGTATTATGTTGATCTTATTTGAGGCGAACGAAAAAAGTAATGTTATCGTGCACAGCGTTTCCACTGACTGTGACGTACATCTGTAAAATATTGGTATGCGTTGTTGTCTCATACTCATAGCGTTTGTATCGAGAGAAACAAAAACAGAGATAATCTGGACTGGTTTGGAATGGCCCAAGTTAGTTAATACAACAGTGCGGCGAAGTTAGTAAACGTTTAGTACGTATAAGTTAGACCCGAGAGGCTCTCGTAGTGGTAGAGAGAAATGACGCTCGGGAGTAGCGAGCTCAAGTGCTCTCCACGTCACTTCTTCACTCTTTATATGCTCTTAGATAATGGAAACAGATGAAAAAGTTCCAAAGAATGGGCTTAGTGGGAAAGTAATACAATTATTTTAAGAATTTCAGTGGAAATTGTTCTTTACAATATTTAAATCTCGATCGACGAAAAGCACGACTAATTACTCGTAGTCGTTCCGTGCGAACTCACAAAACGGTCCTATTGATTACACATCTAAACGCTTTGTAGTGACGTGATAATCTGTTGAAGTTTGTATTACACATAGAACACAATTTTTGTGCTATAGAGAAGACCTTTACATTAATCCCAATTATAATAATATTATATGCATGGAGCATATGCATGTGTCTGATAAAAGACCTTTGGGTGGATTAGGTATATAAAGTTTACTTTAAAGCTTAGTGACATAAAGTTATACTTCTGTAAATTTCGGATCTGTGTCGTGACCCTCTAACAATCTAGGTTAAGCAGTCTAATGGACCTCGCTTTTTGCTGAGCATTTAAACGGTTAAAAAACAATGTTCGCATACTCAAAATCCGCTTATAAAGGTTTGCGACTATTCCATATATATTTTCTATGATTTTATAAACCTTTGGCTCTATGAGAATGGTCACTCAGAATAAGAGTTTACTCAGGATTGGCCTTTGTTTATATCATAAATAAAATAAAAAATAAAAAATTTTTGTTTGGAAGGTTCACGACAACAACATACTACATTAATTTTGGCTTAACTACTGCGTACTCGTATCTCTGTTATGCATGAACATTATTTATTCAGCATTAATATGAATTTATAACCTACCATCCACTACTGTCTAGACGTGTTCTTATAAATGTTAAATATATTCACACATTTTTATGTGTTTTTGTTATCGGGTAATATTACCCGATATTGATCTCTGTAATATTTAAAATTATTAAGCTGGGGAAAAAATATTTTAAGGATTTTTAGGTAGTAGAATTCTATATCTGGTTAGGTAATTTGAACTGGTTCGAACAAAAGTCGTTTACATACGTTTATCTTTTCCAAGTTTTTATTGACGCTAGTTTCAAACATCAAAAAAGAAACAACGAGGAAACCTAAACGTCTAAAAGATTTACATTTTCATTGACATGTGAAGTCAACCTGCATTTGGTTAACGTAGTGAACTTTGAACTAACCTTACTCATAAGTACTTATCAGTGGGACAATTTAATACAAATGAAAACACAAGATAAGACATCTTACACTTAAGTAAGTTATGTTATACTAAACTTCTTACGGTACAAAATTCGATAACCACACGAAAGCTAACAATTTCTCATCATCTCTTCGTACACTATCTGGCTCGATGCAGTCATTTCAAGCTGTAACCTCGTTTTAGAAAGAGAATTTTTCCACAAAATTGCTGACTGGTGTGAAAGAACGAGATTGCTTGCAACTTCCAGCAAATATCATTTCTTTGAATGTGTGTTCCCTTTGTTCTTTCTAAATGTGGTATTTCTTTTGTTTTCAACACTGCTCTCATTATGATAGAATTTTGACCTAAGCATTCCATTGAAAATGTAATTGCAGGAATTTTACAGGAATTTCATTAATTTCGGTAGCAGTTTCATGAAAAAAATAATATTTTTTTCACTGAAATGACAATTTTATGTGAAGGTAGCAGGCAGCAAGAATGTAAAGGGGCTTCGCGTGATGAAAAACAACGTAAAAATGTTCCTTTTTTGCACATGCCAGAGATAGAAAGAAATAAATGAGTTCACAAAACATTGCTATAAGTAGGTACTGAAACGCAACAAAAATAAGATGTACTTAAATTGGTCATATGTGATTATCGATTTATTTTATTACAAAATTAATTTCAAGGGTTCCACCTAAAAGATACTTTCTGTTTTATTTAACTGTCATACAAACCACTTATTTGATACTGACGCTATTTGACATATCTGTTTTGGTTCAGATTCCAGAATATCATTTTTTTAATGACTCATTGCCAATTCGCTTTAGTATAGTTATGTATAACGTTCTCAAATGTAATAGAAATGCCAATAGTCGAAAAAACTTCCAATAAATAAAAAAAAGTCTACTTTCAACATCTACTACCTACTCTTATTCCACTACATCAACTTTTACTTCTTTGAATCAAAATACTCAAAAAAAGTCTTCCGTCTTGACTTGTTGAGTACGGTACCCTAAATACGGGACGCACTTGCGAGTTTGTAACAAGGAAGTTTGCAACAAAAACAATATTGAAACAAAAACTAAGGCTATAGGAATAACTTAGTGCGACAATTTTCAAGAATTTGATAGCGTCGGCTGGCGTATTCAATGACTTGGTAACTATATTTTGCTTTACTCCAATATAAACAGCTGTAATGGAAAAATACCTTCATATATATTTTTTCCGTTATGATTTAGAAAAGAGAAGTAGCCTCTTGTTCGTATGGTTCTTCTATTTTAAATATACTTACATTTCTTACAAGTCATAAAATAGATAGTGTGTGTTCACTTAAGGGAGTTTCACTTCTATTACGTGAACAGTAAAGTACGCTCATAGACTTATATACCAAAGTTTAATTCATCTTTACGGTACGAATACAAAATATAATAATACTAGCGACTCGCCCCAGTTTTGCATAGGTGTATTATTCATATAAACATATCTTTTGAATTACTCTATCTATTAAAAAACACACCAAAATCCGTTGCGTAGTTTTAAAGATATAAGCATACATAGGGTTTTTTAATGGATAGAGTGATTCAAGAGAAAGGTTTATATGTATAATACACCTGTGCGAAGCCGGGGCGGGTCGTCTAGTTGTTTTATAATTTGTAGTAATGATAGTGATTAAATGGGCTTATGTGACTAGTTGATTTGTTGATATGCTGAATTTTTCTATTATCGACAACGCTGCTGGTGTGGTACGTAATCACTTAGCAAATGTTAATATATTCATGATGTTCAAACAATCTTAGACCTGCAAGAAATGTTATCCTAAAAATCTAGTCTAGTATCCTTTGATAGGGTCGAAGTGAAAATAAGATCTCTTTGTAATGTTAGACTTCATACAAGTCCTTCTGAATCGAATCTCTTTAGCAGAACATTTTTTTCTGAACCATTTTGGCGGGCGCTACAATTTTTATCAGTTTTCTGGAACTGCTTCAAAACTACTGAACCAAAGTTAATTGAATTTTTATGCAACTATTTCGCAAATTTTCCATACATTGAAAGAAGAAGCACGAGGATCAGCCTACAAATATTGGACAAATCAGGTAACACGGAATACACAATGTAATACAGAAGAATTGAAACTCTCATATTTAGAAATTGGTTGAAAAGTGCATGATAGCGCACACGAATATGTCATAAATCTCTGGTCACGAGAAAATCCGTAATTCATTTACGGAAATACGTGTACAGGTTTTGCTATCGCTCGGTTTGTTTGAAATTCAATTTAAATGTTAAGCGCCCGTGTCATTGAATTTCGTCAAGGTAGATCCGGTTAGCTGTTAATTAAACCGTAGGTCGGTCACCTGTGGCACGGCTCCTAGTTGTCACTTTACTGGCGTTTTGCCAAAGTGAAAAAATCTCGCAGAATTTACGTCAATGCCTTTATTATTTGTTTTTTTTTTTCATCTGTGAGATTAAGATACGTGGGTGTGTATTGAAGTAATCTATTAGATTTTATTTTGACACTAGCTGCGCCCCGCGGTATTACCCGCGTTAGCCCGAGATAAAAAGTAGCCTATGTATTAATCCAAGGTCTAAGCTACCTTCATACTGAATTTCATCCAAATCTGTGCAGCCGTTTGTGCGTGAAAGAGTAACAGGTACTGGCTATGTTCACTGCTGAACATAAATCTACCCACAAATGCCGAAAATGGGAAGAGTAAATGATTACTCTGACATAGAACTCAGACTAGGCCACTAAAAAGTTAAGTAATTTTCATAAATTCGTCTACATCGCAAAATCGTAATTATTTTTCTACTTATTTTATTCCCAAACTGGCAGTTCCAGTAATGTTCACATGGCTTTTGCGTTAAATTTTACTACTATAGAGGTCGTCCCAACCTCTAATACTGATGTTTAACCGCCCTGTTTAACCTGTGGGCTGTGGGCGCGACCCACACGAAACAATTACTTGCCAAGCTGACCCGGAAGTAGCTCGGAACCTCATCTACTGCGACTTGCTCGTTATAAAGTCTAAAATCATATTTTAACTTGACGAAATAATTTGGAAACTCGTTACCTATTTTAACTTAAATTTTGATGAAACTTTTATTCAGGCGTGAGTGAGAGAAATAAGAATAGGTGCAGTGCGTCTCAGATCATTTCAGTTGATTTTTTAGAGATAAAGCATAAGGTACACCTATTCGGGTTATTGTTAGTATTCTGCCTTCTTTGAAGTTTGATTATGGACAAGGATAATTGTAGTGAACGCACCGGAAACTTTAAAGGCCAAATTTCTAGGACTCTCCTAAGATTGTTAGGAGGTCTTCTATATTCGTAGGCATACTGCATGTACAGAAATACGGGTCCTACGGCGTGGACAGGTCCGCGATATTGCTTACAGTTTAATTTAAGATTGATGATTGTGACGTGTGAAAGTGGGCGTTTACTTAGATTTATGAGAAGATCTTAGAAGCAAGCTTTATGCTGGACGTTGATATCCATTTTTATTTATCCTGGGGGCCGATCTAGCGCTAGGTATCCTAAAGCTTATACCCATACGGTATACCTATGTTGAGTTAACAAAAATAACAATGCTATTTTTTAAAATTCTACGTAACCTATTCCCAATATTATTTTGATAATGTATGGGTACAATTTTAAAATAATTTATGGTATGTAAATACTATATGCCGATATTCGAGTATGTTCACATTTCATCAATCTGAAACATTATAAGCCATACATCCCCGTCACCCCTTTCATTATAGTAATTATTCATGGCAGCATCGTAAATTAAATCCGACGTACTCGTATACCTACACCGGGATATTGTTAGCCGCGGCATAAATGAGAGAGATTAATGCGTCCTATCGCTCAAAGGTGTATCGTGTATCGATGCTATTATGAACGCCTACAAACTCTAAGAAGATATTTAATTTAAAGAACTTTCACATGATTTAGAACAAAGTAGATAGATGGACCATCATCGACATCAACAACTTAGATCAGCCCACTGCAGGGTATAAGCCTCCTTCTTAAGCCAAACATACCTACCTGTTTCGTATCATTCATGGACATGAATGATATTTATAAATTTTTATGAAGTAGATTTAACACTTGGATAGGTGTTAACTCTATTTCATTAAGATTACAGTACAAATACATTTTTATTCACTTAAAATATACTATTTGTTAATAATAATTATCCGCAATGCTGTTGATAACTCGTGGAACTTACTCGTATTCCTACCTACGTGGTATCTGATATAAACTGTCTTTATTTTTATTCGTAATGTTATTTGTACATTACTTTCTTTCCCGGTTAACACAGCTTATTAAATCAGTACCTACAGGTTGTATCAGATAAACTAAACTGATGACTTCGTTGTTCAACCAATTTATCGAAAATACTAACATTCTCTATGACGCAGTAACACGAGAAATAGTTCAGTCTGTTTGAATAATATGTTAGTATTGGAACTATGGATTATCGGTAGAGATTGGAAATCGGTCGTGTGTTGGTTTTGATAAAATGATAAAATTTAGAGTCTTTGTACAATTCAATAGCTGTCCAATACATGCTGTAAAATAAATTTCACTACAGTGAATTTGCGATATCCAAAACTACGAATTAGTACAGATGAAATAATTTATTGCCATTTAGGGTAGGTGAGTACCGGCTTTGGCCAACTTCTAGTGTACATAATTTTTGGACACTTTGAATTTTAATGATTGTGTAGATCCCATCGAATCGGCATTTTTTCGGTTTTATATAGACCACAGGTTTAGGCAATTTTAATGTTAAAATATTATTTTTAAGAAAATTTCAAGCAAATTACTCCGTAGCTATTTTCGTTCAAAGAGCAAAATTTAGGCATTTTAAACATTCATTTCACTTTCCATCCTAAATAGATTTATACCCTTCGACAAATACATCCATTTCTTCAAGCATCGAACCCAAACTCAACAATTCAATGAAATCATTTCGTTTAATAATGCTTTGCTCGCTGTAAGCGAAGGGTATAACATTAAATATAAAGAAGCACTTCAATGAAAAGGGCTGTTTGTGGGTTGGGTGTTAAAAGTAAACAGAAAAAGGTCGATAAGCTGCCTAATTAGGAATTTTGTTATTGGAATACATTTTACATAATTTCACTACACCACATATTGCGTGGTGTAACTTATATACCTATAGTGTGTTTTGTAGCAGACCTATGAGCAATAGAAGATATAGGTACTTGGACGCCTTGTAGTAACAACAACAGAGAATGAGTGGACTTTCAGGAGTTCAAATGTAATAGTGAGTACCCGTCGAAACTTGAACTGCTCCAAATGGGGCCACAGTAAGATGTCCAGCAGACAGCTGCGGGCTAGTGTTCGACCAATCAAAGAGAACGAAATGGTTAAATCAAGACCTGTAATCGGTTGATGACTAGGCTGCAGCCGCAGGTCGCGGCTATCTGCGGGACACTGAAATAAAGTGTCAATACGAATAGGGTAACATTCCAAACATTACATTATATTAAGCTCAATGCATTGACTTGGCATTTTTTCTGTTTTAATCAATGCTTGAAATAGCGCCAAGATAAAAAACTAACGAAATAAAACGAGTGCTTAAAAACTACTACTTTTACTGTGGCCAAGTTCCACCATTTGTCTCTGTCCATATGTAGTCAAAGACAAATTTTGAAATATTAAACCCTAATAAAGGTCGGCCTCGATTGCTTTCGAACCCGCTTTCCGTCGACAGGGAAAAATTGATCGCATATGTTCTTTTATTCCCAACTCACAAAGCTTTTTGTGTTTTGTTCTGTTTTAGTGAAGGTAACAACGTACCAGCATTGGCTTCCTTTTATTTTCTATTCCACTTTAGCTGTAGTACATACTACCGTAAGTAACACGTTCCTGTTGATTATTCTGCACTTTGTATCGTAAAGTAACTGACATGACAGTTAACAGTAATAAATCGCCAATGATATTTGTTGCCGGCGATTTTGTAAACACGAAATTTATTTTAAAAAGTGCTAATCAATCTAAATATGTAAAACTACAAAAATTGATAAGAGCATCAATGTACTTTTTAGTTTATTTGAGTTTTTTCACGCGATTATTAAGGTAATTAATTGCAGCGCATTTTCCGTTGTCAAGTTATTGCATGGCCGTATTATTGCATGTAAATCCGGCCTTTGAAAAATATTTAAATTACATTACAAGAAAAGATGTAAATGAAGAGATTTATATAGTTTTTTTTAACTGGATACCTCGAAACTTAACCATTTTGTACAGAGCTGATATTTTTAAATGAGTTGAATTTGTAGGTGCTTCAAAACAATGAGTCCAACATATTGCTTTATTTTAACCTCATAAACCATAGGCGTCTATAAATAACGTGTCACTTAATTACGCCAATCATGTTCTATTGCCAAAATTAGTCTTTCAAGATAAAATGATCTAAAGAAATAACTCAAACGCTATCAGAACACAAACCACGTCGCAGTAACAATTTTTCATTTCGTTATCAACACGCTGTTTGCCAAAATCTGACGCTGCGAATCACGAAATTACTAAAATAGAGCTTAATGCCTTTGGACGTTAGCCAAACAAATCGAATGAACTCTAACGCAATATAGCTAGATTTGTTTTGCTCTCGGTGAAAATTTACGCAAAAGTGACGTAAAAGTGACTTTTGTCTGTCTGTTTATGACCCCTTAATGGTCTGATAAACAGCTAAACTAAGAGCTAGATCATCCTAAATATTAGGAGTGTGTGTAAGAAGAAACCTTTTCAAAAAGAACAAGTTAAGTGAATAACTTATTGAAGAATAAAAAAACATTTAGAGCTGTCTATTTCGTTCAAGACCTCTTTGTTACAAACAGACAATAGATACACTTACTTAGGTACTTCGATTTTTTCTAAATCTAATTCTAGTTTCTATTTATCTGGGTTCCTGTTAGTGTTATTAAATAAAATACTGGCATTACTGCGAGAACTTGACTAGGCAATCACATATTACACGTGTTTTGGCTCGCGCATACTCGTACAATATTCATCGTCCTCACAAGAACGAAGCTACGGTATATATTTCTAAGTACTTGTACAATAATTTGCTTCTATCTATAGATTTTTCTCTCAGTAAGTTTGAAAGTATCTGGACTGTATTGAAGTAAAATTTCGGATTTCACTAATTTAGTCAGACTTACTCATTTCAAAATTGACGCTGAATTTCGGATCCTACTCATTCAATAGACTTAATCATTTGAAAATACCATTTGCGGGAAGGCTGGCGCCATCACATGGAGCTCGTGTAACCTCCAAAATTTTACATCATACCATTAAGTTCGCAAAATGAAATGGCAGTCTATTTGGCGCGAAACGATGACATGAGCCATGACCGTGAACCGTGAATGGCAGCTCAAGATCGTATTAGCTCACTGATTCCGAACAAAAAATAGGGAACAAAGTAAGGACGTTAAGGCCGTAACGAGGTTGTTTACAAGGAGTAAATTGGGAAATTTCGTAAATTGGATTTGAGTTTCATCAATCATGCAACTCTTTGTTCTCAATATTCTCAATGATGAAACAATTTAATTGTTCTCTTTGAATTGGTGGGTAAAAAGAAACAATGTGTTTGACACCAAATCTGATGTAAACTAAATAATGCACACAAAAGATATAGAGAGTAGCCGTATTATACTACCCGTACTAATTTACGAAAAGTGTAGGAATAATAAAATCATGTATCAGGTACTTACTACTATTAGGTACATCATTATAAGTAACTTTTAATATGGAAAAAGTTTTGAAATTACGAAATATATCTATAAATAAATGCTGTTTTATACATATTGTACTCGTATAAGGTCGATAAACATTTGTTTGGAACAGCAAATATTTTCTCGCGATTTTGTTTGGCTCGATAATAAAAGTTGGTCACAATGATTTATCCTAGAATACCGTCACGCGTCTCATCGTATAGAAAAACACCCAGTATGCACTGCTGAACAAAATTGTGTCTAGCATTGTGGTGTGGTTAAGCCTTGGTTAAGCCAATATGAGTTTTGCACTCCATATTGGCTATCAGGATTCGGGTATCAAAGAGTTGTATGTAGTGCTTCTACACGAACGTCACGATGTTAGTCGATGTCGGTTTAACGTCGGTGAACGAAATTCGATTACCGGTTCGAGTACAGAAGAAAACGAAATGGTATGGCGAAAGTAGCTGATTTTTTATTTATATCGTAGGTATTCAAATTTAGGGCACAATGAAACCCGATTTTCAATGTTTATTATTTATTGCAATACGAGTATTAAGTTGTAGCATTCAATGATAAAGCTTATTATTTTTCTATGAATGTAGAAGGTTATATTACAAATTAAATTGATAAAACATAAGATGATCTGCTACATTTCTGAACTAAACTTGGTTTGTCTCAGAAATCCGTTCTTCCCTCACAAGTTAACGAAACGTTTTGACATGATATGTTCGGGCATTCCGAGGTTCGTTTCATTTACAAATATGTGTGATTAAATTGAGATTTTTAAACATCCATAGATTTAGGTACAAACGATTCTAACTTAGAAAAACGCTATTCTATCTATTTATACTTAAAATGGGTTTCTCGTGTACTCAGTTTTAATAATGAAGCACATAAATCAAATAGACAGCTCCTTTCATTTTCTTTTGTAGTACTACCAACAAGATTTACTTAGAGTTTGATTACATGCCTGAAGTTTAAAAGAAATACCTCTGCCTAATCCCCAACTTGTAAATACTTTGGGCATAGTTGATCCCTTGTCTGGCGGCTTTGTTATAATAATCTCTTCCAACACATGTGAAACGTTTGACAACAAAGAAACATGAGGTGGGTTGTCAGACTGTCATTTTGTCCTAATAAATTGCTTAAAAATATTGTTTCTTGTATGATACATATGCGAGTGTTAAATAAGGCCAAAGCAGGAAAAAATTACAGGGAAATTTTAACATCACTTGTGAAAATCCATGGGAAAAAGACCAACTTGTCAAACAACATTGATTTAGAGATATAGCTTAAACTTGTATGTGATTTGTTTAATGATAAGAACTATAAACTTGTTTGTTCGGTGTACCATTAAAATTCTCTGCAAAATTGCAGACACAGATTAATTTAGAAAAATTGACATCCGTTTTTTTAGCTGGACTTTGTTTGGGATTGATTCTGCGATGTCGTGGTATGTGAAACTTCCGATATTTGAACTGGACTTTGTTTGGGATTGATTCTGCGATGTCGTGGTATGTGAAACTTCCGATATTTGAACTGGACTTTGTTTGGGATTGATTCTGCGATGTCGTGGTATGTGAAACTTCCGATATTTGAACTATCACGGTCAAGGTAGATACCTTGACCAATGGGGTTTACCCATGATCATTGCGCTTTAACTGCGCCAAATATATTTATAAAATATAGCTTAGCGTACATCCAAATCAAAAATCAACTCCGCAAGTGATGTTAAATATGAATAAAAAATTCGTGAATGTTCAAAATGTGTTTTTGGTTTACTCGCAATCTTCTGGGTCCCTATCTCTTGGGCATGTACCACGTGCTCAGTGCAAGCCTTTAATTAGACCGTTTCAAGTTTCGTCTCCCTTTCTCAGTTAATAATGGAGCATGACTTAGAACAGGCGGCAATATTATTTGTAATCAGAGACAGAATACAGTTAATCGCTGCCTCGATGGTTCAATAGTTATAGTGACCCTGACTGCGGGATCAAAGAGGCGTGGGTTCGATTCGCACCCAGGGCAAGTATTTATGTGATGACCATAGGTGTTTGTTCTGTGTCTGGGTGTTATTTAGGTATTATCTGGATAATTATGTATTTAGACAGTCTCTGGCAGCCACATTACAAGCTTTGCTTAGTTTGGTGTCAGAGACCGTGTGTAAGATATCCCTTCGTACTATTTTGAATAATATTAAAAAAAATCTAGCCATTGCTGCATTGACACGAAATGAATGAATTAAAATAATTTCGCTTCTCGCCTTCAGAGGAATGTTGCACAATTAAAATTATTTTTTGCTCAATCTTAAGCTTAATGGTTAGACAGCCTCTATAATTAACATTTATTACGCTTGCCAAAACTCATATATTCATTCTGAGAAAAGGTCAAGTACTAAATTACCTACCAATAGCATTACCAAGCGTTTTGGGTCCACATTCTTTATACGAACAGCCAGAATGTGGAACGCTTTGCCTAAGTCTGTTTTTTCACTGAGGTACAGCGTAGGTGTTTTTAAATCTTCTAAATAAACATGTTACATCTTGGACCGCATATTTGCTTAACATCAGGCAAGATGTAGTCAAACGCAAAAGTTACCTATTTGTGAAAAAAAATTGATTTATGTAAAATTTTAAACATCCATGTAGTGACGTAAATAGATCTAATCCTATTCTAGTCTAGAATCGGTTCAGACGAACGAGAATTCAGAGCAATACGTACATTCAGCAGAACACAACGAACCACAACCGGAAGTAACAATTGTTAACTACCGCTACGAAGCTACGGCGTAGAGCGGCGTAGCGCTGCCTACGGCGTAGCAAACAGGAAAGTAATCTTCCCTGCCCGTACGCTCGGCTGAATCAATTTGTATGCTCGGATGTGGGTTTGCTTCTTCGATCAACTCGAGTTTAACCTGTGATCTCTTCGAACTATAAAATATTGAAAGAAAGGTACATTGCAAAAATGCATGCAGTTTGTGAAGATAAAGTAGTATATGCAGTTGCATACACTACTTTATCTTCACTAATAAAAATAAAAAAAAAACATATTGCAAAACATTAAATTCACGCGTACGTGTATTGTCACAGTGAACTTGGCGCCATTAAAATCTAACCAATGAGAGCGCAGCTGCGCGCGCAGGGCCAATCAGGAGTGAGCGCGCGATGTTATAATGAGATTTTACGATATCGATGTGGATATTATAACGTCATGTGAAATTGCATAAATAGAGTGTTTTTTGTCTGCGCTATAACAGTAGTCATTATAAGTCAAGTATTGGAAACATAAGTAGAATGTTACAACATTAGTGTAGATAAATAAATAAATTAGGTTTTTATTACACTGTCGTGACATTTGTCGCTCTGTGATTACGGCAGTACGCCGCGCGCTACCCCTCGCATTGACCCCACGACTCGCGCGTAGAGTTAAAAACATTCAGACAAAATTATGTTATTATTTATTCATGTATGAGGATCAGTATTGCTATCCAACGTGGTAATAGGGCCAGCATTTTGGGAACTGTGCCCGCTGGTAGTGGGTTTTTAGATTAGGGTTTTCATCGTCATCTAAACATACTCATTTTTTTAGTTCAAGTGGTTTTTTTTTTATTCATTTGTTTAGGTTTGTACATATATCATAGTAGTTGTAATATATAGTTAAGTTTATGAAATGTTATATAAGTTTTGTGTCAATAAACTTCACCAAACTTTTTTATGTACATGAAAGTAAAATCTAACAAATTACCAAAAACCATTGTTTTTTATGATGTTATCTGTGTCTTGTGGATATTATTTGACAATAAAACATCTTCAGCGAATGTTGACTGCTAATAAATAGCAGTTTTCACACAAAAAAAACTCAACAAAGCCAATATGGCATGATGAAGTAGTAAAAAATTGCAGAAAAGCTTTCTTAGAGCAACCGCAATGATTTTCACACCTTTATTTCACCTCTGAGATCCCGCGTGCAATATTTATTTAATTGATTACGACACTAGCGACCCTTCCCGGCTTTGCACAGGTGTATTATACACAAACATATAAACCTTTCTCTTGAATCTCATTTATATTAAAAAAACGCATCAAAATCCGTTGCGTAGTTTTAAAGATATAAGCATACATAGGGACAAAAAGCGGGAAACGACTTTATTTTATGCTATGTAGTGATTTAACGCTACGGCTGCCAAATGATACCTCTATACTTACTTTGTTAGGTTGCGTGGTAGTAGATAGGCTTCTCTGCTATGTTTGATACCATAAATAGCACGGTGAGTATCTATGCTTCCACAATATATTTTGTTAGGTCCGGTTGGAGGCTAGCATGCGGCGCGTTTCTGCGGTTTTAATAGGCCATAGCTATTAAAATAGGCTATTACGTACGTGTGTAACTGTGTAGTCTCTACTCAAAAACTCTGAGGCCGTGTTGATCATCACTTCATGTCCTAGCTTATTGAAAGTTGAACTTTCTAATGTGCTATGTTACTATGTGACTATGTTGACTGAATCTTGACGGTCCATAAATTAATCTTTTTACTACTAATAGAGAAACTAGAAATATTATTATCCATCGCTAGTTGATCTACTTATCTATTTATCGATACCAATGTCTTGATTAACTAACGCGTGCAAGTAGTTTTTGCCCGAGTAACACTACTCATATTTTCTTTGATTGTCTTTTGTAAATAATTTTTTCTAGAGACAACAATTTAATGACTCAGATATCTGAATAGATTAGAGATAAGTAGTTTATTACTTACAAAATTCTCGATTATGCTATTTTTAGAATTTCGATAAAATTTAAATGGGACCACTTCTGAAGTACCAAAAAAAAGAATCATCATTAAAGATTAATTCACAATTGGCGGAATAAACGCGTATCATACATACAAAAAATATACACAGACGACGTATTGAGAATCTTCCTTTTTGAAGTCGGTTGAAACGCGCACTAATAGCTATAGGTAGATTTGGAGCGAATTACGTACTCGTAGCACACCTCGTAGCAGACCGCTACGAGCCGTAGTAATGAAGCGCTACGCCGTGCTACATCGGTCAATGTCAGTCCAGAAAAATTGCCTCTTGCAATAATACCCCGCTGTTTATTCGTGGCAAGCCAAGTATGTATTCTATAACATTATTTGTAATTATTTGAGAAAAAAAAATTAGAAAATTTAATTAAATTAGATTTTTTTTTCAGTTTAGACTGAATGGAATACCTTCAGATATGATTATTCTAATAGTTGCTCTGATACTAGGGTTTAAAACCTTTTTGTGCAACCGGACATTTTTTTTTCGCGTAACTTTAAAATTTCAGCCTAGACATTTTTTAAGCTACAGTGAAAAATCAATACGAAATTATTTAGAATGAAAATGTAAATAGTTCGACATGCCAAAACGTTGCCTCAGAAACCAGACCAACTAACCAGTGAATGATTTATCCAAATGTGAATTGAGATAAATTAATTAGACAAAACTGTTTAACTTAATATATCATGCACTTAATTATCTTAAAAATAATGCGAAAATAATATGTCAGTACCATAAAAACAGTAATAGTAAATAAGTTCATATAGGCCGGGTAGCCCTGGTGTCAGAATTTTTTAGCCGCCTGAAGGCTTCCGGTATGGCTAAATGGTTAATACAATCGGAAACTACAATTTAACGTGTCATCTGAGCCACGGCAGCGCTCTGTTGCTTAACTTTGGTGATTGCTGACAACCACCTAGTCAAACTACGCCATGAGCGCTGCAAACACACAGTAGTATTGTTACAAATTGAGAACAAAAGCTGACTTTCTTCACAATAAGCTTCTAGTCGTTGCTGTATAGGGACCCTTCAGTTAAATCAGCTCGCGAACACGTAATGTATTTGCAAACAATGGAACTGCAGAGTTTTTACAAAAAAATTAAACTGTTCACTTTAATAGTCATATAGTCATATAGTCATTTATTCATAACACCATTTGTTACAAGTCAAAAAGTAAACATTACATTAGGGCACTATGCAATATAGCACGAAATAAAAATAGATAATACTTGACAATTTCCAAATTAGTCACTAAATCTTAATACAATTCAGGTAATTTTAAAAAGTCATTTACGTCATAAAATAGTTGCTCATGTAGCCAACATTTTAATTTATTCATAAACGACCCAGCGGACGGTGCATCCCTAACTTCTACGGGTATTCGGTTGTATATAGCGGGCCCACCAATATATACAGACCTCTCCGATTTCGCCAGCTTATGAGAAGGAGTCACCAGTTGGTTTTTCCTAGCATTGCTTCTTAAATTTAATCTTAAATAGGTACCTTTCCTCTCAAATAATTCTAAATGGTTGTGCGTGAAAAGAGCCACCTGATAGATTAGTTCGCACGGCAGTGGCAGTACGCGCAGTTCCCTAAAGAGCTCCACACAAGACACGTCGTCCGAAACCCCGAAAATGGCCCGCACAGCCCGTTTTTGCATAGAAAAAGCTCTCTTGTACTCCGCGGCGCGGCCCCACAGTTCTAATCCGTACGTAATATTACTATGGATTGTGGCAAAGTAACAAGAGCGCACAACGTCCCGCGTGGCCGTACTCGCGAGCCGCCTGAGCGCGAAGCACGAGCGGCTCAGCTTCCCACATAGCTCCTGTATATGTGACTCCCACGTGAGGGCGCTATCTATGTGGAACCCTAGTAACTTTGTTGAGTTGACCTGCTGGAGCGCGGTGTTTCCGATCGTTACCGAGTACTTTCGTCGTTCGTTACGAGAGCTTCCGATCTCCCGTTGAGATTAAAAGTCAAAAAGCAGGTTTTATCTTTGTTCAGTGCTAGGCCATTCGACTTAAACCACTCATCGAGTTCACTAACAGCAGAGTTTATCTTATGATGCAGCTGAGTAGATGATGGCGCAGTAATCACTGCGGCCACATCGTCAGCATACATGTATATCTCCGCGTCGACGATGGCATCTGGCAAGTCATTCAAGAGAAGACTGAACATAGTGTTCGAGAAACAGGATCCCTGGGGCACGCCTATCTCGTTCTCGAGCTCGTCGGATGAGACGCGACCCTTGTCCCCCACGACGACTTGCGTTCTTCCTGACGTAAAAGAGATTATCAACGACCCGGAAGGGCCGCGCATTCCGTGGAAACCTAATTTTTGAGCAATGAGTCGGTGGTTCGCCGTGTCAAAGGCGCGTGATAGGTCGCAGCAGGCCAGAGCGACCTGCAATCCTGCCTCCCGAGCTTTTAGAATCTGCCACACTACTTCGCGCACTAAGTCTGTGGTTGAGCGCCCGGCCCGGTATGCGTATTGCCTATCAGATAGGATGTCTCTTTGGAGCGCGTAGTTTAAAACCCTTCTATTAAGCCCTACTTCAAACACCTTGCTAATAGCTGGAACAAGAGAGATTGGACGGTACGACTTAAGATCAGACTTTTTCCCTTTGCCCTTGTAGAGGGGGCTAATTTTTACTTTTTTAAGAGCTGATGGGTACACTCCTTTACGCATGCATAAGTTGAAAAGTCTACTTAGAACAGGTGCTAAAGGCACTATACCCGATTTTATAAGATCGGCTGACAGGCCGTAAAGGTCGGAACTTTTTTTTGGGGCAATGCGCTTAGTAGCTATCGTAACAATTTCGCTAGGTGAAAAGGGTTCAAGTCGGATTGATACATCGCTGGCGGATGAGTCGTCACCCATAATGATTTGGTTTTAATGTGGCACTATCACAGAAAGTCGTTTTCTTAGATACCTAAATTGTCGCTGTCAACCGTTTTTTAGCTGTATTTTTGTATTTGATTGTACTTTTAATTTCGATTGTTACGAATTTATTTTAAATTAATTATGTTATTATAAATCAAAAATATTTCTATTCGGACCACATAATCCATTGTGTTAGTAAAACTAATGAGATTATGTTAGTACTTTAATTTAGTGTCAATGTGTACTAAATTTTCTGATGCGATACAAGATTTAATTCTTGCATCGCACACACACACACACACATAATTTTTGAAACTGACTAAAACTATAGTCAGAAAACACTACCCGATGTTAAAATACGAAAACCTATCTGATAAAAAGGCCACTCAAGAAAATATACCTAATCCGATAAAAGTAGGGGTTCCTAGACGTACGTTCCCAGGAGTTTCGAAGCAATTCCTACGATCCACTGGTTAGTTATGTATTCAAGAATCAGTTATCAGGGCACGCTGCCAGAGCTGGGGTTATTTAGACGGTGCCTTTAGCATACAATTTAACCAAATAGGGGTAGAGATCCGTCCGGATGTAATGAAATATAGAAATGCGAAGATGTTCAAAAGTTTAGATTTTGGGCCAGAGCTTAAAATTGACGAAGCAAAATAAATAAATGTAATACAATATGACTGCTCGGTGGCTCAGTGGTTAGTGACCCTGACATCTGGATCAAAGAGGCGTGGGTTCGATCCCCACCCAGGGTAAACATTTATGTGATTAACAGAAGTGTTTGCTCTGTGTCTGGATGTTATTTAGATAAAATCTATATAAGTATGTATTTAAAATATGTATATGTGTATCAGTCTCTGGCAGTCTCATCACAAGCTTTGCTTAGTTTGGGGTCAGAGACCGTGTGTAAGATGTTCCCTAATATTTATTTTTATTTACTATTTACGTGAAAAATATTTAAATAATTGTAAATAGTCCAGTATATTGATGGGCAGCCTTATTACCTCAGCGATCTCTTCCAGGCAATAAACGGTAATGAATAGTTTAGATATCACAGTTTCATTTGGTGCAAATAAGTCAGAAAAAAATACATTAAGGTGCGCAATTGGTCTTTTAAATAATTTTTTTTCAAAGATTTTTTGAAATGTAAAGATCTTTAATGAGTTTTTTTAATACTTTTTTCACGTATAACCCGTATAACATTGTCACGTCACTTGACCTAGCCGAGTACTGCGGCTAGGAATCAATTTTTAATGTAGTATAACTTTGTAATTATAAGAAAAAATAAAAATAGTAGGATATCCACAGCTCTAAGCTGTAAACTTTTTTGCGTAAATTTTATATTCAACTCAACATCCATGTGAGGAAGTACCTATCATTGATTAACTTTGTTCGCTTCCTATTTGATTTTGTTCATAGCATGAGCGTCAAAGTCGCCCAACAGGGTAAAACTGAATATCGATAAATTATTTTAAAATACGTTAATCCGTGTGTGTACGACGCCGGATCGGATATAGTGGAAATAGAGGCCTTATCCGAATCACGAATAAGCAGATCCGTAGTCACAAGCAATGTTACCGATATAGGTCAGCGGTTTAGTAAGTTATAATGGCATTGGGCAGGGTACGTAGTGTAAAAACTTCTCATACGAACCTCGTACGGCGGAGTTTTTTTCCACTCGTTTAAGTCAGTTATACTACAGTGATAGTTCAACACACTGCGCTGTGCAGTGTCCATATAATATAATTTTTTTTGTCTAAGAACTTATCTAGTAACTCTTTATTCGAAAAGTAAAGTTTGGCACTCGAATAACTGGTAAAAGAGCGCTTAGTAGGAGAAGCCGTGGTGGTGAAAAGAGAGAATGCTCGCTGTAAAATTTTAAAATCGTCAATACAATTCCTGGTCCCGTACTAATAAGTACTTCTGAATTCATGGACGAATTTTTACCCTGCTAGCTATTGCGTAAAAGAAACCTCACATCTCCCATACATTTGTAGCTGAAATTCATAAGCGGAAATATAGCCCTATTGCCCATCAAAGGTAAAAAGTATGTCCAGCAGTAGACTATTCAAAGCTGAGTAGATTGAAGTATAGCGCGTACTTATCCGAGATGGACTCTACAAGATATTCCCAATACTAAAGCACAACTTTACTAATAACCATAATCAATACGGTCGTTTCGTGCCGGTCTCTTTGTCTGTTTGATTAATCGGGCAATTGTGATTAGAACAATAGCGATAGAAATACTACGATCAATTCATACTCGTATCACAAAAGTTATATAGCTACTTCGGAAGCTAAACTCGGGCAAGGAATATACAGTTTTTTTACCACCACCGATTTCTTGAGTTTTTAATTCCATGCCACCAACTCTCGCCTGATGGTAAGTGACGAATTTAATATAACTCTGTCAGTAGCATCATGATTCCAAAATAGATGAACTGATTTCTTTTTTTTATTTCTAGCCTGTTCTTAACAGCCATTAAAAATAAAAAATAAATAGACTGACAAAAATTTTTGACCAAAAATATTATATTTTCAATTCTTAACTTGTTACCAAAAGTTGTGTTTTTCTAGTCTTCTTGATAATGATGTGGGTAACATTTCATACCACTTATTTTGCTGAATTTGCTTCTTTATTTTTCCTTCTTGTATTTATTGACTTTACCATGATGTGGTTTTGTTTTACAAGAGCAGAACAAAGGAACTCGATTCAGCTATTTGCTCTATATTTTACGACTCGAGCTTGAAGATCTTCCTTTAATTATAAACCTCTTTTCTACTTCAGGTAATGAAATATCGATACTGCGGTATCGATATTTCAGTACCTGAAGTTGATTCCAGTCTCCCGGCAACATGAGCTCAATTTTCGAAACGTTAGAAAATGACTTTTACTATCGAATGCTATGCTATCTCGTTCGTACTAACGTGGATTTTCAATACACGCCTTGCTCTCTCGGTCTCGTGACTATATACGCCTACCTTCTAGCGGGCCATCGGTTTAAAAATAAAGCCCCTGAGCTAGAAAAGTAGGTTTGTTGGTGTCCTAGTTAGGAATCTCAAAGCACTTAACTACATCACAGTTTTCTACGCGTCACAAACTTATTTCATTTAAGCGTAAGATGCTAAACCTGTTAAAGAGGCTCTTTGCAGCAGTATCTTCAAAAGGGCAATATTTTAGCAGGTCGCTTCGGTCATTAAATGATAAAGTTACAAAGGTAAGAACACGAGAGGAATTCGGCGCGACAACGACGACGGATGGCTTTTACGACTTGACGAACCGAACAGTTTTGGGATACTTTTATGTGTTTAAATACAGTATATAATTTAGCTTGTATTAAGAACATTACCTCTGTAAAACAATATTGAGCACGATAATTTTGTCTAAAGATTATATTTTGAATTACAATAGTGATTAGATTTAACTTTAAAACACAAGAATAATTTCATGATTTATGGTGTATTATGAATGATCATTCAAAAGTTCACCATGACCATTGATCAGTTTTATCGTCGTAGTAAAAATTGTACATAACCAAGAATGATAATAAGTGACTTTGTTTTAATTTGGTCAAATTATCTGGTCGCGTACTTACTTTACTACGAGTAAGAGGCCTATGCCCAGCCATGGGATAAAGAAAACTGCAGACGAAAAAGGTGAGTCGCGTAACCCAGTACAAAGAAAATGATAGCAACAAACAAATAACACTAGATTGTCTAAAAATCCCCATGTGTCCCACTGTAACTTGCAACTTTTTTATGCCGTTCTAAATTAAATAAAAATAATTAATTAATGTTTTTTCGTAAACAACGAAATAAAGAAAAAAGAAACGTCAACAAAATACCTTAAATTACATGCAAATGGAACTAGGCACGCGGAAATGTTATTCCAGCGCGACGACAAATAATGTACCTACATCATGCCTACATTTAAGTACTTATATTTTTTCGCACCGTGAAATTGCTACAGTAACATCATGTGTTCGTATGCGTGATACGAATGGTAACGTAGAGCGGAGCTTTAGTTCTGAGTACGTTGTCGGGCGAGGTCGGTCCCGGGCTGCCAGCTTTTCGAATACATCCCTAGCTCAGTACCCATCGGGCCGCGACGAGGGCGCCACGCTCGCGGCAGGGGGCGCTGTCATCGCGGACAAACTTAGGGCGAGATCTATACGAGAAACTTACACTTTACTCACTGTCAAGTCTTTAAACTTGCTTATAAGACATAAGATAATTACATCAGAACTTTCAGTGATTTAGAGTGAAAATTGATATCTGATCAAAAGTTTTATTTATCAGTAGGGTAAAATGTACGAGTTAGCAAGCGCGTGATGAGTGCGGCCCCAAACGTTGCGTTTGACAGATTAGGCATGTGGAGTATTGTGGAGTGAGCCGAACTGCCATTGATAAGTTCCCATTGAGGCTTTTGTCTATCGAGCTTTGGGATAAAAGATGGAGTGCGTCTGGTTTTATGGTTTGTATTTTTGCAATGTTTTGTTCTTTATTGCTTCTTTATTATTTGAAACATCGTTTATTTTTATGGAATTGGAGACATTATTTTCATATTTTACAGGCGATTGCGGGCGGTACCATAAGTTCGCTAATAAAGTCACATTTACTGTAGTAAGAACTACTTATAAAATTAATAATATTTTTAATGGCAGGTGTAGAATTAAATCTCCTTCTTTGTGTTTTCCGAAATCGTGAAACATTTTACTGACTTGTGTACAAATACATCATTTATAAAACTTATTCTCATAACGAGCATCTTGAAGAAAATTATAGTCCTTAAAAAGTGTCGAGGAACTTTCCCAAGCCGTTTTTGTGTCTTAATGGAATAAGTTTTTAAAAGTCGCTGTAATGTTCATGAATTATTCAAAGCTAATTTTCATAAATATAAGTCAATTTTGTTGTGTTTACTACGAGTGGAAACGTATTTTGTTTTTGAAATCGTAATTGTACTAACAGACTTATTAATTTGTTCTGATCTGTATCTGATTTTTTTACCTATATTTTTATAGATATAACAGTAAAGGACTTATTAATATCAAATAGTGTACCAATCTATTTATTGTGTATTTTAATGTTAGGACAATTTACGTTATTGGTATACAGTCTTATCATTATTATCAAATTAAAAAGCCAGAAACATGGAAATAAAACAGGCTTTCCTATTTCAAAAACTATCAAAACCTTATTTTGAGACAGAGTTTGAATTTTCATGCGGAGTCGCTACGAATAATTCAAACTTTTTTATGTTGACACAAAGTGTCTAGAGCCAGTATATAAAATTAAACTTTACTCTTTTCTAATTAAAACTCAAAAAGACCGAGCTGCTTAATTAAATTGTAAAAACCCTTTTGCATATTTGAGTACCTACCCTGAGATCGTATTTCTATAAATCTCTGAGAGTTTCTGCCGTAGTTAGCTTAGAACTTCATTGGTAGGTAGCTTTTGCATTAATAACAAGGCAATTATACGAACAACTGTAGCTTGATAAGTTATTTATGTAATAAAATATAGAAAAATCTTATAATTTCTTTGAAATCAAATTTTAACGATTTAGTATTGAATATAGATTCTTCATAACAGACACAGCTAATTAATTACTCATTTTCTGATGTTTCGATTGATTTATGTATGTTATTCACTGAGCTAAATACCAATTGTATACAAGTGCAATACTTTCAAAAAACATTTTATTGAAACCACCGAAATAAAAAATAAATAGTCAAAACAGCTTCTCGCTGAGAGCTATCTCAATCAAACGAATGGTTACGTAGTTGACTGGGAACAAACATATGCGAACTTGTAGTTAAATAAAATCACTAATATTCTAATTTGATTGAATCATAGTGTATTTTATAACAATTATTGCAATACATCCCGTGCCTATAATACGAACTAACATTTCCATCAAGCTTATTCGTCATTAAATAAATACGAGAGTGAGTACACAGTAGATTAACCTTTACCTTTACCCTTACATGCAGGAACATTTTGTATGGGAAAAATAAATTAATGTTTTTATTATTTTTCTCGCAACTGTCATAAATTTTCTCACCGTTCAAACCTTCCCTTAACTTTCACAAATATATCAAAATCTAAATTAGCCAAATCGGTTCAGCTGTTCGAGTTTTAGCGAGACTAACAATCACGATTCTATTTTATATATAGATTTCTTTACCCGGCTCGAGAGATACCTACTTTGCATGTAGAATAAATCTGATAATATATTATTTATATCTTATTTTATTTAATTATAAATCTTGTAAAAGAAAATGCAATACGAAGCATTCAGTGTTGTGTAAGCATATAAATAAGTTATTGAAGTACAGAAAATATAGAAAATTATTTGTAACAACATTGTTGTTGTGTGTTGTTATAAGAAAAAGAAGCAAAATGAACACAAGCATTATTTAACTATAACTAAAGTATTGTTACATACTTAATTGGACTATGTGAGTGATAATTGTGTAATTATTGGCGTTCCGCCCATGTGACGTAATTTTAAGCAGAGAGTTTCGTGTGTAATTTCGTCCCCTCTTGAGCCCGAGACGTCCCATCTCGCGAGATTTGTGTCGGAAGCGTAATACATCCTCGACATAGCGGCGAGTAGGCGACCTCAGTAAATGTTAATGTAACAGCCCTACTATGTAACAAGGCCATAAGCTAAAGGTTTTTCTCGTGAGGGCAAAAGGATTGGCAATCGAATGCATTAGATTTTGAGGGTTGGTGGCAGAAGAGAATTTTAGTTACTTTTATTGTGTTGTAAAGCTTTCTATTAATATTCGCCAATAGATTTATGCATTCATTTAAGATGTTCAAATAAAAATTAATAAAATTTAATTTCGTACCTACGTTTCTTTCCAAGAATTTATACATTTAGTTATCATAAGTTAGGTGTGCCATTACTATATCCAGCTACATTGTATTAAGAATACCGGAGAATATAAAGAGCGACATCACTATCACTTCACCACATAGTATAAAACAAAGTCTCTTCCCGCTGTCTGTACCCCATTGTGCTTTTTTTTTCTCAACCTATGCTGTCCCACTTCTGGGCAAAGGTCTCCCCCACTTTCTTCCATTTATCGCGTTCTGTAGCCAAATCCCGCCAACCTTCCCGGAAAGTGTCAAGATCGTCACGCCAGCGTCTTTTAGGACTTCCTTGCTTTCGTCTGCCCTCCGGTACCCACTGTGTGACGATCCTGGCCCATCTCTCGGGGTGCATACGAACCACATGACCCGCCCAATCCCATTTTAGTTTAGCAGCTTTTTGGCCTACGTCAACTACACCTGTGATGGAACGCAGTGTTGTGTTTCGAACTCTGTCCGTCATGTGTGCTTATATCTTTAAAACTACGCAACGGATTTTGATGCGTTTTTTTTACTCGTAATAGATAGAGTGATTCAAGAGAAAGGTTTGTATGTATAATGCACCTATGCGAAGCAGGGGCGGGTCGCTAGTAAGGAATAAAAGAACAAAGTTAAAAATAATAACACAAATTTCGGTCTCATTGCTTAGGTATGTACAAATGTTGAAAAGAAAAATGTTAAAACCATAATTGTGTACGGTATCTACATACAAAACCACATCAAACTCATGAATACTTTGTTTATTTGTGAGTTCAGCGGCTTCTGAAAAACATTTTTGAACTACTTAGTTCAAGAGACTTTGGATAATCTGTGACCGCTTTAAATGTATATCCTAACTAGCTTTTGCTCGCGGCTCCGCCCGCGTAATATTTTGATTTTTGTGCTTTCCCATGGGCACTTTTTATTTTTCCGGGATAAAAAGTAGCCTATGTCACTTTCCGTCTTATAAACTATATGTCTATGCCAAAAATAAAGTCCATCTGTTGTTCCGTTGCTGTGTAAAATATTAACAAACCAATAAAACAACAAACACACTTTCGAACTTATAATATTAGTAAAGATAAACGATTTTTACTTTATTTTCTTCAAGTCATGTAAACGTGAAGAAAATATTTACCTATTCTTATTAATCTAAAAATTGAGCAAATTACTAGATAATATTTATGGACAACAGGTACGACTGTATGACTATCGGAATAGGTACATCCACGAAAGGAACTCGATATCTTTCACGAACAAAGCGAAGTTAAACTAGGTAGTGCTTCTGATAAAAACAAAGTTGGCAATTTATCGGAAACTTGAATATACTTAATCTTTACATTAGAAGTTTGAAAGGTTGAACAAGTTGAGGATATTGCTTTCATAAATTTAATGGAATGAAAACAAAACGATCAAATCTATGATAACATCTTTATAAAGCTCAGAGTTCTAAGAAAAACAACTCAAAAATACATGCCAGAGATTAAAAAAGAATCGTGAATATTTTGTTCTTATTGTACTTCATGCTTCGTCTTGATGTCAAAAACTCGTCTAGTTTGGCAAATTAAGTCACATGCAAAAATCTCTCTCTCTCAAAAACAAAATAAATTGGATACAATTTACAGTTTACACCTATTGAGCATAAGATAAAAAGTATCTTCAAAACTTGATATCATTATTATGATGCAGCCATAGCACATCCTGTACTGAATATGCTCAGTGTATCTTCAATAATAAGCGGCTTGCTTTCAGCGAAATCCTGCGCTAGCTAGTACGTGATTGTGACTCGAGAACTTTTCGACCCCATGAATCATAAATATGTAGGGAAAACTATAGTTGGTGTAAATTTACACGATGGAGACATATTATGTTGTCATTGTATTCATTACTATGACCAACTATTATTACAGAGTCAATTTCGAAATCACAGTTCCATTGAAAAAATCAGCTGTACTATAAAAAAAAGTATGAAAAATTTTTTTTTGATTTTTTTTTTCAGGGTTGGTCCCGTTTTAAAAGTTGGTCATAATGATGACTATAATGATACTCTAGCATATTGCCGCCGTAAGATTTTCAGCGTACATAAATGAGCCAAACAACCTTACGTTATAGTTTGTAAGTTTCATTTTACTACCAGTAATCGCCAGCCTTACAGGCGGAGATTGAATGGCGCTCACGTTCAGAATTAACTGTCAAAACTTGTGCAGTAAATGTTCCGGTAGCGAAAAGGTGACTCGCACGACACTTGTGAAGGATAGAGCCGGGAGAGTTAAGTCCGTGCTTTCGTAAATATAGGTGTGGCCTTTGTTTGCACAGTTCCCTTTATAGCGCTGCTCAATAGCATAGCCTGATTGTTTCTTTTCGAAGTGCAACAATGTTTAGTACGATGTTTTCGGATAGATACCTGTGGGGGCATTTATACCTGTGCTCTAAGTACCTAAGATCGAAAGACACGTTAAATTGTAAGTCGCAGTTGTATTAGCAGATGCTTTCACTCGACTTTTAATCTGATATCAGGGCCAATACGAACTTACTCCATTAAAGATTTTGTTTTCCAAATAAACACTTCAAGTATTCTGGTGTAAATCACGGTGAAGGCTACCTTCATTGGTAAAGCAGCAAGATTGAAATCCTGAAGTGGCCAAAATGTTGGAAATTTATAGTTTTTTTTTTCGTTAAAACGTGTCTCGTGTTTTACGTTGCATAATTAAAGTCAAATTTTTGTAGGCTCTATTTATTTAATGTAGTGATTTGAGTTTGATTTTTGAGAAGCTGCAATGCTGATTCAACTTCGTTAGTTTCACACATTTTTATAACCATGTTATTTATTGTCTTGTCATAGTTTTTAAATTAGCGTTCCTAGTAAATTAGCATACCTAATAATATTAAAAAACCCATATTAAAAACTCAACCATAATTGTATCGGACACAAGTCTCATATTACTTAAGTATTCGCTCATTTTTGTGTGTTTTTTGTACACTTCCGTCTTAGCAACAAGGGCTTGTTAGATCTTTGATTAACTTGTACTCATTTCCTAAGTGACGGGACGGTCAATGTTGTCCTAGCATGTAGAGTCTGTACTTCACAATAAACCTAGAGCGTTGTAGGTCAAGAACCTGCAAATAAGCTTCGAGGTTCATTAACTCAGCTGCCATTCCTTTTGTCACATCTCACTCGATGCCTATTTTGTTTTGGGAACACAATATAAGATGGGACATGCCTTCAGTCTTGGTATAAAGGTTTTGAAACGGATGCGTATTAAAACCTATGATATATTTTGTTAGATAAAAAGTTTTGACAATGTTGTATAATAATAATAAGTAAATAATACATTTTCTTGATTACAAGATTTCACTATATGATAACATAGATATGTAAATTCTAACAAACTACAACAGCGCAGCTCTTTTCGAAACGGCTTGTCGAAGTAAATGAAGCGATTCTATTAGTTCTTAGTAAACACAACCCTCGCTACTCATCCTTGCACATCTTTGCTAGAAATGCAGCTGAATCCTTGGCATTTATTTTGGACTAGCTTTATAGTAGTTCTTTTTCAAGATCTTTTATTTTTCCGGGATTATAAAGTAGCATATGACACTCTCCGACCTCTAAAACTATATTCGTGAAAAAATTAAGTCTCATCGCTGCTGTGTCAAATAACAAATATACCAACAAACAAACTTTCGGATGAATACTAAGGAAATAAGGATCTACTATATAAACAACATTATTTCAATTCAAGTCGAGTTTGGCACCGTACCTACTATGTAGATGTGCTGAGTCACACTCGCTGTTCACATATAAATAGGTATCCATATGATGCATGATTCATGTAGTAAACTATGTCTCCCACTAATAGACTAAGTAGTTACATTAATGTATTAAAATTGTAACAAATTTAACTAGATTTTTGTTAAATAAACTGACAGGTACTAGAATAATGCAGTGAACGGAATAAATGACAATATGTTACCTTTATTTATGTGTTACCACAATAAAAGAAGCGCTGGAGAAGAATTGAATTAATGATCCAGGAACTTCAGGCGAACAGAAAGTGAGGCGCAGGATTCAAGTGGAAAAGAACTTGCTTCTTTCTTGTAAAATCCACAAGCTGAAATTAATTAAAACAAACGATAAGAATTCTATGTTGCAGTCACATAAACAAAGTCAGAAAGACATGAGAATTAACAAAATGTTTGTGAACATTCAAGATGCATTTTAAACAATATGCTGAATGATATTATTCAGATTATCAAGTTATTCTCAACTGAAAAACTACAAGTATTTATAAAATTAACCGTCGAGATTTGCAGAGAATGAGCGATTAGAGAATTCAATCACATACAAACAAAGGATCAAAGAACGTTTGCTTGAATTAGCAGTGATAAGATGTAGCACCAATTTGTTTTAAAAAGAAATGATTGCAGCCAGGGATTGTTGTTAAAACTGATGAAATACTTCAAGAAAAAGCTACTGAATAGAAGTTAAAATGTTAAAACATTGTAGATAAATACCTTTTTCGCTTTTTCCGAGGTTATGTTTGCGAATTTTCGTGTTTTGTTCCAAGCAAAACTGTAGAATGATTTAGTTCGGTTTTGTCGTTATTTCCAAAAGAAGCCTTCTGGCAGGCTCTAGAAAGGTCAACTAATGCTTTCAGTCTTTAATTGTAACTGAAAATCCATTTGGAAACTGCATTTGAACAATAACTGCACTGAATGTTGTTTCGACACTTTTAGTTTATATTTATGCAGATTTTTGTAAATAATCACAGCACAATTGCTTCTTTGAAACATATCTTTATTCTTGCCGAAGATATATTTATCATTTGTATAGAAAGAGCACTAATATTTAAAGACTGTTTAACATTTTAATAATTTTCTATTACATTTGTTTGTTGACATTTTTTAATTGCTGAGAATCAGGGTTGCTAGCTTATGATTTGAAAAAAAAACAAGAGAACATTTACGGTATAATGTTTTGTTACTTAACTTTTGGTCTAGGATAACGCGGGAAAAGCGATAAAGGTAAATAACAGATTAAATTGTCTATAGTTTTCTATATATTAATCATTCTAAAGTTTATATAGTACGCGAAGAAAATAGAATTTCTATGTGTACCACAAACAAGAAAACTGTTTTAATACCGATTTGCTGCTATGAGTGGGCACACAGTGGAATTGGTTCGAAGTGACATTAGCTGTGATTTCCTGGATTTCTGGGATTTCGAGGATATGGAGCTTATGAAGCCGATGACAGATTTCGTAAACTTTCAAGAGATCGTGGATTAAGAGCTTGTCAAGGATATTAAGAACAGGTGACGAGGAAGAAAAACAGAGGGGAACGCGAGGGAAAGGAGTCAGTAATTGTTGAGCGTCGATAGAGTGAAATACTCTTCCGCGTTATCGGGTGTATTATTCTTCGATGAACGGGATAGGGACTCTTGAGCGATTATAGAGTGAAATACTCTACCGGGATATCGGGACAGTGAATTTAATTCGAAATAATATATTGTTATACTCTACCGGAATATCGGAAATTCTTCCGGGACATCAAGTCACTATTGCGAACTCGCATTGGAAGAGAACATTCTCTATCGGGATTATATGCTAGTGAATTTAGAACTTTAGTACAACGTTTTCTATAGTGATTAACCTAAGTACTATAGTGTTTCATATTTAGTGGAAAACGAGTTGTGATTGGATTGTTTCTTTTACTAAATCTTTAGTAAAAGCCGGGTGAGTCAATTCTGGTTATTCATGAGTTGTAAAGAGATCTAAGAATCTTGCTAAATTCCATTACTGAAATTTAATAACGAAAATGTTCAAAATTTGCAGAATCAGAGTTTTGACTATCAATATCATTGTGTTATCTATTTTAAATGTGACATGTGTATTTCTTGTTTGAATTGAAATAATATTTTAATACTTTGAATTAAAAATGAGGGTGATTACAATATTTAGCCCTGATAAGTTCAAATTTTCCCTTTGTATAATGTTTGCTCTATTTTTATTGCTCTATGTTTGCTCTATTTTTATTATGTGCGATTATTTTTACTTTGCATTGCGAAATATGTATGAACTCATTGTTTAATTTTATGATTTTGTTTTGCGGTATGCGACCTATATTAATTAATTCATTTTTGATAATGAATTTATTTCGAAATGTTTGTTGTTAACATTATTAGTACATATTCAATCAAAAGATATCAAAAATTAAGAGCTTACTAAAGCCTAGTTACATTTGAAGGAGAATATCGTACGTTTACGAATATGATTGAGAATCATTTGCTACGAATAATTTTACAGTTCGATCCTGTAAAAAGAAATGTGCACTGTTTAGTGTAATTTAATTCTCAGTATTGCTGGAATTAATATTTTCAAGTTAGTTTTGCTTTCATATAAAATTCTGTATTCTGAAAGGAATCTGAATGTTCTATCAAAGGATAATTGATACTTCAAGAACTTACAGAAGTTTTAAGAATTGGCTTTGCTCATTCAAATATTTCATCATCAAATCTTACATTCTTACTCACGAAAGTTGAGTTAGCTTAAAGCTGAGATTTATGGCATTAAAATTTAAATCTGTATCGGGCTAAAGTACCGAGGAACATAGTATCTGCGAGAGTCCTGTAAAAGGCCAGAGAACCGTTCCACGTTAACAGAGAGACAATTTACTGTCTATAAACCAAAAGCTTGTTGCTATTACAGAATTAGAATTATTACTAAGTGAAGTCTTTCTATAAACTGAGAAATATAAATTTGTTACACACATTAGTTGTCCTTGGTGAGCATTCTGATTTTAACGTGTGGGAGACTTTAGGTAGAATCTATATTGTTTTAAACTGTAGGATTAATTAAAGTACGTATTGTAGGTTTAATCAGTACTTATGTTTATTTTATTCGTTGTGAATGTATTTCTAGATTCTAAGATGCTGTACAACATACTTGACAGACATTAAATTTAATTGATAACAATCAGTCCACCATATAACTTTGGCCCTTAAAGTCCAGTTTATTAAAAGATTCATGATATTTGAATCTTGTATATTTTCTCTATTAGATTGGTGTAAAACACCTTAATGATAAGTTTACTGTCTGATAATGGTCATTTCAAATGTTGATATTAGATTCCTTTTAAATTCAGTCCAGTAGTATTATAAGACTGTAAATATTTTTCCTTAATATGATTTTCATAATATAACTTTTAAATAATCTGAATGGCATTATTATTGTCCAATTGTAATCAATTTAATGAATGAAGTTTGAACTATCCAGTACAAATGATACTGAGAGTTCTAAAGTTAAATTTTGCTTTGCTTAACTAGTAGATATCATCTTATCTAACTTCTAAATAAAATAAAAATAAAAAAAATGCCATTGTTGGTGAAGGGAAGGCTGTGAGGGGAGGTAAAAGGAGGCCTTTTGGGGGGACCCCCCCCAACAACCCTTTAAATAGGGATGTAAACTTTTTATAGAAAAATATGAAAACTATCATCAGACAGTCATGACACATAAAATACCAAGTAAAGCCTCATTTGTACTACGTGCATTCATTGTGATTTCATTATAGTTATTATTGCGTATATAAGCCTCCGAATAACATTGTAGTATGAAGTTTAATTAAATCTAAAAACTTAGACATTTAACTAGGTAGATATTCCAAATCACCATCACCTGAGTTCTGCGGATCATAACGTTAGGGTTACACTAAACGATCACTGGCCAATCTTAGATTTAAGTAATTTAGTAATATTTATCTAAAATGTAACATAATGTCTTAATAAACTTATCAGCTTACAAACGACTTTTATTCTACCTGCTACTGGGTTAGAGTTAAGATTTGTAGTAGGTCAGGGTCATCTTTAGTCAGCTTTGCGAGACGATAAGGTTAGACATTTAACATTAGTTATTATACAATATAGTAAATAAAACTAAGCTTGCAGTTTAGGTAGTATAGCTCCTTAAGTATAGGAATATATATTTTATATTTATAGTTATAGGTAGCTTTAGAGCTCTAGATATAGAGATATTTATAGTTATAGCTAGATTAGAGGGGGGTTTTATTACATAGATAATCTTGCATTAATACGGTCACGTAGCTTTTATACCTACATCATTGTGCCTACGCAATGAATTCAGTGGGTGCCTCACTGAATATTCCTTTAGTAATGGCTGGCTTAGGATGGTTTTTGTTGGGAATATTTACTAAGATCATTTTTATAACGTATGCGGAAAGAATCTCAAAATTATTCTTTAATTGCGTCCGGCTGTCCCATATACAAATATGTAGGAAAATAAAATAGAGATTAAAAATGTTGATGTAAATAATATTAACTCTGGTGGAATTAGAATACGGCTTGTTGTTATCAAACCATCAACCCGCACTGGGCCAGCGTGGTGGATATGGTCTAATAGCTCTAGGCGTATGTTTGGCAGTGAACTATTTAAAAAGTCCGTTACAGCACAGTACGGTACGGTGATACTCTTGTTTGTCAATCAGTTGATAAATTTCAGCATAATAAGAATCCAGCATGAAAATGAGTAAACTAAGGCGTTTATTTAGCTCGAAGCTAGTTGAAATACCAACAAACGTGTATGCCTATTAGTTTGAAATTCAAGTTAAGCATGATAGGTATGTGTATAAATTAACGTTATGATTAAGTATTTGATGGTAGAGCAATCATAATATCCACTTTCAAATGGACTATTAGTTTGCTAATTGAAACATTAATATAAATATTAAATGCTTATTAACTAAAATATAGTGTACCTAAGCATACCATACAGGTGTAGCACGCTGAAGATAAATTTACCCAGATTTAATTAACAAAATTGTATAAGAACAGCATCAAAAAATGGATTTCTAGCAACTGCGATTTATGTATAACAATATTTATTGAGACAGGTAAAGTACCAATAACATTACATCATTTTCCTTAATTTTCATCGTTTCATTGTGTTTTGCAAATCAACATCACGTTTTGTCCTGCCTAACATTATAGAAACTACTTACGTAGAATCTCTCTCATAGCGATCCTGGCAAAAACAAAACACCATTCATCATTTGTTATCGCCCCTCACCACTCCCCGAGATTTGTTTTCTATATGTTAAAATATAAATGCTGGCACGAAATTAGCCCGTAAACATTTCCTGTAGAAAATAAATAATCCGTTGAAAATATTAAAATAATCCGTAGAAAATATTCCGTTGCAGCAGTGTCCAAATAAAGCTAAAATGCGCAGTGTGAAGTATCCAAGCCGCACGCTTAAAATTCGTATATTTTTTTAAGTTCCAGCAGCAGAATAATTCACTACCTCAAAGAAACTGGCATTGATTGAATAACGTATCGCCGCATTATCAAGACTGAAAAATACGAGGATACACATTTTATTTAAAACACAAATTATTCGTGCCCGTGTGGGCTTACGCCCATTTACTGTTTCATCAAATTTGCAATCAGTCTTATCGATACATCTAAAATGTTACATTTGGAAAAACTGTTTTATATCACTAGAAATATGGATAAAACATCAGGCCTTATGGGATGAGGGTGGGTGTGTTTTCATAGAAAATATGAGAGTGCGTAGCTCCTAAACAAACATCAAGCGGCTGTATTATTGTAACATAAATTGTGTTTTCATTCTTCTTCCGAAATTTGGCCAGAAATGGTTACGAGAACAATCTGTTTTATTGAAGCCATATTTCGGGAACGGATAATTTCCCCTTAATTACGGAGCGCAAAGGTTTCGCTTAGTCAGGGGTCGGCTATGATAATAGTCATTAAAATGTAATTATTGCTGACATCATTACATCCCGCCACTTACTAGGCTTCATAAGCGATTCTAAGCTGCGGCTTTGTATTGTTATTTTATTCATTTTCCCGACACCGATAGATAACGTGTTCTGGAACGCAGATCACGTATCTTGCCTATAAAATATGAATGAAAATCCCAGTTCTCATCAGACGGTAGATATTGCAGGTGTACCTACCATTTTCTTGGCAATATCGTGCTATAAAAGTGTAATAAGATACTTTGCTAACAAGAACAAACTGCCGTTAAAAGTGCCGTATAATTACGTGATCGTAACTTTTGTTTGTAATAAGAGCAGGTTAGATGATTGTGATTCTAAAGGTTTGTATTCAGCATTATACTTTGTAGAACACGTTTGGAGTATAAATGTCAGAGGATAATCGAATAAATATAAACATTGCAGGGATATTAGGACGAATGGACGGAAAAAATAGAAGACGATTCTTAAATTAAGCAGTTAGCATTTAACTTTGAAACTGTCACTAAATCTACTTCGACTTTTGTAAAACTTGTAATAAACTCATATAACCAATCACCTGTTATGTTCTAGTTATCCAGTAATTTGCAATGATTTGAATTGTCCGATTCTTCTAAGTAGATTTCTACGCTTCAAGAACTCTCTAGTAGAATTATTTTTGAAAACCATTTACAGTGCTATTTTTGTGTAAGTAAGTGATTCACAAAATCTTTCCAGGTACCTACTCCTTCAGACTGGAAAATAAGATGAGAAGTAAAAATAACTGAAGAGCGACCAGCCACCATCTCGGCAGTTTTGTTTCAACCAAACAAGATAAAATAAATCAGAATGGCTGTTATAATAGGTATGTAAATGTATGAAAGCTTCGCGGTGGAAGTTAAAGTAACGTTAAGAAAAATGACATTAGCAATTCTTATGTCCACTAACAATATAGACTTTTATTTCAGACTCGAAAAAGAAATATAAGAATATTGCGGGAAAATAACTCTGTGTTAAAGTAATATTTTTAGAGTTTCTATAATATCAAAAGAGACCCGTTACGTATAAAGACGCCGTACTTATCTACTATTATGACTTGATTTATTGAGGATATAGAGAAGGATGTTACTATAATAACAATTTTAATCTAATTTCCACTCATACACGTTTCAAAGATCAACACCTTTCTGTCTATACGCGGGATGCGGAGCATCTATTCGGTTATAAATGATATTTTCATACGAGAACTTTTTTGAATTCGTGATATTTTTTGCCTGACTTTGTTGATCAGATATTTTTATTGCATTTAGTAAAAAAGTATATCTGAAAATACGCAGTAATGATAATCACACGGGCAAAACCTCCGAGCACAGCTAATATTTTATGAAAAAAAACGTATTTTTCGATCATATATTTCATTTATTAAGATGTACAAAAAGTCCTAATTACTAAATAAGTGACTAGTTTTATGAAAGACCGTTACTCGAAATTATTGCGGAGAATTGTTTAGTTCAATGTGTCAGCCCTTGAAAACCCACTGCTGGGCATAGGCTTTTGTTTGTTTTTGCCATTCACCTCTGTCTCTCGCCAATGGACATTTGCAGCCTACTGCTGTTTTTAGAATCATTACATAGAATAAACAAAACCATTATTTCTGTGTGTCTGTCTGTGTATCTGCTTATATCTTCCAAACAACTCAACAGATTTCAATGCTGTTTTCACTATCGTTTAGAATATTTCTTCGGAAAGGTTTATAGCTATAATTCATTCGTATCTGGGCCAAACCGAGATGGGCAGCTAGTAGAATATAAATATTATAGTAACAGGTCACAATTATGTTCCGCAGGTCGGACATGTATCGGCTCGGGCGCCGTGGTGCTCGTCGTGGTGGGAGGCGCCTCGGCCAGAGTCGCGGGCAAGGTGGGCGGCTTCTCCAACAAAAGCGGAGGTTGGTATACGTCGAATCAAAATTAATGGCGCCTGTGAAGTTAGCTAACAAGCAATTCATTTCGGAAACTTAGATAATTATTTTGTGTTCAATTCAATTTATTTTCGGAAAGTTCAAAAACAGTTACGTAAATATTATCCGTCTTACCACAAAAAAATAACCATGATTCAAACACTGATTAATAGAAAATGTTGCTTCTTAAAACAGTGTCTAAAACGAGCTTAGATTTTTTGTGGTAAGACGGTTATATAGTTTTTATCTGTACCGGCCTTTTTAACAGCCCACAGCTAAACATAGTCACGAAGGGCGTCGTCTGTTTTCTATACTTTCTTTATTATGAGTAGGAACTGAATAGTACCTCCTCTACCTATAGTCGTATTATATAATCATCATAACATTCGTTTATGTCGCGCTAAAATGTTTCCATCCCATGAAGTATTGTGACACACCCCCGATAGATAAGCTACTATAAAGCCCGTAATTCGCGATATGACCTCTAGGAGAGCTATAAATCACTTCTATGTTGAGCTCTACTGTTATTGTGATGTATCTTTTGTAGTAAAACTATATTATTATTATTTCGGTTAACAATTATGCATTGGTAATTAATGTGCAGTAGTTCAAGTAATTTAGAGAAATTGGCATTTGAAACCAAAAATGTGTTGATTTCTGAGATAATTATGTCTTGGACATTTTATATAAATTAATTATGTCAAACTGACTCCTACAGCTGCTACATCGATGATGAAAAATTTGATAAAACAAACGTTATTTGCAAAACTTAGTAATAAAGTCGGCACCACAAGCTAATCTGTTTGCTCATTTTTTGCTACAATATTAACAGACGTATTAAGGATTTGCCACACTGGATGCGATCTGCGGTCTGCGGTTAAAATTATTGAAATCTGTTTGATGTTAAGCGAGTTAAAACATTATAACTCATACCAAAACATGATGTAACTTCTTAGGGTGCTTACACACGATGCTTATTTTGTGGTTAGATTACCATCAATGTTAAATATTTTTCATACCAGGCGGTATAACTTAACTCTACCAAGGGAACCCTCACTACGCTCGGGAGTTAACTCTTCCGTCCCTCCCTATGTTCAGGATCCGTATGTTGCCCGTGACACATGACATGACTTCGTTCTCTAGGTGCATAATCTACTGTTATAATATTAACTTTAAGTAACATTGTTATTCAACGTTAAATTGCGATGTATTGAATGTATGGTACAGAATTTTTTTTTTTTGTAAATCAGATTTGGTCCCATAAAATGTGGTTAGTAATGATGAGTACAATAACATTTTTCTGCTTCGGAAGCGTTCCCCTTAAACCCCATATACCTAGTATCTAATAAGTGAATATTTGTTGCAAATGTTGAACTACAAAAAGTAGATACTAAAACTGCGTTGTGAATGGACCTTTACTTATATGACTGTGATTTACATGATGTAGCCGTATGTAGAGCTATCTTACGCGTATCCTACGTATAATCTGGTTTTCTAGTAGGTATGACAGAAAGCAAACAAAAATAATCCTGCCAATGATTATTTATTTTTCTGCCATTAGGAAGCTACATTATTTGTGAAATAGGTTATTTTTTCTTTATAGGCTTATTTATTTTCTTTCAAATTATTTTATTATTGTTTGACAAAAACATAATATGTACCCAACTAACATCATATCATATACATTGATCTTGAACCCAAAGCAGGGAGTAAAAGTAGCAATTTGGCTATTTAATTTCTGTAGGCATTGCAGTTTACATTATAATTATCTTGACTGAAATTACTTCTTTCTAATTTTAAGTTAATTATTTTTTATGGAAATATCTTACATAGTTCTTCTACAGACTAAAATAAATATGGACTCGCGATTGAAAGGGTTCGTACCATATGGTAGCCAATTATGTATTTCAATTCAATCATTTGTTTTTTTTTTTTAATTGAAATATTATATTACTAAATACTCTGAGAATATTTCAAGCGTCTACCTGTTGTGATTATTAATAATTGAATAATTAATAGTGAATTTTGTACACAGTTGATGTCGATTTTTATTTCATTCTATTTTTAGTAAGTATTTGTTGTTATTTTAACTGTTTAGCTGTTACGGTTCATGAGATAGGTACAGCCTAGTGACCAACAGACAGACGGACAGAGGAGTCTTAGTAATAAGGTTTCGTTATATTACTGTATACCTACCTGCACATCTAAAATTTCTTGCCTTTTAAATGGTACCTACCATATTTTCATTCCGCTATTAGTCCCATAGTATAAAAAATAATAGAGGATTCAATAAAACAGATGCGAGGTTTACTGTTTAGAGAACTGCTTGTCACACCTTGGTTCTACTTTGAACACATAAAATTTTTTTTAAACAATTAGCAAATTAAAGCAGCAGTGGGTAGGACACACACCATAGTAGGTAATACAGGATAGAACATCTACAAAGTAGGTAAATATGAAGTGATTAAAGCATTTAAAGCACTTCTAATTGAACTTTTCAGCTCTCTCCAAACTCAGTGTATTGGCAAGTTAAAATGACAGAGGGCAAGGCACATAGTTCAATGAACGGATAGCCAATGGGGCTGTTTTCTCTCGAATGAATCTCACGTATAATCCGCGCCACACAAGTCGGCGGATGGAAAGTTAGGCGCAGAACGCTGCGCAAAAGGCAAAATATAGGTATGCGCGGGAGCCAGAAAAGGGCACACCCGACCGCCAAACTCATACCTCCCGCACGATCCCTGCGCCCGTGAACTCCACTAGGCCACGCGGCATTGTCATGGTGCACATAGGCACAATAATTAGCGCATCACAGCGAAATGTGCCTCGCATCTGTTTAATTGAATTGAGAATTCAATTAAACAGATCAGATGCTAGGCTTACTGTTTGGAGAACTGCTTGTCATACTTTGGTTCTACTTTAAATACTTACGTTTAAAAACAGTTAAAACAATTAGCAAAATAAAGCAGCAGTGGGTGGGGCACACACCATAGAAATACAGGACAGAATATTCACAAAATAGGTAGAGAGTAGAGACAAACTGATTGAAACACTTCTAAGTATTAGAACTTTTCAGCAAAACTCAGTGGATTGGCAAGTTAAAATGACAGAGGGCAAGGCACATAGTTCAATGGACGGATAGCCGATGGGACTGTTTTCTCGAATGGATCTCACCTACAATCCGCGCCACACAAGTCGGCGGATGAAAAGTTAGGCAAATGCTGCGCAAAAGGCAAAATATAGGTATGCGCAGGGGCCAGAGAGAACCATGCACAGTTCTAGCCCAAATTCTATGGCTATTAAAATATTTAATAAATTGCCAAATAATTTAAAAGATATCGAAAGAGAAAACTGTTTCATAAAACAATTATAAACAATAATAAAATTGTCATACCCTTATAGGGTCATATGTATAACTATACAAAACATGTTAACTAAGAACCGCATGTAAATTTCATATGTTGCAATAAATGAATTGAGTTTGAGAGACAAGACGCCGAGGCACACCCGCCCGCCAACCTCATGACTCCCGCGTGCACGCCTGTGCTTACCACTACGCCACGCGGCGTCGGCATTGTGCACACATGCGCAATAATTAGCGAATTACGGCGAAGTATCATCTGCGGCTAACATCTCATCCGCCGACTTGTGTGGCGCTACCTATACTGGCAAGCGCAGCATAGAACTTATTTATTTTATTAGATCTAGATTTATTTATTTTGTTGTGTTTGTAATGTGACTGATTATGTGTTTTTTAATTATTTAATGTTGAGTCTTTGATACTTGAATAATTTAATAGCACGTTTTTCGCTTAGGTAGGTGGACTAAGGATATTTAAATATTTATACGTTAGGTACAGTTATTACACGATTTTAGAGAGCACGTGATTTTCCTGATTAGAACCATTATTTCGCTTTAGGCGCAGAATTCTAATAATGGCACATAGTTCTAAGAAAGCTCAATTTTAAGAATGCCCAATTCTATGAATGCCCAATTCTCACAATGGCCAGGTCTAAGAATGCTCAATTCTCAAAATGGTAAAATAATTAATAATAAGGTGATTTTTGAAAATGAAAATGTGTGTATTCTATTTGAAATTATTTTGCCATATTGAGAATTGAGCATTCTGTGCTTTAGTTAAAGCACCACCTCTTTAGGGCAAAGTTAATAGGTTTAAAAAGAACAACTTTTACTATGGGAGCAACTAACTCCGGATTGGCGATAAAAACCAGCTGTTCTATACACTTTGTCCATCATCAACGGACTTTTTCTATGGTATAGTTAATATTTCTCGCGGATTCGGCTCTGGTCGGTCCCATAGTAAAAGTTAGGATGTACTTAACTCGCCAAAGGAGGTTGTTTTAGGTACCGTTGAGCCCTTATATGTATTCAAAATGTGTGATTTTTTTTAGATAATTTATCAAAATTATGCTGCCATTTTGAGAATGGGGCCTTCATAGAATTACGCTTTCGTACAATTGAGCATTCCCGGATTACTTTGCGAATTGGTTATTCTGCGCCTAACTCATTTAGATGTCTGCGGATACAACACGTTATTCTGTATAATCGCTGCAATATGTTGCAGCAACTAAACGCCTATATTCCATACATAAAATCTTTTCTTCATAAGTAACAAACATGCAACGGTCAAATCACAAGATTGGAAAAAATAACTAATATTTTTAATAAACATCGATATCGATGGACATCACTAGAGCATCGACAAAAATATCGACTATTACTATATCCCTAGTGCTTGTGTACGTATAGGATTGAACCTCCCTTACCTCGACCCTACCCCCGCATCGTGCGATAGGGACAATTGCAGCTGAGAGCGATTTATACCTACAAAAAACTTGGCGAGACATCGTTTCGTATTACGCTGTTTTCTTCTTCAAAATCTATTTCAATCAAGTATTTTTTTATGTCAAAATTTAAAAAAAATATGTGTTCATGATTCTGTCATTTTATAATTTGTTAGATATTATTTAGTGTCTTGTGGTAGGTCTCTAAAGACGTCGGTAATAATGGTGAATTATTTTGTGATTTTGAAGGGTCATATTTTGCCTGATAAATAATTTATCAAGAAAAAGAAAAGACAGAGTAGTCTAAACAGCTAAATTTAATTTTATGACAAAGAATTGAAGCTCTATAAGTGTTTTCAAGGAAGAAAACAGCGTAATACGTTTGTATGGAAAATTACAGATCACCGGGGCTCTTAATTTATCTTGCGTGCAGTGGCTTGCAGTACGCACTGCAAATTGAACAAAAAAAAAATTAGAATCCGGTCCTATACTCGTACCAGTACATGAATTGCCATGCACAGAATTCGAATTGTTCGCACGAATCAATGTATCATCAATTTTACATTATTGTTGATTTTTCAAAAACGACTCATCCATATTCGATAAATTTAAATGGAATCTCTGAAGTATGATCTACCAAACAAAATTTGTTCATACATTTGCGGAGTAATCGCGTAACATACATATACACCTATAGCTATGTCAGTTTTACTAATAGACTTTGCCCAAAAGTACTTGACTATGCCTGTTTAACTCACCTCGATACATTGGTTATATTTGTTACAAAAAAAAATTGCAGCCGAATTGAGAACCTCCTATTTTGAAGTCGATTAAAAAGACCGGAACCGTTCTTCGATCCATCTTGTTGGCTTCATAACTCCGTTAATCTCGTATTTCGACACGACTGTGGTCAGAGTAATCACATCGACCGCCATCCACTTCAAGATTAAAGTCCCGAGGGTTCTGCTATCGACACCTATTAATCTGGCACAAGCGCGACTTCTGCTGAAGTTCTGAGTGAAGACAACGGAATGGGGTGGTAGTAAAATGAATACGAGTACTCACTCATAAAACTCGTTTATTACGCGGCTAGCTGCTGTTACTGCGGAGTTTCCGCTCAAGAGATGTAGTCTAAGTGACTGTTTCTGACAATAAGTCTATTAGTGAGCTTCTATAGGTACTTATATATGTACCTACTTTTTACTTCATTATAGCTAACAATATTACGCAATGCACCATTTATGTTGTAAGTACTTACCTATATGGTATAGAGTATTTTATGAGATGGGTATAATGAGAGTCCAAATGTTTAATAGACCTTTAAAATGTAACTGAAATATTAATACGCCACATTAATCCCACAAACAGTACGCAAAATATAATTAGGTATGCAAACTGTTGTACTGACGGTTGTGTTAAGCTAGCTCTGTGTACTTTGTACTAATTAGGTATTTTGGTTTTATTGGTTTTGTATATGGTTAATTAAATTATGGTTTAAAAAATGTAATAAAAAACAACCACCTAAAATTAACACATGGCTTCTTCTTCTTTTCCGCCATAGGACGTCCACTGCTGGACATAGGTCTCCCCTAACGATCTCAAATAAGACCGGTTGGTACCGACTTGCATCCAGCGCGATCCTGCGGTCTTGATGAGGTCATCCGTCCACCTTGTGGGTGGACGTCCTACGCTGCGCTTGCTGATTCGTGGTGTCCACTCAAGAACTTTACGACCCCATCGGTCATCAGTCCTCCGTGCTGTGTGCCCTGCTCACTGCCATTTCAACTTACCAATCCGCTGGGCTATGTCGGTAACTTTGATTCTTCTACGGGGCTCCTCATTCCTGATTCGATCTCGCAGAGTGACTCCGAGCATAGCCCCCTCCATAGCTCGTTGGGCTACTTGGAGCTTACTAATAAGGCCCATACTTAGTGAGAGACCACGTTTCTGTGCCATACGAGTAAGTCATCACTGGCAACACACACTGGCGCACTGGTCGAAAACTTTCAACTTTATGGCTATATGGCAGCACATGGCTAATGTATATAAATCCAATGAAAATGTAAGGTTTAATGTTAGTTACAGCCAACGCTAAAACAAGTTACGGAAGGGCGAGGCTGTTTCCTGCAAGATTCTCGCTTGTCACCCAAAAGACACACGGGACGTGACACGTTTCTCAATTTGCCCTCAAATCCGCCGTTGTAGGGATTTCGGTACACAGCCGAGAGAACGCCGTCAAACACATTCTCAGCATTGCTGTGGAAGGACAACTCTCTAGGGACAGTAAAACGTTAGCGCAACAAAAATGGCAGAACGACGCTCACGACGGAATTTGAATTATTTAGGAACTAGATTTTGCCCGCGGCTTCGCCCGCATGATATTTCGAGGCCCTACCTTACACCCTTAATAAAGGAGGTGGAAAATAAAAGAACAAAAAAAAATTCGATTTGACATTTGTTCGATTCGACAGTTCTTTTTTGACATAGCTCGCATAAAGAAATGGAAAATATTATTTTTATCAAACTTAATTGTCTTTTTATCTAAAACTACTAAAAATGTTTTTGTTTAATAACAGTTAAAAGGGAGTAGTTCAGCCACTCGAGAACTTTTCAACCCCATTAGTCATCAGTCCTCCGCGCTACGTGCCCTACCCACTGCCATTTAAACTTGCCAATCCGTTGGGCTATGTCGGTAACTTTGGTTCTTCTATGGATCTCCTATTATCTGATTAGATCTCGCAGATAAACTCCCAGCATAGCCCTCTCCATAGCTCGTTAGGCTACTTGGTGCTTATATTTATAAGGCCCATAATAAGAGACCACGTTTCAGGGCCGTAACTAATCATTGGTAACCCACACTGGTAAAAACACTTTCGACTTGAGGCACTGAGGTATGTCGAGTAGGACGAGAAGACGTTACACAATTTTCCGAGCGCTGCCCAAAACGTATACCATAACATAATCGGGATTGATTGTTTTTTCTTCATCACATGCATGTGCACTGACAACACGTCAGAGTCACTGAGGCTCCAAGGGACATTATGCGAAAGGGATATTTTTCGAAAGGGATATTATGCGATAGGAACATTTTTTGAAAGGGACATTATGCGAAAGGGATATTTTGCGAAAGGGACATTTTGAGAAAGGGACATTTTGCGAAAGAGACATTTTGCGAAAGAGACATTTTGAAAAAAGGACACTTTGCGAAAGGGACATTGTGCGAAAACGACAATAGACATTTTGAGAAAGGGACATTCTGCGCTGAGCCCAATTTCGAAAAAACAATTTACAAATGTGTACGTATATTTGCATACCTTGTATTAGGTTGTTATTGGCAGTTAATGTTATATTTAAGACCTTTATTGTTACCCATTAACTTGTAAATAAAGAATTGAATTGACGCTCTTTGTTCTTACTAGAAAAATGAACTAAATTAAAGCGCGTTCTTTCTCATTATTTCCAAGCGGTGAGGTCGTTTTACATCGCACAGAGTAATTTTGCGGGCCTTAGGGGATGGTTAATTAACTAAGCGGTAATTATTTAATTACGAACAAGCTTCCAATTAATGTCCGCACAATGGGAATATCAAAATGAAATGACTGCTAGCATTCACATATTATGTAATCACCATATACATCCAATAGAAACAATGTTTTTGAGGTTTTTAATTCATATTGATCACATACTTTTCGCACATTATTCCAGAATATGAATTAAATTTTTACTTTTAGATATAGAATTGGAGTGTAGCAATTGCTCGTAAATGTGTTTATGTTTTAATTGATAGAGCATAATCGGATTTTTTAAGACCGTTCACATTAGTAGATACACTACTAATGTGTATACTTTGTCATTTTGTAACACTTAATACGTGCTTAATACCTACTTTCGGTAAAACCATTACATCCAAGTATAGTGTCGTAACCGGCAATCACGGTCACTGACATGTGGGGATACGTTCATAGAGAATGTATGAAAGGATATTTTTATTGTACTGATCCGGAACTATGACATGGCAGTGGCTTGACTGATATATGTGTGACTCGGCCTTAAGATTCAATTTCTTTTCTGTTGTATTCTATTTCTTTTTATTTTGTCTTATAAAATCTAATTTTATTTTATTTTCGCGTGAAAATCTCGTTTTATTATTCTATATCTACACCACCATGTAATCCAAGTGTCGTATTCATTTTTATGACCCGACTGGATTGTTTAAATTGGCTTTAGGATTTGTATTAACAATCCTGCATTTTTAAGCCATTAAATTTGAATATTATACATAGGTATTTCACACCACTGGCTTTTCGGTGAAAGAAAACATCGTGAGGCAACCTGCATACGTCCGTAGAAGAAATTACTTAGATGGCGTATGCCACCAACCCGCTCTGGGCCAGCAAGGTGGATATGGCCCAATCACCCTTCGTGGTAGGCCTACGCCCTGCAGTGGACTATTAAAAAGGCTGGTACAGTACAGTACATATGTAGGTTACATTCACCACAACTTTAAAACTGAAATGAAAACTAAAGCGTTTCAGGGACAAAATACAAAGACACGTTATCCTTTATTCTATTCTACCTCTACATTTTCATATGCGTTTTTACGTAATCAGAATCTCGAATTTATTTTAATGACTCGCTTGGTTTGCGCTATAATGTTTTGCATTTTAATGCTATACCTGAGCGTTCAACGTTTTTACAACAGCTCTTGGAGATAAGCGTAATTATATCTCTTTTGCAGTACAGCACAATATTAATTACCTAACCTCAAGCCCTGCATGAACGTGGTGTATTTTAATATATGCGAGATATTGCTTGTATAAACATTTTATTATGAATCATTTTTACGGTACCTAGGAGCAACCTCGAAATCGCGAAAAAAAGTTATTTGTAAAACGATATTTCACAGTAAAGGTAGTTAGTGACAAAAATAAAGATGATTTAAATGCACATTGCAAAATAAAATATTTATTACTTATTTAAAATTATTCAATGATACCAATATACACGATGCAATTTCTTGATGACAATTGGCTATAATCAAACCTAAATATTGGATGTGTTTATCAAACCTCTCTGAGTTATACTGGTTTCGATAACTAATTTAGTACGAAACAAACACAAAACGTGCAAAGTCCATCCAATTTTAAACACAAATAAAACCGTAACTCTACAAAAATAAGGCTTAATAACGGTTATTACCTTTCGATCATTGGCTCTTTAAATCTACAATGTAAATAAAATTCAGGTTATTGCTGACTACTTGTACCTTTGCAGTTTATCTAACTTGTTTATCTTAGCGTCGGCCAGCTTCCCAATGGACAAACTAATTTATCTCCACCTCGAGGCGCTGTTTACTGAAGCTAACCTATACAAACTCGTCTCGCCAGCTTACCAGTTATAAGGATCAGATTTATATGACACAACCATAGTAGTGGATTTTATAGCGGATTCCTGATGGCTAACGCATATCTTCTTCAGAGCAATTTTAGTAGATACATTAAGATGATGATTTAGCACATGGGCGGTATTTCCTACGTGCTCACAAACATCTTCATTAATGAACGGTAACCTCGAAGTAGTTAATCCTTGGTTTGTCTTTTGGGTCGTTCCTGTAAGTTCCACTATTAGTTCTACTAGTAGAACTACCGAGAAAATTTTGTCCCGGTAGTTATACTAGTAGAACTTACAGGAACGACCCTGTCTTTTTCTTGCTTTAACAATTTTAATTCACTTGTAACTAGCTAGGACTAAGAACTCCGAAGTAACTCTGCGTTTTTAATAAGACGTAGTGTTATAAGTCGACAGTAGTTAAACAGCCTAGGTACCATATAGCAAGCTTGCTTCACACAAGATCACAACTCTGCCGAGGCTTGTGGTCAAACGAGATCCACTGTAACTAATTTGTAGAATAGTTTAAATAATTCATAAAACATAGACATTCCCGGCGACAAAATGCATGAAACCACTTTTTTTTTTGCTGTCTCAGGTTGGTCCAGTAGGGCTAGTAGTTACTCCTTAGTCGCTCTTAAGAAATTGTGCGTAAATTACTAGTAAAGTAACCGCATCAAGACATATCTAGGATCTTTAACTTCTTTATTTTTAGAAACTTTTTCAAGCAAGGGTGAGTTCTCGGCATTAAGAACCCTTAATAGCTCCGGTCATCCATCTCCGTCAGTTAAGAATGATTATTTCCTCTTTCATTGGACCGTTTGCGTGGCGAATTTTTTCCATACCGATAAAGTCTATATTTGTACTACATATTATATACAGGACTGACAGGGCGTACTAAGCAACTTTTACTATAGGACGAGCCCGGTATTCGAGAACAGAAATCAGCTGATTCATTTTGACGTCGTCTCTTGGGTTGCAATTTTGTACTAGATTACTGACCTTTTTCTCGAATTCTGGTTTAGTTGCAAACTAATAGTTGTTCGTAATGGTGGTCTGAATCACCCCCTTTCAGCTTACACCCTTTCTGAATAACCCTGTATTAAAACTTGTCTACTTATATTAATGTTAAAATTTAAAACGTTTGTAGGTACTGTATTAAATTACTACTTTTCTAATTTTAATAACGTAAAATGTAAAATGCTTGTTATACCTATTAGCTAAATCAAATTTTAAAATTCAAGTTCATTTTACTTTTTTATAGATATCTACATTTTATATTGATGAAAGAATTTCACAAAAAATCCGTTTCAATTACGTCTCAGCATGAATTTGAGATTAAAACGTATTTGATCGAAAAGATCGTTATTGAATCAATTTATTTTAATAATCTTGTTAAAACTTCAAAGTTGAAAAATTGTTAAAGTTACTAGATAAAGTTACCGTAAAATAAATCTGTTCACCGTAATATAAATTTAGATGGCGTGAAACATTAGATGTATTAACATAAAGAAGCAATATCGAACAGACTCTCGGTAATACAAAGTGGGCTGGGTGTGTACTGTACTTCACTCTAATCTCCAAGGAATTCAATAAAAACATTTCTTCCCCAAAACGTGGCTCATCTACATAATCAATAGCGCTTCTAGCTAGGGTTTGTAATGACCTCTTTAACTTAAGTTCGTAACGACTTCCAGGGGTGTTAGCATACAAGACCACGACAAGAGTTTACCGACGTGTGCAAAGGTTACAGAAATATACTTCATCATAACTCTGTCACGCTCTGACACGTCGATAGAGTTATTTTATGGTCCTTATGCTAAGCCCGCAGGTGTTACCTACAGGTTACCTACAAGGTTGCTGTAAATAACATTATCGACAGAATCATAACCCTTCTTAAATAACTTCGCAATATCTTAACGTAAGAAACCTAATACGTACCTACATTTTATATATGATTAATGAAGCACGTTTTTTTGGGTTCCGTACCCAAAGGGTAAAAACGGGACCCTATTACTAAGACTCCGCTGTCCGTCTGTCCGTCCGTCTGCCGTCTGTCTCCAGGGTGTATCTCATGAACCGTTATAGCTAGAAAGCTGAAATTTTCACAGATGATGTATTTCTGTTGCCGCTAAAACCACAAATACTAAAAACAGAATAAAATTAATAATTAAGAAGGCTCTATATTAATAATGGTACCATGTAGATGCTTGAATTTTTTTACCGACTATTTAGTTGTATCCGACTCGTACTTGGCCGATTATTTAGTTATATTTTTTTGTTTAAAATAAACAATCTTAGACAATTCAATGACTGACACATAATGTGTAGGTAAACATACAGGTTTTTGTACCTATAGAACTTTCTGGTTTGGGCTTTCGATATTTCAGCACAACTGCTTGCGCCATGTTGTATGAGTTTGCCTGTGGACATGGCATATGCAACTGTGCCTCCCGGATCTTGGTAGAAAACCTTTGTTATTTCGTTAAAAATCTATTTAGTAATAGTTTTTAACTATCAGTAACTACAAGCGAATAAAAGCAAAAAAAAAAACATTAAAATCTCATTCAATTCTTTACTTACATTGATTAAAAAGTAGGTACGTTGTATCTATCCAATCACGTATCTATCCAAGTTATATTTTTTAGGAATTTATGAACATGAACTTATGATAAGCACAATTTAATGAAAACCTTTGTCCCCAGGGAAATCAACGAGTGGCATCAACGAAGAAATCATCTGGATCAGCATAAGCATGGCGATCGCGATAGCCGTGCTCATAGCGATCGCATTGTGCTACATTTTAAAGGAAAAGTGCGCCAAGAGAGCTGCTTACAGAGAACAGTCATGACGTTACAAGGAGGAGTTCGCGAGACACGCTCTCACGGACTGCCTCTCGGAACCCGAAGCTCTGCCACCATACTCCTTCTACCCTCAGTATTCCCCAGACGGGAAAGAATACTTCTACAACTTCCATCGCTTCTCTTACATCAGGGACAGTTTCAAATTACCGCCTAAAGACTATCCAATTAAGTGTAAAGAAGACATTTACATTCACGCGTGACTGTTTCAGTATAGAGGGCTTCCATAAATCATTGAAACATCTAATGATATTATGACATAGATTTTGTATTAGACTTTATTATATTACACAACAGAGTGATTCTATGGCCAATATTTATAATTTAGTAAATGAAGGCGAACAGCCCGTAATTGAATTTTATTGTGATAGAAATTCACGGGACTGAACCGAAAAACGAAATCCTGGCATAAATACCTCTCGCGCTACCAGATTAACTCGGGAAAATTTGTTGTTACTGACTGGAAAATAAATGGAAGTATTATCTTTTTCTTAAAGCTGGAATATAGTAGAGGTACGGCCGAAATAGGTTTGTGGTTACGGGAACATCGTTACGGGAAAATAGGGACGGACCCGCAGTACCTCAAGCTTTTTGCCTGTTTACGAGTATGAAGATCGCTAGAGGCTTGGTTTCTCATTATCCTATGGAACACCAAAATAAACAGTAATATTATTTGTATAAAACTCTGATGTAATTGTATGAAACTGTAATCAGAAATGTGGAAATATGAATTTACGTGCTGTAGAGTCCTGTACCAAAATGGCAAAAAGAAAAAAGTAAAGTAGAAAGTTCCAGACTTCGCTTGTCTACTTATCTGATTTATATCCATGTCAAGTAATTTCACTGGTGATATTGTCCGTTCGACTGTTATGCATTCTTGCCATATTTTAGCTATAGAAGTAGATAGAGATATAAATAACATATTTCACGATTTCAGTATAGTCTTAAAATAAAAATGGATCATAACGATTTTTATATCTATCTCCGTGATATGACAAGGGTGCAAAACAACAACGTGCATATTTTGTCAAAAAAAGTACCTAAACAGAAGTTGCAAGTTAAATAATGTTCGATTAAGGTATGAAAAATAAAAAATAGACATTGAAACAATATTCCGAACTTTTAGTTTGGTCTGGCGACCCGAATCTGGATTTCTAGATGACAAAACTTTTGCGGTCATCACTGGCACAGTGCTATGAACTACAAAGTTTATTTGTTTACATAACTTTTTGCAGTTTACAGTTAAATGTAAGACTAGAGTAGAAAGATTTATTCTTGATAATTAAGCTAATTTTTTTGAACGTCTTTAGTAATTTAAACTATAACGATTCTTCTACAGCTATGAAACTATATCTGACAGACAATTAAGTTGTTGATCAGGACTTGAAGAGATTAGCAGTGTAATAAAGAAAACACATACTCGTAGCTCAATAAATATAATAGATACTTACTATGCTTAAACCAAAATCCAAAACTAAGTATATACCTAATATAATTTTCGTAACATACAGGTATTTAATATGTAGTGATTGTATTGTATATAAAGAATATCTAAGTGTATTTGCAACTTACGTGATTATATAAAAGTAACTTTTTAAGTATTGTAGCAGGTATTTGTCAGAAGACTAATAATAATTGTGCCAAATGTGAGTAGGTGCTTAGTTATTTCGTAGCCAAATTGGAAAACATTTAATATTGTGTCTGGCTCTCTATTTATTTGTACCAAAAATATTATTAGAATGACCGAAATGATTTTCAATTCCTAGACTTAACTACGCTAAAAGTACCTTAGTTATTATAGGCCGGGTACCGTGGCTCGGATGACACGTTAAATTGTAGATCCCGGATGTTTTAACCGCTTAGTCAAGTCAGAGGCCTTCAGGCGGCCTAAAAACTCTGACACCAGGGTTAGCCACCCGGCCTATACGAACTTACTTACTTCCTTTTTTATAGGCCGGGTGGCTATCAGAGTCTCTAAGCCGCCTCTGGCATGGTTAAAACAACCGCATTTTATTTCGTCATCTAAGCCACGACAGCGCTCGGTTTTAAATGCCACCCGTGGTCACCCATCCGAAGACTGACTGAGCCGAATGTTGCTTAATTTTGGTGATCGCTAAGAAACGCCTAGTCAAACTACGCAAAGAGGCTACGCTAAAAGTACCAAACGTAAATGTAATTAGTTACTCAATCAAGAATACAAAGATGGTACCATCTTTGTATTATATGATGTATTTTACACGTCAGTAAATATTTTGGTGTGAAATTAATTTTAGTGCCAGTTATAAATTAAATTAGTGTCATAATTAAAAAAATATTAAAATAATTTGTATATATTCTAATGACCAATGTAGAATTTAACTGGTAATGTCTGAAGTGAAAATAAATAATATTGTATTATTCCAATTTTTAATTTCATAGTTAAACAGCCTTCCATTTTATTTTATAGAAACTTGAAGCCACTTTTAAATAATAAAATCGCCAAACGTTCTTCATGTCTCTCTGATATATTTTGGCCATTAGGGACGGCTTTCTTATTGAGTCAACATCGTCAATTTTAAAGCAAAAAAATGCAAAGTCGATGTTCGACACAGATCGTACAAAAACTGCGCTCAATACACCTGCATGCACCTGCAGGATACCGATTCGTAACAATGTACTGAATCAACTTGTTTCATACTTTAGCCAAAAAGAAGTCATTATAGTCATGATTATAAGCAACTTTTGCAGTGAGACTAAAGCCATGTATTCACTGAGCAACAATGATCCGGATACACAGTTTCTAAAACATCACGTAGATCTTTCCAGGGACAGCACCGAAACATACCGATAAACACGAAGTGTTTACAGAAAAAAAATAATTGTCTCTGAAACATTATAATTTGTTTTAGAAACACGTAGATTCAGCTGTCTCATAAAAGTTTATCGACTCTTAACACGTTTTACGAATTGGAGGATTTCAGGGATGTTGTCGAATTAAATGCAAAGTCCAAGTATAGGTACTCGTTATAATAAACCGGCAGCGTGACAGTTTTATCGTGGACTACGCCATGTTAAAGGAATTTTATTTTTGCGATTATAACTCAGTCGAACCACAGCTGTTATGCAAACGAATTGAATTTGCATTTTAAAACGGTTATTTCACTACTGGTTTATTTACTGAAATAGATTGCGATTCACAGATAGTTTAAATTACCTTTGACTAAGCGTGGCGCTAACTCAATTGAGATAGGAATATCAATATTATTTAGTAAAGTACTCGTACCGATTTATAGAGCAGAAGAATCAGATTATAACACCTTATTTCTATTGGCTGCAGTTTTTAAAATACTTAATTCGTTTTCGAAAACATTCTAAACATTCAGGTTCCTTTTTAAGTCAACTTTAAAGGTATTTTCAAAAGTAAAAAGCGATAGTTATCATATTATTGCGCCAATAAATGATTAATTAATCGAAGCTCGATAAATTCGGTGCCGTTAATATAAAGTTAAGACATACAGGGTTATATATTTGAGACATTGGGTCCGTGGCGGTCGGGAGCTCATCTTGTTTTCAAAAGTCTTTCTGAGCGTCTGGTGGACGCAACGCGTAACTAAAATGCTGGTGTTCGATTGGCTCAACGCATAAGCATTGCAATTCAGCGTGGCAATGCAGCCAGCAAGCTGGGCACACTGCCAACTGGCAGTGAGCTTGAGCATTTGCATTATCTTTTTTTAGACCTATAAGGACCTATATTAAGGGTCTGTGGATGATCCATTTGTTGAGTGAGAACACGGGGGCCAACTTGGCTGGAGTGAAGGCCGCCTCTAAATCTGAGTCCGGGGCGTGGCTGAATGCTCTACCGAGTCCACATACACGCTACTCGACGTTGACTCCTTAAGAGTAGCTGCGGCTCTTCGTCTCGGCAGCAAGATTTGCGAGACCTACGTTTGCATTTGTGGTGCGTCTGTCGACTCAGAAGGTCATCATGGTTTTGGATGCGTGCAATGTGCCGGGCAAAGACCTAGACATCACGCGCTGAACGATATTTCGAGGCGTGCCCTGTTTTCGGCTGGAAAACCCTGTGTCTTGGAGCCCCGGATTGTGCCGTTCCGATGGCAAACGCCCGGATGGTCTAACCTTGATTCCATGGCGAAAAGGACGCTGCCTCGTATAAGATGCGACTTGTTTGAGCACATTTGCTTCTTGTCACATCCCAGCTACCCAGGTGTCAGCCGGCGCGGGTGCAGAGGCGGCGGCCCGAAGGAAACGCCCCAAATACTCCTGGACGCATGTAATTGCAACGTCAACGGCAACGCCGCGAATATAATGGGCACTTTTGGGCAGAATGCACTTTGCGGGGGTTTATTTGACATAAGGGAGTTGTTGACTCAGGTCAACATGGTTTTGACTCAGGTCAACAACTCACTTGAATAGACTATTACGTCTATTCAAGTGAGTTATTGTTTAACTTTGTATTGATATTGACTTGAACTTACGAATAGAGGGATATTCAAAAAAATGCTTTTTATGTAGTAGTAGTAGTGTACTCGTATGTAGTTTTAGCATATAAATTAGTATTGTATTTTTTTGTAGTTAATAAAGGCACTTTTTCCCCAAAAAAAATATACTATAAAAAGGTATACATGGTAATATAATTGCCCTGTATTCAACCAAAAGCGGGCGATGCAGACCATCATTATAAACAACTTTTACTATGGGGCCAACCTGGAATTGGAGAAAAAAACCCATCTATTTTCTCGATTCCGATTTGCAGTTTTGTATAAAACAGCTGTTTATTTTTTCTCGAATTTTGGGTTGGCTCTCAGTAAAAGTTGTTCATAATGATGGTCTTAATCACCCTTTTTTCGCTTAGTACAGGGTAAGCAGATAACCCTGTATATAAGTGAACATAAAAGAAATTAGAAACACAAGTTAGTATACGTATTCGAAGACTGAATGTAGGCATCTTCTTGGAAAATACATTCGAAGTAAAAGCGAAGTAGGAGTTAATTAAAGACCACACATAGTAAGCGTCTCTACGCCCAAAAGTTTCAACGTTGCTCTACCTACTTACCAATCACTTCACCAGACCGCGAACCCTCGAACGCTTTATACCTACATATATCTACTCATGGTTTCAAATACTTTAAAGTAAGTATTCAGAAGGGTTAGGTTAGTGTAGATTACACGTAAACGAAAACTATAGTGGTTTCCAAATGGCTTTATATATTTTTTGTACAGCGTCCCTGATTAGGTCTCGGGTATCAAAATGAATGGTGATTAGTTAAAATTTTAAATTAGACACCGCGCGACACCACTAAAGTCCGACGGCAGATGTTGATGGGTACTAAGTAGATAGTATGGGAAATAGGGAATTAAGCAATTGAGGCGCCACGTTTATTGGACTTCAATGGTGGCGTTGAGTTTAGCATTTTAGTTATACCCTGTGGGCATACCCATAACCAGTGCGCGTATTTTTCCAGCCTGAATTAAAAAAGAGCTCTACTGTCACATACCTACCATTAAAAAAGTTTTATTTGTGTCTGTTTGTGATATAACTCTGAAGTTTAAAAGAATCTAGTGTCTCAATTCAGTGAGTTTGGGAAATTGACACAATCCAAATTGCTACAAATTGTATAATGGCAAATAAATTGACACAATCCAAATTGCTACAAATTGTATAATGGCAAATAAATTGACACAATCCAAATTGCTACAAATTGTATAACGTCTCGAGTAGGTACAAGGTTAACTACCGAATAAAACACGGAAAATAACGGCACAAATAAAGAGGGCAATCTACAAGGAACATTCACGACAAAAACAACTAAGGCAATAACACAATAGCAGAATGTTGTTTGGGAGATGGGTGGTCTCAAAAGCTTTACCAGCAAAAATAGTTAGGTGTATAAATAGACTTGTTTAAAATTCAGCGCATAACGCGCACACACACACACTCCCTCACGCACACGAATATTTGTAAACTGAATAATACTTTTGAGTAATTGTTTCTATTAAACTGTAACTTGTTCGGCGCAGGAAATACGATGAAACAAGGTAAAATTAATATTTATGGATCTATGTCTGCAAATAAAATAATTTTGAATTGATTAACAAAACTTTCTAAGCCTAAGTAAAGTTTAATACTTAATATCAGTACTTATTACGTTAGCTAGGTTAGCTGAGTCAGTCTAATTACATTACTGAATTTATTTAAGAACCTTACAACTAAGTAAATTGCGAACGAAATAAAATTAGGTTTTCGTTTTATTTGTACCTATCAAGAAACTCTCAACAAAGTTATTTGAAAGGCGTCATTACATTGAGTGCCTCGTGCTTACTTTCAGACAAATAGCTGAAACGTTCTACGATGTCGTTTAGAAGTCAACATTCAACAAAGAACATTGCAAAAGAATTTCTCTGCAAGAGGTAAAAAGTCGTAAGAATGTGACTAAAAATACTATTTGCGTTTATTTCTTGGTTAAATCTTTGAAATACTTTGCTAAAGAATCATATGGATGCTTCGCAAGTAATACATGATGTACCTATAGATGTATTTAAACTTAGTAAGTAAACGAGACTAAATAAAAAAGTGCGTCAGTGAAAGCATCTTTGCTTAAAACCAGATTGGTCGTGACCATCAAAAATCTCCTTTGTCATTAAATCTTTCAGGTAAAAAGCTTCCTCTATCTTTTATTTTTAAATTAAGTTATAAATAATAATCATAGTCATAGAAGTCTAAGAGGTACATCATGATATGTATTTATTGGAACTCTTGGAAACTTTTCATCAGGTGCCAATTTTCTCCAGATTGAATCAGCGATTTTATCAATATTTTCAACCTTAACTTAAAGGATACTTTAAATTTAAGCCATTGTTGATAGGGATTACATCATTCAGTCCTTATCTATAGGACATTTTATATTTCAGCTATTTTAATGAGGATATCCTGATAGACGGGAAAATCCCCTCTATTCGATACAAGAGAAGGTACAAGTAGATTTATTTATAACTTTTCAGCTCACCTTGAAGTCCTTAAATCCCAGGCGCCTAAACTTTGCTAAAAACAACTAACAGTTCTTCGAAACTTAATTACTTTCTTGTAGCAATTGTCGCTAAGTTTCAAAACTTACGTAAACTGTTCAGTCAGTTTGCTCTCGGATAATCTTTCTAAGTGGAAAGGATACGCCAGTACTGGTAGAACTCTGCGAAAGTTAGTTTTAATTTACTTACTGTGCGAAAGTCTGAGGTGATGTAATAGAAAATTGTTTGTACTGAAAATACGAGATAAGTAAATACTTTATGATCCTGATATTGCATCAGTTGTGCTCACGGGCACACGGATATGTTTTTAATGCACTATTAGTCCCGTAATATTAAAATAATGTGTTCAAATCGCAAAAGTTTGAGAGTAACAAAAATGTTATTGTAGTGTATTGTTGTATCTAGTAATCTTATAAAAAATTGATGCAAAGATTTTGATTTACAACCCTCGATCATTGAATTCCTTAAAAAATATTAACGTACCTATTTAAAAGTTATGTAGGTAACTAAAATTAATTACGTATTTATTATAAACGTTGATGATCAAACAATTAAATTCGCCTGAGCAGGTAGACAAGGTTCTTATTAGTTATATTTAGCTTCGGATAAAACTAAAAATTTCGTTTATATTTTTTGTGCTTTACAACAAAACTTTTTCTTAAAATTCATCTCATACAAAATAATTAAACTTTTCTTTTTCCTAATGTAAGTAATGAACCCTTTGTTGGTAGCCGGAAAGGCAGCGTCTGATTGCTTCAGCTAATCCCCAGCGCCGGCCGCCCGAGGCCGTGACAGTCGATCCACACGGTGCGGTACATAGGTATCTATGAGGGCTGTAGCCAGAGGAAACATTGAGGGACAATGCTATTGTTTATTATCTACCATAGTAAATTGCCCTAAAATACTTATGCCTTACCTTAAATCTTCCTACGCCTCAGCCTCGCTAAACCTTACGTTTCTCATAATTCAAATTTTATACAAAGGCATTCGAGTTGCGCGCTAACGTAACTTTGCTACGTCAACATTAGACATTTACTACTACGCCCGCGCCGCCCGCCGGAGTCGGTCGCTTCCAAAGAACTTATGGTGAGCGTCCCAATATCGCTACGCGCACATGTCTCCGAACTTCGTCAAGCTAGTTGCGAATCTAATGTGGGTGTGGTGCAGCGCTAAAACGCATCGTTTGACATACCATCAATGTTTCTATGAAATTAGCCGCTGCCCGCGTCGTCATCACATCTCACCGCGTGAACGTGCTCTAAGCCTCTCGGTAGACCCGAGTTCCTCGCCGTAAGCCGAACGGTGACAAGATACAGGTTCATTTTCGCCACCATTCATTCTATGTCACGTTTCTCTTCTACAGAGCTGAGTGTAAGCTTATACATATGTAGGCCTTATAGTGTACCTAACTAAATACATAAAGTGGGTAAAGCATGACTAGTTGTGGCTCAGTAGGTATATTTTGTTTGAACATCTCAGTTCGATACGAGCATTAGAGATTGTCAATAATCTCAATTTGATTTTTTTAATGTTGAGATCCGTGGTGGTCTAGTGGTAATGACACCGGCCTTACAATCGTGAGGTCGTGGGTTCAAATCCCGGTCCCGTACCAATGAGTTCTTCAGAATTTATGTGCGGAATTTCACACCACTGGCTTTTCGGTGAAGGAAAACATCGTGAGGCAACCTGCATAAGTCCGTAGAAGAAATTCGATGGCGTATGTGAATCCACCAACCCGCACTGGGCCAGCGTGGTGGATATGGCCCAATCACCCTTCGTGGGTAGGCCTACGTCCTGCAGTGGACTATCAAAAAGGCTGGTACAGTAGTAATGTTGAGATCTTATCACATATTTAAGAGATGAGTGGACATTGTGGACCCATGTTTTTTGCGGAAATACTCATCGAACTTAGGACATCTGTCACTTGAACGTAATTGTGCACTTACTTAAAAAGTATTTTTATATCTCTTTATGACATGTAGTTAAATTGTTAATTTAATGTCGTGGGCTTATATTTATGTTAACTGTGCTAAGACACCGTGTAGAGAGTGGGTTTTAAAGTGTGAAAACTGAATCCTAACTAAGCCACGCGTTGACCTTTTTGTTTTATTTGGAGAATTTACAGCTTGGTCTTGTGCAAGTCTAAGACCAGGGTACACAGAACTTTTAAGCCTCGTTTGTGGCACGATTTGCGGGGCGACAAATAGAGCTGAACGTAATAAAATTCATCACCCCTTCTGTCTACCGTGTTGTGATCTTATTTTTTAGTGATCCGTTAGTAAAAATTATTTAATATCTATGCTTCACGGAGTATTTTGTCAGTTCGTTAGATTAAATAACGCGTACAAAAAGTGTGATATAATTTTTGAAAAGCTCGTTTTTATTTCTATAAACATCTTTTTGGATGGAAGGGTTGACTGGAAGAAATTGCATTAAGCAATAAGGTTGCTCATTGTTGCACTAGTTTTAAAGTTATTTTTTCTTCTATGATATATTTTCTATTTTTGTGTATTATTGTATTGGTGTGAATATTATAAAGAGTTCATGCATTGTAATTATTTGCAAACATCGCAACTAATTCAGATTCCATTTCAGTGATTTGCCACCATTGGCCTAATACACAAAATGTAGTACAGTGCTTTACCATAGACCTATCTCATCCAATCAGTCAATAATGATCTTACTTTCTATTTTGATCATCGATTTCAACAGGGACGCAACTGACACCCAACTTAATTCAAGATTCTCTTGGAACTCTTAGAAACGTAAATAAAACACATTCTCAACATTTTGTCGCCGGACGAAGGAAAGAAGAAAAATCTTCGTAAATGAAAGTTCAAATTGTGTCGCAGGAGGTCACACCCTCTTTTTTGTCCTTCGAGCGAATAAAACAAAATAAAAGTTTTCGTCCCTCATTTGCTGATACAAAAAACCTTTGTTCAAGTGTAGTGGCCCATTTTTGTTGATTCCTAGAAATAATAAATTATAAACGTTATTTTCTTCAAACATTTTTATGGATAGGACCTAGGTAGACTACAAATACTTAATTGCTATAAAGAGCAACAAGGAATACTTGAAGGAACAGTAGTTAGAAATATAAATTTTCTTCGAATAATACAACATAACATTGCTCTGGGTCCTATGGCTGCTTTGTGTCCAGAGTCTTCCTCTATGGGAGGGATTTTTTGCTGAAACAGTTGTCTTTTATTGTAGGTAAATACAAATTCAAGGTGCTTATTGCACGCAGTCGAGGATTTTTGTATTTATCTAATTAGTATTACACTGTGCAGATTTTCATAATCTGCCATAAAACATTACAGCTAGACGTTTAATCAATTTCCCATATAACTTACAAAGAGTAAGTATAAAAGTACCTATCTAGAAAATTTTAAATAAAACAAATTAAAAATGGCGATTCGAGACGTTACCGAGCGACGCCGCGTTTTCTGGAAAACTGTTAAAAAGTCGCGTAAAAGATTCTGCTATTGAGTTATGTTCTTGCTCAAAACTTTAATTTTCTTTTTATACTTGGTACTCGATATTCTCGATCTTTTTTGTTTTATTTAATAAATTAACATAATATTCAAACGAGTGTACGAATACTTTCGAACTAACTGACATAACTCTAAAATGCGCGTCAAGTCTAGAATAAAAGAATTAAAAAGACTGTCAGTATGTCTAATTTTGCAAAGTGTGACATTTAAAAAATATAAATCGTTTAATTATAATATATTTTTAAATTAGTCAAACAACCAGCATACCTCAGTACTAAGAACATAAAAATTAGAATTAAAACCCACAAAAAATATTTCAAAGGTAAGGTATTTACACTTTTTGTGTTTCCCTAATTAAGCTGTGAAAGCTCGGAAAAGCTTTTCCACAAAAATTACTGAACATCTCTTTTGCATTTTAATTAAATCCAAAGTCCTTTATATATTTTTTTCTTTAAGCTCGGGAGCATTGAAGCGACGTCGTTGTGATTTATGTTCAAACCTTTTAGTTTTGATAAATTTTAGTCGTTTATAACAATTTTTTTACCTTCCTTAATTTTTTAATACCGCAAACATGTTCATTACCAAGTGTGTGTGGAATAAGGTAATCAGTGATTTTATCGTCGAATCATCACATCAATCGTAGCGTAGGTCCGCCATTTAAGGGTTTACTTTTATAATGTGTAGTTTTTTGATAATGTACAAATTACTATTAAAGGATCGCGCACATTACGTCGGGCCACAGCGGGGCGGAGCGGGCCGCAGCGCAACGCAAAATGCTTACGATAACAAATCACATAGTGACGGGCCGGGCCGCAGCGCATTGACGTATTTGAGTGCAGTGTACTGCCAGACATCGCGTGTAACTATAGGTACGAGTACGTTACGGATAACTCTGACGAAGTACTTTTTTTTTCGCTTGTTGTTAGAAAAAGAAGCTAATGAACAGCTTGTACTAAATTAATCATAAGCTCTTCATTCATGCTTTTGAAAACCATAGGAGTACGCCAATTCTTACTTAATGTCATACATCCGAAAGTATGTTTGTTAGTTTGTTCCTCTTTCACGCAGCAACGGAGCAACGGATTGACTTGATTTTTGGCATAGGCATAGTTTGAACGACGGAAAGTGTTTTACGTCGGCTACTTTTTATCCCAGAGAAATAAAATGCTTTGATGGGATGGTATAAAAATGAAAATAACATGCGGGCGAAGCCGTGGGCAAAAGCTAGTACCAAACAACGCAAATGTCGTCGTGCGCGCGTGCACCCTAATCCACTTGCATGCTATAGCACACTGTGCCGTAGCGCAGCGGGTCGGGGTGGGCCGCATCGTACGTAACCAAAATCCACGGCGGAAAATGCGGCCCGCTGCGCCCCAGCATAGTGTGCGTTAGTTCATATAAAATATAGAGAAGCGATTTGAGCGGATTTTTTGCTGCGATGCCTTTGATCTCAGAGAGTTTTTGGCACAAGTGCCTATTGTTACAGCTACTTTGATATTTTCAGAATGGTTTTACAAATATTTGTTAAGGGGCACAAGGTAAGCGCACGAAAATATTTTTTTTTTGGTTATTTTTAAATTTACAGATAAATTGCTCGTTGTAAGTTTAGAAAAACTCGTTTAATGGTCATGGATAGGTAATGTTAACGTGGTACATACACCTAGAAACCCTAAAAGTTGTCAGTTTATCCACAAAAGTACATCAGCTAAAAAAATAAAGTGGTACATGGACTGGCCACTATTTTTCTATTTAGATGTGTGTAAACACTAAATACCTATTCACGGCCGCTAAACGAGTTTTCGTAAACTTACAACGAGCAGTTAAACTGTAAATGCCAAAAAAAAGAAAAAATAGTTTTGCGCTCTGACCGAGAGCGTCTGCCTTAAAAACGTCTTAGTTATCTACTAGAGGTAGTAGGTACAACATGAAAACATAAACATGTTAGTTGTTAGAAAAGGTAGAGATCTGCATTAATTAATATCAAAGTTATTATGTTACCAATTAATTAACCGACTAAATTAACAAGAGATTAATTAAGTTTACAACTACGCAAGAGGAGTATGCTTTGAGAAAATGTTTATTAGATAGACTATATACACTTATGGTCCTCAATATAATTATGTAGATAATCCTCACTCAACATTTTTAACTGATCAACAAAATGTTCTCATTAGTTCAATGAAATTTTCCAGGAATATATTTCTCATACCACCTGCTCGAAAGTGACCCATTAGGGGTAGGGAGTAAAGTGATTCATAACATATTTGCTCGTAAAGTGGCTGTAATTACACCAATTTCAATATCGTAAAGTATTTCATTACGTACTTGTGCATTATTGTGATGTAAAACGCACGCCGCCACCGACTGCAGAACTCTGTGGTCTCGTTTCTCCTACTTTCACGCGGCGGGTGTGAGAGACATTACGGCACTTATGCGGTAATGTAATGTAAAAAGCACGATGCTTCGTTTGATGCACGACTTTCACTCCGAGTCAGAGTGCTCCATTCCAGTGCATGTCTTCTAAGAGTTTTATTAATTTCCTCGCAAATATGTTATAAAACGTCGTATGAAATACGTGCGCTTTGAAAATTACAGCCTCTGCTTCTTTACAACCCTCTAGGGCTAGTAATATTGCCTCGGCTGTAATTTTCAACTTACCGCACTTATATTATAATGTACTATTAAATTTGGATCGTCTAATTTGTGGGAAAATTTCTCAACTTAGAACATTTAAGGACATCGTAAAGAGGTTTCATTTTGCAAATTCTAATATAACCTCTTTACATTGCACGGCAACTGGCATTGTAAGGAGGTTCTACTCGATTTCACAGAATAAAACCTCTTTGGTGCCCATATCAGTTCGATTTTATAGAATAAAACCTCTTTGCAATGCCTGTGCTAGGCCATGATAATTGAGCTGGCCATGGTCTTATCTTTTTCATGTAGTATTTGGTTTGTATCTGTTTTATTATAAATTGTGTGCGATTCTATGAAAATTTTCAGGACATTATTAATTATTACATCCATCCATCCATCCATCAGCCATAAGAAGTCCACTGCTGGACATAGGCCTCCCCTATGGATCTCCAATAAGACCGGTTGGAAGCGGCTTGCATCCAGCGCGATCCTGCGGTCTTAATAAGGTCATCCGTCCACCTTGTGGGTGGACGTCCTACGCTGCGCTTGCCGGTACGTGGTCTCCACTCGAGAACTTTTCGACCCCATCGGTCATCAGTCCTCCGCGCTATGTGCCCTGCCCATTGCCATTTCAACTTGCCAATCCGTTGGGCTATGTCGGTAACTTTGGTTCTTCTACGGATCTCCTCATTTCTGATTCGATCTCGCAGAGAGACTCCGAGCATAGCCCTCTCCATAGCTCGTTGGGCTACTTGGAGCTTACCAATAAGGCCCATAGTGAGAGACCACGTTTCTGTGCCATAAGTCATCACTGGCAACACACACTGGTCGAAAACTTTCGACTTGAGGCACTGAGGTATGTCGGACGAGAAGACGCTACGCAATTTTCCGAACGCTGCCCAGCCAAGTTGGATTCGGCGATTTGCCTCTTTCTTGAAGTCGGACCTACCTAACTGGACTACTTGTCCTAGGTAGACGTACGAGTCAACGACTTCAAGAACCGAGTTCCCAACAGAGATCGGGGTGGGTACAACATGGGAATTACACATAACTTTCGTCTTGTCCATGTTCATCTTAAGACCCACCTGTTGAGAAACCCGATTGAGGCCTTCGAGCATCGTGCTGAGCTCTTCCATCGATTTTGCCATGACTACTATATCGTCGGCAAACCGAAGGTGAGTGAGGTATTCGCCATTGACATTGATGCCGAATCCTTTCCATTCCAGGAGCTTGAAGGCGTTCTCCAAAGTAGCCGTAAACAGTTTCGGAGAAATTACGTCTCCCTGTCTTACGCTTCTTTTTAAAGGGATTGCCTTGGAGCTCTCTTCCTGTACTCGGACCGACATAGTGGCGTTATTATACAAGCACTTCAACACTTCGATGTACCGATAGTCAATACGGCATCGTTGGAGAGACTCGAGCACAGCCCAAGTCTCGACCGAATCAAAGGCTTTCTCATAGTCCACAAACGCTAAGCAAAGTGGCAAGTTATACTCTTCGGTCTTCTGTATAACCTGCCGTAGCGTATGAATGTGGTCCATGGTACTAAAGCCCTTTCGGAAACCGGCTTGTTCGGAAGGCTGGAAGTCATCAAGCCTGCGCTCGAGACGATTCGTAATGACCCTTGAAAACAGCTTATAAACATGGCTCAGAAGCGAGATGGGTCTGTAGTTCTTCAATAAGGTGTTGTCACCTTTCTTGAAAAACAACACCACCACGCTTCTGTTCCATGCTTCTGGCGTGATGCCCTCGAGGACGACGGTGTTAAAAAGCTTCTGGAGGACTTTTAGTACCGGTGTTCCACCCGCTCTCAGGAGCTCTGATGTGATACCGTCATCACCCGGCGCCTTGTTGTTCTTAAGCTGATTCAGGGCCATTCTAATCTCGTACAGGCTGATGTCTGGGATATCTTCGGTGAAGTGTCGGGTCAGCTTGGCTCTTGGATCTTTGGCCGCGCTGCTAACAGGCTTAGCGACCGAAGCGTATAACTGTCCATAGAACCTTTCGATCTCCTCTAATACCTCTGCCTTGGTCGACGCTAAACTTCCATCTTCTCTCTTCAGCTTTGTCAATTGGCTTTGTCCAATAGACAAGTCTCTTGCGAACACTTTGGAGCCTTTGTTCCGCTCTATTGTCTTTTTAATATGTTTAGTATTAAAAAGACGGATGTCGTGCCGCAAGGATTTCGAAATTTGTCTATTGAGACGCCTATATGACTTTGCATTATCGGAAGACTGCAATCTTAGCGAGCGTCGTTCGGCCATGAGATTTACAGTGTGATCGGAGAATTTCTGCGGTTTATTTGAACGGCGGGGTCTAAAGAACTTAGCACCCACCGTTTGGACAGTTTCTACGAGCCCGTTGTTTATCTCGTCCACCGACGCAAGGTTCTCTAGGCAAGCAAAACGATTCGAGAGCTCGAGCTGAAAGTCCTCGGGGTTTTGGATATGTTCACGAGTAGGTCGGAGTGTGGACTTCATCAGGCGGGACCTTTCGAGCTTAACATTAATATCTAATGTGCCTCGTACAATTCTGTGATCGCTGCCGGTTTTCACCCTGTGGATCACGGAGACATCATTAAATATTCGTCTCTCGGTGGTCATGATGAAGTCTATCTCGTTTCTCGTGGAACCATCAGGGCTCATCCAGGTCCATTTCCTGTGAGGCGGCTTCTGGAAGAAAGAGTTCATCATAAAGAGTTCCTCTCTCTCCAGAAAGTCAGCCAGCCTCTGGCCCCTAGGGTTCCGTTGCCCATATCCAAATTGCCCCACCCTCAGCTCATCGTCGTTTTTTCTACCTAACTTTGCGTTGAAGTCCCCCATAACAACAGTGAAGTGGGTCTTAAACATATGAATGGCCCGACTTACGTCCTCATACATAGTCTCCACCTCATCATCTGGGTGTGACGATGTCGGTGCGTATACCTGAATGACCTTCAGCGAATACCTCTTGGATATTCTGAGTATTAGGTATACCACCCTGCTCGACACACTTTCGATGGTAATAATGTTGTTGGTAAGGGACTTGTGAACGAGAAAGCCAACACCACCTTGGGACCGTTGGTCACCTTCCCGGTAGTAAAGCAGGTTGCCGGAATTTAAGGTTATCGTGTCCTCCCCCTCTCTACGGACTTCAGACAACCCCACAATATCCCAACGCAACCTACTCAACTCTTCTTCCAGCTCAGCAATCTTCTCGTCAGTCCTCAACGTGCGCACGTTGTGTGTTACCAGGGCCAGTCGTCGTTTACGGGAGTGGTAGCCGGGCGTCTGCCAGCGATTCTTAGCACCCCCTTCTCCGCCGTTACCGGGGCCGCTACCGTAGCCCCGGGCTAGCGGAGCTGCTGGGGACTGGGGGCCTGGTCTATTTGGTTTTTCCATATCGGGGTTTTTGCCCATAATCGCCGCGCTGGGCAGGCGTGGTGGCGATCGCAGAAACGTAGCTTCGCGACAGGGATGCTGCTCCCCATCCCTGCCCTGTGCCATTTTAGCTACGTTTTTATTTGAATGGTTATACCGCCATTAGTCGGTTCCGCTGTACCTCAGTCGGCTCCTACGACACCTGGTACTAGAGGGGGGTGCTATTCTACTCTGCCGGCACCCCACGGCCGGCATTATTACATAATTTGTTTTAATTTATTGTGAACAATACCGAGTTGCCTAATGAGTACCTATACTTAGTGAATTTATGACGTAAGTATTACTCATACTCTTGGGGTTATATTTTCTCGCATGATGTATGAAAAGTAGAGTATGGACCTCTAGAACCAAGTTTGTCTTCGTCTTGTGCGACTTAAACCCCTCGCTTCACTCAGCACTCTAAATAAACTTAAAACACCCTCGCTGCGTTCGAGAGTTAACTATAGAGTCCCCCGCTACGCTCAGGGTCCAATTGTCGCCCGTGAGATAAGACACCACTTGGTTCTCTTGGTACAAAATATACTATTATTGTATCACGGTATTTTTATAAACTTTTTATTTATTAGGACATCAAAATATCTACAATACTAGAAACTAAATTTAATTATTGTGTATAACATTACATTTTTATGTGGTAAAACCACTTCATAACAATAAAGATTTAAAAAAAAATGTGACATTATAAATTTTCATCTCGGTATACAATACCAATTACTCGTATTCTGCAGCACATATTAATAAAATCGATGTTCATTTCAACCATTCAATATTTGATTTTACTTAATATTGTAAAATAGGTATTACTGGCAAAAGCCATGTACTCGTACCCCCATTATGACCTACTCAATAAAAATTGTCTAAAACAAAACACAAAATATCTCTTACTAAATTAGATCTAGGTAAATCTGACGTTTAGTAGTTTGTAATGAAATAGAATCATTGGTTTTTCATTTTCAGTACAATACATTCTCAAACTTTAAAAAATTGGTTCTTCAATATTGTAGTCCATACTACAGATTTCGAATAATATATTTATGTTTTAGAAATCATTTACATTGTTATCTATGAATTTAGATTCTAGAAATCCTCGAACAAAAGTTGGCGAGGACTCGATTTCCTAGAAATTCGGTGAAACACAAATCAGTCAAAAGCAGCAGTAGCTAAAATTTCTACATAAATTTTTAAACAAAAAAATCTTTGATAAAGTATGCGCTCCTGAAAACATTATTTGTAGCTGGCAAGAGATAAAAGTAGGTAATAAAAGACATACAGAAAGTTGGCACTGGAAGTTAAACATTGTTAAGCCATTTGTTATGTAAGTACGAGTAGGTACACCACATTGTGAATAGATGTTATAAATACCCGTCTACTTGTAGGTATATTTTCAGGATACTTGATGCTATTATTTCGGTCAGACATGAAGAGGGTCCAGCGACGGAGGCCACAAAATACCTGAGGCTTTGAATGTATTCAAAGTAATGTTTTGTCATAGTGCCTGCTGAAACTTATACAACATACTTATGTAAATGAGCCAAGGAAAATTCCCACATATCTGTCACTTTTATTCTTGTGATTTTTGTAATGCGCAAAAAACCTCAGTTTTCTAGTTACGATATTTTTTTCTAGAATAGAGATAGATGTAATAAAAGACATTGTGGCAAACATTATTCATTGCGCTAGAAAGCACATCCTGAGTCCACAATACTGAACTTAGTGTATTATGTACAACTAGCGACCCGCCCCGGTTTCGCACAGATTTATTGTACATATAAACCTTTCTCTTGAATCATTTTATCTATTAAAAAAAACGCATCAAAATCCGTTGTGTAGTTTTAAAGATAGAAGCATACATGGGGACATGGGGACAGCGGAAGCGACTTTGTTTTATACTATGTAGTGATGATGTATATTGATAATATTAAACAACCAACAAACTTAGAATCCTATTAGGTTTCTGCATTGGTAGAAAAGATAATAAGAAGCGAATACACAGCTATACAGCATCGACGCTCAGTAATTTGTTGGTTTCTAAACAAATGAAATTGTACAGGGACTGAGAAAATCATTTCAACAAGCTTTGAAGAATGAATTCCTGTTTGCAAATACTGACAAAACCTAGCATCTAGGGATGACAGAAATGCTTGTGGCTCTGCAATAATAATAGAATATCGCTTGAGTATTAGCGTTTCGCGCATCTGATAGATTTCCCAGCGTAGTATTTTAGGTCTATTTTTGGAGGTCCCACGTTGACATGTACTTATTTGTATACCTACGCGTGGGAGCTAACATAAACTATTTATTTTGTGTGTAAAGATCTTTTTTGGATGTCTCGGAAAGATGTTCGGCTATTTTGGAGTGCATCTAATGAATATTCTCTAGTTTGACAGTTGTCAAACACATTGTCCAGGGCAATACTCTTGTTAAATTTCTGTAGGTTTAGCACAAATTCTGATGAAAACAGTTAAGTTTCGGCCAATTTCCGATAGCAAACACATGGTTATTTCGAAATTCCATTTTCTGTATGTTTTGTTATTGTTACTTTATATAGGCATGAACTTTATGTAATAAGTAAACATAACATCAACGCAGTAAGTAAAGTTTATTCCAAAACCACGCGACCTTTCAACTTCGTAAAATAAACAGGAACTTACCAATACTCAAACATAATATGAGTAAGTATACTCGTACATTGTACATTATACAGTCTCAGGAGTAAATCTCGCGAAAAATAAATTACCTGTTTCATAGAAAAGTATCTATTATAGACAATTGACAAAATATAAGAAACAAGTATTTTTTCACGATTCTGAAATTGCCAAATAACTAAAATTGGAACTTTGAGGTTGATACTATTGTAAACGTTGTTCGTTTTGATGTAAGCAGCTTATTGCGCCCGTCGGTGGTCTCTATATATGAGTACATGAATAGTACACGGCTGTTAGTTTAGTTAATACCGCTGTATCTATGTGCCCCGTGTATCAATGTGCCCCCCTTCCCTACTAAAGTACCCCTAAAAATTTTTTGCTCTAGTTACCAGTGACCCTGTGTAGATCGATGAGTTTAACGCAACTAAGAGAGTAAAGCATCAAGATTTTTCCAGTCTAGAGTTGAGAAACTGAATTCTGTAGAACATGCTCGGATTTTCAAAGGGAAACTTTTCGGTTCACGCGATGTCCCAGAACTTTTTAAAAGCTTGTACGAATTTCGCACCGCACTGTGGAAACTATTTACTACTTCAAAGGTGTGACTCGTTCTACCGAAATTCAAGACTGTACTCCTATGTTGAGTACGTTAGATAACCTATGTGAATGAGGAAAACAGTGTCAAAGATGCCAAATTCATGATTTTTTATTTTATTTTGATGACTTTTATGTTTAAAATCTTTTTGCATTGCCTTTTAAAATGCAGCTGAGAATTAATCCCTTCTTGGTTAAATAAAAAATAGAGGTAAGTACGATATATCAATGGTGACATTTTTGAAATCCTATAAGATTTAAATTAAGTGGAATTCAGGCAGTTAGTTTTAAATAATACGCCTAGTCATATTGGCCTATTTTGTAGTCACTAAAGCCAAGTTAAAGGTTTCTGGAGAACCCTATCCGCAGGTTTAATACCTACTAGGAGTTACGATAGGAGTAAATAGATCCCGTGTTTACCTCAGGATATGGTGTTGCGTATTAAATCGCACAGAAGTAGCACACAAACCTCGGTGGGGAAATACGTTTGCGGTGGAATCTGGCTCAACTCGGCGCCAATCGGTTTGACCTCTCTACATCATGAAAATTTTATTAGACGAAGACTTGGGCGATTTTCTAGCTTGTGCAATCTCTAGTAGAATATCTCTCGGAATGGTCAGAATAACGTTAAGATTTAATCTATAAAATATTCTAAGAAGTAGCAATGATTACTCGCTAAGTAGTCGTTAGATTTTGTTATTTACTAATTATTTCGGCTTATAAATAGTAAATAGCGTATACCAGTATATTGTACTTGTACCTAATATAAATAAAAGAGGTAAAGAGGAGTAAAGTAAATCTTTAACTACATTCAAAAATGGGTCTTATGTGGTTGCCAAAGTAACTGGTACAAAGCATGGACGTAGGTTACGTCCATCTTTTAAGGAGATCCAGTCAAATCCAAATGCATGCGTTATTCTGTCATCGTTGTGGGTGGCCGTTAAATCAAAACAAAAGATGTGGTCTCTATTCACCCCGTTGGCATTAAGTCTTGAACGATATGTGCCTTGTACGCTTCCCTTCAGCAAATCTTGTAGACAATGTGGACTAATAAGGCCCACAGTAAAATACACTTTCATGCCATAACCCATTACTTACTACTAGTCAAAATGCTGAAAATAGTATTTTTTATATTTGTATATAATAGTATTTTATAATAGTATTTTATATAATAGTATTTTATAATAGTATTTTTTCCTAACAGAAACACGTTCGTCTATTATTTCAACCCATACAATAGGAAAAGCGACCTTAACGCCAGCAACATAGTGGTCCTTCGAGCCGGATTGATATTTTTTCCACATACTGACGCGTAATGGCCGCCAGTTTTCTGCAACAGTAAAAAACGTTTAAATCAGTGAAAAAACCGTGAATTCAAGACGATTAGTGTTTAAAACTTACCTTTTACGCCACAAGATTGTGCCAGTGTCATTATGAGCAAACCGGACGTAAACAAATCCAAAATCAACGAGATTACGAATGTGATAATCCGTGCACAAGAAAACTTTAAAAAATGTGCTAAGGTTCGGAAAACGGTTGCTTATGCGAAGGTGCGGATGGAACACCTAATAGAAAGTTGGAATACTTACAAAGAGTGCTACAGCGAATTACCGGCGCAGGAGCAATGTTCGTTACCTATAAGTTATTGCGACATCGAAGAGATCTACTTGTCGACCAGAACGGACATCCAAGAGCTTATTGAAACACCAGCGTCACCCAGTTCGGCCAGCACTCCAACTGCCTATAACACCAAAGGAGTAGTATCCACGCACACGTAGTAGTTGCCACGCATTGACCTTCCGAAGTTCTCAGGATTGCACGAGGAATTTCAGAACTTCAAAGACACTTTCTCGTCGTTAATTGCAAACAACCCCACGCTAAGCGACGTGCAACGTCTTCATTATTTGAAGTCGTGCCTCTCAGGCGAGGCCGCTGCAACCATAAGGTCATACCAAATAACTGAAAATAATTACAAACCCGCCTGGGAGTGCTTAAATAAAAGGTATAGTCACAAGCGACTCGTAGTAAACGCCATAATGAAAAGATTGTTTCAACAAAGAAAGATCACCGCACAATCAGCGACGCAGTTGAAACAACTGATGGACACCACACAGGAATGCTTAACCGGATTAATTAATTCCGACATAAACACCGAAACATGGGATCCAATTGTAATTTATGTCGTCATACAAAAGCTTGATCCAGACACCCATAAAGAATGGGAGGACGACGTTAGCATGAAGTTCGGAGCGGAGTTACCCAAATTGGCAGATTTGATGACCTTTCTGGAGTGCCGCATCCACACAATGGAACTTACGTCGTCAAGTACCAGTTCAAGAAGCATTCGCGAAAGGGTATTACATACACACAATTCATCATCCCCGTCGCAAGGTATAGGTATAGTAAGGGATAAAACGTGCGCATTCTGCACAGAAAACCATGTTATATCCAATTGTAAACAATTTTGTAAGTTGACACAACCGGATAGGAGCGAATTCATAAAGGGTAAGAAATTGTGTTTCAATTGTTTCGTGCCAGGGCACTCTGTTCACTCATGCCGTCTTAAAACAAATTGTAGAATTTGTGGCCGACGTCATCATTCTCTTTTGCATGTTTATTCAAGGGAGACTTCTGAAAATTCAGACAAGCAATCATCCACACAGTCTTCATTACACACCCATGTAGAAGAGAAGAAGAAAGAAGAAGAAATACAACCCAATCAGGGCTCAATTCAATCTGCAGTATCGTCATTTTTTACGTGCATCGATTCACCCGGCCTGCTAGCAACCGCTTTGGTACCAGTCAGGGACGGATTAGGGAATGTTACAATACTGCGGGCGATTATTGACTCAGGTGCTCAGGTAACATTAATTAGCGAACGGGCAGCTCAAATGTTAAATTCACACAAAACCCCAGTCAAGGGGCACGTATTAGGGAGTGGTTCTGCGAGAGCGTCTGTTACTCATGTAACGACTTTTGAGATATTATCCAGGTACGACAAAGAATTCAATCTCAAGGTTGTTGCTTATGTTATGTCAGGTAAATTAACAACTTTTTTTCCAAAAAAGCCTATAGATTCGAGTTCCTGGCAACACATTGAAGGACTTCCACTTGCAGACCCGAGTTTCAACCAACCAGGGAAGATAGATCTTCTACTGAGTTCAAAGGTATATAGTAGTATATTGAAAAGCGGTGTTATTCAAGGTTCCCCTACCTCACCAAGCGCGCAACACACAAGGTTAGGGTGGATTCTATTAGGAGAATCAGGAGAGGAGAGGCAAGAAGATATACTGTCACTACACATTCATGCGGATCTGGACAACATGCTGAAAGGTATGTGGGAATTAGAGCCTACCGAGAAACGAGCTTACACTGCAGATGAAAAACGCTGTGAGGAGATATTTAAGGATACACATTCCAGAAACCATGAAGGCAGATATGTAGTTAAGCTACCATTCAAAACATCGCAACCACATTCAGTTGAAGGAGAGACGAGAAATATTGCACTAAAGAGACTACAACAACTGGAAAGGAAATTCCAGCGACAACCTCAACTGAAAGAAGAGTATAAGAAAGTTATACAGGAGTACAAAGACATGAATCACATGGAATTAATTCCACAAAATGAAAGGAAAAATCCATCTGTGTACTTACCTCATCATGCAGTGGTGCGTGAAGATAAAGACACATCAAAAACCAGAGTGGTTTTCGACGCATCAAGTAAAGGTACAAACAACATTTCGTTAAATGAAGAATTACTTGTAGGACCTCAACTTCAAGACGATTTGCGCAATTTGATCATAAAATGGAGAATGAAAAGGGTTTGTTTCATCGCAGATATTCAACGCATGTATCGAGAAATCTTGGTTACAAAAGAAGACTCTGACTACCAAAGGATATTGTGGCGAGATAATGAAGATGAAGAAGTGCCAGATTACCGTCTTCTGAGAGTAACTTTCGGGACTGCTTCTGCACCATATCTTGCTGTTAAAACGCTGCATCAAATTGCTGAAGATGAAGGAGCAAATCATCCCGCAGCTGCTAAAACAATCAAAGAAGATTTCTTCATGGACGATATGATGTCTGGACAGGATACTGTAGAAAAAGCCCTAGAAGTAGCAAAAGACGTCAAAAAGATTCTTCGGAAAGGAGGTTTCACATTGCATAAGTGGGCATCAAACAATGCTCAGTTCTTACAACAGTTTCAACATGATGAGAGAAGCACACATGTAACACATGTCAATCTTGACATAAGAGGCACAGTCAAGGCACTTGGCGTAACCTGGGATATCAATCAAGATGCTTTTAGATACCATCTCATACAACCACCAGCTCCTGAAAAGGTTACAAAAAGAATTGTGTTATCCGAGCTACAGCGTCTATTTGACCCGCTTGGTTGGCTAATTCCGTCAATCGCGCCTACTCGTATCTACATGCAAAAATTGTGGTTAGAAGGAATTGGATGGGACACAGAAGTAAGCGAGCATCTGAAAGAAGAATGGTTAAAATTACGTCAAGGATTTGAGAATTTGAGTGAAATAAACATCCCAAGATGGCTGTGGACAACAAAATCAAGAATAAAGAATACAACTATACACGGATTTTCTGATGCATCGATGAAAGCGTATGCAGCAGTTGCTTTCATGAGAGTAGAAACTGAAGATGGCGACATCAAAACTGGAATTATAGCTGCAAAGGGAAGAGTTGCTCCAGTGAAAACCTTATCACTTCCGAGACTGGAACTTTTAGGAGCAGTGATTTTATCCAGATTACTGAAACAAATCAGAGAAGCAACAGGATTGCCTAATGAGCAAATATATGCCTGGACTGACTCGACTGTCGTTCTGTCATGGCTGAAGGGTGATCCTGGAAGGTGGAATACATTTGTCAGTAATCGAGTGGTCGAGATTCTAGACAACATAGGCAACAATAGAATCTATCATGTTGTTTCGGCTGAAAATCCAGCGGACATAGCTACAAGAGGCACTTCGCCTGCAGCTCTAGCACACGATCAAATGTGGTGGTATGGTCCGCCATGGCTAAAATCAAAGGAAATTCCATCAATGGAGGTAGAAATCCATGATACCGAGCTAGAGAAGAGAAAATGTTTTCACACCACAATCGATATCATGGAAGAAGAAAGGAAAATCAATCTGAAGGAATTCGACACATTGATAGAACTTCAAAGAGTCATTGTGTATGCGAGAAGATTTATAAATTACAAAAAGTCAAATGAGAAAGATGCGAAAGAAATAACAACACATGAATTACAAGAAGCTCTAGAAATTATGATTAAAAGAGTTCAACGAGAAGAATTTGAAGAAGACATATTAAGACTAAAAGAAGGAAGACCAGTTAAGAAGACGAGTAGACTAAAAACATTGAATCCATTTCTAGATTCGAAGAATATGCTCAGGGTGGGCGGTCGTCTCAGGAATGCAAAGATACCTGAAAATGAAAAACATCCAATTATTATTGGACACAACAATGATTTAGTTCCTCTACTCATAAATGACGCACACAAAAGAACATTACATGGGGGAGTTCAACTTACCTTGACTTATCTGCGAACGCGTTACTGGATTCTGAAGATGAAAGGCGCAGTTAAACTACGTATACACAAATGCTTGATATGTGCAAAACAAAAAGCGAAAAATAGAGAACAAATTATGGGAGACTTACCTGAGGCTCGTACGACACCGGCTCGCGCATTTTTGAAATTACAGAACAGGCCTCGGTGGCATCGTCGCAAACCTGAATTCAACATAGGAGATATTGTCTTGGTCAAAGAAGATAAGCTACCACCAGGTAAGTGGGCGATGGGTCGCATTGTTCAAAAACATGTAGGAAACGACGGAGTGTGCAGAGTGTACAGCTTAAAATATCACGGTAAAATAACTCAACGCTCTGTCCTTAAGTTGTGTCCACTTCCTATAAATGATGATTAACTTCAACAATTTTATAAGTATTTTTCATAATTTATTAGTGTCTAACTAAATTTAAAAAGATGTAAAATTAATGTTGAAAACTTTTTTGTAATAATATTTTTCACAATAACAAGTCGATTAATAGATCGTAACTGAGTACGGCCCTGTATTACGCAAACTTGTTATTGTAACTTGCAACTTGCAATACATATTGCATATTCTGTGTCTGCACATGCAGGCAGACGCGGCGAACGGCTTGTGAATGAATTCATGCCTAACTATCTTGTTTACTTTTAATGATTGTTTTAAAACATTTAGGTAACAACTTGACCGTTTGCTTATGTTTATTTTGAGTTGTTAATTCAATCTATTACTATTTTAGTCTGTCTATTGTTAGGAATATGAACATAAAATGTAAATCATGCTAAATAAAACTATAATCGTAACGGTAGTAGAAATTAACGTACTTATTTCAGTACGAAACACCTAGTTAATATTTTGTTAAGTAACTTGTACGAGAATTCAAATTGTTATTGTAATTTAAATAGGTATATTTGTCATATTAAGATATCAAAGCAAAGAAGTAGTTTATTATTCTGGACAAATTACGTAAACACATTTCTATTCATCTGTTTTCTTGCTTTTAGTAATTACATAAGATTGTTTTAAGATTTGTTTGTATAATACCTATAGGTATCAGCTCGTATAACTAAACACATATTTATAATCAAATACGAATAATGTTATCTAGTTTTACCTAGTAGGTCCATATTATTTATGAGTTTAAAATGCAGTAGTAAATATTACCTATAGTGCTTAGTCATACCATTACCTACCTAATTAGTTTATGTAGTTGTAAAATGTAAGGGTAATTTCATATTTTTAGTTTCACGTTATAAGAAAAACAAAATGTTTTTGGTGGGCGGTATGTTTGATATATTTACCTACCTACTTTATTTTTATATACAGTCCTCTGCAAATTTATCGAAGTTCGTTTTTAGTTGCCAATACACCTTCCTAACAGAAACACGTTCGTCTATTATTTCAACCCATACAATAGGAAAAGCGACCTTAACGCCAGCAACATTAGCTTTCCAGTTAATTTAAATAAGTAATTTAATCAACCGCTAAACTGCCGTAATCACATAATCTATGAACAGTGTAAATACTGTATATATTTCTCGGTATTGGCACAAACACAACTATGTAAGCCTGATTGGTTCACCTCGACATCGCCTTGAAGTACTGGAATTCAGTTCACTAGGACCGCATAGTTGTCGCTCTCCGAGTCTCGCTCCTGGAAGAATCCATTCCATTGTGTGTTGCAATTTCAGCGCTGCCAGTAAATTTGTCAATGGTTTTCACTATTCTTGTTGTAGATTAGTGGAGTTTCTGCGCTCCAGCTATTTCCCGAAATTTCGTTTATTGCGAGCTCGATACGAAAAACATAGTGAAATTGTTTAAACAATATTGAATACCTAGTACTTCATTTGAAACATATTTTATTTGGATTTAGTATTTCTACATATTCAGTAAAGAACATAATATCAATGTGCAAACAAACTTATGTAAATAGATGAAGTACCTACAAACTACAAATGTGTTCCTTACTAGCGTGGTTAATCGTTCTCGTTCTACCTACACGTGGATTCCATTAGACAAACTGTTATTTGCCAATTAAAACATTTACTTTTATAATTTTACTAGCGACCCGCCCCGGCTTCGCACATGTGTATAATTATAATTTAAACCTTCCTCTTGAATCACTCTATTATATAAAAAACCACATTTAAATCCGTTGTGTAGTTTCAAAGATATAAGCATACATGTGGACATGGGGACAGCGGGAAGCGACTTTGTTTTATACCATGTAGTGAAAGTGATGTACAGATTTTTCTTTATTTTCTTAGTTAAAACCAACAAAATAAGGAAAGTTTTGCTCTCCGTTGGTGATTTTAGCTTTGGCCGAGAGCCATATACCTACTTCAGTAAGCCACTAATATCAAACTCTAAGAGAAGATTGCGAAAAGCTTTGTGACTCTGCAAACTAAAGTCTTTACTATGTCCTTTGTAGGATAACAAAAAATTCACGATGAAAAAAGTATTTCAGGCAATTTAGCTGCTGTCTCGTTCATTATTTATGCTGAGTGAAATTATGCTGTGTCGTACAGTATGACGTAAACTTTGATAAGTATTCAAATAGGATTAAAATGATGTGCCGAGCTTCAGCGCCCAGTTATTAGCATAACCATTATATAGAGCCTCATGCTCTATGTCTTTCAAACGCTAGTAGTGTTTATGGTCTCTATAATTATGAGTATTATGTTTCAAACAGAATACAAAACTACTCATGTTCTATGAAATTAAATTAAGAACACTGTTCACGGGCAGACCGCATTATATGTTTACAAACTGGTACAACGTTCATGGCACAGAAGCTGGCCAATAATTCGACAAGGGGCGTCATCTATTCGCTAGTCGGTATTCAGGGCATCAATAGATAGTCTGTGATTCAAGTCTATTTGCTAGAGCCGAGGTCGAGCCAATGATTTATCGAGTAACGTGCTTCAGTATTTACAGGATCTACGCCAACTTTTCTATGATATTTCGTCCCTCGCTCTACATATTTGGCAATATGGCAATAGTTCATTCTCTAGCTGATAGAACTAAGAACTGATAGTCGATAGAACCGATTTTCTACTGGACTCTGACTGGAATAAAGAAGACAAAGTCAGTTCTGACTTAGACCGCAGTAACACGCTAGATAGGTACAAACCTAACTTTTAACCAGTCCTATAGGTCCAGTAATGCACATAGTCTACGTTTAGCTGCACAAGATCAACATAAAAAGGATTTTGTTTAAAACTTTGAATGATACCTGCCATTCATAGCTTTTCCAAAAAAAAATTGATCGTGAATGCACGCGTAGCAATAACGCAATGTTCATGATGAACCGAGAGGCAAATAATGTAAACAAATGCAAAGATATAAACACTTAACGATTTACGTTATGTGCGCTAATTTTCATTACAGTAGTTACTTTAGTCTTAATGGGCTACTATAATTATAACAATTTCCAAGTTGAAAGCTCTAAAGAGAGTTAGAAGTTAAATTTAATCCCAAACGAATTAAATTAAACTTACCAGAACGTGAAACGTATTTTAGTTAAATTTCAGTTCGTAAATTAAATAAAAGCTATTAAGTCCCAAGTACTCCCAAATTCAAGAAAGCCTAAATTCCCTTAAGAAGATAAAAAAATTTTTTAGGGTTTCTAACCTTACGGGCAAAAGTAAATTTTAATGCTACACTTTGAAGTCTGTCTTTCAGTTTCGGTGTTTGTTTTGCGATGGTCTGTGGGCAAAGCATATAGCACGCAAATCTAACTGATGTATTCTATTACCACACGTAAGAACACGTACCTATAAGCGCAGCGTAGAACGCCTACCGACAAGGTCTACAGACGACTTGACCACAGGATCACGCCGGTACAAACCAGTTTCAACCGCATATATTAGCGACCCATAAAAGAGCCACATAATAAGATAAGATTATATTTTTTGTCATCAAGTATATCTTTTAATACATAATTAAATATAATGTCATAATAATATAATACAATTAATTAGTAAAAAGATGTCGAGATGTGACGTACTACGACAAATGTGATGTCAACAATTGTAAGGTGTTTGACTAGAAATTACTTAAAGATTGGCAAAAGCAGAAATCAACATGAACAAAAAGGTGATATAATTAAGTGTTCATTTGTTCAACAAAGATATCATTAAGAAAATACCGGCAAAGTTTCAACAATGTATAGTAATTAAATAGAGAGCATGAACTTTCAGAACCTAATTTTAAAGCTATTAAACTTTGCCAATTCACCATTTGTTAAAAGTTTTTACTGCAATGAGTTCATTTCCCGAAACTTGCGATCGAGACTAGTTAAACAACTTTGTCGTTATGCTAATAGTTATAAGCATGTTATAAGGGTACGTACGAGTTATGTTAAGCTCAAAGTGTTGACGCCTTATTTTGCAACAAGGTGCTAAATTGCCTAAAAAAATTTAGATTATGAACTTCAGACAGCGCTAGATTATTATTTTAATACTAATTCACGTAATATTTTTACATTTCCTTGATATTTAGTAATACAAAAACTAGGGTGCGTTACAAAATGCTCAAAACATCAACCTAAACTCCTAGTGAACAGTACAAAAATTTGAAAATACTTACTATGTCAAGGAAAGCTTTGTACGAAGATAAGTTATTAGGCTTTGTGGTAGCAGTTAAAAATTAAAACAGCGGGTTTGACATAAATCGAAAATTGCTAAATCTGGCTGTGGAGCCTTATCGATGGCAACAAAAAGCCATAACGTGATGTGACATTTGATACCTTTGAAACTGACCGTGACATTTAGATTAGAAATGTTTTTTTTTTTTTCGTTTATTCAGTCATTTTGGCTTCGCAGTCTAATGACATTTGCCAACTGTAATGGAAAATCATGGTCAAGTTTACAGAGAAATCAGTGAAAATTCATTTTTTTAATCAATCCATAATAATTGAACTTTGATTAGTAATATGAAAATAACAAAAAAATATTTTTTTGTTTCCAATCATCAACTAACTAAAAATAGCAATTTAAGTTAATTTAGATCATAAGTGTTTATAATGAATGTAGCTATTAATGTAAAGCCTCAATACAAAATAACAATAAACTAAAAGATACATGGAGTTAACTTCATAAATCATTAGGTTCCCGTTCGCGTTAACGTTACATTCTACTATTGGTTTGTTTATGGCATAAAATAAAACAAGCTTAATCACAACGCTCTTTTGTTTCTTACATTGCTGTTGGAATATTTTTCAGATTATTTGCACACAAACCCGTGTAAAGAAACGGTGCGCATATTAAATGTAACGCAGTCGGATGCGGAAGTTACGACTCGGCTGCTACGAGCTGTCTACGAGCTACAGCTACACCGCTACGGCGTAGAGGTGAGATGACAGGTGCTACAGCGAGCGGAATAATGTGCCGTTTGCATAATTTGGTCAAATTTTGTTCAGTGTTTTTTCTGTACGTAAAGATTTCTTAATAGAATGTTTTATTCTGGTGAGAAAAGATTTCATAGGAAAAGTGTTTCTGTTAGTTTGCAATTATAGTAAAAGATATTTAAAATAAACAATTTGTTTAAATTGCTCTTACTTTAAGCCCCGAGATCTGGGGGACTTTACTTTACTTTGATTAAGCAAATTTTCGCCACATTCGTACATTGAGCAGCGCAATGCTACGCGCTTCGATTAATTAAAAGCATCACACTAAAATTATAGTCTGACCGTTTAACTGAGTCCTCGCCTGCGCGGTACAGAGGTGCGCGGACACCATGTCTCAGTCCTCTTTGTCGTCTACCCCCGCGCCTCTGTACCGCGCAGGCGAGGACTCAGTTAAACGGTCAGACTATAGTAGAACTATTGCAAACGTTTTTAATTTAATCAATTAAAACCACAAACTGCATGTGATTGGTATACGGAGTAATAAAACGATAGTAGTAAAGTCCCCGTCACGAGAAGCTATAAATTTTGTAAACAAGTGTTCAGGAGTTCACAACATTTGGACCAACAAAAAAATGAATTTGTTTAAGATTTAATAAATTATTAAGTAACAAATATTAATAAACATATATTATATAAGAATAATTATTCGCTATATAAGCTATATCACCATTGGTGTACCAATTAACCTAACCAATTACTTCACAATTTAAAACCTACTTCTTATATTAACCATATCTTAACAACAATAAAAAGTGATAACGAAACAATAACAAAATTAACAATAACAACCAGATCCGCGATATATGCAAAGCAATGAAACCTCGTACGCATTCGAAACTCGAATGACGCGTTTATTTCGAAATGGCGTCCCGATAGTTTACAATCCCTGCGACGGACGCATTCCGGTACCAAGAAACAAAAACGATAGCGCTTTGCGTCGTTAAAATATGATCTGACTAAATTAAATTGGTTGTTACTTTCATATAACCCGTCTATATTTCATGTCGATTGAATATGGTCAATTTATTATTATCTCGCAGTATAAAATGTCTACTTAGTAAAAGATGTTTGTTTACATAATTTATAGCTTCTCGTGACGGGGACTTTAGTAAACAGTGGCACTTATAATTTTTTCAGAGTTTATTTCATCTCTAGAGGTGATTAAAAAGTGGAACCGTAACTAATTATCGTCTTTTTCGATCCACTCAAATGTAATTAATTTAATAAGCGAGGAATATGGCTAAACCACAAACTCTCAAATATAGCTACCTTATTTTGTATTATTTTGGGCGAGACTGCCTTTAAAATACCGTAATTACATTTTTACGGTGTTATTGAATCTTCATGATTATATTTATGGTACTGTACCGGATTTTTAATGGTCCACCAAAGTTGATCATAATGATGTCCTTTATCTTTAGTGCAAACTTCACAAAAGCATATATACGATGGATACATTGTATTGTACCTCTTCCTTTCCCTCATAATGTCTTAATTTCTAAAATATTAATTTCTAAGTACCTATATCTAATTATAATTTAGCACCATTTGCTTTTGCAGCGTTGTAGAAGGTACTTTCTGCTAAAGCTAGGAATGGTGTTCGGCAGTCGTCATTATCAATCAGTTTTGGTATCGTTTCTTTATAAATTTTGGAACCCATCTTCCACTAGCACTCCAGTCTTCTCAAATCGTATTTTGGGCACTCTGAAAGAATGTGAAGAATAGTTTCTGGAGACTGGTCATCGCATGTGCAAAATGGGGTTACCCTGACCTATACAGATAAGCCCTTATTCCACATAAGTAGCTGTGTTCTATGGGAAATTAGGTCTCCGCTAGATCAAGGCAATATATTCCATCTCGTTAAATCTGTGTTTCCGTCGCATGAAAGCAACTGGAGCACCATTCATAGCGTATAGCAGCTCTTTACGATACGAAATATAGGGCAATGAAGAGCAAACATTAACAAATAAGTGTTGATATTGCTAAGTGCTATTTTATATTGCTGGTAGCGAATTCATAATAGTATAAATGTTCTTAATATTCTCCCATAACTTTTACCTTATTACTTAACCTATTTTAGACAACCAATTTGTGTAGAACAGAAATGGGTGTCAGAAAAGGCAAAGACATTTTATATGATGTTTACAAACTTCGTCGTTATCTTCAGTCGACCAGACGAGCATTTAAATTGGCTCAGTAAATTTTAAAAATTAAATTTTAATCTAGTAATAAGCCAATCCACGCTGATACATTCAAAGTTCCATTGTTAATTAATGTCTATATTAACAATGTGTGTATCAGCTTGCCTCTAGATCATTGGTGAACATAGGCCTACTCGCGTAGGGCAATTGAGCCTCATTCACCACGCTGACACAGAGCAAGTTGATGTGAATCCACATAATAATATATGACATCAAATTTCTTCTACGGAAATATGGAGGTTGCTTCACAATGTTCACCGTAAAGCCACTGGTAAATCTTACATTAATTCCAAGAAGTCAATGGCACTTGACAGGGTTTGAACCCATGCCTCACGTCTGTAGGACAATCGTTTCCCCACTAGACTACCACGGCTAATAATGTGTACCCTTTCACTAAAGATGAGTTCTACTCCACAAATACACTCAAATGGAATTTCACCTCAGCGAACAAAACGTAAAAGTAAGAAACAAATAAGTTTGGCAAATACACAACGATGCAGAGTTAGAACTTGTTGAGCGCCAGGTAAGTAAGTGAATGCCAAAACATGTCAGATCGTATGTTATTCTGTTTGCTTGTGGAAACTTTACGCTCAACTCATACATTAAATCATTCAGGCACACGTAAATACTATTGATTGTTTGTTTCTTCCTTTGCATCAAAAAAAAATTACAACTAATTTAGTAGATTTAACTCTCTCTCTCTATAAGTGCTTTAATCTGGAAAAGACTAGCATAAAACTTAGAAGTCAGCAACAAAATAGATAAATAACATATTTTTTCAATAGGTAAACCCTTTAATTTATTGATGACGAAATAAATATACCTACAGTAAAATAAAAAAAACATTTTACGACTAGTGCAACATTTTACGGCCTTAACTTCGCTAATGGAAAATTCTTCTTTACCATGTTTGGATATAAATTAGTATATTATATAGGTATCAAATATTAGTTAGAAAAGTATTGCAGACTCAGGCATTTAGGCCCGCGTGAAAACTGAATGAAATAGGTAAAATAGAGCTAAGGGACTAGTTTAGGACACAGAAGACCAAAATCGACACTTCTTACTTCTGCCAGTAGTCTAAAGCCAACAGTTGGCTTTAAAAAATAAATATATAATAAAAATCACGTCCCGACGAGCGCCGTCAAAATGAGGTGGCAAAAGTTCTCGCAGCCAACAAACTGTGATGTCGGCCGCACCGGACTAATTACTATCTATGCCCACGGGAAAGCTGGATTTGGAAAATAAGCCTAATTTACAGTCATGTAATAACTAAAATTTTTATACTATCTTTTTTAGTTAAACTAGTCCGTTTCAAACTGATTGGAACGATTGTACAATAAGCAAGCACAATCTATGCAATGAATTAAGTTTAAAAAGCTAGAGGCTGTCTAAAAGCAGTGTTAGGACGACTTTGACAAAGAAACTTTGATACTTTTGGTTAATGTTAAGAAGCTTTAAAAGCAATCAGTACCTAGTGACATAGTCCTAGCAAATCGTTTATTTTTCTAACTTAAAAAACATTAAAATATAAAATAAACTACCTAATATTTACAAATTATATATTGTCCTTGATTTGCTTAAAAATCAATTTCCATATTTTTTTCTTTTACCGAATTATACTGTAATAAAATTAATTAACGTTTATGACTAATTAACACAACTTCGTGTCCAGACCCATAAAAATGTTTTGAAGTACTTATTTTATGAGCAGTCCAGTCATAATAATAATTCAATCAATTTTATTGTCCTGCTCAACTTCCACCCGAGGAAGATATATTTTATTTATGAAAGTTCTGCAAGCGCCATATTTGCACTCAATTGATGATCTCTCTTTTACGAATCGTCTCGAACGCAGGCTTGATGACTTCCAGCCTTCCGAACAAGCCGGTTTCCGAAAAGGCTTTAGTACCATGGACCACATACATACGCTGCGGCAGGTTATACAGAAGACCGAGGAGTATAACCAGCCACTTTGCTTAGCGTTTGTGGACTACGAGAAAGCCTTTGATTCGGTCGAGACATGGGCTGTACTTGAGTCTCTTCAACGATGCCGTATTGACTATCGGTATATCAAAGTGTTGAAGTGTTTGTATAATAACGCCACTATGTCGATCCGAGTACAGGAAGTGAGCTCCAAGGTGATCCCTTTGAAGAGAGGCGTAAGACAGGGAGATGTAATATCTCCGAAACTGTTCACTGCTACTCTGGAGAACGCCTTTAAGCTCCTGGAATGGAAAGGATTCGGCATCAACATCAATGGCGAATACCTCACTCACCTTCGGTTTGCCGACGATATCGTGGTCATGGCAAAGTCGATGGAGGAACTCAGTACGATGCTCGAAAGCCTCAATCGAGTATCTAAACAGGTGGGTCTTAAAATTAACATGGACAAGACAAAGGTCATGTGTAATTCCCATGTTGTACCCACCCCTATTTCATTTGGGAACTCGGTTCTTGAAGTCGTCGACTCGTACGTTTACTTAGGACAAGTAGTCCAATTAGGTAGGTCCGACTACAAGAAAGAGGCCAATCGCCGAATCCAACTCGGCTGGGCAGCGTTCGAAAAATTGCGTAACGTCTTCTCGTCCGACATACCTCAGTGCCTCAAGTCGAAAGTTTTTGACCAGTGTGTGTTGCCAGTGATGACTTATGGCATAGAAACGTGGTCTCTCATTATGGGCCTTATCTAAAGCTTCAAGTAGCCCAACGAGCCATGGAGAGGGCAATGCTCGGAGTTTCTCTGCGAGATCGAATCAGAAATGAAGAGATTCGTAGAAGAACCAAGGTTACCGACATAGCCCAGCGGATTGGCAGGTTGAAGTGGCAATGGGCAGGGCACATAGCTCGGCGGACTGATGACCGATAGGGTCGAAAAGTCCTCGAGTGGAGACCACTTACCGGCAAGCGCAGCGTAGGACGTCCACCTACAAGGTGGACGGACGACCTCATTAAGACCGCAGGATCGCGCTGGATGCAAGCCGCTACCAACCGGTCTTATTGGAGATCTTTAGGGAAGGCCTATGTCCAGCAGTGGACGTCCTATGGCTGAAAAGAAGAAGAAAAAGAAGGATGATCTTTTTCAAATGCAACTCACAGTTACAAATCGCGAACCCATAATTCGCGCAGAATTGTGTTTCGTTCCCAGTTTTAAAAGTATCTCTGAAGTACCTACTCGTACTTTATTGTATCTTAACGAATGTTGCAGCGAGCGTCTAATCCAATTGTATCGCTAATAAAGAATATGGCATTCTGCACACGTACTTGTTAAACGAATTGCCAGCACACAGAGTTGTATTGGATTTTCTACCAAGAACAAAAAATAACTCGTTCCTCCGTATCGAGCTCTGTATTAATGAGAACTTCGGAAAGCTGGAGTAACTTTTTTCTAATTAAGAACAATACCAATCTCATTAAAAAGTTCATTTTTGATCTGGACGGCAACAATAGTCTCTGTACTTGGCACCGACTCTCGATAAATTTTCCATTTTCCCAGTTGCCAAGTAGTTATTGTGAACTGATGGATCAAGTTGGAATTTCTGAATGTGGTTGCTCTCTTGTGTGTTATGGCCAATAGTAAAGCTGTCCAATTAAAGACTAAATTGCTTTCACTCCGTTAGATAAATAATAATCGACCAAGTGCGAGTCGGTCTCGCGAACCAAGGGTTCCGTACCGTATGGAAGCCCCCCTTAATATATTTTATTCTAAACTTTTATTTTTGAAGGAACATACAATTTAATATTTCTTGAATTGATTTGCCTGACATAAGCATCTTCCTGTTGCCGTCATTTTTATCGAGCAAAAAATCACGTTACTTGTATGGGAGCCCCCTTAAATATTTATTTTATTTTAATTGAATGATGTTATTTATTTTAAAAAACTTAAAAAACATTGAAATATAATTCTAAACTACTTAATATATACAAATGCGCCAAAAATATGAAACCTACCTATATACAGAATAAAATAAATAAATAAACAGAGGCTAAAAATCGAAATAAATACTGAGTCCGTGTGGTAGGGTAATTTAATTATTTATTTTTAAAGTACATATTTAATTGAATATTCTCAGAATATTTCAAGTTTCTACCTGACGCCGTTATTAAAATCGAGCGAAAACCGGCTAAAAATTCTGATTGGTTGTATGGGAGCCCCATTAATTTTTTTTTTTCTGTTTATAGTATTTGTTGTTATAGCAACAACAGAAATACATCATCTGTGAAAATTTCAACGTTCTAGCTATCACGGTTCATGAGATACAGACTGGTGACAGACAGACAGAGAGACGGAGGACAGTGAAGTCTTAGTAATAGGGTCCCGTTTTTACCCTTTGGGCACGGAACCCTAAAAACCAGTCTAGGTAGGTCAAATAGGCCGTGGTGGCCCATTGGGAGAACACGCCTTGGAATTAGAGTGAGCTAAAACTGCGATCACGATCCAATGAGAAATTTAGAAATTATGCATGGATTTTCACACCTCTGGCTTTTCAGTGAACGATAACAGTGCAAGAAAACCTGCATAAGTCCGTAGAAAAAAATATAGCATCCACAAATGCACTAAAATTCACTAAACCATCGTGGTGGATATAAAACTGTCCTACAAATAAAGTGACAAAACTTAGATATGATTGAGGGCACCCGATATAAGTCCTAGGTAGATAGATAGCATTGAGAACGACCGCTTTAGAATTCAAGACTCGTTTTTAAATCACAAAGAGTCGGTTTCCGTTTTGTGTCATCGCCAAGTGCAAGATAAGAACTTGGCGACGGATAAGCGAGTGAGTCTCTATAACTGCTTGAGTTCTAAGTAGGTATATACATTCACGAAATACTTTGCTGATTATAGTAGAGGTTTACTGATGAAATGTCATTTGAGTTACCAGCAGAAAAGCTGAAAACGAAACATTTTTATGAAATCAGTATTAGGTACCATACTGTACTCGTAACTTACGCAATTCAGTAAATTTACATACTATTAAAATAAAGTTACCTACTGTAACTTGTTACAGATGTTTATTACAAGCAAATTCTATTAACTGAGCTCTTCTACTTATATTTATTAAATAACGTATCAAAATCATTGCTAAAAGTTGTACATAGAGATTTTACTAATTTTTTTGTTGCTAAAACTCATTTTCATCCGATTTTCTATATAATTTAACTACAAACTGTAAATTCTGCTAAGATTTTAAAATGATTACTCACTCATTACTCACATTGCATTAACATTACAAACACTAAACTATTTCAAATTACTACATACTCGTAGCATAAAACAAAGTCGCCTCCCGCTGTCTATCCCCAAGTATACTTATATCTTTAAAAAACTACGCAACGGATTTTGATGCGGTTTTTTTTAATAGATAGTGTTTCAAGAGGAAGGTTTATATGTATAATACACTTGTGCGAAGCCGGTACGGGTCGCGAGTAAATAGATATATTTATTACTATTAAAACTATTCTAATTTTCCAGTATTACCAACTTAAATAATGCAAACTCTTGTTCCAGAAGAAACGTAGGAAATTCCGCTTGCTCAAATAACGTTGTTAGCGACAATAAAGAAAATGAAAAATTATGAACGAGAGACGGCTGAAAAAAGAGGATTAAAGATGAAATATAGGGCAAAACCGGGAATGTTACAATTGTACGAATTATACAGCGACGAAAAAGACTTTGTGTAATAAAAAGAAGGATAAGTGAATTTTGCATTAAGCCAACTAATTAGGAATGGAACAATGCTAGGCATAAATTAAGACTACAGAGGAAGTCAACCAAATCCATTACTAACGATCAATTTTAAAATTGGGAATAGGTAGTAGAATTTATCCACAAATATATTCCAGAAACAATATGTGTGAAAGACACATCCATAGAAAATATAGACCAAAGGCTAGTTTTTAAATAGATTAAACTTAACAACTGTTTCTATAAATATTTAAGAGCTGAAATATTATTATCGAAAGGGAAATACAAATTGAAAACTATCTTTTCCAAAAAGTTTATGATATTCATTTCACAATATTCTAGGCTTATTTGAACCTAATATAGGGTTTATCCCAGATATCGGCCAATATTAATCATCAGAAACCATTAAGTTTAGGTACTTAATGTCAGAAACCCAAGGGGCTCCCGAACTAACATCTAACTAAGCAGCCACTTAATCTTCGGATTTAGTTTAATGACATATATGTAAAGCTATTAGTAGCACGATTTGTGTCGGAATCTATTCAATTTACTTACTTTGAAGTCGTTATTCAATACTATAAAATATATTTTTTATATTTGCATCGAGAATAGGGCTGCAGAGTTTTCAAAGTTAAACTTCGTGCTTAGTAAAAAAATTCAAACATTTTCAATTTTTAACCCTCAATTTTTATGCAACACAAAACATAAAATTTATTTTTATTGTTTTAAATTAAATATCGTTTATTAACAATAAATATCATTTTTAAATTATATAAGAATGAAGTAACTAAGTTGAAAAAAATAAATAGTCATGAGAGATTAGGCCACCGAAACTAGGTGAAGCGAAGATGGAGATTTGTACATCTAAGCGTCGCGTAAGCTTTAAAATTATTCCATAAATATTTTATAATCAAATAATAAGTCTAGCGATAAAATAAGATCTTTTATGTACTTTATCAGTATTCGACGCTAATGAAACGATCACCGATATTTTCAAGAAATTTAAAATTCAAAGTAAAGACAAAATTGAGTTCGTACACAAATGATAACATAAATTGTTCTATTTCCTCGAAATCGAACCATTATCACACAACGTACGCTTATCACTATGAAACGCTTCGTCGCGCGAAGAAAATACCCGTAGAGATATAATACAACTCTATATTCAGGTCGTGTGAGCCTGAGTCTGCTGATTACTACGGAATATTTTGATATCTGCCTTTGTAGATATTCCGAGAATATTCAGCTTTTGTGTTCTGCTAACTTGCAGACAAAGCCCGTACCTAAAGGAGAACTGTGCCGCAGTTTCTCCCATTACTGAACTTCCTTTAACAAATAACTGAATAATGGCACTTGTGTTACTAGACTTCGACGTAGGTCTTAATTTGTGTCTATTATACCAGGTATGCATTTGTACTTAAAATGTAGTGGGGCATCAACAAAGAATTGGCGCATACAACTGTGCCGAAATATCACGAAAACAAAACTAATTGAAAGTTCCGTAAAATTAGCGTAACCACTTTCCACTTTTTGACGATCTAAAAATATTTCACAGCAGAGTTAAATTTGTACAGTAATACAAGTCAGGACAGAGTAGATCCCAAGTGACATATGACGTAATGTTACTTTTGGTCTCCGTGAACAATAAAAAGCTGAAACTTTTAGCTTTGATCGAGCGCGCATTGTATGAATCTTAACTTCTAGTATTGACTCTCGGATTTTTGTACCGAAACCCCAAAAAACGGAGCGGAGGAATCATCCGTCGCATGACAAATCAGTTCTCACATCCATTTGAAAGAATATTGTCGCAGTCACATTGATTTTTTCAACTGGCCGATGTTTATAAAAAGCTTATGTGATATTATGAGGGAGGTCGGACACGCAAATTCACGCAATAAAATCAATAACACGTGACAACCCTTTTCTCGTTGCGATTCAGTGAGCATGTTGCTGAGGACGACGAACCCTTTTAGCGTAAAATGTGTTTTGGAGAAAAATAAACTTACAACCAGATTACGCACTTTCAATCTTTTTTACGTATACTAAGAAAATAAACCCCAATATAAAAGTGTCGTCTTGTCGACACTTCTTGAACCCTTTTATTTTACCGCGCTACATCCCAAGTGGCATAATAAAACACCCAAATGTTACGAGTAATTTATGTGTATTATTTGTGCCTTGTGTAATAAATTAAATATACGGACGGCGACGTTCAAACAATTGTGAATACACCATCACACACGTCTTATTTATGTTATCTACCAACATTTTTTTCTAATTTGCATCGTGACTAAATATCTAAATATCAGCTTAATTATGATATTTTAGTTTAATAAATCTTAAGTTTGTGTACAAGGTACATTTGTTTTATTTTCAATTTTCAATACAGTGTTTGAAAAATCAAGTTCCTATGTAACATAAAAGCAATCTCAAAGCACTAAAAGTTCTTGTGGTCTAGCAGATGCAAAGTAAACACCATCAAGCATCTAATGGTACGTGCCACAATAACTGTATGTACCTATGATGTATGCATGTGTCAGTCAAACGACTAGAGCTAAATAAATTACCTTTTTAGATAACATTACAGATAATATCTATATTAAATCACTATAAAATATTTTGAACGGCCATCGGGACGGTTTTATCTTTTTACCAATTAAAAGTATGTAAAATAAAAAAATACAGTAAGAATTTTAATAAAGAACTCTTACATCTGCCTACATTTCAAAAGAGTTTCTAGGTTAGAATTTCACAACATCATTCAACGCTGGTACTCATAAATACGAATACGTATCTGTATAATGCAGGCTCCAATCCCGCTATGCAGCGCCTCATTCCGTTCTGCAACATTCTGTTTGCTTGTCGTTGCAACATTGTTTGAGAAATTGCGTAAAGTTTCTTCGCAAATTTAATATTACTTGTTTACTGGAGAGCTTCTGGTGTTGAAATGTGCATTGTGAAATCCACAACCCATGCAAATGGTTGTAACGTAATAAAAATGTATACCTCGTGTTTTTATACGTATTAATTCGTAGCATAACTATCTCAAGCTACAACTTTTACGACACCATCATAGAGACCAAAAAGAGATTTTTAAACTTATGATTAAATATCTGAGGGTACAACTGAAACGGATGAAATTGCACTTTGAAAGCCGAGCCATTGGTAAAAAGCCAATGAAACCTTAAATACTATACCTAATCGTGATAAAATATACCTAAATCAGCATTTAAAATTTATCTCATGGTTAAATATTACGGTGTCATGATTTTGAGTAAAATAATCGAAAATGAGGGAAACGAAAAGCTAGTAAAGAAAATAGAAAGCTCTTCATGAAGAGTGCATAATCTATAGAGTTCTAGTTCTGCCAATTTTTTATGGTTTTGTCTATGTTGCCTGATGACTTTTTACTAGCTTTTCGTTTCTCTCATTTTCGACAATTTTACTCAAAATCGTGGCACCGTAATATTTATCTTTACATTTGTCCATGAGCTATATTTTAAATTCTGATTTGGACCAGTGCTTGGTTATATTATATTAATGCTTATTTATGGTGTCCAAGCACAAAAACTTTCGTTACTTATTTTTAACCACAATCATGGCACAGACACTAAGTCAGCATCAGAGCGTGGTAATGAAAACACTTTTGCTGCTACGTTACAATACGAGTATATTATACGCATTTCAGTGTCTTTGTTTAAAAAAATAATAATGCGTTCTATTTTTGTAATAAGAGCATTACAGTGTCTTTGTTTTTGAAAAATAATAATGCGTTCTTTTTTAAGCTATTGTAATATTGTTACACTAGATTTTGCCCGCGGCTTCGCCCGCATGATATTTTGAGGCCCTACCTTACCATCCTTAATAAAGAAGGAGGAAAAAAAAAACAAAAAAATCGATTTGATTTTTGTTTGATTTGACAATTCTTTTTTGACATTTTTTGGAGCGCACGCTAGAATAGCTCACAGATGCCAGATTTTTTCCTACCTACACAACACTTATTGTTATAATATGGAAAATTCCGCAATATCATTATAATTTCTAAACCTATGTGTTATTCTGATGTATAAGCTATATAATTGCAAAGTTTCATCTCCATCCGTTCAGTAGTTTTTGCGTGAAAGAGTACAAACATCCATACATCCATATAAAATGGGGATTCCATCCTTACAAATGTTCACGTTTATATTAGTAGGATAAACGCGCTAGATACGCTAGGCACTAAAACGCGCTTTAGGCCAAAAAAAGCGCTAGATCAGGTGCCGAAAGCGCTAAGGTGGCACAAATACCTATTATTATTTTAATTGGCACAAGTATCTAGTATTATAATACCTATTATATTTATTTGTGCGATTGATGCATCAATAAATAAGTTAATCTTAGTACATTCAAATTACAGATATTGTCTTGTAGTTAGTCTTTGCAACAACTTATTGCACTATCTCCTCGTGCCATCTCCATAACTTAAAATTCGATTATTAGTTCAAAACTTTACATTTTGCCTGAACTTTCCTTTAATTTCGACTTTATGATCGCCAGTGTTGCGAGGGAGTTGCCAAAGTTGCTGCTATACCCTCATTAAAGGAGCTACAAAGTTTTACGACGCACGAAAATTGACCCCAATAGACCCCTGCAACTTAATTATCGGTATTTTGAACCAGAAACAACGAGCTACAGCTACATTTTCTTGCTTTTGTTATTTACTTCTTCGTACGGGTAATTAACATGAGATAGTTTATATTAGTTTCCTGCCGTATATGCAGCTTTAGTTGCTCAGTTTCTTGGCGTACAAATATTGGTGTTAGCTCAGTCGGTGGAGCACTTGCTTCTCAAATTAAATAACGATTCAGGTAAATAGTAGCTTAGAACAGAAAATTCTTTATTATCAGGCCACAAATTAAACTAAACAAGTCACCAAATCGTTTGCTATAGTAAATCAATCGGCACCCTTATCGTTGGAAGTTATATCTTCCAGGTACCAAACTTATACAATATAACATAACACGGATCATCTCATTTTCATTCTTTAATTTTTTTGACTTTAAAATTAAAATGTATTTTTAAATGGGTCTTATTTTGCTATGTAGAAGTATATGTATACTTATATCCGAAAACTGTTTTTCATTGCATATCTTTCAATAAATGTATTTTCTCTCAGAAAGTTACACAACAAAATACTAGCCAACTAAGGTTGCCGGTATCAAAATAAAGAAATAGACATTTTTTCTTATCGAAACTCGAGCTATAAAATGGGGATTCTCTACATTCCGATCGCAAGTAAACCCACTACTGCTTGATTCACTGATCTTCATATCTTCATCTGATATGAGATAAGTATGTCTCGATCTAGCCCGGACATTATTTTACAAGAAAAAAAAGATCTCTACTTAAAAAGAAAATGCGACGCTAATAAATAATTACTAATCTCTGCTTATCAGGTCATATCTTATCGTGGTCAAATGCAAAATTATTCGAAATTAAAAGAAAGAATTACTACTGACATAACACAAAAATACACTTAATCATATGATACAATACACTGAATTCTGCAATCTATGATTGGTTAGTATCGCTCGCACCGGGTAAAGATAATTTAAAGGGGTTTGTCGCCACTCTGGCTCTGTCTGTGTGTCTTGATATGAACCACAGAATTTGCAAGCCTCTGGCTTGCTGAGCTAAGCTACAGGAAATGGAAGACAATATTGCATTGTGTATGAGTATTTGACATATTTGTAAATGTCCCGCGCGCCGTATGAAGAGGCCTATCTCAGGAATGCACAGAAATTCCCAGTTAGATACAGCTTACCGCTACGGCGTAGTACAGCTACAACGCTACAGAAAACAGAAAATAATGTTGCGGCGTATGAGTATCTATTTGCTACATAATATGAATATCTCGCACGCCGGATAAAGAAACCTTTCTCAGCAAACCACAGAATTTCCGAGCTACAGCTCCCCCCAACGGCGTAGCACTGCTACTAAGCTACAGAAAACGGAAAGTAATGTTGCGGCCTGAGTATTTTCTACATGATGTAAGTAACGCGAATTACTCTCTCAGCAAACCACAGAATTTCCAAGTTACAGCTTGCCGCTACGGATGGCGTAGCACTCCTAAGCTACAGAAAACGGAAGGTAATCTTCCGCTCACGTGCTTCGTTCCGCTCGTAGGCATTGCGGAATAGCTTGGACTCGATTTGGTAATCTCGAAACGTTGAATAAATTGAAAATCCGATGCTTTGAGTTTGTGCTGCTATTTTAATACGCATATAGATTTATGATACATTTGTAAGAGTATGAATACTTACTTAGTAATTAGTAAGTAGTATTAAGTAAGTATGAATACAGTCAAACCTGGCTAACTGAGAACTGGATAAGTGAGAAACCTCTATAAGTGAGAGTAATTGCCAGGTCCCTTCATTTTACCCCTCAAATACCTCTATAAGTGAGAGACAGAAACCTCTATAAGAGAGAGTCGTTTTTCCCTCATGAACCTCTATAACTGAGAGTACTACTTGTCTGAACCTCTATAAGCGAGAGTTGAGGGTAATTAAACATCTGCACTTTATGATCCATTCTTAAATTTCGTGGAACTAACTACCGTTGCTTTCGGATCGTGTTCTATTCAAACATTTTTTTTTGGATTTTGTGGAAATAAGTAACATTATTTTTGTATCGCATTCTTTAGGTATAGCTACACGGACGTTTACACTATTTTATTGGTCAAACTTACTCCAGTTGATAAGTATCAATTGAGGAGAAAGGTTTGGTGTTAGAAAATAAATCTTTAGGAATAAATAAATAAGTCGCTAAGCGATAAGCTTAAGAAAGCTAGGTATGCGTTCAAAGATGGAAAATCTCGAAATGAAGCAACGAATTTGACTTATCAGAATTACTTTTATTAAATTATAAAATCAAAAGATATGCGGTCCCTATAAGATCTCAGTGCTCTAAAAGGCATGGAAATATAAAAGTCTATTTTTTTATTTTCACAATAATTAAATGTGTCTTTTGGAATGAATAAAACAAACTATCATCTATGTTCAATTTTAATCAACACAACCCAAACAATTAGTACCTATTTATTATTTATAAACATATTTATCATTCTTCACGCATGTAGATACCTACATACAAATTAGATGTATTTTTAACCTCTATAAGAGAGAGTAGCTACTTCCGAAACTGGATAAGTGAGAAACCTGGATAAGTGAAAAACCTCTATAAGCGAGAATGAGATGGCGGTCCCTTCAACTCTCTCTTATCCAGGTTTGACTGTACTTGTAAAACATTTACAACAATTGACGACAAAAGATGTACAGGAGTGTAAACCATCAATAAATTAACTGTACCTATATTATGGTTCTGGGTTGAATCTATTGATAAGACTGCAATTATATTTATTGCAACAGTAAAAAAAATAGGATCTTTTTTTTGTCATTTGTCTTGAAGTTGATAAGATAATTTCTACTATTCCTTGCAAAGCTTGTAAAATATACACGGTTCGACGTGCCTCCGATTACAAAGAGACACGAAATCTCTTTGTTATCGCCTAGTTTTGTAGCCGGCACTGCACAGTTGCTAGCTGAGAACTCATTCCATTTCAGGCTAGTAAATGAGCTGGGAAAGTTTGCAGTGGTTGCACTAATTAGAGATTTTTGGCACCACCTCGGAAGTATACTAAAAAATAAAAAAATACATACAGAAGAACATGGAATCTCCTTCCGTTTTGGAAGTAATTAGCAGATGGCTTGTTTAAAAAGTTTTTATGCTTGATATTTGAGCTAAGGGAAATTCAATACACCAACTTCCCATTTTACTTGCGCATTCAACATTAATAAAGATACAAAATTACAACAAACGTGAAATGTCTGAACATTTACAGAAATAACTCTGTGTAAATTGTGTCACAGATTAAAGAATAGTTCCCACGCTATACTAATCTAGGTAAAATTAAACTTAAAGTTCATGTAGCATTAGTTAGTTTAGGTACTAGTTCACGCTCTCGACACTATGTAATTTGAATCACGTAGCACTAACAACGTACATATCTACTAATTCAAATACTAATACATATTCTGTGGCATAACAAATGATAGAGCGATGTTTCGCTATCTTAATATACAAAGGTATTTCATTCATTTTCCTATATCAATGTCAATTAATTATCACAATACATTAATTTATACGGTAAATCAAGTTACACAGGCCTGTAAGCACGTAAATAGAGATAAAACAGGCTTCAAAAGTACTCGGCTTCACGTAAAATCAAATTTTATAGGCAGACGTCAAGTTAATAGGTTTCTAAAGTGAATTCCGGGTCAGCTGAATTGGTACTTGTTTTGTCGAGCGCTAGGTACTACATATAGAAAGTGCGAAACCAACCTATGTATTGGTCAAGTATAGGAACTAAAACTATCGGTGTCGGTTTGAAATTTTACAAAGGACATACGATAATGCCTTCTTTGCGTAACGCTATATGTTGTGCTAAACTCAGGTGAAATAGATAGAAAAGATTTGATATCTAACCATATGATGGAAAATTGTACGTATAAATAAATATGTTAGTTATTTTTCTGCGTAGAACAACAGAGATTGTTAGCGTTCGTCTTGTTTACTTATAAATTGGACTCTAAGGATCTTTAACATTTATATAGATAGGTACCTACATAGATGTAGAACATCTTTGATCATTTTTCCTAATAAAATTTGTGATTTTATCACTACAGCAGAATCATCAATACGGAATGCGAGCCAAAAATTTAAGTTAATGAGCAGGATACAACTTTTTGAAATAACTTGTGTCAGCGTGTTTAAAACTCGAAGTGTTTTAAGATAAGTGAATGATTAAGTGTACATCTATGACTGGCTCTGTGACAAGATGCATAACATTTATGAACCATAGGTGTTATGTCACAAACAGGAACTCACATAATTCTAACATGGTTTCGTATAAGTACGTACCTTAGTACAACTTGCGCCGCATAAATAAAGCCTGCAGAAAGACGATATTTTGGTCTGTTTGGAAGTATGATAGAAGGAACAGGCGTAGTACCTAGAGCTGTTAGAATTATACGACACGTACCTTATCAGACGCATCTTGGTTTTAGTTATTTCCAGGGAACTGTTTCCGAATAAGTAGAGTGTTGAGCTGTAAATATAATGCCCCATATTTTCTTATCTTCTATTTATGGTTAGTAACTAAACTACATACGGTAGTAGGTATAGTATTTGGCACCGCCACCGTACCGACCGCACGTTACGTCACTCGCTATCGCGCTCTACAGGTGATATTCTGAACAGCTTATCTAGGTTTGAGCTGCATCAAAGTAATTCAAATTCAAATTAACCGAGAAATTACCACAATCCCATCAACGATAGAAATTAAAGCATACGAACCACCGTAAAATAACACGAGTTTTGCTGTTTTACGTCAATTGATTTATTTAAATAATTGTATTAAAAATATTAAATAACATTTAACCCTAAAATAAGGGTTAAATGTTATTTAATAATTTTAATACAGTACAATTAAAGCCGTGGTTTCATGCATCTAAACGCGTCATAAATTATGCCCGCTAATTTGCATCTGCCGTTGATAATATACCCAACTATTTTTAGGTCTTTATAAGGCATAGGTATAAAAAAAGTTAACAGTCTGCTTGTTTTACAGTTTTAATTTGGTCAATTATGTTTGATCTAAAAAAAACAATTGATGCAATATTTAATCAATATTAAGGGATGCAAGTCCTTTCAGCTCAATATAAACTAAACTTTGCACAACAATAAAGATAAACTCATTGAAACTATCTTGGTGCAAAAATTATTCAAAAATTAACTTTCAGTTCAATCTAAGCTAAACTTCTCGAATTGAACTGAAAAAGCTTCCAAAAATGCTTTAGTCACTAGTTGGACTCCCGCCAAACAAATTGGACAGGCGCAGCATTTACAACGATGATTTAATGCCCGTGTCACTGCTCCGCGGCCTAACTATATGATTCACCTACTGGATTTAAACAAAGCTCGAAAACATTTAAATTAAGGGTTGACCACAAAAAGATAATTACAGTTTTTGTTTAGTTAATTCTAAGCAAACTCAGCTGAAAGATGGATTAGTAGATTTTTAACGCTACTTATACTTAGTAAGTATTTATACAGGGTTATCTGCTTGCCCTATACAATATGTATTTAAATATAATATTATGAACAACTTTAAATATGGGGTCATCGCGGAATTCAAGAAAAGAAATCAGCTGTTCCATCAAAGTTGTCAATCAATAAAATGTATGAAACAGCGGTTTTATTTCATCTAATTTCGCGTTGGCCCCGTAGTAAAAGTTGTTCATAAGTTCATAATCCTTTCGGCTTAGTACACTCATTCTGAATAACCCTCTATATTATTCCTATCTATATAGTTGTGGATGTGTGTTTCCTGATATTTTTTTTCGTATAACAACACAAACTGACTTACTTTATTCAACATGAGGACATCATCAATAAAACCTCAATTAAATTCCCGCCCGCCTAAAAAACTACTGCTCAGATCTTAATCTTTAAATGGGTTAAAAGCACCAGCTTTGAAATAAATAAGAATTATCAAAATCGGTTAACTAGAATAAAAAAATTGAGGTAGGTGACACACATATAAAAATAAAGACTTATTAATGAAGTACCATCTTCTTATTTTGAAACGATTAAAAATATTGCATGGGTTAAAAATGTGATGAGCTGATTTTTGACAACATCGTCATATAAGTAATAGATCACGAATGGTAATGCTGTATCAGACAGCAAAATACGTGAGGCACAAATAAATTCACAAGCCTGTGTTAAAATGTGGAGAGGTTACAATAAATTACTCACTGTTGGTGAATTTGAGATTAAAACATATTGTGCTGCGGGTAACACATTTTATTAAACAGAAGCTTTATAGTTTCAAAATATCTTGAACTCTTGAACCACTAAATTTCATCCCTTCAAACTTAGAAACGATATCGGATCGAACAAAAAAAATTTCGCGTAAATAGCGAACTCTGTTCAATATACGAAGTTCGACGAACCAAATGAAATTTATTTATTTCTATTCGTTAATTGCACAATGCACTGTTACAACAAAAGTTCTTACAAACTACAGTCTTAACTAAGTGACATTGACCCTGTAAATAAAATAACTTTCGTATGGAAAATACGCTTTTGATGGCATTACCTACCATATAATAAACAAAGTTAATTTCATGTATTTAAATAATAATGACTTTCTTACCCAGTCATCATGCCTACGTGTATTGTTTTTAGATTATCAAAATTATCAAAGTTTTATTTCGTATAGGTTTGCGTTATTTTTATACCAAATTATAAATGACAACGAATAACTCTATCAAAAGTCTTTCCAGTCTAGTCGTGACGTTACGCGGAACTTTAACAACGACTTACAGATATCTGTGTCTTCATCATTTTTTGTTTAATTGGCAAAAGGAAAAATTCCTTACAGAAATCCTCCAAAAATATTAGACAGGCACAGTAGACGTGCCTGTCTAATATTTTTGGATCTAGATCTGACGGAATAATTGTATTTTTTTAGTCATCTGGCCTATTGCGTTTATATTACTTATTTTACCACTATACAGTTCGCATTAGGGTACTATAACAGCAAACAATAATAATATAATTGTAGTAGGTACTAAGAAATCAATATACCTACTTGACTCTGCCACTAATACAGCGTCGGCAAAGTCGTAAAAGTGACATAAAAGTGCTATTGTAACAATGTAATTTTACAGTTCAGTAACTCAATTACAATGTTTGTAGAACTTATAACTCACATAATGCAATGTAGGTATCGCACATTATCCGTTTTTGTAAAAACCTTTTGAGTCAGTTGTAAAAGCAGTAACTGTCCCCACGATTTATAATTTTCATCGTTATCATCATATCGGCCGTAGGACGTCCAACGTAGAACACAATATGCCTTAAATAGGTAATTCAACAAGACCAGTGATAGAAATATTATCTATGCATGCTCCACATCTGATTCTGGCAACTCTATTTTTCCTTTTTGACATTTGCATGTAGCTTTCTCTCTCTTACTCGTGACACTTCAAACAATCAACATCTCATATAAAAGCTAATCTTTATTTTAAATTAAGTTGGTGATTAATCGTTAAATACAATTGAAATCATTGTGCTAAATGTACCACTTTTGATGAATTAAAAGTCGGTGTGTTTATTATCGCAATACCGTGTTCTTATTTCGCCTGTGTCGTCGATCGCCGTTGTACCACGCCTATACAAACACGGCGCCTCTGCATGTCCTGTGGAAATATCTTAATATTTCCAGGACATAAAATCAACAGGTTCAAGGCCCAAGTTGCTACAACTGCGTCGTTATTACGATCGGAGAGAAGAGGATGCGATGGCCGATAATAATGAGCAACGACAAAATCAGGTACAGACGAATTCACCTATTAATATAACCTCAGTTGAGAGACTCAGCGGTCACAGCAATTACGCTACATGGAAATTTGCTGTTCGCATGCTGCTCATACTAGAAAGTTTATGGAGTTGTGTTCTTGGAACGGAGCAAGACGCGGCACGTGATCAAAAAGCGCTTGCACGCATATGTCTCACTTTGCAACCCAATTTGTATCAGTATGTTCGCGAATGCAATTCTTCAAAAGCCGCATGGGACAAATTATCAGATATTTATGAAGACCGAGGGCTTTACAGGCGTGTACTATTGTTACGTCAACTTCATCGCATGGAATATAGTAACTTCAATAGTATGTCTGAGTATATTGAAGCCGTTACGAGACTGGTGCAACAGCTCGCTGATATTGGGAAAAACATTGAAGACGCCGAGGTGGCTGAGATATTGTTGTCAGGCTTACCCGAAAAATTTGATGTAATTGTGTCAAGTTTAGAAACAGCGTCAATGACGAGTACCCTCAACAGTGAGGTAGTGAGAGCCAGACTTCTCCAAGAGGATCATCGCCGCACTGTTAATGGAAATACATCTTCTACTGCCTATGTGGCTAGTGAAAAAGGAAAGAAAGTAACTTGCACTTATTGCAAAAAGGCTGGTCATCTTGCAAAGAAATGTTTCAAACGAAAAAGAGAAGCTGCAAAACAAGAACAGCACACATTATTTGCTGCAGCACACACTGCTACAAACTTGAATGAATTTATTATCGACAGTGGAGCGACGGCTCATATGTGTATGAACTCTAGTATTCTACAAGATGAAAAAGCTAATAATTCCAAAATTGTAATTGCAAATGGTCAAGAACTTCATAGTCAGTCGGTTGGTAAGATTCCCCTTAATTCTAATGTAAGTCTTCATAATGTACTCTGTGTCCCTAGTCTCTCTAGTAATCTAATTTCTGTTAGTCAAATTACTGAAAAAGGTTATATTGTCGCTTTCCATAAAGATGGCTGTTCAGTGTATAATAAAAATGTAAAAATTACGGGCAACCAAATACTCCAAGCTCATAAAATTGATGGTTTATACAAATGTAAATTACAACAAGGTAGGTCCTTACCCCTTGGGGACTCCAAGCCCCTTCCTATGCAGGGGACAGTGAGTGCCCACATAGCTGCGTGTGTGCCCATGTCTGTGTGGCATAAGCGTCTGGGTCACTTGAACAATGAGAGTGTAAGTATACTGGGTGGTGGCGGTCAGTGTTCTGGTGTAGTTTTTCAGAAAGGAGACTGCGAGCCGGTAAACTGTGTCTCTTGCCTAACAGGCAAGATGCATAGAGCATCTTTTCCTGTGGCTGTTGAGAGACGTGCCACCGTGCCTCTGGAACTTGTGCACTCCGATGTCGTTGGCCCGATTCAAGTCAGCACCTGGGGCGGAGCCTGCTACTTGTTGACCTTTACGGATGACTGCACGAGGAAGACATTTGGTTACCTCATGAAGTCTAAATCTGAAGTAAGTTTCCATTTTTCAACTTTTAAAGCTTTAGTGGAGAAACAGATAGGTCAGCCTATTAAAATATTACGCACTGATAACGGTACCGAATATGTAAACTCTAATTTAGCTAATTTTCTAAATAAGGAAGGAATTGTTCATCAAACCTCAGTGCCTTATTGCCCTCAACAAAATGGGGTGGCAGAGCGTGTCAACAGGACTTTATTTGAGAAGGCACGTGCTATGTTGCATGAATCTGGGTTGTCTAATCGTTTTTGGGGAGAAGCTGTCATCACAGCTATTTACTTGAAAAATAGGAGCCCCACTAGATCGTTGACAAACCGAATTCCAGAGTGTGAGTGGACTGGAACTGAAATTGATCTTAGTCACTTGCGTGTCTTTGGTTGTGTAGCCTATTCTCATATTCCTAATGAAAAACGGCGTAAGCTCGATGCCAAGGCAAAAAAACAAATATTTGTAGGTTATGGTGAAACTTGTAAAGGTTACCGTTTAGTTGATCCATCTAATCCTCGTGTTGTTACTTATTCAAGAACTGTAACTTTTCTAGAGCACGAGTTTATTGGAGAGCAATGTAAAGATGTGGCTGGATATGATGATTTTATTTTTTATGATTTGTTGAAGGAGGAGAGCAACTGTGATACTAGTATTAGTAAAAATAGTCATAAAATTCCTATTGAAATAAATTTAAATATTGACAACTGTGATACTAGTATTAATAATAAAAATAATGATGGGTCTAATAAAAATACTTCTCTTTCATCTTCAGATGAGGAAATAACACCGCCTGCGTGGTCACCTCTGTCTGATGTCTACTGTACTGGTGATGAGGGTGATGAAGATCGTGCGGTGACGACCGCTACTTCTTCTCTGCCTGAGTCTGCTTCTCGAGGAGGAGAGCCGACGCTGTCGGAAGGTACCGATGCGTCTAGCTCACGAGAGCGTCCGATACGTAGTATGAGAGGTATTGTACCAATTAAATATACAGACTACGACCTATCGCTGCTGGCTGATGCTAGTTCGTTGCACGATCCTGTGTCATATGACGAGGCAATGAATTCACCTGATAAACATGAGTGGCTTCAAGCTATGCAGTGTGAATTTGATGCCTTAGTTAAAAATGGCGTACGGGAACTTGTAGATCGTCCAAAAGGCAACATAATCAAATGTAAGTGGGTCTTTAAGAGAAAATATGATGCAACAGGTAAGTTTGAAAAGTTTAAAGCTAGGTTGGTTGCCCGTGGCTTCACCCAAAAAGGTGTTCACTACACCGGAACTTTTGCTCCTGTTGTTAGACATTCCACTTTAAGAATATTGTTTAGGACTATCTTTATGGAACAGCCATTAGGTTTTACTAATAGAGACAAAAATAAAGTATGTTTGCTTAAGAAAAGTATTTATGGTTTAAAGCAGGCAGCCCGTATGTGGAATCATAAAATACACATGGTTTTGTCTCAAAATGGGTTTCAGCAGAGTAAGTGTGAGCCCTGTATTTATGTAATAAAAAGGTCTAATGATAAATATGTTGTTATAGGCTCTATATGTATAGATATTTCTATGTGTTCCACAATGATTGTATACAAAATGTTTTGTGTTGTTTGTTGGAACACTTTGACGTTAGACATTTAGGAGAGCTTGAAAACTGTTTATTCATGAATGTTACTAAGAAAAAGAATGTAACTATTTTGGACCAATCAGACTATGTTAAGCGTATACTGGCAAAATTTAATATGCTAGAATGTAAAGCGGTATTAACTCCATTACCTGTGAACTGTAAGTTAGATAAGTCTGATCAATGTTTAGATGATAATGTGTATCAGTGTCGTCTATTTTTATGTTCACTTATGTATTTAGCTGTCTGCACGAGACCAGATATTGCTTATGCGTGCAGTCAACTTAGTATAGTACTTGCTTTGACATTAATCATTGGCGCGCTGCAAAAAGAGTGCTTAGATATTTAGCAGGCACAGTTAATTATGGCCTGTATTTTTATAAAACTGACAGTTTTGATATTAGCGCTTTTACTGATGCAGACTGGGCCAACGATTTATCTGACTGCAAATCTTACACAGGATTTGTTGTCAAATTAGGTGGCAATATGATAAACTGGGAAGCCAGGAAACAGCGTTGTATTGCATTATCCAGTACTGAAGCTGAATACCTGGCTATAAGTGATGTAAGCAAAGACATTTGTTTTGTTAGAAATTTCCTGTCAGAAATTCTCGATAAAATTTTTAATGTTGTAGTTTACAATGATAATCAAAGCGCTCAAAAGTTGCTATTGGTTATAGAATATTCCCACAAAAGAAGCATATTGATTTGCGCTACCATTTTGTTAAGGATCTTGTTCAAAGAGATTTGTTATGTGTGAAATATTTGCCAACAGAACAAATGCTTGCAGATATTTTAGCAAAGCCATTATGTGTTCAAAAGCATAGCGGTTTTGTAAAACAATTAAATTTAAATAGTCTGATTTAATAATTTAACATCTAATATGGGGATTACATCTAATGTTTTTAATGTTATGACTTATTATTATTGTTAGATTTAATTAATTAATATTGAAGTCATATATCATTTTGTTTAAGTCATGATAGAGCAATTTTATTTGTGTAGAGTCATGATTTTTTTTGCATTATATAGAGTTATGTTAGAGTAACTTCTTGTGCATTATGTAATGTTTGAAGTTTTTTATAATGTATGTTTATATGATGTAGAGCATGAGGAGGAGTGATAGAAATATTATCTATGCATGCTCCACATCTGGCAACTCTATTTTTCCTTTTTGACATTTGCATGTAGCTTTCTCTCTCTTACTCGTGACACTTCAAACAATCAACATCTCATATAAAAGCTAATCTTTATTTTAAATTAAGTTGGTGATTAATCGTTAAATACAATTGAAATCATTGTGCTAAATGTACCACTTTTGATGAATTAAAAGTCGGTGTGTTTATTATCGCAATACCGTGTTCTTATTTCGCCTGTGTCGTCGATCGCCGTTGTACCACGCCTATACAAACACGGCGCCTCTGCATGTCCTGTGGAAATATCTTAATATTTCCAGGACATAAAATCAACAACCAGTCAAAGCGATTTGCTTCCAGCTTGCTTAATTCATAATTTCATCTCTCTTAAATATTCCAATAAAATAAAGGTGCTCAGTCAGAATAATTCAAAACAGAACGTGACGGCTTTGCAAACATGTGATCCATTTTCCCATCAATTTTCCAATTGAAAACCAGCTTTTTGCCACAAAGATTTATTGCCCTGGTTTTTGTCTCGTGCAATTCAAACGAGATTTATGAGTTGAGAGAATTTTATCAAATATATTTTGATATGTTTTTGACGATATTAACTTAGCAACTTTTAATAAAAACACTTGTTTTAAGGCGATTATCTGTAGTTTAATGGCAAAACTGTATAACAAGTCGGTTCAACAATTTCAAATCAAATAGCAAAATATGATTACTAATTCTACCTACTTTAAAAAGCAGTATTTTGAATGAAAGATTTACCTTTCCAATTAAGCAACTTCATGATTGATTATTTCGAGTTTCTCGACAGAAACTCAGAATCAGTGGTCGGAAACATTTTAGTAAGTAGATTAACGTTTTACTCGTAGTCTCAAAACTCGAAGTATCATTAACCATTCAAAGTCACGCCTGCGTCATTTTCAGTCCCTCAAATTCTGTTTTCTTTCAATTTGGGGAGTTACTCTCAACCAACTTGGTTCCCAGCGTTTCGTTCGTTTATTCAATTTCGCTGTCACAAAATTATAGCTAAATAGAACAATTTTCTTGTTTTCAATGTTAACCAAAGAAAGTTGGTCCAAAGTTATAACAACTTCCTTTGAGATGTAAAAACTTTGATATTAAGAAGTGCCCTAATGAATTACACATTGAAATGTTATAAATATTCAAATTTTTCGATGTTCACCTTTGAAATATTTTAAGCATATTTATGTATCGTGTTATATGAAAAATAATTTAGGTCATTTAGCTTTGAATACGGCAAATTATCGCTGGCTACAGCTATAAAGCAATTACCGTGGTACAAAAAGGTTCATAAAGTAAATTACATTTAATTATTCAAAGTGATGAGCACCAACCGATTCAGCGGCTACTCGCATAAAACTCTACCAACGAAACGTTTTACCGCCCAGATAAATTGTGGAACCGTACTTAATCACGCCCTGTTGAATTCCCATTAGTGATTTCAGACATTTTTACCTAATTTATAGCCAGTTTTGTGTGTATCAATCTTTTGATAAATTTTATTGGTACAAATTTGCCGACAATTCAATGCAAATATATCATCTTCTGTATAACGTATCGTGTTAAAGCTGTCACCATGGGCAGCCATCCCCTCCACACCACCCTCGACCTGTATGTGTTGTTGGGCTGTTGCTGTGCTAAGTGAAAATCGATGCCAAGTCGATGGTGCAAATATTTTTAGAGGTATGTAGTACAATTGTACACTTATCATTATGACAGCTCATTTTTTCGAGATGTCGGTGTTGGTTTTATAATTATAATTAATCAATGTTGTTAATAATGAATAGTAGGTATTATATGTATGATTGTATATATCTCTAAAAGTCTCTGCAATTCGCAAAGCGATACCTTGTGTAAATGCATTTGTTAGAATTTGAAAAATTATTCTGTAACTATGAAAATAGCACAAATGCTGTAATTATTCTCCAGTCATTCCAAATGCAGCTTGTAGCAATTACTACTGTAACAGTTGCCAATGTATAAATTGTATGTAAGCAGACATTTTTGGCTGATATTCAACCATTATGTTAAGTTACAGAGATAGTTCTGGTAAGTTATCGTACACACCACCAAAACTTGTCCATTTACTTAAGGTACTAACTGAAGTTAACTTCATAACAAGCTGGGTGACACAAGTTAGTTAATTTTAGAACTATATGGTTTTAAAGATTACGTCAGTTCTTTTTTACTTAGTAAAATTGAAAATAAAATTATAACGCTCTTCTTGAAACTTTAAGCTCAAAACCATAAAATGATACAATAAAGAACATTTGAACTCGTATTTTATGTAAAGTGAAAATAAAATAGTAGGTACCTATTGGAGAAATATGAAAGAGAGAAACTAAAGAAATGTACTTATTTAAGCTTGAGATAGAATAAACTACTTAAACACAATTCTATCTAACCCATTTTATTTTGCGTCGACATTTGTAGTCCAAAATACTAGAATAGCTAATACAGGGTCATTGGTATTAAACGCAAAACCTTTTAACGGCGGGTCTAGTACATCTAGACAAACAATTTTTTTAGGTACTATGAGTTTTGAAAATTCGCTTCTCCATACATTTTGCCGCGTGTTGACGAACGCTTTTCTATAAAAAAAGCCGATTTTTCTTCCTGATTTTCCAAAAGGCCTAGAACAAAAGTCGTTTGTCTAGATATATTAGGTATTAGACCCGCCCTTAAAATGTTTTGCGTTTAATACCCATGTATATGTATATCTGCTTTTCTTTTTACATTTCCTCTATTTCCGAAATGTTTATGAACTCCGAAACGTAGGTACTTAGAAACCAAAACTATCCAAAAATTGCAACCGTACAGGAAAAAAATTCTTATCTAGATGTAAAATATCGATATCCAGCATACAAAAAAGAAATCTGAAGGTGAAGGGACGTTGAATCACAGGTTGAGTTTCAGATTAGACGACCTCTAAGGGAACAGGTACACAACATACGAACTTATTCGAACTAAGGAGTCCTAACCATTGCGTATAGATTTGAAGCATGGTTTTGCTCTAAATTAAGTGGCAGCATGCCCAAAGGACCTTCGTAGAGTCACCACGACTTGTCAAATATACTTATTTGGCGACTACTAATCCTAAGTATGGTAAGTATACGTATTATACCTACATACTCCTTAACAGGTATGATTATCGATTAGTCGCCATAATAAAACTGATACAGGTACCTACCTAGAATATGTAGTAGCTTAAATTATTATAGTTATTGAACATGTCTCGGTCTCATTGGAAATACATAATATAAATAGAGGAGACCTATGACAGGGTAGTCATAGGTCTCTTCTATACATATATTTTCCAGCATCTTATGACTAAAATGATAATAATGATGTTTATTATAATTATGTACCTATTGCAAACTAATTTCATAATAACTACGCACCATCATGTTGCATCATTTTGCTTTTTTATCTTCAAAACATCTGTGCAATGAAATTTGCGATCGCTTACGAATCTATAAACTCAAATTACTTGAGTGTACTTAAGAGCGAACACTTTATCGGGTTTCAGCTAGTACCTACAATCTTAAACCAATATTATATTTTTTTAAATATTATATGAGGTTTATTAATACATGATAATGCATACTGCATGCTTTGATGCCGGCCTTATTTTTTGCTCTCCGCTCGCCTCCCTTTTTCCGCTCTTTTGAGCATGACACGAACTATAAAACTGCTCATTGAAAGTAGGCCGAAGGAAATTGATCACTTTGCTACTTACAGGATATTTGTTGAACCTTGATGATTAGATTTGCCTGATTGAGATATGATCGCTGTGTAATCCGCTTGAATGTTATAAACTCCTATGTATATAGCTTCAACATATTCGAATTTCTTTCAATTAGCAATTAAGGTTGAAACTCAAAAGATTCAATTTTTGAACTTAATTCGATTCCACAAAACACACACACACAGAACTAAATAAACTAAGCTTCTCTCCTGAGTTTCTCCCAGAGACAAAAGAAAAAATACAATTATTTATATGTAGTATATCAGTCTCTTACAGCCATATCACAAGCTATGCTTAGTTTGGGGTGAGAGACCGTGTGTAAGATGTCCCCTAATATTTATTTATTCTATTTTTATTTATTTTATTTTCATATGTGACATCTTTCATAAAACGTTCTTAGATAGGTCGGCCCAATTATAATGAATTTTGAACAAAAAACTGCGAAGAACATTGGTACTGCCCCTTTAATGTAAGTGATATTCCAAGTATAAAAAAATATCAGAAATTATTGAAGATTTTAGAAAATACATAGGTATATCTTAATTGAAGATTTTAGAAAATAGGTATTTTATTGTGTGTCAGGTATACTCTTCTACCTCTTTACCAAGACTATAGTTTCATAAGCCTAAAACTAGGTTATTCAAAACTAAATTTAGATAAAATATGAAGGCAAAATAAGCCTTACACTTACTGTGAATACCTTGTCCAAAGCCTTCCAACGTTTATTTTTCCATCCAATAGAAATATATTTCGCAAAACAGACATTTCATTTCGTAACTTCGCTACAGAAGAGGCGACGTAAATTCTAAACAATCGTATAGAACATTTTGAATTTATGTCTTTGTGTCTAGACGTCTACTAGAAACAATAAAAGGCAACCAAACAAAACTCATATAGAACATAAAAATAAAATAAGTTTTACTACTATAGTTATACATACTAGTAAAGCTTATTTTCAAAATTAATATAGACTATAAAAATAAAATAAGCTTTAGCTACCTATGTCGGTCTTTTGCTTTACGTTAAATTTTCAGTTGAAAATATAGATACTCGTACAAGCTGTACATACAAGTTTCTGTTAACGGTAAACGTATTGTACACCCAGTCATTATTATTCTGTGACCCAGTATGAGTATTTAAATTTGAGTGCTAGCGTAACTATTTTCTATGGAACTTGTAAAGCATCATCTCTTGTCATCGACTCGGCTCAGTTTCATTATCACACAAAATTATTGTTGTTTAAACTAACTCTGTCGAATGCGTGTTAAACTCCTACTAGGGGTACTGATGAAACAAAAAGCATGTCACAAAACCAAGTCCCAAGACTTTATAAAGTGAATGTACCTCAACCTCTTACCTTAACGCTTACAGCTGTTGAAAATGCGAAAACTTTGGAGAAACTTTAAGCAAACCAGTAAGTTATCATTTACTTTTATACAGGGCTAGCTTGTACGCTAAAAGCTTTCCCAAGTGACACTGGTAGATTTATCATAATTATCACGCCTGACTAGGTACTTTGTTCCGGAAATTACAAATGCTAGAAAAGCATTCGTAATTCGAAAAAAACATTTGTTTTTACTTTTGCGTAAGCACGAAGGTTTCACGATTTAGGTAAGCTTTATTCTGGTTCCAGACTTTCTTTGTATTAGTAATTTTATGAAAGGGAAAAAGAATTTAAAAAAAAAAGATCAAAACAGAATTCTAATTTTAAACATTACAATTTATAACCCAAGAACTGAGAAACTAGCTAATGACTACATATTATAAAACAAAGTCGCTTCCCGCTGTCTGTCTGTCCCTATATGTACGAGTAGCTATGCTTATATCTTTAAAACTACGCAACGGATTTTAATGCAGTTTTTCTAATAGATAGAGTGATTCAAGAGGAAGGTTTATATGTATAATACACTTTGATAATAGGTACACCTGTGCGAAGCCGAGGCTGTTAGTTTAGTTGGCTAAGTTTGCTGTAGCTCAAGAACTTCTCGAGAAAAGTAACTTAGTGTGTTACACGGTTTTTCGTTTGTGATTAGCAGTGGGATCCAGGAATTTTCTACGATATAATTGACTAAGAAGCAGTTTCTCCGATAAGGCGCTGAAAATAGCTAACATTTTCGAGTTAAATTTAAAAGTATTTCATAAATACTGCCTACATCTCTACACTTTTGCATTTTCGCACATCATCACTTTTATTATTGCCATCGTGGATTCAGTGATCTACGCATCTTATACGTGAGCGCTCAGTTGAAAAAATTCTGTAAGCAATATTTCGTGAACAATTTCATGTACGCTATTTCGTGGAAATGATAAATTGAAGGAGATACACCAAATGGCTTACTTTAAGAATTTTAAAAAAAATGGTATATAGTAAGGTATAGCTCAAATTTGAGTTTTTAGTGGCACTGAAACACTTTTTAGACAAACATAATTATCATAGACATCATAATAATTTAGCCATAGTGTAATTGAGTTTAGTCAAAGGATACCCTATAGATCTCAAATAAGAATTGTGCGTCCTGTGCTGCGCTTTTCAGTACGCAGTCTCGAGAATTTTCGATCCCAGAAAATGAGTGAATATTTATCACACGCCAGTATCCGTCTTGGAATAGACGCGATTGGTTCGTACAATTTATAAAACAAATCAAACTCACTTTTAAATGCAACGATGCAACAATAAACCATTCTGCCTGCCAACTATCACTTTACGACCTACAAAGCTTTTCTGGCGGTGTTTCAAGCGAGACCGGGGTCTGGAGTACACTCAACTGTCAGAACTTTGCCAATAATATTCTGTTAGTTAGAACTGTTGAGGCGCAAAAGCCACTTCGAGCTGGCAGGGGTGGAAAGTACCTCCAAATAAAATTAAAGGTGGCTTAGAAGTTTAGTGCTTCTACGGAGATTCGAAAAAACTAAAGTCTAGTCTGAGGCAAAAAGTTTTACGCATTATTGTCTCACGGACTGAAGTGAAGCTAGCCCCAAATGAGGCAGCTAGCAAAAAGCTCAAAGTCGGTGCATTATTTGAATAAAAAATATAAGCGAAATAATATTTCGACGGTCTCACAGACCAATGCGCGGGTATAGAAAGGTTAAATACTTTATTTTGTTGGAGGGACTATACGCCAATATACAAGCCATACATTGAATGACACTATTGTCACACAATCTGAAGACTAAGTTATACGTCTTGCTCACCGGAGCATTTGCTTGCTAACTTTATTCACAGCTGATTTAGGTAGGTATTCATTGTAGGTTCACGATATCGGATTTGGCAATAATAAGTAGGTAGGTACTTCAATTGTATCAAATTAATAAAAATAGTTAACATTATCTCTTAGGTACCTACAAATGTAGCTTTCTATGCACATTTTACAACAAATATATACTTAAGCTACATAATAGTAAAGTGCAAATGTGGACAAATATGCGATCTGCTAAAGCCAGGGTCATAGATTCGCCTAAGTACCGACTAAAACTATTCGCCCGGCGCGGCGCCATTGCATCCATATAGTCCTTTAACTTCGGTAGAGGCTTCTAGTGAATTTCAATTAGCCTTTGACGTGGCCGATGCAATTATGCAGACTAACGACAACAGGATAGGTTTCGGGGTTGTACGCATAGATACTTCTAAGCTAAGAAGGACAACTACTTACCTACATTAAACGGTAAAGGCTTGCTTAGATATTATACTAGGCAGGTAGGTATAATGTAGATAAACCGTTAAGCAACGTTCGGCACGGTCAGTCTTCGGATGGGTAGCTGTTTAGCCATGCCAGAGGCCTTCAGGTGGCTTGAAAACTCTAACACCAGGGCTAGACAGGCCTATACACTATAAATGAGACAGTAGATGTTAAAGAGTTTAATTTATTAATATGCTACAACAGTTTGAACATACAATATTAAGTTACTTGCATGGAATTACGCGCTCTATCTATCTCATGTCTAATCACCAAAGACAAGATATGCTATTTGCTGTGCTCTCCTAAAAAATAATAATAATGTATTAAAACTTACACCCACAAATTACAAGAAAAACAGTTAAACAAAAACTAATCCTATTACTACAGCGAACTTGCTGACTCCATGCTGATTGTTGTAGATGCACACGGTGCCGGCGGTGGACGAACTCGACGCGTAACCTGCTGACGCAGCCGCAGTTTACAATTTGTACCTATTACCCAAAGCATTTATGCTGGATTTCTCTTGCCAATATATTTACCCTCTTATTTGGCGGCTCTAGTAGACCAAAAATAATCGGTCAAGTGCGAATTGGACTCGCGCACGAAGTGTTCCGTACCGTATGAAAGCCCCCCTAACATATTTTATTTTAATTTATTTTTGAAAGGAATATACAACTTATTATTCTGTGAATATTTCAAGCATCTTCCTGTTGGGCAAAAAAAAATCACGTCTCTTCTATTAGATCCTTCTTAAATATTTATTTTATTTTAAATTGCGTATTGAACTAAATACTATGTGAATATTTCAAGCATCTACCTGTCACCGTTATTAAAATCAAGTGAAAAATGGCCAAAAATTCAGGTTTGTTGTATGGGAGCCCCCCTTAAATATTTATTTTTTTCTATTTTTAGTATTTGTTGTTAAAGCGGCAATTGAAATAGGTTCGTCATCTGGGAAAAATTTCAGCGTTCTAGCTATCATGAGATACAGCCTGGTGACAGACGGACAGCGGAGTCTTAATTTTAATTAGAGATTTTAGTGTTACATTATTACCTACATAACGTTATTATTCTTAAAAACAAAACATATAAATCAATGTAACTAGACTGAGACGAAACGCTTCTCTTAATTTTATTGGCATCCTTCTTGGAGGCTTTTCCCTAATGTTATCCTACAAAACTGGCAGCGAACCACACACTCGATCAATCAATCAAACGTCTTAGATTGTGCGCTTTGCCAAAATATAAAGAAATATATGCTTTAACCATAAGATATGAAAATCACTTAGCTACGAAATATAAAACTCGCTTGGCTCTAGGTACCCGATATTGTATGTATACTTAGATAATATCATAATAACAATTATTATGATATTATCTAAGTAATAATTACTATAACGCTATAGTAGACTTGACAAAGACTCCACCAAAGAGGAGCGGAGATAAGTTTTTATTCAGTTTTTATTTTTTGTTTATTAGGCCTGATAAGGTAATTTGATCGATTCTGTGGTCCATAATAATAACATGGCAAGGTCATACAGTTAACGACACGAGTGTGCTAAATTACAAAATGTTACTTAGCAAAGATGGCACTAGGTATAGGGCGCGCCACACAAGTTGGTTGAAGTTAGCTACAAGCTGCGCAATATCCAATTCTGACTGAAGCTCACATAAAGCCGCACGTTGATTGGCTATTGCACAGCTTGTAGCTAACTTCACATCCATCAAGTTATGTTGTGAGTTCTCAGACTTTAGCGATTCGACTCGCGTCGCTAGATATACTCCTCTCGGCACCGCTTTGGTACAATTAAAAAGTAATAGAAGAAAGAAAACATTTGTAACCATTTCAAAATCCTCACTGAATGGGCGAGTAAGAAATTATGTACCATTGGACCATTGAGCACTTTTCAGAGCGTGAAAAACGTGGATTTCACTGAAAACACTATGCTATGAACATTTCTTCATTCGCGCTAAGAATTTACATTACTCAATGGTATTAGTAAGAAGTCGTAGTAGCCTAGTGTTCGTAACGCTCACTTCACGATCGTGAAGTGACGGATTCAAATTCCGGTTCCAAGTAAGTTCTTTGGAACTTATTTAATTACCTATGGGTGATGATGTAATTAGATGCTTAATTAGTGCTTATTAGTTAATTAGTTATTAGGTACTAAACTATAACATAAAAAAATCGAAATCTCAGTGCTCTTAACTAAAATTCTAAGATAGGAACGATAATGTTCGTGACAGACGTGGCAGTGATAAATTACAGGCTTCATCGAAGTTTCTCAGATGACTAAATCACGCACGCATGCCCATCCATCTTCATCTCGCCGAGTTGCATCAATGGGCTTAAAACTCTGTGGAAACAATTGGAGACGATTTTTTCCTAAGAAAACTAATTTAATGAAGAATGTTTTCATAAGAATTCATTAAACTTAATTAAATTTCAATTAAAATACATGCGGTTAAAATATATTCCTGTTTAAATATATTCTCCTATTCATATAATTACGTAAATAATTAGTATAATGGCCTTCAGGCGGCCTAAAAACTCTGACATCAGGGCTAGCCACCCGGCCTATACGAACTTACTTACTTTTATTAGTTTGAACCGTGTACGCTATGAGCGGGTTGTTCTTGCGGCGGGACCTCGGTCTATTAGCCATAAAACTGTAGCTCATATTATATTCCTTTACATAAGTAGACCAGGTAGGTGCTTATTTTTATATATTTATTTATTAATTTATATTCTTTTTTTTACGAGGGGGAAATCTTCTAAAGATTCCCTAACTGCATTGGGGTGCAGAAGGGTTATGTGGGATTGTACCCACTAAAACCCCCTCGGTGGCCAGCCTTTGTGCCTTCTTGGGAGCTCCGGGATCTCCAAAGGAACACACCGGTGCTCCCAGCACTTTACACGACTACTTGCCTGGTGATTAAACCAGGCTTGTACCGTCCTTTACGACAGCGTTGCCACACACGCTGCCGTCTTCCTCGGGCCCGCTTGAGTGAATGGCCAGAGCCCCAACTCTGTCCACCCACGAGCCCAGGGGTCCCCTTTTAGTAGGCTCTTACTACAGGCAGGGGATACCGATGCCGTATTCTAGTGCCCCAGCATCAGGGCAAGGGGCCGGGTATGCCACCAATGTTGCCGTCCCGGCGCCGCCTTCGCCGTGCAGGGTCTGCGCTTTCGCGTTCCCCGCTCTGCGGCTTCCTTCTGCGAAAGTACCTTTTCGCAGAAATCTACCCCCGCCCTCCACGCAGACCTGTCGGCCAGTATTGCCGATACCACGCTTGACAAAGACAGATCCGGACCTATCCTGTCCATGAGTTCCTGCCTCTCCGAGCTTCACGCAGGGCACGACTCAAGCGTGTGCTGAGCCGAATCCATCTCCACTTCGCAGTGGTGGCACCGCGGTGTTTGTTCTCTACCTATCCTGTGAAGGAACTCCCCGAAGCAGCCGTGTGCTGTGAGGATTTGCGTCAGTCGAAAGGTCCGATTTGAAAGGAAATTGTCCGATAGCCCCTCGCAACCCGGATGGCCAGGATGCACTGGAGGCTACCGAACCTGATCCTATTGCGCTCCACGCCCGAAAGCCTCCTCGACCACACGGGCGCGCCATAGAGAGCCATCGACCTGACCACTCCGGAGTACAACCTCCGGACCTCCTCTCGTGGCCCTTTCAGATTGGGTAGCAACCAGTGCAAGGCGCCTGCCACTTTCTTGACACGGGGAACCAGAAGCCGAAAATGTGCACCCAAATTCCAGCGGCCATCCAAAGTGAGTCCCAGATATTTTAAATGCTGGCCTACCGGAACGTCCACATCTCCGACTCTTATAGTGGAGGTAAGTGGTTCTCTGCCTCTCCGTGTATTGTGGAACCACATCACTTCAGTCTTTGGAGGAGCCACGCGAAGACCATCCCGTGAATTTTCTCCACAATACACGCTACACTTCGCTCAGCAAGATCGGAAGCCTCCTCAAAAGTTGATGCCTTGGCCAGAACTAGGGTATCATCCGCGTAACATACAACCTCCACACCCGTCGGGAGGCTCGTTCTGCTTATTTCGTAACTTGGAAACGATTTTGCTTACTTTTAAAGGCTAACACGATTAATAAGATTCTTAATTGCGTTATAACGTCATTTTTGATAATAATCATGGGATTTTTTTAAGAAACAAAAGATGAACGTGTTTCCGTGGGAATATAACAAACGAAACTTATTTGGCTTGTAAAGATTAAAATTCATTTAGTGTAAGATAATTATTTATCTAAATAAAACTTATTTATTTTTAAAACTTATTTTGTTTGATACTATTTATTTATTTAAAATCCACTGTAAGTATATTTAAGAAGCATTTCTACGACATTGACAATAAAACCTACTTAATAAGATACAATACACTAGATACTGTTTGCGTATTGTACCTACCACATCAGTATGGAATGTAAGAGAAAACAATGCCAAAAGTCGATGACCTAGTAACTAACTTGCATGGTGCACTTAAAATTGGTAGGTACTTTAAAACCACGAGTATTAATAAAACTATAATCTTAATTTACATTACCGATTTTTTTAATTTGTTTTAACATTGGTTTGAATACAAGTTCCCTTACATCTTTAGCATACATAAAATCAATGTAAGTCATTTTTTTATCAGCAATCGGGTAAAACCCGACTACATTTTTAAGTTGTTTCCTTAGAATATAAGTGTCTTTTTCTGATGCCAGCCAATCATTGACGCTGTACACAACTGTACAGCATTGCTATTGGAGTAGTTATAGCTGAAATATTGTACTCTGGAGAAACTTTGGAGCCATATAAAACTTCATTTTTCTTGGCTCCATAAACAAAACGCGCAAATCTTTGAGAAGTCAGTGTCTGCGTATAGAGTTCTATTTGCTTGAACGCGACTTCTGGTGAAAAATGTGATATCACTAAAGGCAAGCTGGTAAAATTTAGTTGGGAATGATTAATATCACAAATCGCATACACTAGATTGTTTCAAACATCTCTAGCCACTTCAGACTTCGCACGACACAAGAGTGTTGAACAATTCTGTGATCAAATTGGGCGTCGTCAAATCTATGAGACCGTACTCTCTTAGCCTTGCGAAAAATAAATCTGGGTGTAGTAAAGTAGCATAGTTTAGGAATTGGAGAACCGGGCTCTTCAAGTTGGCTTAAGCGGTGGCAGGCGCCAGCCTCACCATCAGCGAGATTTTATTGTTATATTATATATACTGGGGCTTCTCGGAGGCCATGACGAAGAATGAGGTGGTGTCCTGCGAGTGATCGACATATATTAGCTGCGAATAGTTTGTGGTTGTCAGAACGAAATCAATCATGGCAGAAAGATCGTAGCGTCCCATCTCGTCCCAGCTGAAGTCCCAATATGCAGCAGAGTGGGGTGTATGTATGGTGTGGACTCGAGAGTGTTTGGTACCTCGCACGTTGCCCAGCTATACATTGAAACCTTCGTCGGCGAGGAGATATGCAATGCCGTTCTCTGGGCCCGCGCTCACCCAATCGTCAGCGCTCATAAACAGTCCATGTAGGTATCAGCAACACCGGTCGCCCTGCACCGCGAATACGAAACATGTGCAATATGTATCCATCTTCGGTTGTTAATTCATATTCTTCCACTGGATAACCATATTTCTTTATCAATTCGTCCATTCTTAAATTCACGTCTCTCAATTTTCCACCTGCAGCGTATAGCGCTTTACTTTCTTCCGTAAAATTATAACCCAACAGAGTTGGCGCGAAACGAATGAATCTGATTATAGCTTCCAATAATTCTGTTTTTGGTCTCGATTTAATTGCAAAAGAATGGACATTGAGGCACAAAATTACAACTGATGACCACGCTCATGGTCAATAGCCGCAACAACTAAGTTGTCTATAGAAACTAAGCCAATACAACTCATGCGACCAAATACGACATGGATTTGGTTTTATACTTGGTAGCCTGCAGTCACTTGTCAATTTGGCATGATTTAGGTCGTATAATGCGTGAGAAGCTTTTGAACTCTTGGTTTTGCTTTTATGTACGGTCAGCTAAAAAAAATAGTTTTCCACCCTAGGATTGAATGTCGTGCAGATTAAAGACAACGTTAGTTTCGCTTGTGGATCGATCTGAAAACTTTTATAGGTAACAATAGGTAGGTATGATCCATGATAAAATTTTCACACTGGTGAACAAAGTCAAAACTAATATAATAATACTACTTTTAGGCCGACCGTAACACACACACGGGGGCGCTTCGTCATAAGTAGCCTAGGGCGGTCTGACCTCTTAATCAGGCCTTGTTTACTGTCACAGTCTAGTTCCGCTGTTCTGTGGACGCGAGTCTACTGTTGAAAACCGAATTGGCGTCTACCAAGTATCAATCACTTTTAGTTGTACCTACTAGCAATGACAGAGAAGTTTAGTGTCACGGTCTCAGAAGAATTACAAGTAATAGAAGTATTGCTAAATTTTACTCAAATGAAAACTACGTTACAGCTGTCTTATTCATGTCTGGTTATACAGTATACTCGAGAGCGAGTGGAACAAAAAAACACAATGTATGTCGCATACGTCAAAATAACCAGTTGGAATGTCAAAATGGGTAAAATTTGGTTACACTTGGTCGTTTGTCTTTTTCGGAAATTTGAACCCTCTAGTTCCAGTAGAAGGTTCAAATCTCTGATCATTTTACCTTCTTACTCTTTACCTTTTTGAATTTGGACACGCGAGACAGCTCAATGCTAGTTTGTGAAACCCTTCGAAATTACGCAAGTTCAGGTATATGTGCATCTTTTTCTAACACCTTTTAAATTTCATATTTAAACAAGGTGATGTATATCTCTTGCTATTTTAGTACTTTTTCTATTATTTTAGTTCTTATTATATGGTCACGGTAATGGTAAAGTGTTGTCAACGTAACAAAATTAGTAAAATGGCACACGGGCGACCTCACCTACGACGCTTCTCTTTTTGCACAAACTCTAGTCATAATCAACCCGAACAAAGTTGGGGTTAAAATATAAAAAATCCATATGGGTTCAATCTATAGGTACAATATTTTTAATTTGTTTTAGCATTGGTTTAAATACAAGTTCCCGTACATCTTTAGCAAACATAAAATCGACGTGTGTAAATTGTTCGTCACGAATCTTGTGGAAATACATTATGTTTTTAAGTTTATTCTTTAGAACATGTGCGTCAATTTCTGACGCTAGCCAATCATTGCTGCTGTAAAACATTACTACAGGAGTCGCAATGGCTGTCACATTATACTCTGGAGGAACTTTAAAACCATACAATTTCTTATTTTTCTCCTCTCCGTAATCAAAATGCGCAAATCTTTGCGAAATAAGAGACTGCGCATAATGTTCTATTTGCTTGAATGCCACTCCTGGCGCGAAATGGGATATCACTGTGGGTAATCTCGTAAAATTTACCTGGCGATAATTAATACCACATGTTAAGTACACCAAATTGTTACAAAGAGCTTTGGCAACTTCCGATTTAGTACAGGCAATAGACGCAATAGTTTCTGTGAATAAATTTATCGGCGCTAATTCAATGATAACATGTTTTCTTATCTCCGCAAATAAAATATCGGAATGCAATAAAGTAGCATAGTTTACAAATTGAATGATGGGACTTCTTACATTGGGAATCGCGGCGACCGGCGCTAGCGCCACCATCAGAGAGATCTTGTCGTTATAGTGGGGCAACTCGGAGGCCATGACGAAGAAAGCGGTGGTTCCCTGCGAGTGGCCGACATATATTAGCTGCGAGTGACTGGTGGTGTTCAGCACAAGGTCGATCATGGCGGGCAGGTCATAACGGCCCATCTCGTCCCAAGTGAAATCCCAGTAGTCGGCGGAATCGACCGACAGGGTGGAGTGGGCGCGTGAGTGTTTGGTGCCCCTTACGCTACCGATCCATACGTCAAATCCCTCGGCCGCGAACATGAGAGCCATACTACTCTCTGGGCCAGGCGTCACCCACTCATCAGCGCTCAATAACAGCCCGTGCATCAGGAGTACAGGCCGCCCCGCGCCGGGAATACGGAACAAACGCACCACATACCCGTCTGCACACTTCACTTCATATTCTTCCACTGGATAACCATATTTCACAATCAATTCGTCTATCTTTAAATGGACATCTTGAAATTTAGCACCCGTTGCGAAGAGAGCTTCGTCTTCTCCTGTGAAATTATAGCCGAATAGAGTTGGTGCGGAGTTTATGAATTGTTGAATAGCGTCATACAATTCTGATTTTGGTCTCGGCTTGTTAGCAAAGGATTTATAATTATTGATAATTAGAAATATAAATAATTGCTTTATCATTATTAAAATCGATGTAACGTTTTTGGGCTTTTGTTAAAGAATGAGAATAAGAAGAAACAAATATTCATATTTAAATTATTAAGAACCTACTCACATGAATTCTTAAGGAACACGTTTTGTCTAACTGAACTAACGTGTATTGTGTATGCGAATGAGTTATCATTAATTAAAATTTAATAACAATTGAAATAATTCTCACAAAAAAAATTGAGCAAAAAATTCCTTATGCAAAATTATTTATGACGTATCTACCTAACAACAGTACATATCATCATACCAATATTATAAAGAGGAAAGATTTCATTGTTTGTTTGTTTGTTTGCATCGAATAGGCTCCAAAACTACTAAACCATTTAGAAAAATTATTTCACTGTTGGAAAGCTATATAATCCCTGGGCATTATAGGCTATTATTATATTTTTTAAATAATTAGGGATCGTTACTAAAACTACCATAATGTAACCCAAGGTGTAAAAAACAAAAATATTCCTTAAATGTGTTCTTTAGTTTGAAAATTTTAATTGAAATGGCGCCGCAAGAAAATGCTCTTAATTTATATCTTGATAATAACCCTTATCAAAATAAATTTCTTCATATTCAAGAGTAATCCAATACCTTTGTATAATTATTTAAATTGTTCAATTCGGACATTTCATTCGAAAAATATCATGAGTTTAAAGATTTAAGCATTAGAAAAAAGTCGCGTGGTCGCCGCTCACCTCGCTCGACTAGCTTGGCATCACCTTATTATCTCCGCTATACCAGCCTCTATTAAAAAAGGCTGGTAGGCCTATGCCTACCCCCGAAGTGTGATTGGGCCATATCCACCACCATATGCGGGTTGGCGGATTCATATAGGCATCCGGGCATCGAATGCCGCGTAGTAATATATTACTCATACTCATTTATTGATAACAATAGAGTCACATGTCAACAAATTTGCAAAAGAGTAGAATTACATCATTAAAAAAAGTATACATTATATTATAAATAAGTACATATATTGAGTAGGTAGCGAGAGTGCTAGTGACATTCTTATTATGCACCTACCTAATATCTCCACTAATAATGCACATAGCAATTTTAAAAGCTTTATTAATAGTTCACTGCAGGACATAGGTCCACCTTCGGTTGGTTGGGCCATTATAGGCTTCACCACGCTGGTCCAGTGCGGGTTGGTGGATTTCTATACGTCATCCAGTTCCTTCTACAGACGTAGAAATGCAGGTTGCCACACAATATTTTCCTTTACGGAAAAGCCAGTGATGTGAAATTCCGTACATAAGTTCCAAAGAAACTCATTGATACGGGATCGGGATTTGAACCTACCACCTCACGATTAGTATATATTTTAGGTTTTATTATAGTATATTAGATTAAGTAAGAAAGGTGTTACTACCACTAGACCACCACGACTATATACCTCCTCTATTAATGCCTCGATTTATGTAGTGCCTACAGATTTGGAAAACCTAAGTTAGGCGAACCGACATACAGACGGTTTATAATTTCTGTTGTAGTGGTATAGGTTTTCAGGTGTCAAGCCGCGATATAGATAGATTAAGATGACATTTATTTAAGATTCTCTTTCAATGAATTTGTCTATTTATTATTCAATATTTTTTATGATTTTATAACTTAAATAATAACTGACTGTAATATTGACATTCTAAATTTAACTTTATTATTTATGGTTTTGTGTAAGTAAATTGATATTTTTACGATTTAAACTATTTTTATCCAATGTATTGCGATTTTTATCGATGTTTGATTAATTTAAGTGTATTGAATACTGTTTTATGGATTTTGTCTGAAATTAATTGTAAAATAAATAGTGAGTGGAGTGAGATTCCTGCACATAGTAAGTAAATCGAATGATCGTTGGGAGTGAATGTAGACAATGTATTGGCAAGTGTAGAGAAGGTCTTCACGTGAATCAAGGATCTGGTCGAGACCACCACGTTGGATGCCAGCGCTTCCATCGGTTCCATAACAGCTTTTTGGGTTAGCAATTGAAGAGTAAGGCACACAATTCGTAGAAGTAGAACTGATGGTCAATTTGTTACAAAGTTGAATGATTAAAAGATCAAAAACAAGTGCATATTAGAACGTCAACTAACATAGGTACATAGGTACGTTGGTAGAATGTAGATTGACTGCGGACTGCGGGTCTCTAATATTCTAACCGTAAAACTCTGAAGTCAGGGCACCCTAGGCACCCGACCCATACCAAGTTACTTTTATTTAGATAGAGAAATACTAGGTATCTTTATTTTATGTAAATAGTCGAACAGATTAAGACTACGATTCGATCGATTGTACGACAAAATTGATTCATAATTGACGGAATGATCAAGTAACATACATTAAAATTAGTTTCGGAAGAAATTTAAAGAAAAAAATGTCTAAGTGCTTTAAATGAAATATTTGCCACTATTTACTACTACTTTACTATTAAACTACTTGACCGTAACTGGAAGCTTTATATATGAGAGTGCATTTCCGTTTCCGTCGAGTTGTTCCACGTTTTTGATTGCCTTGTAACCGGAAGTGCTAGGTGGCGCCCCTGCAGTTCGCGCCATTTTATTTTCCTTAAAAATCGGTCGCCATTTTAAATCATTGGCGTTTGAAGTTTCGTCGAGGCAACAAGTCCGTAACAGCCCCTAGCTGGCGTACGGCTATTGCATATAAATTAATTTAGAATTATAAAGTGGTGTAACATTTTGAAGCGTTAAAAGTTATTCTAAAATAGCTTTAGTGTTAAAACTAACTTACGCAGTAAGTACCCACATTTTAATAAGTTGAAAGTGACTATAATATTTTAAAACGGGTTAACCGTTCGATATGAATTACTTGAATTAATAATTGAAGTTTTTTCAGTATGCCAGGGGTTCTTTAACCCTCTGTGGCTGTCGGAAAGGTGATCATATGACCCTTTTTACTAGCGTGGTCGAAATTATCTTAAAAAAAATATATTTTTTTTTGGAATCTAACATATATTTGTTTCCAGATGAATGAGAACGCCTCAGCGTTCGAGCCACAGGCCATAGCCGGCCCAAGTGGCGAGGCGCGCAAGCGAAAGAGAAGCAGCTCCAGTAGCAGTACTAGCAGCAGTTCTTCGAGCTCATCCTCTTCAGTGGACCGCAACCGGAGGTCCCGACGGCGCAAGCATAAGAAAAGTAAGCGCGGTAGACGTTCCGAATCCCGAATGGATCTACTCTTAAAGGAAATGGGTGAGCTCAGAAAATTAGTTAACAATTCAAACAAAAATGATAATGACTGTTTGGACAGCGTGTCAATATATCCCGGCGGGGAATCTTATGAACAACTCGATTCTGAGCATGAATTTCGAGATAAAGACACTTTTGCTTTCGACATAGAAACAAAATTAAAAGAACCATCTGTCCCTAAGACCCCAGATAGTTTCTTGAAGATGTTGTCGGATGCTCAACGACTAGGCAGTACCTCGTGGTCTGACGTAAGATATGCTGAGACTCAAAAGCTTTACAATCATACCCCAGGTTTTACTGATTTGGAAACCAACGACGAAGTTAAAATGTTTGAAGGCTCACATCGGCTTTTAAGTGCTGACAAATCATATGCAGCCATTACTTTTTGCTTATTAAAACAAAAGGTCTCGCTACAAGAAGGCATTTGTGACCTTCTCTCGTGGGCAAAGAACACTAATGTCAATGCTGACAATCTAAGCGGCAAACTTGACGAGTTGTTTTTGAAGGGAGATTTCTTCAAAATCTCCTCAGACCTTTTGCAAATAGTTTGTGGTCATAGAGCTGAAAGTGTTGAGTTGCGCCGAGAAGAAGTTCTGAGCCAAGCTGGTGATCCCCTAGTTAAAGCGGCACTAAAGAGAATTCCGCCATCAGCGACGCACATATTTGATCCCGAACCTTTCACATCGGCATTAGAAAAGCTTGGCGGGGTGCGCAAATCCTTCTGGTCTGTAAAATCTAGCCGTCCCCTAAGAGCAAAGCCTAAACAAGCAAACCACCGCCCCGCGCAGGGGAGAGGTGAACTACCACCAACAGTTCCGTCGCGTGGAACTCATTACGGTAGTACAACTGCTTATAAATACGGAACGCACTCACATCCATGCGATTATCCACCCGCGCAGGGTGAGACAAGCTTTGCAAACTACCCTCCTCCTCTTCTTCAAATCCAACAACCTCACGTCAATCGTGATATAAGATCATTTCAGAACCGAGGCTCGCGGGTTAACCGTGGAAGCAACAGGGGCCGTGGAAATGCTCGAAGAGCTTCCAGAGGAGGCTATAGTTACAATAGAAAACAATGACTCGAACCGGTTTCGAGCAGGTCAGTTAGCGCACTATTACCAGCAATGGAAAGAACTGGGAGCTCCAGAAATAATATTAAAATTAATTCAAGGGTATCGCATACCATTTATTCAAAAGCCCCCTCTTGTTTATCCGGATTTAGTCAAAAGCCCCTATCAAACCCCTGTCTCAATGAAAATGTCTTTAGTAATACAAAAAATGAAATCTCAAGGCATTCTGGAAGCAGCACCGCGTACACCAAGCTTCATTTCTCCTCTATTTCTGGTTCCCAAGACAGACGGATCAGCCCGTCCAGTGTTCAATCTAAAAGCGCTCAACGAGTATGTTCTGACCGATCCATTTCATCTCATAAACTCGAACCGAACACCAGGTTTCCTTCAACCACAAGACTGGATGTGCAAAATCGATTTATCTCAAGCTTACTTTCATCTAAAAGTGAAGAGATCACAAAGAAGCTTCCTACGACTTCTATACAATCAGGAATTGCTTCAAATGACATGCCTGCCTTTCGGCTTGAGCACAGCCCCGAAAACCTTTGCAATGCTCACGAATTGGGTGGCTCAAATATTACGAGACCAATGGCACATAAGAGTCCTAGTCTACTTGGACGATTTCTTAATTGTACATCAGAACGCGCACATGCTTCTCGATCAAATCAAACTCATTATCCAGACCCTGAAAAGGTTAGGATGGCAGATAAATTATGCGAAGTCCATTTTGTCCCCTCAGAAAAGCATCAACTTCCTAGGAATAATTTGGAGGCCTTGGATCAATCAGAAAATCTTGCCAAACGAAAAGATAAGCGCCATAAAAGAAAAAGTAAGTCACGTATTCGAACAAAGAAAAACAACCGTAAAAGAATTGCAAAGAGTAATAGGACTCTTAAATTTTGCCAGCTTTGTCGTTCCGCGCGGTCGACTGAATTATCGGCAAACCTTAATGTTTCTGAATTCGCTACCAAAACTATCATTGGAAGCATACCCAGTGACACAAGTTGTCCACGACGAGTTAAGGTGGTGGCTCCAGAACTGCCACCTATCAACACCTTTACATTACCCTCCTCCAGTTCACTTTCTAGTGACCGATGCTTCGGATATAGCATGGGGAGCACAACTGGACAACAAAGCTCTCTACGGCAATTGGTCCCCGGAAGAGCAACACTTACATTGCAATCAAAAGGAGATGCTGGCTATACTACACGCTATCCAGAACCATGCCCATCGGCTCCAAGGCAGCTCGATTCTAATACAATGCGACAGCACGACAGCAGTGGCTCAGTTACGGAAACAGGGAGGTACGAAATCAATATCTCTTTTGAACACAACCTACCAAATTTTGACATTATTAGATCATTATCAAATTCACTTCAGCATACACCATATCCCAGGCAAATTCAACAATCACGCCGATCACCTATCGCGTTATCGTCAAACCCCGGAGTGGCACCTGCTACCAGCCTGTACGGAAATGGTGTTTGCAAAGTGGGGAACTCCAGTGATAGATTTGTTTGCGTCGGAGAGGGCCCATGTAGTACACAATTATGTATCCTACGATCTGCGGGATCACCAAGCCTTATTTCACGATGCATTCAGCGTCCCATGGAACTACCCGCTAGCATGGGTCTTCCCGCCGCCGTTTCTTGTCCCCAAAGTACTCGCTCACCTGAATCGGTCATCAGGCATATACCTAGTAATAGTTCCTCGTTGGGAGAAAGTCTTCTGGCGAGCAGACTTGAGAGCCCGAGCGCTCGAAGCCCCATTCACTCTGAACAACTTACAGAACCGCTTGATAGACATGTCAACAGGACACCCACCGCCGCAAGTCAAACACATCCTTCTGGAAGTGTGGAAATGTGGGGGTGGACCGAAGCGCTAGAAACATGGAACACTGAGCAATTATCCCTACTTAAAAATTCTTGGCGTAAATCTACCTTAAAAACTTATGAAGTTGCTTGGAAACGGTGGGTTTCATGGTGTAAGGACAAACAAGTTGATCCAAAAAGGCCTACTGGTTCTCAAGTAGCACAATTTTTATCTGATTTATTTTTGATTTATAAATTATCTTACAATACCATTCTTTTACACAAATCAGTAGTTTCTACCCTATGTAATTCTGAAACATCAAGTCAGTTAAGCTCACATGTACTAGTCAAACATATTTTAAAATCAATAGCTCTGAAAAATACAAAAAATTCTAAATCTCCTATTTGGGATGTTAGTAAATTAAGCTTATTTTTGGCCAGCTATACAGTCAACTCAAATAACTTATTCCAGACATCGCGTCACACAGCGATTTTGTTGTTACTGTGCTCTGGGAGACGTGTCCATGACTTGACATTGCTTAAAGTTGACCCTAATCATTTTTGGAAAACAGAAAATGCTATAGTATTTTTGCCTGAGTTTGGCTCAAAAACCGATACTGATGGCTATAGGCAGTCTAGTTGGAAATTTCTTTCCAACTCTAATAACAATAACCTCAATCCAATCTATTGGATAAACAAGACTATATCGTTGCTAAATGAAAGACGCAATACTGCAAAATCATTTAATTTATTTATTACAGTCAGAGGAGCTGCTAAACCCGCCTCACGCACGGTTATAGCAGGCTGGATAAAAACGATTTTCAAGGAAGCTGGCATCACAGCTTCACCGGGAAGTATCCGATCAGCGGTTGCTTCAAAACGCTGGCTAGAAAATGCGTCAATCGATGACATCTTAGCGCAGGGTAATTGGCGCTCAGCAAATACGTTTCACAAATATTATAGGCGTGACGTACTAAGAGACAATGATTCTGAAAGCTTAACACAATTATTTGAACCAGTGAGTTAAAGAAAATAATTTGCCTTGTTCCATTTGTAATTATTAATTAATATGGTTGCTATTGATTAAATGAAAGAAGAAAATGTAATTAATGATATTTCGAATTATACCTTTTTGAGGACATCGAAATAAAGTTTGAGTAATTTTGGATTACGGTGTTTAATTCTTAATTTATATATTATAACTACTGCTCACATTGGCGTTACTTTTTAAACTATACTCTAGGTGGCGCCACCAGGCGATAACAAACAGGCTCTCATATATAAAGCTTCCAGTTACGGTCAAGTAGTTTAATAGCCGCGTTTTACCTGAAATAAAACGCATATTAAAATACTTACCTAACTGGAAGCTTTCACTTTAATTTCTGCCTGGTGGAAATTCGGAAACTGAGCCAATGATTTAAAATGGCGACCGATTTTTAAGGAAAATAAAATGGCGCGAACTGCAGGGGCGCCACCTAGCACTTCCGGTTACAAGGCAATCAAAAACGTGGAACAACTCGACGGAAACGGAAATGCACTCTCATATATAAAGCTTCCAGTTAGGTAAGTATTTTAATATGCGTTTTATTTCAGGTAAAACGCGGCTATTTATTTTTTAACGCGGACACCAAGGGCGGGAACGATTTATAAGCGTGTTTTTTAAAGTGGTTTTATTTAACTTCACTTACCCGTTTTTTGGGGTCAAATCTAGTAATTTTCAGATGGTTTTGACAACCATAGACTTCTATGAGTGTGGAATGTTAAGTGAATGTTAGATCTTGGTTAGATCCATTGATCCATCTACTTGGTATTTTTAGGGTTAGATCTAACGAATGCGGCGCTTCGCGCGCCACTAGGTACTCGTATAGCAACTTTTGGCTTGCAACCATGAACTATCGCGCTAGAATCGTGCAAGACATTACATGCTGCTATTATTGATTTGCTAATTGCTTACGATTCGGGAATTGCACGCGAGCCATCGACTTGGCATTTTTTCTGTTGGCGCGAGCGAAACACACTCCAAAGCCGCCTATCAACTTGCGAGCATGCCGGAGTCGAGCATTAGAAAATGCTCGACTCGACTCGTAGGTACAAACTCATAGGTATTGTGTTTTCTAACACGATATCTTCGAGCAGACGAGTCGAGTCGACTATCAAGTAACTTGATGAGCATATTCCTAAAAAAATAATACCTACACAAAATGAATATTATGTACATACCTACATAACTTTCTAAAAATGTGTAAGAAATGATCTGTGTGGTAATAGTTTCACGTATTTATTAAAAGTAGGTATTTATTGAGAATAATACTTTTATTTTATGTTGTCAAAAAAGTTAATAAAAATGTGAAAGTGGGGTAAAAAGTTAATAAAAAATTCCAGGTTTTAGATAGGTAAGCGATTTTTCTAATATTTACAAAGTTAAGCAACCAAGGAACACACAACTAACCACACAACTAACTTTTAAACAATTTTCCGCCGCGTCTTTGCTTTTTTTATACCTACCTAATTTATTTCTGTTGGCGTGGCGCTACTTACTATTTGCCAGTGTACGCTAGATAGAATATCACAATTCTAACCATTAGAATAACTAATTCTAATTTAAAAAATTACAGATCAGTATTAATGCTAATGGAACTCATAGAAGAAGAAGAAAAAACTGAATTACTTATTTAATCGAAATAGTTAAATGAATGTCATTTATGTACGACACAGATTATGTTTTACGGAACTTCCTTGCGCTGTTGTTACTTGAGACAATTTGCCACAATTCTCAACCACAAGGATGGGTAGACACTTAGACAGAGAAGAGATCTTCGTCTGTGCAAGGATTTATGAAAAATCTGTATTGGAATTTGACAAGAGTTCGACGTTCCGCGGATAAAAATCCTACAACAGCTATCGAGATAAATTTCGTCTCTCTTTCTAACTCGTGCCATATTAAATCAATGCATCTCTTTCAGATTTTATCGATCAACTACATTTTCCTACTGGTAGAGATTGTGTAACAAGAGAAGCGTCGTAGGTGAGGTCACCCGTTCCTGGTATCTCTGTGATTGCATAAATATTTTCTTTGTGCTCATCTGTGGACTGGGGTGAGCTTACGCACTCCCGATTATGATGAAAAACAGAACAGAGCCTAAAAAAACCCCGTTAATTATTATAAAAATATCTGGAGTTTATCAAACTGTGGCGTCAACGTGCCCCTGTGCTATGTGCTATGATATGGACGCAATTTTTTATCGGCATTTCATACACCTTATCTATTAATAATGAACTTCTAATCAAATAAAATACCAAAAATATATTATCATATAAAAATTCACTGCAAGTTTTAATCAAGTCTTTTACGTGCTTTTACGTTTTTTTCCGTACCCAAAGGGTAAAAACGGTACTCATATTACTATAGCTCGGCAATCTCGTGCGCGATCGTCCCGCGGGGTGACAGACAGTGGCAGGACTGGCAGGGACGAGGTAGCAGCCACAGAAGATGCACGCGTTTCCCTTACCCGCTACACGCTGACATCTTGGATAGAGTCTTGATTGATGAAATTTAGCATGCACGTAGTTTATAGAACTACGTGCATGCTAAATTTCATGGAGATCAGCTGAGCGGTACTAGAAAACGAGCTAATAGCTCTTGATTTTTTAAAATTCCCGCCTTTTTTCTTGGACAGCTTTCGTTGGCCAGACTCTAGCTCTTCCCCGCCACCGTCTGTCACCCCGCGGGACGGTCACACATGAGATTGCCGGGCTATAAGACTTCGCTGTCCGTCCGTCTGTCCGTCTATCTGTTACCAAGCTGTTTCTCATGAACAACGGTGATAGCTAGAACGTTGAAATTTTCACAGATGACGTATTTCTGTTGCCATTTTACCAGCAAAAACTAAAAACTACTAAAAATAAATATTTAAGGGGGGTTCCCATACCACAAACCTGAATTTTTAGCCGATTTTCGCTCGATCGAAATAATAACAGTGACTGTTAGATGCTTGAAATATTTACAGAATATGTAGTTAATATTCACTTTTCATATAAATAACAAAATAAAATATGTAAGTATGTAATAAAGGAGGGCTCGGAAACAAGAAACGTGTTTTTTTTTTGCTTGATATTAATAACGGCAACAGGAAGATGCTTGAAATATTCACAGAATACTTAGTTGTATATTCCCTTCAAAAATAAACAATTAAAATAAATTTTACTAAGGCGGGCTTCCATACGGTACGGAACCCTGCGTGTGCGAGTCCGACTCGCACTTGGCCCATTATATTCGTTCTTGATTGTCATTTCAAATCCAATGTTGGCGCGGTTGAGTAGCGCGAAGCAGAATAGAGAGATTATTTAAGCCACTATAAAAAAAAAGTCAAAACAGTACGTTTCGTTCCCGCGCTTCGTGATCTTGAAACGTCAAGCTCGTCAAGCCCAGTCAACCGAAATAAAGTTCACAATGGGTTATCAATAAAGATAAAATGAATTTATTTGTGTAAAAATAAACTTCATCATATTGTTTGTTGGAATAAAGAGACGGAATAAAGTTAATCAAAATGCGTAATAACTTAGCAAACACATGTTATTTTGCTCTGACGAGAAGAATAAGTGGATTTTCATCACAATTTTCTAGCAATCAGCTGTTTACGGTGCAGACCAAAATCGACTGTAAGGTAATTGTTGACACCGCTGTTATCGTTTATTTTTTGTTGGTTAAATTCAATCAGGTTCTATTCTATCTTGTGCCATGCTTTTGTTAGTTTAGAAAGTTTTTCGTCGTTAGTAAATTGGACACAGTGAGTCAAATTCGACGTAAAAATCACAAGGTAAGGTTAGGTATTAATTTAAAAACGAATGTAGCGCAATAATTTTGATTTTCAAACAGTTACAACCGGCATTATCTCTTGAGCAAGTTAATTTCGCTTCTCAAAATGTGTTGCAAAGAATTCTTCACTAAAACACATGATACGATGAAAGACCATAGAAATTATTGCAATAGTTATTATTGAAACTATCAACTTTTGTTTATGATTGCATTATCTTGTTATCAGTTTGAGGTCAATGCTTCTGCTTTTATATGTAACTAAGAAGTAATGTGTTTATTATTCAGTTATTGATTGATCGTCAAAAGGTTAATACATCAAGTGTGTAGAATAAATTAATGTAAATTTCAGAAGCTTCCAGTTAGACATTTTAATAGAACAGCAACCATGAGTAACCAATTGTTGAATGGTAACCTGTGGGACAATGATCCTGAGCTCTATGATTTGATCACGAAAGAGAAAGGCCGCCAGAGAGCTGGTCTTGAGATGATTGCTTCTGAAAACTTCACATCGATGGCCGTCCTGCAATGCCTGAGCACCTGCTTGCACAATAAATATTCTGAAGGAATGCCGCACCAAAGGTTCGAATACACATAATTTCTTTTAACTGGCTGCCTACCCAAATAGTAACAAATTTTGAATGTTGCCTCTTTTGAAGTGAAACTTCTAATGTGACTTCCAACAAGGTTGCTTTAAACATTTAACTCTACCATGGAGGGCATATGAAAGCACTGTTGCATCGAAGTTTCACTTCTTCCACATTGATTTTTTCTTATGTTAAAAGAGTTGCAACATTTTGCAGTAACATTTGTTTTTTATACAACAATAATGCTTAAATTAAATGTGACCTTATCCACTAAATATCCAAAGGTAGAAAGTGTTTTACCACTTAGACACTGCATAATATTATATTTAATTGTAGATTGGTGTGAATAAAAGTTGTATAATTACAGATACTATGGTGGCAATGAATACATAGATGAAATTGAAATACTGGCACAAAAGCGCTCTCTAGAAGCATACAGATTGAATGCTGAGGAATGGGGTGTCAACGTCCAGCCTTATTCTGGTATGTATAAAACATTGATAAAATGTCCTTTTTATTGTGAAGGTCAATAGAGCATGCATTTATTATTGTTAAAAAGAGTTCTTAATTAGTTAGTTGCAAAGAGTGAAAAAAGTGTGTCCTTATAGTAAATCAATGAAATTGAAATAGAAAGTTTACACTATTAATATCACGAAATATAGAAAACTAGATGATAATAAAAAGTTTACAGTCTTACTTGTTAGAAAAAGGTTTAAAAAACCTGAGGACAGTCATACTTGTTAAACCTTTTTGGTTCAAAAAACCTGAGGCACCAAAATTCAGGGCTGGATAAATGCTTATTTATTTGAAACCAAAAATTATTAGAAATATGTATATTGCTACCTACATGTTTAATGTTTATCTATACATGCTATATGACAATGAATCGTGGTTGTTCGTCTTGCTAAAACTCGAGAGTGGCTGGACCAATTAGGCTAATTTTGATACTTGAAATATCCGTAGCAGCTAAGGGAAGCTTTAAATAGTACAAAAATATAAAAATGTAATAAGTAAAATAATAAAAACACAACTTTAATTTTTCCATACAATATGTTCCTGCATGTAAAAGTTGTCATTGACAGATGGTGAGATGAAGTTCACCAGGTCAGCTAGTTATAAATAATTGTTGGTAAAACCAAAACCTTCTCATTAACTTTTCCTAACATAGTGGTTATATTCTCTTGGCTGTAATGATAATAAAAAGCAAGATTGTATTATTGGTGTAAAATGTTTAAATAAGTATAAAAGTACATCTACTCTCACAATTCATGATAAAGCATACATTGCATTGCAACATGGCATAAACCTATTGATTTATAACTTCTTATCTTGTTGCTGCAACAGAGAAATGGAAAGTAGTTAATGTATATGAGATAAAACTGTTTGTTTGTGCCTTTTGTTCTCAGTATCTCAACATATTAGCCACAGATCCAAAAGTTTTCTTGACAGAAATAGTACACATACTTACAGGGTGTTGCTATGCAAAGTACAGAGACTTTCAGACATGTATAATTTCATAACTATGAACAACTTTTGCTATAGGACCCAGGCTCCTCAAGGAATCCACCCTCTTGTACATTCACAAGAAATGCTTTTATTACCTCTCGTTCAATACATATAGAAAATAGAAATGCACATTCACTAACACTTTTACATTAACTCAATTTGGTACAAGGGTTTAATAAGTACTATGGATTTACTGATAAACTGCATTTCATCCGTACGATTTTTCTCAGTATTTGTGTAATGTAAGTCAGCCAACAGCTTAGGTAGATGGATGTAAGTAATCTCACAGACACACCCTCAATCACACACACACCACACTGCTCATACCACACACACACACAACACACCACACCACATACACACACACTCATCCACGCACACACACGCACACACCATAAACACCACACCACACCACTCACGAGTAGGACATTTCAGTATGGGTAAATTGACACCGACTACGACTATTCACTACTTCAAACTTCGCCGTATATGAGTGATGTGAGTGTTGGAGCATCACATCACATGGCGTAGTATTATTATATCTTCTTTGTCATGGCTTCTTCGCCACTACAGCTATTTAAACTTATCAGGTTCTCCTGCCAACTTCGCTGTGTACACGGGAGTGGTGGAGCCCCACGGCCGGATCATGGGCCTCGACCTCCCGGACGGCGGCCACTTGACTCACGGCTTCTTCACGGCCACTAAAAAAATCTCGGCCACTTCCATCTTCTTTGAAAGCATGCCTTATAAGGTTAGTATGAATAAGTAAAGAACGGATGGCCAATGGGGCCGTAAAGTTCTCGAATGGAAACCACGTACCAACCGCAGCGACCGACTACCACCTATTAGGTGGACTGTATGTAGACCGCAGGAACGCGCTGGATGCAGGCCGCTGTCATCTGGCCTTATTCGAAATCCATAGGGGATGCTTCAGTCCAGCAGAGGAGGTCCTAGGTTTTATTGATAAACCCTATTTACTGCTCAGTGGTAGATGGTGGAAGGTATGCAGCTCTATCAGAGAGAGACAGAAAAAGAGTCGTCCAATACCAGTAGACTTGATTGTATTGAAAAGCGGGCATTGAACGATAATAACTTGACCATTCTTGCTCCTTTTAACTGTATATTTATCTTTCTTCGCAAAAGGAGGCAGCTGCCCTAGATACAATTCCTAGCCAATGCGCGAATACTCGAGCTATTGTGAGTATTGTGACATATGCAGCCAAATAACCGTGAAATATTTTCTTAGAAAGTCATGTTTTGCGATTAGCAAATAGTTTTATCTTGAAGTGCTATGTGTGTGGCCCTAGAGTTAAACTCAATCTGAACTGTCCTTAATTATTTTTTGACAAATACATAACAACCGACTTCAAATAAGCCGACATTTCTGTATTATCATTCCAATTTTCGTAAATTTTCTAGAAAACTGTTCCAAAACTATTCAATCAAAGTAAATTATGTTTTTATGGGACCATCTCGCACAAAAAAGAAACTCAAACAAGTCCACAAACAATAGAAAAATGAACAGAACAAACGGAACTAAAATACATACAGAGAATTTAGTAAGTTCGTATAAGCCGGATGGCTAGTTGTCATAGTTTTCCTCCCAAGTGAAGTGCCTCTGACATGTCTTCGCGGTTAAAATAACAATTACCTACAGAGAATAGAGAACCTCCTTTTTGGAAGTTGGTTAAAAATGAGTTCATAACGAAGCATTCGATGAGTATGTGATTGTGAGTCGACACACCCGTTTGACGTAACTCGAGTAAATATTTTCACTGTCGTTTGGCGTGTAATCGCCGCGCTGACCCCTCGATAAACTGTTTGTTTCTCTGGCTAGTGATAAACAAGGCTTTGGGACCGAGGTCGAGAGAAACGCGTTATTAATAACGACTTAGAATTAGAATGTTGTAATTCAAAGTTAGAATTACAATCTTCACGTACCTTTTCTATTTGTACGCAAACGAATAGGCATTGCGATACGTTTAGCCTCTCAAAAATCGATAGATCTAAAAACTATACCACATGTTTGCGTTTGACCACATCCTGTCTGATGTGTAGCAGAGTTGCGATCTAGGGCCTAGCACGGTTATATAGAAGATACTGGAGAATTTGGAATCAGTAACTAACAGTCAAAAATCAGCCTTTAAAAAATCAAATAGCACTACGAGTATTCTACTTGATGACATCAAGACATCAAGTAGAAAACTAGTAGGTAGAAGGTAGGAAGTAGGTCCGATTTCACATTCTTTATAAGAACAGCCAGAATGTTAATAAGTCTGTCTTTCGACGAAGGTACGACGTATAGCCTATAGTTACTCAGGAGTTGACACCTATACGGTATAGGTGTCAACTCCTGAGTAACTAGGTATCTTCTACGTATGCCGTGCTACATTCTAGACCGCATCTCAACTGTGGTCAAACGCAAACATATCATATACCTATTTTAAAAAAAAAACTGGTAAATGAAGCTGAAACAACTACTTTGTAACAACTACTAAACAATCCTACAAAAAACATAGTAGGCCCAGGGTATGAGTAAACTTCTCATAATCGTCCCTTATTTATGGGAACAAAGTTTTAACAAACACAAACTTTGCTCATTAGCTTGTATTTTCACATATTCAGAACTAATATCGTAAATGTAAATGGGTATGTTTGTTCGGATTTTTCACATGTCGGTGTAGTTCAAGGGCAAGCTCGGAAATCCCGAAATACTAAGTTTCCTGTGGAATTATTGCTATCAAGATCTTTGTTAGAATCGAGCGTGTTTTTTAGGGTTTCGTACCCAAAGGGTAAAAACGGGACCCTCCGCTGTCCGTCCGTCTGTCAGTGTCACCAGGCTGTCTCTCATGAACCGTCGCTGAAATTTTCACAGATGATGTATTTTTGTTACCGTAATAACAACAAATACTAAAAACAGAATTAAATAAATAATTAAGGGGGCTCCCATACAATAATCATGATTTTTTTTTACCGTTTTTCGCTCGATATTGATAACGGTGGCAAGTAAATGCTTGAAATATTCACAGAATATTTAGTTAAATATTCAATTCAGAAATAAATAATGAAATTAAAATTAAAAAAGTAATTAAAGGGAGCTCTCATACAAGAAACGTGAGAAGAGATCGAGCATATTATACTCGATATTAATAAAGGCATCAGATAGATGCTTGAAATATTCACAGAATGTTTAGTTGTTTGAAAAATGAATAATTAAATTATAATAAAATATATTAAGGGGGGCGGGCTCCCATACAGTACGGAACCCTTCGTTCGCGAGTCCGACTCGCACTTGGCCGATTATTTTTCATAATAATCTTACGAAATATCCAACTTGTTAAAACGCGACTTTGACGAAACTAATTTAATATTATCTTGATCGAATACCTCTGATGATCTACTTTAGTCATTGCCCTGAGACCAATCAATGTCGTCTGAATTCACTGATCATTTCAACTCAATGCTACTTCGATTAAATACAATAAAACGAAACTATCGACTTCTACTCATAACCATGCTCACTTTATACCAACACCAGTCAGTAGGTACGAGTATCTACAGGAAGTTGAAAATTGGTATCCAGTTCGAAAATCAATATCGTGTTGAATTCCTACTGTTTGCCACAATGGAGCTGTGAAACGTACATGTTGAAAAACTAGCTAGCCAGTGACATTGTTTTGTTAGCACAAACAAAGCGATATCGTTTTAACTGGATAATTACCTAAGTGCTTACTGGTCAATGAGTTTGAGGAAGATAATTTTAAACTTTGTTTATACGGTTTTTATCATTATTTACTCTAAGAGAGATTCGTCATCATTTCAGTCATAGGCCATGATAGACAAAAGCTTCCCCTATACTTATACATTATCTCCAATAAGACTGGTTGAAAGCGGCACCCAGTGCGATCCTGCGGTCTTAATAAGATCGTATGTCCAGTGTCCACTTTGTGGGTATACATCCTACACTGCGGTTGCCAGTACATTATCTCTACTCGAGAACTTTCGAGTTCAGTACTGTGCCATTTTAGAATGTGACCCAGTACGACCCTGCGATCTTAATAAGGTTGTGCCTAAATATTATGTAGGTTTTTATTTATTTCATATAGGTTTGCGTTTAACTACATACTGACAGATATTAAGCAGATATGCAGTCTAGGGAGTATCAATCTTACCTAGAAGATATCTATTTACTACTAGAGATTTAAATACACCCATGTTGCACTTTAGCGGAAAGATAGACTAGGCAAAGCGTTCCACATCCTAGTTGTTGATCCTATAGTCCACATCGTAATGTCCACCAAAAAGGGTGGCGCTTTGGTCGCGTTTGTCTAGGTATAGTACGATTATGAACACTAGGCAAGACATGGCGCACTAGATAATGTTATCGGGAGTGAGAAGTGAGAACTTGAGCAGCTTGTAGCTAACGCCACTTCACAAACGTCATTAAGTTTAATTTAAACTATACCTAATGAATATTTCACCAGGTGGACCCTAAAACCGGTCTGATAGACTACGACAAGCTGGCCGAAACGGCGAAGCTGTTCAAGCCCAAGCTCATCATCGCCGGCATCAGCTGCTACTCGCGCTGCCTCGACTACAAGCGGTTCCGACAGATCGCGGACGAAAATGGAGCTTATCTCATGGCTGATATGGCGCATATTTCTGGATTAGTCGCTGCTGGTACATATTTTCTTTAACTTTAATATAATAAAAACTTAAATTAAAAATTTAAAAACCCCCGACAACCATTTTGGGCACATTTGTAGAATTTTGGTTCTTCCATCCCCACTTTAACCCACCATAACTCTTAAACGGCTCAATCGATTTTTATAAAACATAGCTAAGAACACTCTCGATGAAGTCTCCTTTCATCCAAAAAAAAACTAAACTGAAATCGGTTCAGTGGTTCGGGCGGTATGATGCCACAGACAGACAGACACACAGACAAACAAACAGACACGTCAAACTTATAACACCCCTCTTTTGCGTCGGGGGTTAAAAATAAATACTGAGTGTGCTTTGAAAAGTAAAGATACTTTCAGAGGTACAAACATATTATGTTTACCGTTATGAACAACTTTTTGCTCATAATAAAAATTTGTACGATCGACTCCAGATTCGCAAAAAAAAGACAGTTAGGTACCCAAAGATTTCTAAAGTATGTACGTCTATGTAGATTGTAGGTACCTAATTGTTTCATACAGAATGTTCAATGTCCGGACAATATGTATGGAACAGCTTATTTTTGGCAATTTCAGGTTTGGTGTCACAGTAAAAGTTGTTCATATTAATGAGTACATCTCTGAAAGTCTACATTTCTGAACTTTGCAAAATAACATAACCTATAACAGTCAATAATCAACCTATAACATTACAGTCAATGAACTATTTGATCGCAAGCTGATTTCAGGGTTAATGTCATAGTAAAAAATTGTTCATAATTATGTACCTGGTGCGAGGTCTCAGTATTAATGTGCATTTAATAAACAGATTTGTCTATTTTTCAACAGGAGTAATTCCAAGTCCGTTCGAGCACTGCGACTTGGTAACAACAACTACCCACAAAACGCTGCGCGGACCGCGCGCGGGCGTCATCTTCTTCCGCAAAGGTAATCTAAACGTGAAGGTGATCTTCTCTATTGAGTAATATGTCTGAGGTCGAGTCGACCCTGTTATCGCGTTCCGATCCGACTCCATGCGCGTTGGCGCGACGAAATCGAGAGATTCAAAACTTGGAGAATAGGCATGATGACTGGGTTAAAAAAATCGTTATTATAATTAGTCCGTGAGTTAGATAAACAAAAAATATTGGACACGTCTTTTTTCTTTTGCTAATCAAACAACAAAAGACTAAAGATAAACCTTGTCAAAGTTTGGGAGTGCGGGTCGTGACGTCACCTCTTTTACAGAAGTCTATACATTTGTATGGCACTTGTGACGCCACGCGGAACTTTGACGGACATCAATTTTTTAACCGACTTCCAAAATTCGAGCGAAATATTCGAATTTTGTACACGATGGAAGGCGGTTTTGCCATTTTTTGTGAAAAATAATTATGTTTAATTGACAAAAGAAAAAATACGTGTATACAAAATTATTCTCTATGGGGAATTCTCTCATGCCTATTAGGGAAAACTTTTGCCCAGCAGTGGCTGTTAACAAATTTGATTTTAAGACATTTCCCAATAATTTCTATAATATGTATACATTTTCTTTATAAGGTGACTGTGACTGAACATTTATAATTTTTTATATGGGTTTTTATTGGGTATTTACTCGTATATATAAAACAGGTAAAATTAAAGCAAAAAGTAAAATATACCGATTTTTAATGACAGTCTTTTTTTTATTTGATAGGCGTGCGCTCGGTGAAAGCCAACGGCACTAAAGTCATGTACGACCTGGAGAGCAAAATCAACCAGTCCGTGTTCCCCGGTCTGCAGGGCGGGCCTCACAACCACGCCATCGCCGCCATCGCCACGGCTATGAAACAAGCCACCACGCCCGAGTTCGTGGAATATCAGAAACAGGTACATATTGGTCGATTACAAAAACTAGCGTGGTTTTTATTTGAAAAGCGTGCGTTCGGTGAAGACCAATGGCGCTAAGGCGCGTGTCGGACCCGGTGCAGTGACAGTGCAGAGAAGCTATGGGTTGGTACTAGTACCGGTAACTAGAATGGGGTTCGAGTGACTGTCTCGGCCTTTTACCAGGCCGAGCACTCGGTGCTTAAAAATGCCGAGCGCTCGGCCAAGGGCACTAACTCGCCACTTTACTTGATAAGTGTAATCAGGCTATAATTTGTCACCTGTTTGTTTGATTCAATAAATAAATAAACATAAACAATTATTCATGTACAACCTGGAGAGTAAATCAACCAGGTAGTGTTCCCGGATCCGAAAGGTGGGCCTTATACTGTACTGTAAATACTAATAGATTTTGTTCATACTTATATTTTAGAGATTGGGTTCTTGCCTCAATATACCTACATTACATACAAATAATATATCAAGGAATGTATATTTGTATAATACATTCCTTCATTACCTCTTCATCAAAGGCTGCATCACCCTTCGTGGGTAGGCCTACGTCCTGCAGTGGACTATTAAAAAAAGGGTTGGTACAGTACAGTAAGAAGGAATGTATCGTCGTTGCAAATTTAAAATCTCTTAGGTGCAAACAGTAACATTTTGAGAATAACAAAAAAACTCATCAACAGTTTTTAGTAGGCTGTCCTAAATAATAATAATTAATGCACCTTGTGTTTTAAATTTGCAACGACGGTATGTTTCGTAAATATAAATTATGCAATGTTTGCTTGTTTCCTACGTTGCGCGCCAGCTGATAACTCCTCCTCTTTTAGTTTCCATCCTTCATTTATTCTCATGTCCAGGTGATAAAGAACGCTCAGCGGTTGTGCGAAGGTCTAAAGTCCCGCGGCTACGCCATCGCGACGGGCGCCACTGAAGTGCACCTTCTACTGGTAGACCTCCGCAGCAAGGGCCTGACGGGCGCGCCGGGGGAAAGGATCCTGGAACTGTGCAGCATTGCTTGCAACAAGAATACTGTTCCTGGAGACAAGAGCGCGCTCTCACCCAGTGGGATACGACTAGGTAAGACTAACTCCATAAGAAAGATCTGTGATTAGTTCGCTACTAGTGGACCTCCGCAGCAAGGGCCTGACGGGCGCGCCGGGGGAAAGAATCCTAGAACTGTGCAGCATTGCTTGCAACAAGAATACTGTTCCTGGAGACAAGAGCGCGCTCTCACCCAGTGGGATACGACTAGGTAAGACTAACTCCATAAGAAAGATCTGTGATTAGTTCGCTACTAGTGGACCTCCGCAGCAAGGGCCTGACGGGCGCGCCGGGGGAAAGAATCCTAGAACTGTGCAGTATCGCTTGCAATAAAAATACTGTCCCTGGAGACATGCGCGCTTTCGCCCAGTGGGATACGACTAGGTGAGACTATACTCCATAAGCTTCGCGTAAAGCGCCCGGCAATAGACGCGGGCGCGGGCACGGCCGCGGCCTAGTGTTCGACCAATCACAAACGCAACATTAGTCTACTACTAGGGGACCTCCGAAGCAAGGGCATGACGGATGTATCTGGGGAATAATCCTAGAACTGTGCAGCATCGCTTGCTATAAGAATACCCTCTCGTCAAGCGGGATTGGGTAAGACTAAGATCAGTCAAGATTTCAGTACCGAGCAGGTATCCGAATATCTAGTATATTTTTTATACTCCGTAAACAAGATGTGTAATGAAAATCTGAATTTAGAAAATTCGGTAAACCAAGTTTTGGAAAATATCGTGAGGCAAACTGTGTAAAAGAAATTCGATGGCGTAAGTGAATCTACCAACTAGCACTGGTTGAAATCTTTTACAGACCTAGTTTTATAAATTAACAGAATTGTAGATAACGCTTTCGAAAGTTCACACTGTTAGTGAACTCGTGTACCGCAATTTTTGAACGAGTATTTTCTGGTTTCGTTCGTGAAAATAATGATAATGTATTTTTTTGTGGTAGCTTTCGATAAGATAAAGCGCCCTATTCAATTTAGCGAATGTTGTCAGTTGAAACTGGTTTGCGGTATCGTCGGTATCAAATTACCTCGAAAAATACACTTAATTAAGCACTTATAATTTTATCGCCGTTTATAAATATGCATTGTACATTAAACTCGAAGATAAAGTTGTTTTTGTTGCATTGAATAAAATCATTGTAAATATAATTATTGTTGTTTATAAGGTAGTTGACTGGTATTGAATTAATTAAAAGTAGGTATTAGGATTACTAAATTCTGCAATAAATTATGATTTGTAAACTGAAAAACCAATTAAAATTGGCTAATCAAGTACAGAGATATAAGCTTGTAAAGATTTTGGTAGGGAAAAAGAGGGAAAGCCTTGTCCCTTTCCCACTAAACATGACATAGTATGGCGAATGTATGACACGGGCAGTGACGTCATAGTCTGCTATAGTGCACTCTTTGTCTAGCAAGATAATAAGGTTTATTACTGTAACTTCTTTACTGCGGAGTTGATTTTATTTTTTGTTTTATGTCGTTAATCTACTCTGTTAATGGTTACCTGTTACAAGAGGACATCAAAAAAATATTGTTAACTGGCTTATTGCACACCATAGGCTTTTCAGTGAAAGAAATCATCGCGAGCCAACCTGCATACTTCTGTAGACTTTTGATGACGTATGTGAGTCCACTAACCCGCACTAGGCTAGCACGGTGGATATGGACAATTACCCTTGTGGATATGCCTGATGCTTTCACTGAGGGCGATAGGGCCTTATCCACCACGGTGCGGTGGTCCAGATGCGGTACGGTTAGCGGCAGGTGGTTGAACATAGTAGTTTTTCTAGTCTAATTGGTGATTTAATTTTATTATGGCTTTTGGCTGACCTTAAAGTTATTATACCGGAAACTTAAGGTCTTACCACAAAGATTTAAGCATGCTTTAGACACTGTTTAACAGAACAAATTGCTGGGTTAAACAGTTTTTAAACCTTTTGTGGTAAGGTGGTTAGTGTTTTACCAAAAGGCAATATTAGTATAATAATTATTATTGACTAGGTGTTTGTTAGCGATCACTAAAGTTAAGCAACGTTCGGCACGATCAATCTTCGGATGGGTGACCGCGGGTTACATTTAAAACTAAGCGCTACCGTGGCTTTTGCCATGTTCTGACATGGCGAAACGGTTAAAACAACCGGGCCTTCAGACGGCTTAAAAACTGACCCCCGGGGCTAGCCACCCGGCCCACACGAACTTACTGCAAATCTAACTAGAGTCTGTTTTCAGGTACTCCTGCTCTAACCACCCGAGGCCTTAAAGAAGCAGACATCGACAAAGTCGTCGACTGCATCGACCGAGCTCTTCAAATAGCACAGGCAGTGGTCAAAATCTCCGGCTCCAAGTTAACAGAGTTCAACAAAGTCGTCGAAGAGAACGTAGAAATTAAAACTAAGATACACAATCTCAAGGAAGAAGTTGAAAACTTCAGTCGATCATTCCATATGCCAGGGTACGACCAATATTAAGCTTGCGTCAAAAAGGCTATGTGATTTCTTAAAAGGAATCAAGCATTAAAATGTATCTCCTCTATCTAGTTTGTTAAGATTACTATTTAAAAATGCTATGTGATTTCTTAAAAAGAATCAAGCGTTAAAATGTATCTCAATCTGATTAAAGCATTTATTTTTAGAATACATAATCATATGCCAAGTATGACTTGTATTATTTTAAGGAAGTGCCTTACAAATTAAGCTTATTTAACAGAGTTGAATCTCTTTGTATTCCTATTACAATAAAATCAATTTTAAAACTGATGAGACCTTTCCTTATTTGTAGAATTTACCCTTTTTAGGCTTCCGTACCCAAAGGGAAAATGGGTACTTATGGGTACCTACAAATGCCTGAAATAAATTAATATTGATTTTTTTTTGGAAAAACGGGACCCTATTACTAAGACTTCGATGTCCGTCTGTCTGTCACCGGGCTGTATCTCATGAACCATGATAGCTAGGCAGCTGAAATTTTTTACAAATAATGTATTTCGATTGCCGCTATAACGACAATACTAAAAACAAAATAAAATAAATATTTAAGGGGGGATCAAATACAACAAACCTAAATTTTAGACGTTTTTCGCTCTATATTAATAATGGTACCTGGTAGATGCTTGAAATTTTCACAGAATGTTTAGTTTTATTGGTACGGGACTGGGATTGAACCCACGACCTCACGATTGTAAGGCGGGCGTCACTACCTCTAGACCACCACGGCTTCTTTTTTTGAGTTCTTTGGAATTTATGTACGGAATTTCACACCACTGGCTTTTCGGTGAAGGAAAACATCGTGAGGCAACCTGCATATGTCCGTAGAAGAAATTCAATGGCGTATGTGAATCCACCAACCCGCACTGGGCCAGCGTGGTGGATATGGCCCAATCACCCTTCGTGGGTAGGCCTACGTCCTGCAGTGGACTATTAAAAAGGCTGATACAGTACAGTACAGTTTATTTTTATATTCCCTTTAATAATAAAATAAAATAAATATTTAAGGGGGGCTCCCATACAGTACGGAACCCTCCGTGCGCGAGTCTGACTCGTACTTGGCCGATTATATTTAGATAGGCAAACACTATCTTTATTTTATTTAAATAGTCGAACAGATTAAGACTAAGATTCGATCGATTCTACTACAAAATTGGTTCATATTTGACGGAATGATCCCGTAACATACATACAAAATGAAACACACAGTCGAATTGCGAACCTCATTTTTTGGTGGATACATGGATGGACGCTGGATACAAAATTCTTGCAATGGTTTTATTCGATGTTATTCAAGATCTGATAAGGGAGCCCTATGTTAAGCAGTGGGTGTTCTATGGAAAAAATATTTGCTTACCTATATGATACTGTAATATGAAAACGCGCTAAATTAACTGTGTTCATGTGAGTGACATATCTACATTACGTGGTAGGTAAATAGGCACAATACTCATAAAATCTGTCTTCTTTAACCAATCGTCCCCGGGCGAAGCCGGGGCGGGCCAGCTAGTAGATAACTAGATAATAAAATACTTGATACCAGCAAATCCTCTGAGATTTTGGCGCCAAAACCTTTTCAAATTCGAAATAACCGCGCAAAAGGTAATTGCAGATTATCTTACAATATTGCCAGATTATACAATGAATGGGATTTTTACGAAATTATACATCCATGATTACACACAGCATTGACAATGTAGATTGTTGCAAAATCTTGCTGTTTTATCGTTCGGTCTTTGTCTATATCTCATTCGTTCGATATTTGTGAAATTGGGTTGTTTTTGTGTCGAATAACTATAAAAATTACAGTTGCTACCGCGATTAATTAGGATAATTGAGTCTTTGTTAGCTATTTGGAGCAATATTCAGACGGAAATATTAATTTGAAGAGCTTGTGAACCTGCCTGTATGACGACCTTGTGATCTCAAACATACGATAGTTGTCTGGCAGATCAGAGAAAAAGTGGAATAAATCTTGTTTTGATACTGTTCTGTTGGATAATTTCTACCTTATGGTGCCTGTTATGAAGCATAATTATTTTATCTTGATGTGTATTCATTAAACGTCTGTGGTAGTGATGTTTGCGTGTGGTAAATACCACCTGGAGATCAGGCGAGTGGTGGTATATTCACCATGACTATGTTCCCCTCATCTGGAGCGACAGCGGCGCCTCAGCAGGCAAGCGGGCAGGTGTCTAATGGAAGCATTACCTTGCCTAGATCCCATCACCAAAGAACAGGCAAGTATAATAAAGTTATATCTACCTACTTCTAAATTTATTTAAAAGAAATAGTTGGATCCAGATAGATTTTATAGAACATCTACAAATCTGTTAACAATTTATATGTAAACAGACCTGACACAAGTTCTCATCACAATGTAGTCATTGATAAATTATTACTGAATGTGTACAGAATCAGGACATTTGCTGTGCTCTGTTGTATTTCTGTCAGTCGAGTTATGTGTATATTCCACAAATACATTCATTTATAGAATTTTGTTTTGGACATTTACTTCAAGCTCGCAAAGCAACCATTAACATCTGTCTGACATCATTAAATAATCGGCCAAGTACGAGTCGGATTCGAGCACGGAGGGTTCCGTACTGTATGGGAGCCCCCCTTAAATATTTATTTTATTTCAATTTTATTATTTATTTTTGAAGTGAATATAAAACTAAATATTCTGTGAAAATTTCAAGCATGTACCTGTTACCATTATTAATATAGATCGAAAAATGTCTAAAAAATCAGTGTTGTTGTATGGGAGCCCCCCTTAAATATCTATTTTATTCTATTTTTAGTATTTGTTGTTATAGCGGCACCAGAAATACATCACCTGTGAAAATGTCAGCTGCCTAGCTATCACCGTTCATGAGATACAGCGTGGTGACAGACAGACGGACGGACAGCGGAGTCTTAGTAATAGAGTCCCGTTTTTCCCTTTGGGTACGGAACCCTAAAAAGCAAAATTCGAAATTATTTAACTCCATATCCAAGTACTGATGTACGTATATCATTATAAATAAATGAGTCCAATATATTGGTGATCCAGAATGTGCCACTTTGATTTTGAATCAAACCTAAAAGAGATTCAGACAAATCAAAGTAATGGACATCTGTTCATTTGCCAATCTAGCTGAGCAAAGATTGGAAACTAAACTTTCACTTTTTAAAATCGACTTATTGCCTCATAACTTTCAAGAATAAGCTAGAATTAACCAGATAATTTCTTTCATATTCTTACAAATTAATATTACACTATTGAAAACTTTCAAGCTGCATCCAGCAACAAAAATGGCTTTGATTCCACTGGGGATCTCTGTATAATTGACTTTCGAACAAGTTCGCACATATATGAAACTGACAGATCATATGATGTATCCACAAAGATCCATATACATCCTCCAATTCTCCATACAATCTGCCAAAGTTCCCTATATGTTCCTAGCCCTAGCCATTCTAAAGTTAATTATTATAGATACCCAGTATCTGAATTTCTTATAGTATGTGGAATTATCTTCTGAGTTTACCTGTTTCCTAAATATTATGTTTTGCATGTCCTGTAGATTTAATAGGTACCTTCTAGGTTAGTGCAGTCCTTACTTACTAATATTATAAATCTGAAAGTGTGTTTGTTACTCTTTTACTCAGCAACAGAGCAATAGATAGGCTTGATATTTACCGTAGATATAGGTTAAAGGTTGCAGTGTATCATAGGCTACTTATTATGAAATAAAAAGTTCCTATGGGTTCACAAAAACCAAAATATCTCACAGGCAAAGCCGCAAGAAAAACTTAGTAATTCATAAAACTGCATCTCTGCTGAAACACCTGACATGTAAAAATTAATCTGCGCTTTACAGAAGAATTTCTGTTTAAATAACTATTTTGTTGAATTTTATAGGTAAAAGTCCACAGTTTAATAACCTTTATTGGACATCTATAGCCCTTCACAACAGGCTCAGAAATTAGGTGTGAATTCTACAAAAAAAAAAAAAAAATGCAAAAACCAAATTGATTTTGTGAATGCAACTGGTCTCATACGATCGTGCAGTTATCTACTTATCCCACACAATCGTATGAGACCGGTTTTGTTTACAAAATCAATATAGGTAGTACTTATATGCCCTATTTTTTTTGTCAATCCACACATTGTCGATTGTATTGAGCCGGTTGTAAAGGGATAGGTGAGGCTCATGTCCAACAGTATCCATCTGACATCTGATATGATTATAATGGAGTTCTGTAACAGGTCATTAAAAAACAAGTTTGGTTTTGCAAGCCGCTAACATGCTAGCCAGAGGTCGCCATTGACAGATACGTTGAGGAGGCTGATTTAAGAAACATCATATATTTCTTCATAATTCGCCTGTAATGTTTTCTTTATCCTCTTTCAGGGCGTCCACCCGCAGCCCCCAAATCATATGATTACTTGCTAAAAGTGTTGCTCGTGGGAGACTCCGATGTTGGCAAGCAAGAGATACTCCAAGATCTAGAGGATGGCTCCGCTGATTCCCCCTTCTGCAGCGGCAGTGGTAAGTGCTGTACGTATTATGCCCACAATCTACTTAAATATTTGGTTTAAAAATTGTGTAAAATTGTAGATAGCCTGCAGCAAAAATTAAAGCTTGGGGTTGATTGACTGTTCCTTTAAAAGCAATTGTAGTAAGTAGTTTAAAGCATACTTTTGTAGCAAGCATATATAATAGCTTTGTAAATTATGTATATGTATTATTTAGTTTAGGCTTGGTTGGACCTTTTTTTTTTTTTACCAGGGGAAATCTTTTATAGATACCACCACACCTCGAGGGCAGGCGGGTGGTTATTTGGGAGTCCTGCCAACTTGACAGTATACCCACCAAAACCCCTGGGTGTTCCACCACTGCGCCTGGTGTCGAGGCTACGGGCACGCTTGCGCACTCCTCCGCGGCACCCGACAGCGCTGGCCCAACTTGGGCCCCGCCACGGAGCTTCGGCTCCCGCCAGAATGACGATGTGCCGAACACCAGGCACATCGCCACCCACCACCTGGGACCAACCAGCACTGGGCGTCAGACAGCACCCGTATCCGACAGCCCTGGTCCCGATGCAATGGGTCAATTAAAGTGGCCCCGCGCCTGCCACTACGGCTGCAGAGGATAGGGAGAACGGCCGTCGCGATACCCACACTCCTCTTCCCCTGCAGCCCCACCGCCTCCGCCAACACGTTGGCGGCACCCGTTAGGGCCGCTGGCAGGACGGATAGGCAGCGGCTTCCTCGCCACCCGTCCATCCCGTCGCCGCCCCCGCCTCGATGGGCTCGGCCGCGGCATCGCGACAAGCGCGACACCGCAGGCCACCTCAGTCGGCAAGCCGACCTACTGGATAGCCTCCGCACGGGCTTGTCTAGGCCCAAGACCCGGAGAGGCCGGCCCCACCTCGGGTTCCTCTTGGTTCACCAGGCTGGCGAGACCTGGCTACTAAGCCCCCCCGCCACGACAAGGCGGGAACCCACTCGGGGGGGGGGGAGGCTTGGTTGGACCTGCTAGCTTAGCATACCACCACGAAAAAGTTTTGTCAATGTGTGAATAAGTGACAGATAATATAATAATATACTTCACCATAACTTGTCTCATTCTGATATGTTGATAGAATTATTTCATAGTGCATATACTAGCCTGGCTGATGTCAGAGATTTAAGATGCCTTAAGGCTTCTGACATGGCTAACAATAATATAATAGTTGTACGTAGTTAGATAGAAAAAGTATGTATTTAAAACTACTGTTGTCTTAAAACTAATATACAAAAAAAAGTACTAGGTTTTTTAAAGTGCAGCTTGGCATGTAATCAAGTTCAAGTTCATTATAATATTTTATGACACAAATAGGTACATACTAATTATTAGATATGTATTCAAAAAGACGAAAAAAATTGTAATTTGTTAAAGACTTGATTGTGAATCGACCAGTCTTTTACATCAATCATGTAGATTAAAGTACAATGTGAGCGTCTTCAAATCCCGAGTAAATAGGTATCTTCTAGGTAAGCGTGCTACAACCTAGACCGCTTATCTGCTTAACAACAGGCAGTAGGTGGTCAAACGCAAACCTATTCTGAATAAAAAAAAAAAAAAAAAACAAAAAAAAAAATTCGGTACATTTTTGATAAAATTTACGTTCCAGGAGAATACTCTTATCTACTAGCTCCCCTTAAATTGTAACAATGTGTTTTGTTTTTGGTGTGAATCGCTTGAGTAAGAAATATTGTATTGTAAGAAATATTGCATAGTAAGACTAAGTCTTACTATGCTAGGCAGCTATAATTTTCACATATCGCACCTTCGGTAGAACAAGGGCCTAATTGCCAAGTTTGTGATTTTACAGGAAAGACATTTTAAGATTTTTTTGTGATTAGAGTCAATTTATCTTCTTCTTATATTGACCTTGAGGTAATTTTCTTAGTGTGAAATATACCTTTTAGTTTTGTGAATAATGGCGTGCTCTCTACAATGCTTAAATATTTATAGTTTTAATTATTTTCATATAAATATAAAAATTTACCCACACTTAGGCCTTTGTTCCACCAACATTCTTAAAACGACTTTGTACCTCCAAATTTTCTTCTAAGAAATGGGCAAAAGTAAAGAAAGTGAGACTTTGTTCCTCCAAAACTCTGAAATTAAAAGGGCATATTTACCTTAACGACTTGTACGCTCCAGCTGACAACCACTCTGCGCGCCGGCAGCGCCGCAACTGACCAATAGGATTTTGTCGCGCCAATACGTTTGAAAAAACGCTTCAATGTGACAAAGGCACTGTCGCCCTCTGGCGAAATTAGATGGAATTGAACGAGTGTCTTTGTTCCTCCGGGTAAAAATACGTTTTAAAAGCACTTTGGCATACTTAAGTCATTTTTCGAAAATTTGTTAGTTCGGCCCTTGTTCTACCGAAGGTGCGATATGATGTTTTTCTGTAGCCGCTATAACAACAAATACTAAAAACAGAATAAAATAAATATTTAAAAATTCACGTTTTTGTTGTATAAACCCATACAACAAACATGAATTTTAAGAGTTTTTTTGCTCGCTAATAATAACGGCAAGAGGAATGGGGCTCCCCTACGGTACGGAACCCTTCGTGCGCGAGTCCGACTCGCGCTTGGCTGATTTTTATTTCAGAAAAGTTTTTAGGCTATGTATACTATTCAGTCAAGTTTTTGGGAATAAAATTAATTTTTTAGAGACTTATAACTCTAAGGTCATTTAAAAAACTGTAAAAATTAAGACGTTTAATCCTAACGATTGTAGTGCTGATTTCATGAAAAAAAAACACTCAAATCGGATAATATTTAGAGGTAGATAACAGCTTATCGTTTTTGTATGGCCAAGTTGGCGTCTCACGATTGCCTTAAGTAATGAAATAGTCATAAATCTTGAAGTTTTGATAAAAGAACATTTGAATCCAAATCCAGCCTAGACACTTGCTATTTACATAGGTACTCGTAAAAGTAGTTATTCTTAACCCAGTGAAAGCACAGTCACTATCATTTAGAAACATGCATAGTCATAAATATAATATTGCACATATAGACTTATCTATAGACAATTCTGATAACTCGCTCGCAAATAGATACCGTCAATGTTTACTTTGCTATTGTTATTGTGTACAATTGCATGCTTTTAGTGGATTATTTGTTAAAATTCCCATTTTTATTTTGTGTTAACAAATGATATAAGTGTGCTTATTTATTTTCTAAGGTATTATAATGAATTCATTGTAAAGGTGTCATGAGTCATTATTTAATCTATTGGCTTGTCACAACGCAATTACTTAAAAGCTTTGTTTTATTTAACAATAGTGGTGTAGTTAACTGAATAGCTTGGTATTTTTACGCTTAATTGGTTTTAGGAGTGAGAAAATCTTAATAATTGTTGACTAGTATGAAATATGTTTTATAACCCTTTTAGTGTGTTAGTACTAGAAAAAAGCCAATTAATATTTTTAGTTTGAGTTTTAAGGTATCTCGCAAAGCCAAATTAATTAACTGACTTATTTGTGTGATAATTATTATGTCATTAGATTCGGATTCTCCCGAAAAGTTGACGCAAACTACATGTTTTCAAAAACAATAAAAATTAGCAAATTCCATCATAAATTGTGTCCTGGTAAGTATGAAGAGTTCAGCTTAACTGCCCGGGTAGCACGGCAAAGGGAAAAAATAATTTTATCCACTTTAAATGTCAGTTGTCATTGTCATTCCATATTTTATTTCCTCTTCGAGGGGATATAACGGTGGAAAGACAATTGGTCCCTTTGCCATGCTTCCCGGGCTGGTTCCTTTTAACGCGTAGTAGTCCAGTTTTTTTTATCCAGTAAATTACCACTTGTACAGTTGCCCGTTTGTTTGTGTAACTCTTCAGTCTCAACTCTGACATAGGCCGGACCCGGCCGCGAAACCCAATTCTGACTGAAACTCGCATAACGAGGATTGGGTTTTACGCAGCTTGGAGCTAATTCAACAGCCGCCAAGAAGTTTGATACCAGAGTTGGCCATCGACCTATTATAGTACAGGAAAAATAGACGTTTTTTTTTGTCAACTTTGCACCAAATTTCCGATCCAATTTTTTTTATAAGGTTTAGGATCACTTACTGAGCATAAAATTACAAAATGCTGACATATCCAGGTGGAGCTTCAAGCGCCAGCTTAAAAAAACGTTTTTTGCCGATATCTCAGAAACTGCATTTTAGGGCAAAAGTCATGGAGACACCATTATTGTAGAAAATAAAATGTCGCACCTTTTGTTTTCAGTAAACTTTTTTGTAAAACTTACCGTTTACGATTTATGACCCATTTCATGAACCGATTTTTCTATAGCAGCCGATAACTCTTGAAATATTAGATTTATCAAGAAAACGATAGAAAAACCGGTTCATTACATGGGCCATAAAACGTAAACGGTAAGTTTTACAAAAAAGTTTACTGGAAACAGAAGATTGAAATTTTATTTTCTACAATAATGGTCTCCATGACTTGCCCTGAAGTGCACAGTTTCAGAGATATCGGCCAAAAAAGTTTATTCAAGATGGCACTTGAAGCTCCACCTGGATCTGTCAGCATTTTGTGATTTTATGGTCAGTAAGTGATCCTAAACCTTATAAATAAAAAAAATTGGATCGGAAATTCAGTGCAAAGTTGACAAAAAAAACGGTCTATTTTCACTGAGGTATATATGAACTTACTTTAATACATACACTTATTTGATTTTTAACCAATGGCACTTTATGTGGACAGCGTACAAGACGACGACGATCCTTCTGGACGGCAAACGAGTAAAGCTCCAGCTGTGGGACACGTCGGGGCAGGGCCGATTTTGCACCATCATCCGCTCGTACTCGCGCGGCGCACAGGGCATACTCCTCGTCTATGACATCACCAATAAATGGTCCTTCGACTCCATCGACCGCTGGCTTGAAGAAGTCGAGAAGGTAATACATTTTACTCTATACATTTACACTTTCTTACACATCAGCAATGTACTACACAGTATTACACTTTACTTCTGCACCATCATCAAGTTCAGCAATGTTCGGCACTGTCACTCTTCGGATGGGTGACCGTGGGTGGCATTTACAACTAAGCGCCACTGTAGCTCGAATGACACGTAAAATTTTAGGTCCTGGTTGCTTTAACTGTTTAGCCATGTCAGGGGCTTAAAAACTCGGGCACTAGGGCTAGCCACCCGGCCTATACGAGCTTATCTTACTACACTTTCTTACACATTAGTTACATTACATTATATTTACTTGTGCACCATAATTCGGTCGTATTCGGCGCGCAAAGAATACTGCTCATGTATGACATTACCTTGGTCCTTCGACTCCATCGATCGCTGGCTTGAAGAAGTCCAGAAGGTAGAGAAAACAGAAGGAACAGTTACTTTTAAGAAACAGAGGCGCTGTTATTGTTACGCAACTCTTACGGAGTACCTAAAATGTTGTAATAGTCATATTTGTTCATTAGTTGTACCTCGGTCAATCTCAGTTGTTTGCCCTTGGCTCTCCATCTGCTTCAGCCATCAAGAAAAAATGTAAATTCGATGGCTTCAGCAATGTTTGAGCAATGTTCGATAAAGAGAATTATAGGAAATCTAACAGGTAAGGACGAACGACGAAGAACGAGTTCTAGTAGTAATCTAAATACTAATATTTATTTTATTTATTTTTATTTTTAAATTACATGGAAAACAAACGGCTTTCTAACAAACACAGTAAAAAGAGGTTAAATGACAATACGTAAGCCAAACAGTTCTCACTGTATATGTATTGGTTTTCAATACTCAGTCCTAATTGTTCACAAAAACATTAATATCTCATTAATATCATGTCAGTGTTGTATCATCAAATCATTTTATTTCTATGAAAAGTAATTTAGTGCACACTTATGGGACTTTTGGGTCTAGAGATACTATTCTTTTACACCTAATGAATACAGGAAACAAAGGTTGCGCTAAAATATTATCACTGACGCATTGTGTGTCTTTTGTTTGTCTGACTCCTTGTATGTGTATCAAAAGATACAGATCGTCAAACAAAGTAGGTAGTAGGTATCTGAATATGATAGATAAAATGAATAGAATCTTTCCTTGTTTAACTTTCCTCTCTTTCCATTTATCACATTCTAATTCTCAAATCTGATTTTTTAGAGAGGCTAACGACCCTTTCTGTCTACAGATCGAAAATATTGGTATGATGTTCATAGGTGACTTTAATACATTTCGCCGTATTATCTCTGTGATAATAATAGATGAAATAAATGGCAATGAGTTTGACATTTATGTGTTTTGAACGGACGGAACGGAGGAAAGGAATGCAGTTCCTTTCCTCTATAGTCATTCAAAATTTTCGGCATAGTACTTGAAAAATAAATTGAAGCGCGGCGGGCCTCAATTTTTTTTACTGATTATAATCAAACATTCTTTGTGCCCGGAAGTGCTAGTCAAGTATAGGTGACTGATTCAAAAGATTAAAGGAATGCTTTTTTTTAAACATTCTTCGGTCGCCATTAACTTAACTATCTCTTTGTATTTGTATTACAGCATGCGCCCGGAGTACCCAAAGTACTAGTGGGCAACCGACTGCACCTGGCGTTCAAGCGGCAAGTGCAAGAGCGAGACGCGGAGTTGTACGCAGCCAAAAACCACATGGCGTTCTTCGAAGTCAGCCCGCTATGCGACTTCAACATCCGCGAGTCGTTCTGCGAGCTCTCGCGCATGGCGCTCACCAGGAACGGCATGGAACGACTCTGGAGGAGCAACAAAGGTGATATGTTACTATGGTTCACATGTTATGTGTATCTAGCACCACATGGCGTTCTTCGAGGTCAGCCCGCTATGCGACTTCAACATCCGCGAATCGTTCTGCGAGCTCTCGCGCATGGCGCTCACCAGGAACGGCATGGAACGACTCTGGAGGAGCAACAAAGGTGATATGTTACTATGGTTCACATGTTATGTGTATCTAGCACCACATGGCGTTCTTCGAAGTCAGCCCGCTATGCGACTTCAACATCCGCGAGTCGTTCTGCGAGCTCTCGCGCATGGCGCTCACCAGGAACGGCATGGAACGACTCTGGAGGAGCAACAAAGGTGATATGTTACTATGGTTCACATGTTATGTGTATCTAGCACCACATGGCGTTCTTCGAAGTCAGCCCGCTATGCGACTTCAACATCCGCGAGTCGTTCTGCGAGCTCTCGCGCATGGCGCTCACCAGGAACGGCATGGAACGACTCTGGAGGAGCAACAAAGGTGACATGTTACTATGGTTCACATGTTATGTGTATCTAGCACCACATGGCGTTCTTCGAGGTCAGCCCGCTATGCGACTTCAACATCCGCGAATCGTTCTGCGAGCTCTCGCGCATGGCGCTCACCAGGAACGGCATGGAACGACTCTGGAGGAGCAACAAAGGTGATATGTTACTATGGTTCACATGTTATGTGTATCTAGCACCACATGGCGTTCTTCGAGGTCAGCCCGCTATGCGACTTCAACATCCGCGAATCGTTCTGCGAGCTCTCGCGCATGGCGCTCACCAGGAACGGCATGGAACGACTCTGGAGGAGCAACAAAGGTGATATGTTACTATGGTTCACATGTTATGTGTATCTAGCACCACATGGCGTTCTTCGAAGTCAGCCCGCTATGCGACTTCAACATCCGCGAGTCGTTCTGCGAGCTCTCGCGCATGGCGCTCACCAGGAACGGCATGGAACGACTCAGGAGGAGCAACAAAGGTGACATGCCCAGATTTCGCGAGATACAACATGTCGTTTCGGTTTAACGCCGAAGTAAATTCGTACGAAATGCTCTGCTTAAAATCATAATTTAATTATATGCGCTCACTCAACGCTGCATTCTGCAATGTATCTTTCTACGATTTATAATTTTGTAATAAGCATGATGAATGATGACTGGGTATAAAATCATTATTATAATTAGTCCGTTAGTTAGATTATTAAAAAATATTGGACATGTATTTTTTCTTTTGTCAATCACACAATAAATGGCAAAGATAAATCTTGATAAAGTTTGGGAGTGAGGGCTCGTGACGTCACTAGTGCGACGTAGTCCATACATTTGTTGTACACTCGTGACGTCACGCGGATCTTTAACGGGCAACATCTTCAACAATTTACATGTTAACATGACAAAAGAAAAAATACGTCTAATAGTTTTTGATAATCTATTTGACGGACTAATTATATTGTTTCGTCATCAAGCTAACTAAGCTAAGACTTTATAGACCAATTCGTTACAGTTAATTTTTCTTAGCCGTATGTTTTGATGTATTTATTTTTATAGACGGTTCATATCAAAGAAAACCGCCTTACAATCGTGAGGTCGTGGGTTCAAATCCCGGTCCCGTGTGAATGACCAATGAATTCCTTGGAATTTATGTACGGAATTTTCGGTGAAGGAAAACATCGTGAGGCAACCTACATACGTCCGTAGAAGAAATTCGATGGCGTATGTGAATCCACCAACCCGCACTGGGCCAGCGTGGTGGATATGGCCCAATCACCCTTCGTGGGTAGGCCTACGTCCTGCAGTGGACTATTAAAAAAAGGCTGGTACAGTACAGTACATATTAAAAACCTTACCGAAATGTTTGTTTCTTCCAGTGCTAAGCCTCCAAGAGCTGTGTTGCCGCGCGATCGTAGCGCGAACGTCAGTGTACGGCCTCGAGCGGCTCCCTCTACCCACAGCTCTGAAGTCCCAGCTCAAGTCGTACGCCACGTCGGCCGCGCCCGCCCGCCACCGCGCGCGCGCCGCCAAGCACCCGCACCACTCGCGACTCAACTGCACCGGGCGGAACTCCTGCAATATCGCCTGAGGTATTTCTATATCTTCACCTCTACTACTCTATGCGTATACAACAGATTTTCTGCAATATCATTTGAGGTACCTAACAACATGTCTATCCCTATACTTAGGTACAAAAACAGACTTTCTGCAATATCGCCTGAGGTACCTTGCAATATTTTTACCCCTACACGTACATATAATTTATGTAGACTTTCGAGGTACAACCTTCATACATATAGAACAGAATTTTTACTATATTGCTGCAGGTACCTTTTTACATCTTTACCTGCATACACATAGAACAGCCTTTCTGCGATATCGACTAAGGTACCTTGCAACATCTTTACCTCTATACATATACATATAGAACCTTTTTCAATATCATTTGAAGTACATTGTAACATCTTTTCCACCATACATATGGAACAAGCTTTCTTCAATATCCCTTTATATACCTTTCTACATCCTTACCTCGAATATGTATAGAACAGACTGTCTGCAATGTTGACTGAGGTGCTTTTACACATTTTTACCCCCACACATATAGAGCAAACTTAGTGCAATATCGCTTAGGGCACCTCTACATTCTTACCTCTGATAGAAATAGAACAGAATTTCTGCGGTATTATTTAATTTTAGGGTACCTTTAAACGTCTTATCATATAACTTCCTGTAACGTCGTTTGGTACCTTTCAAAACCTTTACTCCTACATATGCACATCACTTACTGTAACGTCGTTTGGGGTACCTTTCAACACTTTACCCCTACATATGCACATCACTTACTGTAACGTCGTTTGGGGTACCTTCCAACACCTTTACCCCTAGTTATATACATCACTGACTTCGATTATCTGAGGTAGCAATGCCCGACTCTGGACAACACAAATAATGACTCAGTAATCGAACTGTAGATAATAAACAAACCAATCGACTCTGAAAACAATCCTTCAGTTTGGTAAAAGAAATGGACGATGTTTTTATGACTATATCAATTAGAATGCAATACAAAAATTGATCTTCTCTGACTACCATTGGTTAACTATTTATTAAATGTTATAATTGACATACGATCTGAATATCACAAAAATAATATTTGGGATAGTGATTAGTGTCCTATTAAATTAATATATAAAATAACATTTCATTAGTGATCTAACTTGGCATAAAAATAAAGTAATTGAATATTTTTGAGAGTATATCCGGCTTAAAATACGTTATGCTCTGCTACGAAAAAATAATTATTATTGACATGTAATAAAAACTATTAAAACATTAACTCAGTTCTGATATTTAGTTTTTATCTCAATTTAGTAAAAAATACAAATACCACTATTCTAAATTAAAATAAAAGGTAATACAGAACATTTCCCTATTCAGTTCTTTACAAAAAATAATATAAAAATATTGAGAGCTCGAAGAGATCAAAGATTTGTAAATATCAATTAATCAATAACACTTTATTAGGCAACCACAATACATAAAAAAATAGAATACAATTCGTAGGTTTCTGGTGGTCTTATCGCTTAAAGCGATTTCTTCCAGGCAACCAAGTACCTATTCCCCCAAGTACTATTTCTAACATTTTTCTCTCGTAACAAATGATACAGGCTGTAATTGACAACGGATTTGTGACTAGTTTGTAGACTTGTTAGCATTAAGACTATTGTTACTTAACAATTAGGATTGTGAATAATGTTTTATGTATTTATGTATCAATATTTAGCACGACGACTACCCAATCTTTAACAGAAATGTTGAAGCTTAGGATTTCGACCATTTGTTTAAAAATTAACCAAAATACACTAGAAACACGAATGCGACGTAACCAATCGCGTTATATTTCTATGAAAATTTTTACTCCACGCAACTAGTTTTCAACAGTGACGTAATCTGTCTTGTCATATAAGGCAAAAAGTTGCCTAAACGTTTAAGTTGCATTGCCATTACCGCCGTGTAAAAACGGCCTAAAATAGCCTATTGATGCACATGCCGATTAATCTTACCTTTGGTAACCTAATAATTAAAAAAAAAGAACAAAACCGATAGGTTAAAAGACCTCATAGTGATTTTTTTAATTTTTATCGTCGTTGTTGTCGTAGCCAAGTAGCTTTTTCTGTAAATATGTTAAAACAAAACAAAACAATTTGATCAAATTATTTTTCTGCATATATTTAACTAATTATAAAAAATCAAATCTGAAACGAGTAAATTATTTGACTTTGTTAAATGAAAAGAAATTCTGCAGCTATCGAATAGAAGACGCGTTAATTTCGCATTCTCTGTACCTACTAACAATTATGATTACGTGCCTAGTGATGTAATTAGTTGTACACATAGCTTTATTCAAGTGATAGGTTATATACCAAGAATAGCAACAAAAAAAAAATAACTGAGTCTGTGTGAAAAGAAAAGTTGTAGCCAGAAATTTATGAAATATTGTAATGAAAATAATTAAATACCTATTTTCTATTGAATCTTTGTCATGGCATTTATGTTGGAAAGATCTTTAAATTCATCATTCCAGACAAATATGGAAACGGAACCGTAAGATCGCACATACATACTACCAACAATAACACAGCTACCTATATCATAAAATAATGCTAGTCGGGCCAATTCCACAGCCACCGGTGGCCAGCGACAAGCATACAATTTGTTAAAACGCGGCACACACGTGTGATGGTGGCGGCCACTCTAGTATAGTAGATATCTGTGGGTCACTCGTTACAGTAGTGTCTGCGCCGAGCCTAATGAGTTCTATTTTAGCAACCAAAATGTCATTACAGTCATTGTAAAAATAACTTATCAACACTATGAAAAAACTTGAAATTCCAAGAGCCGATTCTTTTCACTGTACAGATGTTACAGCTTGGTAAGGTTAGTCTTTGCTATTGCCGGAAAATTTTATGAACACTTTGCGCCAACATATGAACAGAAATTGCACACTGTTTCTTTAACTATAGAGTTATGACTCCAATAACTTTTCTTTCTGGACCGACTCAAATCTTAAACGTGCCATGAACGTATTTGGCTTATTATGACAACTAACCCTAATTCTTTGGTTATAATTTATAATTGCTAAAAGTATAACTATGGACTGTTTGATTTTGAAAATAACAATAGAAAAAATTACTCACGTGAAGTTTTAAATTGGAACATAAGGTTCAGATAGGGTAAATTTCCCATTGTAATATTCAAAACCAAATAAGCAAATACCATATTTGTTCTATAATAAAAAATGAACTATGTCAAAATATGGACATATCTCGACTATGTAAATGGTTTCCGACTATTTCTTTGATTATATTAAATTCGATATGCCCATTCCTTGTAAAAATGCTAGACTTTAGTGTTATATTCACCGTATTTATTGTGTGTATTCACTTAAGAGAAGGTTAAATATCCAAGACATAATCTCCACTATTATTCCAAATAATTTGTATAGTTCTTGACTACTAAATCACAAAATGTATAAAATTCTATTTTTATTAACTATACATACATGTGCCTACATTTGGTTTTTCTGAATTGATAAGTTAATGTCGTCTGGCGTCTTATCGCTTACGAGAAGTCATCGTGAATTCTACTTTCGTCCACAGTGACATGTGATAAGGATCTATTTTGCATCTTCGAACGCCTGAGAACGTATAGTCGTATACGGAACTTTACGGACGACGTTTTTTTCTCGAAATTTATTTTAAATTATTCATCATTCATTTCACGCAGAACTTTAGTACTAGACATGGCAATTTCAAAAGAAACCATAGACTACATAAACAAAAAAAGCTAACAAAATAAATAAGACGAATGGTTATAGAACTGTCACTGTCAAAGTTCTGTATACATTCCTAGGCGTTCGAAGTTGAAAAATAGGGCCCTGATTGAAAAACATTTGTGAATGAAAGGACTATACCCCTAGTACAATTTTTTTCGTTATTTATTTACCAGTAGCTGTATGTAAAATGAAGTTTCAATACCTATAATGTTTGTATAATTTTCATGTAGACAACATGCTTTTTGTCCTTGCTTTATTGAGTAATTTGGATATTTAATCTTAGTCACATGTCCACTATTATTAAGCTATATTATAAGTACTTATCTGTAAATATTTTGGCTATATTATATAAATTCGATGCATTAATTACCAAAACTTTTGTCTAAATTGTAATGTGGAATATCGGCTATTTTCAGAAATATATTGTTTCATAATAATAATTGTAAGTTATTATAATAACTTATTATAAGTGAATGTTAAGCTAATTTCCATATTTTCGATATAATATGTATAAATAATGGTTGTGTAGATTATTTCGCAATGACGTCAATTCTAGTGTGCCAGTTACTAAACTGAATCTTTTAGAACTCTGCTACTATGATACAGGTAATATCAAGTTTTAAAGCTACATCTGAAAAGCATCGTAATTTAAAGCGGGCTTATTTATTTTTAAAAAAGGAAAAAAAAAAATATTAAATCAATTTTGTTTTTTTTTTCTCTACTTTAACATTATTAAATTAACCTAAATGTTAAGCTGTGGAATTGCCTCCATGCTTATTATACTTATACTATAAATTTCAGCTTACGCCAATAATTATCAATATTGAATATTAGACCATATTCAGTTTAGAGATTGGTACAGTAGTATTAATTATTTCGTGTGGCATTTACCATTCACATCACGTCTCGAATCTTTCATTTGCCGTATTCATAATCGTATCGTTTAGTTAAGTCCGTCCCTAGAAGCGTTGAAATGTTCGTCATGAAACTGAATAATCAATTTTTGTACAGTTTTTTTAAACCAAATCAAGTAAATCATTGTTTTGTTTGAGTTTGGGGAATTTAAGTATTTAAGTTATGATTTGTAATAAATATATGTAAGTATATTGACTAATTTAAAGGCAGCAGCCGTACTAATATCTTGACATACTTATAGAATGCTAAAAACAGAAGTCATACGATTATGTCATTTCTGGTATACTATTTTTTTAAACTACATTGGAACAGTTCTAAAAATTAGTACTGACCTGTAGTTACAGTACTCGCGAACAAATAATAAACACCGACTTTGCAAAAATCTGTTAGTTACGACTAACTTTACTTGGCTTCATAGAGTGTCATCTCTTTCGCACGAAGCACTATTGGACAAACCTGCGACAAAAGTCACGTAGGGAGTGTGTAACAGAGATAACGCTGTACGAAATCGAAATGAGCCGATTATCTCTTTCCAAATGTCGATGTTCATTATTTATTAGCTAGTACTGCACTAACGAATAGTTTAAAGAATGGTACACCTTCAGAATTGCCACCATTTTGTACTGTATTTAAATTAAATGATTTTGTATATATTTAAGCGTTAATTTCATACATTTATAATATATGTGATAGCTTTAGTTGATAATTTCATAATCCAAAAACACACTAATGCCAGCTATAAGTTTGGGTTAGGTTGATACAGTCATAAACTTTATAACTACTACTATACTAGTAAGTTGTGAAATAAAACTAATTTATAATTACGTAAAATTCGTTTCATTCAACAAGCAAATAACAATAATAAATTAACAGCAAATACTGTCTAAAGTTATACGTCCACACTGGGTCAGAATCGAAATAAATTTGTAGCTTTGTATAAATTTCTATGGAATGACGTGCAATAAATCGGCATTTCCCTATAGAATAGAATCTTCTCTATAGAAAATAATCCATACGCTACAAACCGATTCATGGCTATTGCCGAACATAGGCATACCCACTAAGAGCGATTGGGTTATATCTACCATGCTCCCCGGAGCGAAACAGTGGATTCACATACGCCATCGATTTTTTTCTACGGACGTATGCCGGTTTCCCGCGATCTTCATCGAAAAGACAGTGGTTTGTAAATCCGTTTGAACCTGGGGCCTTATTGTGTAAGCGACGTTCGGATTCGGGAAGAAAAGCGAAGCCGAAAGTCAGAGCGCTCACACAATAAGGCCCCTGCCTCTCACGCTTGTGAGGGGTTCGTTAACGAGCTTTCTCTTACTAGCCCACCACGGCTCTTCTGATGAACTGCGACAAAAAAATGTGTTTTAGATCCACCGACAAAAGCCTGCAAAATAGACACCCCTATCCTTGTAAGGTCGTACCGTGACTAACTAAACGCATGCGCGTTACGCATCTACAAAAAATAAATCAATATGCGAAAAAACATGCGCCCAAACCACTAGCGCGTATCTATTATTTGGGCTGAGCCCAAACAATGTGTACAATATTAATTCCCTAGCTGTTTATCCGTTAGAAATAGAGCAAAATGTTCGACAGGGCGAAACGATGCAAGTTATCGCACAAGATGATGATTCGCCTTAATAATTTTTTGTATATTTTTAATTTACGACAAGGCACTATACTCATTGCCGTCCATCAAATAGTAAGTACCTAACCCTTATTTTATTCTACTGTTATAATGAAAATACGCGTAACATACAATTGCAACTTTCTAAATAGATTACTGTTCACTCGCATTTCTCAGAACTAGATCAAAGTTAGCCAAGTTAAAGTTACTTGGAATTAATTAACACTTTACATAGCTATAAAAATTGATGATTTTAATTCATGGTTTGACAATACTCCAAATATTTCCCTATTTACTGTAGCGCACGATTTTTTAGGAATCTCTCTGTGTTAAAAAACAACAAATGATTATCTTGTCATCACCGCAAAGTCCTAAATGTGGACCTTTGTTAGTGAACTTGACTTTTAACTCGAGAAGTTATCTCTTCAGCTTTTAGGGTATGAAATGTGAATAAGTTACTTGCTCAGTCATCAGCCGTAGTACGTCCACTGCTGGATATAGCCCTTCTCTATGGATCTCCAATAATATTTTTTTATGTTTTAGGCATTATCATCATTCATACTAATCATCCTGCTAGTAGGCATCTCCCACGTGGGCGAGATGCTCTCGATGCTACACAGCGACATGGAGGATGACGCCGAAAGGCGCGGGTTCTACGAGATCGCGTACGGAGAGACGCTCACTTTTCACGAAGGAGATGTCATGAGCACTAACAATCAGAGGAGGTTCGCTAAAGCGCAACATCTTGCTTCAGGTAAAACGATTTTACTAAAATAATATCAGGTGTACCTACCTACTCAAGAGAGTCAAATTCACGCGCCTGATTGACGCATTAGAAAAAAATACCATATCGCTTTTAGCAAAATTACTCAGTCAATTTATTGTCATTATTTAGGTACTTGTAATTAGGACCGCGCGATTTTGTGCTTCCATACTCTTGTGTTAATAGGATATACATAATTAGGATTTTGTATTGGGTCATTTGAGAATCAGAGCAATGACAGGGCATTGTAAACAAGTTATTACTATTGTTAGCCTCTGTTTCGATCTTGATGAAATACAAGAAAGTAAATTATATCCATCCATCCATCCATCCATCAGCCGTAAGACGTCCACTGCTGGACATAGGCCTCCCCAATGGATTTCCAATAAGGCCGGTTGGAAGCGGCCTGCATCCAGCGCGTTCCTGCGATCTTTATTATATCGTCAGTCCACCTAGTCGGTGGACGTCCTACGCTACGCTTGCTGGTCCGTGGTCTCCATTCGAGAACTTTACTGCCCCATCGGCCATCCGTTCTCCGAACTATGTGCCCTGCCCATTGCCACTTTAATTTGCTAATCCGCTGGGCTATGTCGGTAACTTTGGTTCGTCTGCGGATCTCCTCATTTCTGATTCGATCTCGCAGAGAGACGCCGAGCATAGCCCTCTCCATAGCACGTTGGGCTATCCTGAGCTTATTCATAAGGCCCACAGTAAAAGACCACGTTTCAGTTCCATATGTCATCACTGGCAACACACAACTATCGAAAACTCTCGTCTTGAGGCACTGAGGTATATCAGATGAAAAGACGTCACGCAGTTTTCCGAAGGCTGCCCAACCGAGTTGGATTCGGCGATTGACCTCTTTCTTGAAGTTGGACTTACCTAGCTGGACTACTTGTCCTAGGTAGACGTACGAGTCAACAACTTCAAGAACCGAGCTCTCAACAGATATTGGGGTGGGTACGACATGGGCATTACACATGACTTTTGTTTTATCCATGTTCATTTTGAGACCCACCTGTTGAGAAACTCGATTAAGGCCTTCGAGCATCGTGCTGAGCTCTTTCATCGACTTCGCCATGACCACGATATCGTCGGCAAACCGAAGGTGAGTGATGTATTCGCCATTGATGTTGATGCCAAATCCTTTCCATTCCAGGAGCTTAAAGGCGTTCTCCAAAGTGGGAGTAAACAGTTTCGGAGATATCACATCTCCCTGTCTTACGCCTCTCTTCAATGGGATCGCCTTGGAGCTCTCTTCCTGTACTCGGACCGACATAGTGGCGTTATTATACAAACACTTCAACACTTCGATATACCGATAGTCAATACGGCATCGCTGAAGAGACTCAAGCACAGCCCATGTCTCGACCGAATCAAAGGCTTTCTCATAGTCCACAAACTTCAGTCTTCTGTATAACTTGGCGCAGCGTATGGATGTGGTCCATGGTGCTAAAGCCTTTTCGGAAGCCGGCTTGTTCGGAAGGCTGGAAGTCATCAAGCCTGCGCTCGAGACGATTCGTAATGACCCTTGAGAACAGCTTATAAACATGGCTCAGAAGCGAGATGGGTCTGTAATTCTTCAATAAGGTGTTGTCACCTTTTTTAAAGAATAGCACCACCACGCTTCTGTTCCATGCTTCTGGCGTTATGCCCTCGAGGACGACGGTGTTGAAAAGCTTCTGAAGGACTTTAAGTACCGGTTTACCACCCGCTTTCAGAAGCTCTGAAGTGATTCCGTCATCACCCGGTGCCTTGTTGTTCTTAAGCTGATTCAAGGCCATTCTAATCTCGTACAGGCTGATGTCCGGGATGTCTTCAGTGAAGTGTCGAGTCAGCTTGGCTCTCGGGTCTTTAGCCGTGCTGGCAACAGGCTTAGCTACCGAAGCGTATAACTGACATGACTAACATAAATTATATAGGTATAAGAAATCTATCTTGTATTCTATTTTGTATTTTTTATATCTAACCAGCGCGCAGCGTGTCGCTACCCCGCTCGACAATCGCCACCACCTGCGTTTTTAATTTTTGTTAATTTTGGTAAAGGTGCGCACACGATAATTTCCTGTGATCGCTTGTCCTGGCTTCAGTATTAGTCTGTGGCGGTACTTTAATTTGCAAAATAACTGAATATCAAGGAAAATAGCGATCGCCTCTCAAAGGTATGCGCCTATTAAAGAGCTAGTAGCGCTAGACTAGACTAGAGCAGTATACGCTACGAAACATTCATTATGGTACGAGCATGAGAATTCTAGACAAAATCTCTAGTTACGTCAATCGGTACGGACGCTCAAACGGCATCATCATTTTCCAGTGACAGTAATATTCCTGTACACGAGCACGATCCTGACGTCGATCTACCTGATGTGCTGCATCTCGCTGCTCCACGGGGCCGTGAAGTACAAGCGCGAGTACGTGGTGCCGTGGATCATGGCGGCCTGCGTCGCCGTGGTGCTGCTTATCGTTGCTATTGTAATCGGTGATGGGTACCCGTGCATCGTCAACCTCTTTGGCGGACACAATCTCTACCGTAAGTAAATAAATAAATATTAGGGGGACATCTTACACACGGTCTCTGACCCCAAACTAAGCAAAGCTTGTCATATGGCTACCAGAGACTGACAAAGTGGCTTCCGCTGTCCCCATGCCCCCATGTAGGCTTATATCTTTAAAACTACACAACGGATTTTGATGCGGTTTTTTTTAATAGATAGAGTGATTCAAGAGGCAGGTTTATATGTATATGACGGATGGTCGGGCGGGGTAGGTGGAGATTCGTTACTTTTAACACTCTTGTCCATGATATTTTACCGAAATAAAACTGGGTTTACACTCTTCACGTTTATTACGATTAACTCCAATAACAGTTAATGGAAAATAATCAGACACAGCGCGGATGAAAACGGATTATGATTCTACTACGGAACGCGGTGAAGTCGGAACGAGGTTGGGTGGACAACCGCACTGGTCGACGTCTCGATCCAAAGTATTCCAAAGTGAAGTCCGGGCCCGCCAACGTCAACTGTCAAAATCAACTGTCATCGAACATTTCCCGCGCGTTTCGAGCGCCTTTTTTGAAGTGACAGTTCGTAGTGTTGCCAACGGCTCTCGACGGTTTCCCACTCAAACCAGTGTTGCCACAACCTCATCCCGAATACACCCAAATCTGTTCGGACTTGACGTTCCGTTGCACGCTCCACGACACGGCCATCTTGACACGTCACACGTCCCTGTGTGATGTACCTGGAAAGAAAGAGAAAGACTGCAATATCAAACAGTCTCGGCCAACCTGACTATACTTTAAATTAAGCGACTAGAATTGACTATTACTTTGCAACAATTTCACAAAACAACTTCATAAATCACACCTTTTATTTTCAAAGTAATAGACCACACATTACTACTTAGTTCACAAAAATCAAACCATTGACCAGTATTCACACTACTCATATGACAAAAATTGCTCTACACTCAGAAAGAGTATCCATCCGCCGCTAAGAACCTTACCCATAATACGCCTCCATCGAGCGCATATGGTCGCTATTATCACCTAAATCGAGTGATAAAAGCTCATGCCATCTCCCTTGAGTGACGAGTCCTTGCCAACTCCCTCGAGTGACGATATCCCAAGTTGCCTCCATCAAGCAACCTAACACAACCGATAACATCACCTAAATCGAGTGATGCATAACCGAACCAAGATATCACAAATAAAAAAATGAAATCAATGTTGAATAGTGGTCAATTAGTATCTCTATCTACATCTATTACATCATCATCGTCGTCATCATCAGTTTCTATCATAACATCATTACTGGGCATTTTTCGCAAACGATCGTGGGCGTACTTATAAGTGCGACGTGAATTTAAAGCTTTAAGCGTGTACCGACCATTCTCTTAAAAGTGACCAATATTTCCGATCTGATCTAACATGCGTGATCTGGGCGACGCGACGTTCACTTTAAGTCCAATCATTGCGCGCGGTAGTACTAGGAAACTTAACACAACTAAGTCAGATTTAGTCAAAAACATGCAGAACTACTTTCTAACTAAAATTGGACGAGCTCACCCGGGGTTTTGTCAGACAGCCTCTCGCAGATTAGAAGCTCAGGTGACCCTTCCCAGCTTCCCGGGAACCCGGATCCGCCTCTCCAAACAGGCCGCAGCGACATGTTCCGGCCAAATGTTCATTGCTTCAATCAGCGCGAGAAAGTTACGATTCTGCTGTTCCATGATCAACCGCCATCTTGAATCATCATTACTGTACGCGTCACGTTGATTTTCTTCATTGTTTATCGAACCCAAGGGCGCGTCAAGTTGATTTTCTTCATGGTTCAATCCCACGCCTGATGACGGATGGTCGGGCGGGGTAGGTGGAGATTCGTTACTTTTAACACTCTTGTCCATGATATTTTACCGAAATAAAACGGGGTTTACACTCTTCACGTTTATTACGATTAACTCCAATAACAGTTAATGGAAAATAATCAAACACAGCGCGGATGAAAACGGATTATGATTCTACTAAGGAACGCGGTGAAGTCGGAACGAGGTTGGGCGGACAACCGCACTGGTCGACGTCTCGATCAAAAGTGAAGTCCGGGCCCGCCAACGTCAACTGTCAAAATCAACTGTCATCGAACATTTCCCGCGCGTTTCGAGCGCCTTTTTGAAGTGACAGTTGGTAGTGTTGCCAACGGCTCTCGACGGTTTCCCACTCAAACCAGTGTTGCCACAACCTCATCCCGAATACACCCAAATCTGTTCGGACTTGACGTTCCGTTGCACGCTCCACGACATATAATACACCTGTGCGAAGCCGGGGCGGGTCGCTAGTACTACATATTTTTTAACACATTCTTATATAGATAATGCCTAAATTACACCCAGACACAGAGCAAACACACCTACATATATTCATCACATAAATGCTTGTCCTGGGTGGGGATCGAACCCACGCCTGTTTGATTCAGAAGTCAGGGTCACTAACCACTGAGCCACCGAGGCAGTCAGTAAGTGTTTTGGATGTGTCATTGGGTACAAGCAAGATATGTTGCTCGTAGTTATGAGTAGAATAGTAGTAGTTCTAGGTGTCTTTAAAATAGGTTATACGTCGATCTCTTTTAAGGTGTCTCACACGCTAAAGCCTGGCTGGGGTCATCTTTAAACAATCATGCGCTTGCTCAGTTGTCCACTTGTCGGATTATACCGCAAGATGTGACTACCAGCTTTGGTGTGCAGGCATCTTAAGAGAAGAGAGAGAAGTTTTAACATTAGATGACAGAGCGGTCAAAGATAAATCGAATCATCGGAATTGATCATAAATATAATAATATACGCAGTTCAATATTGTCATTCAAAAGAACGGCTCACACCCAGCGTGCTCCTGCGGATTTAACACGCCTTCAAGTCTTATCAGTATTCTTTGTGTTTCTAGTCTTCATTTGAGAAGACAAGGCTACCTCCGTGCAAAATTCAAATAACTCTCACAGAGATGTAATAACCTGTACCAGCTGCATTTGTTGTTTTAATTTATGCTTAGAGTACTTTATTAATTTCAGATTTCGGTTGCGCCCTATTCGTGCTAACGTTCATCTACGCGATCTGCGCGGTGTGTAGTTTCGCGGTGGAGACCGGCGGCGGGTCGTGCGCTCGTGGCGCCACCGCGGGCGACGAGCGCGGCGAGAGGCTGCTACTACTCGACCACGCGGCTCACTCCAGCCTACTCTCCGCAGCGCAACTCAACAAACTCTCCCATGGCACTCGGTCGCACTTCGTCTGAACCCCTTATGATGACTAGTGGTACTATTCTATAGCCTACTGTTTGCTACAGCAGAGTCGTCGGGCGACACAAATACATGCGCCGCCGCAAATTACGTATCGCTGGCTACTGAACGTATTACGGTAATCGAAAACATGCACCTTCCTTTTAGATTCGATAGTGAGCTAACCGAGGGTCGAGTAGATGACTAATAATGTCCGTACCATGAGTATCTAATTACCGGTTAAGTAAGTTCGAATGCTCAAGTAGTTTTTGGTCCGCTATGTTGTAGCATAGCGTTGCAGCGAGAAAATAGTCAACTGCTGTATCATACAGTCGGCTACGGTACTTTAATGCTATTGCTCTCCGAAGTCGTTTTGTACGCGCGATCATTGTTTCTTCTCATTACAGATGGTATTATTAAATGTGATTCTTCTTATGAATGACTAATGCTGTTGGATGTTTAGATGTTATGTTGTGAGCTCGAAGATTAGTTATACATCACTGTTTCTCAATGATTACAAAGAGAATGTAATAATAGTAAATGATTATTCAGGAAACTGACAATTATTGTTATTAAAATAATATTGAAACCATAAACAAATAATATGGTTGAAGCTTTTGCATTTGGTTTCATAAAGCTTTTTTGGTTTCATATAGCACCTCTGCAATACTTTCTGAGTATTTAGAGATTTCTGGAAGTACAGTATTATCTCTTCATTGTTTATCGTCGCGGCCGACAAGTCCACGTAGGGCTTTGAACTTTTATCATGGGTTCGTTATAGGGCGCTAGCGATAGGCATACATTAGGTACAGATATTGGATGGAAGTCGCATCTAAGGTAGAAAGCAAGGGTCACACACGCGCATTTTGTGGGCCAATGATAGGCTTGTATAGAAGGAATTTGGAAGTAAAATGTTTAGGGTTGTATCACAATAGAGGGAAAAGTTGAGAAGCTTATTTTAACGCACTTGAGATCTCGATCACTCTCAATCTCGATAAAAATGTTGAGATTAGTAGTGACAGACAAAAAAGTGTGCCAAATCAAGACTTCTGCAAGGTCAATTTCAATGACTTTTCACAAAGAGCTTACTATCGAAAGAATGTAACGACTAAAGATCGAGGAATTTATACCTAAATTGGAATGTGTTGTACACGGCTAAATTAATCTGGAGTCCGATAATAAAACTAAACCTTCCATTACATAGGTATCCAAAATATAAGGTGTTGTTAGCTCTTATTATTTTAATACTTAATTTTATTGCGACATGGTCCCTTACAGAAGCAAGCCCTTGCTTATAACAAACAATATTGAAGTATGTCAACAGATTAGCATTACCCCTGTGGCTGTTAAATAGTTGTGCACAGATAAGGTCTTAACTTTAGTCTTCTACACGCTATTTTAAGCACCAATGCGTAGATGTAAAAAGTAACTATAGGCACTTGTAAGGACTGTAAAAAAAAACCTTTTAGTAGCAATTAATATAACTTGAAAATTTTACTCTTACTTTAGTAATTTTAATGTAGGAAAGAAGAAAGCAATAAGTTTTTAAAATGTTGTTTTTAATTAGTGCTATGTTCTTTTTTTAATTTAGCTGTATTTTGAATACTTAGTATTATGTCTGCTACACACTGTCATACTGCCGCTAGTGTGTACTAACCTTAACTAGAGACAAGAGAGTATTCTCCAAATCGCACCATATAACAAAAAAAAACAAGATGGCGCATTCTGCGCATCTGTAGTACAATGCGAACAACGGCAAGTCCGGGCAAGTTTTACTTATGTGGAGAGAGCTTTGACACTCATGTGACGAGCTCGCATTACAATAATAATTCATCTTTACGCAATTTACGAGACATTGATTTTTATATTTTTTGATGTGGTATTTGTTGCTCCAGTTATAAAGTAAATATAATACTCCTGATTGTTGTAGGAGTGATGTCTAGTATTGCTAGAGATTTTCTCTAGGGTGGGAGCGGCAGCTGCCTACTCTTGACCACCCTCTAAATAGTATTGACTTTCGATTTTTTCGGGGTGGGCAAAGGAGTTTCTGTATGGTCACCGCCACCTTGCCCCCGCTAGCTACGCTTATGGGAGTGGTATTAAAGACGCACAATCAGTATTCGATGTATAGCGTAAGTTTCCAGATATAAGTCCCGAGAACAGAACAAAGAAACTAAATAAAAAGAATAAAATAACTATTAACAATGAACAATGTTTGTGTTCATAAAAGTGAGTCAAATTAAACAAAAGTATTGTCTTTGTACCACAAAAGAGATACAAAACCAATTTGAAGAGCTAAGTGGTTGTTGACTTGTTGAGTAATGACAGTTTAATGACCTATAAAGTGTATAAGAAATTATTCTGTTGTAAACAAGTTTAAAATAAACCCCATTATTTTTAGCTACATTTTTTGTTTATATTAGCTTTTAATGTGCATGATAATCGTTTTTTTTTTGAGGAAAAAGTAACTACAAACCAATATAAATGGTGATGTAATATGTTTACGTCCAGTTTTTGAGTGCATTAATTACTTAGACTATAGAAATATGTATAGAATTGCTTAGATAAATGAGCCAGATATGACTTGTGATATTTTTGTAATACTTAAGTTTCAATTAATGCAATGGGTACAAAAGAAACAAAATTAACTATGTATAATTTGTTGGCCATGCTTAGCCTGTACATTATAAAAATGAATTATAATAGTGTAATACTATAGTTATAAATTATTGCTGAATAGAAGACTCTGGCTATTGTATCTACAATTAAATGAATGCTATAATACATGCTAAATGGAAAATAAATACTAATTCTTGTAATATGGCTGGTATTTATTTAATCTAGTTATTAATAACATTTCATATAAGTATTGCTCTTTAAGCTGAGTATAACATTTTAAACTTATACATTAAAATTAATTCCTACCAATATTGGAAGACATTTTATAAAAGAACAAATATTTACAATGGCCTACTTAAAACAGTAGCATACTTTACCTACATTTTCATCCCCATCTACCATTTTCCAATGGTCTCTGTATACCTTTAAAACCCCGAGCCAAAATGAACTTTTCTGATGATTCTGATCGACTAGCTTGTGGTTTCATTATTTTAATACTTTTGAAGAATCTTTCCAAGTCCATTTCCAGTATAGGTACTTCTTTTCCATCCCACACCTTGAAGAGCAAGCTTCCTTCATTTTTTGTTACGAGAGCTGCAAATCTTAGTGCCATATAAGCTAAGCCTAGAATTCTGTCCTTGTCTAACTCTTTAACTCCGGTCGCACTGGGTGCCATATCTGATAGCACCAGATCAACTTTTTTCCCATTAAGGAGTTCTATCACTTTATCATGTGCTTCTATGGTATTAAAGTCCATATTACTTAATATGGTAGCACCCTGTAAGAAAACAAATTATGAAAGAACAAAGTAACATTAGAAAGGTGGACACAATTAGCTGTTGTAGCCTATTGTGTCCCATTGCTGGACAAATGTCTAATCTGCTGTAACATACAAAACTAGGGAGTATCATTATACTTACTAAAATATTATTGCAAAAAATATGCTATTCAATTTTGTCATGCATTTTGCTTCTCAATGACTTTTTTTGCTATGGGTAGGATTGACATCTCTAAAATTCGGCAATCAGGACAAGTCGCGTGAATACCCCGGATTTTAGAGCCCAAAACCCGGACATGTCAAGAGATTAGCAGATTTTTATATTATAACCATGGAAAAAACTGTGAAATGGGGGGAGGGGGTATAGTGGCATGGCGTATAGTTGGCGTGGCTGTTAGTGTGACAAGTAATGGAATGTAAATCAAATAAAATAGTGGAATTTGCGAATCAGAACCCAGACTACAAATGAAACCCCACCCTATCGCTCCCCAGACGCCCTCTAAACTAGGACAAATCCGGGCAAAACCGCTCAGATGGCAACCCTAGCTATGGGACATCTTTCACATATAGAAAGTGGTTGACTTACCTCAATAGGAAATATTTGAAGTTTATCAATGGCAAGCACTTTCCCCTTAGGTTTACTAGAGTCTGAGGCATCAGCATTTGTTTTTTGAACAGCAACCTGCGTCCACGAGCCTGGAGCAGCTCCGAGGTCTATTACTGAGAGACCTGGCGATAATATATTTGTCTTTTCATTCATTTCAAGCAGTTTGAAGGCGCTGCGACATCTAAAACAATGAAGGACAATAGATCAATGAAACTAATGCTTTGTTTTCAAAACAAAGGCCAACCAAAACGATGACTGAATTGAAGAATAAATCAGGAGGATTCCAATTGCTTACCTGTAATTGTAAATTTTCGCCTTTTCAACGTATGGGTCAGATTTTTGTCGATGTAACCACTGCTGTGAACTCTTCATCCTTTTGAGACAATTAACAAGAAAACACATCCTCGTAAAGTTTAATGGTTGGTGCGCAAATGAGCGCGAGTGTATCATTGTCCCTTGAATTTATTTAAATGGCCTGACAGTAAACAAATACGAAGATAAAATCTATTTTCGTATAATTACAAAGGGAACGAAGCATGAGCAAAGGGAACAAAGCATGAGCAAAGGGAAGGAAAATGACAGCTGATTGTATCAAAACAAAACAGATAATCAATGACCTTTGCCAATTATTGTCTTAGAGATGTTGTGTCAACGTCAAAAAGTTAACAAACTAAAAAAAAAGTAGAAGCAGCCGGAAGTCGCATCCCTATCTAGATTCCAAAAAATTACGTAGTCTATGGTTGGTTTTCAGTCTATGATTTTTGATTGATCGCTGTTCATTCAAATCACATTTTCATTCACTCACTCCAGTGTGACCATTTGTGGCAGATTTTTGCCATTTTGGCAGATTTGGATCCAAAATTTTAGCTGTGGCATATTATGCTGACGATTTACAAATGTGGCAGATTTTGGCAGATTTCAAAGGTTAAAATGAAAATCATGCTAATTTTAAATTACATTACATCATATATAAGTAATAAAAATTTAAATAAGGTTAATATATAAAAATATTTAGTAGAAAATTATTTCACAATCTGGCAACCTACGCCTTTGTTTGATACCCAGCCCAGATTACACGGGGATTTCCCGCTTGATCTGTTCATACATAGGTATTGTCATTTGATTGTGGGCTGTAAGTCATAAGTCTTAAGGTTCATATTCTTATAACGTTTCTTGATTGTGTTTTCAATCAAATCTTTGTTTTTACTTCATTTCATTTCATTCTCTTACGTCGCTTAGCGTGTATGTGAAGTACAGTTCTAAACTTGAAAAGCAAATACATAATGAAAAGAAAATACGAGCGGTCCTATCGACCGGAATGGGAGCAGGCGGAAGTGGAAATAGCGCCGGGACAATTTTGAGCGTGGACAAGTTTTGGGGAGCGGTGGGAAAAATCAGGGACGCAAATGGGACATCAAAATATCCAAATATTGCAAACTTTGCAAAAGCTCTATTATGTTTGCCGATGTCAAATGCATCGTGCGAAAGGATATTTTCTCAAGTTAATTTAAATAAAACAAAAATAAGGAACAGGTTTTTGAATAAACATGTCTCAGCAATCATTACTACAAAAGAGGGAATAAAGGAACACGGAGACTGCGTCTCCTTTAAACCAAGCAAGGAAATGTTAAAAAATATGTCGACAAAATCTATGTACAAAGAAAAGGAAGGCGAAAATTTTGAAGCCAATGTTGATTAGGTGTATTTTTTTGTATGTTTAACGTAGTTATAAAGTTGATTAAAAAAATAAATGAAAATACGTTTTTTTCTTATTTTCATGTTGGCATATTTTTGGCATTTTTTAACGTCGAGTGTGGCAGAATTTGGCAGATTTTTGGGTCCGTGTGTGGCAGATTCGCCATTTTTGAGATGGTCACACTGACTCACTCTGATAAGGCGGGCTGTTTTGTTTTGTTTACGTTTATGAAAGATTTCAATAAAAATATTACTGATTTACTATTCTTATTGCGTTGCTACATAATGAATGTATTATAATATTTAACTTATTACTTAATTTAGACATGAGCTACTATTTGTAGAAGCATGAAAATACTTCTGCGTAATGGATATAACCTCCGAAAGAAATTTTGCGCTATTTATTCGATTAATATCCCTGCTTTTACATTAATTCGTTGCAAAACTGATATAATGAAGTTCTTAAATGTGGCTGAAAAAAATGATGCTGCTAAAAACATCGCTGCTCAACTATCTCGAGGGACTTCTAGAAGGGTAACTGTTAAGAATTATTGTGCTGCCTTTGGGTCTTATGATGCATACTTGATACTAGTACATTAATAATTAAATGACACTAACTAAAAAATTAAAGGCACCGTTCTCTTCAGTAATATTCTACCTTATAACAATATTTTTTTATAATTTCCAGCGGGAAGGTCTATCACAATACAACAAAATTTACGAGTTTGAAGCAGATGTGTTGGGTCAGAAATGCCAAATGGTGATGACATCTGTGTCTGGACATCTCCTGGCCCTAGAGTTTGTCGGTGCCTACAAACATTGGCAGTCTTGCAGCCCATTAAGCCTGTTTGATGCACCTGTGTTTAAGTATTGTCCAGATAATTATGATAAAATTAAGGTATCTGTCTACTCAGCATATTATCTAGAAATCTATGTCTAATTCTATCATATTCATCACACATTTAGTAAAATAGATTATACTGAAAAATCAACCAACTGATGATAGGTACTACTGTTATAAGGCCTATAGCTCTGAATGTTATTTGCTGCTGCTAATTTTTTTTCAGCTAACCTATCCTAAGTATGTAGGTACATACATTTCAAAATAAACTAAAAAAACCTGTACCCAACATTAATTTGCTATGGAAAAAAACACCATTAAAATCCTTTGCTGCATTTATTGAAATTGTCATTCCAATTGATAACCTATTAGAGTAGGTATTAAGATTCAAGATACTTTATTTGTTATAAACATGGTAGTGTAAACAACATACAAAGTCGCATACAGATTTTCATAGTGTGGAGATCGCATGTTCTTGCCCATCGTACAAATGTTAAAATCATAATTACCAAAACAATACAAGCAAAATTTTAAATAATAATGTAAAAATAAAAATTAAGAATAGTAATGATTTATAAGATGTCAACATTGTCATAATAGTTAGAATAATGTCAAGTAAAAAGTCAAAAAATGTCAGATCATAAAATAATGTCAAAAATTAATTTAATAACTTTAACTAAATAAATGTCAAACAAGAATTAATCATGTCAAACATTTGTCAATTTTGTCATCCAAGAAGTCAGCAATACTATAATAACATTTTGTCCATTAATAATTTTTTTAGTTCATTTTTAAACATGCCGTCACTTAATTCCCTGATACATCTCGGGATTTTATTGTACACAATGGGTGCCATACAGAAGACATTTTTGAGCATCAACGTCGTTTTTACACATGGTATACAAAGTCTAGTATTATCTCTTTTCCTACGGTCGTTCCTATCAGCCCATCGTTCAAATAAGTCTGGATTTGTTCTAACAAACGAAGTAAATTACAAAGTTACTTACATTTATTATTCTCAGAAAACCTTAGAGCGAGAAGTGCGCAGCTGTGCTGGACTTATAATCTGGACAGATTGTGATAGAGAAGGGGAGAACATCGGGTTTGAGATCATCCAGGTGTGCACGGCAGTCAAGAGCAACCTTCGGATATTTCGAGCCAAATTCTCTGAGATTACATTTGTGTCGGTACAGAGAGCTTTGAATAACTTGGAGCAGCCTAATAAGAATATCAGCGATGCTGTGGATGTTAGGCAAGAGTTGGATTTACGAATAGGTATTGATTTTCATACTGATTATATTAACACACTTTTATGTTTGACTTTCAAATAAGACTATCACATTGGAACATGGTTTTGGCTAAATTTCCATATAGAGGGCTATTCAGAATTGGGGTAATGGCGAACAGTTTCCCTTGATTCAGGCCAACATTGCAATTTTGTATGGAACAGATGATTTATTTTTTCCCGAATTTCGGGTTGATCCCGTAGTAGAAGTTGTTCATAATGACTTACTTATTGCATAGAAAATAAGTCATAGAGTTAATTTAATCCTAATCCATTTTGCCATCCTCATAACAAGAAAATCCAAATGCAACAAGTCAATTATTAAAAAAAGAATGCATCATCATTTCACCTTTATCTCAATTCTGGGTATGGCTCTTAGTATACTATCTGCCTTAGTCCTGCGCCAATCATGTCCAGGGGCCTTATTGTGTAATGTGTAAGGGCTCAGACGTTCGGCTTTGCTTTTCCTCCAGCTCGCTCTCGTGGCGTGAGTATCAGGCGCGAGCAGGAGAAAAAGCAAAGGCGAACGTCAGAGCGCTTACACAATAAGGCCCCAGGTTCGACTTTCTCTTCGACTGAGAAAGAAATGAATGCATTCTCAAAAATATTTGTTTTCTAAACAGGTGCAGCATTCACCAGGTTCCAAACGCTGAGACTACAGAAGGTGTTCCCGAGCAAGCTGGCGGACAGCTTGGTCAGCTACGGCTCCTGCCAGTTCCCCACGCTGGGCTTCGTGGTCGAGAGGTACAGGGCTGTGGAAAACTTTGTTGCTGAACCCTTTTGGAAAATTAAAGGTAAAATTAGTTTATAAAAAAACTTTCTGTAAAGTGTAGCAATACACAACTTCACATCGGGTGTCAACTACCTAGTTTAACGTGGTTGTAGGATGGCGTTTCCAACGCTGTAAAAGTTGGTATAAAATATAAACATTTCACAAATACAATTGTAACAATACAATTAATAAATAGGTATGATACTTGGCAAACAGGGTGTATAAATTGATAGAAACGCCAATTATTTCTGATTGCTAGGTACCTCGTAAGCAAAAAGCAATAAAAAGGATGTTATACCATTATATTTTATTTAATTTTCTCCAACTTAAACATTTGATTTCAATTAAAGGTTTAATTCAAAATTCCCATTTGTTTGTACAGCCTTTATTTCTATGTGGAAAATCCTAACTATCCTCAAAATAGTTTTGCACTGAGGTGTGACACATTAAACTCTTCGTGTTCACAATGTCGCTTACCATCTGGTACCTTACCAGGTCAGTTGGTGGTCACGTGAACTTATTCGCATTAAAAAAAATCTATTTTCAATATGACAGGTTTACAACTGAATGTTTTAAAATCTGCTTCTAGTAGTGAGTGGGTTAGCTCGTCTCGCCTAGGACTTAGTCAATAGTTCTATGAGATTTTTTTTCTTATTTCAGTAAATCACACTCAGAACAACCTAAGCGTGGATTTCGCGTGGGAGCGTGTCCGTCTGTTCGACCGTGACGCGTGCTGCGTGCTGCACGACATTTGCCTGGAAAACCCGCTGGCGAAGGTGTGCGATATCAAGACCAAACCAAAGTCTAAATGGAGACCTCTGCCTTTGGACACTGTGGTAAGTGGTTTGTAAACCATAGCCAGAACAACCTAAGCGTGAATTTTGCGTGAGAGCGCGTCTATAGAGATCTGTTCGACCGCAACGCGTGCTGCGTGCTTCACCACATTTGTCTGTAGAATTTGCTGGCAAAGGTGTGCGATGTCAAGACCAAGCCCAAGTCCAAGTGGAGGCCTCTACCTTTGGACACTGTGGTAAGTGGTGTCGTGTGAACCATACTCAGAACAACCTGAACGTGGATTTTGCGTGAGAGCGCGTCTATAGAGATCTGTTCGACCGCAACGCGTGCTGCGTGCTTCACCACATTTGTCAGGAAAATTCAGTGGCGAAGGTGTGCGATGTCATGACAAAGGCCAAGTCCAAGTGGGGCCTCTACCTTTGCACACTGTGGTAAGTGGTGGCATGTAAACCATGCTCAGAACAACCTAAGCGTGGATTTCGGGTAGGAACGCCTTCTGTGCGACCGCGACGCGCGCAGCGTGCTTCACTACATTTGTCTTGAAAATCCACTGGCCAAGGTGAGCGATGTCAAAACAAAACCCAACAAGTGGAGACCTCTGCCTTTGGACACTGCGGTTTGTTGTTAATTTGTTATCTCATGAAAAAACATCATTCTGCACATCGCTCACGCGCCAAACTCCTTTTGGGCTTCAAGTTATTAGACAATGTTTCACCAAAACTATTTTGACAGTAAGTACACCATCAAACGTCCTACAGTGGAGTGCCTTACACTAGTCCATCAGAATGTAGGACACTCCACTGTAGGATCCATCCATACATTAGACGTCGACCAATATACAGAAGGACTACTAAAATGCAATCAAAGTAAAATATCCTAAAGATATATTATTCTATATTCTTAATTGTGATGGTGTAGCTTGTATAGGTGAAGGGTATAGATGTAATATTAAACTCTTGCACCTTTTTAGACCATTATCTAATTTTACACCCTTTTCAGGAACTAGAAAAGTCAGCGTCCAGAAAACTGAAAATCAACGCAAAGGAGACCATGCGCCTTGCCGAGAAGCTCTACACGCAAGGGTTCATCTCGTACCCGCGTACAGAGACCAACGAGTTTCCTAAGGAGATGAATTTGGGGCAACTGGTGGGGCTACAGACTGGAGACCCTAATTGGGGGCCCTTTGCTCAAGGGATTATGGATAGTGGGGGCCCCACGCCGCGGCAAGGCAACAAGAGTGACAAGGCCCATCCTCCTATTCATCCTACTAAGTACACGAATAGTAAGTGTAATCTGCTGAAGATGCTTCTTTTGCTGTCTGTAAAATCTTGTCACTTGCTGTTTTATACAGGGTTATCCAGAACTGGTGTACTGTGGTGTGGTGAAAGCCGAAAGGAGGTGATTCAGACCATCATAATAAACAACTTTTACTATGGAGTCAACCCGGAATTCGGGAAATAATCTACTATTTCCTTCAAGCATATATCTACAGAGCCACAGTCCCTAAGTGAAAGTAGTAAAAAAATGTCCGAGCGCTGTCATACATATTGACTTAGATATTTACATTAAATAATTCACATGACCCGTTTTCTCAAATCTTGACGTTATGTCCCTAATTAGTGCTTGTAACCGAGCACTGGCATCGTGCGGCGTTGTAGTCGGCTTGCAATTGCGTTACGTCTAACTAAAATACCTGCCCACTACGTAGCTTCTGCCCAAGCTACGTAGTGGGCTAGTTTTGGCTCGGACACTTTTTTTGCACGATTGTGACTATAGATATTTGCTCAAAGGCTATTTCATACATTTTGATCGATTCCGAGTTGCAATTTTATACGGAACAGCTGAATTTTCTCGAATTTCGGGTTAGTCCTACAGTAAAAGTAGCCCATAATGATAGTCTCAATCACCGCCTATTAGCTTAGTAAAGGTCAAGCAGATAATCGTGTATATGAAGCAAATAAGCTGTAACGAAGTTTGTTCGGATTTGAAGAATTATATATATCGGCTGTTCACTGTAGTTGTGATTTTAAGCGGAGAGTTTTTTGCGAAATAAGATCGAGACGACATGTCCTATCTCGCTAAATAATATACGTTACTATAGCGACATTACAAATCCCCGTGCATTTCAGCCAAGTACCGCTCCCGCTTTTGTAGTTGAGATTTGCACTTTACACCCCAGAGCGATATGCCCGAGTCGCATTTTGGACCTAACTGGGTATTGTAGTAACATTAATCGAATCTTGTCACTACAATTCCCTGCTAAGTTCGATAGAGGTCGGTAGTAAAACATTTGATAGGATTTGCATCAAATCGAAGTTAATTATAAAAGTAATCTATACTCAATTACTTACACTTGACCAGAGTGTTAAAAGTCTAAGTAGTTTTTTTTATTCAGTAAAATATATTTGAAATTTATTACGTGGAAATTCGTTTGTCCGACGACGGCTTTTCTATAAAGGCGATTCACTTCTGCTACTTCGCCGGCCACTGCCGCTTCTTTAATACCTCTTTGAATTCTTCTTGCGATCGATGTTGGCTGAACTCTTATTTTTTTTATTCAGTGTCGCATTTGCTTCTGAACGTAACTAACCAGTGGTTGTAATTCTTTATATCGTTTAAAATAGTTGAAAATGGAGGGATGTAGACTGAAACTCTCTGGGTATTAAAGCTATATGAGAGCCACAATACCCTGCTTAATTCGATAACCTGTTCGGGGATTTGTAGTGGCAAGTTGCACAGTTTATCTACTTAAAAACCCTGAAGGGCTCGGCTCACGACTTTGACGAATTGCTCTGGGGTTTAAACTGGATATCTCAACTACAAAAGCCCGAGCGGCATTTGACTGAAATGCACGGGGAATTGTATTATTGCGTTCCTATTCCTGTACGTGGACTAGTATGTAGTAAGGACTCATCATCACACCTGATTGGGTCCCTACTGACAATGTTTCCGTATGGACGCATTCCATTTTTCTAGCCCACTGACGACGTGAGGTTCCTGGAAATCATTTTTGATTAAATTACTGTTGATTTTTGATAAAGCTAGTGTTGAATTTTCTAAAACGATTCTGCTGTTTTCGATGTAATATAAATGGTACCTGGTATGGTATGGTACTTCTTAAGTATGGTCTACCAAACAAACAAAAATTAACATCATTGGCAAAGTAATCGCATAACGTGCATACAAAAAAAATACAGTCGAATTGAGAACCTCCTTTTTTTAAGATTAGACTTTTTTTTCTAACGCAAATAAGTCTGCGTTTGACCACCAACTCGCCTGATGGTAATCGACGTTGTGGTCGAAGATAAAGCACGCAGACTTAGAAGATACCTATTCGTCGGTTAAAAATGAAATTATAATTTTCCTTTCTACCCAGGTTTATCCGGCAACGAGCAACGTCTATACGAGTTCATAGTGCGCTCGTTCCTAGCGTGCTGCTCCAAAGACGCGCAGGGACAAGAGACTACAGTTTCCATAGACGTCGCGGGGGAAAAATTCCACGCTAGCGGACTCATGATCACCGCGCGGAACTATTTAGACGTCTACCCGTATGACAAGTGGTCGTCCAAAGAGATACATGTTTATGAGGTGAGGGATAGGGATATACTTCATATACTCAATTGCCTCAATTGGGTCAAGAGACCACGGTGGCCATAGACGTCGCGGGCGAAAGGTTTCACCCTATCGGACATATGATCGCGGAAAGAAATACATGTGTATGAGGTGAAGTATACAGATGTACGCTTCGGTTAGTAGCTTGTGCGTTGTTTGGTGTTACTTTGGATTAGCAAGACGCGTAGGGCTAAAAGAAGACCTGTGTCTTATTAACCAAAATTTTGAATTAACTAATTAGGTACAATATTGCTAATGTCACGCGATTTTGTGTTATTTATTAATATTTATTTATATTCGTTTATTGCACAATGCACTGTTATACATACTGGTGGTAACGTTGTAATGCAACTCGTTATTTACAGACGGTACAAACATTCAACCCGACGAGTATCGACATGGTAGATGGCAGCACGTCGCCGCCCAATCTCCTAACTGAGGCTGATCTTATAGCTCTCATGGAAAAACATGGCATTGGTGAGAATAGTAGATTGTATCATAAGGAAGCAAAATAATATTTTTATTCTAGAAGAATCCTGAACGTAGCGAGGGATTCAAAGTACGTCGCCCGAGCCAAAAATATATTTTGCGCCCGAGTGAAACACTCTACTTTAAACCCTCTTAAATGTTTTTAAGTATGAAGAGATAATTATTAAAGATTTATTTACCTATCCATTTCTGCAGGCACGGACGCGACGCACGCAGAGCACATAGAGACAATCAAGAACCGATCATACGTGGCGCTCGCGGACGCCGTACACTTCGTGCCGGGCTTGCTCGGGATGGGGCTGGTCGAAGGATACGACGCGATGGGACTCACTATATCCAAACCTGACCTCAGAGCGCAGCTAGAAGCCGACCTTAAAGCTATTAGCGAAGGCAGGAAGGATCCCCAGCAAGTTTTGGCTGAACAGGTATTTACAATGATTCCTACGCTACGATAACACTGAATTATAAGTATGTATCGCTCAAGTAAACTAAGCATATAGCGTTAAAATACCTAAACTATAGGTATATGTATCGCTCAGGTAAATTAAATGCAGTACTCAAGTATACTTTATGTAGCGCTCAAGTATACTATATGTAGCGCTCAAGTATACTATATGTAGCGCTCAAGTATACTATATGTAGCGCTCAAGTATACTATATGTAGCGCTTAAGTAAACTACTTGTATCGTTCAAGAAAACTATATGTAGCGCTCAAATAAATTACACGTAGCTCTCAAATAAGCTATGTGTAGCGCTCAAGTAAATCACACGTAGCTCTCAAATAAGCTATATGTAGCGCTCAAGAGAACTGAGAAATCTAATCTAACTAATACTTGTCTGAACAGCGAGAAAATTCCTTCGCTCTACTAGTTGAGCCAAGCAGTTGAGTCAAGAGGGATAAACGGAGAGAATGCGATTCTGATCAGTCATGATCACATAGAGACGATCTAGATCCAGTCGTACTTGGCTCTACAAATAAATTAAAACCAAAATTATTATTATTGTTCTGTTTGTTCTCAGTGCCTCAAGTCGAAAGTTTTCGACCAGTGTGTGTTGCCAGTGATGACTTATGGCACAGAAACGTGGTCACTCACTATGGGCCTTATTGGTAAGCTCCAAGTAGCCCAACGAGCTATGGATAGGGCTATGCTCGGAGTCTCTCTGCGAGATCGAATCAGAAATGAGGAGATCCGTAGAAGAACCAAAGTTACCGACATAGCCCAACGGATTGGCAAGTTGAAATGGCAATGGGCAGGGCACATAGCGCGGAGGACTGATGACCGATGGGGTCGAAAAGTTCTCGAGTGGAGACCACGTACCGGCAAGCGCAGCGTAGGACGTCCACCCACAAGGTGGACGGATGACCTCATTAAGACCGCAGGATCGCGCTGGATGTAAGCCGCTTCCAACCGGTCTTATTGGAGATCCATAGGGGAGGCCTATGTCCAGCAGTGGACTTCTTATGGCTGATGGATGGATGATGATGATGATGATGTTCTGTTTAGATCGCGAAGTACAGAGAAGTTTACATAACGGTAGCGGCCGAGGCGAATAAAATAGATAGCGCGCTGGCGGAGAGATTCAGCGAAACCCCCAGCGAGTACACGCCCGCCGCTGTCACCATGCCTGATATGCCTTCAGGTAAACTTATTCCACAGGCATTTCATTTACAATTATTTCGTTTGTAGCCATAGATAATGCTTAAAATCACATACCTAGAGGCAAGGCTTGAAACAAGTTTAAAATTAAACAAAAATAAAAAGTGTTTTAAAAACCTTTATTAACGCGGTACGTAAGGCAGGGTACGGGTCAGGTAACAGATACGCGCTAACTTGTTCCTTGCTCTCGCGTCACGTGGACCATTGAAGATTTGAATAAGTGGCGCGCGGGTGGAAAGAACTGTTCTAAACCGGTTTATTCCGTTCAACCGATATGCGAACTTTATAGAACAAAAACCCTTAAAATTAACTTCAATTAGAACGAAACCGAAAAATAAAGTGTATTACTACTTAGTGTACTTTAGGCCTTAATCGGTTCGAAAATTAACCGCGTTTTCAAGCCATGCCTAGATGTACATACTCTAATAATCAATACCTACCTACCTAATGTACCTACTACAATAATATTATTTTTAATATTTTTTTGGTAAGTCAGTCGGGTTGTCGGTTAATAATTGCCGACCGACTTCCTACCCAGTTACTGTCTACCCGACTAAGTCCTAGATCTCAGTCTCAAGCTCGATATCTCAGTGGATCAGCAAGTTGAAATTCTCGACAGTGCAGGGATAGTAATGAGGCATATTTAGGCCTTTGACACCGTTTCGATCCCAATTTTGTTAAAAAGACTGGAACGTGTTGGTGTCAGAGGTATAGTTTTAGCTTGGTTTGAAAGCTATCTGACTAGTAGGCAACAAAGAGTGAGGGTTGAAGATTTTGCTAGTGATGTGGACGTGAGCTTGTTTGGTGTCCCACAGGGAAGTACGCTAGGGCCAGTTCTGTTCCTTGTGTACATCAACGATCTTTGTAAAACTTCATTTCCAGGCATGGAACTTCTTATGTTCGCTGATGACACGGTTCTAATCTTTCACGAAAAATCTTGGGAGTCAGTAACTGCACTTGCAGAAAAAGGATTGTCTAGAGTAACAGCCTGGCTAGAAGATAGTCTTTTGTCTCTTAATACTGGTAAAACTAAGTACTTGTGCTTCAGTAAAACAGCAGCCTACAGTCCAGATAAAGAATTTAACTTAACCATACACACCTATCCATGTAATCGCCTAGACAACTTACGTAATAAAAAATGTGCATGTGAAAAATTATCTCGGGTCAATAGTATTAAGTACCTAGGAGTAATTATTGATGACCACCTCAATTGGATATGCCACATAGAGGCTCTGTCAGTAAGAGTTAGGAAACTCATTTATATTTTTAAAAACCTAAGAACAGTTGCAAATCATACTCTTTTAATACAAACTTATAAAGCTCTGTGTGAGTGCATTATTGGCTATTGTATCAGTGCCTGGGGAAATGCGCCGAAGACGCATATGATTGTTGTGGAAAGAGCTCAGAGGGCAGTACTGAAAGTTATGATGTACTTACCCTTCAGACACCCAACAACACAAGTCTATGACAGGGCGCAGGTGCTTTCTGTGAGAAAGTTGTACATTTGTCAAATATTAACAAGATATCACCAAAACGTAGTCCCACACTTACCTGCTAAGAATAGTCGAACGGATAAATGCCCAGTTCCAAGAACCAGATGCCAAATTGCTGATAGGCATTTTGATGCAGTAGCTCCATTCCTATATAATAAACTAAATAAAGAACATAAAATAAAAACTAAAACAAAAAAAGAACTAAAAAAAATAATACTCACATGGCTTAAAAAACTAGATTATGATGCAGTAGAATACATGCTAGCTGAAAGAAAATATCTGTAAAACCTTTTCAACCTCGCTGTCATCATCAGCCGTCGCTTAAATATTAAAATATATTATTATCATACCGTAACTTAATAATGTCGATTGAATCCGTTTTCCTTGGTTTAATTTAAAAAAAAAAAAAAAAAAAAAAAAAAAACTTCTTTTTAACAACTGTAATTTTGTAGTTTTCTCCAAATATTCTAATGTGTAAAAAGCGTGGTAAAAGCATATGAGTACTAGAACGTATACGCTTATGTACATCACAGTCAATCACGCTATACATAATTCACACCAAGCTCACAGGCATCGCCGCGTGTAATTCATTGTTCAGAAATGGTTATAGGGAGTATGGCTAGCGAGTTGCGATAACGTGGTAATCGACACACACACACACATAACTCATTCGCACGAGAAACTAGTTTCTCACTGACTATCACCAACATGCATTGATGAACGCACACATACATGATAACTGGAAGTTGCAAACGTAAAACGGATCATTATGAATACTTTGTATACATCTATTCTTTAAGTTATTATCTTCTACCCTATTTTGAATAGCTTTTTTATGAATTATACATTTAAAATCTGTGCACTTAACCCTAGGCAAATTTTCGTTTTAGGTACCAATTTGGTTAGATAAAGTACCGATTGTAAAATTGTTAAAATGAAATAAGGATGTGAAATAAATATTTGTTAAACCTTGTATATTTAAATCCCTTTTTTGATACATGAAAATTAAATAACAATAATTGTAATAACAAAGCTAAAGATGCAAAATTAATTAAATTAAGAGCTTGGTTGGTCTGTAATTTTCCATACAAATGTATTACGCTGTTTTCTTCCTGGAAAATACTTATAGGGCTTCAATTTTTTGTCATAAAATTAAATTTTGCTGTTTAGACTACTCTGTCTTTTCGTTTTCTTGATAAATTAATTAGCAGGAAAATTATGACCCTTCAAAATCACAAAAAAAATCTCCAATAATACCGACGTCTTTAGAGACCTACCAGAAGAGACTAAATAATATCTAACAAAATATAAAATGACAGAATCATGAACACATATTTTTTTTAAATTTTGACTTAAAAAAATACTTGATTGAAATAGTGTTTGAAGAAGAAAACAGCGTAATACGAAACGTTGTCTCGCCAAGTTTTTTGTAGGTATAAATCGCTCTGAGCTGCAATTGTCCCTATCGCACGATGCGGGGGTAGGGTCGAAGTAAGGGAGGTTCAAACCTATACGTACACAAGCACTAGGGATGTAGTAATAGTCGATATTTTTGTCGAAGCTCTAGTGATGTCCATCGATATCGATGTTTATTAAAAACATTAGTTATTTTTTCCAATCTTCTGATTTGACCGTTGTATGTTTGTTAATTTTGAAGAAAAGATTTTATGTATGGAATATCCTCCTGAGTCATACGGTATCACTGGTGATATCTTGCGAAAAAAAATATTTCTGCCTTTTCAAGGAATTCAAGTCTGAACTACGAGTAAGGGTCATAATCAGATACTAAGTGATATGGTCTTTCATTTATTTATAGCTGTTTCCTACCGATTTTCTTGTGTTGTTTTTTTTTCTAATTTGCTCATAATCCTGATACTCTCAATAGCACTAAAAATCAGCAAAAGTAGTATGATTTTGTATAACCTGGGTCTCAGGAGGATATAGGCGTGTGGTTACTGCGACATTTTGCAGCGATTATACAGAATTTCGTGTTGTATCCGCAGACATCTAAATAAGTTAGGCGCAGAATAACCAATTCGCATAATGCCCAAGTAATCCGGGAATTCTCAATTCTACAAAAGCATAATTCTATGAAGGCCCAATTCTCAAAATGGCAACATAATTTTGATTAGGAATTTTCTAAAAAAATCACACATTTTAAATACATATAAAAGCTTACCGGTACCTAAAACAACCTCCTTTGACGAGTTAAGTACATTATAGCTTTTACTATGGGACCGACCAGAGCCGAATTGTTATGGGACCGACCAGAGCCGAGTTGCTCCCATAGTAAAAGTTGTTCTTTTTAAACCTATTAACTTTGCCCTAAAGAGGTGGTGCTTTATTTGCCATTTTGAGAATTGAGCATTCTTAGAACTATGTGCCATCATTAGAATTCTGCGCCTAAAGCGAAATAATGGTTCTAATCAGGAAAATCACGTGCTCTCTAAAATCGTGGAATAACTGTTACGTAAAAATATAATTATCCTTAGTCCACCTACCTAAGCGAAAAACGTTCCATTAAATTATTCAAGTATCAAAGACTCGACATTAAATCATTAAAAAACACATAATCAGTCACATTACAAACACAACAAAATAAATAAATCTAGATCTAATAAAATAAATAAGTTCTATGCTCAAAGAGTTACTTTTTATGATAAACATTTCAAAAATTCGTCGCGGATGCAGGAAGTTCTATGCTGCGCTTGCCAGTATAGGTAGCGCCACACAAGTCGGCAGATGAGATGTTAGCCGCAGATGACACTTCGCCGTAATTCGCTAATTATTGCGCATGTGTGCACAATGCCGACGCCGCGTGGCGTAGTGGTAAGCACAGGCGTGCACGCGGGAGGCATGAGGTTGACGGGCGGGTGTGCCCCGGCGTCTTGTCTCTCAAACTCAATTCATATATTGCAACATATGAAATTTACATGCGGTTCTTGGTTAATATGTTTTGTACAGTTACACATATGACCGTATAAGAGTATAGCAATTTAATTATTTGTATTGGAACGATTTATTATTACGTTTTCTAGATTATCGTTAAAAAATTCGTTAATGTATAATAGCATTTCGATAATAGGATAATTTTTAGTTGTTTTATGAAACAGTTTTCTCTTTCGACATCTTTGAAATTATTTGGCAATTTACTAAATATTTTTAGAGCCATAGAATTTGGGCTAGAACTGTGAATTGTTCTTTCTGGTCCCTGCGCATACCTATATTTTGCCTTTGCACAGCATTCTGCGCCTAACTTTTCATCCGCCGACTTGTGTAGCGCGGATTGTAGGTGAGATCCATTCGAGAAAACAGCCCCATCGGCTATCCGTCCATTGAACTATGTGCCTTGCCCTCTGTCATTTTAACTTGCCAATCCACTGAGTTTTGCTGAAAAGTTCAATTACTTAGAAGTGTTTCAATGAGTTTGTCTCTACCTATTTGGTAGATATTCTATCCTGTATTTCTATGGTGTGTGCCCTACCCACTGCTGCTTTAATTTGCTAATTGTTTTAACTTTTTTTAAACGTATTTAAAGTAGAACCAAAGTATGACAAGCAGTTCTCCAAACAGTAAGCCTAGCATCTGATCTGTTTAATTGAATTCTCAATTCAATTAAACAGATGCGAGGCACACTTCGCTGTGATGCGCTAATTATTGTGCAAATGTGCACCATGCCGACGCCGCGTTGCCTAGTGGAGTGCACGGGCGCAGGGAGCGTTCGGGAGGCATGAGTTTGGCGGGCGAGTGTGCCCCTTTCTGGCTCCCGCGCATACCTATATTTTGCCTTTTGCGTAGCGTTCTGCGCCTAACTTTCCATCCGCCGGCTTGTGTGGCGCGGATTATACGTGAGATTCATTTGAGAAAACAGCCCCATTGGCTATCCGCTCATTTAACTATGTGCCTTGCCCTCTGTCATTTTAACTTGCCAATCCACTGAATTTGGAGAGAGCTGAAAATTTCAATTAGAAGTGCTTTAAATGCTTTAATCAGTTCATATCTACCTACTTTGTAGATGTTCTATCCTGTATTACCTACTATGGTGTGTGTCCTACCCCCTGCTGTTTCAGTTTTTTTAAAAGTGTTTAAAGTATTACCTTGGCTAATCGAACATACATTCTATGATTTTAATGAGATAATTAATTTAAAAGAGTTATAACGATGTGTGCTTTGACATTGGAACTATTTTTGAATGTTATCTACTATTGACATAAATGTAATTTTGTAATTTAATTCTGACATTTTATTATTATTTCATTATATTGTATATTGATTATTGTTATTATTTGTTGTTGTCTATAAAAACACAACACAACTATTTTGTAATGTAATGTTTCAACTCAGTACAATTTAATTATTTGCTACTAAGCAAAGATGATATTATTTAAGTGATATTATTATTTTAATAATAACAAATGTAATTTTTATAATTTTTTGACGTGTATCTTTTATATTTTTGATACCAATAAATAATATGAATATGAATATGAATACCAAGGTATGACAAGCCGTTCTCTAAACAGTAAACCTCGCAGCTGTTTTATTGAATCCTCTATTATTTTTTATACTATGGAACTAATAGCGGAATGAAAATATGGTAGGTACCATATAAAAGGCAAGAAGTTTTTGATGTGCAGGTATACAGTAATATAACGAGACCCTATTACCAAGACTCCTCTTCTCTCCTCGTCCGTCTGTCTGTTGGTCACTAGGCTGTACCTATCTCATGAACCGTAATAGCTAGACAGTTAAAATTTGCACAGATGATGTATTTCTGTTTCCATTATAAAAACAAATACTTACTAAAAATAGAATGAAATAAATATCGACTTCAACTGTGTACAGAATTCGCGCGGATCGATGTAGCATTTTTCACATTGATTTGATTTATCAAATATGGCTCAGCCGATTTCAAGAAAATTATGGGACCAACTTCGACGTATACGCTTTCCAATAAAAAAAAATATACGCGTCGAATTGCGTAGGTACCTCCTCCGTTTCATCGGTCAAAAATAGAATAAAATAAAAAATTATTCATACCATACAACAGATGTGAGTTTTTGCACGATAATTATTAATAATCACAACAGGTAGACGCTTGAAATATTCTCAGAGTATTTAGTAATATAATTTAATATCAATTTTAAAAAACAAATAATTGAATTACATAATTGGCTCCCATACGGTACGAACCCTTTCAAGCGCGAGTCCATATTTATTTTAGTTTATAGAAGAACTATGTTAGATATTTAAATAAAAAATAATCAACTTAAAATTAGAAAGAAGTAATTTCAGTCAAAATATATAATGTAAACTGCAACGCCTACAGAAATAGCCAAATTGCTACTTTTATTCCCTGCTTTGGGTTCAAGATCATTTGTATATGATGTTAGTTGGGTACATATTATGTTTTTGTACAACAATAATAAAATAATTTGAAAGAAAATAAATAAGTCTATAAAGAAAAAATAACCTATGTCACAAATAATGTAGCTTCCTAATGGCAGAAAATTAAATAATCATTAGCAGGATTATTTTTGTTTGCTTTCCGCCATACCTACTAGGAAACTAGATTATACGTAGAATACGCGTAAGATAGCTCTACGTACGGCCAAAATCAGGAACAAATTCTATGCTGCCAGGGAATACGGAATGCTAGTGAAATAACGTACGTGGCGCCACGACTCGCGCGCAGAGTTATCTTGTGCGCACTCTACGTGATATCAAATTTTGCTACAATTCAAAATCAAATTTCGGTCGGCCACGCTGGCCGCGCTGGAGGCGCGGGCGGGGTGCGGGGACAGTTCGAGCGCAGTACGCACACAAATACAATTGCATCACACACACATTGAAGCTCCCTGGTTTGGGCACATCGCGACGGCAATAGTTTAGTCCAAATACCTATTTCTCAATTTCTTCGTCACTAGGCTATCCTCTTAAAGTAATTACACAAAAAACATCGAATAGATTAGTGGTTCATTTATAGTAGTACATAGTAATGGTTCATATGGAATTTGATTTGTATGTATTTGTGTATTTGTACTTTATTAGGATAATATTTAGACTAGTATTTAAGTCATATTTAAATAATACGTCTCATGGTATAAATTAAATTTAAATAAGTAATATTAGAAAGTATACCTAAGTAAATTGACATAACTTGTCGTTAATATAGGAGAAGACGCTGGTTCCCGTAGTACAGCCCCTGGCTAGTTCGGGAATCAGAGGCTTCATTTATTTTATCACCTTATTTTATGTCAATAAAAATTTTTGATTGATTGATTGTTTTTTTTTTTATATTTACTGACTTCCGAAAAGGAGCAGGTACTACGTTCATTTGTATGTATTTTTTTGTGTATGTTCATCAATACTTTCGTCAAATATAAAAAGATTTAAAAAAAACTTTTCTCTTCCGAGGTGGTCCCACTTATGTTACCGAAATCGGCTCGTTTTTGATAAATCAACAATAATGTCACATAGACTCGTGCAAACTATTCGAATTCAGTATTCGGTGGTGCATTTATTGCTAAAAGATATTATTCGACTTGCCCTGGATTACAAAGAGGATGCTCAGTCTTATTAGAGAGGGCTATGTCCAGCAGTAGACGTCCTATTATTAATGGATGGATGGATTTTTAACGAACATTTATTATTTATTTATTTCTGTTGTACCTATATTACTGTAATTTTGGTGTGCAATAAAGATATATTTAATTTAATTAATTTAATTTTAATTATTTCATCAACTCTATCGTTTACAGTGGCTGCCTCGGTGGCTCAGTGGTTAGTGTCCTTGACTACTGGGTCAAAGAGACGTTGGTTTGATTCCCACCCAGGTCAAACAATTATGTGATGAACATAGGTGTTTGCTCTGTGTCTGGTTGTTATTAGTAATTATTTATTTAAGCATGTATTTAAAAATATGCAAATATAGTACCTATATCAGTCCCTGGCAGCCATATGACAAGCTTTGCTTAGTTTGGGGTCAGAGACCGTGTGTAAGATCACCTAATATTTATTTATTATTATTACTCTTTATTCAACCGAAATCATAGGCTAGGCAAGAGCCCTTAGTCTAGGTTTTGCGTAGTTTACTTAAACTTTCGCGTTCGCGTGTGGCTCCATACATTTTGGTTAGTTCTTCCTCGTTTCCGCCAGGGGCGCTGTACAGAAATGTATTGAGCCATACGGAAACATCTGTAGTTTCAATTTACGCGTCAACCTGGACTAACCCATCTGGTCCTTTATTAGTCAATGGAGCCTAAGCCAAAATTGAGAGGCCCCTTATACAATTTTGAAATATAAAAATAGCAGTAGATATAAAGGATAGCGTTGTGGACAAACTATGACATATAAAAAGACTTAAAATAATGAAATTGGGCTATTGTAGTGAAATATTACATTTTATGTAAAATTGGACTATGGAATGAGGTTCCGCACCCGCTATATATACTCCATTTCAAAATTATCAATTAATTTATTAATATTATTGTTCACAGTGTTCAAATGTCCCAAGTGCGGTTCGGACATGACGGTGCGCCAGAAGCGGAGCAACGCGGACGAATATTACATCAGCTGCATGTCTTTCCCGAACTGCAAGAACGCGGTCTGGTTCCCCAGCATCGTGAAGGCGTTGCATGTATTACCACAAACTTGTTCCTTAGTAAGTATCACCATCACTTTCAGATTGACTCTCTATTGATGCATTTTCTAAATATAACTAGACTCGTTGGACTATTCTAAAATAATCGCATCTTTGCTATTGTTTATTGTTTGTGTTAGTACTTGTGCGTATACCGTGCGACAGTCGCGTGCGTGACGTCACGTCGGTTCCATCGGAAGATCAGCGCCGGCTGTTACTGTCGGCATTATGCTGAGAGATGGGACCGGTTTGTGCCGAAAATTTAGCATTAGTAATTACTCTTTATATTTATTCATGTACTGTATTTTTGATGTTTGTCTTGTAAATATGTTGTTTTCGTTGCAAATAAAGTTATGTCTATGTCTATGCTAAAATATAAATTATCGTTTTAGTCAATATTTATTGGTTCAGTGAAAATAAATCATAAACCGAATCACACAAGTCGGCGGATGTGAAGTAAGCTACAAGCTGCGCATTATCGAATCAACGCGCGGCTTTATGTGAACTTCAGTCAGGATTGGATGGAGCTAACTTCACATCCGCCGAATGGTATGATTTGGCCTATACATATAATTGTTATTCCATATTGTAAATATTGGTATTACGATACGTCTCATCGTAATGGAAAAAGTATGGCCTGGCATATTTTTAACTTCAATTAAAAAAGAAGAGTGTCTAGCAAGAAGGGAACGTATTCAGACCCTGAGCGAGCCAATATCATTATCTTTTTTTCGTGGCCAGTGTGACAAAAAAAATAACAAAAAAGATAAAAAAAATATTGGATTGTTAGGGCTGTGATTATACTTAGATAGAGACAGTAAGACTAGGTCGCACTACAATGCCATTTTTTTAGTATGGCCATGCTTTTTCCACTAGGATGGCCTTTTTTTGTACCTAAAACGTAATATAAGGTCCTTTATATATAATAAATATTTTTTCAGTGCGGTCCTAATTACAAATTAATCAAATTCGAATGGCGAAATAATTCAATAAGTCATCTCTACCCGCCTCCTTACACGGCTTGCATCGGTGGCTGCGATACAACCTTCTTAGAACTCATGAAAGTCAATCTATCCAGCGTCAGAACTGTCCCAGAAAGTTCTAGAACACAGACTAGCACTAGAACAAATAGTGCCAATACTGCAACTCTCAATAGGCCAAACAGTGCTAGCCAACTCTCAAATGGCACAGACAATAGGCAGACTAGTAGACAAAATTCAATACCAGACAGGCCAACTCCGTCGACAAACAGTTGGTCGAATCACACATCAGATAATGGACCAAGTTCCTCAAACAGTTGGCCAAATACAGCCAGTACAGTACCGATAGCAGCCAGACCCAACCAACCGAATCCAAGGCAATTTCAACCCCCAGCTCAAGCGAATAGAGCTCAAAATGTGAATAATCAGAGAATGCCGACGCCTGGAGGCAGCGGTGGTAGCGGAGACGGGGACGTACTGTGTGGTTGTAATAAGGCAGCTATTTTGTTGACTACACGAAAACAGAACCACAATTTCGGTGAGTTGTACTTGATTATTTTATTAACCGACTTCCAAAAAGGAGGAGGTGCTATGTTCGTCTGTATGTATTTTTTTGTGTATGTTCATCGATAATTTCGCCAATTGTGAACCGAATCGAAATATTTTTTTTAGTTCGTAAGGGTATACTCCTGGAAGAGCTACTGGTCCATGAAATCGTTAATGAAGGGAGATTTACCAATCTCCCTGAAACGAAAACTCATCGATATCCTAACTTACGGTGCACAAACGTGGTCGCTCACCAATGTTCAGAAGGCTCGCCTTCAGGTTTGCCAAAGAGCAATAATGGAACGCAGTGTACTTGGTATCAAAAGAGTAGACCGCGTCCGAAACACCACACTGCGTTCCATGACAGGCGTTAGCGACGTCGGCCTGAAATCTGCAAAGCTCAAATGGGAGTGGGCGGGACACGTGAGTCGTATGCACCCAGACAGATGGGCAAAGGTCTCAACGGAGTGGGTTCCTCTGTCCAGTCGACCCCGAGGCCGTCCTCCAACACGATGGCGCGACGAAATCGAGAGGTTTAAAAAAGGTTGGACGGAGGTAGCACAGAACAGAAAGGAATGGAAGAAATTGGGGGAGACCTTTGCCCAGCAGTGGCACAGTGCAGGTTAAATAAAAAAAAAAAAAAAAAAAGGATATACTCCAGAAGTGGCCGCATTTAAATTTTAAAGAAATCGGCTGAGCTGTTTTTGAAAAATCAACAACAATGTAAACAATTGGAGCGAAATATTCGAATTTGATACACGATGGAAAGCGGTTTCGCCATTTTTTGCGATAAATAATTATTGATATAAAGTTTGTTGCGGGATATAAAACATTCTGATTATGCCCATTCTAATATGCAAGGAAAGGTAAAGTCAATTTTTTCGCTGGGAATTTCTTCGGTGCAACTACCAAATTGACTGCCTGGTTGGGACAATAAATGCGAATCATTCAATGCTGTTAAAATATAATACTTTCTTCAATATTTTTTAAAGTGAAACTTTTATTACATCGCCTCAAACCTTTTCGTCCATGTATTGCACGTCGCGTGACGGTCGGCCGCGGAGTAGGGGTAGAATGAAAGGTGTTCGACAGAGTAGTCGAGGCCAATATGGCGGCGCCTATGGTTTGCATCAGCTTACCGTGTAGTGTATAGACTATTACTCATTTCTGCCAGTAAAAGTTTCACTTTTACCGTGGTTTCATAAAACCAGACAATCATTTTTTTTAAAGTGGCAAGGATTAATTATAATTATGTATCAATGTCGCTCTTTTCTACAAGGCCTCTAATGTATGTTCCAAATGTTGGATTTCAGGTAAAAAATTCTACAAATGCCCAGTTGGAAAAGAGAACGGCGGATGCGATTTTTTCTTGTGGGCGCCAGAATCGGACTCGGCACAATCAGACTCGCCACAAAATTCGTGGGGTGTGACGTCACAGCAACCGTCCAATAGCAACGGCGGCTGGGGTATGACGTCACAGCAACCCACCAATACGAGAGGTTGGGGGATGACTCCCACAAACTCCCGAGACAGCTATGAAAGGAATGATGATGACGTCAACTGCAACTGCGGACTACCTTGTAAAAAGTTAGTATACACATATGTATTTATTTACTTTTGCTGATTTTTTTATCCCAAATTAGTCCGCGCTTACCAACAATCGACGATACCTATCCAGTTTGTTGGAAAATAATAACAAGAAACTTACTAACGAAAATATAATATTTGTGGTGCCACTTTACTAGATTAGCTTGTTTATTTTTATGAATTTTCAAATAACGATTTTGAAGACAACTTTTAGACTATAATATAACATCGGTATCCATGTGATTTTTTTTTCGCATTTGTTTGCGTTAGAATCAATGCAATATTGCAATAAGGCTATTTAACTAGTTTTTGGAATTCGTTTTAAATTATTCAAACAAATCAGTGTTAAAGAATAGAAATTCAAGATCCCGCCTAAAACGACATTCTGTAATGGCGCTGGTCTTTGACGTCACACACTAGTAAATAACGACAGTTAATACTAGTAAATACGCTAGTTCACATCTAAAAACTGACAAAAACTGACAAAAAATACTTTAAAGTAACTTTCAGATCCCATAATATTACTCCGAAATCACAAAACACAAATTACACAAACAACAGTCAATCGAGAAATTCTTGTTTACTATCATGTGACGTCACCAGAGTTGCCGCACTTCTTAGAGCGTTCATGTTACAGATAAAATATCAAAAAAATATCGTATTTTATTTCGTGCTATTTGCGAAAATTTGTCACGCTATTATCTTTAAGGATTATCACAGTCAATAGTATATTTTCAATGTTGTCAAATAGTCTATTTGGTTTGCAGGATAACTACACATAAAGAAGGCAAGAATAAGGGTCGGCAGTTCTACGCATGTCCCAAAGAGTTCAACGAGCGATGTAACTTCTTCCAGTGGGCCGACGAAGGTGGATCTCACACTACTACGGGTATAAATCTTTACTCGCGACTGCTCTGTGACTTTAGTCTCTTTTTTTATGAAACTGAATGTTGAATATCGTGCCCAATTATGAACCACACGCTTGCTTTTATATAACAAACAGAATGGGGTCACAAAGAATTTTAAATAATTATAACAAACAACAGGGTCACATAGAATTTTGGAATAATTATAACAAACAGAACAGGGTAACATAGAATTTTGAAATAATTATAACAAACAGAACATGGACATATATAATTTTGAAATAATTATAACAAACAGAACAGGGACATATAGAATTTTGAAATAATTATAGCAAACAGAACAGGGTCATATAGAATTTTGAAATAATTATAGCAAACAGAACAGGGTCATATAAAATTTTGGAATAATTATAACAAACAGAAACGGGGCCACATAGAATTTTGAAATAATTATAACAAACAGAACATGGACATATAGAATTTTGAAATAATTATAACAAACAGAACAGTGTGGGTCGTATAGAATTTAGAAATAAACTTAGCTTAAAACTCTATCAAGATGCTTTGCTATCTTGCTCAATAAAAAAGGAGTGGTAATCTTCGGGTTGTAAGAGTCAAGGCGCACCAGTCCGTGGCATAATAGCAGTGATAAATTTTTCGTGTTAAGTCATTACATGACACACTTCCCACCTGTCTAAATTCAAGTTTGCAGAAATACTTCTTAAAATCTTATGATAACAAAATAATCATTATAATCTGTCATACTGTACTATCATCGATACACTAGCAGGCAAGCAATTTAAACATTGTAACCCACTATTATCTTATTCAGAATGGGGCGGCGGCGGGGGCGACAGCGGCAACTACCGAGGGCGAGGGCGGGGGCGCGGCGGGGCGCGGGGCGGCGCGGCGCGCGGGCGGGCTGCGGGGGGCGAGGGCCGCACAAGACGCTGCGGGATCTGCAAACAGGAGGGACACACGCGCAACCGGTGCCCCAACAACCAGTGAACCCCACTCCCCAACAACCAGTGAAACCCACTCCCCAAGAACCAGTGAACCCCATCCTCGAACAACCAGTGAAACCCACCCTCTAACAATCAGTGAAACCCACCCTCCAACAATCAATGAACCTGCTAGAGATTGTGCTAACCTAAGAACATGTGAAAAGCACCTCATCATGTCAGAGATTGGGTTAGCGGCCTCTGAAGGTTTACTGTACTGTACCGGCCCTTTATTATGAATTTTAGTCAAAAGGGAATGGCGAAGGTGGTATGAGTGGGCCGCGCAGGGGCGAGGACCGCTGTGAGATCAGCAAACAAGAGGGACACACGCGGAACCCCAGTGAACCCCACCTCATCCGGCGAGAGACTGTACGAACCTAACTTAACAAACAACCCCACCTTGCTAGACTCTGTGCTAGCGGTACCTGAAGGTTTAATGTATTGTACTGCAACGCCCGAGGTAGTAACTACTGTGAGCGCCGGCGGGGCGGGTCGCGGGTGTCGCTGTGAAATCTGAAAACGGAAGAAACACACGGAACCGGTGACCTAAAAACCAGTGAAACCCCACCCTGCCAGAGATTGTGTAAACTGTAAACCTAACAACCAGTGAATACTACTCCACCCTGGTAGAGGGTGTGCTAGAGGCCTTGGAAGGTTTACTGTACGAGCCCTTTATTATTAATTTTAGTCAAAATGGGGCAACGCCGAAAGTGGTAAATATAAAAGCGCGAGATCTGTAAACAGGACTCGGAGGGGAACACACAGAACCGCAGTCCCAAAAACCAGAGAACCCCACCCCAACCGATATTGTGGCAACCATAGATTTAGAAAGGCCTTCTCTTTACCGCGCCAGATACTTATACAACAAGCTGTGGCTTTTCAAAATCCAGGGACTTATTAGAGATATACTCATCATTATGAACAACTTTTACTATGGCACCAACCCCGAGATCACGAGAAAGAAAAACAGTTATTCAATACTTTTTACTGAGTCGAAACTTTTTGTATGCAACAGCTAATATTTTTACTACGATTTCGGGGTTGGTCCCTAGTCAAATTTGATCATAATTAAGAGTACACCTCTGTAAATACCTGCATTTTTCAAAGTAACACCTTGTATAGCTCTGTCATGTTCCTCGTCGATAGTCATTTTGTTATCCTTACTTAATATTATAAATCCGAAAAGTTTGTTGGTTTGTTACTCTATCACGCGCCAACGGAGCAACGGATTGACTTGATTTTTGGCATGGATATAGTATAAAAGGCGGAAGGAGCTTTAGGATACTTTTTATCCCGAAAAATTTCATAGTTCCTGTAGGACAGGACAAAAACCCTCGAAAGCGAAACTGTCGCCACTATCACAAAGACGCTAAGTGATTAATTCCTCTATGACGCTAATATGGACTAACGAAACGTCACAGCCAAACGTAATTAGATGACAGGTGACATTGTCTGCAGACTTTTATAAATCACAAGTAGCGTGGCAAGGCGACAAATTGTTTTTCTACCATTATATCCCCTTGAAGAGGAAATAAAGTATGGATTGAAAATGACAACTGACATTAAAATTGGATAAAATGTTATTTTCCCTCTGTATGCTACATGTTACTATGACGTTTAATACCAGGCCGTCATTTTGTCTGACATTAAAAATATTTTTAAATATTCTATCATTAGAGGTTCAACATGTTTTTTTATTCTACCTTTATGGTACAGAATCATCATACTTTAATATTATCAATCCAAAAAGTTTGTTGGTTTGTTCCTCTTTGACGCAGCAACGGAGCAAAAGATTGACCTGATTTTTGGTATGGATACCTATGGTTTAATAGACAGAAAGTGATAATAGGATACTTTTTATATTTCGAGAAAATTCGTGATTCCCATGGGATAGGACAATAACTGTTTCTCAGCAATGGAGCAACGGATTGACTTGATATTTGGGGTGGGCATAGTTTGGAAGACGGAAAGTGACTTGGGATACTTTCCATCCCGAAAAAATTGTGGTTCCCGTAGGACTTAACGATAAATTTTTCTCAGCAACGGAGCAACTTGCCTTGGCATATTACATGAATATAGTTTGAAAGACGAAAAGTGACATAGGCCACTTTTTATCGCAAAAACTTTAACAGTTCCCGTAGGATAGGATAAAAACTAAGTGAGTGGGCTGCGGTAGCAGCCGTCTAAGCGCCAGAAATAACCTGTCATGGCAAGTTTAGGACGTTCCCACATATTTCGCACTCCTTCGCGGCACTCAACAGCACTAGCCCAGACTCGGGCTCCATAACGGAGCTTGCGCTCTCGCCATAGTGACGGAGTGTTTCGGAGCACAAGACACATCGTCATCCACCACTCGGGACTAACCAGTACTGAACGTCAGACAGCATTCCAACGCCCTGGTCCCAGTGCAGTGGGTCAGTCATAGTAGCCCAGCGCCTGCCTCTTCAACTGCAGAGGGCAGTGAGAACGGCAATCGCGATACCGACACCTCTCTTCCCCTGCAGCCCCACTGCGTCTGCCAACACGTTGACGGCCTAGCGGAAGGTAGGGTAGGTGGCGGCACCCACACCACCAGTTCCATATATCCCACCGCGGCCCCTTATCCTCGGCTGTCATATCAGAGTCCAAGAAGCAGCCTTGCTTTATGAAACTAAGAAAGGTTATTCCCAACAAGTAACTGGAGATAGAGAGACAGAAAAGAAGCCACACCCAGCGCAGCAGGAGGAGCTGGAGTTCATATGCCTGGCAGACGGAGCAGCACTAGAGCAAAATCTTAACCGAGAAATTAACATATTTACAGACGGCAGTAAAATTAAAGGGAAAGTTGGGGCGGCATTATCCATTTGGGATGATGCCGCTGAGATCAGTACCCGCAAGCTGAAATTGGCCGATTGGTGCTCTGTGTAACAGGTCGAGTTATTGGCACTTCTTGAGGCTACCGAAAAAGCAAAAATCTTTTGTGACTCCAGGTCTGCACTGGAAACGGTAGTTGGCGTATCTTCCCTCCATCCCTTAGCAGTAAATTCAAAGCTAACATAAAGTTACTACACGCACAAAATAAATTAGTGAAACTTTATTGGATTAAAGCGCACGCGGGGATGGAGGGAAATGAGAGAGCGGACCAGCTAGCAAAGGAAGCAGCACTGCACTGAAGTGCAGACCTATTTAGGATAACTGCCCCGTTTCATTCGTCAAGCGAGAAATCCGAAAGGACTCTCTTGACGAGTGGAACTGGCGGTATCAGGATGGACACACAGCGGCGGTAACCAAAACATATTTTCCGGACGCAAGGGCGGCATACAAGATCGTAAGAGAAATAGCACCAGTGGGAATCATAACTCAAGTGCTGACGGGGCATGGTGAGTTTTCCCAATACTTACATCGATTTAAGTTGAGGGAAAGCCCATCGTGCATCTGTGAACCCACAAAAGAGGAGACTCCACTGCACATAATCTTGGAATGCCCAGTTTATGGAAAGCAGAGATTTGATTTAGAACAAAAAATTGGAATTAATCTAACACGAAAAAACCTTAGAAACAATTTTATCGAATTTTTGCACAAATATTTGTAAAAAAGCAATACTTAATTAGGAACAAGTAGGTATAAACTTTGCTGTACCATTGTAATGTTTATTATAACTGCAAACAGCCAAAAACATTGAAATATAGGTATAGGTAGGGGAGACCAGGTATGAAAGTAACAATTTTAACTTTTCTCGCCTTAACTCTCAGACCTCGTGGAATTTAGAAAGTTAAGTGAGTGCATATGATAGATTGGTTTTACAACTATGTTTTAACATTAGCTTTAACGCGACTGGTATCGCAGATTTTGGCAAATACGTCCATATAAAAAAAGTGGAATCTGTTACAACCGTCCCTACCCCTAGGGTTGGTTGTAACAGTGCAAGGGGATAATTGTAACACTGTAAATAACAACAAAGTTATGTTTATAATCAACATATTTTTAATCAGCCTTTTAGATTTTACATCAATATCACAATATTTAAATCAAGTATATTAATAATTTCTAGGAAATAGGAATCTTCTTAAGTACCTAATCAACATAATAAAAAATGAGATCTTATCCGATAAACAATTATGGCACACATAACTTATTTCATTTTTGGTGCAGCTTACATGAGCCCACTGCTGGCACTCTAGGCATTGCACCCATTTTTCTTTTGCCATGCTGTTTGAAAAGGGTTCCACGCATACTAAACAGAAGCAATCTTCGCTGTCTGAATCACCACTATCTGCAGTATCTGTTTTCATCTTAAGTATTTTCTTTGGTTTCTTCTTAATAGTTTTCTTGACAACTGAAGCGTTTGACGTTGTCTCTTTAGCAGTCTGCAAAATGCTTTTTAAACTACTTTAGCTGTAAGCTTTCTTTCTTCTTCTTCTTGAATTTCAAGCTTGTTGGGAGTGTCAGTCATTATTGCTGTCTTTCTACCTTTTTTTCCCTTTCCATTATTCTTCCTAGGTCCTGCTTTCGGCAAAGGCTTAACTTCATAGGGGCTAAACGATGTTGGTATGAGGTGCTGGTGAACAGTAGCTGAAGATGTAGATGGCATGTTTAAATTATCAGATGACGTCGTTGAAATAGCCACATCTGCTTCAGAAAGAGTTGTCGATGGCAAGGCAATTATTGGGTGCATAATTAATTTAGGAGGAGTCTTCTGTAGTAATGTTGATGCTTGCAAAGCAGAAGGAGCTACTGGTGATATTAATGATGATGGTGAGTTCAGCACACGTTGTTGAGGTAGCAAGTCTTGATCCATCCATTGATCAAATCCATGATTTCTGCAGTAACTAAACCTCTGCTGGTTGTTCGTTCATTCTGGAATAAGAAAATAAGTTTTAAGTACCTTGAAAAATAAATAAATACAATAAAATATACTTTGAGATACCACGATCATAAGAGGGATGAAAGTAACAACCTGTTACTTTCATCCCTACGTATAAATTATCCCGAATTTGACAATCACTTGTTCATAACCTAAAAAAATCATTAGAAAGTTACCGTTTGGTATACTAATATAGAAAGATGAATAGTTATGTTATCTAACTCATACTTAACATGCAAGCTAAAGTTCAGGATAATAAAAACAAACACACTTGAAAAAGAAGATCGAAACTTACTTTCGAGTAATTTTTGCGGCATCGACTCGCACGTCCACAACCAAGCGGTACAGCACCGTGAGCGCAACTGAGGCGAGGGGCGGTGTCAAATGGCGCTTACTGGTGACACAGCCAGCAGTGCAGCCAACATAATTCGTTTGAAAATTTATTAGTTACGTTCATCCCGTGTTACTTTCATACCTGGTCTCCTCTACTTAGTTTTTATTCATTTGTAATTAAGACCCCTGATCATGTCAGGGATATTTCGCGATATAATAAAAAAAACTCCTCGGATGCAGCGTCGCAAGAGCGGCACTGCAGCCCGCCTAAGTTGCGACACTCCTCATAAGGCATGCAACCTACCGGCCATCCTCTCAGCTGCTTTAGTTAAAAGCGGCTGAAACTCGAGTGCCAGCCTCTAAGCTTCCTTGGGGGAAAAGACCCAAAGAAGAGGGAGACTTCGAGCGCCGCCTTTTCAGCTGCCTCAGACCTCCCCCACGACAAGGCGGGAATACACGGGGGGGGTTGTATATACACTCCAACCGTAACTTAACCAACAAAAGCATTCCTCTAAGGTATTTTGATATTTGTCAGTTAGGTTAGGTTTCGCAGCCGACATAAACATAAGCCAAAATCAAAATACAACGCGGGCGAAGCCGTGGGTAAAAGCTAGTTAGCTTATATAGATAAGATCTGGGCAATTAGCGATAAGAAAAACAAGACTTGTGATATCAAATATTTGTCTATTTTTAAGTAATTGTTACGATAAGTATTTTTGAATAAATTTCTATGTTATATATATTTTGTACACTTTCATATACCTAATACCTAAGCTAAGATTAGTGTAACCATTGGATGGGTAAGATAAATATAGGTCGCGCCACACAAGTTGGCGGAAATGAAGTTAGCTACAAGCTGCGCAATTTCCAATCAACGCGCGGCTTTGTGAGCTTCAGTCAGGATTGGATATTGGGCTGCTTGTAGCTAACTTCATTTCCGACTTGTGTGGCGCGGCCTATAGTTATCCTTCGCCGAATATCTTTCTGGCTAGCGTGTTACATTTTTCACCTTCAAAGTAGAGATAGAGTTTGGCAGCTACCTAACTCGCGCAATAAATTACCGGGAAAGATTGTAGTCTAAATCGAAAATACTTATACGAATGCGCGAGTGAGATAGCAGCCAAACTCTATCTCTCTTTTAAGGTGACTGCTCACTATAACGTACCATACCATGGCCGTGCTCGGAACGTGTCAAGCAAAAAATATTCTTTGTATTGAAAAGTATGAGAATATGGTCTCTATAATCCTACCGCTTTACTTAATCATCGCCTGCGCGGTACAGGGGCGCCGGGGGAGAAGACAAAGTTGACTGAGACAGGTGCGGGCGCCGGGGACCCTGGGACGCCTGGCACACAGGCGTCCCATGCGCATGCAGGCGATTTCTATAGTCCGGCAATATCGTGCGCGACGCGACCGTCCTGCGGGGTGTCAGCGGGTAGCGGGGAAGGGAAAGAATGCTAGAATGACGCATAGTTACTACTACTACCTCGTCCCCGCCACCGTCTGTCACCCCGCGGGACAATCGTGCACGAGATTGCCTGACTATAAGTAAAGCGGTAGGATTATAGAGCGTTCGTCACCGACCAGCACCGTCGCGTGGCATGCAAGAAGCGAGCAAGCACCGGCAACATATTCTCGGCCACTCTTATTGACGTTCGTTGTAGCGGGCATAGTAGAGCGTATAGTGCTGTTTTCCGTGCCTTATACGTTCCTAGTAGTCATGATATGGTACGTTATAGTGGGCAGACGCTTAACCATTTTATTTTGGGAAGCTGGCAAAAGATGATATGATAGGTCGAATCTAACTTAATGGTAGGTATCTGTGAACACGAGGCGAGTCGTTGCGCAGTGGCAAATTCAAGTCTGTGGGGCTGAGGAGTGGGATTTTGCGCAGCTTGTAGTTTAAAGTTTAATTCGACTTCTATTAATTTTAGTAACAAAAACTACCATCTTTGCTTTTTACTCTTTTGCTTCAAGGAGCCCAAGCTCTGCGCCCTTTGTATCTCTTGCTGTTCCGATTCCACAGTCTTGTCCGTCATCATATCCAACAATATTTCGAATTTAAGCCTTAACATATTATTTTCTTCTTCTAGTCTTTCCAGCTCGTTTTTGAGACGAATATTCTCTTTGTGCGCTGCGCCGGCTTTACCTGATGCTGTGAAATTAAAATATGAACATAAATACGTTTAATTCGTGGCCGTAGTTCTTTACTACGAAATACTCATACTCTTTATTGATAACAACTAGTTACACGTCATTACACATACTAACATATTTCAACTAACACTATAGTATGATTTGTTATTAATAAAATAAAAGTGCATTTAACAAAATCCAATAAAAAATTCGTTAAAAAAAAATTCAAACAAAAAAATAAATCACAATTAAATGTCAATAGTAAATAATTAAATATTCTGCATTTCGTAATATAATATAAGCGAGGTGTTGTTTTATTTCGGAAATGGACACTATGAAATGCGCATGAACTTCTTAGTGATAAATTTTTATTATATTTTGTATTTGTTCTAGCTTTTGTTAGATTATACTCATATATCTAGGTTTACCATAGATATACTTATTTATCTTACTATACAGCTGGACCTTAGATTAAAGGTTGGTCTCGCTGTTGACTATCTATGTAATTAAACAATGGTCTTATCGTAGTACCTAAACAGGATTTTACAATTCGCTTTAGCCTTATTTTCAATTGGTCTGGGACTCCAAACAGTCTACAAATAGAGGATGTAGGGTGGGTTTTTATAACATAATTTACCTGGAATCCACTGTCCATCTTCAAAAGATATTTCAAAATCGCCCAACTTGAGTTTTAGAGGAGCCACATCTATCGAAAGTTCCTTTGACGCATAATCACTACCAAATTCGTTCTTTACCACTGACGTATCCTGTTTTCTAACAGGAATGGATTTTGGTGTGAATTTATTGCTAAATAGAGGCATTTTCGACAATTCAAAGCAGGAATTAATGTTATGTTTACTCTCCCAAGTCTCAATGATAACACCATAACACCACAGACTACTATAAAATACTACGTATCACTACTGGATAACACAAAAACGTCATAACAAATGGTTGCCATGGTGACGCATGTCTACAACAATAATGCAACAAAGCAGGTTCTAATTCTGAAAACGATGAGCTCTTTTGTATAAAACGGAGAAATATCTAAAGGCGCGGTTCCACCGAAAATATGTTCGTCATATTTATTACCAAAATGTGTAGAACTGTAGTGGGCAAAGTTGAGTTTATTTTATTTCTTTACTTTATACTGTTTGTTGTAGAGAAACGTTAGTGCTCAAGTTTTTTTTTTTAATTCTACATAGGTTCGCAATTGACCACATCTTGCTTGAAATACTGTCTCAGTGGGCAACAGTTGGCTACTTCGGTAGAGCCGCGGCGCGGAGAACTAGGTATGTCACATGGGAGAAGTGTGCAATGCTTGGCAAAAATAATATAAAATCGAACATTTTGGATAAGAAAGGTTTATATAAATATGACAGAATTACGCTGGCTACAGCCACAAATTCGGTTTCCAAGGATAGCAGTGTCCATCATTTAGCGGCCGTACTATAGCGGTGAATAACGTAACTAGAACGTAAACTATAGATATAAAAAATAATCGGCCAAGTACGAGTCGGACTCGCGCACGATGGGTTCCGTACCGTAACGGGAGCCCCATTCCTCTTGCCGTTATTAATAGCGAGCAAAGAACTAAAAATCACGTTTTTTTGTATGGGAGCCCCCGTCAAATATTTATTTTATTCTGTTTTTAGTATTTGTTGTTATAGCGGCAACAGAAATACATCATCTGTAAAAATTTCAGCTGCCTAGCTATCATGGTTTATGAGATACAGCCCGGTGACAGACAGAGAGACAGACTGACAGACGGACATCGAAGTCTTAGTAATAGGGTCCCGGTTTTACCCTTTGGGTAGGGAACCCTAAAAAATGGTGCTGTTTCCTAGAGAGCGGCAATTTATGATGTAAAGTGTGTACATATTTATAGTTATAGTAATATTACGGCCGCTATATGACGGCACCGCTAACCTAGGTAAGCTCAGTATGAGAAGAAAACAACTTTTATACTTATACAATATTTCATTTTAATACTGTTATTCGAGATAAATTATTATAGAAAATGTACTTATCAACAATTTATATAAATATTAAAGTGAAAAGAAACAGTGTATAAAAATAAAGCATGGAATAATAAAATTGTAACAAAATTAGAGGTATTGCTTATTTGTAGGTGCAGTGTAAAATCTGCTAATAAATTATTATAATCAAATTTTCAGTCTGTATATCATCACAGCTGGAATGATTAGAAGAAACGACCCCACGGTGTACGTTATTGTTGCTCCGGAACACCAGTACACTGAAATAAAAAAAAATATAAATAATTGGACCAAAGTTATCGACATATAGATCAGCCGAGAAGTTGAAATGGCAGTGGACAGGGCACATATGAAATGAAGTAGAAAGTTGTCAATGGAGGTTTGTGAGAGAGATAACGTTCTATGAAACAGAAATTAGCTGATGATCTCTTCCTATAGGCAGATGTCTATGACCCCAGCCTCGAAAAGGAAAAATATGAATTGACATTGAAACCTGACATTAAAAGTGGATGAAAAGGTTTTATCCTCAGAATAAGGAAAAACAGTAGAAGTGACATAAAGTGAAAAAGTTGTAATGCATGATTCCACAAACATGGCGTCGAAAATCTATAGGAACTGCTATGTAATCTAGACACAAATGACACTTGAACTGCTGATCAAATGTCAAATTTGATTTCATCAAATTTGATGGTGGACAAACTTCAAACGTCTCCTAGGCAGGGCTTTTATATTGAACTTTATCCTCATAGCTTTAATGCCATATCATTTCAAACACCGCCCAGGGTTTATCCCTTTGCCATGCTAGAGGTGCTGCCCTTTCTAATAGTTCAATGGTGGACATAGGTCTAACACGAAGGGTGATCTGGCCAAATCTACAACACCCGATCACAAGTTTGACACATGTGCCATCCATCGTTCTCCTCGACCATATTTAAGGGAGGAGAACGACCCGACACACGATTCGAACCCAGGATCACGCATGGGTTCATATGGTGGCTCAAATAGGCATAATGACTAAAAAATATAATAAATCCATCAGATAGATTATTAAAAAATATTAGACACGTATTTTTTTCTTTTGTCAGTTAACTAAAAATTGATAAAATTTTAAGTTCCGCGTGACGTCACGAGTGTCATACAAATGTATAGACTTTCTTGAGCGACGTGACGTCACGACCCCTATACCCAAACGTTGACATTATCTTTGTCATTTGTTGTTTTATTGACAAACGAAAAAATATGTGTCCAATATTTTTTGATAATCTCACTCACGGACTAATCATAATGATTTTTTTACCCAGTCATCATGGTTATTGGTTTATTGTAAGGCGGGGTGTTTTCGCGCGCACTGTTTGCGTATTACCTGCGGCGGCGAGCAGCGGGCCGGCGGCGCGGGACAGAGCGCCCAGCGAGCGCAGCGTGCCGAGTACAGCGCCGCGCGCCGCTTCCGGCGCCTGCCCCGCCGCCATCGACGTCATGCACGACACCGCGAACGCCGTCGCTACAATCATAAACATACAATGAAAAACAATAGGAAATAATCGGCCAAGTACGAGTCGGTTTCGCGCACGGAGGTTTCCGGTATGGGAGCCCCCCTTAAATATTTATTTTATTTTATTATTTATTATTGAAGTGAATATATAACTACATTTTCTGTGAAAATTTGAAGCATCCACCTGTTACAAAGCGTTATAGAGCGTAAAACAGCAAACAAATCAGGTTTGTTGTATGGGAGCCTCCTTAATTATTAATTTTATTCTGTTTTTAGTATTTGTTGTTCTAGCGGCAACAGAAATACATCATCTGTGAAAATTTCAGCTTTCTAGCTACAACGGTTCATGAGATACAGCTTGGAGACAGACAGACGGACAGCGGAGTCTTAGTAATAGGGTCCCGTTTTCACTTTTTGGGTACGGAACCCTAAAAACGCGGCGGCGGCGAGCACCACGCACAGGAAGGCGGGCGGCGTGAGCGCCAGCCGTACAAGGTATGGCAAGGTATAGGCGCCGTGAGTACGTACCGAGCGCGAACAGCACGAGCCCGAGCCAGAGCCAGGCGAGCGGCGGCAGCGCGGGCGGGCGCGCGGCGGCGGCGAGCGCCACGCACAGGAAGGCGGCCGGCGTGAGCGCCAGCCGTACAAGGTACAGGCGGCGTGAGTACGTACCGAGCGCGAACATCACGAGCCCGAGCCAGAGCCAGGCGAGCGGCGGCAGCGCGGGCGGGCGCGCGGCGGCGGCGAGCGCCACGCACAGGAAGGCGGCCGGCGTGAGCGCCAGCCGTACAAGGTACAGGCGGCGTGAGTACGTACCGAGCGCGAACAGCACGAGCCCGAGCCAGAGCCAGGCGAGCGGCGGCAGCGCGGGCGGGCGCGCGGCGGCGGCGAGCGCCACGCACAGGAAGGCGGCCGGCGTGAGCGCCAGCCGTACAAGGTACAGGCGGCGTGAGTACGTACCGAGCGCGAACAGCACGAGCCCGAGCCAGAGCCAGGCGAGCGGCGGCAGCGCGGGCGGGCGCGCGGCGGCGGCGAGCGCCACGCACAGGAAGGCGGCCGGCGTGAGCGCCAGCCGTACAAGGTACAGGCGGCGTGAGTACGTACCGAGCGCGAACAGCACGAGCCCGAGCCAGAGCCAGGCGAGCGGCGGCAGCGCGGGCGGGCGCGCGGCGGCGGCGAGCGCCACGCACAGGAAGGCAGCCGGCGTGAGCGCCAGCCGTACAAGGTACAGGCGGCGTGAGTACGTACCGAGCGCGAACAGCACGAGCCCGAGCCAGAGCCAGGCGAGCGGCGGCAGCGCGGGCGGGCGCGCGGCGGCGGCGAGCGCCACGGACAGGAAGGCGGCCGGCGTGAGCGCCAGCCGTACAAGGTACAGGCGGCGTGAGTACGTACCGAGCGCGAACAGCACGAGCCCGAGCCAGAGCCAGGCGAGCGGCGGCAGCGCGGGCGGGCGCGCGGCGGCGGCGAGCGCCACGCACAGGAAGGCGGCCGGCGTGAGCGCCAGCCGTACAAGGTACAGGCGGCGTGAGTACGTACCGAGCGCGAACAGCACGAGCCCGAGCCAGAGCCAGGCGAGCGGCGGCAGCGCGGGCGGGCGCGCGGCGGCGGCGAGCGCCACGCACAGGAAGGCAGCCGGCGTGAGCGCCAGCCGTACAAGGTACAGGCGGCGTGAGTACGTACCGAGCGCGAACAGCACGAGCCCGAGCCAGAGCCAGGCGAGCGGCGGCAGCGCGGGCGGGCGCGCGGCGGCGGCGAGCGCCACGCACAGGAAGGCGGCCGGCGTGAGCGCCAGCCGTACAAGGTACAGGCGGCGTGAGTACGTACCGAGCGCGAACAGCACGAGCCCGAGCCAGAGCCAGGCGAGCGGCGGCAGCGCGGGCGGGCGCGCGGCGGCGGCGAGCGCCACGCACAGGAAGGCGGCCGGCGTGAGCGCCAGCCGTACAAGGTACAGGCGGCGTGAGTACGTACCGAGCGCGAACAGCACGAGCCCGAGCCAGAGCCAGGCGAGCGGCGGCAGCGCGGGCGGGCGCGCGGCGGCGGCGAGCGCCACGCACAGGAAGGCGGCCGGCGTGAGCGCCAGCGCGCCGCACGCCGCGCGCTCCGCCCCGCGCGCGCCCAGCCGCCGCGCCGCGCCGCCTTGCAGCACCGCCATTATCACGCCTGCGCGACACCACACACACGTTACATCTCCCGACTATACATCTAATCTAATATCCCATCCACACTCTCCACGAGGCGACACGAGGGGAACGCGAGCACGAGAGTGGATGGCGTGCTCGCGTCGCCTCCTCTCGCGTTTTCTTCGCGTCATCCGTCGCCTCGCATCGCACGAGGGCCTCGCCGAGAGGCTCGCGAGAGTGAGGATGAGACATATTGGACGGTGTTTTTTTTTGTAAAATACAATATTATCATATACGCATAGGCCGAATAAAACATTTGGCAGGTGTAATGTTAGCTACAAGCTGTGGATAACCCAATCCTGACCAACGATTTATGACTCATTTAATGAATTAATGAAATTTCATTAAATAGGCTATGGCCTATAAATACGATTTATGAATCGTGAACGGTAAGTTTTACAAAAAAAGTTTACTGGAAACAAAAGATGCTAAATTTTATTCTCTACAATAATGATCTTTATGACTTTTGCCCTTAAGTGCATAATTTCCGAGATATCGGCCAAAAACGTTTTTTTCAAGATGGCACTTGAAGCTCCACCTGGATCTGTCAGCATTTTGTGATTTTATGCACAGCAAGTAATCCTAAAACTTATTTTTAAAAAATTTGATCGGAAATTTAGTGCTAAGTTAATTCTTTTTTTTCCTGTAATAATACCTAACTGTGCTGTGCCGACCCCACCTAGTGGGATAAGGGCAAGATGATGATGATGATGAATACCTAACTACAATAAGAAAAATCGTGACATTTTAATTTGTAACTAAAGTGACTCTTATAATGTAGGCAAATATTTTACTACAAATAATAACTTCTTTTAAGGACAAATCGTGACCACAGTCAAGTTGTAACTCCACTTTTTGTCATGGTGAATATTTGAAAAACAATTTTATCGATATTACTCACCTATGACTAAGAACATTTTCCCTTGTTGCATCGCGGTATATTTGAAGGTGTGATGAGTCAGGAATGTTATAGTAAACTCTAGGCCAGAGTAAATAAATAAATATAGGAAATATATCAGTCCGAGCTTGGATAGAAATTTGTTCTGTTTCTTTGATAGATCTTTGACGGCAGTAAACTTCAGTAGATGCCAGGGCGACACGAAATCCACTGTTTTAGCGAGCGAGAATGATAGAGGCGCTCGTTTCTCCTAGAAAGAAAGAAATAAATTAAATATGAAACAAAACGCAAAGAAACGGTTTAAGAATATAACTACCTATAAAGAATTTACAATTTGAAATACAATATAATATAGACCGCGTCACACAAGTTGGCGGAAATGAAGTTAGCTACAAGCTGCGCAATATTCAATGCTGACTGAAGCTCACACAAAGCCGCGCGTTAACAGGATATTGCACAGCTTGTATCTAACTTCATTTCCGCCAACTTATGTGGCGCGGCCTATTCATATTGTAATAGATTACATAGTGGTTTTTTCAAATAAAAGTTTTATTTTCCCATTTTCCCAAAATCTTCATTATTTTGCTTCATATAGTGATGAATTGTGTGAAAGATGACATGAGCAATAAGGGAGTGAATTCAGATAAATGTATATGCCGCAAGATAGAGTCAAATAGAGAAATCACGCATACATAATCTTATTGGGACAAAAGTAGGCAAATCTGCACCCAAAAACCCCATTTGCCAGTATATGCATCTTAATTTCTAAAATAAAAGATGTTAAGGTGGGTACTGACCGGCGTTACGGGGCGTAATGTAACGTGTTACACCGCGAGCATTCGTGCAGTCAGTACGTCGTGTTACGGGGAAACCAGCGAGCAACGAGCCGCTCGTTGCTCGCTTTGAGTGCTCCACCCGGCTGTCGGTTTTTTGGCGAATCCTTTGAGTGTTACGCGGTTCGGTCAGTACGCTCTTGCAAGTCGTCCCGAGCACACGCGCGTCGCGAGTAATCACACGTCGTTCCTCTCGTATTTATTTCTTAAAACTCCATGTTTTTAGAAACACAAAGAAAAAACTCTGTATTTTATAGAAAGATACAGAGACGAGGAAGTGTTGTGTAACCCAGCTCATCCAGAGCATTATAACAAACTCAAGAAAGAAGACGCTTGGAATAGATTGGCTTCGTTACTCGACAGCGAAAGACAAACATGTAAAAAGAAAATGACAAGTTTACTGGCATCATTGAGGAGGGAAAAACAAAGAACGCGGCGAAAGCGGAGCACAGAGTTTTGACGAGCATGTTACGCCGATTTTAAAACACAGCGTAACATGCTCGATGCGTACACGCTCGATGCGAATGTTACATTACACCTCGTAACATTGGTCAGTACCCACCTTTAAACTAACGGGGACAGAAATGTAATAATAATGTTTTTTATAGTAGTTCAAAGTATTTATTCTCATTAACCTAAATGATAAGGTGTAGGTAGTTTACCTTGGCAAGAGTTTCAGGTACGAAGAGCGCGACCAGCGCAATGTTGGCGAGCGACAGAGACAGCGCATACATGGCAGGTTTCTCTCCCCACGGGCCGGAGGAGCCGTCACTGGAGACGGCGAACCAAGCGCCCGCCAGCGGCCCCACTATGAACCCTATCGAGAACGCTAATCCTATCAATGCCTGAAAAATTAATATTTGTGAGTAACTAATCTATTATATAAAAATTTAACGCGCGATGTTCCGCTCGGTGTAGGCCCAATCAAATTTCTTGGCGGCTATGATGTTAGCTAGCAGCTGCGCAAAACCCAATCCTGAATGAAACTCACATAAAAGCTGCGAGAATTGGGATTTTTTTGAGCTTGTGGCTAACATCACAGCCGCCAAGACGTTGGATTCGGCCTATACGTTGTCGCGGCGAGCGCTATAGGGCTATTCCTGATCAATTAGCATCTTTTTAGGGGCTTACTCTGTACATCAAAACTAACAACTTTTGTTCTGCGACTTTTGTCAAAACTCAAAAAAATCAGCTGTTTCATACATTATGTCGCGGGTGAACGATATTTTTAACCCCCGACGCAGAAGAGGGGTGTTATAAGTTTGACGTGTCTGTTTGTCTGTGTGTCTGTCTGTCTGTCTGTCTGTGGCATCATAGCGCCCGAACCACTGAACCGATTTCAGTTTAGTTTTTTTTGGATGAAAGGAGACTTAGTCGAGAGTGTTCTTAGTTTTATAAAAATCTATTGAGCCGTTTAAGAGTTATGGTGGGTTAAAGTGGGGGTGGAAGAACCAAAATTCTACAAATGTGCCCAAAATGGTTGTCAAGTGTCGGGGGTTTTTTAAATTTTTAATTTAATTAAGATTATTCTATGGAACAACAATTTTTTTTCCAGTTTTGACAAAAGTCGCAGAACATAATCCAAAAACTGATGCCTAACCAAAACAGGTAACATATCAAACATCGTACAAATTCTCTACGTTTGATGGCAGTACCTCACAAGACATTGGCGAAATTGTGAAACACCTTCGCAGAAGCCACAAATCAAGAATTGATTGATTAAAGTTGTTAGTATTGATGTACAGAATAAGCCCCTAAAAGGATGCTAATTGATTACGAATAACCCTGTATAGACCTTTGATTCGAGCGCAACGTACGAAATTGTGAAACACCTTCGCAGAAGCCACAAATCAAGAATTGATTGATTAAAGTTGTTAGTATTGATGTACAGAATAAGCCCCTAAAAGGATGCTAATTGATTACGAATAACCCTGTATAGACCTTTGATTCGAGCGCAACGTACGATGCGACGTTCACTGAGAAAGTTGACAGGCAATCTGCCGGGCTATGATACGTACCACGCAATAATTTTTTTGACGTATCAGAACGCGACAGTGTTATGGCGAAATAGGTATACCTTTAAATCTATCTCTTTTTCACACATCGACATGTGTTCTTTTCGTGGTCACATGCTTGGTCTACTGATGATCTGATCAAGACCATAGGAACACGCCGGATGTATAGTTCAAAATAGGCAAGATGACTGGGTAAAAAAATCATTATTACAATTAGGCCGTGAGTTAGATTATTAAAAAAAATATTGGACACGTATTTTTTCTTTTGTCTATCAAACAATAAATGACAAAGATAAACCTTGTCAAAGTTCGGGGGCTAGTGACGTCATTTCTATGACAAAAGTCTATACATTGTATAGTCAAACCGCTAAACTCAGACATCGCCTGCGCGGTACAGGGGCGCCGGGGGAGACGACACAGGGGACTGAGACAGGTGCGGGCGCCGGGGACCCGCTGCCCGCGCCTGTCTCAGTCCCCTGTGTCGTCTCCCCCGGCGGTGCGGGCGCCGGGGACCCGCTGCCCGCGCCTGTCTCAGTCCCCTGTGTCGTCTCCCCCTGCGCCCCTGTACCGCGCAGGCGATGTCTGAGTTTAGCGGTTTGACTATAGTCGTGACGTCACGCGGAACTTTAACGGGCTATAATAATATGTATCTTCATCAATTTTTGTTTCATTGCCAATAGAAAAATTATGTGTCTAATATTTTTTGATAATCTATCTGAAGAACTAATTTTTTTTAGTCATCGTGCTTATTATAGGTAGTGCAGACCGGTCATGAGCATACATAATGCTTTGTTCGATATATTTTTACTCAATCATTTAAAGAAAAAAAAACGCGATATCTGTACTTCTTACCATGCCTCTAGCTCGTGTTTTCTCGTTGGAAGCATCCGTTACGACCGCCATGCTGAGACTGACGTTGGCTTTGCTCAGGCCTCCGATAAATCGCGCCAACACGAACATGCTGAATGTGCGCGCGCAGCTCCATAACGCGTGAGACATGGCTATGCCCGTCTGAAAAGAATACATTAGTAAAATAGCCATACATAACTTATGATAGGTATTCTTTGTTATACTTCCATCAGCCATAGGACGTCCACTGCTGGACATAGGCCTCCCCTATGGATCTCCAATAAGACCAGTTGGTAACAACTTGAATCCAGCGTAATCCTGCGGTCTTAATAAGGTCATCCGTCCACTTTGTCAGTGACAGACATCCTATGCTGCGCTTGCCGGTACATGGTCTCCACTCGAGAACTTATCGACCTCATTTTATATATTTATTTTAGTTTCATTACTATAGTCCAAAAAGGTCAAAAGCTTAATCAGTCGAAAATTATTTTTTTATCAAATAGAAGTGGATGTAAACATCTTCTTATATAGGTATGTTTAACAATGAATTGTGGTTCTTAGTCTTGCTAAAACTCGAGAACGGCTGAACCGGTTTGGCTAATTTTGATCTTGAAATATCTGTGCAAGCTAAGGTAAGTTTTAAACGGAAGGAAAATTTAAAAAAGTGGCTAGAAAAATAATAAAAACTTGAATTTAATGTTCCCATACAAAATTTTCTTGCATGTAAAAGTTGTCATTGACATTTGACAGATGGTGAGATGAGGTTTACCGGTTCAGCTAGTATTTAATATTTCATCAAAATCTTTACACTTCACATAGGTATTTAAGTTAAAAAGAAAGTCATGTGATGTTCTCGGCAAATTGTGTTATGCAATGATCTTGTTAAGTCTGATATTGCAACATCTGAAATTTGATGTCTAACTAGCAATGATTTTAATTTAAATGGGTTTTATTTACTCTGTTAGTAACAGAATGTGTGGTGGACTATAGATGTAATTAAGACTGCAAGAACATGCTGGGTACAAGACGCTTCAAAATTTCACTAGATTTTCGTATTGGAAATCCATTGGGGAGGCCAATGTTCAGCAGTCTCAGAAACTATGTACTCAAAGGCAAAAAACATTAAGATCATTATTGTAGAAAATAAAATTTCGCATCTTTTGTTTCCAATAAACTTTTTTTGTAAAACTTACCGTTTACGATTTATGGACCATTTAATGTTTTAAGGTCCATATAACGAAATTTTATTTTCTACAATAATGATCTTAATGTTTTTTGCCCTTAAGTACATAGTTTCCGAGATATCAGCCAAAAACATTTTTTCAAGATGACGTGTCAGGAACGCATTCTCTGAACGGCCGAACTATAGTAAGCAATAAGGATGCTACATAATTGAATTAATTTCTACATAGACCTATTAGCATTAATTATGCTAAGAATGTTTCATTGAAAGCATTCAAAAGGAAGACGTTTCTACTTCAACCTTGGGTAAAACAGGTTTCACATAACATTTTGTAAATGAATTAAATATTTTAATTTTATCTTTATTCAGGTGGAAACTCAATTACGAATGTATGTAGGTATTTACGTCATGTTATATATTTTGATAACCTATGTAGGACATTAGAAATTCGTCGGTAGTGTTGCTTTTATTGACCTACTCATTGTTGTTTACTTTTATCTATATGCGATAAAGTAGAGAATATTATGATAGGATAGTATATATAAAAGATATTTGACACTTCCACTCATTCAATATCTAATCTTGTATCAATCTAGATTTAGAGCAGTCAAGGTACTTACCAGACAGATTAGGAGCATAGGTTTTCTTCCATATGCATCAGACAAGCTCCCCACAATAGGGCTGGTCAAAAATTGTAGGAAGCTGTACATGGAACCTAGAGCTCCTCCAAATAATACTGAAGCAAAGCGGTCTGGAGCACCTGTGAGCTTTTGGAACCCTCGAACAGCACTAAGCAGGGATGCATATAGACTATTTCCATGTCCTTCTTCCTTGTTGTAGTAATCTAGGAGTGACGGCAAGAGCGGCAATATCATAGTAAATGCCAAAAGGTCCAGTAACAGGGAGACAAATATAAGTGCTATGATTTTCAAATTGGTGGTTTTATCAATACATTTTTTTTCCTCATTACTGTTGTTCAGAAAATGTGTTGCTTCATCTGAATTTTTGATAGTCCTCTTCCTAAAATCCCCGTTGCTCTTTAGGACATCCTGAAAAAATGTATCAATCGAATTTTATGTTATAATCTTAAAATTATTACAAGACTAAATTCTTGTGTAAATGGTTATGATTCCTAAAAACATTTTATGAAACGGAGCTTACCATTTCGTGTTAACTGGAAAACTAATAAACCAAGTATTTTGTTTGTGTGACAAGCAACAAGCCATCGAATTTAGTTGGTAATAAAGACGAACTGAAGCTAAGAACTAAGAAAAATTTCGATTTGACTAAACTTTCACTTTCCTTCCATTCCAATTCCAACTCAAATCCAAAACAAAACTCGTTCAGCGGCTCGGTCGGTGTGACCTGTGGCCACATTTAAATTAACGAAAATGCTAGACAAAATTCTGTTATAAGTATTTGTTTTTTATTCAACTCAACGCTCACAGTCTATTTAAAAAATTAAGTAAGCGAACCTAGTAAAATAGGGATGTTTACTGGATATAAAAATCATTATTATAATTAGTCCTTCAGTTAGATTATTAAAAAATATTGGGCACGTATTTTTTCTTTTGTCAATCAAACAATTAGTGACTCTTACGTAGTATTGGTATACTCTTTGTTAGTGACAAAGATAAACCTTGTCAAAGTTTGAGAGTGGGGGCTCGTAACGGCACTAGCCGGTATATTTATAGCGGTTAGTGACGTCACGCGGAACTTTAACGGGCTATATCTTCATCAATTTTTGTTAAATTGTCACAAGAAAAAATACGTGTCAATATTTTTTGACAATCTATTTGACGGACTAATTATATTTTTTTAGTAAACAAGCCTATGATATGTGATAAGTGTTAATGTTTTTGATTAGAGAGAGAGAGAGATCTGTATCCAAATAAAACACATGTTGTATAGTGAACCTGGGGAACATATTATTATGAACATAATTCTGCTAATAATCGGCGGAGTTTTTATTTTATCTAAAACTAGCTGACCCGATGAACTTCATCTCACCATCTATCAACTCTCCATTACAACTTTTACATGCAGGAAAATGTTGTATGGGAAAATGAAATTCATGTTTTTATTATTTTTCTCGCAACTATAATAATTTTTCTCCCCGTTTAAACTTCCCTTAGCTTCCACGGATATTTCAATACCAAAATTAGCCCAATTGGTCCAGATTTTCGCGAGTTAATTTTTAAATCTGCAGATTATTAGATCTGCTACTTTAACACTAAATTGGGGATTAAATTGTGCTAAAATCGCACAATTTCGCTGAATCTGGTCACAACGGTCAAACAGTGAGTGTTGCCAAGAAGATTTTTAGGGTTCCGTACCTCAAAAGGAAAAAACGGAACCCTTATAGGATCACTTTGTTGTCCGTCTGTCCGTCCGTCCGTCTGTCAAGACCCTTTTTCTCAGGAACGCGTGGAGGTATGAAGCTGAAATTTATATCAATTACTCAGGTCTACTGTCCCTTGAAGCGGTGAAAAAATCAAACTTCTAAGCCAACGCAATCAAAAGATACAGCCGTTTATGCCGCAAATTTTCGACACTTGCAAGGGAATCAAAACCTACAGGGTGCTTCCCGTGAACTCAGAATCTTGAAATTTGGTACGAAGCAACGTCTTATAGCATGGATAAAGGAAAAATTACGAAAACCATAAATTTTTAGTTACATCACATAATATATTTTTTTTTAATAATTTTAACCTTACTACCCATTTCCTCATAAACGCGTAGAGGTATTAAATTGAAATTCATACCAAATACTTAGGTCTATAATACCTTTAAGCTGTAACAAAATCAAACTTCTATGTCAACGCAATCAAAAGAAACAGCAATTTAAGCTGCATATTTTGAAACTCGCAAGTACTCGCAAGGGAATAAAAAACCTAAAGGGTACTTTCAGTCGACCTAGAATCTTGAAATTTGGCATGAAGCAACGTTTTATAGCACACATAAAGGAAAAATTCCGAAAACCTTAAATTTTTAGTTACATTACAAAATATATATTTTTTAATAAATATAAACTTTTTACTTTTTTTGAAGAACTTTGAACTTAGAACTTTGTAAACCTTGCAGGTTTGTACGGAACCCTCGGTGCGCGAGTCCGACTCGCACTTGGCCGGTTTTTTTACAATTACCCTGCCTCACCCCGCACTCCAACCTACTCGGACTCGGAGAAGCTGTTAACCAAATCGTGTTCGATGTACGTGCCGACAATTCAAAATTGGTTGGATCCTGTTGGATCTGAACGATTCTCGTATTAAATGTGGGTTCTACTACGCTCATATTTTTATTGCTACTATGTTACATCCGCGTTCTACGTTGCGCGTGCTACACGTTCCGATTCGGTTCCAACCAAATCGGAACGTGTTATAAGGCTTTTCCAAGTCTGGACACTGCTTTGACTTTCTGGCAACACTGTGGCCGACGCCATTTTGCTGTGAGAATTGTTGTTTGATGTGGAGTGCTAAATTATAATTACTTTTTAAACGAAATAAGCCAATAAATTAACGTTACTGTGTGAAAATGGGTGAAGATAAAGGTGAGCTTCTAGGATATAACGGTGAGAGTATTTTACTGATTACGGGGTTGAAAAATAACCATCACGTTGTTTGCAGATCGCCGCCGCAGGTCTCGTTCCCGTGGTGAAAGACGCCGTTCGAGATCTCGTTCCAGAGATCGCAGAGAGAAAAAAAGGAGTAGATCTCCAAAATCGCCCAGCAAGACGACAAGGTCTCGCCGCCGCAAGCCTTCTCTTTACTGGGATGTTCCCCCACCGGGCTTCGAGCATATTACGCCGCTGCAGTACAAGGCTATGCAGGCGGCGGGCCAGATACCGGCTAATATTGTCGCCGATACACCACAAGCTGCAGTGCCTGTCGTGGGTTCCACGATCACGCGTCAAGCGAGACGACTTTACGTCGGTAACATTCCGTTCGGAGTTACCGAAGAGGAAACTATGGAGTTCTTCAATCAGCAAATGCACTTGTCTGGTTTAGCGCAAGCCGCCGGTAACCCAGTGCTAGCATGCCAGATTAATTTGGACAAAAACTTTGCATTCCTTGAGTTCAGATCTATAGATGAGACTACACAAGCTATGGCTTTTGATGGTATCAACTTCAAAGGACAGAGTTTGAAGATTAGACGGCCACATGATTACCAGCCCATGCCCGGCACAGAAAACCCATCTATCAATGTGCCTGGTAAGATTTTACTTTAATATTTGAGATTTCTTGTGATTATTAAACAGTGTCATTCTGATATTAAGTCGTAAAAGAAGATTTAGGTCATCATTATAGTGTGTTGTTTGTTTTCAGCTGGTGTCATAAGCACAGTAGTCCCAGACTCTCCACATAAAATATTTATTGGGGGTTTACCCAATTACTTAAATGAGGACCAAGTAAGTTGTCCATCTTAAATTTTTTATTTCAACTTAAACCAGAAAACATTTCTTATGGACCTGCAAGTATATACCAGAAGTGCCAGATTGTTTTGTCATCTTACTAAGTATTGTAATCAATGTGTGGCAAAACAAGATTGGCTTAATCTATCCATGGTAATGTAATATTCATCCTTATATTATCCATGGTTGAATTGGTGATTACTATGACTAGTTATGTGCCATGTTCCATAATAAATGTTTTAGTAGATTTTAAGACAGTGCAAACTTTCAAGAAAACCCTCTAAAAATTTTTTTAGATATCGATATTACTATCAATAGCTGATTCATTATACTAGACATTTATCGGATAATCATGTTTTTATACAATGAATTTTTCAACAAACGTAACACTAGTATGCATATTATGATATTTATTGTAAATTCCTTATGATTTGCAAAATTATATGTTGCAGGTGGGTTGCCAGAGTCCGCATTGTATCCACAAATGCAAACATTTCTTTATTTTTAGGTTGAAAGGATGCAATACATCTCATATCTTCTTCCGACAAAACTTTACAGTTCATTCCCTTTTAGCTTCCGGAACTTGCACTATTTATTTACCCAACACTCAATTTTCAAAAGCTTTGCACTTTGATCATTGAAACATTCACACACAGACTTGTGAAAGTGTACAATGTTCAAGGCGGTCCCTGTTAGGTAGCATTAGGCGCCGCGAGTTTCAGGCCGAGATTCAACAGTTGACAGGGCTACGGTGGCGCCAGCAGTGAGCCGCGATTTCATTTCAGGCATTCCACAGGTACCCTAGCGGGACGAGCGTGGCGCTCATGCTCGAAGCATTTTTAAACAACTCACTGATATAGTTTGCTTTCTGCCCCTCCCTAGCTTAGATTTGGCACACTCGCCGCCCGCGTGTCACTGTTGTCTCTCATTCTCACCTTTACGTCTTGTACTTGAATGAGACGTCGGCACTTCAAGGCAAGTTCCTCCATTCACATCTGATTCTAACATGCGCCTAGCAGGTCAGATAACAGTCTTTTAATCAGTTTGCCTTCTCGAGCAAACATATAGGAACATTTCACTCAGTATAGCTATTACATCCAGTAAAATAAACCAACAGTATTAAATCTTATTTACATTTGTGTGTTGTATAAAGTATAGTATTTATTTATTTGTGTCAAACTTCTGTAAACTAACGTGAGCATGTGCGTAACAGGTCAAAGAACTTCTGATGTCCTTTGGACAACTTCGCGCCTTCAACTTGGTGAAGGATTCTTCAACTGGACTCAGCAAGGGATATGCCTTCGCTGAATATGTGGACATTTCTATGACTGATCAGGTAAATATTGTACCATTACTTTACTACTATGAACTAACTTATGCTTACATCTATATAAGGGGTTTGAACATTTGTGGCATATCCCTGCTGCCATTTTTTTTTTCATAGTTTCTGCGCACGATGTAATGTGCGTTTCACCAAAGAAGTCCCGCGGCAAGAAGTGGAACTAACTTTAACAGATCGGACAGGTGATGGTGGCGACGCGTCTGAGGGACTTCTTTCGTGAAACGCACTTTAAGTAGTTTATATGAGTATGAGACATACACATAATAAACATATTTAGTACTATGGTACCCTAAACTGTCACATTCTCGAGATATTTGGATGTAAAGATCGCTGTACGAGAACTTTGCGATCTTTTCATCCGAATATCTCGAGAATATGACACTTTATGGAGTTTAAAGTATCATAGTACTGAACATCTACCATCTTACCAGAAAACTTTTATGTATGCTTTAGACACTGTTTAGTAGTATAACTTGCACGGTTAGACATTGTTTAAAGTGTGCTTTAATCTTTTGTGATAGGGTGGCTATTGTTAATATAAGTATTCTCTAACTACTTTAATTGTGCGCGGAAACTTAAAAAAAAAATGATGGTGGGTTAAAATGGTGCCAGCTTCCATACAAAAATGTTCAAACCCCTTTGTTCTGTTTGTTCTGACTTAAAATTTAGAATTCAATCCATTTTTTATTTATTTCTTTTCTTTTTCTTTTTTATAGGCAATAGCAGGACTGAATGGTATGCAGCTGGGTGACAAGAAACTGATTGTGCAGCGAGCCAGTATTGGCGCCAAGAACTCTACATTAGGTACGATACATTTAAAAACATATTTTTGGTGGCGTGAGCTTGACGCCGCCTAACCTTCGCCGTTGACTGTCGTGCTCGACGGCCGAAGCTTCAAGAGGATGTTAGAGACGTGATGCCTGGCTCGCGCGGCGGTGCGCTTGAGCCGGGCTAGCGATCCCACTCCCCACCTCCGTAACGGTACGAACCCCGACAGGCTGAGAGAGCTTCGCTCCGCGCTTCAGTCGGTCTTGGTCGAGTGTACAGTACACTCCCGAGGCCGAGACCATTCGAAGCCGCGTTCGCCTGTACGAGTACGCCACCGGACCTGACGTGCGTCACGTCATATCAAGTCGAAGTGGAAGAGATGCCGCCTGCACCTGGTTCAGTGCAGGTTGTGAAGACTCCAATCTGAGACAACCACAATGCCAAGATGGCCAACATTGTTTTAGTCGGATTGGCTGGGTCGAGGGCGCTGAGAGAAGCCGCCCGTCCTCGCAGACGGGATGGGTACTCGCGCCCTCCCTTAACATTGCCCTGACAGGTCGTCATCTGCAGCGTCCAGCCGCCAAAAAGAGTTTAGAACTCGAGTTGGCATCCTCACTCCCGCCAAACACGGGGGGAGAAGAACCCGCGAGTCGAGTCATATTTTTGGTCTACTTTCTTATACAGTGTAAACCATGATAAAACTCAAGGAACTTTGCATTTTTCGTTGTTATAGAATATCCTGAAATAATGAGAAAAAAATCAAATGATTATTCATTGTTTTTAGATTTTTCGTACTTATTTCTTTCTGGGTGTTTAGTGTCCGCGACGCGTGACCAAAATGGTGCCGTTTATTTGTCTCTGTACCTGGCATTACCATTACAACTGTTCACCCTTCGTGGTTCTTGTACGTCCTGCAGTGGACTAATAAAAAGGCTGGTACAGATCTACAGACAAGCATTGTCATTCGGCGTGGTATTGTCGTAAACACGATATGTCAAAACTAATTTAAAAAAACATTTTATGTAAATGTGTGCAGTAATACACTTACCAGTCATCTATCTTTTGGTATAAGTGATTTTAGCGACAGTAGTTCCGACATAATTATAAATTTATCACGTTTTCCATCTGTTTTTTTCTTCCGTGTTTTGTGTACTCCGTTGCGATGTGTCGCCAATTCGCCATGCAATCTCTGAACTTTTCTCGCTAATTTGGCTTCGGTTGGTCTCATTTGAAAAGTTATTCTTCTGAATGTACTAAACTCGCCCATAAGAGGTTGTTACCTTTAGCACGGTACTTTAGCTACCGTTCACCCTGTGTGTAGAAAATTTACGTTTTTCATAAAAAAAAACTTAATTTTATTTATTTTGCTATTTTGAGAATTAGGCATTCCTAGAACTAGCCATTGTGTGTCGAATATGTTCTGGTGCTGCTGATTCTTTGAGAATGCCCAATTCCGACAATGATTTTGGTATTCATAGAATTCAATTGGGCATTCATTGAGTTGGGCATTCCCGGACCACTTGGGCATTATGAGAATTAGACATTCCTCGCCTAAACCTTCTTACACACTATGCCGGTGGCACAGCCGACGGGTTTTTGCCACGCGGGTATGTCGTCGCTATAATAAGGCCACCAAGACTTGGCGCTAGCGGGCATAAAGTCGGCGGCTCAATCTCCCGCCAGGCTTACCGATAGCATAACCGCCAGACATGCTGCCTTTAGTTTGATTTGACCTATGATGCCCGTCAAGTACTTCGTCCTGGTACCCTTAGGATGATACAAATGTAAATGTTTTTACAGCGATGACGGGCGCGGCGCCGGTGCAGCTACAAGTGGCGGGACTGACCCTAGCGGGCGCCGGCCCCGCCACCGAGGTGCTGTGTCTACTCAACATGGTCACCCCGGACGAGCTGCGCGACGAGGAGGAGTATGAAGATATCCTAGAAGATATCAAGTGAGTGTTCCATCTGTTAGTGATGACAGGCTCCGGGCAGCCACCGAGGTGCTGTGTGTACTCAACATGGTCACTCCAAACGAGCTGCGACTCACTTGATGTCCTTGAATATGTTCTGGTGCCATTCGCACGAGGACATATTCGAGGACATCATGTGAGTGTTCCATCTGATTGTGACATGCTCCAGACAGGCAGACAGCCACCGAGGTGCTGTGTCTACTCAACAAGGCAACGAGGAGTACGAAGACATACTCGAAGACATCAAGTGAATCTTCTATCTTTAGTGTCCCATTTTGTGATAATGCTTTTCTCCACAGATTTTTTCAGAAAATTCTGTTCAGGTTAGATGGAAACTTGGGAGCACTTTGGCTGCAGTTTAAGAAGAATACCTGTGCCTAGGTTGTGATCTGCAATGGATGTCTAATACATGGTTATCGAGAACTGGTGTACTAAGCAGAAAGGAGGTGATTCAGACTATCCCCAACTGGCAAAACGTTGTGCTATAACAATCGCAGCCTCATTCTGATTTAACTGATTAGTTCCATTAAAGCTGCAGTTAAAGAAGAATACCTGTGCCTGGGTCGTGATCTGCAATGGATGTTCAATGTCTAATACAGGATACAACACTTCAACTCAACACGCTCAACATCGGCTCCGCTAAGAAAACTATTTAAAAATAGTAGTTTTTGAGCCACGCGCATTTAAGTGACAGTGATCTGTGAACAGGTGTGTGACTCATCAGACGACGTGTGGGCAAAGCAAGAACACTTCGGGATACGAAACGGGAAGACTCCATCATCTCTACCACCAATAACACGGTAGTCGGCAGCTAAACGGTCAGTGGTATCAACGAGTCTGTCTCTCCCCCCCAAGTGTTGATGACAAATCCCTGTTAACACCAAGGTCCTGGGAATCAAGGGAAAAAAAAAAAAAAAGTTTGAGGCCTTTGTGAAGAATCTACACCTACAATTCACGCGTGACCCACTTTGCGAACGTCGCATCAACGTCACACCGAGTCAGCGACGAACGCGCGGTCAGCAGAAAGGCTCGCTCGACAGCTGCATTCCGAAGTTCATTGGGTCACCTACTTTGGTACTTTACTTGCCCAGCGGCCACCAAACTTTTGCGAATTCATCCAGGATACCAGTCGGAAAGCCCAAAACTACTGTATTTCTGTCGTCGGTTTCTTCACATCATTTCCGGTTCACTTCACTTTCACTCAAGTTAACGCAGAGCCGTCTAACAGGCTCTGGCGCGTCCCGGCAACATACAAGAGGATCTCGCAGACCACCAGCGATTAGGCTTAGTTTATAGCTAATTATAGTTAGTGTATTTTAAGTAGAATTAAGTCAGTTAAATTGGACTTTTTTTTTTTTTTTTTTTAATTGGACTTTTTTTTTTTTATTTTAGGTAGAATTAAGTCAGTTAAATTGGACCCTTTTTTTTTATTTTAAAGAAAATACGAAACAAAATGTCGAATCCTAAGAAGGCCGGGCTCTCTGTTTCTTCCGCGCCTCTGTCTTGTAAATCAGTAGCAAGGTCTCTACACAAAAAATTGTTAAAAAAGATGACTACCAAAACCAGTAAATCAGAAGTGACACAGTCGTCGCAGTCAAACGAAATTACTGCTATAAAAGCGCCTGATGGTGGAAAGGTCCCTGTGGTGACGTTAGAGACTCTTAGCGATGCCAACGCTAGCTCCCCGTCTTTGCAGTCTTCAAGGCCCGACAGCGATTGCTCGGTGCTGGAGTCGGCGTCAGTCCCGGAAACGACCTCAGCTCAAGTTGCGGCGGTCGATAAGATTAAGGACTGGGAACAGTGCGGTATATCGCCACCAAAAAGGCTCGCTATAGACGATGAGGAGTCAGATAGCGTATCAACCATGTCCAACTTGACCCCTTATGCCACCAGAAAGAGCCGATCGAGCATGCTCTTCGCAAGCAGCACTAAGCGGACGGGGATTGAAATGGATTTGGCCACTAAAGTAGCCAACGATATGCTTCAGAAGGGAAAAGAGGTGTTGGAGTCTTCAGCTAACTTAAAACGCGAAATAAAACAAGACGCAATAGAAAGTATGCAGACTCTTTACGAGATCACCCTTTCCCTGTCTGACTCTCGCCAACGTCATATCGCCAACCTCGAGCGCGAAAAAACGCGACACGCTACCGAATTGTTGTCTGTAGAAAGAGCGCACCGCAAAGAAATAGTGAAAATCACTGAAGCCCTAAGCAAAGAAGTGGGCCTTGCCAGGAGCGAAATATCGGCAGTGCTAACTGAAACAAAGGCCGTACGCGACTGGCAAGGCTACGAAACAAGGGAACCACACCAGAAAATTCAGGAGATATCTAGCGCGGTCGAAGAACTCAGCAAAATGATCAAAAGTAAGGTTATGACCTCTCCCGTCAGTTCAGCGATCGAGCTGGAGCCTCTGAGAAAGGACTGCTCTGGCTTAAAAACCGGAGTAGATTCTCTTCAGAGACAACTTGACGCGCTCAGGAGAGACCTACAGGCTGAGCAAGCGAGATCTGCTGAAATGCTCCAGATTAATACCGAGATACTGGCGCACCTCCGCTCTACCCCCCCGCCACCCCAAAACTCAGACATCATTAACTCCATTCACGACAAGGTTAAAGAACTTGAAAAAAAAGAAATGATACTCCCCCCTGCATTACCTGGCCCTATCTCTATCAATATAGAAGAGCATGTTCTGCCGATCACTGAACGCCTAGAGGCTGTATCGTCCGAACTTCGAACGATGAGACAAGATAGGTTAAACTTACCTGTATCAGCTCCCAGTATCGAAACCGAACTTGCCCAGTCACAAGAGAGTAAAACGTCCTCTCGAGTAACGTACGCAAAGGCAGTTGCAAAACCGCCTCAATTAAAAGCAAATCACACCTTGATTGTCTCAACCTCAAACCCATCTGAGCCCACAACTTCTGACAATCTAATAGACAGAATACGGGTAGCATTAGACACGAAACAGACAGGAGCAAAGGTTGACCGAGTTCGTAAAGCTAAGAATAGAAAAATAATTCTAAGCTGTGAGAAGCAGGAAGACCTTAATCTAGTCAAGAATCGTGTTCTACAAGACAAAGCCCTTAAAGTGGAGGTTGCAAAATCAGGAAATCCACTTGTAATTATCAGAGACGTTCTGTCTTACCACAAGGATTCAGAAATTGTGGAAAACCTGATAGCCCAAAATAAACATTTGCTACAGGACATTAATCTACAAGAAAGCACAATCAAGGTACGATACAGAAGGAAAGCTCGCAACCCCCATGAATGCCACCCGGTACTAGAGGTCTCTCCGCGCATTCACAAGCAGTTGGTTGGGGCAGGAAAAGTCTACATTGGTCTTCAAAAAAGACCCATTCTAGACCAGTCACCTCTGGTGCAGTGCACCAAGTGCCTAAATTTCGGCCATACAAGAGCTGTTTGTCGGGAGCGCGCTGAACTATGCAGTCACTGCGGGAGACCTCATTCATGGGAAAACTGTAAAATGAGGAAAGAGGGTTTTCCACCCAGGTGTAAAAACTGCTCAACTGCGCACCCAAACAGTTCTCAAACCGCTCTAGAACACAATGCATTCAGCATTGAGTGCCCGGAAAAGACTAAATGGGATGGCATAGCACGGTCCAGAATATCTTACTGCTAAGGGCGCCCCAGAGACCCAAACATTGGCTCCACATAGAAATGGCGGAACAGGGTTGCACTTCATCCAGGCAAACCTGCATCGCTCCAAAAACGCGACAGCGGAATTATTGAAAGTAGCATCGGATAGGGGAGTTTCGGTGGCTCTAGTTCAGGAACCTTACGTAGGAAACAAGGGTATTATGAAACAATTCCCAGGAACACGTGTTATTCAATGTAGTCAAACCAGGGAAAAGCCAGTAAAAGCGGCCATTATTGTCTTTGGTGACAAACTGGAAGTCATCCAGGACCCTCAGATTGTCACTGAAACTGAAGCAGCTGCTCTGTTGGTCGGTGACGGCTTAAAACTTGGGGTAATATCCGTTTATCTTGAGGGCGACCAAGCTATAGACCCTTACTTGAATAGGATCAAACAGTTCAGCGAAAAACTAGCAACTAAAGACCTTATAGTTGCGGGAGATATGAACGCTTGGAGTCACTGGTGGGGAAGTGCGCTTGAGAATGAGAGAGGTAGAGCTCTTCACTCCTTCTTCAATGAAGTGGGTTTGCAGGTGCTTAACATGGGCGATACACCAACTTTTGAGGCCGTCAGAGGCAACACACGCTGTACAAGCATAGTAGATGTTACCACCTGTAGTGAGTCACTTCTAGGAAAAATTGTAAGCTGGCAGGTGAATAGAAATCTTACAACTTCAGACCATAATGCCATTACCTTCTCATTGCGCTTAACACGGGCTCTTAAACAATTGAGACCTATTACCACGCGCAAATATAATACCAGGAAGGCAAAGTGGTCAGATTTCATATCACACCTGCGAGGCTTTCTTGAGGAGAAGAAATTGTCACCAAGAGTGGTACGAGAATCCGCAAACTCAGAGGATTTTGAAAACATTATCACAAGCTATACACAATGTATCCATGAAGCCTGCGAGCTTTCCATCCCAAAAGTGGGCTTACGAAAAGGGAATCCAGTCCCACCATGGTACACAAAGGAGCTTGATGATCTTAAAAAAGAGGTCCTCCGAAGAAAGAGAAGAATAAAAAATGCAGCTCCCGATCGCATTAAATCAGTCATAGATGCATATCAATCGGCCAGGATAGACTACAAAGAAAAGGCCGAAATAGCTATAGCAGTAGACTGGAGAGAGTTTTGCACGAATCAAAACAAAGAAAGCATGTGGGATAAGATTTACAGAGTGATCAGGAAAACCTCTGAAAAGCAAGATGATGTGCTATTGAGAGATTCAGAAGGAAACACTCTATCACCACAAGATTCTGCAGAGCTTCTCGCCAAGACTTTCTACCCCGACGACTCTGAAAGCACAGACCAACCGTGTCACAAAGAACTGCGAGAAAAAACTAAAGATGTACCTGTGGACTTGCCACCAGATGATCCACCTTTCACGTCGGCAGAGCTCGAGCTAGTGTTGCGAACACTGAATCCACAAAAAGCCCCAGGGCCAGACGGACTGACCGCTGACATTTGTGAATCAGCCATTCAATGCGATATGGAGTTATTCCTGGCGATAGCTAATAAGTGCCTAACGCTACGATATTTCCCGAAGCAATGGAAAGTGGCCCATGTGATTGTATTAAGAAAACCAGGCAAGACAGATTATACTCACCCTAAATCCTACCGCCCCATAGGTCTGTTGTCCGTGATTGGGAAGATCGTTGAAAAGCTTTTAATCGGTCGACTACAATGGCATCTTCTACCTACACTCAGTACGAGACAGTATGGTTTCATGCCACAGCGAGGAACAGAGGACGCTCTCTATAATCTGGTAGAGCACATCAAAAAAGGAGTATCTGATAAGAACTTAGTACTCCTCATCTCCCTGGATATAGAAGGCGCCTTCGACAACGCGTGGTGGCCCGCTTTGAAACATCAACTGACAGAGAAAAAGACCCCATTAAACCTCTATGAGATGGCCTATCTCGGCGACCGAGAAATTGAAGTAAACTACGCTCGAGCGACGTACAGGAAGGGGACCACCAAGGGCTGTGTTCAAGGGTCAATTGGTGGTCCAACTTTCTGGAATGTTATCTTGGACTCGTTGTTGCGTCTATTGGAAACCGAGGGGGTATATTGTCAAGCTTTTGCAGACGACGTCGTTCTCGTGTTCACAGGCCAGTCAGGCACGAAATTGGAGCAAGAAGCAAACAAGACATTAGATGCAGTAGTAGAGTGGGGCAAACGTAACAAACTCAGCTTTGCAGCGCATAAAACCAACGCGATGCTAATGACGAGAAAGCTGAAATACGATCCACCAAATCTGGTTATGTCTGGCGTCCCGCTTAATCTTGTCGATAAAATCAAACTGCTTGGTCTCTTGCTTGATCGAAGACTCAACTTCAAAGCACACGTAACCGCTCAATGTAAAAAGGCAGCGGATATATACAAACAACTTGCGCGTGCAGCGAAGGTGTCTTGGGGGCTCAATGGCGAGATCACGAGAACAATATACGTCGCTGTGGTGGAACCAATCATTTTATACGCTTCAAGCGTATGGGCACAAGCAACAGAACTGGAAGAGGTTAAGACTCACTTAACACTTTCACTGCTGAGGTACTTTTTTTAAGGCGCCTGCTAATTCTAAAACGCACACGCAAGGCGCGGGAAGACGCTACCGCACACGCCTGGTGTGTGTAGTAGCCGCGGGGCGTGAGAATCGAAAACACAGACGTGTGTGTTTTCAGCAGTGAAAGTGTTAAACTCTTTACAAAGAGGCTTCGCCCAAAAAATATGCAAATCATATCGTACTGTTTCCCTCACGTCAGCACTGGCTCTATCTGGTCTACTCCCTTTGGACCTAAGAATACAAGAAGCTGCAAGTCTGTACAAAGCAAAGAAAAATATTTCTGTGGATTATCTCGCACCAGACACGGAGCTTGAACGAAATCTAAACTTTCTGGACCAACCTCATCCGTCCACACAGATATCCTTGGATTTCGACCTCCTAGAAACCATCTCTAGCCCGATAAATGGTCCCCAGATTTATACTGATGGTAGTAAAATAGGGGGCCATGTAGGCGCTGCCTTTACCTGGTGGGAGAATGGCCGAGAAGTCAGATGCGCTACTTTTACGCTGCACTCCGACTGCACAGTTTTCCAATCAGAACTTTATGCACTATACCAAGCAACTCAAGCAGTGATGTCGAGTGGTGACACCATGGTCAGCATTCTGAGTGACTCAAGGTCTTCACTCGAATTATTGCGTAATCCCAAAACGAGTCATCCATTGGTCAAATGTATAAAGGAAAACATTGGAAAGATCAGTGCAGAAGGAAGATCCGTTCGTTTGTTCTGGCTGAAAGCACACGTGGGAACTGCCGGTAATGAAAGAGCCGATGAGCTCGCGAAATCGGCAGCACTCACGGGCACGTCCCGGGATTACGAAGGGATCCCCTTATCCTATGTCAAAAAGAAAATCCGACAAGAGTCAGTCCGGAAGTGGCAGGACCGGTATGAGACTTCCAGCACTGGTAGAGTTACATATAAGTTTCTCCCGGATATCGCCAAAGCATACCGGATGTCACGTACTATAAAACTGACGCCTTTTCAGGTGCAAGCGCTGACAGGGCACGGAGGAATAGCGGAGTATTTGTACAGATTTAAGCTCAAAGAAAGTCCAGGTTGCGAGTGTGACTCGAATATCTCGGAGACGGTATGGCACATCATCACAGATTGCCCACGTTTTATTGCGGCACGAAATGACCTCGAAATATGCATTGATAGAAAGCTCATGGTTTCAGATCTCCACAATATTTTAGAAGATCAAGAAAGCAGACCACACTTTCTATCATTTGTTGATAGGTCGTTTCGAATAGCAGCCAAAAGAAACTCTACTCTTCACAGACCCTCCTCTTCTCTCAGCCTGATGGCACCCTCCGCCTCTACTTCGTCTTTACACACAGAGCCCACTTCCCTTTCACACATAACAACACCAGCCACCACCAGTGCGCAGAACTTAAGATGCCCTTCAGAAACCACCATAAAAGACGTAGCAGTAGACTACTTACTCGCTTCTGCAGACAGAGGAAGGTCAGGGGTCTGCATCCGTGGGGTAGCCCTTTTCATGGATAACAATAAAGAGAGGTTTGGAATAAGCTTCTGCCTCACCCGGAACAAAAAACGTGTCCGACTGTCACCTGGACTAGCATGTCTGCTCAATGGCAGCACCTCTAAAACCACCATGAAGCAGAAAACTTACGATGCGATGCCAATACTGGATGTTGCGGGCTGTCGATGTCGACTGGTGCGATCGAAAAATAAAACGATTGCACTGTTTGACTGGACGACCGAGACTCCATTTACACAGGCAGGTTTACTGCTAAAGAAACTAGGTGAAAACGCAGACAGTGTCTCCCGAGTGATAAGCGTCGACGCCATGGTTGTAGCGCACTGGACAGGAGAAGTCGCGGACCGGCTAAGTTGCCTGGAGGCCTCCAAAAATCATGAGGTCATCATATACGAAGACAGGGGAGAAAACTTAAGTTTTCTGAAGTCTTCGTCAGAAAACTCTGCAACCGACAGCTGGGGACACCCTGTTCCATGTTCATCCAATCAAAGCGGTTCTGAAAGGGTACAAGAAAGAATATCGGCAGAAAAGGCCGCGAAACATCATAGTGGCAGTAGCAACGAGAGTAGAGGTCAAGTTTCGGCTTTTCTGACAGCATTCAGCGCCGCAGCACAGAGCTTGTTCCTACAAACACCGAAAATAAAATGGCACAGCACTAAATCAGCCACGAAAACAACACCTCGAACAAGGCAACCGGCTCCAACTAGAGCGGACATGGGACAGTTCACTCCACCCCTCTATATTCCCGCCTCAACAGCAACAGATCACGCCAGAAACGCCTTCATAGAATTCTTAGCTATAACGAGAGCGACTAGAGAAGTCAATCTCAGGAACTGCAAAAACATCATGCAGGCTTTTCGGCTAGGAAATGAGAGTCTATTGATGGCGAGACTGGAAGAAGCAGAAGCAGCCATATACAATAACGACACTTCCCATGTCATCAAGGGAACAATGAGAGGTCAATATATGGCTGCTTATAATGCAATAAAAGGATTCGTGGCCCTAAATGAGGATGAGACGGATCGGACGGGAAAACTGAAGTACGTGACACCACCAGAGGACCCTATTGTGGTTACCGCCAGGTGTACCAAAATAATGCTGGACGACAGGATTGCTGACATGGCAAAAACCATCGAGGGCAGTCCTGGAGTCGAGGTGCGGTGGGACAACTGGACGGTACCCGAGATCCAGTGGGTCAATGGAGTGCCCGGTTGCGGCAAGACAACTTGGGTGGTACGACACTTCGATGTGGATAAGGACGTTATCATCACCACAACAACTGAAGCAGCCAAAGATCTAAGAGAGAAACTGGCGCACCGTATTGGTAACTTAGTAAGAACTAAGGTGCGTACCATGGCCTCCATTCTTGTAAATGGTTTCCGAAGTTTCGAGAGTTGCAACCGTCTAATGGTGGATGAGGCTCTCATGAATCATTTTGGAGCCATAGTGATGGCTTTGAGGCTGTCTGGTGCCAGTGAACTTATCCTCATCGGAGACGTAAATCAGCTACCTTATATCGATAGAGAAAACCTCTCTGAGATGAGGTACTATCGCCCTAACCTGGTCGCAAACATCAGCCAGGAGTTGTTATGTACGCACCGGAACCCCATGGATGTAGCGTATTCACTGAGGGAAATATACACGGGTGTATATTCCTCAGCAATCCAAGTCAGATCTCTAGAGCAGAAAAGATACACGGGTGCGCAAATACCCCACAACCTCCCCAACACCCTCTTTTTGGTTCACACTCAAGAAGAAAAGGAGACCCTTATCAGCCAAGGGTATGGAGAGGGGTCAGGGTCGCGCATCCTTACCATCCACGAAGCTCAAGGTCTGACATACGACTCTGTCATCGCCATTAAAATCAAGGCCAATATGAGGTTGCACGAAAGCGTTTCGCACGCGGTCGTCGCAGTATCACGGCACACCAGGTCCTTCACATACTTCGCCGACAACGAGGAAGACGCCATCAGCCGCTTTGTGCGGCGTGCGACTACTGCGTCACCTAAGGTCATCGTAGACTATAATTTAAAGATGGCCATTAAAGACCGGAACGCGGCGGTGATGGAGGCCCTGAGCAGTATAAGTAGTTATTTGGAAAATAATAAATAATTAATTTAATCGTAGTTTAAAATCGTATTTAAAGAAAATTAGATTTAGATTCATTTTAGTGTCCTCTTGTAAAGCCTTTAGTTATAAGCAATATTGTTCAAATCATTTTAAAAAAATGTTAATCTTAAAAAGCACAGACCCTGGAGTCTGGAGTGTAACATTCAAATAAAATAAAAAAAAAAAAAAAAAAAATGTCTAATACAGGGTTATCGAGAACTGGTGTACTGAGCCGAAAGGAGGTGATTCAGGCCATCATTATGGACAACTTTTTACTATAGGGTCAACACGGAATTAGAGAAATAGAAATCAGCTGTTCATACAGTCACGGTAATGATATCTACAGTATTCCGACTTCATACAAACGTTCGGAACGCGAATCATACCTACGCGCCTCGGGCGTAGTATGTTCACAAGTATACCAGTCAGTCGCGGCGCGGCCGTAGTGACGAACGAACGTGTGGGTTTGTAACTAATAAGTGTGCGATTTACGTACTTCTTTTTAATGTGGGAAAATGTAAAATAATAGGTAAATAAAATAGTTTTTATGTAGCTATTGATACGTTGGTAATTTATTTCTTTTTTGAATTAGTAAGTATTTAACTTTTTCCACAGATTAAAATACCTACTTGGATAAATAAATACATGTAGGTTGCATTACTATACCTAGGTAGGACAATAGGATAGTGTAATAAATTTAATACACAAAACTAGAAAGGAACTCAAGTAGGTAACGAGTAAGTAGTATGAAATTAAAATACTGAAGGCGGGCCAGCCCTACCGCGTGGTTCGCTCTTTGAGGCCACGTGACGTCGTAGGTATATATTTCAAGGACAGCGCCGAGTCACACTACTGTAGATATCATTACCGTGATACAGTCGACGCCATGTTGCAATTTTGGTTGGCCCCATAGTAAAAGTTGATTATAATGATGCTATTAATCACCCACCTCTCAGCTTGTTACAGGGCAAGCAAATAACCCTTTGTTAGTAAATATATTATGATGAAATGAAACATCATTTTAGACCAGAGTTTTTAACCTTTTCCAGTTCGCGGACCCCTAAAAAATTAAGTACAGTTACAAGGACCCCCTTAATACTATTAGCTCTTTGAACATCAGCCTCGCATCTGATTAACTGAATCTTCATATTTTGTAAATTATGAGCCTATATCTCGCTCTGGAGCGATTTCGTTCATACTCACTAATCTTGTGTAGATCGCGAGCGGTACAGGGGCGCAGGGGATTGATTGCGAAACTTGCTGGCATTTATTTACTAAAAGTCGGCGGACACCGATAAATATACTGGCGGACCCCCAGGGGTCCGCGGACCACAGATTAGGAAACGCTTTTAGAACTATAAACATAGACAATTAAGACCAAAAATAACACGCAATTCTATGATTACAGGGAAGAATGCAACAAATACGGCTGCGTGCGCAGTATAGAGATCCCGAGACCTATCGAAGGGGTTGAAGTACCTGGTTGTGGAAAGGTAAAAAACTTTCAAAAAATATTTGCTGTACAATATGTGTTTTACATCTGAAGTTTTTACAGTTTAAAATGTATCCTGTAAATTAATCATCATCATCCACAGCCTTCTGTATCCCACTGCTAGGTATGGGTCCCTCTCTTATAGTGCTCTGCCTCGGTCATTTAATGATACATAATAATTATATTTGATTTTACCTACATTTCACAAGTTCTGCTTGCCACTTTTCACGTAACTTATTACAGTGAGTGACGCAATACTTTGTTCAAGCCAGGCAAAATCTAACAACACCTTAACTTGTCAAATACACCTTTTACTGCTTGGCGATTGTAATATGCTATATCGATCTGGTTCGGATTATATAAATGCTGTACACTTAATTTTATTGAAGTAAAATTGTTGACATTCGTAGCTTACATAAAAGGCTCTTATATCTGCCAAATATCAACTACTCAGTTGTGTGTTCCTCCCGCGGCCATCCGAGCGCTGCCGTGACTAGGACAACACATTAAATTGTAGGTCTTGGTTGTTTTCACTAATTGGCGAAGTCAGAAGCCCTCAAGTGGCTTTAAAACTGACACCAGCATCCCTAGCGTGGCAAAGAGCCAAATTGTCTTTCCACCAATTTATACACTCAGATTGGAAACAAAGTATGAATTGAAATTGACATTGAAAAGAGGCATTACAATTATTTTTCGCAAAAAATAGCAACACTGACTTCCACCGTGTACAAAATTATATTAATAGTATAATTAATAGTTTGCTCGATTTTATGACATTCATGTACATTATTGTTGATTTATCAAAAACGGCTCAGCCGATTTCGATAGAACTTGAACGGACCACATCAGAAGTATACCTTTTCGAACTAAAGAATAATATTTCATATCGGTTAACAATTGACGAAAATATCGATGAATATACACAAAAAAAAATGCATACCTCCTCCTTTTCGGAAGTCGGTAAAAAGTAGATGAAATGGTTTTATCCCTTTGCCAGGGGTGCAGAGCTAGCGATCCCGCCTGTACGAACTACATGTATACTCCGCGCCACACAAGTTGTTGGATGTGAAGTTAGCCACTAGCTGCGCAATAGCCAATCCTGACGAGACGTGACGTGGAAGCGGCACGTTGATTGGCTATTGCGCAGCTAGTGGCTAACTTCACATCCATCAACTTGTGTGGCGCGGAGTAAACTACCATTATACTTAATGTTTGTTTCTTCATTTACAGGTATTCGTGGAGTTCAACAGTATCGCGGACTGCCAGAAAGCGCAGCAGACTCTGACGGGCCGCAAGTTCAGCAATCGGGTCGTCGTCACTTCATACTTCGACCCCGATAAATATCACCGCAGAGAATTCTAAATTATTCCTAACGGTGTCTTACATTGTGGGCCTGCTCTTTGTGTGAAAGGGACAGCTGCACATACGTTTCATTTGAGTACTATAATGGTCACGAAATTATGGAATTAAATAATAAATAGAAATAGGGTACGCTCTAGTACCATGATATACTAATTTAACAAGCAAATAATACACGTGTGATACGTTTTTATGAATGACAAAAACGGAAAGACTAGCGGTAGTAGATATGTAGGAGAGCAATAACAACGCATGATTTCCTTCCTCTTTTGCGACTTATAAATAATCAGGAGACGCTGCTTGTTTTGACATTGCCATGTCCAAGGCACAGTTGCCATTTCTCCCGCTTTTTAGTTAGTAATGTTTGCAATCCTTTTCACACAAAGATCATGCTAATTGTAGACTCCTTAGCTCTAACATTATATCCGTGTCCACTATGTATTATGACAGAAATTAATTCGTTACATCTATCCATCTCAAATAATTAACCGAAAACGAATAAAACAATGGAATACTTAGCTAAATGTTTTATTGCGATAAAGAAAAATAATCTTACAGATATCTCGAAATGTCGAATCGAAACTCGTTCGTAAAAAGTTCAAAAATAACATCGATGGGTTAATTACATTGGTTAAGTTTCTATCACAAGTAATGTTTTAAAACGGTTTACAAACAAATCTTAGAAATTAAAATCTTAAAGCTACATTACATGGTATTCAAAAATTCTGCAATATTAAAGAGTAGAAATCAATATGAATCAATGTCATCATTGAGGTATGAAAATAAATTGTTCGATTAAATTAGGTATATTTGAGAATAAAAATACTCTCTTTACTGGTTGATATCCCGTGAAACCAAGAGATAAAATATACCATTGGAAAACTACGGGCGAAATACTCGTTTGCATAAAGATTGAAGATTCTTTTACTACTGCAGAACTGTGTTGTTCCTGCTTTCTCATCTGCTATTACACTTCTTGCTGCAGTGCTGGTTGATAAGTGTTCATGGAACCACTCTCTGATGAAAGAACCAGTTTTCTCATCACTACGTACAGGATTCCGCCGACGACTAACATTCCTAAGCCTGCCATGAGGCTTATTGCCCACGCTGGAACTGCGTTGCCATCTGGAAGTACATGATTTGTTTATTTGGTTCTGTGCCATTTTAATAGTTGAACATATAGTAAAGTTATGATCGTTTGCACTCCAGTAAACTTCAGTATAATATAGGTTATACAGGTTTATTACTAATCAATTAGCATCATTTTAGGGACTTAAAGTACTGTTAGGGACAGTACATCAAAACTAACACCTTTTGTTCTGCTAATTTTGTCAAAACTAAAAAAAAATACTGTTGTTTCATAGAAAAATATAGTTGACCCGAGACAAAATGTACAGAACAGCTATTTTTTTTTAATTTTGACAAAAGTTGTTAGTTTTGATGTACAGAATATGCCCCTAAAAGGATTCTAATTGATTAGGAATAACCCTGTATATTCCTTGGTATGAATCATAAAACATAGGCATCTGCGTTCATCCCTCGTGGCTCTACTGCATGGCTCAACTAATAGTGCTAAAGCTGAAAGTGAAAGTGAAGCTCACATAAAGCTGCGCGTTGATTGGGTTTCGCGCACCTTGTACCTAACTTCATATCCGCCGATTGTATGATTCGGCCTACTACTATATGGCAGGGTGTTCCACCAAACTATTACTATTCAAGCATAATACGACCACATGTCTGTGTATTGATGTTATACAGTTATCTAGATGTAGTAAAGTATCATATTTTTATAATGACATGATTATCGTTTCCGGTACCGGATCTTACGTTTCCGAAAAAAACGTATTTTCAGCCACGGAATTAGGAAGGTAGGTAAATTCCTTTCGGCCGCGTTTGTAACCCAGTTTATACATATACTTACGGTAATAAGTACGGGTCATCACACGCCTTCCTCTGAGGATTTTTCGCCTTGCTTCTGTTTCTTGCGTGAGTGTGCTCAATATTACTGAAATTAAAACAATAATTCTTTAACGGAAAAGTTTACCCAAATTGTGGATTTGAAGTACCTGCCTTCATGTCAGTCCGTTATTTTACCCTATTTGTAAACTTTTACATTACATACGAAAATGTAATTCTAAATGGTTCTAATATAAGCATAAACAAAGTCTTTATGACGAGCGGCGTTACGATGTACAAAATATATACCCATAGTCTTGTCTGAAACTAATATTGTTACATAGAATAGAGCACTTTAGTTCCACCACTTCCTAATAGGACGTGGAGTAATATACTCAAGGAGGATTAGGTAAAGAGTGAGTCCCAGCGAAGGAGGCTTCTATTTACTGTTTTGTGGACTTTGGCACTTATTAGCATTCGAATGATGGTGGTGTCATTAGAAAGGTTCATGAAAATCATTTAGATTTATACTAGGGCCAATTATGAAAGCGCCATCGTAATTATAATGGCTCTTTAGAATAGGTACTTGTTTCTTTTTCACTTATAGGCATACGATAGAGAGAACATTTTTACGTTGATATTAATATTACGATGGCGCCTTCATAATTGGGCCTATTCATAATTACTAGGGCTCAGTTTATAATGAGCATGTTTACAATTCGTTTTTATGAGGTTTGTACAATACCTAACAACAAGAAACACAATACCTACAAACGTTCCAAAAATATTACCCTTCTTCTTCAATCGGGTAAAAACAGTACCTATTGTACCTATAGTCTGACCGTTTAACTGAGTCCTCGCCTGCGCGGTACAGAGGCGCGGGGGTAGACGACAAAGGGGACTGAGACACCTATAGAGGTTTTTAATGAGTCAAGGACTTGATGACAAATATTGCGTTCGATGTCCCAACCACATACATAGTGTTGTACAAAGATAAAGAAAAGCTAAAAACGAATAGGTACTGCGAACAAAGCATAATAATCAATGTTTACGCTCTGTTATTTAAAAAATCTGTGTACTTACCTAAAATAATAGCCAAATAAAACATGACCGATTTCCTTTGTGCCATTTTGAGGCTTTTCACTATTTCCACCACGATTTTTAATTAGTACACCTTGCAATAAAGCAGTTCCGATGACATACTAAAGAGTTAGGTGTGTTCTGCGCGCGGCTCTTATCTTCGTGATAAGATAACCGTTATTAGTAATGCGCAAGCAGTATAGTAGCTGAAATGTGAACCTGACTCAAATGCTTATCTGTTCATGGAATGAGATCAGGATTTCTTGCTTTTCCAGTTAAAAATAAGAAATGAAAATAAACGCTATTATTTTTATCATCATGATTAAGAAACAGGGTAGCTATTCTATTATTTTTCTTATTTTTAAGGTTACGTTTAGACCTTGACTTCAGTTATTTTTTTCCGTTGTACATATACCCTGGTTATTCCAGAAACTAACTGTATCCAGAATTCTACAATGAAGGATTAACGAGAACTACATTGCCCAGCGAATTAGAAAGTTGAAGTAGCAGGGAGCAGGGCATCGCTTGCTGTCGGTACCAGTTTTATTTCCATACAAAATTGTATAAACTAACTGCACTCGAGCATCAACGTGAGGTGGCGTGTCTATTGGCCTCTCTTCGTATTAAATGTTCTATTATCAGCCTTCTATCGGATACACTTCGGAGAGTGCGCCCAGGAGTTGCACTAATCTGGTCCCATCCGCTTCTATCTTCTATCGTAGGGCTAAATAGACGCGACCAAAGCGCCACCCTTTTATGGTGGACATTCCGCGCGTTAGAACCAAGCGTTTCGAATCCACATTCCTCATACGATCAGCCAGACTGTGGAACGCTTTGACTGTGTTTGTCTTCTCGCTAAAGTACAGCGTGTGTGTGAAACGCATAAAACACCTAACAATAAGTCATACCGGACAGAATCGATGACCGTTTTAATGGGACTACATATACCTACTCGAATGAAGACGAGGCTTCAAGCGAGCGCTTTATGCCTTTTATTTGTGCCATCCTTCGAGCAAATATCTACAGAGCCACAGTCCGTAAGTGAAAGTACCTAGTAAAAAAAATGTCCGAGCGCCGTCATACATACCGACTTAGATATTTACATTAAATAATTCACAATGACCCGTTTTCTCGAATCTTGACGTTTTGTCACTTAATTAGTTCTTGTAACCGAGCACTTTGGCATCGCGCGGCGTTGTAGTCGGCTTGCAATCGCCTTACGATTCACTAAAAAGCCTGCCCACTACGTAACTTGGGCAGTTTTGGCACGGACACTTTTTTGCACGATTGTGACTCTATAGATATTCGCTCAAAGGTGCCATCACATAAGGGAGATAAGACGACCGACCGCATGTAATGTAGGTACATATAAAACCTACAATAGACCACCGCTGATGCAAAGAAATTATTTACTCCGAGCAATGTTGGGTGCAAGCCGCTTTTCATTATTTTTATAAAATAGGTATCTTTAGTATAATTTTATTATAGGTCAGAATACGTGAGGAGCTGGCGAACAAAGGCGGATATATTATATCAGATCATAGAGAACATCTCTATGTATCAGATAATATGTCCACAGTGGGTTTGTTGCATTTTGCATTTTCGGGTTCTTAGTGTACCCGTCTATAAATTCCTGAAGAAATTGGCGATGAAAATAGGTTTAAAACATACATCAATTCAATTTCAAGCATTTTCAAGCAGAAACAGACATGTCCTAGAAAAAAATAAAAAATAACTTTAATGGACTCCAATTTGTATAAACTGAAACCGGGATTATAATTACATATAATAAACTGACACAGAATGCATATTATGTAAAAAAATAATCTAGCTTTCCTTCTCATTTAGTTTTTTACCTCTCCTGCGTCAGGCAGCTGTAAAGAAATATTAAATGGGCCATGTCCGCTTTTGTTCGCCAGCTCCTCATGTATAATGGTGTAGGTATTAGAAAATATATAGAAGATTATTATATATATAGCACATTCTATAAGACAAGAGCGTATTTTGTCAAGGCAAGGCAAAGGCAAATATACCCTCGGCTTCCCGAAAGTGCGATATTTTTGATAAAAAAATTGAGACAGTAAAAAGTCAACATTTTTAATACCTAGTTAGAATAATCTAAGTTATTTGAGTAGGGTGGTACGGTAAATCTACAAATTACAACTAAATCAAAATTAATAAATTATGTCTAATATCACGATACACTTCATTCTTTGAAAATATTCTTCAAGTCTGCTTCGGCTAGCACTTGGGCGGTAACCGAGTTGGTGTTTTCAGGAGTGACTTTAGGTGGTTTAGCCGCGACAGCTGCTTCGTATTGTTCTTTCCTTTCGACGCCTACCGCCGTAACAGACCTCTCAATGAGCTCTTCTTCTGGAACTCCTTCTGCCTTCAGTGTTTCATATTGTTGGACGAGTCTTTTGGTTTGTGTGTCGTTACTTTGGGCGAGCATGTTGACAGCGGCCAGGCCGTGACCTTTGGCGTGAAACTCTCTGAAAGTCAAAACACTATTGATAAATTCAAAACACGAAAAATCGAGTCCGCAGCAGTAATCAATCTTTATACCTAAAAATGAAATAGCACGACCCGAATAATATGTCAAATACGCTTGAAAAATTGGAAGCTTATAAAAGCTTCCGGCGAGTGCGACTCCTGCGGCGAGAAAAGGTTCATCCTAAGTACCTATGAAGTTAAAACGAATACTAATTATTAAACAGAATTATTCCAGTCTGTCCCCCGGGGTACATAACGGAAGAAAAAATATTTGAATTTTTTTTTCAAAGATTTGTTTGTGACCATCAATGCGATGCGTCTAATGCTTCAAGGGTCACGGGTGGCAAAATTTTATTTTATTTGTCCATACGTTAGTTTTGCTTTTCTACAGCCTCTACAGTTCGCATTTTTCAACGAATCTTGACACAGTTTCTATTTCCCTACATTTTTAGATTTTTTTTAGTCGACGGTCATTTTTCATTAGACCCCTCCCTCTCTTGAGGTATTTCTCTTAAAAAGGGGGGCTTTTGCAGTCGCGCTATTTATCGACCAATTTTGATAAGACGAGCGGGTGGAAAAGCGAAGTCGAACGTCAGAGCGCTTACACAATAAGGCCCCTGGTCAAAAGCCATACAACTTAGTAAAAAGTACTTACGCTCTAATAACGTCTTCTTTGTAAAAGATCTGTCTGATGGGTGTTATTTGAGGCTTGGGTCTGGCGAACTTGGGTTCCACGAGAGGCGGGAATGCTCGGTACAAGTCGAACCAGATAGGCCGGTCGTCGGCCTTCATCGCGCCGCGAGCCAACAGCCCTTCCACCCTGAAACACAAACGTGGAACATTACGTATTGAGAAGTAACATAGAATGAAGTAGTGATTGAACACCTAAACCTACTAACTTGGAGACTAACATCTAGTTGACAGGAGATAGAAAGCTTGCTCACTCTTTATGACAAAGTTTTATTCTTCAAGAATTCGTTGTGAACCTGCATTACTATTATACTAAGTGCCACACAAATCGGCGGAGACGGCGGATGGGAAGTTATGCGCAGAAAGCTGCGCAAAAGGCAAAATATGCGCGGGAGCCAGAGAGACTCGCGCCGGGGCACACCCGCCCGCCAACCTCTTGCCTCCCGCGTGCTCCCTACGTCCGTGCTCACCACTACGCCACTTGCGTCGGCATTGTGCACACATGCGTAATACGTGATACCTTTTCACACAACAAAAGCATGATTATAATCATAAGTTCTGAAATAAGAAAGTAAATAAACATCGCAACAATTTCTTCGCTTTTTTCTCACTGAAATCTCTCATTTTATTTCTGATCACAAAAGGAATACTCATGCATCTATTTACACAAAATTCATCGGTAATTTACAATTTTTTCAGCAATAACGAAGCAAAACTAATTTTAATATATCGGCTATGCAATTGTTTATCTTTTTTAACCGACTTCCAATAAGGAGGAGTTTTTATGTTCGTCTGTATGTATTTTTTTTGTGTATGTTCGATATTTTTAGCCAATAAGTACCTAGTAAACCGATTTAAAAAAAATAATCTTTTTTAGTTCGAAAAGTATACCCATACTGCCGAGGTTCCATTTAAATTTTATCGAAATCGCCTAAGCCGTTTTTGAAAAATGAACAATAAAAATCGGCCAAGTGCGCGTTGAACTCGCGCACGTACGTTTCGGTACCGTATGGGAATCCCAATCTTCTTGCCGTTATTAATAGTGAGCAAAAAACTGCTAAAAATCACGTTTGTTGTATGGGAGCCCCCCTTAAATATTTATTTTATTCTATTTTTAGTATTTGTTGTTATAGCGGGAATAGAAATACATCATCTGTAAAAATTTCAGCTGTCTAGCTATCACGGTTCATGAGATACATCCCGGTGACAGACGGACATCGAAGTCTTAGTAATAGGGTCCCGTTTTTACCCTTTGGGTACGGAACCCTAAAAATCAACAATAACGTAAAAAATGTATCTTTAGGTAGGTACATCGGTTCGAACGAACTACATATTTGAATTTTTTACACGATTGAAGTCGGTTGTGCCATTTTTTTATTTTAGCAAGCCGTGGTAGTCAAGTGGTAATGGCACCCGCCTTACAATCTTGAGGTCGTGGGTTCAAATCCCGGTCCCGAATCAATGAATTCTTTGGAATTTATGTACGGAATATTACACCATTGGCTTTTCGGTGAAGGAAAACATCGTGAGGCAACCTGCAAATAGAAGAAATTCGATGGCGTATGTTAATCCACCAACCCGCACTGGGCAGCGTGATGGATATGGCCCAATCACCCCTCGTGGGTGGCCTAAGTCCTGCAGTGGACTATTAAAAAAGGCTGGTACAGTACAGTGCCATTTTTTGCGAAAAATAAATATTAAGTAAGGATAAACGGTCTTCACACTTCAATCACTCGGCTGGAAGTTGTTCTTGTCTATCTTTTTAAGCCTGACGAGGGTTGGCGCACTGCTAAAAAGTATGAAAATATATTTATACTACACCTGCTCGGAAAGTACCTTGATACTTTATCAAATTTACGGTAGAAAGTACGTCATTGCATATCGAACAAATATGCGGGGAGAAAACGCATCTGAGCGGGAGAGAAAAGTGTTTGAAAATCCATTTCTTACGTGGTTTTTCTTTTTTAATTTTGGGTAAGACTATGCGCTGGTAACCTAAATATCAAAAGCCAAAAAGTTTTTACAGTGAGTTTTTATCTCCAAGTTCGCAAAATGACACTGGCCACTAGCTGTGTGTTGGATGGTGTCAAACAATTTGAAAAAAGAACATGTGAAAATTGCAGACACCATTGGCGCCATTTTCAAGTGTTACATTAAGCTTCACTTACTGCAACAATTTCAATATAAATTTCAATTAGTAAAGATTTAGTTTTTTATTTTCCTCGTAGGTGTAGTATAAAGCACAATGTATCACTCGAGAGAAAGTGCGATTCCCGATCTCGGGTGTTTTAAAACAAACGACACCCTCGACGGTAATCGGTCACTTTCTCCTCTCGGTGAACAATGTACTATTTCATCACATCTATTCGAAAAGGACTACTTGGTTCGCCTTTAAGTGCGCCCAAAGGTGGTGTTTTCTATAAGAAACTTTATAAGTGGGCCGGAATTTCTTTGCCGCGCACTTTTTGAATTTGGAACTCATAAGTGCGCCGGAATGATCTTTGCCGCGCACTTTTTGAATTTGGAAGTATTTGTAATGTTAGTGTTCAGCGCCAAGAAAATGAATGAAAAGAATGTAAATATAAGTTTTTCGCCGTAAAAATATTACTTTGCTCCCTTATGATACAATCTACTATATTTATACAGGGTTATCTGTTTCCTCTGTATTAAGCCGAAAGGGGATGATTCAGACCTTCATTTTTAACAACTTTTACTATGGGGTCAATGGGGCCATCCCAAAATTCAGCTGTTCTTTACAAAATTGCAACTTGGAACCGACAAGATATATGAAACACCTGTTTTATTCGCTTTTTGGGTTGGCCCCATAGTAAAAGTTGTTCATAATGATGTATCGTCCGAATCACTTCCTTTCGACTTAGTACAGGGTTAGCAGATAGCCCTGTATACACCTACCTAGATTCCATACTAACTTGACACATCTCCGTCACTATGCTAATATTCAAATAAGCATGGTATAGGCCGAGTCACACAAGTTGGTTGAAATGAAGCTCACACAAAGCCGCGCGTTGATTGGATATTGCGCAGCTTGTAGCTAACTTCATTTCCGCCAACTTGTGTGACGCGGCCTCTATTACAAGGCGACGTTCATCAGCGTCAATTGTTACCTAGCTTAATATTGGTAAAGTGCTGTGCCAGGAACCCGAACTGCAAACTAGAGTTTATGAATAACGAATTTTAATTACGAATTTTATTGAATATGTAGTTTTTATGATAAAGAATTCTCAAAATGTATCTTTATTTGTATATTTATTATATCTATATTTGTTTTATTTAATTTGTTTGATGTGGAATCGATAGAGGTAATTGAAGAACCCTTTTATTTACTATCTACAGGATAATTAAAATAATGAAATATACACTTGCAATTTATTTTACCATAAATAATTAACAAAAACATATTTTCGACTGCTACTGTACAGCAAAAGTGCATTACGAGACTCTGTACTTATGTTAAGATCATTTTATGTCCAGTATTGTTAGGATACAGGGCTCACTATGCTTTATATACTTATACAGGGTTATCCATAACTGGCGTACTAAACTGAAAGGAGGTGAAACAGACCATCATTATGAACCTCTTTTAGTATGGCGCCTAGCCGGAATCCGAGACAAATATTCAGCTGTTTCATACATTTTGTTAATTCTGCATTGCATTTTTGTATGGAACAGCTGTTTTTTTTCTCGAATTCCTTGAGGCCTCATAGTAAAAGATATTCATTGTGCTGGTATTAAACACCCGCTTTCGGCTCAGTATAAGGCAAGCAGGTAACCCTGTACATGACCCTGGCTATCTCAGTAAATCTAACTAATACAAGCCAAGTCAATTATAACAAATCAGCATTTCAAGAAAAGCAAAACTTATTTCATTATGTATAAAGGCTGAGTCAAAGTTATTAAAGATTTAAGACTATGAACATTAGGAAAGTCGGTGCACAGTAATAATTTATTCAATGTCAGCGGCGGCGCAAGGAGTGAGGATTTGCGCATATTATAGCTAGCTTCACAGACAATTAAGTTTGATTCAGCCTATATACTCCGCGCCACACAAGTTGATGGATGTGAAGTTATCCACTAGCTGCGCAATAGCCAATCAATGTGCGGCTTCCACGTCACGTCTCGTCAGCATTGGCTATTGCGCAGCTAGTGGCTAACTTCAAATCCATCAACTTGTGTGGTGCGGAGTATACTATATTATATCAATTTAGAAATCATTTTTTAAAGTTTGGAGAATAGCATGACACATATCTTCCATGCTTTTCCTCTCGGTTTCTTTTTTAAATTGGTCCATAAAATTTTTAAGCATGTTCTTCAACTTCTTTATCTCTTCTTGATGATCTGCTTCAATTTTGTTAGACCTTTAAACACAATAATAATTGAGTTTTAATTTATCAGTGAGTTGTGCTATGAAAATTGAATATAATTATAGTAGGTAGGTATATGTGAGGACTATTTAGCCACACTATATTTATTTTAAAAATTATTGGTCAGATTTTTATGATCCTTGATTTGTAAGTTCATATAGGCTGGATGAATAGCTCTAGTTAGTGTCAATTTTTAAGCTGCCTGAAGGACTCTGACATCGCTAAACGATTAAATCAACCTGGACCTACAATTTAACATGTCATCTGAGCCACAGTAGTGGCCTCAGTTGGTAATGTCACTGGCACCCATCCAAGGAATGACCATCTTGATTGTTGCTTAACTTTGCTCTACAATTAAGTAATTGGTAAGTAATGGATATTATACTTACATTTCTTCATAGGATGATTTTATATCATTCAAGGCTTTCAGCTTTTGCTTACAAGTTAGAGTAGCTTGCTGCATAAATTTCATATATGACCCAATTAGCTGCTTTGTTTTCTGCTCATTATCTTCCATGACAAGACATTCAGCCTCCACCTCGAGTATTATCTCTGAGAACGCCTTTATGAAACCGTCTACTTCTGACTTCCTAGGTTATAGGCAAAATATAAATTAGTAAAATTAGTTTATTAGGTAGTTCCAAATAAAACTTTAATTTTTTGCCATTAACTATGAAAAGCATAAAAAATACAAACCTCGCCTGGTTTTGTTGAGCAAATAAGTCCAGGATTTTTGTACATGGTGTGTCTTTCACTTTGCTCTTGCTAGATGCTGGCCGGGTCTTTCTGGTTGAGCTTATAGAGTCCGCATCTTCAGCTATTTTTGCCTTTTTGGTAACTGGATCCATTTTTTCTTGTTTTTATTGAAATAGGTATTATGATGATGGCTAATTATTATTCACTAACACCGAAAATGTAGTGTAATTTGGTAAAGGTAGGAAAGTGAAAAAAAAAATTGGCCTTCAAAATCCTCCACTCAAACTTATCTACTTTCCCGCCAAAAGTAAATATCTTTGCCGCCAATATTCTTTAATTAAAAAAAAAGGTTCACCAAGGAATACCATTTGTACCTACTATTAGTATTACTAAAGAGTTTCGTTATTTAGGTAAGGGAACTTTTTAATGTACATAAGTAATTGAGTTTGAGCTTACCTGGTGAATATGGTTCCAATTCTTTCTAGCCTGCTACTCGCCATAATAATTTATTTGGTTTCTTAACTTCTTAGTTCTTTTCTTCCTAAAAAACAATAAAACTCACTTATAATTTAGGTTATGTTGTGACGGTTGTGACTTGCCACTTGTCACACTGACATACCCGCAAACTATGGACATACCCACGAAGTTTTATTACCTAAAACTTCATGGACATACCTGACATAAGTGCCAAAAGTTTTTTTTTTCGCCGCTATTCCTATCTTTTTTTAAAGAACTGTCACAGTAAATAGTACATAATATGATAAAATCAGCCAAGTGCGAGCCGGACTCGCACACGAAGGGTTCTGTACCGTTTGGGAGCCCCATTTCTCTTGCCGTTATAAAAAGCGAGCAAAAAACTCCTAAGAATCACGTTTGTTGTATGGGAGCCCCCCTTAAATATTTATTTTATTCTGTTTTTAACCCCCGACGCAAAAGAGGGGTGTTATAAGTTTGACGTGTCTGTTTGTCTGTCTGTGTGTCTGTCTGTCTGTCTGTCTGTGGCATCATAGCGCCCGAACCACTGAACCGATTTCAATTTAGTTTTTTTTGGATGAAGGGAGACTTAATCGAGAGTGTTCTTAGCTATGTTTTATAAAAATCGATTGAGACGTTTAAGAGTTATGGTGGGTTAAAGTGGGGATGGAAGAACCAAAATTCTACAAATGTGCCCAAAATTGTTGTCAATTGAAAGTTTGTTGTCAAATATTTTTGTGTCGGGGGTTTTTAAAAATTTTAATTTATAATTATTAGTATTTGTGATAGCGGCATCAGAAATACATCATCTGTGAAAATTTCAGCTGTCTAGCTATCATGGTTCATAAGATACAGCCCGGTGACAGACAGACAGACGGACATCGAAGTCTTAGGAATAGGGTCCCGTTTTTACCCTTCGGGTATGGAACCCTAAAAACAAAGGTGCCAGACGGGCGCTTTAATCTAATTTTACTTTATTTTTGCAGACGAGTCCATATTACAAAACAATTTAAAATTGATTAAAAATCTAAACAAATATCAAATAGTCTAAATAATAATACCTAATATGAATCCATCAATCCTACAAAATGAATATTCTGAATACAAATCAAAACAGCTGAAATGTTTTTATGTACATGCTGCTGGACTGCATGGTTGACCAAAGGGCAGTCAAAGCTATAACCACAGAATAGGCCCTATTACACAGGGTCTTTAAGGTCGCTGGCTATAACGCGTAGAATGCTGCTGCTGATGTTGTTGTGAGTGTTTAGTGCGTATCTTTTACATGTTTTGACCAAAAATACGTAAAAACAATGAGAGGAAGCTGTACATGAGGATTATACACGATGCTAGTAATCCATTTAAGCTGCCTATCAACGAATGTCATCATTTAATTAGAATGTATAAAGACGGCAATGTATTTGTGCAATGAGTTGAAGGAAGTCTAAGCTTTGAGTCTCATTATCCGTGGGATGGATTACCGATAAATTTTAAAGAAAATAAGTGATTATGATAAAAATCACTTGTATATTAGTAAACTGTGAGCTCGTAAGCTACTCATATTTAAAAAAAAAACGAAATGCTAATCAATAACCAACCTAAAGTTTGAATTCCTACAATAGTTGGTTGTTGGTTGGTTGGTTCCCGGTCGTCCCCCCCCCACCCATGGGCATTAATGGTTTAAAATCGATAATAACGTTTTTCCTTATTCTGCTCAGAATAAGGAAAAACAGTAGAAGCGACATAAAGTAAAAAAGTTGTGATGCATGATTCTACAAACATGGCGTCGAAAATCCATAGAAACTGCTATGTAATCTAGACACAAATGACACTAGAACTGCTGATCAAATGTCAAATTTGATTTCACAAAGATGGTGGACAAACTTCAAACGTCTCCTAGGCAGGGCTTTTAATTTGAACTTTATCGTCATAGCAATAATGCCATGTCATTTCAAACACCGCCCCTATGTTATTCTGAGATAATAACCGAGACAAATCACTTTGAAGTTTGACAGCTGTCACTTGGACAGCGGTTACTGTGACACTTGTCGTGACAAATCACACGATCCGATTTCGAATGTGACCATGAAGTTTTACTTCGTGAATGTAACACACGTTTGTCCCCACCTTCAATAAGAGCCTATAAATTACTTTTGGATACCGTATGAAAAGAAGCAATATAAAAAAATTACATTAATTAACGTAGTAAATCTTGGTACCTAAAGTTGCACAATTTTATTAATATTTGGCGAGATGTATTTTACGATTCAATCTAGCAAATTCCTAATTTTATTACTTTTATATTTTGCATTATAATGTGACCAAAAAAAAAATACTAGTCAAATCTGCCAGGATTTTACCACGAATGGCCACACTGAAACTAAAAACTATCAATCACAGACAACAAAAAGATTGATTGAATGAACTTTTTTCAAAAATTTTTAAGGTTTGATGTGAAGTTTGATGGTTGTCAGGCAACTTTTCTTTAATTCGTTTTATATGGCAATAATGAGGCGGGGAAAGGTATTCCACCCAACTTTATTCCACCGTCTTTCCCGAGGAAAAAACTACTCCACCTACCTAGGTCACGCTACGTCGTCACTGGCCATTGAAGTCTTCACTTAGACTGGTGCCACACGGGCGTCATCGCCGCGACGCGAAGCCGCGGCGACACCACCGCTGCACCGCGGCGACGTCGCGGCGACACAGCCGCGATCAGTGCTGGCGGTAGCGTCTTCGACATTAAATCTAGAGTATTCTATGAATAGTTAGCGGGAAAAAAAGGTTTCAACGACAACCGTTCAGTCTTGAGCTAAGGATGAGTAAAATCCCGCGTCATCGTCATCATTTTCAGCCGTAGGACGTTCATTGCTGGACATAAGCCTCTCCTATGGATAAGTATCCAATAAACCCGGTTGGAAGCGGCCTGCATCCAGCGCGTTCCTGCGGTCTTAATAATATCGTCGGTCGACTTGGTCGGTGGACGTCCTACACTGCGCTTGCCGGTGCGTGGTCTCCATTCGAGAACTTTACTGCCCCATCGGCCCTCGTACACATTCGAAATCGGATCGTGTGATTTGTCACAGTAACAGCTGTCCAAGTGACAGCTGTCAAACTTCAAAGTGATTTGTCTCGGTTGTTCTCGATTTTAAACCATCTTCTTAAAAGTGATAGAGCTCAACTAGATCTACATTTCGGATGACAGCTGTCAAACTTCAAAGATATTTATCTCGGTAATTATCGATTCTAGAATACTGCTGTCTTTACAAAAGTGATAGAGCTCGACAAGATCTACATTTCGGATGACAGCTGTCAAACTTCAAAGTGATTTATCTCGGTTATTATCGATTATAAATTACTACTGTCTTCACAAAAGTGATAGATCTCAACGAGATCTACATTTTGGATGACAGCTGTCAAACTTCAAAGTGATTTATCTCGGTTATTTTCGATTCTAGACCACTGCCACTGCTGTCTTCACTAAAGTTATAGAGCTAATATAGGTATCATTTACCCTGATTTGGATTTTGAGCTAGACTCGGACATTTTCTTGAGCCGCAATCGGACATTTTCTCGAGCTTGAAGCCTGCCTTTAGAATTTTCTCGTGCCTGACTTGGACATTTTCTCGAGCCTGATTTAGACATATTTTTCTCGAGCCCCAATTGTACATTTTGGCAGATATGATCCAAACGAGCTTCGTGGGCGGCCTATATTAAGCAGTATACTGGCGGTGCAGTACGTAGATATATTTTATAATCTATGATAAACATATAAAACCAGCATAGCATTTGTAGAAAAGTATTTATTTTCAAATAATTAAGCTACGTCATAAAATAAATCATTCAAGGCTCCTTTCCCAACTTAATCTACATATCACTAACGAATTATATTTACAGATTATTTATTGCTATCAGAATAATCAGTTTCATATTTATTAACACACTTATGATTTTCCACTACATCAGCTAAGTGGAAAGTAAACTATTGCACCATTTGTTGAGTAGTTGTGGCAGAGTATTGGTAACATAACAATATTATCATCACTTTCATCACACATGTAAACTTGAGATCAGGTCATAAGTGCTACATTTCGAGTGGTTTAGCATTTATTTCGGCCATTTTTTAATTTAGGCTTTATTTCCTAAAGGGTTCCGTACCGTATGAGAGCCTCTCGGCAAAAAAAACACGTTTGTTGTAAGGAGCCCCTCTTAAATATTTATATTATTCTGTTTTTAGTATTTTTGTTGTTATAGCGGCAATCGAAATACATCATCTGTGAAAATTTCAACTTTCTAGCTATTACGGTTCATGAGATACAGCCTGGTGACAGGCAGACGGACAGCGGAGTCTTAGTAATAGGGTCCCGGTTATACCCTTTGAGTACAGAACCCTAAAAAGAGGCTAAATTGAAGAATGACCGATTTAACCATCTGTATAACATGTCATACAGATAAGCACAACTTCGCGCTTTAGCATTCATCGTGTTTACATGTCAGCGCAGCAATCTTACGCTGACGGCGACTGCACGTACAAAAATATATATACCGAATCAAACTTAAACGGGTCTGTGAAGTTAAATACAAGCTGTGCACATTCCTTCTCTTGCGTCGCTGACTATGAATATATGCTGCTGTCGCTGCGTATGAATATATAGCTACTGCGCAAGCGCAACCACTCGTTTCGTGTTCAATGACGCCATAAAGTTTATACGACCTATACTGACGCAGACAAATATGCAGTATTTTCAGATGTCAGCGTAAGACGAATTCAGGCAAAGCGCTCATCTTACCATCGTGGATTGCACCGTTTTTATAATCCTACAGCTTCACTTACTCCTCGCCTGCGCCAGGAGGCACCTGCCTCAGTCCCCTTTGTCGTCTCCCCATGCGCCCCTGTACCCCGCAGGCGAGGACTAAGTTAAGCGGTAGGATTATAAAGAGATATAAACATAAAACAACCAAAAGTGATCGGGTCTCAAGTCAAGTGAGTTGCGATCATTATATCTGGTGATTCGTATATAGGTTTGATTTAGGTATATCCTGAAGTAACACTTTAAAGACAACTACAATCCAAACCGACTTCAACCGTGCACAGAATTCGAATAGTTAGCACGAATCGATGTATCATCGACGTCGTCATTTTTACATTATTGTAGATTTTTCAAAAATGACTCTGCTGATTTTGATAAAATAATAACGGGACTAACGCCCCAAGTACCGCTGGCTCGACGCCGTGGAAAAGGATCTGCGCGACATGCAGCAGCCGGACTGGCGGAGCGCTGCACAGCGCCGTGACGACTGGCGCCGCCTAGTGTCGGAGGCCAAGACCCACTTTGGGGTCACAGCGCCAACGCAGTAAGTAAGTAAGTAATAACGGGACTATCTCTGAAGTAAGAATTAGTCAAACAAGAAAAACATGAGAATCGGTTCATAATTGGTGGAGTAATCGCGTAACATACATAAGTCGATTAAAATGGATATAATAAAACTCAAAACACTCTACACTTCGTGGTACCTCGCTCCGTCTCGCCCGACTTCCGATCGTTGTCGGTTTTTGCGGCCGAGTCAAAGGATTCGGAGCACTCTGGAGTTCGAATACGAAGCGTTTCTCCACACCACTCGCCTCAGTCCAGTTCGCCGCGAGACGTCGTAGTCCGTGTTACTGTGTAATAGGGTGCATATTGCTACGGCAGCTGCCACTTGAACGTCTATGTTGCCTCTTGTTGTGACTGGCCACTTCGCGAAGTTGACCGAGTGTGTGGACGGTCGCTTCGAACTCCGGGTAACTTCGCCGAGGACTCCGACGGAGCGTCTAAGCGAGTAGTGTAGTAGAGCCTTTTAGGAAAGTATGTAGAAGGAAACTGTTATTGTAAGTAGCGCGAGATTCGAGCGTTAGGACTGCGAGCGGTGTTTCCTGAAGCAGCGCTTGTCGGCCTGCCGCGTCAGGATGTCGGACACGGACTTGCGGTGCGTGAACACGCGCAGGATGTCCTCGCGCGCCTCTTGGATGCCCTCGCACACTATCTTGCTGCGTTGAATGTTGCCCTGCAAATATACTCGAATACGTTATGAAAATGAAAATATTTTATTTAACACAAACCTAGAAAAAATTGACACACATGCTCCATATTATGATAAAAACATATGTTTATGACAGTTCTATACAAACAAAACGTGGTACCGTGATTTCCGTGACAAAGCTAGGCCTGTGTCATGGAAATCTAATACGAATTTTCCATGTGATTTGGAACCTCTATGTGTTGGCATGTTTTTCTTTACGTTTAAATTTCTGAATAATAAGTTAGAACCAATCACTTTCATTTTTGACTAGTCATACACGGATAGCCATGGTGGTCTAGTGGTAACGACACCCGTCTTACTATCGTAAGGTCGTGGGTTCAAATTCCGATTCCGAATTTCACACCATTGGCTTTTCGGTGAAAGAAAACATCGTGAGGCAACCTGCATACGTCTATAAAAGAAATTCGATGGCGTATGTGAATGCACCAACCCGCACTGGGCCAGCGTTGTAGATATGGTCCAATCACGCTTCGTGAGTAGGCCGTAGGAGTAGGACTCGCGCACGCGGGGTTCCATACTGTATGGGAGCCCCCCTTAAATATTTATTTTATTTTGATTTAATTATTTACTATTGAGTTGTATATAAAACTAAACATTCTGTGAATATTTCAAGCATTTGCCTATTACCATTATTAATAATGAGCGAAAAGCGGTTAAAAATTCAGGTTTGTTGTATGGCCTTTAAATATATATTTTATGCTAGATTTTGCCCGCGGCTTCGTCCGCATGATATTTCGAGGCCCTACCTTACCACCCTTAATAAAGGAGGTGTAAAATAAAAAAAAACAAAAAAATTCTGTTTGACATTTGTTCGATTTGACATTTCTTGGAGCGCACGCTAGAATAGCTCGCAGATGGTTTTCCTACTTACTTAACACCTATTGTTATAATTTGGAAAATTTACGCAATATCATTATAATTTATAGCCTATGACTGTGTTATTCTGATATATAAGCTATATAATTGCAAAGTTTCATCTCAATCCGTTCAGTAGTTTTTGCGTGAAAGAGTAACAAACATCCATACTTACAAACTTTCACGTTTATAATATTAGTAGGATCTGTTTTAAGTATTTGCTGTTATGGCGGCAACAGAAATACATCATCTGTGAAAATTTCAGCTTTCTAGCTATAACGGTTTATGAGATACAGCATGGTGACAGACATACAGACGGACAGCGGAGTCTTAGTAATAGGGTCCCGTTTTTACCCTTTGGATACGGAACTCTAAAAACGGCTAGTAAGTACACGGAGAGCTTAAAGCTCTCAGGCCCCGGAGAGACCGAATGCTTTAAGCTGCGACTCCATAGTGGACAGTACACTATTTTCACAAGAAACTTTAAGATGCATAAGAGTGCGCGGAGTGACCGTATCATACTGACCTAAGATGTTGGAAAATATTTGACCCATGCAAGCTGCTCAAGTCGATACGCAACTTTAAGTATATTCTAAAACAGTATAATTATTATGTAATATATTAGAGAAATAGCGGTTTACCTTTAGCAATTCGAACATAGAATGCGAGTGCGGCTGCAGCGCGGTGAGCGCCTTGCTCGACGCGCTCTCCAGCGCGCGCAGCAACCCCGCCAGCTGCGACCCCACGTCAGATTCTAACGACATCTGAAAATATACAAAAAACATTTAAAAAAAGTATTGTGTCGTTTTATGAAATCACGGTAAAAGCGAAACTTTTACTGGCACAAATAAGTTATAATCTATACACTATACGGTCAGCTGATGCGAACCATAGGCGTCGCCATATTGGCCTCGACTACTCTATCGAGCGCCTTTCACTTTAACCCCTACTCCGCGGCCGACCGTCACGCGACATGCAATACATGGACGAAAAAGTTTGAGGCGATGCAATAAAAGTTTCAGTTTAAATACAATTTCTCACAACCTCCTTTTTTGAAGAATTAAATGATTTTAATTTCATAGTGCATCCCACACTAGGTTTATCTCAAAGAGTTACTTTTTTGAAGTCTGTTAAAAACTAACAACGAATTGTGAATATGTATAAGCTTTCTCCGCCAACAACGTCTATAGAAGTACGAGATTTTCGTGCCCTCAGCGCCACTACTTCTTTAGAAGTAATTCATTGAATGTATATACATACTATAGTATATTTAATATTGCCGTGCCGTGGGGTGCCGGCAGAGTAGAATAGCACCTCCCTCTTGTATCAGGTGTCGTAAGAGCCGACTGAGGTACTACGGAACCGACAGATGGCGGTATATCCATCCAAAACAGCGTAGCTCAAGTGCAACAGGGCGGGGATGGGCAGCAGCATCCCCGTCGCGAGAGCTACGCACTGCGATTGCCAACACGCCTGCCCAGCGCGGCAATTACGGGCAAAACCCCCTTAATGATTAGTAAAAATAAGACCAGGCCCCCAGTCCCCGGCAGCGCCGCTATTCCTGGCTCCGGCAGCGGCCATGGTAACGGCGGAGCACGGGGTGCTAAGAATCGCCGGAAGAGATCCGGCTGCCACCCCACCCGACAACTGGCCCTGGCAACATATAACGTGCGCACAATGAGGACTGACGAGAAGATTGCGGAACTGGAAGAAGAGTTGAGTAGGTTGCGATGGGATATTGTGGGGTTGTCTGAAGTCCGTAGAGAGGGCGAGGACACGATAACCCTGAAATCCGGCAACCTACTTTACTACCGGGAAGGTGACCAACGGTCCCAAGGTGGTGTCGGCTTTCTCGTCCACAAGTCTCTCGTTAACAACATCATTACCATTGAAAGTGTGTCGAGCAGGGTTGTATACCTAATACTCAGAATATCTAAACGATATTCGTTGAAGGTCATTCAGGTATACGCACCGACCTCGTCACACCCAGATGATGAAGTGGAGGCTATGTATGAGGACGTAAGTCGGGCCATACATACGTCTAAGACCCGCTTCACGGTTGTTATGGGAGATTTCAACGCAAAGTTGGGCAAAAAAAAGCGATGATGAGTTGAGAGTGGGGCAATTTGGATATGGGCAACGGAACCTCAGGGGCCAGAGGCTGGCAGATTTTCTGGAGAAAGAGGGACTCTTCATGATGAACTCTTTCTTTCAGAAGCCACCTCACAGGAAATGGACCTGGATGAGCCCCGATGGTTCTACGAGAAATGAGATAGACTTCATCATGACTAGCGAGAAACGGATATTCAACGATGTCTCCGTGATCCACAGGATAAAAACCGGTAGTGATCACAGAATCGTGCGAGGCAAACTGAATATTAACGTTAAACTCGAAAGGTCCCGCCTGATGAAGTCTACGCTCCGACCTACTCATGCTCATATACAAAACCCCGAGAACTTTCAGCTCGAGCTCTCAAATCGATTTGCTTGCCTGGAGAACTTTGCGTCTGTGGACGAGATCAATAACGGGCTCGTAGAAACTGTCCAAACGGTAGGTTCTAAGTTCTTTAGACCCCGCCGTTCTGATAGACCTCGGAAATTTTCCGATCATACTCTAAATCTCATGGCCGAACGACGCTCGCTAAGACTGCAGTCTTCCGATGATGCAAAGTCATACAGGCGGCTCAATAGACAAATTTCAAAATCAGTGCGGTGCGACATTCGTCTCTTTAATACCAAACATATTAAGGAGACGATAGAGCGGAACAAAGGCTCCAAAGTGTTCGCAAGGCATTTGTCTATTGGGCAAAGCCAGCTGACAAAGCTGAAGAGAGAAGATGGCAGTACAGCGTCGACCAAGGCAGAGGTATTGGAGGAGATCGAAAAGTTCTACGGACAGCTATACGCCTCGGTAGCAAAGCCTGTAAACAGCGCGGCTAGAGACCCAAGAGCCAAGCTGACCCGACACTTCACCGAAGACATCCCGGACATCAGCCTGTACGAGATTAGAATGGCCCTGAACCAACTTAAGAACAACAAGGCGCCGGGTGACGACGGAATCACTTCAGAGCTTCTGAAAGCGGGTGGTAAACCGGTACTTAAAGTCCTTCAGAAGCTTTTCAACACCGTCGTCCTCGAGGGCATAACGCCAGAAGCATGGAACAGAAGCGTGGTGGTGCTATTCTTTAAAAAAGGTGACAACACCTTATTGAAGAATTACAGACCCATCTCGCTTCTGAGCCATGTTTATAAGTTGTTTTCAAGAGTCATTACGAATCGTCTCGAACGCAGGCTTGATGACTTCCAGCCTTCCGAACAAGCCGGATTCCGAAAAGGCTTTAGTACCATGGACCACATACATACGCTGCGGCAGGTTATACAGAAGACTGAGGAGTATAACCAGCCACTTTGCTTAGCGTTTGTGGACTATGAGAAAGCCTTTGATTCGGTCGAGACATGGGCTGTGCTTGAGTCTCTTCAACGATGCCGTATTGACTATCGGTATATCGAAGTGTTGAAGTGTTTGTATAATAACGCCACTATGTCGGTCCGAGTACAGGAAGAGAGCTCCAAGGCGATCCCTTTGAAGAGAGGCGTAAGACAGGGAGATGTTATATCTCCGAAACTGTTTACTGCTACTCTGGAGAACGCCTTTAAGCTCCTGGAATGGAAAGGATTCGGCATCAACATCAATGGCGAATACCTCACTCACCTTCGGTTTGCCGACGATATCGTAGTCATGGCAAAATCGATGGAGGAACTCAGTACGATGCTCGAAGGCCTCAATCGAGTATCTCAACAGGTGGGTCTTAAAATGAACATGGACAAGACAAAGGTCATGTGTAATTCCCATGTTGTACCCACCCCCATTTCAGTTGGGAACTCGGTTCTTGAAGTCGTTGACTCGTACGTCTACCTAGGACAAGTAGTCCAGTTAGGTAGGTCCGACTTCAAGAAAGAGGCCAATCGCCGAATCCAACTCGGCTGGGCAGCGTTCGGTAAATTGCGTAACGTCTTCTCGTCCGACATACCTCAGTGCCTCAAGTCGAAAGTTTTCGACCAGTGTGTGTTGCCAGTGATGACTTACGGCACAGAAACGTGGTCTCTCACTATGGGCCTTATTAGTAAGCTTCAAGTAGCCCAACGAGCCATGGAGAGGGCTATGCTCGGAGTTTCTCTACGCGATCGAATCAGAAATGAGGAGATCCGTAGAAGAACCAAGGTTACCGACATAGCCCAGCGGATTGGCAGGTTGAAGTGGCAATGGGCAGGGCACATAGCGCGGAGGACTGATGACCGATGGGGTCGAAAAGTCCTCGAGTGGAGACCACGTAACGGCAAGCGCAGCGTAGGACGTCCACCCACAAGGTGGACGGACGACCTCATTAAGACCGCAGGTTCGCGCTGGATGCAAGCCGCTACCACCCGGTCTTATTGGAGATCTTTAGGGGAGGCCTATGTTCAGCAGTGGACGTCCTATGGCTGAAAGGAAGGAAGGAAGTATATTTAATTAATATTATAATATTATTACGATACATAAATCATTTGTTTCCTTTAGGTGGACATGACTGAAGCCATATTTTTATTTAGCCAAGCAAAACAGGCTTTCTTTGTGTTTTAAAATGGATAAAAACAAAAACACTTCAAATATGTGCATGTCCCACACGCCAACAACTTCATATCAAGTAGGCCAGTGATGTGACGCGAAAGTTGCATTCATTACAATCCTATACATTTAATTTGTTTTGTTCCATGAAAAAAATTCATAAATTCTATGATTGTCAATGAATTTCGGCCAGTAAATAACGTAATTACACAATATATTTTAAAATTAATTTATTTATTTACTGAAATAAACAAGTTTTAAAGTAAATTGTATTATTTTGTATAACTTGTGTTTCTATCAGTCATAATAATTAGTGAAAAATTGAAAATTGTGGTATGTATTTTGTTGATTTTGAGCTAAATTACGTGCGTGAGCGTTGGCAAGTGATAGAATGAGGTATTTGTGTTGTTCCGTGTTGTTACCAAAACTCCTTGGACGCCTCTAGTAAAGTCTCCACTGCTTTACTGTGGTATGACTTCGACTTGAGCCAAAATATAAAGACTACCTGACCCTGTGAACTTCATCTCACCATCTGTCAAATGTCGAAATTGGTGCCACCACCAACTCGGAATCCTTGTTTGGCTCATGCACAACAACTTTGCTATACTAAGCGCCACACAAATCGGCGGATGGGAAGTTATGCGCAAAACGCTGCGCAAAAGCCGAAATATAGGTATGCTCGGGAGCCAGAGAGACGAGACGCCGGGGCACACCCGCCCGACTACTTCATGCCTCACGCGCGCTCCCTACGAATTGTGCACACATGAGCAATAATTAGCGAATCACGTCAAGTGTCATCTGCGGCTAACTTCTCATCCGCCGATTTGTGTGGCGCTTAGTAATAAAGATCATCACATGATCATATGCATAGTTTACGATTGTATAAAGGACATACAGACAAACATTCAGAAGAAGAACAATAGTTACCAAGTCGTCCATCTGCGCCGTGAGATGGTGCACCTTCCAGCCCTCGGCGCTGGTGAGCACGTGCTTCTGTCCGGCGATGGCGACGATGTCGCGCGGCTTCTGTTCGCGGCGGCGCACGTCGCTCGGCCGGACAAAGTGCAGCGCCGTGCTGCGCCACCCGCACACGTAGCTCGCACCTAACGTTATGCCTGTGGAAAATAACGTATGTACATATGAAACTAGCAACCCGCCCCGGCTTTTAAAGATATAAGCATACATGGGGACAGACAGCGGGAAGCGACTTTGTTTTATACTATGTAGTGATATAATATTGATTCGGGTGAGCGTGAGACCAGCTTTTGCAAGTAGGAACGTTAAATAATGCATATTTGATTACTTCGACAGTCCGAAAACTCCCTAAGGCAGCCCCCCCTTAAATATTTACTTTGAACTGTTTTTAGTATTTATTGTTATAGCGGCAACAGAAATAAATCATCTGTGAAAATTTCAACTGTCAGCTATAACTATCTTGAGATACAGCCTGGTGACAGACAGACGGACGGACAACGGAGTCTTAGAAATAAGGTCCCGTTTTTGCCTATTGGGTACGGAACCTTAAAAAATGTATGAAATTATAATAGTAAGCTTACGTTTAGGCGGAGGCTGGATGGCGACGGGCGGCGGCGACGGCGCGCTCTCTTCCGCCGGGAACTCGTTGCATCTCACGTCGTTCGTTAACCTGCACAAATAATACACGTCTAGGTTTTCTTTTATTATGATTATGATTCCATAAAAAATCAATGACGTACAAGTCAATGATAAAAAATCGGGGGGTAGAGTATGGTGTTGTAGCTTCATATTATTATGTATCGTCTACCTACTCGTATATCCTCAATTCAAATCGAATTACGCCCTCAGATAGCTATTTGTATGGCGTAATTCGATTGATCCAATGGAATCACTAAAAGTACAGGGTAGGAACCCTGTATTCGACGACTGATGACGACGATGCGACTTCACGCTGCGTGTAAGCTCTTGTAGACTTACATTTGTTTCCAAGGCTTCTTCCTCAGCGTCTGTTGTCTTGAGGCGGTTCAGAGTCTTCCTCAGGCGGGGGCGAGGAAGAGACCGACATGGTGGTGGAGCCTCCTGACCCCCGGCCTGCGTTTGACTCTGCCATTTTGTGTCGGCAATTTCACGCTGCATCTAACTCTACACATGACTTACATTTGCTTCCTAGGCTTCTTCCTTTGCGTCTGTTCGTCTTGAGGCGGTTCGGGGTCCTCCTCAGGCGGGGGCGAGGAGGAGGCCGACATGGTGGTGGAGCCCCCCGACCCCCCGCCGCCGCCCCCGCCCCCGGCCTGCATGACGTCCTCCCACCCTGTACTGGCGCTCTCCGAGTACGGCACTGTCACCTGCGTGCCGGTCGATTTCGTCGGTGACCTGGTATTAGATTTTTTTATGATTAGGAAAGCTTTTTGAACACGGAATTTCACAGAGAGAGTAATAATTGATTATATATATTGTATTTGAACACACTACAAAGTCGACCGGGTGTTAGAAGTGAGATGGCATTATTGCTATAAAGTTGAAAATATCAGCTTGAATGTAAAGTAAAAACAATAAGCTAAAATGTTTTGTGAAGTAAACCAGAGCATGATTATTTTCTAAGATACTCGTACCTTACGGCATTGCTTACTCTCTTTCATTGTTCTAAGGTCCTTACTAGAGAATACAATCCCAGGATCCCGAATCCCGGGATCTCGGGATCCCGACCAATTTCTGCCTCCGAAAATACCGGGACTGTACCTACTTGCCTAATCTCGGGATTTTCGGAATTGCCACAAACAGGGCAAATTGGCATTCCGTACTCTGTTGCGCTTTGACAATAACCTCGGCTAAATCATATTAATAGCATTTGTTACATATCGACAAAAACAATCCTTAGATACGCCGCCGTACGATAGGATACTACACCGGAGGTCGAGGATATTACTTATACAGAAATACAGAAATGTATTTGCAACAAAAATAAAAGGTAAGTACAATACATAAACAACAAAACCAATCATAAAGCACACAAAAAAAAAACAACAGCATTACACCAAATATCCCTCTCACAAAACTGAACAGAAGAACACCATACATATTATATGTAACTATTGTCTATTCCTCCAACCAGTGTAGAAGTAGAACCTGAGCGAGCGTTTTCAGCTGCTGCTTGTTGGCAATAAACTACGAAGCAGGCTTGGAAGTCTTTGATCAGATTATTTGTGCTGTCTTCTTGATTTCTTGCAAAAATATAGTTTTAAAGACTAAACAAATTAGTATTTTGTTTTGTCTATTTTCATTTGTGTATTGTGTAATTTTGTAACAATTTTAAAAAACTTTATTTAGAAATTATAAAGTTTTTTTTCACTTGAGCCCAATGAGAAACCACGTAGTTTAATCCCGGTATTACGGGGTTTTTGAGGCATAAACCCGGCATCCCGGGATGGAAAAACATGGTGGGGTTTGTATTCTCTAGTCCTTACTGACTCTAAAATAGACAATTAGACAATTATTATTATTTTTTAATGATATAGAGAAGAGTGACAACGAATGGGATTAAATACTATGTATAACATTGAAAATAAAATATTAAATGCAACTCACCCGTCGGCATCCCGTTTCCGCAGTATCGTGGGGCGCGCGGCGAGCAGCGGCGTGCTCGATATCGACACAGCGGCCGGCCGGCTTTCTGGGAGTGGCGTCACTGTCGCATTTACCACTGTAAGAAGAAATATGCTTGTTCAGAACATGCCTTATGACTTTTGATCCATTAAAACATCCATATATGTCAAAATGTTTTCTAAGAGCGCTTTCACATATAGGCGTTATTGTCGCGCGACTGTAGCACTGCACAGCGAATCCCTTCACATTACAGCGTCTGTAGCGCGGCATAGTCCCCACGCCGCGCCCCGTCGCTAGCGACAGCCGCGCTTCACAGTCGGGCTGCAGGCGCGACGCGATAATTTGCTATTTACTACACAATACACATGCGCTCGTAGCCGATCGAGTCGTGCGCCGACTGATCGCACGCAAATAAGCGGCGTATCTGCCACCGCTAGCTCGGAGCGCTGCAGTCGCGCTTCTGTCGCTTGACCGTCGCGTGGCTGTCGCGCTGCAGCATACGGTACGAGTCGCGCTTCTGCAGCGCGACTTGTAAGCGCTATAGTCGCGCGACAAATCGCCTATATGTGAAAGCTCTCTAAAGGAAAAAACAGTCAAAATATTTATTTTATTTTGATTTACTATTTTTATCCCAATATGTCTGGACCCACGGAAATGCCTCGAGTAGTCATATTGACAATACAAAAAGTTAATCGATCTTCGAAAAAATGTATAGAATGGCTGACTTTTTGCGATTCTAGATTTGACGCCATAGTAAAAGTTATAAATCTTGATGTACCTAGTCGTAGTTTCGTACATCAAGATAGGTAGGTAGGTAGTGACTCTCAATTCGGTGACCCACCACTCACTGATCTCTCCACTATACACTCCGCGTACCTTGCGAGGTTTGTTGGTGCGCGAGCGGGCGGTGCGTGGCGGGCGGCGCGTGGACCGCTCGCGGCACCTCGTAGTACAGCTGTGTGGGGGCGCTGTTTCCCACCATTCACTGATCTCTCCACTATACACTCCGCGTACCTTGCGAGGTTTGTTGGTGCGCGAGCGGGCGGTGCGTGGCGGGTGGCGCGTGGACCGCTCTCGGCACCTCGTAGTACAGCTGTGTGGGGGCGCTGTTTCCCACCATTCACTGATCTCTCCACTGTACACTCCGTGTACCTTGCGAGGTTTGTTGGTGCACGAGCGGGCGGTGCGTGGCGGGTGGCGCGTGGACCGCTCTCGGCACCTCGTAGTACAGCTGTGTGGGGGCGCTGTTTCCCACCATTCACTGATCTCTCCACTGTACACTCCGCATACCTTGTGAGGTTTGTTGGTGCGTGAGCGGGCGGTGCGTGGCGGGCGGCGCGTGAACCGCTCGCGGCACCTCGTAGTACAGCTGTGTGGGGGCGCTGTTTCCCACCATTCACTGATCTCTCCACTGTACACTCCGTGTACCTTGCGAGGTTTGTTGGTGCACGAGCGGGCGGTGCGTGGCGGGTGGCGCGTGGACCGCTCTCGGCACCTCGTAGTACAGCTGTGTGGGGGCGCTGTTTCCCACCATTCACTGATCTCTCCACTGTACACTCCGCATACCTTGTGAGGTTTGTTGGTGCGTGAGCGGGCGGTGCGTGGCGGGCGGCGCGTGAACCGCTCGCGGCACCTCGTAGTACAGCTGTGTGGGGGCGCTGTTTCCCACCATTCACTGATCTCTCCACTATACACTCCGCGTACCTTGCGAGGTTTGTTGGTGCGCGAGCGGGCGGTGCGTGGCGGGCGGCGCGTGGACCGCTCGGGGCACCTCGTAGTACAGCTGGGTTGGAGCACTGTTTCCCACTACACCGCGGACGCCTACCGAACTCACGCCTACTATCTGTGGTATCAATAAAACAAACGAATTTAGTTTTTATATCGCAAATAACTCCGCTTTTGATGACGTACTCGTTTGATCATAAGCTATGTTGTAGTCGAAGATCGTGCACGACAAAGAAGAAGATACCTCTCTTAAATGAAACTAAACGAAATATTATTGCAACTTAGTTTTGTTCAGAAGCCTATTTGAAATTAGTATTTCTTAGCATATTAAAAAAAATATCCAGGGTTTTCAAAATATTACACTTATTTTAGAAAGAAAATAATGTTTTAGTTTTTTTTTGTGAATTACAGATGTTATTGTGTTACCTTAGCCGGCTGGTAGTTTCTCTGCAGTAGCGGCAGGGGGCGCGGCGCGGGAAGCGGCGCGCGCGGCGCGGGCCCGCGCGGGGAGCTCGATATCACACCCACCGCTGGAATACAACCTCAATTACTTACGTATACCTAGTTCAGAAAGTGCGATTTACACACAACATTTGTAGATATAATCAAATGAATAATAAATTTAACACACTTCAATTATTAAGTTGCCATTGGTCCTTAATAAGTATACAATGTTTAAATGAAATATAACCGTTCATAGTGGTCAAAATCGGTTTCAAAGATAACTTTTTACAAACAAAGAAGCAGGTGACACTAATAAAAGCATGTTAGTTAAGAAGCTTTGTTTGACTTACTGTCTCTGGCGTCGGCAGTAGCCAGGGTGACGACGGTAGAGTGCGGCTGGAGTGTCGACACTGGCGCCAGCGGAGCGCTCGGAGTCACCGCGAGTGGAGTGGCGGCCAGCGGGGCGCGCGCGCGAGCGTTGTACACCAGCGCGCCGCGCGGGCCGCGCGTGCCGCCCCAACCGCCTGATACACAATCAAGGTTTACAAACTTCTTCTTTGTCGTGTTGATGATCCAAATGTTATGAGTCAGGGCTTGAAACCGGTTCAAAATTAACCAGAATTAAAACGGCAAAAACCGAGTTCTCTGATTTTTTTCATTCGGAGCGTAACCGTAACAAGACTGTTTTAAAAACCTTTATTAACCAGTTTATTCCGCGAGAGGCTTGCCTTGTGCGGTATGCAGGTACATAGGCAGGGTACGTGGTTCCCTTGCGCCACGTGGCTCATTGAAGGCGTGAAGGGGCGTGCAGTGGAAAGAACTGTTCTTGGTGGAAAGAACTGTTCTAAACTGATTTATTCTGTTCAACGGTTATGCTTTATTGAACAAAAACCTTTAACCTCAATTAGAACAAAACCGAAATATAAAGTTATCATGTACTTTAGGTCTTAAACCGCTTGAGAATTAACTGGGTTTTCAAGCCTTGATATGAGTGAGCCTATAAAGGGTTTTTTCCCAGTGCCTTGCCAATGCCACTACCACTCCTATACCGTGCCTCCCCTCGTGGAGTTGCAAGGTTACAGCGCAACCTTATTTCAACTGATGCTAATGTCTTGTGACATTAAAGGAAAAAATAATGCAGCTTCAATAAAATTGAATCGATAGTATTGATTGATAAAGTATTTATGTATAAATTAATTAACTTATTTTATTTCATACACTGATTTTTCTTTTATTTTTCGACCCTATCGTTCATCTGCATTTTTTGTGGGCCATGACTAGAAACTTACTCTGATTAGATGTGGGCTGTGTGACAGACAGTGGAGTGACGGGGCGCAGGGCTAGCGAGGCTCCCGCGGCCAGCCCTCGAGGCACATGACTCGTGACTCCCACATTAACACTCTTGCTCACCAGCACATTGCTCGCACTGCTCACATTGACATTAGAGAGTTGTACTGCAGCTGTGTATCATTACAATATAGTGTTAGAATTGTGCAATTTGAAACTTTGTCTTCCATCACTTTGCAATAAACATGCACATAACTAAAACACTTTTTAGTTTGCAAAGTTGTGGAATATTCTGTAGATCTAAGTATTGTAGGTTACGATTTACATATTTTGAAAATACTATCATAGCTAAATAATATTAATAGTTGATTAGCATAACGACATTACACATACCTGGACGAGTATTGTGATGGCCCAACGGTGGCAAAACTCTGACTGTAGGTGGCAGGGTACGAACCCCTGTGTTGACTAATAGATTACCAGCTCCAGTGCCCAGTTGAGTGCCCACATTTAGCACCTGAGTGCCTATTGAGGATGCCACGCTCGACGCATTATTCGAACTCGAATTTGGAGTAGAAATCTGGGCTGAGAGCTGAGTCCCTTGGCTAATAATTTGAGTGCCAGGACTCAGTAACTGGCCACTGGGCAAGATCTGCGACTGGGATATTATTTGGGTGTTCTGGCCATGTAACTGGGAACCTTGACTGACGATCTGAGCTCCCTGCAATAGTGGTGAGCTGCTGAGGATCATCTGGGGCTGAAATTAAATAATATTCTCAATGTTCAATTTGCATTGTAATGTTAATTTAAGAATATAGTTAGTTAAGCCATATAGTTAGTAAATATTTGTAATAAAACCTACTTGTGACGAAACATTTGGTGAAATGATCTGAGCGAGCCCGGGACGCAATAGCCCAGTTCCTGCGCTACTATGACTGCCTAGCTGACTGGAACTTGATATTTTAGTTTGCCCAGAGATCAAATGTGCCATTTTCATTTCGGAATTAGCAACATTCTTCACGATTGTTATTTTTTGAGGCGCCAAATCCATTGGATACATTTTGCTAGTTGTGACTGTGCGATCATTGTCTAAATTGTTGCTCATTTTGAATCGCAGCGTAACAAATGTTCATATTATTGAAGGGCAGTATCAATAGTACCCTCTTTCTAAGCCCGTGAATTACAAAGTACTGTATTTAATATTGCATTTACACAATAATTTTAATACACAAGTCCACAACAAATCAAAATAATAACTTTCTTGATGTGATGTGATTCTGATTGCACAGGCACAGAGACAGACTACTATAAGTGATTGTGACATAAATCTCAATTTGACAGAATATTGAATGAACAGAATTAATTAAAAAAAATACTGGCGTCTTGTCGAAGCAAACAAACGGTATACCGGAAATGGGAAATACAAACATCACTAGTACTACAGACAGATTTGATGGTGTGTTTCTGGCCTTATCGTTAGTTTTGTAGAAAAAATTGTATACTCTGTAGAAAAAAAATATTTGTTTTGTTTATGGTGCGCCATGGCGGAGCGATTGAGTGGTGATTTTTCTGACGAAAATATACAAAAATTTAACAATGAAAGGCGAAGTAGTAAGCAATGGGTAAAACTTAACGTCGGTGGAACATATTTCCTAACTACTAAGACCACATTATCTAGGGATCCTAATTCATTTTTATATCGATTAGTTCAAGAGGATAGCGACTTGATTTCAGACAGGGTTTGTATCATTTTGCATTGTCTTTTTGTATGTTAATTAGTTACGCCTTTTTTGTGTGTCATAAATTGTATTCATTCCGTTGCAGGATGAAACCGGCGCATATTTAATAGACAGAGACCCTACGTACTTCTCACCAGTCCTAAATTACCTCCGTCACGGTAAACTGGTTATCAACAATGACATAGCTGAAGAGGGAGTGCTCGAAGAAGCGGAGTTCTATAATATTACAGAATTGATAAGATTAGTCAAAGAGCGGATATGTAATCGAGAGAGAAGGCCGTTGAAAGACTCTAAAAAGCATGTGTACAGAGTGTTACAGTTTCATGAAGAAGAGCTTACTCAGATGGTGTCTACTATGTCTGACGGTTGGAAATTCGAACAGCTGATCAACATAGGCTCCCAGTACAACTACGGCAATGACGAACATGCGGAATTCCTATGTGTTGTGAGCCGTGAATGCGGCAGCTCCCTTAACAGTAATGATATTGAGCCCACAGACCGGGCCAAGGTGCTCCAACAGAAAGGCTCGCGGATGTGAGCTCACCAGTAAATGTTTGAGTGTGTTTTGAGACTGTCGGCTCTGTGGTGTGAATTGTGTACATATTTGTAGAGTGTAAACAATCTGGTACTTCTTCACTTATCTGTTTTGTATGTAAAAGTTCCCTAGATCAGCTTGTACAATATTTTCATTAGTCAATTGGATGGTAGGTAATATGTAACTCGATGGTATTGTAATTCCTGAATTGTGAAAACTAGACAAATACTCAGTTTGATATATTTAGGCAAAATAGATTTATGTATGAATGTAGTAAATTTCGAATCTTTAGCAGAGTATTTCAAAGTTGTATAAAAATAATAGCATAATTTGTTTTAACAGAAAAAGTACTATAAAAAGTATAGAAAGCCATGCATTCACTGAGCAACAATTTTTCGGATACACAGTTTCCGAAACATCAAGGAGATGTTTCCAGGAACTGATTTGTTGCCGTGTTCCACACAGTAGTGTTTACAGAAACAAAATAATTGTATCTGAAACATTATTTTTTGTTTCGGAAACATGTAGATTTTGTTTCTGATACTGAGTTTATAAACAAATGTTGCTCAGTGAATCCATGGCTTTACTCTTTCGGTTAGAAAGAATTGTTCAAAAGCACTATAAACATTCTAAACAAAATAATTCAATAAAGATGAAATATTTGGAAGATATCCAAATGTAAAATGAACATGAATGCCTTGAAACTGCAATACATAATTGTAAATAACACCTAGGATCAATAACCAATTCCAGATAATTATGCTCATTTACACATTATTATAAATAGTTTATGATTCAATACTAGTTTTATTTGACCAACTATCATTATTATTATATCATAAATTAATACAGCAAAACATGAAGACAAAATAAGAATATTATCCAGAATAAACTTTTTTGATCATTTGGACTGCTTCGGTGGCTCAGTGGTTAGTGACCCTGACTACTGGAACAGAGGTGTGGGTTTGATTCCCACCCAGGGCAAATATTTATGATATCAACATAGGCATATGGCGCTGACATTGGCTCCACGCCACAGCTACAAAACGCCGCCACCTACGATTTCACGCAAATGTCACTAAAAAAAAATTATTTTTCATGTAGTTCAACCGTCGTATAGGCGGAATCATACAAGTCGGTGGATGTGAAGTTAGCTGCGCAATATCGAATCGCAGCTTTATGTGAGCTTCAGTCAGGATTGGATATTGCGTAGCTTGTAGCTATAACTTCACAACTACCGACTTGTAGGTATGATTCGGCCTTTACTAAAGAGAAAATATAATTTCACTAGTTCAACTAATAAAAGCAAAGCGGTAGACGTTTTGTTGCTCGTGAAGAGTTGAAGATGCACTAAGGCAGCTATTAAGACAACCACACATTGGCTATGTTGAAAATAAATTACAGTCTCGGCAAAGAATATATAATAATTGGTCTCGGATCCAACGATCGGTCTTGGATTGATATCGGACGATCAAATGTGTGACCCCGGCCTGATCGTGTCAACGCGGCTTTACGGAGATGCAGTATTAGAAATAGTATAATCCGCGCCACACCACACAAGTCGACGGATGAGAAATTGCCGCACCGCAGATGACATTGCCGTAATTCGCTCACTATAAATTATTGCGCATGTGTGCATAATGCACACGCAAGTGGCGTAGTGGTGAACACAGGCGTAGGGAGCGCGCGCGAGGCATGAGGTTGGCGGGCGGGTGTGCCCCAGTCTCCCGCGCATACCTATATTTTGTCTTTTGCGCAGCGTTCTGCGCCTAACTTCCCATCCGCCGACTTGTGTGGCGCGGATTATACTTACAGGCCGAATTAAACTTGGCGATTGTGCAAACTCCTGCTCGCGCAGCTGTTATGAGAGCTTCAGTCAGGATTGGATTATCCGTAGCTTGTATCAAAATCGGCAAGAAATTTGGTTCGGGGTCCGGCCTATACCTATAGAATATGCTTGTTTATGCAGAATGTTTACCATCAACCACATGCCGAAGAATCCGAACAGCGCCGGAAAAGTCCAACGCTTAATGCGCCGTGGACACCGACACGATGATTAGTTTAGTTTCATAAAATGCGCTGATTGCGGCGCATGTAGGTGTGCGTTCTGATTTAAGTCTTAGATTCGAGGCTTTATAACCTACATTGCATTTGATCGGATATACCTACGAATATGACCCAGGCAGAGACTTCCACATCCTTACTCGATTCATAATAGAAATCGCGATTTCGTGCGCACGTAGTGATTTCTACCATATAACGCGGTGCTATTGAGTTAGATAATTAATAGAGTAATTAAATCTCATTGGGTGACATAAATAAATAAAATAAAAATACAACTTTATTGATACCTTTATTTCACTGAAGTAAACAATTGACTGAAAACGTAATATGATTTGACACGCCTTCACTTACCATTATTATTAATTAGTCACTAAGTTAATTTCATAACCATGTAATATATAAATCTATAACACGATGTTTTTAAAAAAATAAACATTAGCACTATTTAAAACTTATTAAATTACACAATTTATAAAATATTGCATTTAACTGCATTAAATACAAGTTAACAAGAGAATCTACGTTAGATGCTCTCCGCAAAGATAACATTGTTATTATCAAAATACATAAGTTCACACACTTCGTAAGGCATTGGGGGTTTATTGTTTTGAAATTAGACTAACATCTCAGAGGCCCAGGATCGATTCAAATGGACGCAGAAGGAAAATATAGCTCAATATTATCAAAACAGCTCTCAGTTTAAAATACTATCACTACAATAATGCATACAAAACTACCAATAGGTATATTCCATAGGTGAATACTTATCATCAATTCAAATTACACAACCATTAATTAGATTTTAAACGAAATAAACAATGAGAGCCCCTCACTTATCGAACATTTCATCCGAGTGCTTCCATGGAAGTCTGAGAGCCAATATGACCACGCCAATTATATTATTTCACACTATGCGCGCAAGCTATATAGATTTTACATTTTATCAGACTTATGTGGTAAAGCCGAAAGACTCGGCTTCGAATAACACAATACCTATGTACAAGAATTTCCACAACAATAATTTAGCACGACGCGACTCTTCCGCGTCAATGTGGACCGATCCTCAGTAGTCAGTACAGAGTAGGGAGTTAGCACCAGTCTGCCATGTAAGTGAAGTCCTCGAACAGCTTGTGGTCGGTGGAAGAGAGCGGGCGCGGCTCCTTGGGCGGCGTGAGGACGGCCGCCTCGGACGTGAACTCGCTGTCGAAGTTGCTCACGTCTTCTAAATTATGAATAGTTGGCACAAAAGGCGGCTTCACCTTGCGGAGCAGCAGCTGCTCCCAGTTGACGTTGCGGAAGAAGGCCTGCTTCTTGACGTCCTCTGCGTCGCGCTCCGAGGAGCCGAGCCGGCGCTCGGGGTTCTTGCGCAGCAGGCGCCGCATGAGCGCGATGGCCTCGAGCGAGAGCGTGCGCGGGTAGCGCACCTCGTCGTTCACGATGGAGTCAAACACCTCGCCCTCGTCCTCGCCGGGGAAGGGCGACTCGCCGACCAGCATCTCGAACACGAGCACGCCGAGCCCCCACCAGTCCACGGCGCGCGTGTACGACGTCTCCGTGAGCACCTCGGGCGCCAGGAACTCGGGCGTGCCGCAGAACGTGCCCGTGCGGTCGCCCCACCCCATCCCCTCCTTGCACAGACCGAAATCGGCGATTTTCACGTAACCTTCGGTGTCTAAGAGTAAGTTATCTAATTTCAAATCCCTATAAATAATATTGTTCTCGTGTAAATACTGTAGGCCTAATACTACGCAAGCCGCATAGAAGACGGCGCGCGGCTCGGTGAACACGTCGGCGTGGATGTGCATCATGAGGTCGCCGCCGGCCGCGTACTCCATCACGAAGCACACGTGCTGCTCCGTCTGGAAGCACGCGAACAGGTTCACCAGGAACGGGTGCCGGATCGCGTTAGCTACCTCGAAAATTCTCTTCTCGGAGAGCAGGGAGTCCACCTCATCCCGGGCGATAATGTCGCCCTTCTTTAAAGCTTTTATTGCGAAGTATTCGTTGGTAGATTTGTACTGAGCGAGGATCACTTTGCCGAAATGCCCGCGGCCGAGTACGCTGAGCAGTCTGAAGCTGTCCATGGACATTTCGCCGGATTGCCTCCTGGAGTCCGCGTCTTTTCCTAAGGTTTCGATCACCGAAGATGATCGCGACGATGATATCCTCATGTTGCTGGTCACTTCTACTATTTGGTCCTCGTTGCTGGGGAATTCGATAACCAGTTTGGGCGACGGAGACGGCGGATACTCGACGAGGGGAGTGTCGCACGATGGAGTGTGAGGTTCTCTGGGGACGTAATTGTCTCGGGTGTACGAGTCTTCCAAAAACGCGAAAGCTTCTTGCAGTTCTTTTTCCATTCTCAGTGTGGAGACATTGGGAGGGGGGTGCATGGGCAGCGTGGGCTTGGGTGGCGGCGTGACGGGCGTCTGCGGGGTGAGCGGGGCGGAGGGCAGGCCGAGCGGGCGCACGCCGGCCATGCCGCCCACTATCGTGGCATTCTCCGCCTCCCGGTTGTCGATAGACGACGCCTCGAACTGCGCCGATTGAGCGATGTGAGCGCTTTGAATATTCTGGATGGATGGCGAAGAGCGCTTCAGTAGTCTTCCGAGCACGACCGCGGGGATATGCATGTCGCCATACGAAGGCCTCGGAATATTCTTTCCTTGCTGCTTGAATATCTTTCTCTGGCGTTGAAGTTTCGGCTTTCTAGATATAATTGGATTAAGGAATTTAATTTCGGCGAACAAAAGTCCTTGAGGCTCCAATTCCAGGGCCATGCCGTGTCGGATATCGTCGATGAACTCTTCTAAGCGTAGAAACTTGATGGCGCACAGTCCGCGCCAATCTTTCCAATGAATGCCGATTTCCAGTTCCCTTGATTTGTCTAGCTTTATGGTAAACCTGAAAATTGAGAAAAAAAAATTAATGGCTAATATTTTATTGTCAATACTCATGAACTAACTGCAAAAGGGTACAATTTAATTTTTCGATTCGAAAGTCTAAAGACAACATCTGTTGTAAATGTACCTAAATAAGTTTATACATTTATTTTCAATTTCAACTTTGGTCAATGTTTACTATGGGAAAATAACACATAATGCATTTTAACTCTAAAAGCTATGATGGCTGTCTTGCCAAATCCTCATCAGGTGCTGCATGTTGTTTTTATATCTAAAGTACTCTCATGATCTCAGAGAAAAGCACTATGACTCATTTGAATTCTCAGATCATGTTTGTTACATTAATTTAGAAACTGACCATGACATGATCTGGCTACAAGTTTCATTCTTTGAAATAACACTGTATTGACTGACCTTCTATAATAAAGATCATATTAATTATTATTCAGAATATCGATTGACTTGAAATAGTTTAATTTTAGAACTTTTTAAAATGATATAATTTTTGACAACATCCAGAAATTTGTAGCAACACCTACCAAAGAGGGAGAAGGCTAATGCCCCGCAGTGGGCTAAAAAACTGCAAAAGATGATGATATAATTTGCATATTTTGAAGAAAACTTATCATCATAAGATTTTTGTCAATCTCATAGTCCTATTACCTAATGATAATAAATAATAAATTTCGCTGTAGACCCAACCACCGATAGCTTGGGCCCTGCTCGGGTGCCGGCGGCACTCTAGGTTTAGTTTTTTTTTACAGTATTATGTTTTTTCTTTTTTCATTTAAATATTGTAAAAAAAAGTTTAATTTAATACAGTAAATAAATTTATAATAAATAATAGTAATATAAAATATTTGTAGACACATTGTAAAAATTTTAAGATAAGAAAATAAATTAATGTATGGTAATAAAAGCTGCCAGTTGCTAACTAGCAAACTAAAAAAACTTTTGAAATTCACAAAAATACAATGAAATTAAAAATTTCTTAGTACGGACACAAAGACACATTCACAGGTAACAACTAAAATAGTCTACACAAATTAGTATTTATCAACAAGGAAAACATAGTAATTCCTAATTGGATAAAAGAATAGCTATTGGTATTTTGTTTCATATATTTTGCCGCCATCATATTAGATATGGTATAGATAGTACAACATTATGAAGTGAAGGCAGCATGCAGTATGTTTCCTAAACTATAGTCACAAAGCAAATATGTGCCTATTTCATACTGATTAGATAATGACTAATATAGTTAAGGAATCATAGAGATTATAATTCAAGGAAGCTCAGATATAGTTGATAAAAATGGTGCCCGACTTTGGCATCAGTATAATTATATAATCTGTTTCAGACCGCTACTTGACATAATTACCTGGCCTTATCGGCTTGTTTGATGTTGGACGAGACAAAATTAACGCCCAAATCAGTAACGTACGGGAATTATAGATAGCTGTTCTCGCTGGTTGGCAGTATTACTCATTATTACTCAAATACAAATTGTCAAGTACAATTATGCTGTTACTATACAATCTATACATGTATTATGCTTAAACTAAGTTTTTCTGAGCGTATGTAATCTCTTACAATCTAAGGACAGTAAATGATGAAAGTTAATGAGTGTTTGCTAAATTTTAACTATGCAAAAACCTGGACTAGGTCACAGAAAAGAACTAAACAAGGTGTCTAACATTTTTCATCATGCTTGGAAAAGTATATCTTGGATTAGTAAGGACTGAAAAATAAGCATTGGAATAGAGAATTCAATTAGTATTCTCTACATTATAAAGGGTGAATGAGCAAGCTATCACACATCAGATTAAAGGTTATTGAAGAAAGCAAGTAGGTTGTAACAGGTGCAATAGTTGTTGGAAAAAATCATAATGAATAAAAAATATTCACCTTTGGTCCCAGGCTTGCTGAGAGCAAGGCCTCCAGCTGGTTTGGGCAACATGGTGGTTGTCAAGCTTTAATACTGCCATTATTTCATTGCTCGTATCTTCCTTGATGCTATAGGTATATTTCATTGAGTTCCGAATGGTTACTCCTTTCACAAAGGATTTTAAGTCTGAAGGACTGGCGAGGGGGTCACGGCGAGTGCGCCCCGGAACATCTTCTAGCAGGTCCTGGCATCCCATCAATCGCACTTCTAATGTGCCCGTCACTTGAACACACGGACTGATCATGGGAGCAGGGGAAAGAAACTGAGTCCTAGAACCACTTCCCCCAGTGAGGCTAACGTAGCCAGGACTGGAGCCAGTGCTGCGCAGCTCATGCCCCAGCTCTATGAACGCAGGACTCTCCGGCGGCAGCTCTTGTCGTCTCATGTCAAGAGATCTACGCAACAAATCTAACTTCTGAGTAGACTCCAACAAGCTCGTCTGTGCTTCTTGCAAAGCTTTCTTATCTGTTATTTTTTTATCACTTTGTAACAATCTTATGGCATTTTTAGACCCCTCACCCACAGCAGCTTCAATTCTGAGACGGTTTCTTAATTCAGCGATTCTTTCGTCTAATAGTGAGTCAACCCCACTCATGTCATTGCTCTTGCCGTCACCGTTGGCACCTGCACTGTCTCCTTTCTGCTGTTTACTTAATTTAGAAATTCGTAGTTTAAGGTATTCAATTTTGGCTTTTGAATCGGCCAGCATTTGGTGTGCTTCAGCTAGGAGTTTCTTATCTCTGGATTGGTTACTGCTACTTATACTTTGTATCATATTCTCGGCACCCTGTTTCACTTTAAGTTCAATGTTCAGCTGCTTCTCTAGCGAGGCGAGTTTCCTGTCTGTGGTGGCCTCACCCAGTTGCCTCTGTTGCTGAGCTGCCTCCGAAGCCAGTATGATGTCATCATCGTACGAGAGGTCTTCCGGCGACGTAGGAGTGGATTGCCCGCGTGACAGTAGCAACTGAGACTCCAGCTCTTGGAGATCTGACTTCAGTTCATTGAGCTTCAAGTTGGCTTTCTTCACGATATTCGCAACGTCTGAGAGAGACCGTCTGTCGGTGGCAACTTCGCGTAATTTTTCGGCTCCTTCTTTTATTTTGAGTTCTTTACGTATCTCTCTACGTATCACATCCTTCAGTTCCTCCAACTTGGATGGCAGTGCTATTTCTGGAATACATTCCGTCTTGATTCCGTACTTGACTCCCAGCTCGTGGAGCACAGGGTGCCGAATATAATCACTGTGATAATAACCTGGGTCTGCCATAATTGAGGATGCACACTCTAACGTCAGTTAACCATAATTATGTGGGAAAATATCACAACGATTGCTTCTACGATCACAAAAGGTTGGTCGACTTGGAGTGGTGCTGAATAACAGTCTTATAAGATATTAGAATCAAATTCATTATGTGAAATGATAGTAATCAAATTAATTTTAAAATAATTCACAAAACAAAACAATTTACACAAGTCAGTCGGTCAAGTCAACGAAACCAACGAAACGACGAGCGAATGAAATCCTTCCATTTTTCTACCATAGACAAATGTAAATGAGATTGGAATAGACTTAAAAAGAAATTGATCGTAAAAAGCGCCCTCGACACGGACAAGATAGGGGATTGTAGTAGTAACGGAACTAACTAACGGAATTTGTCAATATTTAAACTCAGAGTACGGTAACAGAAGTCAAGCAGTAGAATCACCTACAATTTTTTTTTGGACTTTATCGATTGATGAGGTAAGATGATTAGAGATATTTATTCCAAAAGTAGCGTAATCTGAATAACCCACCACAGATTCATGGAATAACCATTCTTCTCGATATTTGTTTGCTTATTTTATCTGTGGAGAGTGAAATATACCATAGACAAATTCGATTGAATAGTTTTTATAGAGTTCCTTATAGGAACCGAAACGGAACTTCAAGTCAAGTCAGGTTTCATCTCTCTCCTGTACTGGGAGCGAGGTTGCAGCCTCGAGGATTCCCTCTTTACTGCGGCTGGGCGCTGCGGGATCACTGCCCGCAGGGAATTATTCTGAGAGTGCGAGTATCCGACTCGCCCGCGAGAGCGAGTGGTTTCTCGAGCACCCTCTCAGCTGTGTTGCTGGTGGTCGTCTTGGCTTTGAACCTGAAACAATGGATTAACGGAATTGGAAGAGGGGAGGAATAGAGGGGGGGGGACTAGCTTGGGATGGAGGGGAGGGTGGGTTGGCTTGATGGGAGAGGCGAGCGTCCGACACGCCCGCGAGGGCGATTGGTACCTCAAGCCCCTCTCAGCCTGTTGGCCATCACGGCTTTGTGGGCCATCATGGCGTTGGTGATCTGTGTCTTCTTAATGCGGGCCTCATGCAGGTTCGCCTACTTCCTCTTCGTCTTCCTCCAGGAGGAGATCTCGAGGGAGAGAGCGCCAGGTTCGTTTGTTAACGTCCGGTGGACGTGCGTGGTGTGGGGCGATGTTTTGTAGATGAGGGTGTGGCCCGTTGTCTGCGCGGTCGTACATTCGACGCGCCAACCGAGCCACGAACTCCCTCACCGGTTCAGCCTTCAGGTCCTGTGCCAGTATGTCGTTCCGAACGAACCAGCCAGCTCCCGAGATCATCCTCAGACTGGTATTTTGGACCACCTGGAGTCGCTTCCTCTGGGTCTCGTTGCACAGCGGGTACCAGGCCGGTGCAGCGTATGTCAGACGGGTCCTGATATATGTCTTGTATATCCCCATCTTGGTACTCAATGGCAGCTTAGAGCGGAGTACCGGTCGCAGCAGCGCTCTAGCAGCCTTCGCTTGGTGGACCGCGTGTGTTGTCTGCGAGCGCATGTTCAGGCGCGGATCTATGAAGACACCCAGGTACTTTATCGTCTTTTCCCACGTGATGTCTCTCTAAGATGCAGTGGTCGGGGGTATTGGGTTCTCCTGGTGCTACGGAACTTCTGTTTCGTGTAACATAAAAAAACTATGCCTGCGTTTCAGCATGGTTGTGCATGTCCGTCCATTGAATACAATTAACTCTCCTGTCTGTTTGGCATTCAGCGGACGGGATGTAGATATTCTTACCCTCCAAACAGAACTAAACGGCGTCTCCACCAGATTTAAGATATACAGCAAGAAGCATATATTGACTAAGGTGTAGAGTTTATGAGGTAAGGACTTGTAGAGTAGGGCGTGTAGAGTTAGAAGCTTGGCTATACGTGAGATCTGACAACTTTTTGATAGTTTGAACTGTGATTTAGAATTGGCTTCATTTCTCATGAAAATGTTTTTGATGGATTTCACTTCTTTTTGTAGTTTACTACAAGGAGTAATTTTTAAAGGTTAGGGGGAGATTTACTGTACTGTACTGTACCAACCTTTTTAATAGTCCACTGCAGGACGTAAGCCTACCCACGAAGGGAGATTTACTAAAAATCTTGAAATACGTGTTTTATTATATTTTTAATACATAGTCCCTTTATCAATTTTTGGGACATCTAGCATTAAACTTTGCATAAGTGTCATACAAACTTTCATCCCCCCAGTTTTAGGATTTGGGGGTTGGGGGGTGGTTTATTAAGAATCCTGAAATTGTGTTTTATTATCTATTACAACGAGTTCGTAAATCCATTTTCTGACTTCTGCATCAAAAGTTTCGAAAGTGGCATACAAATTTTCATCCCCCGATTTTAGGGGTTGGGGGCTGATTTATTAAAAAACCTGAAATGCGTGTTTTATTTGTATTTGTATTTGCTTTTTCAGCCTTTTGGCATTATCAAAATGCGCTTAGGCACGTCAAGTTGTAACAATAAGTTAAAATTACACAAAGAAAAAAAAAAAAAAGTACATAGGCTTGTTATACACTATTTTTAGCCAGCTAAGAAATGGCAGAGCTACTCCCAAGCTATTATTTTTCATTTTTTTATTTTTTATTATTTTTCATCCTATTATTTCTAACAGGGAGTCTTTATATCCATTTTTAGACTTATAGCATGATTTGTGGAAGTTTCATACAAGCTTTCATCCCTTATTATATAGGGTTGGAGCCGTTGGGGGGTAAAAGTTTTTAGATTTTTACCTTTGCATATGCCTGATAGTCGACATTGATGCCAAATATTAAGTTTCTAGGTCATCTGGAAGTGCGTTAGGTTTTTGATCTATAAGTTAGTGAGTGAATCAGTCAATGAAGCCCCGGTTTTAAAACGTTAATATTTCATTAACCGTCAGAGCAAATTTAATGAAATTTAGTATAGTAGATAAGCTAAAGAATTTTAATAAATATGCTAAATTTCATACATATATATAGGTTAAATAGTTTTCGACTTAAGAAGGGGTCAAAAGTAGCTCGAAATGGTTCGTGTAATATTACACACGTGGCGTCGCCAGTTCCTTTTTCTTAGACTTGGCTGGACACGCTTCCGCGTGTCTAGATTTACGTGTAAACCTGAACTACCCCCTCTGTATTATGAAACTATACAAGCTTTTAAACAAAAGCTTTTCCTACGGAACTCTCAAAACACCAATTTCGTACTCGCACTTAGCTTATTTCCATTCCATTCTGTCAAAATATTTTATTATCTGTGTCTACGCAACTCCGTAGCACGCACGCACACTTGCAAGAAATTGTAATCAAATCAATCCCAATTCGAAACAACTTTCACCTTCCAATTTACGTAAAATCTGCTAGTAAAGATATAACAAGGCTCATTATTTTGGAAGAATGTTGTAATTCTTTGTTATTGACAAAGATTCTGCTGCTCGTCATACTGCGTCTCAAAGAACTTGCTGGAAGAAAAGTGGGGAATCCTAATCTGTCAAAGGCGACGAATTGAGCAGCATCTGTCACATAGAAAAGCTGGGTCACCGTTTTTAATGGAAAAATATGCCAGTTAAAGTTGATATTACTCCTCCGCCACCAGCCAACTCTAAACAGCCTGGTGTGACAAAGTCCCTTCTATATAACGGGTCAAAGTTCCAAGGGCACCAGAAAAGCAAAGGCAACTCATATGAGGTCGAAGTGGTTTTACAGGTTAGTAACAAAAACAAAGTACGCAATATTTCATATCTTATTGTTCCGTGTCCTGCTCTTTGTTTACTTACGACTTCCCTGTATCTAATTACAGTAAACAACTTCGTTTTCTTGCCCATTAAAGTTTTAATTCATTTTCACTCACTTTATTCTCAAAGCATCATAATTACGCGATTCTTATTGTTTATATAACATGTGTTGCAGCATGTCGACGAAGAAAACTCGTATCTTTGTGGTTATTTAAAAATAAAAGGCCTGACGGAGGAGTTCCCCACACTCACAACATTTTTTGATGGTGAGATTATTTCTGCAAAGTATCCCTTTCTAACGAGAAAATGGGACGCAGATGAAGATGTGGATAGGAAACATTGGGTAAGCAGAATTATTTATAGTCATAAATTAACATAAAATTAATCTGAAAGGAACAAAGCTTTTAGTCTTTGTTCAATCTTTTTATAACTAAACAGCTGGACCTAGCCGCATATCATTATGTTGGGCCTAAAACAATACTTATGACTGAAAAAAGAACTATCAGAGAATAGTAGATAATTATAGTTATTAGTAGATATAGTTGATACCTTCTGAGCAGAAATATAAATGCAAAAATGTTAATTAATAACATAACCCTGTGTTGATAACACACATACTTACTGGTATAAATAGATGTAAATGAGTTTGAACCAGTTACAAAAAACCACAAGTCAATACAGTAAATCTATGTTAACTGAACTGTGCGGAGCTGGTTACTTTAACATCATTATGAAGAATTTTTACTGTGGGATTTTATCTCTAAAATTGTAGAGTCAGCTGCTCAATAAAGTTCATTTGGATGTTCTTTTATGCATGTTTAAATGTGAAGTGAACCTGCTTAGGAACATATATTTGAATTATACCGAGTGTTTCTCTATACAATGGATATATTCTAGTATAATATAATTTTATTGTACTCATCATAAATATGATCAACATAAAAGTTGATAGTTATGGGACCCCAGCCAACTTGTTTTCACGATTTTGGCATTGGTTCCATAATAAGAGTGCCTTAAAATCTGCCGCAACATGCAGCGCTGCAGCAGCGCGGCTATAGCGCTGTAAATGCTGTAAATCCATATAAACTTTTTGTTAAATTTTGTATTGTTTTTTTTTAAATATGTATTTAACAAATATGCTAATGCAGCACTGCATGTTACTGCAGATTTTAAGGCGCCCTTAAACTTGATCATTATGATGGTATCCTAAAATGCAACCATTGTCTAGAGATATACTACATAATATATAATAATGGCTTATATGTATACAGTCACCTGACAAAAACTTGTTTGGTTTCAGAGTAAGTTTGACCTTTTTTACCCGTATTTAAAGACGTTTAACTCGGACTCGTTTGACTATGAGTCACTTGCAAAGGCTGATTATGTATTTATGAGGTGGAAAGAACACTTTCTAGTGCCGGATCATACAATTAAGGATATAAATGGTGCTTCGTTTGCCGGTTTCTATTATATATGCTTCCATAAGTCTGCGGCGACAATTGAAGGTTACTATTACCACAGAAGTTCGGAATGGTAAGTGTTTTTACTTTTTGTTCTAATAGAAGTACTGTACTGTACCAGCCTTTTTAGGGTTCCGTACCCAAAGGGTAAATACGGGACCCTATTACAAAGACTTTGATGTCCGTCTGTCTGTCTGTCACCGGGCAGTATCTCATTAACCGTGATAGCTAGGCAGCTGAAATTTTCACAGATGATGTATTTCTGGTGCCGCTATAACAACAAATACTAAAAATAGAATAAAATAAATATTTAAGGGGGGCTACCATACAACAAACGTGATTTTTAGGAGTTTTTGCTCGCTATTAATAACGGCAAGAGGAATGGGGCTCCCATACGGTACGGAACCCTTCGTGCGCGAGTCCGACTCGCACTAGTCCGATTTTTTTAAATAGTCCACTGCAGTTCGCAGGCCTACCCATGTAGGGTGATTTAGAAATATTTTGTCTCTTAGAAGTACATATCTTGTTTTATTATATTTGCTATATTTATTCTTGTACAAACAAATTTTATTTCGTAAATTATTGTGGTCCAATGTAACAAGGTACACATTGGGACTGTATTTTTTATACTAGTAATAGTAGGCTAAGTAATGTGTTTTTTGCTAAAGGGACCAAGTGTTTGAAACAATAGTTTGGTACAAGAAAGTCACTACTTTGTAGAAGTGGCTAAATATCCTAAATTGTCAGAAAAAAGTAGCCGATTAAAACAAAGTTTTGTTTAGGGAGTTATCACATTTATTCATGAAATATATAAGATATAGAAATTTGAAAGACACAAATTCTCGAATAAGATGGTTTCATTCTATTTAAAGCTAGCAAGGTATACAGAATTCAGTAAAAGGGTATTTAGTAACTACTTTTGTTTTTGATGCTTATAAAGCATCAAAAATCAAAAAGATTGTAATTCTATTTTTATTATCTGCACATACATGCACATTTTTTACATTATGAACCACTCGCCTAATTCACTATTAAAATTGCAACAGTATTTTTGTGTTTTATTACACAAAACCGCAACAGGACAGTTACGTAATGTTTTGATTACGTCAAAATACACAATCATATTGTCTCAATTTTTGAAGCGTTAGAAAATGACTTTTATATTCGCCTGCTATGCTATTCTGTTCGCACGAGCAGATTTTAGACCCTCAGTCCTGGGGACCTAATTTTAAACTTCGCACGGTTTGGTCTTTGTATGGAGCATTCGCAAATTCCATAGACAATATAGAGTGTTTTTATACAATCTGTCAAAGTTCCGTATACGTTCCGAGGCGTGCAAATTTCATAAATAGGTCCCCTGCTCTTACTCCGTCTTGTAACCTTTTACGCATATGTCTTTGCAGGCTATCGATTCAAAAATAGCGCCCCTGGATATATTATATTACTCAAAAGTATGATAAGTACCAGTAAAATTTATTTCTTGTATTTAGATGGTTGTCATAATTTTCCTCCATTGCAGGCATCCTTTGTTTTATGTTTTTTCACTGTGCACATATTTTCTGTTATGTTTCAGGTATCAGTCGTTGACCTTAAGCCATGTGCCAGAACACAGCATCCAAATCTATGAATTTAGATGAAATGAATAAACACCATCTTGCAAACTCGGATTCGTATAAGTGTCTGCTAGTACTTACTCCAACGAATTGGTATTATAAAAAATATTTTACCAATTTTAAGTTTTTCCCGTAATATAAGATGAAGATGTCTGAGCTGTTATTTGAGATTTTAACGACGATGAGACTCTTAGTAAATCAGGTACATTAATGACGAGCAATTTAATAATTTTGGTCTGTTCTTGCATATACTTTTGATCAATGAAGCTTCTTTTGCAATGTGTAGTATTGCACTCCATTGTTTTGCCATCTTAGTTATCATTCGGCTGATATGTCGGTAGGACAAGTTTTGGTGCAACAAGTGGTTAAAATAAGTTTTTCAAAACAGGTTTAGGTAGAGCATTAGGCAAACTGAATGTACAACTGTTTTTACACATTTAACGCGGTTAAGCGCAAAGTTCAAAAGACTCACACTGGTCCACGTGACCCGGTACGCTGTCTTTTTTCTCTCAGCTATGTAACACGGTACTGAATTCAAAAGGTAGGTTTAATTTTTAGAAAATACAACGATGCGTGCGATACAACGATTTCATGCAGTACCTATCTTCGAATGGTGGTAGGACAGTGCTCGCAATGACGCGTGCCGAATACACTGCCGTGCGGAAAGAAATGGGAGAAAGAACGTACTTATATGAGCTAAGAAAGACGCTATGTGCTTTGCCATATTAAGCAGAAGTTCCGTCGCGGAAAATCAGGGCTCCGGCACACTAGGCGTAAATTCGGCCGCGGATCTTCGGCGACGGAACGCCAATACATGTAATTGCATGTAAATTACTAATAACGGGCACACCGCTCGCCCTTCTGCGTCTGTTCCGTCCTCCATCTTCCGTCGGCGCAAGATCGCCAACGTCGCATACAGACCGCGCCCGATTCATTCGTCGGATAACGTCTCGGTCTGTGTGGCGGAGGCGTAACGGAAGATCCGCGACGGAATTTCCGTCTAGTGTAACGGATTTACCGCAACGGAAGATTTCCGACGGAATTTAAACGGGAGCCCTTATTATCTTTCCGTAGCAACGGATAGCCGATATTCCGCAGAATGTGCCCGATCACTGCGTTCCGCGACGAAATTTACGTCTTGTGTAGCAAAGGCTTACACGGTCTCGTATATTGATTTTTGTACTATTGATTCACCGTGCTACAGCTCGAAGACACGGATTTTGGCACCGATATTACTATTGCAAAAAACGAACGATAAACGAATACAAACCGTAGACTAGCTTACGACTAAAAGACCGATTTCGACATAGTTACGAGTAAAAAAAGAAACATCCTAGTGCAATAATGAAAGGATTCTTTTTTGTCAATGTACAAGTTGGACTGGCTCCAATTTCTTATTTTTATTATTGACTACTTTGAGTAGTTCGAGGTCTATTTTAGTGCTTTGTAGGGTTACGTACCCAAAGGGTAAAAACGGGACGCTATTGCTAAGACCCCGCTGTCCGTCTGTCTGTCACCAGGCTGTATCTCATGAACCGTGATAGCTAGAAGGTTGAAATTTTCTATTTACGTATTTCTGTTGCCGCTACGAGTATTATAGCAAATACTAAAAACAGAAAAAATAGTAATATTTAAGGGGGCTTTCCATACAACAAACCTGTTTTTTTTTGCCGTTTTTCGCTCGATATTAATAACGGTGACAGGTATATGCTTGAAATATTATATACACAGAATATTAAGTTAAATACGCACTCTAAAAATAAATAGTTTAAAATAAATATTTAAGGGGTGTCCCACCCCAGTAACGTGATTTTTTGCTCGATATTATTAACGACAACAGGAAGATGCTTGAAATATTTACAGAATATCCTTTCAAAAATAAATAATTAAATTAAAGTCAAATGTATTAAGGGGGACTTCCATACAGTACAGAACCCTTCGTGTGCAAGCCGGACTCGCACTTGGCCGATTATTCAGTTTGTCTACTTCTCTACTTATTACCATGAATCTAAGACCAAATAAAAAAATAAAGACAGAATGTTGTGAACAAACAAGTGAAGCCGGCAAAACTACGCCGCGCCGCCGTGTACAGACATAATTACACACACATACACGTACAACGAAACTACGCCTTGGTTTGTTAGTCGAACTATGGCGGCGCAACACCGACGCTCTCACCACATGTATAAAAAACCTGTCTAACTTGTCTGTGCACTACTTTCTGTCTTGATTTTTTTATTTGGTCTGAGCCATGAATATTGCTATGTATTAAATTGTGATATTTTGTACAAATTACCTGATTGTAAGTAGGTTTTGTGTTACTATTGTTTTAAATCATTTTTACTGCTATATTCATACTATGTACAAACATACAAGATTGTAAGTAGTATTTATTTCCTTGATTGTTAATGATTTTAATATCTAAATACGCGCTTAATCTGGTTTTTGGGTTTAGTTTAAGCAAAAAGTAATGGCTAAGTTTGTTAAGTTACTCTTGACGAAAAACTTTGGAATATTTAGTTATTCTTTTTGCATGAAACTACAGTACTTTCGTGTGTGGAGCCTTAAATGCGACACACATTCGTTTATTTCAGTAAGTGCGATAAGGATAACTATGTAGATATACCTAAGGCTCAATTTTAAAGGCGTCATCGTAAATTTAATATCAACGTAAAATATTGTTCTCTCTATCAAATGCATACCTATACCTAGTGAAAACGAAACAGGAATATTGTAAATTACGAAATATAGGCCCAATTTTAAAGACCTTTTAAATTTGAAATTATATTTCGTCCAAACGAAGCAAACTACAGTAGTAAATTTATCTCTTTTATGTACACCAAAGAAATTCGTATTTTGCTATCCTCGTCCCACAAATCAGACAAGCGCGTACGTAGATACTATAAACTTCGAGCAAATATCTACAGAGCCACAGTCCCTAAGTGAAAGGAGTAAAAAAATGTCCGAGCGCCGTCATACATACCGACTTAGATATTTACATTAAATAATTCACAATGACCCGTTTTCTCAAATCTCGACGTTATGCCACCTAATTAGTGCTTGTAACCGAGCACTTTGACATCGCGCGGCGTTGTAGTCTACTTGCAATCGCCTCACGACTAACTAAAAAGCCTGCCCACTACGTAGCTTGGGCTGGGTTTTGGCTCGGACACTTTTTTTGCATATTTGCTCGAAGACTATAAATAAAGTTTGTTACCATAGACGACTATACGTCGTCTTTCGGATAAAGTATGTGCAAGCGCAGAAAATTTTCCTTTTTTGAATAATTAAATATTATGATTGATTCCGTACATGGACATTATTTCAAGAAATGTTATTGATAAATTGATTTTTTTTTTCAATAAACGTCTTACAGTGCATCAATATGTTTCATTGTTACTCCTAGCTTATAGGTATCGCCACACAAGTCAGCGGATGAGAAGTTAGCCGCAGATGACACTTCGCCGTTATTAGCATTTGAGCATATTGCGTATGTGTGCACAATGCCTACACAAGTGGCGAAGTAGTGAGCACGGGCGTAGGAAGAGCGCGAGAGGCATGAGGTTAGCGGGCGGGTGTGCCCCGGGGTCTCGTCTCTCTGGCTCCCGCGCATACCTATATTTTGCCTTTGCGCAGCGTTCTGCGCATAACATCCCATCCGCCGACTTGTGTGACTCTGATTATACTGTTATTTTGTACGTATATGACGTTGTACAGAAAGGCCACATTGTGCCGAAAGAAACACATTATGAATAATGTTTGCAATGGAAAATTGTGGAAAAGTCCATAGAAATTCTTAGGGCGCCTTCAAATCTGCTGCAACGTGCAGCGCGACAGCAGCGGCGCTGCTTTAAATCCATGTACAACTTTGGCAAGAAAGTACCGGGAATCGATCAATAATACACAAAATATTAGTTATTTGTCCTAAATTATTTTGTCGCCTCCAAAATACCTATGCTTTCATAAACGATATATTTACGCCAACGAATAATACAACCATGAAAAAAAAAATTTACGCTTTTTCCGGAATTGAGTCGATTCTTCACCGCGAATTCTCCTTTATGTCTTCTGTCGAATGAAAACGGGTGCCACGAAGTGGTAATTAGGTATACTAGTTTGCATGTCAAACTCGTAAACGCACGTCTCGTCACCAGTAACTAACAATGCGTTGCATGAATGTTGGGTCGGAATTGACTCGTTCTAGCATGTCATCAGCGACTCTCATGCGATTAAGTTTTTGGAGAAAATTTAGGTCTTCTGGGACTAGCCGAGCAGTGACATGTTTCATACCCAAATGATAAGTTAAAATGGTACGAGTCGACTTGTGAGATACAAAAAGTTCGGCGGCTATCTCTCTCAAAGTTGAATGAGGATTTTCAGTCACTATTTCCTTTTTTTTTGTAACTTCCAAATACGTAATTCCAAATTTTTATGGATTTACAAAGCAGCGCGGCTGCAGCACACATTGCGGCAGATTTAAAGGCACCCTTATCCGTACCTATTGTCTAAAAGGTCAGGGTCAAGCTTACTGTTATTCTATAGGTGTATAAAGTTGTACGGAACAGACAAGCATTACTTGTATGTGCCGAAAGGAACACATTATGAAAAACGTTACAAGGAAAAATTGTGGAAAGTACATAGAACCTATTGCCTAAAAGGCCAGGGTCAGGAAACGATAACATACTTAGAAAAAGTTGCTAATATATTTTACTAGCGACTCAATGTGCAATGTGCGTTTGCAATGTAAGCCCAAAAAAAAATGTATTACATTACATTAGAAACCTCTAAAATTATCAGAGTTCCTCTACTATATTATTATCCATGTATTATACATACAAACTTTCCTCTTGAATCACTCTATGTATTAAAAAAAAACATTAAAATCCGTTGCGTAGTTTTAAAGATCTAGTGATTATATTTATGACAATAAACTTGTTACGTAGACCTACTTATTTCTATATAGCAATATAATTCGTGTGAGGTTTTCTGACCGATAGCGAGCTCTGATTGATGTCTCTCGAATAGCAACTCCTGAACTATGTATTATTATGACTGCATACGCTCTAAAACAGTTTGGTTTTTATCCTTCGTCCTTACTTTTATCGGCTCTTTTGCACTCTATCAATTTGCTATTTTGGCAAGTGCCTTTATTAACTACAACAAAAAACGAATACAAAAAAGTTTTGAACTTTTTTATTTATTTCATACTAGCGGTCCCGGTGAACTTCATCTGTCAAGTGTCAGTGACATTTTGTACATACCGGAAAATTTTGTATGGGAAAATGAAATTCATGTTGTTGTCATTTTTCTCGCAACTGTTATAAAATTTCTTACCGTTTAAACCTTCCCTTAACTTCCACAAATATTTCAAGACCAAAATTTGCCAAATCGGTTCAGCCGTTCTCGAGTTTTAGCGAGACTAACAACCACGATTCATTTATACACAGTCAGGTCATAAATTCTGTCACATGTTTAATATAAAATAATTGAAACAAGTTTGTTCATTTTTGTAACCATTTATATACCAAAATGAACTTAACAAAACATAGATTCTTATGACAAAAAAGTTTATTCAAAATGACCTCCGTGATTTTGAATACAGGCCTTCAATCTGCGCGGCCAGTCGTCTATCGCAGCACGAACGAGGTCCATGTCAATATCGGCGGCTGCCTTAATCAAGGATGTCTTGAGTCACTCGGAATTGGGATGAGGCTTTGAGCACGCCTTTTCCTCCAAGTGTTGCCATATCTTGTAATCTAACGGACTCAAATCTGGACTGGAGGAGGGCCAGTCTTCGTGCCGGATGAAGTCGATTTCACGCGCCGCCAGCCAGTCTTGTGTGCCCTTCGCTCTATGAGCTGGCGCCGAATCTTGTTGGAATACCCAGTGCCTGTTATTGAACATGGTATGAGAAACAGGTTCCACAAGGTTCGTCAGGACTGTATTTGGATACACAACTGCATTCGTTTTTACATCTTTCTCACAAAAATGTACCTCCGTTAAGCCCCAATAAGAAACTCCCAACCATACCATGAGCGAGGATGGAAAATGACCTCGTTGGACACGCGGAATACGGTTGCTCGCTTCTTCACTACTGTGTGCGTACACCTTATCATTTTGTTTGTTGTAGCTCTCTTCTACGGTAAAAATTTTTTCATCCGAAAAAAGAATTTCCCGATATTTTTTTCCCGCGTACCGCTTCAACAAAGCGCGGCATCTCTTCAGTCTCAGGTCCATTAGACGAGCATTTAAACGATGTCCTGTTTTTTTTCGATATGCCCGAAGCCCTAAGTCTTCAGTTAACACCCTTTTCACCGTGGTTCTGCTTAACCCCATCTGAAGGGCCAACAGTTTCTGCTTACGTTTGGGATTTCTTTGAATTCGCGCCTTCACAGCTTTTATCACTGCTGGAGTCCTAACAGACCGAGGGCGACCACTTCTTGACCTGTCATCTACACAAGAGTCTTCATTGTATCGTTTGATGGTAAGATAAACGAATCTTTTGGTTATATTCAAATTTTTCAGGATGTCAAAAATTTGAATTGGCGCGTAACCGCAACGATGCAACGCAATAACTGCAACACGGTCTTCTTTATGCGTCCACTCCATATTTAAAAATGTTATTTTCATGAACAATTCGAAATTCGAATTCAATAAACTTTTTTGTAGTCAGCATTCTAAAAGAAAAGTTTTTACTGTGTGACAATACTTATGACCTGACTAGGTATATATAGATATGTAGAAATATAGATATATAGATAGCGTTTGACTACACACTGCCTGATGTTAAGCAGGTATGCGGTCTAGGGTGTAACACGACACGCTTACCTAGAAGAAACCTATTTCTCGGGATTTGAAGACACCTACATTGTAATTTAGCGGGAAGACAGACCCAGGCAAAGCGTTCCACATTCTGGCTGTTCGTATGAGGAATGTGGAAAAAAAGTGGGTGTTGTAGAGTGGTGTGGGTTGGTGTGCATTTTACCTACCTGTTCCGTAGCATCCAACCAACAAACGAAAATAAAAATGCAGGGCTTTCATTTCATTTGGTTTTAATGTAACACATTCACTATTTACAATAAAATACTGGCATTGATAGTTTCATATTATTTCATCGAATATTAATAAAGCGAATTATTCATATTTTTAAAAAATTATTCTCTGATATACTCCCAGGTTTCGATGCTAAATCACTAAACTCTTAAAATATTTGTACAATACGAGTAGTATTCTCGGTAGTTAAATAGTTGTTAATCTTAGACCACTATACATTTATGCATTATGAAAATAAGTATTTAGTACAAAAACAGAGCTGTTGTGAACGAAAATAATTATAAATTGACGGTAGTTTTTAATCACGCTGTTTTTGTACTATTTGTAAACAAGAATATGTTTAGCGTACTAGAATTTTAACAACACTGGTTCACGTTTTAGAAGTCAACGTTTATCACCCTTACTCAAAGAAATAACTTTTGATAGGATACATTTTAATGTGCTGCAGAAAACAAAAAAAATGTTTAAAAGATAAACAAAGATGTAAGAATATTTTAGTTATATACCTAGTCACAATTAATACACTAAAATAGATTTTGTACGTTACATAAAAAACAAACAAAATATTAATGGGTACACAATTTTTTAGGTTTGAAAGTAATTATGTTAATTTAAAAAAAAATATAAGAGAAAGTATACCTAATTATTTGATTATTATTTGATTGGTATTTAACATATTTGGGGCAAATTTGTTATTAATCAGAACATACCTATTTTTTAAATACTCATGAAAACAGGTGATAAACGATTGACTAGCATCTTTTCTACAGAATGTAAGTAAACTAGACCACGACAAAGCTAATTTTGTAGTAGACTAAAATATTTGTGTAAATTTACTTGCAAATTATTGTTTGATAGAGAAAAGTTTCTATAAATATATATCTTCTAAAATATAATATGGCATTAACGGATGACGCAGATATAGTAGCTAAGTACCTAAGTTCGTGAAGGCCGGGTGGCTAGCCCTGGAGTCAGAGTTTTAAGCCGCCTGAAGGCCTCTAACATGGCTAAACGGTTAAAACAACCGGGGCCTACAAATTAACGTGTCATCCGAGCCACGGTAGCGCTCAGTTGTAAATGCCACCCGCGGTCACCCATCCGAAGACTGACCGTGCTGAACGTTGCTTAACTTCGATGATCGCTGACGAACACCTACTTAGTTAAACTATGCTATGAGCGCTATACGCAGTTAGTGCTCAAGTACGCTTTAACTGATGAATGCCATAGTAATAAGTACTAAATATTATAGCTTAGGCATTTCTAGTAATTTTTAGCTCAATGTAAAAAATAGCTTTATTTCGACTATAAGTTCATTTCCTTTCATTTTTTTATAGCTCTACTGCTCTAGTAGAGCTACATAATTGTAGAAAATATACAGTAATTAGCCAGTGTCATGGTCACATTTACTTCGAATCTCTAGGCCTACCTAGCAATACATTAAATCCGTCTAAACTCTATATCGAATAGTAAGATTATTATGTGATAAAAAACTAAACACTTATTACTAAACTTTGGTGGGATCGTTATGTGTAAATAGTTCGGCAATGTAAGTATTCAGACCCATTCTCTTATTGAAGACTAACATTATTTTTCTTCTACATGCAGTGTGGCTGACATGCTAATATAAAGCTAGATTCACATTACACCTGGCCTGCCTGATTTGATTGTTATTAAATATTGCTTAAATGTTTTTTTTCAATGTTAAAAGGCCAATCGTTCCTACGAGTATGTTATTAATCCACCTGCGTTTTAACGCGTAAATTAGCGAGCGAATTAAGCCATTACGTAGATGTGGCCCACCCTTTAACGTGTTAAAACCTAAGATTGACAGCGTTAAAACCTAAGATTGACCGTGTTATGTAACGGCTTAATTAGCGTGCTAATGTATGCGTTAAGACGCAGTTGGAGCAGTACCTATAATAAAATAATGTGCAATGACAACGTTGTATTCTGTATGTTAAATAACTTAAATATGATGTATAACTTAAATATGATCTGGAAAATGAAGTTTATCATTGAAAATTATGCTGTATAAAACTTATACCTACGATAATTAAATAAGCCTTAGCTACTATACAATTTTCAAGGTAAGAATTCCTCAAACATTTATAATAGCCTTGAAGGCTTGAAATAAGTAGAGTCCAAACTGACTTTCTTGAAGACCAGTCTGTATTTTGTACAAAAAGTTCCGCAATAAACTTGCACGTAGGTAAGTAAGAATTTGGTGTGATGTGAAACGAGCCTAGGTAAATTCTGCACGATTTTCTTGTAGTTTCAAATTAAAGTTCAAGTAATCCAAAATACATAATATAAAGTCACACTGTATATAGGTACATAATAATAATTATTATATAGAGATAGCTCGCAATTTAGTAAATCAATATGTATGCATGCAATGTGATTGAAATTAAAAATCGTAACGAAGCAAGCTTTAACCATAATTAAAGAAAAAGTACAATCACACAGAGGTGCAATATCACGGCATATGTGTTTTAACTTTTAACACTTAAATAAATTTGAATTAACAATTTTGCTATCTTAATATATACATACAAATTGCAGAAAATATGTCTTGACAACAAGACAGATTTCTGCATCATAGTTTTATTATTTTATAAATATAAATATGCCATGACGGTACGTAAATAATCAGTGTTTTCAACATCATCTTGTATTATAGAATCAGGTGGGCTTAAAAATGTCCGATGTGCATTTGGTTATTGTATTCAACTAATAATACAAACATATACTTAAGACTATATCTACACACATATAAGAACATTAAATTTCTCCTCGACAAGGCAAGAGGCAAGCCAGTGCCTAATTTTGCAAAATAAACTAAGAAAAACAATACATTTTAATACATTAAACACCTACACAAAAGTACATTCACAACGAAAAAGAATATAAAAATATACATCGAATAAATATGAATTGGCGATTATCTTGAACATTTATACATTATATAAAACAACATTAAGTAATACTATGAAACAAATATTGATTCAAAATAAAACACTTAAACTAACGTAAAAAAAAAGTATTTACAAAACTTAAAAAGACAACTAACAAAAAGTATAACTATGACTGTATTATTTGGCTTTGAAATAAATAGGCTAATATAATGAAAGCTATGAACAAACGAAGCAAGGTGTGAATGAAATAATAGATGTTAAACGTTATTTAATACTAGGATCATGCATGCCGTTCTGTGAGCACTTCCATTCGCCATAGCTTTCATTATACGTCGTCGGGTAACATCAAATTGTCTAACAAGGAAGAAAGCGAGCTATCTCTTAGAAGTGCCTTCACTGCTGAACCAATGTCTGAGACCGAGGAGGCTGTACAGGTCCTGGTTGTTGGAGCGAGCTCTCACAGGGCTCAGATGGCGTTGAGCCACTCTGTGAATGTAGCCTTTCAGCTGTTCGGGGTACGCGTCTCGAAAATTCGGCAAGCTCACATAAGGATTTCCGTGAGGTCTTAGTGAGTGAGGATACGAGTGATGGTGACGCCTCGGATTCTCGTGGGTGTTGTAAACTCCCCCGAACTTGTTGCGGCCAGGCCAGTAGTCCTGCAGGTGGCGGAACGGGTAATCTGGTGGAGGGGTCGGAGCGTGTTGACTGGGCCAAGGGTATCTGTAATATACTCCGTTTTTGGGATACACATTATGTACGGGCTTGTCTCTGTAATCTGGCTGATCGTTAGACGGTGAAACTTCCATAGTGTCCGATTCTTTAGGCTTATTGCGACGGTGTTGTAGCCTTGTGCGGGTGCCAAGTACGCTGTCATCTGAAGCCATGTTTTTCTTTTGATCTTTGGCAAAATTATCATCAGTTGTAACTTCAGCGTAACGGCTTATGAGTTTTATCGCTTCACCGATGTCAGAGTAATCATTCTCGGGATTGAGTTTAGTTTGATCTCCATCTTTTTTTAATGCTTGGGGAGCAGCACTGTAAGTTCTAGTGACATTCGTTGCGGTTCCAGTTTTATTTTGTGTGGGCTGTATATTTTCTGCAATGGCCGATGCTGCAGTATTTTGTACTTGTGTTTCTTTATTAGCATTGTCAGTGTTTGAGCCTTCGTTATTTAAATTGTACAAAACAGGATCGACATTAACATGCCCATACACAACTTCTTTTTGCCCAACTTCCTCAGTAGTAGTCTTGTCAGTCGAATCAGCGTCAGTATCGTTAACGGCTATGCTGTCCCGTTTTGGTTTGTCTGGATATAAATTCATGTTTGTCAAATCATTGTGGTTTATTCCATAAGCGCCATTAGACTGAGACGTATAGTTTGTGTTTTGTAGTTTCAATATTTCTAATTCAGCTTCTATGCTAGAGCCACCGTCAGGCTTGTTTTTCTTGTCAAATTTTACAAAGTTTTCTTGCAGCTCTTGAGCCTGTAAAATAAGAATGTTGTTTTTAATATTATTTTTATTTGGTAATCTACAAGTATTTCGAACGTGATGTAATTTTTTGTCCTTTCAGATATCCAATAAGAGCACATAGATATCCAATAAGAGCACAGGACAGGAAAAAGTGGAAAGAATTGGGGGAGACCTTTGTCCATTAGTAAAACAATACAGTTGAAAATGAAATGAAAAGAAATAACTGAGGACCAAATAGTATGAGAGTACATTTCCAAGTGAAATACCTGGGCCATAGGATCCTGTCCTTGCAGCGGCGCCGCGAGCGGGTCCGGCCCGATGGGGATGGACAGCTGCAGCGGGCCGGGCTCGTCGTCGCCATAGTCGTACAAGTCTCCGCCGGAGGCCGGCGCGGGCGTGAACAGCGCGTTCAGCTGGGCCAGCAGGTTCCGCTCGTGCTCCTCTTTGTTTATGGTTATAGCCTGGAAATAAGACAATGTTTTGTTTTAGTATACAATTTCGACTGAGTACAAAAAAACACTTAGGTATGTCATTATCCGTGCATTGCACTAGCTGTATATTATTACTTATATTCGTATTATTTTTTGCCCTATTATAAGGCTATTTTAGGCGAGTAAGTACCTTTTATTCTGTGTGTTTGTGGTTTTGACATAATAGTAGGTATAAAGATACCTACGAATTCTCGAATGGGATTTTTTTTTCTGGAGGATCTCAGCAATTCTAGTCAACTACGCTAGTCTGTCGTACATATACTGAAAATTAATCTATCACTAATGAAATGATACACCAGTTATAAAGCGTACTTAGTCGTTTTTACGGTGGACAAAATTACCCACCTGTACGCAACCATTCCTATCCAACCGTTGGCCCTTCGGACAGACGTACGGCGTGATGAACAGCGACTTGGTCGTGATCCGTCTAGGCGGCGCGTTCGGGTTCCCGCTCTCCGGACTCTGCAGCCAGGTCTTCCAGGCGAGCTCTGCGGCCAGGCGGTCGAGCGTGCGCGGCGGCGCGCGGGTCGTGGCCAGCGGCGCCGGCGCTTGCTCCGTTGTCGTCGCCTCTTCGGCTACCGTCGTCTCCTCGACCTTAGCCTCGTCTGTTGTCACCTCCTCGGCTCTCACTAGTGCGCAACACACCAGCAACAACGTCGCCCACTTGTACCACATCGCAAACACCTGAGGACAAAATTAACAAGAGTTTAACAAGCGTCTACCTGTTGAGCTAAAAAATCAGGTTTTTGTATGTGAGCCCCCTTAAATATTTATTTTATTCTGTTTTTAACGACTTCCAAAAAGGGGGGAGGCTCTATGTTCGTGTGTATGTACTTGTACCTATTTTTTTTGTGTATGTTCATCGATAATTTCGTCAATTGTGAACCGAATCGAAAAATTCTTTTTTAGTTCGAAAAGGTATACTCCCGAGGTGGTCCCATTTAAATTTTACAGAAATCGGCTCAGCCGATTTTGAAAAAACCAACAATAATGTAAGCAATTCGAGCGAAATATCCGAATTTTGTACACGATGAACATCGATAATTTCGCCAATTCTGAACCGAATCGAAAAAATATTTTTTAGTTCGAAAGGGTATATATATCTATATATCCATTTTACAGAAATCGGCTGAGCCGTTTTTGATAAATCAAGAATAACGTAAACAATTCGAGTGAAATATTCGAATTTTGTACACGATGGAAGGCGGCTTTGCCATTTTTGTGAAAAATAATTATTAGTATTTGTCGTTATAGCGGCAACAGAAATACATACATTATATGTGAAAATTGTAACTTTCTAGCTATCACGGTTCATGAGATAGAGTCTGGTGACAGATAGACGGACGGACAGTGGAGCCAGTATTAATAGGGTCCCGTCTTTACACTTTGGGTACGGAACCCTAAAAATGAAATGAAAACATCTGCATTATTATAAAATCTAATACACAAAAAAATTATAGATTTAGGCCTAGATATCATTCATATAATTATGTATCAGTAATGCATGGTATTGCAATAAAAATAATTTATCAAGGTACCAAATTCTTAGTTAATCTGTTGCATTTGTCGTATAAGAAGGCAAAACTATTCTTCTATTTAAAAAATAATAAGGGGAGTAAAAAAGCTATTGTACCTATAAGTCAACGAAATGAATCAAGAGCGAATTGAGTTTCATAAGTTGTGGTCCGTGCTAAGCGTCTATTATAGAGCATGTACATTACAACAGACTTGTACACATTTAACGTGCCTTGAATTCAACATTCAAGGAGAAGGGACATTGTGCATGGCTCCAGAAACAGTGAGATGTTAACCGGATCAAGGTTTGGCCTCATCCATTAGTTCAATAGATCGGACACGAATCGACTTTGTAGTCTGATCTATTGATCTCCACTGACTACTCTCCTACCTGCCAGTAGGTACTTATCGATCCAATGATCGTTGCATAAACATTATAATTTGGCCATTGTAGCAAATGGATTTAGCGCTCAGGTGCATAATCCGGCATTTAGATAAAGTACTTGTGGAGTGAACCAAATACCTCAGTCAAACGACCTTGAGGCCCTTTGTCACTCTAGAAAGTGAAAGCAACAGCTTAATCATATGCCCACAGTTTCGTCTTTGCTTTTGACTCGCACCAAATTACACATAAGCACATAATGACAGTCTAATACTATTATTGACTGTTCAGTAATTGATGTTAAATTGTTATTGTATCAAAAACGATTGCAACTCTTTCCGTTTTAATAACAGAAAAAGAGATGCAAAAAGTAGCGCCGACTTTCAGTTAATGTGATTTCGTTTTGGAGTGTAATGAGAAAGCGACAAATTATATGTTACGTTTGGTACTAACGTAAACATATAACATTCAAAATGGAATGTTTCTTTTGCACAAACAATCGCTTGTTGAATTTCTAAACAAACATTGGAGATTGGCGCCGCATAAGTTTCAATCGAGATATTGGTTAGACACTGGTTAATAGATATTTATTAATATGTAGTCGCTGTGGCCAACATTCTAGTTAGGAAATTATAGTAAAGTGCATGCTTTGAATGTCAACAAAGGTTTTCGAGGAAATAACGGGATGCAAATAATGAGACGAACATGCTAAGTAATATGTCACTAGTGTTAAATTCTAGGTAGCCAATAAAACTTATCTTAGGTTTCATTGGCTACCTAGAATTTAACATTAGTTAATATACTTGAGGGAATAAGCTTATAAGGAGTTTCAGTGCAGTTATGTTTATAAAGTCTATCTTTCTATTTCAACGGCTCTACTTTACATATTAAATACCTATTATGTAGTGCACAAGGACTGCCATAAGTAGCTACCTAAAGATATTTCTATCGTATCGAAAAAGAATAAAACATTGAAACAAATGGGAAAAGGTGAATTATTTTTTACCTTCTGCCGTATGACACAAGTTTTGCTGTCAAGGATTTTGTTGTTCCTTTCACTGTATGTAATATGTATAGGTAGGCATGTAGGTGTGTAACAATATATCGGACTTTTCAGGCGTGCATTGGTTTGCTCGCTGGTAAGCAGTGACGTAATAACTACCAGTACGCAGTGTTAAGCCTTTTCTGGTAAGGATTATGGGCCACGTGAGCTAATGAAGGAAATTCATTAAATCAGATTTATGACTAGGTAATAAAAATTCAAGAAAACTCTTACTTTCATTGCTAATTGAACATTTTGCGGCAACTTGAAAGAATTCATATAAGATGGTCAATTCCATAACCGATAATGCTCATCTTCAGATGAATACATCAGATGAGTCAGTACGTTCAATTTATTATTATTACTCGGTATAAAACGTATGTAATGCTGAAGCGCGTGCATTAAAATGAATTATGTTGTTTGATTAAAAAACAACATTAAATTAATCGAGAGCATGAACTGGTATGTTTCCAGTAGATAAATAAACCTCGGACTGTTTACATTAAATAAGCACTTGATTTTAGAAAGAGCTTGATAGCCATCAGCTGCTTTAATAGCAACGTTTAAGAAATAATTAAAAAATGATTACATACTAATTTACTGGTGATTACTAATTAGAGAATATTGTTTATTTTTACAAATCTTCTTCTAACAGTCGTAGCTTTTGAGCACTTCACATTTATTTATATTATTATTGGAGTTAGTTAAAACAGTTGACGATTTTTATAAACCTACTCATCATCATCATTGTCACTCCGTAATCGCCCACTGCTGAGCATAGGCCTCTCTTCTTGTACGCACTCAGCTCGGTCCTGTGCTAAACTTGTCCGCGTTGGATTGAATGTTTTTTACAATATCGTCGACCCAAAGAGCTTTCTGGCCCCCCACTACTGAATATAAAATAAAAGATTAATGAAAAACCACTCCTGAAATTTGAGTTTACTCCTTTCCTGTTATAATTTATCTTGAGAGAGCATGTCCCAATTTAATAGAGAGCTTCCGGAAACAGAAACATTTGTTTATATTAAAAAGCGCGGCATTTCAGTAAACGCCTGCTTGGCGTAGGAACAGCGCAGTGGCAGAAACCATTCATAATTATGTTGATCGCAGGAAACGACTGTATTGTTATTCAAAATTGTAAGAGTTTTTTAATAATCTGTTCTCACCAATTGTCCCATATCCAATATTAATATTCATTATTTGCGGAGCTGTTATCGATTGCATCACTGAACTCGCCTAGCGACAATCCATTGTCGTCGCCGAGAGTGTTAATTTCCTTGACCTCCGAGACGAGCGCACGTTCATGGTTGGTCTTGTGCTTGGTAGTAAATAATTTAGTGCGCAAAACAAGGGCATTGGCTGTTGACCCCGTCGCGCGCGATCTATCGGCATCTGGCAATGATCTCGCAGCAGGCGCGGCGCACGCGCACGCGGAAGCGACACGCGGGAATTGACCGTGTTTCAATGGGTGCTTCATTAAACCACTCTTCACAGACTGATGTGAAAAGGATTAGAAAGTAGCACCGAGCTCAGATGCGTTACTCAATCGGTATCACCCTTCGATCCGATAGCTCTATCTCCCCGAGACCACGTCTGACCTAATGAGATCATTGTGTTTACATAAAACAGACACACCTCGGATATTCCGTCGGATGTATTATTATCGGCGCGTACTGAATCCTCGAATATTGAACCCTACCTTGACATGTATGCGAGAGCGAGAAGACGCTCGCGGAACAGAGGTGCGCCAGCGCAGGGTTGCACACAAATAGCTTTCCAGTCGGACTCGAGTGCTTCTGAGAATACTCGGTGCGATCAGTGTGCGTGTACCGACGACTCAGAGCTTATTGAGCCAAAGATAAAGGGACCATTAATTACTTAAGCGTTCTGTGCCTATGCGTTTCGATTCGATTGAACTGGCAGCCCATCTGATGCGATCTACGCGTCAGGCTGAGCATCATTGTTTATGCTCCGAGTATTCCCAACGCATTAGTGTAGTGCGCCTACTTCCTTTAATTAATGCGTGCACTTCAATTAACGGTATTAGGCAACTAGGGGAACATGGGATCCAAACTTTCTATCGTCACGCTTTGTGCGTCACCTCGGAGGATTGGCAGGTGTTACTTTGCATTTATTGTTTGTTTAAAGAAATTCGTTGGCAGGTAAAGTTTTTTCTATTTTGATGCGTTAGGCACCTGCTCCCATTTCCGATCCTTTTAACATAGCTGTTATACAGCAAACTATACGGGCCGGGTATCTATCGTTTGCTGCAACAACGTGCGTAATTTACAATATTTTAGATTTTACGTATTCATCTACGTCACCGTAAGTACGTCATGTTATATCTGAGAATTGATTTCAACATTCGTCATTTGATGCCAGGAGTTTCCGATTCACATCATTGCCTTTCCCTATAAAGTTACTGTTTTGATCTGTGTTATTATCGCGCCTGTAGTAAAGGCAAAACCTGATTCGGGCAATATCCCTTTCACTTGGATTTTACTTTCCAGAGAGTTCACTGAAAGTTCCAAAATAGGCTATTTTCGTTGCATTACTATGGATTTTTGCTGTATTACAAGTATACATTTTGAATTCATTATCCCAACAAAAAAAGTCTCAATTTTTGTGCTAGGATAGTAAGGATAATAAGCAATTGTATACATACATACTTACATCACAATTCAAAGAACTATGTACAGTACTTTTGGAACTCTCATTATGAAAATAACTGTCCTTGTCGGTTTTTAGTAGAGCGGTTGGAATTGGTTTACATTCAGTGTGTCCCTGAAATCTTAATTAGGTCGTCTGTCTACTTTTTACTTTTCTATGATGCACTTGTATTCTATAACATTGCAACTACATCGTCCATCAGTTCTGCATTTTATGTGGCCTGCTTAGTGTCACTTCAACTGGATAATCCTGGCCTATGAGGCAATTTTCGATTCGATTACGAATCTCAAAATCACAATTTAAATATGATAATAATTACAAATTCTAACGTTACCATTTCCAAGCATCTACTCGAAGTATCGTGCAGTAATACTTGTAATTTCATAGTCATGAATTCATGATGTCTATTGTCTAGTATTGTCCATGACTATCGGTAGAAAGTGCTGTCGCTAACTGGTCAAACACGATAACGGCTATATTTGCATATTAGGTAACTACCGGAGCCTACACCTTGAGGATACCTACGTGGCAGGACGACTTGAGGTTTTTCAACCTTCGCAAGTCAAACATTATTCAGAAACTTACGCATGACCTCTGGCCTTGTGAAATATTTACCTATAAACGATTTCTGTTGCTACGCAAATAATATTAAAATATAGGTTAGTAGTAAACTCTGATAAGCCACTGAGCATGTTTAAGGATATAGTATCTAGGAAGCAAAACAACTTGACATGTGGAAACAACGTGGGCCCGTCATGTACGATACCATGTATGCCTGGGGTTGGCATATTTGAAGCTGAACTTTTGGCAGTCAGTTGTTATGTTTGGAAGAAACTTTGTTACTGAAGTTATAGCCATGTTAACAAGACACAACAAAATGGAGTGAACTTGACGTTACATGTCCATAACAATTTCTTGTGAAGTAAATAGGCGTGCCAGCCACGTTAGAGTAAAACTTTACTGCATATCCTGAACAGAAACAGAAATCCGAAGTTTGCTAGAATTATTTGACTTGAACCGATGCATTTCATTGTTAATATGTGCACTTTATCATCATTCGGTTTCCGCAGCATTATTAAAATTTGTCTTGATCCCCTCTTTGTTTTGTTCCTGAGAACTGGAATCACCGTTACCGCTAATAGCACGTGTAACCAGGCACTTGTCACGACTGAAGCCACCTACAAATACTAATGAGAGTGTTGCTTCCTAGCTTAATGACCGTGTCACTGCAAACAAAGACTGGGCACGGTCATATGGTACGGTCACGCTTTGTCGAAGGATAATGGGTGATGTACCTATTTGGAGGACAATGTCCTTTGACGATAGTGTAACTTTTAACGGTAGTGACACGCTGCTTAAAGTTTGAGTGGTTGTGTTTAAACATAAACAAATGTGACAACGGGTAATGTTATCTTATGTAATCGTATGACAGTTGATTTAGTAAATTGTTTCAAATGATTTATCAGACTGTAATTGAGACAAATGATGTCATAAATATATATAAGTTTTGTGTAATTTTGCTATTGCTTTTGCAGCTGTATTTCATATCTGTTTCAGATTTATTTGAGATTTTATTTGTTAGGCACCTACTTGAAATCAAGATTAGTCTTTACAGATTATAGATAGTATAGTAGGAACTTCTTCAGACATAATCTTATCCTTATTTCAATCTTTGGATCTGAAATTAATTTTCCCGTCGCTTTTAGATATCATGCCTTTGGAAATCAAGCCTTTGGAATCAAGGAAAGATGGATTTCCATTTTATCTTTTCTTCTTCTTCTTTGATTCTTTGTCTGGCATTTTCTCTTTGCCAAATTAATTTAAAAGTAAGCTTAAATTAATTTTGGAGGTCTCTAGTCTCTAGATCAAACTAAACGAATGCCAAGTTAATAGACTATTTAGAAGCGATTTCTTAGATAACTAGATAGATCCACAGTATGAAATCAATTATAAAAGGTTTGAACGTTTAACATAAACTGTTTGAACTATGCCACGATTAAAACAGGTTCTCCAATTTTAAAAAGACTTAAATAGTAATTGTGTTTCGTTTTTCGCAGCTGCAGGCAGTTTTGTCAGTTTCTTGGGCAAGTGTGTCAGTGGCTGCGACCTACTGGCTGACTCGTTAACAAGTGGCGCGACATTTCACTATCGACGAGCATCTCGCTTAGTTTTCGATACTTGTAAAATTTCCTCTCATCGATCAAGTTCTTGCATGCTTGCTGAGTCAAATGTGTGACTGCTGTGCCCTTCACCGACTTTTCAACCGACTTATACCTAGTTAGGAGGCGGGTCTCTATGAGGCTAAAGTTAGTAGGTTCGTATAGGCCGGTGGTTAGCCCTGGTGTCGGAGTTTTTAGGCCGCCTGAAGGTCTCTGACTTGACTAAACTGTTGAAGCAACCGGGGCCTACAATTTAACGTGTTATTCGAGCCACGGTAGCGCTCAGTTGGAAAATGCCACCCGCGGTTACCCATCCAAATACTGACCGTGCGGAACGTTAGTTAATTTCGGTGATCGCTGACAAGCACCTAATTAAACTACGCTACGAGCGCTTCTATGAGGCTGAATCATTGTGTGTGAAGTCTTCATCTTCCGGTTTGGGAATTGATGTATTGGGAATTTGTAATTTGTATGGTGGTATTTCTTTTTATAATTGCTTCCAATATTTCCTAAATCCTACTCTTTTCTGTACTAAATAAAATCAGGGTTACCTAAGGTGGTCATTTAAGAAATAGGACTGACATATATATTTCTACATTTACTAGGCAGGTAGACCACTCTAGACACTTGCGCACTTGTTTATTGATTCACTAATTTTTACTTTATTATTTACAACTTGAGGGAAAGCTGTGTCCATATCACAGATGCAATTAAAGTTCTAAAATATTCCGAATGTTTAAAGTTACTCAGTTACGCCGTTTTTAGTTGTGGTAGGCAACTATCGTAGTCATTAGTACCAGATGTTCCAGATCAATGTCAAAAACAATAAATACTACGCCCCTATTCCGAGCTGCGTAGTACGGCGGCGGCCTCCAGCGGGAGACACAGCAAACAAAGTTTATTTATAAAAAGAGCCCATTCATCTTCCCTTTCATTTTCGACTGTTTGACGTCGCTCCCAGACGTCGTTTCCACTAGTTTCCATGGCAAAGATGAAAGATAAGTGTTGTGTTAAATGGGTAATGAGTGCTTTTTACGAGTAATTGATTCACAACAATCACCATTATCATTGGTCAAGTCATAATAGTTTGTGCATTTGCGGTTCTTCTGGCTTACCAAGCTATTAGAGGAACTACAGATGTGGTTACATTTTCGGCAGGTGGTTTGGGGTCGCAATCTTATAATTGCTATAAGTTATAATAGTTAAATTAGGTATCTAGATCTATTTACTTAATTTTTGGCATACGAAATTCGTTTCACTTTCAAAATAAATTTTTGCTTCAAGTTCCCACGAAGTTACAACAACGGACCGCAAGTTACTGCAGCTGGATAATTTTTACCACTATCAGTTTGAGATCATCTGACGATACTGAGTCTTTTTCCCAGTTCGAAAGAATTTCACTTTTAATTAAATACAGAAATCCGTTCTGCCTGTCTCTACAGTCCACACTCAAGGGGCTTGAGACTCTTTGAAGTTCAGTTTAGTCACCTATGACGAAATGTTTGAACTCTTGTTTCATTTCTTCGTCTAGCCACGTGACTATTCTAAGTGATATTATTGGTTTAATGAACGTTACATGAAAGAGGCATACCGAGAGGCGTCTAGTTATTTTCCGTTATATTTAGTCGACAGAAAACGACTATATTTAACCATCATGTTAAATAAATTAATGATAAACATGAGAGTCTACCCAAAGGGACCAAAGGTAGAATTATTGCGTCTCTACATCTAGACAGGTAGACACTCTATAATAATTACACCTACATTAGTATCAAAATCAAAGTGATTTATAGCTAGAGTTGATATGGACCGGTTTCGAAAATCTTCCAGTTGCTTTTTGCAATCAATTTGCCGTGGAATCTAATTGGAGCGTTTGGTACTCGAAAATCGAGCAAAGTGCTGCTAATCAATTTAAATTGAGTAAGAGCTGAGCCATGCTATTGAGATCTTGTTGACGAACAATTGTTTGAAGTTGCATACAATGTATGAATGATTTTACTTTTTAATTTCCTCTTCAAACTGCCATTGCAACATGTTTAAGTTCAATGGTGAATAGATTGGGTGGTAAAGTAAAATAGGCATTAGTATTTTGCAATTTATAACTTGATAGCTATGTGTGTTTACTTTGTTTGCTGTGTCAGTATATATTATAATCTTAATTAGTTTCTATGGAAGTACATTTATCAACGTATTTATTTTCATTTGTTTTAAAAAGTAAAAAAAGGTAAATTCCGATAAGCTACAAGCATCGTCTATCGAAGGACATTCCACAATGTTTATGCAAGCATGTTTGGGCTGGTACACTTATCCCTACCAAGCTATCCCTCCTGGTAGGGATAAGTGCACTTTTTGTAGATTTAGTTCTACCAGTAGGGATAGGTGCACCCGAACATTTGTGTAGTGCAATTATCCCTACCGAGCTATCTCTGGTAGGGATAGGTGCACTGCCTATTTCTGCTAATTTCTACTACTCATACTCGTATATGCTACTACTAATCGAATACAAAACTAGGGAACATAGTTTTATTGAAAAAAAGTATTTGCTGAAATGATGAATTTTTGATTTGTTTTGACGATAATACTTTTTTGTAATATGGCTTTCTTTACCATTTTTCTGGTGTAGTAATAATGTGGCCCAAACAATAAAGCGTTTATCTATCTATCTATCTATCAGATAAATGTAAGTAAACAACACATCTAAGAGTAATGACACTTTGAAATTAATTGCCTAATGAGTAGATATGCTTCAAACGGATTCTAACCTGTCTGCTCGGTATAGGGCTGGCCGCAGTCCAATTCATCACTCATGTAAAAATACGCCTGATTATAAGGGTTCCCCTGTTCCTGTTATAATTAGCAAGCAACGCGGAGACGTTTCGCCAAGAAGCGTGCGAACGCGCGGAGCCACGGTCGCCAGACGATGTGTTTGGAATAATCTTCGTATTTTTGAAAGGGAAGCAGTTTGACGGAAGCGCGCGACAGATCTCGGTGAATAACAATATATCAGTCGTGTTCAGGGACGGTGCACCGCCGCCGCCGCGTCATTTAGGGCTCACAGCGAGCCGCACTTATTGAGTGGGAATTTATGGGAAAAGGACACGTCCACAAAATTTATGGAGGCTGGTATAATAATAATCAAAAAATCTAACCACAACATTCGTTACATATCGACAAAGTACATCTTTTTCTGACTGTATTAAATCAGTCAAAATCAAAAAAGAACCCTCCGATTTTTAAAAATTTATTTTGAATTTTTTAATAAAAACACTAATTCTGTCAAATAAATAAATATATTTGACAGAATAAGTAGATTATTTCTGGCAACTATGATTAAGCAACCTTGAAATAGCTAAAAAAAGCATTTATATCAGTTACATCCAATTCTTAATGATTTTTATGAAATATTGCTCTAATTGGATGCTGGGTGCATCCAATTAGAGCAACTTTTTATGAATTCTATAATTTTAGCAAAAATGACATAAATATGGATGAATCAGGTAATAATGCAAGTAAAAGAACGATAGAAGCACATTAATATGGCTAAAACAGAAAAAAAGGTGAGCTGTTATTAAGTACATTGTGGACATAATTATGTGTTACATTGTGGAAGTCTCTTTTAACTGCGATGCTTTGGAAAACCTGTCATCAGAACATGTAGCGTCCGATATTTCGGATATGCATACCTACCTTAAGATAACATTTCTAAGTACCCACATCTTTAAGTTTATGAGTCTTTATATTGTGTATGAAAATAGGTTGAGTGTGTTATTTGTACCTATATGTGTATTGTGTATGATAAATAAATGAAATGAATGCATTTTTGGGATAATACGATGACTAAATTGTTAAAATATTTTTGACGATGGGGTCAGGTCGAACTGATATGGTAAAGATAGCAAACGAGGAGGCAGCAAATGTGATTAAATGGTATATTATATGCCACCGATAAAATCCTGCGACACTTCTAGGGTGTGTGTCTAGCTTTGAATAAAACCGGCCAAGTGCGAGTCGGACTCGCGCACCGAGGGTTCCGTACAAACCTGCAAGGTTTACAAAGTTCGTTCATTACGACAAAAAAAGTAATAAGTTTATATTTATTAAAAAATATATATTTTGTAATGTAACTAAAAATTTAAGGTTTTCGGAATTTTTCCTTTATGTGTGCTATAAAACGTTGCTTCATGCCAAATTTCAAGATTCTAGGTCGACTGGAAGTACCCTTTAGGTTTTGATTCCCTTGCGAGTACTTGCGAGTTTCAAAATATGCAGCTTAAATTGCTGTATCTTTTGATTGCGTTGGCTTAGAAGTTTGATTTTTTCACAGCTTCAAGGGACAGTAGACCTGAGTAATTGATATAAATTTCAGCTTCATACCTCCACGCGTTCCTGAGAAAAAGGGTCTTGACAGACGGACGGACGGACAGACGGACAACAAAGTGATCCTATAAGGGTTCCGTTTTTTCCTTTTGAGGTACGGAACCCTAAAAATAAGCATTTTTAAAATCATACTTAAAAAATGGTCGATATCATATAGTCATTGGGCAAATAATATTTTTTACATCGCAATTTTTTTTGACCTGCCTATTTAGGGAAATTATTCTATGATTATCCTTACTAGATAATATTATTATTATAAATCCGAAAGTGTGTTTGTTGGTTTGTTTATTACTCTTTATGCAGCAATAGAGAAAGGGAGCGACTTGATTTAGGTTGAAGAGTAATATCATAGACTACTCTTTATCCTCGAAAAATATAAGGTTCCTATGGAATATAAATAAAAATAAAATCGAGGCGTAGCCAAAAAAAAGCTAGTAAGTACTATTCTAAATTCGAAAATTAGATACAATATAATTATTTTTCGCAAAAAATGGCAAAACCGCCTTCCATCGTGCACAAAATTCGAATATTTCGCTAGAATTGTTTACATTACATATTGTTGATTTTTAAAAACGGATCTGCCGATTTCTATAAAATTTAAATGGGACTCCAGAGTGTACCCTTTGAACTAAAAATTATTTTTCGATCCGATTCACGAAATTGGCGAAATTATCGATGTTCTTCGTGTACAACATTCGGATATTTTGCTCGAATTGCTTACATTATTGTAGGTTTTTCCAAAAACGGCTCAGCCCATTTCTGTAAAATTTAATTGGAATCACCTCGGGAGTATACCCTTTCGAACTAAAAAATATTTTTTCGATTCGGTTTACAATTGGCGCACATACACAAAAGAAAAAAAAACAGACAGACGAACATAGAACCTCTTCCTTTTAGGAAGTCGGTTAAAAATAGGCTATTAGCCTATGTAAACAGTGAGTGGCAACCCTCGGTCAAGCATGCAGACAGACGTACGTAAAGGTTACCCGAATGCGCTGCCATAACGCCGTCTGTCGGCTAATCCTCATAATGTGCGTTTAATGCCAGCCAATTTTACCGATTCAAAAATAAATAAACCACTTTGAAACTAGAATCAATATGGTGACAGTTAAAACAAAACTGATGTGTAGGTTACATAAAAAAATCTTAAATGCCTTTCTTTATCATTTTGTCGGTGTAGTAATAATGTGGTCCAACGATCTATGTATTTTAAGTTCACTGGTAAGACCTACGAGTAAAAGCACAGTTTGGATAATAATAGTTTCTACGTAACTAAAAAGAAATCTATCTCGTAATTCACAAAAGCAATTTAAAAAGGTGAATGAACCATCTACATTATTACATCTGTGCTTTGAATGCAAAACGGCGCAAAACTAATTTTTGTACCTTAGTGAAGTGATCAAGCCATCGGAATACATAATCAATTCCAACAATTGTCAGTAAAGCAGAAGTAATTTTTGTGTACCGTGAAATAACGAGACAGGATTCTATAAACAGCTTAAAACTAACCTAATCTCAACATTTGTAACAAATACAGTCAAACTATCTCGTAGTTAACTCGTTGGATGCAAACCGTTTGCAATCGGCCATATTTAAGTTACCTATTTGAAATCTATTGGGGAGTCCTCCCCATCGATATATACATCTTTGAGTAGACATCGTATAATCGACAGGTATGATGATGATTTAACAGCAAAAAGAGTATGTACATACTTTCATGAATCAAAGTATAAAACAAAGTCGCTTCCCTGTCTGTCTGTCCCTATGTATGCTTAAGTATATCTTTCAAACTAAGCAACGGATTTTGATGAGTTTTTTTTTTTATAGATAGAGTGATTCAAGAGGACGGTTTATATGTATAATAAACCTGTGCGAAGCCGGGGCGGGTCGCTAGTATTGAATATATTCAAATCTTGGAAATCATCTTTTTGGTTTTGTATGAGATTTTTGGAATTGAGCAAGTTATAAAACGACTTAACTAGACGTGCCGTTACATAACGTTACGTGCGTTTTGTTCTAAGATTGTGTCTAAAAGCTTTGATAAGCTTTGTAAAAACTACGGAGCCGCATTGGAACAGCCGAGTGCACTCGCAAGGATCACCACACTTAGAGAGGCGCTTACCTTGGGAAGAACGCGTCGGCGTGCGCCGGTCACATTATAACGAGCGCTCGAGCTCGCCCGGTGTGAATCTGCAACAACACAGGAACATTTATTAATCTACAGTCATAATATGGTGGGCTTTGGGAAAAAGAAATCTTGTGTAAATACAGATTAAACATTCAACACGTACCTAGCATTTAAACTACTGATAAGCTTGTGGCATAAGTACTTGAAACAAGAATCGAAATAAAGGTAGGTAATTGATATGCTAGTTAATGGACTAGCGTTAAGTAGGTACACTAAAATACCTACAACTAATCGTAGCTAGTAATCATCTTCGTCGTAAACAGTGCGATATCAATAAAAATATTACATTTCCTCAATAATCTAGCAATCACGGCGCGTCTGTTCTTAGTAGTGTTGCAATCAAGTTTATTATTTAACGAGGTCCAACGGTAACTAGGTAATTTTCTCTAGCAAGCATCCATAAGTATAAAGTTCCCGACATCCCACACGAATCAATGTCTGTGGGACGCTTTCTAGCAATATCTGTGTGGTGCATGCGACGCGCAGTAGGTATGTTACGAGTGAGCCGGCGCCGGCCGGCACAGAAACTGCAGGAAAGTGGACCGGCCGAGCCCAAGCCCCTCAATTGACGGCCGATCCGAAACTAGACACCCTTTAGGTAGGCTTATTCTGCAACAGCTTTCATTTTCACATAAAGCATTTACTATAAAGATTTACTTACTACGTTACAAGGAATAATAAAGTCATCAAAAAGCTTGTTTCAACAGCCTTACAATGAAATTGAGGCCTTTGAGAATTTTAATTTCGCGTAGACTGTGATAAGCCTAACATTACAGACGTTACACAAAACTGTAAGCGTAATTAATATTTATAACGCGCGGTAGGAGAAAAAGCATACGTCTTCACAACAAAAGAATATCTCGTACAAAGAGATTAGCCGTCGGTGAGTGGACAAAGAATGTCAATATTGGTTTGTATGGCGGTAAACAGTGGGCGTCTCAGGCGGCCGGCTCCCGGGAATCCGCCTATTCCGTTCTGCGGCCACATTATGCCGACTTTCGATTGTTTCAGGAACAAAGACTGTCGCTCTCGAGGCCTTCATGGAATGGCTATGTGTGGAGATATTAGGGCATCATTACTTGATGAGCTTAATGTAAGCCGACCACGCTCAAACCTACTATTAGGTCGCGAGTGTAGGTTTGGGAGAGAAAAGGAATTTGTGCGGAACCGGCCAATATTTTATCTATGGTATCATAATTACATTGCACGCAAAGGGGTAATATTTGATACCATTCAGGGAGATATGCGAAATGTGACGGACCATTAGTCTCCGATGACCTTCCCATCGAGCTTCGTCCGATGGTTTCAAGGTCATATTATGTAATAGTTCGATATTTTTAGGCTTGCATCTAGGTTTTTGTACCAAATGTAAAGCAAATTACAACTACATTCAATTTAACTAAACTATTACGTTCAAGTTGTTGATTTCCGGTAGAAATTAGAAACTAAAGCCATAACATTAATAACATAGTTATCCAGTTCATGCCCCATCAAATAAAGCTTATGGAATGATTCAAGCAGACTAACAGTTCAATAAATTCCCAAGCAAGCAATGTGAAAGCTAAACAGCAATGCCGTTCGTTTACAACATTGTGTGCAAATTTCTGTCGATAAAACCAAATAATATGCGACGTTTGCTTGCTCATATGAGTTTAGCGATATTAGGTATATACCATATAGGAGAAGCAGTGTTCTTGGGAGGTCGAAAGTAAAATCTTAATCGAATCAAAACGAAAATATCAAAATCGAAATGTAACTCTAACTGAAACTAATAGTAACCACTCGATAAAGGCCTCCTTTAGGATCTAGGTTAATAGAGCACTTACAAAAACTTTAAAAATATACCTAGATACGTTTTTATTGAAACTTAACTAAAAGGGACTTAACTAAAAGGAAATGGAGCAGTATGATAGGCATCAAGAGGACAGAGTTAGAAACACAACACTGCGTTCCATCACAGGTGTAGTTGACGTAGGTCAAAAAGCTGCTAAACTAAAATGGGATTGGGCGGGTCATGTGGTTCGTATGCACTCCGAGAGATGGGCCAGGATCAAGGAGCATAATAACCTGATATGCTCCTTGGCCACGATCGTCACACAGTGGCCAGTGGGTACCGAAGGGCAGACGAAGGCAGGGAAGGCCTAAAAACGCTGGCGGGATGATCTTGACACTTTCCGGGAAGGTTGGCGGGATTTGGCTAAAGAACGCGATAAATGGAAGGAAGTGGGGCAGACCTTTGCCCAGAAGTGGGACAGCATAGGATGAGAAAAAAACTAAAAGAGCCAAATTAGTTAACGTCCGAAAAAATTTTACTATTCGTTTTGTAAGAGTTGCTAGATAGTGCTTTTATGTGTTATTGTGATGATAGATTTTTTTAATCAGTCAAAATTTGCACTAATTTGACTGAAATTAGATGTACATGAAGCACCATATTATGAGAAAAATATTAGCAGTGATCACAAATCTTTACTTTGGATCATGTTGCTTGATCAATATAACCAATAAGTATTACAAAACATGGCATTTTATAATTATACAAGCATTATTATATTACTAAGGCATAGAGTCCGCCGATGTCGATCAAAAAACCAAGTATCGAATTTGCACTCAATCAGTCGTGTCAGTTAGGTAGTGCAGACCCGGATCGATTCATTTAGTGTTATAAGTGCGCACTTGTGGTATTACTCAATGTAAAGATCGAGCGAGATGATCGTGTAATATGAAGCATACCTTTGCTTTGTATGCTAATTCGGTAATAACAATTGGTATAGTATCGATACACTGTTTATTGCTCAAATATTTTGAGACTGTTGGTACTTGCACATTTACAACTACTATTTTAAATTTTCAAGTGTTTGAACTACTACCTTGAGTAACCCACACTAGAACATGTAGGAAGAAAACTACAAGCGCTCCACATTTTCTAAGAGGACAAATTGTAATGTAAAGGTTTTGGATAAGCACCAAAATTAAATGTTTTGAATTGAAAATTTCATATTATAGAATATTAAAATATAATAGGTCCATATATTTAAAGCCCAGGTCCATAAAATGATTAATGATTATGATTAAATTAAGTACTTAACTATGTACTGAAAGTATTGTAAGATCTTGATCGATTACATAAATGTTTTTCGTTTGCTGTAGGTATAAGTATATGTAGAAATATAATTATGATGATGAAATTCTCGTTAACAATGACAAATTACATTTATAAAACGTATGTTGCTCTTAACTCAACGATATAGGTAAAGAATTCTTAAGGCTGTCTGTCTGTCGATTTATATGTAGGTAGTACTTCCAAATAGAGAACAAGAAAGGAATGAGCGAGTACATATACAGCGAGATTATGCTGCGAATATCTGCAATATTACTCATGTAGGTATCATGTTTGTTTACGATATAACACATTTTGCATTACGTTTCGTTATGTACAATCAAAACACGTGTGAGCGAAACAAAACATCCAGCGGAATAGCAGCGGAATAACATTTACCTTTCATTTAGTTGATTGCTAGCCAAAATATTTGGAGACAATTTTTGGCGAGGCTCACTTTGTAATTCGTTTTTTGGTTGAATAAAGTTACAGTAAACAGCCTTTGATAAGCTTACGTCTACCTTCTACGTCAACAGCAATGAGTTTTTATCATTATTTTCATGGACTTCGAATCTGTTCTTATTAATTAAAACAATAAATATGAATGTTATGATTATGTCTCACGGATTTGTTTTGGGTTCCTAATAAAGATATATCTACAAAGATTTCAGAGGCAAAACAAACAAAAAAACAATTAACATCGTGATAAGAGCAAAAGGTTAGTGGTCCAATTGAAAACAATAAATATTAATTGTTTATTTACGTCTAATTTATTATTGCATAAACTCGAACAAAAATTGAGTACTTAGTAAAAAATCACCATGTGACTCATTTGATAAAATGATAACCCATGACCGAGGTAAAGCCAACTCTACTGGAATGGTTTCACTGAATGTTTACAAAATACATATGTTTATCGAAAGGATCCTTCTAATGTTGTGATGTCTTTATATCTTTGAGGAAAATTTCAATCGTTAACCTCTAGGAATTTACAGTGATAAGATCGAGTTCCAGATTCTAGAACAGCTCGTTTGTCCTAAAAACACTTAGATAGGTGGCAATTAACCGTGTTTGAGAATAATTAGTAATAAATTATAATTATTACTAGGCTTAGTCTTAAGCGCACAACTAAGGTATTCTCTTCATCATTTTAAGTCTTAATTGCATGACCGAAATACAAAGCTTTGTAAAGGGAAATGAACGCATTAAATTAAAATAAGATATCAAAATCGGCTTTGGGAACACTGAATTCCAGTGCATTGGTGGTAATTAAAGTTGTACGAAATTAACTGCTGCAGTTAATTATAAACAAAGCTGAAGTGGAATTCTCAGTGATAAATAACTCTGTACTTAAATTAATGGTTTTAGGAACTAGCTTCACAATAATCAAAATTATCCAACAATAAAATACCTAATTAAAAAACCCCCGACACAAAAATATTTGACAACAAACTTTCAATTGACAACCATTTTGGGCACATTTGTAGAATTTCGGTTCTTCCATCCCCACTTTAACCCACCATAACTCTTAAACAGCTCAATCGTTTTTTATAAAACATAGCTAAAAACACTTTCGATTAAGTCTCCTTTCATCCAAAAAAAACTAAACTGAAATCGGTTCAGTGGTTCGGGCGCTATGATGCCACAGACAGACAGACAGACAGACAGACAGACACACAGACAAACAGACACGTCAAACTTATAACACCCCTCTTTTTCGTCGGGGGTTAAAAAATATATGTGAATTATTTACTTATTTACCTATACCTACGTTGGCAGAAATAAATAAATATTAGGGGACATCTTAAAGTCTTAAGCAATCTTGACAATCTTAAGCAAAGCTTGTCATATGGCTGCCAGATACTGATATACTACATATTTCAAATACATACTTATATAGATAGTACCTAAATATCACCCAGACACAGAGCAAAAACCTATGTTCATCACACAAATGTTTGCCCTGAGACAGGTGCGAGCGGCGGGGACCCGCCGCTCGCACCTGTCTCAGTCCCCTTTGTCGTCTACCCCCGCGCCTCTGTACCGCGCAGGCGAGGACTCAGTTAAACGGTCAGACTATACCAGCTTACCTCAAAAGAGTACATTTTGTTATGAAACCATTCAACTATGGGACACATCGTAATGCGGTTGTTTGTTATTATTCTGTGATAACAACACCCTTGGACTGCGTAATAGGTATTTTAATTATCAGTGTAATTTTCCTAAAAGATAAATTTAATAAGTAAATAAACATGTTTTTAGATACTTTGAAAAACCCGAATCGCTTCTAATCTACCTATAGTATATTATGTAAGCTTTGATTCCGCTTTTCTTATGGGACCAACCGTGAAATTGTGAACTAAATCAGCTGTTCCGTACAAAAAGTTCATTGAATATCTTCGAGCAAATATCTATAGAGTCACAATCGAGCAAAAAAAGTGTCCCAGGCAAAACTCTGCCCAAGCTACGTCTTGAGCAGGCTTTTTAGTTAGTCGTAAGGCAATTGCAAAGCTATTACAACGCCGCGCGATGCCAAAGTGCTCGGTTACAGACAAGACTAATTAGGTGACATAACGTCGAAATTCGAAAAAACGGGTCATTGTGAATTATTTAATGTAAATATTACTCTTCCTTGGTATCTACATACATGAAACACTTGCTAGATATACTTATGTTCCGATTTTGATGTTTTTGTGTTTTTGTTATTTTACTAAAGATTTATTTTAATGTTTCTAAAATATAATCTGTGATTTTTCCCTCACATGATATGGAAAAGTAATATTTTAAAATATATTTTCAAAATATTTGTTCTACCCATCCAGATCTACCCATTTCGTAGCATTTGTCAGAGGCTCTAAAAATTATAACGAGGTCTTATTAAATTTTTTCTCATTGATATTTCAAAATAGTAGTTTATGCAACTGTCAAATAATGAAGGGCATTAAAACACGAGTGTGAGTTTATGAAACGAGCGCAGCGAGTTTCATAATAGTAACGAGTGTTTTAATACCCGTGTTATATGCAGTTGCATACACTACTTTATCTTCACTAATAAAAATAAAAATAAAACATATTGCGAAACATTAAATTCACGCGTACGTGTATTGTCACAGTGAACTTGGCGCCATTAAAATCTAACCAATGAGAGCGCAGCTGCGCGCGCAGGGCCAATCAGGAGCGAGCGCGCGATGTTATAATGAGATTTTACGATATCGATGTGGATATTATAACATCATGTGAAATTGCTTAAATTGAGTGTTTTGTTGTCTGCGCTACAACAGTAGTCATTATAAGTCAAGTATTGGAAACATAAGTAGAATGTTACAACATTAGTGTAGATAAAGTTTTTTTTGAGGTCTGATATGATGTAAAAAATGATAAAAAAATTTATAAGTATGTCCATAATGTCGGATGTTTATGCAGCAGGGACATAAAATGTTTCATGGAGTGTTGTAATAAGCCCGATTACAGAGGCGCCAGCGTAAATTAAATAGCAACGTAAAAAGCGTTCTCTCTATCGAATGCCTAAAGTGAAAAAGAAACAGAACTATGCTGTTTAGCTAATATAATTACGCTGGCGCCTCTGTAATCGGGCTTAATGTATCGTTAAAAATGTTAAAATATGACAGGGAGTTGTTACCGCTGGCATTTTTACAATGTTTACAACATTATGGCAACTTCACAATATTTCGTTTAATATGTACTTATTCATATTTTACGATTGCAAGTTCAAATTGTTATTTACGAGTGTATTCACGGACTTTCTCTCGGTTTTACGTTCTTGCTTATGAAAATGTATATCTTTCGTTTCATATTTGGAAAAATACGGTCTCATCATTTTAATGGCGGATTTATTTACGATAATTAAAATTTGAATTTGATCAAATTTATTGTTTTAGTATTAGTTACCTATACGTTAATTTAGTTGCCTAAAATTAAAAACAGTACTAAATAAAATAAATAAATATTCGGGGTTATCTTACACACAGTCTCTGACCCCTAACTAAGCATGGCTTGTTAAGCAAAGCTATATGGCTGCCAGAGACTGATATTACTACATATACATATTTTTAAAAATACATACACCTAGGTTAATCACAAAAATGCTTAACCTGGGTGGGAGTCGAACCCGCGTCTAGTGGTTAGTGACCCAGGGTCCGCTTAGGCAGTCAATGCTTATAAGATACATACATACATTTGCTTCTTAGAAGTAATGACTTTAGCTACTGACTGACGCAAATACTTATAAAAAATACTACGCCTAAAAGTGGCTACGCGGGATTTCTTCACGTAAATTATTGTGGTCATAGTAACAATCCAGATTTCATTTTTGACTCGTCTCATAGATAGTAAAAAAGAACACATTATTTCCCGAGAGGTAATGGCGAGCCTTAGGTTAGTAAAGTTAGCTTTTTCTAAGTTTTTCTATCGACAAATCCATCGCAATTCATTAGGTAGAGGCGCCGAACCGGTAAACCCGACCAGAAACTTAATGATATTGTGTTTACGACTAGTTAGGGTTACCACTTTTTACCAGAGAGATTCCCTTAAAAATAATACATCACAATGACAGAATAATGTAAATAAAATTGTGCACTTTAAAATTGTTTCTAAGTATACCACATATCTCTCCATCTCCAGATAGTACATTTGTTAACTGTGTGTTAAAAAGATTAATATTAACCGTCCTTACGAATGTGTTAACAATTCTCTTGCTTAAACAACGTTTCTTCTTTTGAATACAAAATGAAACTCTTTTTGGTTGCTTTGGTAGGATTTTCAACGATAGATTGGTAGTTGATGATTTGTGATGAAGATGCCTACTATTATTATTTTACTATTGTTCTACAGATAAATGCTGAGGGATTCGTTTACCTTATTGTATAAAATTACGACTGTATGGAATTACGCTCACGAAGCTTTTCACAATGAGCCGCGCGGTAGCTTTTGCCCGCGACTTAGCTCGCGTGATTTTTTGACTTTGTGCTATTCCATAAGAACCTTTAATTTTTTCGGGATAAAAGTAGGTATAGGCATGACACTTTCCAACCTATGAACTATATCAATGCCGAAAACCAAGTCAATATGTTGCTCTGTTGCTGCGTGAAAGTGTAAAACAAACCGGACAAACAAACACTTTTGGTTTTATAATGTTGGCAAGAATTGCTACTGAAAAATGTAAGGCTCACGAAGCTTTCACGGAAAGTCGTGCAGCAACCCTAATTCCCAACAGTGTTGCCCGAACACTTCGATAATTGCACTAATAACTGGTTGTTTGTTAAACGACGCCGCGTAGGAAGCGAACTCCAATGACAAATTAACAAGGTACGGCGCTGAATTTGCGATAACTGGGTAATAAGTGCAAAAGGTGGTACAAATGAGTTTTGAGGTCTGCTCTTTTTACCGACTTCCAAAAAGGAAGAGGCACTATGTTCGGATGTAGTAGTTTGTTTGTTAGTATGTATGTTTTTTTGTGTTTGTTCATCGATATTTTCGCTAATTGTGAAACGATTTAAAAAAAAATAGTTCGAAAGCCCATACTTCGAAAGTCCATTTAAAATTTATCGAAATCGCCTGAGCCGTTTTTGATAAATCAACAATTATGTACATGGATGTCACATCAATTCGTGCAAACTATTCGAATCCTGTACATGGTGGAAGTCGGTGGTTTCATTTCTTGCGAAAAATAATTATTTAATATTTAGCCATTCATGGTTTACGTATTTTCCAGTGTCTAGTTTTTATGACAGCATTGAAGTAGCCACAGCCGTAAAAAAAAGTCCAAAAAAGTCAAGTGATGGAGTCATTGCTCAGTGGCAGTAGGAGGAGACTTTACGAGTAGCGTTTAGGGGATTTAGCACCAACACTAAAAACACGTTACACCGCATTCTATTAGGTTGTTTATGCATGTAATTCAGCTCATAATCAGCGAAATACGATTTTCTACAATTTTTTCAATGATCGAAACACAAGTTTTACAAAATAATAAATACAATATACATGATTTTTTATTGTTGCCGCGAAAACTTCGAGTTCAGAGGTCAAATAACTGGTTACAGGTTATTTTGGGTTGGCCATGAACTTGCCGCAACTGAACTTATCAGCCTTCTTTTTAAGGCTTATGGTGCAAATAAATGTTTTTGAGAAGTTTCCGGATTCGAAACCCTGCATACTTTTTATTCAAAATAGCATGAGACTTTTGCGGCTCTAATCTGCTTATTTTAAAGAGCAAGTTATATACAGAAGGAGCTGGGAAAAGTCTGTGTCGAGTTAATATTTTAACTATTATGAAAACATTACATTTACCTAAAAGTATACGGGTTTTCTTGAAAGAAAACAGATCTAATGATGGTAAAGAAATGAAGTACCAAATAAAATAAATATAATAAAGTCAAGATAAATAAATTATACCTATACTTACCTATTTGTTGTCATCGAAATTTCTACCTTGAGAATTGCCGTGTGTATATTAGATCAGGTATACTGTAGTAATATTAATATGGAGTTGCGCAGGTGTTATTAGGTTGTACTTAAGCTAGATTTGCTAGATTGAGATCTAGATAACTTAGGTATCTCCGTTTCTTACTTTGATACAATATTATTAGAAGAAAATGTAGGAAAATTGTCGAAGCGGACTTCCCCTTCAGCATTTTCTGAACCACGTGAGGAAGCAATAGGTAACTCGTACTATATTATCCCAGGCCAAGATTTAAGGTAGGCACTTCCTTCATTTCTGTAACCAATTCAAATGTAAATGACGCGAAATCCCCAAATTCTATTTTAGTCCCGTGAAAAGAACTTGTCTTCAGAAGAGGATAAAAATTACAATAATATTTTCAGATCGCAACTGATATGTAAATATGTACATCCAATAACAAAGACAATCTTCATTCATGAATCAAACATCGTCTTATGTTATTCATAAAGCAGGGCTACTGTTTTTCAATGGCGCCACTCCATTCGGTCTATTTATTGCAAATATTGGGGATTTTGTTGTTGTGACTCCTGTATAGTCTGCTTTGGGAAGTCGAAATTAGTCTAATCAGTTATTACATAAATCGCTTAGCATAGTGCGCAGTCATCTGTATCCTGAATTAGATAAGTTGCCAAGGTACCGGAAAGGACATCGATGCGCTTAAAAAATTAAAACCTTGTAATCTGCTCTTTGATACAATAACATTAAAATTGAATCGAGCCTCGATTACCCTGATTGAGGTAAGTAAAGTAAAAGAAGCAAAGGCAATGGCAGTTAGAATTTGTTTGATTGTATTTTAATGGATTCTTGTTTAAATGTTTGTCAAAATTGATAAGAAAATAAAGTTACCGTTTCTAATGTATCTTACCGTTTCTAATGTGTCTTAGATTGGCGATGTATGTCCTATACATCGCCAATCTAAGTCCTAGTATATAAGCTCAAACTAGTCCGTTAACTATTCATGAAAGTTGCTCCTGGACGTTGGAATGCCAGTTGGCGCCAGCCAGCTCTACTTGTACTTACAAATAGTAGCAAGGAGAAACAAGCTTGCGTCTAAGGTCTAACACTAGCATTACGTGGCTAATCGATTATAGGTACGGATACACTAGACGCGGTGCTCTGTAGTTTTGTTCTCTGTGCAGGATCAATATGAGATGATTTTTGATCTATTTTCATAAAAAAAATGTTTGGTTGTAAACTGAAGGCGACAAGGTTTATACAAGTCGCTAGCGTAGCGAGCACTTGTACTGAGCGAGAGAGAGATGAGAAACTATGTGGCGTTGCGTGTCTCTCTTGCCTATATACGCGCTGGTGTACTCGCCCCTTAAGACGCTCTCTGTGTGAAGTGCAAGGATTTGCTACTCAAAGATACCTGAAGTAGCTGATCTGCCGCCGACGTGCAGGGGTCTCGAAGTAAAACTCCGGAATCTTAATTAATCCTTGGCTTTAAGTAGCCCTTTTATTCACAAAACAATCCTGGACAATTCAACCGTTAACTGTACACTCACTCTTCACTACTAGTTAACTTGCCGAGATCGAATTGTCGATTGTAACTGTTCGCTTTGCAAATTAATACTGACTATCGGGCGATCCGCGTGCCCTTATATACTAATTTAACCACTTGGCTGTTCGTTCCCTTGACCAATCAGAGCTCTCCGAATGTTCGAGAACCTTCCCTTCTTTCTTAGTAGGTTACAATGTATCGGGAAGGCTCTAGAACATATTTCTGGAAAGTTCTATGAAACGAACTTGATAGAACTCGAATGTTCGAGAACCTTCTATTCTTTCTAAGTAGGTTACAATGTATCGGGAAGGTTCTAGAACATGTTTCCGGAATGTTCTAGGAATCGAATTCGATAGAGCTCTCGAATGTTCGAGAACCTTCCCTTCTTTCCTCAGGGCCTAACTAGGCTACGATGTATCGGGAAGGTTCTAGAGCACCTTTCCAGAATGTTCTATGAATCGAATTCGATCGCACGGCAAAAAATAGGTAAAAATCTAATCTGAACTAATTCGAAACTGTAACTTAAACTATTTTATGTCCGAATTAGTGTTGATCGCCGACATCCTCCCCCTCGTGCTTTGCACAAACATCTGGACGGCGATCCTGTTGCTGAGACTCGTAGTCTGCTGCCCTTTTCTTGAATCTTCTCCAGTCAGACTTTTTCCACTTCCTTAATAGGTTGACTAGGTGACGCTGCTTGCACAAATCAATGAACTGCATCACTCTCGTAGCTCGACCTAGCCGGTTCCAACATAAGAATCGCGCTGAACCCGGAGTCGAGTACTTGTCAGAGAGCCTCGTTGCGACTGAGTGCATTTCCTTCTTTGCCCTTGTAGGTTCCACCTTGAAGCTTCTTGGTTCTGGCCTAGATTTCACCTTCTCTGCCAATTGCTCAGAGATGTCTCTCGTCGCGTCGCCTGCAGAGTTTTCTCGCATCTGTTCATCGTCTTTTTCCAATGCAAGGCCAACTTTGGTCGTTCCATTTCCATTTCTTTGATTGGTCTTTACGATCTCTAATGCCCTTTCTTTGTTGTCTGTGTTGGGTTGGACCCCCTGGGGTCCTACAGCGAAGTGCTCCTCGATCGTATTTTCCTGTTCTTCTTCTCGGACAGAGACGTGTGCGCATGTCACAAAGTTAACCGCATTTGATGCCTCCGAGTCGCATCCATGTAGCACCCATCCCAGGTGCGTAAGTGATGCGACGGGCTGATTCTTCTTGCCTTTGCGCGTTCTTCTGGAGACTATCAGCTCCCAGTTGTCTTGCCCGATGAGCAACTTTGGCCGTCCCTCTTCATAACACAATTGTTCAGCCATCTTAATCAGGTGAGGGTATTCTTCCACCTTCTTTTTGTCCATCGATTGAGGTGTCAGGCGCAGCTCGTCGATTGTCCGTGCCCCGGTGATGGACCTCTTTCTTGTCTGGTGGACTCCCTTTATCTTCATGTTGATCTTCATAGAGTCCTTCTTCGTGATGAGCTTTCCGCCAACCGTCTCAATCTTCAGGGCTTCTGTTGGTCCTCGTAGCCCTAGCTGGTTGGCTATGGATGCGTCCATCAATGTCACCGTTGAACCTTCATCCAGTAGTGCCAAGACCTTAGTGGATCCTTTGGGACCATAGACTTCTACTGGTACCATCTTCAGGTACGACCTCACTGCCCTTACAGTGTTAACCTGAAGTACGTTGTTGGTGACTTCTGTCTTCGGTGCTTCTGGTTGCCGGTTCTCATGTAAGAGGGTGTGATGCCATCTCTTGCACATATTGCAAACGGGTCTGTTGCAGTTCTCTTTTCGATGTCGACCCTGCAGGCATTTGAAGCACAGCTTTCTTTTCATTGCGATAACCCAACGTTCCTTAATTGATGCTGCTAAGAACTTATTGCATTCGAAAATACGATGCCTTCCTTCACAGAGGTGGCATTCTTCAGCTTTTAGTTCCATTGCTGCGTGGGTGGCTTCTCTTCTTATTCCAGCCGAAATCTTTCTGTTCACAGCTTCTAGCATGGCGTATGGTCCACACCGATCCGCTTCTCTGTCGAGGAACTTTTCCAGAAGCGCCAGGTCAGGGTCTTCAGTGCTGGATGAGTAATCATACCACCGAAAACGAAGCACTGCCGGCATCTTGTCAATGATGGTTTTCAACATTTCTGGCAAGTGCAGATATTGCGGTTTCTTCAGGCCTCTGATCGTAGCCACAGTATTTTTTACTTGACTCGCAAACACACAAACGTCCTGTGCACTATCGCTCATTTTCGGCAGGTTCCTCAGCTTGTCCATCTCGGCCAGCACCAGAGCATCTGGTCTTCCAAAGCGACGACGAAGTGCTTCCATGACCTCGTCGGGTGCGCAGTCTGAATACAAGAGACTCTTGACTGCCTCTCTTGCTGCACCCTTGATGGATTTTCGTAATCTCGTCATGTTCTGGATTGAAGAAAAATTCATTGCTGTATCTTCATATACGGTCTTGAAAGCCAACCACTCGTTGCTGGTTCCATCGTAGAACGGTAGCTCGTCTATGTAGTTGGGTACCATTGCGCTTTTCGATGATGCGCTTATCGCTTTGAGAATGGCTTCAGCTAATTCCTTTGTCCCACCAACGACCGGTGTAGACTCTTCAGGTTCAGGCCTGACGCGGTCCTTAAAGGCTTCCTCGCCTTGTTTGTCTGGTGGTGAACCCTCTCCAGACATCCTCTCGACTGTGTCGCTGACCCACTTGTCCACACTTTTCTCTAGGTCGATTGGTTCGCTGATCACTGATTCATCTTCTTCTTCAAGTTGAAGCATCTCCAAGCGTGCCTTAGCTAGGGCAGATGCGGCTTGTACCTCTTCCAGTTTGAGGCGAGCTAACTCGACGCAAGCTTCCGCCACTTTTCTTTTTCTGGAAGTTGAAGCCTTCGACATAGCCTTGGAGATCTTCGGGCAATCGCCCCCGGTCGGAGTTGTTTCTCCCTTCACAGTGTCAGAGACGGTTACGTACGACGCCCTTGACGGGAAGGTACCTTCCGTGATACCCGATGTTGTCGCACAAAATCCCGCGGCAGCCTTAGCAGCGTCCTTCCTGACGCAACCCGTGACTTCCCTCACGACGGCCTCCGCAGTTCTCTCCGCGATGACACTCCCCTCGGTGTTATCGGCGGCGGTCGATGTCTTCCGTTGACCGCTTCCCTTGTTGCTCCTCGTTACAGGCATCTTGATCCTCAATTTCACACGTTGATCGTGATGATGTCTTCCACGTAGATCTGCGTCAATCCGGCTCGAAGGACCAGCTGAAGGCGACAAGGTTTATACAAGTCGCTAGCGTAGCGAGCACTTGTACTGAGCGAGAGAGAGATGAGAAACTATGTGGCGTTGCGTGTCTCTCTTGCCTATATACGCGCTGGTGTACTCGCCCCTTAAGACGCTCTCTGTGTGAAGTGCAAGGATTTGCTACTCAAAGATACCTGAAGTAGCTGATCTGCCGCCGACGTGCAGGGGTCTCGAAGTAAAACTCCGGAATCTTAATTAATCCTTGGCTTTAAGTAGCCCTTTTATTCACAAAACAATCCTGGACAATTCAACCGTTAACTGTACACTCACTCTTCACTACTAGTTAACTTGCCGAGATCGAATTGTCGATTGTAACTGTTCGCTTTGCAAATTAATACTGACTATCGGGCGATCCGCGTGCCCTTATATACTAATTTAACCACTTGGCTGTTCGTTCCCTTGACCAATCAGAGCTCTCCGAATGTTCGAGAACCTTCCCTTCTTTCTTAGTAGGTTACAATGTATCGGGAAGGCTCTAGAACATATTTCTGGAAAGTTCTATGAAACGAACTTGATAGAACTCGAATGTTCGAGAACCTTCTATTCTTTCTAAGTAGGTTACAATGTATCGGGAAGGTTCTAGAACATGTTTCCGGAATGTTCTAGGAATCGAATTCGATAGAGCTCTCGAATGTTCGAGAACCTTCCCTTCTTTCCTCAGGGCCTAACTAGGCTACGATGTATCGGGAAGGTTCTAGAGCACCTTTCCAGAATGTTCTATGAATCGAATTCGATCGCACGGCAAAAAATAGGTAAAAATCTAATCTGAACTAATTCGAAACTGTAACTTAAACTATTTTATGTCCGAATTAGTGTTGATCGCCGACATAAACGTTACGGATTAGAAACGCAAATAAGCATTCGTACACTCTACACACTTAGCCCGTACCTATCTACTGGTACTTTTACACAAAAAATATCAATGAAATATTATTTCTAGTACTGTGATTTTTAAATCTATTGCGGTAGATAAGTATTGCCACTGTTATTGTGATATAATGTGCATAGCAATTTAGCTCTAGAATCATCTACTGACATACCTACGTGATGTCTTCATACAGACGCTTTTTATTCGTCTGCCTGAAGGTTAATGTTTAGGTGTCTGTAAGGAAGTAAAATACGAAACTTAAATACTCAGAAGTGATAGGTTATGGAGATACTAAAACTCGTAAACTGTTATTTTTTAGATCTTTGTTTTTGCGCACTGGCTTAAATATCCATTCAAATCAAGAACTCGGTGAAACTATCAGCCCAGTATAACATGTAAATTTTTCGGGAGCTCTTAATTTTTTACAACCTGTTTTTAACTTGCATGTAAGTACCTATGTAAGTTCGGGTGGAATCTTGCAACTTAAATTTTAGCAAATTCCCGGTTTTCGACTAAGCTGAAATTTTGCACGCATTTGTATATTGCGTGACTATGCAATAATATGGTACCATGGAGCTGATCTGATGATGGAGTCGGAAAGTGACCATTGGAACTCCTGTACTAAACAAGATATACCCGTCATGTTTGGGCTCGTTTTACTTGTCTTGGCTAGCACTCTGCTCCATGATATCCAGGATCTCAAAAGCTTGTATTCAAAAAGTTATATTTTATAATATTTTTTACTTAGGTATTTACTATATTTTGTTTTGTTCTAAGACTTCTAAGTATCGATGATATCATTATATATAGTTTCTATTTGGGTAGAATAGTATTCGAAACCAATAAGAGTCCTAGGTCTATAACGTATTTTGTATTTTGAAGGAGTATTGGTGTAATGACCTGGTAATGGTGTCTGTCACCTATCACGATCACGCCAAGCCAGTTTCCACAACCACTACTTTTCGACGTTTCTTTATATCTCCGACGTGAGCTTTGTTTTATCTTCACAATACAGGTCGAGCTTAAAAGCTTTCAAAAGCTAAAGATTTATTGTACCATACGTTATCCGGTGAAATCTCACATTAATTTACATAAACGCAGCTGGTACCTATCTCAAAAACCTTGCCTCGATCCTGCCTTTTAAAAAGTAATAGTTATGTACATGTTTGCTCCCACAACTTTCTTTGAATTAGGCTTAGTCTTAGAGGTCTTAGGCGTCATGGATGGCGGCATGGATTATAAAAAATCGTATTGCGTTTACGAATACGGATTTATAACATACGGATTTGAAATCATAGATATTTGATTTGATTATATATAAAATAGTTCTATTATGGGAAAGTAGTGTAGCGACTATTATTAAAACATGGCGAGGTCTAAGTATACTCTGATAACACTCGTGGAATACCTATTTATTATACCAGTTTGCAACTTATTTTAATGTCGTTTTATAGGTATTGTAATACTTAGGAAAGCTTGCAATCTTAAAATATGTAGTACACACGGATACAATATTTTCTTGCGTTATGATAGAGAATTTGGCGCCTGAACTCTGAATTCAGAACGCCATTACGTGTCAGTGCATCTATGTAAACTGTGTGGTCATTGCTCCCAAATGGAAAGCGTATATTACCTATTGGCTTCTCAAATAGCTAAATTAGCTTAGTGTACTAGAACCCGAGCCAAAATAACGTCCAACAACCGCAAAAATATTTTATCTATGTGCTATTAACGGCCATACAATTGAATTCCTATGACTGTAATTGAGAAGTCTGGCAAAAAATAATGAACGTAGGCACAGTACCCGTATCTTCATCTCGGAGATACTCGGATAGCTTCATAATGGATATGAAACAAAAACCCCATCGAGCTTTTGAATAATAATTACACGTACAATGCTAAAATAACCGTTGCCTTCACGGTCGATGATAATTTCTTTTAGATAAAACTTCTGCTTGTGAAATCAAAGAATCATCATAGAACGCATATAACTGTTAGATTGATCGAGGAAATGGGACTGCTTAATGATCTCGCGCGGTTCTCATTTGCTTACGATTGGAATTGTTCTTTTGTGTCACTCTTGCATTGAGTTGTTGTATTCAAAGTAGGCAACTAGGTGCACAAGTCTGCTACCCTATATTTTATTGTAAAAAGGCATGCCTTTTTTGTTTCTTTTATTGCACACTGCTAGGTCATAAAGCTAATTACTTGCTAAAATGATTACAGAATGATTTTGCAGTTGTTTCCATACGTGTGATAATTTGTTCTTCATAACTTAAAGTTTAATTAGGTGCATAGAAGATGTCTTAATTTGAATTGTTGTTGTTACATAATGTATTCGTAATATTGTTTCATGTTATTTAATGAAGGGGATGACCTCGCTCTGTATTTTATTGAATCATCAGCATTTCAGTTATTTCTTGCAAGTTGCAGCTCGAGTAAATGTCACTTTTGTAATTTCTTTATATTATTTTTAGTTGTTGCTTTAACAGCAACTACTCTAGTTATAACGATCTTTGACAAGTTCTAATCAATGACTATCTTTGCGTGTTGCAAACTCACTAATTGGTCAAAGTGCTTTATTAAAAGTTTTCGATAAGTCTAAATTTTTAAACAAAAATATTTGTGATGGGAATCTTAAATCATTTTTTTTATTCAAAATCTTTAATTAACGGTAGACAGTTCAATGAATTCGGAATTATTTATAGGCATGGTCTATAGATCATCAAGATATTTAAATGAACTTAATTTGGCAGTTCTAAAATAGCTACCATCTCTTTTGGTTTCTTTGAGATATAATATTAAAATTAGACATACATATAATAATCAGTGTCTTGCTTGATTTATTTCATTTAGAGTATTTTAGAGAATGGCATTTAACGAAATAAACTCTTTTTTCATAGATAAGAATACCGAGTAAAGTTTTTTTTCTGAGCGCTACCGTGTCTCGGATGACCCGTTAAATTGCAGGTTCCGGTTGCTTTAACCGTTTAGCCAAGTCAGAGGCCTTCAGGTAGCCTAAAAACTCTGACACCAGGGCTAGCCACCCGGCCTATACGAACTTACTTATGGATAAGAATTAAAACGGATGATCGTGCTCCAATTGCAGGATATGTGTAGTTAGGTCCTAGTGTTGCACCACGCGGCCGATCAGCTCGATCAGCCAGTGCGTTGCTCCGGCATTTGGATGTCAGTCACGTTATATAGAGTCCATCATATCATTCATATCGTATCGAGTCGTAAGGGGCGGTCGGTTACACTTACAGCACATCCGATTCACAATGCCACTTTTACTCGCGCGTTGCCACACAATACATATTATTATGTCACTTCAAATTATGTTACCAATAATGGCGGATGATAGAATAGATGATTGTTGTTTCGTAACTTTATGCTAATTCAATTTGAGGGATCGTTTATGTTTAATCTATCTCTTTGATTTTTTTGATATTTCCTTTACCATGAACATCGAGATCGGTACACCGTTGTAGTAGAGCGTTTACTAAAGAGTAAGTTTCTAAGACTTTTTCTTTCCATTCGATCAAAGTTATTTGATATTGGGTTATAAGTACTGTTTGGGGTCCCGTATACAAAAAGGTTACAGGAACAGAAAGCTTACTTTGTTTAGTTTCATAATTGTATTAACAACATTTTCAAATATTTTATTTATTTCGGACTATTATATTCTAGGCTTTTTTTTTTTCATTTGAAAATCATAAGCACAATAAATATTTTGTGAATTCACTGTCTTGATATTTTCTAACCTAAAAAAAATGGCTTAACCGTGCAACAGCTAAAACATGAAAGCGAATTTACAAAGCATTACCCTAATTTGCAAGACTAGCGACCCAAATCTAACCACAATCCGTAAAAATATTGGACGCCAGGTTCCTTCCTCAAACAATAAAATGTCTCTTCCACAATGGTAAACAGTAGCCGTTTTCACTTTCTTCTGGTATGATAAATGAGGCGATTAACAATTCCGCCCGCGGCAGGACGTCACGTCGCAGCTTCCGTGTTGCGTTGCGCCGACTTGCGCCGCAAGCATGCTGCTGCGTATCTAGGGACAACACGCTACGTGTTGATATATTTATCTTTTAGAGCTAACTACAGATAATGTAAAAAACATTAAAAATTATGTGTGAACGCGGGAAATTGACACCACGCGCGGTCTGCTCGCGTTTAAAGACTGAGCTTATTCTGTAAAGTTTGCTTTTAACGTATCAGCCGTAACATACGTTTTGTACCGTAACAACTGCATTTTTTGCGTGTTATTCGACAGTTTGATTTTCAAAAACAGCATTTGTTGCTAGGTACTTGGGGCTTGGCAAACAATAAGTATTTGATTTCCAGTGAAACGAAGATTTCAACCTTACATGCGTTGTCCATACATTGTATTTTATTATATCATTTTATCTATAATAAAATACGCTGATATTATCGTACTTAAGATTTATAGGATGGGAACCTTATAATATAATGGGATGCAAAATCCCTATCTAAGTATGGCGAGTGTACACTGTACGACGTACCTACGTATCGTCAAGGGACGCATGTGTCTGCTCGACTGCTCGTAACCTTACACCGTCCGGTGCGCACGTGCCTTTACTTTCTATTCTTTCTATGACAATCACTGCACTGCCCGACAGTAATTAATAGTCGCTTATTAAAAATGTAGATTTATAAATTCGCACTTATTCCGCGTGGGCTGATGCTCGAATACTTTCACTAGTTCATTAATGTCGTAATGTTGATCACTGTAAACGAAATCTGATCATTAATTAATGTTAAAAATCGATTGTAGCGTAGTAGATTTATATTGGGTAAAATAAATAATTAATACCTATCGATACGTTTAGCTATCTAAAAATATTGCTTCAAAACTGGTATATTTAAGTATAGGCACTGTGTCTGTAACTCTGTAAGAAGTAGAGGCCTATCCCGTGTAGAGAAGGTTGCGGATAATGATGATGATGAACTAAGTACTTATGTTACATATGTAATATTTTTTCTACTTTAGCGATTGGGTCTACTACTAGTAGATGTCAACTGAGTCGGGCCTCTATAAATGACATAAAACAGAAGTGCGATGATCAATAAAATATTCTATGCGTGTACTAAAAGCGTCGTAGACTTACTTCCTTCCGCAATAGGAGACTTAAGTATGTATGTATACCTTTTATACATATTCTCAAGTAAGTTCCATACGTTTGGTTATAATTAATTGATAAATTGCTATATTATGATAAGTACTATAAGCAAACAGTATTTTTAAGGATGGCTTAAGTAAGATAAGATAAGTTCCTAAATAAAAAAAACAGTAAAGCCCCCCTGATTTCGTTAGGGAGTAGCTCGCGGGCCCGGCCTATGCGCCAGGACAGGTATAAAAAAAATGATAAATTGCTTCATCAGATACAGGATAGTTATGACATTAAGATTAGATTTTTATAGGTTTCTTGAATACCAACTATACCTACGTAGTACATTATTCAAATTATCTTCACATATATATAAATAATAAACTAATCTAAATTTATACCAAATATTAAAAACTACTCATCTCAAACTATTTTACGCTATCTTCCATCAAATTGTCTTTGAATGCCCTTCAATATATAAATGTAAACGGATGTCTTCCCATCACATTTTTGTCATTATTTTCAGCCAACCGTTTCGTCTAATTAGTTAGAAATACAGTTCATCAGCAAAATTAATGGTCTCGCCAACCAGTCGACAAACCGACGACAGTTCCTTTAATTAGTGTTTCAGTGCATAAATCTTGTTCAATTGAACCGGATGTAAGGCTTTAAACAAATCTGCAGGACTGTCAATCAAATCGAGAACTTGGCAACGCATGCCATGCTTTATTTCGTTTTATAGCCATTTCGTAGTTTATGTTTAGCACCTTGTTTAACGGCTTTTAACTACAGCTGTGGAACTTGCACGTTTGCAAGTTTGAGTAGATAGGTGTTCCATTTTCAAAACCTCTATTTAGCATATCCTACATCATTAAGTATATTCTGGGCATATATTAGTCATAACACGTGAAATATATCAAAGAATCCGTTTTTAAATCTCATTTGACAGATGTTCGAAAAAAGATTAAAACTGATATTTTCGATCTCTTTTGTCACCTAAATCAAGAGATATCAAAACCAAATTCTCTTTTATACTTATTGCAAAAGGTGTGTAATTTTACCATATGTAAGTATATGTTGTTTTATGGTGACGTTCGCACGTGGTGATGTTCGTATATGATGGGTACGACCATGCAACTAAGTTAATGAGTGATTGAGTAGGTACCTACATCAACATCAGCTACGGAGAGGAAAAAAAGCTTCCCAAGTTCAATACAAAGTTACCTCAAATTAGAACAATTTACAGGTATTTGCCTGTAAATTGTGAAGCGTACTTATCTGATACTAAATACAAGTTAGTAGAAGGTTATCATTTTTACTTACATACATACAGTGAAACCTGGATAAGAGAGAGTTGAAGGGACCGCCATCTCATTCTCGCTTATAGAGGTTTTTCACTTATCCAGGTTTCTCACTTATCCAGTTTCGGAAGTGGCTACTCTCTCCTATAGAGGTTAAATAATACGTCTAATTTGTATGTAGGTACGAGTATCTACATGCGTGAAGAATCATAAATATGTTTATAAATAGTACATAGGTACTAATTGTTTGAGTTGTGTTGATTAGAATTGAACATAGATGATAAGTAGTTTGTTTTATTCATTCTAAAAGATACATTTACATATTGGGAAAATCAAAAAACAACTTTTTTAATATTTCCATGCCCTTTAGAGCACTGAGACCTTATAGGGACCGTATATCTTTTGATTTTATAATTTTATAAAAGTACTTCTGTTAATTGCGTTTTTCATTTCGAGATTTTCCACCTTTGAACGCATACAATACCTAGACCTTTATTTATTCCTAAAGATTTATTTACTAACAGCGAACCCTTCTCCCTAATAATACTAATAAAATAAAAGCCAATAAAATAGAGTAAACGCACGTGTACTCGTAGCTATTCCAAAAGAATATGATACAAAAATACTGTTAGGTAGATTAAAGAAAACCACAAAATAATTTTAAATAAAACACTATTTCAACAAACAGGATAGTTTAGACGCACATGTGGCCATTCCAAAAAAAAAAATGCGATACAAAAACAATGTTACCTACTTATTTCCATAAAATACAAAAAAAAATTTGAATAGAACACGATCCGAAAGCAACGGTAGTTAGTTCCACGAAATTTAAGAATGGATCATAAAGTGCAGATGTTTCATTACCCTCAACTCTCGCTTACAGAGGTTCAGACAAGTAGTACTCTCAGTTATAGAGGTCCATGAGGGAAAAACGACTCTCTCTTATAGAGGTTTTGGTCTCTCACTTATAGAGGTATTTGAGTGGTAAAATGACGGGACCTGGCAATTATTCTCACTTATAGAGGTTTCTCACTTATCCAGTTCTCAGTTAGCCAGGTTTGACTGTATTTGCATTTCTAATAACTTGTGACTTTTTTTTCGTAGTAGAGACTTACGAGCAGATTAATGAATAGTCGCGTCAATCCAATCATTAATCTAAGAGTTAGTATTTGCCGAATTATAAAGAAAATTTGGGAGTTTAATACACCGTACATTTCTAAATCAAAATAAACTATCGTTTTAGAAAACCGATAGCGTTTTTCGTCATCGGCTACTGTACGAGTACATTGTCTAGATATTTTACTGATTTAGAGGTACTTAGTAAACCCAGTGAATGATCTAAATCTATGAAAACATACTCGTAACAGGAGCATATAAGAAGTTATCTAACTAGCAGGAAACCGGTGGGTAATTAAAGTAAGTGTTACGGTAAGTGACAAGAGCATACTAATACTGGGTGCCATTAGGAGAAATTGGTTCTTGGAACAGCGGTAGGTGGCGATTGTCACTTATGCACCACGCTGACTTGTAACATGTTATGACATTTTGTCAGGCAAAATAATGTTCAATTAATTACGTAATATGATTTGTTTTCATTTCATGCTAATTATTTGCAATGAGTATGATTGATTACTTTTATACAGGTTGTTCAAATAGATTGTTTGTTAAAGTTGATGATATTAAAATGAGTGGCAGTACTCGGAAATAATTTTGTCACATTTTTTGTTAGATTTTGATAAATTCGTTTATAAAGCTTTATGAAGATTTCCTAAACGGACTCCTTTCATCTGAGACTTATAACTTTTACTTATTTTCTTCCTGGAGCTTAAAGCATGGAAACTGCAAAACAAACTGCAGCGTTGTTTATTTATTTTGCTCAAACTTAATGAGAGAAAAACTACGACAAAATGTATCCTAACTATCTATTAATGTTGGATTTTAGTTGCCTGGAAAAGATAGAGATAAATGCATACATTTAGCTTAGACTAAGTGGTTGTGATTGTTTTACGCTAAACGTGATTTTTAATATATAAGTATTTAATACAATAAACTCATACTGTTTTTTACAATAAACTCATACGTCCAGTTTTTTTTATTGATATGATTGTGTTAACCATATATTATATCTTAATTATGGTTAACACAATCATATCAATAAAAAAAACTGGACGCAAATAATATCCTTCTGAAAAATATGCAGAAACTCTTACGTCGTCCAGATGGGAAATCAGTGCTTGAGTATTTTTTATTCCGCCTCTTTAATCTGAATCAGTGTCATTGGAATGTTACAAGCAGATGGTGGGGTGATAGTCACATGCTGTTCCAACAACGTGTTATAACATTAAATTTAAGTGCCTAATTAGTTGGTGATAATTAACCAATCCCGAGTCAACATTAGTAAATTCGATAAGTGTTTAATTATAACATTAATATTGTGTACTTAGTAATATTTTTAATTACAAGTTAGTAATAAAATAGAGTTGAAATAATTGTTGTATGTCTTAGTGTCTCATTTATTAAAGCTTTTAAAATGGTTGGTAATTCTTTGAATATTAGTTCAAACATATATTTTACAATTCTACATGCATAGAATGGGTATAGCTCTACAATTGTTATTTTCGTTGTAATAAGAGGAGCTTTTTAAAAATTTTTACTTATTAGGTAAGTGTATACAGAGTTATTTCTAATCAATGCGTTATAAACAGCCTAGTGCAGGGTCTAGGTAATAACAGCTGCTTACATTTATAAAACTAGTACTACTGCTATTATAATATTAAGAAATTTGCTTAACTTAGTTTAAGATGGAATGTTTAAGAAATTCTACATTGTATTATCGTTCATTCAATTAGCATTGTTTTTGGGGCTTATTCTGTACATCAAAACTAACAAACTTTTGTTACGACTTTTGTCAAAACTAAAAGAAACAATCAGCTTTTCCATACTTTATGTAGCGGGTGAACCATATTTTTCAATGGAATAACATTTTTTTTAGTTTTGATAAAATTCGTAGAACAAATGTTGTTAGTTTTGATGCACAGAATAAGCCCCTAAAAGGATGCTAATTGATTAGAAATAACCCTGTATATTAAAAAAAGAAATTAGTTCATAAAAGAAGTTCTATCTCTACATATAAAGGCGCGGTCACATGGTCTTCGAACTTGACTCATTAAACTATGAATACGCGGAATCGAACGAGCCGGTTCTTTAACCGCAGGAGTGTAGAAACCAATCAAAAATGAATGGCCATTACAAAGTAAGAATGACCCATGTATTAGTTTTCTAAAATGATTCATAATATTTTACATAACAGTGGGATAGAAAAACGCTTTATTTTTTCATATTCGGTAACCATTAGGAAATAACAGAACAGTAAAAGCATATAATATTTATTCAATTAAATTTTATAAACCAAAATCGAATGTTATTTGTACTTGACTACGGAGAAGCGAAAGGAAGGGTATCTGTTTTTAAGCAATATTTAGTAATACTTTTTTAAAGCGCTAGTATTAAGAAAATATTTACAGAGAATTGGCACAAGCAAGAAGTGCGTACTTAATTTTAACATACCTACATTTAATAAGCTGGTTTCCAAAGGTTTAATTGATTTTGACTTTTGGGAAGTCTATTTGTCTTAGCTTTGTAAAAAAAGCAGAAAACTTATTTGAAATAATTGGAATCCATAAAAAATAAGATTAATTAATATAAACGTTAGGTACTTGCGTGAGTACGTCCTACGCGACCAGCCACCATATCTCGCCGTTGATGTCTTGCATATATTAACAAAGAATAAATTAAATATAAATTATTATGAAAATAATACTTATTAAATACAAGCTTTTGAGATCTTGGATATTATGTAGCAGCAGAGTGCTAGCCAAGACAAGTAAAACGAGCCCAAACACGACGGGTATATCTTGTTTAGTACAGGAGTTTATGGCCACCTTCCGACTCCATTATCAGATCAGCTCCATGGTACCAAATTATTGCATTGTCATGCGAAATACTCGCACATATGCGTGTAAAATTTCAGCTCAATTGGAAACCGGGAAGTTGGTCAAATAGAACTTTCAAGATTCCACCCGAACTTACAAACATACATATGTAAGGTACATCCATTGCTAGTTACATAAAAGCTTGTAATAAAATAACAATTTTTGTGTTACTATTATTACGTAGGTAACATACCCATTGTCGCTGTCACTTTGCAGTAGTCTTTGGCAATGATTATAGTCTTAATTTCGTGTTAAAATTTCCCAAGGATAAAATCAATCACAAAAATATACACAGCAACAGAATACCGGCGCGACTGCCGACAGGTGATATAAGTATTTAGAGCACATTAAGCTAATAGCTGTCTCGAAAACGGTCACCTCAGATTAAGTAATAATTACATACCGCAGATAATATAGTTCTGAACGAATTGGATAAACAATTAAGATAACAGTTGACGCCATGAGTCAAGAAATAAGACTAGAGCAGTTGCCCTAGGAAATTCCATGAATGGAATATGTTGTGCGTTATCGCGCCTCATCGCTTATTTTTGTACAAAATCCTATCTATGATACTTTTGAAAATCGTCTTTTCTCGCCTATTCATTCATATCAATGGAGAATGAATAGATATCCGTAGAAGATACCGACATAGCCCAGCGGTTTGGCAAGTTGAAATGGCAATGGGCAGGGCACATAGCGCGGAGGACTGACGACCGATGGGGTTCGAAAATTCTCGAGTGGAGGCCACGTACCGGCAAGCGCAGCGTAGGATGTCCATCCACAAGGTGGACGGATGACCTCATTAAGACAGCAGGATCGCGCTGGATGCAAGCCGGTAACGGCTTGCAACCGGTCTTATTGGAGATCTTTAGGGGAGGCCTATGTCTAGCAGTGGACGTCCTAAGGCTGAAATGAACGAACGATATCAATGGAGAATTATTTTTATAAGAAAGTGGAACAAGCCTTCTTACATTAGAGTACGGCAGAAACAGATGCGAATCCAGCTTTTGGTTTGGGTGGGGTTAGAGTTCGATTTACGGGAGCTGAGTTATTTCAAGTCAAAATTGGTTTTATCAGGATCAACATTTGGGGGTATTTGTGCCCTTTAGCCCTTCTTTTGGATTCGCTACTGGCTAGTAACTACGCAGCTAGGTACTTACGCGTTTTGGTTGAGTTGTCGAGAAACTTAAAGGTGTCAAGGGCTATTTGGTATAACGACACGTTGATGCACTTTGTACTCGTATTGCGGCGGTTTTACGCGCGTTACCAGAAACCTACAGAAATACTGTGGGTAATACCTGTGCTTTGTTCTTGTGCTCTTTGTATAGGTACTTGTCATTATGTAGTTGTGCGCGAAAAATGTTTCTAGGTCTTACTACTTTTATTTGTTTTCGTGGATACTTCATGCTAGCATGTGCATTATCAATGTTATTAAAATATTTTCATTTACTGTGTCATAAAATTAACAAAGATTTGTATTTAGAAAATAAATTATATTTTACACTAACATAAAAGTAATGCAAGCACAACAATACATGTAGAAAAGATCCTGTTTTGAATTTAGTGACATTATTGACAAGGTTTTTTCTTTATTGAAAGTGCTAAGTCGTAATTTTTCAGACTGTTAACATTTTTTTGATTTACAGTGATTTACTTATTCAAATTAAGTAGTTTTTAATCAAACGTACCATTTTTAACTTTGTGTTTTTAGGGTTCCGTACCCAAAGGGAAAAACGGGACCCTATTACTACGAGTAAGACTTCGATGTCCGTCTGTCTGTCACCGGGCTGTATATCATGAACCATGATAGCTAGGCATCTGAAATTTTCACAGGTGATGTATTTCTGTTGCCGCTATAAAAAACAAATAAGTACTAAAAACAAAATAAAATAAATATTTAAGGGGGGCTCCATACAACAAACCTGATTTTTTAGACGTTTTTCGCTCTAAGTATATTAATAATGGTAACAGGTTGATGCTTGAAATTTTTACAGAATATTTAGATTTATATTAACTTCTATAATATATAATGAAATTAAAATAAAATAAATATTTAAGGGGGGCTCCCATACAGTACGGAACCCTCCGTGTGCGAGTCCGACTCGTACTTGGCCGATTATTTAGTTTAGATCCGTATTTACCAATACTTTAAAGTTCAGAAATTATAAAGAATATCATTAGCGTATATTGTTCCATTCTCGCTTTGTACTCGTATTAATAGATGATTGACGCAAGTAGGTATCCACTTTTACGAACAAGCTTGTGCTTTTGGGCATTTGCCACGAATCCTGCTAATGATGCTTTTTGTTGTCTAAGTGTTCAACTTTTTATACAGGTAGGTTTAAATATAATTTATTTTGAGGTTTTATAAATATTAATAGACCAGGCACACGACAATAGATTTTTCACATAAAAAAGTTATACGAGTAAAGTAGGTGTTTGTAGTTCGATCGTGTTTTCATTTGATTTTTGAAGTAGTATATTGATGGATTTTATCACATTATAATTCAATTTAGTTCATTCGCAAAAATAAAATTTACAGTATATTACATTTACTAAGCGTTATTTAATTTACAGTAAGTATAATTTTTATTCGTGGGTACTCCAGTGGACTGTTAAAAGGCTGGCACAGGACAGTACATTTTTGTTTTAGTGTTTATTTATACATACTTATAAAGAAGCTTGCCGGTAGCTCTTACCTGCACGGGTAACATGGCAACCATTTTATCTACTTTTAATGTCAGTTGTCATTGTCAATCCATACTTTATTTCCTCTTCGAGGGGATATAATGGTGGAAAGACAATTTGTCCCTTTACCATGCTACCCGTGCTGCACACTCATTTTCTCCCTAGTTTTCGCTAACAATGTTGTGTTCATCACAGTAATTTAAGACGCCTCTAAAACTGTTCAGATAATATGGTACCTCCCCTACCCTATAGATTTCCAATAAGAGTAAAATCGGCTTGCACACATTTTGTTTAAAAAATATTATTATTTCTCTAAAAAGTTTTCTTTCAATCAATTCGTTTTATAATTTTGAAACAATTGTTTACATGGAATGTGTAATAAGTACATTGGACATACCTATTTCACACGTGTATGTACATTGAGCGTGAACATTTCCATTTTATTCAAAGGAAACTCGTGAAAACCATGTCAGTTTCCATCAAAGATCGTAGATAGTAGGTTATGAAGTTTTCGTTCCGGTCTTTAGCGCTAACATTCAGTTCCGCCATCAGGTCACAGATTCAAGAAAACTAAGGAGTCTTAACCGGAACACTAGTATTACGAAATTCATTCAAATACTTACAAAAGGGAAAGCAAAGAATCAAGAGCCCGACTCATTGTTTGATGGAACTTTTACCTAGTCCAGCACGACTGGTATTATTTGTCTTTGAGCTGGTCTTTTCTGCGCTCGGACAATAGTTACAATTGTACGATTGGACAATTAGTAACTGATCACGAGAATCGCGCCCAGGATGTTTGGTAACACTGCAATCTGCATCAGAAATAGTATTAAACTGTTGCGCACCTATTCGGAATACTGCACTTTTGTTAACAACTTTGTAGGTGGGTAGGTACAATACAATTGTTTTACCGTCAATTCACCATTACCGTGCCAACGAGACTGCGATATGAATAGATTACACAACAGACAGAGAAATATGACAAGACAAATACTGCCAAACTAAAATCGACGTCGACTTATACATATTAACCGACTTTCAAAAAGGAGGAGGTTCTATGTTCGTCTGTATGTATTTTTTTATGTATATTCATCGATAATTTCGCCAATTATGAACCGAATCAAAAAATTCAAAAGTGTTTAAGGGGGAGTTGGTCCCATTTAAATTTTACTGAAATCGGCTGAGACGTTTTTGAAAAATCTACAATAATGTAAACAATTCGTGCGATTTTTACCATTTTTTGCGAAAAATAATTATTATGTTCTACATACGACTGAATCGACATTATACTGGAAAAAAAACTTTTGTGCTTCAATTAAAAAAAAAAAAGCACGAAGTTCAATTTAAGTAAAGTACTCTCAGTTAGTTAGTAGCCAATGTGGGAAAACATCTCTTTGGAAAAAAAGAAGAAAATCAAAATGGCAAAGGGTGCATCTCAGAATAAGGACTAAACTAAAAGGACTAAAGTAAAGTCCTTATTCTGAGGGAGGTTCTTATTTTGAAAGAGATGATATTATGGCTTGTTATGGCACTTCCATGTCAACCTTGTTCTTTTTGTTTAAATTGAAGTTTGGGCAAGAACATACTTTTTCCAGTAGTCAAGTCAGTTGTACGTACTGTACTAGCCTTTTTAATAGTCCACTGCAAGACGTGGGCCTAGCCACGAGGGGTGATTTTGGGCATATCCACCACGCTGGCCTAGTGCGGGTTGATGGATTCACATACACCAACGAATTTCTTCTACCGACGTATGCAGGTTGCTTCACGATGTTTTCCTTCACTGAAAAGCCAGTGCCAAAAATTCCGTACATAAATTCCAAGGAATTCAATGGTACGGGACCGGGATTTGAACCCACGGCCTCACGAATGTAAGGCGTTATTACCATGAGACCACCACGGCTTCAGTTGTAAGTATATAGTACATAATACGAGTAAATCTATGATCGGGAGATTTACTTAACTCGTCAGCTTACTGTTAGAGCAGGAGATGAGATAAAATACACATTTTGATGGAAGATTATAGCATTACATAACCATTCCTTTGATAACCTCCAGCATCACAAGCGATATATCTTACTAAGCCGATGATGTTGTAAAACCAGAATAATCTGCAGCCAATTAAATGTTACCAGAGGCTTAAAGAGATGCCTAACATTGGTTTAGGTTCGTACAGTCCAATTACCAGAACTTCAGAATTACCTACGTAACAAATGACATTTTTCATGGTTTAGTAAAATAACAAGGAATACCTACTGATTTCTAAGAATGATTCAATTTTATTAGTAATATATTACGTTCTAATTGGTTCCACTAAACTTTATGTTTTACTAATGACTATTTTCTTTTTTCTTAAATATTTAATGAATTGTGATGTATGAATTTATGATATTATGTAGTTTGTAAATTGTACTGTTATCATTGCATGTTAAAATATGGCGGTCTATTTTTATTAACTTGCCATCTTATAACCATATCCGCAATTACTACATGGTATAAAGCAAAACCGCTATTTTTGTGTGTCTGTCTGTGTATCCGCTTATATATTCCAAAATAGACAACAGATTGCAGTACAGTTTTCAATATCTTTTAGAATATTTCTTCTGGAAGGTATTATAGCTATAACTCATCCGTAACCGGGCGAAGCCATGACGGGCAGCTAGTAAATATCGACTACGGAAATATGAATTAATGTAAGGGACAAAAGGCCATTTTTCAGGAGAGCCAAAAAACGATCGCAATTTTTTTTATTTCGTTATATCTTTTTTGTTTCTTGTCTGATTTAAATGACTTCTAGGGCGAAATTGCATAAAATTTTGAACTGTTTATGTTAAAGATATCATAATTTGAGATATCCCTGTAGTTAAGGAATTGACATGTCCCTTACATTATTTTTTTCTGTTAAAAAGACCGAAATTTTTAAAAAAAGTTAAGGTAACGTACATTTCATAATCAAACACGAGGTAAAATTGCAGTGAAGGACATCGCTTCAATAGGTTTTTTTAAATAAATAGCCCCAAAAGTTTATCATAATCATTAATTTTCAATGTAATTATATTTAAAAATGTGTCACTGACGCTAAGTAAAAAAAAAACAACATAAACAACTTCTTATGTAATTAAAGTCTTGAGCAATACTTTTAAGTAAGTAATATCACAATAAAATGCCTTAGAAAACTTTTTAAATACTGAAAAACTAACGTTCATTATCATAAAAAGACCGTGTAGGAACTTTTATATTCAGTCTTCCATAATATAATAATAAAGCTTCCAAAAAAAGTTAAACTACGTATAAATCTTTGTAAATTAAACAAAATCATAATATAGTTCTGAACCATGTAACAAGAATAGTACTTATAAAAATTAAATTGGATTATTTTATGGCAACAGTTGTTTTAATTATTTGTGGAACTATGATTAAGTTTATCCTATTCGTTTGACAAAACAAGGAAAGGCATGATCATTATTTCAATTCACTAAATATGACTGCAACGTACTAGGCTTGTATAGGTATAATATGACTTTTCAAGACTTTCTTTGTGTTGTCATATTAAATTTACAAGATTATATTAACTTATTATGTATTTACGTAACACTACTATGTAGGAACTGCCTATTGCAATCAGGCACATAAAAGGCGTAAGGCAATAAGGCAAAGCTGATTGCAATAGTTCCTACATAGTAGTGTTACGTAAATACATAAGTTAATATAATCTTGTCAATTTAATATGACAACACAAGGAAAGTCTTGAAAAGTCATATTATACCTATTAGTTAGTTACTATTAGTCTACCATAAAGAAACAATAAAATCTATTAAAATTGATGATAAAATACTTATGCCTAGAAACATGTTCAGTCAAAATTAATCAAAAACAAATAGGGCACCTAAATATCCATGGTTTACCTATAACAAGCTATTAAAAAATAACAAGACAATAACCTTGATTTTAGCAAGTAAATTATTTGTAAGATGAATCTTATCCAGTAAGATTCTTTTATTTTACAACAAAAGGAAAGACGTGAAAACCGGATTCAAACGCTTTTAAGTGACAGTTACAAATTGGCTATATGTTTTCAAGACTTTCCTCGTATTGTCCAATGAAAGTCATAGAATTATCTTAACTGTGATAATAACTTGTTAATAATGTTTACCAGAATTAACATAAATACGAGAATCAAAACAATGAGAAAATCTTAGTCAACATTTCTGTAGCAATGCTTTCATGATTAAATTATAGTGAAGAAAAAATAAATGCTTATTCATCATCATCTATTCATGATTTATTATTATTTAAATGCTTATTCATTCATTTGAGGTTAATCCTAAAATTTACTGTGCGTCTTCATCTTCTTCGTCTGTTTCCAATGAAGTGTCTAAAACTGCACCATCATGCGGAAGATTTAGGTATTCCGCGTGAAATCTTCTGGGAATGTTGTTTTTATTATTTAATAAATGTTGTTTTTATTAGTTATAATACGTAAATACATAAGTTAATATCATCTTGTAAATTTAATATGACAACACAAGGAAAGTCTTGAAAAGTCATATTATACCTATACAAGCCTAGTACGTTGCAGTCATCTTTAGTGAATTGAAATAATGATCATGCCTTTCCTTGTTTTGTCAAACGAATAGGATAAACTTAATCATAGTTCCACAAATAATTAAAACAACTGTTGCCATAAAATAATCCAATTTAATTTTTATAAGTACTATTCTTGTTACATGGTTCAGAACTGTATCATGATTTTGTTTAATTTACAAAGATTTTTGTAGTTTAACTTTTTTTTGGACGCTTTTATTGTTATATTATGGAAAACTGAATATAAAAGTTCCTACACGGTCTTTTTATGACAATGAACGTTAGTTTTTCATTGTTTAAAAAGTTTTCCAACGCATTTTATTGTGATATTACTTACTTAAAAGTATTGCTTAAGACTTGTAATGTAATTAATGTAAAATTATATGTAATTATACATAAGAAGTTGTTTGTGTTGTTTTTTTTTTAACTCAGCGTCAGTGACACATTTTTAAATATAATTACATTGAAAATAAATGATTATGATAAACTTTTGGGGCTATTTATTTAAAAAAACCTATTGAAGCGATGTCCTTCACTGCAATTTTACCTCGTATTTGATTATGAGATGTACGTTACCTTAACTTTTTTAAAAAATTATGGTCATTTTAACAGAAAAAAATAATGTAAGGGACATGTCCATTCCTAAACTACAGGTATAAGTATCTCAAATAATGATATCTTTAACATAAACAGTTCAAAATTTTATGCAATTTCGCCCTAGAAGTCATTTAAATCAGACAAGAAACAAAAAAGATATAAAAAAATAAAAACAATTGCGATCGTTTTTTGGCTCTCCTGAAAAATGACCTTTTGTCCCTTACATTAATTCATATTTCCGTAGTCGAATATTAATGTAAGAGGCCAAATATTATAGGACATGTCCCGTAGAGGCTGCAAAAATTATAAATCTGTAATCAAACCACTTTCCTATAAAAACCTCTGCCTGTTTAAGTTTGTTTGATTTTCAATTAATATTTGTTTGTCTGCGTAAGGGCCAGTGTATATTTATGTAAATTGATGTAAGAGGCACATCGGACTTGAAAAACGTAACTTGTAATAGCGTAAGGGAAATCAAATGGTTAATAGGATGATAAACTTAACGTATGAGGCATATTGCATTTTTTATGTCTGTTAACGTACTTTTTACCCCTTATTTTTGATATTTTTGCTCACTTTTTTTTGTGGTAAGCGACATTTTTTTCAAGATATTAAAAAGTTATATATACCATTCGATAGAGCTCAGAATTCTGAATCCAACGATGTATATAACTCAAAATCACCAAAATGTCCCTTACATTAATTCATATTTCCGTAGTCGATATATATGACTGACTATCTATTGTGTCATAAATTTATATGCATGTACATATTGTACATGTATTGTGCAATTTGTCATGATGTAAAAATTCCTGTTATTTAATATTTAATCTGATTTATTTGCAGCAAGATTTACAAGTTCAATGTTTATTTGTAGGTACATACTCAGCGCGGTGTCATGATCTATCTTGTTAGTTATTGTAATAATATTATGATGCTTACACACCAGCATCTTACCAATACATATTTTACTACCTCTTGATGATTGACACCTGATTAACTGACCTGATTGATTGATTAACCTAGAGAGAGTATTACATAGTCTTGGTGTTGCTCTATAAAATTATGTCCATTTTTCGATTCATGTGACATGCAAATAGAGGATGACGCCTGTTGATTTCTAAGTCTACTAATTGGGATGAAATTAGACATTTGTTCGGAATGGGATATAAAATACCTTCAAATTCTACTATTTATGGGCTGAAAAGGGACAAAATATTACCTAAAATACGTAGGTACTCAATTATGCCAGACATGGTAATTTCATGGTCGTATAATTATGGACTGCAATGGAACGTGAAAAACCATTTAGATTTGAATATGCCCTTGTTCTTTGTAAATTGCATGAGCTGGTAACACCAATCTGAACGTTTATAGGCGTTTGTAGTGTTCAATTGAAATACTCACATATTATGCAATGCTATAGTTGTTCGATGTGAGACAAAGGAAGCTATAATCATAGAATTAGATATCTACCTATATTATAGAGACCTATGTACATGCATTTTTATAAAATTACTGACAATGAAAACTTTGCAAAATGTATTAATTGACGAGTACATTACTGTAATCGTTAAGTATTATATTTAATCATGGAATAACAGATTCACTTTAAGGCAATAAATATTATTTATCTGATCGTATTACTTTTAAGTTTGTTTTTTACATTCATGTTTTATGTTTTTTTCTTTATTTCAATGTATCTCTTATGATTTTGGCCTTATTTACCTAGGTAGTCTTTTAAATGCCACTAAGTATATTGCTATTTATTTTTATTTTTGGTTCTAAACTATATGCGAGTGAAATGAGGTGCATTGCCGAATACTACAAGTAATAAATCTCTTCAGGAAGGCTGTATAATTAAGGAATCGAACTACGCTTACAGGTAAGCTGTGTTTGATTATCCAAGTATGTATATTTGAGACCAATGTTAGATAAACAAAAACCCATTGAGATGCAGATCGCGCATCGGTAACACCTGAATGAGACTAGCGCAATACAGGGGAAATTCGCGAAACATGGAGGACGCGTATGCTTTCAGTGAGCCCGAACTATGCTGTCGATGATGATGATGATTGAGATTCAAATCCGGAACTTGTCGAGCTAAGACCCAACTATATATAAAAGTGTCGTTACTCGACGGTACACAATGCGAGTAGATCAATTCTATAGACACATTAAAGAATTTCCAAGGCAAATGTATCACTCGATAATCATGATGTATTAGCAATTGACAAATCCTTATGTGGAAAAGCGAGCGTATGTAGAATATTATTCAATTGATTGATAGACGGCTGACAAGGGTATCTGGTAACGCTGGCAACTTCTGGACAAAGGCAATGATTAGTTTTTGATATAGTTAGCGGGATAGTAACCCGCCCTTGAGGTTATTCGGGGATGGAAGCGTAGATCAATGTCACAAGTTTTTGTTCTAAGCATGTGTCTGGAAAGTCGTCATTGAATTTTTTTTATAGTTTTGTCGTCATGATTTTTAGACAAAAAATCTACTAAAAGACGTAAATAATGTTAGAATCGGTTTTGATTCTAAATATGTCGCTGTTAAGCATCTTGTTAGATTGATTTAATAGTTTCATCGACAATTTTTCATACAAAAAATGTAAGAGAGTATTTAAATGTCAGAATAGGAGATTTTGTTCTAAGCTTGTGTCTGGAAGGTCATCACATTTCAAGCTTTTATTTAGTTTCACCTGTCCCGTAGTCTGTCTGTCGGTCTGCATGTTAAATGGTTACCGATTGAGCTGAAATTTTACATACATGTGTAAATCGCGTGACAATGCAATATTATTATGACATGGTGCTGATCTGATGATGGAACTGGAAGGTTGCCAAAGGAACTTAGCAATGAAACGACACAACCTCATCGAGTTTGGGTTCATTTGAATGGTCTTGGCGACTACTTTGTCTTTCAATGGCAACCAGGGTCTGATGATGGAGCTGGAAGGTCATAGGAACTCTGTAATGAAACGACGCAACCCTATCGAGTTTCGGCTCGTTTGATTCGTCTTGGCGAGTACTAGTTCAGTAAAAGCCTGTTTAATAAAATGGTTTTTTTTAAATATTTAATACTTGCTACAATTTCATCGCCATAGGTATAAAAACGTCTCGATACTTACATGCAAAGATAAAAAGGTATACAGAAAAAGCAAGGACTAGATTTTTCCATCGTTTTGTTTTGATTACACGTGTTACTTACGAAGTACGCGTCGTATTTTGTATTGTAATAATATGTATTTAGCTGTTATGTAAGTATCTGTTTGTTTCCTATCGCCAGTGCTGCAGGAATTCGTACCGACTGATTACCTAATTACTCGTATTTGTGTTCTTTGTTTACTATGTAGACGCGGGATTAGCAACTGTAACTAAGTAGATATTGTATGTAGTTTCTGATTCATATTTAGCGGTACTGAAAACCAAACTATTGGGTTCTGGAAACGAAATGCGATGCGCATATTGGCATTGAAGCTAGTTCCTAATCTGTAGCCATGACAGATCTCGCGAGATAGGGCATGTCGTCTCGGCTTCGCTTTTTCTTCTACTCGAGCCAGTTACACGCGTCACGAGAGCGAGCGGGAGGGAAAGCGCAGCCGAATTTCAGAACGCGTACGCAATACTAGCCTAATTTCGCTCGAAGTCAATTCATTTCTGTTTTAATGACAACTACGCGTAACGGCAACAATAATTACACAGTTATTAGCTTACAGAGCACAGCTAATCACTTTTTCATAATTATGCGCTTACATAACATAGCCTTCTGCAATCTACGTTTCGTGAACATGCATTTTGCGGTGTATGAGTATTTACTACATATGAATGTGTTGGGTAAAAAAGTGTTCTTCCTCTAGATCCCTATGGTTACCATACAACGACCGCCGGATATTTGCAATTCGTTAGCGGTCGTGTAATTTTAACGATAGTTTAATGTTTTCGATACTTTTTGTAGTTATTGTCTCAACTGACTACCGTTCCGAAGTGTTCGTTTGCTACTTTCTAGCGGCTATCGATTTTTCTATTGTTTGGAAGTATCGCTCCAGTGCTCTACAACAATACTTTGTATTGTGAATAGCTGGGCAATTAAATCGCGAAGATTATCTTGGTAGACAAAGTTCTGTTAGGTATAAGTTTATATAAGCATCTTAATTACCGTTTTTGTCATTCCTGAATTAAAAAATAATACTATTTTCGAAGTCTTATCGGATAAGCATAAATTTTATTGCATTCAAAACGATTGCTACCATGTAGTATAAGTATAACTATGTCGATCATTTCCGTATCCCAAAATGATCAACATTTTTAAATGTTAGTCTTCTCAGACTCCTATCCGGCTTCTTTCTATTCGTACTTATCGAAGTACTTATCCGTTTTGTACTAATAATCTCAAACCAAATAAAAAAAAAAGATTTTATCTCTTTTTGTAGTGAAAAAACAAGTGAAGCCGGCAAAACTACGCCTCGCCGTGTACAGACACAATTACACACACATACACGTACAACGAAACGCCTTGGTTTGTCAGTCGAACTATGGCGGCGCAACAACGACGCACTCACCACATTTATAAATAATCGGCCAAGTACGAGTCGGACTCGCGCACGGAGGGTTCCGTACTGTATGGGAGCCCCCCTTAAATGTTTATTTTATTTTCATTTTATAATTTATTATTGAAGTGAATATAAAACTAAATATTCCGTGAAAATTTCAAGCATCTACCTGTTACCATTATTGATATGGAGCGAAAAACGTCTAAAAAATCAGGTTTGTTGTATGGGAGCCCCCCTTAAATATTTATTTTATTTTCTTTTTAGTATTTGTTGTTATAGCGGCAACAGAAATACATCATCTGTAAAAATTTCAGCTGTCTAGCTATCATGGTTCATGAGATACAGCCCGGTGACAGACAGACGGACAGACGGACATCGAAGTGTTAGTAATAGGGTCCCGTAAATAATAATAAAAACGGCATTTTTTCCGGTCCCTTTGGGTACGGAACCCTAAAAACAAACGTTAGTTTATTACTGGAAAGTGGAATCCTCAGGACAGGAGTGGACCAAGGGAGCGTGGGGTTGTATTCACGAAGGTTTTTCTTAGTGTTTGAAGTCGCAATTACGGTGTATTCACCTCGGATGCTCTCGCTGCGGCCATTGCTGGGGTGTAGGGGAAACTGAGATATTACCCCCTTGGGACTCAAACAACACACAACACGTAGTGGTAACGTTTCTATGCAGGTGATACTGAAAAATGTACCTTTCGACTTTAGCTACTAGAGGCTACGGTTGAAAAGGTATTGGGAATGAGTATAGATACCTTGTTGTAGATATGCATCTAAACGGAGGGGAAATCAACAGAATATCTTGAAAGGCGCGGTTTGTTGATTATGTTTTTAGAGTTCCGCACTTGAAGTGAATAATTGGACTGTTACAAAGACTTCGTCATCTGCTTACTCGTACCTGTCTAACTGTCCCACAAATTGAAATTATTATAATCAAAGGGCTGTCAAATATTTGAACAGTAACAGGCATTTTCAGAGAATATGCAACTGGCATTTTCAGAGAATATGCAACTGGCATTTTCAGAGAATATGGATGGGAAGATATAATAAACCACTTGTCTAAAAATAAGTACCTATATGTAATTATACCCCGAGGCCGTCCTCCAACAGGATGGCGCGACGAAATCGAGAGGTTTAAAAAAGATTGGACGGAGGTAGCACAGAACAGAAAGGAATGGAAGGAATTGGGGGAGACCTTTGCCCAGCAGTGGGACAGTACAGGTTAAATAAAAAAAAAATGTAATTCCAATTAACTAATTGTTATGAAAACTCCAAAAAATAAATGAACCATAATAATTATGAGTCGAGCCTACCAGTTTAATCAAACAAAAAAAAAAACAATAAATGATCTACGAGTACCTACGACCAAGTACCTACTAGTCGGACTCGCGCACGAAGGGTTCCGTACCGTATGGGAGCCCCCTTAATATTTTTTATTTTAATTATTTATTTTTGAAGTGAATATACCTACAACTAAATGTTCTGAGAATATTTCAAGTTGTTAGTTATTTCAAGCAAAAAAAAACCACGTTTCTTGGATGGGAGAATAAAAAAATATTAAATTTATTTTAAATATTAAATTTATTTTAATTATTTATTTTTCAAGTGAATATAAAACTAAATCTATTATTCTGTGAATATTTTAAGCGTCTACCCGTTACCATTATTAATATCAAGCGAAAAACGGCAAAAAATGCAGATTTGTTGTATGATCCCTTACATATATTTTTTTCTGTTTTTAGTACTTGTTGCTATTTCTATTCTAGCTATCACGGTTCATGAGATACAGCCTGGTGACAGACAAACAGACAGACGGACAGCTGAGTCTTAGTAATAGGGTCCCTATTTTACCCTCTGGGTACGAAACCCTAAGTACATAATCGGCCAAGTACGAGTAGGACTCGCGCATGAAGGGTTCTGTACTGTATGGGAGCCCCCCTTAAATGTTTATTTTATTTTAATTATTTAGTACTAAATTGAATATACAACTACCTAAATATTCTGTGAATATTTCAAGGATCTACCTGTTACCGAGCAAAAAACGATTCAAAATTCAGGTTTCTTGTATGGGAGTCCCTCCCTTAAATGTTAATTTTATTCTGAGTTTAGTATATGTTGGTATAGCGGCAACACATATACATCATCTGTAAAAATTTTAACTTTCTAGCTCTAACGGTTCATGAGATACAGCCTGGAGACAGACAGACAGACAGATAGACGGACAGCGGACAGTGGAGTCATAGTAATAGGGTCCCGTTTTTACCCTTTGGGTACGGAACCCTAAAAATCATTTTTGTTATTCTCGAACCTCAAGTATCAATATGAATTTGCTAATATTTGTTCAATTTTGAACTACTTCTGAAAATACTACAGTACTACATCGAATATGTTTTGAGAAAGCATAAGTCTTATACCTATTTGTTGATCTCAGAGCAAATTTTTTTTTATGTGGTCTGAGTTGTTAATATATTCATCGGATTGTATTCACAGTTCACACCTGCTAATACCAATTTAAAGTGGTGCTAAATTTTAACTACAGCTAAATATTCAAAATCTCACTCAGTAAATTATTTAAAGCATTTTTATTAGTCTTTAAAAATCGTGCATCTTCCACCAAAACTATACATTCCTGATTAAATCGTAAACTTTATGGTCCACAATAAAACAGTTGAATTGATGTCACTGTAAAAAAGGAACAACAAAAATGAATCAAAACTGATTTAATAAAAAATAAAAACATCCCAAGGAATTAAATTTACAGTGAAAATAAAACCAGGAAAAGTAAATACTCATACAAACATAACATGATATATGACGAGATAAATGAAATAAATTATGAGTATTAGTGAAGACTGAAGAGTAATATATGACCGTATTAGTGATATACGCAGAAATAACCAATTATTCGACAAATAAGCCTAAGATTTTCGCTAAAATCGTTAAGTCCGCTCCAAAATAGAACGAAGAGTGAGTAATGCCCACGATCATCTTTAACGACACGATTAAATTATAGAATTTAGAATTAATGCCACTTTATTACCACTCCAGTATAGAATTTCCGCGTTTATTTTAATTAACAGCTATACTCGAGTTCAATCGCTTATTCAACTGCTCGTTCTGCTTGTGAATGGGTATTCAAACCCGTAAAGGCTGTGAAAATGTTCATTTTTAGGGTTCCGTACCCAAAGGGAACAACGGGACTCTATTACTAAGACTTCGATGTCCGTCTGTCTGTTTGTCTCTCATGTCTCTTTGTCCGTTTGTTTTTAGGGTTCCGTACCCAAAGGGACCGGAAAAAATGCCGTTTTTATTATTATTTACGGGACCCTATTACTAACACTTCGATGTCCGTCTGTCCGTCTGTCTGTCACCGGGCTGTATCTCATGAACCATGATAGCTAGGCAGCTGAAATTTTCACAGATGATGTATTTCGGTTGCCGCTATGACGCCAAATACTAAAAACAAAATAAAATAAATATTAAAGGGCTCCCATACAACAAACCTGAATTTTTAGATGTTGTTCGCTCTATATTAATATTGGTACCAGGTAGATGCTTGAAATTTTCACAGAATATTTAGTTTTATATTCCCTTCAATAATAAATAATAAAATTAAAATAAAATAAATATACAGTACGGAGTACGGCTCCCATACAGTACGGAACCCTCCGTGCGCGAGTCCGACTCGTACTTGGCCGATTATTTATTTTATGTGCTTCGATCAAGAATAGACTGTTGGAAGCAAATGTGTATTTGTGTAATCATTTTTATATTTGGTTTGATGATGGGTGAAAGGTTAGTTGATCAGCTGAGCAGCAAAATCCTACACCGCTTTGTAATGATTTCTCAAAAAAATCCACCACAACATATATATTTTTTAATTTATTGTATTATAAAAATAGTTACACATCATTCATTTTTTGCGCAAGTTATCTCAACTGTGTTGCGAACTGAATTAGGTAAGTACCTACTCTAAATTTATTTATTGTCGTTTTCGGTCTGTAGTTTAAAATCCAATAAGTTGTGGTCCTTAAACAAATATTCCAGTAGACTCCTCAAAACAACAGGTTCCTGCTGACACCGCTTTTGGCCAGCATGCCTGCCGATGAAAACAGACTTACTTTCTATAAAAGGAAATCGAAATTAATTCAATACATGAGGCATTCCATTTCTCTCTCGGTAGTTTTGATAATTGAGACCCCAGTCGCTCGGTTTTACTTTTATCGTGCACTTGTACACGACGTAATCAACATTCTTCACTTGAGTATAGATTTCGTCATTTTAAAATATTTGTGGCTTCTTGCATAATGGAATCGAGTGTATCGTGGAAGTCAGATTCGTTTCTGAGATTTATTTATGGGATACGTTCATTCCTTCCATCACATCGAGTGCGACATCCGATTGTATTAGGCACATATCAATTTAGGGCTCTCACTCGATGTCGAGTCTCAATCATCGATCTGTGTAAGTACCAGCAACTGCTCTATTTACGTGGTTATTGTTCAGCCTGATATGTACTCGAATACCCCGCTTACTGAGTTGGAACTTGTCTAGTAGGAGAGGCGAAACTCGATTTCCTGTTCTATTAGCTGTCGGACGATGGCCCAGGACGTGTTACTTTTATCCCATAGATGCACACGAAGGAAACCGGAAACACGATAAAAATTGTTACAGTAAACTCTGACCGCAAATACACTTAAGCCTCCAAATCTCATGTCGCATTGTTTACTCAACAAAGGCCCTTTAAAAGGTTCGATGAACTCGTGCGTAAAAAAGCCACTTGTGTGTACGTAAGCTCGCAACAAGCGAGAAGCGGGGGGCAATTGGTTGCGAATAAAGGAAGGGAATTGAATAAAATATCTCAATGCACGCGGGGTTGTATTAGTGCATTCTAGTTTGCTGTAAAAGGAGACAGATCTTCGCCTGCAGCGATATAAATAGCGGAGTCGACCACAGTTGTAGTGGACACCAGTTCAGAAGTGTTCTATTTCGAAATGTAAATAAATCTAGCGAGTCACTTTCATGGTACTAGGTTGTCACTTTCATTGCGAGATGTTCGGTTTGTGTCGTGTTTGTCCCTTGCAGGACCACATTCACCTTGTTGTGGTGACTGTTGCAAAGTTGTTTTTTTATTGTAAAAAGAAAATTGGCGTCTAAAAATATAAAGCTCAGACTGTATTGTAAAGGTTTCAAGTTATGCAACATCTGAACAAGAAGCGTTGTTAATTTAGCGTGCCGTCCACTTATCAGCCTACACATATTAATGTCATCGTAATTAACTGATAACCTTCGTTAGTATTAATTAAATATTGAACTTGACTCGCAGTTTATTCGATCTGTCCATTGTCCACTTGATTTGTAAATTAATCACAAATGAATACTCATAGGCCTTGACTGATCATGATTTGAATTGATTTTCAATGAAGTAAATAAGTAGATACTTTACGGGAAGTAGAAAACTACAAACTGTAGAAATGCGATTGTTGTTAAATAACAAGCCTGAGGTTGATTACAGCGCTTACGATATAAATGGAAAAGTAAGATACTATAGAAGGGCACCGTGATTTGCGTAGAATGTCATCGGTATTCATGTAAGGTCCGATTAAGTATAGGGACGCTACTGTAACTAGTTGACATATACATAGTTCGATATTCAGTAGCACAAGATGGCGCCAAGATGTACCGATAGGCAGGACTTCAGAAATTATACAAATGAGTTAAATGGTTGTTGAGTCGCTCGAGTCAGCAGTCAGGTCACATTTCACACACATCGCAACCATTTCCCACGGCCTTGCATTATTGGCATAAACTAAATCACCACGCTAATGCTGTCTGGTGAAATGGGTGTACTAGAAAAAAAATAAATTAATTTAACCATTAACTGCGTACGCTTTAGAGGTCAAGCGAAATTTTTGTGAGAATATAGTGTTTTGTCTTGAGGTGTATACTTACGAAATGCATTGAAATATGCTTATAAGATATTCAAATTCATGCAGTTGGTAAACGTTTGTTTGCATCAGACCAGCAAAAGTAACGAGTGGTGATATAATACATAGGTATGCATGTGCATACATAAGTTCGAGTAACGCAACCCGCCGGGCGGCCTCGTGGCGATGGCGAACCAAAACAAATGGACACAACACCGTTACACCACTTCGCAGAATTAAATAAAGAAAAAATGACGGTAAGCAACGGTAATCTTTGTTCGTGTAAGGTCGAAACCCTGTCTTCACGGTATGGCACCGCGAACGCGATACGGCAATGCGATAGCTATAATTAAAATCGAGCGCGAGTCGACAAGTCATCTTCAGCGTAATCAATATTCAGCTAATTCTGAACAATTCTTTCATGTGTGTGACATCCGAATCCATCTCATAATATCTCAAGTGCTACCATACGTTATAAAAAAAGCAAAGCTGAACTGGATATGTCACCTTTACTAGAACCAGATGGTACAATTCCCAAGCGGCGCGGCACCGCGCTTTCGTTTCGCGGGTTCTTAAAATTAGATAACAAATCTGATGTTGATCATCCCTCTCGTATTATAATCACAAATAACATCCAGTTGGTTCTACGATTACTACAACCCAAGATGTACGAAGCGGTTGTTTTAATTAACACAAGCGACCAATTAAAACGAGGACGTATAGCTTAACTAGACAAGAACTCCCGATGAGTCGTCATTTTCACGCAACGCTTCATCCAAATATAGATAATCATCGCGTTCCATATACGAAATGGATCAGGTCGGCGCCTGTCTCGAAGGATTGAGTGATAAATGCAAAAAGTCGATACGCGGAAGCAATGTCGGTTCAAGTAGAGTTGGTAAAAAGACAAGTTTCTCTTCCAGGAATGCTCGGCACATTAATGTGTGCAACAAAGGAGGAGAAAAACTGAAGAAGTAACGTGTCTATTGTATGTCCATGAGTGAAGACGGAAGGTAAGCCGTGGGAGTGAGCTAGGGAGCGACCTGCTCCGCCGCGGGAAAGCGCGGCTCTATGGCTATTCACATGATTGAGCACGAACGTAAAAACGCTCAAGTTGTGATCGAAATAGCAGAACAGGAACAGAACATCAACCGCGGCCTAAGTGAATCGACATTTTCAGTCCGGATGCGAGTTTATTCTAAATCGGTTCGCCGATGACGGTGTCGTATTTATTGTTATAGGGCGCCATTTGCGGGTAAATTAATTGAGGGAAGTAAATTTACTTCTGAATCGCTGCAATCCCGAGGCGCACAGCTTTCACGAAAGCTTTGATGTTATATCGGCTTACGTGCATAAGATTGCTTACTGGTTCTGAATGGTCTGTATGGTACAATTAAGAAAAAAGTTAACATATCTTGTTGATGTTACTATAACCTAGTTATTGTGACAATGTTAATACTATGGAAAAGCTTTTATAATAGAGTTACAGATGAAGAAACTACTGGGTACATTTTCATAGCAGTAAGTATTGAAGAATAACATACGAATAAATCAGATTAGAATGAAACACTTCAATGCTGAAAATTATAATGATGATGAGGTGAATACAAGATGGTTATTAACTGTATGTTACAGTTGAAAGAAATGCGTCTCATCGACAAACGGTTTTCTCTAATTAAGTCGTACTTATTCGGAAATTTCACCGAATGTAATTGGAATAAAGTGGAAGATCATTGATCATGGATTGGTTTGTGTGCCGAGAGCCGCCGACAGGTGTTCACAGATTTCGCTGCCGACCGCCTCGGGCCCCCAATGTCAGCGAAGACAGACTTGACCTTGCTTTACTTTTATTGCGAAACAATGTTTGTTTTAAACGTTTAAGGAGTTCGGTTTTATTTTAAAGTACTTATTACTTTTAAGATTATTAAAAAGATAATATTATTGTTGGTAAGAACATTACAATCAACTGCTATTAATAATAATAGCTACTGTACCACGCGAGCGTTGAAACTATAATTATTTTTCCTAAAAAATGGCAAAACCGACTTTCATTTTGTACAAATTTCAAATAGTTCGCTCGAATTGATGTACACAATTTTCACAGTATTGTTGATCTTTCAAAAACTGCTCATCCGATTTCGATAAAATTTAAATGGGATCTCGGGAGTTTACCCTTTCGAACTAAAAATGTTTTTTGATTCGTTTCACAATTGCACAATTAGCCACAATTGGAGAAAATATCGATAACATAAACAAAAAAAACATACAGACGAACAAAGAAGCTCCTCCTTTTTGGAAGTCGGTTAAAAATTTTCATATTACCTAGTGGAAACCATAAATTGACAAAAATACAGTGTAGAATATAGATGTATCTGTAGAAGTACTTAATGAAATTGTCTAAATGTAATAAATACCTGTATCCTAAGTACAGAATCTGTACAAGGCATCCCCTCTTGGACTACTGCTACTTAGTATGTGCACCCTTCAGAATAACTCTGTATGAAATAGCTTAAAAACTAGAGCAGCTACTGGTGATATACTCTGATTAATCATATCATGTACACGAAGAAAACGTCTATACTCGATCGCAGATCTCTGCTATTTTAGTTTCTAAAACCGCATTGATAAATTCCCCATCAGATAAATAGATAAAACAAGTTAAATTGCGATGTTGTGGTGCATCAATCTGGTGAGTAATCTCACTACATCTTTGCATATCAACACAGATCAGGTTGATAGACGGAAACAGAACTAGTTATCTTCGCTTTGTTTACATACGTCGGAGTGCTTCTGGTTTTGCTCCGAGCTTGTATTATTGAGCTCCATTGCTGTGTTTGGGAAAAATTATAAGGGAATATGCAAAACCAGTTTTTATTATCTCTATTTATCGGTATCTGCATTATTACTTAGAATAGACAAGTTGTTTGTTGTTCTGTTTCAACTTTTTTGACAGACGAGTAAAAGCTTCTTCGATATTTTCAGTTCAGTTATATTGTATGAAGTGTGCCAGTTTCTAATGAAGTTGTTTAGTTTGTAGCAGGATCTCTTACAAAAATCTAATAACGAGTCTTCAACTTAAGTTTACTATGTATTTGGAGCCCTTATCGGTCTTTTATTATCTGTATTCATCCATTACTGGATATAGGATAGGCATCAGCTTAGTCAGGTTCTTCTTTTGGTCCTCGGTTTTATCCTCGCCATGTACGCTCGGAATGGGCAACATCTTTTTACACGGCTTAACAATAAACATTTTCTTGTTCTATTCTTATTCTCGCCTTCCAACATGCTGGTTACAACCGTATTATCTGAATATTACATTAATATTAATTGATTAGTTTTGGTTCAAAGTTTGATGCTTGGTGCCAGATATTCTAGAATACGATATTCTAAAGGTATTACCGAAAATATCTAAAACGCCAACTACATAGCAAAACGTCGTGATTGAAACCTAATCATACCTAAGAGAATGTAAAATACTAATCAAAGTTGTTCGTAGTACGGGCATAGTAGCCGCGGAACAATGATCGTGTTCTCATTTATCTACCAGTTTCTGCAACTTGACTCTGCCGAGGCAGGCACGTTTACATACAAACAGTATTGTCTCTCTATTATGTGTATTATGATAAAAAATAAGTATAATGTACCGATTGGTATCTACCTACATCTTGGTAATAATTATACTCGCTGAATGTGTTTGATGTATTTTAATTTATCACTACATAGTATAAAACAAAGTCGTTTCCCGCTGTCTGTCCCCATGTATGCCTATATCTTTAAAACTACGTAACGGATTTTGATGCGTTTTTATTAATAGATAGAGTGATTCAAGAAGTAGGTTTATATGTATAATACACCTGTGCGAAGCCGGGGCGGGTGTACAATAAAGTAAAATGTTGCTTGGTAAAATCTTACACGACTAAAGCCCCTGATCGACGTACAAAATAAAACCACAGAGAAAACTTTAAACCACGGTTTTATTTTGTAAATCGATCAGGGGTTTAAAAGTATTTTTTCAAAATGTGCGGAAAAAGTCGTTCTTTTCAAATTTTACATCGCTATTTCTGTAGTATGACTAGAGATTAGATTTAGTGAAAATTATGGAAGACCTAAGAAAACCAGTGCGGATGTCCTACAGTCGAGATTACGAGGTTGACAACAGCAATTATGGAGTCGTTAACATATTTTTTGTCTTTTATTTTTATTTATTTATTTTATGTCTTAAATCTAAAATAAATAAATAACTTTTTATAAGGTGTAGGTATTAAATTTACATTATAAATAAAAAACTGCTTTTAGGTCGCTGTCCGCTGGCAAAGTACCTAAGAGACTAGTGACATTACCCCGTGTCACATTTTATGTCTATTTTAAATCTTGCTTATAACTACGTCACTCCATGTAACAAATAATTATGGTGAACAGAAACATAACAATGTCTTAAGAGCTGTTTGCATAAAATTATAGAAGTGTCATGAACAGAAAGACGAGTTAATTGCACAAAGGAACTGCTTAGATGAACATTTTATTAATTACTGTCGTTCATGTAATCAGGTTCATACTGGTAGTGAATGTTATGAACGCCTAGAACAAGATTGCGCTAGATACTGCTGGTTTGACATTAATAGAAAAAAAAACTGTGTTTCAACGAAAATGAGAATTTTTCGCTAACTTGGTCTGTTTGTCAGATCGTCAATCAAAGCGCATGAAATTAGCTATTTAGGTATTGATAAATTTATTTATATAAAGAACTTCCAGACAAGAACAAATATCGAGTTGTGTAATATGAAATTAGAGCCTTGAGCAAATTTTTCTAGATACAGATTTGGATTTTGCTATAATAGGAAGTAATACATGATTTCAATTGTTTTGACCTATTCGAAGTTTGACCTATTTGAACGTTGAATCAAATTGCTACCTATTGATGTAAACTTTAAAACATAAAAAAATAGATTCTGTATATAAAATAGATACGTACTGCTGATTTTTTTTATTTTAATTCATAGAATCTGTTTAACACAAGTAAGTATCACCTGCTGTCAATATTCATTAATTTGTTCTATATCTTTAAATCAGAGGTTCCCAAACTTGTTTTTTTCATAGACCCCTTTAAAATGTTTGCTGTTTCGAGTGGACTCCCTGCAAATAAGTATATTTCTCCCATAGTAAGTAAGTTCGTATAGGCCGAGTGGCTAGCCCTGGTGTCAGAGTTTTTAAGCCACCTGAAGGCCTCTGGCATGGCTAAACGGTTAAAACAACCGAGGCCTATAATTTAACTTGTTATTCGAGCCACGGTAGCGCTCAGTTGTAAGTGCCACCCGCGGTTAAGCAACGTTTAGTACGGTCAGTACTCGGATGGGTGACCGCGGGTGGCATTTCTCCCATATTCCCAGTCAATAAAAAATGTTTAGATCAGACCTTACTACGGAATTTGAGTTCCGAGATTAAAAGTTATTTAGAGGTAGATAACATAGCTTTTGGTATGAACAAGTTAGCGCCTCACAATTGCCTTAATATTGTGCCTACATTGGATTGGTGAAGTTAAGCCAACATTTTAGTTCTTTACTAAGGAAACCAGATAAATTTTCGTGGACCCGCGCTAACGAATTGTAGATTTTTTTGTCACGCCATCGCAGACCCCCGTCGAGTCCCCACCCCCTACCACTTTGGAAACCAATGCTTTAAACCAAAGTGCATGAAATTCGCATAAATACCTAATTTACTGATATTAATCTAATCTTTTATACAACATGTAATACTGAGTTGTGTTTCATTTATCTTTTTTATTACAGACAAAATTTATGCAAATTAAAGATTTGAGTATTCATAATATGATCTAGACAAGTATTTTTTAAACAAGACAAATTACTTGAGTATATTTGCATATACTTATTTGGAGTAATGTGAGTAAGAGTGAGAAAGTATGATGTTGCTTTGATTATGCGTTCAGGTATTGTACAGGGTTATTGGTAATCAACTAGCATCCTTTTTTTTGGCATTTATTTTGTACATCAAAACAAACAGCTTTTGTCATATAACATTTCTGAAATCTCAACAAATTCCCCATTAAATTAAAAAGTGGAATCAGCACATGTACTAATGCAAATAATATAATTGTTCTTTACATATTTAACTAATATTTACAATTGATTGCATATTTACACAGTATCTCCTCTGAGGTCCAAGTCTCGAGGGTGGTTCCTTTTACGTGGAGTTAATCATGTTTAAAGATTAAATATTTTTTTAAAATTTTGTATGGATAAAATAAATACGTATTTTTAAAAGTCGTAGAAAAAAAGAAGTTTGTTTTGATGTACAGAGTATACCCTTAAAGAATATAATTGATTACCAGTAACCCTGTATTGTTTGATTAATTTGATTATAAATTACATAATTAATAATAGAACTTTAAATAGAAATATGTCATCGTTATCACATTTCTATTTAAGGTTCTATTATTAGTTTGTAATTAACTTAAATTACATATTAATAATAAAACTTTTAATAGAAATGCGTCATCGTTATCAAACGATTTTAAAAATAAATGCATTGTTGTTATTAATGTTAAAATAGCCCTTGCGATATTTATACCGAAATTGTTTTGAGCTCCCAATATCAGTGTTAGTTGTTTGTTTGTGATAATTTTAAAATTTTAACTAATACGGAAACACATATGGTTCGAGATACCCTGAAACAGTAGTTTGTTTTTATCGTCCCTTTACTCGTATAAAACTATCCTACTTGTTTATTATTACGATAGGTTAGTTAGACGTAGTCCACCACCCTGGTCAAATTCTGGTTGGCATAAAATGACGAAAAAGCCAATGATTGACATTTCATACTATTAAAATTAAATGCATAATAATCCTAAAACAAGTTTAATATTAAAAAGCAAATATTGATCGATGTGAAAGTTGCCGAGAACATTATCAGCAGCCAGTGAAGTGAATGAACAGATTACTGACCAAACAATTACAACGAAAGCGAAGTGACATTATGAGAGGCGCCTATTAAAATGTGACAAGTGACATGCACTACAAGATAATATCCTTCAACAATATTTATTTTTCCTACAAATATTTAGTTGATATAACAATGGTGTTTGTTTGCTTTGATTACAAACTCAACGCGGACGTTGAATGTTTACAAAGCCGATATATCGTTGGAAAAAATATGAGTTACGACTGCTTCTATTGCCCGGCAATAATGATTTGGCAATAGCGCAGCAGCGTTTTAGGATTAACCTTTTTCTTCATTGAAAAGACATCAACGCACGCTATCGGAAGGCAATTATTGAAGTTCGATGTTTTATCGATTTATTGTTCTTTGTTCTCGAAAACAAAATGTAAACAGAGATGATGCTGTGTTTCATATTTATATTTCTGAGCAGTTGAGTCGGATAATTAAAATCATTCAAAGCAGGTTCTTATAAGTCCAAAAGTTAAGTGGCTTTAATGTGCTAATGTTAGATAACAATACCATTTTACGGACAATTAATTAGAAAAGTGATTTAGAATTGGTCATAACTAATTACTGACTCTTTATATTTTTATACATAATAATGAAAAGTACGTAATTTTAATTAATGATGTAACTGTTGCGAACGGTAACACTGGAGAAGTAAATCAGTGACGGCTAATTACAATGCAGGTAAATAACAATGGGCTGATAAGCGAACCTCTTTGACCCAAAACCAATAAAGAGATAGAAACTAATGCGAGCGTGCACGACCTTCGTCACAAAATGCAGTTCACGGCGATCTCCAGCCGCAGCGCATATCAGCTGGACCTACATAAACATATCAAAATTCAACGTACTCACCGTGAACGAGCGGCAGAATTGAAAATAAACCGATCACCTCCAATGTGCGGACACAAAAAAACAAAAACAACACAAAACCAAAACTGTTCGTCGCGAAATGAAAGTTTATCAGTCGATCGGGAGATATGTCAAAAACACCACTTGTTTCGCGTGAATGTGACGGAGCGTACAAAGTTTCGCTGTCGAGGGCGAACGCGGCGTGCTTTGCGCTCGGCGGTCTCGCATCGAATGGTGGCGCGGAGGACCGCGCGGCCGGAGGACGGCCGCCGGCCGCGCCGCCCGACCAGACGAGCCGTTTCCGTACCGCGACGCATCCAAAAAGAAAATTGGCTGCATGTCGACTGCATTCGCTCTAATATGCATATAATCGGACATCTCCCGAAGTCCCGGCATCCGGTGAACAATTTCTACCGATACTACATTAGCATTTTGCATGACACCTCTGTCGTCGACACCGGTGACTCACGTCAGACAGTTCAAAATTTTGTGGGAGTGGTAAGTTGTTTAAACTTTTCAAAGATGTCAAAATTAACACCTTGTTGTAATAGGTAGTATAATATATCGAAAGTTATTTAAATTTAAGTTATCTTTCAATGTAACTTTTGCTGCGAGACATGTGATAATATTGTATTGTGGTTTAAAAAAAATATTCTTCAAGACTCAACAACTTTAAGAAAATTGATAGGTATTGTTGTCTTCAAAAAAAACTGCGTGGAACCTTTTGAGTGTAATAGTGATCTTTTTAGAGTTCCGTACCCAAAGGGTAAAAACGGGACCCTATTACTAAGACTCCGCTGTCCAGTGTCCGTCTGTCTGTCTGTCTCCAGGCTGTATCTCATGAACCGTTATAGCTAGGAATCTGAAATTTTTACGGATGATGTATTTCTGTTGCCGCTATAACAACAAATAAATATAGAATGAAAATAATATTTAAGGGGGGCTCCCATACAACAAACCTGATTATTTTGCCGTTTTTCGCTCGATATTAATAATGGTAACAGGTGGATGCTTGAAATATTCACAGAATATTTAGCTGTATGGTTACTTTAAAAATAAATAGTTAAATTAAAAATAAAATAAATATTTAAGGGGGGCTCCCATACAGTACGGAAACCTTCGTGCGCGAGTCCGACTCGTACTTGGCAGATTATTTAATTGACTCTGCTGTGTGTCTTTGGTGAGAAATGTTACAAATTATTTTACAGTCTATTTGCAATTTTTTTTTCAATATTTCAATTCATTTATTTGTCAACAATAAATTACAATATGTTCTAAGTTGATATCAAGATCAAGGCTCAATATATACCTTGAAGTTTCCCAACCAGAGTATGTATTTGCTTTGCTATTGTACTTCGTGATTACATGCACTGCCAGCTACGTATTTTTGCTGAAAATAATTTAAAATGACACTATAATAAAATCAAGCATAGGCTATTGCAGTTTTACCATTATTTTCAATGATAGAATCCATGGATAAAAATCACGTTCCAAGTACTAAACAACTGAAAGCAATAAAATTATGATTTGCCGACAATTTTCCCATAAAACAACTGAAATGTCTCAATTTTATTCTCGTGAACAGCAAGTCCTTAAATCGCCCTGTTTAAGTACCCCAAGGCTTGGGGTCCAGTTGATTACTTATGGGGTCTTCAGGGGGAAATGCAGCCTTGAGTAGAAGGCCGTTGCACGGAATCTCCAAACAAGACCTCGTAAATGTAGGACACGGCTGTTTAAAAGGAAGCCAACTTACAACCAGCTTAATCAATTGATTTATTACGTCTCAAGATGGCTCGAGCTTTTGTGAGCTTAGAAAAAAGATAAATTTTTATAATGTTTCATTGTGTTTACGAGATTGCAATATCGCCTTCCTACGCTAGGTCGAGACCGAATTGAGGTGTATCAAGGAAAAGGTTGCGATATAACTAATGTATTTTTTTTGGGTAATATTGCAGTTTATTACTAAATGCTTAGCTGCAGTAACATTACTTTACGAACAAGGAAGGGAGCTTATATAGTCATTTATTCATAACACTATTTGTTACAAGCCAAAAAGTAAACATTGCATTAGGGCACGAAACAATATAGCACGAAATAAAAATAAAAATATGAAATATCCAATGCTTTTTATGTAATAGTAGTGTACGTAGTTTTGTTGTAGTTAATAAAGGCACTTTTTCCCGATAAAAGTAAAAAAAAAATTTAAGAACTTGACAAGTACTAAATCAGTCACTAAATCTTACTACAATTCAGGTAATTTTAAAAAGTCATTTACGTCATAAAATAGTTTCTCATGTAGCCAACATTTTAATTTATTCCTAAACGACCCAGCGGAAGGAGCATCCCGAACTTCTACGGGTATTTGGTTGTATATAGCGGGCCCACCAATAATACAAACCTCTCTGATTTCGCCAGCCTATGAGAAGGAGTCCTTCCTTTTTTCCTAGCATTGCTTCTTAAATTTACCCTAGAATAGGTACCTTTCCTCTCAAATAATTCTAGATGGTTGTGCGTGACACAACCACACGTACACACTACTTACTACTGCAGAAAAAAATCAATTAAGTACTATTTCGAGGAAATGTGGTAAGAATAGAAGACCAGTGCGGCAGCGGACAGTTGGGGAAACAATATTATAAAATTATTGAAGTAAGCAGACACGTCTCATCCGTTCTTATTTCAGTACCCATAAACGAGTAATATTAACGCTAACACAATAATGGATTAGACACCAAGCCTTTTTGATATTTTTGAGGTCCGTTGAAAGTATTCAAATAAATATAAATACGTTTGAAATTTAAAAGAAGTTACAAGAAAAAATATTAAGTAACACAACTTCGTAAATTATTTAACACTACTTTGTTGACAACAATTATGATATTATTGCAAGGTGAACAAAAAACGTAGTCACACATCACTAACCGATATGCATTGTTTGCATTTTGACGAAATACAACGACCTGATTCTCCCCGGTTTACCCTATGCGGTTTGAAAATACATCATCGCCACAAATCGGTCATCGGTGATAAGTCATAAGTACGTTTAATGCAATGAAAGGATCTGTAAGTTCGTAACATTAGGTTTACCTGTAATGACGCAGTCGTCGCATTGCATCTAGCAAGAATATAGTACCTATTGTTATATTTAGGTAGCTACGAGTACAATTAGGCAAAGTGGTAGAACTTTTTTCAAGGGTTCACCTCGAGCGCACTATTTTAGTAATTTAATCTACAAGTTATTAACTACCATGATTTCAATAATATACGTACTCACGACAGAAGTCTTATATTTTATGGCAAAGACAATAATTAAAAATTATATGGCTAGAAAAGTTTGCGCTGAACAAAGTCCTCTTCAAATAAAAATAAAATACTTTCTGCAATATTTACATATAATAGTATGCGTAATGCACTTCGTCTTCATCAAAAATTTCGTCTTCATGACATCTCTATAGTCGATCAAAAAGCTTCTTGTAAATTTTTATCTTCGCAACCGTTCTCAAAATTTAAAATCTCAAGGCCATGCAAAGTTCCCGTACAAAGAACTGAAAGTGCTGCTTACTTGTGGTTGTTTATTAACAATTTGTCAGATTTCCCGTTGACCTATAAAAGCGTATCAACAATCTGGAGCTGGAGTGCGGACAGTGATGGACGACGTTGATTTAACTGCCAGTTAGCGGAAAAAAACGACTACGACTCTGCTGCCCAAATATTGTTACTAGAGATCTCTAGATCATTTCAATTTGAAGCGGAAGACACTAAAGCTTTAGAGTTTTACATGTTTTAATACAAAATCAGTGATTTTAGAGTTCAGTTTTGACTGTCAGGGGCACTGTAAGATGGGGCAGTTGGCTTGATAAAACTTTATGTTTAAAATAGTGTAAGGTTTTTAGTTCGACTGTTGCTTACAGCTTGCGTTTAGCGTAATTAAATAATTAATAACTGTAGTAAATAAAATTAAACCCTAATTAAATTTTAAAAAAGCAACTGTCACCCGCACCATGCTATAGCGCATTATAGGTTTGAAAATTCAAATATATTTCTCAAAGTTTTTTTTTGTTTTTAATAACTGAAAGTGTTTGTTTGTGAAGCGGACAGTCGCACTATTCTCGGTGTGGGAGCAGCGTCCAAGGAAGTGGGTCGATTTTGATCAACGAGGTGTCAAATCATTCGTCATGTGGTTACTACTGACCTGGTTTCTTTATATCCCCTTTGCATGTCCAGCGACGTTTGTTATATAACTACGTAGTACAATTTACCCATGTCTTTTTACAGGGTCAAGTTTGGTCGTAGAGTTTGCTAAATAAAAATGCTACATCATTTCTAGTAATTTTTTTTATTTTTATTTTAGCGTCGCATGTTTTATGAATTTGTCCGTAAAAAAGCTCGTGCAAGCAGTGCTTTCGTTTAAGTTTAAATATTTTCCTTTTTCTAATTTTGTCGTTGCACATTTTGTAGGTATAGGTACAAGTATTTCTCCATGTCACGTATTAGGGTAGAAGTACTTATCAAATCGTGGTGGTCTAGCAAGCCGCGGTGGTCTAGTAGTAGGTGATCCCGCCTTAAGGCCATATCTCGACGATATTTTAAGCGTAAAAAAAATGCAAAGTCCTTCCGTTGATGGCTTAAATGCATTCATTGACAAATTCTCGGTGTCGGTGGCTGCTTTCCAAAAATTGGATATCCCCGCGAAATTAGATTTTGTTTTTCTATATTTGGCGCTCAAACGTGTTGACAACGAAACAGCGCGGCTATTTGAAAATTCAGTGCGTCAAGAAAAAATTCCATCTTACGACAGTTTCGCGAAATTTGTTCGCGAACAAGCAAAAATTATCGAAAGGACTGGGGTTCATACACCAAACGGTAGTGGTAGAAGTGCAACGACAACTTATAGGGTACCTGTTCCACAGAATAAATCAATCGTGGAACGAGCCACTCGCGCTCTAGTGACCCAAAATGCGACTTGTCCCATGTGCCAAGGTGACCATGTCAATTTAACTCGGTGCACTGATTTCATGAAGCTATCTGCAAAAGACCGTTTTCAGGCTGTAAAACAAAACAATGGTTGTGTTCTGTGCTTAAGCCTTCAGCACAAGCCAAACGCCTGCAAGGTTAAGGGAATATGTAACTCTTGCCAGTCTAAATCTCATCACAGCCTACTGCACTTTGGCAATCTTCAGACGAGTACGTCATTGACAGTTACTGGTGAAGATGACGGTGTAGAGATGGTCTGTGAAGATTTGCCTGTAGAAGATACAATAGACTTCGAAGTAAATAATGCAGGAGTGTCTCTTTGTTCTTCACAGCAAGTAAAGCTGGGCAACTCCGAATGCGAAACAATACCTAACACAGTCTTGCTGGCTACCGCACGCGTTAGGGTAGTAGATACATCGGGTAATTCCCATTTGGTTAGATGCCTGATAGACAATGGTTCCCAAAACCATTTTATTACGAAGAAATGTTGTGACAGATTATCGCTCTCTGCACGGTCGCTTGGGAATCCGATGACTGTCAATGGGTTTGGAGGCGGAGCTAATCCAGTGATCGGCGTGACAGAGTTAGCCTTCTACTCGCGTTTTGATCGAAGCCGTCCATATCGGGTACGACCGTTAGTGGTAGACACAATCACTCAAAGTCTTCCCACGGCTAGGGTAGACAGGTCGGCTTTGAGTTATTTAAAAGGAGCCCCATTAGCGGATGATACCTTTGACCGTCCGGGGGAAATAGACATGTTAATCGGTGCCCAGCTCTTCTCTCGCTTAATTCTTTCTAAGTTTGCGCTTACGCTTGGTTATGTCTTGATGGGAGATGCACCTGTAATAAAAACGATAGCCCAAAACAACACTGCGACATTTTGTGTCTTTACTGGCCCTCGATTAGATGACGTAGTTCGAAAGTTTTGGGAACTTGAAGAGGTACCCTCTTGTTCTGCAGCTCAATTAAGTAGCGAAGAGCAAGAATGTGAGAACTTCTATAAATTGACTACTACCAGGGATGATACTGGTAGGTACACCGTAGCATTGCCATTCAAGTCGAGTGAAAGCGAACTAGGCAATTCTTTGCCGAACGCAGAAAAACGTTTCTTTTCACTTGAAAAGAAAATGAACGCCTCTAGTCAACTTCGGGAGGCATATAACAATGTGTTTGAAGAATACTTAGCAAACGACTACATCGTTCCAGTCTCAGAAGACACTGACTTATTATCAGGGTATGTCATACCTCATCATGGGGTTATCCGTAATGATAAGGTAACCACCAAATTGCGAGTTGTCTTGGACGCCAGTGCACGTACAGACAAGAATGTCTCGCTCAATCAAATGTTGCATTCAGGCCCGAATTTGCAAGGTGACATTTTTCAAATCATGCTTAATTTCAGGCTCTTTCCCATCGCGTTTTGCGCAGATGTCAAGCAAATGTACTTGCAAATACAAATCGCAGATGTTGATAAAAAATATTTGAGGATATTATACCGCTTTGATCCAAGCGATAAACTTGAAGTTTATGAGTTCAAACGACTTTGTTTTGGACTGAATGCTAGTCCATATCTAGCACTGCGTACGGTACGCCAACTGTGTGATGACGAAGGCCAAAACTTTCCAATAGCTGTAGATGTGGTTAGAAGAGATTTGTATATGGACGATATAGTTTCAAGCGAAAGATCCATGCCAGCTGCGAGTGATGCTGCTTTGCAATTGATAAGTCTCTTTAAAGCAGGCGGCTTTGAACTTATGAAATGGTCCAGCAATTCCGAAGAATTACTATCAAACCTTCCGGCAACCCATTTACATCCTGACGTTGTGAAGTTTGGTGACGGAATAGAGCAAAAAATATTAGGTGTTAAATGGGATTCTCGATCGGATATGTTCTCGTTCGAAATGACTTCAAGCAAGGAAACGTGTACAAAGCGTAACATTCTTTCTGCAGTCGCTAGATTGTGGGATATCCTTGGCTTTGCAGCGCCGGTCATAATTTACGCAAAATTATTAATTCAAGACTTATGGAGTCTAAAAATTGATTGGGACACAATTCCCCCTTCCTCAATTGTGGAAAAATGGAGTTTGTTTCAGCAACAGCTACCGCTGCTTTCTAACATGGTTATACCAAGGCATATAGGAGTTTGCGATGGTGCTGACGTTACATTGTTGGCCTTTTCTGATGCCAGCGAACGAGCTTATGGAGCAGCCGTCTACTTGCACATTCAGTCAGGAAACGGTATTACAGTAAATTTATTATGTGCCAAATCACGAGTAGCTCCTCTAAAATCCATCACTTTGGCACGCTTAGAACTTTGTGGAGCGCTCTTGCTCTCCAAATTAGTGAAAGTAGTCTTGCGCACTTACGAGTCGCGCTGGAAAATCCAGCGCGTTATAGCCTTCTCAGATTCCACTGTGACGCTACACTGGATTCATTCCAGCCCTCATCGCTGGAAGACATTCGTCGCCAACAGAGTTGCAAAAATTCATGAGAACATGAATCCGGCATGCTTTCATCACATTCCGGGAAAGGAAAACCCTAGCGACTGTTTGTCGCGAGGATTAACTCCGGCTCAATTAATAGATCATCCTCTTTGGCTCAAAGGCCCGGCTTGGATGTCTCAGGCTAAAGAAAAATGGTCGATTCAACCATTTCAGCCTACAAAAACTGATATACCAGAATCTAAGTCAGAAGTCGTGTTAATTACGACAAATCCTGAAAAACCACTCTTTTACCAGCTGGCTCAAAAGATATCGTCCTGGCCTAAACTGATTCGTATAGTAGCTTATGTATTACGGTTCGCAAGAATATTTAAAACCCGCGGCCCGTGGTCAGTTGAAGACTTATATCAAGCGGAGCTTGCAATCGTTCGTGCAGTTCAAATGGTATACTTCGCTGATGCCATTAAAGCCATTCGTGCTAATAAACAATGTTCCAAATCTCTACAAAGGTTGCGACCAATACTTGTAAATGATGTTTTGAGAGTAGGAGGAAGATTGGAGCAAGCCGATATAACCTTTGACCATAAACACCCAATTCTGTTACCCCGCAAAGATCACGTCGTAAATCTTATTATAGATGACACGCATCGTAAACATTGCCACACTGGTCCACACCTGTTACTCGCCATTCTTAGACAAAAATTCTGGATTTTATCCGGTCGTAATTTGGTCCGATCACGAGTTCATTTATGCAATGTTTGCTTTCGGGTTCGTCCAAAGGCATTTACACCTCCAACAATGGCGAATTTACCGGAATGTCGGTTGCAAGTTACTAAACCTTTTGCCCATTCCGGTGTGGATTATTTTGGCCCGATCCACGTAACCCTGAGTCGTAGGCGTGGAATAAAGACCCAAAAGGCGTACGTTGCAGTTTTCATTTGTCTTACAACAAGAGCTGTTCACGTAGAAATTTCTCCTGATATGAGTACGGATTCTTTTCTGAATGCTTTTAAAAGATTCGTAGCACGACGTGGACCTGTACAAAAACTAATGTCTGACAATGGTACTAATTTTGTCGGAGCACGCTCGTATTTAAACGAATTATACTCCTTCATGAAATCAGAAGAGTTTACAAAAAAATGGGGTGAGGAAATGTCTAATCACCGAATAGAGTGGCAAATGATTCCGCCAAGTGCTCCACATTTTGGAGGAGGATGGGAATCAACAGTAAAAGCCTTTAAGGCGCACTTGATTCGGGTTATTGGAGCTCAAATCTTGACTTACGAAGAATTGTTAACTGTATTGTGTCAGATTGAAGCAGTTCTCAATTCTCGGCCTTTAGGAATAGCCCTCACTTCTGATCCATCCGAACCAGTGGCCTTAACTCCGGCTCATTTTCTGCATACGACCCCCTTAAAAACTTTACCATCAGCACCAATAGAAGAAAATCGAACGCAATTACTTTCCAGATATCTCTTATTAGATCAGATAGTTCAATCGTATTGGCGACGGTGGAATTTAGAATATCTACATTCACTACAAACTAGAGAAAAATGGCTACATGACACAGGTCCAATCAACAAAGGTACAGTCGTTTTAATAATGCAGAACAACACGGCTCCTTTGCATTGGCCGCTTGGAATTATTGAAGAAACGTACCCAGGACATGACAGGAAGACTAGAGTAGTAGCGGTCAAAACCAAATCAGGGACTTTAATACGCCCAATTGTTAAACTTTGTCCCCTACCCTCTCAGTAATTATGGTAGTCTAGTATTGTAAATTTCTATGTATATTTTATGTTAATATAATTATTACTTTATTATATTTTATTATTAGAAGTATATCAACTACATTTTTTGACACATTTGTTGAAAGGCAATCTTTCAAGCTGGGGGCCGTGTTTGCGCCGCGTTGTACTTGGGCTATGTGATTCGGATGCAAGCCTGCCTGACGCAAGCTCGCCTTTGAACTATCCGCCAAGCGACGGGGGAGTACCGCGTAGCGTTAACCAAAGGCGCCGCGTTCCTTTTCATCTCGCCGACATAGCGCGATCGGCGCGTGCGGCCATTCATTCACCGACTAGTTGCGAGCGCGTACGCACGCACGCACGTCGCGATCGTCAGTCCGTCCTTACGGCTGAAGGTGGAAGTGAATCATAAACTTTACCTAGAACTTTGATTTTGAATACATATAAGACTTTTCCGCGAAATATAATGAACCTTTTGTGTGAACCACTATGAACTTAATTTGTGATTAGAGTGAAGATTGTGTGGACCTTTGGACCAAAATCCTACCCTCCTGTACTCGGGGAAAGGCGAAGACCCAGGGTGTGCACATCATTGGAGAGACCAGGTCAGTGTGGGTTTATTGTGTTCGTTTGCAGTGCCGAAGGTATAATTAGGCGCGGACATAGCCTCCCGGCCGAAACAGTATTGCTTAAACTATTTATTCGGAATAAAAATTAACACAAAAAGATTAGAGTTCATTAAAACCGAGTTAAATAGCAGACTACTAGCGTTCGTTTAAAATGCAACATGCACACGAAATAAGTCACGGCAAATGAGACAAAAGTACGAAGTTAATTAAAACGAGGAGCAGAAAAGAAAAAAGTTGTTAAGTGCGTGTCGAGGCACGCGTATGATAGATCTTCGTAGATTTATTTTAAAAACCCTATTCAAAGATAAACCACAAGTTTTGAAAAAAAAAACATGTAACGTGGGACAGACTGGCAGACGGACAGACGGACAGACGGACAGACGGATAGACGGACAGACGGACAGACGGACATACGGACAGACGGACAGACGGGCAGACGGATAGACGGACAGACGGACAGACGGACAGGCGGACAGATGGACGGACGTACACAAGGAAGTTATAGGGTTCCTCGTTTTACTACGGAACCCTAAAATGTTCTTATGTGAAACTAGTGGTCTTCTATTGCTTCATTCAAGCTGTATTTCTATAGATGATGAAATTATGATCGAAAAACATAGTGAATACAAAATTGATGTGATGGAAGCTGGAAGTGTTTAAAAAAAAAGGTCTAAAACAAGTACATAAGCTTTTACTGAACAAGTACTCAAGCTCTTTGCCAAGACAAATCGAAATTCGATAGGGTTGCGTCATTTCATTACAGAGTTCCTGATGTCCTATGACCACCTTCCAGCCACATCATCAGACCCTGGTTACCATTGAAAGACAAACTACTTGTCAATACCATTCAAATGAACCCAAACTAGATGAGGTTGTGTCGTTTCATTGCTAAGTTCCTTTGGCCACCTTCCAGCTCCATCGTTAGATCGTCATCATAATATTGCATTGTCACGCGATTTACACATGTATGCAAAATTTCAGCTCAATCGGTAACCGGGAAGTGGATCAATATATAAACGGGACAGGTAAAACTAAATATAAGCTTGTAAAAAGATCATCTACGTATAAGTGTATCATACAAAAATGTGCGACTGACACCAGAGTACTATGATAATCTTGTATATTATGGTAATTTTTAATTTTAAACTCATTTTCAAAAAAATTTTCTCATAGATAGACTTCTGTTAAAGGTATAGGTGCCGGATTCTCCCGTTATAAGTACAAAATGTAGCGTATGGAATGAATATTATGAACTTTATGAATATTTGAGTTAAAATCTAAAACTCAAATGCCAAACAAACCTTTAAAGGTCTATCAGTAATTAAGTATGTTTACTAATTTAATAGCCTGCAACGATTACTTTGATGCACCCAGATGCATGTGCCTGGGGCTACAAAATTGTGAGAACCTATGTTATAGCGTAATCCATTTATTGTACTAATTTTTCATGAGAAGTTTGCATTAAAGTTAGTAATTAAAGTTGTAAATGTTTAGAAGGGTATACTCTCGAGATGGTCCCATTGAAATTATAAAGAAATCGGTTTATGAAAAATCAACAAAAATCTAAACAATTCGAGCGAAATATTCGGATTTTGTTTTTTTGCGAAAAATAATGATTATTTCTATTTAGTTAAGGGTACGCCAAGAAAATCTGTTAATGGTTTTTCATTCGATTCTTTATTTTGATTTTTTTCTTTTCAGGCACGGGATGATCTATGGATTCTATGGTGAGAAATAAAGTAAAAAGTCTTTTTGCATTTTAGGCTACCTGAATTTTAGTCTTTCTGCAGTTTAGCCATTCTACCCTCGTTATCTTTTTCCTTTATGGGTAGTCTGATCATAAAATGAGGCTGTCATTTACCACCTTAGGCATGTTCTTAGCTTTGGGGTTTAGTTATATTTAAATTTTTGCCATGTTGTAAGCAGCTTCTACTAAATTGTTTGTTTGTTCCCCATTAATCAGGCGATTAACTTATACACAAACAGAAGTTGCTGTCATTAAGCAATATTATTACGAACAGACAAGCCTATTTTCTCTAGTAATAGAGCTGCTCTCGTATATCACTGTATAACGTGCGGCGTGGGCGGGAATGCCCGGATGTCCGGCGGCAAGTTTTAACGACTGCAATGGTAGAAAATTCTTATTTATACTAACTTTTGCTCTTTAAAAGTAGAACATTTCAATGAGTTGCTGTTTTTCTTCTCTTTTGAAATGAATGTAGTATTTATATGCGTTTTTTGTGTGTTTCGGATTAGTTAATATACATTCTGATATGCTTTTGATTTGATTCTGGGGAGCGTTTTTTGAACTACGCATGGTTTGGTCGAACACGGAACTTGTATGTAGCACTCGCAATTTCCATAGACAACATTCAGAGATCAGAGATTCTCCATACAATCTGTCAAAGATACGTATACGTTCCTAGGCGTTCGAAGTTCAAAACCGGTCCCCTGATATGTATCTGGAAGCAGCTTGGTAGTGCTTAATTTTGATACATTTCTCATACAGTTATTTATTTGATGATTGTGTTATGGAATGGAGTACGTTTTTAAGTATAGGTGGAACATACTTTCCATAGTAAGTTGTTAACATGATGAGTATACAGGGTAATTCAGATAGAGAAAGCCGAAAGAGAAGATGAGAAGATAATTTTTTAAAGACCAGAGATTTAACTTCGACTAACTACCAACTATAGATCGTGTCCGTGGGTAATAGTCTCATTATATTTATGTATTCATATTTATTTCAAACCATTACATTTTGCCGACCCTGAGTTGCAATTTTGTATGGTACAGCTTATTTTTTATCGAACTCCGGGTTAGTCCCATAGGAAAAGTTGTTCATAATAATTGGATTAGTCATCCCTTTCAGCTTACATTTTTGTAGTAATTTTGTAAATCAACACCTTGTATGTGACCAAAAATGTCCTGGTATGCCCATGCTTGAACGATAATGGCGAAGTGTCATTCACACTGTTGTTATATCTCGAGTGGTTTCAGGATAAGAGAAGTGAAATTAGTTCCACTAATTCAATTTGCAGATACCGCCGGATTGGTTTATCCGCTCATCAGGCTCGGTTATCGACTGATACCATTGACCTTGCTAAGGTAAAGCTACGGTAATGGTATCTATGCAGTATTGCGACTCAGCCCTGTTCTTGAAATACCTACAACCCCACGTGGCCGCGCAGTACGTAACACGCGCTAGGGCTGCCCGGCTGGCAAGTAAATCGCACGCTTACTGATTACAAACCCACACGTTCGTTCATCACTACGGCGCGCCCCTGCGACTGTTGTGTACCGAGACAGTACCGATCTCCGAGGCAAATAGGTATGATCCAACAAAAACATTTCCATGTGAAATGTAGCCAAGACGAGACCACAGTTCGCACTACCAAAAAGTTGTCAGATCTCATGTAGAGCCAAGCTTCTGATTCTACATGCCTTAGCTCTACAAGTCCTTACTTCACATACGTTACTTCTTCTTCTAGTGCCTCTCTATTACAGAAGGTTGGCAGTCAGCTTTTTGAAATCTTCCTTGTCCAGGGCAAGCCTAAACAGTTGTTCGACTGTCTTAATGTTTGTCCATTCCCGGATGTTGCGAAGCCATGACATCTTCCGCCTTCTACTCTTGCGCTTGCCCGGTATTTTGCTCATCATAATGGTCTGCTGGAGGGAATACCGGTCATGTTGCAGTACGCGACCGAGGTAGGCGACTTTCCACTTTTATTTATATCTATTTCAAATATTTTCTCATCCAATTTAGCTCGTAAATGTTTAAGCCTTTTTAATATTCGGCCGTACGGACAGACAGACGGACGGACACAACTAAGTTATAAGGGTTCCTCGTTTTACTACGGAACCCTAAAACGTCAAATAACATGTGTCATATGTGTTTTTATTGAATGCTTCTTGTTTCATTCACAACGAATTTATTTCTGTTATAAATTTAATAATTTGTTGTTATTATAGGTAAATTATGATTGTGTGATAAATTCATTATACACAAAACTAGAAAGAAACTCAAGTAGGTAAAGAGTAAGTACCTAGATGAAATTAAAATACTAAAGGCGGGCAGCCCTAGCTCGTAATTCGTTCTGCTAGGCCACGTGGCGCTGTAGCTATATACTTCAAGGACAGGGCCGACATAATACTGTAAAGGCGGAATACTGCATAGATACCATTACCGTGGTAAAGCTATCAGAAACATTGTAACTGCAATATTGAATCATTCACCTGAAACGCTATTTTGCACATCATTTTTTACAGAATTCCACTTTAACCACGCACCGTACATTGATCCTGCAGAAGCAAGGTGGATAGATGACCTGATTAAATCAGTAGGAAAACACTGGATCTAATCGATCTTATTAGAAATCTAGAAGAGAGGCTAGAAGATGATGATAACTTCTAAAAGATACTACTAAAATTATAAAAAAAGGATAAAATAATAACTTCTAAAAAATAGTACCCTACCTTCTTCTTTTTGGAAGTCGGTTAAAAATGAGGAAGATGTATAGTTGAATGTAATTTTTTTTACAGTTTTGTACCGTCTAACTTGCATGATTTTTTTGTCAAAAGTATTCTGTGAAAATCGTCTAACACAAATTAAACTAAGAAACAAAATAAATTTTTATTATTTATTTTTACTGAAAAAAAGCTTTTTTTAAAAGCCTGCAATAATTTTAGAGCAAGTGATAAAAATTATTAAACTACTTATTATTTAAACCTTACCGTGAAGTTAGAAGGTAAGTAATTTAATAATGCCTGAAGAATAAGTTTATAACCTACATAGCTATTTTGTAGGTATATTACAACTTCCTCAATTGGTAAATTGGACTGTCACCCATATTTGTGTTCATTGCTGATTCTCACGTCTTCCCATACTTACTCGTTGATACACTGTGTCCGAGGCCTAGATCTAGATGTCTAAGTTTATGATCCTCTTATGACGTAGTGAGATTATATAATTCGCTGTATTTTTTGTATGTTGTGATTATTTGAAAGTACAGTACTTTCAGCTGCTGGCATGCTGGTAAGGAACAGCTGAGACTTTGAAGGTATTTTTTAAAAGTACATAAATAAATGATGCACGCTAGAACTGCTAGACTTTCTTTTATAAGCAAGTACTCACTTTAAAATGTATCGCATTAGATAGTGTTACTGTGTACTTTGAGTGTATCTTCATACATAGTGTTTAGTTTTTGCTTTGTGGTTATAGATAAAGAATTTTGTCTGTCTGTATGTCTGTCTGTACCTCCCTACCCCATCTCTCTTAAAAAAAATCATAAAAGCAACGGACCTCGAATGCTCCGGAATATTCCTATGTCACGTAATCTAGACATTTCTGGCCATAAAATCAGTAACAAATGTAACAATCCGAGTAGTCCCACTTATTCCTGCCAGAAGAGTGTTCCACACAATCGAATCGCGCTAAAACTTTTAATGGTCTGATTCCGGATGTTCCACTTACGGCGAGTGGGTGATTTGTCTTCCATTTTGTCGCCCATTGCACTTGTGGTCACTTTTATTTGTGCATCTCATTTCCCTTTGAAGCTTTTAGAGAGTTATTTATATTTATGGGTTTATCAAGGCAGATGTAAAATGTCTTGAAGGTTATTGCGGATGCCATATGTTACGATGATTTTGCGTTTGATGAACTAATAAGCTTACATAGTTATAGTATGCATTAAGCAACGTTTTTTTCTCTTTTTTATGGTAGTGAGCGATACTCTTTGGGTGAGATAATGGTTTCAATGGTATCGGACCATTATGCTCAAATACAAAGTCAAATCTGAATAATATTTGCTAAGTACATAAAGCAAAAAGAACACAAATCGGCTATATAGTTTATTTTTAACCGACTTCCAAAAAAAGGAGGTTATGTGTTCGCCTGTGTGCATCTTTTAGGGTTCCGTACCCGAAGAATAAAAACGGGACCCTATTACTAAGACTCCGCTATCCGTCTGTCCGTCACCAAGCAGTATCTCATGAACCGTAATAGCTAGAACGTTGAAATTTTCCCTGACGACGTATTTTTGTTACCGCTATAACAAAAAATACTAAAAATTGAAAAAATGAATATTTAAGGGGGGCTCCCGTACAAAAAAAACCTGAATTTTTAGACGTTAATCGAAAGTGAACCGAATCGAAAAATTCCGTTTTATCTCGAAAGGGTGTACTCTCAAAGAGGTCCCATTTAAATTTTACAGAAATCAGCTGGCCGTTTTTGAAAAATCAACAGTAATATAAACAATTCCAGCGAAATATTAGAATTATGTACACGATGGAAGGCGGTTTTGCCATTTTTTGCGATAAATAATTATATTCTTTTATTGTGCATCAAATCCTTCAACGGTGGGTGCTAAGTTCTTTAGACCCCGCCGTTCAAATAAACCGCAGAAATTCTCCGATCACACTGTAAATCTCATGGCCGAACGACGCTCGCTAAGATTGCAGTCTTCCGATGATGCAAAGTCATATAGGCGTCTCAATAGACAAATTTCGAAATCCTTGCGGCACGACACCCGTCTTTTTAATACTAAACATATTAAAAAGACAATAGAGCGGAACAAAATCTCCAAAGTGTTCGCAAGAGATTTGTCTATTGGACAAAGCCAATTGACAAAGCTGAAGAGAGAAGATGGAAGTTTAGCGTCGACCAAGGCAGAGGTATTAGAGGAGATCGAAAGGTTCTATGGACAGTTATACGCTTCGGTCGCTAAGCCTGTTAGCAGCGCGGCCAAAGATCCAAGAGCCAAGCTGACCCGACACTTCACCGAAAATATCCCAGACATCAGCCTGTACGAGATTAGAATGGCCCTGAATCAGCTTAAGAACAACAAGGCGCCGGGTGATGACGGTATCACATCAGAGCTTCTGAGAGCGGGTGGAACACCTGTACTAAAAGTCCTCCAGAAGCTTTTTAACACCGTCGTCCTCGAGGGCATCACGCCAGAAGCATGGAACAGAAGCGTGGTGGTGTTGTTTTTCAAGAAAGGTGACAACACCTTATTGAAGAACTACAGACCCATCTCGCTTCTGAGCCATGTTTATAAGCTGTTTTCAAGGGTCATTACGAATCGTCTCGAGCGCAGGCTTGATGACTTCCAGCCTTCCGAACAAGCCGGTTTCCGAAAGGGCTTTAGTACCATGGACCACATTCATACGCTACGGCAGGTTATACAGAAGACCGAAGAGTATAACTTGCCACTTTGCTTAGCGTTTGTGGACTATGAGAAAGCCTTTGATTCGGTCGAGACTTGGGCTGTGCTCGAGTCTCTCCAACGATGCCGTATTGACTATCGGTACATCGAAGTGTTGAAGTGCTTGTATAATAACGCCACTATGTCGGTCCGAGTACAGGAAGAGACCTCCAAGGCGATCCCTTTAAAAAGAGGCGTAAGACAGGGAGACGTAATTTCTCCGAAACTGTTTACGGCTACTTTGGAGAACGCCTTCAAGCTCCTGGAATGGAAAGGATTCGGCATCAATGTCAATGGCGAATACCTCACTCACCTTCGGTTTGCCGACGATATAGTAGTCATGGCAAAATCGATGGAAGAGCTCAGCACGATGCTCGATGGCCTCAATCGGGTTTCTCAACAGGTGGGTCTTAAGATGAACATGGACAAGACGAAAGTTATGTGTAATTCCCATGTTGTACCCACCCCGATCTCTGTTGGGAACTCGGTTCTTGAAGTCGTTGACTCGTACGTCTACCTAGGACAAGTAGTCCAGTTAGGTAGGTCCGACTTCAAGAAAGAGGCCAATCGCCGAATCCAACTCGGCTGGGCAGCGTTCGGAAAATTGCGTAGCGTCTTCTCGTCCGACATACCTCAGTGCCTCAAGTCGAAAGTTTTCGACCAGTGTGTGTTGCCAGTGATGACTTATGGCACAGAAACGTGGTCTCTCACTATGGGCCTTATTGGTAAGCTCCAAGTAGCCCAACGAGCTATGGAGAGGGCTATGCTCGGAGTCTCTCTGCGAGATCGAATCAGAAATGAGGAGATCCGTAGAAGAACCAAAGTTACCGACATAGCCCAACGGATTGGCAAGTTGAAATGGCAATGGGCAGGGCACATAGCGCGGAGGACTGATGACCGATGGGGTCGGAAAGTTCTCGAGTGGAGACCACGTACCGGCAAGCGCAGCGTAGGACGTCCACCCACAAGGTGGACGGATGACCTCATTAAGACCGCAGGATCGCGCTGGATGCAAGCCGCTTCCAACCGGTCTTATTGGAGATCCATAGGGGAGGCCTATGTCCAGCAGTGGACTTCTTATGGCTGATGGATGGATGGATGAAATCCTTCAACTGTCTAAATCTAAATCATCTCATATTTTTTGTTAGAAATTGTTAGAAAATATTTCACGACGCAGTTCAACAAATCGTATTTAAAGAGGCATTCATCTTCAGTGTTTATTTCAGGGTTCAGTTTATAAATTATTTATAAAAGAAAGTAAAATTAAAGTCAGTAAAGTAGTTTTACAATTGACGCTACTACAAACCTATTCTGCAGTTTTCTGATAAGGCATTTGTAATCCGTAGATGTTATCTCAAAACCTTCAGTGGCCAGTGTAACCACGTGTGAGCATATTAACTCAGCTCAGGTGACTAGACACGTGCTTAGCTCTACCTCACTCTGTATTGTGTATATGTATAATTTATATATTTATAGGTATAGTAACTAAAGTATTTTTATGTAAAAATGTTCAAATGTTGGATAACAAAGTGTTAGTTATTCAGTTTAATTATTTTCTTCATGCATGGCTTTGTGGCCATTCATGTTTACATTACGTACTCATGAAATTTCAAATCTAAATGATTTACTATGTTCTTTTATGCTTCAGGTTTCTAGTGGATATTATGTCTGCTAAAATATTAAATAAACTTAGTCATGAAAAGTTTTCAGAACGTATTAGGATGTATCGTACTATTCTACAAACTAAAGCTAATATAAACCACTTTTTATCATTTTTAACCGACTTCCAGGTTCTATGTTCGTCTGTATGTATTTTTTTGTGTATGTTCATCGATATTTGCGCCAGTTGTGAACCGAATCAAAAAAAACTTTTTTAGTTCGAAAGGGTCTTTTTTAATTCGAAACTCCCGAGGTGGTCCCATTTAAATTTTATTGAAATCGGCTGAGCTGTTTTTGAAAAATCAACAACAATGTAAAACTTGTAATAGCGAACTATTCGAATTTAATACGCGATGGAAGTTTGTTTTGCCATGATTTGCGAAAAATGATTATTGAATCAAAAGATCTTGTCAACTCTAATGTGAATAGATGAACAAAAAAAAGTTTGTTACTGTTTTCATCGCCATATTATTTCGTTTGAGCTTATTCTAAGAGCAAAAGGAAGAAATTGAAAATATGTAAAAGTAAATTTTAATGTTCCTACCTGTACTTACCTGCCCTTGATCATCCGTAGCCTTTATTATCCTACTGCTCAGTCTAACTTCTCTTCTATACTATCTGCCTCAGTCCTGAGCTAATAGTGTTCAAGTTTGAGCTGCGATTTTGGCAAAATCGACGATCATCGCGCTGCCGGACGATCTACCCTTCGCTATTTTATCAACCGACTTCAAAAAGGAGGTTTTCAATTCGGCTGTGGCTGTGGTTTTTTTTCTTGTATGTATGCTACGCGATTAGGTACTCCCCCAATTATGAACTGATTTTGATGATTCTTTTTTGTTTGGTATATAATAATAATACTTCAGAAGAGGTCACATTTAAACTTTTTTGAAATCGGCTGAGTCGTTTCTGAAAAATCAACAATAATGAAAAAACTATTCGTATTCTGTAACCGGTTGAAGTCGGTTACGCCATTTTTGGCGAAAAATAATTATCGGTACTTAGCTCATTACAATTCAACAACACATTCTGTATATCTACGAAACGAACGAAAGTATGAAACATTTTCATATAGGTTCTGGTAGCAAGGTCAAGCGGAAGTTTAACTATCGAGTGTTAACATTTACAAACATAATATGGACTCAACCACAGATTTCGCAAGATGGGACTTGTCGTCTTGGGGATCTTTACTTTGCACGAAATTTTCTGTTTAGAATCTCGACCTAACGCCAAAAATATAATTACCCAACAAATTTCTCAAAGAGCACAACAAATCACCGACTCATAATTATTAAAACTACATCTCAATACCTCCCTAGCTCCCTACCTCGCTTATTTAGGTACTGATATGAAATAGGTCAAAATATCAATATACCGATCTTTCATTATGTCTAGGCCAATCGCGAAATCGACAGACTGCGTTTTAGGTAGGTACTCAGCGACTAAAGGCCGTAAACAATCTGCGGTGTATGAGTATTTGCTACACAAAATTGTCTCGCGCCAGGCAAAGAGCAAGCCTTTCTGTAGATTTCAATAGACTTAACTCAATAAAGCATGTTTAGGTAATGTTGGAATGTGTGCCTCAATAGGTCGCGTAGATTATCAATATCAAAGATTAAGTGGCCTATTGCAAGTGTATTATTAATTATGTGTTATGATGTTTTATTTTATAATTGGTATCGAGATCAAGGAACCATGATTCACGGATCTACTGGATGCTTGCCGAGGAACCTGAGTCATCTATACGGGCGAGTATTTCGTAAGTTTCTTGGAAATACGTTTAGATTTAATGCTGAAAAAATAAAAGTCAAGGTAGAGGGCAACGTTTCACATAAATCTACTCAACATTTGAGGTAGAATATTTTATAACTGAGGGAGTTGAGTGTATATTATGCAGGTAAATGCTAGTTAGTAGGTATAGGATAAGATAACTTTTCAAGTTGTCTGTTTTGGTCATTTGGTGGTCACATAAAAGTCAATTAATTATTATGAGACTGGAGAAAGGCAAACATTTTGAGAAGGATACTGGCTTATTACAGAAAAAATAATATTATATACCTACTACGCTGCTAGCTGAGATGACACTTTTCAGATGAGTACCTATGTAGTTTTAAAAGAAAAGATTAAACGCACAGAAAGTGATCCTTGCCGTTTATAGTCCAACAGTCTATAGAGCACGACCTTCGTCACGTGATCAATGTTTACAAAACATTCACTGAATTAGTAGGCTTGGAGATAATGACAAGTTTGGTAACTAAAAAATAAATTCTAAAGTAGCTGCCCGCCCCGATTTCAGCTGGAGTGATAAGTATAATATAGGATAGGTATTGTAACTGACAAGATATTTGTATTTTACCTTTTAAAAGGAAGATTTTTTTATCAAATTGTTAGATACTGTTAGAGAAATAAATGAAAATGTCTAATAAGTTCGGAATTTTATTTTTTCCACTGCCAATTACAAGATTACAATTTAAGCACTAGGGCACGTCTATCGCCGCTCGTGTCGTCACGAGGTCTCTGACTCTGGATGGCTCCTTCCATCGCTCCGCGCCCCACTCGTCCTGGCTACCTCGTCAGTTGCAGGGCCAGCATAGCTCGCCCACGGTCGTCTGGCGCGCCACACGTTCGGACGTGTGGACGTCCGAACGTGTGGCGCGCCAGACATACATGTGGTTACACCGCATAGCTAACAATACACTGATCACTATTTTTTTATACAATACACAATCAATTTATAAAAAGTCTGGTATACCCGAGAAATAAATCTGAGAATAATAAAATATGTACCTACGAGTACATCGGTCACTCTCCAATTTGCTGATATTTTGCTAATTACCGTACTTACCCTCTTTTATTTTTCGTTGAATTGACGCAGACTGAAAATTTTAATTTGATAGTATTAGGCACGTATAAACTTGCTTATCGGAGAATGGCTGTTAATTTATAGCAATAAAAAATAATAAAGGGTAAGGTAATTAAGACAAAAAGCGTCAAATTGAAGAATGGCCGACATAAAAAATATGTGTGTAACAAACATGTAATTTTATGTGTGAGTGTTCTGTTACACTGTTTTGTATATGTAATTGTTCCTGTACCTAATTGTTTACTTCTTTGTGTGGACAATAAAGCGTCTATCTATGTAAATTTTACTCGTCATATTTGCATTCGTATCTAAATCTACCCGAGGCTCGTGAACTATTTGAAACGTGCCGCCCTCGCGGACATACTTCTTAATCTTTACGAGTGTTTTCATTGAGAAATGAAGCTGTTGTGGTTTGAAACTTTCCTATATCGGTTTAAGGAGATTGATTTCCTTTTTATTGTCAAACATTGTTTGCTTAGATTTTATCGTTTTGAACCAATGATTAGTACAACTTTCACTTCGCGTTCAGTTTCAAATGAAAAATTGAAATATACTAGATAAAGGCTATCAAAATGGATTGTTAACTATTACTTAGATAATTTAAAACAAATAATTATAACAATAATTAAAAAAAAAAAACAACGTAAAACCAAAATCCAAATATTTATAAAATTTTAACGGTAAAGATTTCATGTCCTCTAAAATTTGAAGTCTTTGTTAGCTAGAGTCTAAGATTAGCTAATTTTGTTTGCGAGCCAAAAATCCATGACACGCATAAAACATATTTAGAAAATCGGGAACAATAGTCTTTCATTCTTTATTGCCTTTTAGTTACTAAACAATCAAATATATCTCGGTATCCAAAAACGATAAAGCCATCATATACAGGGTTATCCAGAACTGGTGTACTAAGCCGAAAGGAGGTGATTCAGACCATCATTATATGACCAACTTTTGCTATGAGGCCAACCAGGAATCCGACAAAAAATCACCTTTTTCATACACTTTGTCGCTCCAGCTGCAATTAGGTATATAACAGCTGATATTTTTTCTAGAATTTTGGGTTGACTGATTAGTGAAAGTTGTTCATAATAATGGTCGTAAACACCCCAATTCGGCTTAGTATGGGGAGGGCAAAAATATGTGAACGTAAAGCCGCGTATAAATTAAGCGCGGCAAACCATCGAACATTGGTGCGCGCGGCGGCCGCGCTCTATGTAGACGGGACCGCCGCGCGCGGCGACGCGAACATTGCCGCGCTCGAACGTGCCGCGGGGCGATCCGCTCGCTGTCGGTTTTTTAGACCGCATCAAAGGAGCTTCAGTCGTTCGCTCGCGCGCAGTGGGGACGGTTGTAGTTTTGGTGATTTGGCTCGCGCGGCGAATACGTAAAAATGGACAACGAAAAGTGCCGTTTACTAATACAATTGTATAGCGCAAAAGAATTTTTGTGGAACAGCAAATCCTCCCAATACCGCAATAACTCGTTGAGGTATGATGCGTGGGTAGAAATCAGTAAGAAAATGGATATACCTATTCCTGACTTGAAAAAAAAAATGACTACGCTTTTGGCGTCCTACAGAAGAGAAAAATCTAGAATAGCTAAAAGTTGTCGTACTGGTTCTGGTAAGTACCTATTTATTTTGCATTTACAACAAAAAATAAAACGCATTATTGTAATTACGTAAATAATTTTTATTTTTATTACAGCGACAAATGAAGTATACGTTTCGAAGTGGTTTGCGTTTGATGATTTTAATTTCATGAGGGATAAAGATCTACCCAATGAAACATCGGACACAATGTCTGAAAATGTGAGTACAAGTTTTAATATCTATTTTGCCAAGATATTGCACCATTGGTAACAAAGTGATGGGCTAGGTGTGAACGTATTTGTTGTGCAAAATTTCCCGCTCTTCTTGGGATATAGTTAAGAGGCAGTAGTGATGTAGGGGCAGTTTCATTTCTCCAAGTTCCAGGTATAATTTGCCCCTCGTTTCCTTCACTATCTATACATCCTTGCGGCGTGTACTGTGATCTTGTCAGAGTTCTTTTTCTCAAATAATTATGCAAATGTATTGTTGCTAAAACAATTTTAGTAGCAATCTTTGGTTGCAGTAACATAGGTTTGCGTAGAACTCTAAAAACTGAGCTCAGAATCCCGAATGCATTTTCCACACATCTACGTGCTCGAGATAACCTGTAATTAAAGATTCTTTCCTCAGAACCCCTTTCTAGATCTCCTGGAAATGGTTTCATAGTATATTCATTTAAAGCAAAAGCTTTGTCAGCTAGAATCACATACGGTACTTTGAAGGAATAGGGCACTTGAAGAATGGATGGAGGAGGAAGTCTCATAGATTTTTCTTCTAGTTTTTTGTATAAGTTTGTATTTTTGAAAATACCTCCATCAGATAGTCTACCTTGACAACCCACATTTACATACGTAAAACAATAGTCTGCATCGACTAAAGCTAGTAATACTAAACTAAAAAACTGTTTGTAGTTGAAAAATTCTGTGCCACTGTTTATAGGTGCTTGCAACACTACATGTTTGCCATCCAATGCACCTACTGCATGAGGAAAGTCCCATTTGTTTTCGAAATCGTGTGCTATCTGCAACCATTCTTCTTCTGAGTCCGGTACCTGCAACAATTAATTAAACATTCGTATTTTTTTTATAGTTGGCAACAGCACAAATAGCACAAAATAATGATACAGGACCAATTACACCTTCTGCTATGGAACAAGAAATAGAACCACCAAGTGACATTATGAACGCTCCAGATAATCTGAGAGTAAAGAAAAAGAAAAAGGTAAACGCTGAAGAAGATTCCCCTATGCTGAAAAAAGCATTTCAGGTTCTAACTGAATCCGCTGCATCATCTGCTGACCCATATTTTTCTTACGGCCAGCACATTGCTAATGAACTCCGTAAATATGATTCACGCACTTTAATTTACGTCAAGCAAGCGATTAACAATGTGATATTTGATGCTGACCTAGGAAAATATTCGAATTATGGGTATTGTACCCAAAATTATTCACAGTCACACTACACCTCAACGCCGTCTCCTCAGACTTCGACTCTGTCTTCTCAGATTCCAGACACTACTCCTACTGATGAACGTGAACCAACGCCATTGACTATGGATGATTTTTTCCCCTAAATAATAATAAGAATTATATCAATAAATAAATATAATAATAAAAGAAAACTAGATATTTTATTTACTCACCTTTACCCAGTCTTTTAGTGCATCGCAAAGTGCATCACAAACTTCAGGAACAATTCTTGAAATTGACTGTTTTGATACTCGAAAAAGGTATTGCAGGCTAGTATACGAGTCTCCAGTTGCCAGAAATCTTAAAGTTATTGCTAATCTTTCAGTAACTGATATTGCCTCTCGAAATTGTGTGTTCATTTTCATAACACTTGGTTCTATTAATGATTTTATTAATTCGAACTCTGTAGTTGACACTCGCGTAAAATTTTTTATAGTGTTTGCAACGGCTTCATATCTTATGTCTTCCAGAAGTTTCGGGCCATATAGCGATCTATTTAGATATAATTTTTTCATCCACCAACGCCTTTTTCTTTTCTTTTTTTTACAAATAAGATGGTGAATCACAATGAAAGCGGCAGCCGCCCGACCACGCGCGTCCATACTCGCAGGTTTACAAGAGTGAACTGGTCTGTCTATCCGCCGCGGTTTGTTCGTGATGGATCGCCTGCCGCGCGCGCCTGCCACGTCCAACTAAATTTATATCTACATATTGGCTCGCGCGGCAAATGAACGTCAACTCTGGTCGAACATTGGCTCGCGCGGCTGCCGCGCTTAATTTATACGCACCTTAACACTAACGTCACATCGGTTAAAATATACTTGGTTCAGTGGTTTTTTGTAAGTTGAGCGAGAAACGTCTGAAGCAGAGCTAGCGTCACTAGTCCCAGTCACAGAGCCTCGTGGCGGGAACACGTGAACTTCAGCTACAGGTGGGGCTGAGGGCGGCTTCCTCCTCACTTATTTAAAGTTTATATATAGTGGGATGCACTTTGTAGCAAATAGGGCTCTACATTTATTTCATTAATTTGGTTCACCTACGCTATGTAAGTACATCGACACATTCACAAAAATAGCATGACATAGTAAACAGAGTCAAATGTCACATTAATTTTATAGACGAAGACGACTAGCAAACATAATTAAGCGGAAAACATAAAATTCGAAATATAACAATAAAATAAGAATAATGCAAAGCGAACAAAATTAACATTAACAAATTAATATGTATATCGAGAATTAATCATGGAAATATTTGAATAAGTTCAGCCAATATTTTTTTAATGAAATGATTTTAATTTTATAGTACATACCACATTAGGTTTATCTCAAAGAGTTATTTTTGTGATACTCGGCGATGACTCGAAACTGTGTCTTCGGATCCGAAGACGCAGGTTCGAGTCCTGCATTCGCGACGAATTTTTGAAATAAAAATTTGAAATCACAAAAATAATTATTTAGTTTTTTCTTACACTAGGATAGAATCTTTGAAAAAGTTATACTACCTAGAACTTTCAGTATTTCATTTCAATACTGAAACATGGTTAACCACGAATACCTACTATATTAATGGTAATTAATAATTAATTGATTCATTAAAAAAATAACCTAGTTGTGTACTCGTTACGAGACAGATACTCTGGTCAAATACAAATGAATATGTAAAGTATTTACATCACTTTCAGACATACAGGTTTCTCATGTTTGTTCACGATGCATTTCTTCATCGTTTAAGTTAAAGATATCTATCAGGATCTCCGGAATAAGAGTTCTCTGAGTTAGGCTGCCGTAAATAATTTTATAAACATAGGTAACACAAAACTTATTGTTTTAGGCTGAATGCATAACACATGCGTAATCTTACACCTTGAATAATGTGGAAAGAAATGCGCGAAAGAAATGGCCGTGGCCGCGGCTGTGAATCTTATATTCATTCATTAAGAAACAAATGACACACATCCGAGAAAGCTTACATTACAATGTTATCTTTAGTGAGTATTCGGTGAAAGTGCATTTGCTTATTTGATGGCCTTTCCGATTAATTAAGCTAGCGAACAGAAAATACCGATTTATTTCTGTTGAGCTACCATTTTTAACTGGTCTGTGTAAACAAGATATTTCCGGTGTCAGTGAGGAATTATCCGAATCAGAGAGAGTTGGATGTTATTTTATGTTCGCTTTTCTTCGCAATTCGATACTTCACACATAAATACCCACTAGTTGCCCATACCGGCTTCGCCCCGGAACGGAAAGATTTTAAAAGTATTATAAACAAATGCGATTATAAATTGAGATGTAAGGTAATCTATCTCTCAAGTTGTATCAAACTACACATAGTGTACAAAATTTGGTTAAATCGGTTAAATAGCTTAGGAGTCCATCGCGGACAAACAACGTGACGCTTAATTTAAATATATTAAGATTACCGGCACAAACTCAGTGATTAACAGATTTCTACATAGGTATACTGTTAACGCAACTCTGCGTTAATTGCTAGACGACAGATTAAATAGTCTTCCTTTCTCCTTTTGTTGAACGCTACGACGCTACGAATACGCTATGTCTAATGACCGCACTGTTTTCCGATGTTTACTGAGGCAAACCAGCGCTTTAAACGTTGAGCACGGACGATCGAAACAAAAGAAATGAAATATCGTCTTCGATCACACACGTCATTTTTAATTAAATGGACAGAATATTTGCTGTGAGCAATGTGAGCATCATTTCAAGTGTGACTGTCAGGACATCAAAGGTGATTGTGCAAATTTGATTTATCTGGCTGGGTGAAGTATCAACAAGTGGGTCAAGATCTGGCAGTTGGGACTGGCCTACGGTTATTGAACAAAAGGTCACCAGGGATTTGCTCGCCTTATTTGTTTAATTCTAATCTTCTACCAGAGGATATTTTAAAAACGACTTTTGGGAGTAATATAGAGTTCACTGAAATTTTACTCAATCAGTAAATAACACCAAAATAAGTATTTTGTTTTATTATAATTTAGGATAGTACGTTAAGGTAGATCACTTAAATTGGTGAATTATTTAAACTACGGTCACAGGGTTATCCTATTACGATGTCGTTAATTAATAAAAATCTCTGATGAATCTTTTGGCTAGTTTGTAAACAAAAGTTAGTTAGTAGTTTTATGGCTCGTCAGAATTCTCGTAAATTGATTCAAATATTTAAGTACTTATTGTTGATACGATAACTGAAAGTTAATTTAATTGGAATTCCGGAAACTCGCGTTTTTATTGCTTATACAATTAGGACTAATATATTTGGTATTTATAGCTTATCTTTGGTTTTAGGAAAGGAAAATAAAAGTAGAGCCCATGGAAAAATCTATTTTTTTTATTACTGTTATTAAAAATAATGATTTCAGATAAATAATCTATTCTTCTTTATACAATAGACCCAGTAATACTAAAACTACACATCAGGTACAGCATTATAAACATTTTTTACTGTATGTTATGGGACCACCACCGAGATCGCTAAAAAGTAATCGGCCAAGTACGAGACGGACTCGCGCACGAAGGGTTCCGTACTGTATGGGAGCCCCCCTTAAATATATATTTTATTTTAATTCAATGATTTATTATTGAAGTAAATATACACCTAAATATTCTGTGAATATTTCAAGCATCTACCTGTAACCATTATTAATATTGAGAGAAAAACGGCTAAAAATCAGGTTTGTTGTATGGGAGTCCCTCTTTAATATTATTTTTATTTGTTATTTTATTGTTGGAATTACCGGAACTTTATTAAGAATGGAAAATTAAATAGATTTAATTTCTGGCGAAAGTATTTGTTGTTATAGCGGCAACAGAAATAAATCATCTGTGAAAATTTCAGCTTTCTAGCTATAATGGTTCATGAGATACAGCCTGGTGACAGACGGACAGCGGAGTCTTAGTAATAGGATCCCGTTTTTATCCTTTCCGTACGGAACCCTAAAAATCAGCAGTTCCATACATCTTTGTGACAGACAACTTTTTGTACGGAATTTCTGATTTATGTGATTTCGGCGTTGATCCCATGGTTGCAACGTACACATGTTGTATTTAGACTCGCGACGTAGTCAACTGAGCCTAAATAGCAGGAGGATCATTACTACAGTATGACACATGAGCTGTGGTGCATAACGACGCTGTGACGCATCATCGTCAGAGGTTCTACACTGTTTACTTGAAATATCCAAATCTTTCGTATTAAAATTAATCAGCTGGTTAAAAAGCAATGGTAAAAAATCTCTTCTTAAATGTGTATTTCATATTTCTATCATCATCAAAGTTTCAGTTATACGTTGTCCGCCACTGCAGATAGGTATCCCTAGGACCGATTATTATAAGCGGCCTGCGGCAAGCGTGATGCTCACGCTGTCCACTTTGTGAGACCTCTTACGCTGCTTGTCACCATTCCAGAACTTTGCGATCTCCGTAGCTACCAATTCTTTGTGCTATGTGCATCGCCTTGGCATTTTAACTGCTTAAATTCCATATTGATAGCTATGTGAAACAATAATTTTATCATCCATCCATCAGCCAACGGACGTCCACTGCTGGACATAGGCCTCCCCTATGGATCTCCAATAAGACCTGTTGAAAGCGGCTTCCATCCAGCGCGATCCTGCGGTCATTCGTTTACCTTGTCGGTGGACGTCCTACGCTGCAATCACCGGTGCGTATTTTTATATTACGAGTATTTTAAATTACGTTCAGAAATCTCATCTCTAGTAGCAATTCAAGCTCTCCGAATTGACTCATCCGAGAATCGGTGGTCACTTTCAAATCAGATGTTCTCTTCAATAGACATGACAAAACAAACGTGTTCCGCGGAAAGAGCTGAAAAAATGTATTTATATTAGCTGATGTATGTTTGACAGAACGATGTGGGTGGTGTATGTCTGCCAACAAGCCTGTTAATTTAGATACGAGATGCAGTACGAGTACTTATGTCTAGTGATTTTAAAGTCCGCGCCGCACTGTCTGCGTTTCTATCGACGATAACAGTAAACATTGGAGTATATGAAAGTTTTGCCATTGCGGTGAAGTTTGAGGATTTTGTAGAGCTGGCTTCTGGTTTACATTTATTTTGTTTGAAATATATTGTTCGTTTTCGCGTTGCGAGCAAACTGCACGTATTATCCTAGACATGGCATTTATCTATGTAGGATTGTTTATTTTGATATTTTTCTGTACTTATTTGTTCATAGATTCACGTATTTCACGTCACCTCCTACATTGTAATTATTTTCATCTAAGTAACACAGCCTACTTCATATTAGACTTGGCATACCTGCAATTTCTGAACAATGGAACCAATCCTTTTGCTTCTTCTGCAATATCTTCTGATCAATTCATGTTCAGCTCTCCTGTCTTATTTATTACTAGTTCACAAAGTACCACTCTCATCAAATAATGTAAACTGTTTGCAACCAAGCTAGATCCCAGCATCGGTGACTCACCCATGGTGTGCAGGTATCTTGTTCCCATTACTTTTGCTTTTTGCTAATGATGCCGATGAAGGAAGAGAATTATTTTTTAGAACCCGTTCGAAGTGAGTCAGCTCAGCTCACCACAAGTTACTTACTCTGAAACGATATTTAATTGAATCTATTATTAATGTGCTCTTACTGAGTCATTATTAAAGTGTATTAGATGAAAATATTTAATATTTTTTAAGAAGCTTTATACATATTATCTTAGGATCTTATATTGTGTTTTGCACCATTGCGAACAAGAATATTGCTAATCAAGGTAACATTCCATATGATGTATGGTATGTGTCGTAGGAAGATTTGATAATCCGTTTTTTTGAAAAAATCCTAGGTATTTTGCAAAAACATGCATAATTAGACTTTGACTATGATATTCCTCTATCTTATTGAAAAAAGTTAGGATTTTTGTATAAATACGAGTTGCTTTAGTAAAATTTGATAATCAAATCTAAACTTAACTCTGACTGGCTTGATTTTGGTATACCTACTGGCTAAATAAGAGTTGACCTTATATTACTGTATGTGATTGGTCCGTAGCTGTACCTTGTTGTTTCTTTTTTTGGGTATTTTTATATGTTTGGGTATAAAAAGACGATATTTTAAATACAATTATGATAATTAGAGAATTGTCATGAAATATCTACGATAAGCAAAACTTTGTTGTCAGTATGTTTTATAATACTAATAATATTTTGAAATACGGAATCAATCTAGAGCTCTTTTACTTAGTTATAACTTTCTTCTTTTAGTTAATACGCGATTGAAATACTCTGCTCTTATCTCTGCTCTGCTCTCTTTCTGCTCTACCAACACCAGATGGCGTTATGAAACTTGTGAAGTATGTATTCATAAAACCACGTAAACAAAACTACAAACTAACGTTAGTTTACCATAAACTTGGAACATATTCGCTTTGTTTCCCGCCTCGCCCGCTACGCCTCGTGCCACAGAAAACGTGGAAGCTAACTTACTTGCTAAGAAAGTAAGTTAGTAAGAAGAATTAGTTTCAATGTTGGAAAATAAATTTAGAATTCATAACTGGCTAACTTTACTTGGTAAACATGAGTTGAGAAAATTGAGTAACAATTCAGGCTAGTACTAAACACAAAGGAGCCTAATTAAATGAGCGCTTTTGTTACCTACGTCCGGGTTTTTGTATTGGGCTTAAAAAAATATGCCAATGTGTTTCGCCAAGTAAATAGGTACTTTCTTATAAACTGCCCAATATTTAGTAATATTTTTAGGCAAAATTATTTAATTACCATCATTTTACCTACTTATAGATAAAATTAATTAAGAGTAAAAAAACTCGATCATCACCAACAAAAAACTAACTAAAATAACATGAAATAAAAATCATGGTACTTTTTTTACCTAAGTAGCAAACTAATTTCCAAGGCTCTATACATATATTTATATGTAATGGCTTGTAAATGATTAGTGCCTCTGCACTAAGGCTGCTAATATTATGCTACTTCACGTTTAATCAACTTTTAAAACTAAATAAAAAAGTTGTATAAAGCATACTTGTACTTATAAAGCATAAAATTTTCTTCAGTTTCGTTTTATGAAATAATCTTTGATTTCAATTTAGTATCAAGTAGTAACAATAAAAGTCTCGTTAATATCAAACTATCACAAAGAGTCGATTCTTTTAAATTTTAATAGTTGTTACACTTTATAAAACGTCTGCAAATTAAATGATCTCTTTAATCACTTGCTATCAATGATATGTTATGTCAAAACAATCAATCATTGATAAATAAAAAAATATCACATATAATTATTATGATTTCTGGCTTAAAAATATAAGTGTTAAGTCAGTGACAGATAATTTTGCCCCACTGCACTACGTGTAAGTTGTGTCGCGGAAAATCCGTCAACAGTTATTGTTCTATACAATTTGCCGCTAAAAAGGGCATTCTGCATAATGTGGATAATCATTGTAAATCTTACAAAATAAGTTTGCTAGCGTTCTGCTACATATTTGATAATAGTTAAGTACTACGTAACAGATGCAGTATCACTCCTACACAAAAGTTAAATACCCACGCCATCAAGCCTGTAAAATCGGATGCGACAGAATTTGCGCCTAGTATGGCGAAGCACAGTAAATAGGTACATGATCACTCCGATGTCTGTCTTAGCCAATTTAAACCAAATCACCGATTTATTCAGTTCAATTCGCGCTCGTCCGGTTTTATTAGTTACAATTGACATAACTCACTGATAAAATGATTAACATTCGCAAATTTCGAATTGACTGTATGGATTAATGAAAGCACGTTGGCTCGTAGACTGGAATATGCAAGGCTTGTGTCGGTTTGCATATTTGCCGTGTTGGCCGCGTGCCTGACGCATTCCATCGTTGGATATCGTAGATGAGTGCTGTAGCCGGTGCAGATATTGGTTTGTGGATTTACCGATTGCTTTGAGGTATAATTATTAAATATAACACCATTCATCTGCTGCTGGATGTTTTAGTGTAGTTCATGTTCAAATACATATTGGAAAGTCTTTGTAAATGGTATGAGTTTATTTACAAGTTATTGCTATAAGTCTATTTTAAGAGATATTTACTTTATTTTTTTTAAGAGATGGTATGCGTGTGTATTTTAAAGATCGCCCTGTATTTGCAATGCAAGACAAGGGCAAGAGCTTTAAAATAATTATAAGAGAATATGAATCCTCTAAAAACATTTCTATTTATTTTTCACGGTAATTTTATTACATCTACGGAGCCTCCATGATCTCATCCAGATTATTTTATTGTTTACATTATGCCTGCTGTGTTTTTCTGTTAATAAACCCTGAATAAAGTGAATACTTTAAATATCTCTTAACCTTCTCTTGCGACACTGTTTTCGTATGTTAAATAGCATTAATATTAAGTTCTCAATACAAAAATTGAGGTAGAGTAGAGCAAATATTTAAACAACCTGAAAAATAAAAGTAGGCATGCAAAATGCTTCCACGCAAAAATTACCTTGTACAAATTGTGAACAGCAAGGTTGTAAAAGTTTAAATATGTAGAAATAATTTGAATTTAAAGGGCTTACATAATTTAACGACTGCCACGCACGCATGCTATATTTTGATGCTCACCACATGAGTGTTCTTATTTCGAATAATCGGAACATTTTATTCGATTAAGTCGAAACACGTAATGATGCGTGTTCGAAATCCAAAGCTCCGAATACGTCAGCTTTTTCACAAATCACAGTGTTTATGTGGTAGTTGACGGTAGTGACAACATAATTTGTGGCTTCCGACGCTTCCGACCGTCGCGTGCGCTCATTAGGAACTATTTTGAATAAGAAATAGTTCGATTCCGGTCGTTTTACACCTAATTGCAGGAAACGCATTTGTGATCAATGGTCTACTGGATTTTCGGGAGTAGCCCGGGGCGAAATGGAGATGCGATCGAATACAGTATCGATCGAGTATCCGGTGATTATCCCTTTGATTGACAGCTCTTTATAAAAGAATAGTCAAGATTAGCCGACTTCCTCGTTTATACTGCAACCTTGGTACTTGCGATTACGTATGCTATGTGAGTATTATTTTAATGCTGAAACAGTTGGAGAATACGAAGCAAACACCACAGTTATGACCTTCGCTTGAGTTCACTTCTCGATTGCTTGTATTGCTTCGTTTTATTGTTTTAATATGTATACAAGTGTGAGAAATGTTTCCTTGTCGTATTCAATTACACGGTAATACTTAGTGTCAACAGAAATTAGTTAAAATTTCTTTACAATTCATATATACGGTATTCTGTTCCGTGAATCTTGAAGATGTATGAAAGCCTGCGACTGCGAAGAGTGCGAAGCTTACACCTAACGAAGTCCGTTTCAATAACTCTTGTACAAATTCCAAATCAGTCAATCAACATTAATTTTGTTATTGAACCTATTCAATTTCAATTAATACGTGGCGATAATTTTTAGGGTTCCGCACCTGAAAATGAAAAAAAAAACCTTTTATCTCGGGAACGCGTAAATTTACCGAGTTAAAATGAAAACCGTATACTTACGTATATCTATAGTCTCTTTAAGTACATTTATCACAGAAAAAAGTTAATGCCGTTTATGTCGTAAAAAATGCATATTTTGACACTCACAACATTCCGTTGTGAGTGTCAAAATATGCAACATAAAATCAAAAGTGAAAGAATTAGAAGGAAAACCAAGGTGATAGATGCACTACATTATAGTTTAAAATTAAAATGGCGTTGGGCAGGCCACATAGCGAGATATCGTGACAAAAGATGGACAATCGAAGCAACAAGATGGTATGGGCCAATTGGCAAGAGAGGAAGAGGAAGACCTAGGAAAAGGTGGACTGACGATATAAGAGCGACGGCAGGAATAGAATGGAGAACAAAAGCACAAGATAGAGAAATTTGGAACGAGCTGGAGGAGGCCTTCACCCAAAGTGGGGTTCCTATCCATAAAGAGAGTGAAAGTGAATAGATAAGATTTATATGTAAATAAGATTTATAAGTTAAGTTGATATTCATTATAAAATAAGAAATGCATGTTTTGTAAGGATAAGAAATAAATGGCTATATTATTATTTAACGGAATGAAAACCTATAGGTAGCTTAGTTTATGTTATAGGGTACTTCCCGTTTACTTAGAACTTTTAAATTAGGCAATGAGCATTTCTATAGAGTACACAGTACATATAGGAATAAATCAGAAAGCTGTACATTTGTAACTCGATCAAAAAAAAAATAGGGCTTAAATGCAAAAAAATATGAGTCCAAATTTCAAAATGAGTCAACCTTATTATGTGTGGTATCATATGAAAGAGCTTCATTAATTATTTTTACGATGTGTCATTTTCGGTAAATGACGAAAAAAGTAAAAAAAAAAATACTTTTTATCGTTGATTACAGTTATGCTCTGAGGTTTTATCAACTTAGTTTCCAATTTTGTGCAATTTTCAGGATTTGTACGGAACCCTCGGTGTGCGAGCCTGACTCGCACTATCCGTTTTTTTTCGATACAGACTTCGTAATAACCATTTATGAAACGCTGCGGATAGCCCAATCCTCGTGCAGGTTTTAAGTAAGCTTCAGTCAGGGTTGGGTTATCCTCATGTTGTAGCTGACATCACAGCCGCCAAGAAGTTTGATTCGGCTTATATATGAGTAATTTAGCTTTCAGCTCCACAGGCTAGTTATTGTGGATGTTTGAAGATTTGTTTAGGTTTAGTCAAGGGTTGCATTAGCGAGTAGGAAGTTGGGATCGGTTGGTCATTGACATTTATCAGAATAGACACCGTAAGCTCGATCATTTATGAAATAAAAACCCAGCGAATGGGTTATTGAAATGTAGTTGCGGAATATATACATTTTGCGAGATTTATACTCCCTTTATCTATTACATATGTCACTAGCTTCGCACAGGTGCATTATGCATATCAACCTTCCTCTTGAATCACTCTATCTATTAAAAAACCGGATAAAAATCCGTTGCGTAGTTTCAAAGATATAAGCATACATAGGGACAGACAGGGAAGTGACTTTGTCTTATACCTCCATACTATGTATCGATTAAAATTAAAATTAAAAAAAAGCACTTTTATAGCTTACGTTGTGGCGCGATAGGGCGCATTTTAAGCCATGTTTTACTTATTCTTATACTCATGACCACCATTATTATGCAAAATATGTAGTATTTACATAATACCATACAGTTCTATGTGTACCTTTATTTACGTGACCCTATAAGGATTTGTTTGTTTAGTAGTAATAAATAATATAATTATGTAGGTATAGGGATTCAACTGGATAGAGTGGCCTATAAGATTATTAATGACTAGTATGCTTTTGTGCAGGAGTTCTTCCATTTACGAAGTGTTTCTATTTCTTATGTGGTCTATCCTTTTAAATATCTGTGATATTAGCATTGAAGCCAGCGAGATGGGCCGTGCGATGCTAGGTGCCAGACGCCTTCCTGGCGCGGCCGAGTTTACACTAAGTTACCGATTTGGTTCCATGCAACTTGAATGTAAACACGGTCTTAATGGTAGCTTGACACAGTAGCTGATTTAGCAATAGGCAGAGTAGGCTGGAGACTAATGAAGCAGTTTTCAAAGAGCGGTAAAATTCAAATACATTTATTATATATTTTTTGAATTGGTCTCTCCCCCTGACTCAATGACTCTATTTGTTCTTGGTGACAATGAAGAAATTATAAAGTCACTATTTTATTGTCAAAATTATAATTTGGTTATACAGGGCTGTTTCTAATCAATTAGCATCCTTTTAGGGGCTTATTCTGTACATTAAAACTAAAAACTTGATCAGCGACTTTTGTCAAAACTAAAAAAAAAGCAGTTGTTCCATACATTTTATCGAGGGTGAACGATATTTTTCTAGGGAACTACAACTTTTTTTTGAGTATTAATAAAAGTCGTAGAATAAAAGTTGTTAGTTTTGATGTACAGAATAAGCCCCTAAAAGGATGCTAATTGATTAGAAATAGCCCTGTATAGCTGCGATTTTAGGTTTCGAATTGTAAAAGTTGGTAGGGGTGAGCAAATATGAGTAGCCGTGTAAATCGGCCCCTGGCTTCATGGATTTGAAAATTAGATGCAAGCCATTTTTGGCATTTAGCGTGGTAATGTTGCCAGCATGCTGGGCGCGCTGTTAACTGGCAGTGGACTTGAGCATTTCATTTTATCTTGAGACCGTCAGGGGTCTGTGGATGATCCGATTGCTTTTTATGTACTTGTAGTAGCTTAAACTCCGTAATATAAGACTAAACTTTTGAGAAGTTAAATAGTATTTTTTAAAATATATAAATATAAAATTGAAATTCTTTTTTTTAAACATATACTTTTTAGGGTTCCGTACCCAAAGGGAATAACGGGACCCTATTACTAAGACTTCGATGTCCGTCTGTCCGTCTGTCTGTCACCGGGCTGTATCTCATGAACCATGATAGCTAGGCAGCTGACATTTTCACAGATGATGTATTTCTGTTGCCGCTATAACAACAAATACTAAAAAGAGAATAAAATAACTATTTAAGGGGGGCTCCCATACAACAAACCTGATTTTTTAGACGATTTTCGCTCTATTTTAATAATAGTAACAGGTAGATGCTTGAAATTTTCAAAGAACATTAAGTTTAAATTCACTTCAATAATAAATAATAAAATTAAAATAAAATAAATATTTAAGGGGGGCTCCCATACAGTACGGAACCCTCCGTGCGCGAGTCCGACTCGTACTTGGCCGATTATTTAGATAATAACATCCAGGTAAGTACAGAGTAAACACCAATGTCCATCACATAAATGTTTGCCCTGGGTGGGAATCGAAGGATCCAGGGTTGCTAACCACTCGGCCAACGAGGCAGTCAAATCAAATATGTTTTAAATTATAACTGTATGTCGATTTCATCTCAAGCTGAAACCATAGTGAATAGAGAAATTACTACGTGCTATGCCGAGCATTCCTCACGGTCTAACTGGATGCTTACTGTAACATACCGTAGCTAAGTCGAGTTATTTAAACAAATAGCCGTATAAACTCTATTAACGGTACATAGATGCACCGCAGCAATCTAATAACTTATCCGAATTTATTGCAGCTATATCATTTGCATAGATCATGCCTGATTGGTGTTGCCAGGATTTTCTACGTCAAGGTTTAATAAGTAGGTAATAAAATATAAATAAAATGAAGTAGCTATAGTTTCGAATTTTTGTCATGTATTGTTTTCCTGTCATGTAGATTTCGAAAACTTTAATTATGTGTAATGTTACTGTCGTTTAGATCGACATGGTACATAATTTCAAATCATGTACAAAATATTTATTTTGCTTTATCATAATCCTTATGATTATAATATCTACGATGGAAATATTTAGGTCTATGAGAGATATTAGACGACAAAATGCTTTTTTAGTTTGTCTACAATTTCGCGGACGTGGGAACATGATTCCTACATAAAAAGTTATTCTTTTCCGTTTTTAACTGAGCATTTTTATCTCATTGACAACATTCAACACTAGTAATAATACAACTAAGTAGTTTCCGTATGGTCACCGTGTAATACGGGATTATTGCGGGAAATTTGGAAGAAGCCTAAATTGTTCACCCACTTTAAATATAAAAGTTAAATTAATGATCACGATAAATATTCCAGGGTCTTAGGCAAAGGCTTCGAAATATCGATGTCTTAATCCCTCTATGTTATTTTTAAGAATAATGTCTTTCTATTTTGAATAATATAACTGAAATGTTACCTGATTAATTGTGTATGACCCTGTTACGTTGGTTTGAGGTTCCGTATAAAATTTGATAGTCATAGTTTGTACAAACAAAAGGAACTTCAAGCTGCAATGCAACTGCATCTGAATAACTATGCGGGTTCAAATCTTGTGGTTTCATAATAAAGTTGAATTCTAGACATATTCCGTAAGTTTTGTTTATTCTAAAATTTTGAAATCAAACATACTCGTACGACCGGAAAGCAAATTGACGCAAAAAGTCAACAGCGTACTGGCGGGGAAGTAAGTAGATTCGCCACTGGTAACGAACACCATATAACTAGTATTGGTTTTTGGATGCGGAACCCCAAAAATCACTTTAACACCTTGTAAAATGGAAAGACTGGAAATGGTTAAAACAAGCAGCCGTGCAATCAACCAGTTTTTAAAGCTTAAAGAATGACAAAAAACCTTCACCTTGACCTTGACTATCTCAAAACTAAAGGAAGGGTCATCGGGTCAAAATCCTGCATGAACTAATAAGAGGCAACGACCAACGACGGAAGATGAATCTGATCACTTGACCAGTGGGCCAATCCCACTAAGCTCAGACTAATTTGAATGAATACTTGTCCCTGATAAAGCTACGTAGATACCAAAGATGAAACTATACTGGAACGTTTCGTCGATGAAATCACGAAAGGTCGTAACTAAAAAACTAAAGTTATGTTGGGTACGTCTTTTCGTGATTTGAGCGACGATCAACGACTCGTAGGTCAAACCACGAAAGGGCGTAACTAAAAATCCAAAATTTTGTTGGTTACGTCCTTTCGTGATTTGACCGACGGTTTGTTAACCTTCATACCTACATATTTTTCGCGTATAAATCTATCAAAAATCGTACCAGCTATTCTACGGCAAGGTTCAGTTTAGATTCGTCTGATATTAGTGAAACTTGTACGTTTTCTCGAACCGGAAAATTTCAATACATGACACGTTTTTACCTCATCAACCGTAATTGGAACGTTTCTTGACAGCATTCGCAACACAAAAATAAAGGCTCAAAAGGTTAAGCACACAAAAATAAAGGCTTAAAAGTTAACGCTTAAGGTTCAAAAAGAAAAACTCTCGTCTCTGTAGCTGAATTAGGGCCCAGGCACCGAATGTTACAAGGACGTAAGTCATTGGACATGGCAGTCCTTGATGGGTTTATTAGCACCAAAGACAGACACCGAGATGTTTTCTTAATTGATTTATGATGCGAAGTCAAGAAAATCATTGAAGACTTAGCAATTTAAAAAACACAATACCTATACAATACATACCTACCTGAGTGAAACAATAAATAATTAATGAGGTATATTGTAATAGCACTTTTATATATCTGTATGATCATTATCAATGATAATTTCCAGCCTGTAGTCACCCACTGCTGACCGTAGGTCTCTCTTCTTGTACCTACGCAAATCGTCTTGGTCCTTTGCTATTCTTGTCTAGTTTGGACCCGCAGTTCTTACGATATCCGATGATATTGTGAGACGTCCAGCTAAATATATTCATTAATGAATTAACTTAATTGTATTAATTTTATACTTAACTAGCTTTTGCCTGCGGCAAACCTTACCTTTGATAAATAATTATTTTTCGCAAAAAATGTCAAAACCGCTTTCCATCATGTACAAAATTCAAATATTTCGCTCAAAATGTTTACATTTTTGTTAATTTTTCAAAAACGGCTTCACCGATTTCTGTAAAATTTAAATAAATTTTCAATTCGGTTCACAATTGGTGAAATTATCGATGTTCATCGTGTACAAAATTTGGATATTTCGCTCGAATTGTTTACATTACTGTTGGTTTTTTCCGATTTCTGTAAAATTTAAACAGGACAACTTCGGGAGTATACCCTTTCGAACTAAAAAAAAATTTTTCGATTTGGCGAAATTATCGATGAACATACATAAAAAATACATGCACACAAACATAGAACCTCCTCCTTTTTGGAAGTCGGTTAAAAAGTAGTCAATGTCGTTTACCGCGTTTCAAACTATTTCCATGCCAAAAATCAAATCAATCCGTTGCTCCGTCGCTGCATGAAAGAGTAATAAACCAATAAACCAACAAACACACTTACGGATTTATGATATTAGCAAGTACGAGTAAAGATTACCAAAGTTACACAATTTTTATTGTCATCCGTATCGTACAGCAACAGGTAGGTACGTTCTGCTACGAGTATACAAATGCAATTAACTGCGAAAAAGAGCCTCTGCGGAGGGAATGTCTACTCATCGTGAGTAATAACTGTCGAAGTAAAAAGCCGTTTGTTTTGTTTATAAAAAACACACTTTTGGATGTCTATCACAACGTCATTGAATTTGGTACACAAATATTAATTTAGAATGCCAAAAAGTCAGACTTTATACACTACATTCAAGCAAGATGCAGCTACATGTACTCCAGGTGAAAAGATAGGTTCACCTATCTCAAAATAATAAATAATATAAATTTACCCATACTTTCGTACAAAATTTCATAAACAAGTAGGTCTAGTATGTGAAAAAATGTCCTTCTGTTTTGAGCAACCTACTGAAGTAACAATAAGTTAAAGTTACTCTGGTTAAAATAACTCTAATAATAGTAAAGCTTATTTTTTGTGAACACACCACTAAATACTTGTATTGTACATATTAGGCCCCATTATGAAGGTGCCATCGTAAATTTATTTATTAGCAACGTAAAAAGTGTTCTCTCTATCGAATGCCTAAAGTGAAAAAGAAACAGAAATAGTCTAAAAAGCTATTATAATTACGATGGCGCCTTCAATTTGGGCCTAGTGTACTGATATGATAATTTTAAAATTCAAAGCTTTTTTTAAAATTCAGTTCTCTAAACTTCACAACGAATTTCATTATATCTATGCACTTTTGATTCTGCGTAATCCTCTCTTGAGCAGTTCTCCGTCGGCAAGACTGCCGATTTCGAAGACAAGGGTATAGGATTTCAGTTATCCTTCACAAATCGTCTAGTACACCACTTAAGACTGAGATGAAACAGTGTGCATAAATCTTTTAGAGCTTAATTAGCTAAGCTGACCCAAGACATGCATACGATGCCTATGCATAACTTACAAATTTTCATGTTCAGTAGCAGTAGCAGTTCATGTAGCCCTGAAGCCAAGTCAAAAGCCTTCAGGCGGCTTAAGAACTCAAGAGACACAATCAACAAGGAACCCCAGCTACTTACTCCTCCTGTACGAACTTATAGTCCTGGGGCTCTACTTTTGACTTTCGAACGGCTAGAACGCATACAGAACTTGTAAGGAATATCCAACAAAAACATTTTCATGTGAAATAAAGCCAAGTCTAAATCACAGTTCCCACTATCAAAAAGTTGTCAGATCTCACGTAAAGCCAAGCTTCTAACTCTACACGCCTTACTCTACTAAGTAGTCCTTACTCCACAAACTCTACAGCTTAGTCAATATATGTGGCTTGGCTGTTTCGCTAACTGCGCGTTACACACGTCGCGTCGCCAGTTCCTTTTTCTTAGACTTGGCTGGACACGCTTCCGCGTGTCTATATCCGCAATGTTCTGTGTACGTCCAGCGATTCTCCATACAATCTGTCAAAGTTTCGTATACACTCCTAGCCGTTGGAAAGTCAAAAATAGAGTCCCTGAACCCTTTGATTGCCCAATTAATTATGGCTATAGATAGCAAGCCTCGCCTCATTTCGAGGGATATTTCAGTATCTGTATCATTAGTGAAAGTGGACGTGGGCGTGTCAATACACACGGTTGTTTGTGTTTTGATCGCACAAAATAACAAGCGAAAAAAGTGTGTTGAGACACTTTGGTTTTCTAATTTTATCTAAAACTATATGACTAAATATTGATTTCCAACGTGATGATGATCATAAGTGATGTCAGTCGCTACATAAGTAATAACTGTGAAATAAAATTAACCTACTTATAGATATGATTTATACTTAAGGGTCTAGTAATAAAGCTCTATTAAAATAAGGTCAGCCATATAATTACTATAATTATTGTAGTTCTATTTAGTTAGAATATATTGAGGAGTACCTATTCAATGTAATGTGCCCACATTAAGTACTACTATGCTAATGTACATACCTATTTATGAAAATTATAATTTTTATTGTTAAATTTAATACACTGTCTGGCATTAATTCTGTTAATACTCGTACTTATGCTACGCCCTATTAAACAGGGTGAATATGTACAACATTTAGCAATAAGTATTATTAGTCTTAATACGCTAAGTACTAATTGTATTGTATTTGTACATATATCTTGCATAAATAAATAAAGTATGAAATTATAAAACATAAGTTTAATCTCAAACGTCAAGGTATTTAGGTTAACCGCAAAAGATAGTTAATATTCACAGACATGAGACGAAAAGTGGCTTTCTTCAACTTATGTAAACAGGATCTTAGCACTAGATTAGTAATGGTTAATTCAAGAAGGCAAAATACCGGGAATAGGAAGTTTACTTTTTATCGGGAAAAAGTGCCTTTATTAACTACAACAAAATACAATACTACTTTATATGCTAAAACTACATACACCACTACTACATAAAAAGCAATTGGATCATCCACAGACCTTTGAAGGTCTAAAGAGAATCCGAGTGCTCAATCCCACTGCCAGTTGGCAGCGTGCCCAGTATGCTGGCTGCATTGCCACGCTGAATGGCAATGGAAGTTTACTACTTTGAAGATGAAAATGGCTGTATAATATTAAATTGGTATTAAGAGGGGCATTATCAAATGAGCGCTACCGTGGCTCAAATAACACTTTAACTTTTAGGTCTCGGTCGTTATAACCGTTTAGCCTGACGTCAGGGCTACCTAACCTGTGCGAATAGGTACTTATCTTTTTATTAAAAAGTAGATCAGATCGAGCTAAACGAATCAGCATCAGCATCTAAAAAATGCAAGTGGAGTCCCTCCGCGCGGAAGAAGTTAAACTTCGACGCAACAGTGCTTTTATACTCCCTCCATGGAAGCGTTAAACGTTTAACGCAACCTTGTTGGAAGTTTCATTAGAAGTTTCACTTCAAAAATGCAGAGTTGGATCATAAGAAGATTTGCCTAGTGACCTCCAATGTGTACCTATAGACAGCTTATAATGACGCCATAGGTTGTCAATTTCAGATATCAATCACAGGCATCCGCTTATTAACAGGGTACCTACCTAAATTATTGTTAGTGCGTCAGGTATTGGCACATCATTGGAGTAATGTAGAGCTCGCAAGCCTATCGGCAGTAGTTTGATGAAGAGAAAAGGTAGGATTCCACATATAGGAATTGGAACAAATTTACAGATAGGTACTATAATTTTACAGAAGGTCTGTCTTTATTAACAAGACAGAGATAATTTAAGGACAACAACGTAAGTTTTTTTTACATCCTAGGTCTCAGGAGGATTTAGGTAGTTTAATTAGTTAAGTTTACAACGAATTTTTTTTTAATTCTTATTAGTTAGCTTAGCGTAAAGCTTGTTACTAATTGTTGGTAGGTACCTACTTGTTAACCATCCAGGTGAAAATTACAATTGCAATAAACAAAGATTGATAGAAAAGAAAGTATTGTTTTTGATTTAAAGGTAAGTATTGCTGGCAAAGAGACATACATAAATTTTCCCTATCCCCTAATAGCTACTTTTATTTCATATCTACCATCAAATATATTTACCTACTTAAACGGCATTTTTACACACGGGTGGCCAAGATGAGTATACTCGATTAATATTTTAGCACTTGCACATAAATGCACTTAAATGCAACTGCCTAAATGCACTGCTCCACCAATCGGCCATAACGGCATCATAATTGATGACCAGCGTCAAAAGCATGGACGACCTTCGATACAAAACAACAAATGCGAGGCAACGAGTGCGATCACCATGGACTTCTTCCATCATGGACAACTGGCATTGAGCAGGCACTTTCAGTTAGGATATTGGTACAATTTGTACCAGTAAAAATGTCTTGCTCTCCAGTGGCACCCAGTGCCGATGTGTAGCGTTGGAAAAACTAAAATTAGATCCCGAACATGGCTACACTCTTCATGGAACCGCCCTTTAACAACTTTATTATTGAGAAGTATGTTGTCATGCCTAACTAAGTAATACTTATACCTAGAAATGAGTAAATTTCAGTTCGATAGCTGATCGCGGTCAAGATTTTTAGACACTAATTCACATACTGCAGATTTATAGCCCTTTAATTTCTGTTTTGTACCTACGATCTACCACAGCTATGTGAACGCGCGCGCCGCACTTATATTTTATTATTTCTTTTTTCCTTGATAGATCTGTTCAGATATGCTGAAAATTAATAGAAAGTTAAGTTAAGATATCTTGTTAAATTATCTAATGATGAGAACCTATTGTCAAGACAAACCAAATCTTGGTTTTTAGACAATATTTAATGTAATCACTAATGTTTTAAGTTTTTGAATAAATTAAAAAAAAAACTCTGTTGTCTCGGAGTTGCTACAAAACACATAAAAGACAAAGAAAATTAACACCCAGACCCTAAATTCATCGCCTAAATATGTGACCGTCTGGGAACTAAATCATCTGCATCGAAGATAGAGGTGCTGGTAGTACCTCTATCTCCGATCCATATCTTCTACTGCTGTAAGAGGGACGTCGTAAAAACATTGAATGTAATGTCAACCAGATGTGAAGCCGTTGCTAGCTAGCTGTGAGGCAACCCGCGTCAAATCGCTGCCATCGCCGGCATTCCGGATTGTGCGCGCACCGCTACCGCACCCGGACGCTGCGCTTGCGCAACAGAACGCATTCGGACAGATTATGTAACGCCTGTTGCATCGCGAGATCACACTATGTGGAAAATGTTAGGCTTTAAGGTTTTTGGGTAGAGTCCGGGTAAGTTTACGTGATAGGCAGCTCGTGCGTCAATGGGTTTTAGATGTTAACACGCAGAATGTCTTGATCCGGCTTTTACAACATACGATACCTAGCAAATTAGTAAGGTCAACTGAGCATTCATAATTTTCTTATGATGCTCAATAAATGAAAGCCGCCATGTAGGCTTTGCAATGTGTTAGGGACTTACAAGATGTTTGATTTAGAGTTAGGCAAATCAGGGTTGGTTCCACAGTAAAAGTTATTTATAATTTTTTATAAGTAGGTATGTACTGCACCTTGCAAAGCTTTCTAAAAGCTATTTACGAAATAATTATTTTTCGCATAAATGGCATAACCACCTTCCATGGTATTCAGTTCAGTATTAGAATACATATTTCGCTCAAATTGTTTACATTATTGTTTATTTTTCAAAAACTGCTCAGCCGGTTTTTGTATAATTGAAATGGGACCACTTCGTGAGTATACCCTTTCGAACTAAAAAATAATTTTTCGATTCGGTTCACAATTGGCGAAATGAATTGAACAAACACAAACAAATACATACAGACGAACATAGAACCTCCTCTTTTTTGGAAGTTGGTTAAAAAGATGTCCTTATAATATGATAGTTTTTTTTTATTGAATCGCGTAGTGTGAGTCGCAAATACGGAGGAAAGCGCACGCGCCGGCGCCGTTGCACCGACCTTGACAATGTCTTCGGCGCCGGCGGACCTCCGACCAGTTCTGTTGTAAACTTGGGACGAGTGTAGCAAGGTTGTATAATTTTGCACATTTCAAAAATATCTTCAGCGCAGAGCAAATAATCGTCGAGACGACGATGGAAGATTTTGTTTCGACACAATTTGCATCTGAGTAATCTTAAGACCCTAGGTAAGGTAGGAAAGTCCCAGTTGTAAACTGTAAATAATACTTATAATGTAAATAACAAGGTGGTTCAATTTATGTTCATTTTATGAATAGCTGGAGTGGACAGTAAGGAAATTGTAGAGGTGAGGAAGTTTTAAGTGAAGTGTAGAGCATCGTAGAGACAATGGAAGTTTATTTTTCCGGCAGATGTAGCATCTGAATCTATGACAGGTGTACCTAAACCACAGAACACCAGACTTTCTCTCTTCTGTAACCTAGACTCTAAGATATGGGAAATTGTCAGTTTGTCTAAACAATTTATGGATTTAAATATGACAAAAACAGCTTAGATTTTTTAATTATACTTTTTATCGTAAGGTACGGTTTAATTGTGTGTAAATATAGAAAAACACATGACATTACTTCTATATTTACAGAATCATTAAAGCACCTGTTTTTAAGGTTGAGGACGATTTAGAAATTTCATGCGCATCTAATAGTTTTTTATGATTTTGGTTACTACGAGTATTTACCATTGAGATTGAAGTTAGTAAACAAATCAAACTTTTTCAACGTATAAAAACACAGCTGAAAGGAGAAAAAACATACTCTTTTTTCAAAGTCGGTTAAAAATCATAAAAATTGATGAGCACGTCGACACATCACGGCATAAGAAAAGCTCTTCGTTATGTCATCAAGCATTGTGATAACTCATTGTCGTCAAAGCTTCGCAATAGGTCAAGTACGTGTGATGTAATGTTTTGCTTTTATTCTACGCTTTTGTTGAAGATGAGGATAACGCTTTGAGATAAAATTGAGTAATTGTACTTCTATTTGGTAGAGAAGTGAACCAAAGTCCTTGTAAAATAGGTATAGGTTAGGTTGGGTTAGGTTATTGATCACCCTCCCCGAGTGGGTTCCCGCCTTGTCGTGGCGGGGGGGCTTAGTAGCCAGGTCTTCCCAGCCTGGTGAACGAAGAGGAACCCGAGGTGGGGTCGGCCTCTCCGGGTCTTGGGCCCAGACAAGCCCGTGCGGAGGCTGGCCAGTAGGTCGGCTTGCCGACTGAGGTGGACTGCGGTGTCGCGCTTGTCGCGATGCCGCGGCCGAGCCCATCGAGGCGGGGGCGGCGACGGGATGGACGGGCGGCGAGAAGGCCGCTGCCTATCCGTCCTGCCAGCGGCCCTAACGGGTGCCGCCAACGTGTTGGCGGAGGCGGTAGGGCTGCAGGGGAAGAGGAGTGTCGGTATCGCGACGGCCGTTCTCCCTATCCTCTGCAGCCGTAGTGGCAGGCGCGGGGCCACTTTAATTGACCCGTTGCATCGGGACCAGGGCTGTCGGATACGGGTGCTGTCTGACGCCCAGTGCCGGTTGGTCCCAGGTGGTGGATGACGATGTGTCTGGTGTTCGGCACATCGTCATTCTGGCGGGAGCCGAATTGGGCCAGCGCTGTTCTGTGCCGCGGAGGAGTGCGCAAGCGTGCCCGTAGCCCCGACACATAGCGCAGTGGCGGAACACCCTGGGGTTTTGGTGGGTATACCGTCCAGCAATGGGCGGGGACTCCCACATAACCACCCGCCTGCCCTGCGGTGCGGTGGTATCTTTAAAAGATTTCCCCAGGTAAAAAAAAAAAAAGGTAATGGATCACGGAGTACTTATAAACATTTTCGATAACGATTTACGTTTGGTCTGGAAAATAGAGACAGCATAAATGCTCATACAGGTATCGGCACGTAAGTTTAGCGCTGAGGGTGGTGTGGAGGAGATAGGCGGATAGCTGCGCATAGTGACCGCTATAGGTACTAAACCCATACGCAGTCATCCCCTCTACGGTATCTTGCCTTTTCGCGGAAAATTGTTTAGCCGATTATCATCCAGCCAACCAACGTTTCGCCTACGTTTTATTTTGACAACTAACGTGTAATTACTAGGCGGGCGGCTCATTTAAAAATGGAACAGCTGATTTCAGAGTAATTCTCATAGTAAATTTTGAAATAATAATGAGTAAAATGATATCCTGATAAGTAAAGACAAATGATAAGTAGAATAGACACACGATATGATAGAAACGCGTTGATAATACAGTCCAATTAATAACATTTCCATTGAAAGAGTTAATTAATTACCTACTCCATTTAAAACCATAACCTAGGTAGTTATCCAAAAACAAACAAACAAACATCAACACTTTATTAGATAACCACATTACATAAAAAACAAATTCCAGGGACAGAACAATACAATTTATAGGTTTCTGGTAACTGGCGGCCTTATCGCTTTAAGCGATTTCTTCCAGGCAACCAAATGAACCAAAAACCCCTAAGTGAAAGACTTTCTACAAAATAATTTTGTATCTATCCTGGAATTCGTAATGACCCTTAATAGCCTGCCGCGCTCGTAAAGAAAATTACTAATTATTTATGAAGTCGCTGAAAAATATTACTCTCTCTCTAACACCATAGACAAATTATATCTACTAAAATTAATTCCCTAATCTAACAGGTGTCTAATGAATATATAAGACATTTTAAATTAACGTTGATCTCTCATGTACGGGCGATTACTCTTAAGTATGGCTTAGGAGTTGTAAGGATTTACTGCCTTGTTTTATTTTTGTTGAACGTTAAAACATGAGATAAGACTTCAAATAAAACTTGTATGAGTACACTAACCTTAATCGAAAATTTATTGCCTTCGAAGTTTATTAAGTATTTTAATTTGAATATGTTCACTAAAATTAAGGGTAAAATTAAATTTTAATTATTATTATTATTTATTTATTTATTTCTTACAAAAATACATATACTTATTAATAATATTCTTACAGTATTACATACCAGTTATAATAAACTTAGTTGCTAAAATTATTTTTATTTTTTACATTATACAAAAATATTTCAGTGCAGGTATATTAAATCTAAAATGGGAAAATACCTATTATATCATTTAATACCAAAAAAAAAAATAAAAAAATGTTTGTCTGAATTGCAGTTAGGTAATACCATACCAACAGGACTGACATTAATGAATGCCCTTAAGTAGATCTTTCATGTTGTATATAATTGTCTTGTTTCTTGTCAAATAATTTTAACAGCTAACTCGATCATTTTTATTCACAATATCAGCAAAGAGCACAATTCAGACATAAGAATAATTTTGTTTGTTTGTTTTTATGAAAATTATATTAAGATTAGCGAAAATAAATACTTTTATGTTGAACCCTAGATTTCGCACTAGGCGGACCTGTGTCGCGAAATCTAGTGTCTTTCGTTATATATATAAATATATAATTTATGTATGTATAAAGTTATAAATTGTGTTGTCTTTTACTATGGGAGTGCAAGGTTGAATATTTAAAATATCACATTACTCAGCGTCTGAGGATGAAAAAAAAAACAATGTCTTACACCTATATCTATACAGGGTTATTTCTAATCAATTAGCATCCTTTTTGGGGCTTATACTGTACATCATAACTAACAACTTTTGTTCTGCGACTTTTGTCAAAACTAAAAAAAAAGTTTGTTGTTCCATAGAAAAAATATCGTTCATTCGCGACAAAATGTATGGAACAGCTGATTTTTTTTGAGTTCTGATAAAAGTCGCTGAACAAAAGTTGTTAGTATTGATGTACAGAATAAGCCCCTAAAAGGATGCTGATTGATTAGAAATAACCCTGTATACATTTATTATTAGTAGGTATACGTAGGTAGTCACATATATGTAATCACGGGGTCAAAGTCACTTAGTTAAGACTCTAGTTTGTAAGAATAATACATTGTGCAATGAATGTACCTTTGTATGTTTGTAAGAATTTGAATTCTGGGTGGAATTTGACCAACTTCCCGGTTTCCAATTGAGCTTTAATTTTGCCCGCACATGTATATCGCGTGACAATGCAATAATATGGTACCATGGACCTGATCTGATGATGATGTCGGAAGGTGGCCATAGGAATTCCCGTACTAAACAAGATAGACCCGTCGTGTTTGGGCTCGTTTTGCTTGTCTTGGCTAGCACTCTGCTGCTACATGATATCCAGGATCTCAAAGCTTGTAGGTTTTTAAAATTTATATTTTATTAATAACTTTTTAAGTAAATTCCTTGATCAAAATAAGGATTATAATTTGTATTACACAGTAGAGTGACAAATCAGTAAGTAGCTATGACAGTAGGTAAGTAGCTTATGGACATAACAAGACAGAGCTACTAATTGTTATAATTCCCTTTGCCCTGAAATTACGCTGAAAACACTACACAATTTTTTATAAGGTAAAATATGTTTAGCAAAAACAAACCAGTGAATACGTTTTAAACATGAAATAAGAGGCGAACATAAAAAAGCGAATCTGGATGTGAATCAATAAATTTATCGATATCGACGTGTGTTTATACACTTACGTTTGTAGCGCCTGATTGTTTTATTGGAAATGTTCCAAAAAGCTCTATACAAATAATACACTCTCACATATAAAACAGTGGTATATTAGCGTTGTATTTATTGTTTAGTGACTATTATCTACTGGGGTTTGTAGGGCTACCACAAAACTAAGTAAAATTTTACTGACATAGTATAGTATTTTACTGACTTAAATATGCGAGGGTGTTACTCAAAAAAAATCATAATTGCTGACTGTTCAAGTAACTTACAGAATTTGTTATTTATTTATTGCCAACATGATAGTTTTTCATACATCTCTGATTGATGCTATCATAGTACTGAATACATTACGTGAACGGTTACGCGCCGTCTACCGCGCTGGTTCAAAGTGGGTTGATTTTAGGGTTGTTGCGGATGCGTATTTTTTTTACATCCGCGGATGCGGATGCGTATTTTAAGATATTTTACAAAATCTTACTGTGTTAATAGTGTAAATTGTACTTTAGGTATTAACCGACGTCATAAAATTCGAATTTCGTGGTTTTCGTGGACAGAAAAGGGAAAGAAACCAAATTGTGACTTGAACCCGTGTACCAAGTTTGCTCAAGATTCTGTAAAAATGTGACTTGTAGAGGAGGATATAGACAGATAACGCCCGGACAGACAAATTAGTGAGTCAAAACTGAGACGATTCGCTCACATCTTTCGCTCGGTAGGCAACTAAAGCAATTTTTTGAAAATTTTACTCATAAAAAAGTCAATTTTGCCGCCCTTTCGGGATCTAACCTGTTGCGCAGAGGTTCAAAAGTTAAACCCATGCTACTGAATGTAATTGTTTGCTAGGAACACTGCCTCTAGTTGCTGATAAAAATCGGTGAATGAATATCTAGATTAAAGTCCTATCGTTAACGGTCAACCATTTCAGAGGATTTTTATTTACGTCAACGCTTTTTTAACTACGGTAAGTAAGCAATTATGCCACATCTGCATCCGCATTGATTTTATGCAGATGCAGATGTCCAAATTGATGCAGAAGTTCCGCAATTGCTTGGACTTTCGGAAATGTCGGTGGTGCGTAGAAAACACACGTTTTGTCTACACATTGCAATGAGAAAGATGTTTGCATTTGCATCATCATCTACAGACTATCGCCTACTGCCGAGCATAGGCCTCTCTTTTTTTCAGTCGTGTGCCAATATTGTCCTGGTTAGATCCTCAATTTTCAAATATCGGGTGGTGCTATACGCTGCATTAATCTAGAAACGTCTACCACGGCCTAGAATTTTATTAGTTTCAGGGTTTCCCACCATGCCGTTGAGCACGTTTTATCGTTGTTTTCAGCGCTCGATTACATCTGAAGTGGATTTACAGTTCCTAGAATCAATTCAGGCCGATGTAGGGACGAATCACGCGCAGCGTAAATAGTAGGACGAAGGTCGACGCTCGATAGTCGGGTTGCCAGTATCGTTTCGATATACCCCAGTTCAGGATTTCAGCTAATATTTTCATGTAGTATTGTATATGTAAATGTGTACATTTGATTGTTTATTTATGTATCTACTTAAAATCCAGATCTCGGAAACGGCTCTCACGATGGTCATAAATTTGTAGAAGTTTTTTTTAAGTTTATCTGTATAGTTTCCGAAAAAATACTACCGAGACAATTCCAGTCGCTCCTAGTTGTAGTATAAAACCACCACACTTCATAATTATAGCCAGATATTTTGGATATTAGAATGTCGAAAATCTAAATCTACATGTTATTCTGAGTCTATTACATGAGTTAAAGCAAAAAATAGCTATCGAATTTAAGAAAAATAATTGATTTCTAATGGTAAATAAAAATTAAAAATTAATGAAATAAAAAGTTAAAATTTGTAAATGATTTCATTTAAGTACATATACATTAAATATTTTCGAAAAACCCATACAACAAGCTTTCAACGTTTGACGTCTTTTTTCTTAAAAATACTTAATTTGGGTGCCTTTACTCTAGTAGGCAACACAAAACGACTGATTCTCTCTGGACAGCGTGTCGGCGAAGCAAAGTAGATACTCTTTTAGATGAATAACATCAAAACACTGCCAAATAATGTTTATATACCTACAATCAAAACACGAGTGAGTAATTTATACAACTGTCGACAGATCGTAGTTCCACTGAAAATTTTCCAGATTTTCTATGATGAGTAATTTATTTATCAACACACTTGCTCTTAAAGTGGATCTAATTTCGCCGCAATTAGGCACACAATGACACCTATAATCAAACTGTGACTTTTTTATTACTATTATTCACAAGTGAGTTTAGAGTTTATTTTTATTTTATTGGTTGAGTTGTTTTGTTCTTAAAAAAAGTTTCGATACAAAAAAGATCATGTTCAATAGAAAGTACAAATCTGTGGTACAAATAAATTAATGTACCTATAAAATCTCATTTTTTTGTCTATGGCCGACTGCCATTGCGCGCGCATAGGAAAACTGTTTAATTTTTCCCGCGAGTTTTGGCGGGAACGCGGAAAAACCATGTTGCCTCATTGTATTATTTTGTTAAGCTTGTGTTTTTCTCAGTAATAATTAGTGAAAAATTGTTATATTTCGTTGATTATGAGCTGATTTACGTACATGAGTGTAGGGAAGTGATATAATGTGAATCATCATGTTGTTACCAAAACTCCATATACGCCTCTAGTAAAGTCTCCACTGCTTTACTGAGCTATGATTTGGACTATGTTTGAACTTGACTGCGACTTTATTGGACTATGACGTGACTACGACAGCGAATATTTTGATAAAATATCAAAAAATATTAATTTAAACTTAATACTTGTAACTGGCAAATGCACAACAATGCGACGCCAAAACATAAAAAAAGAAGAAGATTTTTTTTCCGTTACGTCGAAACAATTTTTACAACTCGTTTGCACTGTTAAAATATTTTTTTAGTATTATTTTTTTCACGTATAGTGTGTTGAATAACGTCGTATGCTACACGTGAGTATTGATGATTAAGTACCGTCCACGGCTCTCTTAAGACTCAATGACGCCTCAGCGGTAATCACCACCATTACACACTTGTACCATAATATACTATTAGCTCACTACTTATATGTTAGGATACCTAGCCTTTTTTGCCCAAAGTACCATATACGAAATATACATGGTTATCTGCTTACCCTGGACGTACCTACTAAGCTAAAAGAGGGTGATTAAGACTATCGTTATGAAAAGCTTTTACTATGGGGCCAAATTTCGAAGAAAAAAATCAGCTGTTCCATACAAAACCGCAACTCTGAATCAACAAAATGTATGAAACAGCTGATTTTATTTTCTGGCATTTCGGTATGGCCCTATAGTAAAAGTTGTTTATAATGATGGTTTGAATCACCTCCTTTCGGATTAGTACACCAGTTCTAGATAACGCTGTAGATCGCTAAGTTCAGTAAGTATAGTAGATTTAGTTCATACGCTGCAAATCAATGCGCAAAGCAAAAACCTGGAGTTGAGGCGACAAAGAAAAATTCGTGAAACTGATATGGAAAACCAATCAAAAACTGTTTTTAATTCGATTCCTTCAATTGGCGATTAACAACAACAACAATCTGAACCAGCTTTCGATAATATTTACTCTGGAGTTACTATTGTTGCAAGTGCGCAATATCCCGCTTATTAAGACTATCTGCGCAACGTATCCATTATTATTTTCACGTAGTTACTGACGTATGTCTAAAACAACAGCGCCATAATATGCCCAATTATGAAGGCGCCATTGTAAATTTAATAGCAACGTAAAAAAAATCTCTCTTTCGAATGCCTAAAGTGAAAAAGAAACAGAAATATTCTAAATAGTAATAATATTCTATTATAATTACGAAGGCGCCTTTATAATTGGGCCTAAATTATTTATTCAAAAGAACCCCAATGCTAAATAATAATTGTAGATGTTGAGAAATTGCTAAAAGAAAAAATATAATTGGGTAAGGATGGTATAAAAATGATTATCACCCATATCACCTTAGTTAGGTATAAGTGAATACTAAGTAGATACCTAAATTATATTTTATACTTACACCGAAAATTATGAATAAATGTAAAAAAAAAACTAATGTAGGTAGATACCAGATAAACACAGTTATTTACGTAGTAGTCAGGAACCGAGACTTAAGTTTACAGTCAAATTATAATTATCTACTTAATTAGGTTGCTAAAAAAACATTAATTAAAAACTTGCTTAAAAAGTCTTAGTTTAGTAAGAGACAGACCAATATCTTCCAGAAAAATCAATTAGATAAAACAGAAAAAATGCTAAGTTGATGCAAATAGACCAATATTATTTAACTGATGCGTCAGGCAGACTATACGGCGCTACAAAATATTTCATGTACCTACAATACAATTTAGTTATTTACTATTTTAATGCTTATTGTGTCTGTAATATATGATTCATATAGATGCACCTATTAAACCGCAGAAAACTTCCACTCTCGTTCGATTAAGATTTTATTTTATAGCCACTTTATAGCCTAGTTGTTTGGCTCTGGCAGCAAATAAGGTCTACACTCCACTAATGCGGAGCGGAGCGATAAAAGACCATGAAAACCGTGGACCGGATTTTTCAACTTCGCACGGTTTGGTCGTATTCGGAACTTTTATTTAGCATTCGCAACTTCAATAGATAATTATAGAGTGTTTTCATACAATCTGTCAAAGTTCCGAAGGTTCCCAGGCGTTCAAAGTTGAAAAATAAGGCCCCATGAGCACAATTTTGAACCGTTTGAATAATTTCTAACGTTCGCAGAAGATCGCGTACTATGCTCTCCCATTCGCACAAGCATACATTTTCAATGCTCGCTCCTGTTCTTACTCGGTCTCGTGATCATTTACGCATACGTTCAGCCGTTCTAATGACTCAATTATGGATCTACATGAGCACATACTTACGTAGCTGAAATGCCATATTTACTTATCAAAGAACATAATTATTTTTCGCAAAAAATCGCCGTTCCATTCCGCCATTCCACCTTGTACCTACAGAAATCACAATCAAATAATTTGCACGAATCGATGTGACATCCATGTACGTTTTTGTTGATTGATCAAAAACGGCGCAGCCGATTTCGATAAAAAATTAAATGAGACCTCGAAGGTATACTCTTTCGAACTAAAAAAATATTTTTTTAAATCAGTTCTTAATTGGCGAAAATATCGACAAACAAAAAAAAAACGTACAGACGAACATAGTGCCTCCTCTTTTTTGGAAGTCGGTAAAAATGAAAACTTCTCTGAGTGAGAAACAAAACTCGATTTCCTTATCCGTTTCGCTTAGCTTCGGCTGTTTGACTATAATAGAGTACCTAGGTTGCTTAAGATTACGAAATAATCCCTATATATCGGGTCTTGTCCTATAAAACTTTGGCTTAATATAGTGGAGTAGAGATAATCTATTTAAAACCTAGTACCTATGTACCTGTAGTTATAATCAAGAGGTAAAAGTAAGTAAGTTCGTATAGGCCGGGTGGCTAGCCCTGGTGTCCGAGTTTTTAGGCCGCCTGAAGGCCTCTGACATGACTAAACGGTTAAAACAACCGGGGCCTACATTTTAACGTGTCATACGAGCCAAGGTAGAGCTTAGTTGTAAATGCCACCAGCGGTCACCCATCCGAAGACAGACCATGCTGAACGTTGCTTAACTTCGATGATCGCTAACGAACACCTAGTCAAACTACACTATGGCGCTACTACAAAAGGTGAATAAATACAAGTAGGTACTTGTAGGTTTGATAATGGTAACACTTCAATTTGATAATGGCGAAATGTTAACACGATAGCAATTATGGTAACGATACTTGCTAGTAGTTTTCAATAGGCGTTAAACCAATACTTTACTTTTTCAGAATTTAAAACTCGCAATAATAAAGCACGATATTCGTACTCTCATAAATCCTACGTGGAATCGAAGTCAGTTCGCATCTTATCTCCTTAAACGTCTCCATTGTTCGTAAATGTTACATTATAGTTTCAATATGTTTGTTGTCAGATCGTATGCCAATTCTACAATATCGAACATTAGAGATGTTAGTTTGTGATCTATTTGTGATTTAGATTCCGGAAACAACGATAGGACCTTGATGTACGGGTCTATTTTAGTAGTACCCTTTACCTACTTTGGTGCTAATCACAGATATTTAGAGAGAGGCTTTTTCAATGCCCGACGTATCTCGATAGTTTTTAAACGTAAGAGGTGTTGCTTTGCAAAGTGTTGCGACTTCTAGTATGTATTATATACTTACTTATTATTATGAACAACTTACACTATGAGATTCAGCTCCGAAATCGCGGAAACATCAGCTGTTCTTCAGTCAGCAGTCGAGAGTCGATGAACTTGGTTGGTGTCTCAGTGAAAGTGGTTCATATTTATGAGTCTAAATAACTTTTCAATTTTTTGCATTAGCAAAGTAACAGGCTGTATGAAGCAAAAATAGAAAAGCGCAACATGTAGGTATGTTTGCGAAACATGCACTTTTTTATCCTATTGTCCTAACAAAAGAAGATCGCATTCTCAATTTGATAATAATTTTTCGCAAAAAATGGCAAAACCGCCTTCCATCGTGTACAAAATTAAATATTTCGCCAGAATTGTTTACATTACTGTTGATTTTTCAAAAACGGCTTAGCCAATATCTGTAAAACCTGAGACCACCTCGGGAGTATACCCATTTGAACTAAAAAATAATTTTTCGATTCGGTTCACAATTGGCGAAATTATCGATCTTCATCGTGTACAAAATTCGGATATTTCACTCGAATTGCTTGCATTATTGTCGTTTTTTCAAAAACGGCTCTGCCGATTTTTGTAAAATTTTAATGGGACCACCTAGGGAGTATGTCCCTTTAGAACTAAAAAAGAATTTTTTGATTCGGTTTACATTGGCGAATTTATCGATAAACATACACAAAAAAAATACATACAGACGAACATAGAACCTCCTCCTTTTTGGAAGTCGGTTAAAAAGCGCGCGCGCGGTCCGCGGAGGTCGGAAGCGTTGGCGACCCCGAAGGCTCGCCATAAGCGCATGTGAATAAATGATTTTTAGTGATCTGTGAGTCCATCCATCCATCCATCAGCCATAAGAAGTCCACTGCTGGACATAGGCCTCCCCTATGGATCTCCAATAAGACCGGTTGGAAGCGGCTTGCATCCAGCGCGATCCTGCGGTCTTAATGAGGTCATCCGTCCACCTTGTGGGTGGACGTCCTACGCTGCGCTTGTGCGCTTATCTGTGAGTAATAATTGTGTAATGATTGGCGTTACGTGTAGTTGTGATTATCGTGCGAAATATCGCAATTCGCAACGGCCAATAAATAGTCCGTACCAGCAAGCGCAGCGCAGGACGTCCACACGATGGACAGATGGCCTCGTTAAGACCGCAGAGTCGTTGTTTCCGACCGGTCTTATTGAAGATCTATAGGGTAAGCCTAAGTCCAGCAGGTGGACGTCCTATGGCTAAAACGATGAACATCAGGTCCCCACTAGATTGAGACATGTCCCATCTTGCGATATCTGTGGCCTTTACCTCAGGTACCTATCATGGGTATTTCAATATCCGATGTTCGCAATGGGGAAGGTTGTATTGACAAAGCTATCGAACGCTCATTCTGTATGTGGATGGAGGCATCTTTGTTAAATATGAATGGTGTGGTGACAATCTTATTCTATTGCAGTATCTAAATCATCAGGCAACTATTTTACCTTTTTGAGTATAGGGTTTTAGCCCATATTTTAGGTAGCTATGGTTATGTTAACTTTATTCTTTCTACCAGTATCTACTATTCCTTAGCAGTTACCACCAGCTGGCAGTGGTTGTGAACTTACTACTATAATAGCAAACAATTATGTTTGATAGCAAGAAAAAAAATACATAAATAATAACCTCTTTATCGACACAAATAGATCCTTTTATAATATAGATATACCTACTATATTGCGCTAGTAAGCCCGATTACAGAGGCGCCTGCGTAAATTTAATCCAACAAAAACATTTTCATGTGAAATAAAGCCAAGTCTAAATCACAGTTCCCACTATCAAAAAGTTGTCAGATCTCACGTAAAGCCAAGCTTCTAACCCTACACGCCTTACTTTACAAGTCTTTACTCCACAAACTCTACAGCTTAGTCAATATATGTGACTTGGCCGTTTCGTTACAACAAGAACTGTTTGTATAACACAATTCATGAATTAATCTTCACTTTACGCCCATGCGCAGTTAGCGCATTACATTAGAAGAACCATTACAGAATGGTTCTTCTATGGATCTTCTCCCTTCTGCGACCTCAACTTTCAATTCGTAGAGAGACTTCGAGCATAGCCCTCTCCATAGCTCGTTGGGCTACTTGGACCTCCATAGTCTCTGAAAATCGCACTTTTCAAGACTGAGATATACAATAGTAGATATTGCATATTCTGCTCAACACACGTTTTTTTTAAAAATCTTTTAGCGTCACTCGTTTACACTATTATTTATGTATCAGTGTTTAGTAGGTAATCTATTTTACTATGGAGTAATCTCTAAACTGACCAAAAATCAGATGTTCAAGTTGAACTAATTACATAAAATCGTCCCTAAGTTCTGATAAGGGTGATTAATTTGTTTTTTTAGAGAGCTGTTTAGTTAGTTGTACAATTATAATAGGATTTACACCGACTCAACTACAATGAAATGTGGATTTTTACATTTAATATTCTACTAACGACGTTTCCACTCTTAGTGGATATATTTTGCAATTTGCAGCGCAGAGGCAGTCTGCGCTGTGATACTCGTATTGTACAAATGAACATCACCACAAGTTTTTTCACCATCACCAAAAGTTATCGAGTGAAGATCAAGTATCGGCATGAGCTGCGTAGAACCTCCATCTAGGTACAAAGTGGACAGATGACCTCATCAAGACCACATGATCACGCTGGATTATTGGCTTATTGGAGATCTATAAGGGAGGCCTATGTCCAGAAGTGGACGTTCTATGGATGAAACGACGATGCTATCTTAATAATACTATCGCTACAGTGACTTTGTTCCTGCCCCACCTAGGAGTGCGATTCGGAACGCATTCAAATGTTAAAATTACACTAGGCTGAGTCTCACCTTACAACCTTTATAATTATATTACTAAATAACTTTAATTAAATTGCAAAGTTTAATTTATCAGTAATTGTTATTTCGTCGTTCGTCGTTTCAGCCATAGGACGTCCACTGCTGGACATAGGCCTCCCCTAATGATCTCCAATAAGACCGGTTCGTAGCGGCTTGCATCCAGAGCGATCCTGCGGTCTTAATGAGATCATCCGTCCACATTGTGGGTGGACGCCCTACGCTGCGCTTGCCGGTACGTTAATTGTTATTTGATAAAGAGTAAATCAAAACCTCAATAACATAGGAGATAAAAATAATTAAATAAATGTTTTTTGAAACATACTTGTGCATGAAATTTAAAGAGCAGTTCTTGTCACAAATTATTTTATTTATATTTTAGAAATTAACATAAAGAATATTAATCCTTGTATTAACATAAAATCAAAACAATTGAATAATTTTAATACAAAACAAAATCAATCTGCCCAGAAGAGGCTTCTTAACAAAAACTATCAATGTATTTAGATGTAGTTTATCATCACATAGCACCTAAGGGGCGGGGCTCGTTGAAGAATCTCAGTATTTAATACTACGTGTCAATTCAAAAGCAAACGCGTTTAATGAAAATAATAAATAATTCATTAATAGATTCCGCTTAGTATTGTATAAGTTTGAAAGTTTTCGTCAGAAATAAAAATTCTTATTTATCTGATTCACACTACTGCTAAGATCTATAAATATTTCACTTAAACTCTTGATTTAGTACACAAAGTGTGAGTGTGACTGTGAGTTAAATATAACAGTAAAATGTAACCGGTGTAAGACATTATAACCTTTCAACGTTTAAATAAACTTATAATAGGATAATACTTTTTAGCAATACAGCAACTGATAACATTACAAACATATCTCGTTTTCTGGATAAAGTACAGATTTAAAATAGGCACTACTAATTACATACCTACTACCTATATAGCTTTATATTTTGATGGACTATGAACAAAACGTATAGAATTATCTACTATTATAAAATTATTACAAGTTAAAGTTATGAGACAGCAAGAATTATATTGCCTGCGATGTAAGTATAAAAGCTGATGAAACGAGAGACCTTTGTATGTCTCACTGAGCCGCCGCGCCGCGCCGTTTTCTCTGAAAGAGATCACTTTATTACTTGGGCCAAGCCCTGTTAAACAGCAACAATACGGGCAAGGTGAGGCAACCAAAAGGGCATCCCACTCGGATATATACCGAGCACATCCCTGCTGTCGGTACATCCAGTTCAGTGACTCGACAAGACACACTTGTGAGGAACATTATGTCGAAACTGGTGAGTCTAGATCTTACTCCATTTCTACTTTAAGATCTAGTAAAGTATCTCATAACAAACTCATAAGACAGGGTAGGAGATTTGGGAAGAACAAATACCTAATAATTTAGAAGTGGTTGGTTAGTTTTGTGGTAGTTAGGTAGGTTTGCAGTGGAAAAACCGCACTATTCCCAGTTTTAAAGTATCTGTGCTATGCATATGTTCCCAACGAGTAACACCCTCAACTGTCACACTGTTACTCGATGGGAAATTTTTAAGAAAAAAATCCCAACCAGTTACACTGCCGCCGCAGGATCGCGCTGGATGCAAGCCGTTTCCAACCGGTCTTATTGGAGATTCATAAGGGAGGCCTATGCCCAGCAGTGGACTTCTTATAGCCAATGGATGGATACCTACATTATAATTCAAAAACTTCAAACCACGCCTTAAGGATACACCTAAGTAAAAGGAAACACTTAGCCTTGCATTATCCATCAATACATCAATTCCTAAATTGCGATTCAAATGTCGAAGTTTATTGTCTGCAGAATTTAGTTGACCTTTTCTTAGACAATTTAGAATGAAGCAATATCCGATATGCTGTGAATAAGACGCCTCATCTGTGTTGGTACTGACAGATTTGAGTTAGGTTACATCTCTTAGTTACTAGTATAAGGAGAGACCCTTCAAGAACTCTCTCAAATGTTGGTGAACATGAACACTCTTGAGGTGTCTGTCAAACTTGAATAAACTCTGTTCATCATATCATATAACAGTATTAATATTTAGTATACTTAGATCTACATACTGAGTCTTATATAGAATTTGGATTTTACAATTAATAAAAAATACCTAAATACACGGGTCGACTTGAGTACCTTCTCCGTTTCGTCCGGTTAAAATTATAAATAATTTTTATGAAACGCTAGGATGCAACTAACATTTGTTTGTTTCAGAATATCTTGTTAGCAGTGGTGCTGTTTGCTGGTGCTTCTTCAGAGCGTCTAGATCACTTGGTGCCGCAAGGCTATGCTCCCTCCGGCGGCGCAGGCGGCGCCCAGCCCTTCAATTTTGAAAACGTCAACAATGGTGACGGCACCTACCGTTTCAGGTATTATATATCTATTTAAAATTTAGATAGGTGCTACATTCTTAAGGGCAAGCGTGAACCCATGAACAAATAAATCTTTACCATTAGACAAGCAATTTGCTTATCATGGCATTGAAAAAAAATCGTCAATTTCCCATGCGACACGAATACACAACCGTTCAAAAAAGAAGTGGACAACAGGGCATATTATCTATTTTTTGCAGTGTACTGTTAATAACCTACTCTCGAAGGGCGATAGAGCCACATCCACCAAGTTAGCCTAGGGACGAGTTGATAGGTCATAAAACAACGTACGTTATTAATTTTTTTCTCCGAACCTAAGCCGGTTGCATCGCGATGTTTTTTACTTACTGAAAGTACAATGTTTCAGCTACGACACCCCCACGGGTATTTCCGCGCACGAGAGTGGGTCCCCCCGCGCGGCCGGCCCCGAGGGCCCCGCAGTGACGGCGGAAGGAGGGTTCTCGTACCGGGCCCCCGACGGCCAGCAGATTTCCCTCACCTACACCGCAGACGAAAATGGGTTCCACCCGTCTGGTGCTCACCTGCCTACGCCGCCACCGATTCCTGAGGCTATCCAGAGGTCGCTGGAATTCAATAGACAGAACCCCTCGTCGTAAGTTTATTTCCTTAATTTTTTATAATGGTAAGGTCGCTTTCGCATATTCTAGGATATATAACGCTTTAATTCAAGTTTATCATCATGATTGGAAGCTTGGTTTGGCGGTCCATTGCAGGTTATAATTCTTTATCGTGTCAGCTGTAGAATGTCCACTGATAGACATGTGTCTCCCTAGTACTCATTCTTTTGGACCACAGAATCGGTCAAAAATTGTAAAAAAATTATATAATGTATTTTCTGTAGTCTGTTATGAGTGCCTAATAAATAAAATAAAATAAGTTAATTTCTAATCTTGCATTCGACGACTGCGGTTTATATTACAACGTCTGTCTGCGTCGGTATATTATGTTTTACGCTGATCTGAAATTATAATTATTTATTTATACCCAATTAAATATCATTGATAGATTCAAATTGACTCATAGTATACTTAATTGCTTATTTGTGGAAAACAACGAAGGCCTGTAACAGCTTCTAATAAGAATTAAAAAGTTAAGAAGAGAAAAAAATAAGTTTACGTAATAATCAATTGACAACCCTCAGGACTAAAAAGTCAGGCTATCTTAATTTTGGGGTTTCATATATTTTAATTTCTAAAATATTACTTCCATTAATTCCAAAATATTGTTATTGTAATGTTTTTTTTTTGTTTCAGTGAGTCTGGTTCTTACAGCGGAGGAAGAAACTCTTATCGATACTAATTTGTCTCCCATATAAAAAAAATGTTTGTAGCGTACCTCATGTAAAGGACTGTGATATCTGTATAACAAGTGAATAGTAATTTATTGTAATTATGCATGTGCTTTAAAGTTAATAAATTGTGATAATGCTTACTTACTATAATTTCTTTTTGTATTTTACTCTACCTTTCTTTCCATCTGGTCTGTTTAAAACTATCATAGAACCTTTAAGTTGGTACTTGTAGCATGGCAATTTAGCCAACCTACTAGATAGGTATGTGAAGAGAAAAATAAATAAACAATACGGCTTATAAAAGTAACTTTAAAGGGTACCCCCTTTGTAGGGTATGATTAAAATTGGTACACATAGAAATAAAAACTGGGTTTTTGAGAACTAACAAAATATCAGAAGTAAGTATAAATACGAAATTCAAACATAATATTTCCGTCACAAAAGCGGTTAAGAATTTTTTCACATTGAACTTTCGTTTTTAACAAGAAATTTTCAAAATTTATTGCTCTGAACACCTCTCGGTTCATTGTATCTTCAGTTCGTAATACTTATCTACTACATTCAAAACAGTTCAAATTACACTGAGAAATATATTGTTTCTTTATGAACTTAACATTTCACGCGGAACCAATGCATAAATGAATATGAAATAACAATGAAATTGAATAAAAATGTACTTAAGTATCTAATGTAAAACAAATACTCATTTTAATCTCAAGTTCAAAAACCTTTTGCGGCGCCAAAAAATACAATAACGGCTGGAATCATTATTTGCTAAGACCTACCTGGAAGTGAAATAAGCATGCAATCCAGGAAAACAATGAGCTTTTCTTGATGTATTAAAACATGGTTTGCGAGTTTAATTTTTCAAAGGAACTTGAGTAAAACCTACGAGGTAACACATATAGTATTCATTTTAGAGGCTCGTAGATTTATATTCATCATTTCATTTTTTTCTGGGTTCTTGGGTCCGATTTGGTGTAGAGACGAAATCCCACTGGAACGAAAAAAAAAATTATTTATAAACATCAATGCCATAATTCAATATAAAAAGCCAAACAATTAAAAAAGGACACACACACACATTTGCCTGAACTAGGTTAAACCTGTGCTCCCCCCCGAGTGGGTTCCCGCCATATTGTATAGGTATATTGATACAATTTAAGACACAACTTACTTGAAAATATAGCAACAGCTTCCTGTTATTTCTGAATTCTACTTTATCAATAAATGTAATGTTTTTTTTTACCTTGAGAACTTTTTTTAGCATCAAGCTCACGATGCTATTTAATTCGACTATACCAATAAATCGTACCTATCTTATATATTACGTTGAGAACTTTCTGAGTACATACTTTGGAACGGAGAAACTGATACAATAGTAGTAAAATCAATAATTTTTATCAATTTCTTTGTTCCAATGTTTTGATTGTATTTTTTCTTATTTTCAAATCGCTATGTTTTTTGTTTCTAGAAAAGGTATCTTTAACCTACGTCCAAAAAGAAGGAGGTTCTGTGTTCGTATGTATGTATTTTTTTTTGTGTATGTTCGTCGATAATTTAGCCAATTGTGAACCGAATCGAAAAATTCTTTTTTAGTTCGAAGGGATATACTCCCGAGGTAGTCCCATTTAAGTTTTACAGAAATCAGCTGAGTTCGTTTTTGAAAAAACCAACAATAATGTAGGCAATTCAAGCCAAATATGCGAATTTTGTACACGATGAACGTCGATAATTTCGCCAATTATAAACCGAATCAAAAAATTCTTTTTTAGTTCGAAAGGGTATACTCTCAAGATGGTCGCTGTTTTTGAAAAATAAAGAATAATGTAAAAAATTCGAGCGAAATATTCGAATTTTGTACACGATGGAAGGAGGTTGTGTCATTTTTTGTGAAAAATAAATGATGTGTATGTATGATGATGTGTCTGTATGCCAACAATAAAAATTAAATATAAAAGATATATTTTCTGCCTCGACTGACTTTCTGGACTGCCTCGGTGGCTCAGTGGTTAGTGAACCTAATTTCTGGGTCAAGGAGGCGTGGGTTCGATCCCCACCCAGGGCAAGTATTTATGTGATGAACATAAGTGTTTGCTCTGTGTCTGGGTGTTATTTAGTTACTATTTATATAAGTATGTATTTAAAAATATGTATATGGAGTATATCAGTCTCTGGCAGCCATATCACAAGCTTTGCTTAGTTTGGGGTCAGAGACCATGTGATGTCCCCGAATATTTATTTTATTTTATTTCTAAAAATATAACAAAGTAAGTTAGTACACATTGGTTCCGAAATTGGCATTTCGTTTGCAGGTCTAGAACAATGTCTGAGAACAATAATAATAACTTATGCAAGATGAATAAGTTTGCTAAATATTGGTTTCATAAGCGATCATCCCATTGTTAAGGAATACAATAATGTGAGTAAAGTAATGTAGGTAATGTTTGCGATTTTACAAAAAGTCAAACTAACGTAGGTTCTAATCGCAACTTGTAAGTGTGTACATGTCCATACAAAGAATCTCGAAAACTGCTCATTTCTATGGAAAAGCTTGTAGAGTAATATGTTACTCGAGCTTGCTCTTCCTACTGAGTACAGTGACGTAATATATAATAAGATAGAGGGTTTTTTGACAATATTTAATTTGTTCAATGTTATTTTATGCCTTTGTTTGAGTTTTGTAATATTTTACTCAGACATTATGAATGAATTTCAATGTAAAAAAAACTATAAATAAAATTATACAGAGCTCAGTAGGAGTAATAAATTGATAATCTAGCATTGTTTGTTACAATTCGCATGATTACACGAGGAATCTCGAGGATATATAACCACGGTAATGAAAACTACAGTAGAGTGACTCGGCGCTGTCCTTGAGATATATACCTACGACGTCACGTGGCCTCAAAGAGCGAACCACGCCGTAGGGCTGCCCGCCTTCAGTATTTTAATTTCATACTACTTACTCATTACCTACTAGAGTTTCTTTCTAGTTTTGTGTATTAATCTTATTACACTATCCTATGGTACCTACATATAATGATGCAAATTTTTTATATTTAAGTACTTATTACAGAAAAGAAACTCGTTGTGAATGAAAAAGGAAGCATTCAATAAAAATACATAGGTATACACAACCATAAACAGCACAATATGATCTATATTTTCTCATATTTAAAAGAAGTAGGTACGTAAATCGCACGCTTACTAGTTGCAAACCCACACTTTCGTTCGTCACTACGGCCGCGCCGCGACTGACTGGTATGCTTCTGAACATACTACGCTCGAGGCGCGTAGGTATGATTCGCGTTCCGACCGTTTGTATGGAGTCACTCTACTGCAGTTTTCATTACCGTGATATAACCATTAAAACAGATCTATAACATAAATAAGGTATTTGAAATATACAATACTATACCTGTCAGATAGAGGGTTGATCTCGCCATGTGTAGTCATTGTAATTACACATTGCTAGATCAACCCTCTGTCTCTAAAAAATCTAAAAAATAATTATTTCATTAATTTTGTGACCAAAAGTTCGTTATTTTGGGAAATTTAAAGTTGGGGAAATTTGAACACTTTAGGGTTGGCACAAAAAAATTCTTGCTCAATGTTATAAAAAATATTCGGCCAAGTACGAGTCGGACTCGCGCACGGAGGGTTCCGTACTGAATGGGAGCCCCCCTTAAATATTTATTTTATTTCAATTTTATAATTTATTATTGAAGTGAACATAAAACTATATATTCTGTGAAAATTTCAAGCATTTACTTGTTACCATTATTAATATAGAGCGAAAAACGTCTAAAAATTCAGGTTTGTTGTATGGGGGGGCTCCCCTTGAACATTTATTTTATTGTATTTTTAGTATTTGTTGTTATAGCGGCAACAGAAATACATCATCTGTAAAATATCAAATTTCAGCTGCCTAGCTATCATGGTTCATGACATACAGCCCGGTGACAGACAGACAGACAGACAGACGGATATCGAAGTCTTAGTAATAGGGTCCCGTTTTTCCCTTTGGGTACGGAACCCTAAAAAACATTAATTTTGTTATCTAACTGCAATTAGTACAGATGAGCATGAGAATAGGCACCAACTTAATTAACACTTAATCTTAACCTATTGCATCTCAATTACGAAAACACGATTCACTTTCATTCATAATTTATTTAAAGCTAACTACAACAATTACAAAACATGCAATAAATTATCGTTATCTACATCGTAAGAGGTAATGCCGCGGTGTGGAGAACGTCAAAGCTTAGTAGTAGTTGCCGTGGTGCCTACCGCCGTTGTAGGCGCCTTCGCCACTGGAAAATAAAAACGAAAAAATGTTATTTTTCTTACCGACTCCAAAAAGGAGGAGGTTCTATGGTCGTCTGCAGGATGTATTTTTTTGTGTACCTATGTTCATCGATAATTCCGCCAATTGTGAACCGAATCGAAAAAATATTTTTTAGTTCGAAAGGGTACATGACGTAGCTTCCGAGGTAGTCCCATTTAAATTTTACAGAAATCGGCTGAGCCGTTTTAAAAAAAAAAACAACAATAACGTAAGCAATTCGAGCGAAATATCCGAATTTTGTACACGTTGAACATCGATAATTTCACCAATTGTGAACCGAATCGTAAAATTCTTTTTTAGTTCAAAAGGGTATACTTTCGAGATGGTCCCATTTAAATTTTACAGAAATCGGCCGAAGCGTTTTTGAAAAATCAACAATAATGCAAACAATTCTAGCGAATTATTCGAATTTTGTACACCATAGAAGGCGGTTTTACCATTTTTTGCGAAAAATAATTATTTGGACTTTGGATGGGTCAATACTTAATAATTTTTTTTTAAATAAGTATTGTCAAACGATAACCCCATCATCGCGTAGCTGTTAAGTGAGCTTCAGTCAGGATTGAGTTATCCGTAACTTGTCACAACAACATAACATACAGTCAGCCGCCAAAATACTTGATTCAGCCTATAACTAATTCGCTGTTAGGGAAGGCCTAGGAAACGCGACAATCTTGAATCATTCGAGAGGGGTTGGCAAGAGGTGGCGGAGGATCGCGATTCGGGAAGAAATTGGGGGAGACCTTTGCCCAGCAATGAGACGGTATAGGTTAGAAAAAATATAAGTAAGTAAAGTTGTACCGTGGTATTCTAATAGTGCATTGAATACAGTCGTTATTCAGTGCAAACTGCAGTTGGTTTTTACGGCAGGATTATGTATTCCCTGTTATCGAAAGAAGAAGGGACGACTAAATTATTCATAAAATTCATATAAGATTTTCATCCCTAGTTCTGTTTCCCATTGAGGTCATATATGTAACTGAAAAAATAAGTAATGATTGTTTGGCACTGCATCGGTTATTTAATTTGCTCATCCACTAGCCAAAATGAAGTCACCTATCGTTTCAAAGAATATACGAGTATGTATAGAATTCCATTTGTAAACATCAATCGAATTGACTGACTCGAGTATAAGAAGGTTCGCATTATAGAACTACTTACGAAGATGGGTGCTGCCTGTTGAACTCCAAAGACCTGAGGATGGCCTCCGGGATAGGGGGAGGGGTGGGAATGTGGGAACCGGTGGGGTGGAAGCCATTCTCGTCAGCGGTGTAAGCCACGGAAACCTTCTGGCCATCGGGAGCGGTGTACGAGAAGCCTCCGTCAGCGGTGACAGCGAGGCCCTCGGGGCCAGGAGCGCGCGGGGCTCCACTCTCGTGCGCGGAGATTCCGTTTCCGGTTTCATAGCTAAAAAAGTATTAAAATTAATTTTGTAAGAAAAAGAACTTAGGTAGGGTTAGGGTATGCCTACGTCCAACAGTGGACCGTGCTCTCTGAAAACAAGTATTCAGTAAATATTTTTATCATATTGTTAATTTTGAGTAAACATTGCTTTCTAAATTTTTTTGGATGTAAATTGCTTTTAAAAATACATAGTATATGAAACAGTTGACTATCTGAATATCAATTTTATTGACCATCAATTTACCCCAGTTTCGAAGTGCTGTAATTAACCTTGGTACCACCTTCTTACACGGTGGACAATGATACTACTCTACTAAGCAAGAAAGACCGTCATGAAATAAAATCTCCCACTCAGCACTTTACCGAGCATAATAATTATCGCTACTAATTTGCCTAGCAAGCCGAAACATTCGTCAATTGCTACAACTCCTGGTTGATTATGCTGTTTTATTGATGCTAATTCGCCCAAAATGTGTAATTAAATGTGTAGTCAGAACGCAATTTGGGATGTTTCAGTGCTTTATAGCTCGTAAACATAATAAGGTAATACGCTACAATTAGTATTTTTTTGAAATTCGATGATGCTATTTACCTTGACCTTTGTAGGAAATCAAAATTACAATTGATGATAGCGTCGTAGAGTCGTAGTATCTTGTTTTTTTTTTTTCAAAAAGCCTGTTTTAGAATTTTTGTATTTTTATTGTTTTCAGTTGAAATTCCAAACTGATTGATAAGATATTTTTCTTTGAATTAAAAATAGAAAGAGATTTAATTGCAGGTTTTCTACTAACATTGGATCAAGAAACTAAGACTATCCACCGCAAAAAACAGTTAAATATATTTTGAGGAAAAACTGGTTAGGTACTGGTTAACATAACATAATTAAAAAATATTAGCGTATGAAACTGTACCGAAATGCAGACAAACCCGTCAATATTAGTTTTGAAAATAAAAACAAATAGAGCAGAGTCTAAATATTTCTTAGGGCTTGACGTGGTTGCAGCGTGGTGTGCATTGTACCTTTTTTGACCCAGGAAAATCGCTTATGGATACCACCAGCCTGGGGAGACCGGTTATATGGGACTCCTCTTCAACCCTATTTGGCGGTATACCCACTAAAAACCTGGTGCGTATCCGCCTCTGCGCCATGCGTCGGGACTACAGGCACGCCTCTGCACTCCTCATCGATAGGTGCATTGTACCTGTATCTGTAAGTTCCGTCCCCATTGTTGATGTTCTCATAGCTGAGTATGGGGATGTGGGCGCCGCCGTAGTTGCCGCTGTAGGCAGCGTTGTAGGGGCCAGCGGCACCAGCGAAGCCCTGGTTGTAGCCCCCGTTGTACTGGAAGCCCGAGTGGCCGGCGGAGGCCACGGCGAGAGCCGCGAGGGCGGAGATACACTGGAATTGGAAGTTGTAATTGAAAAAAAAATATAGAGGACTATAGTTCGGCCGTTCAGAGAAAGCGTTCCTGCCACGTCATCTTGAAAAAATGTTTTTGGCCGATATCTCGGAAACTATGTACTTAAGGGCAAAAAACATTAAGATTATTATTGTAGAAAATAAAATTTCGCATCTTTTGTTTCCAGTAAACTTTTTTGTAAAACTTACCGTTTACGATTTATGGACCATTTAATGTTTTAAGGTCCATTTAATGAAATTTCATTAAATGGGCCATAAATTGTAAACGGTAAGTTATACAAAAAAGTCTACAATAATGATCTTAATGTTTTTTGCCCTTAAGTACATAGTTTCCGAGATATCAGCCAAAAACAGTGTCAGGAACGCATTCTCTGAACGGCCGAACTATAATAACTATCCTATACCTATCCTGCTAATATTATAAACGCGAAAGTTTGCATGTATGGATGTCTCTTTCACGCAAAAACTACAGAACTGATTCAGATGAAACTTTGCAATTGTAATGCTGATACATCAGAATAATACATAGGCTATAATTTATAAAGATATTGCGTAAAACAAAGTTTGCCGGATCAGCTAGATTGTTTACAAAAAAGGTCGTTTTAACATTTATAATTAAAGATTACAGGATCTTTGATTAGTAAGATTTGCCTTTAACCAGTTTTGTTTTATATGATAGTTCTGATTTATTTATTTATTTTATACCCATTACCTAATATATTTTTTATATACATACCTACAGATACATTTAGAATGAGTATTATCACATAGAGTATGGAAAATATTAATATTATGGAATTGTTTAGATAGTAAAGCTCATTTCACTGTTACATTACAAAATTTTAAACTGGTTAGGGGGATGGTTGTTGAGAAAAGTGTTGGAGTTGGGTCGGGCCTGTAAAAACTTCTCTCTGAACATTTTTAACTTAAATTTGATGAACAGGACGTTTTAAAGTCCATGTTATTGTTGATATGGGTCGTTTGTTATCCAAATTTCCACTCAATTTTCACTGCCACTCAACTTGTTTTTACATTGTTTTGAACACAAATAACTCGTCAAAAATGCCCACCTTGAAAGCGATCATAATTATTTTCAAAACTAGGCTGCTCTGAATTGGTAACACTAGCACTGAAGACAGTTCGTTGACTGATATCCGCAGAGTTCACCACTCTTTTATATCATAACCCTTCACCCATCACCTTGCTCTGATGTACAGCACTGACACTGAATAAGCAATAGTAGGTTTTAGCACAATGTAAAAATTTCGACTGTAACAGACACAGATCTCTCAATATGAGACATGCCGTCTCGATCTAGCAGAGACCAATTTTGCACGGAGGTACTCAAAACTACGCGTAACGCCTACGAGAATAATTACACTTACTACTTACAGAACATAGCAAATCAAAACTAACGCGCCATCGTTCCATGCTTCCTTTACGAATGCTCAAAGCGGTTCAATTTCACATTTCTAAAGCAACCATAATATCTTCTAGAAAACCTTTGCAATGGTTGGCACTCTCACAAGAGCGAAACGGATGGCGCGATCGAGAGGTATATATAGGGTATTCTGCCTAAGGCAGAATATATCTATTAGGCAGAATATATTATGTAGATAGAGGTAAATGTATTCTATCTACTTAGCGCCGAGTTCACCAACGCTTGTTTAAGTTAAACGCTTGATTACTGTATTGAAACAACGGTTAGTGCTTGCTGAACAGCAACATTTCGTTTACAATCCCTTTAAGATTTAACCAACGGTTTATAAATTTAACATCTTTTGGTTATATAACTCGGATACAGAACCAGAGTTTAACCGCTGTTGAAATACAATAATCAGACGTTTAACTTAAACAAGCGTTGGTGAACTCGGGTCTTATTCATATGCGCTCAAACAACACTGAGTTCATTAATGTAGTTATGTTTCGTAGATATGCATTTTGCAGTGTATGACTTTTTGTTACATATAAGTGTCTTACGTGCCGGGTACAGAGAAGGCCTCTCTCTAGATCTCCATGGTAGCAGATATAGTTTGGGCGGAGATGATGCATTCCGATGGGGCCATACCTCCCGCGGCCGCTTTGGATAGCTCTGTTCTTGCAAGGATAAAATTTAGAGCGTGGATTTTAGTATTTTCTGCTAGATTAAATGACGTTATATTTTGATTTTTACCTTTCATAATTTGGCGTTAAAATTAAAATCCTTCACCTTTTGAAAATGGTCGTAGTGGTCAAGGCTAACTATTGTTTCGAGCAAAAAAAATGCCAAATCGATGGTTGAAAGCAAATGTAACTGCATACTCGACACAGAAAATGGGGTTTTTCAGAAACTAAATATTAACTAGTTGCACCCACTAAACTTTCGGAGATTCTCGCCCATGCTACTTGTTTACTCCAAATATTTATCCACTTTATTTCTCTAACATTGAAATTAGGTAAATATCACTCCAAAAACTCACTTGTCTTACTACTTGCATGGGCTGTGTTAAATTTTAAAGAGCCTATAAAATCCGACCAACAACATGTAAGCACCTGAGAATGCTCTAGTCTAGATATTATACAAATAAATATAGCAAACCCCACTGATTCCAAATCGTTTAAGTCGTAGTAGGTACCAAATACAGGTACACTACTTAAATAATATGACACAATTTTTATTCGCCCGAAAAATATTGTTTCTATTATTAACAAGTACAATACTATATTTAAAATACCTTTTTTTTTAAACAAGCTTTGACCAGTACTCGCCAAGACGGATCTAACCAGCCGAAACTCGATACGGTTGCGTCGTTTCATTTCACAGTTCCTATGACCACCTTACAGCTCCATCATCAGACCCTGGTTACCATTGGAACTAACTACTCGCCAAGACCATTCAAATGAACCCAAACTCGATGAGGTTGTGTCGTTTCATTGCTAAGTTCTTTTGGCCACCTATTCCAGCTTCATCATCAGATCAGCAACATGCTAACATAAAATTGCATTGTCACGCGATTTACACATGTATGCAAAATTTTAGCTCAATCGGTAACCGGTAAGTGAATAAAATTTAACTTGCAAGATTTGTTTACAGACCGACAGACAACGGGAAATGTAAAACTAAATAAAAGCTTCTAAAATTGAGTCCAGTAGTAAGTAGCCCAATTACCCCAACTCATTTCTAGAGCTATTGTGAATCATTGCTATTAATTAATTTTTTCAAAAAATATTTTGTCTTTTGTTATTATTATTACAAGCATTTATTTAACTTGCAGTGGATGTAGATATGTAAGTACCTACATATGTAAGTTCGGGTGGAATCTTGCAAGTAAAATTTGACCAACTTCCCGGTTACAGATAGAACTGAAATTTTGCACGCATATGTATATCGCGTGACAGTGCAATAATATGGTACCATAGAGATGATCTGCTGATGGAGTCGGAAGGTGGCCATAGGAACCCCTGTACCCGGTCGTGTTTTACTCTACTCGTTAGCACTCTGATGCCACATGATATCCAGGATCTCAAAAGCTTGTATTTTTAAAAAGTAAAATTTTACATTTTTATTTTATTTTAGCGTTAATATAGCACAGTGGTCAATTGCTCATCTACATCTTATCATCATATTAATTTTAGCCTTAGGAACATTTACTGATAAATACGAGGCTATGTATTTTCGTTTAGTAGGTATATATAGTAGGTATATGTAGGTATAGGTATATACCTACTATACGAAATCATTTTACGCTATATCTGCACGCGTTCCCGAGATAGGTCTTGACACACAGATAGATAGAAAGACTGACGGACAACGGTGACCTTGTAGAGTTTTTCCTTTTGATAACTCAAAAACTGAAAACCTAATTAAAGTAAAATAAATAGCAGTATTTCCAGACTTCGGCTGAGTTCAGGTCATTCTGACTTTTCTACTTATCTATAATGAAAACTGAAATATATTGTAACAAAACCTATCTCAAAACCAAATTAATTTATTATAATCATAGTCTACATAGAACACAATACTCGTATGGACAATAATATTTTGTAATGCAGTCTCTTGTAGGCATCACAATGTAGCAACTATAACCAGGTATGATAAATATTCATAACGACTTATTCCAGTAATTAAAACGTGTAAAGCTCACAAGAAATAGAAGTTAGTAGATGGCTAATTCTCCTCGAAGCCCAAATTTGATAGTCACACAATTATATTTCCTAAACGGTATAAGATAGATACAAAATTCTTAGATTAGGGGATAGAACATTTATTAGTCTACAAAATACAAAAAGCTTGTTATAATAGAAGCATAAATAATACCAAAAAATTGACATCCATTGTCAAAAACGGGGTCATTTTCGGTATTCTCCTCGTGTCACACTTCCCGTTTCAGAAAAACATTTGGTTACTGCCACACCAAATTTCAGTGTATTTGTATGATACATATACTTTAGATATCGTAATAAAACACACTTTACATCCAATAGTCTAAAAAGTATCCATTCATCATCATTTTAAATTTATAACAACATATGCGTTTGTAACACGATTTTAAATTCTTTAGATTTGCGTAGTTTAACGGCTGGCTTTTGAACACAACATCAGCAATCAAGCTCAGAGTTCGTTTCACTCAAACTTCAGTCGTATCCCGCCACCGTGGACGTAAGACTTGCGGCTCCTCGTGCTTGAGAATAAAATTATTCGTAAATAAACATTTTTTCGTAGATATACCGTCAATTGCGTGGACCTCATTTATGTGCATTGTATTTTAGCAATTAAAATCAAAGATAGCTCATTTAAAACATCAATATGAGCGAGATATTTATGGAGGTTTTGGTTACGAAACACATAAAAACTTTGCAGAATTTAGAAAAAACTGATATTTTCGTCACCTTCGTGCCGTCACTTTCGTGGCCTTTTGGGCCTCGAAAGTGATTTTAGGCCACGAAAGTGATGTTTTGTATTGCTTTATTTAGAAACTAACTGCGCGTGTCATCCGTTTTGTCGAGTCCAAGTTGCAGTTTTGTATGGAACAGCTGATTTTTTGTTCACGAAATCCGCAGCTAGACCCATAGTAAACTTTGTTCATAATAACGGACGTGTAGGTAGGTAAACCTCTGAAACTTCCTTCACTTTGTAAAACGACACCTTGTAAAGGGGTATCGTGTATCCAACAGTAAACGTCACGTGACAGAAATGATGATGATGAATTGAGAAACCTTTCATTTTAACTGACCTACAAAAATAAGGGGATTTTCAATTCAAGGGGATTATGTGTTCTGATTACTTCACATATTCGATTCAAAATTTATGGGTTGAATTCATTTCAAAGTTTATATTCTTCTTTTTGGACTATTTAATTTTAATATAAAAGCTCGTTTTAAAAAAGATTTTTTAAACTTTATTTATTGTCTGTTGAAGAATTATGTCAGTGTTTTCCTTAAAAAACCATAACTTAAGTTGTTTGGTAGAATTTTCAGTATGTATATTTCAGAGCCTACAGAAATCGATTAGCTAAATAGCTATTTTTGTTCGCTGCTTTTGGCTTGAGGTCAATTGTGTAAAGTTGGCTATATATAAAGGTTTTTCAAAAAATATTATTTGGAAGAAAATGAATTTCAATATATCTACTTAGCCTATATGTATAAAAAATAATATTCCTTTTCTAATGCAAGAAAAATCTTCAGTAGAAATGTTTTCGTTTGCTATGCGCTATCCCGAAAAACTGGAGCTTATGTACCTACCATATTTTGCTACAATTCAAAAGAATACATCAACCGGCAGCGTGAGCGTAGAGCGCGGCCGGGCGCGGGAAGGGTGCGGGCGGAGTTGGTGCGCAGCACACACACAAATACAACTGCATCACACCACACATAGATGCTCCCTGGCTTGAACGCATCGCGACAGCAATAGTTTAGTTCAAATACTTACTTCTCAAATTTCTTGGCTCTACGCTTCCCCCTTAATTCGCCATAAAAAGTTTTGGCTTCCGGCATTACTTTTACCCGAGTAAAGAGCACTAAATGTGTGTATCATGAAAATAAGAAATGAAAATTTTGTGTGACAAACAGTAGTATATTTTAGGAAAATAATGCCTATAAAGTTACATCGTCACTTTCGTGGACCATCGCGTCACTTTCGTGGCATCTATAACTTCAAATCCATTTTTCTTCCAAACGAGTCTCACGATTTTATTAATTCATATATGAATTTACTCGTCTCATCAAATGTTATAGTTATTTTACAAAAATAGATCAAATACGCAAGAAACAAAAAAGGCCACGAAAGTGACGATGAGAATCGAGTCCAGGAGAATTAGCCAGATCCTTGTAGGCGTTTATTCAAAATATTATTTCTGTAAATTATTATTCCTCGAGTTAGCTTAATGTTTCAGGTGAGCGTAAAATGTCAGCGTTGTGTTTTGGAGGATGAAAACGCCTAATTTTAATAGTTTATACCAGATAAATAAATTGCTAATTACCTGTTTGTATTGTAACAATAATTTCATTTTGTACCAAATAGAATTACAACAAAATTTAAATTTAGTGTAGTTTTTTAGTAAAGTATTGGTTTGATTGGTAATCTTTAAAAGTTTCAGTGATGTGCTCATATTACCTAATAATAAATAGCCAATGTATGAAGGTACTCAGCTTTTAACTTTGCTCAATAAGTATATTATGAACATAAATAAATTCAATTGAATTCAATTTTTTTTTTGTAAATTTACACAGTAGTTGAAAGAAAAACTCGATGACGAAAAAAATTAATTTATCAGGACAATTATGTTATTATTGTAATACATTACACTACAGTTTCACTTCATGAAATAGACATGCCGATATATATATTTTCTAGTCACAATTTCTTATTTTTATTTATAGGTACTTAGGTATGTATATACGGAAGCCGTGGTGGTCTAGAGGTACTGACACTCGCCTTACAATCGTGAGGTCGTGGGTTCAAATCCCGGTCCCGTGCCAGTGAGATCTTTGGAATTTATGTACTACGGAATTCCGTAGTACATACTGACTTTTCGGTGAAGGAAAACATCGTGAGGCAACCTGCATAATTATGTCCGTAGAAGAAATTCGATGGCGTAGGTATGTGAATGCACCAACCCGCACTGGGTCAGCGTGGTGTATATGGCCCAATCACCCTTCGTGGGTAGGCCTACGTCCTGCAGTAGACTTCTGGTACAGTGTATGTACATTAATATAGGTATAAGCTATAGCTCTACGGTATCCATCTCTATTATAAAATTGTTATTTATTCATTTTTATCCTCATGGATCCAGAGTCAATCTATTTATATCGTTATATTTTCTTGGTATCTTTAATATGTCATTAATTATTATTATTCATAATTAGAGATAATTAATTCTAGCCGTTTAAAATACGTACCTAGCACAACATTGGGACGATACAAAAGACAACAAACTTTTCTCAAACCTCACGTTTATTCGTATTCATAATACATGCCTATTTACATCGATAAATTATATTAAACATATAAATTAACCTACATTACAGTGCGCGTTATATAGTGGTATCACAGTACAAATATTTCCACAAGTCAAGCTATAGTCAAAATGTTCAATCTTGCTGCACCTTTTCAATCGCTGAAACATACACCAGCTCTCACTGCTACTACATTGAATACATTAAAAAATATTTATACAATTTAAATCAGATTTGTACAGGTGCATATCATTGTCGAATTTTAAAGCCATAACCTACTGGACTACGTTAAGTTAAACGATTGCGGTGAGTTCGATGATTCTTGTTGACATTATTAATCTCCTACAAATATCATCAAGCGCCGTCAAATGATTAATTCAAGAATCTAACTGAACAGAATCCTGCGCGTCTAAAACGCCTGCTCTGAACAAATCATTAAATGAATTAATTACCATAAATTCGTGGCAGATGAATGAATGGTGAATGATTTGTAATAGCAATGTTACAATTTGACAAATTTATAAAGAGAGGATCATATTATGAGTTGGCTAAAGCGACCGTTTGAGACCCGTGAAGCAAGTTTCAATGCCCGACAATACGTTCAAGTAATAGCTTTTCTAGTCGTTTCAACCATCTCAAAGCGATTTAACCGATCTAGGTTTATCTGGTGTTTACTGCTTTCGAGACCAATCAGGCAAGAGGCTTTAATTTTCCATCGATTGGTTCATTCATCGGCTTTATCGTCCGGCTCTGGTGGGCGATGTCCGTACCGCGATTATAGGACTTAAAATGCTAGTTCACGGTTTGTAGGCTTCCTTTTCAAATTTTTGAGACATTTCTTTACGAAAAAGCCCCAACTAAATGAAAAATAAAACTTACACCCTAAACCTTTAGTGATAGGTAAATTAACATCCGCATTGATTCGTTTCTATACTATCATCTAAGTTTCACAGCAATAAAAAACGTAGCCATTTTCGCTCGTTAAAATTAACAGGCACGCCTTTTTAGGTCTGTCAGACTGATTTAGTTTTGTGAATCTTACATCAGAATTAAGCAAATGCTTTACAACTGTCATAAGTCACGATAAAGTCTATGAGCCTGGCATCTCAAAATGTATTCCTTAAGTGTCGTGCGATTGTAGCAGGTGAGCAGTATTGTGAGATCAGTGGGAGTCTAGTATTGGTAGCCGTTGGCGCCGTTGCCGCCGCTGCCCTTGCCGCCGAAGCCGCCGCTGCCGCCCCCGAAACCGCCGCTGCCGCCACTGCCGCCCCCGAAACCGCCGCTGCCGCCACTGCCGCCCCCAAAGCCACTGCCGCCTCCGCTGCCGCCTCCAAATCCACTGCCGGAACCGGATCCACCGCCCGGGGTATATGAACCCTCACTGAAAAATTAAAACATCAATTTTACTTAGCTGTGACATACAACCTACATACTGATGTTTTAATCTTCACTAATCTTGCGTTAAATACATTTGCGGAGGTTTCAAGTTGTGATTATGAGCCTATGTGATGGCATAGACAGTTTAGATATGATAGGTATTTTAGCTCTGTAACCAATTTTGATTACGACTTGTCGAGAATGTACGAGTAAGAAAAAATATTGCTAGTAAGGGGTCCCGAGTACCTGTCGACGAGAGTTCTTTTCTTTAAGCTCCCAATTATATCAAAAAATGTATTTAGATATCTGATTGAATATTAGGGGACATCTTACACACGGTCTCTGACCCCAAACTAAGCAGAGCTTGTGATATGGCTGCCAGAGACTGATATACTACATTTACATATTTTAAATACATACTTAAATAGATAGTACCTAAAAATAACACCCAGATACAGAGCAAACTCCTATGTTCCTCACACAAATGTTTGCCCTGGGTGGGGATCGAACCCACGCCTCTTTGACCCAGAAGTCAGGGTCACTAACCACTGAGCCACCGAGGCAGTCAGTCCGATTGATTGACAAAGTAACGAAAAACCGTTTTATTCAAAAAGCTGGCCTGTGCATCAATTTAAGTGAATTAAATTAGTAACTGCAGTCCTAGATATCTCAAAACAAAAACATGAAATGTAAGCGTCAAATGTAACTTCAGTCAACTACATGTGACCACAGTTTCAAACTTCACACAAACTAAACTCGTCAACACAACCTGTGCTAATGTGGCTTCATGCAAAACAGCAAAACTACTTGCACTTTCCACTTTCATTTCAAAGCTTTTGAAGTGGAGACCTCGGTCTGAATACACGTGAAGTCGAGCTGAGTTGTGTGTTTTAGAGAATAATTGTCTTTATATGGATTTCTTGTTTAAAAGACCTGCAAGTAAGTTTAATGGTCAGTGGTTACGATTTTATGTATTATATTAAAATTACAAACGAAGTAAAAAAATAATTATTTTTCGCAAAAAATGGCATAACCGCCTTCCATCGTGTACAAAATTCGAATATTTCGCTAGAATTTACATTATTGTTGATTTTTCAAAAACAGCTCAACAGATTTCTGTAAAATTTAAATGAGACCATCTCGGGAGTATACTCTTTTGAACTAACACATTATTTTGAATTCGGTTCACAATTGGTGGAATTATCGATGTTCATCGTGTACTAAATTCGAATATTTCGCTCGAATTGCTCACATTATTGTTGATTTTTCAACAAAAGGCTCAGCCGATTTCTGTAAAATTTAAATGGGACCACCTCGGGAGCATACCCTTTCGAACTAAAATAATTTTTCGATTCGGTTCACAATTGGCGAAATTATCAATGAACATACACAAAAAAAATACATACAAACGAACATATATTTTACGTGATATATTTTAAGATCATTCCGTTCCGTGCATGGGTTGCCTGGAAGAGATCGCTTCCAGCGATAAGGCCGCCTTGAGCTACACTAATAAGTTTTTCATGTATTACTGTTGTCTTATTTTTACTGTGTGCAATAAAGTGTTTTCTATTCTATTCTTCTATTCATATAACCTCATGACATAGACCATTTTTTTAAGTCGGTTAAAAAATTGGCCAAGTGCTATTCGGACTCGCGCATGTAGGGATTCGTACCCTATAGAAGCCCTACGGCAAAAAAATTACGTTTGTTGTATGAGAGCCCCCTCAAATACTTATTTTATTCTGTTTTTAGTATTTGTTGTTATAGCGGCAACAGAAATACAGCATCTGTGAAAATTTCAGGTGCCTAGCTAACACCGTGATATATATATCATGAGACATATATAGCCTGGTGACAGACGGACGGACGGACGGACGGACAGACGGAAAGCGGAGTCTTATTATAGGGGTCCCGTTTTTACCCTTTGGGTATGGAACGAATTGCCTTCATTAAATATATCAATGGTATTTGTTAAAGTGATAATACAATATTAGCAAAGCATTGTTGACATAGGTTGACCACGCCTCTGAGATTGACATTTGTTAGTAGAGAAGGGCGGGTGGGTTGCCTCACTTTTCATAGTTCACTATTTAGTTGGGATCAATTTGTTTTAGTTTTCGTTCTGCACAGAAGTTTTAATTAACTTTTAATTGCATAGAAGAGGGAATCAGGTATTACTTAGGTGTCGTTTTTAGGGTTCCGTACCCAAAGGGAAAAACGGGACCCTATTACTAAGACTTCGATGTCCGTCTGTCTGTCTGTCTATCACCGGGCTGTATCTCATGAACCATGATAGCTAGGCAGCTGAAATTTTCACAGATGATGTATTTCGGTTGCCGCTATAACAACAAATACTAAAAACAAAATAAAATAAATATTTAAGGGGGCCTCCCAAACAACAAACCTGAATTTTTAGACGTTTTTCGCTCTATATTAATAATGGTACCAGGTAGATGCTTGAAATTTTCACAGAATATTTAGTTATATATGTCCTTCAATAATAAGTAATAAAATTAAAATAAAATAAATATTTAAGGGGGGCTCCCATACAGTACGGAACCCTCCGTGCACGAGTCCGACTCGTACTTGGCCGATTATTTTTTGATTAGACTTTTACAACCCGAATTAGTCGAGATTTTTTGAAGTGAAAACTTCTTTAGCGGCGCTGTGCACTTTTTGGGATGGGTAAAAAATGTTAAACTCGCGTCAGGACAAGTGACCTGATCGAAAATTCGTAAGACGAAGGGAGAGTAGATCGCCGGCGCGGCGTAGGAGAGGAAGTAATATCCTCATCTCTTTCTATCGCGCAGCGAAATTGTATGCCTGCTTCTACTGTTTCGTTTAAGCAGCGCGGCGCAAAGCGCTTGCGCGAGTGTGCGTGTATGATAATTATTACATTTTACCACATAAATGACGATAGTACCAACTTTTTATGTTCAATTTTTCACTTCTGCCGGCACTTTCGGAGAGCATCCCGTTGTTTTTTTATCTCAAGTTACACGTCTAGGTACGTATAAAAATATATATTCTTTGATTTCAGGAAAAATTTTCATATTTTCCATTGCGCATTTGACAACAATATATGGATGATTTGTACTACAATTTCCACTGGAGCAATTTATTGGAGAAGAGGCATAAGTTCGCATAGAAGATTACAGTATTATTCTTAGTCCTTTCTTTTCTGTTTGTGATTTATTTTTTCAATAAATATTTTAATAAAATCTAGAATCTAAAATCTTAATGAATTTGGTGTTTTGAAGGATTTGAAACATGTCACATATTCGGGAATCTTTCAGATGTTTAGATTAATAAAAACCGACGCCTTAAATAAATTACTGAAGCGGCGAACTTCGTTTCACGCTAATGGTCGCTTCAACTCAGAAACCTTCTTTGGCTCATGCGCAACAACTTTGATTAAGATTATCACATGATCAAATGCATAGTTTACGATTCTAAAAAGGACATACAGACAAACGTTCATTTTTATATACGTATTTTTTATATATAGAAGAAGAATAACTACTTTATCACTTACCCGTTCGGGTTGGCTTTGTTGAACTCAATGGACCGCAGAATTTCTTCAGGGATGGGAGGGGGTGTGGGTAGGTGGGGTCCGACGGGATGGAAGCCGTTCTCGTCAGCGGTGTAGGTCAGAGCAATCTTCTGGCCGTCCGGGGAGGTGTAGGAGAAACTTCCGTCAGCGGTGACGGCGGGGCCTTCGGGGCCCTTCGCTCGCGGGGCCCCGCTTTCTTGAGCGGAGATGCCGTTGCCAGTTTCGTAGCTGAAAAGTATAAGTTAGCTTTTCATAAATTCAGTTATTTTAACCATTAAGCCATGCCAGAGGCATTCAGGCGGCTTAAAAACTATGACACCCGGCCTATACTTTTTGACTTTTTACTAATTTGACAAAGCAGATAACGATAAGTAACATCCATAGATGGATCCATGGATTACCTTTAATACATCCATGGTAACATTTCATTCCTTTCATCTTAAAACAAAATGACATTAACGTAAAATGCATGTGAAATTTATCCTTATCGTGTAGCATTTTCGGGATCTAGAGCAGAGACATTACTGTGTACTGCTAGCACCACAATAAATAGCGAAAGAAATTTAAGAAATCATCGTGAAGAAATCTAGATTTTTCAAAGCTTATTTTCTTGAGCTTACACTTACTTGGCTAGGGTGGCGAACTACATCCTAACAACCCTTTCGGAATGAAACGAGGCAGTGGTCAATAATAATGCAATGTGCTCGTTGAGCCGATTGTAATGAAATTGTAAGCTGTGAACTCTCTTTGATGGTTCTGAAAAGCATTGTTTGTTTCGGTTTAATTATCTTAAGAGCAAACGAGGAAACAGTAAAGTTCAATCCGAATATTAAGTTTTAAATGGCCAAGCTATTCGGTTCACATCCCGCACGACGCACCTATACCTAAGCTTCCGCAGCCAATAAATAATTCTCAAGAAATATCGAAGTAAACGTGACTAAGGCCGAGATAGCATCTACAATAGATATGATGACTTAGTTATTATTTGTGCGCGAGTTAGATTATCAAAAAATATCGGACACATATTTTTCCTTTTGTCAATCAAACAACAAATGACAAAGATAAACCTTGTCAAAGTTTGGGAGTAGGGGGGACGTAACGTCACCTCTCTCACAGAAATCTATACATTTGTATGGAATTTGTGACGTCACGCGGAATTTTGACGGGCTATATCTTCATTAATTTTTGTTTCATGGAGAAAAGAAAAATACGTGTCTAATATTTTTTGATAGTTTATCTGACGGACTAATTACATTTTTTTAGTCATTATGCACGTCTAATATACACTTCGGATCGTTCGCAGTGGCTCACCTGAAATGGTAAGTGCCGTCACCGTTGTTCTCGTTTTCGAACTTCGTGATCGGTACTTGTCCGTTGCTGCCGCCGGAACCGCCGAAGGACCCACCAGACCCGGAACCTCCGAAACTGTTGCCACCGCTGGACCCTCCGAAACCTGATAATTAGAAATTATGTTAAGTTTGGCTTCTTGTAATTTAGGTGTGTTTTTTTGTTTTAAACGTTGATGCCGAGATATGTATTATCTTATATACATTAATGACACCAATGAATGGTAGCATGATTATTTAGTTAAGTAGGTAGATGGTTGTTACGAAATGCTCAAATCGTTCTAAAGCAAGAAGATTTGAAGATGTACAGTATCAAATTTTAAAACCTTTGGAAGTTTAATGGTTGCTATAAGGACCTATACATATCCGGTTTGCCAAACACACATTGGATTGTCACCGGCCCTGTCTAATGAATGAAAGGGAAAGAGTTATATTCGTTATTTCCTGACTTTTCTTTTGATCGATCGCGTAGTCTGCGAACTACGCTGATGATGCTTGAGCATTATATAACATTAAACATTACTATGATATGTATTGTTACCTGAGCCTCCTCCTAGGCCTCCATTACCGCCTCCTAAGCCTCCGTTGCCGCCCCCGAAGCCGCCGCCACCGCCACCGCCACCGCCGGGCCGCGGGGGCAGGTACTGCGGCTCGAGCCGACCGCACGAGCTGATGGCTATGAGAGCCGATGTGAACACCAACTGGGAAAATATTAATAGCATATTTACAGTCTCTTCGAAAAATATAGTAATTACGATTTTAGGCATAGAATATAGAAGAACTCAGAGGAACTCTCTAGCTACATTTGAATGAGATAGCGAATCCAAAAATGGACATCGACAACACTACACTTCTTCTTCGACTTTACTTCATTTTTAACCGACTTCGAAAAAGGAGGTTAAAATTCTGTAATTATTAGATCAAGTAATGTAGCAGAATCTTTAAAATAATTATTTCTTTCACTCCATTTCTAACCGACTTCAAAAAATAACGTTCTCAATGCATGTCTTTATGGTATGTATGTTACGCGATTACTCCGCCAATTTAGAAGATAATTTTTTTTAGGTAGTTCGGTAGATCATACTTTAGATGACCTTTTCTTTCTTTCTTCTAGTTTTTACATTGTTTTTAAATTTTTAACACCTTAGACAGTCAGCGCCTATAAGTTTACACAGGTTTAAAAGTAATATATAGGAAGGTATGGGCTATGAAATATATGAATGCACTAGCTGCCCATCTCGGCTTCGCCCCGGTACGGACAGATTTTAAAAGTTTAATAAACAAATGCGATTATAAAAATTGAGATATAAGTGAGATTGAACTGACCTATCTCTCAAGTTGAATCATAGTGAGCAAAATTTGGTTAAAATCGGTTAAGTAGGTAGTTTAAGAGTCCATCGCGGACAGACAACGTGACGCGTAATTTATATATATTAAGAAGAAAGATTACGATACTTGAACAATTTGTTTGATGCAGTGTAGTGATGATGAAGATCAGTTATCATGTATAAAGGATTTTTTTGTGAGTAAATCATAAAAATTAAAATAAGCTAGACAGCAATGGCTTGTGAGAAACGCATAATATGACAATAATTAGCAGTACAATGGGTCCAGGCTAGAAAATTGCAAGTTAAGAAGTAGGTAATCCAAGTAGAAGGAAATATTCGTGAAAAAATTGTGTCAAACTGGTAAGTTCAGATAGGTCTAAAATAGATTTGACCTCATCGTTATTAGAGCACTTTGGAGACCCGAATCCGTTCTAATTGTGTCAAAATACTCACCACTGCAGTAGTCATTTCGATTTTTCTCACTCAAGTGGCTCTTTGTTCAGCTATTTGCTGAATACAGTTAGCGAGGATGTGCCTCGTTTTATATTGCTCCGGATTGCCCTTTCTCGCTTGCCTCACCTTGTGCGTACTATAGACGCCTGAATCCGTACTTTGATTCTTGCCCGGAGCTCGATGTTTACCTTAGGTATTCCCGGATGCATTTCATCACCCTTAGAGCTAAATTCCATGACATTTCAGCATGAGCTATAATTATAAGCTTTTCCCTATAGATTTAGGTCAAATTCATAAGTAAGCCAAGCTCATAAAGCATATTGTGCTGAGAACGTGTTTGATGTTGTTGTGGTAAGAACTTTCATGGTATTTACTGAGCTTTCTAGGAGTTCTTGGTTTGGAATCCTGAGTTATGATTCAAACAGCTCAAAGTTGATTTACAGCATAATTGAATGTATTTAGTTCAAATTCTAGCGAACTCTACTGCTGCTTATTTAAACACCTATTGGACACCATTGAATGAAACATTTGTAAAATTATAGCTTATTGAAATACTCTAATTATAAGATCCTATGGGTAAGTATGTAGCAGAATCTTCAAAATTATTATTCCTTGTAATGTTTCGATTTTGGGTAACAGAGACGCATTTTCTCAACTTGTAAGTATTTTTAAAGAATGTTACTGATTAAATATTCTACATGTAAACACTAAGACACCACCATTGACAGTCTTTGCAGCAAACATAATTTTCCATCTGAAGTTTATGAGACTAAGTAAAGAGTTTAAGTCAATTGAAGTATTTTTCTGGAAAGAACTTTTGCAATAAAAACTGCAAATGGTCGAAAGTTAACGCCTTAACTGGACTTTAGAGAAGTTAACCACCATCTATTTACTTTTTACTTAGTCTCTTTGACCAACTATTTATACAGAATTACAAGTCTCGCTTAAATCTTTAGAAAATCGTAGCTATAGCGGTTTTTTTTATCAAACAATCATACCAAAATATATAAAATGTTAATGAATTAAATGTTATTTATAAATTAAATGTTAAGTAAAAGAAACAAGAGGAATTTAACTTTATCAACCTCAAAATCAGCTTCACAAAAAGCCTAAGTTTTAAAAGAAACTCTGTTACCTATAACAAATTCCTAATTTATTTAATTATTAATTATTAACATACTAACTAATTATTGACAACTATAGGTATTGTTACATCATGTCAATAAAAATGTAATTAGGTACTTAAATAAAAAAATAAAATTTAAAAATAATAAATTTTAAAACTAATAATTCACTACACCAAAAACAGCAACCACGGAACCATTTACTATTTATTTAGACTACCAGCTAGGTAAGTAATTAACATTTACTTAGCTACCAACCAGCATCTCCATAGCATCTATATAATTAATTTTTGTGTCATATTATATTGATGATCCATATGCGGCCTCAATGAGATCATTTGTGGACGCCCTACGCTTCGCCTGTGGTCTCCACTCGAAAATTATACGACCCCATCAGTCCTCCATTCGATGTGCCCTGCCCATTGCTATTTCAAATTGAGATTCCTTATCCTTAAACTATGCAATGCCTGCAGCCTGTATACAGCAGTTTTTGTAAAAATACAAATATTGCTGCATGTCCGGAATGACGCCTTATCGTGTGTCCTACGCATCTCGTAACTTCCGACTACTTCATTTGATTTCAATTATAACTATCGATGAAGTATCCGAATGTGTGGCAGAATGCTGGAAGCCGATACATTTACGTAAATGCCGTGGAAGGTATTGAAGATCGCGTCCATGACCGCGCGAGCGGCGTTCCACTCGTGTCATCGACTATTACTCGAAAATGATCTTGTTCCGATCTCGACGCGACGTTCTAAACGCTCATTGCTACTTGCACTTGCAAATTGACGCCTTTTGTGAATATCGAACAATTTGAATACAAGGACTAAGCGTGTTTTTGTGTACCTTGTCGTAACTTTGAAATATATGTTTTTAGAAAGGCAGACTAAAATACCTACTTTGTATTTTTTTTTTTTAATATTAGGGGACATCTTACACACGGCCTCTGACCCCAAACTAAGCAAAGCTTGTGATATGGCTGCCAGAGATTTATAAACTACGTATAGGTACTTTTTTTTTAAATACATACTTATATAGACTGTAACTAAATAACACCCAGACACAGAACAATCACTTATGTTCATCACTTAAATATTTGCCCTGGGTGGGGATCGAAACCACTTTGACCCAGAAATTAGGGTCACTATAACCACTGAGCCACCGAGGCAGTCGGGGCAAGTGGATGTAAGCTTTCAGATAGTCAAAGATTTTGTCATGTAGGCTTGTCATAAGCTTAAGTTAAAAAAAAGATAAGAATGTATATTATTAAAAAAATACTAAACAGTACTTTTAATATTATAAATTAACTGCTTTCCAAAATGCTTACTAGGGAAAATTCAGCACTGCGCTTCAGATAAACCGGATCAAGATTTCAGTCATAAAAAAAACTAAACAGTAATAACAGTAATATTATAAATTAACTGAAATCCATAAAATGTTTAATAAGGAAAATGCTACACCATACAAACAGACAAACAAGTAACTCTTTATTGTACACACAAAATAAAACTTACAAAAGATACACCAGTGAAATTCTCAAGGTAGTGCAACACTAGGCGGCCTTATCGCTGGAAGCGATCACTATACCTACTCACTCTTTAACCAGATAAACTAAAATAATCGGCCAAGTACGAGTCGGACTCGCGCACGGAGGTTTCCGTACTGTATGGGAGCCCCCCTTAAATATTTAATTTAATTAATTTTCAGCGGCATAGCTATCATGGTTCATAAGATACAGCCCGATTCCACGACTTTCTACTATCATTTCATTTTTAGGGTTCCGTACCCAAAGGGAAAAACGGGACCCTATTAGTAAGACTTTGATGTCCGTCTGTCCGTCTGTCTGTCACCGGGCTGTATCTCATGAACCACGATAGCTAGACAGCTGAAATTTTCACAGATGATGTATTTCTGTTGCCGCTATAACAACAAATACTAAAAATAGAATTAAATTAATATTTAAGGGGAGCTCCCATACAACAAACCTGATTTTTTAGACGTTTTTCGATCTATATTAATAATGGTAACCGGTACATGCTTGAAATTTTCACAGAATATTAAGTTATATATTCACTTCAATAATAAATAATAAAATTAAAATAAAATAAATATTTAAGTGGGGCTCCCATACAGTACGGAACCCGCCGTGCGCGAGTCCGACTCGTACTTGGCCGATTTTTAATATCAGTCGTGTAAAAAACAATATGCTATCTCTGTAGGACATGTAGGATAAAACCACAAAACGCTGTCATGTGTATAACGGCAAAAAATATTAATACTAAAATACTATTAATACTTAAGGTGGGCTTTCGTCAGCGCCTAAGAAAATTGATTTATGTAGTTAAAGAAAAGTGCCATCAATCTATCACGTCATGTTTGCAATCACCGATCATAAGCAACGTCTTGCGAGCATTAATTTGCTAGCACATTAGCTATTCCTATTATATAATCACTATTTTGGTCGCATTTCAGGCTCGATCTTAGGCCGTCTTAAACTCAGAGTTATCTCGGAGTAGTTGGTCCGTGTTTTGTTTTTTATCTTTAAGGCAATTGTGAAGTGCCATATAAAAACAACAAGCTGTTAGTTTTAGTGATTTTTTTAAATGTAATCAGCACCTTATTAATAGCATGGTTAATACGTCTTAGTTTTTACAGTTTTTAAATGACCTTAAAGTTATAAGCCTCGAAAAAGTCATGTTTTTATGCAAAACTTTAGCTGAAAAGTATAAAGAAACTAAAAAATATTCTGAAAAAAGACGTACGAACGTGCAATGTTTCTTACTCAAGCGATTGACACCAAAAACATAACATTTTGTAGAGTTTTCTGCCGGAATGTAAATTTTATCAAAAGTGTACCGCAATTTTTCTCGATGTTCTACAGAAGACGAATTTTGAAGACAGATCTTCAAATGCTGGGTAATGATTTGAAGTAGGAACTTTGGTCAATAACAACGATAAAATAATGTGTAGAAGATAAAAAGAGAAAAAAAATGCTCAGTATTGTGGTCTTATTCAACGTAGAGAAAATTGATTGTCTAAATCAATTTTGCCTATTGCATTTTCTTTCAGGATATTAGTAAATCTGTTCCACGGGTGCACAAAATAATATAATCTCTATATTACGGTGAAATTTCTTCCAAACTGTTTTTACGCGTATTTTTTTTTACGCTACTCTTTCGCGTACCTAACAACATAGCAACGGACGGACTCGATTTTTGGCATAAATATACTTAGTTCAATATTTGAGTGTTCTAGAATACTTTTTGTCCAGGAAAAATTAAAGCTCCTGTGGAAAACCGTGGCTAAAGCTAGTTTTGGCGTAAACCACATTTAGATGCAAGAGCACGGAATATATTATTATCTATAGAAACACGAATATCTTACGGCGACGCCAAAAGCGGCGATCCTTATGAAAACATCGGGCCGTTTGATACGATCCATATTTCACCAACACCAATATCACGATCGAATGAGCTGTTCTCACGAGTTATTTATTAGATTTAAAGCTCGCTTATAGAATTTCGAACAGGGAAATGAAAATGATGAATGAAGTTATTTTTGTGCTCAATGATATTAGTTTATCCATTTTATTTGCCTAGTGCGTAGGAAATGTAACACGTGAACTAACTTACATAATAGATTGTAGTAGACTATGTAGAGGTAGACTGAGCGAAAATAAACAATTCAATGCCTACACATGCCCTATTTGATAAATCACTGATTTTACTAATATCATTCATCAAACCCATCTATATACTCGTTCATGTATAGAAAAACAAAGCTCATCGGAATCGTATCGTAATGAGTACCTACATCTGAAAACAATAAGAAATAAAAAAGTCCAGCCATAGAACTCACGTTGCATTTTCTCACAAAGATAAATTAAAAAAGAAGGAAAAAGAATCTAATAACCTGGTCGAGCCCTACCGACGCTAAGTGAATGCAATCAAGCTTCGGAATACACAAGAATTGAATTCCCGACAATAATTTCCATTGAAAACCACCAGATTGAACTGGATCGAACCAGACGCCTGAAGCGATGACCTACTGTGCTCTTCTGTGGCAGAACTGCAATTTTCTGGATGATCTAGCGGCTATAGTTGGTATTCAGACACGTTGAATGGTGCGTGTCTTTTCTTTGACGTTATTAAAGCATCGAAATTATTTTCAATCGACTAGGCGACTTTCAAATAGTTTTACTACTGTAAACATTAATAATTAATATTTTGGGAATTAAACTATGCTATCCTCGGAATCCACATTTACTGTTTCAGCTGGTACTTCGACAAACGCCTTCTTTAAAGACTTCCATTCTTTCATGTATCTTGCTTTTCGGATATATGTTGGTCCAGCTTCTTGTTTGATCTCGTCCTACCAACTTTTATTTTGTTTACCTCGACTCCTTTTACTGTCTCTGGGATACCATTCTGAGATGAGTTTGGACCATTTTTATTTTGTGTCTCTAATCATGTGACCTGTCTATCTCCATTTTGTTCCTTGGACACTATTTTCAAGCAATCGTCTAAATATTTATTTACAACTAAGTACATAGAACTATATACAAAATAGAAAAAAATGATCCACAATGTGAATGCACCTACCTACGTAAAGTTATTTAACTCCTAAGAAGCAATCTTGCAAATAGAAAATAGACGAGAGTGGACGCAAATGTCCCCAATGTACGAAACAAGTTAAAACTTTATAGATTTCATTTTGTTCCAATCTTCGGCTACCTGTTCCTGAAGTAGCTTTAAATTTTTTTGTTCGATATATCATTTTAATTTTTAACCAACTTCCAAAAGTAGGAGGTTTTATGTTCGTCTGTATGAATCGAAAAAATATTTTTTAGTTCGAAAGTATAAACTCCCGAGTTGGTCCCATTTAAATTTTACAGAAATCGGCTGAACCGTGAACCAATAACCAATTCAAGAAGAAACTTAAGGATTAATTGACTGCTAAATGCTATTATAAAATAAATGACCGTCTGTGTGATAAACTCTGGCTATTATGTAAGAATGTGTAAATGAATCTATTTGTTCCACTGACATTATTTTAATAATTTTTATTCATCACTTTTTAGGGTTCCGTACCCAAAGGGAAAAACGGGACCCTATTACTAAGACTTCGATGTCCGTCTGTCTGTCTGTCTCTCACCGGGCTTTATCTCATGAACCATGATAGCTAGGCAATTTTCACAAATGATGTATTTCTGTTGCCGCTATAACAACAAATACTAAAAGGAAAATAAAATAAATATTTAAGGGGGGCTCCCATACAACAAACCTTCTTTTTTAGACGTTTTTCGCTCTATATTAATAATGGTAACAGGTAGATGCTTGAAATTTTCACAGAATGTTAAGTTTTATATTCACTTCCTTACATAGTATAAAACAAAGTCGCTATTTTTGTCTGTTTGTTTGTCTGTATGCTTAAATCTTTAAAACTACGCAACGGATTTTGATGCGGTTTTTTTTAATGGATAGAGTGATTCAAGAGGAAGGTTTATATGTATAAAAATTCCCGAAATTCCCACGGGAACGGGCACAACGCAGGTAAAACCGCGGGGCGCTGCTAGTAGCAAAAATAAAATAAATATTTAAGGGGGGCTCCCATACAGTACGGAACCCTCCGTGCGCGAGTCCGACGCGTACTTGGCCGATATTTTTTAAATTTGATTTGTTACCAAACATGTACTTATAAATGTCTATGATTGTAATGAACTAATTTAATTAATTAATGAGCAACTCGCCTCTCACTTTTTGCACACACTCTCTCGTAGGGTAGAAACATGTTGAGATAACTTACCTAAATAAGACCTATAAATATACACATGTTTAGCAAATAAATGAATCTTTACCTTTATCTTTACCGTTTTTGAAAAATCAAAAATAAAATAAACAATTCGAGCAAATTTTTTGAATTTTGTACACGATGGGAGGCGGTTTTGCCATTTTTGCGAAAAATAATTACTCGTACTATTAACAGTTTACAGGGTTATCCAGAACTTGTGTACTAAGCCGAAAGGAGGGGATTCAAACCGTCATAATGAAAAACCTTTACTATGGGGCCAACCCAGAATTCGAAAAAAAAACAGCTGTTCCATACAAAATTGCATCTTGGGATAGTGTACAGAATAATTGATTATTTCTCAAACATGCTTGGAAATATACGCATTATTTTGACAACCTTCGTCGAGTTAAATAGAAATTGCTGTACTGGCCAAATACTCGTACATGCGAGTAGCGCGGGCCGCCAAAAGTTGTATGAAATTCCATATCTGTCGTATTTGCGGCCAGATTAATTATGTAAGCACTATGTAAACTCATACCTGTCGTGTAATTTAATAATCGGCCAAGTACGAGTCGGACTCGCGCACGGAGGGTTCCGTACTGTATGGGAGCCCTTAAATATTTATTTTATTTTAATTTTATTATTTACTATTGAAGTGAATATAAAACTAAATATTCTGTGAAAATTTCAAGCATCTACCTGTTACCATTATTAATATAGAGCGAAAAACGTCAAAAAAATATCAGGTTTGTTGTATGGGAGACCCCCTTAAATATTTATATTATTCTTTTTTTATGCATCATCTGTGAAAATTTCAGCTTCCTAGCTATCATGGTTCATGAGATACAGCCCGGTGACAGACAGACAGACAGACGGACAGACGGACATCGAAGTCTTAGTAATAGGGTCCCGTTTTTCCCTTTGGTTACGGAACCCTAAAAATAAAATGATTTTTTAGTCCCAAGCATGGCAACCATGGAGGTAAATAATAAAAGATTTTCTTTAAATTTGATTAGCTAGCAAACAGAAAGCAGTTTATTGAAAGAAAAAATCAAATGAACACTTAGGCGTGTGAAAAAATTAAATGTTGTTCATTAATTTTTTTTATTAAAATAAGTTATTTCCGCGCATTATTTGAGAAAAGTATCTACTATCCAAGCCACAACTAGGAATACGGATGTATGTGTGCAAACGCACGTCCATCAAATCAATGACTCTGTTGCTGGCCGCTGCAGTAATGTACTATTCTCGAACCGGATTGGCGTCGTAGGAAAAGTTGTTCCTAATTAGATGGTTTTAATCAGCCCCTTTCGGCTTAGTACAGCGAAGCAGATAACCTTGTATTGTATCATTATTAAGTACATTTAACGTAATCATTATTCATAAGTTATGTTGCGAAGTGGGATGGAGTAAGCTTGTGCTATTTTTCTAGATTATTATACTGATTCACACTGCCTCCTGCGTATGTATTTTTGAGAAAATTATTGAGGGTACATCTACATAGTAACAAAGTGCTTTGGAGTCTCTGTGAGATCAAATTGAATATGTAATCCACGAACCAAAGTTACCAACTTAGCCACGCTGATTAACAAGTTGAAATGGCAGTGGACAGGGCACATGTGTTGAATGAATGGAGCCGATGGGGTCGTTAAGTTCTCGAATGCTGACCACTTTAGGCGTTTCGAATCCACATTCCTTATACTACGAGTAACAGTCAGAATGTGCTTACCCTAAGTCTGTCTTCCCGCTAAAGTACCTACAACGTGGGTGTCTTCAAATCCCGAGTAAATGTATCTTCTGGGTAAGTGTGCTACACCCTAGACCGCATATCAGTTTAACATCAGGCAGTATGCAGACAAACGCAAACTTATAATAATAATTTTTCGCAAAAAATTGCAACACCGACTTCCACCGTGCACAGAATTCGAAAAATTTGCACGAATCGAAAACGGCCCAGCAGATTTCGATAAAACTTAATTGGGACCACCTCTGATGTATACCCTTTCGAACTAATTTTTTTTTTATTAAATCGGTTCTCAATTGGCAAAAATATCGATGAACATACACAAAAATGATACATACAGACGAATATAGTACCTCCTCCTTTTAGGAATTCGAAAAAAAAACCTACTGACAAGCGTAGTGTAGTCCACATAGTCGGCGAACCGATGATAATGTAATCAAGACCGCAGGGACACGTTAATGTAGGTAAGCCACTAATTAATTAATTAACTGGTTTTATTGAAAATCCATTGTGGAGGCCTGTGTTCACCAGTGGACGTCCCACGACTGAATGATGACATAACTAGGTATCTATTATTTTTATAATTTAATCAAACAACATTGTCCAACACAATATCGATTTCAAAGTGAATAAGTATGCTACCTCATGCCACCTTTTCAAATTGGCTGCAATAGAAATCTAGTTATTCTCTTGATAGATCTATTAGAATACCTGGCAATAGCAGGCATCCGATATTTACGAGTACAACCCAACCCAAAGGTGAGAACTGCAATTTTATATCAATTACCTTACCAACGTCTTGTATTGAAACATAAATAACGAAGTGATGTGTGTACTTTGACAGATATCTACTTCAACATCATTTATTGGGGGTCCATACCCAAAGGGTAAAAACGGGACCTTATAACTGAGACTTCGCTGTCTGTCTGTCCGTCCGTTTGTCACCAGGACTGTTCTCATTAACCGTGATAGCTAGAAAGTTGAAATTTTCACAGATGATGTATTTCTGTTGCCGCTACAACAACAAATACTAAAAATAGAATTAAATAAATATTTAAGGGGGGCTCCCATACAATAGATCTGAATTTTCAGCCGTTTTCCGCTCCTACGCGGTACGGAACCTTTCGTGCGTGAGTCCGACTCGCACTTGGCTGATTATATTTTGTAGAAACGCAGATAGAACACTTGCATCTCTATACGGGTTTTGATTCATTGAGTAATTAAATGGCAGCCATGTCCAGTCGCCTTTCGTGTGTAGGCCTAAGTTCAGCAGTGAATTATTTCCAAAAGGCAGTTACAAGAATAATCAGTAAATGTATTGTACAATATTTTCCAAGCAAAAATTTATTAATAAACAAAAAGTAACTTAAAGTATATTATTATAATCCGTAGTAGGTACCTAATATTACTAATTCTAAAGAGTGTTCTTTCACGCAGCAACGGAGAGACCGCACAACTTTATTTATTTCATGGCTAATGGATACACGATACGATATGGAAGCCGTCGGCTAAAGCTAGTATCCAATAATAGTATCACAATGTCAATGAATTATATATCAGCTACATTCGTTTTAAAGTAAACGGAGCTTGCCTGGATGTAGGTAAAGAGACTACCGCTATATTTTGATGTATTTTCTATGCAAATTTCATACTTATCGAGGTCTCCAGGCGGTTTTTGGTGAAAATTAAATCTTACCGCCAAACGAAAATTAAACATGTAATTTCTCATTTCATGGTAGAAGCAGCTTCGTTTAAAAACAAAAAAAGTATGAGGTTCCGTTAACGTCATCAGGGAATTTTATGCTAAGTTTAAATACTTCCACTTTCTGGCCCTATGTCGTAAATAGAGTTCTTATTAAATTAATTTTTAATTATTTAATTCTAAAGTGGAATGGTTCATTTGTTTGTTACTCTTTGACGAATCGATTCGAGTTTTTGCATGATAGTTCATATGTCGTAAGTTCTACTTAAGTCTCAGCCGCCTTCGGCGCTCGCCTATGCCCGGTAAGCTGTACATATTTGCCTAAAAGAGACAAACAGCTCAAAACTGTTCTTGAAAAAAAAAATGAAAATAAGTTTTAAAAAAATCCGAGACTTTTTCGTGCGGATTTGTCCACGCTTAACCCCTCTCTCGGCTGATAGTCAGCTAAATTGCCGTCGAACATTAAGCACGCAGACTTAGAATATACCTATTCACTCGTACTTTAAAAAACTTCAGATTATATATCTCAGGATACAAAAAAGCCGGCAGTCAGATCCATTCAGCGGCTGTACGGATCGGTGTCATAGGTTACTTTTTATCCCGGACCGCAAGCAAAAGCTAATTTACTTATGTTTTTGGCATCTTGCACAAAGGTTAGCACTTGGTGTAAATATTTTAGTTTACATTGGGCAATATTGCGCTAAATGAAAAGGAAATAAAAGCAATATTCTCCGAGAGGCTCCTTGAACTTTCGACAGTCACGGAGCGGGATGGTTCTTTGTTCAAAATAATATGAACTTACCATAGACACCTAGAGAGGTCTTCTATTAACTTCGGTTTACGCTATGTTTTAGAATATTTTCTTCTGAAAACTATATAACTCATCTGTAACCGGGCGAAGCCAGGACGGACAGCTAGTTATTATTAGGAAAGAGCCTAGTAATCTGATCACGGGCACTAATCAGATCATCCTTATGGATCGTTATTACTAACTATAGCGATACCATAAAAATCAGCGGTTTTGTACATTTTGTCGATTCTGAGTTGCAAGATATGGGGCAACTGAGTTGTTTTATCGAATCCGTGTTAACTCCATGGTACCTATAGTTATTTGTAATGTCAACCGGATCGGCTTAGTTCTTTTGAACAACCCAGTTTGTAGCAAGAAAAAACACAAACAACGCAAAACGTGTGCATGTTTACGAAACATGATTGCAGAATTTAGTATTTTTGAGCGCATAACAATAGGTGATTTTTTTTCTTTATGTGTGTAAGTAATAACAGAGTTATTATTGGCGTCACGCGTAGTTGTGATTTTAGGCTTCGTGCGAAAGACATGTCACCTCTCGCGAGTTCTGTGGAACTTACCATTTCGTTCCCATCTGTAATGGCTCCTATAGTTCTAGATATCAATTTATTCGGGCTTTTATGCTGCATCATTAAAGTGCAAGCTTCTCTGGAGACGGTGTTGTCTATATACGGTTCAATTGGGATTTATAAGTTGTACAGTCCAAAGTTCGACACGCTCTTGACAAATGTCTGTTAGCTGATGGGCATAGTGCTTCAACAGCATCACTAGATTCTAGTAGCACACTCAGATGATACACCATTGGACAATAATACGGACCTCCAATATCTCTGCAGTCATTATAAAACTAAAAGTACTTACAAGGCTTGCTCCAACCACTGGCTTATCAAAGTTGTTTCACACTCACACAAACACTACTGATCACTATCATCGACTGGCACTCCACGACGGGCTGGAGTGCCAGTCGAACAAACCATCTCTGTCTACCCTCATTCCATATACTCCTCACCGTCGCAATACCGAAGTGTGTTGCGACTATGTGCACGAGTAGGTACCCTCTTTCATAAGCGCAGCTAACATGTCTATACTTATTACTGGTACATAAATTAAACTCGTTAGATTATTCGGTAGGTATTGTATATTTCGGTTGGATCCCATAAATTGATACGAAATGAAATCAACTTTATGTAATATTTCTTTTATTCCGTTCTTTTGGTATAACTCACAGAAGAGAGAGGTATACCTACTTGTTACTTTTTTATATTTACTTAAGATACCTATACATTGCATATAAGGTAAGCGTAAGAAAAAAAAACAAACTTAATGTCAGAAATGTCATTTGAAATTTGTTTGACACAGTCACTCGCAGTCACTTCTTGTCAAGTGTGATTTTGTCATGTATTTATTGTAACTTATTTCGGCTTTTTTATACTAATTCTTATATTTTATATAACAAAATGCTTATTCCGACGTGTATGGTTAAATTGCTCGAGTTAGTAAGTAGAACATGTGTTGCACTAAATATCTATTGTCTTCGAATATTTTTATTAAATGCGACTTCCAACAAGGTTGTGTTAAACGTTTAACGCTACCATGGAGGGGGTATGAAAGCACTGTTGCGTTGAAGTTTCACTTCTTCCGCGCGGAGGGACTCCACGTTGGTTTTTCAGGGTTCCGCACCTAAAGGGTAAAAACGGGACTTATTACTAAGACTCCGATCCGTCTGTCCGTCTGTCTGTCTCCAGACTGTATCTCATAAACCGTTATAGCTAGACAGCTGGAATTTTCACAGAAGATGCATTTCTGTTGCCGCTATAACAACAAATAGGTACTAAAAATAGAATACAACGAATATTTAAGAGGGGCTCCCATCCAACAAACGTGATTTTTAGGAGTTTTTTGCTTGCTATTATAATGGCAAGAGAAATGGGGCAAAGGGGCGGGGGCACCAACACGGTGCGGAACCCTTAGAGCGCGAGACCGACTCGCACTTGGCCGATTTTTATTCTTACATGTTGTCTTCACTTTAATTTTCACGTTTAGGATTTTTATTTATCAATGCTGTAAATTAGATTAATTATTGACTAATCTCATTAATCTAAGGCCTGTGTAACTTATGTAGTTTAGATATTTTACTAGACAATGCAGATGCTAATGTTGTAACTTACATGTAGGTATAGATTCAATCAGATGAGACCACAGTAAATTATAGACTGCAGTAATGTTATCTAGGATATGAATTTAGGAAATGAAAAAAAGCACTACGATAAAGGATCGCATCACTAGCTGAACATCAATCGAGCTATATGACCTTAGATGAATGGTTGGACTCATCTTTACCAATAACTTCAACTTCGGCACCGATTTTGCAATAGGCTTGTTTACAAAATAATATAATTACTCCACAGATATCTCAAATAAATTATCAAAAAAATTAGACACTTATTTTTTGTTTTGTCAATTTATCAAAAAAATATGAAGATATAGCCCGTTAAAGTTACGCGTGACGTCACTTATGTACTACAAACAACGTAACGTACCTTAGTGTAGTCTGTAGTGTAACGCACTAGTGACGTCACGAGCCCCCACTTCCAAACTTTCACAAGGTTTATCTTTGTCATTTATTGTTTGATTGGCAAAAGAAAAAAATACGTGTCCTATATTTTTTAATAATCCAACGGAATAATTATAATAATGATTTTTATACCCAGTAAACATGCCTATTGCGAAAACAGTTGCAATTAAATATTAGGTAATGATGTATGGTTTTAATTTCAGACATTAGTAGTAGCATGCCTCGTCCTCCACCACTACTGTTACGATCTCACAGACCTGCCTACCCTCATGTTATGTTCTGGCACCTATGTTGGCTACGTTATTGTTTTATCCGGAGAGATTATTGGTGAGTTTGATTTGTGCATAATTTTTCTTTGTTAGTCGCTAATAATGGTAAGAAGTTCTAATATCTTCACATTGGGAGACAACTGTCTAGTTTAACGTAGTGTTACAGATGGCGCTTCCAACGCTGTAAAAGTTGGTATAAAATATTAACACTTCACAAAGGCGGGATCGCAATTGAGCGAGCTTAATTGGCTAAAGCATCTGGCTGGAATTGAAAAGAAATGCAGGTTCAAATCCTGCCATCGCGGCAAATTTTAGAAATGTTTATAACAAATAGAACATTTCTTTGAGATAAATCCTAGTGTGTGAAGCACTATAAAATTAAATCATTTTAAATAATTTAATTTTATAGTGCTAATTGGAGATCCATAGGGGAGGCCAATATCTAACAGTGGACGTTGTATGGCTGGTGGATGATAATAATGAACCGACTTCATACAAGCACTCCCGCAGTGGCTTTAAGCGCAAAAGCGGTGTTTTTTTGGGTTTTGCATTGTAAGGAAATACATTTTGTAACACAAGAACACTAGTAACGTAAACATTTCATACTATAGATAATATTACAAGTCATTAAAAAGATACCAACGTTTTTCATTAAAGTTAAATATGTAACACAGCAATCGAAAGCGTAATAAAATTATGAAATTAAAATCAAGAAATAATTAAACAAATAAATATTTTGAGTGCGCGATTAATCCCGTAGCACATAGTAAAAATAAATAAATGTTAGGGGACATCTTACACACGGCCTCTGACCCCAAACTAAGCAAAGCTTGTGATATGGCTGCCAGAGACTGATATACTACTTACATACACATATTTTAAATTTAGTTAGTACCTAAATAACATTTAGGCACAGAGCAAACACCTATCATCACATAAAATGTTTGCCTCCACCTCCTCCGTTTGAACCCACGCCTCTTTGATCCATAAGTCAGGGTCACTAACCACTGAGCCACCGAGGCAGTCAACGCTAGTCAAGTTAAGCTCCAAGAAGCTTGAATTTATCAGACTGGTAAATAATGTAGAGTCTGTTACAAGTCCTACCTTTGGGATATCTTGTTTGCGACCATCGTATGACTACCTGATCAAGTTAGTTGTCTACTCTGAAACGAAAACTAAAATATGTAGGTTACTCTACAAGTACAGATACTTCAACATAAATAATTTATTAATATTCAATATTCGAAACTGTACCCTTGCCATAAACCTACTTGATAAAATAGATTCTGTCATAGAGATGGTCTCTATACATATATCCATGTGCTTGCAAAGAAAACTATTTCTTTAAAGCCTTGGAAGCTAACTTACATTTATATTTAATTACATAAGTATGTATTTACGTGCCTACCTAAACTAAGAGCTTTATACTTAACCTCTAACTTAAGTATGAGTAGACCACTAACATTATTCGAATGTTGTGCGTGAACGCTAATGTGGTCGCACTTAATTCTATCTTAGCTTTAATAAATGAGTAAAGGATACCGAGGAAAAACATCTTTGATACTTCTAAAAATACTCTATTATATAGGCAGGCTCTGCTTGATAAACCTTCATGTCTTAGTTCATATGGGTTGGATGACATTTTGAATTGCAGTGGGATGGTATTTAACCGCCAGGTCATGTCTGAGGTCAGTAGGTGACATAAAATAACATCAGATCTGCTTTAGATGAGAGCTAGTCTGTTTTAAATGAACTGACTTATTTAGTTCATTCAAATAACAGGAGATCAATTTTTGAGACGATAGAATTAAGTTTTGAGTCGTTTGCTATGAAATATTTCGGTCGCACTAGATTTAATTTTTTCTCAAGGGATTCTCAAAAGAAATCTTAAAGTCATTTCAATCTATTCTAAAATTGAGCTGCAGAATGCTGATTTGCGGCAGCACATAATCTAGACACGCGGCAGCGTGTCCAGCCAAAGTGTTCAAAGAAAACTGGCGACGCAGCGGCCGTGTGTAATATTGCACGAACCATTTGGAGCTACTTTTGACCCCCTCACAACTCAAAAACTATTTAGCCTACACACATGAAATTTGGCACATTTACTAAAGTCTTTTAGTTTATCAAGAATCCAAAATTTCATAAATTTTGCTTAGTCAGTTATTGATATATTAACGTTTAAAAACTCGTGTTTCATTGACTGATTCACTCACTGACTTATAGATCAAAAACCTAACCCACTTCCAGATGACCTAGAATCTTGATATTTGGCACCAAGGTAGACTATCGGGCATAAATAAAGGAAAAAATCTAAAAACTGAAAATTATTGATAATTAGTACTATTAACAAAGTAATTGTAAAATGTACCTTACCAATACTCCAATAAATGGCGGTAGCGTCGCGAGGCACTGAGATTTTCGATAGATGAACCATGCCATTTGTGATAGTAATATAATAAATACTAGATAACTTTTTCAGAGATAAGTGTACTATGATAATCATGATGTAACTAATAATTATTTCTGAACAAAAAGTTATGATATCTCATCAAAAACATATATGTGAAATGGGAGCCAAAGTGTCGCCACCAAAAGAATTAAGATCTAACACGGGGGCCAAGTGTTCTGTAGAAAATCCTAAAGTTTAAGCTACAAGAATATACCTACAACATTTAAAAGAAATTTACTGTAATTCAAGCTCAAGATTATTTGATTTGGCTAGTTTACACGTACAGACAAATGCTTATTTCCACTGTACTTATTCTTAAACTAGCCAAGTCAAATCACGAGCTTGAATTACATAGGTAAATCCCTTAAGAATGTGGTGGGTATGATCTTGTAGCTTAAACTTTAGGATTTTCTACAGAACACTTGGCCCCCGTGTTAGATCTCAATTCTTTTGGTGGCGACACTTTGGCTCCCATTTCACATATATGTTTTTGATGAGATAGTTACTACCTAAGTTGCCGCCGCAGTGCCATTGCCGCAAACCAGGAATCTTGCGGCGATCGAGCCTCTGAGTATGTCTTTTGCCTGATGTCCCCAATTCGATACGCTTAGACTTACGATTAATACAAATACGAGTAAGTAAAAGTAAAAAAGCCTTTATTTCCAACTACATGCAGTAATACATTATTTTAACATTGCTATTATTATGTACTTATATTATTTTATATTATTATTTACCATTATTTTATGTCAATTTATATTAGAGGTAAAACAAATAGTATTAATGTCCATTATCCTATGACTAATTATATGTGTCAATTTGATGTTTCTGTCAAGTTCAATATAGATGATGATGATGTTGCCATATTGGCGTAGGCCTACATACGAGTACATCAGAGTCATTGACGTTGGTTATTTTCTTCAGGAGAGATGTTGTTTGCGCCATTGGACCTCGTCCAAGACATGTATTTCGGATTGCTCGGCATCGGTCTCTTCTCTGTAAGCGGCGGTTTGGTCCTATCGGCCCGCCTCCGTGGCGCCCCCTACCCGAGAACTGGCGACCACCTGGCCGCCCTGATCCTGGGGTCCCTCTCTATTGCAGTCGCGATGGTCTTTTTGTTCGACCTCAGTTTGGCCTACTTAGACTCGGAGGAATACGATGACGAAGCCAGCGTGTAAAGGTGATTAGCCTATATTTTTACGAATAAAAAATGTTTTCTTTGATTTAATTATATTTCAAATAGATTAATGAATATTGACCATTGAATTTCCTGTATTTCAAAAATTACTTAAATAAACACAGTTTTGCTACTTGATTGAGGACCCCAGGATCTCAAAATTATTTGAAGACGAAATGACCCTGGACGCCTAATGTCAGTGTCGTTATTGTTGTTGATATCTCAGAACAATACCTAAGCAATTTAAAAATATTATTTAGGGAATACAACATGCACCCAGGAAAATATAAAATGCAAAAGCAAGTTTACTTTAAGTGGGATGACATTTCATATTCCTGCACTGAAATTTCCCTTGGGGTGTATATGCATAGTGCGCATTTTGTTTCTTTCCCATAAGAATTGAAATAAACCATCCCGACGTATTAAGTAAAAACTGATGCTTATATTTTTATAGGGCATATGGTAGAATGACGAGCGCTGTGTAGTGCCGCGCAGAATTTTGAACTCAAAACTTCAAAATTATACGTGTTGCTGACCTAATAACAAGCTTGCGCGACATAGGTATAACACCAGGCAAGAGTGCAACTCGTCTTATCACTCAATAGTATAAAACATTAGGGGTAGGATAACAGTGTGACTCTTTTCAAAGTTCCAAAGCCGAATCCTCCATACTGTAAAGTTTGAAGTTATCGCTTCAATAGAAGTATCGGTATTTTTCGAGGTCTCACGCATGTATTTGCACCTTCCTGAATATTTAGTGATGTATATCATGTATTGTTCCAGCTGAAGCCGTGTCGGCATCAGCAGACGCGTACGTGGACGCGTGGTGGTCGGCGAGCGGTGGTGCTCTGTTTGCAGCGTGCGGGGGCCTCACGCTGCACGCCTGGCGTGACATACCTTCCTGTTTGCGCAAGTCTCATGCACAGGTCAAATACTCCTTACCAACATTTATAATTGTATCATAAGCAAGACAAAAACAAGCAGATATCATAATTAGGCAACGCGTAGAACGTTTTCAAGATGGACGTAATGATGTCTTGTGATGTGATTTCTTAGTATTAACGACTTCCAAAAAGGAGGAGGTACTACTATGTTCGTCCGTATGTATTTTTTGATGTTATGTTCATGGATATTATCGCTTATTGTGAACCGATTTAAAAATTCGTTTTATTTCGAAGATTATAAGTACTCATATTACTCCAAAATGTCATTTGACTTTGACTTTATATAATCTTTGACTTTGACTTTATATAAATAATTAGATAAATTTCATCGAAATCGGCGGAGCCGTTTTTGAAAACTGAACAATAATGTAAATATTACCTACTATAAGGATGACACAAATAGATTCTTGCGACTATTCGACTATTCGAATTCCGTACACGGTGAAAGTCGGTTATGGCATTTTAGGCGAAAAGTAATTACTTATAATTAATATCTATAGATATGTATTTCTTATTCGTGTTTGATGCAAGCCGATTCTACCTCGTCTATAAAGGTTCACAGGGGAAGCTTTTGTCCAAGAGGGCACATCCTAAAACTGAAATAATAATGACGATGGTCGAATTCCCAGGCGGCTGCAGTGTGCGCGCTCGCGGTCGCGTCGCTGATGATCGTGGACGCTGCCGTCGCCTTCTGCGCCGCGCGCCGCGAGGGCAGCAGCCTGCGCACCAAGTCCCTCAGAGCTTGTACTACTAACTAAGCAATTAAATGTCTCAAGTCTTCATTGCTGTTTCATTTTCAAACGACTTCTACTTATCTGACTAAGCCGAAAGCCCCGAAAGGTTATGGGGCCAACTCGGAATTCGAGAAAAAAAAAACAATATCCAGACACCCCAAACAGTTTCATACAAAATCGCTTCTCGGAATCGACAAAATGTACCAATTGTAGGTAATAAACACCGTGAAGAAACCTGCATGCCTACGTCTGTAGCATAAATTCAGTGGCATTTGTGGAGTCCACATGCAATGCGGGTAGGTCCGAATATAAGATAGTTCGAATCAAACAACTTGGCGGCTGTGATGTTAGGTACAAGCTGCGGATAGCCCAAGACATATACCTAGGTACTTGAAGTAAGCTCAGCTAGCTTAGCATGCGACTACGAAAAGCCACGAAAAGAAGTCCCTTCGAAATGTGAAAAAGTGACAGATATAAACTTCGCCATAACTCTGTGTGGTTCTGACACGTCGAAAGAAATATGTCGTGGTGCGCATCCTAGCCTGGCAGGTATTTTTTCGGTGACATGTCAGTTATAGTGACATCTAACAAGTTTGTGTTGAAGTAGTTACGTCGTACTGGTCACAAATTGAGCACTTAATATTTCGTTGGACACTGAAGGTATTGTCAAAGTTCACAAGGTTTTGTGCAGATGGCGCTATATTAATTTTACTTCAAATAATTGCTTAAGAAAATGGATGAAACGTTCAGGTGATGATGATGTTGACAATAATTAAAAATCTTCCCTTTCCAATTTGGGGCATTATTAGTTTTAATTTATTTAATATTGGTTTAGCTATTTTTTTCTTAGTTCTAAGCTCTTTACAGGATTATCTGCTTGCTTTGTACTACCACCTACCATTATTAAGAACAATTTGACCCCATAGTAAAAATTATTCATAATGATGGTCTGAATCACCTTTCTTGGATAACACTGTATGACGTTAAAAATTCTCAAGATTTTGGTTCAAATTCCACTAACCAAAATACCTATTGTAGCTGTACCAGCCTTTTTAATAGTCCACTGCAGGACGTAGGCCTACCCACGAAGGGTGATTGGACCATATCCACCACGCTGGCCCAGTGCGGGTTGGTGGATGCACACACGCCATCGAATTTCTTCTACGGACGCATGCAGGTTGCCTCACGATGTTTTCCTTCACCGAAAAGCCAGTGGTGTGAAATTCCGTACATAAGTTTCTAAGAAACTCATTGGTACGGGACCGGAGTTGAACCCACGACCTCAAGAATGACAGGCCAGCGTTACAACCACTAGACCACCACGGCTTCCACGGCTTTCCTATTGTAGCTAATCGACTAAAAATATGTGTCTGCAATAATATTTTGACGTTATATTATTTTCAAGTTACTTAACCGCAACCACGAATTATCTCACTCTGACGTTACTTCTAAGCAATGTGTCGTTCCTACCACACTAAATAAAGTACCAAACATCCTCATATATCCTCTCTTGTCACAATAGAAAACGCTGAATTTTCTGACGATTCAATATGAAACAAAGAAAAATGTTATAGAGACAAAGGTGCTAAAGTAGGCATTCTCGCAGTTGTATGCGTTCAATAAGTTGTTTGTTGTCTAATTAACAAAAGCACGGTACGTTGCGTCGTAATGATTCTATTTCGATACATTGTTCCACAGAATGTTTGATTACTTTAGGTGCTAATGGTTGAAATAGAGGCGTGGGATGGTACCTACTATGGCTCTACAGAGATTCAATGAAGATACCAAAAGCGAAGTGTTAAACAGAGCTGTAATAGAGCTGTTTTAAATGAAGAACCGGTAGCTATGTTCTTCGCAACAGAAAACAGAATATTAACTACGCTATACAATATTTCATACATGCTGCGAGTACGAAAGACTGATTTTAACTAAGTATTTGGGTTATTATAAGGTGAGTTACCTACTACCTAAACGATGAACACATTGTAGAAAATTGTTGCGTTGTTGCACTCATCATGACTAATTTTTACAGAGACCGGTCCAATAGTTTAAGTTTAAGTTAATAATAATCTGTACAAGTTGTTGCTTTGCAAAGTGCAGGGCCTTTCAGAGATGTATCTACCTATAAGTATGCTGGTCATAGCGTGAGCAACTTATACTGGATGGGACCAACTACGAAGTCACGACAAAAAACAGTTGTTTTATAAGTCCAAAAAGTTCAATGATTCGAAAAAATTTACGGAGCAGGTGATTTTTTTTCTGCAATTTGGCAGTTGCTCCTATAGTAAAAGTTGTTCATAAGTACAATGAATATACAGGCAGGGTTATTAGTAAAAAATTAGCATCCTTTTCGGGGCTTGTTCTGTACATCAAAACTAACCACTTTTGTTCTGCGACTTTTGTCAAAACCCTAAAAAAATCAGCTGTTCCATACATTTTGTCGAGGGTGAACGATATTTTTCTAATGAACGGCATTTTTTTTGAGATTTGATAAAAGTCGTTAAACAAAAGTTGTTAGTTTTAATGTACAGAATAAGCCCCTAAAACGATGCTAACCTTGATTACCAATAACCCTTTATAGGTACCCTGTACAGGGTACTATACAGGGTTACCTTATACCTTTGATAGCCCTCGCACTTTGCATAATACTCGTAACACCTTGTATAGATGTAAAAAAACGAATACTGAGGAAGTACGCGTAGCAGGATTCTCTACTTTGGTACTTCCTACTACTGTCATAGTTAATTAAGGTTAATTAACATTTAATTACCCCGAGCCTTACCTGGTTATAACAGAAATGTTTGATATAAGTCGGTGTAATTACTATGACTGCAATTCAATTGTAAATGGTTTTCTCTACCACACCATTACCTATGTTTTTTACTCGATGAACAATAACTACTATAGATTTGCCTATTCGATTAGGTAAATTTCAAACAGGAAATCCATTTCTAACTAATCATGTTCCTTGAAGGTACACAATTATTTATAGGGATAGTTGAGGAAAATACAATTCCATAAATTGTATGATATAGGTATTTATACAGTCATAATATATTTAATTACTCTAATATCTAGACAATCTCAATCACGAACCGTACAGTATACGTCTATTGTTGGACATATAACTCCATTTTGATTTCTAAAAGAATTGATTGCAAGAAGATTGCGTTCGTAAAGACCTCAAAACATAGGTGTTCTTTGAGATTTTTATGTCGCCGTCGTCAGTATGCGACCACGAAAAGCCACGAAAAGAACTCTTTTCGACGTGTGAAAAAGCGACAGACACTTTGCTAACGCTTTCTCGTTCTGACTTGTCGAAAGAAATATTACTTCGTGCGCATCCTAGCCCGGCAAGTATCCACTATCCATCTAGTGGAAGGATATGGACGTAATTTATTCTTGTCGAGCCGTATCGCAATCATCGAGAACTTGTTGATGAGATCTAGAAACTACGACATCATTTGTCGTTGGTTCTGCGTGTCCTGCCTACGGGCACTTCAGACATCTGAAACCTGGAGCCCAATTTTTGAAACATTAGAATCTTACGTTCGTACTTCGTATAGAGGAAGAATCGTAACTATGCTGCGCATTGTGCTCCCGTTCGCACAAGCATATAATATTTTCAATGCTCACTCTCTTACTGAACTTTGGACAAATAATAGAAAATATTTCCAATCTCGAAACGGACGCACCGCTCGCTTGGCCAATTATATTCATCTAATAAACGGTGTCTCAATATTAAATTATTATTTATATGAAGAGAATAAGAGAAAGGATATGAAGAGTGGCACTGAACTATTTACACTGGAGGGGTTAGTCTAGGATTACATGTAAATTGAAACTACAGTACTTGTTTCCGTATAGTTCCATACATTTTTGTAAAATTTAATTGAACATTTTCAAAGTTTAAGTAAACTACGCAAAACCCGGACTAAGGGCTCTGATCCATGGACATGACACAAAGAAAAAGAATAAAATGAAAACGAAAAAATAGTTGCATGTCGACGTCCCATTAAAATCAAAGTAGTTGTAATTATGTGATGTCATGTGCTATTATTTATGTGAAGCGTCAATTTGGGCGGTCCGTGATTGTTGTTTTCATTCAGGTCTTGAGTAATATCCACGAATACATCTTAGTAAAGTTATTTTTAAAAATTACGCACCTATCGCAGAGGTATAGTACTTAGTTATCACTATTTGGAATTATGTCATGTGACCCTGGCAGTCAGTGGTGGCCTTTTTGAGGTACCTACACATAAATAATTATTTTTTGCAAAAATAGCATGACCGACTTCAATAGTGTACAGAATTCACGAATATTTCGCACGGATCGATGTAACATTTTTGTTTATTTATCAAAAATGGCTCAGCCGATTTCGATAAAAAGTGGAACCAATTTTAAAGTATATTCTTTCCAATAAAAAAAATAGTTATTGAAATCGGACCACTACGTTAAAAGTTACGCCTGGTTATAAATAAAAGAAATATATATACGCTTCAAATTGAGTACCTCCTCCGTTTCGTCGGTCAAAAAATATAGGCAATATTTTAATCGGTTTTTAGAAATGAAGAATGCACTATGCACATGTATTGTATATATGTGCGCCTATCATAAAGAGTATCCAGTATGTTTATATTTAGCAAAATAATCTAGAAATTTGATAAAGTACAGCGAATACAGTAGATATACAGATTACGACACGTTCATTCAATCCAAGAAATTGACATGAAAATGTATAGGTATAGATATCGAAGATATCAGAATTCCCAATAAAAGCAATCATACTTACTATCTCAGCGATTACATATATGTACATACATACTCTTAGAAAGTTTGAATGTAAATTCGGCTTCTATAAAATTTACTTAACAAGTGAGCGCTGCCATAGCTCAGATAATATGTTAGATTTTAGGTTCTGGTACTTCCGGTTGCTCAATATTTTTAACCATGCCACACGGCTTCACGGCTCAAACTTTGACACCAGTGCCTAAGCATTAGGCATTTTTAAGTAGTAAAGTCATCTAGCAAATTTAATACCTATCTGACTAGCCTGACTGGTATATTAATGGCACGGTAATGATATCTAACAATATATAGGACTCGGCCCTATCCTTGAAATATATAGTATATAGGTATACCTACAGCGCCACGTGGCCACGCTGAACGTCTCGCGCACTAGGGGCAGCCCTTCAGTATTTTAATTTGTTCTACTAAATTTTTACCTGCTTGAGTTTCTTTCTAGTTTTGAATCATATTGTACCTATTAGAATGTAAAACTATTATATTTATTACAAAAAAGAAATCCGTTGTGAATTGTGAAGTGTTCAATAAAAATATATAATATTGCGTTATAGATGTTTTTATGGTTCCGTAGTGAATCGAGGAACCATAAAAACGTAAATCGCTCGATAGTTACAAACCCCCACGTTCGTTACTACGGCGCGTCACGGCTGACTAGCATACCAAGAGCATACCCCGCTCCGGTGCGCGTAGGTATGATTCGAGTTCCGACCGTTTGTATGAAGACGGAATACTGTTAGATATTAGGGGTCACCGTCACCTGTGGAAAATTGCAACACTCGAGGCGATAACCCCTCAGGAGGCGTCGATGCGATAAATTGACTTGTTTTGTCTGAATATGATCAGATTTGTGGATCTACTATTAAAGTCACACAACCTACGTCCTTAAAGATTTTGTATTCTATTCGTGAAGCCATTACAACAGTGTTAATGTTTTATTTTGGCGCGTCATATTGATCCATCGGTGATGTCACTCCTGGTGGTTACGGAGTAAACTAGGAGTAGGAAGGTCTTAGGGTCTCCAACTATTTTTAATTTATTTTAAGGAGCAAAATATATTAATAAATTCATGACATTTGTATACTATAAAGTATAAATGTATGTTTTTTGTAATTATATTCTCAACTGATATATATATTCAAATGTAGATTTTTTAATTTAATTCTTCGACATTTAATTTAATTTGTTATTATTCTACTATTAAGTAATTGTAATTAAAGTGTAACACATATAATTGTGATTATTATTAACAACCAAGGTACTGTAATTTTTTGACGTATGCAATTTTGTATAAATAAATGAGTATGAGTAAAGAAATATGTAATGCACTCCTTCACCCCCTTTTTCTGAATGTAGGTATATTTATATGGATATCAAGATACATATAAAAAAAACATCTTTCACTCCTTGATTACGGGCACTAAATTTGAAATTAGGTATTTACAAGGAAAATAGGTATTTAAAAATTTACCGCATGGTTTTTGTTACGCTACGTACATATAAATTCAAACGAATGCGAAATGGCCGTTCACAACACATTTGATAATCTTTACAGTCATTTGCTTACTGTTTGTTTCTATTTGTTTATAAGTGTCCTGCATTGATAAACCTTATGGCCACACTTTTGTATGATCTCATCGCACGCCATTCAAAGCGGGTTGTAAAGCGCTGCGCAGTCTCAGTGGCGACCCCTTCACGTTCGCTCGTGTCTCCGCGTAAACACACCTTCAAAACAACTCCAATTCCCTTCGAATTATTCGTCTTGGAAGCTTCCAACCATGGCCATCAGCAGATTGTCCATTATCAAGTTCTTGGAGCTGGTGAGTTTATGTTCCTAATTTGAATTTACATTCCTGTGTACTTATTCAACTTTATGCCGATGCGATACCGCCTATTTTTTCGGCGTCTGTTTACGTTCTGTTGAAAAACATCCACCTGTTGATCTCGTTAACCGGCAGTTAATACAGTTTACGAACAGATAATTCCAAATTATGCTTCTCGGGAGCGGATGTGTTCATCATAACAATCGGTTTAAAAATCGTGCTGTCTTCACTGGAACTAACATTCGTAGTACCTACCACCTACATATTTTATTTTACTGTATTTTGTACACCTACATCATGAATAATTGAAATGGTTCCACTTGACTTCTTATAAGGAGTTATTTATCAACTCTCAGGGCATGTGGTAAACACGGGCACCAAGCGGGCGTTGACTCAACTTTCATTAGTTTAATATGGATTTAGAGAGTAAGTTTCTCTTTATTGATGTTATCGTAAGGGTCAACGATCGTGTTATGGGCCAATGAGCTATTAAACAATTTAAAACAAAATAGTCCATACCCTTTGAAATTGGTTTGTAACTTATAAAGGTTTATAATAATAAGCTAAACTAGCTTAGGACGTCCTATGTAATATACATTTTATACTTAGATTAAACACAGTTTTTATCAATAATTAAGTATAGAAATATTTTGGACGATTGTTTTGGTTCATAAATTATAATCCCAAGCATTTAAAACTCTGGATTAATAAAAGAATAAAACAATCGTAGGAATAAAGTTATAAAGTCACGCTCTGCCGAGCTCAACATTGGAGGGCTTGAAGCTCAACCGGTTTTGAATGTTCCGGCGATTGTTCCAAAATAGAAATGGGTCACTACTCACTACACGTTCCCGAGACGCTTGGATGGGAAGTTTGATTGCGCGATACAAAAACAATGAAAAAAAAAAAACAATTAGTAAAGGAATTTGATGGATGCAGGCGTCACTAAAACGCTAACGAATTTGAGAATAATATTATTTTATTACGACATTCCTACTTATTGTTTACAAGGACGCAACAAATCTTAACCTAGTAGTCTTCTACTTATGCATTATTTCTACTTATGCTTATGTGCATTACCGAGCAACTGAAAACTAAACTCACAATTAATTTTATCAGATGAACAATTTTTTTTAGTTATGATGATTAATTAAAATAAATCAATTCCAGATATTTTGCAACCGTTATCAATAGTATCCTGTATAACAATATGACACATATTCTATTTATAAAATTGTTACTCGTCAAGATAATAAAAAATAGCAGCATGTTTATACTAAAACTACATAGGTATTTATGCATGTTTTACTGAAATCGTATCAGCACGTTAGTCATTTGACTTTAGCATTACAAGTAGGTATCTCGTTGACCTTTCATCGCTAACAAAACAAAAAACAAATATAGACATTGATAGTCATTTCGAATGAGCTGTAATAAGTTGAAAAATAGTATAGAAGCATCAATATGATAAAAAATTCGATGTATAAAAGACAGTAATAATTGTACACTAGAAAGGGATACCTTTAATAATAGATCTAGTTAGATAAATTAATTATAGTTATTTGATATTTTCTTGATATAAGTAGTGGACATACTCAAACAATTTAGTTTTTAGGGTTCTGTACCCAAAGGGAAAAACAGGACCCTATTAATAAGACTTCGATGTCCGTCTGTCCGTCTGTCTGTCTGTCTGTCACCGGGCTGTATCTCATGAACCATGATAGCTGGGCAGCTGAAATTTTCACAGATGATGTATTTCTGTTGCCGCTATAACAGCAAATACTAAAAAAAGAATAAAATAAATATTTAAGGGGGTCTCCCATACAACAAACTTGATTTTTTTGACGTTTTTCGCTCTATATTAATAATGGTAACAGGTAGATGCTTGAAATTTTCACAAAATATTTAATTTTATATTCCCTTCAACAATAAATAATAAAATTAAAATAAATTAAATAATTAAGGGGGGCTCCCATACAGTACGGAACCCTCCGTGCGCGAGTCTGACTCGTACTTGGCCGATTACTTTCCTACACTCCAACGATCTCATGGTGTACACATGTAAGAGTTTGTGGAGTCACAACAACAAGTATAAACCTACGTGTCCACATTACAAATCTATGACAGGACTTGATAAAGGTGATCAAATAGATACTCGTATAATGAGCTAGCTAGGTGATCTTAATTAAATTTTATTGCATACAAATTAGAGTCGTTTCAATTCTTATGACGCTTATCTGGTCTGTCATAAACATGTTGTAGTCATACAATTGATGCTATTCTAGACGCTTGCGTGAGTGGAGACGCATAAGACGTTGAATCACCGGAATAAGTACTTTGAATGTACTTCTGCTGTACTTCGTTATGCGTAAGCTGAGTTTCCGAATGCAATAGGAAAACATTGGCAGTAGGCATTCTTATACGGGATGTCCCTGTGAAGGTTAATTCCTAAAAGGCTATTCAACATTCAATAATAATAGCTTAACATGTTGTTTCCTTACGATCAAATAGTAGGTACGACTCTCTTCATATTTATAAATACACTCATTTAATCACTTTCTAGTACGTAGATAATAGTAGACTAGGTAGGTGTTGTAAAAATATTCAATTGTAAAATGTAGAATTTTATCGCTTGCCTAATTATCATTATTTCACCTTGAACAACAGACTTGGTCGAAATGCATACTAATTTTAATTATACCACACATTACTATACACATTATTCATGCATATGAAATAATTATTTTTCGCAAAAAATGGCAAAACCGCCTTTCATCGTGTAGGTACACAATTCGACTATGTTGCTCGAATTGTTTACATTATTGTTGATTTTTCAAAAACGGCTCAGCCGATTTCTGTAAAATTTAAATGGGACCACCTCGGGAGTATACCCTTTAGAACTAAAAAATACTTTTTCTTTTCTGTTCACAATTGGAGGAATTATCGATGAACATACACAAAAAAATATATACATTCAGACGAACATAGAACCTCCTCCTTTTTGAAAGTCGGTTAAAAATACTTTTGCTTATAAATTAGGTAAATACTCTGTACCTAGCTGGATGAATAATGTTTCTATATTCTTAGAAAAACCAATCGAAAAAGTTTCAAATAATTGAGTTTGAGTTATTCTACTGTACATAGGTACTACGTAAATGGAAATCGCTACAAACGGCAATAAATTTTTTTGAATTTATGCACTGTGTTATTCCGATTCAACAAAAGACTATCTCGTGATTTTTAAAATAAAGTTTTTGTCGGATGTAAAATGACCCTAATGTAAACAAACAATGTAATACGAGTATACTCTGCTCACGCCACAGACCACGCGACCTCTTCAAACGGGTCACACACATTTCGTGGAAAGATAGCAATTCAGATATGAATGAGATTAATGCTGGTTTTCAACCTTTATTATAGTCCAAAATCATGACATCAACAGGAACCTTGAAGTTATTGGAATATTATTATATTGAAGTACAATCTTAGATATGTATATATCTAAGATTGTACAAACATACTCACTTAAAACACGCTTAATGTGTGTGAAATCGAAAGTAGCATTGGCTTGTTGAACATGTTTTTATGATAGCGGAAGTGATAAAAATAGATGCGATTACAGCATTGGAAGATTTTAAATTGGATGCCAGATTTTGGGTTCGATTATAACATGTTTAATGTGCAGCTGAAGAAGATGTGGTCTAAAACGATAATGATAATAACGATAAATTTAATATTGTATCGTGAGATTATTTATTGACACAAACATAACCAGTGGGATGCATAATTGCCATCATTGCTATTTGATTTCGTGATTTCCATCACAGGTACAACACAAATGTGTACTCCGTGTAATCTTTCTGTTTACTCAAATCCTGGAATGGCACAGGGCAGCGGTGTTGGACCTATATTATTGAGTGTTTATACATTACGTATGGAGTTTAAACCACACGTTACTAGCGTATTAGGTACCTACTTACTAGATGCATCAGTGTACAAATACACTATCGTTCCATCCATTAGATTTCAGTCAGTGTAAACAAACAATAACGTCGCACCCACGGAACGGGCCTTTCAAATCAGGTCACGGTTTGAGGAAAGCTGATAACTTAACGTGATTGCATTGGTATGAGGTTACTGAGCACATTTTAATCGATAAAAATTAGTTATCTGTAAAGTCAGTTTATGGACGATAATTTTACGTGATATCGTCATAAGAAAACATTGTTGAATCAACAACTGAAACAAGCCAAACGCTCAGGCCAATCGTACCTCTCTATCGCAAGTTCCGCACTCTCGCTTGCACGCTCGGCCCAGGTGGAACGTGACACTTGTTCGTTCGTGCAGCTAGCGTTCATCGATTTATAAGACGTTATCACGTCAAAAAATCTGATCCCGGTTGTTTTAACTGTTTAGCCATGTCAGACGCCTTCCGGCGGCTTCAAAACTTTAACACCAGGGTTAGCCACCCGGCCTATACTACGAACTTACTTACGTCAAAAAAGTACGAGTACCAATAACGCATGTTACCGCGAAAACCCGTTTTTAGTATAAAACTAGAGTAATCACTCCCCTATCGTCAAAATTAGATTTTACTGCTGCCTAAAAAATATATTCGGTCTAAACTAGTCTTTTGAAGTATTTTACCGTTGTTATTTTGAAATAGGTACTGCATCTTCTTATCTATAAATAAAATTTGTTAAATCTAATCAGGATAAATAAGAAATAAAATTAATAATAATAAATAATCAGGAAATAAGATATGACATAATAATTATTGCATAATAATAATTTGATGAAGTTATGACACAATATGTTCCAAATATTTATTGAATTTAAACGATTCTGTGTCTATAATCTTGGCTTTGATAAATAACAAAAGTATGTGTGTCAGTTATTTTAGATATTAAAATATTATAAATGTGTAATTTGGGCTAATCACTTCTCTCGTTTATTGTACATTTGGTTTTAGACATATTTTCACTAATGATGTTGTTTTAAATTCAAATATGATTCTTTTTTTTGTACTTTGTTATCTATCTACTAATATCTCTAAATTAGAGTTAGTTATTCTCTACAATTCAGAAAAACTATGTCTATTATAAACTCTACGTAGATTAAGTGCTTAGAAGGTTAGGCTCTAGGTATAATTTAAATTTTACTTGGGTAATGGGTACCCCCACTGTGGCGATATCTATTAGATCAAGGCAAGCACTCTGTGGCCTTAACTTTAATGTGTTAAAGCAAAATTATACGTACATATTGTACAATACTTTGGAATATTACATTGAACCACATATTAAGCTATAAATACATTTATTATTAACTTGTACATTATTGAGTTATACAGGGCATTTCTCTAGACGCCGAACATATTAAAAATCACACTATACATAACATATTATTATTATTATAAGTACTCGTATTACACTTATCGATGTTGACCCGCTTTCAGCATGAGCTAGCCAAGAAATCGCAAAAAAACTTATATCTTTAAATATTTTCTTTTAAATACGTATCTTAAATGAAATATTAAAATGTTTTTTCTAAATTTATTAGTGCTGAAAACTTGTTTTCTGTCTTATTAACGAGAGTTTTGTCTCCAGGTTGTAAAAACGGGAATTTTATGGTTTTCTCGATACAGACTTGCCTAGTGAGGAAATCAATAGACATTGTTTGAAAAATTATATTATAACTACTAAATGCAAGACTGCTCCTTGTGTGTGTATCTAAATTTTGATCATTTCTTAACTGTGTTTATAAGCTGAATGTTTTTGCATGATTAAAAATATTTTTATCTTTTTTTCCTACATTCATTATGAATTCATACATACATTTATGCTTAAGTCATTGAACTTTTTGTATGGATATTTGATTTTTTACGATTTGGCCCCGTAGTTAAAGTTGGTTATAATGATGAGTATAATTATATCCTAGAATATTTTCGTCGTTTAGTGAAACACGCCGTATTATTTTGGGATCTGTTATTTTCTCGGTCGGTCAGTCAGTCAGTAAAGAAAGATAATTATGCTACAATGAATGCGTCAACTACTAAAAATATTCACTTTTTTCAATAAGGATGGGGTATCCATATCTACAGTTAATATTATAAATTAGAAAGTCTGGTTGTTAGTTTGATATTCTTTGACGCAATAACTTTGCAACAGAGCAACGCATTGATATTTTTGTGGCTATATTCGAAGTTTACTCATAAGCTCATTTAAAGAGAGCACAGTCACAGTCAAACGCTACTAAATGACATACCAAAAAATTATAATATGTATGAGTAAAATAGACGTTTGAATACTAACTTCAATACTAACTTACGGTCTCAGTGCTATGTTGTAGTAGAGTAAAGGGCGAATATAAGAAATATATAAACGATGATGAGCTGAGGGTGGGGCAATTTGGATATGGGCAACGGAACCCTAGGGGCCAGAGGCTGGCTGATTTTCCGGAGAGAGAGGAACTCTTTATGATGAACTCTTTCTTCCAGAAGCCGCCTCATAGGAAATGGACCTGGATGAGCCCTGATGGTTCCACGAGAAACGAGATAGACTTCATCATGACCACCGAGAGACGAATATTTAATGATGTCTCCGTGATCCACAGGGTGAAAACCGGCAGCGATCACAGAATTGTACGAGGCACATTAGATATTAATGTTAAGCTCGAAAGGTCCCGCTTGATGAAGTCCACGCTCCGACCTACTCGTGAACATATCCAAAACACCGATGACTTCCAGCTCGAGCTCTCGAATCGTTTTGCTTGCCTAGAGAACCTTGCGTCGGTGGACGAGATCAACAACGGGCTCGTGGAAACTGTCCAAACGGTGGGTGCTAAGTTCTTTAGACCCCGCCGTTCAAATAAACCGCAGAAATTCTCCGATCACACTGTAAATCTCATGGCCGAACGACGCTCGCTAAGATTGCAGTCTTCCGATGATGCAAAGTCATATAGGCGGCTCAATAGACAAATTTCGAAATCCTTGCGGCACGACATCCGTCTTTTTAATACTAATCATATTAAAAAGACAATAGAGCGGAACAAAGGCTCCAAAGTGTTCGCAAGAGATTTGTCTATTGGGCAAAGCCAATTGTCAAAGCTGAAGAGAGAAGATGGAAGTATAGCGTCGACCAAGGCAGAGGTATTGGAGGAGATCGAAAGGTTCTATGGACAGCTGTACGCTTCGGTCGCTAAGCCTGTTAGCAGCGCGGCCAAAGATCCAAGAGCCAAGCTGACCCGACACTTCACCGAAGATATCCCGGACATCAGCCTGTACGAGATTAGAATGGCCCTGAATCAGCTTAAGAACAACAAGGCGCCGGGTGATGACGGTATCACATCAGAGCTTCTGAGAGCGGGTGGAACACCGGTACTAAAAGTCCTCCAGAAGCTTTTCAACACCGTCGTCCTCGAGGGCATCACGCCAGAAGCATGGAACAGAAGCGTGGTGGTGTTGTTTTTCAAGAAAGGTGACAACACCTTATTGAAGAACTACAGACCCATCTCGCTTTTGAGCCATGTTTATAAGCTGTTTTCAAGGGTCATTACGAACCGTCTCGAGCGCAGGCTTGATGACTTCCAGCCTTCCGAACAAGCCGGTTTCCGAAAGGGCTTTAGCACCATGGACCACATTCATACGCTGCGGCAGGTTATACAGAAGACCGAAGAGTATAACTTGCCTCTTTGCTTAGCGTTTGTGGACTATGAGAAAGCCTTTGATTCGGTCGAGACTTGGGCTGTGCTCGAGTCTCTCCAACGATGCCGTATTGACTATCGGTACATCGAAGTGTTGAAGTGCTTGTATAATAACGCCACTATGTCGGTCCGAGTACAGGAAGAGAGCTCCAAGGCGATCCCTTTAAAAAGAGGCGTAAGACAGGGAGACGTAATTTCTCCGAAACTGTTTACGGCTACTTTGGAGAACGCCTTCAAGCTCCTGGAATGGAAAGGATTCGGCATCAATGTCAATGGCGAATACCTCACTCACCTTCGGTTTGCCGACGATATAGTAGTCATGGCAAAATCGATGGAAGAGCTCAGCACGATGCTCGAAGGCCTCAATCGGGTTTCTCAACAGGTGGGTCTTAAGATGAACATGGACAAGACGAAAGTCATGTGTAATTCCCATGTTGTACCCACCCAGATCTCTGTTGGGAACTCGGTTCTTGAAGTCGTTGACTCGTACGTCTACCTAGGACAAGTAGTCCAGTTAGGTAGGTCCGACTTCAAGAAAGAGGCCAATCGCCGAATCCAACTCGGCTGGGCAGCGTTCGGAAAATTGCGTAGCGTCTTCTCGTCCGACATACCTCAGTGCCTCAAGTCGAAAGTTTTCGACCAGTGTGTGTTGCCAGTGATGACTTATGGCACAGAAACGTGGTCTCTCACTATGGGCCTTATTAGTAAGCTCCAAGTAGCCCAACGAGCTATGGAGAGGGCTATGCTCGGAGTCTCTCTGCGAGATCGAATCAGAAATGAGGAGATTCGTAGAAGAACCAAAGTTACCGACATAGCCCAACGGATTGGCAAGTTGAAATGGCAATGGGCAGGGCACATAGCGCGGAGGACTGATGACCGATGGGGTCGGAAAGTTCTCGAGTGGAGACCACGTATCGGCAAGCGCAGCGTAGGACGTCCACCCACAAGGTGGACGGATGACCTCATTAAGACCGCAGGATCACGCTGGATGCAAGCCGCTTCCAACCGGTCTTATTGGAGATCCATAGGGGAGGCCTATGTCCAGCAGTGGACTTCTTATGGCTGATGGATGGATGGATGGATGGAAAGGGCGAATAAGCGTAGAGAATGACTTGGCGTTACATGTAGCAGGCAAAGTAGATAATAAATTAATTAAATATTCACGCTTAATTAGATCACTAGGGTGCGCCTTGTTATTCGTCATAGTTACTCATAATTATAGTTACTAACCATGTAAGACAACCACACTTAAATTATTAGAATTTCAAGTATAAACTGTTCATGTGTCATAATAATAAATATTGTAAGATACTATTTATATATATTTATAACTGTTGCGGTTTGAGCGAGTTCATTGTCAGTAAAACAAATAAACACTCATGGGAGAAGTGTGTGGCCAATGAGTACATATCAATAGATGAATATAGCGTCAACGTGATTGTTATTATTACATTTAGTGTCCTTTGTAGTATTTATTCATCAAATCATGACTTTAAACGACACCTAAATAACTCAAAGGCCATGAGAACGACTAAGTCATCGTTTATAAGCAAGTATCCCAGTACAAAGACGAGCAGTTGATTTTCGGTCGCAACGCAAGATATTAGTGAAATTGATCTTACAAGTTCCATATATTCATGAAAACATGACCTTAAACTATAAATAATCCAAAGGCCGTGAGAACGACTAAGTCACCAGTTATAAACGAGTATCCCAGTACAAAGACGAGCAGCTGACCCATTTTGTTAAAGAATTCAGTTGCAAGGCAAGATGTTAGTGAAATTGATCTTACTCTTACAAGTACCATTACATGCACCATAACATAACCTTAAACTATAAATAACCCAAGGGCCATGAGAACAACTAAGACCCAAGTTCACCAACGCTTGATTAAGTTAAACGTGTGATTACTGTATTTCAACAACGACTAAACTCGGGTTTTAGACACGAGTTCACCAACAGATGTTAAATTTATCAACAGTTGGTTAATCTTAAGCTTTTTAACGAAATTTTGCTGTTCAGCAAGCAAAAACCGTTGGTTAAATACAATAATCACCATCAAGCGTTGGTGAACTCGGTGCTAAGTTATAGTTTATAAGCAAGTATTCCAGTACAAAGATGAGCAGTTGACCCATTTCGTTTAACTCCATATTGGTCGCAAGGTCCAGATTAGTGGGCGACCTCGTAATCGTTTCCTTCATATAGACGGTGACATCATATCGCATGTCATCGTTTCCTGTGCGGAACCAAACAGGTTGTATAGAAGGCGATGACGTCATCTGTTGTGCAAAATCATAGCTATCATAGATAAGTATAGGTGGTTATACGTTTATGCGAAATGATCTCATAAAAGTGAATTAAAAAGTTCGGTAGCTATTAAAAGTCCAGTAACCCTGCTGGGCCTCGTATGAGATATCTTATATGAGATATAAGGATACTTGATATATCGATAGATATAAGATACTCATACATTCAATACTTGTCTATGGGGGCAGAATCTGGGCGCATCTTTACAACTTTGATGCTCTCATAGATAAGTACTGAATAAATAAATCGACTTGTCCTTAAATTTTGATCTCACTACTTTTTACTGAAGAATTGTTGCTCTAGTTGTCTGCTTTTTACATGCCATGTTTTTATTGAGATAAAGCTTTTCTTTGTAAGTTTACCTGTAAAAGCAGTATTTCCAAGGAAACTTACATTATTTGAATTTCTTTTAAACAGTTACAGAAAATTTGTACCAACATAAAATGTATATTCATTTTATAAAATATTTGCGATGTAAAATATATGCTTGAATTTAATTTTTGCTACAAATATTTATTTACCATAATATTTGTATGATTCCAGGCTCTGACATGCTCGTGCGTGGCCCTCCACTACCACAGCTACAACGCAGACGCTGACCTCGGTATGCTGGTCACGGGCACCTTCGTCGGCTACCTCATTATCTTCGCTGGAGCTGCTGCAGGTGCGTTATCACTACTCCTTCTGATAATATCACTATTTCTATCTCCAGTCTCCACACAGTATAAAACAACGTCGCTCCCTATCATGTACGCTTTGACATACCTTTTTTGAACTTTGCAACTGATATGATGCTATTTTCATCAATAGACAGTTATGAAAGGGGTTTATTTTGCTGCATATTTTTTCATCGAAAGTTTGTAAACATAATGGTACCCGGAGTTATCTACTCGTTATTTAGCTTGTTGGTATAGCCGTTTAGCATCGGTCGAGTATAGTGATATTCCAAGTAAATTTTAGACTGGCCGTATGTCAACCTCAAAAAAGCCGAATTTTTGTGAAAATGTATGGGAAAACTTGATTAAAAGGCCGTAATAAAAAAAACGTCATTTTGTATTAGAAAAAATTCGGCTTTTAAAGAGCAGCCAAGTATATGCCTTTTTTCGGGTTTTTAGAGGGCCTGAAAGCCATATAAGACGGCATAAGCCGTATCAGGGACATCACTGGCAGAGTAGAATGGTGCTTTCCTCTGTATCAGGTGTCGTAAGAGGTGACTGAGGTTCAAGAACCGAAACCTAACCTAACCATCCCAAACAGTGTAGCTAAAATACGTACGAGAGGGGACCAGCAGTAGCATCTCCGTTACGATCTGTAACCACCACGCATAGTGTAGCAATTACCTATAGGAAAAAACCTTCAAAAATAATTTTATTATAACGTAGGACGTTCTTCGAAAGGTGTACAGATGATCTATTTAAGGTCGCAAGGACGCGCTGAATACGAATCGTTCCCAACCAGTTTTATTAAAATATTAGGAGCCTTCGGTTCTACAGTAACCGCCATACCACATATGATTCAAACACGCTTTAAACACTGATTAGCCGTGTTCTGTTAAACAGTGTTAAAGCGTGTTTAAAACTTTTGTGGTAAGACGGTAAATGTCTTACAGCAGATATGATGATGATAAACCCAATAATACCACCAATTGTCATTGCGATGTGTAAGTATCGTTTAGGCTAATTTTTGTTCCTTAATGTATGAATCATCTATTTTTTCAATAAATAAATAATTGACGACACGATAACGATTAATGACTTGTTACTCGCCTAGCCTAAACACAAAACTAGTAGTCCGCCCCGGACTTAGACCTCGCGCAATTATTTCTTTTGTATATCTCACATAAAAATACTGTAAACTGTGGTTTCAATACGAGTAGAACATAAGAAACACATAACTAGTATGTCGAAAAAAATTTTTTAATGGAATAGTTTTGCCATTTTGTCTCTTTTTACCACGGCCCTGATATCTTCGCAACCACAGAAAAGAAGGTGCTTATATCTACATATTTTATGAAAATTTTATGTAGATCGGTGAAGCGGTACTCAAGTTCCCGTCGAACAAACATATATACAAGTGCCGATTTCTCCCAGTAGACTCTGAGATCTCGCTTCGCTCGGTCCAACGAGAGCGAAGTTTGAAGAGAAACAAAACGCTTGCCGAGAAAAAATCATACCTAACCGGCAAGAAACAAGACGGTTAGGTATGATTATTTCTGTCTCTCGTCGTCTTCTCTATCAAGAGCTCACACAAAACGACGGATGATTTACTCAGTGATTCGCTCGATGGAAATTCGCTCGCGCGAGCGAGTCGCCACCCTCCGATTTTACCTATTTTTTGTGTCGTTAAGTCGCTCGAACCTACGATGTATAGTCATAAGAAATAGTATTTAAGCCAAATAATTTGAATACAGTCGTGGCTTTGTCCAGTTAAATACTGATTAACAGTTCCTTATACCTGATGTTGATTACTACTATTATTATATTTAGATGATAACAATCGTGTCAAGCATATAATAATGTTTCTTTTCTAAATTATGTTATGTATTTGATTAGTAAGTAATAGATACTTACTTATTTTTTTATGTAAACTAAATCCAAATTTTTGAATCACTGTAATTTTGTTGATTGATGATGTTGTTGATTATTGTTAGAAATATAAGCCATTATACAGAGGGTGTTCTAGACGACAAACTCAATTATGCTATTATATCTTGTACTCATCATCACGATCAAATTTTGTAATGGGACCAAATCCAGAAAGTAAAATCGCAAGACAGATACTTACCTAAATTTTTCTATACTCTTTTAAAAAACAATCATTTAAAAGTAGGTCAGATCGGAGGGCGGCGACTCGCTCGCGCGAGCGAGTTTCCCTTGAGCGAATCACTGAATAAGATTACTTGCGAGACTTAAATATGCGTAGTTTGTTCGGTTGGTCCCATTATTTGTTGATTGTCTCAAATACAAAATTGTTCAGTGTAATCATGTGATATATTTAATGTTTCAGGTTACGTCATGCAGACTCCCTCCCACAAGCGTATCGACATTTTCTACTCTCTCATCGGAGTCGCTCTGTTCGTCGCCAGCGGCGCTGTTATCATTGACAGGTTCGTTTTCTTAGTTAATTATTCTAAAATTATATACTGCAATGTTATCTAAAAATTTTACATTGAAATACTAAGTAAGCCTATGAAGCCTCATAGATCGATAGATAGATAGAAATTATCGTCTAGGTTACTTTTTGTTCTATGAAGGGAATTATAGCAGATTATGTACCAAGATAACCAAGTCATGTCTTACGTCACGGGCAACATATTGGACCTTGAGCGTAGCGAGGGCCTCTACAGTTAACTCCCGAGGACAGCGAGGGTGCTTTAAGTAAATTAAAATTATTTTAGAGTCCTGCGTGAAACGATGAGTTCAAGTCGCCCAAGACGAAGACAGACTTCGTTCTAGTGGTGCATACATACTCTACTTTTCATACCTCCTGCGAGAAAATAAAACCCCAGGAATAGTAGTAGAAGTGTAGGTACTCACTAGGTAACTAGGTATTGTTCACAATAAAATAAAACAAATTAGAATGTACCTACGAATTTTCATAGAAAAGCACACAAATCCGTAATAAAAAAGAGAATGTAAATACCTACTACGTAAAAACATAAGACCATGCCCAGTTCGATTATCGTGGCGAGTTCGAGTATCGTGGTTATTATACGGGCATTCCAAAGAGGTTTTATTCTTTAAATCGAATAAAATTTCCTAAGTCCTTACAATGCCCGTTGCCGTCTAATGTAAAGAGGTTTTATTCGATTTTAGAAAATATAATCTCTATACAATGTCCTTAAATTTTCTAAGTTAAGAAATTTTCATGCGTATTAGACGTTCCAAATTAAAATCAATTTACTCCCTGGGGAGTTTCATACAACATTATTGACCTACCATAGCCCTTGTGGATTGTGAGTGTGTGGAGATTGTGGATAATATAATGACTTGTTTTACGTTGAGATTGCACGACTTTTATTGAATCATTCATTTTCGAGCAGGTGGTATGATTTTTTTTCCTATTTTATTTTCAGACAATTTGTCAGCATATAAACCCAACCTTATGACACATCAAAAAGCTCCTAGATAAAATCTGATATCATTTAAATTGGCTAGTAGACGCAACAACAAAATGTGCCCAAGCAAACTTTTCTGGGGGAAAAGGGGTATTTTCCTCAATCAAAAGTCGCCGACAACAAAAAAATTATTAATATATAGAACCTGTGTACCAAGTTTCCTCAAGATTCGTTGAAAAATGCGACATGTAGAGGAAAATCAACAACCGGACAGACGAAAATCACTCGCAACGGCTCTCACTTCGTTCGCTTGGCCAATAATATTTCCACGGTAATGATATCTAACAGTATTCCGTCTTCATACAAACGGTCGGAACGCGAATCATACCTACTCGCCTCGGAGCGGGGTATGCTCTTGGTATGCTAGTCAATCGCCGCGCGCCGCCGTAGTGATGAACAGACGTGTGGATTTGTAACTACTAAGCGAGCGATTTACGTTTTTATGGTTCCTCGTTTTACTACAGAACCATAAAAACATCAAAAACGCAAAATTATGTATTTATATTGAAAATTTCTTTATTAAATAACGACGAAATTCTTTCTTTTTTATAAATATAATCATTTTACATCAATAGATCATTTTAAATCCAGTAGATGAAATTAAAATATTGAAGGCGGGCAGCCCTAGCGCGTCATACGGTCTGCGCCACGTGGCGCTGTAGCTCTATATTTCAAGAACAGGGCCGAGTCATAATTACCTTACAGGGCAATAGAAATATCACGGTACTGATATGTTAGATATCAGTACCGTGATATTTCTATTGCCCTGTCATCCAGCCTAATATTCATTATGTTACTATCGATTACAGATTCCAGCACTACGGAAAGAGCGACTTGAGAGACAAGAACTTGGCGAAAGCTTCCCTGGCCATCATCAACGGAGCTGTGCTATTGCTTGACGCCGTCCTTACTCAGAGAGGCGGTTAATTTATCACTTAATAAAGATATTATATTCTCGTACTAAAAATATTTCACATTTGCTTATGCGAGATTTTTTCAAATACCTATACATTTTTGAACAAATATCTTTATTAACTACCTACAGCAAAAACAAAAGTCTATTTAAAGCTATTTCTACACAAAAACTGCTGATTGATTTTTAAGTTTTAGGTTTAAAACAGTAATGCGGTTGCAGTTTCCACCTTAAACATAGCTTTAAAAGTTCAAGTAAGCAAACCATTCATTTAAGATGTTAATTTCCGTTACATAGGAAAGTCCATGCGTCTGGGTAAAACAGTTTTTACGTTTATTTTGTAACTTAATATTAGTTTTCACAATATGCCAATTACCGAATCATTTTGTAATTTATTTTGAAGTTTAAAATGGTAGGTAATAGCAGATTTATCGCTAAGTATCGTTGAAAATGTGAAATAATAATTTTTAATTTTTAATATATCGTAAAGTTTGCTTGTCGGTGTGTTTGTTTAGACGTGTGCTAATTGTGGCCTTGATCGTGTAATTTTATAAAACTGACTTTAGTATAAAGTTGATATTTGGCAATTATAACGATTATAAGATCAACTTTAGATATAAATCACCGAGAAATATTAATTTGTCACAAATAAGTACAACAGTAAAAATATTAAATGTTTCATAAAACGCCATCTTCACAGAAAAAAAACTTTAGATCATTGAGCTTGTTTGAAGTTATTCATTAGAAATAGTTAATTTCGAGAAATTAATGTCAATGCAATATTTGAAAAAACTCAGAATTAAAAAATGTTTACTAAACTTTGTCCCAATGATCTGAACCAATACTTTTAGCAACATGTATGTTTTTATAAGATCGGTTTAATAACATTCCCGAAATAAACTGATATTTTTTAGCTGTAAAGAAGGAGAAAAATATGGTAACTGTACTTCCATAATACAAAAAAGTCCATAAAAGATAAATATCTGTAACTATTCTTAATTTATACAATATAATACTGCCTGTTATGTTTTTAAGTTATTACATTATTTAAGACTAAGTATTGCAGAGATTCACGAACAGTTAAACTTGTCCATTTCATCTTTGCTTTTAAGAATTAAGAGTAAGCATTTTTGTACTCCATATTCGAATTTTTGATGTATTAATTTATCTACTTAGGTATACTTGTTAATAAAACATAAAAAATTCCTGAAAGCTTTTTAATGTTAGGTATTTACTTGACTAACAATGCTGTGGAAAATAATAAAGCATGTAATACAAATATACCTACAATACTGTAAATGACGAAACCAATAACTAATTTTTGGGGGGACACATCATTTGTATTCGATAAAAATGACTGCAATTGTTGAAAGTGCTTCAGCTACATGGCTAAGTAAAAGTCAATATGGAAGGAGCAAACAATAAATGTATTATGTTACACGAATGTGAACTAATGATATGGATCCAAGTTAGGTAAAATTAAAGTCATACAAAATACCTTTGGCCACATCGCGTCAGCTACCATTGTGAAAATGAAAGTTCATAAAATAGTTTTCTTTTTATTTATCGGCAATTTTTTAAGTTGTTCTTCAAAATTGTTACCGAGACGAGCAACAAACTTTACATCGGAACGTTTAACAGCAAGAGCAGCATTCTATGCGAACTCTGTGTTCAAAGATTTTATCACATCAGTAATATGGTGGCAAGACAAATCAGAAGAGGTCACACAATTCATTAGAATGTTTCAAGGATGTGTCGTTGTTGCTCCGGTACAAGACAGCGCCTATAACAATGAGATTATAAGAAAATTTAACATTGACAAAAGCTTTACACAAACTGTATTTTTTGGTACCGACGTCAAAGAAATAGAATATTTTGTGTCACTATTATTTCAAGATATCATAATACCCATTCGTCTTATAGTTGTACTGACAAAACCAACTACATATTCTGGATTGACGGAATTAATGGAAATTGCTTGGATTAATGACGTTTCTGACATTTTGATACTGAGCTCCATTGATGGAAAGATAACGTTAACTACATATTTTCCTTACAATAATGGAAAATGTGGTGATTTTACTCCAGTACATTTAAGTGTACATGCAAAAGAATTGTTTCCAAAAAAATTCACGAATTTTCATGGGTGTGAGATAAGGACTACATTACTTCAGATGTCGCCGTATTCACGGTTAAAGTTTGAAAATAATACCTATGTTTCTATATCTGGAATTGATGGGAATATTTTACATATTCTTTTCGAAATACTTAATGCTAAAATGAGAGTTACTTGTGCTCAGGATCATGGCGGATTAGGAACGGTAGTGAACGGAACTGCGACAGGATCCTTTGCAGATCTCGTAAACAAAGAGGCTGATATACTATTGCCCGCTCTAATGATTAGCAGATCGATATTCCCCTATGTGCAATTCTCGCATCCTCATGAAATGACTGACATAATTTGGTTTGGTCCTCGTCGACAAGAAAGAAGCGAGTGGTTGCGCGTATTGCAGCCATTTATGACACATATAACACCGCTATTTTTCACTACTTCTATTGCATTTGTTGTGGTGATCATGACTATCCAACGCTATACTATACACAAGTATTTTTCAAAGAGCAGTGTGGGCTTTCAAGCGTTTCTTATATTCCTAGGCATTCCAGTAAAATTTATCACAAAGTGTTTGCTTTCTAACTATTTATTCGTGCTGTGGATTTGGTTTTGCGTGGTGGTCCGCATCGCTTATCAGGGTGACTTAATAGATGGCTTGCAGAAAACTTCACTGGAAACTCCTCTTGGCACATTTGACTCGTCGGTCAAACTGGTGGACGGATTTGGAGGACTTGAAAATGTAAGAGAATTCTATGAAGGCACACGCTACTATAATAAATTTCAAGTAATACCATTCAGAAATATTACAAGAGATTTGAAAGCCCTTGAAGCCGGGAAAAGATTTCTAATAGCGGTAGATATGCTGGTGGGCTTAGATTCGGCTCCTAAAATACAAATATTGAAAGATGAGCCGGTAACTAGTGGTCCTATGTCCTTTTGTATGCGACCGGGATGGCCAGCTGTTGCCGATATCGATAATATTCTTTTGCAGATGATTGAAGTTGGAATCGTAGAGAAAGTATTCAGAGACCATTCTTGGGAATGGGAGAGAACAACGAGGAGTAAAGAACGCCGTGGAGCGAAACCACTCAGTCTTGAAACTTTGATCGGATGCTTTTATGGATTGGGAGTCATGTATGGAGTTTGCACGTTAATATTTTTTTTAGAAATTATCTATCACAGAATGCAATTTGATGTGAAAGGACCTTTCTTTCCGAAACAGTACCCTTACTTAAATTAATAAAAGGTTTCATCCTTAAAAAAAGAAATACACATAGAACACAACTTCACCCACTTCTCAAAAAGCCGCAAAATATTATCTAGAGCCCCGAAACCTCTACAAAATATTTTGCGGCTTTTTTTCTTAAGGTATTTACTGTAGTTGCACTACTATAAAATATGGGAACACGAAAATAGGTAAAAATATGGTATGTACGAATCAAAACGATTTTGATATTATTTAAAAAAATTAGAGTCATAATTGTTAGAAGAGTGATCCTACAATCTATGCAACGCTTTATTGATAATAAAATAGGTGTAAATAAGTTAGTATAGCATAGTTTTGCCATGTCACCTGAGTCACGGCAGCGCTCAAGTGTACCTGCCATTTGCTTGTCACACGAAGACAGACCATACCAGCCGTTGCTTAAATTCGGTTTATAATACAGGGTTACTGGTAATCAATTAGCATCCTTATATACATCAAAACAAACATCTGTTGTTCTACGACTTCTAAAAATTCGTATTTATTTTTTGACTGGTGTAAAAAGGCTCGCGCGCCGCCACCCGTCAGACTTGGACCTCAGAAGAGATACTGTTCATTGTGTGTGTGTGTGTGTGTGTGTGTGTGTGTGTGTGTATTTACATTTGCAAACAAGTGTAAATATTAGTTAGATATGTAAAAAAAAAATATAAAAGTGGAATCGACACATTACGTACATATGTTGATTCCACTTTAAAAAAAATTTATAAATTTGTTGAGATTTGGGAAAAGTTGTAGAACAAAAGTTGTTTGTTTTTATGTACAGAATATGCTCTTAAAAGGATGCTAATAATATAGATTACCAATAATCCTGTAGGTAGATGCGTTGCAGATAAATCTATGCAAGGGCTAGATAGTTTCGAGCTGGTAAGTGCTGAATGACCCCATATAGTGGCATTCAGCGGAAGCACAATAAATTATGCACCTAATGTGCATCAGAGAATTTAGAGAAGGGTTCGAAAGATAAATAGTAAATTATGCACTATGCGCCTATTCTAAACCAGGACCCTAATTCAGTTACCAGAGACGAAACTGACTGGAACGCTTGAAAAAAATTTATTATGAACTTTACGTATTTATAACCGACTTCCAAAAAGGAGGAGGCTCTATGTTTTTTTTGTGTATTTCCATTTTTCCAATAATTTCGCTACTTGTGAACTGAGTCGAAAAATTATTTTTTAGTTCGAAAGGGTATACTCCCGAAATGATCCCATTTAAATTTTACAGAAATAGGCTGAGCTCTTTTTGAAAAATCAACAATAATGCAAACAATTCGAGCGAAATAACCGAATTTTGTACACGATTGAAGGCGGTTTTGCCATTTTTTGCGAGAAATAATTATTGCATCTCGAAAGATGTCAGAAAGAAATCGGTTGGTGACTTAAAAGCGTCCGATGTTTTGGCATTTTCCAAGTTGGAAACACGGATAAGTTCTAATTGAGATTTTTCTGATCTTAGTGGAATTGGCCTGCAGAGTGAGAAGCTTGATTGCCATTCGAAGTAGGAGTTTGTTCTAGTGGATAAATAGTCTAATGCACTTCTAAATATGTCATGATTCTTAAAATAAAAATGTGTCTTTGGCATTACTGGTTTTTCTGTTATTTTATTCATCTTAATTTAGGATGTAAGTATACATTATGAACGGTAAATTGTAGGCCCCGGACGTATTAACCGTTTAACCATGTCAGAGGCCTTCAGGCGGCTTAAGAACTCTGACACCAGGGCTAGCCACCCAGCTTAAGCGAACTTTAAATTTAATTGAAATTGAAATTAATTATTAAGACATTTTACATTAAAAACGTGTTATAAGTAGAATAGGTTGTTGGTGTGTCCAAATTTAATGAACTTTTATTGAAAACTAGCTAACCCAGTGAACTTCATCTCACCATCTGTCAACTGTCAATGACAAATGCAGGAACATTTTGTGTGGGAAAATTAAATTCACAGTTTTACTACTTACTCACTACATTTTTATATGTTCTCACCGTTGAAACTTTCCCTTAACTTCCACAGATATTTAATGACCAAAATTAGCCAAATCTGTTCAGCCGTTCTCAAATTTTAACGAGACTAACAACCACGATTCATTTTTAGGTATGATATACATGTATAGATAATTGATGATGAAGCATGGCGATTAAAAGCTTTTAAGAACTCAGACTTTATCTGTACTTAGGTTTTGCGCGTTTAGGTACTCGTTTTATCGAGTGGCACTACTTCTCGAAATTAATTTGCAATGAATAATTATCATAGATGTTAATATTGTAATTTAATCAAGGAAATGCATCGAACTCAGGTGGAAATGAACACACAAATCGACTCCATTTGCCAATGGAAAGCTAACATCTGTAGCACGAGTGTGTACCTATTACGTATTTGATCATACTAAGAGTATAAGGTTCAATATGTACTTAAAATATTAATTAGTCATCGCACTCACAAACATTCAGTGGTGAATTTACCAAAAGAGAACAACCAAAACTAGTATATAAAGTAGGATGATAGAATACATGGAGAACAGTGGTAATGTAAAAAATGGTCTGGCCAAGTACCACGTACGATAAGTAAAAGTAAATAATCGTCCAAGTACGAGTCCGTAATGTATGGGATCCCCCTTAAGTATTTATTTTATTTTAATTTAATTATACCTATTTATTATTGAAGTAAATATACAACTAAATATTCTGTGAAAATTTCAAGCATCTAACTGTTACAATTATTAATATCGAGCGTAAAACGGCTGAAAATACAGGTTTGTTGTATGGGAGCCCCCCTTAATTATTAATTTTATTATGTTTTTCGTATTTGTTGTTATAGCGGCAACAGAAATACGTCATCTGTGAAAATTTCAGCTTTCTAGCTATAACGGTTCATGAGATACAGCCTGGTAACAGACAGATAGACGGACAGCGGAGTCTTAGTAATTGGGTCCGTTTTTACACTTTGGGTACAGAACCCTAAAAACGGCGAGTTGATGGTCAAGCGCGTTATAATTCGCACTACAAAAAAAAATCGGCTCAGTAAATATCGGCTCACTTAAAAATATCGGCTCAGTAGATTTTGTACACCACTCAATTAAGTCTTACCAAAACTAGTAAGACAAATAAATAATAATTGACTTAATTTTTACTTCGAAATAATAATACTTATTTTTGACAGAACAAATCTGATTTCCCAATTAAATACAACGTAGTCTTTAGAATTCTGAGGGTAGAGGTGTATTAAAAGGAATATTTTAATAATTGAAAGACGCCATCAGGAGTTCTGTAAAGGGAATTATCGTGAAACATGACGACAGTTGTCGACGCTTGTCACCAGGGAGCAACTACAGGCCGGCGAGCGAAATGATTGGGGCCCCAGGGACAGGGCTTTTGACATTCATGTTTCTTACACTGCTAATAAATGTCATGGAAACTCGTCATTTTAGCTGTATTTAAACATGGCAGACGTTTTATTTTCTAATTATCTCTTTTTTAATATTTATTACTTTGATGCTAGCTTCTCGTGCATTAGTTAACTGAAAATACGTCATTATATTGGACTTGCTATAATTAACACTTTTTCCCATTAGCTAAACGCTAAAATGTTGTCTTAATATTCGTTCTAACCTGTCTTTTCATTAAAAAAACACTTCACGTGTCAGATAAGTGTGATCATCCAGGTGATTACAGTAGTATATAATGAATGTAGCGTATGCTCTTATCTTTGCATAATACATAGGAAAGACGCTTTTCACGCTCACACACTTGGATCTTTTAAACTACGCAAATTATTTAATGCAGCCTAATCAATAGGCAGAGAGTTTCATGAGAAAATGTATGTGTTTAAAATATGTATATCTCTTTCATAGTATAGAGAGTCCGAGAATTTCATAATGCTACCCGGAGCGAAGCGGGGACAGGTTGCTAGTATTGCCTCTATATTATAAATAAATAAATATTAGGGGACATCTTACACACGGTCTCTGACCCCAAACTAATCAGAGCTTGTGATATGGCTGCCAGAGACTGATATACTACATATACATATTTTAAATACATACTTATATAGATAGTACCTAAATAACACCCAGGCACAGAGAAAACACCTTCACATAAATGCTTGCCCTGGGTGGGGATCAAACCCACGCCTCTTTGATCCAGAAGTCAGCGGGTCACTGACCACTGAGCCACCGAGGCAGTCAAATATTGGCTAGGTACTATAACTTACTCAATCGATCATGTACGACGTTATAGCAGTCAACAATAAATTTATTTTTACTGTAATTACCTACTTAAATTTTTTAGTTATGTTTTGTATTTGACCTGTAACTTTCCCTGTTCCTAACAGGCAGTGGCCACGCTCTGCGGTACGCCCCCGGTCCCGGTCCCAGGACCTACAGTTCCTGTAACAACGGCTGACGTTGAACGCCCACTCCGAATAATGAAAGTCCTATTTTTAAGAAATATTCATTTACATAATGAGCTGTGAAATTACTCTGTGAACATTGAATTAAAACCAGCGTTAGGGACATTGTTCGACGGACGGCTTTAATTAATTTTCAAATTATTTTGTTCGCAAACGCTATGATGTTGTTGTTCTTTGAATTCTTAATTAAATAAGCGGAAATTAGATTCAATTGTAATGGTGGCCATTGGACCTGGTAGAAAAGAACATGCTTTAAATTAAATAGTAGCGTAGCAAATATTACGCTTTCTAATTGATTTAATTTCAATAAAATCTTACTTAACATAAACCACTTAAATAGTGAAGTAATACTTTTAAGGTTAAATCCGTAGAAAAATGTCAAAATCATGAATAAGTGTATCAAGATCTGAAGTTGATGATTCTATGTTGATGAAGTAGATGTTTTTATACTAAAGGGCAACGCTGCCGAAGCCGATAGACTTAACAATTGTACTTAACATTATGATTTACGTTTAACCTACCCTGAAATTACGAAATTAAAAATTGTTCTGCCTAGTTAATAAAACAGACAATTTTTAAGTGATTTAAAGGGTTAATCCGATAAAAATATTTATAATTTTAAGTAGGTACAAAGACCTTTTCGGCTTCACCCGCCAATTTCCGTAGAAGCTCTTGACGCAGGCCGTGGTGGTCTAGAGGTAGTAACAACCGCCTTACAATTGTGAGGTCATGGGTTCAAATACCGGTCTTGTACCAAAGAGTTCTTTGGAATTTATGTACGGAATTTCACACCACTACTGGCTTTTCGGTGAAGGAAAACATCGTGAGGCAACCTGCATATGTCTGTAGAAGAAATTCGATGCCGTATGTGAATCCACCAACCCGAACTAGGCGGGCGTGGTGGATATATGGCCCAATCACCCTTCTTGGGTAGGCCTACGTCCTGCAGTGGACTATTAAAAAAAGGCTGATACAGTACTTGACGGAGTCCGTTGCGCTACATACACAACTGTTTAGAGAAACTTTCTAGTATTTAGAGTATGTAAATTCAAAAGTCCTACTCTGCTAGCGAGTCAGATGCACGTACGAGCTGAACTTCCTATCCGGTAAAGTTTGGCTGTAAGCTGTCCAACAGAGGTTGGTAATATGCACCTGCAGCTGTAAAGTGTTTGGCGGTTTCACCTATCAAAAACAGGGGAAGCTACTTTTAAAGTAGGCAGGAACAAAATAGAGAATTAAGGTAAATAAATAGCTAGTGCTAATTGGACACGCGCATGAAGCGTACCCTATGGGAACCCCCTTAGCCCCATTTCAAGCGTCTACCTGTTGTCATTATTAATATGGAGCAAAAACGGCAAAACTTTGCTTTTGTTGTGGGAGCCCCCTTTAAATATTAATTTTATTACGTTTTTAGCGGCAACTGAAATACATCATCTGTAAAAATTTCAGCTGCCTAGCTATCACGGTTGATGAGATACAGCCTGGTGACAGACAGACGGACAGTGGACAGACGGACGGACAGCGGAGTCTTAGTAATAGGGTCCCGTTTTTACCCTTTGGGTACGGAACCCTAAAAAGACAATGACGAAATCAGTGCATGTGAACTCAAAAAGAACTAAGATCTTAATTTAAGAAACTACCAAATAATAATTTACGCGAATTAATTTTGTTATTGTGTAACAACAAAAAAATAATTTACTGTAGTGTTTTTTGCCTAAAAACACTTAATTTTTTTTTAACTATAAAATGTTATGCATTTACTTATAAGCATTGTTTCATTATTATAGCGTTGCAAGGCTGCTAGCATGCTGGGCATGCTGTTAAGTGCCAACTGCCAACTAACTATGGACTTGAACATTTGGACTATATTTCGACCCTCGTGGGACTGTGAATGATGCAATTTGTTTTATGTAGTATTAACTTTTATTGCATTTTGTTGTAGTTAAGGTACCTGTCTGATTAAAAAAGTGATTTTGGCACAACACAAAAACCTTCAGGTTTTCAGTAAATCCTAAAAGAATAGCCTTTGCTATTGAACTGAAGCGCCTTTTTCAATGGCTTGTTTCAATACACAGCTTGTCCATACAGTGTGGAGTGATTTACACCGGCAGCGCGGCCGAACGCTATTGTTTCGGGAGATTTATCGGCGGACCACAGTACCACAACAATCCACTACATGGACATTGACCGTGGACAGCATTGTCTCCTCATTGTACGACCGATTACAGATGAGGCTGTGCTGCCGCTGACGTCGGCGTTAATCTTGTATTGAGGTGAGGAGTATGCACTACACGGGTTACGTATGGAAGTGATTATCGTAAATCATGTTTTATGACAACAATGCTGTGGAGAGCTTCAGGTAACCTGGTTACTCGTAACCTTTAGACTTGACGCTATTGTCTTTTTGAGCAAGAAGGAAGTGAAACAGTTTTTTACACAGGAATTTTCAGAAAAGTGATTCATATCATCATTAGGAATATTTTACTATGGGGCCAACCCCGAATTTGAGAATAAAAAACCAGCTGTCGCAAACTTAATTGTAACTCAGAGTCGGCAAAATGTGTGAGATAGCTGCGTTTTTTTTAATTCATGGGCCCATTTAGTAAAAAATAATCGGCCCAGTACGAGTCCGACTCGCACACGGAGGGTTCCGTACTGTATAGGAGCCCCCCTTAAATGTTTATTTTATTTTAATTTTATTATTTATTATTAAAGTGAATATACAACTAAATATTCTGTGAATATTTCAAGCATCTACATGTTATCATTATTAATATAGAGCGAAAAACGGCTAAAAAAATCAGGTTTGTTGTATGGGAGCCCCCCTTAATTATTTATTTCATTATGTTTTTAGTATTAAAATTGGTTGGTATAGCGGCAACAGAAATACATCATGTGTGAAAATTTCAGCTTTCTAGCTATAACGGTTCATGAGATACAGCCTGGAGACGGACAGACAGACAGACAGACAGACGGACAGACGGACAGCGGAGTCTTAGTAATAGGGTCCCGTTTTTAACCTTTGGGTACGGCACCCTAAAAACATTATGATGGTCTGAACCACTCAATTTCGGCTTAGCACATCATTCCAGAATAACTTTGTATCATGTATATCTGTATAATACGAAATCCGGTTTAAGAGACATAGATCTACAAGTTTTACATACAATACTTAACTAATTTTAGTTAATTATACCTACAGGCATTTAAATTGTACTTGTAATTTTTTTTATTGGTAGCTTATTACATGTCTTATCTACTGAAATCATTAGGTACTCTGCCAATTAATTGTTATCGAACATGAAATATTTATCATTATTGTATGTTTCTATATTAAACGGGATCTGAAACTGGTAGATAAATTGTACATTTTTCATACAGGATTACGAGCTAAATTAATTACCCATACTTTTTATTTCGAGTAAATTTAATAAATCCCTACTATCGTAAAGTAGGTACGTGTGTGCCACGACCATGCCAGCTATGATTTGCCAGGTATCCATGAACAAAAATAATTAAATTAAAATTAATTTAAAATAAGTAGGTATTTAGGCAAGCCTACTACATCGAGCTCTTTATATTAAAAACTATCATTTGGAATCAAAATTATCTGGTTATCAAATGGGTGAAGGTATCGAAAAAAAATGGACCAAGCTTAATTTAATTAAATATAGCCATGAACATTTTTCGATAGGCAAGCTATCATAGGCGTGTTCATAAATAGATAACATTTGATAAAAAATAATATGTCTCATCTTATCACGTGGGTGATGGTCGTTATTCTACGTCTCTTCTCCTACTAGTACTAGTAATATTCAAAATCTATTTCAGAAAAACCATCGCTCGTTAAAAACGAACGTTTCGAAGAGAAGTCATGTACGAATTCCGCCATTCCGGTGTATGGAATCGAAATGACATCCAGATTTTTTCTAGGTCATAAATAATAATGGCTTACTCCATTTGGGATTTATGGTTATTAAAGATAGTGCCAGCGATAAGGCCGCAATGTTACAATGTTCATTTGTATGGAAATCTGCGGCCTCTGATACACTTAATTAATATTAGATTGCCCGTTGTTCAATTCAATTAGTTTTTGACTCAATATAGATTGGTATCTTATGTGGCATAACAAAAAGATAATGTTGGTGGGTTGGTAGCTTGTGCATTTGGTATAAAATTTATTTAATGTTAAATTTAGGCTATCGAGAAACGAGTAAATATAGCGCGATGGATAAGGTATGGCCTAATTTTTCTTGTAATGAAAAGAGCACATGTTCAGAGGTGGGACACAATTCGGTAACTACAATATTTTTTCTATCATTTTATTTGAGTGTTTGTATGCGCGCAATATTAATTAGCTTAAGGAACAACATTATGGTCACGAAATAAATTATTCTTTTTAATGAGTGCTTAAAAACTTATGTGCGGATTTTTACACCACTAGCTTTTCAGGGAAGGAAAACACCGTGAGACATTGCATAAGTGATGGCAGTGTGTGTGAATCTACTAACACGCACTGGTCTACGTGGTGGATCATGGGCTATCGGAATAGGCCATGCCTATCACCTTAGTGAGTAAGCCTATGTTCAGCGGTATACTATTAAAAAAACCGGAATAGTAGGTAAAACCAATTATGAAAGCGCCATCGTAAATTTAATAGCAATGTTCTCTCTATCGCCTAAAGTGAAAAAGAAACAGAAATATGTTAATTAGCTATTGTAATTACGATAATTCATAATTGGGCCTAATATCTATCTAACCGTGGTAGTAGCCGGTATAATATCTATCTAAGTCCAAGTTATAAAATATCGGAATTGAAATGACCGGCTCTGGAATACATTTCATAGCAGTTCAGTAGAGACAAAGTTCCCCGTCTTGTCGCAGCACAATTTACGGTTATCGAGCCTGCGATAGCCGCGCGGGTAACGGATGACCACGGGCCATGCATTACTCTTACACGCCGGCTATTTCAAATTACTATCATAAATCGACATTTTTGGAAACTTTTTAACATAGAATGTCTGTCATTCAGCTACATGAAAGTATACTTGCAGTGAACTGACCTCGGGGCAATTCTGTCAACCAATCTCGTTACTAAGGTTCTTGAACCTGTCTCGTTTTTCTGACAGTTTTGAGCTGTCGGAACTGTCAGAAAAACGAGAGAGGTTCAAGAACGTATCACTTCAGTAAAGAGATCGGCTAACAGAATTGCCCTACTGGATCGTTTCCGTATTTCTGCCTCGCGAAAGCTGTTAAAAATTTTCCATGTAAGGTTGATGACATAATTTAAGCGTGTAGTGTTTTGAAATTTTCCAACGATTAATGTTCAGTTTTTTTTTTAACTAACCGTTTTTTACATTTATTGCACAAACTTAAATAACATTGAATTATTTACAACTACCTACATAATTAAAAAAGAAAGAAAACTTATACTAAAATCACTAAAACTTAAACTAAAAACCAAATAAAACTATTCTAAAAGTCCTGTCGCAGAGGGTAACATGGCCAGAATGCTGGCGGCATTGCCTCGTTCAATAGCATTAATCAGCTTTTGGCTAAAGTAGATGGTCACGTGTAATCTCTACGAGACGCCTGGCCACATTTTGGTCACGTGTAACCTCTACGAGACGCCTGGCCACATACATTTTTTTAACCTGGCCTACCTACCTGGCCTGGCCAGGTCTTTGTATAAAAAGACCTAAAGTTTCAACCCCCAAACGGCACAAAATGGTACATTCTATCCAGCGACTCATATTTGTGCCGTTTGAGGTTCAGTTTAAAAATTGATTTAAACTTAGTGGTCTAAACAAAGGTTCATTTGACTCTTTGTTTAGACCGTTTATTCACTACAATAAAGACTTAACGTAGCAGAGCTGAGAACTTTACATAGGTAACATACATACATTTTTTTTTGGGGTTTACATTTCCTTGTATGTATAGACATACAAGGAAAATAGTACAGAAAACATCTTGAATGATCTGCTGTCGATCACATAGGCACAATTTACCGACAACTTCATTTATAATTTAAGACATACCTACACATTACTTATTACTTATGTTTGTCACTTTACATTCTGTACGAGTAATGTGACATTGCAATGTAAGTTTGTAATTTAATTTTAACTCTATGGATTTTGTGATCTGAAATAAAGTTATTATTCTATTTGTGACTGTAATTGCCCTAAGACGTGATGTCAAATGTTTTCGATCTACTTTTGATGCAAAACGGTATGGAAATTAAATATATAGTTTATATTTGTGTAGAGAACATAAATCATAACTCACAATATTGGTGGAAAAGCAATTAGACCTTTGGCAGGTTTAATGCTTCAGGTTTAAGGTTTCTCACAAAAGCATCACAGTAACATTTTTTATACAAATGTTTCTACTACGCATCTAATAACTCAACTATTCTTTCAAACCAAATATTTATTCCGATTCAAGAATACATTCAAGAAACTGGAATATAAATTGTAGATCCAGATAAATACGCATGTATTTATCTGGATAGTATACGCTGCATATAAATCGGAAACAATATGGGAGTAATTTACATAGATTCCTTGGTCAAAATGTAAAACAGCATCGTAGCAAAATAAAATGTCAAAGAAAGTACCAATCAAAGTCTGCTGCTTTGAGACATTTTTTGAACAAAATGAAAAATCTCAGTAATACATCGGTTTGCTTTCTACGAAACAAGAAAACGTACTAAATTTTAGACAAGCTCCGTTTTATTTTAAGCAGATAGTACTTTTAGATAATACAAATGAGAGATACTCACATCGATAGATACATATTATACTCATCATCATCTCTACGATAAGTTATTTTTGTAAGCATAAAAACTGTTCTATTTAAAAAGAGTATTTTATTATTAGTACCTACGTATGTATGAAGTAAGTTTATTCCCATTACATTGTTCTTAGCATGTTTCTAGGATCAGAATTATTATTAGAAGGGATTCATCTCGTTTCATCATGTGTGTTACCAAATGCTTTATATCAAGGCTATTATGATCTATATTTAGTATTTGTTTGCTTTTATTTCAAAGTTTTTATCAACAATTTAAAGAGTCCTTGCCTTCGCTTAGGATAATGGATTTTATGATAATATAAAAATAAATAGGAGGAAGATAATGTACCTTACCCACACCATAATTATTCTTGCATACAGGGAAGTTACTATGAGATTATTTGTAAACGGAAACTGACAGTGTTTTGTCGACTCTTCACGGTAATAATATCTAACAGTATTCCGTCTTCATATGTACAAACGGTTGGAACGCGAATCATACTTACGCGCCTCGGAGCGGGGTATGCTCTTGGTATGCTTGTCAGCCGCGGCGCGCCGTAGTGATGAATTAACGTGTGGATTTGTAACTAGTAAACGTTCGATTTATGTTTTTAGGGTTCCTCGTTTTTTCCTTGTTCATTCATAACGATTTTCTTTTTTGTAATAAATATAATAATTTTACATCATCATAGATTTAAACTAGAAAGAAACCCAAGTAGGTAAAGAGTTAGTAAATACTTAAGGAGAGCAGCCCCATCACGTGATACGTTTTGGCTCTTTAGTATATATTTCAAAGACAGGGCCATGTCACAATAAAATACTGTTAGATACCATCACCGTGGTTTTATACATTTTTGTACAGCGCCGCAGGCAGAAACGGGAAACAACTTTAAAAAATGTATGTGGAGCTACATGAAAACGACAATAGTTCTTTCGTTTACTGTACTGTACAAACCCATATTTTTGAGAAAACGTGAAATTCGTCTTTTTGTAATTTTGTATTGAGCGAAGTTGCTCTTTCTTTACTAGGTAGGTATGATTTTAAATCTACATCCTGTTTGTTGTCACTGAGTAATATATACTTGGGCGACACGTGCACATTCAATGTCCTCTTTATATCAGTTTTAATAAACAACAAAACTACCGTAGGGCCATAAAACGTTACATCAAATATCCGTACTATTCATATTCCCATTTTTATGGGGGACCGACGTATCTCTGTTTCTTCAGTTTTATGCGACGCGGGACCACTGACCCTGCAAATGACATTTTTACTGGACATATTGTACTGTAATTTGGTTTGTTTGTCGCAGACGGTTTTATACATTTTTTGTATCGAGGAAAAGTCTACGCTTGGCCATAAGTACAACCTTGCCTGAAGATAAGACACGTTGTGATTGAAGATGAGCTATGTAGACTTGGAAGTGTACTATTCACGCAGGCTCTGAAAAGTTTCAGATTATACTGCTCGGGGAACGAGAAAGCCAGCCGTCTGTCTCATTCTTTGGCTTTAGCTTGGTTTATATTTTTTGTATGAAGACATAAGTGTTTAATTCTACAGTATTAATTGATGAATAACAAAGACAGCACAGGGATCTCGACATTGATTACGTATGTAATAACGTAATACCTACCTACTTATAGATATTCAATTCACTAACATATTACGGCTCTACGAAGAATTCACAAGGAATGTACATTTTACTAAATTCATTGATATGAATTGAACATAAGTACTATGTTCTTTAGTAGGTATATATTTTCCATACATATACTGATTTTTAAAATTGCCCGTTAGTTTTAACACCACAGTATTAACTCTGTACTTACTATATAATAGTTTCAGCGTACTTGAAGTAAGTATATATGTAGATCAGATGATAAGTATCAACCTTCCATAAATTTATAATTAGCTCGTGTTAGGTTGTATATGTAATAAAACCTCAAATTTACGATTTGTTTAACATTTAATTTGTAAACAGTCAACACGCATCTATTTGCATCACAATTTCTTATACAACATTTTCATACATTAATACAATTTTAGGTACGTCTTTGGCAAGTCGACTTCATATCAAACATATGCTAAGCTTCGTTTACACCGATCAATTTACTGATCAAAATTAGCGAACAAGTCGATTAATATACTTCACATAACCACAAAAGTAGAAAAGTTTAGGGTAGAATAAAAATACATTGCTAGGTTAGAAGGCTTTCTTAAATATTTTTCTAGTATTTCTGGTAAGCAAAAGAACAATTAGAAATAATCGTCATAATTTCTTTCACGCCTGTGAGCTAAGATAAACTAGTGAAACTGTTTATTACCGAAGCAAACCCAAATAATATGCCAAATGTAGAGTCACCATAAAAATCAACTTCAAATTATTTCCCATGGGTGTAAACTAAGCACAAACATTCAAATTCACATGCCTAATCAATTAAAGTAAAATAAATACAGCTGAACTTAATTGCGAGTAAAATAAAATCAGATTCAATAGTTACTAAACAACCTAAAGGGAAGCCCTGAAAACTAAAAGCACAGAATATTTGAAAAAGTAACAGAGAAGGTAAAACGATAAGTAGTTCAACTAAAATAGTTTAGAAGAAAATGAGACTTTTGAAATGAGATCAGCTAATGAATTAGCTACACACATATTTTACTAAAGACAAGTAATATAATGTCCCTTTTGTCATCGATTTAGTCAATTTTACTTTAGTAGTACTACAAGTAAATAAGTAGGTAAGTAGATGAAATGCGAGAAAACTACCATATATGTGTTAGAATTGACTAAGCCAGCCTCGAAATAAACGAAATCTTAATATTTAAAAGTAAAGCAGACGTGGTCTGAACAGTGTATCACACGCAGCCGGAAACCGCTTACTTATGATATGTGCTTTCTTGAGCTTTCAGCCATGGTAACACGATATTACAAACAAAAAATGTATAACAGTAGCAGGTAAATCTTACAAACTATACCCTTACTAACTACAGTAACTGCATTTTATTATTATGTACATTTACGATTGCACTTCCGCCTATAAGTCTCATTAGACAATATAACTATTCAAAATATACAGAGAGATATTTAAATAATATAATTATATAAACTTATACATCAATACTGCTCCAATTTTAAATTTCACAATGCGTTCACGCCGATTTACAACCGAAAGTATCTAATGAGTTCTGTATGTATTTGGCATTTCATGGCTTATTTCATTCAATTTAATCCCGTGGAATGGTTCGTTATGAACATTTTTAAAATTCATTTGGACAATCTTTGGCACTATAACCTTACATCTAATATTACGTCTGGTCTCTAAGACATCATTACCCTAGTCTTTATCAGAAATTAAATTAATTTTATCTATGTTTTCTATTTTTCTGATAAGGATTAGTTAAGGATCGTTAAGACTCGGGTAAGTCTCCCAGACCAAGCCAAAGAGGACATTGCATCGATATAACCTAAAGTCTTTAAGTCACGGTATATGAGAGAGTTCGACTAGCGAGTCACTTCTGGAATCACACCACTTCGTAACCACATTTACGACAACGGGAACATTAAACAACCAAAAACATGAAACTACCGTCATCTCCTAAAATTATGCTTCAGTATAGAGCGGGAGTTCCACAGTCACAGCATCGTTATCACAATTTTCACGATTGTTTAGCACTAAGTTCTGAGAGGTCCATGGTAGTTGTTTCAGAACTGTCATACGAAGTCGCTGATATCGTTTTGTAGTGCGTTCTGCGCCTTGTCGACGCATTTCCTGACGGCCGCAAGGACGATGCCGACTCTCCGGTCGAGCGCGGTGAGGTGCGGCTCCCATAGAATGGGGTCCAACGGGTCTAACTTCATAGACTCGCGAAGGACTTTAGATAGTGGTATACCGTTGTGGTGCCTGAAACAAAGCAATCGGTAATTTAACAAGAGTGAAAATTTTAGTATAAAATGGTTACGATTGGTCGGTACGGTGAAAAATGGTCATTGTAATCTTAAAACTGTTGAAAAAGATCTGAAAACCGATTTTGAATTGAAGATGTTTTTTACCTAAAACTCAGTTTCGCACCCGTTCACATATAAACCGTAGAAGGCAGGCCACATACACATACACTAGAGTAGACCTAAGCTGAACAAAGGCAGCATTGCAACATCGGAGGTGCTGCCGCAAGTCTTGTTACTTACTTCAGCAGCGCAGCGAGCGTGGTGTGTCGCACGAGGCAGCACTGCAGTAGTGGCGCCAGGATGCTGACCTCGTCGTGGAATGGCTTTCCGAACCCGCGCCCGTGGTCCAGGTGCAGAGTGAACGTCTCGTTGCCGAACATCCTACAAAGAAAAATTATCACATGAGAATTCGTAAAAAATATACTTAAGTTAAAAAAGTTTTCGGAAAAGCCTTATAGAATCTAATCTTTGAGGCGGTATTTTCTATTTAACCAATGTTATTTTACCTAAATTAGGTTTACCGAAATATCTTCTTTACAAAAAAACGTATATTTTAGACGTTTTTTAGAGACTAGCTTTTCTATAGCTAAAACAGAAGTAATACTCTTAGCTTTAAGTATAACCACAGTGAAAATCACTGAATGAGAAAGTAACATAAAGCCAAATACATTTATGTTTCGGCGCAGTAGTAAATTTGTTTCTGGCAATACGTTTGGTAAATTGGTACGTACTTGATGGTTTCATAGTGATGCCTATCCATGTTCCCTATGAGGAAGTCGAAGATAGACATGTCCATGAGGTCGAGCAGGCGCCGCCCCGAGTCGTAAGGCGCCATCGTGCGGACCTGAAACATACCATTTACCCATGAATATTTCATCAGGTGTTCATAAGTCTTAAAATTAGACATTTAGGCCAGCGCGTAAAATTCAGATTTTCTGGGGGTTTTTTACCAAAAACTAAGGTGAAAATCAATTGACGCTCTTTTGTACATAGACTGACCATTATTAGTTTTTTGGTGTATGACAGTGTATGTGTCTCGTCAACACTACTTATATATTCATGGTCGTAAAACTATTTTTTTGCAAACTCGTGGTAAGTAGTTCAGCTGTAAATTGCAGAAAAACCAATCAAATTTGAATTTCGCGCGCTAACGCGAAAACTACCTGGACCTTAATTAGTTTAGTTATAATTATTATCTAATCTAAAGTTTTTCTCTCGTTGTTATGGTAGGGAATTTCACTATATGAAAAGAAATAGTAATGCAGGCGATTAATATTGAAAACAACATTCAATTCATTTCAGTCATATCAACAAAAGGACTGCAATTTTTTAGGGTTCCGTGTAGACAGCCGGCTACATTTTTACGTGAATCGCTCAGGATTCTGCTACACGTTTTTTGCGCTTCTCTGGAGCAAGCAAATATCATTTCATAATATTAATTGTATTCTTATGTTACGTGATCAAATGTTGCGAATTTTTATCTAAGACATCTTTGTGTAATCAAAACTTGTGCTTGTAGTAAGTAAATATATCTTCTTTCTCAAGATAAGTCTCCAAGTATCGCTCGATATCGAAGATATCGCAATGCTCGGAATAGGTTCGGCCTAACGGGTCCAAAAAGACAAAATGGTGATTAGCAAACGTACCGAATTGCAGTAATCTGATTGTATCTCCCACTGTGCTTTCCGCCGCTTGTGATATGATCGCCGCCACGGGTGACGCCATACCTGTTCCGAAATTAAAATGTTATGTTACAAACAGATTTTTGAAGGGCTGTTTTGAATACAACTACCTACATTTTGTGCTACGAGATATTATATAATAGAAAGTAAGGATAAGTAAGTATACAGGATGTAAGGGGAACGCTTCTGAAGCCAAAAGAGGGTCATCAACAATCAGCTGTTCCATAAATAAAGTTCATTGACTCCCGACAAAATGTAAAAAATAGCTAACTTTTTGCGATTTCGGGGTTGGTCCTATAGTTGTTAATAATAATGAATACAATAGCTTTCTTTCGGCTTAGCGATCGTTCTCCTTACACACACCCTGCTTAGTGAATATCCCTCGTAATGAATAAGTTATATAAAATTGCTTACTTAAAAAATAAGCAATTGGTGACGTTCTAAATACCAAAACAGATAGACGCTTTGAGAGTTAAACTTCAGATATGTTACTCCTGTTTTGAATTTAGATATTGGATTTGGATGGAATTGCTTGAAGTTGGATTTTTTTTGTAGAACTCCAAAAGACCAATCTGGACAGTTTTGTGCAATAAAATATCCGTTCTTTCGTTTCAGCCAAGGACGTCACTTCTGGACATAAGCCATAGGCCTAAAAAATATCCAACTTTAAGCAATTCTCACTAAGAATCCAAATTGTAATAAAGTAAAGGAATGTGAATGTTTGGAACGGAAGATCCGGTACGCGATATTCATTCACCTATTAGAACAGGTTTTCCTAAAGATGAAAATATTGCACATAATCAAGATACCTAATGCAATCTTACTATTGAGTCATGCAAGAAAAATATCATACCTACCTACAAGCGGGTAAGTAAAACTTAACAGTGCTTCGGTAATTGCTGGAATCTCTTTGACGACTTGATAAGATATCTTTGTAAATCAACATTGATAATCTACAACATACCGCTACTGCAATTAAGTAGTCCTTTTTATTGAATGTAAATATAATATCTAAAATTATATGAGAAGTTTAGGTATCTGGAATATATTAGGACTTAATACTGTTCATCAAAGCAATCGCAAAATTTATTGTTTACAGCATTAGTGATATAATTATGTCAAACTGGACAGAATCAAATCGATTTCGTAATTATAACAATATCTTAATAACGAGGTAATTATAAAGATATCGTTCCGTTTCGAATATTATGATAAACTTAATCAACGTGCTAATTATGAACAAGTTCACCAAATAAATTACACAGGTTTATTCGATGCAAAAAATTAACAATTCAAGTACAATACTTATCCAATCTCAAATAATAATATAAATTAGCAATTACAAATGTTAACGATGATGTACCAATGCATTATACTACTACAAATTTATGATGTAGAAATACGAACGAAAAATCTCATTGAATACTTACTCGTATTAATCAAAAATAGAATTGATCGTTGAAATGGTGATAATGATAAATTTTGGGTTAAGAACAAAAATAATAACATGTTAGGTATATTAGATGAATTGTATCAACTATAAATAAATATAGTGTGTTTTGTTTGGTGCAATGGGCCAGAATACAACTAAAATTTTGTCAGAACTCAAAAAAAAACAGCTGTTCAATACATTTTGTCGCGGGTGAACAATATTTTTCCATGGAAAAACATTTTTTTTTTTTTAGTTTTGTCCAAAAGTCGCAGAATAAAAGTTGTTAGTTTTGATGTACAGAATAAGCTCCTAAAAGGATGCTAATTGATTTGAAATAACCCTGTATAGTACGGAGGATTTATGATAAATGGAATCGTAAAAGTCTTTAGTAGAGAACATGTGCCGGCAAGCATGTAACGTCCACTCACATGATGAACTCAGGACTTTAAAATAGCGCTGGTTGCGTCGCTTTCTATAGGTCTCTTTTTGGGATCTACAGGTAGGGCCTATTCAGCAATGAAGATCCTACACCCGATAAGATGACAATGATATAAAAGCGAAGGTAAAACTGACCTTATACCTGATATGATGACCATGACATAAAAAGGAAGATAAGAAAAGATAAGAAAACTGACCTTCCGTTCAGCAAGATCCGAGGACGGTAAAAACGCAGCGAAGCTCCCTTCCAACATATCTGGGTTCCCGCAAATAGCGTGCCCGGTGTCGCAGTAGTAGGAACACTTCCCGTGGAAGCAGAAGTTGTTGGCCGGAGACACGAAGAAAGTCTTCAGAATGTCTCCTTCGGTGACGTCGTAAATCTCGGTAGTCATGTTCACCAGTCGACCGACGACGGGCATGGCGCGCCGAAAGCCGAGAATCCTGCATCACATAGGTTCCTTTATACATTATCTATCTTCTATCTTTATATATATAAATGAATCGAGATTGTTAGTCTCACTAAAACTCGAGAACGGCTCAATCGATTTGGCTAATTTTGGTCTTGAAATATTTGTGGAAGTGCGTTGAGAAAATTTATAAAATTTGCGAGAAAAATAATAAAAAACATTTATTTGATTTTCCGATACAAAATGTTCCTGCATGTAAAAGTTGTCATTGACAGTAGACAGATGGTGAGATGAAGTTTACCGGGTCAGCTAGTTTTAAATATTAGATACCCTAGCTAGCTAGCGGCTTAAGCCGTGTCATCCGAACTTAGTTAGCGCTAAGTATGTTTCTATGATTTTCAATGTAATTTTAAGTTTCTTTAAATTTCATTTTCTTTTAGGCTTATGAAAGTCACATTGTATACACTATATTTTTTTAAATATTACCACCATTCTCTACAGTTGGTGCAATAAATTTTACTTTTACTTTCACCATTATTACTAACTTTTACAACAGAACCAACTGTAAACAAAACTCTCGAAAAAAAATGAACTGTTACATAGGAAGTATTAGGAAGATACAATTTGTCAAAATTATTGAACATTTTGTATGGAACAATTGATTTATTTTAAGGTTTACCTCATAGTAAACCTTAGCTATAATGTTGAATACAATAGTATCTGAGATACTAAGATAAATACATTTTTATATCTCAGAATATTTCCGTCAACGTCGAGATATTTTTACTTGATTACATAGATGATAACATTCTTACCGACTCTACCGATCTTTAAAAATTTCTAAGGATGCTGTCTATGCAGTTATAAGCTGTATAATTATGCTATGAATGTAGGCTGAAGAATTTCTAAGCAATAGCAATACTTTCCTTAATACTTTACTAAAATGGGTAGAAACGATCCTAAATATGGGTTAATCACGACGTGTCCCCCACGCGCGGATTCCACGTGCATGATGAGTGACATGACGCAAACAATGACTCAAAGGCACATACAGAGACATGCTTTGTATTTCTGATCGAAACTGGCACCTACATTTTACGATACATTCAGCTTTCAATATTTTTGTGAAGCAAACCAATTTGGTAATAATTATTTTTACGCAAAAAATGGCAAAACCGACTTCAAAATTCGAATAGTTCACTCGAATTGTTCTATACAATGTTTTCATTATTGTTTATTTTTCAAAAACGACAGACAGACAGACGGACAACGGAGTCTTAGTAAAAAGGTCCCGTTTTTACCCTTTGAGTACGGAACCCTAAAAAACTATTTAAGTCGGTTTTATTGCTAATAAATAATAAATAGGCAGCTTTAGAATTGGTAAATGATGAGTCATTGAATTGAATTGTTCTCACTGTATTCACACTACGTATGTAGATATAAATATTGCATCTGTTTATATTTATAATAAAATGCAATAAGCTAGATATCATTAGTTTTAGTTATAACTGTGCTTATCCATGAAATCACGTCCGACCGGAGGTTGCAAACGTCCGCCGGAACGACGCCTAGGTCAAACTAGCCCAGACGTATCATTCATAGGATTCCTAATTAATATTAACTATACGGCTAAATTCAACTAATGGTATCCATATTAATATTATAAATACAAAAAAAAAACATCATCAACATCTCCCAAGATCAAAAAGCAGTTACTTTGTTTGATGATGGAATTCAGCGAGGCAATGCTGCCAGCATTCTGGCCACGTTACCCTCTGCCGAGGGGTTTTTAGACTAGGTTTTATTTTGTTTTGTGTTTTTTTTTTAGTTTAAGTTTTAGTACTAGTTTAGTCATAGCGGAACGTGTTATTTAAGTTTTTTTTTGTTTTTCTGTGTAATTGGTGGATGGAATTTAATTTCTACTGGACTCTGGCTACGTAGTTCTATAAACTACGTGCATGCTAAATTTCATGGAGATCAGCTGAGCGGTACTAAAAAACAAGCTAACAGCTATTGATTTTTTAAAATTCCCGCCTTTTTTCTTGGACAGCTTTCGTTGGCCAGACTCTACCACTTCCAATTTTGGTTATAGAAGGAAACATTCATATGAAAAAATCAAGTCGATCCTTCGCTCCGTGGTTGCTGCATGTACGGGTAAGAGTAACAAACAAACCAACAAACTTTCATCTCTTTGGGTCAATGTGTATTACGATATTTTATGGTTTTAAAGTGCATTTACATTATCATCCTATCTCGATGGAATAATGTAAACTTTAACATTATGTTTAGAATAATAAGCGGGAAGAAAGAGAAGACCTTATCACTTTTAGCGTATTATCAAAGGAATTTTTCGTCAACACTTATTTTGCGTAGTACTAGTGTAATAGAAAACTCAGGCTGGTATGTCAAATTTACTTACAGTTTTATAAGAATGTTAAGAGAATAAGGTTCTTAAACTATAAATAGGTAACCCGTTAATGAAAATAATCGGCCGCTTTGTTCCCTCTATGGACAATCTAGTCTTAATACTCCAATATCCAAAATATAATGAGTATCTTACCTGTCTAGGTGAAAAGCAGCTATTTCAGCATTATGTCGCTCATAATCGGAAAAGTAAAAGTGATTCGGCAGCGTCTGTGTGTCGCGTGGAAACCTGCGATACAAAACATTTTGTTATCTAGAATATAGAACATAAAGAATAATATAGAACATAATCTCTAAAATTCATTGATAGATTTTATCGCAATGATAGAGAGAAAATACTAAATATCTCAAATGCGAATTTAGTTGGCGCTCAAATGTTCCAGAAAATTTGTCCAATAAATTAAATAGTATTATGTAGGATGAGTCAAGTGACCTTTCGATAAGAATATTAATTTAACGAAGTTTTTTGAGATGAAATCATCGCAATAATTTGCGGTGATTTCTTTTCAATTTATTATGTACCAGCGACCCGCCCCGGCTTCGCACAGGTTTATTATACATATAAACTTTCCTCTTGAATCACTCTATCTATTAAAAAAAACCGCATCAAAATCCGTTGTGTAGTGTTTAAAGATATAAGCATACATAGGGACATGGGGACAGCGGAAGCGACTTTGTTTTATACTATGTATTGAAGTGCCATTTTAAAGATCTCTACTACAATCCCGTGCTGAGTTGAAATCTACATATATAAAGTCTGGTCTAATACGCACGTATACAGACATTAAATACTAAATATGAAACATGCAGACGTGACTCATTGATTGAATATTCAATGCATAAAGGACACCGGGAATCTCGGCAGAAAACTGCAAATACTAAATGTATAAAAAATATATTCAAACTGCATCTAATGATGATTAATCAAAATATCTCAGACAGTTGCAAAGACTTTTTTATTTTGGGTCCTGATCTCAGACGCGTACTTGTTTTAGGATTACTAAGCTGTTCTTTTCTTCTTTTTAGACTTCTTATTTATCTACTATTTCTATGTTTCTGTTTTCTTAATTCAACCTTAGTTACAAAAATTGTAAGTACCGTGGCTTGCAAATCTTACAACACTAGCCAAAGAGAAAGAGATACCATCGATTTGCGCTGAAGAGTGTTGCAAGTGTCGCCAAGATCGTGCCTTATCTGATGAAAACCACTTGATTGTCAGATAACTGCACAAAGATGAGGTAATCGCCCTTCAACGTAACGCTTTGTATGAAATTATCATAAATCTAAAATGAAGAGTGTTTCATACTTGCTACTTTTTATAACTTCGTTGTGTCTGTCCATCTGTCCGTCCGTCCATCCTAATATTACAAAGCCGTATTACTATCACATTTATAAACCAAATCGCATGTGAGATTAGCTTAGTTTTGGAATAGATCTCAATAATAAATAAGTAAAATTTTCCAAACAGTGTGTTTAAGGGGTAGCAAAGTGAGGATGAAAAATTTTTTTCAACCCCTAATTATATATTTATAGTTATATCTGTGACTGACAAAGCCAGTATCAGAAATGATGACGATCAGTTGCTTTCTAGTATAACTATACAAGAGTTAACAGCATAAAATACACGTTTGATAATAAAATTAAATTTTTCATTGAAATTTGATTTATAAATAATGACTAGCTACAAAACATGACTTTATTTCCAATTAAGTAAGTATTACTCAGCCTGAGAAAAGGTTAAAAGGGTATATAAATGACAAATGTGCATACTAATAGTGCCTATGTAAATACCTAGTGTCTACGAGTAATAGGTGTAAAATGTAAATATCGTGTAAAAGCAACAAATAAATGACAATAATATTATTTTAGTTATTCATACTAGAAGGTATTACTTGAGGTCATTTGAGACATACCTAATTGTAATTAACACGGTAATTTTCCATCAGCGTATATGTAGCACGCCCAATATAATGTAAGTAGAAATGTACCTACATGGTATCAACTCAACATATTTTGCGAGAGTACCTACTTAATGTTATAAAGCGTAATATTAATTACGCGGTCATATAAAATAGTAATTAAAACTCTAACAGTACCAAATTTGTTCAACAAACCTTGCAATTCGGAAGATCGACAGATAAGGCCGAGTGCCGTACCAAGAAGTGTAAGGAAATTAAATTTGAAATTGTAACCCCAAAAAAGGTAATACTGGCGGTATAAATATAAAATACCTTGACAATAATTCACTTATTCCACTGCCCACTTGACAGGTACTTACTCAAAATGTAAATTGAAACCAAGTAATATAAGTCCATTACAGAGGAATATCAAATATCGACTCCAAAAGATAAGAGAACCGTGTTCAAATTTATTACTTTGAAAAATTTAGAGGAAGCGTATCTTGAACAAATGGTTGGTGAGGATCTTAAATGTGAGATCGATTTAAAGCTTTACCACTCATGTATCTTTTTAAGTGGACCATAAATAATGCAGGCATCGTCAAGTTATCATAAAGTTGATTTGTTAACATTGTAGTGAGCATACGAACACGTGCATTTTTAACAAGAGAATGATATGAAGCATTGCGGTACAAGATAGAGTTCTGTTTCTTTGCATTTATTAAAATAAATACTAAAAAATTAATAAAAATGAAAAGACACATGCTTGAGATAAATATAAAAATCTGCAGATTTAGAGATACAAATGATGTATTGAAAAATGGCGTATGTACCACGTACGATCGGATATTATTCATTTATTTTTCTCTGTCTCTTTCTTTTAGAAATTTTTTCAGGATGTACTTTACATTTCTGTCATTATACACCAATTACATTTTCTCATTTACTTACAATACAAACTTTTAAAGAGCTAGTTCGTACTAATAAAATTACGTAAGTATATGGAATTTTTATCATACAGAAATTAGAAGGCATGAGTCGCAATCGAGTGCCCTTATCTGTCTAAAGTGATTGCGTTCCATTAGTCTACAATTAATAATCAACTCACCGGCAGTATATGTATATCATAAATTACTACCATGTATCACAATCCTTACAATGACAAAGGCTTCTTTTAGTCATGTCCTAAGATATACGACAATTAAAGTGGCGCTTAAATCGTGAATCTGGTTAGATAGGAGCCATTCCAGTAATGCAGTTCAGGCGGCTTTCGATTTATCGCCCGAAGGAGGGGCGTTCTGAGAGCGCAATCAAATGCATTTACATTCTCTCTGCTTTGTCTTTTAGCTGTACAAAAAGTGACCATTTTGTTTACAGATAAAATGTAACACTGCCGTGGTTTTAGTAGTTCCGTTTCATAGTCGGATACGATTCACTTTAATAGAATGCATTACGAAAAAGCGAAGTTTTGTAGAGTTAGGGCTGACTACAAAATAGGACTTTGAGAAAAAATAAGCCCACGCAGTAGTACCTATGTCCCTAAATTTTAGAACTTTTTAATTGGTAGAGATGCGATTTCAAGGTTCAAGTAGGTATACTTTGAAATCGCGACAAAATATCGGATAAGTGTATCACTTTATTAAATTAAATTGATAAAAGTAATACCTATGTAGTTACCAGTATGAAAACACTTTTGAATAAACCTATTTTACATGAGAAATTTATCTAAGAACGAAGCTGCGGAAGATATCTTCAACATTAAACATAAAGTGTAATAAAATAACTCTTGAATTTAAACATATCTAGAAAAGAAGACAAATTCAAAGCATTGTTAAAATACATGTGAGCAACGAAATCGTCCTCTCAGGTACCCGAATAAAGCTAACTTGCATACTAGGTGATAAAACTAATACACGCTCCTGCCGCCAGGCGGCGCTATCGACTGTCTCGTTATTTATAGTCCGCCGGGGAATTGTTAGATCCGAGGTCCCCTTGATATGTCGACGGGATAACCCCACGAGCCCATAATTTTTATCGGAAAGTTATACAGCCTACTCGATCTCCGCATGATCCCGACATTTGATTTTGATTCCAATTATTTTAACAAGAACTTATTTTACTGAACATTTGTTAAGCTAAACTGTACTAAAAACCTGTGAGCATCGAAATTTATAAAAAAAAACATCTCGTAACTTATAAATTTTACCTGAAACTTTTGTAACAATTAAAACAAAATTTGCAGCTGAAAGCGCCTCTAAACTTATTTTAGCCAACTTTCATTAACTTCGCAAAGTTCCATAAAAATTGAGCTTCTGTCTTGTATCAACCTGTCTTCTTATATTTTATTTGAAATAACATAGCGTAGAGAAGCGAAGTGCTAAGACGTTCTGTTACTCGATATACACGCCCTCGGGGACTGTTCCTTCAGCCCCGCGAGAAAATTTTTGGAGCCTGATGTCTGATCCTTTGTCACGGCAAAAATTGTATTTGATAGCCTTTCAGAATATTATGCGCAGAACGCACGCTCAAAGGTAGACGTAATTTATCTTCCCCGTAGGATTGAAGCTTTACATTTCCATAAATTCCTTTGGAAATATAATGCTTCGCTCGGAGAAATAATTTTATAGAATAACGAAGTTCTAACAATGGCACGGAGTTCCAGTAAGCGCGTAAGTAACATAAGTTTTGAAGGAGCTCTCGAACAGTTCTCGTAGTCGGTGAGGAGTGGGCAAGCCGCTAAGCCGATCGTGAAAGAACATTCTGGAAGTTTCGTGAATAGAACTGACGACGCACAACACTGAACAAGGTGACAGAAGTTTGTACAAGTGCTTCAGCACCACGCGGCCGCTCCAAACTAAGCGAACAGAAGTTTGAAATAAAAGTTAGGGGACATGACGTGTGCGCCGGACTTACGAGCCTGGAGTGGACTTCAACTTTGACGACTTTAATCTTAATTGATTGGTATTTCAAATACGATTTTTATTTATTGTGTTCAATATTTTTATCAATAAAAGGTTAAAATACTGAATGCTTTGAAAACACTTTTCTTTGTTTAATGCTTATGGTGAATATACAGGGTAATTTCTAATCAATTAGCATCCTTTAGGGGCTTATTCTGTACATCAAAACTAACAACTTTTGTTCTACGACTTTTGTAAGATCTCAAAAAATATCAGCTGTTCCATACATATTGTTGTGTGTGAACGATATTTATCTATAGAACAGCAATATTTTTTTTTTGAGTTTTTACAAAATTCGCAGAACAAAAGTTGTTAGTTTTGATGTACAGAATAAGCCCCTAAAAGGATACTAGTTGATTAGAAATAACCCTGTATATATTTTTAATTAGGTTGTGTATTTATTTTTTTCTCGCACTTACCTCATTGGTTTAAAAAGGGCTTGAACTCCGTTTGGATAGTCAATAATAAGCTTCAACTGTGTCCCTCCTTCCTTTTGCTCTGTAAAAGAGAAACGATTTCAAAAGTTTGAAAAAGTTTAAGTTCACTGCAGCAACAATATTTTTTTGGACTTCGATTCGATAAAAGGACTAACTAAATATTATACATGAATATAGTTATCAAACTTGAGTCATAGTTTTCAAACTTTTTACCTAATCCTACTTAATGGTGGGAATCTTAAACAACTGTGACCATTAGGTACGTACTGTGACTTTTCTATTCTTTTAGAACCATTTTAGGGCATCCACTAATGAGCTAGAATCCGCGTATACTTATTCACAAATCTTTAATTGTCTTTTTTTGATAGAAAATTACTAGCAGTAGTTTGACGACACTAGAATTTCTAAACACATTTGAGCAAAGGTACATAAAAACAATTGTTATCTAATATCCAAGAATGATGCGTAAAAAATAAAGTGAAAAAATCTCTTCACATGCAATACTTGCAAGCCATAGTTACCATTCAGGAAAAACAATGCCGGGCTTGTAACTGATTGCGTAATCGGGAATATTCTATGTGGTAACTAGTTGCTAACATCAATTTCCTAGACGGCCGAAAGCTAACAAAAGTATGCTAAAACCGATAGTTGTTGATCCGACAAGATGATATTACACTTAAACCTTCCAAATCAACAATTTCATTAACATTCAAATTACGATTGCACGATCTTAAGTCTAAAGTATGAGTAAATAAATAAATAAATCGTTTATTTTGATATAAAATAACAATTTTCTTAAAGTATTCAGAATACATTTGTTAATATTATGCCATTAATAAATTAAACTAAAGGATTTCCTTCATCAAACATTTTTCAATATTAAATAAAATGAACATGTCAAAAATAATAAATACAATCAACAATGAAAGCCGTTTTAAGCGGTTTAAATATTTAAGTCCGATCCTAAGTAAAGGTTCCTATTAATAAAGGAGTGCATAAACACAAGAATAGTTTAACTAGTTGATACTGCAGCTATAATTTCAAAATCATCAATTTCGTCAACATTCCATTGCGATTGCCCGATCTCATCTCTAAAGTATGAGTACCGTGATCACCTACGTCAGAAATAATTTTATAATTCGACAAAGTCGGATCAACAATGAAATCCGTTTTAAGTGGTTTAAATATTTAAGTCCAATCCGAAGTAAAGGGCGAGATAGTCGTGGCACTATTGTCCGGCGGACCGCTAACCCCACAACTGATTGCAGACCCGACTTCATTTAAAATACATACACCTTTACCTATTTTAGCTTTATATAAGCCTCTACATAATTAATGAGCTCTCTAATTTTACTTTGTATTCTAATTGATTTTCGAAAGAGATTGACAATGCTTAAAGTGAACTGAATTCAGCAAATATTATTAACTAGCTTAAAACCCGCGGCTTCGCCCGCGTTTTCTTAGTAGACAGGTACTGGCTTATGAAAATAGCCCGTGGTTTGACCCGGGTTTGTCTTATTACTTGCTTAAAATTATAAAAGGCTGCCGGTTGGCTTGCGTTGTCTTGGCACTTCCTTAAAATAATAATAGGTCGTGGTTTAGCAAAGCATTATCGTATAACGTATTACTTGCAAGGATAATGCCTATGGTTTGGCCTGAATTGTCTTAGTATTTGGCTAAAATGATAATAGGTCGCGGTTTGGCCTGCGTATTTTTAGTACTCGCTTAAGATGGTAATTTATAGCACGCAGCTTAGCCTGCGTTGTCTTAATACTTCCTCAAAATTGTAAGAGCCTACCGTTTGGCACGCGTTGTCGTATTACTTGCAATGATAATAGCCCACGGTCTGGCCGCTTTGTTCGAGTAACTGCTTAAAATGAAAATAAGCCACAGTTTGACCCGCGTTGTCTTGGCACTTGCTTAAAATAATAATACTTCGTGGTTTCGCCTGCATTGTCGTATAACGTATTACTTGAAAAGATAATACTTAGTAGGCATTATCTTTTCAAGTAATAGGCATTGCCTACGGTTTGGCCTTAATTGTCCCAGTGTTTAGCTAGAATGATAATAGGTCGCGGTTTGGCCTGCGCATTCTTAGTACTTGCTTAATATGGTAATTTATAGTACATAGCTTGGCTCGCGTTGTCTAAGTACTTGCTTAAAATTACAATAGCCTGCCGTATGGCTTGCGTTGTCGTATTGCTTGCAATGATAATAGCCCATGGTCTGGCCCGCGTCGTTATAGTATGTGCTTAAAATGAAAATGGCGCGCGGTTTGGTCCGCATTTTCTTAGTACTTACTTTAAATGGTAATTTCCCACAGTTTGGCCCGCGTTGTCTTAGTACTTTTTTTGCTTAAAATAATAGCTCTTGGTTTAGCCCACGTTGTCGTATTACTTGCAAGGATAATAATTAGCCCACGGATTGGCCTGCTTTGTATTTGCTTAAATTTACTAGTATCTAAGGCTTATTATGGAGTACGACAATTTTTAGATGATAAATTGCAAAATATTCGAATTAAATTTAATAATAATGATTGTATAATTTTTTCACGTTCCAATGATTATTTTATGGCCATATTGGACTTAACTGATAATTCAATATTTTTGTGATTAGTAGTAAGATCTCAATGTAACACAGTTCAACAATAAATGTTCTTTGACTTTAATAGCCCACGGTTTGGACCGCGTTATTTTATAACTTGTCATAAAATAAATACTTAATAAAGTTATATTTTAATATACCTACTGATTTTTTTTATAGCGAGAAAAGAATATTTTTCGATTTATGATGAGATATATGACGATCATGAGTTGAGCCATATAGTTTCCCACTCGTATACCAAATTTTATCCAACTCCATTCGCACGTCATGGTCATAGCGAGCAAAAAACTCCTAAAAATCACGTTTGTTGTATGTCCCTTATATATTTATTTTATTCTATTTTTAGTATTTTTTGTTATAGCGACAACAGAAATACATCATTTGTGAATATTTCAGCTGCCCAACTATTACGGTACCTACGGTGACAGACAGACAGACGGACATCGAAGTCTTAGTAATAGGGTCCCGTTTTTACCCTTTGGGTACGGAACCCTAAAAAAGGCCAGTACAGGTATTCATCATGTTTCATTAAGTCATTAGAAATTTAATTTCGATTATTCTGAACCCAATGACAATCTCGCCCATAACCGTTTACGCGGTCAAAAGTGATCGAGACACTTGTAGGACTTTCAGACATTCTCTGACCAAGTACAGACGAAAAAGTAGCACACAAGAAGGTACATTTTATTTGAAAAATACATAGCGCACCTACATCTAGACGACAGGCATGTTCTAGGATTCCATTATACTCATCATTTGACTAACCTTTACTATGGTACCAACCCAGAAATCACGGAATAAAATTAGCTGTTCAACACAAAAAATTCATCGACCCGAGACAAAATGTAAAGAATAGGTAATTTTCGCTTTATCAGGGTAGTTCCCATAGTAAAGTAAGTAGTTATTGATCCGTATGTACCCTAAGTTCAAGTCTATTGGCTCACAAAATAAAATCGTTCATAAACTATTAGGGGCCCATTTTGCCCCCATTGAAGGATCTAAATTATCTCAATTTAATTCTAGATATTTCACAACGTTTAAAAAAAACGCGATCAAGTTATTTTTCACGCTTATATAGGATGTTTGGTCTAGCGGACAAGGAATCCGGGACTTTTCCCAGGACGTTAATAGTCATATATTAGTTAAAAGGGTGAGCTATTTTCAAACAATATTGCATCGGTTTTCGAACAGTCATTTAGTACTTTTTTAGGAAATTGATATCCTGAAGGACCCACTGAAATTTTCCGGGATAGCAGTACCCCAAGTGGTAATTTGTGTTATTGTCTAGCGTCGTACCAAATTTCGTTAGAATTCATTTACCTCTTTTATCTTAGCTTTATAATTGATTATTTTGGCTATTGCTAAGAAACCCAATAGATTTTAAAATAGCTACTGCATTGAAACATGTTGTGTGCTTTCTACATACCTACCAGATTTCATTTATAACCGTTCAGCTCGTCTGATGTAATTATTGATGCTTTTTTCACCAACTTTGGGAACTTATCAGACCCGTTAGATAAGGAAAATTCGGAAAAACAGGAAGAAACGTAACTTTTATTTTATTTGTAAAGCATATATACAAAGTTTTAAGTCAATCGGTAAAGGTAAAAATTTTTTTTATGCAAAACAAAAAGGGCCCGTTTTACCCCGTTAGAGGTCGATTTTTCGAAATTTTCGTCCTCTGTGCTTCATTACGTTGTACATTGTACCTATGTTCGAAATTTCAAGTCTCTATCTTTAGTGGATTGGGTTGTAGCCTAAACTGATTAATTTTGGCTATCCCTAAGGATCCCCATAGAATTTCCGGGATAATAATAGTTCATGTGTTGAAACATGTTGTGTGCTTCCTCCATACCAGATTTCATCCATAACCGTTCAGCTCGTTGGATGTAATAGACGCTTTTTTCACCAACTTCGGGACCCAATTTGACCCCTTAGATAAGGAATATTCGGAAAAACAGGAACAAACGTAACTTTTATTTTGTTTGAGTAGCATGTATACAAAGTTTCAAGTCAATCGGTAAAGGGAATAAAAAGTTACATACAAACGAAAAGGGCCCGTTTTACCCCTTTAGAGGTAGATTTTTCAAAATTCCGTTCTTAGTGCTCCATTACGTGGTCCAATGTATCTTTGTTCCAAATTTCGTGTTCGTATCTTTAGCGGTTTGGGCTGTAGGCTGTCTGTCAGTCAGTCACTCAGCGAAGCCTTTTATATAATAGATTGGGAATGAAAAACAAAGACCCTGCTTCCACATAATTAAAGACCAAACATAGTTCAAGTAAACATGGTACAGATTAATGCTATAAAAATTAATAGGATTAGGTAGGATTAATTTATTTAATTTTATTATTTAGGTCAGTAATGAAATTTTTATTATGAATTTAATTTATGTTTTTAATTTGAAGTTGCTGTGGAATATGTTTCAGTTGTTTTTAAATATTGTTCATATGTATCTACATTATATCTATGTTATGTATGTCTGAAATGAATTATAAATTGAAACTTGAAATACTTTACAGTCCGAAAATTGCATTCCATTATGCAAACATGCAGAAAAAACAAGCAACATAGTTATGTACATGAACAGATAGAATACGCACGCACGTCAAACATTTTTTCTATTATTCTGTCGCTTTCGACAATGTTGTATACCTACTTGTGGGGTAGTAATAAAATAAGCTTGATTAATTCAATAAAGAGTGAAGCTTATTTAAAAATTGATGAAATGATTTGAATCTTATAGTGGTTCCCACACTAGGTTTATCTCAAAGAGTTATTTTTGTCGGGCTAGTGATCCAAAAGAGGCAGGTTCGAGTCCTGCATTTGCGACGACTTTTTGAAAACAAATTCCAATATAGACGTGTGTAGCGCACACTCAAGGAAAAAGAAAATCTGATTCTCAAAAATTAGAATTCCTGTTCGCTCCCGTATAAATAGAGATAGTTGAAATAATATATTGACTTCAATTTGAATTATAAGCATTCGTTACTTAACCTTTATGAAATTGAAATTGATTGAATTGAAAATGAATTCCCGCTCTAGCAACGGTCAACCATAAACAACCGAAAAGGTTTCTGTCTAACTAAAACGTAATTGCTTTTCTAAGTCCGATCAACTGCTCACTGAATATTTTATTGGTCTACATACTTAAATTGAGATCAGGGCTATAACAACGGGTTAGGTAGTGACTGAAATTGATTCTCGATAGAAGTATTTTACTGTCCAATAAAATGTACGAACCTGCTTATAGTTAATGATTCGAATAAGCCAGATAAGTTGGGCGATGCTTATCTCTAAATAGTCGTTTACTGAGTGACCTATTTTCAGGTTTTAAGTTGAGGTTCTGAATTTCGGTAAGTTAGCGCTCAGAATTTTGGTACTTATGTACAAGTACTTATGTATTTAAATAGCATTGGAGTGTCTAATAAAATTTGTTTTTAGGGTTCCGTACCCAAAGGGTAAAAACGGAATCCTATTACTAAGACTTCGATGTCCGTCTGTCTGTCTGTCACCGGGCTGTATATCATGAACCATGATAGCTAGGCAGCTGAAATTTTCACAGATAATGTGTTTCTGTTGCCGCTATAACAACAAATACTAAAAACAGAATAAAATAAATATTTAAGAGGACTCCCATACAACAAACGTGATTTTAGGATGTTTTTGCTCGCTATTGATAACGGCAAGAGAAATGGGGCTCCCATACGGTACGGAACCCTTCGTGCGCGAGTCTGACTCGCACTTGGCCGATTTTAATTAAATGTCTTGCTCGCTTACTCTAGACTAGGCATATGTAGATATGTATAACAGTTGACAATTAAACTTAACCTAAAACAGCCTTACATTAAAATTAGTCGGTAAAATAGGTAAATAATGTCAGTAGATCCACCAACTCGCACTGTGCAAGCGTGGCAGATAAAGCTCAATCACCCTTCGTGGCTATTCCTACGTCCTATAGTGGACTATTATAAAGGCTTACACAGTACAGTAGAGTGTAAAATGAATGTAATGAAGTAACATGCAAAAGAGTTTTCGTAGATTATATAGATAAATTAGTTCCTCGAAATTCATTAACTTGTAATTTTACGGGTAAGGATTTTGTTAAAGTAAAGGTAAAGTTAAAATATTAGTGGGTAGTATAAGACTGACCTACGTGTAGGATCGGCGACTGCACCATGTCTTTGAGCACAGCATCGACTAGAGGCTCTCCTTCTTCATACAATTCGTGCTGCGCTATCTTCAGCTGGAACTTCTCCAAGTTTGACGCGTTCACACTGAAACAAAACAAACACTTTCATTCTTCTTCTTCTTCGTCGAGGCGATGGTTCAATGGTAAAGAAAATTATGTAAATTATAATTATATACCTATACTATATACTAAAATTATAAATTATACTTTCATTTAAAAGTTTCTTTTAACTCTATACTTATATTAGAGTTTGGTGGTGTACGAGTATCATAAATCAAACTCCAACGTGTTGATCATTTATCGTCACGGACAAAAATCTAAATACCAAATAATCGCCTGATCCAAATCATGAATCAGTGAAGTGGCTTTCTTATATTTTGAAAACAACAAAAATATGAACCATTTCTTTTGATTATTTACCTTTCCATTAACAAACACTCGTGTACCTACGTAGTTTGACTAGGAGTGTTTTTCTTTTAAATAGTCTTTTGATCTATTAAAATTTAAATAACAACAAATAAGTCTTTGAGACTGATTCACTTGATTTGTAACACGAGGAATCTTGTGCAGCCTGTTTAAAATAGTGGTAACTATATCTACATAAATCAAAAATGTTACAATAACGAATACTTCTAAAACAATTTCCAGATTTAGAGTGTCTGTGTAAAAGTAACACCCGCTCAGTTAGCCAGCCAGCCAGCTATGAAATAGGCGGCATCGCTACATTTACGTTACATACACAATATTTACATATTTAATTATATTTGTAACTTCATGCGTCACGAGCGTATCTATGTCCATAACAATTGGTTACTTAGCCGTTCTTCGAATATATTAACAACGAGACAAGGACAATTAAATAATTAATTGTAAGACTAACTCTGAGAACAATTCGACATATTAAAAACCTGCTTGAGATTTTTAGCACATACTTCTAAACCTGGTCGTTAACGTCGAGATTTACATGGAAGATTTTCCGATGAAGGCGTGTTGGTTTTGGCTGCGTGGAACACATAAGTGGACGTGCCTCGCCTACAGGCGGAGGTGCGAGGCTCCAGCGACGCGGCCCATCGCGCGGAATACTAAGGAGGCTACGTGTGACGCTCCCGATTTGTGGCATGCTCCGATAACCCGCATTCGGAAATCAAACCGACACAAACTCTCAAATTTATCGACTCTATTTTACTACGAACTGTCCCGACTGAGAATTTCAAGACAACCGTACTTACCCCTGACATTTTAAACGACCGCAACTCGGCCTAGATTAGCAGCGCTCAGAGCTTTTCACAGCTGGCCACGGAAAAACATTTTCTTAACAAAAGGACAACATTGTATCGAGACAATGTAAACTCATCTCTGTTTCACGCTCGCATAAATGACACCAATCTCATAAGAAAATTTACCATGTATCAAAGTAGCCCTTTCTCGTATGAATTTAGGAAAAAGACCGCGTCATAATACGCTACTTTTTGAGGAAGCCATCGTGCATTCATTCCATTTAGTTTTATTGTCAGAGACCCGCGCCTATCTCGCCGGGGCCCGTAACTGGATTTTAAATAAGATTCCTGGTAGGCATGTGAAATTCGCCGAGTACAAGATAAAGAAAGGTCGCCTGTCTGTTTCGTATTATAGAATCATCGTCTCGTAGAAATATGATACGATCCTTTTTATAGTAATGTATAAAAAAGAAACGTTGATAGCGCGGGCCGTCGTCGAGTGGCGCAATGTGATATTCTTTTCATTGCTTTCAGAGTGTCCTACGAGATTTGGTCTAATATTTGCTTTGGTGAAATTACGTCAGCCACTGGAGGCCGGCAGCGACCTACCTGTTTGATATTGATGCATACTTCAGTGCTCTGCGGGGGCATTCGTGGCGGGTGAAAAGGTATCGCTTTAGAGCAGTGGCTTACATAACCCGAGAGGGGTCAGCTTTATAACACTGAAATACAATCTTAGACAGCGTGTTTATTTTGGCGATGGCTTCGTGAAATATCACGCGTAGTTGTTACGCTCGCATTGCCGAAATCGTTTCATTGTGTGCTACGTCAAAAATACTGCTAATAACTTTTATGATTTGACGGAGTTCCTTGAGCGTCTGTCCGCGATGTTAGCGCTATCAAAGTTAAATTGCAGCAATAACGAGGCAACTAACAATTTAATTTGGCGACTGGCGGCGCGCTACATAAATCCTACTTGCGGATGTCAGCTGTCGGGAACTTTACAGAATTTTCCTTGTAATGTCCTTTCCGACTCCTTTCTCGAGGAATATCTTAATTAATATTTCTCAACCGGCCGAATATAATACTTTAAATTGTTAAGAGTACTTGAAGAGAATTATTACTTTTGAGAATATTTTAGAAGATTTTTACGGGGTTATATTTAACTTATCTTGTCAATGTGGATCAAATATTACAACTGAATTTTTAATTAGTCTTCCTCAACTTGTTTTGTCTGCTTGTATGGTTTAAACTAACGTCATACTTATTGTAGATAAACTACAAACTGCGCAATACAAAGCCTATTATAGTAAGCATCCAACTATAAACTCTATTGGAAAATTTGCTCTACACGGCAAATAAAGATGATAAAATAAATAATAGTAGAACGTTACTTTTCCACGTACAACCGTACAGTCATGTGGGAAGGTACTTATCGTTCATAGCGCAACATTTTGCACTGTTATGATAAGCCGAGAGATTACTATCTTACTTATGTATAGAGAAAAGTAATAGGGGTGGAGGTCTCGTAACATTTTCTTGAATAAGTAGAGTAGAAAGAGCCATGTTAGAAACAAGCATTCTTTGTATAAAAGATTTTTACCTTGAATATGAATTTTTAAATTTCAAAATATCATTATCATCTAAAACCACGATTTAGTTTTCACAACGGCTTCACGGCGAGAAATAGGCCTGCTTTACATTTTATAGTAACCGGCTTGAAATGGCGTGCATTTGGCGTATTTTGCTTGTATAAGATTATTGAAAATATTTCTTTTAATTTATTAGATAACAAATACTATTCAAAGTGAAAAATAGTCAAATACAAAAATGTTAAGAATTCAAAAGCCGCCGTAAATTACCTAGTTAGAAAAATAGAAATTTTATCTTCTGTAAAAAAATGATAGTTTTAAATGTGAAATAGATTTAATGACAAGTTCAACTGTAACAATGTTAAAAAAACCGACTGTAAAAAGTCAGCAAATAAGCAGCCACCAAAAAAGAATTTAAATAGTTGTAATTATCCCTGATTGACATGACATACGTATATTTTTGTTATATCCTTTTAATTGTCATTATTTCTGTACCCTACTCGATAAGTTTGGTTGGCAAAAAAAATTAAACTACTTAGAATTAGTCGGTTTCCTAACATCTTGTTTTTCCATGGAGGGGTCGTCAGCCCCTCGTAACACTCCCGAAATGCTGGTAGACCACTACTTCGGTCAGTCGACTTAGCCGGTAGCTACTCGTAGCTAGGGTGTAATTAGTACCGAGCGTGAATAGGAATGTTGGGAATAAAGAAATGTACAAGTCTACAAGATACGCGCGAAAAACTTAAACATTTCCTTGGCAATCGGGTAAAATGATACTAAAAATTAAATAAAAGCTAGCACGTTAGCTAGATCAACTAAATCAAACTGAGTTTACTACTCACCTGGGTTCCAAGTCTTCCATCTCTCCAATGGTGGGGTTCTCGGGTCTGAGGACGTTCAGGTCCTGATGCGGCGATATGATGACGACATTCTCTTCTCCTTTGCCCAGCATTTGGTCGTTGAGGATCCGCAGCAGGTCCTCGTACTTGTCTGCCGGTGGTGCGGGGGTGCGCGGCTCGGCGTCGCCGCCGCTCGTCTCGCTGGCCACGGACTGCTCGTACTCTCGGGATCCGTTGGCATTGCTGTTGAACACATCATCACTATGAATACGTGTTCTTGAGTATCATTGAATTATTTTAAGTGGTATTTTTTCACAAAAATTGAAAATAGACCTCACATATTTCATTTCTTTTCACACTATACAACTATTGGAGATGTTAAAAAAGAATACTTCGAAATTGTATGATGAAATAAAATAAATAAATTAAACAAGGATTACAGCCATAAAATTGATTTAAGAACTAATTTTAAATTAAGATCCTCATCCGAATTAAGTTATAAAATTACAATTCGCAACAGATACAGAAAAACATTGAACTAGGTATCCTAACTACGAGTATCATAGTTGCAAATGTGTAGTGCTTGAAGCGTAACTCCACTACATGTATAGTATAAAACAAAGTCGCTTCCCGCTCTGTCTGTAACTATATAGGTATATCTTTAAAACTACGCAACGGATTTAGCGAAGCCGGGGCGGGTCGCTAGTAAAGACATAATATAATTAATATTTACGATCTATTGTTTGGCTGACCACAAGTACCTATCGTAATATACTTTTTTATAACTCTCCTTCCACACACTGAAGATCACACTAGAGTTCAGCTGTGTTATTTGCACCTACTTATGCGCGATCGGTAATCTTTATAAACACGTATCAAAATAGGGCACAGTTGTTGATGATGAAATCTTTCCAATACAAGCAAATGCCGACTAGTTGAAACATTATTCGTGATTCAGATATACATTGAACATCAGCATTTTAGATTTGTATCGTTTTAGAATCGATGAGCTCACGTGCGTCGTCTGACAATTTGAAAAACATTTTTACAACAACTACAAACATGATTTACATTGAAGGAAAATCATCATCAGCACCATTATTACCAATTTGTTTTATCCTACTTAAGCATTTTCCCTTATTTGCCAATCATTCCTAATTTGAGCTAATCTCATCGATCTCGTGTCATGTCGCACTGAAAGAAATTTAAAAGATAATATGTATTTACAAAGTCTTTGAAAAGTGATTGTGCTGTCATAAGTCCGCTTCAATGGTTTATTGGTTTGGCTTACGTCCAGCAGTGGATAGTGGATTAATATATGAAACCTGTGTATGCTAAGCGCCACGCAAGTCGGCGGAAGAGAAAATTCTTAATTAATTATTCTGGCTCCCGCGCATACCTACATTTCGGCTTTTTCGCAGCGTTCTGCGCGTAACTTCCCATCCGCCAACTTGAGTGGCGCTTAGTATACCCAGTTTCGTTGAAAAATGCGATCTGTAGAGGAGAACTAACATCAAGACACACGGAAACAAAATCGCCGTGTTAAAACGAAGACCTTCAATTAGAAGGTTTATTAACTCGACTATGGTATCGCTTGGGTTCAATTTGTACGCGAAATAATTTTAACAAAAGACTTGAAGATTCTTAACAAACCTGTCTACTAAGACAATCGGTGAATAATAACCGATTTTAAGTACCTACCTACTTTATAAATACAATACGTTCTGTACTAAAATTTGAACTGTAGATTAATTATTTATTTTGAACAATAGTCTACCAATTAGTGAGTCAAAGATTGAGTTTGAGGAGTGTAGCCATTACCAACCAATAAATAAGTTTTGTTAGATGATGCTTTGGAAATAATCGCCAAATTAAATTGAGAAATACTTATTCATTCAGTTTATGATGCGTAAATATTTCTTTATTACAGCTTACCTACACATTAAAAACTCGTATTCACAACAAACAAAATAACACTGTAAGAAAGATGGGATTAGAAATTGGCCATTGGCGTTGATTCTACAGTCTACTAAACTATTCGTTGAAATCAAACGAATGTGTATCTACCAAATAATTAAATGTATATTTAATTTTATCAGGCATTGAATTTTAGTGTGCTGTGTTAAAGATTTAGCGTCAATTGCGTTAACGTTAACTCCTATAAAAATAAAACCGGACAAGTACGAGTCAAGCTCACCTACCGAGGGTTCCGTCCAAATTCCAAAATATTTAAGAAACCGGACACTAAGTTGTTAAGAAAAAAAAGCCTTAGCGAATCCAGTCATCGACAAAACAGGTTTTTTTTTACATTTCCCCTCATAAACTGAATAATATCAAACATGTTATCGTAAAAATAATCAAAAACCTATTTTAGTTTGCGGAAATTAAGTTCTTTTTTATGATACTCCACATGATACGATTAACTCACTATAAAATTTGGACCCCTTTTTCTTGTATTTAGGCCCAATTTCTAACAACGAAATTAATAATAAGCAATTTTCAGATTAATTTCTGTATGTGTACTAGTCCTTAGATAATGCTCCTCGCATTTTCTAGGTCAACGGGAAGTACCCTGTAGGTTTTTATTCCCTTGTTCTGTTTTTTGCGACCTGAACGGCTCAAACTTTTTTTCAACACAACCAAGAAGTTTAATTTTTGCACAACTACAAGAGATCATAGATTTGCTTAATATGGAATTAATTTGAACTCGATAACTCCACGCGTTCTCGAGATATAAGATCTTGACACACGGACGGACAGACGGACAACAAAGTGATCCTGTAAGGATTCCATTTTTTCCTTTTGCGGTACAGAACCCTAAAATGGTAAGATTTTAAGTAATTTACTAAGGACAGTTAATGACCCCTTAAGACTGTCTCTGCCAAAATTGTACTAACTTTTCAATATTACAAAATTACATCACACGGACATAATCGTACAAAGTGGTAAGAAAAGACAATTGTCAGATATTTTTATCTCACGAGGACAGCTATAACTGTGATGTATAATATCCAATTGTATAAAGTTTTTACCCTCACACATTGTTATGAGCTTGTGAGGCAATGTTACTAGATTGTTGCTATTATCTTACGATTACGGGTTGATAGTAAGCCGGCAAAGATGTATTTTTATTTTTATATGAAACTTGGAGAGATAATTCAATTGTTCTGCCTCGTTGAGGTAATACATATAATAATAAATCAATGTTCTGCATGCAATATCGTCGATCTGTGCGTGAATAGGTATAGAGTTCAGAGGTTACAACATGCTAAGTAGTGAGACAATTATATTTGTGTGTGCGGAACTTTATTTATATGTAATATTTATTTTGGTCGCACGACGATATCGATAATTTTATTTTTGTGAAACACAATTCGAAAGTCCAATTTTGGGATTGCATGATACATATACATATGGAATTTACTAACGCAAATTTGACATCTTAATTTAACCTAATTATATTCAGAATACAAATTGATATGTCAGGTTTCACAAATAAAAGTTCCTCATTAGGAAGTCATTCAACACCTGGTTCAGAGTATTCAGCAAATGTTTGTACTATCATCGACACAATACAAAAGACGAGACGCAAACACAATTACTATTGTTTTGCCGTAACGAGCATTGCAATGTAGGACTACCTTTTATAGTAGTCAACTTCATTGCGTATCAATCTTGTTGGTTTTGTTTAGTAGGTACCTTTTACATAATTAAAACATGCATAGCAAAATTAAAATTTGTTGCAATTTGGAACATCATTCGTACAAAATCTATCCATGTTTTTTTCACATAATATACTGCTTAAACTAAAAAAACTTAAACCGTCTTACCACAAAAGTTTTACGCACGCTTAAGACAAAGTTTAACAGTACAAATTGCACGGTTAAACAGTTTTTAAAGGGTGTTTAAATCTTTTGTGGTCAGACATCAAGTAGATGGATAATAGAGAGCAAGTCAATTAAATTCTTGCAATTTCTGCGGCGTCTCGATTCCAAATGATTCCAAACAGTCGCAATCTCGATTTTTTTTGTCGTAAAGTATGTTCAAATATAATACTGATGTTTTAGTAGTTATCAATAGTAATAAATGCAGTACAGCGTAGAACGCATTTTATTTAAGGAAAGAATGTGGTGAAGTTTACATACACAATAAAATGTGTAATGGCGTAGAATTGACGTAGAACATTTTAAAGTAAGTCACAATGACGCTGATTATGAAAAAACTGGCCTTTTACTGATTAATTTATATTTCACCTACTCCTTGCACGCTGTTATTGTAATGACAATATCATAACAAACATTTCAATTTGTACAAGTTTTCATTTCACTATGACGTAGAAAGTATACAAAATGACGTTACAATGACGCTGATAGTAAAGTGATAATAATCAATTTTCATTATACGATGAAACGTAAGTGATTAAATATGATATTTTAAAAGTATTTGTGGTTGTCATATATTACTAAACAAACTGTACTACGTATGTGCTCATTTTAATGAAACTTATTTATCGTTATTACATCAGACAATTTTTCAGATCCGTAGAACGTAATTACGATAATAATTGAAATCATAACAAAATTTATATGTGCAAGTACTCGTGAAACATATAAAATTTAACGTGACGTTGTAATGACGTCAAAATTCAGTAAGTAGTGGTTACTGGTTAGTAACCAATATTTTCCACAAGTATTTATGTAATCATAACCATCCAATTCGTGTTACGTAGGTAGTATTACTTTTGTTGCCATTATAACCTTATAAATATAATATGATACAATATTTATTTGCTGACTTGTTACATTAAATTAATGTAATTCATATGACAAAAGCTTCAATATATTTTCAGTAAAGTACTCATTTTTATATTATAGCCGTGGTGGTATAGTGGTAGTGACACCCGCCTTACAATCGTAAGGCCGTAAGTTTAAATCCCGTTCCCGTACCAATGAGTTTATTTACGTTTAATTATTTTTTATAGAATTTATGTACGGAATTTAACACCACTTGTTTTTCGGTAAAGGATAACATCTTGCGGAACCTGCATACGTCAGTAGAAGAAATTCGATGGCGTATGTGAATCCACCAACCCGCACTGGGTCAGTGTGGTGGATACGGCCCAATCACCCTTCGTGGGTAGGTCTACGTCCTGTAGTGGACTATTGAAAAGAAGCTGATATAGTACAGTACTCATTTTTGTATAAAATTATACTTAATGATAATTTGCACATCAATAGTTCGCGGAAATTTGAAACATTCCATGAAAAAAACGGAAATGACAGTCTTTAGATAAAAAAAAAAAAAACAGTTTTTATCATACCAAATATTATTATCTTAAATGTCAATATTAGCTAACTTATGGACATTTTCCGGTTGTAAAATAACTGACGTAGTAATATTTATTTTCCTATGATTACAATATCAACATTTCAACATACAGGCTAAAATAATTGTTAGTATGTAAATTATGTTCCCAAGTTTGTACCTATTGATATGTCTTCATAAGAATTAGTAAAACGCTGTAGGTACAAGTGGTTGCAAATTAATCATAAGTATGTAGTAGGTACGTCGAATGGGATTACCTCGGAATTTTTATTAGCAAATATTTTTCACTCACACAAACAGTAACGATAACAATTTCGAGCTCACTAGAATTTCAAATTGAATTTTTTTTTGAGTAGATGGGTATTTTAGAGGTTTTAGGATATCCCTTTCAGACCTGAGGTGCACAATTGAGGACATAAGTTTAAAAAAATAAAAAATACTAGGAAACCTATCTTTTCTGGATTGTAATCGATTGTAATCGTTTAAGAATATATTAATTGAACGATATCCGAAATCCTAGTGCCATGTTTTTCCTGTTGTTACTACTTTTTTCACGGTTTTCTTCCAGTGGTCAGCGAAGTTTGATAGTGTGTTAGTAAGCCGATTTTGTTTTAGCTAAATAATAGTTTTTTGTAGAATTCTGGACCTAGAATAAATATCTAACACTATGTTATACTAACGAGATTATATGGTGTATATCATGTTTTACGATTTATCTTGATTTTAAGTTTTGTCCTCAAACGTGGACATCAGGCGCAAATGATATTTTTGAGACTACAAAATATCAGAACTGTTGCAAAAGAAATTCATTATTTCAACAGAATACCTGCAAAGTTGTATAATTTTTACTACTTTTTGAGTTTCTTTTCACTAACTGTTATTTTCTTATATCCGTTTTTAAAAAAGTTCACAACCGACAGTGGTTCAAGTAATGAAAAATTGAAAACTCTTTGACTTGGATTATCGTCTGACCAAGAAGAAGATAATGATACTCCTCAGCACCAAAGATCTCTCCAAATAGGTGCTGACGTAAAAAACCTAAATCAGAAGGAAGTATACCCACTTGAGTTTGAAGACGATGATGTTGCTGCTTTGCGTAAGTCATCTGGTTCTGAAGCAGAAGGTCAGCCTCTTTCTGACAGCACCAATCTTGAAGCTGTTTCCAGTCATAAGGATACCGATCATAACATGGTACAATTTTTGTCTTTAGCTATGATCGAATGCCTTTCTCTATAATTGAACCCAAATTCTGTGAAAAAAATTGGGTATGCTGCCACCGTTGTTCTGGAGCTAGCAAAAGAATGGCAGTTGTGTTTTGAAAATTATTTTTCATCGTACCATTTACAACAAATAATTTTGAAAAAGAAAAGAAGCTAAGGCAACTGTTACAGCTCATTTCGATCGATTTAGTAAGCCTCCATTTTTAAAAGACAAACAAGTCAATAAGAAAAATAGAAGATTTGCTGAAGAATTTAGTACCTAGTTTGGATGGTCATGTTACATTAGTCAGTTGTTGGATAATAAAGCCACTCAAATAGCATCAAATTTTATCGGGGTAGGCCATAAGGATATGATCAAGAGGTGGTCTAAAAAGGCCAAACGGTTGGTAGGTGTTGCAAGACCTGAAATAGTGAAGCAGTAGCTATGGGGGGGAGCAGATTTACTTGACCATCTGGTGAGGTGCTACAGAACATTCATAAAATTAAAGAAATGGCCTCATCAAATGATATTTCATGCATCAGATCTAGGAGATCTTCAGGCTTTTGGAGAATGCCAATATGAGGGTGATCTTCTTCAAAACCCAAACGACTAACACTGCTTCATTTTCACCGAAGACTTGGAATGAACTTAGAGCTTGGTTGCAAAATAACACCAGTTAAAAAGGGTCGTCCGTCCATCAGCAGCCCAATGCCGGAAATTATTCCAAGAAGGCCTGGAGAAGTCCATCCTGGAATCGAAATAGCTCGCGATGGTGTTGTCCATTTTCCTGCACATGACGATCGACTTGGAACACTCTGCAAGTTTGTCGGTTGCAAGGGAAAATCGTGTATAAAATGCATCAAGTGCAAAGTTAATTTATGTCTTACTAAAGACAAAAACTGTTACCTGTCTTTCCATACCAAAATAATAAAGCTATTGCCTATATTTCAGTCTTTTTCTTGAACATCTTATATAAACTTTCATTTACGTATAGTATCATATTGTCCGGATGTCCTCATTTGTGCACATAAAGAAAAACTGTATTTTCTCGCTAATTAAGCATCAAGGATTTTTTATATTATTTTTTTTACGTATAACAAGTGCTATTTTACCCTAAAAAAATTTAGCACATTAATATTAATAAAAATAATAATTCAGGTTTGAAAGGGATATAGGCACACCAAAGCTAATAATAGACCGGTGCAGTGCTCGTAACACTCTCGCCAAACCAAACTACGTAAATACCTAAAATGCCGATGATGATGCGGTTTTTAGGGTTCCGTACCTAAAGGGTAAGAACCCTATTACTAAGACTCCGCTGTCCTGATATATTTCTGTTGCCGCTATAACAACAAATAAAAACAGAATAAAAAAATATTTAAGGCGGGCTCTCATACATCAAACGTAATAATTTTTGCCTCATATTAAAAACGGTAACACGTGTACGCTTGAAATAGGGCTAAAGGGGTTCCTATAGGGTACGGTACGCGATACCGCGGCCGAGCCCATCGAGGCGGGGGCGGCGACGGGGATGGACGGGCGGCGAGTGTGCCGCTGTCTATCCGTCCTGCCAGCGGCCCTAACGGGTGCCGCCAACGTGTTGGCGGAGGCGGTGGGGCTGCAGGGGAAGAGGAGTGTCGGTATCGCGACGGCCGTTCTCCCTATCCTCTGCAGCCGTAGTGGCAGGCGCGGGGCCACTTTAATTGAGTTGGGCCAGCGCTGTCGGGTGCCGCGGAGGAGTGCGCAAGCGTGCCCGTAGTCCCGACACATAGTGCAGTGGCGGAAAAACCAGGGGTTTTGGTGGGTATACTGTCCAGGCGGCAGGACTCCCACATAACCACCCGCCCGCCCTCGAGGTGCGGTGGTATATATAAAAGATTTCCCCTGGTAAAGGGTACGGAACCCTTCGCACGCGAGTCCAACTCGCACTTGGCCAATTATTCTACAATTAACTGTATAATAAGTGGTTTAACAATTTAAAATTAAAGATGACCTCTTTGCTGCGTTAATGCAATAAAATTAGTAAATCAGAAAATCATCGAAAACCTCGTGTTAATCCACAACAAAGGATTTTGGTTATCTATTTTTACATTATATCTATATTCACGAAAATTAGTACGATAACATAATCGATTTGCTGATAGCACCTAACGTGATGTGTCAAAATGTCAAAATTAGTAATTTTATCTTTATATCTCAAATAAACTGATAGCAGTTTTGTACACAAACTTGAACTGTGTTTGCATTTTGATAATAATCATATGAAAAACTGTTGTTGAACCATGACTAAGGTTGTGGTGAATAATATAATTTATTGACTCTAACATCATGTAGATCTCACATAGACATGAACGAATTCTTTATTTTACAATTTGAAGATAAAATTGAGTTTCTCTTCTTCGAATCGAAAGTTTACTTTTGAACCGTGTTTATGTAACCCATAGAATATTTTTTCCAAAAACGGGACAGACATTATTTGGATATTAGATAACTTTCATGATTTTAAATGTTGCGTGTTGTTTGCATTTTTTTTAGTTTAAGTACACCCAGCTAGTTTATTTATCGAATTTTAAAACTCGTATATCTATATTTCATGCAGAATTCAGATAACGAAAAATATCATACTGTCACAAAGAGTTATTTTTTTATGATAAACATTTCAAAAATTCGTCGCGGATAAAAATAACTCTTTGAGATAAACCTAGTGTGGAATGCACTATAAAATTAAAATCATTTCATCATACTGTCAATCAAAAACCTAATCTGGCCGTAGAAAAACCCAATACGAAAACTCAGCCTCTAAAGTGGAGTAGAGCGAGATCTTCGTAGCTGGCCAGAAACTCAGACCAAATGAAAAAATCAAGATAGAATATTGTGAACAAACATGTGAGGCCGGCAAACCTACGCCTCGCCGTGTACAGACACAATTACACACACATTCACGTACAACGAAACTACGCCTTGGCTTGTCAGTCGAACTCTGGCGGCGCAATACCGACGCACTCACCACATATATAAAAAACCGGCTTCACTTGACTGTTCACGACGTTCTGTCTTGTTTTTTTTTATTTTGTCTGAGGCCAGAACGTTATAGTCCGTAAGCCCATTGCAGCCCGTTGCCCTCAACGATACATCTGACACGTATCGTTGAGGGCTGCTATGGGAAAATAACAGGTTGCCTTAAACCCACCCCCACTTAATATGCTCTACCCGCTAGTGGCTATAGCTCCGCCATCCACACGCAGATACATAGCTTGTACATTGGAAAAACGAACACAGGAGTTAAATATTAATATTAATTTAATTATTTATTATTGAAGTGCATATACAACTACATATTCTATGAATGTTTCAAGCATCTACCTGTTACCATTACTAATATCGAGCGAAAAACGGCTAAAACTTCAGGTTTGTTTTATAGGCCCCCCCTTAAATATTAATTTTATTCTATTTTTAGTATTTGTTGTTATAGCGGCAACAGAAATACATCATCTGTGAAAATTCATTCATTCATGCCATTACTATTCCCGCTATTTGACTAATGTCAAAATAGCTCAAACCGCTGTTTAAATGTAGGTTTCTCCAAAATGTTGTTTTAGAAAATTATAAGTAACTAAGTAAATTTTTTTTTATTACATTCCAAATATGTCGAAGGCTGTAAAACAGAAGGTTAAATATATGATTTCATTTAAAATCAGTGTCAACTCTCCACCCTGTATAAACGGTATGTTACTCTAATGTTGTTGTTTTTTATGTATAACTCTCGTGCGTAGTCTGCGTACGTTTCTCTGAGTAAAAGACTTCAACGGGTGACTCATATCGAAACCTCACATCCACGCAAATTCTTTCATTATAAATAAACTTCTTAAACTCAGCTTATTTACTTAAATGCTTCATTAAAATAAACAATAGGTAGAGCTGAATATTGTTAACTGTAACATTCTATTTATGAGTTGCGTAAAACGTACCATACGCTTAACGCCAGTGCGTTAGAAGATTTAAATAATTTTACGTTAAAACAGTTCTGTGAAATCTAGTAGAAAAATATCAAATAAACGTCATCTTCTATAATAATCCGTTGTTGGGTAATTTTTTTATTCTATTACTGTGCCATCCATCTCGGTCGTATACCGATCCATATAATCCGATATATATCCGATAATGTTATAGGATTATTTATTTTCAATTTTAAGCCAATGTTATTGCAAAATGTTTTTCATAAATTCTTACAAATACTATTTGAAAGTATATTTGTTGATTTTTGGTTTATTTATTACTCTTGCACGTAGCAACAGAGACAGAAATGGATTGATTGACTTGTTTGATTATATCGGAGAGTGTCATACACTACTTTTTAGCAAAAAAAAATACTATTTTATATTAATAGCACAATAACCAAAATATCACACATCAGTTTATCACGCGTGCAATGCCACAGGCAAAAAAAATTAAACATTAAAATTAAATCCAGGGTACGTCTAAGGTCCCGTTACCAGTGGAGCAATGCTCATGATGCCAGTAATGTATAATGTTCCTTGGTAAAATATTAGTAATTGTAAAAAATAACTACTGGTTAAAATTTACAATCATATAATAAATGCAAACTATGAATGATCTGTCTTTGTACATAACAAATTGTACTATAAACAACACGGAGAGCAAAAGTTTTCAATAACTCGGACATACAATCAGTTGTCCTGTTTCACAATTGTGATTAGAAGTACCTATTCGTATCAAAACAAAAAATAAATATTACGAAGAGCGAATTGATATTATGTAATTAAATTATATTATTATCTTGTATTTAGTATTTTTCCTTGTTTACAAAACATGTATCTATAGTTATGTGCAAAATTGGCATGCACCCATAAATTAATAGCAACAAATTTTCCTCGAGACAATTTTATTTACCTTATGCTGATTTTATAATCCTTAGTGATATTAGCAATTCTAAAGTGTGGTTGCTAATTTGTGTATCCTTTGTTATCCTTTTATGCAGCCACGAAGCGACAAATCAGCTAGATTCTTAGATAAATACGATTTACACCAAAAGTAGAGTATTAACCTAATATTAAGCAACTGAAGCTGCGGGTAAAAGCTAGTCATTCATAAGATAAAAAATGACCACGTTTTTCTAAACAATATTCTGAACATTCGCATAAAATTCAAACATAAAAATCAATGACACATCGACGTGCTTCATACATATCCGAAATAACTTCAATGTAAGATAAATATTATTTCCTATACCACGTGTATAAACACTGGCGCAAAATTATAAATATAACATAAGAAAAAAAAACTATCTGTCGGCTGCACGGTCTGTGTATGTGTATTTGGGTTCTTTAAACACAGGACATTTCTTTAAAAAATCGACGCTTAGAGCTTTTTACGTGGTCTTTTTCAAAATGTGACAAAAATTAATTTAAATGTTTGTAAAATATAGGGCTATTTCTAGTTAAGTATTGAGCAAAATAATCTAGCAAATAGAAAGTATACGGTTTAGCCGAGCGATTGTATTGTTCTAGCCTTTTTAATATTCCACTGTTGACCATAAAGCCTACACTACAAAAGAGATTGTACCATATACACCACAGTAGATCAGTGCTTGTTGAAGGCTTTTCAAACAGATAAGTGCACCATGTTTCCTCACGATGTATTCCTTGACCGAGAAGTCATTAGTGTTAAAATCCCCACATCAAATTCAAACAACTTGGGAACGGGATTTCAATACACGATCTCGCGTTTTTAAGGCAAGCATTTTCACACTGTTACCACAGCTCACCTAGTCGAGATATTTATTTAAAAATCGGCCAAGTACGAGTCTCGCGCTCGAAGGGTTCCGTCGGGTCCCGTTTTACCCTTTTGGTATAGAACTCTAAAAACGAACCCGTAAATTAAACTTTTTACTATGGCTCTTTAAGGTAGATGTGGAAAAAAATCCACAAAGAATTTTCAACTTCGCAAATAACGCTGTCTAACATACCGAGTGTCCATATAAGAGCCCTACTTATCTGGTTGGTTTTCATACATTTTGATTTAAATGTAGCCTATAATACCTGACATTTAATGAGGAAGAAGGAAGAATTAATTTGTAAGAGGATTTTTTTCGGCACATCCAATATAGGAAATGCGTTTTACTGGCGGGCACCATCATCAAGTAGTTTAATCATCAAGATAGGTAATGTGATCAATTAATCATGTTTTCTCAATTTTCTGACTGGAAAGACTGGCAAAGTAATTAAATTTATTTGAATAGAAATAGTCAGATACTCCTATTGGTCTTTTGTTATATGTTAACTCCGCCGACTGATATTTGTTTTAATTTTAAAGTTTTGAGTTACGCGTTTTTTTAATTATTCACACAAAAAAACATCACTTCCTAAAAAAATCATTAAAGTTTTAAGTATGTAGTTCAAGCAGCTGTTTGTCGTTTAATAAGAGCATTTTTGACAAAAAAAACTTGTTATCTCCAAGGCGTTGTCAATGTCAGTCTTAGTAAATATTTTGTTACCATTCATATATTTAGAGAAAGAAAGCGATTAACTTAAATGAATCATATTTAACAATTGTATAATTAATGTGCAACACACGATCATAATATAAAATGTTTCCTCAATGAGCAATCGCTAAAGAGCGAACTAATTGTTATTTAATAAATAAAATTTACTAAAAAATAATTAATGTGCAACACACGATCACAATATAAAATTTTTCCTCAATGAGCAATCGCTTAATAGCGAACTAATTGTTATTTAATAAATAAAAAATTACTTAAAAATCTCGCGTCGCATTGTTTGTACATACCTCTATATAGGTAGTTTGTCTGAAAATAGATTGTAAGCTATTTTCATACCCCTAAGTGGCCTCTCCAGGTTTTTTTTATAAGGAATAATTATTTTTTGCAAAAAATGCCATGACTGTCTTCAATCGTGTACATGATTCGCAAATATTTCGCACGGATCGATGTAGCAATTTTTCACATCATTGTTGATTTATCAAAAATGGCTCAGCCGATTTAAATAAAATTTAAATATGACATCTGTTTATTCTTTCCAATAAAAAAAGAATTAATTAAAAAAGAATTATTGAAATCGGACTACTATATAAAAGGTTTTGCGTGGTTATACATCCTTACATAGTATAAAATAAAGTCGCTATTTTTGTGTTTGTTTGTCTGTGTGCTTAAATCTTTAAAACTAAGCAACGGATTTTGATGCGGTTTTTTTAATGGATAGAGTGATTGAAGAGGAAGGTTCATATGTATAATACACCTGTGCGAAGCCGGGGCGGATCGTCTAGTAAAAATATAAACGCATCGAATTGAGTACCTCGATCAAAAACAAGGTTTGCCAGGTCAGCTAGTATCAATTTAATAATTAACTCAGAACTACTTTATTTGTTATCAGCAAGCAAATAAATTACTATTATTATCGCATAATGAGCTATACCTACTTTGTTACACATAAAATATTATTCATCGGTTTCACAAGGACAAATTACTCGCATATTGAGTATTAATAGTTCGAATAATTTCAAAAGTCATGAAAAAAAAATGAAAAAACAAACTATTTAAGCTATATTTAATTAAAAAAACATAACTATTCATGTCGAATAGAATAGCTAAGTACAAGTATTTCAAATAAAATATTTCACTCTAAACTAATCCGATAAAATTACGTAGATAAAACTTTAGAGATATAATTAAATCGTAGTTATTTAAATATATTGCTCAGGTGTGTTTCAATTGCACGGAACTAAATAACTTCTTAAAATTCATTTTAAGATCATTTGCGTTTTAGTTGAGTATTTAAATTTAATTACCATAGTTCATTAACCGGTAAATTCTCAAGAAACTTAACATTTTGTCGATAGTACGTCTCCGCTATCTCGGTGCTATCGAAGGGTCATTGTTACATTTGATAAGATAAGTGGAATATTGTCTCAAATTGGAAAAATACTTGTGTAACTAAGACTAACTCTTAGCGTTTGTTTTGATATAAAATTCAGTAATTAAATGTTGATATTTAAAAATTGACAAAAAAATAATAATGACAGCAGTATAACTATAAAACTTACCACAAGAAATCCAAACAGAAAAAACACTGACACTAAAAAAAACACCGTATCCAGTAATCACAACACCAACCTTTTCTGAAGCAGCCTCTTCCTGAATTCGATATAAGTGGAGCGTCCCTTGTCCTCGACGTCAGAGAGTTTGACCCGGCCGTGGAGGGGGACCCTGTGGCCGGAGATGCCATAGTCCATCTGGATATCGACGATGAGCATCAGAGTGAAGAGGACGAGGAAGGCGCTGATGGCGAGCGCGAGGCGCTCTTTTAGCTTCATGTTGAGCATGGTGCGCGCGGAGTGGCGGCGCGGCGCGGCCTGACTGCGCGCATGGTCGGGCGTCGGCGAGCGCTTAGCGTCGCGCGCGCACTCGCGCCGACGACGCCACCGCGCGCGCGCCCACCCGCTTACGCTGAAACAACACCGCCCTGTCAGCTGGGTAGGGGTTGGCATGACGCGACTCGCTCTACTACAGCTTTACGGAAGAGAGGAGCCTGTGGTAGGAGGGCTACGCTATGGCCACACACATCGCGACTTCGACGATACCATTATTCGCGGATGATTGACATCCGGAAATAATTGTATCGTGCGAAGTATAAGTTACTTACTTAAAAGTTTAGTTCACTTTAAAGTAACTTTTTGTTTTGTTGATTTTGTTTATTTTCAGTTAAAAGTATTTTGCGATGATTTGGGAACATTTCATCGTAAAAGGTATTCGTAATTACGATGAGTAGGTATGGCCTTAAGAGTAAAGAGCAGGAGTAGTAGAAGTAGTAAGGAGTAGTTAGAAAATAAGATGCGGAGGGAAATCAATACTTTTTTAGACTAGAGACTTTTTAAAGTATAGAGATTGTTACAGAGCTAATAATTACATAGCATTACTTTAGAGTCTAGATTAACGTCTATAATTATTCTCGTATATCAATTAGATAAGAACGAATAACGTTGTCTAATTGAATTAAAGCTGTAAACTTATTTGCATATGTACTATGTACATTGTATACAACAATTTACTGATTTTATTAATGACTGCCCATGTGATTATACGTTTACTGATAAGTTTAATAACAAGTCAGATTGGTTTTCAAATTAAAAATCACTTAAAATTTTGTAGCTAATAGAGTAAATCATTTTTTAAATGGGAGATTGGATTACCTTTAGTTGTAGTATCAGTAAAAATCTACAGTATTTTACTGTTGCAACGTTGCAAGCCCAACCTACTCAACATAAAAAAAAAACAATTATCTACTTATTATTACATATTATATATCTAATTATCTACTTATAGTTCATGTTTTTACTAAATTATTTACCCACATGTAAAAAACCAATACCGATTGCTTAAACATATAAATACATAGTGAGTGTAAATGTACCTATTAAAACTTTTCAGTAAGATGGATAATGAATACAATTATTGTGTAAGTGATACATGTTAACGTGTTATCATACTTTATGCAAGTGAAATAGTGTCATGCATTAGGTATTATGACAATGATTTTTTGACATCTTACGGTCTCTGACCCCAAAGTTTTCAAGGCTTGTAATACCTATGACCGCCAGAGACTTATATCCATACATAAATATATTTTTTTAAATATGCCTATTTAAGTATCTAACAAAATCCGAGCACATCATCACAACAATGCTTGCCCTGGGTGGAAATCGAACCCACACATCTTTGGCACAAGAGACAGGGTCACTAACCACTTGGCCACCGAAGCAGTCGATAATTAATAAATTGTTCATTAATAGATATACCGGGTTATTCCTTTTCAATTAGCATCTTTTTAAGGGCTTATTCTGTACATCAAAACTTATTTTTTGAGTTTTGACAAAAGTCGCAGAACAGAATTTGTCAGTTTTGATGTACGTAATCCTTCCTTCCTCCTTCCTTTCAGCCATAGGACGTCCACTGCTGAACATAGGCCTCCCCTAAAGATCTCCGTAAAGATGTACGTAATAAGCCCCTAAAAAGATATTAATTGATTAGGAATAACCCTGTATAACATTCATTGTATTACATAGGTACAATGTTAATCAATTAATGTTCACCCGCCGTCCCATCATGTCAAGTTCGGGACTAGATTATATTTTACTTGCAGCAAAACGCCAGCAAATAAGATTTGTGTGTGTATTAGGTATGCAATTACTAAATTTCGAGCGTAATAAATTAAAAATAGAATTAAAACTTTGAGAATGTAAAACGTTCCTAGCATTCAGTATTCTTATAGTTATGGTTAAGTATCAATAAACCTATTATATTTATAATATTTAAACAATATTGAATTTCACAAATAAAAAATGCTATTTGTACAATATGTTTCAAGCCTTATAACAATAAAATGAAACAAAACTGAAATAAGACGCTTGTATTAAAATCCGTCGTCTAGGCGTTAATTCCGCCAGCTTAGCAATTTTCTTAGAAAAAGATTATATTTGCAAAGTTTTAGTTTTTTCTTGTTGTTCATGTTAATTTTAATGAGGCAATACTTCAGCTTTCTGTCATTTGACACGATTTGCTACGTAGCAGCATAAGCATTTATCTAGAGTTATGAAAATTCAACAAAAACATTGCTATTACAACGAAATTATTTTTGTAGAATATAACAATAATGATCCAGAACGTACTCTAAGGTAAAATAAATTGATGTAGCCAAAATGCTTTTCATATATATGTGTATTGTCAGAATACGGTACGTTTCAAACATTGTGAGATTATGTCTTTTTACAAAACAGTCATCGACTTGGCATTTTTTCTTACATTCCATATTGATGAAAACAGTGCTTACGTAACTGAAATGCATGTTTTTCTTTACCTGATAAATTGAAATTTTCCTATAACCTTGGTAACAATGTTTTTAGTTAATTAACTTCTTTTAACAAACTACAATCCTTACTTCAATCCTTCTACTCCACGTTATCTTAAAGAACGGTTTACCTACTGGCACTCCTCCCACTCCCTTCCCCTCCGGTCCAAAGAAAACCTTACCCTCATGACTCCTTCTGCCCGCTCCGAATTATTTTACGGCAGGTCCTTTGCTTTCCAAGCTGTTCAGTTATGGAACGCGCTTCCTGGTCCTATTCGACGTGCTCCTTCTCTTGCTGTCTTTAAGGAGCAAGTCATAAAATTTTATTTATCGCAGTTGCCTCCATGTTAGAAAGTCATTTCTAGTTGATCTATTATATTTATTTATTATTAAATGTATTAATTTGTATGTGTTTTATTTATTTTTATTTTAGTATTAGTATGTGTATGAATGCATTATTATTGTAGTATTTGAATGTACATGTGTATATTGATATGTATGTTTATATTTTGTATATTTATGACTCTTTATTCAAGTATTCTTTATTTTGTTTCAATTAATTTCGCTATTATTGTACACCCCGTCCCATACCTTCCTCTATAATCCTTTCCTCTCTTAATCAGGTTGCCTGGAAGAGATCGCTCTAAGCGAGAAGGCCGCCGATTGTCGCACTATTGTAATTATATTGTACTCTTTTATTGTAATATTTTCGATTGTGTGAACAATAAAGCGTTTCTATTCTATTCTACAATATTTAAGCTATTACCCAGTTTATCCAGTCTAGTTAATTTGTCTAGGTACCTGTGATTATGTGATATATGATGCTTTCTATTTATACACAGAAAAATTAATACTATGTTATAGTCGTAGCTTAATAAATGTTAAGCTATAATACGTTAAGTATATTTCGTTTTTTTTTTTTTTGTGTTTTCCTTGTTTCTATTATAGGAGACGTATTTAACGCCACTTGCCACAACTATTTTTCTACTTGAATGATTTAATGGACAGGGTGTTTGCTGTGTTGCGACAACATAATATTTATGTCTTCTTTTTATTAATTTGCCACAATTTTTTTAGCTATAATATAATCTTATTCAGCAGAGATTTGTTTTCATGGAAACTTTAGGAAACTTTTCTTTTATACTCGATTTTTTATACTATCACGTAACGTTATAATATATGTATTGTCTGAGTAACCAGATCAGCACCGTCCATTTTTTTTAACAGCTCTAAATGACGACGTAGCCCTACGCCCATCTCTATGAGACAAAATGTGAAAATCTCTTTTTGTTTTGAATGTTTGTTGAGAAATTGCAGAGCAATTAATTTAAAAAAATGGAATATTAGAGCAGACATGGATATAACAAAATTTACTTCATATTGCTTGAAGGTTCAATAAATACGCATGTACGTAGAAACAGTGTCAACATTTTCAAGTTATCTAAAGCATTCTTTCTTTCTTAATTTATGCCCAAAATTAATGCTGTCGACAAAACGCACAAAAATTCGGGCCTAGAATAATTGAACGTGCTATCCAATCTACGGTAGCATGTAGCGATCAAATGCCATACACACGGACAGTCGGTCACGCATCCTGACGCAAGTCGTCTGCATATGGACACACAGATCGACCATTGTCCTGCCATTATCGTCGGCATGCCGTGAATCACTTCAATCTATTTTTTTAATATTTTTTTACTGAAGAAACGGAGGTTTACAAATCGACGTGTATCTATTTTATTTGTTTTTTTTTTATGGTTGACCACTCATAACTTTTAACAGAGTGGTGCGATTATAATTTTCTTTTTGTTTGATAAATCATACTTTAAAGGTGGACTTTTTTAATCGAAATTGGCTGAGCCATATAAATCAACAATAATGTGAAAATTACAACATCGATCCGTGCGAACTATTCGAATTCTGTACACGGTTGAAGTCGGTTATGCTATTTTTTGGGGAAAAATAATTTTGTACCTACTTACCATTTTTTCCGTCTACTAAATACAAACTTCAGAGTGTTTGCGTGCATACGTAAACGTGACTACTGGCTAGTACTGACTACGTAATGAAAACAGAAATAAACAGTCATAAAACTGAAGTATCCCATAAGTACTTTCATGAACTCGACTGAGGTTTAACGCACTCTCGCTTTTGGCAGCCAGTTATCCAGCGAAAGCTGATAGGTAGTTAGGTATTCTGGAGACGTAGCTAGCACGTCTTTCTAACATACTCGTATTCAATCCGAGAGTTAAAAGATCACGACCGTTTTATCAAGCAGGTTATTCAAATGCTGGTGGAATACTTAAACGTAACATTTTTAGAAGAAAGTAAGTACATATTTCAGTCTAGGCGGATGTGGAAAATCCTAGTTTTGTTTAAATAAATAAATAAATAAATAACTTTTTTTGCCTTAAAACACTTTTAACCATATTCACTTGTCCATTAGCTCTGAACTAGTTAAAAACTGTATCTCAGAACCAATAACTTCTCCCGTAAAACAATCTGTAGCAATAAAAATACATATATACAAAACAAAAGTTAATTTAGAAAACTATTTAGACTACTTACCGAAACGTTAAAAAAATATATTTTATAACATAAACAATTTTTTTTGTTTATGGTGATGTTTTCGCGAGTCATGTGCAAAGAATGTAATTTACCAATGAAAGTTGCAAATATAGCTTATTATTTATCCTCATGGTAAAGTTGATTAAAAAAATTGGGGAAACTCGCAAGCACTTAGATAAGATGTAAAATAATTATTGTCGCATAAAAATACCACAAATGACTTCATCCATCGCAATCTACGTAAAAAATCGATACGGCTTACCGTAATAAAGTAAACTGATAATATGCCTTACCTACATCTATTTGAGCAAACTAGTACGTTCAAATCGATAACCATACATCGATTGAATTTTTGAAAAATCAACAATAATCTGGATATCCAGATTATTGTTGATTTTTAAAAAACCAACAAACCAATTTCGATATTTTATTTTGAAATCAATTGAAAGGTATACTTTTTTCAATGAAAAAAAAAATATTCAAATCGGACTACTCTGTAAAAAGTTATGCGTATTCTTCGACTTAATATTACCTCCTCTGTTTCGTCGGTTAGGGTAGAGCAAGAGCTGGAAACAATTTTCATCCAGCGTGCTCGTTTGTATTTAAAGGGCATATTGATGCTTGTTTTTAAACTCTTTGTGAAAGTCCTACACCACGCTTGCATTTGCTAAAATACAAAATTTGCTATAGGAGCCAAGAATGTCACTTACGTATTATAATATTATGTAGCTTCTATGAAAAGTCAGTAGGTAACTCTTTACTGCACGTGTTAACCATGACATGTGTGACAGTTTCTTTAGTACCTACTAGTTATAGTTAGTTATACAAGCTGATAAGATACTAATTATCACTACAACATTGTAGTTAAATAACATCTAATCATGTTTTCGTCTCATTAAATTAGAATCTTTCTCGGACACTGACAATTAGGTCATCGCATCATTAGGTCACTATTATCTGTCTTCTATTTATATAAAAGTATAGACTATTCACTCTTGCATGCACTGGTTCATCACATTTAGAACGAGTACAATAACAAAAATAAAATAGAAAACATAGATTTCTAATAGATGCTGACGTTGCACTACGAAAAATCATTAGTGCAACGTGGACATCTTATTTTTTCAATAAAGGTGAAAAAAGTGTAACAGTTAAAAAGTTTTTGGCTTAAATTACTTTTATTCGATGAAAATGAGAAAAAATATAAAATTACAGTATTCGTCTTAACGTAATTATTATAATTTTGATATACCTACGTCCTACCTACATACATGGATGATAGAGAGACTTAATAACTTTAGTAATTAGAAAACCTTTACCAATATTATAAAGAGGAAAGATTTGATTGTTTGTTTGCATCAATTAGGCTCCGAAACCACTGAACCGATTTGTAAAATTCTTTCACTGTTGGAAAGCTACAATATGCCCGGTGAACATAAGCTATATCATATTTTCAAAAAAATTACGGATCCTTACTATTTGTATTCTTTAGCCAATCGTACCCGGGCAAAGAAGAGACGGACAGCTAGTAAATGATATGATCGTAATAAATACTATCTACTTTACAATTATGGATAATTGTAATACAATTATTATATTTATATAATTTACAATTATGGATATAGATTAAAACTAATACAATTTCACCAAAATTTAATGAACAATTAATGTTAAGAGAATGTAAACTTTGTACCGTCTCTACTATACTTACACGCGCACATTTGTATCTAGAGACGCGGAAGCGTGTCCAGCCAAGTCTTAAGAAAAAGGAACTGGCGACGCGACGTGAGTAATATTACACGAACCATTTCGAGACACTTTTGACCCCTTCATAACTCGAAAACTATTTAACCTATACAATATATGAAATATAGCATATTTATTAAAGTTCTTTAGCTTATCTACAATACAATATTTCATTAACTTTGCTCTGACGGTTAATGAAATATTAACGTTTAAAACCCAGGGTTCATTGACTGATTCACTCACTGACTCACTGACTTATAGATCAAAAACTTAACCCACTTCCAGATGACCTAGAAACTTGATATTTGGCATCAAGGTAGACTATTAGGCATATACAAAGGAAAAAATCTAAAAATTTGAAATTTTACCCCCCAACACTATATAATAGGGGATGAAAGCTTGTATGAGACTTCCACAAATTTTCATGCTAAAAGTCTAAAAATTGATATAAAGACTAAATGTTAGAAATAATAAAACACGTATTTCAGGATTTTTAATAAATCAGTCCCCAACCGTTAAAATTGGGGTATGAAAATTTGTGTGTCACTTTCGAAACTTTTGATGCCAGAAGTCAGAAAATGGATATACGAACTTGTTGTAATAGATAATTTAACACAATTACAGGATTCTTACTAAACCACCCCCAAACCCTAAAACTGGGGGATGAAAGTTTGTATGACACTTTTGCAATGTTTGATGCTAGATGTCCAAAAATTTATAAAGAGACTCTTTATTACAAATATAACAAAACACGTATTTCAAGATTTTTAGTAAATCTCCCCCTAACCTTTAAAACTAGGGGTTAAAAGTTGGTAATTGGTATGAGACTTCCGCAAGTTTTAAAGCTAGAGATGTGAAAATCGATAAAATTACTCCTTGTAGTAAACTACAACAAGAAGTGAAATCCAACAAAAACATATTCATGTGATATGAAGCCAAGTCTAAATCACAGTTCCCACTATCAAAAAGTTGTCAGATCTCACGTAAAGCCAAGCTTCTAACTCTACACGCCTTACTCTACAAGTCCTTACTGCACAAACTCTACACCTTAGTCAATATATGCGGCTTGGCTGTTTCGCTAACTGCGCATGGGCGTAAAGTGAAGATTAATTCATTAATTCTGTTATTCTAGTTGTAACTAAACGGCCAAGTCACATATATTGACTAAGCTGTAGAGTTCGTGGGGTAAGGACTTGTAGAGTAAGGCGTGTAGAGTTAGAAGCTTGGCTTTACGTGAGATCTGACAACTTTTTGTTAGTGGGAACTGTGATTTAGACTTGGCTTCATTTCACATGAAAATGTTTTTGTTGGATTAATATTATCGCAACATTTATCTACTTACTACATGTTTAACGAAATTGCGTTTATAAGTCTGCAACTACAATATGAATTATGCCACACGGCACGTGTATTTGCCATGCGATTACAAAAGGTCATCGATCGACCCTATTATTATATTAGATACCAATACATGTACTATATTTTAACTATATTGGAACCGAATCACTTTCTTTATGACTCAGATTGTTGGTGGATTCTAGATCAATCGATTGGTCACTGTCTCATTCACTACTTTTACCTCAAGATGAGTAACTAAGTACCGAAACATTTACATGTTTCTCCAGTGACATTAGGTAGGTATATCTCGACCACTAATATAGGAATGTTAGTGAAATTTCTAGTAAGAAAAACAATGCCTAGAATGTTCAAGTTAACACTTGAGAACAAAATTGAAAAAAACTTTGGTAATTAGTATTACTCGCTCGTACTTCATCTGTTAGGTTTTTATTTTCATGGTTGTAATAAAATTTATTACTATTTAATTAACCGATTCAATGTCTATTTAATATTAAAATATATTTAATGCAATTTCTATTTACAATTCATATATTAAAGGTATTTGTGATTTTTCGAATATTTCAAATATATGTATATATATATAAACCGGATTCCGATTCTACAAATGTAAGTGTAAGATGCTAACCAAAGATTAAGCTCGAGCAATTGATTAAATTAGCGCCGGAAACGGGCCCTTTGGGGTTCATTAGATGCTATAGCGTAACTTTTCTTACTACGAGTATAAATCAACTGTTGCATCATAGGAATATAAGCTTTAGCTTAGACCAAGTTTGATGACTTTAGTCGATTCAATTGAAAATTGAATTGTTACTATCCGGATGATTACACGGGGGTCCAATATAAAATCAAGTAGATATTTTTTTAAAAGCGTTGATAACAATAAAAAAAACATTATTTTAGTAATTTTCAAGCGATATCTATATTTTTCGTAAACCACCACTTACATCTAAACAGTACATAAAATAGTAAAAAAGCATTTTATAGAGCAACAATATATTTAACCGACTTCCAAAAAGGAGGAGGTTCTATGTTCGTGTGCATGTATTTTTTTGTGTATATTCATCAATAATTTCGACAATTGTGAACCGAATCGAAATTTTTGTTTTCGTTCGAGAGGTGATCCGAATTAAATTTTACTGAAATCGGCTGAACCGCTTTTCAAAAATCAACAATAATGTTAACAATTCGAGAGAAATATTCGAATTTTGTACACGAAAGAAGGCGGTTTTGCCATTTTTGCGAAAAATAATTATGTATTATTTACAAACTATCAATTAAGAGGTATCTTCTATGGTTAACTCTCTTTGGCATAATACCTATCATCCTATCAAGGAAGTGTCATAATTGTATAGGTATAAATGTTGGTAGTACCTATATTACCTAAAAAAGCAGCACCAAAATAAGAAATTCAACGAAGGAAAAATAAATCTGAAAGATAACATAATAAAATATAAGAGACACGCTATTGGAAATTGAGCAAAATATGAGTATAAAATAAGCGTATTTCAATATTTATATGAAAATACACTAGCATGAAGTTTTCTTTATGGCATCGGACTGAATGTACCTGATTGCTTTTTACAACGTTTCGAAACGTAAAATAAAATCTCTGTTAGAGCAATATTGGAACTTTGACTGGCACCAGATGCTCAAATATTTGAGAAACAATATGCTTTCAATACAAACATGAAGTCTAGGAACTGTAATCAAATATGCGAATTTTACCACACAATAGTTATAAAAAACCTGATTGGTAGTTACAACAATAGTATGCCAAAGTTTTTACGCGTATACTTACATAGCTAATTATACCACATTATTTTTAAGAGTCTATTTTGAATTTTTTGTACACTGTAAATGTGTGCAGGCGTCTAATTTTATTGCCAAAGTCGATTTCACGTGCCACACCAATATCAAAAGCACGCTAACATCACTCGAGTACCTACTCGTAAATGATTGTACCTACGAGATATATGTATACTACAGTTTGATGAGGTTAGAATAATAAATAAACAATAAAAGATCACTAATAGCATAAACAAATTATAGTTATTTCATTTTCCTAGGCGAATAGTAGTTACACACAAGAAATCTTTCATGTATGAGAAAACTTGTTTGCTTGCCTCAAAGTTTTTTATTCAATAAATAATTAGGCTACGCAAGATCATACTTGATTTGATGTAAGTAGTAATACGTAGTGATTAATTCCTCTATGGTAGTAATTATTACGAGTAAGAGAGTATGGGTTAGAAACAATAGATTGAATATGACACAGATTAAGTAAACTGTTAACTATTAGTCATTACCTAAAATAGAATGATATTTTGTGATTTAAGGTTGGTATATGCAAAGAGGGTGAAACGAACTGCATGAGTCTGCGAAATCTTATAATCCTGTTCAACCAAGATTCAAAGCGAGTGGCAGGATATTGAACACCTTTCTTTAGATAAGTTGTTTTGATCTGCCTGGACCGAAATGTGTTTTTGTCGAGGATTCTTTCAGGTGAACCCGAGAGGTCAACGACTGGCCTTAAGAGGTTCAAAGGTGATGTTTAATGTTCGTTATAAATTACCATGATATAGTAACCTGTTAAAATGTTTTACACTTTGTTTTTTTACCTAATTGATTGACAGACCTTTCAGTTATGTACCCCTAGAATGAGTACGTCAATTTTTTACGCGCTCTACAATATAAACTACAATTTTCTATGGAAATGAAACTACGCCAATTCTAAGCGTTGATATCAAAATTTGATGAATTGGCATCGAATTGGTGTAGTTTTATTTCCAAGATCATCCGAAACTTATCAAAACTAGAAATTTGTATTGTAAGAAAATTGTTGTATGAAAAGATAATAAATCAAATTTAAACAAAGATTGAAACACGGATCAGTTTTATCTGTCGCTTGAGAGTTCTTGCTATTCTCTACAAAAGAGTCTAATTAAAGCATTGTCACACTACAAGCGCGGATGATGCTATGGCTACATCTGCGCCCTACGGCGAAGTTATCGTCACTGGAGGCTCATTCACTAATTCAAACTGTAGTAATTGGTTGTTCACGATTTGAACTACTACCTGAAGCTGGGCACACACGCTGCGATGATCGCATCTATTCATCAGAACAGTCCAGCGAGGTCCTAATATAGTTGCATTGCCAGTAGGTAGTTATTGAGGAATCAAAATGAAACCCTTATTTTAATCGAAAAATATTGATTTAACAACAAAAATATTGGCATCAATGTTGTAGAAAATCAAATTTTAAACAACTTATGTTCCTAAAACTTCTGCTGTAAAATTGAAATAACAAGTTATTGAAGAAATGAAATGGTACAACCAACTATTTAAAAAAAATATCGATCCTACAAAAAGTTGATGGGAATCAAAGTTATAGAAAATCAAATTTTAAACAACTTTGATTCCCATCAACTTTTTGTAGGATCGATCGATTTCTGCTGAAAAATTGAAATAACACAAGTTATTGAAGAAACAAAACGGTACAACCAACTTTTAAAAAAAAATATCGATCCAACAAAAAGTTGATAAGAATCAAAGTTGTAGAAAATCAAATTTTAAACAACTTTTGTTCCTATAACTTCTGCTGAAAAACTGAAATAACACAAGTTATTGAAGAAACAAAATGGTACAACCAACTATTTTAAATAAAATATCGATCCTACAAAAAGTTGATGGGAATCAAAGTTGTAGAAAATCAAATTTTAAACAACTTTTGTTCCCATAATTTCTGCTGAAAAATTATAATGAGACAAGTTATTGAAGAAATGGAATGGTACAACCAACTTTTTAAAAAAAATATCGATCCTACAAAAAGTTGATGGGAATCAAAGTTGTAGAAAATCAAATTTTAAACAACTTTTGTTCCCATAACTTCTGTTAAAAAACTAAAATAACACAAGTTATTGAAGAAACAAAATGGCACAACCAACTATTTAAAAAAAATATCGATGCTACAAAAAGTTGATGGGAATCAAAGTTGTAGAAAATCAAATTTTAAACAACTTTTGTTCCCATAATTTCTGCTGAAAAATTGAAATAAGACAAGTTATTGAAGAAATGGAATGGTACAACCAACTTTTAAAAAAAAATATCGATCCTACAAAAAGTTGATGGGAATCAAAGTTGTAGAAAATCAAATTTTAAACAACTTTTGTTCCCATAACTTCTGTTAAAAAACTAAAATAACACAAGTTATTGAAGAAACAAAATGGCACAACCAACTATTTAAAAAAATATCGATGCTACAAAAAGTTGATGGGAATCAAAGTTGTAGAAAATCAAATTTTAAACAACTTTTGTTCCCATAATTTCTGCTGAAAAATTGAAATAAGACAAGTTATTGAAGAAATGGAATGGTACAACCAACTTTTAAAAAAAAATATCGATCCTACAAAAAGTTGATGGGAATCAAAGTTGTAGAAAATCAAATTTTAAACAACTTTTGTTCCCATAACTTCTGTTAAAAAACTAAAATAACACAAGTTATTGAAGAAACAAAATGGCACAACCAACTATTTAAAAAAAATATCGATGCTACAAAAAGTTGATGGGAATCAAAGTTGTTTAAAATTTGATTTTCTATAACTTTGATTCCCATCAACTTTTTGTAGGATCGATATTTTTTTTAAATAGTTGGTTGTACCATTTCATTTCTTCAATAACTTGTGTTATTTCAATTTTACAGCAGAAGTTTTAGGAACAAAAGTTGTTTAAAATTTGATTTTCTACAACATTGATGCCAATATTTTTGTTGTTAAATCAATATTTTTCGATTAAAATAAGGGTTTCATTTTGATTCCTCAATAACTACCTACTGGCAATGCAACTATATCAGGACCTCGCTGGACTGATCTGATGAATAGATGCGATCATCGCAGCGTGTGTGCCCAGCTTCAGGTAGTAGTTCAAATCGTGAACAACCAATTACTACCGTTTGAATTAGTGAATGAGCCCCCAGTGACGAAGATTCGCCGTAGGGCGATAATGTAGCCACGCCATGAGGCACTTCAGCTTGTAAATTAACAAAAAGTTCCAATTATTCTGCAGCGTCAAGTGCGTTCCTCTGCATGCCATGTTGATTTAATATAAGCCAAAAAATAAAAAGCAGTAAACCTTTGTACTAGTGTTATGGTTTTGTAAAAATGTTAGTTAGTTCGTATAGGCCGGGGGCTAGCCCTGGTGTCAGAATTTTTAAGCCACCTGAAGGCCTCACATGGTTATATAAATGGATGACACAACTGTAACCTCCAATTCAACGTGTCATTAGAGCTACGGTAGCGCTCAGATGGAAGTGACACCCGCGATCATCTATCCCAACACTGACCGTGCCGAACGTCGCTCAACTTCGGTGATCGCTGATAAACACCTAGTCAAAATGTTCTATGAGAGCGACTGTAAAACTGTTAGCCATGCCTTAGGTACCTACTTTGTTTTACTACCCAAGGTATAATCTCGTTGGAAACCGTGATAAATAGCAACATTTAACTGCATATTATTTCATCTCAGCTATAAAATCAATTTGCGTTATGAATGTTGTTGAGGTACAAATGCCTCTGCACATGATTGAAGTAATTTTGTTATACCATGGCTTTGTAGGTAATGTAAAAGTTACTGATAAGTATTCCTAAGTATATGTTATTTTAAATTGAAAAAAGTTATCATGATTACTTTGATTTTCTGCACTGCCAAAGGTCATCTGAGGTAGCAACTATATAAAAATAGCAACGAAGTTCGCTTTGTCACACTGTCATTAATACTAAGTTATCATTATTGTCTAAAACAAATGATTATATTGCAGTACCGTCGATTTATGTGTAGTAATTTGATTACACAAGGCCCATTTACAAAACGTTGCACCTTAATTCAATTTCTATGAATTGCAATACGAGTTAAGGAGCATCATCGTTTCCTAAGTTCAGATTACGTTGCACATGCAGCAAAACACGAGTAAGTATAAATAAATGAAATAGTATTAATGTTTTGTTGTCCTTAATTATAGTACCGTACAATGTAGAGCTGTTAATTTTGCTATGCATGCTATGATATTGGAATACACATGTAACCTAGGAGCACAGATCAACTAATGCGACTAAAGCATGCAGTTATCACGCAGCATATGGTACGTATTAATGATTCCACTCGATCTTAGTAGGAAAAAAAGCTATAAAAACTCGACTCTACAAAAAATTTCTTTTTCGTATTGAATAATACATATATCAATTAAAAAACCTCTTGGCTTACTTAAAGAATCATCAAATAACCACGTATGCTAAAATAATATTTACACACAATTATTTGACAACCCCTAAGTACTTGTACATGTAGCTCTAAATTTTATCAAAATTTTATGAACCTTTTGTGGTAGCTATTTTTTTTCTTCAATTTCTGCAAAATTATCCTTCTCAAGTTGCTTATTATTTTTTGATGACAGGCCACCCGACTGCTTCGCTTAATCACAGGCTTGTTACATGCGAAAGCCTATGGGAAACAGTTTGCACAATGTGCACAGTGCGTATACGGATATTAGGTGCACAGCAATGACAAATCATTGGTGCACGGGCTACTCGTCGCGTACCATTCATTATTTTTGATTGCGTGCGTAGACACGGGCCACAAGTCTTTGGTGTTTGTACATACTTTTATAGGCTAACTGTATAATACACTCTGTACGTGCAGTGGAGATTACCTATTGATAGAATAGAATCTGTCTCAAAAAATGTGGTTAGAGCGTTAGTGCAGTAGAAATTATTGGCGTTTTGTTTATTTTCAAGTGAATTTATTTCGAAAGTGTCCTTTACATAATATATACAAGACTACATTTTCGTATGTATCTTACGAGTTTTAAACTTGGGGTTGAAAATATAATTTCTTTAATCCAAAAGAAAAAAAGCTGATATTCGTTTTGAGTATACAAATGGTAACCGTATGTTTACTTCCGTTCTTAAAAATAAGCTGAAATACAAAAAAACACACACCTAATATTCTCATCTCCAAAACTCTCAAGGAATTTTATACAACGTCCGCAACAAACCCTTAAGAAATATACTGCGCTAATGTTGCACAAATGATCGAGCTATTCAGAGATTTCAAAGAACAAAACAAAAGAATCGCGTAAAGCACACATTCTCAACAATTTGTGAAAACAAATACCATAAGAGCAAGCTGCACGCAACGGTCTTTAGGCATTCAGTCGGGGAACAATGTCTAAAGACTACCCATTCATTCAGCCAGTGATAGATCATCTTGATTACTTGCTTGCTACTCTACTAGTTAGGTACTACTTGCATAACAAAGAGAGGCATGTGATAGAACTAAATACAATGTTTCCTTAGATGGGTTAACATGTATCTGTGGACTTGTCTCTTTCTAAAAGAAATATATTACTAATAAATTACTAGACTTGGGCCATGATAGGCTTGATTACAAAAAGGGATTATATGAAGCGGGTTGCCTTCAGCATGCCCCTGCATCCTCAATTAAGACGTCATTCAATTTGTGGATAAACGTTCCCCCAGACTGTTACAAGTGGTAATCCCCATTTAAGAACTTTGCGTCACGTAAGTAGGCACTTACCTATATACAGTCATTTATTAGATACAATAAAATCTATTGCATCAAAATTAATTTGTGTTTAGTTTTAATTGATAAACATTTTTACCATATCTCTTTTCCTTTCATTACAATTGGCATTTGTTTCTCCCACGCTGTACCCAAGTGTCAAGAGTTTTCTGCAAAAACTCATTAATTAATTAATTCATGTGACATTTACGTGTACACAAATTGCAAGTTTAATATCGCGTTGATGCAATTCCTTTTAATTATTTAACTACTAGCTTAAAACCCGCGGCTTCGCCCGCGTTGTCTTAGTAGACAGGTACTTGCTTATGAAAATAGCCCGTAGTTTGACCCGCGTTTGTCTTAGTACTTGCTTAAAATTATAAAAGGCTGCCGGTTGGCTTGCGTTGTCTTGGCACTTCCTTAAAATAATAATAGGTCGTGGTTTAGCAAAGCATTATCGTATAACGTATTACTTGCAAGGATAATGCCTATATATGGTTTGGCCTGAATTGTCTTAGTATTTGGCTAAAATGATAATAGGTCGCGGTTTGGCCTGCGTATTCTTAGTACTCGCTTAAGATGGTAATTTATAGCACGCAGCTTAGCCTGCGTTGTCTTAATACTTCCTCAAAATTATAATAGCCTACCGTATGGCACGCGTTGTCGTATTACTTGCAATGCTAATAGCCAAACGGTCTGGCCGCTTTGTTCTAGTAACTGCTTAAAATGATAATAAGCCACAGTTTGGCCCGCGTTTTCTTGGCACTTGCTTAAAATAATAATAGTTCGTGGTTTTGCCTGCATTGTCGTATAACGTATTACTTGAAAAGATAATGCTTAGTAGGCATTATCTTTTCAAGTAATAGGAACTGCTTACGGTTTGGCCTTAATTGTCCCAGTGTTTAGCTAGAATGGTAATAGGTCGCGGTTTGGCCTGCGCATTCTTAGTACTTGCTTAATATGGTAATTTATAGTACGTAGCTTGGCTCGCGTTGTCTAAGTACTTGCTTAAAATTACAATAGCCTGCCGTATGGCTTGCGTTGTCGTATTGCTTGCAATGATAATAGCCCATGGTCTGGCCCGCGTCGTTATAGTATTAGCTTAAAATGATAATGGCGCGCGGTTTGGTCCGCATTTTCTTAGTACTTACTTTAAATGGTAATTTCCCACAGTTTGGCCCGCGTTGTCTTAGTAATTTTTTTGCTTAAAATAATAGCTCTTGGTTTAGCCCACGTTGTCGTATTACTTGCAAGGATAATGATTAGCCCACGGATTGGCCTGCTTTGTCTCAGTATTTGCTTAAATTTACTTGTATCTAAAGCTTATTATGGAGTACGACAATTTTTGGATGATAAATTGCAAAATATTCGAATTAAATTTAATAATAATGATTGTATAATTTTTTCATGTTCTAATGATTATTTTATGGCCATATTGGACTTAACTGATAATTCAATATTTTTGTGATTAGTAGTAAGATCTCAATGTAACACATTTCAACAATAAATGTTCTTTGACTTTAATAGCCCACGGTTTGGACCGCGTTATTTTATAACTTGTCATAAAATAAATACTTAATAAAGTTATATTTTAATATACCTACTGTTTTTTTTTTATAGCGAGAAAAGAATATTTTTCGATTTATGATGAGATATATTATGACGATCATGAGTTGACCCATGTAGGTTCCCACTCGTATACCAAATTTTATCCAACTCCATTCGCATGTCATGGTCTACATTACAATCGTCAGGTCCTAATCCTGGTCAGACCACTGAGCTCTTTGAAACTTATGTACGGAATTTCATACTACCGGCTTTTCATTGAACGAAAACATTGAAGCAACCTGCATAGGCACGTCCTTAGAGAAAAATCGATGTCGTATGTGAACTCAGCAACCCGCGCTCGGCCAGCGTGATGGATATGGCTTAATCACCCTTCGTGGGTAGGCCTACTACGTTCAGTGGTGGACTATTAAAAATCGGCCAAGTGCGAGTCGGACTCGCGTACGAAGGGTTCCGTACCGTATGGGAGCCCATTCCTCTTGCCGTTATTAATAGCGAGCAAAAAACTCATAAAAATCACGTTTGTTGTATGTCCCTTAAATATTTATTTTATTCTATTTTTAGTATTTTCTGTTATAGCGACAACAGAAATACATCATTAGTGAAAATTTCAGCTGCCCAACTATTACGGTACGGTGACAGACAGACAGACGGACATCGAAGTCTTAGTAATAAGGTCCCGTTTTTACCCTTTGGGTACGGAACCCTAAAAAAGGCCAGTACAGGTATTCATCATGTTTCATTAAGTCATTTGAAATTTAATTTCGATTATTCTGAACCCAATGACAATCTCGCCCAAAACCGTTTACGCGGTCAAAAGTGATCGAGACACTTGTAGGACTTTCAGACATTCTCTGACCAAGTACAGACGAAAAAGTAGCACACAAGAAGGTACATTTTATTTGAAAAATACATAGCGCACCTACATCTAGACGACAGGCATGTTCTAGGATTCCATTATACTCATCATTTGACTAACTTTTACTATGGTACCAACCCAGAAATCACGTAAATAAAATTAGCTGTTCCACACAAAAAATTCATCGACCTGCGACAAAATGTAAAGAATAGGTAATTTTCGCTTTTTCAGGGTAGTTCCCATAGTAAAGTAAGTAGTTATTGATCCGTATGCACCCTAAGTTCAAGTCTATTGGCTCACAAAATAAAATCGTTCATAAACTTAATAGTTTATGAACAAAAAATGGACATTGAAGGATCTAAATTTTCTCAATTTAATTCTAGATATTTCACTACGTTTAAAAAAAAAACGCGATTAAGTTATTTTTCACGCTTATATAGGATGTTTGGTCTAGCGTTAGACAAGGAATCCGGGACTTTTCCCAGGACGACAATAGTCATATATTAGTTAAAAGGGTGAGCTATTTTTAAACAATATTGCATCGGTTTTCAAACAGTCATTTAGTACTTTTTTTAGGAAATTGATATCCTGAAGGACCCACTGAAATTTTCCGGGATAGCAGTACCCCAAGTGGTAATTTGTGTTATTGTCTAGCGTCGTACCAAATTTCGTTAGAATTCATTAACCCCTTTTATCTTAGCTTTATAATTGATTATTTTGGCTATTGCTAAGAAACCCTATAGATTTTCCGGGATAAAATAGTTACTGTATTGAAACATGTTATGTGCTTTCTACATACCTACCAGATTTTATTTATAACCGTTCAGCTCGTCTGATGTAATTTTTGATGCTTTTTTCACCAACTTTGGGAACTTATCTGACACGTTAGATAAGGAAAATTCGGAAAAACAGGAAGAAACGTTACTTTTATTTTATTTGTAAAGCAAATATACAAAGTTTTAAGTCAATCGGTAAAGGTAATAAAAAATAAAATGCAAACGAAAAGGGCCCGTTTTACCCCGTTAGAGGTCGATTTTTCGAAATTTTCGTCCTTTGTGCTTCATTACGTTGTACATTGTACCTATGTTCGAAATTTCAAGTCTCTATCTTTAGTGGATTGGGTTGTAGCCTAAACTGATTAATTTTGGCTATCCCTAAGGATCCCCAAATAATTTCCGGGATAATAATAGTTCATGTGTTGAAACATGTTGTGTGCTTCCTCCATACCAGATTTCATCCATAACCGTTCAGCTCGTTGGATGTAATAGACGCTTTTTTCACCAACTTTGGGACCCAATTTGACCCCTTAGATAAGGAATATTCGGAAAAACAGGAACAAACGTAACTTTTATTTTGTTTGAGTAGCATGTATACAAAGTTTCAAGTCAATCGGTAAAGGGAATAAAAAGTTACATACAAACGAAAAGTGCCCGTTTTACCCCTTTAGAGGTCGATTTTTCAAAATTCCGTTCTTAGTGCTCCATTACGTGGTCCAATGTATCTTTGTTCCAAATTTCATGTTCGTATCTTTAGCGGTTTGGGCTGTAGGCTGTCTGTCAGTCAGTCACTCAGCGAAGCCTTTTATATAATAGATTGTAGGCAGTTCAGTCACGCTAGTTAAACTTATTATCTTGTTTGTTATATGTAAAATACAGTGCAATGCAACATAGAGTTAGAAAGAAAAGTGTCATTTTTTCGATACGTTTTTTAAAGAAGAACTGAAATGACAAGGTTCATCTTTATTTAATTTAAATAAGAAGTGACATACTAATGTCACTAGTGTGAGTGTTATATACTAATATCACACTCCTTTTCCCACCAGAAATGATATGTGAGATAAGCTATGCGAGGATGAGTAAGCTATAAAATTATCAAACATTGAGTAATAGGTACTCCATGTTTGATATTCGGTTTGTCTGACTTCTATTAAAGGTATTTTTCTCATTTCACAATAGTAAATCTTCCTTGCATACAAAACCTAATGATTAAGATTTGCGCTAGGAGAAAAGAGTTTAGATAAGCCATAAGTTTCTACCATTTTTTTTTTTTTTCATTTTAAAAAGCGTTTAGTTAATTCGTTCCTACGGCTAAGAAAAATAAAGTTTTTAGTAATGAACAAAATCAGTCAACTGATTCATAAATAATACAATGATAATTATACCTACTACTAAAATAATGTTTGCGTAATTTATCAATTAAAATAACATTATGTCGATCATCGTTTTAACCACAATTGATAGCAATCACAATTTCTCAACTATTATTATACCACCAGTCAGTCATCTGCTTCAGGACAATAAGTAGGAAAAGTCCCGTGAGAAATGGGGCAGTTTTTCGCAACCGCAGCACTGAACGGCGGCAATCGACGTACCTAGGGGCAAAAACTTGACGTGCACTTATCTATGCTTCTATAACAAAGTGCAGGTAAATAATTAGGTAGGTGAAGAAAGGCAGTGACAGCATCTCGACTTAGCCTTTCTTAACACTACCTCGACTCCAGGGAAGTGAGCCGTCGGTCATCGCGCACCGAAATATCGATATTTCTTGATATTATCGAAAAATCGGCCTAAATAACCGTGGGTGGTGGCTTCACCTTACAAGTTCAAAGTGTGAGTCAAGCTCGGCCCCTTACCAAAGAACAAAGAAATAGGTATACCATCATCGAAGAAATGCCATCGGTCAATCGATGGCATAAGTATATGGATCAAACTAACCGGTGCTAGGTGCCGGTAACCTTACTTAGCCGGTAAAATTAATAGCAAGCAAAACTCCTAAAAATCACGTTTGTTGTATATCACTCTTAAATATTTATTTTATTCTGTTTTTAGTATTTGTTGTTTTAGCGGCAATAGAAATACATAATCTGTGAAAATTTCAGCTGCCTAGCTAACATGGTTCATGAGACACAGCCCGGTGACAGACAGACGGACAGACAGACGGACAGACTGACAGACTGACAGACTGACAGACTGACAGACTGACAGACTGACAGACTGACAGACTGACAGACTGACAGACTGACAGACTGACAGACTGACAGACTGACAGACTGACAGACTGACAGACTGACAGACTGACAGACTGACAGACTGACAGACTGACAGACTGACAGACTGACAGACGGACAGACGGACAGTCGGACAGACGGACATCGAAGTCTTAGTAATAGGGTCCCGTTTTTACCCTTTGGGTACGGAACCCTCAAGAATTAACTACCCAACTAATAGTACCACTACCACTAGTAGTCTTTCCCACAATTTTTAGATTGGAAACCGTTATCGATGAGTGCAAAATTGACTCTAATTGGCGCATACTAATCAAAGGTCCTACGATAGAACAAAAACTGGTCTAAAAATGACTACGAGTATCATGAATATTTATAAGCCATTATAACTTTGTTGATTGGGATTTGGAAGTCTACAATAAATGGAAGTTTCTGCATTTATGTCAGCGTTGACAAGCTGCACAATAAGAATAGGTAGTAGTTTTGAATTTATTTTTTGTTTGTATTAAAATAAAAATAAAAATCGTTTTACTAAGGGGCATTTAAACGCAACCGATGCCATTATGGTCCAAGGGGCTCTAAACGATGTATTTTATGTTTTTTGCGCTTCTAACAGAGCTTATTAAAAATCCTTAGGAGAAGCCTATGTCCAGCAGTGGACGTCCTACTACTGACGGTTGGACGGATAGATTTTTCAAATCTCCATGGAATATCTTCGTAGCGTCAATCAACACTACTATCCTCTACCATACTTTAGGCTTGATTATTTCTTACCATATTATTCTTAACATGGTATGCTATAACCGATATAATCATATTTCACAAAAATACCATAAAAATGAAGAAGGAAGGAAACTCGGAGTAACGGCAAAAACTCTATCTACGTTACCAAAATAAAATTAAAGGAAATACCTAGCGATCAGTACGAAAATACATACATAGTTCAACAACCTGCTCTTTGTTTTCCTCACAGGAACTACGAATTTTAACATCCTTATCTTAGTTCTGGTAGATCGGTCTGAATCTAAACGAAGGCAACGGAAAGATAAATTGCTTCCTTCCAGCGGACAGAACAATTCTAAACACTTTAATAACTCTCTTTGAAGTTTTTATAGTAAGAATTAACAGTTAACGAGTTTTGTGAAGGTTACAGAACAGTAGTGTGAATGACACTGGCCAAAAATAATAAAATTATAATTATATAATTCTCACAAAGGTGAAGATACATAGCACGGAAGACTGATAATCGATGGGTCTAAAAGTTCTCGAGTAGAGACCACGTAGCAAGCACAGCATAGGATCGTACACCCACAAGGTGGACGAATGACCTTCGAATTGTGCTAGATGCCAACCGCTTCCAATCGTTCTTATTGGAGATCTTTAGGGAAGGCTTATGTTCGGCAGTGGGTGTCCTACCACTGAAACGATGAAAATTAATCCAACTACAAACCGTGTTGGGATTTCCTAACGGATTAATTAATAATTATTTCTGCATTATTATGGAAACATGATTTTGGGGTAAGCGTTTAATTTGATTTGATTTATGTTTTTAATTTAATTTTAAAATCTATTTGTAATTTGAATTTGAATGTGATATGGATCTTTTGTTTCTGAAAATAAATATTTTTGATTTGATTTTGATTTGATTTGAAAAGCGGGCTATAATTTTAAAATTTCAAACTTAAAATAATTGTACTGCAAAAATCTGGTTCATTACCCACCTACTTTTGGTTTCAGAAATTGTTTTTGCAATCTCATTCGCGATTAAATGAGTGAAGCTAAGGAAAAAAGAAACATGAAACTGTGACTCGAACTAAAACAGTCACTCAAATGCTAAAGAGCTTGAAAGAAACTCATTTCCCGACTTCACAGTTTTCTCAATACATTTAAATTTCCTTAAGACTTCTAAATGGAAAGTGAAGAGTTTTAATTTTGCATTTCCACTTATCTCATGTGGGGGACAAGGAAACGCTCTCTATCTGTGATCGTATTGGGAAGATATGGGAAATAGCTTCTTTAAGCTACATTTGAATTCAATGCTTGCCGTACAAGAAGTAACAAAAATGTATCTTTTGGTGACTAATACATAAGAGTAGCCTCTACTCAGATATTCAGTAACTACTCAGCCTTCAGAATACTACATACACTTATTGAATAACGATTTTAGAAATAATCTTATTCATTAGGAGTTATTACTGTCTAAGTGTATATAGTCAAAGTTGAAACGTGAAAATTAGGCGCTCCATAACTACTACATTTGTTTTAAGCTGTAAAATAGAAATTACCCAGTTATCTACGAGTTCCTAAAAGCTACTTTAAATTCAGACCAGTATTCAAATCATAGCTGTCAAATGCTTGCATTTTATTTAGGTTGCACTATAAATTAGTCCGCATAATAAAAGGAGCGCGATTGTAGTATAAATAGCTTAATTTAATTTTATTAATGCCTGGAGCAACTATTTAATTCCAAGGCCGACGTTTCGTATTTAAAACTTGAAATCCATTCTCTAAGCAATTTAGAACTTCAGTTTTGATCAACATTGCATTCATTACATATTTATAAGACAATCGAACAAATGTACAGGTACCTAATTAGGTTGGTCGAACAACATCAATTTTGTCATTATCTATGTGTATGTTCAGTTGTTCAGGGCCGTAATTTAAAGAGTGAGAACTTTTTGGGGTTCAGTTTGATTTAACTAACGAGTTGATTGGACTTGAAATTTTCTGTTGTTGAACACACATTAGAGTAATTACTTTAGCTAAGCTAATCTAAGCCATGCATGAGGCTACCAAGCTGTTTAAAAACTTTACGAAGAACTAGCGTTTATTTATATTTTAGATAGTAGGTATTTTCTTGATATTTGCCTTGTGGTCTTTCCATTTACACTTACTAACTCACTGTCTTCGAGCCAAAAGTAAAAGATAATTTTATAAATGGTTTTTCTAATGGGTATATTTTTGCATACTTTATTATTTATGGACAAAGCTAACGATTCATCGAGCAACATAGATGAGTCCATACAATAATATTACCTACTTGGAAATAACTTATAGCCCCGTTAGAAACGTCCTGACTTACCTCCCTGCCATTGCCCATGTCAACCTCATAGTTTATGGAAAAGTGGGGGCTAAAGTTAATTTGTGTCAATCGAAGGGTAATTGTTGCCGTTTTATTTCACCAACCATCCCATCGAGGGATAAAACCAAACTTACAGTAACTTTGATTAAGTTTCTAATTGCTTTATCAGTGTATCGAAATGATTTTATGTATATTTTATGCGTTGGAATTAATGTATTAATCTTGTTTTGTCCCACTCAAAATAAGTAGGTTTTAGGTAAAACTGTAATTTTTGGATAGGATTAATAAAAATAAAAATGAATAATTTAAGAAATATTAAAAAGAGCAAAGTACTGTTAAAGTACGGTTTAATTTTTTGTATGTTCTGCATCGTGAACTCACTAATTAGGTAGGTATTATTTAATGCTCCCTGAGACATTTTTGCATAGTTTACGAAAATTAGCTTCACCTTCACGTACAAACTCAGGTAAACATCTTTAGAAAAGGCGATTGGTGTCGGTGTTGCTATTTTCGGGAAATAATAATTTTGCGACTCATTTATTCAAAGTTAATTTTTTCGCGATGCGCGTTAACTAATAACTATATAATTATTTTTCGCAAAAAATGGCAAAATCGCTTTCCATCGTTTACAAAATTCGAATATTTCGTTCGAATTGTATACATTATTGTTGATTTTTCAAAACGGGATCAGCCTATTTCAGTAAAATTTAGGTAAATGGGGCCATTTCGGGAGTAAAACCTTTCGAACTATAAAAAATTTCGACTCGGTTCACAATTGGCGGAATTATCGATGAACATACTTAAAAAAGTACATATAGGCGAATATATAACCTCATTATTTTTGGAAGTCGGTTAAAAAGTCAAAACTGCGCTCGTAATGACAAGGTCTCTGCAAACAAACAAGAGCATGGCTAATAACCGTAGTCAACATGCGAGGTGACATTGGCTTGTTACACAATGTTTTACGTGTCTATTATTTATTGGGACAGAGCGACAGAAGTGGGTCTGCGCCCTAACCCGATCAAAGTCACATTTGTTAGAGGCTCGTCAATAACACTTCACACACCTTCAGTTAAAATTTCGCACTCTCAATTTTCAAAGACAATGTGGATACGTAGGTTTGATCGATGCCAAATATGGTGTAGCACAAGGACTGTATTTCGCAGATTTCGTAACAAAACCGCAGACATCAATAGACACATCTAGTTTATCTAAATACGTTGTAGGTTATTTTTTTACTAAAGCAGACGAAATAAAAATATAACATTCGCGAAATAGTAAATCATCTGACTGAAGTTTGGCAAATTAAGAGAAAACTCTGATTTTGTCTATTTATTTAAATGTATGCTTCAAGTAGAACACTCCTACTCCATTGCTGCATTATACATAACACAGCTATGTAATAAATATATTTAAACTTCATTTAGATACCTTTGATATTTTTTGGCTGCTACTACCCACTATGAGACCAAACATAGCACGATTCCATGTCTGGAACTCTGGAACAATAGCTAATGCATCCGCTCATAGACATGAAATAAATCTTTGACACGTGCATTGGACATATAAATATAAGTACAGCGTGCATTACACATGGTGCGTGCATTATGCTCATCCTTATGAACCACTTTTACTATGGAATTAACACCGACGTCACGAAATAATCGGCCAAGTGCGAGTCGAACTCGCGCACCAAGGGTTCCGTACTTTATTGGAGCCCCCCTTTAATGTTTATTTTAGTTAATAATTAATTATTAAAGTAAACATACAATTAAATATTCTGTGAATATTTCAAGCGTCTACCTGTTACCGTTATTAATATTGAGCGAAAAACTGCTGAAAAATCAAGTTTAGGGTTAAGGGGGAGACCCCCTTAAATATTTATTTTATTTTGTTTTTAGTATTTGTTGTTATATCGGCATCAGAAATACAGCATCTGTGAAAATGTCAACAGTCTAGCTATCACGGTTCATGAGATACAGCCTGGTGACAGACAGACAGACACACAGACGGACGGACAGCGGAGTCTTAGTAATAAGGTCTCGTTTTTACCCTTTGAGTACGGAACGCTAAAAAGCAGCAATCTCACTCAAAAGTACATCTCGACAAAGTGTTTGTAAGTATTGGAACAGATAATTGTATTTTTGCAATTTTGAATTTGACCTCGTAGTAAAAATATTTTCATACTGATTAGTGTGTGTGTACATACACAGAAAATACCTGCACTTTGAAAAGCAACAACCTGTATACACCCTTCAATCTATGTACCTATCTATAGTTGGTACACAAGTGTGTCAGTGTTAATAAGGCGGGAAGAGACTGTTCCACGCACGAACTGAATACCAAATTAAGTACTTACATGTACTGTAGGATCAAGCGACTGCAAAAGTAATATGTGCACGCTATCAAAATGATAAAAAATATTAAAATACTATTGTTTTAAACTTTTATTTACTTTATTTACTCGTGTTTGTGTATGATAGTGATCAAATAAACATACTCGTAGCATCTAATCCAACTTTTTTCTCTATTGAATTTAAAGGATAATATAATTTATTGATAATTTAGCTTCAACGCAATGACTTTCAACGGAGTAAGGATTTACCTTACTAATATTTTAAATCCGAAAGTGTTTGTTGGTTTGTTAGTTTGTTAATGTTTCAGGCAGCAACAGATTGACTTGATATTTGGCACGGGCATAGTTTGAAAGAGGAAAAATGACGTAGGCTACTTTTTATCCCAGAAAAATAATATTTTCCCGTGGAATAGCACAAAAATTATAAAACCTCGCGGGCGAAGCCGCGGGAAAAGCTAGTTGTTGTAGGTTTAAAAATAAGATAGTAAACTGATCAAAATTCATTTTATTATTGTCATTAGTAAAACGTCACCAATCACCATCTAATCTGTTGGAATAATTTCGCAAAAAAACTGGCAAAACCGACTTCCATCGTTTACAAAATTCGAATAGTTCGCTCCAATTGAGGTATACAATTTTATTTTTTTTCAAACACAGCTCCGATTGCCGATTACGATAAAAATTGAATGGGCCCACCTCGGGAGTATACCCTTTTGAACTAACAAATATTTTTTTAATTCGGTTCACAATAGTCATTCTGATAATACACTAAATCAAGTCATACATAGTATAAAATAAAGTCGCTATTTTTGTCTGTTTGTTTGTCTGTATGCTTAAATCTTTAAAACTACGCAACGGATTTTGATGCGGTTTTTTTTAATGGATAGAGTGATTCAAGAGGAAAGTTTATATGTATAATACACCTGTGCGATGCCGGGGCGGGTCGCTAGTGGAAATATAAAACTTTCGTCAATTAGTCGTTTCTATTTTGTATCTACCAAAACTAAATTGAAACCGCAATAATCTTTACGTGCGCTCTTGCTTGCACGCTCGTCTCAGATGGAACGTGACACTGAGTCATACGTTTTCGTGCGTGCAGCCGGCGTTCATTAATTTATAAGACGTTAACGTCAAAAACTGGCAATAATTTTAGTTATGTCGCAAATAGCTTAGTTTTCAAGAACGGCCAAGCGTGACGCTGTCATTACAATTATATTTTTGTGTCGTTGGCTCCCAGACTACTTAATGTCACTTCTAGTTTCACGGATGTGCACATGTAAGAGATCTCTATCGACGTCACGACGATATTTCGGGTGTAAACAATCGGTACGAAAGCTTTTTCCTTTCCTGGTCACGATTTTATTTAATTACATTGTGATTTGGGAAAGCAGACAGTAAATGGCGTTGTTTTGTTTTGGTAATGAGATGTTTTCCTCTCTTTCTACTTTCAAATGTTTTTATTATTAAAATCGGTAATTTCAATGTCATATCATGTTTTATATTAGTATTGACATTGTTATTGGTCTTTAATTAAACTGTGCCTCACTGCAAAGCGCATTTATCTCACATAAATTGGCCATAGTCCACTACGTGGGATTAATGCGTGTTACAAGATTTCACATGTTCCCGACAAAATTTCCCGACTTTCAGATACTTACCTAGTTATAAACTAAGTGTGTGAAAGTCGGACACACAGAGGCTTAAAGTTAAACTAGCGACAACATTGTGTACGTGTTGTGTTGCCGCTACTATATAGGAGTTAAAGACCACGCAACTCTTTCGTAGCTTCTCAATATTAAACCAATATCTTCTATGTGTACTCTATCAAATGCCCTATTATAATAATATTCCAATATCTTTCAATAGATCATCTGTCACTATATGACCAAAATATTTAAAGCTGTTTACAATACTTAATAAGTCTCCGCTGTCCGTCTGTCCGTCTGTCACCAGGCTGAATCTCATAAACGGTGATAGCTAGAACGTTGAAATTTTTCACAGATGTATTTTTGTTGCCGCTAAAACCTCAAATACTAAAAACAGGAAAAATAAATATATTAGGGGGTTCCCAAAACCTGGTATTTTAGTCGTTTCTCGCTCAACGTTAATAACTGTGACAGGTAGATGGTTGAAATATTCACAGATTATTGAGTTAATTATTCACATCAAAATGAATAAGAAATATTGAAATAGAAATAAAATATATTGAGGGGGGCTTCCATCCGGTACGGAACCCTTCATGTGCGAGTCCGACTCGCACTTGGCCGATTACTTTACTACATATTATATTGATTACTATTATATCACGCAGTATAAATACCAACATGAAAATGTAAATTTGCTAATACGGCCAATCTCTGTGAAATGAAAATCTCTCTGAAAATAGTTTAGGGTAGTTATGCACTTCTTTTTGAAACAGATATCTAAGATATCTTCTAACCAATTACCAAGTTAAATCTTAAGAGTTTTTGTAGCTACTAGCTATGATCTTCATGTTTTATTTAATTTTTGACCAGTTTAAACCTAGTTGCGTACTTGTATCAATTCTCAATTAGTAAAACTCGTACTTAACTATGGTTGTTTACAAACTTATCGTGAGTAGGTACACTAAAAATATGTAACATCCTGTAATAAGAACCAGCTTGTTAGAAGCTGTTTATTTTGTCTGATACATATTTAGATACGTTATAGTAATGGTTATTAAATTGGTTATTTAGGTAATATCTATGCATATAATAATTATAGATTCCAATTACACAAAATGTATTCGGATAGTGGTAATTAATAAACCACATTCGAGTATCAGACTATTTGTGGTCAAACGCATGACCGTTTTAAATTTAAAATATTTTTCTTCTCACTTCGTGCTATGGTTCCCTGTAAACCGTCCAAAAAAGTTATGGTTCATAAAGCAGCGACCTTATTAATTATTTATTTCATTAAGGGGCCCACAACCCTACATTCAATATACTCTTCTTCTTTCTAAATTTCAACGAACTGTAAGCACTATTCTGACAGTATACAAAAATAGGGATGTAGTAAGAAAATAGCTCAATTAGTTATACCTACCACTTTAGCATCTACTCTTAACATGCAGATTATTAAGTAGTTATTTTTATGCAGTGTTCACATTAGAAAAGTCCGGTTCATTTAGTTTCTACTTTGTTAACAACCGATGACCCCATCTAAGAGTTATTGTTCTGTCTAAATACCTGTACAAAACATCAATTGACTGTATATCAACCGTGCAATAATTTTGAATATTAGTTGTCAGCCTAATTAGTACTCATAATGTAAACCTATCCTTGCATGCAGATTTATCTGTTTTTTAAAGCGTTTACAAGGAAAAATGTTCATGGTTATCTACTTATTAAGACATTTGTATACTAACCACATATTTTAAAGAAATTCTTGTTATTCCTTGGTTATAACGTGCCTAGTAAAAATTATGTTTGTTGTTTCGCGCACGTAAAACTGCGATCGAAATAGGCTTGCAACTGTCTGACTCATAGAATAGTACGTCCGATTTTGAATGCATGCAGCGCGCGTAAAATGACTGACCTACAGTGCTTCACCTCATTTCAGAATGCATCATCGTCTCATTCGTCAAGTCTTTAGACATCTTTACAGATAGTTTAATTACCGCAGTCTCAGGAGATGTTTAAAGTACTTGGTTTCATGGCTGAACAGACCAATACGAGATTTGCAATCGCGACCGTACCGCTAGCAAACACAGAGATTGGAGGTGCAATCAACCTATCTAAGCATTAAAGCCTATGGTATACTTTTATTATTATTTATTTCACGATATTAGCACATAACGTCTCCTTGTTCTAAGAATAACAAATCTGAATAAAACTCGTTTCTGTGCGGTCAAGCGCTAATGACTTATGAAACCGCCGCCTACAGGACCCGGCGCCATTACAAGTACACTACAGGTTATATTTGTTAGCACATACGAACAAGCACTTGACAGCCTGTCGCACTATTTGAACGAAATATTTTACCACCTCTTACTTAACCAGCTTACTAACAATCAGACACTGGAGCTCAAAGTACTTATTATATTAAGAAACACTTGCAAAATATTATTAAATTATCAGCTACAAAATCATAGAGTCCATGGCGAACTGGTTTTCGTTTGAATATTATGTGATCCGTATTATGAAACCTAGACAAATAGGGTAAAGTCCAATTAACTAAGAAACTTACCGTATAATTGCTGTGATTTCTCACAAAACATTTCAGTAAATTACAAGTGTTCATCTGTAGTTTTCATGTCATTTCGAATAAGAAAATGGGGCGTAACAGCATGCAGCAGGTACTAAAGTATGGCGCATAGCCAAATCGCTATATCACAGGTCTTGACCTAGAGTTACGAATAAACAAAGAAATCTCGGAACAGTGGGGAATAACAAGACCCAAGGAAATACCTATATTTTAGTTCGTGTATCGTAGAGTAATGCTATCGCTAGACTGGGAATAAAATGTGCATTTTATAATACCTACTGTCGGTACAAAAAAGCTTTCCCAATTTGATACAGAGTTGTATTGAGGTAAGTGTAGATGCAAGTAGGTAACATAAGTCGCCACAAACTACAGTTCTGATATAGATACTGCTCTATATTTTAGCTTAGTGTAGCAGGAAACTGATTAAAAATATAAAATACAATACTTAGTTTTCAACACGCTTATATTAGGTCGACGTGTATGTAACTAACATGTGGGAATCTAAGGTAACTAATTTAACCATCTTCCAAGGGTCGTAGCATAATGAAAATTGGCTGCATGTAATTCTGATGACAATACAATAATAAGGTACTGTCGAACTGATCTGATGATGGAGCTGGAAGATATGAACTGGAACTTTATGATGGAAAATCGTATCATAGCTGTTTTGGATTTCTTAGAAAAGTCTTGTAAAGAACTTTGACCACGATTAGGTTTCAAGGTATGATAATAAAGCCGGAAGATAGGCACTGGCATTCCATGATGGAATATCGTATCATAGTCGTGTTTGCATTTGTGAGAAAGGCCACGTAATGGACTAAACGTGTTTTTCTAGTGTTTTTAACTATCAAAATTTACGAAGTCGCTAAACCTAATTGCTAAATTAAACTAGGTAATAATTATTTTTCGTAAAAATGGCAAAACCGCCTTCCATCATGTACAAAATTTGAAGACCTATTTCACTCGAATTGTTTACATTATTGTTGATTTTTCAAATACAGCTCAGCCGATTTTTGTTAAATTTAAATGGAGCAACCTCGGGAGTATACCCTTACGAACTAAAAAAAGGATTTTTCGATTCGGTTCTCAATTGGCGGAACTATCGATGAACATACACAAAAAAAAATACATCCAGACGAACATAGAACCTCCTCCTTTTTGGAAGTCGGTTAAAAACTAAACTAAACTAGGTGTGATTAGGCAATTTTCGTAAAAATGTTACACAGTGGTTAAGTTTGCAGACAAGTTTTTTAAGTTTGAGCACTTTTTGAAATGATTCGTTCAAATGGCAGTGGTTAATTAACAATGTAGTTGCCTACTCGTAAAATACGCCGCTAAAACGTGACAAACATTAACGTCCTGAATGTTACCTTAATTAATTTCCAGTTTCGGATTAATTAGAAGAAACGCTGTGATTTTATTACCCGCTGAAAAATCCATAAAGTATCGCGATTTACTTCATTTGTGTTGATTTACCGATCTTTGAAGAACTAGGCGAGCGATACAATAAAGCGAGGAAGACAATTAAACCAGGCAACACTAAGTTCATTTGTACACAGGTAACGCACCAAGTACAAAGTGTTCCTATAAAAGTGCTGCTGTTTTCTTTCGCTATTTCTGAGTTAGTTCCATAGTAAAATTTATTCATGACGATGAATTAAAATCCCTGCAGAGAAATAAACATTCTGTAGGCTGCCTAGCTATCATGGTTCATGAGATACAGCCCGGTTATAGACAGACGGACAGACGGACATCGAAGTCTTAGTATTAGGGTCCCGTTTTTACCCTTTGGGTACGGAACCCTAAAAGTGTACTGTTGTAAAGAAATTACAAAAGCAAGGTAGGGATTACAAAAGGCGCCGTTGACCTAAATCTTCCGATGAAATGACTGGCAACCCAACTAAACAACCGTTGCGGCTGCCAAACATCTAACAGAATTATAAGTAACGGAAACGTTCAATTATTATAGGCTGTCCCCTCGAATTAGACCGCTGCGGGACTCGGCACGCCCCTCCACAATCGGTTCTGACAATGACAGTGTATAACTGTCCTACATTAGCGCCGTAACGATGTGTTACTTGCTTATATTTAGGGGCGGCAGATGCCAAAGAGGTAATGATTAAATAATATTCTCCATAGTCAGTTTTGGAAAACAATAAGCTGCTCTCTCAGACCAAATAAAATAATCGGCCAAGTACGAGTCGGGCTCACGCACCCCCCTCAAGAGGAGGGGGGAGCGCGAGCCCGACTCGTACTTGGAGGAGTTCCCTGGAGGGTTCCCCCCTCAAATAGTTATTTTATTTTAATTTTATTATTTATTATTGAAGTGAACATAAAACTAAATATTCTGTGAAAATTTCAAGCAAGTGACGCCGGCAAAACTACGCCTCGCCGTGTACAGACACAATCACACACACAAACACGTACAACGAAACTACGCCTTGGCTCGTCAGTCGAACTATTAGAGGCGCAACACCGACAAAATCACCACATGTATAAATAAAAAGTTGGCCAAGTGCAAGTCGGGCTCGTGCACGAAGGGTCCCGTACCATGTGGGAGCCCTCTTAGCCCCATATCAAGCATCTACTTGTTGCCAATATTAATATCGAGCAAAAAATTGAGAAAAATCTCGTTTGTTGTATGATAGCCCCCCTTGAATATTTTTTTAATTCGTTTTTAGTATTTGTTGTTATAGTGGCAGCAGAAATACATACACTATGTATCCGCGCCTTATGTTCAAGTACCTGTGATTTGGCTCGAGCTCCTACATGTGTCGTCGTCCTAATGCAATAATTCTTACTGACAAGTGTATATTCATTATCACAAATAAGTTCACCATTGAAATAATATTCTTTTGTTCATTTGCGTGAATAATGCCGTTTGTCTATCTATCATTAATTATTATCTTGATAACTCAATACAGGTAACACATATATTACATTTCTTTGTTCAAGTTGAGAGTTACTAGGTAAAAGAACATATTTTAGAGATACATGAACATAAAATATATGTACGTAAGAGGTATTATCGGATTCGTTTTTATTAGGGTTCCGTACCCAAAGGGTAAAACCGGGACCCTATTACTAAGAATTAGCTGTCCGTCTGTCTGTCTGTCACTAGGCTGTATCTCGTGAACGGTTATAGCTAGAATGTTAAAATTTTCACAGTCGACGTATTATTGATGCCACTATAACAACAAATACCTACTAAAAATCGAAAAAAAAAAATATTTAAGGAGGGCTTCGATACAACAAACCTAATTTTTATGCCGTTTTTCGCTCGATGTTAATAACGGTGATAGGTAGATGCTTGAAATATTTACAGAATATTTAGTTACATATATAGGTAAGTACTTCAAAAATAAATAATTAAAATAATATAAAACAAATATTTATGGGGCTCCCATACAAGAAACGTGATGTTTGCTCGATATTAATAACGTCAACAGGAATATGTTTGAAATATGTATTAACAGAATATTCAAAAATAAATAGTTAAATTAAATATTTTAAAACGGTACGGAACCCTTCGTGCGCGAGTCCGACTCGCACTTGGCTGATTTTTTTTTTCAAAGTGTATAAAACACAAATCCTCATAACTCTACATGGTCGTAGAAAGTATTTGTATATATAGGAGGATAAATACTAGTTGTTTTTCACTAAAATAAAATATTTGCGTTTAAAACAAACAATTATAATAAAAGTTATTTTTGTAATATACATTAAAAAATATGTCATGATCACAGGACTTAACCTGCACCTTTTAGAACACCAATTCAGAAGGTTTTTTTTTGAAATATTTAATACAAGAAATAATTCTTTCTTTCATATCAACTATTGTAATTTTCAGTAATATTACAAATACCTAATTAAATTAAATATGTAACATTTAATTTAAGATCGATAAAGACTTGCATAGTTGGCATGCAGCCAAAGAATTCAGTAGCCCATTAAAATATTATCATATGAATTCAGTATTAGTTAATACTGTAGATTTCGGCTTTGATTATTTAGTAGTGACTTTTGTAATATTCTACATTATAATAATATGTATGATTTTTTTACTAGTTGACTTGTAACTTAGTGTTATTAATAAATTTGATTATTGATTAATAAATAATATTAAACGAACCGTGTTTTTTTTTTTATTGACGAGTGATTTTTCGTGTGGCAAATAGGCATTTTTATTTAATTTGATTGATGTCAAAAAAGGATAAACTTAGGTTTATTTCGACAAGTGTGTTCACCTAAGCTAACTATAGTAAATAATTCATAATAATTGTACTTAAATAATAATTCAAATATGATAAAAAAATTGACAGACAGAACAAAACAAAGCGATCCCATAATATAAGGGTGTCTTTTTTGCGTTTGTAAGTACGGAACCCTAAAAAGAAGCGTAGCTAGTTCAAGATGTTCCGGAAAGCAAACAGCTCTATATTACAACACCATGAATACTAAATCATCGCCGTAATAAATTAAACAGCTATAATTGTTTACACGATCTAGTGTAAAAAGAATTGTTGCATCTTCGGAAGCGGAACATAGCCCACACGCGATCTTTACTAGAATAACCACAGACTTCATGAGATGTGACATGTCTCGATCTAGCAAGGACATCATTTCGCACATAACTTTCTGCTTCAGGTGGTTTCACTAGGTCAGCACGCGAAATTAATTTTTGGGTTTTTTGGCATTTGGATGTACTGTTTGTTGTAAGTAAAACAAAACTCATTTAGCGGCCATGAGTAGCTAGTGTTAACGAGGTATATACAACTAGAATCCAAAATTCTGGCCAGTTTATGCACAAGAGTCCACTAACTAAAAATTAAGGTAGATCATTTTTATTTATTTTTATTTTATTTAATTGGCACACAAAACAAAATACAATTACAAAAATTATAAAATTAATATTACTTAAGTTTAGATCTAAACTATATTTCTAAATATGTGTACACAAAATGATTAAACTTATAAAAGCAGAATTTTTTACAACATTAAATTCAAAATAACTGAATAACTGAATTATTTATATTACTTGTTACAGTTACCATAGGCCGTAAAAACAGTTTTCTCATTTTTCTCTTTTTTAAAAACTCTTTTTATTTACTTAGTTTTTCATCAAACACGTCAATAGACGCGTGATGTTTTTTTAACATCTCATTGTATTGGCGACACATTTTCAATATAGGATTATAGAACGAGGTATTATTTCTATTTACTTGTAGTATAAACCTTTTAGAAAAGCCATCGCGAGTTCTAGGTTTAGTGTTTATGTTTATATTTGAAAGAAGTGAAGGAGAGTCGATCTGGGAATGTAATATTTTGAATAAATAAACTAAAAATTTGATGCACTTTCGTGCTTAAACTGACCACTAATTTGGTTTTATATAGGTGTACTTATGTAACTCATAAACTCTACCTATTCATGGCCTCTAAATGAGTTTTCGTAAACTTAAAATTTGTAGTTTATCTGTAAAAGGCAAAAAAAACATAAAAATTGAATATCGCGCGCTGACCGCGACAATCAGCCTTAACAGCACAACTAAAAGTATAGGCCGAATCAAAATTCTTGGCGTCCGTGAAGTTACAAGCTGCGCACATCTGCTGCTGACGCTGACACCATCGAATTTGCTACTGTGCTGAGTTGTAGAGTTATGAAGTAAAAGCTTGTAGAATTAAGTCCTGTAGAGTTAGAAGCTTGGCTCTACATGAGATCTGATATTTTTTTGATAGTACGAACTGTAGTCTCATCTTGGCAATCTTGGGATCATTATTTGCTGCATATAATTGTCTCCTGCGCCGGGTAATAGAAAAGACCTCTCTCTAGATCCTTGCGAGTAGGTATAAACCTACTAACTTGCTTTTATTCTGTGGACGTGTGAGTTACATCATTGCAAATAGTGCGTAAACCGAGATATTAGTAGTAATTTGTATATCGATAGGAACGAAATTTACATGTTTTTGCATTTTGTTTCTAGTAAGAACGTAATAGGCACAGTTGGTATAAGTATAGCAAGGAATTACGTAGTGTTTTGGAGATTTAGCATTAAGCTCTAGGTAAGTAATAGAGCGAAGTTAAGAACATTGCTTGTCATAAACCATCTAGTCTCTCGTCATCTCGTTTCTGAATATGAGGTGTTATTTTATGGGTAGAACTAACACAGAGGTAAAAGATATAAAAATATAGATATTATCTCAAATATGTTTTATTATAGTAAAAAGGGTAGGATAAAGGTATTTTTAAATTAAAATGTTCCCGACATTGATGAAAGAAAGGAGAAATCTTATGCCACGCAGTAAAATAATTAAATGTCAGTATTTGATAGTTCCAGCTAAAATATTTATTTATTAATTTTAAGTAAGTAACTACTTACGGAAGCCTTAAAAAATTCGAACACAATGTTTATAAGATTCACACAATGTATAAATACCCCTGAAATTGTTTTTTATGAAGTTATAGTGGTAAATACCGGAGAAGTTTAGTGGTGAAGGTTTAAGTTTCGAGTAGTTGCCGATTAGGAGAAAGTATGGTTAAAATCTGTTCGCGCCCAAATTGATATACAGTCAAACCTGGCTAACTGAGAACTGGATAAGTGAGAAACCTCTATAAGTGAGAGTAATTGCCAGGTCCCGTCATTTTACCCCTCAAATACCTCTATAAGTGAGAGACAAGAACCTCTATAAGAGAGAGTCGTTTTTCCCTCATGGACCTCTATAACTGAGAGTACTACTTGTCTGAACCTCTATAAGCGAGAGTTGAGGGTAATTAAACATCTGCACTTTATGACCCATTCTTAAATTTCGTGGAACTAAGTACCGTTGCTTTCGGATCGTGTTGTATTCAAACATTTTTTTTTTGTATTTTGTGGAAATAAGTACCTAATATTGTTTTTGTATCGCATTTTTTTGGAATGGACATACGTGCGTCTATACTATCCTGTTTGTTGAAATAGTGTTCTATTCAAAATTATTTTCTGATTTTCTTTAATCTGCCTAAATTTTTTTTTGTTTTACATTCTTTTGGAATAACCTCACGTGCGTTTACACAATCTTATTGGTCAAACTTACTACAGTTGATAAGTATCAATTGAGGAGATAGGCTTGCTGTTAATAAATAAATCTTTAGAAATAAAAATAGCCTCAAGATAGGTATTGAATGCTTTCAAAAGTGAAAAATCTCGAAATGAAATACGCATTGAATTTGATTCATCAGAACTATTTTTATAAAATAATAAAATCAAAATACCCAATACGGTCTCAGAGCTCGACATGGAAATATTAAAAAGAGTCGACTTTTTTATTTTCCCAATATTTAAAGTGTCTTCTAGAATGAATAAAACAAACTATCAACTATGTTCTATTCTAATCGACACAACCCGAACAATTAGTACCTATATACTATTTATAAGCATATTTATCAATCTTCACGCATGTAGATACCTACATACAAATTAGACGTATTTTTTAACCTCTATAAGAGAGAGAAGCCACTTCTGAAACTGGATAAGTGAGAAACCTGGATAAGTGAAAAACCTCTATAAGCGAGAATTATATAGCGGCCCCTTCGACTCTCTCTTATCCAGGTTTGACTGTAATTAGTTTAAAGTATGATAAATGGCTGAACGGTCATGCAACGAATTCATTTGTGTCCGTTGTTAGGCTCATACTCTACCAAAGTGGAACTGGGCAAAGCGTTGTAGTCCGTAAGCCCATTACATGTGTATCTACCATTTTGCTTCAGCGATAATAAATTACAGTCGTGAGCAGAGCTAAGCTGAGCGATAGTTTTATTATCGCTAAGCAAATGTAACATTTGTACAAATAGCTCACACACTATTATCGCTACACGCAGCTCTGCTTCACGCCGCATAGCTCCCTTTTAGTGGATTCTGGGCGTTATTAAAGAGACAGAAAGTGAAAACCAGTAGTCTCTTCAGACGACTACATCCGCGTTTATCTTTGGATAGGCTTACACAGAAATGTCCACATTTTTTTTTTATTCTTCACTTTTCTCTAGATGATCAATATCTGACAGATAGGTACATAGGATACCCGTGGGACGATTGGCCACTACACTGATCATAACGGGTTGATCGTTTCACATACGCTATTAAATTTTTTCTACGGACGTATGCAGGTTTCCTCACGATGGTTTCCTTCGCCGAAAAGCCAGTGCTATGTAAATCCGTACATATATTCCAAAGAAATCATTAGTATGTGACCGGGTTTGAACCAACACTTCATGCTTGTAAGGCGAGCGATTTCTCACTAGGCCACTACCTATGGCTTCATAAATATGTTACTGACAGGTAAGTATTTTGCACATGAGCTATCGTTGCACCATAGAAAGCCATGTGTTTTCATGGTGCACTCATTCGTGTGATTGTCAACTTTCCCTAGTTACATAGGCACAACATTGCACACTTTCTGTCATACTCGTAACTTCTTTGTCATCAAATAGGAACTCACGATTTTGCTAATTAATATAACTAGGTAGGTGAGCAGTGGTGAACGACTTTAAAAACAAAATTTATAAACGACTAATCTTAAAATGTAAATCGGTCTCCAAAACTGTCATATGGTACTGAAAATTAAAACACTATCGAATACCTATTACAGCTATTATTGATTTACTCTCTAGTAAATAATATGATTACCGGATTTTTACGTTGCGCTTAATCTGATTTTGATCCCCTACGAGTATTTATCTTTTAAAGGTCAAAGAGAGCTGATCAGTAAGTAAATTTTTAAACACTTCATCGCAATAAACTTTGAGATCTTAGCTAAACTACATTTTTTTAAATTAATAGTTATTGTTTTTATGAACTTTTTTCAGTGTCAATACTTCAGTAAAGTGGGTTAAATTTGGAATAAAAATGTTCAAAGACAAGTCACTGAAGTCTAAGAAATACCTAAGTATCAAAGAATTGCAAAGGATGTCGCAGAGCACGCTAGAAAGTTAAACTACACAGCTAATATGGGTAACCTCCTCGATATAGGTTCAATGGCATTCAGAAATCGAAAGTACGTATTGCAAAGCGAGTCTTTAGGTCAGGCCGTGTGAGGTGTCAGACAATTGTTGGTAAGTGATGCTACTGGCCTGATTGGTTCCTATGGGTACCTACATCCGTCTCTAGTTTAGCAGATTATTATGGGGCGTTTATAGAATAGTCTATAAAAATAATACCACTTACTATATGCAGTCAGTAAATACGTGTTCAGATTTGAAATAGCTGCATAACCTAATGTACTCAAGGTGTTGTTTTGCAAAATTCAGGGATTTAAAGTGGTGTATACAGTATCAATACGAATAACTTTGCCAATAGAATTAAACAGGAAATCGCGAAAAAAAGCACCTGTCAGTCGATCATCTTTTTGCATATGTTTTTTTTTTGTTGCAATATCGGTCCTATATAAAGGGTTATCAGCTTGTCCTGTACTAAGCTGAAAAGGGTGATTCACACCATCAATACGAACAACTACTAAGTAAACTACTGAGTACTTTTACTAAGGAGCCTAGACTTCGAGAAAAAAATCAACTGTTCCATGCAAAATTCCAACTCTAAAATTTTATTTTTATCGATCTGGTCTGTATGAAACAACTGACTTTTTTCTCGATTTTCGGGTTGGCCTCATAGTAAAAGTTGTTTATAATGATGAACCTCTTTAAATCCCTGTACTTTGCAAAGCAACATCCTGTTTACACAATGATAGATTTTATCTATGGTAGATACATACCTAAATTACCTAATAGATATATTAAAGGTATATGTAGTAGAAAATGTTGAAGAGATATATAGCGATGAGGTTATTGTAGTTTAATGAATATTGCAATAAGGAATTATCTATATAATTATCTATACAGCAGACTCCGATGGTATGTACACATAATGAGCCAAGAAGATGACCACCCCGTTAAAATCGCATTAAAAATTGACACAGGAAAACAACCCCGAGGCCGCCCCAAAGCCACCTGGAGGAGAAACCTGGAAAAACTCTCTAATAATATACCAGCTGACATAAATGACAGAGCCGAATGGCGTAAACATATTCAGAGGGCCGACCCCAAAGTGATATGGGATGAGGCACGGGGAAAGAAAGAAATACTGTACAGCAGACTCTATTTGAAGAAATAACCCTGTATTGAACAAAACTGAGTCTGTTATACATACCCACGATACCAAATCATTGACACGTAAGTATATAAATATTTCATTACAAAATATAATTGTTGTCTATTGTATAACAGTCGGTCAATATCAGTTATTGTTGTTGAAAATTTATAATTAAACAGTTGGTTCAGTTACAAACTAGGAAATAAGTACATAGCAATAAATTGAATAAAATGTTCACTCACCCACAGCAGAAGTATACTGCCGCTCCCAAGTGCCTGTAAAAAACAAATAAAAATTAGAAAAAAGACCCAAACCTTGTTTCTCACACAAAATACGTCTTTCTTAGAAACTGTACCTACGAAAAGTTCAACTGAAAATGTTACTTTAAAAATAAAACTCAATTTACGACTCTATCTATTTAAAAAAAAGCTCTATGGCTAGGCACGATATATACGTATCAACCAAATTACCTAAATTAAACGTAGGGGTCAACTAAATCAAATTTATACTACCCCGAGGCAAGCCTGGAGTAGTTGGCAGAGCCTTCATGTAAACAACCGGCCCATAAACCTACTACATTTTACGACTCCGCCCGCAATATTGACCCCATCAAATTAAAGGCGAAATATTAAAACGGCATCGACAATAAATATTAATATCCAGTACTAAAATGTCAATAAGTGCCGAGCCATCAGTGTGCCATTAAGGGAGGCCCGTGGTCATTAGCGCGAAAAACGTTCAAAATCAAATAGAAAGTTAGTACCCACTGACAGTCCTCGAAAGACTCGAAACTTGTCCGCTAATTGCCCCAGCACTCCTTTGAGATACTTAGGTACACGGAAATACGCAAATAAATTAAAATACTGTCGCGAACTGGAAGTTTGAATGCTGCGGCAACTTGACGATCTCTATTTGCCGGCATTTGGGTAGAGTTCATAAAAATATGAAAATGGAATGTTGAATTGTAGAGTAGGTATATTCTCAACAGACAGCGGCATTTTATACTAACCTGTAAATAATTTCCTATTTGGTATCTACCTGAATTTGGTTAATACCATTATATTGTACCTATAGTTGCTGTGTAAAGATTTTTAACCGACTTCCAAAGAGAAGGAGGTTCTATGTTCGTGTGTATGTATTTTTTTTGTTTGTGTTCATCGATAATTTCGCCAATTGTGAACCGAATCGAATTTTTTTTTTTTGTTCGAAAGGGTATACTTCCGAGGTGGTCCCGTTTAAATTATATAGAAATCTGCTGAGCCGTTTTTGAAAAAAACAACAATAATGTAAGCAATTCAAGCAAAATATCCGAATTTTGTACACGATGAGCATCGATAATTTCGGCAATTGTAAACCGAATCGAAAAATTATTTTTTTTAGATTAAAAGGGTATACTCCCAAGGTGGTCCCATTTAAATTTTACAGAAATTAGCTAAGCCGTTTTTGATGTCTCAACAATAATGTAAACAATTCGAGCGAAATATTCGAATTTTGTACACGATAGAAGGCGGTTTTGCCATTTTTTGGGAAAAATAATTATTTCAATGTGATACTCGTAGTAAATCGTTGTCACACTCAGCTCAATAAACCTTTTTTTTCATACTCTATAAAACAATCCGATCAACTGCCACCATATTGTATATGATGATAATATTCAAGTACTGTAAAAATCTACAAATACTTAAGTAATAAGATAGACTAAATACTTAATTATATTATCGTTTAACTACTAATTTTAAATTGAAAAAATCTGGCTCTATAATGGCAGATTCTTAAATATTTAAGATGTTTCGTAAGAAGTGTAAACTTTGAATTTGCGTTTCGTATTGCGATACAGAATAGGTATTAGTCGATTGATTGTTCTCCAAAAGATCTGAATATGTTGCCCGTATATTTTATTACATGTTTTATTTAATATCATAAAACTCAGAGGTCAAAAACTTTGGTATTCGGTGAAACATTGACCGCGATACATGATAATCAAACCGAAATTAAAATTCAGATCCTTTTTGGTATCAATAATGGCAAATGTGTAAGGTTGCCAGACGTTTGCTTACAGCTTAGTGAAAATCTATTCATATTTTATTACTGAATGGAGTTGAAAATGCCTTTGCATTTTTAGGGTTCCGTACCCAAAGGGTAAAAACGGGACCCTATTACTAAGACTCCGCTGTCCGTCTGTTTGTCTGTCCGTCTCCAGGCTGTATCTCATGAACCGTTATAGCTAGAAAGCTGAAATTTTTACAGATGATGTATTTCTGTTGCCGCTAAAAACAGAATAAAATTAATAATTAAGGGGGACTCCCATACAACAAACCTGATTTTCGCCGTTTTTCGCTCTATATTAATAATGGTAACAGGTAGATTATTAGACTTGAAATATTCACAGAATATTTAGTTGTATATTAACTTTAATAATAAAATAAATATTTAAGAGGGGCTCCTATACAGTACGGAACCCTCCGTGCGCGAGTTGGACTCGTACTGGGCTGATTATTTATTTAAAATATTATGTATGTACATGATAACTGTCCATAGTCATAGCTCAGCTTATTTATGTTGGTCTTCGCGTTTAAGTAGATTACTGAAAAGCATGGGAAGATGAGTGATCAATTCATAATTCTTTTTCGCAAAAAAAAAAATGCCATAACCGACTTCAACCGTGCACATAATCTATGAAATAATTTTTTACATTATTGAAATAATTTTTTACATTGATTCATCAAAAATGGCTTTAAACGGAACCATCTTTGAAGTCTATGATCTGCCAAAGAAAAAAATAGTTATGAAATCGGATTACTCTGTAAAAAGTTATGCTTTGTTATACATTAAAAAAACCTGGTTGCACTCCGGGAGTGCCGGCAGAAGTGAAAACTTGAACACGTAAAGTACTATCATTTATGTGGTAAAATACAATATCACATACGCACACTCGCGCAAGTGCCCTGCGCTGCTTAAACGAAACAGCAGGAGCAGGCCACAGAAGAGGGAGAAAGAAACTTCTGTTCTGTGGAGCAGGCATACATTTTCGCCGCGCGGTAGAAAAAGAGGGGGATATTACTTCCTCGCCTACGCCACGCCAGCGGTCTACTCTCACTCCGTCTTACGAGTTTATCACGTCTTCGTCTCACGTGTCCTGACATGAGTTTAAATATTTTTACCCACTCCAAAAAGTGCACAACGCCGTTAAAGAAGTATTCACTTCATAAAAATAATATAGACGCGTATTTTTCTTTGAAGTGAAAACTTCTTTAGCTAGGTAAACCTCCTCCATTTCGTCGGTTAAAAATCAGTCTATATTTCAAAGTGCAGAGACATAAAGACCTAATTTACATGAAAAACTAAGTATACATGTACACTTATGGATACGTCAATCCTTAAGTGCATATACATAAAGTGTCTGTTAATAGAGGGTGTATCAATAAGTTCGTTGTTTATGATCGAATATGTACCTACTTTGATACATTTTCAATTTACAATTTACTCTACAAGAATTCTTATTTATTTACCTATTAAAATCAACATGAATGGTTAATTTGCACATTAAATTTAATGCCGCAATAATAAACTAACATTCGATGAACGATCGATAAATATTTTTACAACTGTTATTAATAACAATCATCCAACTGCGCTTATAGTTTTTACTATTATTCATCTATTTGTTTGTGGGGGCTCCAACACGGTACGGGACACTACGTGCGCGAGTCCAACTTGCACTTGGCCGATTATTTTCGAATCCATATTTGGTTTTATGGTAAAATTTGATGTGCTACAATCGATGTGCTTAAGTAAATACTACGCATTTGATCACTGGGTTTATATGGCACCAACGATGCCAGCAGCCTGCAACAACATTTAAATTGTCTCAGTCAATCGTGTCAAAGGTTTGGTTTAGTCATAAGTACCTCGAAGACTCAAGTGCTGAAACAACCTGCACGTGGTACGACTCCAGACCCAACACCGATATCATTGGGCGGGAAGGCACTAGAGGAAGTTACATCTTTTCGATATCTCGGGAGCGTTGTCCGCGATGATAACCGCCTGGACACCGAAATCTCCTCACGAATTGCAAAGGCGGCTGCATCATTTGGCATGCTTCGTGGGAGAGTTTGGGACTCACATGACCTGCGACTACACACAAAACTAGCAGTGTATAAGGCAATAATCCTACCAATATTGCTGTATGCCACTGAGACCTGGTGTCTCTACAAAGGCGATATTAAGCGCCTTGATACTTTTCACATGAAGTGCCTAAGATCGATACTTCATATTAAATGGCAAGACCGAGTATCAAATTCTGAAATACTCAGACGAACCAAATTAAGTGGCATTGAGTCTATGCTTATAAGAGGACAATTGAGATGGTGCGGTCATCTTGTACGTATGAGTGACTCCAGGCTGCCTAAAGCTGTCTTCTATTCACAGCTGAAGGAGGGAAAGCGCACACCTGGTGGTCAATACCTACGCTATAGAGATGTCCTAAAGCGCCATCTTTCCGCACTAGACATCCCGTGCGAAGGTTGGGAAGAGCTAGCGCAACAGAGGCAAGAGTGGCGCAACTCTGTCTATAAGGCTGTCACCATCTTTGAGGAAAAGCGTCTGCAAGATCAGGACGCCAAACGCCTTATCAATAAGACCCGCCCAAAGCATTCCTATACCTACACATATAACGCCAGTGGCCAGTTGCATTGTGCGTCCTGCAACAGGTCATTCAAAAATAAGTTCGGTTTCGCGAGCCATGTAAGAGCTCATAACCGTTGACAGCTAGCCAGGGATCGCCATTGACGGATACGTCAAGGAGGACGACACACATTTTATATGGCACTACCTTTATCGCTGCTTTGCTTTAGTCTGACACTCTCCGACCTTTATTTCCACACAAAAATCAAGTCAATCCATCGCTCCGTTAAGTACTATATGAAAGAGTAACAATCAAACCAACTAACACACTCTGAGATCTACAATATTAGTAATGATTTCGATCGTGGAATTCCCGAAACGAGATATCACGGGGAAATTTTGACGGCCAAAATAAATAAGGATCTAAATAATTCAATCGTTCAAAAAATAATGCATTTAAAAAATTTTACGTACCATGTAATCATCTCGAAAGTTTTCCTGTTTAACATATTTTACCTAAGTGCGAGTATAAGCGGTATTCCTTGTAATGCCTACTTAAAAATTTTCCAACTATGTATATAACAGCAGTGGTCGCCGCCGACACCGGTTGCGGACCAAGGTCGGAGACAGGTCTGGCAGGTCCGTCACCAGCGCCGTTGCAAAACATGTGTTATGTGCATCATTACGTGTTTTTATACGACACATATGTCACTCTAATGTCATTAACATTCCGATCGTGGCTTAGGCACTTATTTTGTAAATCTGAATTCTTGATTATGTTGATTTTAGGCGTTTCTCAAATGTAGACCACGGACCAGCAAGCGCAGCGTAGGACGACTAACTGACTAGGTGGACTGACGATAAAATAAAGATCGCAGGAACGCGCTGGATGCAGGCCGCTTCCAACCGGCCTTATTGGAAATCCATGGGAGCAATGTACGTCCTACGGCTGATGGATGGTTTGGTGAGCTGGCCCAAGATTGGCTCTACTTAAAAAAACTATTTACGAAAATACGATGATCGGGAAAATATTTTCTCGATAGAAAGAAATTGTAAAGTAACCTTTAGAAAGTTTTCATTTTCTAAACTGTCGTTTTTTTCAAACGAAGGTTCGTTAAACAAATGATTGAATGTTGTGTTTACATGTAAACTTAATTTCATGTAATGTTATGTATTTTTGGCTATGCTATGCGAGACGAGCCCGCGTGCTAGTACTCCAACCTTGAGAAAGATCGCCAAATGCGATCGAAACTATGGTGGCAGTTTTCTACTAAAATTATGCGAGAGTAACACCTGTGCTTTACTAAATTAAAAATATTTTTGGCTATTTTGGTTACCGATGTAATTGTATTTCCGATAGATTTATTTCATTAAAACAAATAAAAATTAGGGGACATCTTACACACGGTTTCTAACACCAAACTAAGCAAATTATAGCAAATATATTTGCACTACTTAGACAAGAAACTCGACAAAAATATTTGTAGTTCATAAGATAAGATATACACTCACTAAGAGGGTAAATGGTCTGACAAAGACCGCAGGAATGCGCTGGTTGCACATCGTTTCCAACCGGTCCTTTTGGTAATAGGAGCGTCTTGTGTCCTGCGTAAAATAACTCTTTACAAATCTAGTAGTAACAGTTTTTGTAAATCCAAAAGAGACGTGATCCGGACATTATTTATAGGGAACTTTACGACCGGTTTACATTATTCCAGTCGAGCGATTGAGTCCAGCGCTCAAGTGCAGCTGGAATGACGTAAACCGACAGTCCGGTGCATTCCAGGTTTACACTATTCCAGTTGCTTGGTTGCCTGGAAGAAATCGCTTAAGGTTATCGCCTTAAGCGATAGTCGCCAATTAGAGACTTTTTGTTTTGTTTTTGTCCTTATAATCTGTTTTTTTATGTAATGTGGTTGTCTAATAAAGTGTAGTTGTTTGTCTGTTTGTTGCAATCCAATGCTGGAATCAATCGCTGGGCTGGAATAATGTAAGCCGGTCATTATACGAAAAGGAATCTTGTAACGAATACTAAAACTGTTTGAATACAGAATTTCAAAGTCAAGATTTCTTATATAACTTTGATAGGTACTTGCTATACTCGTATGTAAGAATGTATAGATTTATGGAAAATTTGTGTAAATGTTATTTGTAAATAATGTGTGTGAAAAGGATGTGTAGTGTGTGAATATGTCATCGTCATGCAGACATGCTTCGCGGAATATTTACTCAATAAACATGCAAATTTACACTAGAAATATATGTCCGTACAGGTAAGTAACCTAGACATTGCGTCACACTAATATTGTGATTGCGAAAGTGGCTTTGTCCTGCTATGTAAGTGGTCTAGTGTTTTATATATACACTGGGCTTGGTATAACGTTAAAGCATTAATTTGGGACACAACAGATGACCTGGGGCCTTATTGTGTAAGCGCTCTGACATTCGGCTTCGCTTTTTCTCCTGCTCGCGCCAGTTAATCACGCCACGAGAGCGAGCGGAAGGAAAAGCGAAGCCGAACGTCAGAGCGCTTACAGGCCCCTGATCAATGATCATGACGGCAGGAACGTGCTAGATACCTACAAGCCGTTTCCAACCAGTTTTATTGGAGAGGCCTATGTCCAGCAGTGGAGGTCTTACGGCGTAGATCTTAAAGTAATGATAATATTGGAAATTTAAAAACGTGTCTATGTTTATAGTAGGTAAAGGTAAAGGTAAAAGTTAAGTAGTGCAGAATAAAAATGCAGATAAAACCACGAGTGAACCCGTGGTAAGTAATTTTACTAATTATTAAATCAAATTACTAACCAATGTCAATAACTAATAAAGCATATTATATGTCCACGATATCAATCAAATTAGAAACCATAATATGACTAATATTATTACCACGTGTTTTAACCACATTACGAAATATTTTCTCAAGAGGTCAAGTCTAAACAACCTTGAAAGTAACATTTCCGACCTTAATGAGTGCAAACATCAAGTTAGTGAGCCTTCCATACATTAAAGCATCTCAATAAAACAGAAATTGATATGTCCAAGGGCGCGTGGTGGTCATGCCAGTTCTGGAGAATGTTTCAAAAACAATGATGATATAAAAGAAAAATATAAAAATGAGTAAACTAGTTGGACTACGGCAAGTTTGGAAATAGCATCTTTAGATAACAACCAATCCATATAATTTGGTTGTACAGAAGAGGTACCTTTGTACTTACAAAATAATGTTCACGGTCAATGAACTCAGAGCTATGAATACTGTATAAACTTTAAACTATAAACTTTATACTGAGTATTACTTACTCACCAAAAAGTATCATGAACATAGTTTAATTTTTTTTGAAAAGACATAAAATAAAAACGTTAGATATTCAAATGCATCCTTAACTAAGTTAATGAAGTCTTAAAATAATTGTTTATCACGGAAAGATAGACACCCAATCTTATAATGCGGAGTGCGGCGGAACCGCCGGAATCCTAATATACTAAGACTAACGTTTTTAGGACCTAACATAACGAATCAGATGAACATCAGATCGATTCAACTAAATAACCAAATAAGTATCATCTCTTGATAAACCAAAACATGAAACAAAATTAGTCCAAATTGAAATGAACACAATCAAAGCAAGCTTACCGGTAGAGTAACACTAAACAGAACTGGAAATAGTTCATCTCAACACTTATCAATGCACGTTCAACACTACTCGAACTCAATCACATTGTTTACTGTGAAAATGGAGAAAAACTCGTGTAAGCTGATCCGGCGAAGCGCACGCGCCCGAGTGTTTTCAGCAAAATATCGTCAGTAGATCTTTCTGCGCCCACGCAAGCCGCGATCTAAAACTAGAGTCCGAATGTCGCCGCGGGCAAGGACGGCTGGAATACGCACTTGTCAATAAAACGGCACATAACTCTAATATAATTACGTAAACAACGAGTTACATGTATTAGCCGAAATATTTAACTTTGAAGTTGTTTCATTCACGTTATTGAGAACGTACGAGTATAACGTTGTCTGAAACGTATAGAGTAGAGCAAACAAGGAAACTTATAAAGATTAAAATATATGATACTGGCATAAATTATCGTTTAAAAATTCATATTTATAGACAATATGTTTTAGGCAAAAAAATTAGCAAGACTCACACTTTAAAAATACAAGTTCCACTAAAAAACTGATGTCCATGGCTTAAAACTACAGAAACGAAATGTGCCGTTAATTATTAATATTCAATTTTTTTCCTTCTGAAAGAAAAATAATTACAAATCCTGAGCCATAGAGCTTCAATTTAAATGTTAATTTTAATTTCGATGACACTATCGTTATTTTAGTTTTAATTTTATCTTGAATCAGCAAGATTGGATTTACGGTTGAATATTAAGTATTGTTATCGTACACATAATTTGCTTACTATATAAATGTGATATTTATCGCTAAACATATAAACAAATGTCTGCAATTTGTGAATTTGTTGTTAATTTGTTGGCCTAGTAATAAGAGAGCCTATGCCCAGCAGTGGTATAAAGAAGGCTGTGGATGATGATAACAATGATGAATTCGTTAGTTTTTTGTATTGTACATCTAAACTTAGGATACAACATAAGTAAGAATAGAATAGATGTGTACTTAGCAGTTGCTGCATCCTTTCACTTGCGATAACGTAACTATTCAGACATCGTTCCTGTATATCTTTGTTGTGGAAATATTAAATTTACAGTTTCATATAGGTCACCTCATACATTTGTGAATCTAAAGTTGTTAAGTATTCTTATTCAGACCAATAAAAGGTAACAAAATTGTCTTTTTCTCGCAATATTTTAACAGAAATTGTGGATACAATTATTTATAGAGCTCTTAAATTTGGTTTATACACAATCTACACCGCTAGCTGTCCTAGTTAGTTTACCGTATTGTGATTCTAAACTCATTGATAGTGAATTTCAAAAGAAATTAAAAGAATAGACCAATGACAAACGACATATATCAAAGTGCCGTTAAAATGGACTATTCATTAGTAATGCAACGCTATTATTCTATTTCGTGAATAGATTTTAACGCTCTAAAAATAAAGCTAAATGTCTAGTCATACTACTACTGATTCCTGCCATAATCACGACAGAACATAAAGAGAACAAATGAATAGTCAGTAAGCATTCAATGATATATCCGTCGCTATTTTTGCCATGAAAAAAATATATTTGCGAAATAACACAAATATTGATACAAACACGAACAACAACGACGAAAATAATACAAATATTTATTATACTTACAATCATCAATTTAGTGAATCTAAAACCATACTTAGAATACTTACACAAAATGACGAACAAAGCTATGAACTCTATGAAGCCACACGACTTCACTGGTTTAGTAGTACTCGAATAGTATTTGCTCGTGTTTATAGGATTGGTCTAGTTTAACGCTTCTTAAAATACACTTAAAAATCTAGTCAATATGTAAATGTGTTCTCTATTAGTGACCTTATGCCTTAGACCTGCTAAAATTATATAAACCTATGCAATAGATTTTTTTTGGCATGTTGCTTCCAACAGGTACAAATTGCATTTCACCAACGTGTTCCTGCAGTCTTTTTCAAGTCTTTTTATCTACTTGCACAGATGCTGCGCCGACTGATAATAATTGATCTCCATATTAGATCCCCTAATGACATCTAATGACAAACGCACGTTTCAATTGATATATCTATACTAATATAACAAAGAGCTAAAGTTTGTGAGTTTGTGAGGTTGTAGGGGGTAATTTCTGAATTTACTGAACCGATTACAAAAATTATTTTACGATTATAAAGCTACCTTATTTGTGAGTGTCCTAGGCTACAAAGTCAGCGCGGGCAAAGCCGCAGGCAAAGGCTAGTTTACTATATTCCTACTTATTTATCTACGTCAGCACCTAATCTACTTATACATTCTCGTCGACGTTAGCGGAAACTTTATCGTCAAGCCATTGGATTTTGCAAGCCGAACATAAAATGCAATCGTAAACAAACTATTTCTGATTAAATTGCCCAACACTTACCTACGTCCATAGCCTACGTCCTACCTCGCAATAATATATGAATTCATTTTTGCTTACCCCAAGGTCGAAGATAATGTTTAGGCAAGCAATTGCATCCATTTAATACCTTCATAGAGTCAAGCACGTCTGGATATTAAGCAGTTTTATTTGTCTTTTTAAAAGACTGAGCTATACAGGAATACGTAATATTATTAGATGTTGTGCCCCCCACCAGGAGTTGGACTCTCAAAAATCAGTGTGAAACTAAATATAAATTGGATATAGGCTATAAAATATATTTCAACGGTAGTCAAGAATCTTATGCCACATGTAGTTGTAGAATATTTAACTGCGTAAGGAATTAAAAAATAAATTGAAAACAGTAAACATAATTACACGGTACAAACTCGATGGCGATCATACCTAATCGCCTTTTGTACAATTTTCTTAAATTTTCTACTTTTCTTGATTTCCATATTATAGTCTTACTTGGTAGGGTATTATAATGTGGAAAACTATTTTATTTAGGTTTTTTTTTGTTACCAATTTAGCGATTGCCCTTCATGGGGAGAGTTATGTTCAGCGGTGAACTACCAGTAAAGTTTACATGTACCTATGTGCTTAGCATACAAGACCACGACAAGAGTTTATCGACGTGTGCAAAGGTGACAGATAAATGCTTCATCATAACTCTATCACGTTCTGACACGTCGATAGTATAATTTTATGGTCCTTATGCTAAGCCCGCTAGTTGTAAGTACCTAGTTCGCTTAAGCATTAATGCCGCCTGCGTGACAAAACTTTTCATCAATAGAGTATTCAAATATATCCTAAACGTAAGAGATCAACTAACTAATAAAGTTGAAGACATACTTAGACATACTCATCATCAGGCTAAAATGAAGATGGGCTGTCCTGTTGAGTAGACTGGATGTCTACAGGTGGTGAACAGTCACTGCGCAGTACCCGAGAGAAAGGCGACGATATAGAGACAGACCACCAACCCGATGGTCAGATGATGTTATCAAATATGTTAGAAAACAATGGATGAGGCTCGCATAAGACAGCATAGCAGACAAGAGAAGAAGCATATACCCAGCATTGGATGAATAGACAGAGACTGATTGGATACGAGTAAGTAGATAGTTGATTGAATCAGGCATTACTTTGCGAAAATTCAATCTTTGTTTTGAATAAAAAACACACTAAATATTTATTCAAAACAAAGTTTTGAGTAAGTAAATAGTTAGAATATAATATGAGTGACGGAATATTTGCTTCTTCTGTGTAAGGGTCAAGAATCTATTTCAAGCTTTTTAATTCGGATAAGTGGGTAAATAACACACTGGCACTGTGCAGATGACCGCATGACGTAACTGTTTACTTGCATTATTGGGACGAGCCGCGAAAGTCGTCGAGCCAGTCTATTTGCACTGATGGTTGCTACACGCTAACAATGGTAGGTAAAGTATTTTATTACATGTGCGTGATATTTTAACATTGATTGAAGATAGACATTAAGTTTGGGTCGTTGGGTCGTGAACTTAGCACACCAGTACAGTAAGATCGGGAATCACATAATGGACTCTTGGCTGGATTGGATCACTTGACATAGGATTTCTCATTTTTCTCTACAATCGAAACAGTTGCTCACATTTATTTCTAACCTACACATGGGCTGAAAGTCCCGAACCTAAAAAAACGTGTTTTTTTATGTTCAAAATTGGCTTTATTCTTCAACGTGATCTCCATCAAGAGCCATACAATCATTCCAGCGCCGTTATTTTATAAAAATAACAAAAGTGGTGTCACTCTTAGTTATAGCTCACAAAATGAGTATATCATGAAATTTTAACAGCTTTCTTTTAAAGAAATGTACTTACTGAAAAAGCAGTTAATGCAATAAGACTATAGTCCAATCCATAACCGCTGAGACCGAGGGTCGCGACGACCTTGGGTATAATGCTTGTTGGACTATTTTATTTTGTACTTATTACTAAATATTACTTAAACTTCGTGCAAGGAAAGCACAAGAAACGTCTACGTGAGATATATATTTACGTACCTATATAGTATATTCTAAAGAACAGAGAAACAGTTTACGTGAAAAATATAGATAGAGAAATACCCTGAAGTCTTCAAGGTACTGGTACCACGAATGAACATAAAACGTGTCATCCAATGGTACCGTTACTTAAATGTGTTCTCAAAAGTTCAACATAATATTTGCCATTTACCGCACTAAAGCCGGTTTCGGCAAAGCAAGGTCACTGCAACTTTTAAAAGAAAAAAATAATGACGGAAATAACAGTGCATTTCGTTTAAAACGTAACATTGAATTATCTCAATTATGCAAATCACGGTATGATATGGAACATTGATATTTTCCATTAAAGTTTATGTTTTACCTACCTATACAAGTGAAAAAAATATGACGAATGATAGAGATGAATGAATTAATGAATGAATGATAAAGAAGTACACAATATATTGTACCGATCCCATATAAATAAGTAGAATATGGGTAGGTAAATGACGAAGTAACAATGCGACCCGTAGGTACTGGGCCAGCGTAGTGAAAATAGCATAAATATTCTCCAAAGGTAGGCTTATGTCTAGCATTGGCCTATAAAAAGCTGGTGTAGTACAGCAATAATGCAAGTGGAAGTAACTTGTGTAATTTGTAAATCCTTTGCATTTTTTTACTGTAATAAATGTTTATCGAGCAATATGCCTAACATTCATAAATTATGACAACCTGCGCATAATACGCATATATACCTAATATTTAATTTGATATGCATTATTATTGTGCAATCACCACACCGTTGCCAAGCATTTTTATGTAAGTTGTTTTAAGGCTTTCGTTTTATTTCCAAATTATTTGACATCTGGCGGTTTGTTTTTTTTGTTTTCTGAAACTTAGTGTTAGGAATAAGAATAAGAATGATTTATTGGCCTTATAACAGTCGTTACACTGGGCAAGTCATTTTACATTTAAAATCATTTATGCAAACAATTAATGAATATTTTGACTTAATAGTAAGGAATTACTATCAGCAGTTTGGCAATTTTTTTTTAAACTTTGGCCATGAACTTTGCAAAATAACTCATTGTATAAGTACCATTCCTTATCTTGCCTCTAAGTTAGCAGCTATTATTAACTTCATTTATTAAGAACTACAAATTCACACCTGAGAGTTTGTAAAAGAAATACTTATTGTAATCATGCTTAACCTTTGAATGGCTTAGAAATAGTTTAGGTAATAATTATGTAAGTACCGTCTTTCTAAATTAATTTAATTTCCTTACTATGTAATATGTATACATTAAATTAGTCTTATTTTTGATATGTATAGCTGGAAAACCAGTGCAAATAGGGGGGAGGGCGCTGTAAGCTGAAACACAGGCTCCGGCCTAGTTCGGCAACAGATACCTTTTATAATTTTGTGTTCAATTATTCTAGCTTAACTAAGATGCAATATGTAAACATTGTTTTGGTCGAATAAATTTATTATTATATTATTATTACTACAATATCTACAAAATTATATTACTCAACTAGATAATTTAGTCTGTCTGGGTTTACGAACAAAATATATAACTATCAAGATTAATCATAACCACCGGTTAGTGCGATCTTGACTCGACTGACCTCGACGAATTATGTGGTAGATGCTAATTATTATGCAGATATGGTAACAGGGTTTTCCATTTAAGGCTTTCATTTCATTTACTTACCTTGTATATTTATTTTTTTCGAGACGTATCGAAAATGACTCTATTTTTAATCTTTGACAAGGTTATCAGACATTGAAATAAACATAGGTACGTTTAATCTTTTCTGAGGACATGAATAACTGTAGTAAACTATTTTTGTATATAGAACGCTTTACACTATATAACTCCTTACTTTGACAAACATTAGTATTAAAATACATACATAATTCGACAACAATAACAGGTTTTTTTTATTTAAAAAATAACATTTTTTTAAACAAGCTTTTACTGAACAAGTACTCGCCAAGACGAATCAAACGAGCCGAAACTCGATAGGGTTGCGTCGTTTCATTACAGAGTTCCTATGACCAACTTCCAGCTCCATCATCAAACCCTGGTTACCATTGAAAGACAAACTACTCGTCAAGACTATTCAAATGAACCCAAACTCGATGAGGTTGTGTCGTTTCATTGCTAAGTTCCTTTGGCCACCTTCCAGCTCCATCATCAGATCAGCACCATGTCATCATAATATTGCATTGTCACACGATTGTAGTATTATTATATATTCCTTGACACGATTTACTCATGTATGCAAAATTTCAGCTCAATCGGTAACCGGAAGTGGATCAAAATTAACTTGCAAGATTTGATTACAGACACAACGGGACAGGTGAAACTAAATAAAAGCATGTAAAAATACGAACTATTGCAGGGTGTCTTTAGATGATACGAGTATCTACACTCGTAATCTTCATTGTAATGTGTTACGACGATCCTAAATATCAAAAACTGTGCAAAGCTATTATGGTAATATACTTGTTTACTTTGATAGTGCAACAAGTCATTGCAGGGTCAATTTCATAACCCCAGACATTTTTCTACAGCAATTGCAATTGACCAATGAGCTAAGTACTAGCCTACACAAACTTCAGTTTATATTTGTTTGGACAGAGAAATTGGTGGAAAACTTAATGTAGTAAGTATGTAGTAGTTAGTGTAGTAATACGCAGCTACACTATTTAGCTTGGGTATCTTAATTGTTTAACCGACTTCCAACAAGGAGGAGGTTCTATGTTCCTCTGTATGTATTTTTTTTGTGTATGTTCATCGATAATTGCGCCAATTGCGACCTAAATCGCATTTATTTTTTAGTTCGAAAAGGTATACTCCCCAGGTGACCCCATTTGAATTTTACAGAAATCGGCTGAGCCGTTTTTGAAATAACCAACAAAAATGCAACTCAAGCAAAACATCCGAATTTTGTACATGATGAACATCGATAATTTCGCCAATTGTGAACAAAATTGAAAAATTATTTTTTAGTTCGAATGGGTAGGTTTTATTAAATTTAAATTTTACAGAAATCGGCTTAGCAGTTTTTGAAAAATCCACAATAATGTAAACAATTCTAGCAAAATATTCGAATTGTGTACACGATGGAAGGAGGTTTTGTCATTTTTTGCGAAAAATAATTATTAAAACAATAATAAAACTGTTCCTAAGCATGTTAATTCAAATTTTGTTTTCATTTTTTATTCTTTCAATAAAGTGACATCATTTTTGCACTAAAATACTAAACATTCAATTAACACTGCTTTGTAGTGATAGCTGGCAAAGGTGATAACACCCCAAAGGCAAGACTTTTATTTTGAGACTTTTGAGACATAAGTCATGTTTGAGCGAGATATAGCTATATAGGGTTATTTTCGTTAACAAAAGTTGTTAGTTTTAATGTACAAAATAAGCCCCTAAAAGGATGCTAATTGATTAGAAATAACCTTGTATACTCGTAATAGCTTAGGGGATCCACATTATTTGACACTGGTGAAAAATCAAACCTGATAATGGAATACAAAATTGGGATGGAACGTTTATTACTAAATTATACCAAAAAAATAGCTTATAAGTTTTATAATACCTCTATAAAGCTTTAATATTATTTAAAAATGGGTGGTTTAAAGATCACTTGCTCGCAGAAGTATTGCGTGGCGAAGCCGTTATGCAATGTGATGTTAGATGACATTTGAGTACATATTTGAAGTTCATTGGAAGTTCAAAGTTCAAACAGAAGGCTGTAATAGTAACCCAGTGTCTACTAATCTTTGGGGAGCTGTTGTGGATCAATTTCAAATTATGCACCATTAAATTGATATTATGTAACGTCAATTACCGAAACCATACTTAAATAGTAGATACATATTACATAAATATAAATAGTAAATAATATTATACCAATTCAAAAATTTAGTCTACCTATTTTCCGTCGTTACTCGTTAGATATGCATGCGAGAAATACCTTCCTGATTGACCAATCGGGTAAAATAAATCGGAAAAAGTAAAGAAGGACAAATATTTTAAAGCCCGACACCCAGTCTGAATCAAAAGCTGGATCCGCCCTTGCTGACACCGATGATCTTATATTTACTCCAAATTTAAAATCAAATACATATTAAACTTTTGTAACAAGATACTATTGCTTGCAGTTTGTGATTAAATAAAATTTATACCTTACAGACAGACATACAGACAAACAGATAACACTCTTTTTTTACAACCACAATTTAAAAACAAACACTATTTACACAAATACGACAAAAATATGATTACAATGTGGCCTTATCACACATGGCGATTCCTTTCAGGCATTTTAGGGCCTACCTTAGTACCCGATACACATTATCACAGAGTGCCCGGCATATGGTAGGGAAAGATATGATATGGAACAGGAGTTAGGTATAAATATAAGTAAACATAATCTTCGTGAAATAATGCAGAATAATCAGATAAGAAATTGATTTTTAGGGTTCCGTACCTCAAAAGGAAAAAACGGAACCCTTATAGGATCACTTTGTTGTCCGTCTGTCCGTCCGTCCGTCTGTCAAGACCCTTTTTCTCAGGAACGCGTGGAGGTATGAAGCTGAAATTTATATCAATTACTCAGGTCTACTGTCCCTTGAAGCTGTGAAAAAATCAAACTTCTAAGCCAACGCAATCAAAAGATACAGCCGTTTATGCCGCAAATTTTGAAACTCGCAAGTACTCGCAAGGGAATCAAAACCTAAAGGGTACGAGTACTTCCAGTCGACCTAGAATCTTGAAATTTGGCATGAAGCAACGTTTTATAGCACACATAAAGGAAAAATTCCGAAAACCTTAAATTTTTAGTTACATTACAAAATATATATTTTTTAATAAATATAAACTTATTACTTTTTTTGTCGTAATGAACGAACTTTGTAAACCTTGCAGGTTTGTACGGAACCCTCGGTGCGCGAGTCCGACTCGCACTTGGCCGGTTTTTAGAATATAGTATGAAAATATGTAGAAGAGCAATAATTAGAAATAAATAGTTATATAAGCAAGGCTAACTTACTATATACTTGTATAATATTCATTAGCCTTAAGTGAAAATAATGTGTATAATCGTCAAATCTGTTGTAAATACCCCTGACACTGACTTGTTAGGGATAAATGGTGAAATAAAGAAATAAATAAATAAATAAAAAAATTAAAAAAAAAAACCCCTGGTAATATCTATAGAACAGATCTTTTTTTCGCAATTCCGTCGTTGGTTAGTAAAAGCTATAATATAATGATCTAATATTATCTGCACGATGCTAAGAAACACCTTGTAAACGCTGGTGTAGAAGTTTTTAATTCTGGAAATTAGATTGTAGACCTACACCTACACCTACATAACAAATTTATGAGCAAATAAACAAAAAAATATGCACGGCTATTGTATTTATTATTATCACTACTCACCATTTGTAATGGCAAATAAAATTATACTTCACAATTTTACGTTGAGATTATATGACGTTTAATTGGTAATTTTCGAGTAAATGGTATGAGAAGTACTTTCCGTTATCAATGCGAGCATAAACAGAAATCTCTCTTCTCTCCTATTACAAAACAATCAATCATTGAAACGAGTGTGACCCAATAACGACATGGCTAAGTAGTCATGTAGTTAAAATCTCATTACGAGTCCGACAATGGTTTCAAGCCATAGATCTAGAGAGAAGTCTTCTGTACGAAGTGCTATAAAATTAGTATGTTTTACAAGTGCACTACGGAGCAGTGGTAAACGGGTACGTGTGACAGCTCAGACCAAATAAAATAATCAAGACAGAACGTCGTGAACAGACAAGTGAGGTCAGTTTTTGATACATGTGGTGAGTGCGTAGGTGTTGCGCCGCTATAGTTCGACTGACGAGCCAAGGCGTAGTTTCGTTGTACGTGTGTAATTGTGTCTGTACACGGCGAGGCGTAGTTTTGCCGTCCTCACTTGTTTGTTTCTCAACATTCTGTCTTGATTTTTTTATTTGGTCTGAGTGTGACAGATGCCCAACTAATACACCGCAAAATGCACGCTTACGATTTTTTTTTACCTAAATAAATGTACATTGCAGAGTGCAGTGTGAGCGCATGTGAATAAGTGGTTACAGGGTTCTGTAGCAAAACGAGGAACCTTTATAACTTCGTCTGTCTGTCCGTCCGAATAATACAAAAACTAATAACTTCCACATTTCTGAACCAAGTTAAATGAAATTTGAAAAATATAGAAAACTGCGTATTTAAAAGGTAGCTTCCTATACATGTAAAGTGGGGGTGAACATTTCAACCTCATCTCCTCATGTGGGGTGTCGTTAAATAGGGTTTCTAAAACGAATGTAAGGTTTCTTAAATCATTTTTTGTCACATGTACCTACCATTTAGTGAGGTATATGTCGCTAAAGTTGAAATAAGAGTGACCAACATTTGACAACTTATTTGTTCCTATAAGGACTAATTTTGTAATTATTGAAGTTACGTACGTGTAGTTTGTTGTTTTTTTAGCACAGAGTTTTGTGTACCGGTACTGTACCAATGAGATTCACAGAATTTTACACCACGAGCTATTCGGTGAAGGAAAACATCGTGAGGCAACCTACAAACGTCGACAACATGGCATGTCACACCTCGCGAAATCTTCGTTTCAAACATCAATATGAAACTCATAATTTATTATTCCCAAAAAATTGCAGAACCGACTTCCACCGTGTACAGAATTCGAATAATTTGTACGAATCGATGTGACATCCGTGTACATTTTTGTTGATTTATCCAAAACGGCTCAGCCGATTTCGATAAAATTTAAACGGGACCATCTCGGATGTATATTCTTTCAAACTAAAAAGTGTTTTACATCGATTCATAAACGTCGAAATATCGATGAACATACACAAAAAAAAACATACAGACGAACATAGTACCTCCTCCTTTTTGGAAGTCGGTAAAAAACAAAAAAAACACTGGTCGAGGGTTTCACACAAAAGTCCGGCGAGTTCCAGTTGGCAATGAACCCGCGACGCCATGACCGTTCAGTGCGTGTAACTTAATTAGACGTCATAATATGGTTTCATTTAGACTAATCTGTGAAAAAATGCCAAGTCGATGTTTGAATAGCACTGCGTTGTAATATGTACAGATATCTGATGTAGAGAAATAACTTTTTTTTTTATTGCAGCCCTAAAAATTATTTTAATTAAGGTTGGTCGTCCGGCTGCAAGATGGGTCGACGATATTGTGAAAATCGCGGGTCGAACTTGGACACGATTAGCACAGGACTGAGTCAAATGGTACAGTAAGAAAGGGGCTTATATCCAGCAGTGGGATAGAGAAGGCTGCGGATGATGATGAAGGTTAGTTTTATACTAACACTCTCCTTGCGCAATTGAGAGTACCTTTTCCCTTGGATTCAGGGGATCCCAAATTTGATTCCAGCAGACATCTGGGTGATGAATTTAAATAAAGAAATAAGTAGGTCTGCGTGTTGCTGACTTGTTATTTTATTCCTGTGTATGTTACATGACTCCATCGACACACAAGGAATCCTAAAGAAGCTACTCGTATGAGTGTGAAACCAGTCAAGAAATATCGCGAAACTTGTGTATTATTTGATTGATGTCGTCAATATTTACACAATTGGTTCAATTTTATATAAGTACAAATTCACACTAACCTAGGTAACAAGTTACTAACGTCTTATGCTATATGATAATTTCGTTAGCATGTGTAATGTTATATACCTACAAATTCCGATCATTTACAGCATTTGTGACAATAATAAAATAAGAGGAAGCTAAACCATGAATATGTTTTATGACCTATGAATACTACTGTTATTTTATACCTAATCCAAAAATCGCACATCTACCTACTTCGAATCAAGAACAATACCATAGAATTAGAACTAAAGTAATAGAATACTTACTAAATTTTGCTCAACTTAAAACCATGTTACAGCTGTCTTATTCACATTACCGTCTTTACCATAAGGGCACACGGGGCCTGTGCCCAGGGCCCCCATCCTCAGGGGGCCCCGAGAAACAGACAACGGACTTCTCTCACACATTTGTTTTCTCAAAACAGTTTGGACGGACATTTTACACTTTAAAAAAACCGGGACAAGTGCAAGTCAGGCTCGCTTACTAAAGGCTAATCTTAAAAGTTCGCAAAAAAAAAATGGGAAATAAGTTTACTTAGTTACCTTAGAGCAAAGCTGGTCATCGATTGTTTACGCGATGGCGTTAGTTGTCCTTTAAAACGCGCAAAACGGGGATTTTTAAGTCGTAAAAATAATTTTAAACCTGTTTTCACTTGTACCAGTGAAGCTCTTTCATATGATTTATCCCACATGATACGATTAACTTCCTTTAAAATTTGGACCCTAGGACCAGGTTTCTTCTTTCACTTCACTGAAAATCAGCTCTTTGTTGAAAAATAAATGGAAAAAATTTCACGCTCGCTCCGCTCGCGCTATTTAAATATTCTGTTTTCTTTTCTTATATCTGATGTCACTTTCACTGAATAAACATCAAAAAAAAATCTAGCTCACTGCTCAAAAGGCGAAGATCCAACGGAGAGTCACGGCTATGTTATGTTTACAGTTTACTACTTGACTTAATGACTATATAATTTTATTTTATTTATTCATGCTTCCATAGTTACAGTACAATAACAAAGTTTAGGTACAAAGTTCAGTATGGACCCTGTCGGGCACTGCATATTCGAGCGAGAGTGGTCACTTATGTCAATAAAATACTTACAAATAAGACGAAACATTTTCGCGCTCACTATGCTCGCGAATTATAGCGGTGGCTTGCGCTGCGTTGTGCAAGCCTTTTGAAATTATTGTAAGAACTGATACATTTTCACACTCCGTTTACATGCGCATTATATTATAGCGCAGTAGAGTATTCCATATTCTTTGCTCCATATTTATTTTTAAGTTACTAAAAACAAAAAACTGCTATTATGCATGTTCTTCTTTTGAAAATTCTGAAAAATGTGACGCTGAGCTCGCTGACAATAAACAGCACTGGGTTGGTGCGCTTTGCTATTTTAATTAATTAACTATTATGCTAAATTATTATTTGCTTTGCTATGCTATATAATATTCGTTTGAAATTACTGAAAAATTGTCAACTTTTGCGTTCGCTATGTTTCCGTATATTAACAAGGCAATGATCTACTTTTCCCAATTTTAAAGCTTTTAAAAAATACCGAATAAAATTCGCGCTCGCTGCGCTCGCGTATATCGTCAATGTAGTTTGTCTGTTTTACTCGTTTCTGATTTCAAATTGTTGAAAAGACGAATAAATTTCGCGCTCTTTCTTGTATGCTTTCTTTCTCGACAGACTTCCGTTTCTTTTACTTGTCTAAGTAGAAATTTAAAATCTCCAATTAAAACGATTCATTGAAAAAAAATACGCTAAAGTTACGTGATGATCTCCTCCCTCCCCCCTGGGCCAATGGCTGGATCCGCCCTTGGTTCCGTTTTTTCCTTTTGAGGTACAAAACCCTAAAAATATATCAATAACAAATAATTGAAATGATTCTTAGGCTACTTTGATGATAATAATGATACTAGGTACTTTAGTATAATTCGCTTTCTAACTTTCTAAAAGGGCCCCTAATTCTTGTGTGCCCAGGGGCCCCAGGTAAGTTTAAGACGGCCCTGCTTATTCATATCTGGTTATACAGCATACGCGAGAGTGAGTGGAACAAGAAAAACGCATTGTCATCTTTGAACTCAAAATATAATTGTGAAGTAAATGAGACGTTTGGTTTGGGTATAATCAACAACTATCGATAAACATAAGCGTCAGACATTATGCACGACTGCGCGAGCGCCGTCCGTGACGCGTGTACAGAATCATACACAGATCAAAATTAAACAGAAACTTAACTCCCGAAATACGATACCGTAGTATAAATGACAACTGAAATACAAATTACTGAAAATAGGTACTCGATTGCATTCTACTCGTACTTAGAAAAAAGAGAGAAAATCCTCCTATGCTTCGATATTTAAACAGCTTTATCATCTATCTTCGCTTATTTTCACTTAATGATTCCATTCCTTGCAGCGGTTGCCTGGAAGAAATTGCTTTTAGCAATAAGGCTGCCCATTGTAGCAGTAATCTTAAGTTTTAGTTTGTGTTTTAACCGACTTCCTAAAAGGAGGAGGTTCTATGTTAGTCTGTATGTATTTATTTGTGCATGTTCATCGCCCGATCGAAAAATTGATTCAATTTTATAGGTTTCTTTATCAACAGTTTTTTTTGTTGTTCTATAGGTACTTAGCATAGTATATAACAACAAAAAACTGTTGAAATCATGAGAAATAAATTATTTTTTGTAGTAAAAACATAACTAACAGTAAATAGTTAAAATTTAGACGCAATCATTCTACTTAGGTTTTCCATCTGCACAATTGTATGTAATTTGTGCTTGCGCAGGGCTGTCTATTCACATGCAAATCGCGTTGTTGTGATTGTATCAGCTATACTCTCAATTTAAATGACTCTTTCATTACATACTGACACTGTTTTTGTTAATATTCTTTGTGATGTATCAATTTTCTACGTGCATAACTAAGTAGGCATGGGTGCAAGGATGCAAGATTAAAACTTAAACCTATCGTCTACTGCCAGCTGAACTCAGTTTAGCTCAGTTCTCCAGTTTTTTACAGATGTTAGCCGGCATTAGTTCGCGGTGCACGTACAATGTACCTACTTCCTACATGTATAAAAAACTGGCTTAACTGTGGAAGCTTTTAGCTTAGCTTTCGCTGTACATTCTGCTTTAGTCTTGCATTATTGCTCTAGGTATTTGTTTATCGCGTTATGACGTCAAATGAAAGCTAGCTATTTTATTTAAAATGTTGAGACTAGGAAAAATCATTTGTATCTTATTAAAAAATTGTGATGAAATAGAATGGATTTAACCATTCTTTATCGTGGATTCAACTATTCTATATCATAATAAATTTTAAACAGCACCTAGGTATCAAATAAAAATCAACCAATGATAGTTTTTATGATTTTAAAAATCATCTGTAAGGTATATTCATATTCATTTCGTTCATAAAAAATTTTACACGTTAAATAATGTAGTGTACGTTTTAACACAAAAACAATTACATTCAAAATTATAGAATTACACATCACTACATAGTATAAAACAAAGTCGCTTTCTCTGTCCATATATCCCTATGTATGCTTAAATCTTTAAAATTATGCAACGGATTTTGATGCGGTTTTTTTTAATAGATAGAGTGATTCAAGACGAAGGTTTATATATATAATACACCTGCCTGCGCGAAGCCGGGGCGGGTCGCTAGTTGATAAATAATTTAAATTAAAAATGTCAACAGTCAAATTATAATAAATTAATCAATTATGTCACGGTAATAAAATAAAATAAAACAAGTATATAAAAATAGTTCAGCTCGGTGAACTGAGTTCAGCTGGCAGTAGACGTTAGGTTTAAGTTTTAATCTTGCATCCTCGCACCCATGCCTACTTAAACTCGGGTTTTAGACTCTAGTTCACCAACAGATGTTAATTTATCAACCGTCGGTTAAATCTTAAACAGCTTTTTAATTAAATTTAGCTGTTCAGCAAGCAAAAACTCACACGTTTAACTTATACAAGCGTTGGTGAACTCGGGGCTAAGTCTCTCCAGTTTTTTATAGATGTTAGCCGGCATTAGTTCGCGGTGCAGAAAAAAATATTAGAAAGCACAAACTACGAAATACATTGAAATGATTCGAGACATGTTCAGCCACAGATATTTTTGAGTATAATAAGGTTCATTTATAGCGCATGCAAAACACTTCGACTACAGAGACGTCACTCCATTCACATAATATAGGTGACATGACACTACACGTCAGTAAATATCAGCAATATAATCAACTCCATGAATATAATAAAGAGATGTGTCACTTCTCCTTTTTATTTGACATCCGCCTACACCTAGATACCTCTGATATAGTGGGATCAATGTCGTCATACAATCAGGGGCACATTTGCGGTGTCTCGATGAATCAATTGTCTCGGAATGACCCCGGGAGGACAAATAGGCAGGCGGGTCGTCGCCGGTCATTTCTCAATTTGCTGGATTGCTAGTAGGTTCCGCCTTGACGTATCAACACTTTCACTAGCTCTGTGGTAAATCTATCTTTAGATTAAAGTACCTATAGAATGATCATATTTGAACTTTAGTTAAAGATGAAGATGCAGGCATTTAGATTAAAATAAAGAGTCATAATTGTATACTATCAGAACTCTGAGAGAGAAGACTCTTACAGTTGTAAAATGAAGACAAAGTAGAGACCTCAAATATATGTTTGGAAGATACTGGTGTGATCCTACTTAGATGTTAATCAGCATCAGGCACTATTAGCACCTATCAAGATTGTAGTGACATATACATAGGTACTAGTACGTTCCCATGCAGTCAGTTCCGATCTTTAAAGGATTAAAGCGATAAAAAATATCTGTATTACAATGGGCATGACGACTGGGTAAAAAAATCATTATTATAATAAGTCCGTGAGTTAGATTATTAAAAAATATTGGACACTTATTTTTTCTTTTGTCAATCAAACAACAAATGACAAAGATAATCCTTGTCAAAGTTTGGTAGTGGGGGTCGTGACGTCACCTCTCTCACAGAAGTCTATACAATACATCTATATGGAACTTCTTGTGATGTCACCAAAACTTTGACGGGCTATACTTTCATCAATTTATGTTTACTTAACAGAAGAAAAAATATAAGTGTCTATAAAAATAATGTTTTTTGATAATCTATCTGACGGACTAATTATACTTTTTTAGTCATCATAGGTAGACACCTACTACTTTTCTTTATAGTCAATAAACCAACAACTGCACATTATGTAGGAACCTACTTAAGCCTGTAATTCAGTATCATGCTTCCTTTCTTACTGACACTTGTGTTACGCCACAAACATGTAATACAGACTTCACTCAAGGCGCCATATTGCGTTGCTCACGCGCCGCGCTAAATCGAAACAAAAACGTGGCTGATAAAAAAGTTTCGCATCCCATTACACGATTATTATCTAGTTTCGACATTGTCGTGAGAAGTTAACTGGTGCTCGGAATAGAGCTTATTGTCTGAGGTAATAGCTAGATTGCTGTGGTATTATTTTAAGGATACGGCGCTACTTTATTGACCGACGAAACGGAGGAGGTACTCAATTCGACGCGTACTTATATTTTTTTTATGTGTAACAACACACAACTTTTAACGTAGTGGTCCGATTACAATAGTTATTTTTTCATTGGAAAAGTATACTTCTAAATTGGTCCCATTTAAATTTTATGCCATTTAAAATCGGCTGAGCCATTTTTGATAAATCATCCACAATGGCTCAGCCGATTTCGATAAAATTTAAACAATAATGTGAAAAATGCTACATCGATCCGTGTGAAATATTCGCGAATTCTGGAATTCTGCACACGGTTGAAGTCAGTAATGCCATTTTTTGCAAAAAAACCGGCCAAGTGCGAGTCGGACTCGCGCACCGAGGGTTCCGTACAAACCTGCAAGGTTTACAAAGTTCGTTCATTACGACAATCGAGTCATAACTATGGTAATCTTATTGCAAAATGAAATTCATAACATTACAATGGGGAAAGATGGAGGAGCATAAATTTAAGACAAAGATCTCTTTATCGTTTAAGTAACTAAGTACTAAGTAAGTATTTCAACTTGATAGCTCTACGCGTTCATGAGGAAAAAAGTAATAAGTTTATATTTATTAAAAAATATATATTTTGTAATGTAACTAAAAATTTAAGGTTTTCGGAATTTTTCCTTTATGTGTGCTATAAAACGTTGCTTCATGCCAAATTTCAAGATTCTAGGTCGACTGGAAGTACCCTTTAGGTTTTGATTCCCTTGCGAGTACTTGCGAGTTTCAAAATATGCAGCTTAAATTGCTGTTTCTTTTGATTGCGTTGACATAGAAGTTTGATTTTGTTACAGCTTAAAGGTATTATAGACTTGAGTATTTGGTATGAATTTCAATTTAATACCTCTACGCGTTTATGAGGAAATGGGTAGTAAGGTTAAAATTATTAAAAAAAAAAAAATTATGTGATGTAACTAAAAATTTATGGTTTTCGTAATTTTTCCTTTATCTATGCTATAAGACGTTGCTTCGTACCAAATTTCAAGATTCTGAGTTCACGGGAAGCACCCTGTAGGTTTTGATTCCCTTGCAAGTGTCGAAAATTTGCGGCATAAACGGCTGTATCTTTTGATTGCGTTGGCTTAGAAGTTTGATTTTTTCACAGCTTCAAGGGACAGTAGACTTGAGTAATTGATATAAATTTCAGCTTCATACCTCCACGCGTTCCTGAGAAAAAGGGTCTTGACAGACGGACGGACGGACAGACGGACAACAAAGTGATCCTATAAGGGTTCCGTTTTTTCCTTTTGAGGTACGGAACCCTAAAAATCATTATTTCAATAAAATAACTAGGTATGCATTTTTATGTTTTTATGTTATAGTGTATCTGGTCATAATAACTAACCTATTTTGGCACTACAAACCTTTATTATGTTACTACAATGGAGACAACATTTTGACTGCTATCAATTACCAATAATCCAACCCAAATATAATAAGTACCCAAAATTATACTTACCACCATGTACTGTATGGAAGCATAATAAAGAATTATGAATGATGAATATAAAATTCACTCAATAATACAAAGTGAATTTTATATGCATCGCATTTCGCATAGAATGGCAAAACCGTCTTCCATCTTGAACAAAATTCGAATAGTTCGCTCGAATTGATTTTACAATTTTTAAATTATTGTTGATTTTTCAAAAACGGCACAGCCGATTTCTAAAGGCAGAATGGAAATATGGTATTACTCATATAAATAAAATAAAAAATAAAATAAAAAAGCTTTTATTTTCCTTAAAAAAGATTTACAATTTTACAAAATTATAATATTAACTAGGTATCTAAATATAAGGACCGCCAGTAGCGGTAAAAGCCTCCTCCAACTGTTTCCATTCTTCTCTCTTCCGCGCAATTCTAGACCAGAGCTTCCCAGCAACTTTCACAATGTCGTCATGCCATCTTTGGTAAGGTCTGCCTGTCTTGCGTTTGATGCCTCTAGGGACCCAGTTTGTAACGATTTGTGTCCACCTTTTTGGCTCTAGTCTTTGTATATGACCAGCCCATTTCCATTTCAATTTCATTATTTCTCTAATGACATCTCTAGCTTTAGTTTTGTTCCTAATCGTGGTGGCCTTTACTCTGTCCCTTAGTTTAAGGTTCATAAAACTTCTTTCTATGCTTCTCTGACAGACTCTAAGTTTTTCCATTTGCTTCTTGGTGAGTGGCCAGGTTTGACAAGCATAGGTAAGGCACGGTATTAGACAGATGTTCATTGCTTTTGATTTTAGTTTTATTGGTAGAGTTCCTTTAATGGTATTGCTCATATAGGTTTAACTAATTATACTTAAATTATGCTTAGGATCATGCACAACTGCATCGCAACAACATTCAAATTATTATGTACCTACATAAATCTAGTAATTCCTAATATATATAAGCTCTTTGAATGATGGAAGGATGAAAGCTTTTACTTGCCTATAATTCTGAACTTCAAAATCGTAACCACATCACACAATATTCCATTTGATTAAACAGAGAGAATAACGAACGAAGTAACGAACTGTGAGGAATTGTGTCTTAACCTCGGAAGACACAATTCCTCAAATCTTTCGTAATTAACCAAAATAACTTTGTATCACTCCAAAATACACATCTATTACCAAGTTATTACCAATAATACCTTACCTCACGCTGCTACTCACTGAATAAGCCTCAGTTTGAATAATTTATTGAAATTGACGCATTTATTTCTCTCAAGGTCTCAATGACTATCACTGAATACGTTGTATTCATTCAACGAATCTGACTCATTTTAAGAATGGCAAAGATTGTGTTACGTACAAACTGCATACATAAAAACGTATTATTCATTTAATTTATTCTTCAATGTTAATAGAATCGTGGGAATAAGGGCGTTTATAAACTCAAGACTTTTACGATAATCTTTTTGTGCTCTACGCAACTTGCTATATTTACACAGTGCCTGATGACGACTTCTGGACGGTATTAGAGTTAATCAATTATGCTTTATTTTTCACTTTTAGTTTCGTACATTTCTTATTAATTATATCTTTCGACGTGTACTAAGTTTCAAATCTTATTATTTATATATATTTATATATTAATTGAATCTGAAAATTACATAATTCCCATCTCGGTGCTTTCCCGTTACCTGTACGAAAGTTGGTCTCTTTTCAGGTAAGTGTACGAAAGTTGGTCTCTTCTCAAGTAAATTTATACAGTTATTTATAAAGACCCTAGAAGAACACATTATCTTTCGAATAACACCAAATTTATCATTCTGCGACTCTGATGTACTTACTTATTGCAATTTTAGTGCATGCTTTACATTATTTGTAACTGAAAACTAAAATGGCCGCCATTTTAAGGGAAGTGAAGTAGGACATTGCAGGAAAGTGGATTTGCCGTTAAAAAATCCTGAAAAATGCTCTCCTGAAATATCGGTACGTCATGCCTGGACACATTGTATAGTCTAATATTTATATCTAGTCGCAAGTGGTGGCCGTACGTCTGTAAATAGCCTAAACACTGACACGACTCTATCTAGAGACTAGTGTAATCGGTGATTGTGATCATGACAGTGCTATTGTCTGTGACCTTGGCCTTAACTATTGTGCCTAGTTGGCCGGGAAACTGGTCTGCATTGCTCACTTCCAGCTCAGTGATACAGGTAGAACGATGGTACACAATATTATGCGTACGTACTTGACTAGAGAGCAGCCCAGCATCGGTTTCGGCACTCGGAGCAAGTTAATTATAAAAAATCGGCCAAGTGCGAGTTGGACTCGCGTTCGATGGGTTCCGTACCGTGTTGAAGCCTCCTTAACCCCATGCCTCGTGCCGTTATTAATAGCAAGCAAAAAACTCCTAAAAATTACATTTGTTGTTTGGGAGCCCCTTAAAGAAAGCCTTAAATATTTATTTTATTCTGTTTTTAGTATTTTTTGTTGTAGTCGCAACAGAAATACATTATCTGAGATACTTGAGCTTTCTAGCTATCACGGTTCATGAGATACAGCCTGGTTACAGACAGACTGACAGACGGACATCGGAGTCTCAGTACATAAGTCTAGTTTTACCCATTGGGTACGGAACACTGGAAAAATGGAATTTTCTTTTTTTTTTTGAATACCACCTGTACATATAATGTCATCAAAATCGTTATAAACATGTCTCAAACTGAATTTTGTACAAAGAAATAAATATATTGTGATAGGTATAAGAATTACATTGTGTACCTAGACTCCTTAGAACCAGCTATATCCAATCCTTACTAATATTATAAATGTGAATGTAAGTTTGTTTGTTACTCTTTCACGCAGCAGCGGAGCAACGGATAGACTTGATTTTTGGTATGTATATAGTTCAAAGATTAGAAAGTGATATAGGCTTTTTATCCCGAAAAAATAAAAGGCTCCTGTGGGATAGCATGAATATCAAAAAACGCTGGCGAAGCCGCGTGCAAAAGCAAGTGGCAAATAAATATTTTTAATAAATAAATATATAACATATTTATACGTACCTACACCTACTTACACTTACAGGATCACTCTGTTATGCACATGTATGTCTGTCTGTCGAGACAGAAACTCGGAACTCTTTCTCCGAAGCACTGCCCAAATATCAACTTCAAAATTGATAACTATTAAGTATTTATGTCTATGATCTTTTGGAGCCGTGGAAAATCAAATTTCTAATTCAACGCTTTTAAAAGATTTATCCCAATATGTCACAATCGTATTATAGAAAATTAGCTATAAATACCTATTGCACAAACTTACACTCAAATCAAGCAGTTTTATGTGAATTAATATTAATAGTAAATAGTAGTAGATAGTAAATAACTAGAACAACAATATCTAAGTGGGTAACTTAAGGAGACAATACTAGTACCCTAACAATGATGAAAGAAAATTGAGATCATTAGAATAAAAGGCTTGAATGTCGAGTCGACGGGTTCTTTGAAAATAAAAGTTAAGTACTAAGAATTCTTGCAGAAAATGCCTTCAAGCCGTTTATTATAATATCTCATCTTATGAGCCTTTTTTTCTATGAGGTATTTCTCCATTCATAATTGTTATCTGGTCATATTCTTACAAAACTTGCACAAAGTGGTTATGTCAATTTGAAAGCTTTTGAGTAAAATATATGCATGTATGTGTGATTTCAGTAGTAAAACGTTCGTCCTGAGGGGTTTGTCCAGGTTTACCTACACGTAAATTGAAACTACAGCTTCCGTATGGCTCTATACATTTTGTACAACGGAAACGAGGAAGAACTAACCAAAATGTATGGAGCCACACGCGAACGCGAAAGTTTAAGTAAACTATGCAAAACCTGGACTAAGGGCTCTGGACCTCCTTTAGGTTCAATGCGTGGTACGCTTTTCCTATGCCCAGCAGTGGACGTCGATTTCTAACTTTATGTACCATATACTTATTCTCGAGAAGTAAGTACAGTATACAGGTCGATACAAAAAGTACAATTTGAAAATTTAGCATTTCTGTCATACCAAAATAATGAAGATATGAAATGTTTATTTTAAAATTAACTAGAACCCGATTACACTATTAGCCAATCGGCTTAATTGAAAATTAACAAAAGACTGATATATTGTACTCGAAGACGTAAGAAAATAAATACCCGGGTGTACATTGCTCAATAGAGCGCGTCGGCGAAGTTTTTCCACCATGTGAATCTAATAAATTGTTTCGGTTTCATAATCAGATTGCTAATTAAAAAGCAGTACGCCAATCCATCAAGAAATTAAAAAAACGTTCACTAGCATAATTCCATGTGAACCACAGATCTTGCTTGATGGGACATGTCATCTCGATGGTACTCACGGATACTTTAATACACACAAAACTCCCTGTTTATAATAACAACAATGCGTAATAAATAAAATAACGCCAATATTCACAGTTACTTATTCCTTATATAGCCCAACAAATATCTTACATTCATAAATGCTCACACAACACAACACTGCATTCTGCAATGCACGTTTTGTATTGATGCATGTTGCAGTGTATGAGATTTGCTACATATAATACAAGTACTCGTATCTCGCGCGCGTGCAAGGTATAGAAAAAGACTCTCTCTGGATCTCTATGATGCAAACCAATCAAGCAACAATTGAGTGGAACGGCTAAAAACAAATCATTCGAATTAGTTGATAAAATTGCTTATTTTTTTCATTCAGTAAAAACTTATATTCTTTTACACTCTTTATTAGTTTTGAAGGGATTCGAATGACCTAGAAATATTTTTCTACAATTGTTTTAGTGATGCATTTTCTAGTTCCACTGAGCGCGGGCTATGCGCAGACGGATTGGAATAATAATGATCCTAGCTACGCATGAGGTAGGTACATAACCGAATAGGTAAAAAATTATGGCTTTATTAATAATCTCTTTTAAGGTTGATATTTAAAAATATTTAGTGATAAAATGGATGAAATAATGGAGACAAAATGTCAGCTGATCGTTAAAATGCAGTCACTTCCTTATCTCTGTACCTACTAGAACATACTAGACACCTAACATTGTTATCTATTATTTAGAATACAAAGGTACGATTTGTATTACCTAATTGCTTATGAACGACCATGGAGACCATCACCAAGTTGAGATAGCTGGTGATGTGACCAAATGCTTGTCTATTGTTCCTTGATTGAACATCGAAGACCAGATTATGTATATGCGTAGGTATAATGCTCGCTTACCTTATTTATTGAATATACCTAAGGACGTCTCATTGGATACGCCTGAACGAACGTCGTAACTCGTGAATAATTTCCGTGGAAGACTGCATTATTTAACTGCCTCTATAATTAAGCCAGGTACTCCATGGTATTAGTTACGTCCTTGCACTGATTGCTCTATTTTGTTAACTCCTAATTAACAAGCGACAGCCGTCATTTTTAAAACTAGAGGATAAATATTTACAAATGTGTGTACAATGCTTATCTGTCTATTTTAATTTAACCAAGGCTCGTGATTCATTATAGGTAAATACAAAATAATGTAAACAAACAGAGTCTACTTGTTTTACAACCGGCTCAATATAGGCATAAAATCATCAAAAAAAAATTGACGGGAAAACCATGGTGATTTTGTGAACGCAACCGGTTTCATACGATCGTGCGGTTATCTGCTCATCCCGCATGAACGTATGAGACCGGTTGTGTTTACAAAATCAATATGGTTTTTGCGCCAATTTTTTTATCAATCCTCACGATTGTATTGAGCCGGTTGTAAAGGGTTATGTGAAATATTTTTCTTTAAAAGTCTTTAGAGACTTTTTGGTTTAGTCTGTTTAACATACAAAAAATACATAATTTTGATGTAAGTACCTACTGGTGAAATAAAAATATAGACCTAATAAGAACATAGAATACAAACTCCGAAAACAGTGAAAAATGCCAAGTCGATAAGTGAATGGACAAAATGGCAAAGAATTAAGTGAGGTCGCTTTTAAAATATTATTCGCGTCGCTTTTTAAATGTCATAAATCAGCTCTCATAAGAATAATTAAAGAGTACTTTCAATTTGTAACCATTACTTAGAACTAATTCCTCTTTATTGGCATGCTCAGACGGTGCCGGAAAGTAGGACTTGGACCTCTTGGAAGTGCGGATTGACTCACTTTGCTTGCGTTTAGAGCCTTAACGAATCACTTTTGCTAGGATATTTATGAAGCAAATATGAAAAGTATATCTAGTCTTTGAAATATTATAAACTATACTACCTGGAAAAGCATAATATATCTATATCGTTAAATTGTTTTCACTGGAATTGTTGAAGCGGTACTTGGACATCAGTTATGCTTATACAAAAAAAAATGTGCGGTGTCAAATTATTTTCTTTTCAGAAACTTAAATTGTCTTGTGTTATACTGTGTGTTGTTTTGTAAAGTGCATTATGAACAATTTTACCATCGAACCAACACCGACATAGCAAAAAAAAAGTTGTTCTATACATTTTCTCAATTTTTTATGTTTGCTGTCATAGTAGAAATTGATCATCTTGTACTAAAATAACCCTTAAGTGATTCCATGTATAATAAACTGCCAGTGTCCGGAATGTCGCTAAACGAACTGGCACAAAAGTCGCTGTGTAACACTTTTCACGGTTTCGTTTACTTCACGTCATGCAATCCCTCTTTCACCAAATTGCAGTCATTCGGGCCCTACGAAAATTGTGATGGAAATTATAGTCACAGGTATTAACTTTACAGCTGTTGTAAACATAGAGAAAGTTAGGTAAATATCATGTAACAGAAAGTATAAGTTCATGGAAAGGCGCCAAAATAAAACAAAACCTTTAAACGATACTCAGAATATTCAATATCGATGAGTACGACTAAATTCCAAAACACAGGTTTGTTTCAAGCTTGGACATTATTGCTTCTCAACATGTATAATAATAAATTTGTGTTTTTCATGACTAAGTATTTGATTAATATTATTTACTAAGTAGTTTACGATTGTAACAAGGCAGTACATTTTATTTTCATACAATAAAGAAAAAAATGCGCCATTTACTATTGGAATACTACCTACTTTAACTGAACCGATTACCTAGTACCTATACTTATGGTTTAAAAGTAATTTCTAGCGGAAGAGGGGAAATGTAAGCCTTATTTACTGTTAACATGTAAAAATATGAAATAATTTATGTCTGACAAGGCCAAGCCTATATATTTGGAATCGCACAAGTTGTAGCTATTTTGTAAGCATTACCTATTCATTTGATTTCACTATTAATCAAATTGCAGACGATCAATACGCGGAACCAAAACTGCAATATGTAACATAACGCCCTGTAGGAATGCGATAAACCAACATAACCTGCTCGTAATACTATCTAGACCAGTGGTTCTCAAAGTTGTCTGGGATATGACCCATCCGACACAAGCTTACACACTCGAGACCCACTTCTAGGAAATTTAACCGTTGCCAATATGTTTTTACTTTACAAATAGGTTTTAATACAATTTGTAATTAAGTACATAAATAATTCCATCCAAAATTTATTTAAATGGGAAGGATTGGGTTGTTTCGTATGTTTTTTCATTATTTTCAGTCTTTCTACAGACAGGGGCCACTCAATATTCGCTCGCGACAGTCGCGACCCAGAGTTTGGAAAACCCTGATCTAGACTATCTACTGGCCAGCCACAGAGTGCATACCAAGTATAAGATTTTATTTTTTCGTTACATCAATGTGAGTTTTGATCAGTACTCCTAGTATCTACCCTAGAATCACTTCTTTACCCCTAGTTTATGTATAAGTTTGTCAAGTTTTTACACGCTCGATAGAAATGGTGTAAATTATAATTTTCTATGGGATATATACCCATCCATCATCCATCCATCAGCCATAAGAAGTCCACTGCTGGACATAGGCCTCCCCTATGGATCTCCAATAAGACCGGTTGGAAGCGGCTTGCATCCAGCGCGATCCTGCGGTCTTAATGAGGTCATCCGTCCACCTTGTGGGTGGACGTCCTACGCTGCGCTTGCCGGTACGTGGTCTCCACTCGAGAACTTTCCGACCCCATCGGTCATCAGTCCTCCGCGCTATGTGCCCTGCCCATTGCCATTTCAACTTGCCAATCCGTTGGGCTATGTCGGTAACTTTGGTTCTTCTACGGATCTCCTCATTTCTGATTCGATCTCGCAGAGAGACTCCGAGCATAGCCCTCTCCATAGCTCGTTGGGCTACTTGGAGCTTACCAATAAGGCCCATAGTGAGAGACCACGTTTCTGTGCCATAAGTCATCACTGGCAACACACACTGGTCGAAAACTTTCGACTTGAGGCACTGAGGTATGTCGGACGAGAAGACGCTACGCAATTTTCCGAACGCTGCCCAGCCGAGTTGGATTCGATATATACAGCATATAATATACATATATACAGATGGGATATATACAGCATCAAATTATTGACATCTAGTTAGCGCAGTTTCAAATCCAAACAAAATTGTATTGAATCCCAACTCTATCGAGCGTGTAAAAAACTTGACAGACTCGTACAAGATGTATTGCAGACAAAAAATAAAATAATTACATAAATAAAAATAACTCGACAGATAGCTGGAGATAGACCAACGATGATACGAGTATTCTTATGTGACTTAACAATACGAAAATAACAAATAAAACTGAAAATTCATCAATGTGGAACTTTCAAGCAACATGAGATGATGGGATTTAGTAGTTACTTTCTGTTCTCGCCTGTTCAGTAAATAGTGCGTGCACTTTACCATGGTTTAGTGGTCAACGCAATATTTTGCCACGTTTTTGATATCTGTAAATCGGTCACGATGGTTTGGCACCAATTTGACACCTTTTGTTAGATACCTAGACCTGCGGGGCAATTCTGTCAACCGATCTCGTTACTGGTGTGACACGTTCTTGAATCTGTCTCGTTTTTCTGACAGTTTTGAGCTGTCGGAACTGTCAGAGAAACGAGAGGGATTCAAGAGCATGTCACTTCGGTGAAGAGATTGGCTAACAGAATTGCTCCCCAGGTTTATATCAAAATCGAGAGGTTGCGTATACAAGGTTATTCCTAATCATGATTGATTAGGAATAACCTTGTATACGAGATATACTGATGTAGTAGGTACGTACGTTCGTAATGAAATATATGTTGTCTTTGCTTGAGGTCTGACCACAAATCCGCGCAATACAGGGTTATTCCTAATCAATTAGCATCCTTTTAGGGGCTTATTCTGTACATCAAAACTAACAACCAACTAACATTTTGTCAAGGGTGAACGATATTTTTCTATAGAACAGCTGATTTTTTTTGGGTTTTGACAAAAGTGGCAGAACAAAAGTTGTTAGTTTTGATGTACAGAATAAGCCCCTAAACTAAAAGGGTGCTAATTGATTAGGAATAACCCTATATAGCGCGGATTTGTGGTCAGACCTCAAGCAATGACAACGTATATTTCATTACGAACGTACGTACCTACTACATCAATATACCTCATTAAATAATTTATTCTGTTGAAAATATCTAGAAAATAATGCCATAATATGACAATGCGCTGCGCTTTCTTTTCTCACTATAACACTTTAAAATAAGTTAAATTTCCTGGATCTACGAGTATGTGCTTCATATGCAAACACATCGTTACTTAACCTACCATAAAGAGAGAAGGTGGTGAAACATGGACTAGCACGAAATAAACAACAAATGATGTATTCGAATGATTTTATTATCAACAACTTTGGTAACAACAACAAAAGATTGTGCATAACTTTGCGTTTAGCATTTTGTTCTATGCATTACCCTCTGGTAAATACAACTGGTTATATAGTCGTATAACATGTTACATGCGTTTTTCAACAGGTCATCAACTGCGTTATTAGCTGAGCGAAGAATTTTGTTGATAATACAAAACAAAGAACAGTTATTCAAAAAATGTTAGTATCTCGGGCAACGTGCGTCATAGAGTGTGAAATAACTAACACGCCTTGATAGTGTTTTTTTAGGGTTCCATACCCAAAGGGAGAAACGGGACCCTATTACTAAGACTTCGATGTCCGTCTGTCTGTCTGTCTGTCACCGGGCTGTATCTCATGAACCATGATATCTAGGCAGCTGAAATTTTCACAGATGATGTATTTCTGTTGCCGCTATAACAACAAATACTAAAAAGAGAAGAAAATAAATATTTAAGAGGGGCTCCCATACAACAAACCTGATTTATTAGACGTTTTTCGCTCTATATTAAAAATGGTAACAGGTAGATGCTTGAAAGTTTCACTGAATATTTGGTTTTATATTCACTTCTGGCAGGCTGGCAGACGCCCGGCTACCACTCCCGCCAACGACGACTGGCCCTGGTAACACACAACGTGCGCACGTTGAGGACTGACGAGAAGATTGCTGAGTTGGAAGAAGAGTTGAGTAGATTGCGTTGGGATATTGTGGGGTTGTCTGAAGTCCGTAGAGAGGGGAAGGACACGATAACCTTGAAATCCGGCAACCTGCTTTACTACCGGGAAGGTGACCAACGGTCCCAAGGTGGTGTTGGCTTTCTCGTTCACAAGTCCCTCACCAACAACATTATTACCATCGAAAGTGTGTCGAACAGGGTGGTATACCTAATACTCAGAATATCCAAGAGGTATTCGCTGAAGGTCATTCAGGTATACGCACCGACATCGTCACACCCAGATGATGAAGTGGAGACTATGTATGAGGACGTGAGTCGGGCCATTCATATGTCTAAGACCCACTTCACTGTTGTTATGGGGGACTTCAACGCAAAGTTGGGCAGAAAAAACGATGATGAGCTGAGGGTGGGGCAATTTGGGTATGGGCAACGGAACCCTAGGGGCCAGAGGCTGGCTGATTTTCTGGAGAGAGAGGAACTCTTTATGATGAACTCTTTCTTCCAGAAGCCGCCTCACAGGAAATGGACCTGGATGAGCCCTGATGGTTCCACGAGAAACGAGATAGACTTCATCATGACCACCGAGAGACGAATATTTAATGATGTCTCCGTGATCCACAGGGTGAAAACCGGCAGCGATCACAGAATTGTACGAGGCACATTAGATGTTAATGTTAAGCTCGAAAGGTCCCGCTTGATGAAGTCCACGCTCCGACCTACTCGTGAACATATCCAAAGCACCGATGACTTCCAGCTCGAGCTCTCGAATCGTTTTGCTTGCCTAGAGAACCTTGCGTCGGTGGACGAGATCAACAACGGGCTCGTGGAAACTGTCCAAACGGTGGGTGCTAAGTTCTTTAGACCCCGCCGTTCAAATAAACCGCAGAAATTCTCCGATCACACTGTAAATCTCATGGCCGAACGACGCTCGCTAAGATTGCAGTCTTCCGATGATGCAAAGTCATATAGGCGGCTCAATAGACAAATTTCGAAATCCTTGCGGCACGACATCCGTCTTTTTAATACTAATCATATTAAAAAGACAATAGAGCGGAACAAAGGCTCCAAAGTGTTCGCAAGAGATTTGTCTATTGGGCAAAGCCAATTGTCAAAGCTGAAGAGAGAAGATGGAAGTATAGCGTCGACCAAGGCAGAGGTATTGGAGGAGATCGATAGGTTCTATGGACAGCTATACGCTTCGGTCGCTAAGCCTGTTAGCAGCGCGGCCAAAGATCCAAGAGCCAAGCTGACCCGACACTTCACCGAAGATATCCCGGACATCAGCCTGTACGAGATTAGAATGGCCCTGAATCAGCTTAAGAACAACAAGGCGCCGGGTGATGACGGTATCACATCAGAGCTTCTGAGAGCGGGTGGAACACCGGTACTAAAAGTCCTCCAGAAGCTTTTCAACACCGTCGTCCTCGAGGGCATCACGCCAGAAGCATGGAACAGAAGCGTGGTGGTGTTGTTTTTCAAGAAGGGTGACAACACCTTATTGAAGAACTACAGGCCCATTTCGCTTCTGAGCCATGTTTATAAGTTGTTTTCAAGGGTCATTACGAACCGTCTCGAGCGCAGGCTTGATGACTTCCAACCTTCCGAACAAGCCGGTTTCCGAAAGGGCTTTAGCACCATGGACCACATTCATACGCTGCGGCAGGTTATACAGAAGACCGAAGAGTATAACTTGCCTCTTTGCTTAGCGTTTGTGGACTATGAGAAAGCCTTTGATTCGGTCGAGACTTGGGCTGTGCTCGAGTCTCTCCAACGATGCCGTATTGACTATCGGTACATCGAAGTGTTGAAGTGCTTGTATAATAACGCCACTATGTCGGTCCGAGTACAGGAAGAGAGCTCCAAGGCGATCCCTTTAAAAAGAGGCGTAAGACAGGGAGACGTAATTTCTCCGAAACTGTTTACGGCTACTTTGGAGAACGCCTTCAAGTTCCTGGAATGGAAAGGATTCGGCATCAATGTCAATGGCGAATACCTCACTCACCTTCGGTTTGCCGACGATATAGTAGTCATGGCAAAATCGATGGAAGAGCTCAGCACGATGCTCGAAGGCCTCAATCGGGTTTCTCAACAGGTGGGTCTTAAGATGAACATGGACAAGACGAAAGTCATGTGTAATTCCCATGTTGTACCCACCCCGATCTCTGTTGGGAACTCGGTTCTTGAAGTCGTTGACTCGTACGTCTACCTAGGACAAGTAGTCCAGTTAGGTAGGTCCGACTTCAAGAAAGAGGCCAATCGCCGAATCCAACTCGGCTGGGCAGCGTTCGGAAAATTGCGTAGCGTCTTCTCGTCCGACATACCTCAGTGCCTCAAGTCGAAAGTTTTCGACCAGTGTGTGTTGCCAGTGATGACTTATGGCACAGAAACGTGGTCTCTCACTATGGGCCTTATTAGTAAGCTCCAAGTAGCCCAACGAGCTATGGAGAGGGCTATGCTCGGAGTCTCTCTGCGAGATCGAATCAGAAATGAGGAGATCCGTAGAAGAACCAAAGTTACCGACATAGCCCAACGGATTGGCAAGTTGAAATGGCAATGGGCAGGGCACATAGCGCGGAAGACTGATGACCGATGGGGTCGGAAAGTTCTCGAGTGGAGACCACGTATCGGCAAGCGCAGCGTAGGACGTCCACCCACAAGGTGGACGGATGACCTCATTAAGACCGCAGGATCACGCTGGATGCAAGCCGCTTCCAACCGGTCTTATTGGAGATCCATAGGGGAGGCCTATGTCCAGCAGTGGACTTCTTATGGCTGATGGATGGATGGATATTCACTTCAATAATAAAATTAAAATAAAATAAATTTTAAGGGGGGCTCCCATACAGTACGGAACCCTCCGTGCGTGAGTCCGACTCGTACTTGGCCGATTATTTTAACTTCTTTGTACTTTTCAATACAATATACGATAGGTATATAAAAGCGTGTTTCTTTTTTAATTTGCGTTGTTTCTTCTCCTAAGTTACTCACCTAGAGATTGATGCACAAATAAGTAAATTTAGGTAGGTAGGTAAGTACCTACTACGGGACCCATTGACATGAAAAATGTTGTACTGGACGAAATAAGTATTTCGTCTTAGTAGGTACATCCTCTGTAAATAACTCTGTATAATATCAAGTATGGAAAAACGCAACGTAAACACATTACTCAATAATTAATATTAAACAACAATAATTAATATTATTAATTATTGTGTGATGAGGCATTACTTGGCGGGTGCCGCACCTCATTCCATAGACCAGTTCATTATCACGTGATATTTCATTCCAAAGCCGTACGAATGTCCCGTCTTTATAATAGTTTTCCTCTTCCTACCCAATAACAGTGTTTTTTCATAATTTTTTATTTGTAAAAGGGCCTCTCAATGTTGGCCATGGCTCCATTGATGCCCTTCAAAAGCCCGGGCCTAGCCCGTGATGTGAAAACAGAATAAATGGAAAAATTAATGTAAACATATTTTTTATTATTAAGCTATTGCATAGCTTCTATCGCGGGCCTTGAGCGCGGGGACCGAATCCAGAAATTCCGTAACGAAAAAACCTCACGCTCCCCACTCCGACGGGCAAGGAGGTGTGGCTTGAAAGCCGTGCATCGTCTAACGTCGTTTCAGTTCGGCAGTCTTCGACACGGCGTTGTGTGCGATTAGACGTATTGTACGACTCTACGAAACTCGCACGAATCGAGACGAGCTGCTCCGAAATATGCTATGCAATAGCTTTACCGCGGCAGTCCCCGAGTGCCACACGTCTTTTTAATATTATTTTATAAATGTTTTTTTTTATATCAATAAAAAAAAATTGAACATCTAATAATTATACCTACTAATTTCCGGCTAAATAGCGTACCTAGATGAAAACTGTTTCAATATCCAGAAATTGTTGGAAACAAACAGTGCGGCTTAATTTGTTATTATTATGGCGACCAACCAGTTGACCGTGGCCACAAAGTTCGTGCCGAATTATAGGACGTAATGTTCGCTTTCGTTTTTGTCATTTTTACGCTACGATCTATTGTATAACATCGAAATAACTGCCGTAGGTAGGCTAATGCAATTGCAGTTAGATAATAGGTAGGTTAACTTTAAAGATATCTCTTGGACTAAGAAGTTAAATTAGTAGCCATTAGGGAACTGGCTTTAGTTTTTTTTCTCAATTGGTTGTACATTTAATTTTAAAAAGCTATTGTGAGTTGATCCGTGTTTTAGTTACAGTGTCTTTGAAATGAATACTGAATAGGTACAGTTCAGATGCTAATTTTTCATTTCAGTTTTAATATTATACCTAAATACACAAACCTATTTTTAACGACTTCCAAAAAGGAGGAGGTTCTATGTTCGTGTGTATGTTTTTTTTTGTATGTTCATCGATAATTTCGCCAATTGTGAACCGAATCGAAAAATTCTTTTTTATTTTGAAAGGGTACCGAAGTGGTCCCATTTGAATTGCATAGAAATCGACTGAGCCGTTTTTGAAAAAACCAACAATAATGTAAGCAATTCGGGCGAAATATCCGAATTTTGTACACGATGAACTTCGATAATTTCGCCAATTGTGAACCGAATCGAAAAATTATTTTTTAGTTCGAAAGGGTATACTCCCAAGGTGGTCCCATTTAAATTTTAAAGAAATCGGCTAAGCCGTTTTTGATAAATCAACAATAATGTAAACAATTGTGAACCGAACCGAAAAATTCTTTTTTAGTTCGATAGGGTATACTCCCAAAATGGTCCCATTTAAATTTTACAGAAATCGGCAGAGCCGTTTTTGATAAATCAACAATAATATAAACAATTTGAGCGAAACATTCGAATTTTGTACACGATGGCGGTTTTGCCATTTTTTGCGAAAAATAATTATGTATAATGTAATCAATCAGCTCTGACGGTATTTTACAAGAAACGTAAATATTATATTTCAACGAAAAATTATGCACAAGTTTGACACTACATTTTAATTCCGACAAGACTGTGGAATTGTAAGTAATTCTGTCGATTTGTCCAGCGTTAAAATTTAACTAAAATTATTTTAATTCCATATTATTTACCTAATTGTGGACGCATTTCCAAATCGAGAATGTATACTACTTACCTAGTTGCAGACCGTAATTTTGTGTGACGGTGGTGGTGGTAGTCTACACTTGTATGTATACCTAAAATATGTAGGTACCTATATTAAACTATGGGCTACTCTCAATTAATATTCTCTATCCATCCACGCAGTTTACAATAATCAGTAGTGCAGAATATGAAAACAGAAAGCATAATAGAAAATACTTAGTGCCCTACATAAACAAGATTACTCGCGGTTTTCCAGTCTGTAAATTTTTCGGTTAAAAAATAATGCTAAAATCATCGGGCCAACTTAATCAAGATTAGTACTGATAATGATAATACATAAATAGGATTAGCATTTAAGTAGGTACCTACATCAAACGTTATATCAATTCAGTTTAGATGAACGGATAAATAGATACTTAATAATGTGCAAAATAATTTATTTTAACACACAACCAGTACCTTACAATAAAATGTTATTATTTTACGTCGTGCTTATTAAATAATTTAATGTAATGTAGTATTGCTATGCAAGAGTATGGTAACACAAGACTTATTTGATTTATTAAATTTATTAATATTAAGTACCTACTCAAACGTTGTAAAATAAGTGTCATCATCATCATCCATCCATCAGCCATAAGAAGTCCACTGCTGGATAGGCCTCCCCTATGGATCTCCAATAAGACCGGTTGGAAGCGGCTTGCATCCAGCGCGATCCTGCGGTCTTAATGAGGTCATCCGTCATGGCAATGGGCGGGGCACATAGCGCGGAGGACTGATGATCGATGGGGTCGAAAAGTTCTCGAGTGGAGACCACGTACCGGCAAGCGCAGCGTAGGACGTCCACCCACAAATAAGTGTAAACCAATAAAATGATTAACGAGTTATTTGCTACGTAAGCAACAAAAAACAAATCATTAAACTCGTATCTTCTCATATTTCCACAAGAAATCATAACTATACTTAAAACGCAAGTTTTCATATTTTATGAAAAATATTAATTAAGAACCGATCTGTGTCATATTAGTTCTTGAGAAAACTTACCTTACTTGTTATTCTACAAAAGTTCATTGCACTTTTATGATAATTATTCAATTTTATCGTCAACGATCATCGTTATTGCGTTTACCATTGTCAGCCATAAACGGTGTCTATTTAGCAAAAATGACGTTATTGTAATAGCTCATAACCACCTGCCATAAAAGAACAAAATAATCGGCCAAGTACGAGTCGGACTCGCGCACGGAGGGTTCCGTACTGTATGGGAGCCACCCTTAAATATTTATTTTATTTTAATTTTATTATTTATTATTGAAGGGAATATAAAATTAAATATTCTGTGAAAATTTCAGCATCTACCTGTTACCATTTTTAATATAGAGCGAAAAACGTCTAAAAAATCAGGTTTGTTGTATGGGAGCCCCCCTTAAATATTTATTTTATTCTCTTTTTAGTATTTGTTGTTATAGCGGCAACAGAAATACATAATCTGTGAAAATTTCAGCTGCCTAGCTATCATGGTTTATGAGATACAGCCCGGTGACAGACGGACAGACGGACATCGAAGTCTTAGTAATAGGGTCCCGTTTTTCCCTTTGGGTACGGAACCCTAAAAAACTAGCACCTGGCTAACATAGCACCACTTATAGTAACCACTTATGGTTCATGAAATCGTTAATAATCTAGAGACTGAGACGTAAACAGTGTTCAATCCGGTTTTTGGTAGGTACAAAGTCAGGTTCACTAGATTGCCTAGGCCTAGAGATTAAAAATTTCACATAAATTAACTGTTTTTATGGAATTTATTAGTGATATAATTAAGATAGCAAAACCTCTTTAATATAGCTCATAAAACTAGGAGCGTACGATTTTTTTTACTTATATTTATTGTATGGATCAAGTACCTATGTGTAAAATATTTTTCATACCACCTGCTCGAAAACGACTCATTATATGTCGTACGATCTTAACGTAAAACAAGTCATTATTATCTTAACACTATCTCGAGGGCTATAGCAGGTCAGTTATGTTGTATGAAACTCCCTAGCGAGTAAAGTTATTTAAATTTAGAACGTCTAATTCGTATGAAAACTTAACTTAGAAAATTTAAGAACATCGTAAAGAGGTTGTATTTTGTATAACCTAATTAAACCTCTTTGCATTGCACGGCAACGGGCATTGTAAGGAGGATTTATTCGATTTTATACATATACAGTATAACCTCTTTAGTGCCCGTTTCAGTTCAATGTTATAGAATAAAACCTCTTTGCAATACCTGTAATAGGCCATGATAATCGAGCTGGCCATGGTCTTATGTTTTCCGCGTAGTATTTACATTTTGTTTTATTAAGGGTTTGTGTGCTTTTCTATGAAAGTTCGTCATTCAACATTCTAATTTGTTTTTCATACCAACTGCTCGAAAGTGACTCATTATATGTCATAGAATCTCAACGCAAAACGAGTCATTATTATCTTAACACAACCTCGAGGGCTATGGCAAGTTAATAATGTCGTATGAGACTACCTAGGGGTTAAAGTGATTTAAATATGGAACGTCTACAAAATTTCTCAACTAAGAACATTTAAGGACATCGTAAAGAGGTTTCATTTTGCAAAATCGAATATAACCTCTTTACATTGCACGGCAACTTGGTTTTGTTAGGAGGTTCTACTCGACTTCACAGAATGAAACCTCTTTGGAGCCCATATTAGTTTGATTTTATAGAATAAAATCTCTTTGCCCGTGCTAGGCCATGATAATCAAGCTAGCCATGTTCTTTTTTTTTTCATGTAGTATTTACATTCTCTCTTTTATTTTAAATTAAGTGTGATTCTATAAAAAATCGTAGGTATACCTATTCTAATTTGTTTTAATTTATGTGATTGTGTACAATACCGAGTTGCCTAATGATTTCACAGTTAGTGAATTCATGACGTAAGTATTATTCATATTCTTGGGGTAATATTTTCTCGCAGGATGTATGAAAAGTAGAGTATGGACCTCTTGAACCAAGTTTGTCTTCGTCTTGGGCGACTTGAATCCCTCGCTTCACTCTGGACTCTGAATAATTAACTTTAAAAACCCTCGCTGCGCTCGGGAGGTAACTATAGGGTCCCTCGCTACGCTCATGGTCCAAATGTCGCCCGTGACATAAGACACCACTTGGTTCTCTTGGTACATAATCTACTATTATTTTATTGTGAACAATACCGAGTTGCCTAGTGAGTACCTACACTTAGTGAGTTTATTACGTAAGTATTACTCATTTTCCTAGGGTTTTAATTACTCGCAGGAGGTATGAAAAGTAGAGTATACACCACTAGAACCAAGTCTGTCTTCGTCTTTGGCAACTTGAACCCCTCGCTTCACTCAGGACTCTAAATAATTACCTCGCTTCGATCGGGAATTAACTTAAAGCACCCTCACTGCGCTTGAGAGTTAACTATAGAGTTCCTTGCTACGTTCAGGGTCCAAAAATTATGTCGCCCGTGACGTAAGGACGTAACGACACGACTTGGTTCTCTTGATACATAATATAATATTATGTCTATTGCACAAAAATATGCTTTTGTTTGCCAGTTGTGCCAAGATGGGACAGTTCATGTGTCTGTATTGCTTCCCACTTAATTTTAATACAATTTAGCAGAAACGAAATACATCTGTAACTAAATAGGCTACGCTCATATTTAGGTTTATCGTACTATAGTATACAGCACAGCTAAACAAACCTAGTTTTAAAACTATTTTACAGAATCCACCTACGTTTCTTGTTATTAAACTTGCTGTAGAGACGCAGCTGCTAGCAAGTTCGGGACAGCAATTCTAGAAACGTGCAAAATGCATTGTAGTTAGAATAAGAATATCTTGCAAAAGGACACTGCGTAGATACTCGAATAACGCGACGTCATAACTAGTCATGGCGTATGCAGAACGCAGCTATGTTTTAGGCAACATCAAGACGAGTTTTTTCAGAATTTACGCTATGGAAACTGATATAACGACTACGGAAAGGAGTAAACAAAATGAAACCTTTATACCGTACGATTACTTTTCAACTCGTTGTTTAATGATAATGTACGATAATAATGGGGCAGCTCTAGTATTTTTCATGTCCCACTTGTAATGAGAAAATTATGGCGTCAAAGGTATAATTAGGTCTATGGTCCACTTAGAACTGGACAACAAGACATAAAAATCCGTAATTAAGGCGGTTCATTAGAGTGTGACGCTAATTTGCGCAAAAAGTACTTACTCATACGAGTACATAAGTAGCGATGAACTTACTACAAAATCCAATTAAAGCTTAAAATTTTGTGACGTACATAGAGTTCTTTTACATACTTTTTTGCTTGGTTATTCTTGCTTTTTATTTATTTATTAAGTACCTACACCTGTGGAATAGAGTACAAACACCTTTTTATGAGAGGGATTTTTTGGCAAGAAAATGTTGCCTCAATGTTAGAATTATAGGAATCTACTAAACCCCAACCGGTAACCTGTTTCTGTGCTCTAAGTGAGAGTTTTGGGATCAGTACGAAAATACCTATTTAAAAGGTAATTTTCTGTAAAGAGTTGTATAAAATAGAGAAACTTTTGGTTACTTGCAAGAACTGCATAAAGGCTGTTTATTATAAAAT